>OV816024.1:112446169-115278115 GCA_929113105.1 Agrypnus murinus
TTGTAGCTTTTACTGATTATTGATAACGTCTGTTCTTGTAAGCTTAGAAGTGGCTGCTTGCACACCCGGCACTTTTAGCGGGAAAATATAGCGGGGGACGGTAGAGTTTGCACATTTATACTGGCTCAGGTTTGATAGAAAGATATGTTTTATGATTCAGGGTTTGTCCACGTTTAGGTGTGGCGCTGTTTTGAATTCTGTATTAGAGTCACTGCATCTAGTTACCTAAGCCAGCTGGTCGGCCAGAGTACCGCAAACCGCCAACATATTGGGGCAAACGAAGCAGGAAATTGTTCATTACTTGTTTTGTATTGAATTTAATCAAATCCACGTTTACTTTAAAAGGTTTTTCTTATTCTGAAAGATCAAACCGCTAATATGTCAAACACGTAAAACGTGGTTTTGATTTGTCCATTATTAAAAATCACCCTTCTCTGCCCCAATATGGCGGTGGTTTGCGTTACTCTGATCGACCAGCTGGTCTAGGTGACTAGATGCAGTGACTCTATTCTGTATATACTTATATACAAATGTACTGACTTTTCGTACAAAGCTGAACCAGTAGATTTGGCAATACTGTATGAATGCTTGTGTTACTAAAAAGCTGTTAGAATGTAGAATTCGTATCAAATGAGTGATATGAATTCCTTCGACGCAGAATATCTAAATAACTTATTCGTTTTAAAAAAATTAAAAATTATAAACTCATCTTATTATTACACAGTTATACACTGTGTTTAGCTGTATTTTTGTTATTTACAATCTAATCAATTTCAAATTTTTTAAGTGTAAAACTTCTTAAAATAAATTTCTGAATAATTAAAAGCCCAGTTTATTACAAGCCACCAGCATACTACGATCGAAAATAGATGCAAGAAATTGACGTAATATTTACATTTAAAGTGAACCACATCTTATTCAGCAACAAGAACTCACCGATCTGGTTAGAAATATTAATTTATCTAAAGAGAAGGCTGTTGTAGGATTGCGTTTAAAAGAATATAATTTGATGGCTGAAATATCTAAAACAACTGCATTCCGGACAGGAAATAAATAGTCCTGTCAAACTGTACGAAAATGGGCTTAACTTGGAAAATGGAAGTACATAAGATTTTTTCTTCCAGCATGTAGGGGGGGTCTAGAAAAGCTTAACTTGAAGTTTTCGACCTCAAATTCATATGTGCTTTTTCCGTCATTTTGAAAAGAAGGGATGAAGTGTTATTTTCAAATTATCTCTGTAACAGTAGGTCCGACAAAAAATTTGTATAAAGCATTTTTGTCGGCAATACGATTGTCTACAACTTTTTCATTTTTTATATTACGGGAAAAAGTTTCAAATAAAAGTTGTAAACAATCGTATTGCCGACAAAAATGCTTTATACAAATTTTTTGTCGGACCTACAGTTACAGAGATAATTTCAAAATAACACTCCATCCCTTCTTTTTCCAATGTTCTTCCCTCACAATTTTTTCGTTTTGTATATTACGCGAAAAAGTTTGAAATAAAAGTTGTAAACAATGGTATTGCCGACAAAAATGCTTTATACAAATTTTTTGTCGGACTTATGAAAGTATGACAAGAATCTTGGATAGTATAAAATATGATAAAGTAAGAGAAAAAAAATAAAAAAAGTAACTCCATCACAAGCGCCTGTGGAATTTTGAACTCGTGTATTTAATACCAGAAGAATATACAAAATAATAATAAGTGTTGAGCTCGACGAGTTAATAATGATAAAACACGCCCCACTAACGGTTGTTGTCGTTTTTCTCGGAAACTATTACGTTTATCGAGATGAAGGAGGTTTGGTAAAATAAAGCTTATTTAATTCCATACCAAGAATGTCCGAATGTTTTTTCGTACCTTGTCTTCTTTTTTGTGTTATCGAAGAAAGAAGATATGTCATACATGGATGAGCAATTTGAACCAGTAAATTTACTTAAGGAACTTGCGGACGAAACTTTTTATGTTGTCATATTCGTCATGTAGTTAAGAAAAATTCGTTGAAAGCCAAACGCGATTGTGGTTCAGTCATCTTTTAGCTTAGCATCTCTTCGGCAAAATCCATCAGGTGATATTATCATTATTTTTGGTGCCAATCCGATGAAAATTTTGTATTAGCAAGTTAATTCTTAGTAGAATACACTGTACTAGTAAATTTTTTATCCAACCCAATACGTATAGGGCGTTTCATGTTTTTGATATCCTAACTTCCTTTATTTATGAGACCTTGGTATCCAGTAAATTCTTTCCTGAATGATTTTTGGTGTAGGTAAAATTGAAATAGAAGATTTAAAATTAAATCGTTTCCTTGTAGGGTCCCTTACAATTTAAAGCAAGTAAAGAATTAAATCGATAAATAAAATAAAAAAATAAAGTAAATTAGAATTTCAAAACAGGCAAAATATCCTGTACGTTGAGTTTCATTAAAAGAATTGCCTAGTACAGTATACTTTCCTAAGGGTTAACTTGCCAATTCGAAACTTTCATCTGACTGGAACCAAGAATAACGATAATATCGCCTGATGGATTTTGCCAAAGAGATGCTAAGGTAAGTGGTGATGATACTTCATGACGAATATGAGATCACAAAAAGTTTCGTCCGGAAGTTTCTTGATCAAATTTACTGTTGCTAATTGCTTCCATGTAGGCATGTTGTATTTCTTCGATAACACAAAAAGAAGGAGAGGTACGAGAAAACGTTCGAACATTTTTGGTATGGAATTAAATAAATTTTATTTTACCTAACCTCCTTCATCTCGATAAACCTAATAGTGTCCGAGAAAAACGACAAAAACAGTTAGGGGGCGTGGTTTACCCTCATTAGCTCTTCGAGCTCACCACCTACAGGCTTTGACTTTTAGAGGGTTATTTAACAACCCACAAGGAAGGCATATGCAAAAATCCACGGACTTTCCAACTTTCCGCTAATCATGAAAATTTGTTCTAAGTTGACTGGACTAACAGTGACAGTTGTTATTAATTTGGTATAATCTTCTGGTGTTATAATACACGTGACTTCAAAATTCCAAAGCCACCTTTGATGGAGTTAATTTTTGCTCATACTATAATAAACGCAAGTGGAAATTGTGTTGTGAGTTTAAGGTCGTACTATTATTGTTTAGTCTGCAAGGAAAAATTACAGTTATACTATACTACAAGGATATTGCTACTTTCTTTCTATAAATATCTATGGGACAGCCGAGCGACTGAACAATATTTATATACCCAAAGATTACTCAAAAATAGATGATTTAGTCTAAGGAAAAAACAATGTTAAGTCTGAACTATTGGTGGATCCTCAAAATGTTCATCATCTCCTCTTCGCATTAAACTTGACTTGATGAAGAATTTTGTGGAAGCAATGGCCAAATATGGAGAAGGATTCACATATTTAAAAGATAAATTTCCAAAAATTAGTGATTAGTGCTAAAATAAAGGGCATTATTATTGGCCCTCAAATCTGAGCAAAATTTGATTTTGTTTTTTGAAGTGGTCCAGAAGACCATTTCGTAACGACCTTTAACGACGATTAATAAAGGCCTACTATGCTTCTTCGACTGTTTGAATTTATCTTCGATCGTAGTATGCTGGTGGTTTATAACAAATGGGATTTTTAATTACACAGAAATCTCTTTTAAGGGGCTGTCGAGTGAAATTTCAAATAATTATGATTTAAGATTATTTAACCAAAATCTGGTTTTGGGGGTTTCAAGTGGCCCAGAACAAACTTCCATAACGACTTTTTCGATTAAACAAGGCCTAATATGTTTCTTCAATTTTTTGCATCAATCTTCCATTGTAGTAGGCTAGTAGGTTTATAATAAATGGAGTTTTCAATTGCCCGAAAATTTATTTTAAGAGGTTTTATACCTAATAATAATTTGGAATTGATTCGATTATAAATAACAAGCATACAGGGGTGTGAAGCTCTGACGTGAAACAGACTGTATATAAAAAATACACAAGCAAGAATTTACATTTTTTACACCATTGCTTGTTATAGAGTTCTAATAAATATCTTTATGAATGTTAGTTTTTTGATCTCTCCAATGTTTCTTTTTCTGTTCTTTACTTTATAAAGAATTGAAAAATCTAAATACAAGAACCTATGCTAAAGTTTCAATATGCCACTGTTGTAAATATTATTACATTATTACATTATGCGCTTACGATCAGCTGTGACTATAGCAGTACAATTTAGAAAAACACAAAATTATGATTTAAAGAAAAACGCAAAATTTAAAACGTGATTTATTAAACTCTCCTTTTCATGTTTTTGGTGAACACGAAAGCTGCGACAGATATTTTTGTAAGGGTCCCAAAGAAAATGAAAAAAAGGTTCTAGAAGATTTTCGGCAAAGTGGTGTACTGTCTCAGATATTGCCTTTTGTAACCTATTTGGCAAACCATTCTAATGGTCTGATGCATCAAAAAACGAATAATTTAGTAGAGCACTTTAACTGCTGTAATTAATTGAATAAAAGGTTGGTGGAAAGAGAACAAATCTGTTTCATCGAGCATTAAACAGTACGAGAGTTGCACTAGCCGCTATTGATTATAATGCTGACGGACACGTACAATCACAAGGCAACAAAAGATCGCATTAGCTAAAGACTAAAGACAGCAAAGGAACAGATATAGATACCATCGCAATGCACAATCTACCATTGAGGATACAGATTATGGTCCTAGTTGCACTAAACCAGATATGCCACCAGAAGTAGTTGCTAGAAAAAAAGAAGAATTTCTACAAAATTTAATTGTTACACAAGAGGACCAGTTGTCCATAATGGAGGAAACTGTTGACGAGTCTCAATCAGTAAAATGGAAAGAATTGTGAAGGAAAAGGATAGGTGCTTCCATGTTTGGTAGAATTTGTGGAAGGAAACCATACACTAGCTGTGAAAAAATTGTAAGTACAATGCTATATAAAACGTTAGAACTTCGTACACCTTCGATTATGTGAGGAAAACCAATGAACAAAACGCAATTGTAGCGCTAGAAAAAGAATTAGACAAAAATGTACAACGTAATGGCTTGTTTACTGACATAAACAAACCATTCTTGTGTGCAACACAAGATGGGCGAATTGATGATGATTGTGTTTTGGAAGTCAAATATCCATACGCTGCTAGAGACATGACTCCAGAAGAAGGAATGTTTGACAAATTAATACCATGCTACAAAAAAAAATAAGAAAGGAGAAGTGAGCATGAACAAAAACCATGCATATTGCTATCAAATGCAGGACCAAATGTTAATAACAAAACGATCAAAATATATTTTTGTTATATGGACAACAAAAGGATTAAAAATCGATACTATTGTTTATGACGAAACATTTTGCAAAAATATTGTTGAAAAGTTAGAAACTTTTTATTATAATTGCTTGTTACCAGAACTTGTCGATCCTAGAAGACGAAGAGAGTTAGCAATTTGTAATCCTGATTTCATTTTAAAAGCACAAAGGGAAAGAAACAGTAAAATGAAGCTACAAAATCAAAACACAATTGCAATCCTATTAAATTATGTAACTAATTATTAAATTTTATTATTAAAATATGTAATCTTTGGCACAAGCACATTTACTAAAACATAAAAAAATGCAATAGCGTTATTTCCTATTTCATTGTTTTGAGGAAATCTTTTATTAGTCTAGAGTTTAAATAGTAGTAAAGACATCGATATTTTATTTAGATATTTTTGTAAAATAATCATCTGATTATTAGTATTTGTATACATTACGTACATATATACCCATTACCATGAATTATACACAGTTTTTAAAGCTGTTTTGGATGTAAATCCAAAACAGTTTTAAGAACTGTACACTTGCATCCTGACCTGCTTTTAAATATTTTTACAACCCTACCGACTGAGACCCCCCATTGAGAGGATGTCAGCAGTAATTCAATAGAAAGGAGATTCCATTATAGTAGTCCAGTTATTTAAAGTTTTCTGAGACGTTTAATGGTCTGTGCTAAAAATTTTTACTTGAGCTCGCTCTTAATTGAAGTTCACTTTTTGACTTTAAAAATCTCGGGATGAGTCTTGATCAATTAATATTTTTAAATTTTTAAATTCCTGTACAAAACACGAACGTCTCTTTTGTAAGCGTAACATTCAAAAGGGTTAGGGAATGTTGAATAACTGTTACAAGCCATAAATATAATTTTATTATTGCAAATTTCTTGTTTTGAACTTTCCAAAATCCTTATTGTTCGCTACTTTAAGGGTACGTGTCGCTATACAGTTGTAAGCCATAAAATACAGGATCTTTATTGCAAATGCAATAAATGTTAAAACATCTTGCAAATTCTTCGCTTATTACTATTTAAAAAAACTCATCTGTTTTTTAAAGCTACGATTTGCGTTTTGATTTTCATTTTATTAGAAACAAATATGAGTTTTTTCAATTCTAATAATTGTAATAATTTAATTGTGTTCAACGCATCTGATATAAATCGCATATGATCAAATATTGATTTGATTGATTAGACATTTTGATGAAATAAATAAAGATTAATAAAAAGTTGTTTATTTTTATATTACCTTTTATAATGACAGCATAGCTGTCGAAACAATATTGTCAGGTTATGATTTAATAAATACCGTAAAACTTTTTGTTAATCTTTATTTTTTCATGATTATGGAGTTCTACAAAGTAAGGCTGGAAACAATAAACAAAATCCGAATTTTGAGTCCGTAATATTAAATATCATGAGATGTTTAATTGTTCCAGCACATAAAAATTACTTTATAATAGTTTTCCTTTGAATTGCCACGTAAAAACGCGAAGTTGCCATATATGGTCTAATAAAATGTGATGGAATGTGTAATTGCTCCAGCAGCGCAACCAAAAATCAACTGTGATCTAGGAATTACTATAGACTATAAAATACTTGTAGATACACATTTTGATTTAAGTGATACACAAAAACTGGTGCAAACGCGCTTATGAAGTCGCCATATAAGGTCGAACCAGGCGACTGACACAAAGGTACGGTAGACTATTTAATTGAAAACTAAATCAATTGTGATCTACCCTAACCACTCTAAAATACTCAAACATAACATGTAATATTTACATTTACATAACACTGCCACGCGAAAATTGCAGCAAGAAGAAATGGTAGACCTAATGACATAATCTCAAACAAAAATTGTGTATGATCAAAACTGCTTATTTTCACACTTCGAGCATGGGCTCTGTTGAACGAAAATTTAAAACAAACGACAACGGTAGGTCTAACAATGATTTAATCAGTAAATGACAGTAATGACATAATTAAACGATTAAGGACTGTGTCAGAAAGCCTGTATCAGCCTCAGATGCTTTTAATATATACTATATTAAAAGCATCTGAGGCTGTTCATTACTTTTCAGTTCACTTCTAGAATCTGTGCAAAACCTTCTATATGTGCACATATTTTATTAGATTATTTGTTTGATTAAGTAGTGTACAGAATATTGTTCGGAAATTAAAGCTTTTTGGATAAATGCCCTTATTTAATCTTCATAGGCACTAGGCAGTATTTAATTTATTTTGCAAACACAAGTGAAGTTACACTTCGACCTGAACCAAGCCCAGTAACGCTCTATAGGAGAATGTTCCGGGTATTTGAAGGATCGTTGTTTTTTCAATAAAATCTATACGTATGAGTTTTATACAATTCTAATACAGATTTTGCATAATGAACCTTTACAAACACAAAACAGCAGTCGCTTCGAAACTAGAACCTCTTCTGAATTTCTCGATACCAATATATTTCTCAGCATCAGCATATTCTCCTTATTTCTCCTCTATACTAAATACTGAAGGCCAGATAGAGTTGAAAAAGTATACTTTACATAAGACTCGTCGTTCAAAACCCAACAACTTTCAGTACTGAAAATGAAACATTGATGCAAATCTCGTGATCTGTAATAGCCTGATGGTAGTATTCAATTGCTTTACAGTTCTTTTCAGCTTTTTCTGTTTCGTGTATGTCTTAATGCTATTTCTACGTTTAATTATCTGAATGATTGATTAGCTTATCTCGTTTAGTTGCAAGATCTTGAATGGGTAAGGGCCTTTTTTTAGATATGCATTTAAAAGACCATGTTTCTTCAGTAGTTTATCCGTCAGGCCTTTCACAATTCCGGTTCTTGGTTTTTTCTTAAGAGCTACTCTCCAGAAATGCTTGTATAGCCCATCTAATTGTCTAAGGATTAGTGTTATCCTCCCTAGTAATTTAAAAACAGCTATGATTTTTCACTAGATTTCTTTATAAACTCACAGTCTCTATACTTTACCTTTTATGTCCTTTTTACATTTGATTTAGGAATCAAGACGACATTCATTTTATAATAAGTACATCAGCAAAAAAAAAACGTCTACTCCTAGATCAGTATATTATGGCTCGATATCATGATGTTTTTGATTTGCTAAATACCTGTCCTGCATGTTCGGCTCACCAAGCCTAAATATGCCAGGGCGGGGTAGCTAAATTCTGGGATACCCTAGGAAGGACCAGTTTCCAAGTCCCAGCCACACTGAGATTGAACTCGTCCGCATGATGGGCTAGGACTAATAAACTTCCTTAAAGACGGACCCCCAACGAGTGAGTACGTAAATAGCTCTGGAAACCAGCTCCCGCCAGTGAGTATTAGTAGCTCTTACAAAAGTAACTGACGCGCTAATTGAGCATATTTCAAGTCGTTGTTCCCTAAGGAGTGTCGTGGTCATAAGCTAATGCAGGTAAGCCAAGTTAAATAAATCTTGGATAATCTATCATCGAGCAACTGGATTGATTATATGTTATCGTTATCATAGAACCGTCCCTCATACTTACGAGCAAAGTTTTTTATTTCGTATATTGCCTTCTCCATTTTAGGTTTCTATGGAAGCCGACGTTGCGTATGTAACAAGGTACATACGCTGCTTTTCAGTATTTTATTTTGAAATCGTTGTATGTAGCCAATATAGACTTTTGTTTAGTATATCCCCTTAGTTGGATACCATAAGTCCATATCAGTTTTAAAATGTGTTTGTACAGCATGAGTTTATTATGCCTTAAGGGACTGGTATTTCTTCTTATCAACCAATCATTTTACTGTTTTTGATCTCAAGCTCCTCTGTTAACGTGTAATTCCAGCGTAATTTAGCATCCATGGCCATTCCTAAATATTTTGCAGTATTTGGGTATAGTATAATATTATTAGTAATCGCCACCAGTGAATGTTGGATTCTTCTGTTGATAATATTGCCTTGTATTTACTTAGCTTCATTTAGTTTTATTAGCCATTGTGACCTGATCAGCTGGCCATATTGTTTTGGTAAGATTGCAGTCAGTGTGTGTAACAAGCCTTGATGTTATAACTTATCGAATGCTTGTGCTACATCCTAAAATATTTAGAGTAAATTTTCTTTCTTCCAATTTTTTTTTATTGCACGGATGATTTTGTGCACCTAATCTATTATTGCGTGATTATTGTCAAGCCAAATTGATGAATTGGCATTAAATATTTTTCTTCAATTATTGGTTTAAAGTGTTTGAGTACTAACTTCTCAAAATACTTGAACAATACCCGGAATAAGGAAATTGGCCGATAGAAAGTCACTTCACTTGGGGATTTGTCAGGTTTTGTAATCATTATCAAATCTGCTGCTTCATATGGCCCTGATACATACCTCAACCGTAAAACAGTATTCATCAGATGTGTTATCTTCATAATAGCTTTTTTTGGAAGTTGTTTTAAAACAACGTCAGTGATCAGATCCAATCCCGGGGCTTTCCTGGGATTAATGACTTTTTTATTTCTGTAGATACTGCTATCATAATAATGCATGGAAGAAACCGCTTGCAAAGCTTTCTGGCATACTCCTTAGAGAATTAATAATTCCATAAGCTGGATATTTATGTCGTATACATAACCACTGCATCTGTACACTTTATTATGATGAATTAAATATATGTTGACGGGAGTCAAAAGGTAGTGAAGAGTAAAATATGAACAATCAACATGAATTACTGCTTCTAAGTTGACACAAAGAATTCCTTGTAAAGGCGTCAACTACACAACTATAGAGATTATACTAGGATAGTTTTGTTTTCTAGTCTCAGTAAAGGTGTAAAGAGATTCTGCGTTCAGAAATTTAAAAGTATGCAAGTAATCTATTTAAGAAAACTCGGTTGGGTGTTAATTCTTTCCTGAGACTCGCTGCATAATGAAAAATATTTTCAAACTATGAACATTTTGTAACTAAAACACCTTTTCTACATTATTTTCTACATACGCCTTTTGTGCATTAATATTATTGTAATTCTTAGGTAACACCAAATCAAAAAACCTTTCCTTAAATTTTATTTATTTTACTGATTACGTTTCGCATATTAGTCCTTATGCTTTATCAAATCTACAACTTTATTAACTACGTAAATATCACAATTTTAATTTCCATTATTTGTACAAACCTCGTTAGTTATTCTTATTATTACTAACTAAATACATCTTCTAACTAGATATTACACTAAATTATTAACATTTTTATTTATCAATATTACACAAAAAATAAAAGAATGCTAGACACGCCTCCGGCGATATAATGTTTGTTTTAATATATAATCTATTATACCGGGTAATTTGAATTTTACCCTGAAAAAGCTTTTCTAATTTTCTACAATTAATGGTCTTAATTCTAATATATAATTAATTAAATCTTGAGAAGTAAATTAATCTGGTCTGGATCCTAAATATAAATACATGATTAAATTATATTATGATAAATTTTAGTTAAAGAGTCCATATCCGTTTTAAAATTAACAAAATTAGGAGTATTCTTGATATAAACCATTTCTAAGAATTTTCTAGCGTTTGTGTTATTTTCATGTTCCAAAATTCTGGTATTATTGAAATCAAAATGGTGACCAGTTTCCAAAAATGCATAGCTAAGCCTGTTTTATTATTAACCTTATTGATGGATAGTTTGTGTTCATTAATTCTAGTTTGTGTCTTTTTGTTTCTTCGATATATTTTTATCACATACCAAACAAGGTATTTCATAAATTAAATTGGATTTTTTGAGATTGGTATTTTATCCTTTATATTAGAATAAAACAACCTTTTAATGGTGTTATCAGGGTTATGTGCAATTCTAATGTTATATTTTTTTAAAATATGACCTAATCTTTCAGATAGTTCAGGTACATAAGGTATGGAAATATTGAGATACTATATAAGTTGTTAGTGATATTAGCTATATGTCTTTCGATTAAACCCATAGGGTAATTATTATTGATTAATACTGTTTTAGTTTTCTTAATGTTATCTTTTCTAAACGTAGGGCTTGATACTGTTAAAGCTCTATTGCATAAAGTGTATACTACACTATTTTTATGGTTAAAACGATGTAATGAATTAAAATTTAAATATTTATCAGATTTACTAGGTTTTTGTACCAATTAGTAACGATTTTTTCTCTAATAATCGTCGTATCTAATTTTTTTGTATCTAATTTTGTAATCTAATTTTGTGCATTATCTGACCATTTGATATCCGGTGCTTTGAATACGTAGTAAAACAGCAAAATCACAAAGTAGACAAAGAATAAACGGATGTTAACTATGGCAACCTTGCGATGGTTCAGGATAATGCATTCAAATATATAAAGTTGTATATTTTGGCTCAGGTTAGTACCAAGAGTATAACTGGTTCAGCATGGTGCTGTTTATGTGTGGATATACACATTTTTAGAAATTTCTCTATTTATAGGAATATCAGAGTATACTTTGCAGAATCGGTCCTCCCATCCTATATATACACCCGAATATACAGTTTATTTTTTTCTATCTATCTTATAAATAGGTGGTTCAGGATAGTATGGATTGTCTACTGGTTCAGGATTGGTAGAATGATCTATATATATATATATATATATATATATATATATATAGACTTATAAAATGACTTATACGCACCCAAACGACATATGAAATATACAAAGTGGCACCCGAATTTTTCAATGCGGCACCCGTTTTGGGTGCCATAGTGTTTTATACCTTTTTCTACGGTTTCGGCATGTACAAGTTGTGAAACGCCTAGAAACGAATTTTTGTGTGGGTGCCTTAAGGACGTTATATACCGAGTGATATACAAAAAAGTTCAGCGTATCACCACGAGTGGCGCTGCAGTCGATTTCTGTATATACAGGAGTATATGCCGCCTCGCAGTACTGGCACCCATCATAATTATTGTTCTACTGGCACCCATAGCACATGTTTTACCGGCAACATCGCAGTACTACGCATTTTGCTTCTGATTTGCTTTTCGGTTTATTCTCTGGCCGCCGGTTTCGACGGCTGGCTACTGGCCGACGTTATAATACGAGGAGGTCAGGCTGATCAGAATAATTTTAACACTAAGTTAAAGTAAAAAGATTAATTATAAAGCATTTCGTTAGGAAAGACTATTAAACTCAATTTACCCCTCTATAAAACCATGAAGGTATAATCGATTGGGAACAATTCATATTTAGTTTTAAATTGATTTATTACGAGTCCTCTCATACGAATTTCATAAAAAGTTGGTCGACTGGGGACTTTGAATTATATGGAATTTGATTACCTATATTGATTACCCACAGTGTTAATGTTAAATTACCCTTATTTTTAAAAATACTATTATTATTGATAATAATAATTAATATTATTACTGATTGAATTCCTTTTTCTTCCTATGTGAGGCGTATTAATAAACTTTGATTACTTTCTTGAGGAATATTTCACATTTCTTAAACTGCATACACAATTTAAAAGAAAACAGCATAATCAACCTTTATTACATTCTACAATGAACGATAAAAACAATCTAAATAATCTGTGGGTCTTTGGCTTACGAAACGCTGTTAATTAACGCAGGATATTTATTAAGCGTTTGAATTCTTGTTAATCCCTTTTTAAATTAACTTTATAAAAGGAACAGAATGGTATTTTATCAAAATTACCTTTTTAATGACAAAACTATACATAATAAAAATAGTTATTAAGATAATGGTTGCAACAAACGCATAGTTATTAGTTTTGAAATAAACTGTCGGTCCGTTGCCTGTTGGTCACCTGCCGCCGGCTAGCAGTATAGTGTGAATGAGTATCATGTTTTTTCGGTCCGGTGGCTGTTGGTAGCTTGCCGTATAGTGAGAATCTACTTTTAGGCGCGAAATATATCACTTTCATAAAATGTTCGGGGAGGTACAGGTATTGAACTTGAACTAGCTGTACTATTTTATGTTCTTAGTTCTTAAATTAAAAAGATTTCCTTCCGCAAATTCATGTTGAAGAACTAAAGTATGGGTATCTAGTTGTCCAGATACTTACTGTTAGAATTACGGGTCAGTGCAACTACAAAAAGTGTTCGGACGTCTTAGGTACCTGCTACCCATGCTATATTATTACCCTTGTTTATGATTCCAAATATTCTTGGTTTAGGTCTGTTTTAAAAGTTGAATATCTCGTTGAAAGTTGTATTCTGAAATTTTGCTAGAACTACATAGTAGTAGTTGTATATTTTATTTCTTCTTCTATGTTATTGGCCGTAATAATAAAAATAATAACATTCAAAGGCTACGCATCGGTAAAACGCTCAAAAATAACGTTGCACATATTCATTCATATGATTTTTCAAATCAAATTTTGTAATTGTTATTTTATTTTCTACATAACCATACATTAAAACTTACTTTTAAAATACATAGGTACTTAAAATCTCTTGTATATGACATTTCAACTTTTCCACATTAACACTTATAATCATCAAAGAACGATTCTTTTTGTAAATGTTGAAATGTGATATAGGTAGTATTACGTGTTACAATGCGCAGATTTTTACAGCTTTACATCCGTCTATATATTCTTAACACTTTACGAACAGTTTTTTTGTATTTGCAAGTCGAAATTGTAGTCTAAATCAATTATGTTTTATATGAAGTGACTATGTGCCCCAACAATGAATTCAGTAACGCCCTTAATGTAAGAAATTTTAATAACATATTAAATACTTATGGAAAAACACTTACTGGACTATTTAATCTCGATGTCTGAATACGTATACTTCGAGTATAAAGTAGATAAATGCCTTCATCCAATACTTAAGGAAGATCTCTATCACCTATCATTAGGTATTTCTATAAGAAACAATAGAACAATACTCAAAAAGCATTCATTTCTAAATCCTTACCTATTGGCAAATTTAATTTTAATAGATGTAACTTTGTTCGTCTATATACCTAAAATGAAATAAATATCATAAGCTGGGACAATGTAGCTGTTTTTTATAATAATTTAAAATTAAATTAAACCAAAATATCGTAACCATAAAAATATATATGCAGTATGGTTTAATTCCACAAAATTCCAAAAAGAAATAAAACAAGGTTTAGAAAACTGCAATATCTGCTTTTCAGAATTAGAAAAGCAACAAATCATTAATAAAAACCCACAAATACCTAAACTGTATGGATTAGTGAAGACCCACAAACAGAATATGCCAATAAGACCAGTTGTATCATACATCAATGCACCTAATCACATTTTATCCAAAAAACTGAACCAGATTATTAACACGATAGGTTACAAATCGAAATACTCTGTTAGAAATTCATTAGAATTAGTAGATAAGCTGCAAAACATACATCTTCCACCACATTCAAAACTTGTTAGTTTTGATATTTGCAACATGTTCTCCAGAATACCACCACAAGAATGTATTCCTTTATTAGATAGTTTCTTGATCAATAGTAATATAGAATTAGTTAAAAGGTTAGAGTTAATTCAATTATTTGACCTTTGTATAAGTCAAAATTATTTCACTTTTAATAACATAATTTATTTACAAAAGGATGGTTTACCTATGGGTAATTCTCTAAGTCCTCTATTAGCTAACATATTTATGGACAAGTTTGAAGATCGAATATTTGAATTAAACCTCTCTAAACACATTATCTTCTGGTTTCGTTATGTTGATGACATTTTAGCTTGTTTTGACAGTTCTTTTGAGGTTATCAATGAATTTTTAATTCTTATAAACAATATCTATCCTAATATAAAATTTACACTAGAAACAGAACAAAACAGGGCTATAAACTTTCTAGACTTAAATATCAAGATTAACGCAGACAATCTTTTTGAATTTTCCATATACAGAAAACCAACACAAACAGACATAACAATACCAAATGAATCTTGTCACCACAATACACATAAAATAGCAGCATACAGATCATTAGTACACAGAGCTTTAACTATTCCACTAACAAAATCAGATTTTAGCAAAGAGATATCAACCATTAAACAACTAGCACATGCAAATCATTATAATCCGAACATGATTGACACTTTAATTAATTGACAATAAAACAGAAGACACAAATTACATATCTATACCATATTTTGGCAAAATATCAGAAAAAATTGCACATATACTAAGAAAAACCAACAATTATAAAATAACATTTAAAACCAACACTAACACTTTTTCATTTTTATTTAAGGCTAAAGACAGAACACATGATATCATGAAATCGGGCATTTACCGTTTAAATTGTTCTTTTTGTAGTTCGGTATATATTGGACAAACACTTCGAAATTTTGACATAAGATATAAAGAACACGTACGTCATTACAAAAATAAACATCCTGAAAAATCGAATTACGCCAAACACCTTTTAGAACAAAATCACACAATGACTCCTCAAAATAATATTAAATTCCTACATTTTTGTAATAACAAACGCAAATTAGACATTTTAGAAGCCTTTGAGATATACAAACACAAACTCAGGGTACCTTTAATGAATGAACAACTTGAGCTCAGTAATTCTCCGTTACTGGAAGTATTAGATGTTTAATTATGATTTTTATTATTAATTTTTATTATTATTATTATTATTTTATCTAGTTACCTATTTTGTATCTACCTTAGCGACGTGTTTGTTTATAATTATATTACCTTTGATAATGACAGCATAGCTGTCGAAACAATATTGTCAGGTATATTTTAATAAAACTGTGAAACTTTTAATAATCTTTATTTATTTCATGAATATTGTATAAGGGTTTTAGATAGCATTTTATTCACGCAAGAATGTTTAAACGCGAGAGCTTGCTCGAGCGTTTAATTTTCTTAAGTGAATAAAATGCATCTAAAACCCGTATGCAATACAATGTTTTATCCACAATCACACTCATTTAGAATCAGAATTTCCGAATTTTATCACTTATAATTACACGAGAGCTTTTTTTTGTCGAAGTAAACTTGACATTTCAATGAGAATTTTGTTGCCTGGCAATTTAACGAAAAAAACTGCCTCTGAAAAAATTACGAGTCCGTAGAACGAGTAATTGTTTCTGGCAGTTTTTTGAGTTAAATTGCCTAAAGGCAACAAAATTCGAATTATAAATGTCAAGTTTACTTCGACCCAAAAAAAAGCTTGAGTGTAATTCGGTAAGACAATTTAATGAATACGTAAATCACCAAATTAACAAATAAGGTATAAATTAGTTTATTTAATTTAACGGAAAAGTACAATTGTTAAAAACACAATTCTTATAAACAACTTGATTTTCAGAACTTTCGTTTTTTTTTGTTAATAGTTTGCTGCATGCTGGTATTTTGAGCGGTGGTAGTAACTGTTTCCTGGATGGTAGTACGAATGGAACCAATGATTTCTCTATGATGTTCTTGATCTAACTGAAGGTACGGTTTTAATGACGATGGGTTGCTATGACCCGTAATTTTCACAAATTTTTGTTCACCTACACCACTCCTGGACAATTCAGTTACGGCGGCAGCTCGATTAGAATGGTTTGTAATTTTCACCCCCTTGACATCAAGTCCAATATTTTTCGCTGAAGATTTGGTCCATTTAGAGATTTCATTTGTCCCAATAGGAGAATTCTTATACCATCCTTTCGAATTTGTTTTTTGCCAGAAAGGATTTGGAGTTAAAAAAAAATTTTCACATGTGATATGGTTTCCCCGTCTTCCCATAATTTGTTTAAACAATCTTACTGGACATACACTTTCTTCTTCAGTGTTTGCAACCAACCATTTACTGTCGGCTAACTTCTGATTTCCTCCTTGTGCTGTCTTTGAAAACACTGGGTTATATTCAACTCTTCCGGTCTCTCGTCCACTGTTGTCTGTCTCGATTTTAAAATAAAATACCTTACAATTTTCTGCTTCTCCACCTCTCCAAGCTAATTCATAGGCAGCAATGTGATAGAATTTTCTTTGGAGGCCTACAGGTTCTTCTTCACTCCAGGACAGTGCCATTTCAAAAATTTCTTGTTTTGTGAGAGCTTTAGAACTCACCTTTCTTTTTTCTGGTATTGCTTGTAAAATTTTGCGTTTTGTGTCGCGGGCGTTTCTCGCTTTCTTAAACTGTATGTCCGTGAACGGATTAAAAACCCGTTTATAATCATTAAAGTACTTCTCCTGCAAAATTTTTGCTGAAGTGTTCCAAATCGTCTTGACTGTACTCTCTTTATAATCTTCTCCATTGTTCTTCTTCATGTTAAATGCCCAGTCACATAAAATAGAAGCTAACTTTTCAGTGGACGTTTCTTCAACGAGTTCATATTTTTTTTCCTCACAAAACAGCGTAAATTGTCGCCAAATTGACGTTGTTGAATTCACAGTATTGCGAGGCACATTATTGTTGATGGCTTTTTCAATTTCTCCACTCGAAGACTCTCCAAATCGCAACATTTTCACAGATTAGATACTTTTCTGACAACGCAAGATTGAGAAAAATTTGTTTACAATTTTGGTTGTTATGCAAGGGTTGCTAGAGACCGATGATGCAGACCTACTAGAATCAGACGCTTTCAAAAGTTAGGTTCCGTTTTGTCGCTGGAAAAGTTTGGGCAAACTTATTTCGCTGTCATAATGACAAAAACACCGCAGCTTATGAGATTTTTTGTGTATGAATTAAATTGTCAAAAAATTATTTGACATTTTACTGCGACGGCGGATGTTACCTTGAAAATCATTATTCGTGTTCCATTTGTCGTAGTACCTTTGCTTTACTGGTTGCTAGTGTGTTCAACAATCATTATAATTCCATGTGTTTTATGTATAGAAACCCTAGAGTTTTATAAACCACATTATACGTTGGCAAGGAGTTCAATTATTACCTTATTATATAGTGATTGTGGATAAAAATATTTATACTTGTTTATAGTTTACATGTTCTTTTTAATGCCTATTCTTGCAGGTTTTGAACCATTCCTTGGAATCTATTTTGATTGATATTTTTGTTTATCTCGTTATTTCACGTAGAATGTACATTAGCGCTCATTAGATAAGTTTTGATATTGCAGATTGTTAGTGGAAATTACTGATGTTGGATTATTTACAAAATTGAAAATATGCTTTCAAAATGTGATTAATGTTACTCAAACTCAATACCCAACATGCACTTTCGTTCTCTGCTGCCTGTAGGAATCCCATTGATTAAGATCTGAGGCAAGATTAAAATACACAATAGTCCTTTCTACTCACGCTGAATCGTTGAGTCTTTTATCTCACTATTTATACCCTCTAATAGTTAGTAGTGTATACGTATTTGAATTTTTTGTTTATAGGCAAACTACTGCTGGACAATTTATAGGTTCAAACAATGAAACAGTGTATAATATTGATTCAATTTAGATAATACGTGTGCACCTATGTTTTAAGAATTTAAACAGGAAATAAAGATAACAACAAAACATCTAATTTTATTTTACAAACTAATGCAAAATATTTAATGTTACCATGTAACTTATTATGTGTTTTTAAGTCATTAAATCAAAAGCAGGTTTTAGTTAGCAGTTCTATACTTTAATTTCAATATAATAGCAAATAATATTGTTGTTACAAAAAACACATTATTTATTTTGTTTTTATAACACTCGATTCTGAGTTTTCTAAAAAAATATGTGCCATTTATTTCAATTAAAATAATTAAAACTTTAAATTATTAAAACTTTTATCCCTAGATGAAAACATTCCTAATTACCTAATTCCTGATTTGCAAAAGTCAAAGAAACTTCATTAAACATAGATGAAATATAACTATACCTACATATATACAAATATTACGTTACAGACATTTAATAAAACTTGGCTGGTTTTAAAATATATATTGAAGTAGCTTTAAACAAAATCATGGGCAAACATATTAAGAAATGCCAAAATGTGCAACTAAAAGTAACAAAGCAATAAAACAATAAAATTTTATTACCGATCGGTAAACAAATCTGTAAATATCGGTATTATTAGGTTCTGCGAAAAAGATTTTTGCTTTCATGAGGATGCATAAACAGAAATATTAAGAACTTCAACATCTACTTATTTTAATAACCGTTAATTTGCTTTTGTTGGATAGTCATTGACATAAAATAAAGCTAAGCAAAATATCTTCAAATGTTTAGAATTCTTTGTTTTTGATTTACATTTATAATTAACTGAATTGAGAATAGTTTGTTGTTTTGAGTAAAATTAAATGATTTTTAAAGCTGCCTTTATTAATTAGTAGTGCACAATGTTTGCTTATGATGTTCACAACTATGGAGTATATTCTAATCTCAGTTATTTTATTGTTAATATGTCAATAATATAAAGTCTTATTAATGTAAGCTCCAAAATATCAAATAAATTATATTAATCATGCAATAATGGCAATTGCACTAGATGTTTGATTATATCATGCAATGACTAGAAAGTTTACACATTTTCCCTTAATCCCCGTCAGTATTCCATAATTCACGAAGATTGGAAAGGTTTATTATAACATCTAAAAGTATTTGTAGTTAGACTTTAGGCAAGGCAAATGCAACAATCCGAGGTAAACAATAAAAAGTTAAAAACTGGCATCCAAAACTGTAAGGTGAATTATTCAAAAATTTTGCATAAGCTTCCATACTGTATATAAATAATAAAGCAAAAGGTAAACAGGCACCCATAAATATGGCATCACTGGAGTGGTGCCACTTGGTCGAAGTTTATATAATTATTATACAAATGGGTGCCAGTTAACCAGTTAGTATGTTGGGTGCGAGTTTAACATTATATATCTTTTAGACAGTATAAAAGAATATTGCAGTTTTTCAACTTACTTTTTCTTTACTACTTGCGATGAGTCAATTGGTGTAAAATATACACCATTATCTCAACTCTATCAAGTGGGTGCTACTTTGCCGGAATATGTGTTGGGTGCTACACTGATAGCTTGACACGTATATATATATATATATATATATATATATATATATATATTTTGAATGCAAATTCATATAGAAAAATTTATCAACATATATATATATATATATATATATATATATATATATATATATATATATATATATATATATATATTGCAGTGATATTGGTTAATTAAAAATAATAAATTATTTTTTAAAAAATTTATTATATATTTTGAAACTGTGAATAATTGCCGTTTTATCGTAGATAATTACTTTATAATAAATTGAACTTTGGAAATGCTTTTCAACTTCCCTCTTTTATAAATTCTAATATGATTTGAAAATACCTTTTAATAGATTTAATATTGCAATGGTTATATAAAATTAATGTTACGTTAGTTCTTGACTAACTCAAGTTTACGTAAGAGAGTTGGGCGCCAGTTAAATAACTTAACATATTAGAATTAAATTTAATAAAGACTCATCTCAGGGTGAATGTGGATTCTTGTGGTATTAAAAAAATATACAAATTGAAATTTAAAATCACTTTTAAAATTGAAATCTTAATTAATTTTAACTATTACTAAATTGTTCAAATCACTTTACTACACTTTACAAACGATAGTCTTTTCTTCAGCAAATGCCAATACAAAAAGGAAATAACTTCCTACCTTTTTATAATACTTCTTTTTTCCTTTTAGTATAGATGTCCTCTTTCCCAAACCATTGGCAGAGTAGATCACTTTATGTTGACCCAGGGCTGGTTTCCAATTCAGGGTTGACTTTCTTCCTTTTGCATGGATTTTCCATATAATTTCATCCACACACTTGATTTTGGAACTCACTTTTGTTTATTAACTGCGGGTACAATTTTCCTTTTTCGTAGGATACTTATAGTTGTTTTTGTGTTTAATTAAATAAAACACCCGTTTATGGTTTTAACGTTGATTTATTATCTTGCTTAACTTTAGCAAGTAATTTATCTTAAAGGTGGTTCTTTATAATCATATACACTTTTACAATTTATACTTTTTACACCTTTGCCGTATTCAAATCACCAACTAACTTAACTTGTCTATTTAATTCTAGACTATATAAATTTTTACAATATTATCAGCCCCACTTTACTTTGTCGCTTGATTTACTATAATATCTTTACTCTTTCGTCGTTTAACAGTAAGTGTCTTTTAACTTACACGACTTTACACCGTCGCTTTCTATCAGTAAGTGTCTTAAAATTATTATTTTCTAAGCTTATATACTATTGACTATTTACATAATTATATTACACAATTTGACGTCACCTTATCATCTAATACAATGACCACACTATTTACAACACTTTTACGCAATAATAACAATCTATTTACATTAACAAAACCTTAAAGAATCACATAACCCGTCGATATACACATTTGAAATTATACATAAATGAATTTAGATAATAACAATAACTTGCAAACAACTGGATGTTACGTACACTTAAGTAATCAGTGAGTAAGCTATTTGATAATAAATAAAGAAATATGTATTATTTAACCTTATTAAAAAGTATACACATTGATTTCAAAATCAATGACACACCATTAAATAACTTAAAATTATTTTTAACTGGAAAAGTTGATAAAAATATTTCAAAAGTGTTAGTATTTAACAAAAGATTTTATATTTTCACAAAATTTTCAAAATTTTCCAAAATTTTGAAACTACCATCCACAGCAATATATATATATATATATATATATATATATATATATATATATATATATTTGTCAAACCGCTTATACACACCCGTTTCGCTATATTCTACCGACTTGTCGGACCATTTTCGACGCTCTCAGACCCGGGCTTGGGCCTGGCAAAGTTCTCCTATGTTTTCGAGGTCTACAGGATAAGGTTTATCTAAAACTGCAATAAAAAAATATACAATTTGGGTTTGGAAAAGTAGGGTCTGTAAAAAGTTTTATACAACCGTAGTTTATCACAATGAACTATAGGGGGCGTCGCGCCTTTCTCAAGTGTATATCGTATATTTTTATACAAGACGCTATCAAACCAGCTATGTTCTACAGACTTCCTAAGCCCTGGATCTGGCAACATTGCCATGACGCATATGTTAAGCTTTGTTTTATAAACGTTTGGTTATAATAGCTCGCATTTAATATTTGATGGAGAAAAGTGACGTAAGAATTACATCAGCTCGTATGCGAGTTCTTTTCACATTTGTAAATTAATCTCTGGCTTTGAAAAATTGAAGGTTTTAATATTTATTAATAATAATAATATACTTTATTTATAGCATATAACTAGATAAATTCCTTATAATACATTATAATTTCTTAAATATTAATGTAATTTATTACATATTTTTTACACTGTTTCTTAAATAATGTTAAAAATGTACAGTTTTTTACATTAGCTGGAAGTGAATTATATTCCACTAAACCTTTATGAAACAGATTATTTTGTCCTATATTTGTTGTTACTGTATGAACATAAAAATTATTTCTACTTCTAGTATTATGATCATGAACATCTTCTACGAATAGTAATTCATTTAAAATGTGCTCTGGATATATTCGGTTTTTATTTTAAATATTATTAAATGTTTAAAAAAGAATATATAAAAATCTCTGTCCTATTACATTGAAAGCTAATTTAAGAATCTTTACTGTAATACCATCGACACTACTATTCTTATTAGGTAAATTGTTTATAATTTTTTTTAACTCCAAAAACTCTATTGGTAAAAATTTTTCGAACTTGCATTGATGTACATTAATGTATGTGGCTTAAATCAGTTTCAATTTGGGTTAAATTTGTTAATGTAATAATTTGTTGTATGCTGTTAATAAAGTAAATATTGAATTTTTCTGCAATTTGAATTTCCTTTTTTTCTAACTCATTGTCAAAAATAATACATTCCTTTTTTTGTCTGTTATGGCCTCCTTTAATTAATTCTTTAACTGTTTTACACATTTCTGTTGAGTTATTTTTCATATCATCTATTTTTTCTTGATAATAATTTCTCTTGTGGTGCCTGATCAAACTAGTAATTCCATTTCTTTGTTGTCTATACCTATTCATATCACTTTCTTGTGTAAAGATTGCTCTTTTATATAATCTGTCCCTTTCTTCAATTTCCAAGGCTATTTCTGGGGTCCACCAACGCTTACAACTCCATTGACATTTAATGGTTTTTTTAACAGTTGGAGCATGCCTGTTTAGTGTGTCCATTATGGTTTTAACTAATGTTTCTGCTAGTTGATTGGTGTTTGTACAGTCCGGATTCCATGGTTGATCCATTAGATCTAATTGAAATTGCATTTCATTGAAGTTGCTCATGTCTCTGTGTTGTATTGTATATTCTTCATATTTTTCTTTCACTTTTGCATTTACAGTTATTATTGAGTGATCGGTTATTTTTGGAACATGGTGTACCTGGACATCAATGGTTTTTTCATTAGATACAAGAAGATCTGAGTGTAGCACTGTCCTTAGTGATTTTTGTAGGTTGGTCGATAATCTGATGTAGTCCATTATTTTTAATTAAAGATCTCAGCCTATTTTCATAATATGAACCTTTTAATAGGTCAATATTAAAGTCTCTGATAATTAGTAAGGTCTCTGATCTACTAGCATATACATCAAACAAATTTTCAAGTTTCATTAGAAATTGAGCATCACTAGAGTTTGGAGAGTGATATAAATTTATAAAGTTATATTTGTATGATTGAAAGCATATATTAATACCTACAATCCATGTGTTCATATCAATGGTATCTTTAAGTAGGACTTTATAACTGAATTCATTTTTTATATAAATGATTAGAGTAAGGTTTACAGGATTTTCGAACAAGTGAGACAACGCAACATAATACGGAAAAGTTAATTTCTGGGGAAAGTGGATGGTTTCCAAATAAGGTGAAGTACATATGTCATTTTCCGTAGTAATCAAACGATAAATTTCAAGAACTTGATTAAATTTTTTAGTATTAAAGTACTGTAATATCTTCTTTGTACGTTTGTTTGAAGGATTGTTTGTGGTTAATTAAAGCTTTATTCTTTTCCTGTTAAGATGAGAGAATGAATGCTTGAACTATTTGGTTTCTGAATTATTTTCTGATCCCTCGTTTACATTCGATTCCTTGGATACTACAAAGTATCCAAGGCAACGGTGATCATCACATTTATTGCTCCCTTGGTTTTTAGAATTTTTCCAGCAGAAAAAGTCTTCATCAGCTTGCTTGAGGACAGGATTGGAAAGAACTAGTGAATGTACACATAAGATGCGGTTGTGATTGTAAAGCAACTTGATAGATACGTAAAAAACCGCGTTTTTTCTTTGGCTGGTTTTACAATTGATTAAAGTTAGTACAGGGCTCTTAATGTTAATGTTCGTTACAATGATAAGAACTTAACCTATAGAAATGCGCTAATAAGAATAACGTGAGAATCGAATGAGATAATTGAAAACGGTTAAAATTAAGACAGCAGATTCTAAATTCTAGGGCTCGTTGCAAAATGTAAATAACTAAAAACTACAAAACTTAACCTCAGAGGAACGTATGAGGATTCTGTTGGACTTGTAGGTTGTTGGTTGGATCATAATCGTATATGCAACATAAAAGGAAAATAGTAAATGTATGTACACAAATATGTCTAACAGGGAACAAAAAGTAGTTGCGAACGTTCTATACATAAACGGCACGAAAAAAAATAAGGATTTGTAATGGGCTGCATCTGCTATGTATTCCCTGTGTTCCCAATCACACGAAGTAACGAATTTTTGGTACGACCGTTTATTGAAGTTCACAACAACCGATTTGTAATTATACGTTTTGCGAAATGGCATAATTCTTGTTGCATTCTGAGGATTGGAAAGTTATGACTAGCTTCTCCTTTTGAAACTTGCGGCGTAACTCCATCACTGTTCACTGTGTGGTCGAGACAAGTTAGTTCTTTGGCTTCAAAGATTGTTTCTTTTTTAATTTGATAGTTAACCGTAATAATATAGGCGCTGAAATACTTTCTTTAAATGCTGTAGATAGTCTGCTTTGATGGCAGAAAAATTTAGAACAGAAAAAACTTTATACAACCGTGACTTCAGATAGATTATGACTTCAGCGATGGAACTTCTCCATGTACTGGTAGTGGTGGTGCTGAGAGAGTATTGATCCTCTACTGGAATTATGCTAATTGATTTCTCGACATCTGCTTCATAAATAGGATCCTGGTATCTTGAATGATATGCTTGCAAGAGTAAGTTTCTTGACAAATTGTTGCGTGTTCAATTAAAGTCGGCTGTCACCACATGTAATATCTTCTGTGTTTGTTTGTTTGAAAGACTGTTTGTGGTTAATGAATGCTTTATTCTTTTACTGTTAAGATGTGAGAATGAATGCTTGAACTATTTGTTTTCTGAATTATTTTCTGACTCCTTGTTTATATTCGTTGCATTGGATACTACACGCACACATACGTATCACTGGATCACAGTACTCATACATATCGTCGACGTTAATGCATACTAGCGGAACTATTTTCTAGCAATTTTCCAGAAGCGCGGTTTAAATGCTTATAAAAACTTTGTTACAGATGGCATGATGAATTCTTTGAAATCGCAACTAGCAACATTGCTAGTTACAACATTTCAAAGAATTAAGTTCATATGCATTAATGGCGACGATATGTACTATATACCACCAATAAATAACAACGTCGTAGACCATTCAGGGTATAAATCGTGAGGTGTTCTTTATCAAAAATTTAAATGGGCCAACTAAGTTGAGCATCATTTGTGACTTTTTTGCTAAAACGCTGAAGGAAAACTTTCTCGTCTGTAATTTGTAAGATTACTTAATGGAACTTTTAATGGAAACAGGGCACTCAAAAGGTTCGGAGGGGCAGTGTATGTTGCAACCCCCAATTGAATGTCATGAACATTGGTATGGGGTAGATGCAGTAGTAAGTAGCACTTCACTATAGCAACAAGAAACGGCCACCTCATAGAACAAAAGATAAACGGAATAAATTCTGTGGGACGTTCTTTAACAAAAATGAAACTGGGTGGACTAATATGATTTGCGCCTGTTATATTTAGAACTACATGTATTTCAAATGTAAGCAGAAAATCTCTGGTGTACAATTCGGCACTAAGAATATAATACATATTCCAATTCACAAATAGCTATTTCAGAATACAATAAAAATTGATCTTTAACTAGTACAAGTGCAATATAACGGAATCAGGCAAGGTTTGAAAAAACTTCTTCTTTTCTTCGTTACCTTTCGACGTTTCTGTTAAAGGCACTTAACCACCATATAGTGTATACTGTTTTGTACCTTCAAATTCATTAAACAGAAAGTAGGGATCGAATATTCCATAATTTCTTTGTAACTGTACAAACGCACAGTAAAAATAGAAACTGCTATTTTTTAATCTAGGTTAAACTAATCAAATGTAGTCTATTTTGGTCAACTAAACTTGAAAATGACTTTATGCTTGATTTGTTCATGTTTACGAGTAGATAATATCCTGAACTTTGTAAAATATCAATATTAAACCACGCCTTCAGATGGATTTTGTCGTTTTATTTTCAAAAACTGTTAGATTTATGGACTGGTTGTTAAGTGGGTTAGATAAAATAAAGCTTATTTAATTGGCGCATGAATATATATCATACAGGTTGTTTCACTTAAGATTCGTATCCTCTGAATAGGTGGTAGTACACATAAAATGCAACAAAAAAGCTGAGAATCATTAGTGTCTATCTTTCATAATAACCGAAAAAATAATGGTTTTTGAAAAGTGGGTAGCAGGTCACTGGTCTAAGAATCGCACTTGGAGCTTGATGTGCCTATCTGATACATTGACGCAGCTGCTGCTAGGTGATGTCGCAGTTTGTTTTGACTATAATTTCCAAAAGTTGACATTTTTAGCAAATTTTTGTCGATTTGCGTAAAAACAAAAAGAGTTTTTTGTTCCTATTCCTAATTTATACGAAAGTTGAGTAAAACACCCTGTATGTAGACCAACAATTTCTACCAATACATTTGACGGAGCAACTTCAGAACATAACTTATTGCGATCTTGTATTCGTCATCAAGTACTCAGCTAAGAAAAAAAATGTTGAGTTCGCAGTGCAACCTTAGCATAACTTCTGCAAAATTCATGAAGTGATGTTGTTGTTATTGTTGGTTGTAGTTTTATGATAATTTTGCAGTAAAAAGAATATCTTTAGGAGAATGCCCTGTACTGGACAATTATTTTATAAAAACCAAAACGTATAGGGCATTTCACCTTGTTTTGAAATCTTTCTTACTTGTTTGTACGTCATACTGCATGACGTTTTACCTTTATTTTCTTTTTGCATTTTATAGAGCATTATTTGACTTGTCACTATTCGACTTGGGTCAAGTATACCTGTTTTGTGAAGAATTAAATTTTGCATTCAATGGTGTATTCATTAAACATATCACTGGCACAGAATTCCGTATCTAGCGGTTGCGGGTACGCTACAGCTACCACAAGCACAAAATAACACTAATGTATGTTCTAATAACAACTGTCCTTGAAAACAAAATTTTATCCAAATTGCATTTTTGACTTTTTTATTTTGAAGGTCTATAGCTTTGTAACATTTCATTTTTAAACATAGATATGTTGTGCTTAATGGCCTATTTTGATCAAATGCATTGACCCTCAGGAATTGGCATCGTCTGCTCGAGATATCCTACATGTAAAATGGGCGAAGTCCCATTTAATGTTAAATATCTAGCTACATTTTAAAGCAGGCGTGGAATGAAGTCGTGAACTTAGAATTCCAAAACAAAAACCATTAAAGAAAAAAAATACTCGATACGAATATCAATATAAAGAACGAAGTAAGAGAGATCCAAAAACCCTGAAGTACCCTGTACGTTTTAGGTTCACTAAAAAGATTGATTAGTACAGGGTATACCCCTAAAATGTATCTTGCCAATACGAGAACTACCATATGACTAGCCCCAAATAATAATGATAATATCGCCTCGTAGATTTTGCTGGAGATGCTGAGATAGAATAAGACTGAACCAGGATCGCGTTCGATGCTCAACGAGATTTCCATAGTTATTTCATGATGAACATCAAATCACACAAAGTTATGCTCGAAGCTTCTCGTATAATATGTACCGATACAAATTATTTGTCTGTGTGACATATGATCGTTTTTCGATAATAACACAGAAACAAGACAACATGCACAAAGTTTTCTTAGCTTTTTGGTATGTAAGTTAAATAAAATCCTATTTTACCTAACTGTCTCCATTTTGATAAACCTAATAGTTTCTGAAAAAACAGTAAAAACCATCTGGGGACATGGCTTACCCTCATCAGCTTCTCTGGTTCACCACTTTTGAGTAGTAACTTTTAAGGGGTTATTTAACATATCACAAAGAAGGCCTATCAAAAATCCAAGGATCTACCTCAATACCCCTCTATTTTTACAAATTTGACTGAACTGTTACCGTGGCATTAAAATATACATATATTAGAAACTGTTCATTTGTGCTAAAAACATAACAGTAAAATGTTCAGGAGGTCAAAAGATTTGGCTATAACATTTATTTTTTCAAAACATATACATGACGTGTCTTCGAAACTTTTAATTGTATTCTTGTAAACAAAAATAATCATGTTAAAATAAATGATTTAAAAAAAATTATTAAAAAACAATTATTTGCATAAACCTTATGTATTTTAGAACAAAAGAGGCTCAATGCTATTTTCTCATGTTAATAATAATTTTCAGAGTTACATCGTTTTACGGAAAACGTTAATTTTTCTGCGTTTAAGATTGTTTATGGAATTTACGAACAAATCAACAAAAATAAAGATCACTTATGTGCTTAGCATCCCGAAATCATTACGTCAATCGTAATTTTATCTCTGATACATTCGGCAACATTGCTGGGTTCGGTAGGGTAGGTAGGCTTGCTTAAAATTATACAAATGGGTCTGTAAACACTGTAATATGTATCGGGTTCAAGAACGACTGTCAAATATCACCAATATTTTTTTTCATATATTTTTACCCCTCGAGGATCTAAAATATTGCTTATCAGAAATAGATCAATATTATGTAAAATATACACATTTAAAAAATGGAAAAATGCGGGTCTACTAACGACCCTATCATATAGCGGGTCCGACAACGTTGATTAAACCAATATATATATATATATATATATATATATATATATATATATATATATATATATATATATATATATATATATATATATATATATTGGTTTAATCGACGTTGTCTGACCCGTTATATGGTAGGGTCGTTAGTAGACCCGCATTTTTTGATTTTTAAAATGTGTATATTTTACATAATATTGATCTATTTCTGATAAGCAATATTTAAGATCCTCGAGGGGTAAAAATATATGAAAAAAAAAATTGGTGATATCTGACAGTCGTTCTTGAACCCGATACATATTACAGTGTTTACAGACCCATTTGTATAATTTTAAGCAAGCCTACCTACCCTACCAAACCCAGCAACGTTGCCGAAGGTATCAGAG
Organism: Agrypnus murinus; assembly: GCA_929113105.1. Classification (NCBI taxonomy): domain Eukaryota; kingdom Metazoa; phylum Arthropoda; class Insecta; order Coleoptera; family Elateridae; genus Agrypnus; species Agrypnus murinus. The sequence continues at coordinate 112,475,976 of OV816024.1, forward strand.
ATAAAATTACGATTGACGTAATGATTTCGGGATACTAAACACATAAGTGATCTTTATTTTTGTTGATTTGTTCGTACATTCCATAAATAACATTAAACGTAGAAAAATTAACGTTTTCCGTAAAACGATGTAACTCTGAAAATTATTATTAACATGAGAAAATAGCATTGATCCTCTTTTGTTCTAAAATACTTAAGGTTTATGCAAATAATTGTTTTTTAATAATTTGTTTTTAAATCATTTATTTTTACATGATTATTTTTGTTTACAAGAATACAATTAAAAGTTTCGAAGACACGTCATGTATATGTATTTTGAAAAAATAAATGTTATAACCAAATCTTTTGACCTCCTGAACATTTTACTGTTATGTTTTTAGCACAAATGAACAGTTTCTAAGATATGTATATTTTAATGCCACGGTAACAGTTCAGTCAAATTAGTAAAAATAGATGGGAATTGAGGTAGATCCTTGGATTTTTGATAGGCCTTCATTGTGATATGTTAAAGAACCCCTTAAAAGTTACTACTCAAAAGTGGTGAATCCGAGAAGCTGATGAGGGTAAGCCATGCCCCCAGATGATTTTTCCTGTTTTTTCAGAAACTATTGAGTTTATCAAAATGGAGACAGTTAGATAAATAGGTTTTTATTTAACTTTCATACCAAAAAGCTAAGAAAGCTTTGTGCATGTTGCCTTGTTTCTGTGTAATCGAAAAACGATCATATGTCACACAGACAAATAATTTGTATCGGTACATATTATACGAGAAGCTTCGAGCATAATTTTGTGTGATTTGATGTTCATCATGAAATAGCTATGGAAACCTCGTTGAGCATTAAACGCGATCCTGGTTCAGTCTTCTTCTATCTCAGCATCTCCAGCAAAATCTACGCGGCGATATTATCATCATTATTGGGGCAAGTCATATGGTAATTCTCGTATTGGCAAGATACATTTTAGGGTATCAATCTTTAGTGAACCTAAAACGTACAGGGTACTTCAGGGTTTTTGGATCTCTCTTACTTCGTTCTTTATATTGATATTCGTATCGAGTAATTTTTTTCTTGAGTGGTTTTTGTTTTGGAATTCTAAGTTCACGACTTAATTCCACGCCTGCTTTAAAATGTAGCTAGATATTTAACATTAAATGGAACTTCACCCATTTTACATGTAGGATATCTCGAGCAGATGATGCCAATTCCTGAGGGTCAATGCCTTTGATCAAAATAGGCCATTAAGCACAACATATCTATGTTCAAAAATGAAATGTTACAAAGCTATAGACCTTCAAAATAAAAAAGTCAAAAATGCAATTTGGATAAAATTTTGTGTTCAAGGACAGTTGTTATTAGAACATACATTAGTGTTATTTTGTGCTTGTGGTAGCTGTAGCGTACCCGCTACCGCTAAATACGCAATTCTGTGCTAGTGATATGTTTAATGAATACACCATTGAATGCAAAATTTAATTCTTCACAAAACAGGTATACTTGACCCAAGTCGAATAGTGACAAGTCAAATAATGCTCTATAAAATGCAGAAAGAAAATAAAGGTAAAACGTCATGCAGTATGACGTACAAACGAAGTAAGAAAGATTTCAAAACAAGGTGAAATGCCCTATACATTTTGGTTTCTATAAAATAATTGTCCAGTACAGGGTATTCTCCTAAATATATTCTTTTTCCTGCAAAATTATCATAATACTACAACCAACAATAACAACAACATCGCTTCATGAATTTGCAGAAGTGATGCTAAGGTTGCACTGCGAACTCAACATTTTTTTTCTTAGCTAAGTACTTGATGACGAATACAAGATCGCAATAAGTTATGTTCTAAAGTTGCTCCGTCAAATGTATTGGTAGAAATTGTTGGTCTACATACAGGGTGTTTTACACAACTTTCGTATAAATTGCATGTGTGATAGTATTCATCAATAGGAACAAAAAACTCTTTTTGTTTTTATGCAAATCGACAAAAATTTGCTAACAATGTCAACTTTTGGGAACTGCTGGAAATTATGGTCAAAACAAACTGCGACATCACCTAGCAGCAGCTGCGTCAATGTATCAGATAGGCACATCCAGCTCCAAGTGTGATTCTTAGACCACTGACCTGCTACCCACTTTTCAAAAACCATTCTTTTTTCGGTTATTATGAAAGATAGACACTAATGATTTTCAGCTTTTTTGTTGCATTTTATGTGTACTACCACCTATTCAGAGAATACGAATCTTAAGTGAAACATCCTGTATGATATATATTCATGCAGAAATTAAATAAGCTTTATTTTATCTAACCCACTTAACAACCAGTCCATAAACCTAACAGTTTTTGAAAATAAAACGACAAAAACCATCTGGGGGCGTGGTTTAATATTGATATTTTACAAAGTTCAGGATATTATCTACTCGTAAACATGAACAAATCAAGCATAAAGTCATTTTCAAGTTTAGCTGACCAAAATACACTACATTTGATTAATTTAACCTAAATTAAAATATAGCAGTTTCTATTTTTACTGTGCGTTTGTACAGTTACAAGAAAATTATGGAATGTTCGATCCCTACTTTCTGTTTAATGAATTTGAAGGTACAAAACAGTATACACTATATGGTGGTTAAGTGCCTTTAACAGAAACGTCGAAAGGTAACGAAGAAAAGAAGAAGTTTTTTCAAACCTTGCTCAATTGCGTTATATTGCACTTGTACTAAGTTAAAGATCAATTTTTATTGTATTCTGAAATAGCTATTTGTGAATTGGAATATGTATTATATTCTTAGTGACGAATTGTACACCAGAGATTTTCTGATTACATTTGAAATATATGTAGTTCTAAATATACCAGGCGCAAATCATATTAGTCCACCCAGTTTCATTTTTGTTAAAAAACGTCCCACAGAATTTATTCCGTTTATCTTTTGTTCTATGACGTGGCCGTTTCTTGTTGCTATAGTGAAGTGCTGCTACTGCATCTACCCCATACCAATGTTCATGAAATTCAATTGGGGGTTGCAACATACACTGCCCCTCCGAACCTTTTGAGTGCCCTGTTTACATTAAAAGTTCCATTAAGTAATCTTACAAATTACAGACGAGAAAGTTTTTCTTTAGCGTTTTAGCAAAAAAGTCACAAATGATGCTCAACTTAGTTCGCCCATTTTAATTTTTGATAAAGAACACCTCACGATTTTTACCCTGAATGGTCTACGACGTTGTTATTTATTGGTGGTATATAGTACATATCGTCGCCGTTAATGCATATGAACTTAATTCTTTGAAATGTTGTAACTAGCTCTGTTGCTAGTTGCGATTTCAAAGAATTCATCATGCCATCTGTAACAAAGTTTTTATAAGCATTTAAACCGCGCTCCTGGAAAATTGCTAGAAAATAGTTCCGCTAGTATGCATTAACGTCGACGATATGTATGAATGAGTACTGTAATCCAGTGATAAATATGTATGTGTGAGTGTAGTATCCAATGCAACGAATATAAACAAGGAGTCAGAAAATAATTCAGAAACCAAATAGTTCAAGCATTCATTCTCTCATCTTAACAGTAAAAGAATAAAGCATTCATTAACCACAAACAGTCTTTCAAACAAACAAACACAGAAGATATTACATGTGGTGACCGCCGACTTTAATTGAACACGCAACAATCTGTCAAGAAACTTACTCTTGCAAGCATACCATTCAAGATACCAGGATCCTATTTATGAAGCAGATGTCGAGAAACCAATTAGCATAATTCCAGTAGAGGATCAATACTCTCTCAGCACCACCACTACCAGTACATGGAGCAGTTCCATCGCTGAAGCCATAATCTATCTGAAGTCACGGTTGTATAAAGTTTTTTCTGTTCAAGATTTTTCTGCCATCAAAGCAGACTATCAACAGCATTTAAAGAAAGTATTTCAACGCCTATATCATTACGGTTTACTATCAAATTAAAAAAACAATCTTTGAAGCCAAAGAACTAACTTGTCTCGACCACACAGTGAACAGTGATGGAGTTACGCCGCAAATTTCAAAAGGAGAAGCTATTCATAACTTTCCAATCCTTAGAATGCAACAAGAATTATGCCATTTCGTTGGCATAGATTGTCGATTTAAACCTGAGCTAAACCTATTTATTCCAGAAAAAGTTTCAGAACCCTACAAGAAACCCACATAACAGTGTGTCGCAAAACATATAATTACAAATCGGTTGTGAACTTCAATAAACGGTCGTACCAAAAATTCGTTACTTCGTGTGATCGGGAACACAGGGAATACATAGCAGATAAACTCGGATGCAGCCTATTACAAATCCTTCTTATCTTTTTTTGTACCGTTTATGTATAGAACGTTCGCAATTACTTTTTGTTACCTGTTAGACATATTTGTGTACATACATTTACTATTTTCCTTTTATGTTGCATATACGATTATTATCCAACCAACAACCTACAAGTCCAACAGAATCCTCATACGTTCCTCTTAGGTTAAGTTCTGTAGTTTTTAGTTATTTACATTTTGCAACGAGCCCTAGAATTTAGAATCTGCTGTCTTAATTTTAACCGTTTTCAATTATCTCATTCGATTCTCACGTTATTCTTATTAGCTCATTTCTATAGGTTAAGTTCTTATCATTGTAACGAACATTAACATTAAGAGCCCTGTACTAACTTTAATCAATTGCATTAACATTAATCAATATCTATCAAGTTGCTTTACAATCACAACCGCATCTTATGCGTACATTCACTAGTTCTTTCCAATCCTGTCCTCAAGCAAACTGATGGAGACTTTTTCTGCTGGAAAAATTCTAAAAAACAAGGGAGCAATAAATGTGATGATCACCGTTGCCTTGGCTACTTTGTAGTATACAAGGAAACGAATGTAAACGAGGGATCAGAAAATAATTCAGAAACCAAATAGTTCAAGCATTAATTCTCTCATCTTAACAGTAAAAGAATAAAGCTTTAATTAACCACAAACAATCCTTCAAACAAACATACAAAGAAGATATTACAGTACTTTTATACTAAAAAATTTAATCAAGTTCTTGAAATTTATCGTTTGATTACTACGGAAAATGACATATGTACTTTTCCACTTTATTTGGAAACCATCCACTTTCCCCAGAAATTAACTTTTCCGTATTATGTTGCGTTGTCTCACTTGTTCGAAAATCCTGTTAACCTTACTCTAATCATTTATATAAAAAAATGAATTCAGTTATAAAGTCCTACTTAAAGATACCATTGATATGAACACATGGATTGTAGGTATTAATATATGCTTTCAATCATACAAATATAACTTTATAAATTTATATCACTCTCCAAACTCTAGTGATGCTCAATTTCTAATGAAACTTGAAAATTTGTTTGATGTATATGCTAGTAGATCAGAGACCTTGCTAATTATCGGAGACTTTAATATTGACCTATAATAGGATTCATACAATGAAAATAGGCTGAGAACTTTAATTAAAAATAATGGACTACATCATATTATCCACCAACCTACAAGAATCACTAAGGACAGTGCTACACTCATAGATCTTCTTGTATCTAATGAAAAAACCATTGATGCCCAGGTACACCATGTTCCAAAAATAACCGATCACTCAATAATAACTGTAAATGCAAAAGTGAAAGAAAAATATGAAGAATATACAATACAACACAGAGACATGAGCAACTTCAATGAAATGCAATTTCAATTAGATCTAATGGATCAACCATGGAATCCGGACTGTACAAACACCAATCAACTAGCAGAAACATTAGTTAAAACCATAATGGACACACTAAACAGGCATGCTCCAACTGTTAAAAAAACCATTAAATGTCAATGGAGTTGTAAGCGTTGGTGGACCCCAGAAATAGCCTTGGAAATTGAAGAAAGGGACAGATTATATATAAAAGAGCAATCTTTACACAAGAAGAAAGTGATATGAATAGGTATAGACAACAAAGAAATGGAATTGTTAGTTTGATCAGGAACCACAAGAGAAATTATTATCAAGAAAAAATAGATGATATGAAAAATAACTCAACAGAAATGTGTAAAACAGTTAAAGAAATAATTAAAGGAGGCCATAACAGACAAAAAAAGGAAGGTATTATTTTTGACAATGAGTTAGAAAAAAAGGAAATTCAAATTGCAGAAAAATTCAATATTTACTTTATTAACAGCATACAACAAATTATTACATTAACAAATTTAACCCAAATTGAAACTGATTTAAGCCACATTAATGTACATCAATGCAAGTTCGAGAAATTTTTACCAATAGAGTTTTTGGAGTTAAAAAAAATTATAAACAATTTACCTAATAAGAATAGTAGTATCGATGGTATTACAGTAAAGATTCTTAAATTAGCTTTCAATGTAATAGGACAGAGATTTTTATATATTCTTTTTTAAACATTTAATAATATTTAAAATAAAAAACCGAATATATCCAGAGCACATTTTAAATGAATTACTATTCGTAGAAGATGTTCATGATCATAATACTAGAAGTAGAAATAATTTTATGTTCATACAGTAACAACAAACATAGGACAAAATAATCTGTTTCAGAAAGGTTTAGTTGAATATAATTCACTTCCAGCTAATGTAGAAAACTGTACATCTTTAACATTATTTAAGAAACAGTGTAAAAAATATGTAATAAATTACATTAATATTTAAGAAATTATAGTGTATTATATGGAATTTATCTAGTTATATGCTATAAATAAAGTATATTATTATTATTAATAAATATTAAAACCTTCAATTTTGCAAAGCCAGCGAATTATTTACAAATGTGAAAAGAACTCGCATACGAGCTGATGTAATTCTTACGTCACTTTTATCCATCAAATATTAAATGCGAGCTATTATAACCATACGTTTATAAAACAAAGCTTAACATATGCGTCATGGCAATGTTGCCAGATCCAGGGCTTAGGAAGTCTGTAGAACATAGCGGGTTTGATAGCGTCTTGTATAAAAATATACGATATACACTTGAGGAAGGCGCGACGCCCCCTATAGTTCATTGTGATGAACTACGGTTGTATAAAACTTTTTACAGACCCTACTTTTCCAAACCCAAATTGTATATTTTTTTATTGCAGTTTTAGATAAACCTTATCCTGTAGACCTCGAAAACATAGGAGAACGTTGCCAGACCCAAGCCCGGGTCTGAGAGCGTCAAAAATGGTCCGACAAGTCGGCAGAATATAGCGAAACGGGTGTGTATAAGCGGTTTGACAAATATATATATATATATATATATATATATATATATATATATATATATATATATATATATATATATATATATATATATATATATATATATATATATATATATATATATATATATATATATATATATATATATATATATATATATATATATATATATATATATATATATATATATATATATATTGTATAAGTGTGTGTGTATAAATGATAAGACGAGATATGTCATAAAATGTCCCGTTCTGCAATACCGTCTATGAAAGTGTGTGCTTATTCAAAAGCTCACATCCCAAACTTCTGCTTTATTTAAAGCTGGCGTTACAGGTTTTAATTGTTAATAGAATCTGGTTTTATCCACTTTATCCCTGACCTGCTTACGTTAATCGCTTTGGTTAGGTATTTCTAACATAATGGCTTCCCGTTTTATGATAAATAAACAACACTATTAATTAACAATAGAAACGGACTCGAAGCGAGCTCCACTACACTACTGGTATCTAATGCTAGCTGCCAGCACGTAGTTACGTTACAAGGAGAATTTCATCTGCAATGTTAAAATCGCGGTTAGCTCTTTCCTGACATCTTTAATTTACAAATAACAGACTACGTTTAATTAAGCATTTATTGTTGAAATTTCAGTTAATTCCATTTCCATTGTTAACCAACACTGATAATTTTCTCATTGCAAGGGCGAACGCCGTTAAAACATCAAAGGATAAAAATAGTTAAATAGCATATACGATCTTTTAACTAAAACTAGAATTTCATGTGAATTGTTTAATAGCAGTATAATATTTACAATAACTTTCTAAAACTGATTAATTCACAAGAAGACTGTAATCAGTAAACAAACCTAAACTGATCTAATTTAACACTACAAGATTATTTATTTTAAAGGCACAATTATTTATTATCTATTTCACTGAAGTGCATTCATTTATGTTACGCCGCTTGTAATTGTCCGCTATAGGCATATGACAGCTATTATTCTTTATTTGAGAGTGGATTTAAATCAAACCTTAGTGTTTAATTTGTAGCATTATTCCTCATTTTTGTAGATCTAGTAAATTTTCCTAAAAGTGGCACCAAATGAAAAGTCTTAAATGAAACGTAGCACTTATTTTTTGTATATTTCAAATCTACAAGAAACTTTGAATCTAATAACACTTCATTCGTTAACTTTTGTTGCTATTGCAACAAAAAAACTTTTTAAATTTTGTATCTAGAAGGTTGTGACCCCGCAAAAATCATTAAAAATCATTCTATTGCGATCAACAAAATGTGAAATCCATGCTATATTGTTTTATGCTTCGTTGCAACAATATTTACCATAAATCAGGCACGTAACCAAGGGGGGAGCTCGTGGGGTTTAAGTCCTTCGAGGCATATTATGCGACTTCGAAATGTATAACTTTAAAGTTTATTTTAATTGTATAAAATAATTTTTTTATAATTATATTTGAATTAATGTTACTTATTCTCTGTAATAAAATTGTATAATACTTTAATAGTTTAATGCCGAATATCGGCTTATTATAATTATAAATTGTAAATAAATGTTTTTGCATGTACCATTTCGGCAGGAAAATTCCACATAATTTTTATCAAGGAGGCTGATTTTTCTTAGATTTTAGGTGAGTAAGCAAGACTTTTCATGACATGACTACTATGTATTAAACTTTAACACAATATCATAGACACATCTAAAATAACTACATTACAATAAAAGTAAAATAATATTAGTTGATTTTATTATTAATACTTAGATGATATCTAATCATCAGGTTGAAAATTTAACAATCTAATAATAAATAAAGACTATAAATAAGAAACTAATCAGGATTATGTTATATAAAGTATTCATGCAAGAAAAAGAAAGATGGACATGCTACGATACTAATAGTTTTATTTATTGAATAGGTTACATGCTAGGTTACAAATAGATTTATTAAGTTAAAATAGAATTTATAGCCGGGCGATTCCCATGCAATCATAACCTAAATTATAAAAAGTTTTTATAGTTTTTAAAAAGGATATGAGTTAATTTTGTTGTTTTATAATAAAACATGGTTTATGTAACTCAGGTTACAAGTTTAGGATAGTTTATCCACTTTTCTTGAATGGTTATCTTCTCATTAGATTTGAGATTGACGTTAGGTTAACGTAGAACAGAATTTTCTTTTCCCACAAAGCTAAATCAGTTTCGGGTAAATATTTCACTGGAAATAGTTAAAACAGATTATTGTCTTGATATATATAAGGCTACAATTAACTTACGGATTCCTGTATTTGGTAGAAGTCATGTCATGTAAATGAAGATATTCGCTAGTATTGATGTTTATTGTTTTGAAAATGTCAATATTAATTTGATGATTTGCATCATTGTTTAGAGTCAATCACCCGGAGTACTGTATTCTGGATGAGAATAGTTGAAGTTTCATTCAGTTTATGTTTTTATTTATTTACAACTTGCAGATGCATCTTTTGATTGCAAGAATAGTGTAGTGAGACCTAGACATTAAGTTTTTTCTAGTATGTAATGATAATTTGTGTAATAATTAAGGTTAATGAGTTTTGGTGACAGCTGATGCGACGACAGCGTTTTTATTGATTTTCTCTGTAATTGTTAAACATAGACCATAAGTGTATTATGTTGTTTTGATTGCCCTTTCACCAGATACCTTTTCATCTAGTTAAGTAGAATTAAGATTGGTGTTAATTATTAACATATTTTTATATTTGTGACGTCACGACATTTGCGTTGTTCAGAATTTTTGCACGATTTCATTGTTTTTTCATATTTTTTCGCTAAATGTATAAAAGAACTCCCGAGCATATGGGTGAACCTACACCGACTCCGGAAGAAATTTCTGAAAATTAAAGTAGTGTTAGGGTTGACCCACGTGTTTTTCGTTTGTAAACAAACGTCGATTATATTCAAATTTGATATTTACCGGTTTTGGAACAAAGTAAATTTTGTTTTCATTTGCGAACAATCACTGCGAATTGCGATTGATTTATTTTATTTAAATCAAAGATTTATTTATACCCATTTCAACATTTTGTATGGATTTTTGACAACAGCTGAGGTTGGATCACAGCTGAGTGGAGCCTAATGGGAGTTTGTTGTTACCAATTGTGCACAACAAAAATATTTCTGAAGTGAATTTTAGCGCCACATATGTTTTGGACTATTATTACACTATATACAAGGCGGGTCGAATTTAAGATTTTGTTCTCTGGTTAGAAACATTAACAAGTTGATTATAATTTCAATAAAGTTATCATTTTATTTAGTTCTTCAAAGAACACATTTCTTTGTTTTTAAATTTAATTTCTTTTTAAATTTATTTGATATTATTTTTATAATTTTGTGTTGGAATTTATATTTTATGGATCCAAGTATCCAATTTTATGTACAGAGTTAAAGATTATTTTTCGTCCAGAATAAGGATTCCAGGTGTGGTTTCTGTACGTTTTTCTTTTATTGTTCACAGTTTATTGTGAGAAAAACCCACGTTTGCCAGAACTTGGGTTTTTTTATAATAATTGTTATTTATTTGGTTATTTAGCTTATAAAATCTCAAAGTTTAATTTTCGCCCAGACGTGGGGCATTTTAAATAAAATCATGTTTATTAATTATTTATTGAATATAACATCTCAATACATATAAAAAGGTTTATTCTGAAAAAGTATTTATACCAAGATATGATTGAGTACAAAATAAAATTAATAAATAAAATATAGTAAAAATAAGATAAATGGTGGTATAACAATTTGCTACAAAAATTGTCACCAAATTAAAGCGACGTTGTACACAATAATTTCAACGAGTTGAAAATTTCAGTTTGACATGGAACAAATTATAAATAAGCGAAAAATATCGTGCAAAATTTTTCTGTCGGAATAGTACATATAATAATCATAGAAAAGGAATTATTTTGAATTTAAGTTGAATATATTTCTATTTACCCCCCCCTTCCCCATGCACATCAGGATTTTTTACCTCTTTTTTGAGATGAACAATATTAGCTCCTCCCGAAAGAATTTTCTAGCTGTGGGTCTGCCATAAATATCATATCCAAATAATAATAACAAATCATATCTAAATAAAATTAGAAATAGTATTTAAAACTTTAAATTAAAATAGAAAATTTTTCTGTTGTTCTCTAAAATGTGCAGTTTGAAGTGTACATTACTGAAATTACTGAAATATATGTTTACAGCACCTATGTTAAATCAACAAAATCTACTAATCCAGCTAATATCAGTTACTACAAACTCGCACAAGTGTTTGTATTTAATTACATTAGTTTGTTTATATTGCAATTGTTTTCCACAAAAAATCTGTTTTTTCTCGAAATAAAAGTTTTCACATATTTTTTTAGTCACATTTGATCGATTCCTAATAATCTTATATAGTATAAGGCTTTCTAAATTCAAAACTAAGAAATTTTCAATGCCATGGCATGATATTGGCCGGGTCTCTGCTTTTAATATTCAATAACGTATCCAATCAAAATGGAGGTTCATGTTTAAAATTTAAAAACTAAACCTTGAAGTCTCCTCCATTAATTCATTATAATATCGAAGTAATAAATAAAATAATTTAAAAAATGGTAGCCATCTACAGATTCATATAATACTTTTAGGTAGTGTCGGACGGGGTTACACGTCGGATCCCCTCCCTGGTTATAATAGGGCGGGTGGCTAAATTCTGCGATATCCTAGGCAGACCCAGTAGATAGGCAACCTCGCTCTCACTCGTGCGTACTGGTAGCTCTTACAAAAGTAACTAATGCGCTAATTGAGCGTAACACTAAGAGGACCTTCGCCATTAACAAAATTAAACAAAATCTTAGGTTGATGTCACCCGGTATATCCCTCGTGGAAGTTTTTGTAGTATAGTCCAGTCTAACAAACTTTTTCTTCTAACTTTCTGGAATTCTCAAAAACTTTTCTACCAATATTCTGAAATTTTTAATAACTTTTCCTCCAGTGCTTTGGAATTTTCTAGCAATTCTTGTTTAAACCTTCTAGAATTTTCTTCGGACTTTCTGGAATTTTGCAGTAGTTCTTCCTTAAGCCTTCTAGAATTTTCTACGAACTTTTCCATAAACCTTTTAGACTCTTCTTCGGACTTTCTAAAATTCCCCAGGTAATTCTTCCTCGAGGATTCAAGAATTGTTCTGTATTTTATTCTACGTTTTTTTCAAAGTAAAAAAAACCCATCTTTCCCATCTTGTTATTAAATCAAAAGGTGAAATTAGGTGTCCCTATTGTTCTGTAATTGGCCATAGACTTTATAAATGCAAAAAATTTAAGTCTCCTCTCGTTAATGAGAGAATTTCTTTTATAGATAAACAAAAAATGTGCAGGTTGTGTCTAAACAGCCATTCAGGAAAATGTAAGCTGACATTTAAATGTGCCATATGCCAAAAGGACCACAATTCGCTGCTTCATTTGGACAAACAAAAAGAGTCAGGTGTTGAAAGCTCAGCTAGTATTTCTGCAAATGAAAACAAGGTAGTAACTTTAAGTTCAGTTCAAAGCAAGCAGGAAAGTGTACTTTTGCCCACTGTAAAAGTTAAAATTCAAATAAAAGGGGGTAATTATATTTTAGCCAGAGGGTTAATAGACATAGGGTCACAAATTTCTTTAGTAACAAATCGCTTTGTAAAAAAGTTAAACTTAAAACCCTATAATAATATTTTATACATTGTTGGTATTTCAGAAAATACAACAAAGATTCAAAAATCAATTGACTTAAAAATTGAGTCTTGTTTTTATGATTATGTCATAAATGTTAAGTGCTCTGTAATTGGCACGATCACGAGCAATCTGCCTCAGTTAAATCTCGACGTTTCTGAATTAAATATTCCTTCCATTAAATTATCAGATGACAGTTTTAATGAATCAAGTCAAATTGACATTTTGCTTGGCGCAAATATAAGTTTTCAAATTTTGCTTTCTGAAAAAATTAATATTGGTAACATACTTTTGCAAAATACCCTTTTTGGTTTTATCGTGAGTGGAGTTGTACCAATTTAGTTATGTTACATGCTACGTGCAGCAACCTAGAGTACACTATTTCGCAGTTTTGGGAAACTGAGAAAGTACCTGAAGTTTTTCCTGAATATTCTAGTGAACAGGAAGCTTGTAAAACGAATTTCCAAAATTATGTGGAAGTAATTGGTAATAAGTTTTAAGCATGTTTGCCTTTAAAACAATTCATAGCTTAGATTTAGGGGACTCCTTTTCAGTTGCCTTAAAGCGCTTTGAAAATTTAGAGAAACGATTTAAAGCTAATCCAGATCTTTTTTTGCAAATCAAACTTTTATTAATGAATATCTAGCGCTTAATCATGCCAAAATTGTAAATCTTAGCTCTTATGATTCAAACAATGGGTCTGTATACTTTATGGCTCACCATCCAGTTATTCGCGAGGACAAAAAGAAGACGGATGATTTTTTAGCAGGGTTCAAACGTCTCATTTCCAGAATGGTAAAACCATTCAATGTTTTTTGTAACAACGGCTCCACCTTCAAAGGTGCCAATAATCAGCTTACAAAAATGTATCAACAAAAATAAAAAATTGAAGAGTTTTCTTTTGATGAAAGAATCCAATTTAACTTTATCCCAAGCTACTCTCCAGTTTTTGGGGGATTATGGGAAGCTGAGGTGAAGAGCGCAAAATACCATACAAAAAGGGTAATAGGTAACAATGAATTAACATATGAACAATTTAATACCTTAATTATACAGGTAGAAGGAATATTAAATTCCAGACCACTTATGCCATATCAAATGGTCTTGATATATGTCTCAAATGACCCCAGGTCATTTTTTTATTGGGGCTTTCATAACGAGCTTTCCAGAGTTTGGCTACACTGAAATTCCAAAGAACAGGTTGAAGTTTTGGAAAATATGTACCCGAATGCAACAGCACTTTTGGTAAAAGTGGTACAAGGAATATTTAACACAATTTCAAAACCGTCCTAAATGGCACAGAAATTTACCTAACCTCGAAGAAGGTATGTTAGTTCTTTTAAAAGAGGACAATGTCCCCTCTTATAAATAGCCAATGGCTCGTATTATAAAAGTAATTCCCGGTAAGGATAAAAAGGTAAGAGTAGTTGAAGTTAAAACCAAAAATGGAGTATATTTAAGATCTGTAACGAAACTAGCTCTTTTACCTATCAACTAATTATTTTCAATTTTGAATTTCTTAAAATTAAAATGTGTTTTTATATAGGCACAAAATATTTTCAAGTTTTTATTTTCTAACGATTTTTGCAGTCAAAACTGTTTTCTTAAAATAGACTTTCTTAGTCTACAAGACTTTCGTAGTCAAACATGTAATATTGTTTTTGAAGACTTTCGTAGTCAAATATTTAATATTGTTTTTTAAGACGTAGACAAAGCATTAATATTGTTTATAAGACTTTCACACTCAAACCTTTAATATTTTTTTAAAGACTTTCGTAGTCTAAGTTATAAAAATTGTTTCAATCAATACCTTAAAGATCTTTAAGGTAAAAATTTTAAGCTTTTGCTTACTTTTTCTTAGTTTTGTATTGAGAAAATGTAAGGTTTCTTGTGAAACCATAAGGCCCCCAGCATGTTGGAAACAATATCCAACACTATATTAATATCAAAGTAGCTCTGCCTTATTGGCATCTAAGCAACCATGTTCTTTTTGTTTTATAATACAACTTTGTCAATATAATTCTGACACAAAAAACTATACTTGTAACAAATAATAAATATAGAATTTCTTACTTTAACTAAAAGCTTTCAGCAAGTTATTTTTAATATAAAGAAATAATACAGTCCACTAAATAGATGAAACTCTTTATGTATGTTTTGCACACTGCCTAGAAACTTCAATTGGAGTTAATATAGGTTATGCGATTCGCTGAATTCGAGTTGCGCAAGTAACTGTCCGGAACTTCTGGCGTCTGCACCATCGGCTGATGTCCAAATGCCAGTTCAATTCGACAAAGACGAACTTATCTTTATTAAGGTTTTAAGTCTTCATTGGGGCCCCATGGCCCAAGTGTTTTTCTACTTGTGTCACGGTATAGATCGCCTTTGCACAAAAAGGAAAGATCTTATCGGAAGTAGCAAGAATTTACGATCCTTTAAGATTTTTAACCCCAGTGGCTTTCTTTGCAAAACGGTTGATACAGCAATTATGGATGGCGAAAACGGATTGGGACAAACCTGTTCCTGAGGCAGTGATCAATAACTGGAATTTTTTCAAGTTGGAACTTCCGAAACTTGCAAATTTAAAATTGTTTAAATGTATTAGTTTAGACTCGGTCGTCATAAAAGAACATTCATAAAAGAATGCATTCTCGGATGCGTCTGGAATTAGTTACAGTGCTGTAGCGTATTTAAAGATTCTATATTCTGACGGCTCTATCAGTTTTCTTGATGTGCGGAAAAACTATAGTTGTACCTGTCAAAACAATCTATATCTCACGTTTGGAATTGTGCGGTGCTGTATAGTGTAATATTTACTGGAAACCAATAACAATACTTACTGTACTATAATGCACCGACTTAAGATTTCTTTTTGATCACAGATTATCACTCAGGCGTAGATACTGGTCTCTATAGTTTATAGATAGTAAAGCAAAATTAGCTTAGGTAAAAATAATAAGGATTATCGGCGCCATTTGCTTACAAGTAATTAAATACATTCACAAAATCCGGAAACAAAAAAGGATTCTGATTATATTGATTGAATTCAATAAGTAATTGTAATTAGTCAAATTAATGTTAGGTAGATTAATGTATCTCAATAACTTCCACAAGTGAAAGGTCCAACATCATCACATCGAAAATCATCAATGAAAACTAGACTGACACATCACACCAATAGAAAAATTGTTCTAGAACCTTCAACGGGTAGGACAGGACAGGGTCAAGAAACTTGCTTCGTAGCATGAAACCAGATATTTACAAAATATTCCAGACTGTTTTTTATATGTGTATTTTCGAAAAATCTATTCATCAAAAACGAAAATAGGCACGTATCGAATACATAAATTTGAATTAAATGTGTCTTTTAGACATATCATTTTGTTAAGAAGTCAATTTTATCTCGTATTTTTGTTACAAAAACAAATTTCATCTGCGTGAGAACGCTTTAGGATGACCTTTCACATTAACGAAAACACCATTTGATTTAAAATAAAAGCTGTAATTTTAAACCAACTAAAATGGGAAATGTACAGGGCCGTTCTAAGATTATTGACAATTAATGCAGTTAAAATTGCATTAAAATTGAATCTGGAATTTTAACACGTTACAGTGTTGGCAGCAGAATTGGTGTAAAGTCTCGTTGATTCTTTAAAGAAGTAAATTACGTTTGACGATACGATCGCTTGCAAAATTCCCAGACACCAAGACATTTGTGGCTAACCGAGTAGCTTTCATTCAAGATATCGTCGCTACTTCGTCATAGTATTACGTTCCGTCAGCAGATAATTTGGTTGATAGTGCCTCACGCGGACTTTTGCATTCACAATTGCTAAATCATAGTTTGTGGTGGAAGGGACCTCCATGGCTCTCTCGTCTCCTAGACTCGGGGCCACAACAACCTTCATTTTCTGCAAGTTTCTTTCCGCAAGAAGAACGTAAAAATTGTACTGACAGTTACTAATGAATAGATGATAATAATAATGGATTATCTAATAAATAATCTAAATAAATAAATTCTTCTTAAAAGATTAACCAAAGCGGGGTGTGGGGCCCTCTTAGGAAATACTTTGAGTGATAATCTCAAGTACTTTGAGATGTATTAAAAAGAGGCTGTTAAAAACCCTTTTTCTTTATATTAGCAGCCCATGACCCGATCTCAATTTTTTTAAAAATAAGGTGCCACAAAGATAGAATTATCATTTGACATTTTAAAGTTGGGAATTCCTGATGGCGATAAGAGGGTGAGATGCAAAATCTTGACCATACTACATTTAAATGTCCCCCTCGAAAAATCAATCGATGTGTTTTTACCGAAATTGGTATTTTGTATAGTTTAAGAGATACTTGAGGTAGGAAGTTTTCAAATGCACCCAGTGTATATTTCAATCATTATGCTTGGTACTATGCGATGTCACCTAGCATGCAAATATTTTTCTTCAAATGTTCTTATAGGACAGTTATCGGAAGAATCTCAGGAATCAGGAAATAAACATTATCGCCAGTGTCGATAAACTTCTACTCGAAGAATTTCACAAGAAAACAATGACTTAAACTGATTTATCATTTCTTCCGATACTACTTTTACCAACTATTAGAGAAAATGCCCAAAAAGTTTACTACATTCATAATGATGCGATGCGATGTGCTAAATTTAGTGCAAGCATTCTCTATTGCAGATAGTGAGACTAATAAGTAATGCACCAAACTTTTAGAATAATACAAAAAATTATAACACATACAATACTACACAAAACATGTACGCTTATAAGGTAAATAATTTCGTCCTGCCAGATCACGAAAATCTTACATAGTGCGGCGATGTTCGCTAGTGGGGTCATTCCAAAAAATAAACTTTTCAACGCGATCATCTCAGATTTTCTTGAAATTTGGTAGGATGGTAGAGGACGTAAAATAACTTACGTTTGTAAAGTTATAGCCCTCAGTGATACACGGTATTCCCACAGCCTTTCAATATTTGTCAGAGTGCATCTAGTGGTTATAACTATATACTAGTTTATACAATGATCCATCGCATTTAAGTTAATGCATGAAAATAACGGTATAATAGCATACATACAACAGAATTTTAAATGTTATTGAAAAGTTGTATTAAAAAAATACTCTAAAAATAAAATAACATCATAAAGTATACTTGCTTTGAAAATCTGATAACTGTCCTAACAGTACAATACTCGAGTTTCTTAGAAAAACTTCACAGGTAGCAGTTGGTTTTAGACGTGTGGTCTCTTTTATTAATGCTCTTAAATCCCTGTTCAATAAATATACCTTATTTTGTTTCATTATCCGAATTGAATTTTTAAAATTTTGAATTTCTTTTTTGTGCATAAATGAATTAAAAAAATAAGCTGCAAAACAATATAGGGATTTGAACCGATGGTATGTTGCACAGAGACACGGTATTTTGCCATTGAGCTACACCCGCTTTGCCTTTATGATCGTCTTACCTATCTCTTCTTATAATTACATCTTGTGTTTTTCGGATTTTCATATTAATAAATAAAATTAGAATCTTATTTAATTAAAAACATGTTTTGTTATAGAATCACCTATAAAGCTGCAAACTTAACAAGAAAAACTAAACTTTCCGCTATTTTACGGATTTAATTTGAAAAAAAAAATTTATAGGTATAACATTAGGTAGAGATTATTTCTATAATAGTTAGCGTCATTATAGTGATTTTTTTATAATTTGAATATATGTATGACTAATTTTTGTTCCTAATTAAAATAAAACCGGCGAATTTGATGAAATTTGAAAATAAATTGCATCAGAAATATTTCAGTTTAAGTTTAAGTTCGGTCCTGATATATTTAGACAACCCAACAATCACCTGTGCGTGCAGCAGATTTTCTAAGTACCTATACGAGTCTCATTTAATTTGTCTTTCAGTCTACCTGTACCTGCAGATACAGGTAGTTGTACAGGGTGGTCCAGCCAAAAGTTTAGCTTTGAAACAAGCCTAAGATGAAAGTTCTACAATAATTAGAAGCAGAGTTATGAATTGTTTTTTTTTTCACCTTGTAAGCCTAATTTTTACATTTTTATCATGTTTGCAGCCCTGCTATATGAATACTGTGTATGACTGAGCGCTATAACTTTACATACGTAAGTTAATTTATGTCCTCTACCATTCTACCAAATCTCACGAAAATTTGAGATCGTCGGGTTGTGAGTTGTGATGATTTGGCATGGAATGACTGTTACCATGATCCGGATGTAACATTGACATTGTGCAGTTTTAAAAAATTGCCTTTAAAAGAATGCTTGTTTTACAGTAGTACTGCACTACAGTACAGCACTACAGTAGGTAGTCATGCTATGAAAATTATGAACTAGATGACAAAAGAACAACACTGTCTACATTTGATCGATTTACATTGCCTACATTGTAAGTTAAAAACGAAAAATTTGGAGCATGCGTCAATGCATATCCACTTTAACTTAGAGTTTCGGTATCATCAACGAGAAAATGAGCAGCATATGAGACTTAATAAGTCGTTTGATTCTCTTCGTATAATATTTCAAAAACTAATAAAAAAGAAAAACGTTTAACATTGTTTAATACAGATATCTCTTATTACAGAAACTTAATATAACATCTCGAGAAATGACATAATAAAAAGAGTGATAATAATAAATTAATTTAGACAAAATTGCTCCTTCTACATGGTCAAATAACAAAACTAAAGCAGCAGACTAAACAGAACTGTCAAACTTGAATCCATTAATAACATATGTTTGTCCCCAATGAAATCTAAAACTTTTGCAAGAAACTTTTCTGGACTTTACTACCAACCCTTAGGAAAAAAATATAACTTCGTAATCGTCCTACAAGGAAATAAATTCTTCTTCGGCTGATATGAGATGTTTATGAAACAAGCAACTTAATAATATAGTTTACTAGCCAGTTTTGAAAAAGCAACCTTTAAGAAAGTTAACAGTTGAACGTTTCAAATTGAAAGCTACCGAAAAAACTTGAAAACAAAATAAATGTGATACGTAATACATTCTACATTAGTGCATTTCCAAATGTAAAATCATAGAAGTACTATTAATGGAATTAGAATTCATACCCCAGTATGAAAGGACACGTTTTAATCAGCAACATATTTAGATTCTACTCGGCTACTAAATTGTGTTGTCGTTGCAATAGTTTTCAGAGGCACTTTGAATTTCAAAGTTCTTTGTAGTTACATTAGAGTTGGCAAACGTTGTTATTTCTAAAACCTTCCCATGTATATATCTTCACATTGACTCGAATGTAATTCTAAGATTGTTGCCAGAAGCATAATTCCGAGAATGCTATCAATACATTGAAAAATTAGCACTGACACAGTTAACAACGAAGAAAACTTTATTGTAGTTAAAATTAAATTTGTTTTAACCCAATAACGTATTACAAACAAGAATGAAAATAATAATAAACCTTTTTGAACTGTAATTAAATATTGAATCAGCTTTTCAGATTTCAATTTAAAAATCAATACTACCCCGCAGTGGCGTAGCCACGGGGGGATATGGGGGATATATCCCCCCCAAGGGCCAAAAACTGAAAAAAGTAGCTGAAAAGTAGATGAAATATTTAACAAACTGACCAAAAACCATGGCACCTACATTTTGTTTTGTAATGATTTTTGTTGAATAAAGACTGGTATTCTTAATAGTAAGGAGGCAGATGGCCAAAATGACAAATTTGGCTCACCCTGAAATCTAACTAGCAACCACCATGCTAGATTTTATATTACTGTAGTACAGATGATATTTTGACCGGTGGTCACTGTGTATGAGTGGGATCCTCTTTTCTGGACGGCATTTAAGAAAATGGCGGATGCAAATATTTGATTGTTCGTAGTTTGGAAACCACTCAACCTAGAAACTTGATCTTGGTGTCAAACTATGTGTTTTTGGGGTCAAAGAATTCAAGAAAGTCTTTAAATTATTCATATATACAACCCATCTCCCATTTTTCAAAATGGGGACTAATATATGGCATTAAATGAACTTTTATTTAATTATTTTTCAATTGTTACCATCTTCCTTTATTGAATAAAGATAATGATATTTTTTCTGACTGAAACATGAAAACCACAATTAAAATGTCCTTTATGGGGCCTAACTTCCCGGTGTGATAGAATATAAATTCCAGAATTACACTGTTTCATCCTTATTATCCTGGTTTGAATATATGTTCTTATACTGTTCAAGAGAACACCCACACACTTTGAGACATGGTAGCTTGTTTACTGTACACACAATTAGATCGAGCATAATCTGTCTTTAATTCACCATTATCATTGTACCATCCGTCATCAAGTAAATCAGGAATAACGGCTTAGCCTCCAGTGCTTTTCTTCACACAAATGCTTGGTAATGTGCACGTTGGATGTGTAGCTTCAATGAAGCATATGTAGGAGGAAGCATGTCTGGTGATTTTCTCCCAAACTGTAATTCCCGAAGTTCATTGGTTGATCTTGAAGTTTTTGCATTATGTAGAGAGCGCGAGTAAATTCTAATAAAAACAGCTTCAGCCGATTTGATTGCTCTATCCGATAGTGTTCCAATACCTATACCTGCATTAAATTTAGGATGTTTCAGATAAATTTCCCATGCAGTTTTCTTGCCAATACCATTTAGCTGACTGGTTGAGTCACATCCAGTTATCGAGTGAAAACCAATACTAGATTCTCGCACATCAGTTGGTATGCCTGAGAATATTGTATACACAGGGACGAATATTTTCTGTGATGATGTTCCTTTGGACATCCATACTTCCTCTGCGTGAATTTATTGAAACATGTTCACTAACATAACTAGCACATCTGTATCTTTGCATTGCACAACAATCCGACTGTATGCATTATTAGTTGCATCTTTTGCATGAAGCAAAATCCTCGTATCTGCTTCTTCGTGGTTTGCAAATAATGAATCTGACAGAATTCCAGATGTGGAAGTAGCCGTATCACACTGTTTATAACCATCTGTTGTCACTACAACATGGTTTGGGTTTAATTTCTTAGATACATCCATCAACTGATTTGAAAGGAAGTGAGTTAGAGCTTTTTTATTCTCAAGAAGATTAATAAATCCATTCCAATTCTGTGGCAAGGGAATCTTGTATGTCACGTCTTACAAGGGGGGGTGCTCTTGCTTTTGCGTTTAGCCCTAATTGCTGATTTAATAAAATTATTTTGTAGCTATCAAAGACAACATCAATTCTCGAAGTGTAATCAGAGAAATTCTGCAATACTAACTTCACAAATGAGTCCGCTAGATCACCAAAAGTTGTTGCTTTACTTGGCTTTCTGAGTGCTTATACTACTCCCATAGCATCAATGATGTAGCATGTACGCATCCAGGTTCTCCTACAGGAAGGATATCTACACCATTGTCCCCTATTAAAATTGTACCGAGCATGGCTTTATTTGTTGGAAGACGAAGACATCCGTCATATGTTGCTAATGACAGTGGGACATCATGCAATTACTATTGAAGTAACTGTTTCAAATCAACATTTTTTAAATTGTGGTTTTCATGTTTGAGTAAGAAGAAATATCATTATGTTTGTTTAATAAAGGAGGATTGTAATAGTTGAAAAATAATTAAATATAAGTTCATTTAATGCCATATATAATAATAATAATAATAATAATAATAATAATAATAATAATAATAATAATAATTACTACAACCCATAACCTAAACCAAGGCCCCAGAAGCTATAAGCTTGTGCGGGAGGGAGGAGGCGATTATTATTATTATGTAGGCCCAATGTGCGGCTGCAGCCGACTTATAGATGGAACAGCGCAAATCCCACATTTGTGTTACAGCTAAGGCAAACTGCAGAAAACCTTAACCAGATCTGCCAGCGCCGGGAGTCGAACCCGGGCCGCTTGGGTGAAAGTCAGGCACGCCAGACATTACACTACCAAGGCTGTTGGTAGTGTAATTAGTGTAAATATTGGTCCACATTTTGAAAAATGGGAGATGGGTTGTATATATGAATAAGTTAAAGACTTCTTTGAATTCCTTGACCCCAAAAACATATAATTTGACACCAAGATCAAGGTTTTAGTATTAGTGGATTCTAAAGTACGAACAATAAAATATTTGCATTCGCCATTTTCCTAAATGGCGTCCAGAAAAGAGAGTCCCACTCATACACAGTGACCACCGGCCAAAATATCATCTGTACTACTGTAATATAAAATTTAGCATGGTGGTTGCTAGTTAGGTTTCAGGGCGAGCCAACTTTGTAATTTTACATATTTTACTAAATGCGCCTCCCCACTATAAAATGTTTTTGTTTTTTATTCAGTATTCTTTAATATTTGCACTTTTGTTCCGTACAATCTATAAAAAACCTAAATAAACAGTTATTATAGGTATACGTCGAGAGCCAAGCCCGCGGATTTTATTTTATTATTGTATATACCCCCCAAGGGCCAACTCTGTCTATGCCATTGCCCGTTAATATATCCAATCTGAAACAGTTTGTTTATTGTATCATATTAACTATGCTATCCGTTCGGGGAAGTTAGCATTTCTTTTTATTCTGTTGTGATCAATAGGTGAATGCTCGCACATTTGTCAGTGGAATTATTATCGATTACCAATCTTTAAAAGAAGATCTAATGAAAGAATTCACCCACCAAACATTTTTTGACCAAACTGGTGTCATAATAACGTAAATTTTATTTTGGGGCAAACGCTTCAAAGTCCCTAAATTTGGGGATCAAAAGTAAAAAAATGCTTAATCTCCATGGCAATAAATAATAATTATAATAGGTTTTTATTAAGTATTGTCAAATTGTGTAATTTACAATTACACGGTTTAGTTAGGTTAGGTTTAGGTTAGGTTAGATTAGGTTAGGTTTAGGCAAATACTTTAATGTTATTAATACCGGACACTCCATATACTTTATCATATGCAAATAGACGACATTTTTTAAGCGTCGCACTGTGGGGCCGATACGTCGAAACTTGCGACATAAATACGTAACTCGTAAGATCAACACCATTTTCAAGATCTTTATTATTTATGAGGTTAATAATTAACTATTACTGCAATAAATACAGATGGGCACTAAAATTCTATGTAATTATTATATATTTATATTGATACCTGCTTTAAACGTGCTTTAGAAATTTGAATATTTCTCTAATTGGAGCATATTTGTGGACATATGTATAGATTT
Source organism: Agrypnus murinus (assembly GCA_929113105.1). NCBI lineage: Eukaryota > Metazoa > Arthropoda > Insecta > Coleoptera > Elateridae > Agrypnus > Agrypnus murinus. The sequence continues at coordinate 112,500,164 of OV816024.1, forward strand.
TCTTGCATTACGAGATTAGATGGTCTTTACCCATTACTTACAGTATTTATTTTGTTTAGTTTACTAATTGTGTACATCAATATTTAATGAAATTATTTATCTGGTAACAAGATGAGTAATTACGTTACTTGAATATTTTGGTGATAATAAGCCGTTATCAGCTTATTTTATTTTAAAAATTTTAGATAGTTGGAAAGCGATTTCTATGAACGAAAAGAACAAACCTTTGTACATATAAAATTGAAAATAAACTGAAAAAAGGTACATGGGTCCACACAGAAATGCTTCATTCTTATAGTACCTACCTACTACTTAAGAAGATTGAAAGTACCGTTTTCATGACCGTTTTACTTAGATTTTCAAACACTTTCATGAAGGTTCAAACAATAGAAGATATTTTTTTGAAATATGTACAGAACAAATACATACTATATCCAATACTTAAAACTATTTTAGTCTCCGAAGAATAACTAGAATAAACTGATGAAAATGTTCTCCATAGAGTCAATCCCCAGTATCATTAACTAACAAAACATATCGCTAACACTAATCCTATAAGCTAATGTCAAATTTCTCTGTCATCATTGGCGTATTCTGTTTGACTTTTTCATCAAAAACCGAAATTTAAAGTTTCAATATATATTATCAAAGTTAAAAAAATGGTAAACTAACTAATCCCATAGAAACTCTTCATCTTAATTTCTATCTTTATCTTCGTTTTGTAAACCATCATCTTCATCAGAACTCGTTTCCTTGATCCCATATTTGGTTCTTTCAACAATTTCTGGATATCGTCATTCGTATCGCGAATTGTTTCCTTTCGAGGAATTGGTCGTAAGTCTGTGCAGACTAGATCCGAAGATACAGTATCAGAAGAGTACATTATGTATCAAGTCCCTGATGGTTACCGTTCTAATAATTTTCAGTGAATGTTTTTCGCAAAAAGCTCTAACATCTTTAAATTCAGCATCTAGTGTTTCTTCTGATAATAAGCCCAAGGGAAGGGTAGCATTTCGAGCAATATCTGCAGAAGATCTGTGAGAAGAAGATGAAGACTCTCTTCATTATCTGGCAATAAAAACATTTCAAGTAACCGCTTGTAGTATTTTTCTAAAAACCTTAGTTTTATATAGTGGCATTCTTTGTATGTACTTTTGTTTAACGAAATTTAAAAAGGTATAAGTGATATTTTTAAGATCATTTAATATTTTTCCATCGGATACTCCTTGGTATTCAACTTTTGAAAGGGTAGAATTGTATACAGACTCTATTAGTGTTTTGTCTCTTCGTTCTCCTTTAAATAAAATCAACTCCATTGATTCCCTTCTAGTCACCATTTCGTACATCTGCATAGAAAAAATTGAATAACTCCAAAAAGTGGAAAAAGGTGGAAATAATATTTTCTTGACATGAAAGAACAAACATTAGGCTATCGTTTAATGAAGGTAGCAAACGTGAACTATTGTAGACTTTTTTTGTATCTCAAAATGAAAATGATTTTTACGAAATTTTAAATGAACATGAAAAATTAGTCAATTTGTCTATTAATATTAATTCTAATTTTATAAAAAACCGGCAACTTATTATAGAGAGATGTAAAATACTTACCCATATATATTTTGCTTAATATGTATAAACTTAGAACTAAAATTGTAACACTAAAAACGGCGTTTAATTCGCAACCACTTCACACCTTTAGCAAGTTCTAACTTCAACGTCTAACTGTACACAAAATAATAAACCCCTACAGACGTGACCAATATTACCAAGTACTACAATTATAGTACTTCTAAGAAAAAACATAAAAGTGTGTAAATATTAAAGTTCATTTTTCTTATTTTTGTCGCAAGTTTAGATGCATCGGTCCCATAGTGCGTCGGTCGTCTTCGCAGATACTTAGGTGTGCTACTAAACGGTATGTTCTCAATTAGTAACCTGCATCTAATTAAAGAATAGCACTAGTTCTGTTATACGATGGTTTATTACTGATATGCTAACATACATAAACTTTTACAATTTATCTAAACTGTTCAATGTTTCAGCACAATGATCATTTTTTAATTACACTTCAAATATTTAAGAAATGTCAAATTTAGAGGCACACCACAAAGTAAGAGACGCTCTTAAAGTTTGTCGCCCACTTTTCAAAATTCCCGATATTTTCAATATTATTATTATATTGTAACGTTCTTTTTCAAATAATAATACAAGTGCTGTTTAAATCGTCTATTCACAAACAAATATTTATTTCTATACACTAATGAATACACTATAAATTAACGCTATGATTATAAACCATTAAAAACTATTATTTACAGACTATGAATTTCTAATACAACATTTATATTCACTATTTATTTTGTAATACACAGTTAATGACTTCCAGTTGACTGATCCTCTTTTATCCGCGAATCCGCTTTTATACCCTAATATAAACGCACCAGAAGTCGCTGGAACCTTCTATGTATTCTAGAAAATGCTAGAATAAACCGCGTCTGGTTTACATGCTTGTGCGATGCGTCATTCTCTCGAAGGCGCTAGAACACACCATTTGTTGCTCGAAAAGAGGTTCTTTCTTTTTCTCTCTTGTTACACTGCCCCCCTCTTCAAGTCTGTTCTGTCCCAGAACAGGTTTTATGCTCTGGTTCCTGTAGAACGGGTCATGACGATATCGACAGTCTTCACCTCGACTACACGTTCCATTACGGTAGAAATAACAGTCTACACTCTTCGTTGGCCTTAATGCGGGTTGTGGGTCAAAATTGCAGACGAAGATCTTGACGTCCGTACCTCTAAAGACAACTTCCAGCATGTTTCTAACGATTCTCCAATCCAGCTGGTCCCGCCCACAGCCGAGTTTGGGAACTGCCAATTTGTTAATTCCCCTGGTAAGCAACTCGATCCTTAAATTCCATAGTGCCCTCCACAAGTCGGCGTAACTTGGTTTCTGGTAATAAAACTGCTTGGTTACCAAGTAGTAAATGGATCGGTCATGATCAGGCAAGCGTAAGGATTTACCAACAGAGGGATTTTGTTCTCGAAGTTCATTCAGCCGTCCAAATTTATTTCTAAACACTACTGCGATCCCCCTGGACATACGGAGATCCGCGGAGACACAGTGGGCAATGGAATAATCACCAGAGACCCGGAAGAGATCTTGTTGCATCTCAGTCGTGACTCCGAATCGCGCTTTTCTAGTTCCAGAAAACGCAGCCATAAATTCTCTAAAGGTTGGCTGATCATCTCCAGGCCTTACGGTATTGATAGCCACCTCAGCCTTATCTTTCCGATCCGGGACTGCGTCATTATTTCCCTCATAGTGCGCCAGACGATTGGAGTGTACCACCTTTGGTTTCCCCCTTGGCATTTTCTGGATGCGATAAATCAAGTCATTTATTCGTTTCTTCACCTGGTATGGACCCTCCCAATTTCGCTGTAACTTTGGAGAATAGCCACGACGCCTTTGCGGGTTGTATAACCAGACAAGCTCTCCAGGTTGAAACCCTCCTTCTTGGGCTCTCACATCGTACGTAGCCTTCATCCGGTCACTCGCGATTCGACTATTATTTCGGGTTCGGTCGTGAATATCCTCCAACTTCTTCTTTAAGTTGATGACATAATCATTCCCGGCTACCTCCTGCTCTATAGGTGGAGACCCAAATTCCAGATCACACGGTAACCGTAACTCGCGTCCAAACATCACAGACGCTGGTGACTGACCGGTTGTTTCGTGGACCGATGCACGATAAGCCATCAGGAACAGATGCAGGTATTGGTCCCAGTCTCGTTGATGATCGGAGACGACCTTGGCCAAATATTTGACCATTGTCCGATTCATGCGTTCTACCATTCCATCGGACTGCGGATGTAACGGTGTGGTCCGAGTCTTGCGAATGCCCAACAATCGACAGACTTCTCCAAAGAGTACAGACTCGAAATTGCGGCCTTGATCCGAATGCAGCTCCATGGACACTCCGAAGCGACTGAAAAACTCTTTGACTAGTACGTCAGCAACAGTCGCAGCTTCCTGGTTTGGTAGGGCATATGCTTCTGGCCATTTGGTAAAATAGTCCATTGCCACTAATATGTATTTATTCCCATCGTTGGTTTCGGGAAATGGTCCGGCAATATCTATGGCTATTCTTTCCAGAGGACTACCCACATTGTACTGCCTCATAGGTGCTCTTCGTTTCCCCAAGGGTCCGTTACCAGTGGCACATAGTTCACATTTCCGGCACCACTCCTTCACGTCTTCTTTACAGTTGACCCAATAAAAACGCTCCCTAACTTTCTCCAAAGTCTTTTTCACACCGAAGTGTCCCCCTGAGGCACCGTCATGGAGATGTCGCAATACTGTAGCCACTCGGCTTCTTGGAACCACGAACTGAGACCTAATGGTGGTGCCATCTTCACTCTCCAGTACTCGCTTCAGGAGATCGTCTTCCACCTTCAAGGACTCCCATTGGGCCCAATATGCTTTGAGCGTTCTGTTGAAAGGGCTGACGGCCTCCCAGGCAGGCCTTTCTCCCACGCGCTTCCATTCTAGTACCATTTTTAGTTCGGGATCAGCCTCCTGCTGTCGTTGCAATTCTTCCGGCAACCAATTGTCGTTGACGATGGTAGTCCTTAATACTTGGCAAACCCTCTCTTCCAAACGAGAGCAATGACGGCAATCGGTTGGACAGGGTCTTCTTGAAAGAGCATCGGCATTTCGATGACTAGTGCCCGCTCGATGTTCGGTGTCAAAGTCGTATCCTTGTAATCGTTCGATCCACCTTGCGACCTGGCCTTCAGGATTACGGAATTGTAGAAGCCATTTCAACGCTGCATGGTCCGTCCTCAATAAAAACTTCCGTCCGTACAAGTATTTGTAAAAGTGCTCAACGGACTTCACGACGGCCAATAGTTCTTTTCTGGTCACACAATAATTCCTTTCGGCTTTAGACAAAACCTTACTAAAATAGCCGATGACCTTTTCTTGTCCATCCTGTATCTGAGAAAGTACACCCCCAATGGCCAGATTACTTGCATCTGTGTCAAGTATGAATTTCCCTTCTGTCCATGGATAGCTCAATATTGGTGCGGTTGTCAGGGCACGCTTCAGCTGTTGGAAAGCTGTTTCACACTCTCCGCTCCAAACATACTCGCGTCCATCTTCAGTTAGCCCTGTCAGAGGCTTCGCTATATTGGCAAACCCAGGAACGAAACGCCTATAGTAGGTACATAACCCAAGAAAACTACGAACTTGGTGTTTATCTTTCGGTGTTGGCCACTCTTGAACTGCACGAATCTTATCGGGGTCGGCTGCCACTCCATTTTGTGATACGACGTGCCCGAGATATTTCACTTCCTTTCTGAATATGTGGCACTTTTTCGGACTCAGTTTCAGATTGGCTCCACGTAGTCTTCGGAACACTTCCTCTAGATTGTTGAAATGTTCGTTGAATGATTTTCCGACTACAATCACATCATCTAGATATACCAGGCAGGTCTTCCACGACAACCCTCTCAGGATGGTCTCCATTAGACGCTCAAAGGTGGCCGGAACGTTACATAGACCAAAAGGCATAACTGTAAACTGCCATAGTCCGGAACCAATAGTGAACGCGGTCTTCTCCCGGTCTTCAGGTTCCATTTCAACTTGCCAATAACCGCTCTTCAAGTCCAAAGTCGAAAACCATCGTGAACCAGACAGGGTATCTAACGTGTCGTCGATGCGTGGTAAGGGATAGCTGTCTTTCTTGGTCACGTCATTAAGCTGCCGATAGTCCACACAAAATCTCGTTGACCCGTCCTTCTTACTGACCAGGACCACCGGTGATGCCCATGGACTGCTGGATGGCTCGATGACCCCTTGTTCTTCCATATCAGTAATAATCTTTTCGGCTTCTGCTCGCCTTGCTAGAGGTAGACGCCTCGGCTGCTGACGGACAGGCATAGAGTTGCCTGTATTGATTTTATGTTTTACTATATTTGTTCGTCCCTTCTGGCTATCGTCAAGAGCGAAGATATCTTGGTATCGGTGAATCAAACCCTGTACCTCTTTCACTTCCGTTCTGTTAAGGTCTTCGCACGAACTAGTAACCATACCCACTAATTTTCCACCATGGTCTTTGGGCACTGGTTTTGGAACATCAGCCATACACCTGGCTACTCGAAATACTGGCACACACTGTCCCACAAGGGTACTCTTCTTCAATGTCACCGGATCCACATTAACGTTCATAATTCTCACCGGTACTCTCTTTCCAACCTTGATCAGCGCTTTTCCCACCAGTATGCCACTATGGATCTTCTTATCACAAACAGGCTCCATCATTCGCACACATTCTACCCGAAGATCTCCATCCAAACCCGCCTCGACAACCATCTCGCTTTGACCCGGCAATATCACATCTTCAGTCAGCAAAACCCTTACAACCGGATCTTCTCGTGGATGCAACGGAAGTTCTTCGTTACCGACCTTCAAAACACCCTCTTTCAAATCCAACGTAAAACCAAATTTTCTCAGGAGGTCCATTCCCAAGATGAAGTCATCAGTAATATCGGCTACCAGCACCTCATGATCACGTTCTTCACTTCCAATGCCAATCTTCATCTTCACCACTCCGCGTGTTGGTATCACTTCACCCGTTGCTGTACGGAGTTGAGTAGTTGTGGGTAGCAACTTAATACTTGATCGTAGAACATCAGGGCGTACGATGGATTTTGTCGCCCCCGTATCAATAAGTAGTGGAACAGTTCGATTAGCAATCTTCCCATCTACAAACAAACTGCCGTTACTATTCTTCGATGTTACGGCATGGATCGTGATCTCCGGGGCATCTTCACTCGACGTTAACGTTCGCCCCCTCTTGCCAACCACCTTTAACTTTTCCGACGGTTGTACTTTTCTTATTTTGGGACAACGGCGTTCTACATGTCCTTGTTCGCCGCAGTTCCAACAACGAGGCCCTCGAACTTCTTGATGATTCTTCTTACGGCTTTCTTCCTTCCGAAGAACTCTCAGTACTAACTCCTCTAGGTGATCCTTAGAACCTTCTTCCTCCACAACGGCCCGAACACGCCCGTGACCTCGGGACGCTTGTTTTGCAGCTTCAAATTCTAAGGCGTGAGCAAGCGCATCATCAGTTGTTCTTGGTCGTGCTAGCCTCAATGATTGTTGTGTTTCCCCGTCTCTTAACCCATCAATGAAGGTCTGCACAGCGAGCTGTCCCAGAAATGAATCGGGTGCCGTAGGGTACGCCAATCGGACAATCCGCGCAACATCGGCTTCAAACTCCTGCAGGCTTTCTCCATTCTTCTGGATACGATTCCTCACTTGCGCGTGATACACTTGTTGAAGATGCGCGTCTCCATATCTCATCTCCAATCTAGACACTAACAATTGATAATCATTTTCCTGTCCTACTGGGATTGTTTGCAGGACGTTCAACGCGTCTCCACGCAAAGCCACAGTTAAAGAAACGGCCTTTTCCTTGCCTGTCCATCCGTTGGCCCCAGAAGCCGCCTCAAACTGTTTGTAGTAAGTGGACCAAGGTATCTTTCCATCGAACGTGGGTGGTTTTACTTTTATCCCTACGACAGGACCCTTTTCTTCTTTAAACTGTTTCTTTACTTCATTAAACGGCCTCTCAGAAGTTGAGGGAAACCGTAGTTGCCTCATTCTATCTTCCAGTATTTCGGCCATATCGTCTTTCTTAGTTGTTAGTGGTAATTGCATTTGGGCTATTTTCTCTTCTACCATCTTTATTACCCTATCTTGTTCCGCCAATCTACCTTCCAATAGTCCTAACGCACTGGCATTCTCCAAAAATTCTTCGAAAACTTTATCTTCCAACGCTTTGACATTTTCCAACAATTCTCCTTTAAGCCTTCTAGAACTTTCTTCAGACTTTTCTAATAATTCTTCTTTAAGCGTTCTAGAGTTTTCCAGTAAATCTTCTTTAAGCATTTTAACATTTTCTTCCAGTGCTTTAGTATTTTCAAGTAATTCTTGTTTAAGCATTCTAACATTTTCTTCGGACCTTCTAGAATTCTCTTCTGACTTTTCCAGTAATTCCTCTTTTAACATTCTAGAATTCTCTTCAGACTTTCTAGAATTCTCTTCGGACTTTTCCAATAATTCTTCTTTAAGCATTCTAGAATTCTCTTCCGACTTTTCCAGTAATTCCTCTTTTAACATTCTAGAATTCTCTTCTATTTTACTTAATAACAAATTAGTATCAATTGCGGGTCCAGGTATTTCGAAGAGGAAACTTTCAGGGTCTTCTTGATGCTCCAAAAGCCATTCTCTTAGCCGATTTATTAACACACTTTTAAGGCACGTTGTGTCCAAATCTCGTTCTTCAAGTTCATGTTTCAAGTCTATTACTTTGAGATCTTTTAATAGTTTCATCACCATTTTTAATTGTTTGTTGAAATTAATTTTAACACTAAAAATTTATTCTCACAGCACTTTATTTAATTATTACGCGATTTTATTTATTTTAAGACACCACACCTGACAACACTGTAACGTTCTTTTTCAAATAATAATACAAGTGCTGTTTAAATCGTCTATTCACAAACAAATATTTATTTCTATACACTAATGAATACACTATAAATTAACGCTATGATTATAAACCATTAAAAACTATTATTTACAGACTATGAATTTCTAATACAACATTTATATTCACTATTTATTTTGTAATAGACAGTTAATGACTTCCAGTTGACTGATCCTCTTTTATCCGCGAATCCGCTTTTATACCCTAATATAAACGCACCAGAAGTCGCTGGAACCTTCTATGTATTCTAGAAAATGCTAGAATAAACCGCGTCTGGTTTACATGCTTGTGCGATGCGTCATTCTCTCGAAGGCGGTAGAACACACCATTTGTTGCTCGAAAAGAGGTTCTTTCTTTTTCTCTCTTGTTACAATATATTATTATCAAGTATTTGGTTTAAGTTTTGTTTAGGTTAGGTTAGGTTGAAAAAAATTCGAATTTGCTTTTGCATAGCTTTTTGGTTAGGTAGTGGTGTTTTTGTGGAGGCTAGCTTAGAAGCAACCAATTTTGGAGGCTTAGAGACGTTTTCCCCAAAATGATTTACATATTCAAAATCAGCAAAAAATTTCCGTTAAAATAATGAAATTTTTGGTGGGAGGAATCTTTCAATTGTTCCAAATTTTATTATTATCAAGTCAAATTATTTTATAGTGGGAGTTTACTTTGCCGGTAACATCGATGTGACTACAGCAGCTGAGAAAGTGCGCATATTTGTAAGGTAAAACGCGCTGAACCCGCCTCGCGCCGGACCTGGATGTTGTGGTTACCTTTGAATATAAAACATATTAAAATGTGGTTACGCTATAAAGCTCGTATCGATCGGAATTAATGAATACTGTCAGACTTAACTTTAAACTTTAATTAAATTGTAAATATTTGCGAATGATATAGTCTTTATAAATATGTAACTACTGTAAGTACTATAACACGTAACCGCGATTTTCCTGCAATAATCTTGGGGTGGAGGTTACTTACTTTTGTGTATGTGATGCTATTTATGTTTATTTGCAAAATCCTTTTGGATAAAGACTTTTTTAAGGATTGCAGAGACTTCGCTATTTTAATACTTAAGGCACTGTATTGGTCTTGGCAAGAAGCAGGAGAAGATATATGTAAAATTCTAATCAACTAAACCATTCATGATAAACTAAACAATTAATAATCAACAATCATTACAGGAAATTTATTTCTAAATTTGTTTTGAAAATTTTCTTTAACTTCTACTACCTAACAACCCTCACAAAGCTTCAGTTAATATAAAATTTGCTTTAAAATTGCATCCTCTTCCATATATTTCTTCGACTAAAATACGGAGGTATGAATTTAACTGTACCTGTGTATTACTATTCCTCAGATCAAATTTAATTTTAATCTTTTTTATTTGATTATACGTAAAATCATGTTTTAGGATCATTTAGGCATAAAATTCATCTATTTAGCCAAAGAGCGGATTTCATTTGTTTTTTGATTACGGCCTTGGCGTGAAAAAATTTTTTATCTGCGATCATACAAAAAGTGGGTGAGTTTCTACACCTGTGTCCAGCCCCGGATTAATCCTGAAGCCTACGAAACTCGGGCTTCAGGCGCCACGTTTTTGGCGGCGAAAGCGCCAGACATGGTTTGACTGGACCGCCTAAAGTACTCGTAATTAATAAAATTCACTTGAAAATCTAATTTTTTATGATTTTCTATTTAATGAAAAATAGAACTCCGTTATAATTGATTATAATCGAATATACATAAGGATACATTAAGGATCACGGTAGCTATTCTTAAATAAAATCAGTTTCTGCCACTACTGAATCATTCCAGCTCAGCTGCTGTTTCTCTTGTCAGTTAAATTACTCGAGTCAAGCACGTGATCGTCGGGTCTCGTGCGCCGCGTGTTTCGAGATGCATTTGGCATTTTCACCATCGTGAACCTAGATTCTCCGTTGGTTCGTTGAGGTACAGTTACTTACTAGCCAATAAGACCGGTTCTTCGAATTTTAACATAGTCGGAAAAAGATCTATCAAATTCAGTCCAACTGCGCTTAACGAATTAAGAGTTGCCTAAAAGTTGCCGCGATTTGTTGTATGCATTGCTTTGCAAGCTTCACTTTCCACCACATAGTGGCGCCTGTTGTTGCTCTACACTAGAGTCACTACATCTAATCAACCAGACAATGTTGGTGGATCAGAGTACCGCAAACCGTTGCCATATCCTCCTGAGACCCCCCGTCCATTAAAATGGACACCCAGTTTTTGCGGTCCAATTTGGTTAGTTTACGTTATATACGGATACAACCTCATATCCATCTAATTGGATGCTTATTCTGGCGCCCTCTGTTGTAATTTCGACAAAGTCTTGCGTCTAACCTAGTTTTTTCCGTACTTGCAAAATGTCAATTTTCGGGAAAGTTACGCTCGACAGTAAGTAGCCGTTTTTTGTTAATTTATCAACTTTGCAGGTAATTACGCTGCATGACCTTAACTAACCATGCTTAAATAACTTTATTATGCCATTAGTTTCGATACATTTTCCAAAATAACAAGATACTAACCGATTTTATCCGTGTCCAATAGAATGGACATCAGGTCTAGTTGACGACATTTGGGTGATCTAATTCTTATCTCATTTTTTACAAAATTTGCTAGTATTTCGTAATTTTCAGGCATTTTTGGGAACAAAAAATACTTAAAAGCTGGAGAGGACGACGAAAAATTATTGGAATGCTTGGAAAATTCAGACATCGAAGATCTACCTATCGAAGAGGACGACTATGATTACGGAGTTAGGGGTCCTTTTGACGATGACGACGAGCAACCCATTGAAGAAAATGATGCTGAACATTCAGATGAGAAAGGTGACGACCAGGATGTCGATGAGAACCACATCTCAGTCGAAAATAATAACAACGAGTCATCCGGAGAAGAATCTGAAGATTTACAACAAAATATTGATGAATTATCAACACCAGAAAAACCCCAACCCTGTTCATCAAGACAAAGTCTTTCAGTGAGAAAATCTAGTAAAAATCTACCAAACATTCAACCAAAAAAAAAGAATATTCCAAAGCCAAAGAAAGATAAGAAACCAACATTTTCTTGGAAAAAATGTGATGAATTTGTGGGTTGCACATTTACTAAAAGTGTTGAAGAAGACACTTTCAATGAAAGGGCCGATTTTAAAGTTATGGACTACTTCTCTATGTACTTTGATGATAATTTTTTCAACACAATTTGCGAATCCACAAATGTTAAATACATGATTTTACATAACAAGCCTCTAAATCTCACTTTGACGGAAACAAAACGTTTTTTTGGTATCTGCATTTTAATGTCGGTACTAAAGTACCCAAGGATAAGAATGTATTGGGCAAGAGCTACAAAGGTCAACTCAATTGCATCTGTAATGACTAGAGATAGATTTTTTTCTATTAGAAGTCATCTCAAAGTACTAATTGATGGAGAAGTATCAGAGGAACAGCGACAAAATGACAAACTTTGGAGGGTAAGACCAATCATGAACCGTGTAAGACAAGGATGCCTATCTTTACCACGACAAAACATCGTTGCAGTAGATGAGCAGATGATCCCCTTCACTGGGGTGTGTAGTGTCAAACAATTTGTGCGAGGAAAGCCAAATCCTGAAGGGCTAAAAAACTTTGTATGTGCCACCCCAAATGGACTTGTTTTGGACTTTGAAGTTTATCAAGGTAAAAATACTTTTTTACAAAATTCTGCCAAGGACTTGGGTGTAGGTCCTTCAGCCGTAGTTAGACTAACTAATACTTTGTCACAAGGAACACATATTTTCATGGATCGGTATTTTACTACAATACCCCTCCTAGAATTTTTACTTTCACAAAAACTGCATGGAACCGGGACGATAATGAAGTCCAGAGTCCCAGCTGCTGCACATCTGACACAAGAAAAAATTTTGCAAAGGTTAGGCAGAGGATGTATAGAACAAAATGTAAGATCCGATGGCAAAATTAATATCCTTCAATGGTATGACAGAAAGCCAATCCTGCTAGCCTCAACCGAACTGCAAGCAATTCCAACAGACCAAGTAAAAAGGTGGTCCCAGGTAGATAAGAAATACATTAGAGTCACGAGACCGAACATGGTAGCAAAATACAACAGTTCCATGGGAGGAATTGATTTAATTGATCGCATGATTGCTTACTTCCGCATAAATGCTAGGACATCCAAATGGACAGTGAAAACTATTTTTCACTTTGTCGACTTAGCAGTTGCAAATTCATGGGTACTTTACCGAGAAGATCGCCAGAAACTTCATGAAGAGCGAAGAGACATTATGCAGATGTTTGACTTCAAACTCAAACTTGCAGAACATTTAATGGACATTCAGGAAAAAAATGCTAGTCAAGAGTCAGATGAAGAATGTGTTCGCAGGTTAGTGACCCGCAAAACTCCAGGAGGTTTTGCGGAAGCCTCGCCACGTGCATCGCCAAATCCTGCCAACAATTTAAGAAAATTACAGCATTTACCCATACTTCGGGGTGAGCTTAAAAACTCTGCCAGGTGCAAAAATATAGGTTGCAATAAAAAAACCAAGTTTATGTGTGAAAAATGTAAATACTTCTATTGTATTACCGCAGAACGCAATTGTTTCTATGAAGTTCACAGACAAAAATAAAGTACTGATTAAGACCTAGCGTCCATTTTAATGGACACAATTTTTTTCAAAAAAAAACTCAAAAATCCCCATTTTCAAAATTAAGGTGAGCTTTGGGATCCCTTAACTAGCAATTATCCACAAAAATATTTTCTGATTTGTTGCTGTCTCAAGCTCGGGTCTCAGGAGGATATTGGAGCCAAAAAAGCAAGAAATTGTTCATTATTCTTATCTGAATTGAAATTAATCAAATCCATGTTTAGTTTAAAAGGTATTTTTATATAATTCTTATTCTGCAAGTTCAAACTTCTAATATCTCAAATACGTAAAATGAGATTTTAAATTGTCCTTATTCAAGATCAAGCTTATCTGCTCCAATATGGCGACAGTTCGCGGTACTCTCTGCCAGCATGATTAGATGTAGTAACTTTTATTTACACCATGCTCTACATACACTTCTCCAAAGCAGGACAGATCGACCAATCGACCGTTGGCTCAGTCAATAATTTTTGATAATACAGTGATACACTATTATTAATGTGCAAATAGATTTTCAAAACTGTATAGATACATTTGCCAAATTAAAATGGCGTAAATTAATATTTTTTAAAATTTGCGACTTATGTCATGTATATCACCGTGCTTTGATTTGCACGTGCTAAGTTGTTTAGCAAACAGTTTGTAAAATGCTAATAAATCATTTATCATGCAGCTTTTGCTTACATTAGCGTGCAATAAAAATTTTATAACTCTAGTTCAATAAACGTTAACTTTTTATACGAAAATCAGTGTAAAATGTAGTCACCTTTGTATGATCGTAGATAATAGTTATTTAAGATACAAGTGTAAAAAGTCATTCTTTATTGCGCCAGCCGTTTAACACACGAGTGAGGTTCGAGCGAGTATCTTAAAGGATGTGAGTGCAATGAAGAGACTTTTTAAATGTGTATCTTATAACGTTTTATCTACGATCATAACGCTCTACTAAAGTATTCATTGTATTTTATATATTTTTTTAATTTGTGACATGTCATGTGTACATATATTTGCTTAGATTTTTATGTGCTTAGTTGTTTAACAACTAGTTAGTAAAATATTTATAAATCATTAATATTCATACATCTCTTGTAGGTATGATAGATATTTATTGCACACTAATGCGTGCAATAAAAATTTTATAACACTAGTTCACTAAGCGTTAACTATTTACATGAAAATCAATGATCGTAGATAAATGCTATACAATAAACTAAAAAACAAGTTGCCGTTGATGCTTCAAACTTTAATAGCATAAAATCTAAATAACGCAAAAGCTTAGTTATAATTAATAAAAAAGAACTAAGAATTAATAATAAGTTTATTAATTAGTAGTTGTCCGTTTGCGAATTAATGAAGGAAAAACTCTTTCCAGTTTTATTACAACACTAGCTCTTGTAAAAGATTTTTCTAAAGTTTCGTATTTTCTGTTGGTTTTTATTTTCTCTCTATACAACGTTCTGTATATAAGGGACTAATTGCAAGCTTTTAACTGTATGCTACAAATTATTCATTAAAAAAGCATAAACAGGGGCAGCTTAAAGCGTTACGGAAAAGTTAGTAATTATGTTAATTAACATTTTAAATTGCCATGAAAAACGTTTTTGCCGTGATACAGAATTAAAATGGTAAATAATAAAAAAGTAACACAAATCCTTACAAAAAATACGCATCATCAATCTTTCTTCTGTGGTTGTATTATTATTATTATTTATTATTATTATGCTTTTTACAAATTAGCGGTTTGTTGCAATTATTCTTAATTGATTATTATTTATAGTAACTTTCTCTAAAAGATAGTTGTCGAGGTAAATGATAACCCTTAATTTCTTTTTAATTTCAATATATTTCTTCACCAATTAAATAGTGATGTATTAGTACTTTGCATTAAAATTTAAAAAATACACTTAAATAACACTAAACAATAATTTAATAACCTTGGAATTTGAAACTAAAGGGTATTAAAAGTAGTTGTTGGAAGACTTATTTTTTAAAATCTCAAAAATTATTTTCCGATGTAAAACAGTTGAAAAAAAAGAGATAAAGATAAAGAGCAATTAGTAGTACCTTATAGTGTAGACTTTATCATATTTATAGGAAGGAACAAAATTTTTTAAAATCGTAGTACGTAGAAATGGTGCATTTAACTGAACTGGAAAAATATAAATAATAATGATGGTTGGATACAAATTATAGATTCAAAACTCACGAAGAAGCTTGTGAGTTATTTAATTAGGAATATCCCAACATACTCCCTATTGTAAGACCTATTCAGTAAATAGAATAGTGTAATAGTAAACCCACATATGACGTCATCAAATATTCTAGATGTATGAGTCATCAACTGTATGACTCATCAATAACACCTGCATGTATGACTCATCGACACGCCTCATCGACGTCACTTATCAACAGCTGCATGTATGACTCATCAACACGTCATCGAACATTCTAGATGTAAAGTCTTACATTAAAGTCGTATGAAAGATATAAATTGAGATAGCGAGTAGAAGGGGGCAGTTAATGTTTGACCGGCATAGTGAAATGTACTCTGAATAATTAGTTAATAATTATTGTAATACATAAATAGTTTTATATAAATAGTCCTCATATAAATTTGAAATACCTAGCAATTAAATAGTTTATAGTTATAGTGTTTTTAATTAAGTGTATGTAAATTAATATTTCTCTTATAAATAGACGATTTTAAACAGCATTTTTGTTATTATTTTAAAAAGAACGTTACAGTATATTACATGTTGAGTTGGTATAAACGACATCTTTACAAGCCAAGCAAGGTAAACCTTTTGTTACTGGCGATAGAAGAAAATGATTGGCGCATCAAGATTTAGCCCTCTTTATTTAGAGGTGTTGGATAAAAGATTTTATCCAACACCTCTAAATAAAGAGGGCTAAATCTTGACGTTCGCAAGCCATTAAAGTTGATGTTTACTCACTTGTGGGTAGAAAAACATTGTTAGCCACTTTAGAATGGTGATTGGCTGCTATTATAGGTAGCAACCAATCACCAGCTTATGTTGCATAATATTATTAAAATCCAGTCATCGCGCTAGAGTTTTAAATTTATCACCTTTAATATTATTATACAGGGTACTATTTTTTATATCGCTATTGAACTGCTTTCAGAATTTGTATCTACGTTGTGGATGCAGGATTATCTTTAGAGATTAGGATTATCTAAGGTTGAGATAAGATCTCGGCAAGATACTCTCTAAACGTACTACTCAAAGAACACTACCGATCATTTGAAATGGGTCACTATAGAAACTAACAATTGGAAATAATTATTTGTGTGTTCATTGAAGTGGTAACGTTGTAAAATCAGCGTTATTGGTTGCTAAGTATCTTTGCCAGGTTGTATTAATAACACTTTGACTCACATTGAAATGGTGAGCTACTCTTCGTTGTGATGAACCGCTTTCCAACATTTTAACGACTCGATTGAGCTCCGACGCTTCCAACCGTTTGTAAGGCATCCTTTCTGCGCTATTGCAGCACGTGGTAATTAATAAATTACAAATATTGTCAGAAAAGTAAGGCAAAATACTAATATTATAATAATTCGGTGGCACAGTAAAGTGACATAAGTATTTTTAGATATTTTAGAGGAAAATCAAAATTAAATATTTCGTTCATTGAGCCATGTTTAAAAAATTACCTGGTTTTGGTTGCCATTTATTGATTTATAAGTGTTTATATTTTATAACCGAATTGTACTGTTAATTTAAACATAAAGAGTGTAGCTAGTGGCGTAGCTACGGAGAGGGGCAGGGGGCGGTCCGCCTTGGGTGACACCATTCCTATCGTTACTTAATTTTGTATACAAATATAAATTTAAAGCCATCTAAAGGCTTGTTTTGACCTAAAACAAGCAATGTGCTCATCATTGTGATGATATATGCAAATATTTATTACCTTACCTGCAGGTTTAATTTATAAAATATTTCTTACAAGTCAACGATTTGTTGGTTTCATTATAATTTTGTTGTTTATAAAGATTAAAAAAACTTGTGGGTCGAAGTATTTCATTAAGTTGTTCCTTGGGCACTAAGAAATAAATAGAAATGTTGAGATTGTTTTTTATAGAAGATGTATTGGTTTGAAAATACAAATTTCTACGTTTTACCATGGCAATCTGAAATTGCCAAATGTAATTTAGTTGTAATTTTATAGTTTGGATTTATAAAAATTATGTGAATAATGCTCAATGGATTGTAAGGATGGATTTTGTAGGAATAGAAGGATGTAACTAGGTGGTTTTAATTAATTAATTTTAATTTTAATTTATAATTGAATGTATTTGAAAAATGATTTGGTTGACAAGTTCTAGACATCTTATTATTGTGTGTTAGTACAAGTATTTGATACATTAAAAAGAGGAATGCTTTTTATCTCTAACTATAGAATTTATTTAAACAATTATTAATAACTACAAACAATTATGTGGTTTTGGATTTAGTTCCAAATTAGCATTCGTTTGTAACTAGAAAAATCACCATAGCAGTGCTTTGTTTAAAAAAGATATAAATACAGCAAGCAACTTGGTGGCAAAGGTCCCGTAAATTTAATCTTTCAAGCAGTGCATATGTGCCCAGAACAAAATTTTAAAATTTATAGGTTATGTTTGCTGTTAATTTTATTAGTGGATAGATTTTTTTTAAGAAATTTTTTTATAGTTTATGAGATTATCAATCTTAATTATAAAATGGATGATGAAAGGGAATGTATCAATTTAATTATTGAATGGACTTACCTTATCTCAAGAAAACAGCTGGATTTTAATAATTTTGATTATGGCCGTTTAATTTGGACATCCATATGAAGAGACGTGAATCTTTGTATTTCAACCATCTTAGTTATGAACCATATGGAAGAAAGAGAAATTCTGTTTTGTTACTACATCAGTTGGTAATTGAAAAGGCGCCAATACATTGGTACTTTTTAAATATTTTAGATTTAGATTTAATTAGAGTTATTTAGTGTTTAAGATAATACGAATGACAGAGATATTATTTCTGAAGATAAAACGAATTAAACTATCTTAGAATTGATCTTTTTTTGATTCAGGATATCCAAATTTCATTTTTTATTCATCTCAATTTTTTTTGTTTGTTCATTTGTTGTGTTAAATAAATTTTGTCATTTCATTCTAAAAAAACTTATGGTTTATTTTTTTCTATTGTGTGTAGTTTAATTATGTTTTATAGATCCATATTTAGTTATTGCTCTATAAAGCGACCCGCCTGATGAGTCTCAGTTGTGGTAAGAATCAAGCTTCACAACAATTATTTTAGCCGGAGCATTTTCTTTTATGGTAAAGGGTTTCACTGTGCTTTTACTCAGTCTATTGCATGTGTTTTTTATACTGATAATTAAATCAATTTCAATAATTTATCAAGTTTCAATTCGTTTTCATAAACAACTTACTACACAATTTTACAAATAAAAAATTGCATCCAAATTTTTATTATATACTCCAGACCCTGTAAGTTCCGATGCACGTCATCAATAATTTTTTCAAATTTTTTAAGGGCGGTTTTTTGTTGTAAACTTGACAAAAATAAATATACGAGTACTTGTTTTTAAAGGTTTTTTGAGTTATTATTTTGCACATGTAAATTTTACTGTAATCCAGTAAAATCATCTTATTTATTCCCATCTATTATATTTTGAATTTGTATAGTCGAAATAAAAACTGTAAAAGAATTAACTGCGTAAACCTTTCATATTTGTCTTTCGACTGTTGGCAATACTGCTGTTTCTCGTTTGCTCGTTTACATATCTATCTACAATCGATTTTTATTTTCATTGTTTTAATTTGTGTTTTGGCGTTTGCTGGTTGTGGTCGTAAGGTTGAGGTTGATGGTTATATTTTTGCGACTGTGTTTCGCGAGATATTTTGTACACGTGTCTACATGTTGCGTAACTATTAAAAACAGTTTTTCAAAACTAAATAATTCATTATCTTGCGTAATTTCTTCGATTTGCAGGAATATTAAAGTGAGGTTAGGATAACACCCCCGCTTTTGAGACAGTCAAATAAGCTAATATTATCCTTAGTTAATTATTTTGAGAAAAAACGTAATAATGGTGCTACAATCTTACCACTCACTGCAGTAAGAGAGTTAGGTACGTTTAAGAATGTTATACAATGGATATGTGTATCATGCATCAGTTATAATTTAAATGGTTGTTTACAGAGAGCTGAAAATGCTCTTAACATCAACATTTGCACAATAAGTGGTATTTCTGAAGCATCAAGAAACAATCAGCTTGTGAGAAGTCCTAAACGGAAAAGAATACGCACGAAGCCTGTTAGAAACAGAGACAATTTTGACCAAGTAGCTATCCGTATGTTGTTTATGAGATGCATCAGAAACGTTCGTATAAATAATTTGACTGTTCTCCAGTTTAAGGTCGCCACTCGCAGCCGCACATGCTATATTTTTATAAATGAAGCATCACTAATATTTGCCTCAAAAACTACAAATGTCGATTATTGTGGTGAAATGAACAAAGATAACTTCTTGAAGTGGTTTGAGCACCAACTGCTAAAGAATTTAGAAGAGCCTTCACTGGCCAAAATGCCTTGGATATGTGGAAAGAAGCTTTAAATACAATCGCACCAGAAATATGGAAGAAATGTATTGACAAAGACGAACAAACAATAAACAATGAGAGAAGGAAGTTCGATTTGTTATTGAGGATACTCAACCCCTTATAATACATGTCGGCGATTCGGACGATGACAGCAGCTGCTACGGCGATGATGGTGAAGACGATTAGAATAAATATATTTTTGAATATTTATTTTAGGATAAATGTATATTTTTGTATATTGTTTGTTTATTATTATACTGTATCTTATTTATTTGTCTTTTTAGAAATTAAGTAAAACTATGTAGTTGTGTTATTTAAACTTTTCCTTGTTACTGAATGTAAGTATTTTCACAATATGCTATATGCTTAGTTCAGTTACTTTAGGCATAAACATGGCGTCTGTTCATAAATCCTTTTATTTTGTTTTAATCGCTTTATTTTATCGTTTTACAAACTTAAACATTTTATTTAAATTAAACACATCTGGTGTTTTTTAGTTTATGGTAAGGTACGTACTTCAGCAAAACAGACAAATAGGTAATTCTTGGAAATGCTTATTTAATCTTAACCTATCCTAATTCCAGTGACACCTAATAAGTTTTTGTAAATTAAACGAATAGCCTTTTTCGCGTTTATTATTCATTTTTCCCCCTTACTTGTATAATGAAAATTGCTTATTTTTCTTTGCACTATTTGCCATTTCAATTAATGACCCAAGTGCCATAACATCCTGTATACATGTGCTAGATTGGTTGCATATACATAAATAATCATTCCACTCATGCAAAGAATGTAAACATACTAATTTAATGACGTCATTTGAGGTTATGACGTAGGATGTGACGTGCATTGGAACTTACAGGGTCTGGACTTTAGCAATTAATTGTTACCCGAACGTGGTGCTTTCTTAAATAATTATCCATCCATCGTGCTATCGTATTTTTTATTATAGCAATATGTATAAAATTCCGAAAAATGAAAGTCTATTTTAGCATAAAAAGCTTAAAATATTTTGTAAATAAGCCCTCCAGACTGAGATACATCTGCTTATATTGCAGAATTTTAGCTTCTGTCTATGTTGATATGAGAATTTACGGGTTGCGGTGGCGTTACTCTAAAACCTAAACGAGAAAGTTTGTCTCCGGAGGTTTAAGAATACAACTCTTTGCTGTGAAAGTATCAGCAAGAAAATATGTCTATATCTATAGCAAAAATGCCTACATTTGCCGTAAACTGCAGTTATGTTTGAATTGAACGAGACTTTAACCGCCCCTGAAAACATTTTCATGTAAAATACTTTGCATTGCTGAAGTTTATTGCTATAATTTCCTGTGAAATTAAAAACGCTGGTACATATTCCGTTTCGGATAATGATTCAATTGTCATTACAATACTAAACTACAGTTTAGTTAGTATGAACATGTAATGTTTATAAACGCTGCTTTTTGATGATATATTCTTCTTAATGTACTGGTAAACTGCTTCCCTTTTTTAAGCATATTAATATAGTAGGTAGTATACAATCATGTCTTTTAAAAAATAAACTTTTGCTTACCTGTCGAAACAATTGTTGGGTAGATTAAAATAATCTTGTGAAACTTTTTACTAATCAGTTTTATTTATTTCGCTTTAATTACTTACTTGGAAGTACAACACGAAATAGTTATTAAGTCCGCTATCACATCAACTTTTAGGTTCGAGGCCAAGGTAAAAGAGGCCAAGAGCCTGAGAATTGACAGCGCACGCGCATTCAAGAATATTGTTTATATTCTTCGTCACAAAATAGTAAAACTCCGTTTTTGCATGTAAATCTTGAGGTTAAATCTGACGAGACTTTTGATATAAATTTATACTCGTGAATTTATCATTAATAGCTTGTTCTTATAATACGTGCCCCGTCTCAGTGAAGTTCGCACACTTCTATTTCTGTTAATCGGCGCCTCGCAATTTTCATCCTGGATTTTTCTGTTTTTTCGAAGTAGCTATTTCTTGTTGCTAGAATAAAGTACTAACCTTCTATATTATAAGTTATGTTGTTTTATTGTTAGATTTCGTTGTATATTTATCAGTAGGTATTAGGTCGCTTGAGCGTGGGAAAATTTTTATGCAAATGAGCTCCACCCCTTTCCCCTTCTCCTAGACCCTCCCCTCGCTTCTGATTGGTCGACGCCATCTTGGATGACACGCCTACTGCTCTCTGATTGGTTACCCCCACTCCTGTAGCTCCTCCCCTTGCTTCTAATTGGCTGATAGCGGCCATTTTGGAACGTCGGGCGCCATTTTACCACGCCCGTCCGCCATTACGGGAATCTGTATTACCGGAAATCTGTGTGCTGCCAATAGAGGGCGTCATGCTACAATTAGTGTGTATTGCTAAGAGAGGGCGTCATGAAGAAATCTGTATTACCGGCAGACTGTGTACTACTACTAGTACTAGAGGGCGGCCTCATGAAGAAATCTGTATTATCCTACGTACTGATGCTATTAGAGGTCGCGGACGTGCGCCATTTTGGAACTTTGGGCGCCATTTTGACCACGCCTGCCCGCCATTACGGGAATCTGTATTACCGGCAAACTGAGTGCTACCAATAGAGGGCGTAATGCTACAATTAGTGTGTATTGCTAAGAGAGGGCGTCATGAAGGGATCTGTATTATCGATGCGTTGTGTACTACTACTAGGTGGCGTGTCATGAAGAAGAAATCTGTATTACTACTACTACAGAGAGGCAACCATTTTATATCACAGCATCTTGCGTGCGCGCGCTAAATTTGAATCTATTTTAAATTTGTCATTTTTGCATATGTCATTTATGCATTTAAAATTTGTCATTTTTGCATCTGTCATTTTTGCATATGTCATTTTTGCCTCTGTCATTTTAAATCTGTCAATTTTAATCTGTCATTTTGCATCTGTCATTTTTGCATAGGTCATTTATGCGTCTGTCATTTAAATCTGTCATTTTTGCATATGTCATTTTTGCATCTGTCATTTAAATCTGTCATTTTAAATCTGTCATTCTTAAAGCAACCATCTTACCAGATTTGAATTTTAGCGCTAACTATGGGATTGGATCCTGTCACTAAGCTGAAACGTTTCCACCACTACCTTTTTCTAGAAGAAATAATAAAGCCATATAGGAATTAAAAAAAAAATTATGTTTATTAATATAGTGTTAAGGCTACATTTAATTTATAATAAAAATGTTGATAGAATGCTGGTGCTTGAGGACTTCAGGACTGACCTCTGTTTTCTATTTGCAGTTCCAGGGGCTGTAACAACAATAACAATAGAACGTTAAAAAGGGGTTTATTGTATAAACTTGATGTTTACTCGTACCTTATTTAACTCCACAAACAGGCAGTCATCATAACAGTTTGTTTTCCCCATGTACATCAAACCTAGAGAAATCGTTTTAGCTTCAATCTGCTGGTTAAGCTCGGTAACCCTTTGATCTGTTAACTTATCGCTGATTCGCTTTGGTAGAAATGTAACATGCTTTTCAGCAACAATAATCACACTTTGACGCTTATCACGGCAAACGACTCTTTTGAATTGTAGTATCTCTGCAATTTCTTTTATTTTGTAATCACATAACTTCTTGATTGGCTTCTGGCTAACGGGAGATTTGTTCAATTGTTGTATTAGCAAATCCATTTTTTCTATGTAAAAAAAATAGACAAAAACTTAACACTCACAAGAATAATAAATGATTATTTTAACATACCTAGTTCAAGCAAACAATAACAATATTACTATCACCGTAACCGATGTCAAGACCAAACTAAAACGGAAGGGGGGTTTGACTGAGCTTTTATAAACTTCGAACCTGCGCGAATGAACATGATTTTAGATAAGATCTTAATTTATCACCCTTCAGAACAAAAAGGGTATTGTTAAAAAAAAAACCTGCACTGTCAATTAATTACTTGAGATCAGATAAAAATCTAAATTTATTACCCTCGAAGATCGGTCACATAGATAAGTGCTACCTACATTTACAGCGCAGGTGTTCTTTAGGGTATTGTTAAAAAGGGATCGACACCTGCACTGTCAAAGTAACACGAGTAGATAAAATCTAAATTTATTACCGTCGGAGCAAAAGGATATCATTAAAAAGGTAGACACCTGCACTGTCACGAATAGATAAAATCTTAATTTATTACCCTTCGTAACAAAAAGGGTATTGTTAAAAAAAAGGGATCGACACCTGCACTGTCATGTAACACGATTAGATAAAAATTTAAATTTATTACCCTCGGTGTCGTTTTTATAATTTACTACAACATTAAAATTTTAAATTAAACTTTTAGATGTAACTATTGATAACCATTTAATTTATTACACACACACACACACACACAGACCCTGAGCAAAGAAACTCGTTAACGAACAAAAGAACACCTGCGTTGTCCATGTAGGTAGCACTTATCTATGTGACCGATCTTCTAAATAAAGGTTGACTGTGTTAGAGCATTAAAACTATTTTTTGTCATACTTTAGACATTTTTTATTAAAAATATACCTATTTAAAGAAATGGTTTTTCGATTTATCATAATCACATTTAACAGAAAAGTTTCAATAGATTATAATATTGATATACTGTAATAGCAAAATAATCAAACATTTCATCACTCTTTGTATTATTAAGTACCTGTAAATCTCGCACGTTGACGGGTCTGATTTCTAAAGCTATTTCCAGGTAAAAAGACCTTTCTGTCTCTTAGAGCATTTAAAAGAACACACTTTAAATTTTTATAGAATTTGTAGGTAGCACTTATCTATGTGACCGATCTTCTAAATAAAGGTTGACTGTGTTAGAGCATTAAAAGTATTTTTTTTTGTCATACTTTAGACATTTAATTAAAAATATACCTATTTAAAGAAATGGTTTTTTTTTCGATTTATCATAATCACATTTAACAGAAAAGTTTCAATAGATTATAATATTGATATACTGTAATAGCAAAATAATCAAACATTTCATCACTCTTTGTATTATTAAGTACCTGTAAATCTCGCACGTTGACGGGTTTGATTTCTAAAGCTATTTCCAGGTAAAAAGACCTTTCTGTCTCTTAGAGCATTTAAAAGAACACACTTTAAATTTTTATAGAATTTTAAATGCTAATAAGGCGGTCAAAGGGGGCCTGATAATGTATTAACAAATTATCATAGGTACATATAAGTGTATATTATACATGTTCCCATTGCATGTTACGTTTCAATTGAAATTAATTCAATTAGAAATCACTCGTGAGACTTCTCATTCGTTAACATTGATAGTATACGCATTATTATTAATTTAGATTGAACAATAATAAATATATAGATGCATTATTTTATACGGTGCCCTTTTTATAGCGTCGAATCTGCTTAAAAAGACTTATTGTTCTTTTGTTTAAATATTTAGGTGAATTTTAAAAGAAAACACAAAACGTCTACCTGCAGGAACAGATTTAGAAATTTATTATCTACCGGACGGAATACACCCTTATTTTTATGGTTTGATTGTTCAATGCTGTCACCAATATATATTTCTTGAAAAACGCTATCTGATCGACCCATCTACCGCAAAAATCCTACCTTTTTGTTCGATTAAAGCTGTAGATTTCATTATATATATATAATACTGCATGTACGAGCTCTATAATATTTACCATTATTATTATTTAACCTGCCTGAGAATAAAAAAAACTTCTTTAATCTATCTGTGAGCGGTTTCCGTGAATTTTATTTTTTTTTGTAAACCGTTATAAAAATTTAACAGGGGTAGAACTCGTATTTATTGTGTATTTCATTTAATTATTATTATGCAGTCGTATTTAAGTGAACCTGTCTTCTCGACATGATAGAACAAACAAAAGGCTTTAAATCAAGACACACAGTCGCATTTTTTTTTTCTTTTTCATTTCATATTTGAAACTATTTACTAGAAAGCTGGTAATTATGAAATTTGGTTTTTTAATAAATTAAACTGTCAGTGTGGGGATTATATACAGATCTGAAATTTGATACAAATAATAATAATAAAGGCAAAGGTGTACATTAGAATTTTACAAGCCCTTAAAGAACGCAATATTAATTACAGAGATGCATGGGTCGGGTGTCTTAAGCTATTTACATATGTTACACTCATAAATATTGCGAAAATGTTAACGACACTACCACGTTAAGATATACTAAAGCTATTCGACGACAGTTACTACATACTTTTTGAATGTTAGCAAGAGGCGATATCGATTGTAACCTTTATTTAATACAAATGGAATTATTGCGTATTACGAGCCACGATTAAAGGTGTCTCTAACTAAAGTTTCGTTTAAAATCAACAAGAATAAAGATAGCTTTATCTAATTTAATAAGTGGGAAAAGATTAGAATTGGTCACCATGGTAATTAAACATGTTGTTAATTTAACAGAGAGATGCGAATACGGCCTATCGTGTTTAGAAAGATCCAATTGAAAAAATATATTTGATCTTATAAGTTATCCATAAATATGTTAGTTAACAGAAATAAACCGTCTTTTTGTAAATAAAGTTTATTATTACAAGTAAAATAATTTTCGCTGATACAAAGATCAAATATATTTTTTCAATTGGATCTTTCTAAACACGATAAGCCGTATTCGCATCTCTCTGTTAAATTAACAGCATGTTTAATTACCATGGTGACCAATTCTAATCTTTTCCCACCTATTAAAAATTAGATAAAGCTATCTTTATTCTTGTTGATTTTAAACGAAACTTTAGTTAGAGACACCTTTAATCGTGGCTCGTAATACGGCCCATATTATTTTTTTTTGGTTTCGAAATTCAAACAACTGAAAGTTGATAATTGAAAATACTCCATGAGAAATCAAGTCGTTCTTGACATTGAATCCATATATCATAATTCTTATCTTATATAACCTATTATTATATAGGTATTCTGTGATAACCATAGTAATATCTGGGTAAAATCCAGCCATTATTTTAAAGGTTTAATTTTCATTGCAGTCAATTTCGACACTTTGAGTTTTTTAACATTTTTATCAGGGGGTGGTATCTCTTTAAATGTGCTCTGTCAAAGAGTTTGAGAATTATCGCCCCTTCTATGCAATAAACATTTGAGAGCATCGTTTAAAGATTTCTATCTTACAGACCATCGTTAGACAAGAGTAACAAAATTGTCAGAAAGGTATTTTGTTTTCACAGTTGTTATCTGCTAATCAGCTTAAAAAAAAAAAGGCCAGTTATACATATAGCTTATTTACGTAATCGAGTGTTTTATTGTATTAGAATTTATAGACATGACAATTTTTCCCTCATAAACTAAGAACAGCTCTTAATAAATATAAACTGTTGACCCTGGGCAGGGGAATAAAAATTATCTATGTTGAGATCTACATTTTAAACATCAGTAAATTAATAGGCAGGTGTTCTCGTGGGAACTTGATTTTTACCCCAACTCTCAGGTCTATCAAAGGTATGCTGCGCATCACCAATGATAACCCTATGGGATATTACGCAAGATCTTATAGTTTGGTAACGTAACCAGGCGAGGGGGCTTGTTCACTGTTTGGCTATAAAAACCCAAACTCGTGGCAATACCTGCTATATAGATGCTCGACTACAGTTCAAGAGCATCATTACGTTTAATGGTAGTAAAATAAAACTCTGAGTGTGTGCGTGTGTGTGTGTGTGTGTGCTGGTACCTGTCTAAATCAGCAACTTTAGCCAACCATAAGGTAGGATTTTTCTCTTATTTTTGTAATGATTCATTTGTACTAAATTTACGCGTTGATGTTGTTTTAAGAGAGAAAAAAAAACATCATGTCGCTATTATCATTAAACGAGTTCGAAGACGGTCACAATCTAAATGAGTTACAATTACAACAACAGTTTCGACAGTGTATCTTAGACGCAGGAGTCAGCATACCTATTTCAGTAGCAGAGCTTATTTGTTATGAATATGACCATCTGCTATCTAGCGGGGAGCAGCTGTCTGATTCACGTCGTTATACATCGGCCCCTGTTCAAATACAGAGCAGTGACAGTGAAGAACATATGATCAATGCGTGTAATCAGCTTTTACGGGAGGTAGAAACAATAAATAGACGTTTAGGAGTGAACTGTATCACATTTGTTAAATTTATTCGTTTATAAGTTGATAGGGGCTACTTCTACATTCTACTATGAACCATATTATTATTATTGACATATCATTGTTCTCTAAGACTATAGTATATACATCATTTTGTTATATGAAAAACTTACATTATCTTATATCCTAACCTAAATATTACACTGTACAACTATTGGCAGGTATGCTATAGTGCCTCAAGGTAGAGTATCATATGAGCCCGGTATAATATAGCTCTTATCGTCGTGAGGGCTTAGCGCGATTATATACATCATTTTGTTATATGAAAAACTTAACATTAACTTATATCTAAACTTAAGTATTATTTTATACAACCATGTTTATCAGGTATGCGATAGTACCCTACGGTAGAGTGTCATGCGAGCCCGGTATAATATAGCGCTTATCGTCGTGAGGACTTATTAACTCTGAATAATTTTTTGTTGTACAGATGTTTCTTTGTGTGTTCCTTCAAACAATTTATATACTCAGCGAATGTAATATGCTTTTTGACTATATGTTTCTTGATAACCCTTCGCGCATCGATAGTGTTTTTCACTATGTGTTTTTAACACCCTTTTTTTTTTTTTTTTTGCCTTCTTAACTGTTCGTTTATTTACCAGAACCCGCTGAATGTTGACGGATATATTATTTAATTTTTCAAATTTGTTAATATCCTTTAACTTAATAGGAAATTCCAACTCGTTAAAATTTAGTTCATTCTCATATATTATGTGATATGATTTTGACTATATGTTTCTTGATAACCCTTCGCCTTCTTAACTATTCTTTTATTCTCAAGAACCTGTTTTACCTCGTACCACTTTAGGAATTCTTTACGAGCTTTTGGTTTCATGGTATCAATACTGTAGAACTTGACATGCGGAAGAGGGCCAATGTAGTTAGCGTTAGAATACTCCACATGAAACAATTTTGATCGGAATTTTGAATGTTTATTACAGCTTTCTTCTGCTGGATAGGATCCGGAAGTGTTATATATGAAGAAGCTTTCAGGGAGTTGTATTTGCTGATATTCAATTCGATAAACAACAGGTTTTAATGTCCAGCCGCTCTCTTTCTGTTGAAATTCACTTATTTTATTATCTAGTTCATCTGTAAAAATGGTTGTATACAAGATCTAGATCTATTGAACAGTCAAAGTTTTTAACAACAGCGAGTTCGATTAAAGCTGTAGATTTCACATAGACTCTGTAGCAACAATTGGTAATAACAATCAAGAATGGCACAAATCACTAGACTTGGATGCTTTATTATACAGGGTTACATCGTACGACCAGGTCTCTTGTATGTACTGCACTATGTAACCCTTACGAATGGCCAATACCAGCTCGTCCAAGACCCAGGTTCCGTTGATGATTTGATCCTCGACGTCATGCTGACAGTCGGTTTGGCTTAATTCTTCAGTACAAGTGCGACATAACGGGAACAGAAGTTTATTGTACATTTTGACGAGTAAGACCGGCTGATATAGATCCTGAGGCGGTAACACTGTACATTTTACTACACAATTGATGTTTTCCTGTATGAAAGCCTTCGGTTCGATATGCTTGGTTTTAGTTATTACAGCAGTTCGCATGCGTCCCTTAAATGCTGATTTCATATCGGCCCACTTCACGCGATCGCAAACTTTCTCTTTTCGCTGACTATTACTTACACCTACAGTTTTAAGGTTTTAATAATCTCCCTATATGATCTCGCTTGGACCAGGCGGGTTGATAGATGATTCTTAACCCCTATAGATGTTTCTTTTTTTCCAGTGCTCTATTGATTCTCCATATAGCCGAGGTGACATCTTATAACATAATCCGAAACCCGTTTGGGAACTCTCCTATTAGATTCGTGTGTTGCTTACGTGTGCGGTATACATCTTGTTCACTGGTGTCGAAATGTTCATGAACGTCTTGTTTAATTACTTCATACAGATTAGGCGTTTCTACAACGTATACTAGGGAATCTGTATCGCTATAACAAATTCGTGCCTTGTCACCGGAACGTCGTCTCATGTATGAGTAATGAAAGTCATATAGTTTCAATTTTTGATATATCCAATATACACATGCCTACATATATGGACTTGTTGAAGTAAACTTCCGTTTTATCAACTCGATAGCCACTAGATCTTCGAATTTTTAACATTTAATCTATAGAATAACTGGAACATCTTTTTGCATAAAGAGTAATGAAAGTCATATAGTTTCAATTTTGATATATCCAAACTGTGTGTCGAAAGCCTGCCCGTTATGAGCAACTGCTACAACTTTTTTTTAAAATTTTTTACGCATCTCTAACAGGTGTGTAAGAAAACCATCTATACATTTTCCACGCAAGATCTGTTCTCGCAAACCATATCTTACACAGGTGGTAGCAGCTGATGAGTCGCTCTCGGGATGAGCGGTGTGTTCAGTAGCAAGGGATGTTTCTCTACCCGTTGTCTGAATTCGGGTATTCTTTTCAACAATGTCTTCATCTACTACTACTTAGTGTACTTACCCCAGAAGGAATTCAGCATCAGTTTGAACATTTTTATGAGGCGACAGAAAAGACCTGAACAGTCCTTTAGGAATTCCCTTGGATACTTATGCTTAAGATTGCTTGCTAACCATGTTCGTATACGGCTTGAGAAAGCAGTTTGTGTATCCAGCAGATTGTTTGTTTGTGTAGCATGTTGAATGTAAATCACAAGAGGATACTCAGGGGAACATACTCATGAAATAGATCTGATAAACACGATTTTGTTCTTTTCAATTATGTAGTAGTAGTAGTAGATCAAGACATTTGTTGAAAAGAATATTTGGCATAACAAAGCGTACAAAGCATTCAATAGGATGTTTCATGAAAAATGAGTATGTCTTCATGGTTATCCGAGCAGATTTCAACCTAATAATAATTGTTTAGTTATTTTGATTATTGTCTAGTTGTTTAATAATTTTAAGAAACATTGTCGTAGAATAAAAGATGTTCTATCAAAGTTATCCGAGAACAGATAGTTGTTTAGTTATTTAAGTATTATTGTTTTGTTGTTTAATAATGTTTTGAGAAAGATTGTCATAGAATAAAAAGATTAATGTTTTATATATGTGTATTATTACTATTCTCACCCAGCTGTACCATGTCATGAAAAGTGATAGCTATAACTGAGAGAGAGAATGAGGTAATTACCTACGAACACCTGCCTGTGATGATGATGACGTGTCAGCGACAGGATGAAACTTGTCTGCCAGCGATGACCGCTTGTTTACCGTATGCTTGTTACTGAGCATGCGCTGGATCTAGGTAAGTATAGGTGACTATATAAAGCCGACCGTTGTTAGCGTGTAGCATTAGACAGTACGTGTGCAGCAGCAGTAGCAGCAGCAACAGCAATTACGATGATGTCAAGCAGTCCTAATTATTGTTATGATAACTGTGAGAGTGAACCCTTGGAAATAGGTAAGTTGTTGTTGTTGTTTATAAAACTTCAAGTTTATATGCTAATTTGTGTCTATTTTGTTGCTGTTGCTTGTTTAGATGAAGAAGGTTCGGATGTTGCAGATCATACATCATTATCATCAACAGCAA
The DNA here is from genome assembly GCA_929113105.1 of Agrypnus murinus. NCBI lineage: Eukaryota > Metazoa > Arthropoda > Insecta > Coleoptera > Elateridae > Agrypnus > Agrypnus murinus. The sequence goes on from OV816024.1 coordinate 112,531,705, forward strand.
GTGCCGACAACGACGACGGTCAAGCGTGGAACAACGAAGTCGAAGAAACAGGTAAGATGTTTAAGACTTTTGTGTGTGTGTGTTTATGCTTATATTAATCGATTATTGTATTATTATTGTTTAGCGTTCCTGTCGCAGCAGCAGCCTCTATACTACGCTGATGACGATGTAGCAGCATCAGCAAACTTTACCATCATAGATACACCGGTAGCAGCAGCTAAACGTGAAGTACGTGTTCAGCTGCTCGGGGCTGTCCAGTATCCGTTGTATGTTACGAGACCTCCAGGGGAAAAAGAAAACTACGATCATATACACAACATCCAAGTAGGACTTATTCCGCCCGACGACGACGACGACCAGGGAGAATTTGCCGTGGTAGTGAAGCTTGAGTGCGTGAATAACGTATGTGAGTATGGTGAATTGGTGTTGTCGGAACGGGACTGGTTCGAGCTGTATGATATACGAGTCGAGGCACTGTTTAAAAATTTCTTTCATGGTTGCTGCTGTTGCAACAAGGACAACAGTGTACTACATTGCGATAAACATTTGAAATTCCATCTATGTGACAATTTATACATCGAGATTATTCACAACGAGTTTTTCGGCAACAGGGTTGCCATACATGATACACAGCGGACTATAACCTTAAAAGATTACGAGTTTCAGTCTATAATGCATTTAGCACCGTTGATCAATCATCATGCTCGAACGTTACGTCACCTCGACTTTTCACGTTTCTATCACGCAAACATAGAGAACGTAGCAGAAGGTCAACTGAGACGCCATGAAGATGCCTATAAATCGCTCCCGACATCCGATTCAATTTTATTCACGTCCGAACTGTTATGCGGTTACTACTCAGCTACCAGTTTAATAGACAACACAGCAGCAGCAGCAACTGGTGGTGGATTGAACTCGTTCATTTTATTAGAAATAATAAAACATTATCCGCAAAAGTTTATCGATGCCGTACGTACACGACTGCAATCATATCAGCAACAGCAGCAGTCGGAGACGTCAACGACAACAACGTTTGCACCGTCGTATTAAGAACACCATGGCGGAAATAAACTATCTTAGAAATAGGCTGCAAAAATATTTGCACAATTTGCAAGTGTTACGCGATGATCTCAACTCATACTGTGTAATGAATAATTTGTCAAATCATATGTTACAATTGTCCATTAAATATCAAAATAAATAATATGTATAAACATTGTTGTTGTTGTTTCATTTACTAGCACAGGGTGAAGGGGTTGACTATATAAAAAAGGTAGATCGTTGTCATCAGCGAGAGAGTACACGAATAAAGCCGAAGCTTTCCGACGGCGAACATCCTAAGCTACAAATCCGGTAAGTAGTCATACTATGAGAGAGAGAGAGAGAGAGAGAGAGAGAGAGAGAAAGAGTTTCAACTTAGTGAAAGGAGGATCCAATCCCATAGTTAGCGCTAAAATTCAAATCTGGGAAGATGGTTGCTTTAAGAATGACAGATTTAAAATGACAGATTTAAATGACAGATGCAAAAATGACATATGCAAAAATGACAAATTTTAAATGCATAAATGACATATGCAAAAATGACAAATTTAAAATAGATTCAAATTTAGCGCGCGCACGCAAGATGCTGTGATATAAAATGGTTGACAGATGTAAAAACGACAGCAGTAAAATTGACAGATTTAAAAATGACATATGCAAAAATGACAAATATTTAAAATTGACCGATTCAAATTTAGCGCGCGCGCGCACGCAAGATGCTGTGATATAAAATGGTTGCCTCTCTGTAGTAGTAGTAATACAGATTTCTTCTTCATGACACGCCACCTAGTAGTAGTACACAACGCATCGATAATACAGATCCCTTCATGACGCCCTCTCTTAGCAATACACACTAATTGTAGCATTACGCCCTCTATTGGTAGCACTCAGTTTGCCGGTAATACAGATTCCCGTAATGGCGGGCAGGCGTGGTCAAAATGGCGCCCAAAGTTCCAAAATGGCGCACGTCCGCGACCTCTAATAGCATCAGTACGTAGGATAATACAGATTTCTTCATGAGGCCGCCCTCTAGTACTAGTAGTAGTACACAGTCTGCCGGTAATACAGATTTCTTCATGACGCCCTCTCTTAGCAATACACACTAATTGTAGCATGACGCCCTCTATTGGCAGCACACAGATTGCCGGTAATACAGATTCCCGTAATGGCGGACGGGCGTGGTAAAATGGCGCCCGACGTTCCAAAATGGCCGCTATCAGCCAATTAGAAGCAAGGGGAGGAGCTACAGGAGTGGGGGTAACCAATCAGAGAGCAGTAGGCGTGTCATCCAAGATGGCGTCGACCAATCAGAAGCGAGGGGAGGGTCTAGGAGAAGGGGAAAGGGGTGGAGCTCATTTGCATAAAAATTTTCCCACGCTCAAGCGACCTAATACCTACTTTTATCTTTTATATTTTAAAACAAACTACACCCCACAATTTTTTTCCCGAAATTTCCTTTGGTATTCAAAGTAACTGTTTCTTATTGTTAAAATAAAGTATTGCTTTTGCACCTACTGCATTTCACGCTTTTTTTAATTTTACTAAGGCAAGGAACCGCCTCTTTGCGTCCGCAGGCTGTTCGGAATTGAAGGGGAGACGCCGACGTGAGGAAACCATTCGATAGAATTTTATGAAACTTAACATGGGATAAGTGCAAAGACAGTACTTCACTCTAACAACAAGAAATAGCTACTATGTATATCAGAAATAAATTGCGGGCATCCTTAACATAAATAGAGTACGAACTTCACTGGGACGGGGCTCGTATACGTATATTCAATTTGTTTCTTCGTACATTTTGTACATATAAAAATATTATTTTACATATTTTTGCTACAGTTTGATTTTTAATTATCTTGTCAAAAATTAAATTTCACCTTTATTTGACAATTCAAATGAAATATGACTATTCAGGTTGGAAAGAGGTAATTTTCTTATTACTTTTTAGGTTGGAAAGTAGCCTTCCAGCCTATGTTTCTTACTGGTTTTCTATTAATAATTTGATTTTTGCTGTATGATTGTGAATGAAAGCTTGGTGGTCATTGCTACCTCTTTTTTTTAATATACTCTGAATATATACCCAAAACCTAGCTTTGAGCTGATACCTGCATTGGTCAGATAACTAAAAAAAGAAGAGTTGTGACAATTTTAGTCAGATGATGCAGTGTCCGATAGTAGAATTTGCAAAAATCGAAATTTTCAAAAACTTCTATTTCAATCATTTTTTATCCAAAAAAGTCCGAAAATAGTTATTTAAGTATTAAGGGCGGTAGGTACGCTTTGTCAGTCGAGGTTAATATGGAGACCGACGCGTAGCGGAGGTCTCCATATTAACCGAGACTGGTAAAGCGTACCTAACGCCCGTAATGCTTACACTATTTTTTGACGATCGGATCTATGAGTGAATTTTAAATATATAGAGTAAACATTAAACACATCACATTGAAAATGTGAGTTTTATCAAGTCGGTTATTGTGCCTGATTGTCGTGGAGTTGAATATACAAAAACAATTTTTGAAAAACATACGCTTTAGCCTAACTAAATAAACAACAAATTTGCTACAATTGAAACATACGTTTTTCTGTACGGTTAAATAACAATACACAAAGCTTAAACTTCAAACGAAGAATACAAATTACGATACTTACTGTATATCAAAATGCTCAAAATTGCCGGCTTGAGATTTAGCTCTTTCTAACAAATTTTAAATTTTCAGGTCGCAGGTGTTAACCCTAAAAGCTTCTAATTAAATAATGGATTTAGGAATAAATAATAATATGTTGGGCGCCACCAAAGCTGAGGATGTCTTTCATAAAACATAAATAAAATTTAGAAAAAGCGAAGGTTATCAGCTAAGGAACTAACCTCCTTATTAATTTTGACGTTAATTTAATTACAACATTAATCAAACAATAAAAGGTCTTGATTAGCCAAAGAAAACGAAAACATCAGCAGTCCGTTTAGCCAAACTATGTCAAGTAGTCAATTAAATTTGAAATCTGTATATTAAAAACAAAAGAAAATGGTACATACAATACAAATCAAAATACTTACACATGAATAAAAAATAGCAAAATTCAAATACAAAACACATCGAAGAAGTTGTACATTAATGAAAATTTGTAAATTCAAAATATAAAACCATCAATTTAAATTAGTTATTGCTCCAAAAATGAATAAAATTTCGGGATCCCAAATGATTAAATTTTACCTAACAATACAATATTAATAAAATTAAATACCTTAGCCACATTTTATCGTCCACGTTAGCGTTCTAACCAAAATTCCTTTCACAAGTTGAAGGATTCGAACTCTTGACAATCAAAACACCTTAAAAGCTTTAAACAAAGCTACAATAACAAACTGCTGGGCATAACGATGCGGGAAGAAGTTTTCTGGATTTTGAACTAAATGTTATTAACGAGATTCATCAAACATTAACTTAATTGCTTGCAATAACTGCCTACGATATTAAACTCTTTATTATTCTTCTGACTGGAACGGTACTCGAAATTACTTGAATGCTGTTCAAAGTAATTATTGAAATTATTATACTAGTTCGACAAGAACAATATAATGGTATGAAAATCCCCTTTTCTTAAACATGGGAATTAACACTGAATTCTACTAACAAACGTCCGGCAACTAAACCATTCTTCAATAAATGAAGAATCACAAAATAACTGTAGTTAAGCGGTACTGTAGAACTGTATTTTTATTCGAACAATTCGAAAAACTAAACGGCACTTTAAATAGTTAATTTGTTATTTTTTAATAAACAAATTGAACGGTACTAACCCATACTCAAATGGAAAATTGTTAAATTCACTTAACGGGATGTATAATTGTACCTTGCCGAGGCCCAAGGCACGGCGAACAAAAACTTTAGCCGGTCTATATGCAACAGTATTCTATAAAGATCGAAACTGAACTATATCGGAAGCTCACTTCACGGCAAGTGTGTTGTCTGGACCGCAACTCAGAAGCAAGTGTCGACCAAACTGTATGGGAACTAAATCTCGAATCCCTCTTAAAAAATTTTACGTGATCTCTTGTCGCGGGAAGAAATGTTTTTTCGCTGCGGATGCAAATCGAACCAGACCAATGAAAAACCCGTATCATCCTGTCGGAGCAAATCAAAATCTCTCAAGAATTTGTCCAAGTGGAGTCGACAAAGGTGATTTTACTAACGTTTATACGAGATTCTGGTCCTAATGAACCAAACTAAGGATTTTGTACTGGCGCGAAAACGGAAACAAGCACGCCAGCCTGTTGAGACGAGAATCCGCTGACACATTGCAAATTCAAGTTTAGACGCAAATAACCAGACAGGGTCCACAAACACGTGTTGGGTGTTATTTTTCAGACAAAGGGAAATTTATGATTATTTTTTATGATGAATTCAAGAAACGCAAAACAACATGATTAAAATTATATAGAAAGTTAGGTACACCACAGGCTTTGTTAGTCGAGATTTTAGCAACGCAGCCGATTTAACAAATGCCACGTGAATAAACAAAATACTAAAGACATAGTTTATTGCTCCAACGTCTTCTAGTTCTATGGGAATTCAAAAACAACCTTTTAAGATGTTGCTTTGTTAATATGTTTATATCAAATACGAACAAAATTTTAACTACAAATAAAATATAGATTTGCAGGACCGGACTTTAGATTTCTCGATAAGTATAAATGCAAAATTAAACATATTTAAGACCGATAGAAAATATATCGTTACAAAGACTTACCGCCCTGAGAGCAGAGCTTGTAAATGAACCAAAACACCCGATCGGGCAAAAAATTAATTAAATGTCAATTCATAGGTATCTATGCAAGGAAAACAATTTGAACAAAATCTGATATATCGAAGCATAGTCATGTTTGAAAATTAGGCAATATAAGTGTCAGCTTTGAAATTTTAAAGCTACACAAACATAATGAAATCACATGTCACTGTGTATTTTTGCGGTCTTGCTGCTCCAAACCCAACATTTTCAACCCCGCGTTTGTGTTACACTGTACTAGTGCAGATCAAATTGCTTCGCTTCGTTGACATAGTGGCTTATGTTGAACTAAAATGCACGTCTATAAAGATGACGAATTCATACAAAACGTAAATAAACAAAATTGTGTATTTAATCTTTACAAGCCATCTGTTTCTCACAGGATTTTATTTAATTTCATCTAAACGTGACTTTACGTATTTAATACAGTAAAATTACTAAAATTGTATATTTGGCACTTTTGTTAATTAATTTTTCGATAGAGAGTAAAACGAGAATATATTAAATTCATTAACATCAATTTTATTAATTGCATGCGGAGATTTAAAGTGATACCATTAATACATGAAACGAGTCATCACAAATCACGTGCTTGAGATGCATAGATATCCGAAATCTCGCGCTGTAACACAGCAACCGTGTCAAACTAGTGAAGCATTCAGTTGCGACTCGATTCCCCTTTATGCAATTTTATGAAGCGCAACTATCCTAAAGATGAGTATAGATAATTTCAATGCGCCACTGATATTGTTTACGACGTACCATAACAAGCTAAACAGTTATTAATGCGTTCTTGTTATTATAGCAGGTTATAGGATCAGCAACGAAAACATAATAAAATATAAATAAATTCAAGGTCTAATAACAGCTTTAAAATAAGTTTGAGTTATAAGAGAATGTCTTAATATCTAATCAGGTAAGTTAATTAGATTAAAGGAGATTTTTATTAGAGTGGGTGGCTTTGAATTTAGTTTAACCATTCGACTTTATAAGAAAATTATATTTACAAATTCTAATATCTGCAATGCGATGCAGGAATCCCCCGACTATGACATGTCTTGTTTTGACTGCATTAATTAACCCTTTTAATAATGAGAACTGCAGGTTTTTAATTTGGGGCGAATTTTACAAAGACTTGCCCTCATCATCATTTTTTTAATTAACGGCGTTGTGGGAATTATCATCTGACTGACTGACCCCATAAAATTGTAATGTAAAAAAATCAGGTTGCATGTTGCAAGATCAGCAATGTAAATATAACAAACCCTTCTGAGAAAAAAATTTTATAGGGATTTCTTGTTAGCCTTATCGATGTCTAATTACATGCCGCGTTTGATGTACCTCTCATGAGGCACCCTGTATAATGCGAAATAACTTGTCTTAATAGCCAAAGTACGGTCGTCATGATAAAAATAAATTATGGGGACATTAAGAGCACATGTACATTTCAAATGCACCACTATCTCTTTAAGCTGTATAATTTGTGCAAACTTTTCTCCCCATACGTCAGTAAAAATACCTGTATTTGCTAAATTACAATTAAGTTTAGTAGAATAAAAAGGTAAAATTAATCATAATTAGATAACAAATCCGATTCAATTAAGTTATATATTATATTTACTAGCAATTCTTAAAATTAATCTTACTGTGTAGTATTGTTTCGGTGTAAAGTTAGTCCTAAGATCTAAAATAAATTAATGAAATTACTTTGCTAAGATTTAATTCCGTTAATAGCAAAGTATTTCGGTTGCTTGCAGTACGAACACTATTAATTTAACTCTGTCTTTAAACTTGAAAACCATAATACAGTTTTAAGTTCATATAGCAAGTTATAAAAGTAATTTAATTATAACTTTGCAATATCCCATGACACTTTGATAGTAAGTTTTAAGAGCTAGTGCATTTCGATGTCTTTCTTTGATAAACCGGTTTCATTTATTACACAACAAACTTGAAATTTATTTTGGAAGATTATAATTAAAACTATTAAAAGGCCATGGAATAAAATAAAAGATTAAATAGAAGATTAATAAAAAGTTTCACAGTTATTATTAAATTATAAAATATTAAATAAAATAAAATTATAATTTAATGAAAACTGCGAAACTATTTATTAATCTTTATTTTATGATTATGGAGTTCCACAAAGTAAGGCTGAAAACAATAATCAATATTAAAAGGTCAGTTACTATATAGCAATAAAGTACTGATGACAATTATTTAAAAGATCTAAAGATGAATATCTTACATTCTATCATCAATATTGTAAATATCTAGCACTAAATATTTAGTAAAAATGAATGTCCATCACTATTGGTATATTCTTATTTCGTGCGTCAGGTTTCGTCCGTCAACGAAAATTTACCTGAAACCTTATTTCATGCGGAATTAAAATGATGACGTTTATGACTTCTTGTTTCGTACGTTATTTACCTGCACATGTTTACCTGATCATACCTGAATATCAACTATGATAGAGTCACAGATGGAATTATTCAGAATTAAATAATTCATTATTTTGCTAGTTGAGTTCCAACTAGCATAAACGTTCACCAAGGTTATACACTTCTTTGCAACGTTATACACAGTTGGTTGGTATTAATATCACACGCCAACCACATGCACCCGACTCGTTCGGAAAACTCGGGATAAAACACTTGCGATCGATTACTACGTCCAAGTGCTAGTCAAACAAGTACTGGCAACTCATGTAACCTTGTCACAAGCTACACCTACGAATTAACATTAGTATGATAATTAGGTATAGGATTTGTATGCACTTAAAAATGCTGAAATATGCATGCACTTATGCACTATAAAAACGTGAAATATGCACTTAAATATGCACTTAAAAATCATGAAATATGCGTTTATTAGAAATTTTTAATAAATATATGCACTTTCATTATTAAAAAAACACCTGTTTAGCGTTACTTACATTTTATTTACAGAAATTATTTGAATTAGACATCCTTTACAATTAGCACTAGCTAGCAATTAGCTAAACACCTGTTTAGCGTTATTTACATTTTATTTACAGAAATTATTTGAATTAGACATCCTTTACAATTAGCGCAAAACAGTTATTTAAAAAAAATTATATTTTAATCAAGCAAAAATATTGTTGTGATTAAATATGTAACGAATAAAATAGAAAATAAAACACCCCTAAATTGCTCTGCTGTCTTTAATTAGTTAAATTTTACTAACAAAACGAAGTTTCTACGCACCTTCCAGTAGTGTCAGTAGATTCGTCAATGGAAACCCATATGTAGTTATTACATGTTTTCTAATTGATTTTATGGTCTCTTCGTATAACCGAGGTAAATAAATTTTCCTGAGTGTAGACTCGTCGGGTATTGGCATTTTTGAAATTTCTTCCAGAAAATTACGAAATGCTGAGTGATTAATTTTACTTAACGGGATATCTGCAGCCACTAATGCACTACATAGTTTTTTATTAAATTCGATCGATTTGCTGGACCCACCGCGCGAATTATTAAGGTACCCCGGTAACAATGTTTGTGTTTTTTTTTATTTCAGGGCAACACACTTTTGATGTCGAACCGTGTTCAGATGTTGTGTAACTTGAAAGAGTTTCGTTGCAGTCACTTTATCGTCGCACACTGTACAATACAACACCTTATCGTCAGTTGTAAGAACACTGAATTCCTTAACATAACTTCGAAGTGTAACAGACACAGACCGTTTTTCTTTACCAATCTTTACACTCTAAAATTTCAAACTGAAATGCAGTTTGCAATTTCTGAACTGTCTTAATTGAAAGATTACAAGATTAGTAAACAAAAGTACAGGCAAATTTTTCTATGAACAGGAAGTTGTCAAAGGGTCTTTGGAATTTCCTAATACCTATTTATCACAATACCGCAGGATGTAAGTATTTAAATTTTAGTTGAAACTTTTTCTTTCTTAGAAAATATTAACAATTACACGGATGGTTAAGGCAGTAAAATATTTTAAAGCCTAGTATTTAACAATAAGTTTAAACTATGGGTTTCCCCTAGACTCAACTAAGCCGCCCTTGGTTGGTTGTCTAAAATGCTAAAATTATTTAAAAAATATTAAAAATATCATAATTAAGGCATGTAAAACGCTCAAAAAGTGGTAAAATATGCACACTCGTTCAAAAATGCTAAAATATGCATGCGTTTATAAAAGCACCGAAATATGCATTTATATGCACTTTCAAATTGACATATGTGATTCATATGTGGCTTAAACATGTAGAAATATAACTCTGCATATGTTTGCTATAAGCAGAAAAAACATGCAAATGCATAGAAATCCTACACCTAATGATAATGTATTCCGACCTAAACGTTAATGCATAGATATATACGATTAGAAAAGTTAATATATTAATTTACGTCAGTCGTGTGTTTAACTCCATCTAACCATGTTGTCGTGACCAGCCTGGTAAATAAACTTTATATTATTTAATTGTAGGGGTTGGGAAAGGTAGCACTTAGGGGCGTCGCTTACCTGATTCCCTTACTGCCTAGTTATTAGGAGCCTAGAAGCTAGCGTCCTGGGACACCGCTCACTTGGTCTTCTTAAGCTTAGTTGTATGTAGAAATTATGGAGGTTTCGACCACCAAAGCGTTAGTGTTAGTATGTTATTTATGAGGTTCGCCTTCATGTTTATGTAGTTTATAGTAATCTTGTTACCTATTTTATTGTTAAATTGAACCTTCCGTTTTATTCTATCTCTATCCTTAGCTACGACTCTAGTCACGACAACCCCCTCGTGATAATAGTTTAATATTCTACACTTCAGCTAACACAGAGCTAACTAAATAAGTAAGCAACTTATTGCTTAAGCAGTATTTGTTTAATATTAGTAGCGCTAAAAAATCAAACGAAAGCTTAACTCAATTTTGATGGAAAATACAGATCTACTGGAAAGTAGATAATACACACTAATTAAGTATACTTTTTTTGACTTAAATTTCAATTTAAAAGTTGATTAAAAACCAAGCATTTTTTTAAATGCTTATATTAAATCCATAGGATTCTTTCTTGGTATAGAAATATCGAAAGCGCGCTATTGCAGTTATTTGAATTTATTTTTTGCATAGAAATTGGTTTTAAGGATACTAATACCCACTTTGTTATATACCGCTAATATTACCTGCAATTTCCTTGAAATCCATAACATAATTAAATTTTCAATATGAAACAAGAATTCAAAATATACATGATTTAAAGAAACATACATGCGGGAAAACCTTACTTCCTTTAAGTGTCGATGGGGATGTTTGGAAATTGTCATAACTGTTAAAGCTCTTTGAGTGTTAACAACTATTCGTATAATTATATATTATACATTTTTATTCTTAATATCTAATACAATATTTATTATAATCTAATAAATTTCTTATTTATATGTATGTATTCATATATTTATATAATATTTAACTGCATATAATTTTTTTTATAAATAATTGATTAAAAAGTCGAATTGATTTAAAAAATCACATGATTAACTATTAAAAAATATGGAAAAATTATTCATTTGGTCTTTATTATTACTTTAGATCTATTGTATTTGGTTTGAAAAAATTGATAAAACATTGAACAGAAAATCAACAATTTGTATGTAAAAATTATATTTTAAGAAGTATCCAAAGTAAGCAGGTAAATGCCAGATGAGCGCATAAAACGAGAAGTCATTCGTACCGAATTTGATTTTTCATCTGGTTTTCCGAGAAGGTTTTGCAGCTTAGCACAAAATGCTCACAAATCCCACTATTAGTCTTGAATTTTTAAGCCTGATATTGCATCTTTATATTAATTCTTGACCTGTTAGATTCTATATAAATAATGATTATACAACTCATAATAAAATTAGCCAATAGTAGTTGCGAATTATCCTAGTTACCACATATAGATAAGTGAATATACGCTTCACGACGTTGTATAATCGTTTCGGTATTTCCAAGCCTGCAACACTATTGGTTCAAGCAATCGTTGTCAGAGTAACAATTATTTTGAAGTCATCGACATACCTGTGCATGCAATAAATTAAATTAATCTGTCAAAAAAGCATCGCTTTTGAAAGCAAAAATAATAGTTGATTCTAAATTTTATTTGTTATATAATCGTATCGAATACCACTAGAGCAACCGAAAATAATCTTATACCTACCTCGCGACACGACGTATTCCTTAAAACACCACTCCAGCTACGCTGTCGTGGTGTTTCGCAGAATACGTCTCGTCGCTCGGTAGGTATAATCGATTATTTTCGTTTGCTCTCGTGGTATTGATACTGAATATATTTACATATGATATCTTTATTAAATTGATCTGCAAAATAGTTATCATAAACAACAATTTTAGGCATTTAACACATTTGGAAAATGTTATTTAGTTCATATTTTCTGTACCATATGATCTTTAAAATAAATCGAACAAAATATTCATTATTTGACAATTATTATTAAATGTGGAATAATATGGTGCTAAAATCGCAAGATTTGCACACGTTTCTTCGCGCGGAAAGTCGAATAGAATTTCCACCACTCTCTATGTTACCTACGATCCACATCTATTGCTTTAGAAGTTGTGGAAGAAAGACTACATCGATCATAGGAACCACATTCAAGTAACTTCTAAAATAGAATGAAATTCATTCTATTTAACAATTTAATTTCTCTTTGACAAAACAAGGCGGTCTTTCGCCGTGAACAAGGTAACTTAGTTGCCAAAATGGATAGTGACATGCGTCAAACGTATGTGTGTGATTTGGATATACCGTTTAAATATAGTGTTGTGATACGTCATAGTATTTGTAATGTGTTATTAGTGATAAAGGTAGGGCTGTAAAAATACAACTACCTTTCGAAACACTTATATTTTCATTCGCTACTATTATTATGTGGAATATATATCAAATTTGCATTGCGCTACACTCTTCTGCTAAACATGTAACTGTAACTTCAGATGAAAAACAAAAACTCATTATTACCCTTTAAAAACTACTAAACAATTTTCCCTTAAATACGTTACACTTTTTGCTATTACAATTAGTCAGTAATTTACAATTTTAGTATTACAATAAAGCATAATAGCATGTCGATGAACCAGTCTGTTTAGTAATTTAGGCTAAACTCAACTAAACGACACATTTTTCAATTCTCACTTTTCATTTTCTGACTGATTTATTGTTACGAAGGGAATACATTTTATCGGGGAACCGTGAAATTGCATATTTTTCTTTTTACCATAAATTGATTTTAAAAAAGAATACTCATTGTGATAGAATAACGCAAATGAATTCTACATAAAATATTTTTTTGTTAAAATTACTTGCGGTATATTCCAAGAAGATTTTATATTCTCTGTGTATAACTGGTTACAACTAAGAAACTTTTGTTGGATTAAGTATAATTATTCATAGATCATAATTTTCAATTTTCCAATCAAACAATATTTTTAAATAGTGTGCTGAGGCTAATTTCTGAAAAACAAAAATAAGTAATTTCTCAAAATTCTTATAAGTAATAATGTTATCTGAACGAGAAAGGATACGGAAGGCCGATGTAACTTTTAATGAAAAATAAGGGATCAAAGTAAAAACTGTGTTGTTGAGCATTTTATGTCAGAGGAGTTATCAAGAAAGACCATCTAAATATTTTCAAGAGAGGTAGTGTAGTTAAGAAAAGTAGATGATCTGCTTGCAAGGCAACAATAATGACGAAAACGTGTAAAATAATTCGAACGTCTATTTAGTACTACGAGGTTTTGTATCATTTCTTGTTTGAGTGTACCCACCTATAATAAATTTGAGAGACCATTTATTTTTGTTTTACGATAATTAGCTAGTGCAAATTCTTATAAATTATTATTTGAAAGTTGAAAACCATGATTTGAGATTAATTACTGTTCAAACAAAGTTTTGCAAAAGCAATTTTTTAGTTGAAACCCGTTAAAAAACTATCTCACAGAGTAAACAAGCGAATGCATATTCGTATTTATATCAAATATTTTATATTCGTTTCAGAAAAGATGTCACCCTTACAAGCCGGTAGTGTAGTTGTACAAGCTCTGACAGAAGTTGTCCATAGCAGAATAATAATATTTTGTAAATGGTATGTTAACAAATGTTAACAAATGTTAACAAATGTTAACAAATGTTAACAAATGTTAAGAAGATAGGGATGAAAATCAGCGATTTCAATTTAAAGTGCACAAACTGTGGGGTATTTAATAAGCATAACGCTTATTACTGGTCTATCGGCAATTCCCATAGAGTGGAGGAGAGAAGATCGAAAAAAATATTTGGATTCAAGGTTTGGTGTGGAATCACAGCTGATAGTTTTTTTTGTGACATTATTGGTTCGTAGTTTTAGGGAATCGTTTGATAAAGCCATCAATTGAGTTTAACCAAGTGTGGTTTCAACAAGACGATTGGCAAGAGGATTCTTTGCAGACATTTTTCATGATCGTGCTATTTCTAATAGCAGGTCTGTGCCATGACCAACAAAATCTCCTGATATTACCTCGCTCGATTTTTATCTGTGGGGTATTGTAAAAATGAGGTATATAAGTTAGTCCTCCTAAAAGTCGTGATATATTGGAAGTAAGAGTAGCCGATGTATTAACGCCCATAAACCGAAATACTCTTTCATGAGTAACATTATCCGTGCTTAAAAGTTGTAAATAAAGCATTCGAGAATTTTCAAGATTTTGTACTGTCAGCTTGTAAGTGTAGTCTTTTGTTGATGCTGAATAGTTTAATCGGACAGGTTAGTCTAAATCATTTATTTTAAATAATTATGCTTTATTCTTTGAATAAACTTTTTTTAGTTGACTGAAATAACTCACGTTTCTTTGTAGTTTAAATATTTTTTTTTTGTTTTATTATTTTCTATTTTAGAACAAAAAGGCAAGGCGTGTCTTCTCCTATAATAATATTATTTAATTCCTAATAGATTCTACAAAATAACACAACCCATTAAAACGAACGAGATTAATGAAATTAATTAATTATTTCATATTTCATTTACCTGAAGGGCAAATATAACCTCAAATACTACAATTTTTTTTTAAATTTACACAAAAACAATTTTTTGGGCTTTGCGATACTTCATTGAAAAGCTTCTAAAAAGATGTTACTAAAACTGGAAAACTCCAAGATGGCGAACATAATAAAATAAGAAGTTGACAGGCCTAACTCAAAAACAAATGACGATAGAAAATTTTAGTTACTGCCGCAGGATGTACATTCAAAAAGGGCCTCAGGTTTAAAAAGACGTCAAAACTCAATTTATGAAGATACAGGGGTTGATCAAAAATTTCATTTTCAGTTTTTTTTTAATACTGCAAAACTTTTCCCATTTAATCATTTTTTTATCTTTTATAGTAAGCGAGATAGTAATACATGCATCCCCAATTCAGGACACAGGTATTTTTCACATGGTTGCTTTAAGAAATGAATTTCTATAATAGTATCTAAAAACTCCAAATGACATCATTTTACTCTATTTCGTATTTTTTAATGAAACATGGATTTTTGCTAAAGATGTAACAAAACTCTCAGGCAAGACGACAGTTCAAAAAGTCTAATGCAACGTTACAAAACATCTAACTGAAAGCCATATATGGTAATGCTTGGTTTTAAAAATGATTTTGTTCAAGATGCAAATTGTTGGAATCCTTGAAACAAAAAATAAATCTACTGAGATGTTATAAAAGATTAAAATGAAAATAATTAAGCAACTTATTTTTGGAAAGTTCCACGTATCAGAAGCCAAATAAATTATGCGGTGATATAAAACTTTAATTAAAATATTAAATGCTTTTATTGACTCGCCTAGTTTAACTAAATTGGAATATAAACACCCTAATAATTTTTCATTTATCCAGTAGGCTAACTCAGTCTTCTTTAATTTGTTTGAGCATGATACCAACATAGAACACCAAAATTAATCTTACCTTAATTTTAATATCTGAAAAGAAACTTACATCAAAACACACCTAAAGTTCTGCAATTGGACGAGAAATACTTTTATAATATGTTCTGTTGAATGGTTGAATAATCATATAACACATAATAAATAAATAAATAAATAAGAATTATCACCACAGGTTTTCTTTATTAGTCATATAAAAAAAGTAAAATAAAATGGAACACGTCATAAATTAAAAATTCAGTGAAATTTAACGAAGCTTGTTGAAATGAAATACTATTGTTTAATTAAATTCTTTTTTAAAAAATTTAATAATATTGTTTATTCAAATTCTGATCAGAAAATATTTGTTTTCGCAAACTTTTGAAAAAAAATCCTGCACGAGACACTACCTTTAAATTTCCGTACACACAACACAAACTTGATGAAATCAGCTGTTCACTTTGACATATCGAACAATTTATCGATTGGAAATCTTTCTTGTTTTAAATAAATAATTTCCACTACAATGCCATACAGTTGCATAATAAAAGTAATACTGATTTTTCTTTGGTTCAGTGAAGCACATACAGGTACAGTCGAATTCATACAAAAGGAAACGATTTTCATTCCATTTGTACTTTGAACATAAATTATTAATTAAAAAATTATTTATATATTTTCCGACATTTGTACATTATGTAAGTAAAGCCCTATTAATGATTAATCATTGTTAAAATTGATAGTAATCTAAATTAATTAATATTAATTATATATTTGATACAAGAGTCGTTTCCTTTTTTTAATCTGACTGTACGTATAATTCTTGTAATAATTGAAGTTTGTTTGTTTACAAACAACATGAGGGTACATAACCCAACTTTATTTTGGTAAATTTTGGAGTCAATCAAGCATAGCTTCTGCCTTTTGATTTTAACTGACTGAAGTTGTTTTCTCTTACAGGACCTATTAAACATTTTGTTAAAAACAATCGAAAAAGTTTTCTTCAACTCAAACGTTTATGACGTCACATACATAATAGATGTGATTACAATTAGCGAATTACTTAAAGCTATTTATAATACATGGAAAGATAGCTGGTAAAAAACGAATAAAACTATATAATACACTTATGGTCTAAAATTGTATGATGCTTCCTAATTGAATAAATTAACAAAAACCGTCAACTGTCACAAAACTAATTAAAACTTAATTACACTTAACTATACAAATTCCAATTATTCTACAGCATGGAATAGTTGCATTATGACACATCGCAAATTTTTTACATAAATGTACAATGGTTACAAATAAATACTAATGGAAAACTCCAATTAAATCGTCCACTTTGACCTTGTGAAAAACCATAATGCCAACTCAGCTTATGGCTTAATAAAACCTTAAACTAACCAAAAATCTAAATCATTTCGGTCCAGGGTACACTATAGGGTGGTCCTTATTTGTATGGGTAAGAAAAAAATTATAATTTCAAAATACGTACTCTCCAATTTTTTTACATTACATGAAAGGAAGTTACCCTAAAAATTTCAAGTTGATCAGATCATGCTAACCCATGCATTAAGGTCAAAGTTCAGCTGTTTTAGACTGTTTTTTACAAAACGCGTATTAGCAGCAAAACGGTTGCAGCTACGAAAAGAAGATATTCTTTCTTTTTTGTAGGAAATTTAAGCTACTATAAATTTGGTCCTTACATAATTTTCGAGAAATAATCTGTTTTTGAGTTATGAAAGGAAAATCAGTTGTAGTAGTTTACGGGTCGTGCAGTTACATACTGAAAAAAATTTTGTTACTCATTTGTGATGCTTTTCTTTAATACTTCTGACTACTAGCATACCTCTAATGCCTTTCTAATACTTCTTACTGGAAATTATTATTAATAATAATAATAATTGCTGCTACCTATACCTGGCGAACCAGGCCCTAGAAGCTATGAAGCTTGTGCTGGAGGAAGAAGCGATTATTACTATTACTTTGGACCAACGTGCTGCTGCAGCCGACTTAAAATATTGTATAGCATAAATCCCACATTTGTGTAACAGCTAAGTAAAACTGCAGAAAACCTTAGCCAGGTCTGCCATTACCGGGAGCCGAACCGGACCGCTTGGGTGAGAGAAGAGCACTCTAGTCTGTACACTACTAATACTATTACATATGGGTCATAAGGTAATGTCATCAATAATTAATAATTGTAATAATTCATCATATAAGATATAATATATTAAGCCAGCCATATTTGTGTGAAAGGGTGCTGTATTGGTTTTGAAGGTGGTTGTGGTGTCTTTAAAATATGCAAAACTCACTTATTGGAATACTCAATTTATTCACAAAGATTATTTCTATATGCGGATTATTCCAGTAACCATTGTACATTATAACCAGCCGTCAAGTATTTATTTTACAGTGGTCTGTTTGTTGTTTAATAAAAGCTACACAATGCAATTGGCTTTTCTCGAATGGCTTTTCTTTTTTCTTCTAGGTACTTATTACTTTCTCAATTCTTGCAGTTATACAAATTAAGCAAAATTAAATAAAAAAAAATCAAAGCAGATAATTCTCACTCCCGTTTATGAAAACTGGAATAAGACTAGTGTTTTCAGTTTTAACGTTGACCATCAATAACTGATAAGAAATACATTCTAGTTTCTTTTTCAGTAATACTTATTTTGGATCATAAGAATATTTCTGTATCTGCCCGTTTAGTTTGTTTGAATGGAAGTGCTGCTAGATCAGTGATTTGAAAAAAGGCACGAATTATTACGTTATACACGATTATTTAAACTGCGACAAAAAGTTGAAGAAATTGTTTGCACCCTGGCAGCAGTTCGATAAGAACTAGAACAAAACAAGTTATTTCTGCAAGCAAAGAGAAAAAAAATTGAAGAACTAGATGATTTATTTTACATCACACATGCCAATGCACTAGAAATGATGACAAAGATATGATTCTAGTGCCCGTGAAAAGAGGTTAGAATCCAGAAAGAAGGAAATAAAATGAAAAAGAATAAAATTAAAAGAGCAGACAGGCAGATGCATTTAGACCTACCAGAACCTTCAAGAAGAGAAGATACTGAATCCACTGATGTAGGTAAGATTAAAAAGTGAAATTCACTTAATGTTTTCAATAGGCAAGTAATTCTTTTTAGACGAGATTTTCAACCCTTTAACTTTAGAAGCGTCACATCATGAAGAGAGTGAAAGAAATGAATCGATTTCAAGCCATACAAATTGGGACTTCAGGTGCTACAATGGACTCTACTACTAAGAGCAAAGAAAAGGATCAGGAAACAAATTTTGTCCGCACGAGTTTTAGCAGCGTTAGATAGTTGTAAAATAAGTGACAAGGATACCTGTCACATATTGTCAGCAAGTGTAGAAGCCGTTTCAATAATCCCAAATGACTATGTCATAAACAGATCTTCCATCAGTGACTACAGACAATATTTTAGCGTACAGACAGCTAACAAAATAAAATTGTCATTTTTAGAAATATATTTACAATTTGCAGTCATTCACTGAGACTCAAAACTACTTCTAGCTTTAATTGGAAAATCTGAAGTATAGATTGGCTTAATTAGTGTCGATTAATTAATTGCGGTTCCAGAACTGTCAACAACAGGGCAAGAAGTATCTTCAGCAGTCTATGATACTCTCTACGATTTGGAATTGACAGACAAAGTTGAAGTTTTTAAACACAGGAAGACTAAATGTTGCTTGTGTTCTAGAGCAAAAGATAAGAAAAATCTTATTTTTAGCGGTCGGCGTTCTGCAAGGAGTTTTTGCGGTATCTAAGTTGCCATACCATCTGTTAAGTCGGCTGCAGCAGCACGTTGGTTCAGAGTAATAGTAATAATCACCTGTTCCCCCAGCACAAGCTTCATAGCATCTAGGGTCTGGTTCGCCAAGTAATGGGTAGTAGCAACTAAATATTATTATATTTAAATATTATTATATACTAATATTATTATATTAATTATTATTATATATTAATAATAATTTCCAGTAAGAAGTATTAGAACAGCATTAGAAGTATGCTAGTAGCTAGAAGTATTGAAGAAAAGCACCACAAATGAGTAACATAAAATTTTTCTGCACGGCCCGTAAAATACTGCATCTGATTTATCTTTCATAACTTAAAAACAGATTATTTCTCGAAAATGATGTAAGGACCAAATTTATAGTAGCTTAAATTTCCTACAAAAAAAGGTTTTTTCGTAGCTGCGACCGTTTCACTGAAAATACGCAATATGTGAAAAACAGCCTAAAATAGCTGCACTTTGACCTTAATTGATTAGCATGATCTGATCAACTTGAAATTTTTAGGGTAACTTCCTTTCATGTAATGTAAAAAATTTGGAAGGTACGTATTTTGAAAATTAAAAATCAATTAATAAGGACCACCCTAGTACACTACTTCAGGTGACTAAATTAAAACTATGATGAAAAACATTAAATAAACATCAAATAATTTGATAAACTATCAAATTGACTTTGACCTGATACCTTCTCAAGTAAAAATGGAGAATTGTCCAGACAGAATTGTGTGACTTAATTTATCTGTTTTCAGTAAAATATCCACTCGAAACTGTGTTAGCTTCCCAGGGAATGAGAAAGACTACCTGCGATATCCTACGATAGTCCTCATATTTAGAATAGAAATAAATTATCCAAGAAAAGCTCAAATAATATCCTAATCTTGAAACCTAAGCTACCTATTAAACTGACTCATATACTTTCTTTATTGTTTATTAATATTTACTAAAATAATGTTGTTAGTTATGTATGCTTTAAAAGATCTTACTATTTTTATCCTACCTTTTATATAAAAACCTTTAAATAAATAAATAAAATTAGTGTGGTAGCATTTCGATAGTTATCTTTTATTGTATGTGTGCTTTAAATAAACATAATTTTCTTAATTCCTTTGCTTTCCGAGACTATCGGAGATTATAAAAGTTCTATTTTTATTATTGCAGTTATTGAATTTTAAATATAATGATTTTATATCTTCCTACTACATATGAACTACCATAACAATTTAAATGCAGTTCGTTTTAGAAAATTATTTGAGGAAACTGTTGAACAGTTACAGGAACCTTCAATTATTATTCTGCACAATGCATCTTATTAATCTAAAATATATAAAAGAGACCAATAACAAATTCTACAAAAGAAGAGATCGTGACGTGGTTATAAGAAAAAAATATTCAATTCAGGCTGAAATGAGAAAATTTTAATTGAGAACTTTAATAAATACAAATCCCGATAATAGAACAACTAACTACATAATCGACAATTTTGCCAATAATTATTATCATAACATTCGTCTGCCTCCATATCACTGTCAGAACAATGACATTGAACGGGTATTATTATGGTAGAAAGATACTGCTGCTGCAGGAAAAGAAGATGATTTAGCAGTAAATATTTAACTATTAACTAATGATTTGGTAACACACTTTTTTTTGTAGATATTCATTTTATACTGTTTTAGGTAGTTATTTGAACCTTATACTGGTTTCTAGTTAGCAAATGTACTTTTTAACTGAAAAACCTAATAATAAATCAAATTGTTGATTATATACTATATTCTACAATTTGTTCGATGCAATACATTATTATTAAAACCGGTTTGAGCCTTCCAAATTACAAAATGCTTTTTAATATGTTTTGGTACCGGTGACCTATACTGGTCAGTACTGTAAGTAGGTATAGTTTGGTTTTTAGAAATTGGTTTTTATGGCTCTGAGATTCAAATAGCGGCAGTAATACATATTGTTAAAACATCTTAAACTCATGTACCGAAAGTAACACCTGTTGTAAAAATATCTTTAGAAGAGCATTCAATAACTGTTGTAATTCATGAAATGGACTTGCATTCAGGGTCGTCTTTTCGTTTTTGTTTTCTTTTTTGAGATAATCTAATTTAAGTATCACAAAATAGAAACAATTGATATATTTTTAGAATTTATATTACAATTTTATTATTATGCATATAAAAACAGATACTAAATGGTACAAAGTAAGAAGGATTGTTTTATAGGTCACCTTCACTATTTATATCACCATCTGAATCGCTGCTGTCAAAATCTACTCTGATTATAAATTTTTGCAAACTTTCATTTTATGTCGTAATAAATGGAGTTTTTAAAAATTTATGTTATACTTAAAAAAAATTCCTTAATACTTACCAGGTAACATTTGACAGCATAAACTGTACGACTCAGTATCGTTTTATTTATGGCTTTAAGCAGTAAGCCTATAACAGTGCTATGTTTTAATAACTACTATTGTTGTCAAATACCGGCCATAAAAACCAATTTCTGCAGACCAAGCTATAGATATAGATGGTCCGTTGGGCATAGCTTAAGGCATCTTAGTGACAACCGACGTGTTTGATAGGGCAGTGCCGTAACGAGGGCGTGGCGAAGAAGGCGCCCGCCACGGGCGCAACTGGGTTTGGGACGCAAAACAATGGATACCGACCCGATTGAGAGTTGCGCGTGGTTTTTATTTTACTTGACCATTCTACTCTACATGAATCAACACCGACTCTCACTGGCCGTTTTTCGTATTCTGACCAATTAGACAGAGACACGTATTATTGCGCGCGCATCACAATCCCTCTCTTTCTTACACTCCTAGCCCGCGTTCACATGAGGTGAAAAGCTCAGTCAATCAGAACGTCAGGAGGAATCAGGTGACGTTGATACGACGTTCTGATTGGCTGAGCAAGTTACGCTACGCTGCTTTTTCCCGCCTCATGTGAATGCAGACTCATACAAGAACGATCCATACTGTGTAGTGTGTAGGCAAGGCGCTACCGTCTTTGTTGGTCTTTCCTCGTTCATAAGATCAACTTACGAGAAGAAACATTAAATTATGACGATATAATAGATGTGTTTGCAAATGAAAAAGCGATAAAAATTACTTTATAAAATATGCTGAACTGTTTTATGTTTTTATTATATTATTTTAACATATATGTACCTATGTTTTGTATTTCTTTTATTTTGTCGTCATTGAATATGAATAAAAATTTGTTCTTAATAGGGTAGTTTCACAATTTTGAAACTTAACGTTTTTATATTCTATAGAGCTAGTAATAACTAGACGTATTTTTTCAAAACTTTTAACGCAGGCGTTAGCGAGATATTCAATTTACAATTTTAAATTTTTCTGTCCTTTTCTAGTACAACAACGCCATAGTCCTCGCATGCGCTGTATTGAAACAAAATAATATGTAAGACAAAAGTATAATGACGTCAGCGGATAGAAAAGAACGGAAAATATTTAAACTTTAAATTCGTTTAATGAAGTTATTGTAATGCATTTATCGATTTTATGTGGACCTACACATTAGATAACTGTTATACTAATAAAATATACAAGTTATATCAAAAATTAAGTTCCATGCAACGACCCTATTAGGTTATAGATTATTTCTTCATTCATATACCTTGACAAATACATTATTCTATATACAGGTAACTCATTTTGATGAGGTTAATAGTATTTAATATATTGCATTTAGTAAAATTTAACTTGTTACATTAAAATTTTTAATTTTTCTGTCATTATTGGGTTATGGAGAGGCGCAAGTTAGACACTTGCCACAGGCACTTCATACTCTCGTTACTGTGATAGAGTACAGGATCTAAATTATGTGCATGTGCTGACGGTTTTTGATTGAGAGCAATAAATTGGATAGTATATTGATCTGAAGTCTAAAGTAAGTGGTTTTTAGTAGCTACTTTTGCTTTTATCTTACTGGAGATTTGAATGGCAAAGTTATGTCGAATATGACTCCCAAGTAAGCTGATTGCTTGGAGAAAGACAAAGCTTGACTATAGCAATTCACGTTCAGTTCTCTGTTTGCCTCTTCATTTTAAGATGAAACAAGGTGAAACTGGTTTTATCAGAATTAGGTCAAGGCAATTCTCTTTGTAGTAGTTAGATGGGTCATTGAGGCTGTTGGTCAAGGTGATTTTTGTTGTTAACAACAAGATGGTTTGTGTGGTATTTATCAAGGCGCATATAAATCCTATACGCCAGGCGTATATAAATCTCCTAACGTCTTGCATTGACTTGGGAGCCCAAAACGCTTTTCTCAGGAAGGCCTTCTTTTGAATTCTTTGTTGCAATCTCTGAGTGCTACATAAAAACGATTGTTTTTTAGGAGAGAGTAGATTGATATAACGAAGCTGAAGTTTCGAGTAAGCGAAAAGAGTTCAGCCAACAGGCTTCAATGGTTAGAGGCTGATGACAAATCCACCAATACAACCTCAGTAATTTATCTCAATTGTTAGTTTCCAGTAGTGTAAACGGAAATAAATAATAAATAAATAAGTAAGACAAATGAATAAAAGTTGAATAATACGTACACGTACATATTACACACACGATCGTCCGGGACCACATTGCCGACCACATCGCGGACCAGGTCGGGTACTGATCCGAATAATGATAGAATGTTTAACTTTGCTGTAATTTATTGCATAAACAACTTGGTCGCGAGATGGTTTGTATAATAAAATTATAAGTACGTATTTCGTTAAAACGTTTTTATCACAATAAAAGACATTATTGACTGCATAATACTAAATACTTATTAACTATAATATATTACTATAAACTCAATAATTATTTCTTTCATTTCGATTATACACGTTTCAAAGAAACACGATACCTATAATTTTATTATACAAACCAGCTCGAAGCCCAAGTTGTTTTTGTAATAATTACAGCAAATCTAAATATTTTCTCATTATCCAGACCACATCCCCGACGTGGTCGTCGATGTGGTCGCGGACAACTATGTGTGCTCTACATAAGATATGAAACTTTTATTTGTTTATATAATAACAAAGAGTACCCTTTTAACTAAATTTAATTTAATATTCAGAAGCGCCGCTACAGTAAAATAACATATGTTACATTTACGAGCTCAAAGCAGAGTCATCGATTAAATTATACAGTAATTGCATTTTGAAGGTGTAGGTTTTTATGTTTGTTTGTAGAAAAGCTTTTTGTATATTCGCAGTGCGAAAATAATAGCTTTTCTGAAGTGTGTATAAACACAAATTAATACTACGCTTAGTGAATGTAAAAGGATAAAGGGGAAAACCAGGTACGCCCCCCTTTTTGGAGAATGGGTAACTAGAGAACGTAACTAGAATAAAACTGCACACTTTTATAAGTTGTAGAAGTTGGATTATTACTTATTTTAACTTAACTTTTTCTGTGCTTCTCAGAAAAAAATCAAAGACCATGCTTTTTTTTGTCAGAAGCGAAATTGGAAATGTATTTCAATCAATAAAGAAATATAAAAGATAAAAGAAAGCTTTTTCAAACCAAAATTTGCATAATTTGAGGTCTCTTAAGATAACATAACAATATTTGCTCTTTACAGTTATTTTCTAGTTAGCTTCATGACAAAATTTTACCTGATAATTGTTTAATGCTATAATTTTGCGAGATCGCTGTAACAATAATAATAGCAGCAAGAATAACATGCTTTGTGGATATTGTATTTCAATTCCGAATGCACAGCGTTGATGAAGCTGATAACTTTTGCAGAGTTTATTTTCAGCTTCAATAACAGCAATCGGGTTTTAAAATATTGGATTTCTCGTTTTTTATTTTTGTTTAGGAAAGCAGATCTCCAACGCTTTTGTTACACTGTGTTAGTTTTTATATCGGATTCAAGATTACATTTTTTTTAATGTCTGAAGGAAAACTTACGCCATACATTTGAAACAGATTCTTGAAAAACTGTAATGAACAAAGTTTACAATATGTTATATGTTACAATAAATAACACATTTAATGAACTTCGGGATACTAATAAAAACAATTCAAAACTATGTTTCTTCAATTCAAGGCCTTTATCAAATTTATCCAAACGAGTACCCAAGAACGTAAGAAATTAAACAAGGATTTACAGAGTCTAGCTAATGATTTACACGAGTACTCGAGTAAAAAAATGAGTCGCAACTATTCAAGCGATTTCTTTACCCGATGATCTCCATCTTGGTATTATTACTGAATATCAAGGCAGATTTGTGGAACATGCACATGCCAAGTCTCGTAGAATTTAAACACGCGTTCCCGTACTGCGCTGGTAGAAGGCATTTCGACTTCCAACCATTGTTCTTCCTTTTGCTTTGATGAGTACTTCAGGGCAGATATTCTTAATGTTCGTTTAACTTACAATTAATTAAGTTAATCTTATAACTACTTTCTTGTTTTAAGATGTTACTAGCGTATTTTTTATTTACATTAAATTTTCGAACAAATTTACCATGGGCAACGATAACTAATGTTTTCTTGTTATGGTGATGCCCGCTAACTATTTATCAACAAACCCAAGTCTACATGTTTGTAAATATTGTATACTATCCGTTTCGGTACTCTCATATCATAATAGTTATTTGCGTGGCAAGCCTTGTAAATTAATCTTTATGGGCTAGCTGGAAAGTTAGTGCAAAGAGAGATGAAGGAGCGAGCCTCCATAATCCAGCTAGTCCAGTAATAGTATTCAGTCAAATTAGAAAAATAGCGGAAAGTTGAGGTAAGTCCGTGGATTTTTGCATAGGGCTTCCTTGCGGTTTGTTAATAAACCCCCTAACGGTCAACACCCGAAAGTGGTGATCTCGAAGAAATAGTGAGGGTAAACCACGCCTCTTAACGCTTTTTATCGTATTTCTCGGAAACTATTACGTTTATCGAGATGAAGGAGGTTAGTTAAAATAAAGCTTATTTAAATCACTACCAAAAATGCCCAAATGCTTTTTCGTACCTCTCTTTCTGTTTGTGTCATCGAAGAAAAAAGATATGTCATACATGGATCAGCAACATGCACCAGTAAATTTGCTTAAGGAACTTTTGTGCGTAACTTTTTGTGGTTTCATATTCGTCATGAAGTAGCTAAGAAAAACTTGTTGAGACCCGGACGCGATCGTGGTCCAGTCATCTTTTACCTTAGTATCTCTTCGGCAAAATCCATCCGGCGAAATTATCGATATTCTTGGTGCCAGTCGGCTGAGAAATTCGTATTCGCAAGTTAATTCTTAGGAGAGTACACTGTACTAGTCAATTTTTGTATAAAATCCAATAAAGGATGTTTCGCTATTTTTGAAATCCTATGTTTCCTTCTTTATAACACGTTGGTATCGAGTAATTTTTTTAAATAATTTCTGATATAAAATTGTAATACACGATTTAATTCCTGACTCGCTTTAAATTGTACGGGTGCCACAAGGCAACAGTTTCGTTTTAACTCGTGTATTTCAATTTTGCAGAAAAAATAATTAAAAAAAATGTATTCGATACCAAGTTCTTATAAATAAAGGAAATTAGGATTTCAAAAAAAGTGAAACACCTGTACGTAAACCCACAAGGAAGCCCTATGCAAAAATCTACGGACTAACCTCAAATTTTCACTATTCATGAAAATTTGTTCTAAATTGACTGGACTATAAAGGTTAGTTGCAAAATATGCCGCTTACAAAGTTTTATTTCCACTTTCACCAGTATTTTCTTTATTAATTTATTGTATATTTTGTATAAAAAAACAGTTTGTAATCAAAGGCTGTAGAATAATTTATAGCTAGACGTTGTCACAGAGTTGTGATTAAGCAACAAGCTAGATTCCATTATCTCTTCCTTGGTAAGCTTTGTAGAATTTTACAAGTCTCTTTTAGGAGATCTAAAGAATTTACAAGACCGTAACAGTGCTGCTAAGGACAAAGGTCTGCATAACTGTAAGTTATGAGAAATCAATAAAAAACTAATTGTTTTTGTGGCATCTAAAGCATTTGTTGTTTTGTATCAAAGTTGTTATTAACAATATGTAATAGTCGTGGACAAAGTATAGTATTCTACTTGCATATAATGGCTATTAGTCATTCGGATGATTTACGATACTCAAGTACCGCTCGTGTCGTAAACTTCATCCTTGTAAATAATAGGCGTCATTAAATGCTCGTTGAATAATATACTATATCTGCCGCTGCTGATAAACGTCAAAATAGACAAACTTTTACTTTGTCAACTGAGTTAAAAGTCATGATTTTCTGACGTTTGAAGATAAAAATAGTTTACAGAGTAGTTAAGCTTTCTTCATTCTTTATGTATTTAATAAAATTTGGCAAACATTCGCCGACGACTATTTTCATTTAAGCTCTGAATAATGAATTCTAAAAGCACAGTAAACCGCAGAGACACTAATATACTATCTTAAAAAGCTTAGCAGCATTAATTAGTCAAGACTAGAGTTCCTCAATAAAAATTTTAACTGTGTTATTTTAGAGTTAGGACACGGATGTCAAAATCTATCTCTTTCCAGGCCAAAACTAAGCTATCTGAAACAGATATACTTTTTTTGTCCCTTTTTGCTTTGGTGATAACATTCAGCAACTGTCAGTTATGAATTTTAGGTTATGCTGTCATGTTTATTTTTATGCATGTAAAATTTTTTAATGTGCACGTTATCATGTATTTACTGTTTGTAGAGAATTTTTAAAACTACTATAGTACATTTATCAATTTATCGACAGCTTTTAATAAAGTATTAATTGTACCGAATTTCAGATTTATATAATTATCATACTGACAGTTGAATTTATTAAACCAATTTTCATGATTACCAACCTTCTAATAAATAGTTTCAAAATTTGAAATGTCACTAGGAAGATTTGACATGCGTGTTTTAACTCTAAATAACACAGAGCTAAGTTCATATTTAGGAACCCTAGTCAAGTCAGATATGAACGTTTGCAAAGGTGTATGTCGGAGAAGCCAACTTCGTTTTCCTATAAATTCTTAATTTGCGTTGTGACTGTTGCGGGACTGTGGTAACTAATCTAAAATGTTTTGATACCTATCACATTCGGCACATATTTTATTGTAAACCGTACTCATAATAACTACATGGGACTTTTTTAATCTATTAGTTTTTGCAAACTATACATAAAAAATGTAATATTTTCTGGTACCAATCCTCGGAGTATAAAAGTTTACTTCGGCTAAGATAGTTGGGCAATCAATCTTGCTGTGAATTAATTTAAATAAGATAGTCAAAGCAATTGTTTTACGCCTAAGACCAAGAGATTTCGTTTCAAAAATGTTAAGTAAGAAATACTTTGGCAAACCTCTGACAGGATATTCATTATGAAGTTTTAACCAAAGATATTTTTTGAAACTTTCTCTGGACATTTTCAATTGGATGTATATGACAGTCGTAATACGGCATCCAAATGAGGGCACAATATTCAAGCCTACTTCTGACCTGGGAAAAGTATAGAGTTCTCAATGCAGTCATGCTATATCATTCTTTGCAATTCCGCATTATGAATTCAATCATTTTGCCTTGCATCAGAGACTGTGTTTGATATATGCTTACTAAAGAACAAAGCTGTATAAAACACTACACTAAGATCTTTGGTTTCGTTATATCGAATTAATTGGCGACCATTAATAGTATAAACTTATGCTAACGGTTTGACCTTTCTTGACTCTGTTGACTAGGAGAGATAAAATTTTGTATTTGTTGGTACACCGAGAAAAAAGTTTATTTCCAAATACAAAATATATTTACTTAGGTACAATTGACATTTCTTTAATTAAAGCTAACAAATGTTTTTTGGTTTAATATTGCTGTTTTTAAAAGAACGAAACAAGACATTTTGCTTCATGTTGGTACTTTATTTGAGTATAATTTATTTCAGTGTCGTATATATTTTTGAGTCAACGCTATCAGTTTAGTTGACCGGCTCTTTATTTAAATAAAATGAATTATTATAATCGGACTGATCTAATGTGAAAATTGCAACAACTGTTTGATAAAGTTCTCAGAACTAAATTATGAATTACTGATATTCTATCTTTATTTACTGCAAGATTGCGTTCCGGCAGAATATAAAATATTTATTTAAATGAATTGCAGTTAATTTAGTTTTAGGATCTCTTTGTTCATAAAATGTTCGGTAACATGACGTGTACAAAAAGATTGCATCACAACATATTTGATTTTCACCAAGTTTAGTTAAGTTTAGTTAAGGTTAAGTTCCGTTATACGGGTAATTAATTGCAGTAATAATTATTTTAATAGTTAATTGTGATTACTGATTAAGTGTTTCCTATTTGAATGAGTGACCAAAAAAGTTGAAATTCTTTTAATTTTAAGTGGAACTGGAAAGAACAGCTGATTGATTATTTTAAAGGTAAGAAAAACTTGACTGCTTAGTGCAATATTTAAGTAAGTCATTGTGCAATTCCTAGAAGTACCAGTAACTATAGTCAATTAATTTTTAAATAGTTTTATCTACGACCACCATAGAAACTTACATATTCCGCACAATCTAGTAACCGTGAAAACGACCAATTGCAAACAATCTCCAAACTCAACGGAAAAGTATGTGAGGAAGGAGTTCTCAATAATAAGTAGTTCTATTAAAACGCCATATATGTTACCACTTGCAATATTTATAATATTATTAATTATTTGAAATATAAAATGTTATAAATTTTAGATAAGGTTTATTTATTTTTTCCACTACTAGCTATGAAGTTGACAATTATTGCGTCTCCTAGCCAACTGAGAAGTTGAATTTCTCTAGTAGTGGTTAATAATTTTTTCTATTATTAACCTAGGTTAATAATGGATAAATTCAAATGTTTTGAGAATCCAGGGATAGTTGTTTAACAAAAACTTGTGTAACATAATTTTGTATACCCAGGAGATTGTCTTTAACGTATTTGCTGCTTGAAATTACCTAACACGATAATTACAAACATTGTTTGAAAATAAGTTTTATTAGTGGAAATGTCAATCTGCATCAGACTACTTGATTTTTGTTTTATTAGTGGAAAGGCGAATTTGCATTCCTGTGCTACTTGATTTTTACAAGAAAAATTTTAATTTTTAATTTTTGCCTTAAATTTGGCTAGTAGAAGTGGAAAAAATAGTATATACACCACGGTGGTGAAGACATTAATAGGCCTCGCACCTTATTCCGCTCGGGGCAAAGCCCCTCCCAAAATAATCTTGGTGCTCGGTCAATAATAACAGTCTTCACCACCTTGGTGTATAATATACTATTGTTTAATTAATATTTTACATTAAATTATATTTCGAATGGAAATCCATCTAGAAAAAAAAAACTAAGGTCAGACCAGGGTAATTGAACCCGGATCGCTCGGTTAGTAGCAACAGCGTAACCATTGAGCTACCGAGACGCCTTTCAATGATGTTTTTTTCTCATTATATAAAGTTACAATGATTGTTATTCAATTAAAACGTAAAATTAATTAATGTTTTACATTATTATATAATTTTTAATGTATTTTTATTTATTATTATTGCTAAATTACAATAAAAACATTGAAAACATTTATAATTTGCTACATAATGCGAGAATATTTGACATTCTGCGCAGAGGTTAATAACCTTGACAATTGAATTGTGATTTTTGTACATATAAATAATTTTTTGAAAACGAGTACATACGTATGATTATTTAGCTGTAAGTACTAAATAGTAGATTGACTGAAATTATACAAATTGTAAACGTATTATTACTATTGTCTTTGCAAATTTAATGTTTACTTTTGTCGTTTTTAAAATTCTAGATGTATCATGAGTGAATCCGATGAAGGAAAATTGGGGTGTACACTCGTACACCTCCAAACATCGTGGAAGCGGCTCACATTACATCTCTTAATTTATTGCCAAATATTTCACGTAAAAAATATGAATGCGAGTATAAATTCTAGGTTAAAAAACTTTCTTAGCTGTTGGTGGTTTATTACTTTTGTTGTTGTCGTAGATAAAGTATAGTGTGTAATGCGTGCAAAAACACCAATTTCTCACTCGTGTGATTGCGGCATTCGACTACGTCTCATGCCGCAAAATCTTCACACTCGTGAGAAATTGGCACTTTTCTGCACTTTTAACACAATATACTATTATATTACACTGAGAGAACGAAATTGTTAAATCAAAGAATAAGCCAACATATTCTAAACTTTAAATATGTGCAAAATAAAATGTTAATTTTGGTTTGTTAGTTCAACAATCTGCATCTTTCTCTTAAAGGTTTAAACTGTTTTAACATTCGTTTTAAACAAAATTAACATTGTTGAGCTTATATTAAACAATTTCTAATGTTGTGAGAAATGTTGTTACCTATTCGCTTTATGTTTTAACAAAATATAAATATTAAACAAAACAATTATATTTAATTATCATTAAAACTTCATTCAAAGCAATGTTGGTAATCAGCTTAACAGTCTTTTTGTTGAGTCAACAATAAATAATTTTTGAACAAGAAATTTTTGAATCAACATTTTCATTTCTCTCAGTGTATACATTTATCATGTTTGTTTAAATATTAGGAGTTTGCAGATTCGCGAATAGTGATGAAATTATCACTTATACGAGTATCATCGTTGGTTCCACCGGCACCAGAAGCAAATGCAGTTCAAGCCAAGCAAGGTAGCAGCAATTTCGGAATCCTACCATTCATGAAGCAAAAGCGGGCATTATTTTACACATGAAGGTACAAATATATTGCATTAAATCAAAAAGTAATAAGTATCTTATTCATAATTTTTGTTACAGAATCCTGGTGCACTAGAAGAATGTATAAACATAAAGAAAACTAAAATAAAATGGCCAAGTTTGGATTGACGTTTCAACATTTCATTATATGTTTGTAGTAGTGAGTTGTTCAATAACAGACATTCAAAAGGTTTATGTTGCCTATTTTAATAATACTTGATAAATATTATGTTGATGTTTATGTTTCATTTATTAAATGATCTTCATTAATTATTGGCTAATTTCACGCCAAATCACCTAGAGCCATTTGCTTCAAGTCTCAGATTTTTTCAAATTTTTTCGTTGTATAAATACATATGACATAGCATTAAATTAATTTTTCCAGATTTCTTGGATGAAAAACGGCCGAAGGTTTTTGAAAATCTCGATATATTTGCAAATCCTGCTATCCTACACTCCGCATCATCTGACTAGAATTGTCATTACTTCGTTTTTTCCGAGTTATCTGAGTCATCCAGGTGTCAGATTAAAGCTAGCTTTTGGATCTTTCAGATTATATCAAGCAACGTTCAAAGACATTGCACAGTAAAAAAGTAGCAGGCTCTTCAAGCAAATTTTAGTGTTTTACAAATTTTGAAATTGCTCCTGTGAATATCACACCTTTGAATCTTGTTTTATAGAATTACCTCAGCATATACGTGGTTTGGTTAAAAAATAAAAGGGTTTTTTTTGTAGTTTTAAAAGTTATTTTCGAAAAAAAAATTATCCTCAGAGCCTCTTCTTTTTCTACTGTCCAATGTCTGCACGTTTCTTGATATACTCTGAAAGATCCAAAAACTAGTTTTAATCTGATACCTGAATTAGCCAGATAACATAAAAAATGAGGGAGTTATGACAATTTTAGCCAGATGATGCAAAGTGTGGGATAGTAGTATGTATTTTGCATTTGAAATTTTGCTATACGACACTCTGCATCATTTAACCGAAACTGTCATAAACTACCTTATTTTTTGAGTCATCTGGTTGATCCATGTATCAGACTAAAGCTAGTTTTTGGATCATTCAGAGTATATCAACGTGCAAACATTGCATAGTAGAAAAGCAGCAGGCTCTGAAGACTATTTTTTCAAAAATAATTTTATGTCCGATTGCATTATAAAGTACTGTTTATTGTATTGTTTTGCGGCAGTGAACTGGCTTATTATTGTACTCGTAAAATAAAGTGGTAGTAGTAAAATAAAGTATATAGTAGTAAAATAAAGTATGACAACTGTATATTACATGTCAAATTTTCTTCTGTCAAGAATAGATGTCAAATTTACAAACTGATTTTTTTTGATAATTAGTTAATTTTAGGAATCGAACATAAAGCTTTGTATGCAACTCATACATAATCGGACCTTATAGACTCGCTCTTTTTATAAGCCTTGCTCGCTTCGCTCGCTCGGCCATAAACTGGGCTTGTCTATAATGTCCTACATTATGTACTTGTTACATAAATAGCTATTATTTTCAAAAACTACAAAAAACACCATATAAAAAAAGTGATAATTGTATCACAGGAGCAATGTCAAAATTTGTAAAAAGACTAATATTTGCCTTCAGTGCCTGCTACCTTTCTAGTGTGCAATTTATTTGCACGTTTCTAATATAATCTGAAAGAGTCAAAACTAGCTTTGATCTGACACCTGGATGAGCCAGATGATACGAAAAATAAGGGAGCTATGACAATTTTAGTCAGACCATGGAGAGTATCAGATAGCAGAATTTGCAAAAAATGTAAATTTTCAAAAACTTCTATTTCAGCCATTTTTCACCCAAAAATCTGATCAGAGGGACGAATCTGCAAAATTTGTGATTTTAAGTTTTTATGGCGTATTGATTTCTGGTATCGACCTGCGTGTTGTCACAAACGGGCGTATGTTTTGTAAGGCATTAATCTGCCTATACAAAACATTCGCCCGTTTGTGATTCCAGAAATCAGTACGCCATTAAAATTGAAGATCACAAATTTGGTGATATACCCCCTCTGATCTTATGCCCGCGAATGTGTCTATGCAAGGAAAAATTTGAACAAAATCTGAGATATCGAAGCACGGTCATGTTTTAAAATTGGGTGATTTGGCATGGAATTAGCCTATTATTAATGTAGAAAAAATGATTTGTATCTGTAAATTTGAAATAAAACACATTAAAGGCAAATCAGATGTTTTACTGTCTAAAAAGAATGGTGAAGTTCGGTGAACATAACATGATTTCATTCAATTTTTATAAATAATTAAAAGTAACAATAAATTCTATTAACATTTTGATTTAGTTGTGACATGCATACTTTAATTATGAATATTTTGCTTTCCTTGAGGTAAATATAATAATTTAATTTCTTTTAAACTAGCCAACCTTGCAATAAAGTTTTCATTAATGTAAAAGAACAAAAAATTTGGTTGTTACAAATAATCCCGAATTATAAAGACATAATCCGAAGAATGAAACAATTCTGAAGCATACTTACGGGAAGACGGCGTATATTTCCTACAACCTAATATTTAGTTGACCTAAATAATTATTTCTATGTTACAACTATTTTACTTATGTTATGGCAAAAAAGACATAGGTTGTAGGAATTATATTTATTTCTGTGAAACAAACAATATATTTGACTTAACTTTCCGATTTGTTTCTTTAGAAACATATTTATTTCAGTTAGATAATTCTTGACTCTACTAAATTATTGCTTAATTGTAATATCGAACTTAAGCCTTTGGTTCATATACCTGTATCTTTGTTTCGCCGTATTCAACTTTAGTATTTGTTTACCTCAATTAAATTTTAGTTACATCTAATAAACCTTTTTCTCAGTGCATATTCGGTGTTGTATAGTGTCTTCCAATATTTTAACGAAGTTATAGATAGTATGGCTATAGGTCTGTAATAGCGTATATCACAGGGATCGCCCCCTTTAAGTACAGGACATACCCTAGTGAGCTTCATGTAGGCGGAAATGTACTGCTATTTAAACATAAATTAAAAATTACCCGTAATGTATATATCACTTGGACTATCAAAGTCCATGCCACCATTATGTATTTTTCCTGGAATTTTTAAAGTCCGCTTTTTCTAATAAAAGTCCAGCACAAGTTTTTGCTATGACGATTAATTGAATATTCAACTTCGGATAAATATTAAGCATAAGCTATTTAATTTGGGATTTTATCAACGCGCGCAGTCTCTTGAACTCTACCAGATCATTATTGTGATGTTTTTTATAAATTTCATAAAATGAATCCTTAATTTTTATATTAGGTATTTATAATTTCGGGAGTAAACCATTTATGATATTTTTGTTGCTTACTTTTTCTTTTTAAAATAAGGTACATATTCATCAAAAATACTATACAATATGCTATAAAATCACATACTTCATCTACATTGGTACATTCATCCATAGTGGGTGGCCGCAACTCTTACTTAGGCGGCCCGAGTTCGATCCCTGGAACCGGCGAAAAAACTTTTTTCGTCGATAAAGCTTCAGTACACTTCGCCATGCTGTCAGAAGGACAAGTTAAGCAGTGGGTCTCGACAACTACATAAAAGTCTTTCCGTGGTTGACGTTAAACATAACACCGTCCTATACCACTCGCAAGTGTGTATTTACTGCAGTGGATTGGTAATGTTAATTACAATTACCATTGAAATGTTAATTACAATTACCATTCATACAATACAATACCAATAGCTGATCAGTTAACTGTTATCAGTTAACTTATTTGTACAAAATTAACATTTTTAAAGTTATATTGTTTATTTTTATGAGAGGTTGGAAAATTATTTACTCTTATAATTTACAGGTTAAATAGGTAATATTTCCAACGCAGGATGAACGCGGGTTGCTGTCATGACAAACATCACAATGGAAAATTGCCAAAACAAGATCTAGCAATTGATTATTTGCAGTATAAACAGAATTCCATTGTCTTAAATTTAATAAATTAATATAATTTAATAATAATGATCTTGAATTATCTGTAATATTTTTATTTCTAATATTGGGAATGTTGAAGTCGCATGTTGAATAGGGTGGTCCAACAAAAAAGCAAAGTCGGAAATCCTATGCTCTCACTCCCTAGGATTATTGTATATCGAAAGAAAAGTACCCCTATTTTTTATTTTGAAATCGGACGATGGGTAGGGGTGCCTCAAAGCCCTTAAAGGTTCCAATGTATTTTATATGGGAAAACACGTTTTCGTAGATTTGGTATAGAATCCTAGAAAATCAATATTTTTCAACCAGACTACTCTGTTTCTCTTCAGAAATGTTCAGAGAATGACACCCAATAATTTATTTGTTAAATTTTTTATATTAACTATTTTCTACAAAGCCGCAATGAAACCCATAAATGAAAGAAACGCAGAAAAATCGTTAAAAAATATTTAGTACTATTTTTTAATATAAAATATTTTGATAAATAAATTATTGGATGTCATTTTCTGAACATTTCTGAAGAGAAACAGAGTAATCCCGTTGAAAAATATTGATTTTCTAAAATTCTATATCAAATCTATGAAAAAGTGTTTTTTCCCATATAAAATACATGGGAAACTTTAAGAGCTTTGAGGCACCCCTAAACATCGTCCGATTTCAAAATAAAAAAATAGGGGTACTTTTTTTCGATATATAATAATCCTAGGGTGTGAGAGCATAAGATTTCCGACTTTGGTTTTTTGTTGGACCACCCTAATGTTGAAATTTCTTCTGTCTAAATGATTCTGAGCAAAATATTCACATAATATTTCAATATCAGTGATTGAAGGAGTACATGGAATGTATATAAAAAATAAGTATAAAGTACAACCTGAGAAGCCAGCAATATCAAAAGTCTCGTAACAATTAATTGTTACGAGACCTAATTGTTACGTCCTAAGACAAATCAAGGGCTTGTAATTAAATGTTGTTTTTAGCCATAAGAACACCTCCTCCTTTGGTTGCGGTATATTCTAAATCTCGATCACATCGATGGATATTATACATATCGACACACATAATTCAGAGTTATTGCTGTCATCTGGTAACCATGTTTCACTCACTCAGTGCTATGATGTCAAATTCAGAATCGCTTACGTTAGATACAAATTCGAAAAACTTTCAATGCCACGCACATTTTGATAATAACATTTAATAACTTTGCTGTTGGAACAAATTAGTTTTTTTCACAATCTTGGATAGACCATTAATTATTTAATTGTAAGGTCTTCTTCTCCTTGTTCGTTCCTTTCCTTCAAAGAATTTCTACATTTCTGAAAAAGTTCCCTTTAAACAATTTACCTTAACAATTACAATTACTGCATCTGTCTCATAAATCTCGTTTTTAAATATAATAATAATTGATTCGTTCTTGGACTTCATTAACAACCCATTAAAAAATTCAGGATTTTGCTTCTGTTGCACATGGTGTAATTCGAGTTTCTCAAGTCTAATTAATAAATTATGAATCATTTCTTTTAATTCAGTACATGTATCGGAAGATCTGTTACAAAGATCACATAAAAATTCTCCCTTTGTGCGTTGACGGGTGATGCGTTTCATATCATCCACATCAATTTGAATACATGTAACATGTTTGACATGACCTTTGCAACTATCACACTGCAAAGTTAAATTATTATCTTATTTTTTAGTCTAGTCAATAGGTAGTTTTGTCATGCAAAAGGTCGGGAAAAGTTAAGTCGCCGCTATCTTGGAGAATGGGGGCCAGAATCCTGCTTTATGAGAATATCTCGTTTCTGCTGCATTTGAGAGTAAAAATAATTATTTATTTATATAGGCAATCTCTATTTCAAACAATTAACGTATTAGAAAATTAACAGAAATCTAACCACATTTTTACAAATTTGAGATATGTAAAGGTTTAGTACAGATATTTCCTGAAAAATGCTCTATATCAACAAAAATTCATGGTTACTTATTCTTCCTAAGAGATCTCTTAAGCTTCAGATATTTTATAGTAATAAAAACAAAAAAATACTATATTTATCTCAATTCTACAATTGAGAATCAATCCACTATTATACCCATGCCCTCAGTTGTAGGCTTGAATGTCCATCGTATATATTATTTTTAAATGAGTATGTCAATATCGTGTAGATAAGGGTGTAAAATGATGGTGAATATTTGAGAATCCTGAAGCACACTTTTATATTCAATAAATTATTTAGTAACGTGATAAGGGTTACTGACAGCAACGCCAATACCGCAGAAAGCACATAAGACTAAGATCTTGGAGTATGGCTAGCGAAGCAGTATTAAAATTAAATTCAAACCACTGGGGGTTCGGAAAGGTTAAATTTAGACATCTAGTATTATTATAAAAAACGCACATAATGAGACACCTTGAAATACAGTTCAAAATAAAAACAATAGTTTAAATGTGGTTTCCATTATTGCAAGGAATATCTTCAAACAAATAAATCTTTTTTATATAAAGCATAAAAATAAAGCATTTTCTATAAATTATTTGCATACCTATTATTCCTTTTAAATGAATTGAAACGTCAGGTTGGATGCTAATTGCAAAAAACTGAGCAGCTAAATTTTTTCTTATACAAATACCAACATCTTAATTTTTAACTTGCTAAGCTACGTTTTAGTTACATGTTTACATATCTTAATTACATGTTTAATTACTCCATTACTTGCTAAACTATTCAAATGAAATTTGAGGGTAATATGTTTATTTTCAGGCAATCTAAAAAATCAACATTTTTCTAAAAAAATATTTTGTGGCGTCACTGTATATCGGGAATGGCGTAATACATAAATAAAATTTGTTTACAAGAATGAATCAGGTTATAATTAACGCACAACGCAAGTTACATATATCTTTTATTTCCGTACATTAATTCACTTTTTACTTAAACTACATAGTATATATTTTATACAGTTTAATATATTGTAATTTATTCTACTTATATTCCATAGTATATTATAATTTATTCTAATCATATTCCACTTAATGTAAATGTTATTTAAACTAAGTCAGTTCTAGAGTGCCAAGGTCCCCTTGAAATTAAGCACAAGCTAAATATAAAAATTTTATCAGACCACGTTCGCTATGCATTTCTTCTCCAAACCGTTTATCGTGATAATGGCTCATTTGCACCCACGGTTCTTCCTAAAACAGTTTGAAAGTGAAACGAAGGGCAACATAAAATAAACAAACTCTCATCTAGCCACACCCTGGAGACACAACCTATAAATACAGCCTCGAGCTACTACCTTGTCAGAGCTAATCCATCAAGCAAGCAGTAACATACTAGACCACCGAGCAACGAAAGTGAAATGTTTGTAGCGTAGAGCCAAATTTGTCGACTTAGATATAGGTATTTGTGTATTTACCAATAAATACTTTATTAAATTCTGGCCTTCAAATCTATTTTATAACTCGCACACTTTTGCAGCTTTTTGCATATAAAAATTTTATTTGTTTCATACTTCACTTACGATACATTCTCGCACTCGTAATCTATAAACTTGATTAATCGATTTTTTTATTATAGGTATAAATCACCTGAGTATCTCACATATTAATGAGCAGTCTTTGCCAATAAATTTGATAAACAGATATGGTATTGTTGCCATTTCTGAAAAAAATCTAAATAATGATATTGGTGACAAAAACCTGTAAATGTTGCAGGCAGACCAACCAGAGTTATTACTACAGTAGACTAAACTAGACAAGAATATGAACAACTTTAGGTTAATGTTAATATCAACAAGAAAAACTTTTGTTGTTGGCATTGTGTATTCTCCACATGGAGCTAACTAGAAAAACTTTATTGAAAATTTCGAGGAAACTGTAATCCATCTACTTCCAACCTCTGACGGTCTAATATGCTTAGGAGACACTAATATCGATATCAAGAATGTTGCATCAACTGCAACAACTGAATATTGTTCACATATATATCTCCATGTTAGAAGGTCTTGGAATGAAACAGCTAATTATTAATGAAACTATGAATGATGCTAAAAACCTATCTTCTTATTCTGGCCATGAATTAGTGTATTGTAGTGTATTTGTGTAGTGTATGGGTATTGAATTAGTGTGTTCAAGTCCCCATTATTAGCACTTACAGAGACTTTGCAAACTTTAATAATGATTATTTCCAAGAACTTTTACTCTCAGTTGGTATCAAATGTTCAAAATGAATAATGATAAAGATAAAGTAAACTTCTTAAATCAAAATATATACCATATTTACTTGGCTTATGCCCCCTATTTCAAACTTTAAATTTTAGGAAACCAACAGCTTTGTGGCTAACGGGCATCCTTAGATTTATGATGTCGTTGCGAGATAAGGCTTTTAAACGATTCAAAACAACCAAAACTGTTGAGCATTGGAACTATTTAATAAAAAATGCTGCGTAATCTGGTTACTCAGTCGATCAAGAAACGAGAAGAATCCATTTTTAAATCAGATTTACCCAAGGTAATATATGGAAAGATTTAAAACAGCTTAAAGTTTGTAGTACCAGAACAAAGCCTTGTATTCCAACTCATTTAATGGTTTTTATTAGTAATAATAATAATAATGTATTTATTTTCAATATAATAAGAACAAGAACAAAAGAACAAAATAATTTATGGGATATATTACTTTACTACTAGACTTAACTATTTCGTTTCGCACATGTTATATGATGAAGAAAGAAAGAAAAACCTTATTAATGGAAATAGCAGAGTTATAATACAACCAAGGTTGATCTTCCGCCATGACTTTGGAATATCAGTGTATGTAAAGAAAAAAATATATAAGAAATACGCTGAG
This sequence comes from Agrypnus murinus, assembly GCA_929113105.1. Taxonomy (NCBI): domain Eukaryota; kingdom Metazoa; phylum Arthropoda; class Insecta; order Coleoptera; family Elateridae; genus Agrypnus; species Agrypnus murinus. The sequence continues at coordinate 112,572,852 of OV816024.1, forward strand.
TTTAATACACAAATTTAAAGAAAATTGTATAATACTATTAATGCATGTACTTTGTAATCACAATGTTCTACTAAGTTTTTTATACAGTGCGCGTCTAAAGTCCGTTCCCGCCCGACTGATTTTTGAACCACCTGGTATATCGCAACGAAATTCGGAGGGCTTAAACAGGAGATAAGAACCTAATTCTTTATGGAAAAATGACAGCTAAAAGTTTCAAAATGGCGGCTGAGCGCCCTCTTGAATTACTTTTTTAAATAGAACACTCCGTTTTCGAAATCTGCTCATAATTCTTAACATTTTTCTCTAATACACTTTACTCCTAAATTTAATTGATTTCGAAATATTAACGTTTGAAAAGTGACATTCCGGTTTAAAATGAAGTATGGATTTTGCGAGGGATTTTGATCACTTCCGGTAAAACATTTTTCTAACTAAATTTTATTTGACAGCTAACAGTTAAGTTTGACAGTAAACAAGATGTAAGATACCCCAACAACGATTTTTGTTTTCAATGCAAACTTGATTGATAGCAGAATTCGTGTCTTTGTTGGATTTGAAATTAATTAAAATGTCACTATTCAAACGTTAATATTCGAAAATCAATTAAATTTAGGAGTAAAGTGTATTAGAGAAAAATGTTAAGAATTATGAGCAGATTTCGAAAACGGAATAATATACAGGGTGTTCTATTTAAAAAAGTAATTAAAAGTAAGAGGGCGCTCAGCCGCCATTTTAAAACTTTTAGCTGTCATTTTTATTTCATTTAGCTCCATAAAAAATTAGGTTCTTATCTACTGTTTAAGCCCTCCAAATTTCGTTGCGATAAACCAGGTGGTTCAAAAATTATTAGGGGGGGAACGGACTTTAGACGCGCACTGTATAAAATACCATAGATTATGATTCTACAGCTAAGAGTGATTGAGCAAGTTATTATAATCAATTAAAAATTAAGAGATATATTAAAATATAAATATGTCTAAAAAATATAATTATATATGGGTCATTCTTTCTGAACTCAACCACCGGCTAGGTCCAAAAATTGACGCAACTTAGAAAGGCCAGCGAGGGCTCATTTTAAAGTTTCAAACCTCTACTTTCGAATGTTACATGTCTCCTATATGAAAAAATTTATATTTGACCCCTAAAACAGGGTAAACACGTATCCAGTTCAAAAAAAAATTTTGAAAGTTGATCTGTAAAAATTGATTTATTAAAACGTACCACCGTCAAAACCTGTTTCAATGAGAATTTATGAGTTTAATGTATCACACAAATAATTACAAAAATTCAATTTTGCAATATTCAAAGACGCCTAACTTGGCAACGCAGCACTCAAACTTAAAATGGCACACCAAAATGTAGAGAATAAAAAGCCCTTCAAAATGATGTCTCACTCGACCGCCTTTCCCATTTAAGATCTTTGGGGTGGTGGCTCTAGGGGGCAGGGGGTGAAGGGGGCGATATAATTTATACGTCAAAATGCTTCCCCCTTGAAAACAAATTTGACGTGTCTCAGTGATTTTTGAAATAATTTGCCAGTTTAGCGATACTAGGGGTGGGAAGTTTTCAAATTGACACACGGTATAATTTGCAGGCGTCTGTAATAAATGTAGTAAATTTTAAATTTGGTAGACTCACCGTGCAAACGCAGATGTATTCGAACCTGTAAAATGGCTGCAATCTGCTTATCTTTTGTATCATTCGCAGATATAATCAGTTTAATGAGTATTTTTCAACGCAATTCATAGTGTAAAAAATTTGGGTAAAATCTTTTCTTCAAAGTTTATTGAATGAAAAATAAAGGTAAAATGGGTTTTAATTATGTCGCTCTAACTTAAAATGATAATGTATTGTTATGATATATCGAGTGTAGGGCGCCAGGCATAAAGGTTGTACGTAACACAAATGTATATAGAGAATAGATATATAGATCGTACATACAACTCACTCACTTTCTTTAATTTAAAATAATTGCTCTGGCTACTAAGATTTGTTGTGAAATAGTCTAAGTCGGGTTGTATAAACACAGATTAACTTTAAACTAGGATCAATATTGAGATCAAATTGAGATTCTCAAGCGGGTTGCTACACTAGTAGGGCACTAAATAATTATATAAATCTAAGAAAACAGTAATATACAACAAATATAAAGAATTTGCTGTCTCCAGCCTTACAGAACCACCCAATGACACCTCAAAACAACATTAAATTCTTACATTTTTGCAACAACAAACACAAATTAGACATTTTAGAAGCTTTTGAAATATACAGACATAAACGCACAGTACCTTTAATGAATGAACAAACTGAGCTTAGTAATTCTCCTTTATTAGAAGTGTTAGATATTTAGTTTTTGTATGTATTGTATCTAGTTCCCTATTTTCTGTATGTATTTATCCTTAGCAACGTGTTTGTTTATCAATCTTATCTACCTTTGATAATGACATAAAGTGTCGAAACAATATTGTCAGGTTAAGATATTAATTAAACTTGTGAAACTTTAACTAATCTTTGTATTTATATTATATTTCATAAATATAAAGAAATTTCTCTTTTTAAATACCACGCAAATTTATTTAATAAACTTCATACAAACAAAAAATAAAATAAAATAGAAATTTAAACTTGGATACCAAAATTCTATAAAATATCAATCCCAAAATAGTCTAATTTTCTTTATCTGAGGGTTAATACTTCTGGCATCAACATAATTCTTACGTACTATAATTAATTATAATTATTGTTAAATAACTCACGTTTCAATATTATCGCCATCAATTTTCCAACTATATTGTTATAAAATCTGCAGTCTCTGCCTTCATTCGGTTGAACAATACAATGAAGAAAGAAAGACATTCACCTCTTTCAAATATTTCCATATTAATGGCTTTAATAAATTTTATTCCAAATTCATTTGCTTGTCTAATCGTGGTAAGTCAATTAATTTTATAATTATAGTCCATATCCGTTTAAAAAATCCAATCGTAAGGAAAATTTGATAATTCTATTATAAAATAAAAAATTCCATTTCTAAGTCATTTGAATAAATACTTGTTATTAAAATAAAATCACTTGGATTCACAGAACTTTGTTAAATATTTAAACATTTCAATGATTTTCAAACATGATAACCCAAAAATCCTGACATCTTCTTTAGTTACATGTTTTTAACTAAAAACATAACCTTAAAATTAATTTTTGCTCTTCAACAGATGTGCACTTTTCTAAAGATGTAAATTAAAAAAGAATTTGTTACAAAAATGGCCGGGTATTTATACTTTTCAGGGTAATAATTGAACTCTACTGGAAAACTTGCATGAAACAAAAGAACTCTGACATTATTGATTTATAACATAACCAAATGATTGTTAATAAACTTTAACTATTTTTAAAACTAAATAAAGTGTTAGCTATTAAATTCCCTATCTAATGACGTATGACGTTCATGTTTTCATTTCACAACAAAGCCTCTATTGAATGTTGATGAAATCTCATCTTTACACAACTATTTATTAACTTATTTACATAAGAATACCTGTTTATATTTTCTTATCTTTACAAATTTAAACTTTGTATGCTAATAAACATTATTTACTTAATTGTATACATTTTTTTCAGTATACGATGCATAACTGCACATATTTGTATGTTGTTTTACTGATATCATTTGTAAATAGCAGCCCCTACATTTAAGATAGTTTCAACAACTTCACAATTCTCCATCAAAATTATTTAGTCAAGAACTGTAAAATTCTGAAATAGAAGAAACTTCATGAAATCAATAATCTCGTTAATCAATTTAATAAGAAATTAATATAATAATATAATAAATTAATTTAAATAGCATTTTCGATTATCGTCACTTCAGATCGTTAGTTGAATAAAAAAAATAACGAAATTTTATGGAAAATCAGTTTTGCAAATATCCTTTTTCTGACTATAGTGTAAGTGTAGTAGTGTGCATGTTAATTATAGTAAACCATTTTCTAGCTTCATAAAAGATCAATTTTGTAAAATACTAATTTAAAAAGTTAGGTTATGCAACCCATCTTATGTGTTGTTTGAAATTTCATATCTAAGCTTGCTTAAAACTATTGAGTAGGTGAATTCAGGTCAAAATATCATGACAGTATGTAATAAAAAATGATGACTTGTACTATAAAAGGGAAGAATTCTCCTTTACACAGAAGGTACCACTATGTAAGTAAAGTTCTATTTAATATTGATTTCACTTATACGAGTAATTGCATTTAAAATTTACTACATTAAACACAGGCCCCTGGCAATTATACATGGACAGATGGCAATACCAGTAAGTGTGATAAAATACATCAGAATTAAACCGATTTTTTAAATTTGCCTATTCAGTCGGCAATTATGCATAATCACCGGTAATTATGTATAATTCCCAATTTATCACATTTACAGTAACATAATTGTATAAAGTAGCTTTTGGTACTGTTTAAATTTTTCTTTTTGCAATTCAGTATATATTAGCCAAACACTTTCAAGTTTTAACAGAAATAAACATCAAGAAAAATCTAATTATGCCAAACACATTTTTTGTGTTTACCTTAGCGACGTGTTTGTTTATATTTACATTACCTTTGATAATGACAGCTTAGCTGCAGAAAAATTGTTAGGTAGATGATAATAAATTCGTAAAGCTTCAGATACTTATTATTTACCTTTCGATACAAATTCCTTTTATACTATAAGCCAATCATTTTAGACTCTTAACCTTCATACAAGAGCTAATAGTTATTTTCATCAAATAACAGGTGGTCATCTTAGCCATTGAGTTGAAAGAAGATTATCTCCTACAAGACATTAATGTATAATATCGTATAAATATCCATTAAATTGAAATGAGAAAAATTGAGAAGACGCAAATACGTTTACGGTTTAATATTCATAACATCACTGCACCAGTCCGACAATTAATATGAACATACCGTACCGCATACCATCATCAGTTAATTAGTAGTTGTGATCCAATTTGTTTGTTTAGTGAAGTCCGTTTCCAACATCCATATGAATACAAATACACATTTTATACATAAATTTAAATATCTCATATCAACGTGAAATTGTAATTTTACAAATTTGTAGAGTACTGGTGCATAGAATTTTTATTATCCTATTCTTTGGGAAGTTGTGCAAAAGAAAAGAAAAAGATAAGTGATTTCATTAGTGTGTCATTCCATGGAACAGTATCTACTTCGTATTCTACACGATCTAAAAGAAATAAAACTTTGTATAGACACTCAGAGTTGATCAAATAAGACGAAAAGTAGTAGTTCTGGGATAATATTATGGGAAGTTATTGATAAATAATTCTTCGTTATAAATTATTGCTTAATTATTCTCTTTTTCTTTTAATTTATTATTGTTTATATATTAGGAACTATTTCAGTTTCATTTATTATTACATATGCATCTTTTTTTTTTCCTTTGTTTTGGATTAATTACATATTATTTCTACTTTAAATTGGTAAACACCGATTGGGTTTCAATGATAAAATATATGTTTTTTCTTTTCATTTTATTGTAAAAATAATTTTAGTATCATATTTATTCTTTGCAATTTACTTTTAACAATACTAAAATATGTATATGTATAAACACCATATTTTGTATAAGTTTATCAAATATTTTTTGGTTTTAATCTCCATAATTTTGGATTATTTTGATGGGCACATTTTGGATTTTCATGTTAAATGCTTTGTTTTTCCATTATATAATATTAAATACTATTAAATACTATGTTTTAGTGAATGCATTTTATTTTGAATAATGCCATTATGCAACACTACGTTTTTCTGTTTTACAATATACATTATTAGTACCTACTATTATTATTAATTTTCTTGCATTTATATATTTTTATTATATATATTTTTACTAATTTTATATATTTTTCTTTTCTTATATTAAGAATAATACACTTTGCATATACAGTCATATGGGATTGCGAATCTATTATCAGAATGTGAGGGGGCTACGTACTAAAACACAAGAATTTTTCCATAATTTGCATTTAGATGAGTATGATATAATCTTAATTACAGAATCAGGCCTGAATGACACGGTGCAAGATGGTGAACTTTTTCCGACTGGGTGGAGTGTTTTTAGATGCGATCGAGACTATCTTCAGTCTGGTAAATCTAAATTAGGTGGATCTCTCATTGCAATTCGCGAGGAATTCCGCCCTATTCTGGTGGACCTCACAAATGGAAATTTTCAATCTGTTATTATAAAATTTTCTATATCAGGTAAAACAATTTTTGTTAATGTAGTTTATATTGAGCCTTCCTCTAAGTTATCTGTTTACGATCAATATGTTACAATGCTTGAACATTACTTGTTTGATATACAAAAAAGTGGTTTATTAATCGCTGGCGATTTAAATGCTCCAGAAATAACTGGACCAAGTTTTGATTTTAATGCAGGTAACAAAATTTCTCGTAAAATTAGCGAAATAGTTGATTTGTACAATTTGAAATCTTACAACTCTATACTGAATATTAACAACAGAACTCTGGATTTAATCTTAAGTAATGTAACTGTTAATAGTCTCAGTACTTGTGATAATCCTCTAGTTTCTGCGATTGATCGTCATCATCCACCGATCAATTTTAATTTAGATGTTTTCTTGCATGTCCCTTGCATGAGAATAAATACGGAAAAACATTATAATTATAAAAAAGCCGATTTCTTAGGATTATATAATGCTTTTAAGGAGTGTGATTGGTCAGATTTAGAAGCACATACAGATGTTGACCTGGCTGTTGATAAATTTTATGAAAAGGTTTATGTGTGTATTGATGCTTATGTTCCTAAGACTACTTTTACTTCTAATACTTATTATCCACCTTGGTTTAATACTGATATAATAAATCTAATTAGATTAAAAAAGTATCATCATAAAAATAGAAGTTATTCTCAGTATCATAACGCAGAATTCAAAAGAACACGGAGCGAATTAAAACGCCTAATTAAGCAGTCTTATAATTTCTACGTTCAACAAATAGAAAATAACATTACTTCTAACAACCTTAGGTCTTTCTGGTGTTTGGTTAAAAATAGAAAACAAAACAGAGGTAGAGAATCAGAGTTTGTAGAAAACGGTAAAATACTACAAAATAATAAGGACGTCGCAGAAGCTTTCGCTCGACATTTTAGTTCCACCTATAGCCCGAAAAATGATATTAGTAACAATGCAAATAAACCTGATTCAATTTATAGCCATTTATTGGACGTAAAAAAAATTTCAGAAGAAGACGTTAAACTTGCATTTAAAAAATTAAAACCTAAAAAATCTTCTGGACTTGATGAGATTCCACCGTACATTTTTAAAGCCTGTGCCGATGTATTTCTTTCGCCGTTATTAACAATTTTTAATCTAATACTATCTACACAGATTTTTCCCAAAATTTGGAAAACAGCTAAAGTTATTCCATTACATAAGCAAGGCTCTAAAAGCGATGTTAAGAATTACAGACCTATATCTATTCTGTCAACACCATCTAAGCTGTTTGAGTTTAACTGAACGAATTTATTCTCATGTTAAAAAGGACTTTTCAGAATTACAACATGGTTTCATCAGAAACAGGTCAACTGTCACAAACTTAGCTGTTTTTACAGATGATGTAAGTTTTGCCTTGGATAATCACAGTACGGTTGATGTGATTTATACTGATTTTTCGAAGGCATTCGATAAAGTAGATCATAACGTGTTGCTAAATAAATTATATTTCTTTGGACTCAGCTCGAATTTGATTGCTATATTACAGTCTTACTTAGTTGATCGTTCTCAAGTAGTTCAGTTTGAATTAGGTATGTCAAATCCTTTTTTAGTTACGTCTGGTGTCCCTCAGGGGTCAAATCTGGGGCCATTATTGTTTTTATTGTTGATTAATGACCTGCCAGAGGTTGTTAAGCATAGCAAATGTCTTTTATATGCAGACGATTTCAAACTCTACAAATCAATTAATAACGAATACGATAAACAACTACTACAAACCGATATAGATAATATTTATAACTGGAGCATAGATAATAAACTTTGCTTTAATACAGAAAAGTGCTTTGTAATTACTTATTCACTAAAAAAAACGACCGAGGTTGATAATCACAATTATTACATGAATACGGAGATTTTAAAACATAAAACAACTACCAAGGACCTTGGTGTTTTGTTTACATCATCTTTTACTTTTCAGAATCATATTGAACAAGTATGTTCTAATGCCTATAAGGCTTTGGGTTTTATTATGCGTAACTGCATTGAATTTTCAAATTCAACAAGCCTTATCACATTATACAATTCTTTTGTGAGGTCTAAACTTGAGTACGCTGCGGTAATTTGGTCACCTATTGTTATAGAGCATAAATGTTTACTGGAAACCGTACAAAATAAATTTTTAAAATTTTTGTTTTATCATAAACATAAAAGATATCCTGAATTTTCATCTTATCATCATATTAGAGCTGAGTTTAAGTTTCAAAAACTTGAAACTAGAAGAGTTTTGCATTATAGTGTGTTTTTATATAAACTATTTAATAATTTAATTGACTGCTCGGCTATACTGTCTAGAATTAAACTATACGTCCCTGGTCATACCGTTAGAAATTTTGATTTATTTAAAGTAAATTATTACCGTACTAATTATAGAAAGCAGACCCTTGTTATTCAATCTACTATAATATTCAATGAATTAGTCCGTTCCTCGCATCTGGAAATATTTGGGATCCCTTATGGCTGGTTTTTGAATAAACTTAAATCTATTATTAATTAATTAATTTTAATTTGTAATCGATAAATATTGTATAAATTTATTTATAAATTTTTATATTTAAATAATACTAACTGTAAGCGATTATGTAAATCTTTTCTATATATTTATACTGAAACATGTAATTAGGCCATTAGGCCTGTTTGTTTTCAGTTTAATAATAATAAATATTTGCTCTAATTCTTATGGCTTTAAAATAATTAATAGTTATAGACTCATAAGGTTGCCAGACTCCGCTAATGCGTCGTCCGGCAACTTTTTTATTCGTCCCAAAAACATGCATTTTTGTACTAATTAAACATGCTATTTTTTCTCCAACTGCTTATTTTTAACTAGCAAACTCCGTGAGAGGACTGTTTAGAATACACAACATGACGTTAAGCTACTTTTCATTTACTGCAATTCTAATATGTGTAAAAAGTGGCAATTTGAATATTAAGAATTAATATTACCAAGAAATACTCACAAATGTATAATCTCACTCCCATTTCGTCAAAAATTCGAAGAAATTTCGACAGGCGTTCTCTAAGATATGTTTAACGTTAAATAATTAGATGTTAGGATTGGTTTTTGTTTTTGCGACGTCGTTCCGAGCAGAAACTAAAATTCTAATAGAAACGTCGAATTGGTTTTTGTTTTTTTATGTCTTTAATTAATTTAATATTTTAATATTGTCATAGAAAAGGATAAATGATTATTATTATTTAAATGAAAATTTCTACTTATTACTTCGCATTATTGCTATAAAAGAAAATCTTTTAGAGCACCCGGAAAATAGTTCATATATAACCTCAGACTACTTTTTTTAGTAGTACAAAAAGTGATTACTTTTTATACAATTGCTATGGTAACGAGTAACACAGTTCCTAAATGGTCTACTTTTTATACAAAATAATTTGATATTATAGTGTCATATTCGTGTGGTTGGAGAAAAATATAATTTAAGGTTTTCTTCATGGGATACTAGTATTAATTCATCAGGCAAGTTTCTTAATGTATAAATTTGAACTGTTGTAATATTCAATAAGAAAAAAATTAAAAACCTATTTAAGAATTACCCCAGCCATTGGTATAATTCTTAGAAATGCATGGGCTGATTCTTAGACACCGATTTTAAAAATTACCCTTTGACATCAAAAGTGAAACATCTTCAAATAAGTCCTTTCTTATTTAAGTTTTTAGATTTTGAAGATCCTTCTTCACTAGCCATTGAGAACATGAAGATAAGGATTAGTTCTGTTAAACACATAAAAAAATCAATGTTTAATACTGCTGTAGTAGATTTTAAAATGTTTATAGCGAAAGTAAGTATATAATTCCCAGTTTTAAAATTACATTTAAATGAAGAATTCATAACTGCAATTGTGAATCGTATTAATTGAATTATACTGCGAATTAAGTGTAAAGCTGTCTTGATCCATTTAGTTTATTATAACTACTAATTGTCAGTACATCTTATAATGGTGTTTTATTAAACATATTTATTCTTGGAAATAATACTTTAAAATATAAGGCACTCATCGAAATAACAGCCAAGTTATTTAATGCATATTTAATAAAATTTGGAATTGGTTTATGGGCTCAGAATTGTGCATGGTTTATGAAATTACAAAACTGTCAACACAAGGGTGTATAATAGAAAATTTTGTTCTGGACTGGAATTGCAATCAAGACGTTGAAATGTGGTAATGACTGCAACACAAATGATTTACTGGAATTGATATTGAACAACTACAAATAAAAGATAAGAACACATTTTCGTTGAAAATTAAATCTGGGAAGGAAGACTGGCCGACCAGGGTAAAAATTAATTAGTACTCGTAATTTAATTAAAAAGAAAAAGTAAATTATAATTTAATAAATAGTTTTTTAAAGATTGTTTTTGAATAAATATGATTCACCTAACTACCTTGATAACCTAACATCATCCTGAGATAGAGGCTTTGTCATTTTTTTAATTCACGTTTCGCTCAGATAAATAATTTCTAATAAGGAATTTAGTCACATTTTATGATATCATCTTATATTACGTATTATTAAAGTTATATCAAGATTTACATAACTTAAGTATGTTATTATTTCATACTTTAGGGAACGTTTATCAAGAGTATTTAATAAAATTTAATTTGGTATATTCAAAACTGAACTTTTTAAAAATTTTTAAGGCACCTAAAATAATTATAAAAAGAAGTTGAAAAGTTTATTGGATTTTATTTTACAAATTTATTGTCTTTATGTATCACTGATTTACTTATTTGATTGTCCCGAAGTGGGGTATTGCACTGAATATTTATTTGACTTCTCCCAACGTGGAGCGTACCATGCAAATTTATTTGGCGACCAACGCTGGGCATTCCATTTTGGAATTAATTTAAGACTTCTTAAATTCGATTAGTTAAGTTTTCGCAAATATCTCTTTAACAAGTGTTGTGGCCAAATTCGAACTTTTGTAACTATTCATGGAGTTTATAGTACTTGGTTTGAAGATAAAACACTTAATAATTAATATCTTCCATTTAGTGTTAACAAGTACTTAGGTGGTTCAGTATAGTCGGATATCTTATCTTATAATTTATATATGTTTTGATCGTTAGTAATTACAAGAAGAAATTCTTTACATATTATTCTGCTTAAGATGAACTTATTATGGAATTGCCAAAACTAATTAAAATTGACAGAAATATAAACGTACTAGAATATGAACGTTTTATAATTTTTTTGTGTTACGTTTTTACAGAATCTTTCGTACAATTAAAGTATCTGATTTCCAATTTTCTATCATTTATTCCATTCTACAGACTAAAAGTTTGCATATTAGAAATACATTTGCATTAAAACGAATTAGTCTTCTATAAAATTAAATTGTGGAAATGGTTAAGTAACTTTAAAATTTACAAAGTACCCGACGCGACGTAAACATAAAAATTACAAGTTTGTAAAAGCAATCTTGACTTCAACTAAGAACTTTTCAAACTTTTGCCGAGACGTTTAGATACATCCAGAGAAATTCCAGAAGTTGAGATATAAGATGTATCATTAATATCAGCAAAGCGAAGCTAACATTAGCAGCTTAAAGACTTTGAACGTCGAATTACTAGATTTTAATTTTTGCAAACTAAAGTACTTCTGTTATCTTTCTTACGAAATGTTTGGGCTGTTTAGTGGTTAAAAAAATGGTTAAAAGATATGAAGGGGAGAATGTTTTAACTTTGTTCATTTTCTTCGTGCAACTTAGGCTATTTATTATGGAATCTGTTATAGAAGGCAACAATTAAATACTTATAGTAATACTTATAGCATTATTAGGAAAATACCAGAAACATTTTACATTCAGGTGCATATTACTTCATTTCTTATCTTCTATTATTTTATGTTCTGTTATCTTATAAGCTTATAAATCTAATGCTGCAGTGTAACTACTCAAAATTCGAAATTAGGATTGCACTTTTACATTTTGAAAAAAAAGATTGATTTCTTTAATTTTATAACAAATGGTACTATATCGTACTAGTTATGTTATTAAGTGCAAATGAAACTTCTTTCATCATTGTCATAACGTGTTGTACCTAACGCTTTTTGTATTTTGGTCTCCAAGCCTGTAAAAAACATTTTTTTCGCACGACCCCCTAAGAAAATGCCCATATTGATTCAATCTAGTAGGTAAGAAAGTTGACAATTTCGAACATAAGGCATTAATTTCTAACGCACTAGTATGTTAGGAATTTAACATACGAGGTCGTAGAGGTGTCTGGCAAATTGGATGCGATTGGTTGTAGAGCTCTAAGGGTGTCTGGCAAATTACACGTGGTTGGCTGCATTCCCGCGATGAGCATTCTTTGAAAACTTAGTTGTCAAAGAATCCCGCACTATCTTATGGCCATCGGTTAAATTGTCTGAATTTTTGATATGTTATAGTTCTCGACACCCGAATCAAAAGTTTTCATGGACACAAAGTTCAAAAACCTATGGTTTGCACACCATAAGTGCTTAAAGTTGTTAAAGCGTGTTTTGAACGACAGTGGATGCAGCACATAGAGTAAATTACGAGGATTTGAACATGAAACTAGTGGAGTAAAATAGGCTAATGTCACTTCATTTTATTGAGAGTCGAAGGGACTCACGTGAGTCCAACACTCGGAATGCCCGAATGCTAGAAGCGAGGGACTCATTATAATCCAGCACCTCGAATGTGAGAGGCGAGAGGGACTCACTATAATCAAGTACCCCGAATGTGCGAGAAAAAGTCACAATAAAATCTAATTTTAATAAACAAATTAAGTTAGTTTCAAAAGTTTGGACTATTTCTCTGGCAAACCATAGGTTTTTGGACATTGTGCCCGTGAGAACTTTTGATGCGGGAGTCGATAACTATGAGATATCAACAATTCAGCCAATTTAATCGGAGGCCAGTTTCTATAAAATTAGTTTTAAAGTTCGAACGATTTCAAAACACTTAACTTTAAGCACTAGTGGTGGGCAAACCATGGGTTTTTGGACTTTGTGCCCATGAGAAAAATTGATCCGGAAGTCGATAACTATAAGATATCAAAAATTCAGCCTATCTAACCGAGGGCCAATTCCCAAAAGATTAGTGCTGGTTCCAATTTGTTTGTTTTCTTAATTGTGACAAAGTTTATGCAGTTTGTTCTGTAATTTTAAAGCTTAAATAAGTAGTATTTGATGCTACTCAATGTCTAGTTTATTAATATTGAATTTTAAGGTGCTTTTATCTATTAAATTATTAATATCGCTTCAAGCGATAAAGATTTCCTGGAATGTACGCAGCCAAGCGTTGTACAAGATGCTAAAAATACATCTTTAAAACTGTTACCTAAAAAGTTCCAAAAGAGGTATCAAATCTGTTACAATCGATTCATAAAATGGCGAAAAGAGAAAGGAATCAATTCTTCTCTTTCCGAAAATGTAGTGCTAGTCGATATTGAAGAACTATCTCAGAAAATAAAACCAAACAGATTGTGGACACATTACTCGATGCTGCAAAGCACTCTTAATGGTTATCATGATATGGATAAGGATATAACGAAGTATTTGAAACTAAAGGCACTACTGAAGCGAAGTCCGATGGTAATACGCCAAAGAAATCAATGACTTTAACAACCGAACAAATTCATCAATTTATTCGTGAAGCTCCTGATAATCAATTTTTATTTACAAAAGTGGCACTAATTATTGGTATTGCTGACGCATGCAGAAAGCAAGAATTATACCAAATAAAACTTGATGACATAGAAGACCCGGGATCTGCAGCTCTCATTAAATTGCCTGACACTAAAACAAAAAACAAGATTTTTCACACTAACAGAAAAATTTTACTAGTTTTTTAAGAAATATACTAATCTTAGACCATCAAACGTAAATGAACGCCGTTTTTTCTCAATTATCAACAAGGAAAGTGTACCAAACAACCGGTAGGTGTTCACAAATTTGGTAATGTACCGAAAGTAATTGCTAGCTACCTGCATTTACGAAATCCTGAGTTATATATGGGCCACTGTTTCCGGAGGTCATTGGCCACAATCCTAGTGGCGATATTACAACCCTCAAAAGACATGGGGGTTGGAAGCCAACTACAGTAGCTGAAAGTTATGTAGACGAATCATTAACTAACAAAATGGAAATTGCCAATAAAATCTTGCAAGCAGTGAACGAACCGTCGGCGTTATCTTCTAGGTCATCTTAGTACATGATTAACAGGAGTATTCTACGTGGGGTTCCCGTGATAACATAGCCCCACGTTCCTTTCAAAGAGGGAAGTAATCGAGATACGCTCAATCAGGGAGCAATTGCACAGCAATTGCTCCCAGTTCAGTTACTCACTGGTCGGAACGAGGTTGCCTATCCACCCTCTACTAGCTAACCAGGTTAGTACCGGAGCGATTGACTTAACACGTGCTCATCCGCCGGCACCCTCCCGTCCTCTTTCAAACGGGGCTAAGTAGCTCGCCCAGCATTAGGACTATTCCCTAACCTAGGTTAGGTACATCAGAACCATAGGTTCTTTCACCAAGCCTTAGTTGGGGCCACTTTATCATCATCATATTTATCAGGTGATATCTAGTTTTGTGCGTCGCGTTTCGTCCTCCGACGGAAATCTATCTGAATCCTTCTTGTTTCGTATGGAATACAAATTATGGCGTATATGACTTCTTATTTGGTTTGTTGTTTACCTGCTCATATCTGAATATGATTGAAATTTTTTAAATTATGTTTACAAATAGCACTTTAAGTATGATGTTTTAGTATTTTTGTAAAAACAGTAAAAGTTTTGTAAAAAAGACAATTTTAAACTTAGCTTAGGTCAAACAGTTAAGTCAAACTGTTTCAAAACAATCAAACAATTACCTAATACATTATCAAAAAAAACTTTTTCGTGTGTAAATTTATATTTTTGTCCACTACTATGTTATAATAAATGCATTATAGTTGTATTTCTTCAAATTATAATAAATTATATACATTATCTACTACTAGCGGTGATTCATCATTATTCACTTCTAGTAGGTTTAATTATGAACAATTTATTATTTAAATTTTATTGAGTAAGCCGCTATGTGTCAAAACAATGGTTCATGGCATAAAACAATTAATTAAATTAAAACTTCAACATCGTTCTTTACTACTAATTTTTTAAAAGTATTGTGAAGTTTTTTATTAAAAAAAACATAAATTACAACTGTCTTGGACAAAGTATAGTATTCTACTCGCGCCTAATGTCTATCTACATCTATTTCTCGACAAGAACTATGGAAATATTGAACTTTAAAAAACCTAAAAAAGAAAAATTGTTCTCATTATGCTAGTAGAAACGGTAACCTGGTTTTTAAATTAAAGTAAAGCTAAATTTTCTAAATATTTTTCTTTCATGCTCGCCAGCTTTGTCATGTATTCATGCAAACACAGTTATGGTTTTTAAAAACAAACACTAAAGAAATCTGTTTTAAATTCTAGAAAAGTAATAAAATATATTAACATTATCAGCGCACAAATTTCGAGTTATGTGAAGTACGTAAACTAAATAAGTTTCGCCATTAAAAATTTAAAGAACCGAGGTATAATAAATCCTCCAAAGACGCGAATCCAACCGCAAATCACGGTAAGGGTGTCCCAAAGCGCATACTAGTTCTAGATTTGGGAACAAAGAAATCGTTGTGAGATTTGTTTTCTGGCGGTTTCACACGACAGATTTGATTTCAAGTTTAAAGGCGAGACAACTACTTGAGAAAAATTTGTTCTAGGGTTATTGTTTTTTCATCCTTTGTTGTTCACTGTTTGTATTGGTTTTTTTGATATCATGCCAAAGTACTTTATAAATATGAATTTTGTTCACGACAACGATCCTTATAAAGTTTATCTAGGCAGTTTTCCATAAAAATGAACATGTTTAGTTTATGAGGTTTGCAAATCTTATAAAACTATGCTCTAGCAAAGGTATTGTAATAATTTCACGGTTCACATTCTATATTTAACTTTAGGAACACTATAGATAGAAGTTAGAACTTTAGAATAATTACATAACGATCTAGGACAGCAAGGATAATATGATGCTATTTTATTCTATTTTCCAGTATAAATACATAAGCTCACTCAATGTACCATTACCCTATATAAGTCACTCATACGCCCATTAGTTATTAAATTAACATATTTTGTACTTTGCGTAATATTAATAAATATTTACATAATAACCTGATAAATATATTTGATTTACGCATATAACAGTTAACTTGTGTTCAATACGCTTCTGAATTGCATATTAGTTAAGATATGGAAGGCGATGTAAATCAGTCTTTCGAGAATGCACTTACAACGTTAAGTAGTGTTACTGAAATAAGTGGGAATCTACGAAAGGATTTAAGATGCACATACTAAAATCAGTAAGTCTATTAAGACAATGTTTTGTTAAAATGAAAAAGATTTTAGATACTAAAACGAAAGAAGTTGAGAAATTGGAAGAAAATCGACAACAAGAACTTCCTCAAAGCCAACAAGCAGGAACATCGACTGTAAAGCGACAATCATATTCTGAAGTTGTTAAAGGAAATCTCCCAAAAGTACAGGAATGTACAAAATACAAATTACTTATAAAACCTAAAGGCAATCTTACAACTGATGCAATGAAAACAATAATTAAATCAAAAGTAGATCCTGTTGAAATTCAAGTTGGAATAACAAGTTTTAAGTTGATAAGAGATGGAAAACTGCTACTGGAAATTCAAAGTAAAACAGAAATCGAAACAATAATGCAGAAAATCAAGGAAAGTTGTGGGGAAAATTTAGAAGCATTTATGCCAAAAATGAGAAATCCCCAGATGGTAATTTATAACATACCGTAAGAGATAAATTTAGAAAATGCTCAACAAATTATTATTAAACAAAATATAGAAATTAATAATAATAATAATAATATAATAATAATTACTACAACCCATAACCTTAACCAAGGCCCCAGAAGCTATAAGCTTGTGCGGGAGGGAGGGGGCGATTATTATTATTATGTAGGCCCAATGTGCGGCTGCAGCCGACTTATAGATGGAACAGCGCAAATCCCACATTTGTGTTACAGCTAAGGGAAACTGCAGAAAACCTTAACCAGATCTGCCAGCGCCGGGAGTCGAACCCGGGCCGCTTGGGTGAAAGTCCGGCACGCCAGACATTACACTACCAAGGCTGTGAATGTTAAGGAAGACGACATAAAACCTAAATTTATTCATAAAAACTGTAGAAATTTAGTGATAGATGTCACTGCAGCGACAAGAAAAGCAATTCTGGGAAGAAAATTAAAACTTTGTTGGGAAATATGTTATTGCGAAGATTACATATCAATTACAAGGTGCTACAAATGCAGTAAATATTCACATAGGGCACAGGAATGTAAGGGTGAAACAACATGTCCCCTTTGCCGTCTTAAAGAATGTCAAGCTAATATAGCAGAATACAAATGCATTAATTGTAGTAATCACAATAAATATAATAAAAATTCAAAACTAAATGAAAATCATTCATCCTTAGATAAAGATTGTCCTACTTATCAAAACGTAGTTAAAAGGTATAAAAATTCGATAGAATATTAATAATGGATTGTACAATTGAAGAAGAAAGAATAACTGAACATATATCTGAGAATGGAATCCAAACAGCAACAAACAAAACTAAGATTTATGCGGACAACAACAAATATCAAATAGAAATGCAGTGTATACAACTAAATGCTCAGCATTCTAAAAACGTAACTAATAATTTAATGCAAATAATAACAGAATCTACGACAGACATTATTTTCTTACAAGAACCGTATAATGTTAATAATAAATTATCGGGAATATCGAGGCTATACAGGATTTGCACGGCTGGAAATGGAAGAAAAAGGGCAACTATACTAGTTGGAAACAAATTATTTGATGCTATGCTTCTAAAACAATTTCCGGATGAAGATTGTGTCGTACTAGAAATAAAATACAAAGATTTTAAATTTTATGCAATAAGCATGTATTTTGACTGTTGTAGAGAAATTGAAGAAGACCTAAGAAAATTAGAAAATGTATTTGCTTTTATAAAAACAATAGGATGTGTTATATGCGCAAATACAAATGTACGATCAACACAGTGGAACGACCTACAAACCAATACAAGAGCTAAAAAAGTAGAAGACTTCTTAATAATACATGGCTTGCATTTGGCAAATAAAATTACAGAAACACCGACATTTCTAACAAAAAATGGCAAAAGTTGGGTAGATCTAACGCTAACAAATGAGAAACTAGTCTCAAATATTAAAGAATGGAATAATGATACAGACGAAAGTGGGTCTGACCATAGTTTAATAACTTTTAAGATAAAAGAACGATCTACAGGAGAAGAAGAAATAATCTTACCTAGATTTAGATTTATAAGCGATCCAAGTAGATTTAATAATTTTAAACTAATTCTATTAGATAATATGGCCAAGAAATTCAAATGCGAAAGCAACAATGGAGAAGTAACAAATATTGACGAATAGTTAACTAATAAAATCAAGAACAGTGAGAATATTTTTTGAATATATTTTGTTTATGAAAGAATTTCAAGACTGTTTAATAGCTTCCTGTAAAAAAGGCATTCAAGCAATCAAAACCATTGAAAAAGGCAGTTACGGGAAGAACAGTACCATGGTGGAACATGGAATTAACAATGTTGAGGAAGAAAATCAATGCTCTAAGAAGAAGATTCCAACGAACCAAAAACAATGATGAGCTGAGAGAAGAACGAAAGAGTATCTACTTAGAAGAGAAGAAAACGTATTTGACAAGAATAGGCATTGAAAAATTTAAATCCTGGAAAGAATATTGTACATTAACTACATCGTTAAATTCTTGGAATACTGCATATAAATTAGCATCAGAAAAGTTTACAAGCAGTAGTGTTCTTTCAACAATACGTAAACCCGATGGGTCTTATACTACCAATATACGAGAAACAACAGAACAAATGCTAACTTACTTTGTTGCTAAAGATTCTCCAAAAACTGACAATACAACCCAGA
Source organism: Agrypnus murinus (assembly GCA_929113105.1). NCBI lineage: Eukaryota > Metazoa > Arthropoda > Insecta > Coleoptera > Elateridae > Agrypnus > Agrypnus murinus. The sequence goes on from OV816024.1 coordinate 112,592,190, forward strand.
AAGAAATAAGAAAAAGAGTAAAAGAGGAAATTGACACTCAAGACGACAAGGGTTTTATAAAAGAAGAGGTAGAACAGGTGATAAAGAGCATGGACCGCAAAAAGACTCCTGGTGCAGATGGAATAGATAGCAGCATTTATAATGAATTATGTAAGACACTTCCTTTATTTGTAACTGCTACATATTACGAATGTTTAAAAAGGGGAACTTTCCCGAGTATATGGAGAAAGTCTATCATCATACCAATTATCAAACCTGGTAAAGAAGAAAGTGATGACCCATCCAAATACCCATCCATCAGCCAATAAACACAGGTGGTAAAATTTTATAAAAACTATTCATCAGTAGAATAATGTACTATTTGCACTCACACAATTTATTAAGTAAAAACCAATACGGATTTACGCCGCAGAAAAACACGGTTGATGCAATTATGAGTATTAAAAAATTTATTGAAGATATCTTACACAGAAAAATGAAATAATTCTCATAAGTTTAGATGTTAAAGGAGCATTTGATGCTGTCTGGTGGCCATCCATATTATATGCGCTACGTGAATTTAAATGTCCTAGGAATCTGTACATGACTAACTTAAGACTATTTTAACAATCGAAAAGCAGCTATTAATTTAAACACCATCCAATTAGAAGAAACCCCAAGTAAAGGTTGCCCTCAGGGTTCATGTTGTGGACCTGGTCATACATTACGACTCCTTATTAAAACTTAACTTATATAGGCGAACACGGGTAGCAACATTTTCTGACGATCTTCTTGTTGTAGTTACAGGAAAAAGCTTAATTGAAGCAGAAAGCTTTGCGAATGTAGAAATTCAAAAAATTACAAAATGGGCTACCAATCATAAAATGAATTTTAATGAAAATGAATCACAAGTATTAGTAATATCAAGGAAAAGATCAACTGGTAGAAAAGTTGAAATTTACCTCAACGCTGAAATTCTAAAGCAAGTGTCGGAACTAAAATATCTGGGATATAAATATTGAATTAAAAAAAATTTACTTTTGACTCACATGTAGCTTACATAACAAGGAAATGTTACAAGCTCATCAATATACTAGCGTGATTTGCCAAAATGAAATGAGGCCTTCGCAGCGAGGCGTTAAAAATAATATACAACGGGGCTGTACTACCGCTGCTATCGTATGGTATATCAGTTTGGGAAAAAGCATTAACGAAAAAGTGCAATCGAACAAAATTAGAATGAATACAAAGGCTAATAAACATAAGAATAGCAAAAGCTTGCCGTACGTTATCGGCATCGTGTGTTATAGCATGAGTAACGTCAATAATAATTCAGTTAAAAGAAATTTCATTTATAAAATCATACAGGGCAGGAAATTGAATAATTTAGTTTACGATACACCAGCACCAATAAATCAATGGATACATCCAGCCGAAATTCCAACGATACAAGAAACTCAAGATATTTCATACACCTACGAGGCATTTACTGATGGTAGCAAGACTGAAGATAAAGTGGGATCAGGTGCAGCAATTTTTAAAAATAAACAACTAATATGTACACTAAAATACAGACTAAACGGGAAATGCAGTAACAATCAAGCAGAAGGTGTAGCAACACGTGTCATTCACGTGGTTATCATAATTTCTTACTGGTGTTGAATTTAGAAAAACAAATTTGTAAGGAAATACCTATTGGTGTTGTTTCATTATAGCTAGTATGAAGCCTCCAAAGAAAATAATCCAGGCACTACGTTATATTAATGCTCTAATAGTCATTCACGTGGCATTTTCATTGTGTCATTTACATGGATTTATATCTCCACGGACTACAACTTGTCCACGTAAATGACAACTCCTACATACATTCATGTTCTTACATTATGGTATGCAAAGAAAATGTGGAAAAGAAGATGAGAAAAAGAAAATGCGAGAAGAAGAGAAAAAATTAAAAATGATCCAGAAAAGAAACAAATCGAAAAGATTAAACATGATGACTGTCATATCACGTAAAATAAAAATGACTAATTTTTATTTTACTTGTTATCCATTACAAAGCCATTATTAAGCATTATTGTGTTAGAAACATCTTTTTATTATAATATTAAAGTTCAGTTTTTCTATAAAATATAATCTTTGCTGTCATTTGCATGTTATTTGGATCATTTACGTGGATTTAAACACTGTAAATATCGAAAATGTACAGTAATCAGCAGTATGTGTTCTATACAATCAATTAATTATACTCTTTTTTAGAAAAACCAATTTCAACATTTTTCTTTGCCGAGAATTTTTCACATCCAAATTGTGGATTTTGGGAGAAATACCCAAATACGGACAGTCATGTAAATTGCCGGAATACAACGTTTATGGCCGGCTGTTTTGGTCGTTTACGGTTAATGTTACGATCAGTGTAGTAAACCGGCCAATCTCGAAAATGGCATTTGCATGCATAGAAGCATATTTATCAAATATCTTATAATTTTCAACTAACACGTAACCTAACAACTAATCTGCAGTCTTATTATTAATTGAGCTGCCTTAATTATTAATTAGTTTGGTTAAGTAGGTTAGTGTTAGTTTGAAGTTTTACGTTATGAGACTGGTCGACTATTAACGACATTGAGTGGTTTACAACATTGACCATAACAGTATATCTTTATTTTCAATATTTCCTACTGTATAGATGGCCATTGACGATAATAACCGATCAATGTTATTTTCAGGATTAAAATTTGAACAACATTGTCCATATTCACTGGATATTTACTTCAATTACCGGCTTTTAACGTATTTAACCAATCTAAATGGGCTATGACTATAATGGCCGGTTATTAACGATATTGACCAAGATTGCCCGGCACCTCCACCACAATGTCACGTGGGGTTTTGGTGACTGAAGGACGTAGTCAGAGATAGAAGGGAAAGAAAACACAAGGCATAAAAACAACTGTGTACTAATAACAACATTGTCCATATTCACTAGATATTTACTTCAATTACCGGCTTTTAACGTGTTTAACCAACCTAAATGGGCTATGACTATAATGGCCGGTTATTAACAACATTGACCAAGATTGCCCGGCACCTCCACCACAATGTCACGTGGGGTTTTGGTGACTGGAGGACGTAGTCAGAGATAGAAGGGAAAGAAAACACAAGGCATAAAAACAACTGTGTACTAATAGCAAAGTAATAAAATACAAAGGTATTACTGATTGTTATAGAGTTTGAGGACGTACAGGCCCTCCTAATTCTAACAATAAACATCAGGGCGATCGGAACCACCCTATCTAGCACTATATCTACAAACTAAGCGTAGGAGACGAACCCCTAGTGATCTACAACTAAGCAGAACTAAGTAGTAAATAAATTAAAAGGTACTCACTCGCTTGCTTGGAGATGTTGTCGTTTTGGAGTCATTTTCATTAACTGCATTGTAAGCTCAAAGCAAGCTGGTTATATACTGCTCAACGCGGAAAGGTTAGCATAATAGTGGGAAGCCGTAGGTTGGTGTCTCGGGAACGGTGGGTGACTTCTGCAGAGGTGAGTTAGCCGTGCCAAGGCGCGGAGCGCACGGCTTTCTGGTTGCAGGCTTGTGGGTTGGAGCGGAAATTCTTTGAAGGAATGTGCAGCTGTTCGACTAGCGTAGGCAGCTTGACTGCATGTGTACGAACGTGGGTTGTTCATCATAGATGAGAGCAACCTTAGTAGATAAAATGCATTGGAATGGCCAGACGTGGGTGATGCGGCAGTAGCTGTGGATGCGTTTCTTCGAATGAGTGTGCAGCTGGATGTCTGCAATGCAGGGTCTGCAACGGAATGCAAGATGTAGAACTTATAAAATTATTCGAGTCGAAATAATTCCGTTTGTGACACCACATTAACCGTCACATATATGCAAACTGTCATCAATGCCTTGTATAACAGTGTAAATTGTTGCGCAGGCAAGAGTTTAATATTTTTTTGTTTTGTCTGATGAAGTAAATATGACACAGACAATTCTAAAATGTTATTAGTGATTTCATTAAAAACTATATAATTCTTGTTCATTGTTTTTTTTAATTGATGAATAATAAGTGTACACTGTACATGGTGTGACAACTAACACTGATCAATATTACACAGCAGTTTTGGACAAGCTGAAAGCAGGAAAATGCCTCGGAATGATCAAGAAACATTTTTTATACCATTACAATAATCTCTAAGCAAAATTTGACAGAATTGAAGTTCGAGATTATTCCTCATCGACCTGAGTATTCACCTGATTTGGCTCCCTCGGACTTATTCCACCTATTCCCAAAACTCAGAATATTCCTGGCTGGAAGGAGATTTGGGTCAAATCAAGAGGTGATTAGGCCCTAAATGGTTATTTTAACGATCTTGAACGGACTTTCGGGAAGGAATCAAGAAGTTGGAGCAACATTGAACCAAGTGTGCTGAAGTTGGAGGGTATTATTTTGAAAAATAAAATAAAAGTTGAATCATATTTATTTTGTTTTAATAAATAAATCAATCTGGAAACTTTTCAATTCATCCTCGAAAACTGAGAATTAAAAATTTTAAATTATCTATTTCGTAAAACACATTAAAAGAGCAATTGCAACTAACATAAATTTTAGTATTAGATTTTCTCCCAGTCCTAAAAGATTTTCTGGAAATTAAATAACGGAATTTTAGAATCGTCTTAAATTAATAAAGACCTATAATTCACTAAAACCGTTTTTCTTATAAATAATTTCTAAAAACATTTAAAGATTAGCTTATTTATCTAAGATAGCTAAAAGCCACGAAAGTGTTTCCGTGTGTAATTATGTGGTGTATATTTCCAGCCTCGGTCGACAACCAACTAAATGTAGTCGAAATGAAACCGCATGCAGAATATGTACTTTAAATATTAAATATTTAAACCTTTCCTGCTCTATAAACCGAACGTTTTACGTGCGCTTTACAGCCAAGCTAGGAACGGATATCATAAATTCATGTTACATTCTACAAGAAAAAGAATAAAAATTTTTAATTCTAAAATTCCAAAAATTTGTCATTTATATAAAAATTTTGTTATTCTTCAATGTGTTTTATTTTCCTATTTGAATCAGCCTTAGTAGGAGGTTGGTGGCGTTGTTTTTCAAGAAAATGCTTTGAAGATAAAAATTTTAGAAGTTTGGCTACAAACGAGGTCACTGCTAAGTTCTGTTTTTAAAGTAAATGTTGTGTTTGAACAAAGATATTATTATAGCACAACCAAACTAATTACAACTTAAAGGTTGTGTTTTGTATAAATTCTATACTTACAAAAAGTTAAAGTTTGTATTAAATACCTTTAGCGATGTTTGTTGACATGTAAAAATAAAATGTTGATGAAAAAAGCGAAGAAGCGTTCTCGAAATACGAAAAGGAATTAAACACACTTTTAGTTGTAATTTTGTAAAACCTGCACACATTTATTAATGACATAACCATCATAACTGGCTGTTTGCTTCTGGTACACGCACGTTCTTTCAAAAAATCTGCAGGTATACTAATTTTTTTGAGATTGTTGATTCAATATCTTAATCTTTTTACGTTAATCAGTTTGAGGAAATCTTATCAAATCTCATCTACGGAAGAGCCTCAAGAATCTCCTGGATTTTTACGCCTCTGCAAAGGCTGAAGACCTATACAGCGGGTGTTTAGCCAACACAATTGCTTTATTCGTAGGATTAAGCAGTCACTAACGGCATTAAATGATCTGAGATTATGAGTTTGTATAGGTACATAATTATATATCTTTACAGCGCAGTAGTATCTAGCGTCTTAAAGTCCTTTTTCAGCTATGGATTTGTATTGGTGATTCTTAATGTTTCCAAAAAAATCGCAAAAGAAGCAAACAATTTGGTTGCAAAGTCCATATTTAGGGTCTCTTGCTGAAGGGTAAGTTTTATCTTGTTTACATTTCGTAATACGTCATTTCGCATCTTTGTAACTATCATTTTTTTGCTTTGTGTGATGTAGTTAAGTTATAACCGATTGGCTACGCGCTAAGTTGCGTTCGTGTTCCAAAATGAGGTATTTTGTATGTTTCCAGTTAAAGAAGCAATCTAGAATACACTAGGTAGAAAAAGGAAAAAGTTGATTTGTCTTTCTATCTTGATAATATATCATTGTTTAGCTAACAATGTGCTATCGTTACTTAATCTTGTACAAAATATGAATTTGAAGCCATCTCAAGGCATATATGACCTAAAACAGACAACGTGCATGGTTGTGGTGGTATATGCAAATATTTATTACCTTGCTTACAGCTTTAATTTATAAAATATTTCTTACAAGTCAACGATTTGGTAGTTTCATTATAATTTTGTTGATTATAAGGATTAAAAAACTTGTGTGGGGTGAAATATTTCATTAAGTTGTTGTCACTTACGGTTTCTTGGGCGCAACTGAGAAATAAATGTAAATGTGGGTATTGTTTTTTATAGATGTATTGGTTTGAAAATACAAATTTCTGTTTTTTACCTTGGTGATTTGAAATTATGTAATTTAGTAGTTATTTTATAGTTTGGATATCTCAAATTATGTAAATAATGTTCAATAGATTGTAAGGAATAGAAGGATGTAACTAGGTAGTTTTAATTAAGTAATTTAAATTTTAATTTATAATTAAATGCATTTGAAAAATGATTTGGTTGACAAGTTCTAGCTATTTTATTATTGTGTTTAGTACAAGTATTTGATATTATTAAAATAGAAAATTATTTTCTCTATTTAACTATAGAATTTATTTAAATAATTATTAGTAATTATAAACAATTATGTGGTAGTATGTTTATTTAGTTCCAAATTGGCATTTGTTTCTAACTAGAAAAATAACCATAGCAATGGTTTGTTTTTAAAAAAATATAAATACAGCAATCGTCTTCGTGGCAAACTCTCTGTAAATTTAGATCTTTCAAGCAATGCATATGTGCCTAGAGCAAAATTCTAAAATTTAAAGGTTATGTTGTGAGTTTATGAAATAATATTCAGTACTGTGAATTTTATTAGTGCATAATTTTTTTGCAAGAAGATTTTTTATGAGTTATGACATCAATCTTAATTAGAAATTGGATGATGGAAGGGAATTTATCAATTTAATTATTAAATAGACTTACCTTATCTCAAGAAAACAGCTGGATTTAAGAATTTTTATTATTACCATTTCATTTGGACATTTATATGAAGAGAGGTAAATTTTTGTATTTCAAGCATATTAATTATGAACCATATGGATGAAAGAAAATTTCTGTTTTGTTACTACATTAGTTGGTAATTGAAAAGGCGCCAATAAAAGGTATTTTTTAAATATTTTAAACTATTTAAATAGTTTAATTGTACTGGTTAAGATAATACGAATGACAGATATTACTTCTGAAGATAAAAAGAATTAGACTATCTTAGAATTGATCTTTCTTTGATTTAGGGTACCCAAATTTTATGTTTTGATTTATTGAATTTTTTGTCTGTTCATATGTTGCCTTAGGTAAATTTTGTCATTTCAATTCTAAAGCAACTTTGGTTTATTTTTTTGTTTTGTGTGTAGTTTAATTATGTTTCATAGATCTATATTTAGTTATTGACCTATAAAGCAAACCGCCTGTTGAGTCTCAGTTGTGATAAGCTTCACAACAATTATTTTAGCTGTAGCATTTTTCTTTTATGCTAATGGTAAGTGGTTGATATTTTGTATATATTTTTACTGTGCTTTTATTGGCCTGTTTTATGTGTTGTTTGTGTTTTATACTGATAGTTAAATCAATTTTAATAATATATTATGCCGGCCGTGGACGAGTGGTGTCAGTGCATCACTCGTGTTCCAAGGGTCGTGGGTTCGAATCCCACTTGGGGCGGCGGGACTTTTCTAATTGGAAAATTCCGCCACCTCAACTATGGATGTGTGTATTCGTGTTGCATGTTAGATGGGGAGACAGATAACCTTAGCAGTTGGTTCCCCCGTAGTGTAGGCGTCAATAAAAAAAATAATAATTTATCAAGTTTCAATCATTTTCATAAACAATTTACAACACAATTTTAAATAAAAAATTGCCTACCAAATTTTTATTATAGCAGTATGTATACCATCCACATTTTCCATGTATCAGTCGCATGAAAATTTTAAAGTACTTTTATTCAGAAAAAGTTAGATAGGAATGATTTAGGAGTTATTCAATGTCCCGTCGCGAGTTCTGGCTTAACATTTGTTGTTATATATTTACGTGACATACCTGACATACTGAATATTTAAGTCAACTAATCGAGTGTTTGCGTATAATACAATGAAAATGATTTATTAAATTTTTTTAGTATTCAACATTCAATGAAAATACCGGCCCCACTTCAGTATATCATGTTCAAAATTGTAAAACTGCGATTACGTTGTGTGGGTTAGCCAATATTACGTGTTTCAACGAATATTTCAAAAAATATAATAGAGCAGTGTTTGTTATTGAATTTTACATGATAATCCTCTTCCGTGGTCGAAATCTTATACCCAGTTACGATTATTACGTGGGGCTAAACAATAGATGCAATTTCATACACATTTATGGATCAAATTGCTATTTAACAATTAAAATGAGTACTTAATTTCGATTATTCTTTTTAATTTATTGGTTTAATCTTTACAATTACAACAAATAACATTTAAACATAATTATAACATTAAGGTGATATAGTAAAAAATTAAACGCGAGTAACTAATATTTATATAATCAATAGTATCTTACTTTGAAGAGTAGATTTTAAGCTCTTATAAGGGTATTTTAATTATATACAGGTCGTACAAAAACACCATTTTTAACAATTATGCTTAATCTAATGCTGAAGCTGCTAGTTATTTATTTATTTATTTCGGACACTCAATTAGGTATACAGTGTGCAGAACAAAGAAGCCTCTAGCTTGTGCTTGCTACACTACTAAATCCATGAAGTTAGCTTCGATATCTGAGTCAGTAATGCAAAAAAGTATTTTTAAAATGCTTTAAAAGGCGTGAGTGTTTTCTGGGAACGATTGAATATGTCGCAGTTGGTTTAGGATTGCTAAATAAAACTGCACACATGCATACTGAAATATTTTTAATTTCTGTCTCTTATAAAATATTATTGGGATCCAAACCCTACATGATTTTTTAATGGAATAGTTAAAGTTAAAGTATCAAAGATACATTGTCAGCTTCGGTGAATTAGTGGTTTGTGTGTTGTTTTTTTTTTCATTTTTCATACCGGAGAAAACTAAAACATGCCTTCTTTTCGGATAGGAAACAAACCATTACAACAGTAACCATGAACTAGTTTGAAACCGTAAAAAGGGGGGGATCAGCCAAGTTTTCATTTTGACATACTACAATACAAAATGAAACGTAAATTGGCCAACTCATTTTTGCGGTTTCAAACTAGTCCGTGATTGCTGCTGGTACAAACCTATTATTTTTTGGTGATATAATACACTTAAGTACAAAATTCCAAACGCACTTTTGATGGAGTTACTTTTTGCTCATACTTTATCATGTGTGTTTAATTTGCTGTAATGCGAATTTTTTTTGTAAATAGTTTTTTAATTTTTATTAAAATATATCATTTATTTTATTTATTTATTTATTTTTGGGCGAGGAATCAGGATGGCGGAGCATTCTTCGTACCTCATGGCAGCGATTGCTATGATCATTTGGCCGACCCTACTAGAATTTAGCCGAATCTGGGGGAATTCCACCCCCAGTAGGGATTTTTAACGTGCCAAACATCGCATTGACACGGGACCTACAGTTTTACTTCCTATCCGAGAAGAAGGCATGTTTTTAATTTTTCTCCGCTATGAAAAATTACCAGCTCGGCCGGGTATTGAACCTGCGACCCTTGGTAAAATATATCGGTTTGCGTAATTATAATAAACTTGTATGTTTTTTTACCTCGTTTAAATCGAATATACTTTAAGAAAACTAGAATGTTAATGGTGCCCGTAATAATGTGTCCACCGATAGTAAATCTTCCTGGATGTCTTTTAAGAAAAACAGAAATATCCGAACCATTATGGGCCTGGGCTCGTAATTATATTATATTAGAGACATAATTAGATTAGATATGATTTCAAAACTCTGTAGGATGGAGTTTGTCTTTAAAGTGCTGCTTTTTATTAACTTTGTGGTAAAGTCGTCTTTTTCCCAAATGTCTTGCTATCTGAAACTAAGTAGTTCAAATTTACGTCCTATCAGAAACTGATTTAGCTTTTTAACAGACCAATAAATTTTTAATAGGAGCAAGTACTATTGATTTCATATGATCTAGGACAACAAGGCTAATTTGATGCTATTTTATTGTTTTTTCCCAGTGTAAATGTATAAGATAAAATCATAAAAGTAGCATCATATTAGTCTTGCTGTCCTAGATCATTATGAAATCAATAGTACAGCTGCAAACGCATAAGCTAGCATCACAAATTAATCTCAAAGGTTTTATCAGGATCGTAATGAACTAAAATCTTATTAGACTGCATGTCTGCGTCTGTTTTTGTTGCTAACTTAAATCGTTCTCAAATGCAAAATCGCATTCTTTTGTCCAGTTGAAATCTTTACTTTTAGGTAATAAATTTTATAATGGTTTGTAATTTCTTAAGAGAAAAGTTTTTTAGAAATTTTGAATAGTAATTTAACCGATTTAACTTTATCGTTTTTCTTTTTTATTCCAAATACGTGTTCCAAATAATAAACGCTGTCTCTAAAGAACTCTCATTTTTCTATGTTTAACCGAAATCCTGACTTTTGCAATCGGTTTAACTTTCTTTCAAATTTTCTACATGCTCTTGCACTGTTTTTCTTGTAACTACTATATCGTCTAAGAAGTTTACTATCCCTTTTGCTCCTTGTAGAACTCTATCTACAATTCTCTAAAAAATAGAACAACCTGGATAGTGCCACATGGGAGACGTTTTAACTTATAAATATCGTATAGTGTTCTCCATTACAGTATTTCAGCAGTCTATAGTTTTTACATACCCTAATAAGACTTTTTCCATCAGCTTTCATCACCGGTACTAAAGGCGTTCTCTAGAAAATTATAATTCTCTACTGAGAATTATAATTCTCCGTGCTGTAGATTTTTTGTCATAGAGTTTATCTTTTAGAATAGAAAGATTAGGTGCCAAATAACAATTCCCAACGGCATTTCTCTAGGTTAGTTAAAATAAGAGACTTTTAATTTTGAAGTTTGGGTGTGGTTGTTAATTTTACAGTGGGCACTGTCCACCCTGCCGACCTCATCGAGCCGCCACTGGTTACAATGGCAAATTGGCCAATCAAAGGTCTTTGTTGTAAATTCGTTTCTCCTGACCCCGTCCATTGTGTAAACTCAGAGGCGTTTTTGTCATGCATTCAATTTGCCAGTGCACGCCGAAGTCCCAACAAAAAAATTTGAGATGGGTAAAAGAGGGACAGTGTAAGCTCAAAACCTGCCGGTGTACCCGTAGAGCTCGTACACAAGGTAATATTGTAGTATACAGATACAGAGTAGCCGTTGAGAGGGGTTTACAATTCTGCAATTCGCCACCCGATTGCACTTCAGAGCGAAGTTTGCGACGAATCTTACATCTGGATTTGAATCTCCGTCCGTATAAGATACAGATAGTCTAGAGGTTGAATCCTATTGATAAAGTTAATGGCCTCAATTTCTGTAGGTGATTCTTTGAAACATTGAACAACAATGCAGAAACTCTTGATAAACTGATCATCTGACGAAGCTCACTTCCATCTTAGTGGATACTTAATAAGCAGAACTTTTGCTACTAAGCCCAACACAATCCAAGAGAAATGCATGAAAACCCACTACATTACCAAAAGGTAACGGTGTGGAGTGTCCACATTTGATGTGGTCGGACCATACTTCTTTGGAAAAAACGGTCACGCCGATACAGTCAATACTCAATACAATACTGATTACTGAATACTGAATGGCGCTCAGAAGAGAGCAGAGATTAGCGAAGATAATGTCATCACATCCAGCTCAGATATACAAATCAGGAAGGAAAGCGAAAAGAAGGAACCAGCGCCTAAAAAGAAGAAAATAGATCAACAGAGTTAAAGTAAAACTTGTATTTGTTGAACACAACTAAAAACAGTGTAAGTACTTAATAAACATGGTACTATAGTACACTGAGAAAAAGGTTTATTTCCAAATACAAAATGTATTTACTTAGGTACAATTGAGAGTTCTTTAATTAAAGCTAACAAATCTTTTTAGTTTAATATTGCTGTTTTTAAAAGAACGAAACAAGATATTTTGCTTCAAGTTGGTACTTTATTTGAGTATAATTTATTTCAGTGTTGTAAATATTTTTTGACTTAACGCTATCAGTTTAGTTGACCAGCTCATAAAATGAATTATTATAATGGGACTGATTTAATGTGAAAGTTGCAACAAATGTTTAATAAAGTTCTCAGAACTAAATTATGAATTGCTGATATTCTATCCGTGCAGAATTTAAAATATTTATTTAAATGAATTGCAGTTAATTTAGTTTTACGATCTCTTTGTTCATCAAATGTACGTTAAGATGACGCGTCCAAAAAGATTGCATCACAACATTTCGACCTTCACCAAGTTTGGAAGTTCTATTACACGGGTTGCAGTTGTAGTTAATTGTGATTACTGATTAAGTGTTTATTATTTCAATGAGTGACCAAAAAAGTTAAAATTCTTTTAATGTTAATTGGAACTGGAAAGAACAGCTAATTGATTATTTTAAAGGTAAGAAAAATTTGATTGATTAGTGCAATATTTAAGTAAGTCATTATGTAATTCTTATTAGAAGTACCAGTAACTAATCAAAGTACTAACTATATTCAATTAATTTTTAAATAGTTTTATATTACACTGAAAGAAGGAAATTGTTAAATCAAAGAAGAAATCAGCATATTCTAAACTTTAAATATGTGTGCAAAATAAAATGTTAATTTTGGTTTGTATGTTCAACAATCTGCATCTTTTGGTTAAAGGTTTAAACTGTTTTAACATTCGTTTTAAACAAAATTAACATTGTTGATCTTATATTAAACAATTTCTAATGTTGTGAAAAATGTTTTTACCTCTTCGCTTTAAGTTTTAAGAAAATATAAATATCAAACAAAACAATTATATTTAATTATCATTAAAACTTTATTCAAAGCAACATTGGTAAGTGGTAGTCTTTTTGTTGTGTCAACAATAAATAATTTTTGAACAAGAAATTTTTGAATCAACATTTTCATTTCTCTCAGTGCATACATTTATCATGTTTGTTTAAATATTAGGAGTTTGCAGATTCGGGAATAGTGATGAAGTTATCATTTATACGAGTATCATCCTTGGTTCCACCAGCACTGAGCACCGGGGGCATATACAGTTCAAGCCAAGCAAGGTAACAGCAATTTTGGAAACCTACCACTCATGAGGCAAAAGAAGGCATTATTTTACATGTGAAGGTACAAATATATTGCATTAAATCATAAAGTAATAGGTATGTCAACAATAAATCATTTTTCAACAAGAAATTTTTGAATCAACATTTTCATTTCTCTCAGTGCATACATTTATCATGTTTGTTTAAATATTAGGAGTTTGCAGATTCGGGAATAGTGATGAAATTATCATTTATACGAGTATCATACTTGGTTCCACCAGCATTGAGCACCGGGGGCATATACAGTTCAAGCCAAGCAAGGTAACAGCAATTTTGGAAACCTACCACTCAAGAGGCAAAAGAAGGCATTATTTTACATGTGAAGGTACAAATATATTGCATTAAATCATAAAGTAATAAGTATGTCAACAATAAATAATTTTTGAACAAGAAATTTTTGAATCAACATTTTCATTTCTCTCAGTGTATACATTTATCATGTTTGTTTAAATATTAAGAGTTTGCAGATTCGCGAATAGTGATGAAATTATCACTTATACGAGTATCATCGTTGGTTCCACCGGCACCAGGAGAAAATGCAGTTCAAGCCAAGCAAGGTAACAGCAATTTTGGAATCCTACCTCATGAAGCAAAGGCGGTGATTATTTTACAGGTGAAGATACAAATTATTGCATTAAATCAAAAAGTAATAAGTATCTTATTCATTATTTTTGTTACAGAATCCTGGTGCACACTGGATGTGTAAACATAAACAAGACTAAAATAAAATGTCCAAGTTTGGATTGACCTTTCAACAATTCATTATATGTTTGTAGTAGTGAGTCGTTCAATAACAGACATTCAAAAGTTTATGTTGCCTATTTCAATAATACTTGATAAATATTATGTTGATGTTTCATTTATTCAATGATTTTCATTAATTATTGGCTAATTTCATGCCAAATCACCTAGAGCTATTTGCTTCAAGTCTTAAATTTTTTCAAATTTTTTCTTGTATAGACACATAAATTATGAAATGTCATTAAATTAATTTTTTCAGATTTCTTGGATGAAAACAGCCGGAGATTTTTGAAAATTTCGATATCTTTGCAAATACTGCTATCCTACGCTGCGCATCATCTGACTTATTGTCATTACTCTGTTTTTTCTGAGTTATCTGGCTCATCCAAGTGTCAGATTAAAAGCTAGTTTTTAGATCTTTCAGATTATATCAAGTAACGTTCAAGGACATGCACAGTAGAATAGCAAATTTTAGTGTTTTATACCTTTGAATCTTGTTTTATAGAATTACCTTAGCATATACGTGGCTTGGTTAAAAAACAAAAAGGGTGTTCTTTGTAGTTTTAAAAAGATTATTTTTGAAAAAAAATTGTTCTCAGAGCCTCCTCTTTTTCTACTGTTCAATGTCTGTTGCACGTTTCTTGGTATACTCTGAAAGATCCAAAAACTAGTTTTAATCTGATACCTGAATTAGCCAGATAACATAAAAAATAAGGGAGTTATGACAATTTTAGCCAGATGATGTAAAGTGTGGGCAGGGACGAACCTAAGGAGTTTTTTTGGAGGGGGGTAACCTTAAAATTGCCAACTTATTAAGATGAAAATACCAACTACTAGTAAGAAAATATTTTTATTTGTACCTAACATTATATGAAGCAAAATTAGTATAAATCTTATTTTTACTTAAAACTCTCCAACGTGTACTATGTATGGCAATTAGATTAAATTTAAAAAAAATAAATTGTTTTGGACACATTTTCTTATCTTCTCAAATTGTGAAATTGCCAACTCTCGCTCAAAATTATCAACTTTGAGGGGTGAGCTTCCCCTCCCACCCCCCATGGGTTCGTTCCTTAGTGTCGGATAGCAGTATTTTCACCCAAAAAATTAGTTTAATGTCATTTCATAATTCAAGGGCATCTGATCAGAGGAGCGAATTGTGATTTTTTGTTTTGTAAGACATTAATCTGGTCATACAAAACATTCGCCTGTTTTGAGAGACAAAAGATCACAAATTTGGTGATACGCCCCTCTAATCTGATGCCCTCGAATGTATCTATGCAAGGAAAAAATGTGAACAAAATCTGAGATATCGAAGCACGGTCATGTTTTAAAATAAGGTGATTTGGCATGAAATTAGCCTATTACTAATGTAGAAAAATGTTTTGTATCTGTAAATTTGAAATAAAACACATTAAAGGTAAATCAGATGTTTTATTGTCTAAAAAGAATGGTGAAGTTTTGTGAACAAAACATGATTTCATTCAATTTTTATAAATAATTAAAAGAAGTAACAATCAATTCTATTAACAATTTTATTTAGTTGTGACATGCATACTTTAATTATGAATATTTTGCTTGCCTTGAGGTAAATAATAATTTAATTTCTTTTAAACTAGCCAACCTTGCAATAAAATTTTCATTAATGTAAAAGAACAAAAAATTTGGTTGTTACAAATAATCTCGAATTATGAAGAAATAATCCGAAGAATGAAACAATTCTGAAGCATACTTACGGGAAGACGGCCTACATTTCCTACAACCTAAGATTTAGGTGATCTAAATAATTAGTTCTATGTTACAACTATTTTACTTATGTTATGGCAAATAAGCCATAGGTTGTAGGAATTATATTTAGTTCTGTGAAACAAATAATATATTTGACTTAACTTTCCGCTTTGTTTCTTTAGAAACACTTTTATTTCAGTTACATAATTCTTGACTCTACTAAATTATTGCTTAATTGTAATATCGAACTTAAGCCTTTGGTTCATATAACTCTATCTTTCTTTCGCCGTATTCAACTTTAGTATTTGTTTACCTCAAATAAATTTTAGTTACATCTAATAAACCTTTTTCTCAGTGTAGTCAGTACATTAGCTTATAGATTGTATTGTATCTGATTGCGAATCAAATTTCAATTAAAAAAATTGAAACAAAATAAAGACATGGATTCATAATTCGGCATTTAATTCAAAAGCTCATTTTTTTATAAAGAAACATTGCTTGAATCAGGCTGGAATTTTGCAGTATGATAGGGGACATCAGGAAAGAAATTTTATAAATAAACGCCCGCTGCCCCCTCACTACTCCATCTGCCATTCAAATTAGCACTTTAAATGGTTTAAATGCATTTTGAAGTGACGCCTGGTGGTGTAGAAATTTAAAATTATATTTGTTTTTGTATCTACTTTCAATTTTCTTTCAAACAAGTCCAAAAACACCCCGAAAACTGTATTTTTAAGTACTTTTCAAACTTTAAAATTAAAAAATTCTTTTATTTTAACTAATCTAGAGAAATACCGTTAGGGAATTACTATTTGGCACCTAATCTTTCGATTCCAAAAGAAAACTCCTATGTCAAGAACCAATGTCAAGTTGAAATTAAATAAACGTTCAATTTAATTTTTCTCCATTATACCTACCCAATTCGTTTTTAAATAAATCTCTAAATTCAGATAACACATCATCTAATGTTTAACTTATTGAATTAATGTTTGCATATTAGGTGTTACAAATGCTATTGTGATACCGAATAGATTTAAAAGATCTTTACCCATAAATATCTTATTAGGATATCTTATTAAGTTTTTATATTAATTATTATTATTAATTTCAGTTTCTGTAATAATTTGCCTGGCAGGTAAAATGTCCTGACCATTACATGTTTTTAATTTTACTTGAGTGGATTCTATAGTTTCGTTTTAGAAAACTTGGATTGAATAATAGAAAAGGTATAAACGAAACACCTGCGCCTGCATCCATCTCCATATCTACCTTTACATTATTAATGTTAGCTTTAAGAACAATAGGTTGTACATAATTTAAATTATCAATAACATTGAAAGCTTCTATCCCATCTTCACTATTACTTTTTAGATTTTCATTTGGGTTACTGTCTACATAATAACTAGTACCTGTAAGCTTAGTACAGGTCGTAATAATATGGCTTTTTTACCATACTTTTTACAAGAACACAGCTGCATTCGTTTGTGCTTGATATAAAATCTGCAATGAGTTACGAAGTTATTGCCGTATACGGTACTTTGTTTAAAACACTTACTTTTAAAGATGTGACGATTTATGATCATCATAAAATAATATCCTGGATATTGGAATGTAGAATTTATTCAATACAAAATAAAGCAAGGCAATGTATGCATAAAAAACAAGAATGGGAAAAGATATCGGCAATAAAATTTTACAACAATCTGGAATAGAAATATTTTTCTTTATGTTAAAAAGTTCGAGTAAGTATTGTATTGTGAAAAGCTGCAACAGGAGAAAATCGATAACTAGTCAGTTTCTGAATTCTAAATAAACAAAGCGAAATCAAAAAAGTGAACAAATAAAAACAATGACACTAGGGTAAAACATTTAAGGGTCATTCTTGTGAAAACTTATATTCGCATGTCCAAGATGGTTTTTCACCTTAATCTCTTAATTAGTGACGAAACAATTTTTTTAGTAAACATTGTATTGCATTTTAATCTTCATATAAAACATACTATTAAAATTTTGTGAAAATTAGGTCACAATACGTGATAAATCACCTCCGTGGTCTGTCCCAATATTACTTAAATATTTAAACAAACAAATTTCATATATATTTACTTTAATTCTGTTCTAGCAGTATTGAACATAATCATATTTTAAACCTTATTAAATGTTTTAATGTAGAAATAAGAGTATATGGTGAACAGTTTTGTGTAAAAAAGACATATCAACTGTCACGAAATTTTATTTAATCATCTCCGTGGTCCATGAATACAATTTAAATAAAAGCAGCATTTTCTACGTTAAGGAAGAAATAACATGTCAGTCATAAGTAAAGAGTACTGTTGTAAAGTGACTAATGGCTAGATGACCGCTGATAGAGTTAACAAAATATATTGAGATGTTAAAACCCCAAGAAATATACAGTTTGCCCCGTCGCTAGCTCAAATCTCAGTCGGTAAAGCAAGTAACAACTTTCTATGAAAGAAAACGGACTTACCTTAATAATGACTATTTTTAAGTAAAATGAAGCTGCAGAGATCAACTCCTTGGCTGGGAAACTGTAACAACTGTCAATCAAAGATACCAATACAAACAGAATATATTTTTTTATTACACACAACACAATAAAATCCAATAGCATTAAATCAAACAAAATTGCATTAACATAGAACATAACAAAAAATAAAATAACACAAAATAAGAAAAAATTAAAATATAGAAATTCTCAATTATACTACTATAAACTAACTACTAAAGAAAATGTTAGACTTTCAAACAAAGTTAAATTCTGTCAACCAAAAAATTAAATTAAATTACCTAAATGTTAAAACTCTTGCAATTACTCTCATAAATTTTATGTTCTTCTATTATTGTTCAAATCAGGGCCGGCGTAAGCTTTTGTGAGTCCGGCTTCAAAGAAGCATTTGCCTAAAAAAACTCCTAAATAAATTATTTATTATAAACACATTATTACATATTAATATAACAATAGGATCATAAAGTATCATTATAATTATTTACGAAGCACACGAAGTCTTTATTCTCGCATGAGCGCATTTTTTGAAGCATGAGCGACGAAGAAGCGAGTGATTCCTTTGCGCGAATGCGTCGAAGATGATTTCGCGCATCGAGTTTTGCACAAAACTTTTTTAAACGAACGTTCATTTCGAATTTAAAGTAAACAAAACCAAGTAGCACGGCCTCCTCAATTTGAGAGGCGAACGTCTCTTACGCAGCAGGTCGCGTTGAAAAGATTTCTGGTTTGGACAGGTTACGTATTGTGGCGCCATCTATCAAGTCCTGTAGTGACTATTTCATCCATAACGTTATGAACCAAAAAGAATATGCACTTTTTCTTAGATACCACGTATTCCAACGGTTATATTGTAACTATGTACAAGTAACCATGACGAATCGAATATACGAACCTTTGTATAATCGCTGTAATACAAGCCTTTGTATATTCACCCGCATGAGACTCAATTCTTAAATTTCATGATATCCATGAAAACTCCATAAACAGTAAAATAAATTATTAGTAAACAACGCAATGTTTTTCTAATTGTGCATTTTAGACTGTTGTTCTCGTTTTAGTTGCAAAATGAATCGTTTTAGAACAAACTCCACAGAAAATATCGATGAACTAAATTCATGAAATAGTCTACCTGTATACAACTTGACGATCTAAAATACTCGAAACTCGACCTATTGCCTAAAAAAACACCACTCGACCGTCCGTCTCGTGGTGTTTCAGGCAATATATCTCGTAAAATCGAGTATTTTCGTTCGTCTTGTTGTATAATCTCTGATTATGCAATATTGGCTCGCCATCTAGATTAGATAAACATTAGCATCAATAGTTTACTTATTGTTAGCTTAGGTTAGGTTGAGAAAAACTTGCTTTTGCATAGCGTTTTAGTTAGGCAGTGGTGTTTAAGTTAATAAGTTGTAGCAACCAAATTTTGAAGGCTTCGGGGTGTTTGCTCCAAAAATGATATTCGGAATCAGCATAAAATTCCCGTTTAAATAAGACCAACTTGGTCAAAAAATATTTATTGGGGGAATTCTTTCATTGTTCCAAATTTTATTATTATCAAGTCAAATTATTTTTACGGAGCCTAA
This sequence comes from Agrypnus murinus, assembly GCA_929113105.1. Taxonomy (NCBI): domain Eukaryota; kingdom Metazoa; phylum Arthropoda; class Insecta; order Coleoptera; family Elateridae; genus Agrypnus; species Agrypnus murinus. The sequence goes on from OV816024.1 coordinate 112,612,195, forward strand.
AAGGGCCAATGCTTTTTGCATCTTTTTGAAGCACAAGCGTGTAAACACTACGTTTGCGGTTAACTATTCGCAAAATGTCATTTTGAAAGTGGCCAATTAAAAAAATTATTTCTCTGGCCTTTTTCTTTGGAAAGTTTTTAATTATATCATCAAAATTTACGTATAGGTTGAATAGTGGGAGTTTGCTTTATCAGCCGTTTTTGACACGAAAACATCGGTGTGACAGCAGATAAAGCGGAAGGAATACAACCTTCCTTTTCACGTTTAGAGACTACCAATTGTTTTTTATTTTAGATTCTAACAAATACTTTAATATTAACTATTAATATCGGAAACTTATTTTGAAAAATGAGAGACAAAATTTAATAGCGCCTTTTGCAAATGTGTGCAAACAAACCTTACATTTCTAAAATATTTGGAAAGTAATTAAAAAATCGTCATTGTAATGAAAGATTGAAGAGTTTAGATAAATTGTAAAAGTTTATATATTTTAGCGTAACGGTAATAAGCCATTGTTTAACAGAAGTAGTGCTATTTTTTAATTAAATGTTAAGATTTAATTTAATTAAATCTAAAGTGGGTTGTGTATATAAAACATTATTTAGCAGCAAAATTACATTAAAATTAGGGTGTCAAAATCAAAATATTATATCAAAAATATTGTGATATAAAATGGCGGTCCCCCTATTTGCATCTGGTAAAGTATATGGAGTTTCCGGTATTAATAATATTAAAGTATTTCATTCTAATTAAAAACATATGGAAACAAAGGAATATTGTAAACATCAAACCAACCCAAAGATTGGATTTGACATTTGCAATTTACAAAAATTATACAAATTTCTATATTAAACTACAGAAAAGGTTAACTTCCTGAATCCAGAGACATAAAGGTATTTAATACTTTATTGTTGTATACGATTTAGTTCCGATGAGAAAATGTCACGACTTTACTAAAAATAGTAATAATTCTATTCAAACATGTCACCACTAAATTATCCTGTGGGAAAAAAATCAACTTTTTTCATTAGTCTTAAATCCAGAAAAGTACTTACGGCACTAAATAAATCAAAATAAAATTTACCAGGGCAACACAGGCATGTGAATATTTTTAAATAGAAGTTAAATGATAAACTCCTAAACTAAGTTAACTTCATACAGTTTGAATGATGTTGTTTAACGAAGCTCCAACAAAACTTCCAAGAACATACTTGACATAAGGCAAAACGGTAACTTAACGAACAATACAAAAAAAAACCGTAAAAGAAAATCACCCATACTTGCAAATTACGTAAGGTAAGTAACTTTTGCTTATATAAACCTCATAATAGACCGTTTAGTTTAATTATAGATGCAGTTTACCAGGATCTGAGCTAACGACCGATATAATAAAGAAAAATCCCATATCTCCTTCCTACGTACCAGGATTTGTATTAATAAGATTAAAAAGATACTTCAACGGTATCCTTAAATTGAAATATGTAAATTTAGGTGCATGTTAACATCAAATGAATAAAATTGTTCCACTAAGGAACCCTGTTTCGAAAATTATTTTCAAAGTTTTAGGTTATGTACTAATAGATCGGAAAATGAAATAATTTTGCATGAAATGTAATTTTAACAATCATATTAAGCATATAGCATGAATTTCTACTAAAACCTGTCTTTAACTTGCTTCAAATGTAATCGTTAAACTTTAATAGCAACTTCATAGCCTCAAATTTACCCTTTACATGTGTTAATATATTAAATTTCGTCACCCGCGGGGTCATCATCTCCGTGATCTTTTAATAATCACGGAGGTGTCTGGGTGGTAACGCAAATGACTAATATGCCTATTTACAACTATACCCTTAGCCAGTTTGAGGAAAAATGCAATAAAAGCTTGTTGCTCGTGAAAAATAAAAATAACGTTATTTTTAAATTACCAGTTAAATACAAATTTATTGTAAAATACAATAAACTCTATAGATAAAAGGTTTTTGTAATATTACGGAAGTGTTTTGTGTGTATTTTATTATTTAGGTTCTTTAAATTTTGATTTTCTTTAAGTTATCATTAAACATGCAAAACTGTACTGATGTTTGATCATTCCTGTAGCCATGTCGACTGCGTTACTCTTGTGTCCACTTTGTAACCAACGACTTTTAAAAAATCAGCATAAAAAGTGGTAATTAATTAAAATCATCTTTTTATTCCGATAATAGTTTACAAAGTATATTCATTAGTATATCTATAGTGATTTCAAATTATTTTTATGAATTTGTATTCAAGAACAAATTTAAATCATTATCAACACGTTTTTACAAGAATGACTAATATTGTTTATTTAGTATATTTAACTAATCACAGGTCGGCTTAATATCGTGTAGTTACTTTAAATTTTTCACAGAGTAATTTTATGAGAGTTAGAAGCCACCAAATATAATTTATTATTGATTCTAGGGTCCACTTCCAAAATAGTCATATGACAGCCAAATAATCCGTTAAAATATTCAGTGTTCTGCAAAAAAATTATTTTCAGGTATATTAAAATTAATATTAGCTATGTATATTAATTCTATAATTCTTTATAAAATAATGTTTTGCGCTATTGCAGACCAATTCTCATGTAAAAGGTATTTGAAACTGTAATGTTAGCTGCCAATATTAGATTAGTCCGGGTTAACCTGTGACATTTTAAGATTGTGACTTTAATGTAATAAATCGAACATTCCATTCCAATGGTTTCTGACAAATATTAAATTCATGAACCCAGTTCTGACTGTATTATTGAATTGAAAATGTAAAATGTTCTTGTAAGCTCGATTTTATGAAGTTGTTACGATATGTATTACAAATTCTAAAATATTGCTCTATTTCTTAAAAAAGTTGGTGATTTAGATACTTGCGTTAGATCATAATAAAGTGACAGTAATAATTATAATATTATAATAATAAACCTTTTTTCACTACTAGCTTTAGAACTGACCATTATTTATCTTGTTTTTAACCCGAGAAATGAATTTTCTTCACCAATAGCAATACAAATTTTCCCTTCTACTAGTAAATAATAAAAACAACTGATATCTGTTTCAATCAGTTTAAAGAATACACATTGCAGATAATTTTCTGATAAAAAAATGTTAATTCTAATTATATATTACTTTTCCACGCCTACACTTCGGGGGAACCAACAGCTAAGGCCGTATGTGAGCCATAGTCAAGGTGGCGGAACATTCCAATTAGAAAGATCCCGCCGCGCCGTGGAACTGTAGCCCACGACCCTTACAACACGCGAGTCTAGAGGTGGATTAACACTCGTCCATCTTCTGCTCAAAATGTTATACATTTGTTTCAAAAATTTGCCTTAAACAATACAGCTCAGCTATAAAAAATGTCGTCTCAACCTTGGCAGTGGCATAAATAGGGATATGCAGAGTGTGCGGTGCACACAGGTCAGCAGTGTAGAGGGGTTCGCGATCTAGCACTAAAAAGAGTATAAGTGGATAGCGAATTTCGATACGATCGGAAACGGTGCAGTAAATAAACAAACGACCCTCTACCCACTCTTTGCCCACTACTACTTCAGTGTGCAGTCACATGTCGCAACTAGCGAGTCATAACTCGCGTTCTACTTCTGCCAGATACACTAGGCTGACTGGCTTTATGTCTCTCTCTACTGCTGGATTGGCGCCTAAGTTCCCTAGTTTAGGGTTGAACGAGACTGGACTCGAGGTCGCGAGAGTAGCTAGTTTGGTATATTCTGGCAGTAACCGGGATTACTTTTTTTTTAGAAAAGCGTTTCGCCAGATGCTTTCCCTGGTGCAGTTAGGAGTGTGGATTAGTTATTGTGAATACGACTCTGTAGTCGATTTAAGCCACCGGTATAATTGGTCCCAGGTGGGCTATTCCGGGTATTACCTTTATGGGGTACTAATGCAAACACAGAGCCGGAAGTACGGCAGAATGTTTATAGTGAATTTACATCTCTGAACAGAGTTAAGCCGAGTTTGCGCCGGTAAGTTCTCGGATTGGTAAACCACGAGCGCAGCGTATTTGCCTACATGGCTCCGCCGACTCGTTTCACACACACACACACACATATCCATTCTGTGGCTCGGTGCGCCCGGCATCTAGACACCGAAAGGTATAACTGGTTAAAAATTATGTGTTATGTGATGCAAACACATGTCGTAAGACACTTAGGTTTTACAGTCAAGACAACCCCACTTTTACGTTGGTTAAGTCGGGTCTCTATTTTAGATAGAGTCAGGCGTAGGCGGGGCCCTGTCGAAGGCTCACCAAGCCTTTATTATGGCAGGCCGGCGTGGAAAACTTTTAGGGTATCCTAGGCAGATCTAAGATCAAGCCAAACCACATTGAGGTTGGACTCGGCCGGGCAGTGAAAATCCCAAATGCTGGACTAGAGGTGAAGGGACTCGCTCAGAGACGGACCCCGATGGGTGATCACTAGTGATGGGATCTCGATACTACCCGAGTGTCTCGAGAATCGAAACAATTTGCCGTGTGAAGTGTCGACTCTTCACGATACTTTAACGACACGTCGCATTTACATCATGCAGGCGCTAGTGTAAATGTAATCCAATTGAAACGAAAAGCAGTCAAGATTCATAGCTATATAAATCATAAACAAACTATGGATTGAAAAACAATTATATGAGTAAATTCTGTTATTGTTATATATTATTATTGAATAACTACATTAAAAGACATTAGGCTATTTAATCAAATACATTTTATGAAACAGAAATTTAAAAGAAATGAAACAAATTTCAGAAATAACTTGCAATTCTATTCATTGGATTTATTATAAAAGCTAATTAAAAATATAATTTCTCTGACGACGTTGGTCTTTAGTCGAGAATTTTTTTTTGTTAAGATTGAAGATGATACCCTTATTTAGGGTTTTCAGCAAAATAAATTGAATTAATTAAAATTAATAAGCATTGTATTTACACGTGTTTAGTCAGTAGTATTTCTCAAAATACACTATAAGGTATAAATATAAAAAACTAAAATAGTTAGAAAATTAGATTAAAATTAGATACATGAGGAACTTATTCAACTTGATTTGTTTTAACTTATTCAATTATTGATTTTATATAATTTATTTTGCCGAGAACCCAAGATAAAATTATCACCGTCAATATTATACTAATGACAAAAGAAAAAATCCACAACATAATATTTTTCTATGTACGTGTCTCATTCAATGATTCTTGACCAGTTTAACATATCTGACTTTAATTTATTTGCAAGAATGATCGAGAAACTTAGAATTACACTCTAATAAGAGCGATACTATTCGCGAACTGTGTCGCGACACTTCAAGTGTCACGGCCACGAATAGTATCACGATACTCGACACTCAAGTTCCCATTACTAGTGCTCACGTTAACAGTTCCGGCACTAGCCTGAAAATCTAGTATAGGGTAGATAGGCCACCTCGCTAGTCGTGAGAAATGGTATCTCTTTCATAAGCAAATGTGCGATAATTGAGCGAATCTCAATTCGGTGACTCCTTAGGGGGCAGGTGGGCCACGTAAAACAAATCTTGACATTCTTCCAGTTACACCCAACCACACGTGATTGTAAGTGCAGTGTATTGTAAAGTACTGTATAAACACTATCAAAAAATAAATAATAGAAGAACTAAAAGAATAAATATACGAAAGTCAAGTATTTTCGGAACTCAAATTTTCCAAAAAATTTGAAACTCTAGTATATTGTGACTAAAATGCGTTATTAATTACTCATATTTCAAGTTTTGAAATGTTTACGTTATGTTTACGCATTAATGGAATATGCGAAATAGTGACGTCATGAATCGTCACAACACGAACCCCATAAACATTATTAGAATAGAAATTATGAAGAATTTATGTGATTAATAAAACATTTTAAGGAACACGTAACAGGTACGTCATAAAACGTCATTAAAATGTGTAATTAAAAACTAGAATGGTATGTGATTGTGGCGGTTATTTAAATTTATAAATATTACGGGGAAAAAGCAAACAACGTAATTAAGTGTTTTTGAAATCTCGCGGTTTTATTCGAATTTGAAATTTTTCTATACACCAATGTCGTTTGAATATTTTAAGTTCCGCGAGCAATTGTAAAGAACATTGGGATTGTGATGAAACTATTTTATGAACGCGGAAAACTGGATAAACCAAGAACAAAACATAATGACTCATCGGAATGAAATGCGATTTTAACTTCAGGGGGCATGATTCATGGTGGCATATTTCTACTGAACCTATCTTATAGAGGGTAGGTTCAATTAGAATCATACTAAAGACAACAGTGATAAGTAAATAAGTTGTCTGACTAATTGAAATTGTAAACAAAAATATAAGCGTACATTATTATTGGCCTGATGATTGACTGATACATTAATATTCCACATTCTTGTTTTAATGTTGATTTTCGATTCATGATGGGGTGTAATAGTGAAAATCTGCTGTGACAATCGTTTAGCTTTTTATTTATATGATAACCCCATGTCAATCTTCTGTCAAGATATACGCCAAGGTATTTTACCGCACTTTCAGGTGGGTTCCATTCTATCTCTTGGTTGTTTATACTGATTTTAGGTGTGTTTGAGTGTTTGGTCTTCGTAATGTAAATATTTTTGTTTCACATTTGTCCGGGTTTAAAGTAATTCTCCATTTTTGAAGCCATGAACTTAAAACGTTTAGACTTTCTTGTAGGTTATGATGACATATATTGATATCGTAGTCTTGTGAAATTAATGCGGTGTCATCAGCATACATTGCTACTGTCACATTATCGAGTTTTGGAAGATCGTGAACATATAAGTTGAATAACAAAGGGCCGAGTATTGATCCTTGAGGTACTCCAGCATTTATTTTTCTAACGGTTGACAGGTTAGCATTTATTCTGACTGCAAAAGTCCTTTCTGTGAGAAATGACTTTGAAATGTGAAAGAGATAGTCCGGAATTTTTAGCTTCAGCAATTTGTAAGTTAACCCTTTTGGCCAGACCTTATCAAATGCCTGCGCTATATCTAGAAACGCAACCCACTTTCAATTAGTTCTACAATACGAGAGAGCTGATAACTAGTCGAATGTTTTTCTCGAAATCCGTATTGAATAGATGGGAGTATATTGTTTCCGTTCATAAATTTGGCCAGGCAATGTTGTATAACCTTTTCCAAAATTTTTGAAAGAGCTGGTAATAAACTAATTGGTCGATAACCCGTTAAATTGTCTTCTTTCCTGGTTTATGGATCATTGTTATATGAGCATGCTTCCAGGTATCTGGGAAATAACCTATTCGTAGGCAGGCATTGAATACAGACGCTAAATAGGCAAAACCCTTTTTTGGCAGGTTCTTCAGTATTACATTGGGTATGCGATCGTGTCCAGGCGCTTTTCGTAGACGTAATTTCTGGACATACCTAAATATTTCTCGAGGGGATGTAGGAGTGATTATTACTATATCAGGAGGAGTTAATTCATTTCTTCAAATGTTGTTTTGTTATCTAATGTTTCAGTTGTGAATACATTTTCTAAATGGGTTTCAAACAAATCGCATTTTTCTTCATCATTAGCGTACGTTGTATTATTGTTTACTATAGTTGTGATTGTCTGGGGTTGTCTCAGAAGTCTTTTTGTAGCTAACCATATAGTGGGATCCCGTGGTTGAAGTTCTTCAATGTATCGTCTGTAATTGTTAATACGAAAATGATCCAGTTCCTGTTTTACTCTCTCCTCCTCTCCTGTTTTACTCCTGTTTTTTCTCTCACTATTCGATTTAGCTGTTGTTTTATAACAGGGTCTCTTGTATTTTGCCAAGACCTACGTAAAACTTGTTTCTGTTTGATTAATGTCAGTATTTGTTGTGGCGGTGTTAAGTAATTTAGGTTTCTTCTTTTGTATTGCATTGTTGTCGCTCTGTGCACAGATTCTTCAATACAATTATTTAAGTTTTCAATTGCTTTATCGATCTCCAGTTTAGAATTTAACGTAGTGGGGCATTTTAATGCATTTTCTAAATACTCTGTAAAATGTGCCCAATTAATCTTTCCAGTAATCAGACGAGGATACGGTTCCACGTACTCTACAGCTTTATCAAATGTAATTACGACTGGTAAATGTTCTAAGTCAAGTTCCGGTAAAACTGATTGATATATTGGCCTTTGAATTTTTTTAAAGAGTAAAATATCTACAATGTCAGGGTGTTGATCCGATCGAGCTGGGTAATAAGTGAATCGGTGAGATTAAGAACAGTACAAGTACAAATGTTCGAATTTTGGGAAATTAAAAAAAACTGTTTATCTGGCTTTTCATGCTTCTTACAGGTTCACTATGTACAGAAAAGTTATAGTTTATCAGTTTAGACGTCTTGTAAACCAAATATTAAATCTGCCAGTTCATTCATTTTTTATATATTAACAAAAAACAAATTTGGACTTGTACTGTTCTTAATCTCAATATCGGTCATTATTAGAATTGTGAGGAAAATTTGATAAAAAACAATACGATATGATAAAGCATATTTTATTAAATAAAAATAAAAAATAATCATTTTTGGATACCATCATTGTCCATATTTGTGATAGGCCAGGATGTTACGTAATAGTAAAACTCTAGCTGCTCTCCCTTGATGTATTGCATTACATGTTTTATATCATTAATTTTCTTGTTGTTAATTCTTCGACTTCGATTTTGTTTTAATAACTTGAAAGTATAGCAAAAAGGCTCCGTCTATAAAGTCTAAGTATTTAACATACCCTGGAAGTAATGCATCGTACACAAACTGCATGTATTTCGAAATTATAAAATTTTCATTTACTCTATTTTGGACTGTTCTGCAGGTTTTTTTATAGAATGGGGGCCACCAGTTCTTAAAATCAAGTATGTCTTTGTAAGTAATGGTAGTTATTGTAAATGGTTTTTTCTTCCTGGAGTTTTTAATCATTGCCTCATATTCTTCGGGAACGTATACACGATCACATTTTCTGATTAATCTTTTTGCACTTCCAAAATCTCTGTCGCAGGGCAAAAAGGAGTGACCACGAATTGGAAAATGGTGGTAGATCATTTTGAAGCGTTTACTGCTTTATTTATTTACTAACGTAAATAAACAATACTATCCCAGAGCACCACCTATTGTTGGGAATAACAACAGTACAAGTCCTGGACTTGTACTGTTCTTGCTCTCAATGCTGTAAGGTGAGCTCTGGCAAACGCTTTAACAAGGTGATTTTAGTACTGTTCTTCTACTCATTCGATGCAGCTTAGTATTTAGAGCAAAATGGATATGACAGGTGAAAATGTCAAATGTTGGACTTGTACTGTTCTTAATCTCATCGATTCAAGTGTATTCCGGGGGTGCTGAAATTTGAATGGCATGTTTGGTAACATACGAGTGTAATTTTATACCGCTGGGATTGTTGGCTCTGCAACCCCAGATTGTGTTTTTGCTATTGAAGTCTCCTACTGCAATAGTAGGTTTATTAGTACGGAATAATGCCACTATGTCGCTTTCTAACAATTTCCTATTTGGTTGTTTATATATGCATGTCACTATTATACTTTGTTCAAGTTTTAATTGCAAGTTTATAGAGATGGCTTCCAAGTTTTCAAGTGGAGGTGTATCGACTGGACAAGCTTTGATATTGTTCTTCACAATTATTGCAACCCCCCCCTCTGAGGCGTGTTCTGCTATACAATCTTTTCGGAAGATTTTATATCCTGGGAATTTTATTTTTTTATTTTCACTTAAGTGAGTTCCACTAACACACATATCGACTTTATGTCTTACTAAGAAGTTTGCGGCTAATGCTTTTTCAGGAAATAAACCATTGGCATTCCAATTTGTGATAACTAGGCTTTGTATGCGTTGTAGGTATTTATTTGTTTGATCCATTGTGAAATAAGGTTGGAACTAGGTTTATTAAAAATGTTTTGATTTGATCTATGTGTGGAGCGATTAAATTTAAAAGCGTTTGCAGCAACTGTGAAAGCATGGAAGATTGGAAAGTTGTTGCATCAGCAGAGTTTCCTTCCATAAGTAATGCATCTCTGTATGAAGTAGGATTTAAAGAATTAATTGTGGTTGAAGGTTTGTTTTGAGTTTGTGAATGGTTCAGGTTTGCTTGATATGAAGTATTGTTAAAAACTGGTTGTCTTGTTTTAGTTTGCGTTGATTTAAAGTAGTTACATCCTCTGTAATTCGCCGTATGGTCTCCGCCACAGTTAACGCATTTCGGTGGCTCTTCTGGACTTTTGGTACAGTCAGAGTACAGGTGACTTCCTAAACATTTTACGCATCTGGGTTGCAATCGGCAGTAGCTCTTAGTGTGACCTATCCTTTGGCAAAGAGTGCATTGTGTAACTGGTTTGGGTTTTCGTCTGGGTTCTATTGCAACACACAATGTAGTAGACGATCGATTTTAAATATTTCATTAAATTGTATAGTTTTTTCACTTCAGTTTTTTTTTCTTTATTCAGTAAACGCCTTACTCTTATAACATCTACGTTTTTTTGTTTCTAGTTCTTTTTTTATTTCGTCTTCTTTTATAAGAGCGGGAAGGCCTCTTATTATTACAGATTCATTATTTGTCTCTGGGTTACGGTAAGTGTGATAATAACGTACTTCCTTTGCTTCATCGTAATATTTTGTCAAAGCTTGAAAATCATTTAAATCCGTCAAATTAGTTTTCAAATATTCCCCTTTATGGGTTAATAGAAAAGTTTTCGTTTTTTATTACTTGTTTAATATCTTGCAATACCGCGTGAAAATTATTTGCGTAATGTTCTGTAAGAATATGGGTGGCACATTTTGTTTTGTTACTGTATTTACTTCTATCTGGGAATTTACTTGATCATTTGTTTGCGAGGAATTTTCTCGTTGCTCGGTGTTTAGAATAAAATATTTGTTACCTTCGATTAATTTATCAGCTTGGAATAAATATTTCTTATTTGAATCACTATCAGTTGGGGTCAGAGTGCGCTTGTTGTTAGGTTTGTGATTATTTTTGGGTATTTCCATCGGTGTAACTTTAAAGCCGCTGTATGTTATATAAGCTTTGGTTCAGTTAATACGCCTCGGGACATAATGAATTTTGCTTTTGGGCGACCGTAGGCCGCCCGCTTGTGAAATAATTGGCTTAAATTGTTTATAGTATTATAGGTTTTATTCACCTTGGGTAAACACTACTATTAGAATAGTCACTAAGAAATTTAGAGCACTAAATTTAAAAACACGTCTGTATTCAATCGTTGATCGCACGGAACTCAGGGCCTTATCTAAAACTGGAGTACCATGCATTACATATGAATTTCTAATAATTATTATTTAGTCTTAATCGTTCATTCTGTTATATTCAAAGCAATTAATTTGAAAAGTTTTTAAATTTATTTTGAATTCTCAAAATAAAGGGGGCTTCGAATATCTGTTCTAATGGAATTTTAATCGAACAAAATGCTAAATTGTCCTTTACTCCCACCTCTGCTCGAGGATAACTAGATTAACTATGTTGAAGTAAAAAATATCAATTTCATTAGGTTATCGTTAAATATTATATATACGTATTAAAGAATATAAAAAAAGACAAAAATACCACCATTGAATATATAAAAAACAAGTCACAAAACGTTTGTTGGTACTAGTGTATGAAAGCATTCAACAGCATTTTTACAAGCTTAACGAGACATGCAGCGAGATGAATAAGTATTATCACTGCGAGAGTTAATCGTTCGTGAGATAAAATATGAAAACTGCATTATTGCAAGCTGGGAAGGATATACATAAATCATTCGTTTGTATTTTAATGTTATATCATTCAATATTAATATGTTTCAATTTTCTGTGAAAAGTTATCTATCTTATTTACCTAAATATTTTATTTTATATCGTATCGTATTTTAAATTACAATAGAATACAAAAGCCCTGATCTCTGAGTTTGAATAATTCAGTAACTCTGTAACTCTGAGTAATTCAAACAAAAATAGCACAGCCACACAAAAAAAAGTGTCCGAGCCAAAGCACCTGACCGGTATATTCCCATGTAATTTTCAGCGCTAAATCCGAATCCGGGATCAGAATCACCGATTAACCTCAGGTTTTGCACATAACCTCAAAAAATGGCCAAAAAATGAGCAAAATGAGATTTAACGTAAAAATTTGAAATGTCCCCCTATTCTCATGTATTTTGTTGCGCTGAAACCGAATATGATGATGAAAAATTCCTTCAACTAGCCAATGCAACGCTTTCACGCAACTTCACCCCCCATTTCCCGTTATTTCGGGGTAGAAAATTCATTTATCGTAAAAATTTCAAATATCTCCCTATTCTCATGTATTTTGACGTGCAGGAACGGAATATGATTGATGAAAAATTCCTTGAACTAGCCAATTCAACGTTATCACCCCTTTCATCATCATTACACCTCCATTTGGGGATTGTAAATTGGATATTCTTCACCATTCTTATGTGTTTTGAGGCGCTTACGAGTTTCTGAAACCGAATGGATGAATGACTTTACATAATTCTACAATTTTCTACCCAGGGACTTTGCCAAAAGGAATCTGTTGCCCACCGTTACCACGTGGAGGTGCCCTAGTCGTAAATACGAAAAACTTATTAAAAAAACTGATACTACGACCGTTTGAAAAAATTAGATAAACTGAGATATAATTTAATGCAGTGAAGAAATGTTGGCTTCTTGAGCAAAGTCTCATAAGCGATTTCAGTCGTTCAACACGTTCGCTGCGGCATGAAGACCCGGGGGTCCATGACGATGCTTTTCTTCAATTTTGAAATATTTGAATCTTTAGGAAACAATGTCAAAGTTCTTCTGCTAAAGAAAACTATCTATTCAGTTAAATTGTTGCTACCAAAAATTATAGAATTATGAAGTCATTCATCCATTCGGTTTCAGAAACTCGTAAGAGCCTCAAAACACATAAGAATGGTGAAGAATATCCAATTTACAATCCCCAGATGGGGGTGTAATGGTGATCAAATGGGGTGATAGCGTTGAATTGGCTAGTTCAAGGAATTTTTCATCACCATATTCGGTTCCATTAGCATTCAATTTTCGAAATAAAAATGAAAAAGAAGTAATATGTTAATAAAAATAAAATAGTCTACGAATATTAAAAGGACAGAAATAAACCCTTCTATAAAAGTAAAATGTAAGCAATTTAATTACTTTTATATTTATATCTGAGAAAGTTGGTTCGTATGGTGGATAGTATCAAACGTTACTTATTAAATACAGACATCAGAAGTTAAAGTAATATTATTTTACTAAATAACAAATATATACTCCTAAGCATACATTATTCTCTATTAATAGTACGAAAATTGCAAAAATAGTTAAATGTAATAGCACACAGTAAGAATTCTTCCAAAATATTTAAAATATTTTAACTACATATCACATGTAGAAGTAATGCAAGAATTAATGTATTTAAATAACTGATTTAATATTGTCGCGAATTAGATCCGCTTCATTGAGGAGCGTTTTAAACTAATTTAGTAGCTACCTACGTAAGAGCAAAATGAGTAAAATCTATTATAGCCGGATGCACTAACACAATAAACACTTGCATGCTACACCACAGCTGCACTAACTGCATACTGGTATCAGCAATTGCATGCGGTATTAGCAACCCACACATCTACACATGCTTCCGTTAACTTTGTCAGATTGTTTACTCTGCATTACATCTTTTAGGATGTATTAGTTAATTTGGAAGTATGGCATAGTCAACATGTTGAGTTACTGTGACCTTCTGATATCTTGGAATTATTTAGTTTAGTTTAATATAATGTTTAAGGTAGACTCTGATGTTATTCTCTCTTAGCTTTACCTACCATCTGATTCAACAAACCAAACATAATAATATATTTATTATCGATTGAGAGTTTGAATCATTTGATTTTAGGGAATTTTTAACTCGTTAACTGAGTGCATTTTTATAAACACAAAATTAACGCACTTGTTCATACCACAATAAAAAAGGTCTACAGCGGCCTATCCAATTAAATATAAATTTCATGGCGTTTCCAGAGCTACATAAATAACCCCTGTATAACCTTAAAATGCAAAAATTCTGTCAACCCTTGTTATTTTTTGTATTTCTGAATCCCTAATTCTATCACTTATTTTTTAAAAGTATTCTTATATCTTTATTATATAGCTTTCTCCATATAACTGAAAAGTGTGAATATTGATTACACCTTTCAATTAAAAAATGATTATTTAAACTCTATCATGAAAGATTTTAAATCCAATCCTTTTTATCCCTCAAATCATTTCAGAAAACATTATTTAAAATTTATGTTACAGTGTAAATTTTGTAAAAAAGAATTCGTTAGGTTTTACATATTTCGATTTTTAGGGGAATTTCTTTATATGGGAACAATGAATACGATTAATAATTTTGGGTATTTTCGAATCCGTTTTTGGTTTAGTAATGGTTTTTTTATTAGTTAGTGTAAATACATATTTTATTTTTTTATCGCTATTATGCAGCGTTGAAGGTTGTTAATTTCATCAACGCTTTTAAATTGAAAAAGACAGATTTGCAGATTTTACACCAGATCAGAATTCTTTGATGGTTTCATTACCTAATTTTTATATCATAATAGTAGTGCTCGGAGCTCAAAAACTTACACAAAAATACACATTTTGTGGGACTTTAAGGTAAAAATGTATAAATTACCTATAATTGTAGCATTAGTTCTGTAAATTCTAAAACTGCAACTTCTCAAAAAGTTGTAAGGTGCAAAAGGGCACTATTTTTATTAAAAAATTCGAGTTAAGTACATACATATTTGGAAAATAGAAGATATAAGCTACCTCTGTAATAAAAAATTATGTATGTTTTTGTACAAATTCTTATTAATTTTCAATACTTAATTTATGCAAATTTTTAGTTTCAAGCACTGCAATCCTAATTAAATTGACCAATTTTTGCTTTACACTGTTTTATCTTGGAAAAGATAGCATTTAACAAAAAACTAAACTCTTGTGAAATTGTAACCACGTATAATTACGATAGTCTTGGATTTATGAATTTTAGACAAATATTAACCGAGATATGTAATAAAATGCAAGACAACGTCTATAGTGATAAAATCACCGACCGTAGGTGCTCCTTGTTGAATTATAAGCGGTCGCACATACCCCGTATGTACATATTTATTTGTCTCGTCTGATCATTTACTAATAAATTTTAAACAAGAGTTTATTCTATAACCATCAAAATAATTTGTCTACATCATTATTAATTACAGAGGTAGCTTATATCTTCAATTTTCCATCTATGTGCTTAACTTGAAATTTTTAAATAATGAATTTTTGCACCTGACACTTTTTTGACAAGTTGCAGTTTTAGTACCAAAGCTACACTTCTATATAAATTATACTTTTACCTCCCACAAAAGTCACAATTTGATGCAAATTGTACTGTACTATAATCAAACTTCATAATTTTCGGCGCCGCTAGTTTGTAAGTAGGAGGCCTTGAAGTAAGAGAGAATAAAGACAGTCCAGAAAAACACGTTTAAACAAGAGAGTTGGAGACACAGAAAAGATTTTCCCTAAATTATATATGGATCATTTAAGAATACTATAAAAATGTATTTTTTTATAGATAAAACATGTTTTAGTCATCAGAATTTGGAATTGATAGATTTTGTAACTAAATTAGAAAGTTCAGTGCAAAATATACGGATAATAAAAATACTAATAGTCACTACTTTTTAGTAAACCGACATATTAAGGTTTAGTAGGTCAAAGTATGCATATTTTATCTGAAGGATGTTAATGTTTGTAGATTGAAGGCATTATCTTGTTTTATTTACTTGAAAGATACAAGCATCTAGAATATAAAGGATCAAAAAATAAGAGAAAATGAGAAGACGTTGGTGAACTACAGAATTTGATTCAGATCATTAGGTACTCACCATCAAAAACTCGTTCAAGTGCAATGTAATGCTACAGAGTTTGTTACCCCATTTTAACTAAAAGAGCATTTATTGGTATTCTTAGTGAGTTGGAGTTCCGAAAGAAATTGCATAATTGTGAAAACTAAATAATAATGACAGTAATAAACTGAATCTAAGACAGTTAAATAAAGGTAAAACCCATTTGAATTATTATGTAGACGTATGTAATCAGACAAACATACGAAGCGGAAGCAAAGCTTTGTGATGATGAGTTTTCCTATTGTTAAACGCACCCTCATGTAAACTAAATAAATATTCAGAAAATATTCTACATGTTATGAATTTATTGGTGGGTACTGGATAGAATGAATGAGCTTATGATTAATCGCTACTTACTGTTATCTCAAGCGTATTTTAAGACTTACAGCAGATTATGCTTGAAAGCATTCGTCTTAAATGAACATAAGTTACAAAAGACTAATTGGAGTCACGCCGAGATAAACACGAAATGTGAGGTAAGTTTAACGTCAACTAAAGATCAACCGGAATTAAGTTGTTTCTATTTTATGCAGCTTTGTTAGCGTTATAAATTTAACCACATACTTTTAAAAAATAATACTATTCAATGATACTGCAGGAATATATAATATCATTCTGAGGAATTACAGACTGGAATTATGAAGAATAAATTTTCACAAATTTATAATAAACAATTTTCAAATATGTACTTTCAAGACACAAACACGTTGAGAATAACTTGAAAATGTTTGCTGTTGTGTAAATGTTAATTATAATAATTAACGTTGAGAAACCACTGAAGTAAATACATACTTGTATAGGGCGGTGATATTTTTAATGACAACTATACATAGACGTTCATGTGGTTGTCGAGTTCGACTGCTTAACGTGCTTATCTGACAACACGGCGAAGTGTACTGAGGTTTTCGACAAGAAAAATCCTCTCGCCGGTTCCGTTTGTTTCTCAACCTTTTCTACCTTGCGGTCCCAATTTCCGGCGTTAAATTACTCGCGGTCCCCAATCGTGATGTAAAACCATCCAATTCTTCATAGGTTTTTGTATGGATAATTTATTTTTATTTTCATATAATAATATGTCACTGAGACTTGAAAAATAGAATTTATTTCAATTAATTTCTTACCATCTGAAGTAGGAAGTGAATTTATTTTCAGTTTGATTTTCCATAACGTCGGCTTCATATGAAAAGGGCAAAATTGAAAAATTGAGATTTTAACATTATCTGGTTAATTATTACTTTTTCTATAATATAAATATGAAAACTTCCGAAAATAATTAGTAGAGGTTGCTTAAATAGCAAGTTTTCTTGTTTCTTGTAAACAGTTTTTTCGGACTTATGCACTTTTCATGTGAAGCCGACGATAAATCAATTTTTTTTCAAAAACACATCAAGTTTGTTTATATTATATCGAGGGCATCAGATCAGAGGGGCGTATCCGCCAAAATTTTTATATTCAATTTTTAAGTCGTATTGATTTCTGGTATCGACCTGCGTGTTGTCACAAACGGGCGAATGTTTTGTAAGGCCAGATTAATGCCTTACAAAACATATGCCCGTATGTAACAACACGCAGGTCGATACCAAAAATGAATACGACCTAATAAATTGAAGATCACACATTTGGCGGATACGCCCCTCTGATCTGATGCCCTTGATATGTTATGAACAAAATTTTCTTGCATGGATAAATTTTGATCATTTAATAATGCAAATATATCTTGAAGATATGCCAACTTTAACCAACCACAGTTTGTCTTTAAATAGCTCTACCAGACCAGATCTACGACCAAGAAAAAATATTTCTATTTCGGTTTGAAGTTCGTAAAACCACATTAAAACTTTTCCACAAAACTTGAGTGTGCAAGAGTAGATGAGTATGAATGTGTGGCGCCCATTTCTTCATAGAACGTTGCAAGAATTCGGCTGTTCAAAGTATTTGCACCAATAAAATTCAGAATTTTCACATATTGGTTTAAGATTTCGAGCAAGGCGTCATCGTCATTAGCACACAGAGAATCATGAGCAATTGTATCATTAGACTTAGGCATAGGAATTTTGTTAATTTTTACTGCATTTTCATTTTTAAATCATTCTTGACCCACAGCTATCAACCATTCCCAAATCAGATTTACCTCAATAGATATTGAGGTAACTATATGATTGTGCAATATTTTTTTGCTACAAAACAAGAACACTTTAAATAAACTTTTTCTACTCCTACCTGTAAATCACCCGTTTTCTTCACGTTTAGCGCAATGGAAATGTATGCAATTCCAGTAAGGTATACGGATATAATTTCATATCCGTACAGTGTACGGATATGAAAACAACCTATTAACGTGGTCCAATTTGACTCTTTATTTATAATTAATCTATTGACAACATCTGTCATAAATATAGAAGTAAAAGTAAGTTAAATCAATGTTTCCTTCTTTCAATAACACTTAAAGCATTTGAAAATAACGTGGTTTGTGAAATTGTAGCTTTAACAATTATATTTTTATAATTAAAAATACATAAATATTAAATCATTTAAATAAGCAAAATCTACTTTTATAATAAGTCTAGTAGACACACTCTGTGATGGAGTTTGGTAGCTCAGTCGGATAGGAGCTAGGTATAAATAAACTGAAGCTGACCGACGCAGGTTCAATTCCAGCTTGGAGAATAATTCTTTTTCAATTTTTTTTATAAAACAAAATTTAAAATAATAATTTTCTCTTGGAAAATGTTCAATTTCTGCAAAGGTTTAATAATTCTCTTAAAAATTGTATAATGACAGGGGGATTTTACAAACAATATTTTAGCATGAATAAAAGCATAGGTTAATCCTTATATTCGATTTCTCAAGAAGACATGCAATCTATTTTGTAATTGTTTTGCTTAGTCGAAGAAAAAAGATACTGTGCAACTTGGGTGGACTGCCTATATCGCCTTCGAACGATTGAGGCACTTGGCCTTCGGCGTCGTGCCTCAAACTTCGTCCTCGTGCGATATAGGCATCATATCCACCCTTGTTGCACAAACTACTATTGTCAATGCTTGCTTTGTCAACTTGTAAACCTTCTAAGTCTAAGTCTAATTCTAAGTATATATTACATTTTTCTTCCGTACATTTATTCTTTCTTTCCCATGGCAATTTAAAAAAAAACACTTATAAAACATATATTCATACCAGTCTATATATGTATATGTATACACATGGCCCATATTGACAATTTTTATTTTTCCCATACCCCTAACATTGTTGTTCTAGGTGGTGTATCCATCATTAGATAGATGGATTATTAATTTAATTTAATTCATAATACTGAATCTTAATAATTTAAAGAAAGTTGTTAGTTATTTTTGTAACAAACTAATTAAATAAACTAATTGAATTGTACGATTCCTCGACAATAAATGGTTGGGCAAACAATAATTTAATAACAAATAAACATAAACAAGGTAAATTACGAACTAGATAACAAATTTAAAACGTGAATCCCATTTTGAGCATTTGTTATAAATTCCATAGGTCAAATAAATTATGTTACTTTTCCTTAATATAATGATCTTATTGTTTTTCTTTATAAGCACTAACAATAGTAAGTATTTTACTAATGGCAGCACTAAGAAAAACATTTAGTAGGACCAATTAAATTTACTTAATTCAACTAAATATTTAGTTAAATAAACTAAATTTTATTGATTTAACTAAATATTTAGTCGAATTAAGTCAATTTAATTGGTCCAACTAAATGCTTTTCTTAGTGAGGTAATTCAATTTTTATTTGTTTGTGTCAATTTCCATAGCCTACCAGATTTTATAAAATAAAGATCTGAACTAAATTGACTGCGTCTGGTTCCACTGGAGGAATAGGTTTTTGGTGTAAGCCAGAATTAATGATCTAATAATCATCAAAAACGAAAAAACAAACGTGAAAAATAAGAAAATTGGAAAAGATAAAAGTAACTTACTTAAGACCTTGAACAGCTTTTAGAATTGGAGAGGCAAAGTGAAATTATTGTATTTTATCTTCATGAGACCAACCAAAATACTGAACCAAGACGTCCATCAGGATTGCATACGGGAAGCTATTTAAAATCCATTCAATACGCCAACAGAGCGGTGAAATCTTCCACTAATAGAAACTTTGAGAAGGGATTTTAATCCAATCATACAAACTAGGTCTTCCAACGTGCAATGGAGTGTTTTGGCAAAATACCCTTTACTTGAAGTTGGATTCATTTAATTGCAATTAGAAGTAGCTATTGGTTCATTGAATTCTTACCTGATGTGGTAGTATTGGACTTATTTCCGATATGTTTTGGATAATTCAATTCAATTTATTATTATTTTATTGTCTTTGTTCTAGGCTCCATACCTTTAGGGTAGATTTTATAAGATATAACTTGAAATATTACTGTTAGAACTTTTCTACAATTTGAATTATATTTTTAACTACTTTACGTCTATTTTTCCTGTTGTTTTCATACTATTTTTCTCTATCGTTTTCAATACAAGTTCTTTTTACGATTTTTCGTATGGATTTATATTTTATGGTTGGTGTTTATGCCCCTTCACTGTTACTTATGATTACCATACTTTTCTAATATTCAATTCATCCTTTTTTTAGTCTTCTTTTTATTTTATTCATTTTACGTTCCATCTTATGAGCCATACTATTTTTGTCTTAAGAATCAAGTCTCAGATGTTATAGATAGGATATCCATGGATTTGATAAGATGTGGCCTAAGACTGCATGCTCTTAAATAATGCAAACAATTTTTGAGCTTACTCTCATACTATTGAGTTCCACATCATTATCTTTTCTTTTGTTGTGTATATTTACAAAGCAAATACCCAAACAACTGGTGGGTGAGTTATGTTCGATTTCAAAAGCCACTTTCATGGTATTGTAAGCTACACAGTTAGTTTGGCATGTTCAATGTAAATAACGCATTGTGGATAATTTAATATCATTCTTATCACGTTGATATTGCATTTGATGGAAATTGCAAAATTACAAAAAATGGATTTCAATTAAATTTATATTTGATTTTCAGAATAATATAATTTTACGATTGTTTCTTCAATAAAGAATTTTCTGAATGTATCAAATAATTTGCGCTTAATATTGGCTATGGTTATACATCATTGGTAAAACTTGGCTTTGAATTTGAATTTTCAATTGTGGGCAAGAAAGAAATACCGAATAGCAGCACATCTGAAAATGATAAATATTTATCGCTTGTCATAGTAATCTTTTTTGTTAGGCAGAAATTTATAAAACTAGTTGACTTTTGTCATTCTGACATGTAAAGCTTGCAAGTATGCCTTGAAAGCTATTGTAATGAACGGGAAAACACTATGTATTTTGAAACATCTAGACTAACGGCGGCAGCAGACATCTGACGAAGACGGCAACGTTTGAGACTGCAATACCCGAAACATATACAACGCCGACTAGATGTCAAGGGGCCAGTTAATTACTTAACAGGTAGCGGAATGTAAACAGAAATACCTGCAGTATAAATAAATAACCGTGTATTCAAAGTAAATGATCTAGTTAATTATATAAATAAATAGCCTTTAAATATATTAATTTAAGTTCGTTGTTAGTATATAATTTCTGTTTTTTCTTAATTAGTTAGTTTAAACCTTAGTTATTGTTAATAGTTCTCTTTTATTAAACAATCAAACAGCATATTTAGTTTTATTTAAATGAACGTTTGCTATTGCTTTCAAATGAATTGCTATTCGCTTTTCCTTTACAGATAAAAATTTTAACTCAAAGCCAAATTTTATTAACATCGTATACACAAAACATGTCACTGTTCAAATAAATCACTTATCCACAACTGATGCAGTGCAGCCATAGATTTAACTTAATATATTTCTAGGTTAAATAATCGAATAGGCATTTGCAAATTAACGAGCAATGGAATAAATAGATGTAACATGTCTAGTTGGAAGTGACTACATTCAAATGCAACAGCAATTACTGCTCTTGTTCGTTTTTATGTAACGAGTACGTAAAAATTCATTTATAACTCGTGTGAATGTACTGATTACCAAGCATTTTATTGCGGCTATAAATATGCGATTTAATAATATCAAGAGATTTTTTTAATTTAAAAGGGTTCGAATGCATTATTGTTTAATTTGTGTGTGCTGTTTATGGTGGGTCTGTGAGATTCCCAAGTATTTGTAAATTTCATGTTCCTCCATTGGTTTGAACTGTTCTTCCTCTTCCATCGGTATCATTTGGGGTCTCTGTTTTCCTCTGATAATGGTCTGTGTTCGACATTTGTTAAGGCCAAATTCCATCTGTATATTCTTCGAGAAGGAGCTTGTTATCTGTAGCAGGTGTTCTATTTGCCTTTGAGTAGATGCATAGATTTTTATATCATCCATATACATTAGATGCGAGATTTTGTAGGTGTCTTCATCTCTATTGTTTTTTTTGTAAAACCGTATTTGGTGTTATTTAACATGTTCGATAACGGGTTAAGAGCTAGACAAAACCATAGAGGGCTCAAAGAATTTCCTTGGAATATTCCTCGTCGTATGGGTATTAGCGCTGTCTCTATTTGTGTTCCACCTACATATGTTTTTATTGTAGTTTGCCATGTTTCCATTATATGAGTTAGGAACTTTACCAGTATTGGATTTATGCGATAGATGTTTAGTATTTTACTCAGCCACGAGTGTGGCACTGAATCAAACGCCTTCTTGTAGTCTACAAATACCGTATATAGGTTTCTGTTTTTATGGCGTGCTTGTTCCATGGTTGTGCTGTCAATAACTATTTGTTCTTTGCATCCTAAAGAGTATTTGCTACATCCTTTTTGCTGTTCTGTTATGATATTATTCTGCGAGCAATGATCTCTAATTTTAGTGGCGATTATTGTTAATATCTTATAAATTGTGGCCAGGCAAGTTATCGGTCTATACTTCGACGGGTTTTTAGTGTCATAATCTTTAGGTAGTAGATATGTTAGGCCGTGCGTGAAAAGTACTGGCATGGTGCTCGTTTCTTTTATAAATGCCGTGAAATGCTGTGCTATTTTTTCATGCGTACTGGTAAGGTGTTTATAATAATAATTGTGAATTGAGTCTATTCCTGTAGCTTTCCAATTGTGCGTTCTTTCTGTTGCATTTTTACATCTTGGCAGGTTATTTGTTCAAATGCCATTATCGGTATACTTTCTGCATTTTTTTTGTTCTTCCACAATCCATTTAGCATCTTCGTTATGTTTTATTTGTTCTGACCATATAGACAACCAGTATTTATGCATTTCATCGGGTGTCTGCTTTCTTGGTCTCTGTTGCCACCTTTTTGGGTTAGTTGTCGATAGAACTGTTTTTGGTTGGCGTTAAAACCCCCGTTGTGTTCTTTCCTACGTTGTGAAATTCTATACCTTTTTAGTCTCAGATTATACACACTTAATTTTTGATGTAATGTATCTAAGTATTCTATGATTTCTTTGTTGTTTTCTTCTCGTTCAGTATGGGTCTTAGATTTCTCCATTATTATATTTACGTGTTTTACAAGCTTTCTGGTTCTCTGCCCGTTAATGTATAAGTTCAGCCTGTGAATGTCTCTATTTAGATCTTTTATTTTCTTAATAAGTCTTTTTTCCCATGCAGGTGTCTTTTTTTCTGGGTATCTGACTTGTTGTGGTCTTGTTTTTCCTCCATTGCTTCTTACTGTAGCTACAGCTACACAATAGATGAGTGTATGTAGGTCTTCAAAATTGTGGGCTTGGTCAATATATTGTGGTAGTATCTCTCGATTTAGATAGGTAATTATTCTATCCAATTTCCGTGTGGTCCTTTGTCTTGGTATTGGTAATAAATCTCTCAAAGTGGGGTCTGTATGTGTATATTCGGTTATAGCTCTGAGGAATTCGTCTCTTACTTTATTGGTCAGTTCGTTATTTTCAGTCTCTTGGGTTGTATTCTCACCTTGCATTGTATCAATATTAGTTTCTACTTCCTTTTCAACTGTATCTTGATGGTTATTAGTATACGTATCTTCTTCCTCTGTCGCCTCATTTTGTTGGATTTGCTGTAGTTCTCTTCTGACTTCTTCTTTAAGCGAATTTAAGCGTGGTATCGGTATTAGATTGTTTCTTTTTATAGCTCTCACTTGGTCGGAGAGTCTTTGTTCTGTTACATCGCCCCAGTTTGGGTATTTTTCTTTAAATCTTTTAAGTAATAATGATCTATATCCCGTGAGTTCTGTCTCTAAATCTGTAATTGCGTAGTAGCATCTCATAATGAATTCATTGACATTATTTTCCCATTTCTTTCGTTGCCTACGCCTATCTGTTGTTGTGGCCCCAGCCGTTTGCGATTGAGGTACATTTTCAACAGTGCCGTTGTCTAGGTGTTGGGGAACAGCGTTTCTTGTGTTATTATTTTGATTTTCTTCTTCCTCTCCAGTACATGTCAAAATATCGCCCCCCCCCCAGAATCCATGGGGCTCATTGCCGAAGCGGAACAGGATTGTGAGGCATTACCTCTACCTGCCTGGGGTAGTTCCGTGTGGTTTCTACTTGACATCATGCATCCGCGGGAGGTATTTTATTTCCCTCCTACCATCCATATCTGGAAGGCATTCCCCGATCCGCCACCTGGGGACGCGCCCGATGGGGTTACAGGATTCCCCACACGGGTTATTATTATTATTATTATTATTATTATTATTATTATTATTATGTTTTTCCGTATTTTCCCTCGTGTTTATACACGGTGCTTCATTACTCTTCACGCGCCTTTTGACGAAGGTGAAGGTAAGTCCAATATAAATATATATTATTTTAAGTGGTATCGTCACCTAGAAATCTTCTTACCATGTTGCAGGTGTTCAGTATAACGGATTTCTGCATACCAACGTATAGAAGTTTCGGCATAACTAATCTTCGAAGGGCTTCATGCAGTGTCTTGGGAATCACTCCTGTGGCAGATATTATTACTGGTATGGTATATACATGTTCCATCTGCCACTGTTGTCTAACTTGAATAGCTAAGTCCGCGTATTTTCTCATTTTTTCAGCGTAAGCTGTTTGGATGTTAACTGTATTGGGGATGGAAATATCTATCAGATACGCTACTCTGTTGTTCTTGTCGACCAGTGTGATGTCTGGTCTGTTATGTGCAACGGTCTGATCGGTAAGTATACTCCTATCCCAATACAATTTAGCTATATTGTTTTCTAGTACTGCAGCTGGTATATATTTATAGTAGGGGGTACTGTCTTGTATTAGAGTGTATTTTATTGCTAATTTCTCGTGTAATATTTTAGCAACATTATCATGTCTCGCCTTATATTCGTTTTGTGCTAACATTTGGCATCCGGATATTATATGTTGAATGTTTTCCGGGGCCAGATTACACCTTCTGCATGAATCATTTACTGTACCGTCCTTTATTATAAATTTTCTGTAATTTCTGGTGTTAATTACCTGATCTTGGATGGCAATTATAAATCCTTCTGTTTCAGGAAAAAGTTCTGCGCGTGTTAGCCAATCATTGGAAGCGGTGCCATCAACGAACGGCTGATTCAGCTCATGGGCGTGCCTGCCATGGAGTGCCTTTTGTGCCCACGCTAATCGCTTTTCTGCATTTGTAGTGATTGTGAAGGTTATTTCTTCTTCAGCCAAAACGAGTGGTGAGTATTTATCGACACTAGATATTATGTGGTGAAATGTAGACGTTCTTGCTTTATCAATAAAATACTTTCTTAGCAAAGTTTTTTGTTTGCTCAATAAATTTTTCATGTCTGTTAACCCTCTACCTCCTTCAGATCGTGGAAGCGTAAGCCTTTCTGTGGCTGCTTTAGGATGATGCATCCTTGAGAGGGTAAGTATTTTATTTGTTTTTCTCTGCAAGTCGCTTAGGTCTGTGTTCGTCCACTGAATTACCCCAAATGAATACGTGAGCACCGGAATTGCAAACGTGTTTATGGCTTTGATAATATGCTGTCCATGGAGTTTTGTTCTTGTTATCCTTCGCACTCTATCTAGGTATTTTTCAGACAGTTCTTTTTTTGTTTCAGCCTCCTCTGTTATTTTTCCTTGTCTTATGCCTAAGTATCTATATGTCTCCCCTTCCTCCATGCCTTCTATCACTTCATTGTTTTCAAGCTCAAAGCCTTCTACTTTCACCTTACCTCGGTGTATGCTTTGGGTTTTACACTTTTCAAGTCCCAGCTTCATGCGTATGTCGTTGCTGAACATTTCTACTAATTTCAGGTTTTGCTTTAAATGTTGTGAGGTACTACTATATAGTTTGATATCATCCATAAATAAAAGATGATTTAGTCTGTACATGTCGTTTTGGTGTTTTGCAATACCATATCCTGTATTTGTTTTGTTTAATATTGTAGAAAGCGGGTTAAGGGCTAAGCAAAACCATAGAGGGCTAAGAGAGTCCCCTTAGTCCCCTTGGTATATTCCCCTTCTGATTTTAATAGGTTCTGTAGTGATCTCGGTGTTCGGTGTACGGATGTTTAACTGTACTTCCCAACGGTCCATAGTATTTTGGAGGAAGTTGATTACTTTAGGATTTATTTTGTATATCCGTAAAACTTCTACCAGCCAGCTGTGTGGCACGGAGTCAAAGGCCTTACGGTAGTCGATATACGCAGAGTAAATATTTCTGTTCGTTTTGTATGCTTGCTTTGTAACTACCAAATCTATCAGAAGTTGTTCTTTACATCCTTGGGTGCGTTTTCTGCATCCTTTCTGTTCTTCAGCCAAGATGTTATGCCTTTCGCAATGGTCATATATAGATTGGCTGATGCATGCAGTCATGATCTTATAAATTGTAGGGAGGCACGTGATTGGTCGATAATTTGCTGCACTTTTAGGATCTCCATTTTTGGGTAGCAGATAAGTGAGTCCTTGAGTCAGAAACGTAGGTATATTTTCAGGTTCTTCGAGGAACTTATTTATGTACTCGAGTAATTTGTTGTGTACGTTAGTAAACCGCTTTATCCAATAATTATGTATGCAGTCATTGCCGGGTGCTTTCCAATTGTGCACTTTATTGATTACTTCGGTTAGCTGCTCTTTAGTTATTCTGTCAAACTGCATGTGCTCGATATGCTCGGTTTTATTCCTCTCACTTTCAATCCAACTTGCATCTTGGTTGTGGATCACTTCGTTTGACCATATGCCTGTCCAGTATTGCTGAATATCTTCTTTAGTAGGAGTACTGGTTGGTATGATGCTAGATTTCGTTCTTAACTGCCTATAAAATTTTCCCTCTTGTTCCTTGAAGAGTCTATTTTCAGTTCGTCTTTTATTGCAGTTTGTATATCGCCTGAGTCGCTTCGATGAGACTGAAAGTTTCTGTTTCAACGTGTCTAGAATTTCATTAATGTTGGTATTATGTTCATCGCGTACAGTGTGTACTCAGTTTTCTCTAACAATTTTATTTATAGCATTTGTGAGTCTTCTTGACCGGTGCCCTTGACTGTATTGAGTTAATCTGTTAATGTTACTTCGTAGTTTAGCTATCTTGTTTTGTAATCTTGTCTTCCACTTAGGGTTCCACTTAGTGGTTTGGCGCACACTGTTGCTGCACAATAGATTAGATCATGCAACTCAGAGAAATTATTACAGCGCTCGATAAATTCAGGTAGTATTTCATTCATCTTGCTAGCGATGATAGCCATTTTCACCGATGCTCTCTGCTTTGGTATATAGGGTCTAAATACGGGATTTGTTCCCTGGTACATTGCTATTGCTTCCTGCAGTTGCTCGTTCAGTTTTTGTTGTCTGATGTTTCTTGTTTCCACCTGTACCTCATCGTTCTGTGTAGGAATATCTTCCTCTCTACGTGTTTCTCCTTGATCTGCCCGGTCTTCTTCAGGTTCTTCCTCTAAATCTCTATGTCCCAGTTCTTCCACAACTCTGTGCCTAATTTGTTCTATTAAAGGAGCTGCAAGCAGCTTTCTTACTATAATAGTCCTGCGTTGATCTGCAACCCGTTGTTCGGTCACTTCCAATTGAGGATTCTCTTCCCTAAAGAGTTCATACATTCTGGTGCGGTAAGATTCCATATCGGTTTCGGATTTCGTTGCTTTAAAATAACAGCGCATGACACTCATGTTGGTTTCCATAGTCCATCGCATGCGCTGTCTAGGGTTTCCCGCTATTGTGGTAGCAACCTGATTTGTTGCTAATGCACGTTGAGCAGGGTTTTGATGCGTAGTTCCTGGTCTATTGCGTTGATCGTCTATGGGCTGCCGTCTGCCAGGGTTCGCCCGGGTCCCCGGCCCATTTAACATATTCTCATTATTTTCAGTACTCATTATTAATTTTCGCCTTTTATACCTGCGGCCAGGTTGCAGGGTGGAATAACTGAAGCGGCCCTCTTACACGTCAAACTAACAACGGAGCCCTGCCGAACCACTACTTGCTTCATGGTTACGCTGTTTGGCCAGAGAATGGCGTGTTTTCCCCGGTTTAGATGTAAACAGGAAAATATCGACTAAAGGTCGCTGGCTGTACCGTCTACCATATCTGAGGGAATCTTACGGTAGCAAGTTAAGAAACCTGGCCAGACATGTTTATTATTATTATTATTATTATTATTATTATTATTATTATTATTATTATTATTATTATTATTATTATTATTATTATTATTATTTTTTTTTTAATAAGTAAGCGACTCGACTACCAGGGTCATTTGTCGCTCTTGCTATACAACATTGCTGTTGTATTTATATGATCCATAATTAGCAGCAAACTGATGCAATAACATATAAATGCAACTAACGAACGAGCATAAAAGTATATACGACCAACATGAACTAAATTATGTAGTACAATACGACACAAACACTAATCAGACAGTAACAGGTATATAAATATGTAAAATAGCACAAGTTAAAACAAGTTGTGTAAATAAATAAACATAATTTAAATATATAAAATATCACAGTTAATAGCTTTTATCACAGACTATGTAGTTTCACTCAGTTTCACTTCTTACTCAGTATTTCTTTTAAATAGTAATAGGTTAAAATCATGTATAAATAAAATATAGCAAATTAATAAAATATAGAAAATATCACAGGCGTTTCTTAATTTTTATACTATAAATCCTTAAATAGCTCTATCCTTTTTATAAATTCTAGGGCTTCTGTACTGCCATTAATCAGTTTTTCAATGTCAAAGGAGGCACGTTGAACATTGTATTGGTGACATTCTAACAATATATGACGAATGGTTAATGGCACTTCACACATATAACAGATTGGTTGATTATCACCAGACAACATATATTTTGAGGTCAGGTAGGTATGCCCAGTTCTGATTCTCTGTAATACTACTTGTTCCTTTCTTGTAAGATGGGGTGGATATGTAAATTCACCGACTTTAGGCTGTAAGCTTCTAAGGTAAGTATTACTTCGGTCCCAATAACTTTGGTGTTTCTCACGTATTTTGTTTTTAATCACCGTTTCCAGGTCCTGCTATCTAATTGTCTGTTGAATTTCCAACTCATCACTTGCGGCCTCCTTTGCGGCTTTGTCAGCTTTCTCATTTCCTTGAATATTGCAGTGACTTGGAACCCATACTAATACTATCATTTTATTGTTACTTAACAGGTGATGGCATGTGTGACGTATTTTTTGTATTATTGCATCTCGGGAGAAACGATCATTTATAGCTAATAAAACAGAGAGAGAGTCAACGCAAATTGCGAACTGTGAGTGGATAGATTCTTGACATATGTTGAGAGCATCCTGTACGGCTAATGCTTCGCAGGTAAATATACTTACGAATTTCGGTAAAGAGCACTTCAGAACAGTATCATTATGTACAACAGCATAACCAGCACCATTGTCTGTTTTAGCCTGTTAGCCTGTTTGTGTTCTGTTTTGTTATGTTTGCAACCATCCGTAAATATTAGTTGGTATGTATTTATAGAATCCATTAAATCAACGTAGGCTTGCCGTATGGTTGAAGAATTGATCTCTTTCTTGTTTAGTTTAATTAAATCCATTTTTATTATTGGAGAGTAACAAATCCATGGTTGTATGTGATCGTTTATTGTGGGACTTATTAAATACTGGTGGATATTTAAGTTATTTACAACAGAAGAAGAGCGGAATGAAGATGAATGATGTCGACTGGGTTGCTGGGAGTAACAATTAGCGAAGGTGTTTCTTTTGAATAACCTGTGTACTTTATGTCTAGAATCGCGACATAGGTTGACGCGATATTGAGCTATACATCGCTCGCGTCTTAAATCCAAGGGTTCTAACCCAGAATCAGCATATAGACTGTCGACGGGACATGTTCTTATAGCGCCGATAGCATATCTAATTCCGCTGTTATGGATTACATTTAAAGGAGCAAGCCGACTTGGTTTTGCTGATGAATATGCTACACAAGCATAGTCAAGTCTGGAAAGAATAAGGCTCTTATGAATGCGCAGCAGAACTTCTCGGTCTGATCCCCAACCAGTGTGTGCTAGCACTTTTATTACATTTAAAACGTTTTTGCACTTGGCTATAAGTTGATCGATATGGAATTTCCAGGTAAGTTTTTTATCTAATGTTACTCCAAGAAATCTAATATTATCAACGTTTTCAATTTCATTGTCTCTCAATATAAAGGTAGGTGGGTTTTGACACGTGCTACGCTTCCTGCAAAAATGTATGGATTTCGTTTTTGATAATGAAATTTCAAGATTTCTTTGTTTTAATAAATCAAAAACGTTTGTGAGTGCAGTTTGTAGTCTTTCCCGTATGTCATCTGCAGATTTTTCGACTGTGAAAAGCACTATATCGTCCGCATAAGCACAATAGTTGACCGAGTTCCCTATAGAAGATAAAACTGAATTGATAGCAACTAAAAATAAAGTGGCGCTTAGCGGCGACCCTTGAGGAGTACCGTTTTTTAAGTAATATGTATTAGACAGCGTGTTATTTGTTCTGACATTTATGGAGCGATTCTCCAAAAATTGTTTTATAAAACAAGGTAGATTACCTCTAAAACCCCATTGATGTAGCTGCTGCAAAATATCGGTAGATTTTATCGCATTGAAAGCATTTTTCAAGTCAAGAAATACTGCAGAGGCGTGTAGGTTAAATAGAAAGCAATTGTTAATAAAGTTTTCAATGCAAACAATTGCGTCCGTCGTAGAGTGGTGTTTCCTGAATCCAAACTGATAAGCCGAGAGCAGGTTTAAATCTTCGAGTGTCCAACATAGTCGGTAGTTGACCATCTTCTCCATTAACTTAGCAATACAACAAGTGATGGAGACAGGTCTAAAATGTGATGGTTCGGATGGGATTGACACTTTTGGTATTGGCATTATAATGGCATTTTTCCAGGATTCAGGAACATCTTCACCCTGCCATACCGCATTTAAAGCAATAAGCAATTTAACCTTGTTTTCTACCGTCAACTGTTTTATCATCTCTATAGATAAATTATCCGGACCCAAAGCATTACTCTTAGAATTGGCGATAGCATGATTTAATTCATCCATTGTGAAAGGGAGGTTATAAGAGAGTTCCTCCTCTATGTGAAAATCCGGTTCTATTGCTGGTAGTGCTTCATCAAATTCTTTGTTATGTGACTGTGCAAAATGTATACCTAATTCGTCCGCTATTTGTTTAGGATCACTAATCACAACATTATCAACTATTATTGACAAAATGGATGATGAACAACTGACTCCTTTTATAGATTTGACCTTATGCCATATCTCTTTCATAGGTGTGTTACCTCTTATGGACGAAACATACTTTTGCCAAGATTGTTTTTTAGCATTTGCAATGGTTTTACGACAGATGGCTCTTTTCCGTTTAAAAAGTATTAGATTCTCTTGACTAGGTTGTCGCTTGAATTTTTGTAACGCTTTTTTCTTTTCTGCAATAACTACCCTTACAGTGTCAGACCACCACGGAACCTTGCGGCAGCTTTTAATTGTGCCGGATCTTTTTGGTATACAATGGTTTGCTGCCTCAAGGACAGCAGCGGTGAAACCTTCCATCGATGTAGATGGATTTTCTGACAATATTTCAGCTAATGTACTATTGAAATCTATCCAATCTGCTCTTTGAAACATCCAACGCTCAGTTAGATATGTTGCGTTTTTCTTTAACTTATTGAAACCTATAATAATTGGGAAATGATCGCTGTGATGTAAATCTTGCTCAACATGCCACGATAAATTAGTTAGAATAGATGAAGAGCATGTGGACAGATCAATAGCCGAAAACGTACCATGTCCTGCTGAGAAATGGGTGGGTGTACCATCGTTCAGAAGTGTTAGCTCGATGCTTTCAAGTAAGTTCTCGACAACACGTCCAGTACCGTTAGTTTCTGCTGATCCCCAAGATAGACTGTGGGCATTAAAGTCGCCGACTAGCAGAAAAGGTCTAGGAAGCTGAGAAACCAAATTGGTTAAATTATCGAGGATCCAGTCAGGATTGGGTAAATAAATAGAACATATAGTGACTTGAATCGGAAATTCTACTTGAACTGCTACTGCTTGTAATTCTGACTGTAATGGTACTATATCACATCGAAAGTTTTGTTTTATCAAAATGGCTACTCCGCCATGCGCTCTTTCACCATCTTGAACATCTTTACGATAAATGTTGTAGTTTTTATATTTCACGATTCTTGCTGAAGAGAACCTCGATTCCTGGATGCAAACACTGAAAGGTTGATATTTTTTAATGAGAAGTTCTAATTCGGGAAGCTTGTTGAAAAAACCGTTACAATTCCATTGTATAAGAACAGCGTCTGTGTTGATAATATTATCGTCAGTTAATTCGATAGTTTGAGTGGGGTCCATTATTAAAGTATTATAATAGTTGTAAACAAGGTTAAAACGGTTTGAAAGATTAAAAATAAACTATTAATTCACGCTGATTATTTGTTCTTCCGAGGCTTACCTTTCGGCCAGCCTTTTTTCTTTTTCGTTATTTTCTTTATTATTGCTTGATCAACATAATCTATACTACAGTCTATACTAGATCTCTCGTCTTCTGACTTACTATTAATTTGGGAAAGTTTTCTTTTATCATGTGTACTTAAATTTATCAAGTTTACATCAGGTTCTTTACTTGATGAAGCATGTACCACGGGTTTATTGGCTTTAGGAGTAGGTGTTTGAGAATTAATTGTAATCTCATCATCACTAGTAGTGGTTTCTAAGGAAGCAGTTCTTTTTATTGAAAGAGCACTAGCTAATTTGGCTAATTCGGTTTTAATTATTCCTCTGATTTCAGGAATTAGCATCCGAAGGGTTGTCGCTTCTAAAGGAGTAGTAGCTTGGGCATAGGAACGGGAAGGGACTACAAGGGTATTAGACATGCGTTTTGCTTCAATATAGGTAACTCTGTGTACGGTCTTGATTTCCTGTATCTTAATTTCTTGTTGGAGTATTGGACAAGCCTTTGATACCGCTGAGTGGTTTCCCTTGCAATTAGGACAGTTGAAAGGTTGGGTACAGGCTTCACCTCTATGTGGAGGGTTACCACATATACATATTTCAATCTTGTTACAAGCAGAAGACACGTGACCAAATGACTGGCATTTGTAACAGCGGATAGGTGGAGGTATATAGGGTCTCACACTTAAGCAATAAAAAGCTGCAGTGATAGTTTTTGGTAACTTAGGTGTGTCAAAAGTAAGAATGTGATTGGCGGTATCAACAAGTTCACCGTTTCTTCTACTTTTAATTCTTCTTACTTCAACAACACCTTCGTGTTTCAAACCCTGCTTTATTTCATCTAAACTGCAGTTCAGGAAGTCTCGACAGTACACTACTCCCTTCGATATGTTAAGTGTCGTATGAGGATACACCTTAACATCAAATTCGCCAAATCGGGTAACTTCTAACAGTCGTTGCGACTGTGCATTCGATACCGTCTCAATCAAAATCGTCCCTTGCATTCTTTTAACCATTTTGGTTCTTCCTATTAGACCATAAATAACTTTGGATATAATAAATGGACTAGTCGTTACAAAATCACCTTCATTCTTCTCCATGACTAGGAACCGGGGACAATCCACCGTCTCTCTATGCCATAAACTCTCTCTTATAGGGGGGAAATCTGTATTGGAAAGGGTTGGGTTGGGAAGGACTGCAGGGGTTAATGGGATTGAAAGGGAGGTTGGGATTGGGGTTGGGGTTGGGATTAGGGATTGGGAAGGGGTGGAGCCGGGAAGCTCCGGATTTAAAATATCAACACTCATGACAAAAATAATCCCTAACTTAGGGGAGCTGCCCCGGTGGGGTATACCCATGACGGCGGGATCACCACCGACACCAGCAAGTTCCCCTGCTGCACCGGGAATATGCCCAGGTGGGAGGAAAGTTCAACTCCCTAGGACTCGTCCCTTACAAGTTAAAAATAACCTTCGGGGATCCCACGCCTCCGACGACGTGGGCACCCCCCTAAGCGCTTGCCAGGCCGGGGGCCTGCGGAAGCTTGACTCCACTTCAGGTGAAGTGAAGCTACACCCCGCAGCGCCAGCTCGTACGTCAAATCCAAAAACTATAATCATTTGCTTAAGTCAGTCCATTGCATACGTCGTCATAGAAGAAAGAAGGAAAATTAAAAGGTCCCCTAGCCCTCGAATACTCTAATTATCGTCGGGGCCTGGAAGGAACAAGAGTTGGTCAAGGGAGACCAGATAGAACAGATAGATAGAGAGGGACCTGTCCGTAAGGCTAGTTGAAGTATAGACAGGCCCAGCTAGGGTACCTCGGGTTGCCAGCCCCTGTACTCACAAGGTGTGAGCCCCTCAGGGGATTATTATTATTATTATTATTATTATTATTATTATTATTATTATTATTATTATTATTATTATTATTATTATTATTATTATTATTATTATTTCTTTTTATTTTCATTTGCTTCTTCAGGTTATTCCTGGTTCTTTAATGCCGAAAGTACACCGTACCCCTTGGGCTTATTGTTTAATTTTGAGGTGTTATATCCAAGACCTTCCTTAAAATGTGCGCTGTTCCTAAGAGTACGCTTTTCTGCAGACTCTGCGTATATTGTGTGCCTGGTATATTTTTTAAGTAGTTGCTGAATTTTCTTGATACCGTTCCTAATGCCCCTATGATAATAGGTATAACTTTGGTCTTACAATGCCACATTCTTTCTATCTCAATGGCTAGATCACGGTATTTCAACAGCTTTTCTGCCTCTTTGTCGTGAATTCGGCGCTCTCCTGGTACTGCTACATCTATTAAGTAACACGTTTTTTCTTTCTTGTTTTTTAATATGATGTCTGGCTTATTAGCTCTTATTTCTCGATCTGTTTGTATCGGTTGGTTCCACATTATGACAGTGTCGTCTTTTTCTACCACCTGTGCCGGTTCGTGCTCATACCACCTCTTGTCAACTTCTATGCCGCATGCCTTACTTATATTATAATGAATATTTCGGCATACCTGGTCATGCCTCTTGATATACTCATGTTGGGCAAGTACACGGCACCCTGACACTATGTGATCGATCGTTTCGTCAAATTCACCGCACAATCTACATTTGCCATCTGTTTGTTGATGTAATATGGTTCTGGCAAAGTATTTGGTGTTTATGGCTTGATCTTGTGCGGCTACGATGGTGCTCTCTGTCTCTCCTTTTAGTTTTCCTTCTGACAGCCAATTGAAGGTTGTTTCTTTACTAACGGCTTCGTTTATTGATCGTGGGTATTGTCCGTGCATTTCCTTTCTATACCAGGTGTTCTTTATTTCTTCCGCCACAGCTCGTTTTACGGTATATTTTTTGACTTCCAGGTTTTGGTTGTCTCCTCTGTTTAGATTAAGGTTAATCTTAAAACTTTCTGCCGTTTTGATTATTGATTTGTTCTTGGGTAGTTCTTGGTCTTGCCTGTTTATAATGTTCTTATACCGGTCTTCGCTGTCTCGTTGTAAGTATTCGGCGAGATTAATAATGGTGGATTTATATGCTGCAGTTACTTGTATTAAGCCTCTGCCTCCTTCTTTTCTAGCTACATATAAGCGATCCACATCTGCTCTAGGGTGGTGAATTTTGTAGCAAGTCAGTAGTTTTCGAGTTTTAGCGTCTATTTCTTCTAGTTCTTTCTTGGTCCAGTCCAGCACGCCAAAGCTATACAATAGTACTGGAACTGCCAGTGATCCTATTGCCAACAATTTATTTTTTCCTGTGAGTTGCGTTTTAAGAATCATTCTTATTCTGCGTCGATACTCGGAAATCAGCTTCTTTTTCATAGTTGGTTGATCGAAACCCTCTTGTTCTATGATACCTAAATATTTATAAGTTTCTTGGTCTTCTAAACTTCTGATGGTTTGCTCCGTACTTAATAAAATGTTTTCTTGACTTCTTACTTTTCCACGTATGAATGACACTTTTGCACACTTCTGCAATCCAAATTCCATCTTGATGTCTTTACTAAATGTCGCAACGGTATTTAAGACATCAGTTAGATATTTATCGTTCTTTGCGAATATTTTAAGATCGTCCATATATAGTGAATGAGTGACCTCTTGTTGTTCTCCTTTAATACGATACCCTTTACGTGTTCCGTTGATCTCGTCTGAGAGAGGAGCCAAAGCAGTACAAAATATCAATGGCGACAACGAATCGCCTTGGAAAATTCCCCTTTTTATGTGCGCCGTTCCGATTTCTATGTTGCCTTGCTGGTGACTTATTTGTAAGCTGGTTTTCCACTGTTGCATGGTTTTTGAGATAAATCTTAGTGGGTTATTTTTTACTCCCACCATTTCTAGTGTGTGCATAATCCAACTATGAGGTACACTGTCATAGGCTTTTTTATAATCAATGTACGCGACACTGAGGTTCTTGTTATTTCTTTTACAATCTTCTGTTATGATCTTTGACAGAAGTAATTGGTCTTTGCAGCCTTTCGTGCCTGATACACACCCTTTCTGTTCTATAGGCAACAGATTATTCAACGTAAGGTGTTTGGATAATCTCTTTGCTATTATGCTGGTAATGTTCTTATATATAGTGGAGAGGCAAGTGATAGGCCTATAATTTTTTGCATCTTGGGAGTTGTCTGATTTTGGTATTAAGATTGTTGTTCCTACAGTTAGCCAGTTTGGGACTGAGTCTGGGTTTATGATAATGTGATTGTATTGACTTGCTAAGGAGGTGTGTACAACTGTTAGTTTTTTTAGCCAATAATTTGGTATTCCGTCTGGACCTGTAGTTTTCCAGTTTGCTGTAGTATTGAGACTTTGCTTAACCTCATTAACATCTATTGGCTCCCATGGCATTTCCTGGTCGAATCCTCTGCCATGTCTTTTTATCCATTCTGCCCCTTTCTTGTGTGTTACTTCAGTTTCCCATAATCCCTTCCAATATCTTGCTACTATTATTATTATTATTATTATTATTATTATTATTATTATTATTATTATTATTATTATTATTATTTTTTATTTTTTTAATTAAATTTGGGCGGCCTCGACTGCCATGGTCATTTCACCGCCTCTCCAATATACTAGTACTAGTTCATAATAGTCTGATTAGCAATAATCACAATCTACTATAATACATACGACAGAAACAGAGTGAAGATGATAACATATTTTGTATAAAACTAATGGGACAAAAACTTTTGTATAAACAAAATGGCGTAAACATACACATATAAAACTATTGTATAAGCAAAATAGAATGTATAGATAAAATGTAAATAAGTAAGCATAGACTTTGTAAACATGAAAACAAACTTGATAAATAAACGCCTACAAAACATAAAATATAGTTAAAATGTGTAAAATAATATAATAAGTCTATTAACTATATCTTTTGAAGCAAGCCAGTTACTTGTAAGTAATTTAGTAATTTATTAATATTTGTTTTTTCATTTTTTAGTACTTGTTCCATTGATGCTGATAAGTTACAGGTTCTTCTGAAATGTTCGTATTCAATGCAGTCAAGCAGGGTATGCTGCACTGTTAAAGGTACTTGACAGATGACACATTCCGGTCTGTCTTCTTCGCTTAGCAGATAGGAATGACAACTTCGTCTCGGCGTGTTAATTTTTTCTGGTATGTACAGTATTTAACTGATTCATTTACAGTTTTCAACTTATCTGCACTCTGGTCCCACAAGGACTGCCATTCCATTTGACACTTTATTCTAATGTGATTTTTAAGGTCTCTTTGTGTAATGACTTTGTTAACATTTGGTGGCTGTCTGCTTGCGAATTTGGCACCTTTATGTGCATTTTCATTACCAGCAATACCTACATGGCTAGGAACCCATACAAAAACTATTATTTTCCCCTGATTTGCACATTCATATATTAAAGAATACATTTCACGCACAATAGGCTCTTTCGAGAATTTGTCTTTTAATGTTAAGAGCGATGACATAGAATCAGTACAAATCAGGAGCGTTGCTGATAATGATTCCCGACAAACCAAGAGTGCTTGCAGAATAGCATACATCTCGCATGTATACACGCTTGCGGCTCCCGGGAGCGACCAGGTCATTGTTGAATCCGGAGTTACTACTGCGCATCCGGTACCTGAGTGAGATTTGGAACCGTCAGTAAATAGTACTTCACAAGGCTTATAACTATTAATGATTTGCATTAGGTCTTGTTTTATAAGTACGCTAGCAGTATCTTTATTATGTCTCTCTAGATCCAAACGGCAAACCACGTTTGGAGTAATCCAAGGGGCGACAAAATTAGCATCATCCGTAGTATATAAATTACCTTCTGGAATATTCAAGCGCACCGAGAGAATTTTAGATCTTATTGCAGCTGGTTTCGTAGACGATGTTCTATTAACATACCGCTGCAGCAAAGGAGAACTACAGAATGACATCCTATTAGGACTAGCCTGTTGATTAAGTACTGTCATCCTATAATTCAACAAAAGGCGTTCACGACGTAATTGTAGTGACTCAAGTCCCGACTCTACGTACAAACTTGAGACAGGGCTCGTATAATAGGCGCCTGTAGAGTCGGATTCCAGAATGGTGGACTGAGTCTAATACACGTAGACGACTTGGTTTAGCGGCTGAATATATGACGCTTCTATAATCAATTCTTGATAAAACCATTGCCTTGTAAATCATTAAAAGCGTTTGTCGATCTGAGCCCCAATTAATATTCGAAAGCGATTTTAATATATTAATAATATTGTTGCACCTGGCTTTTAAGTCATTAATATGTGCAATCCAGCTGAGTTTTGAGTCTAGAACCATTCCTAGATATCGAGTACTATCTGTGTTGGGTATGGGCATCGAGTTAAGTTGTAGAATGTGATTACGTTGGCATGTACTCCGTTTGCGACAGAAATGCAGACATACAGTTTTCTCTCTTGAGATACACAATCCTGCATTCCTCGCCTCGACTGCGAGTGTGTTTAATGCGGTTTGTAGGGATGCTTCTATATTATTAAAACATTTTCCAAATTGGAATAAAACTATATCATCTGCATATGCGCAGTAGTAGACCGACCTTTGAACAGACTTTAAAATGGGTTCTAGCGCGATCAGAAATAGTGTTGCACTTAGACTGGATCCTTGGGGAGTTCCATTCGTTAAAGGGAAACTATTAGACACGGAATTACCGACTTTAACCCGCATTGACTTTCCACTAAGAAATGAACAAATAAATCTGGTTAAGTTTCCCTTGATATTCCAAGCATACAGTTGTTCTAGTATGTTTCGACGCTTCACTGTATCAAAGGCACTTTTAAGGTCTACAAAAACGGCTGACAAATGTAGATTTGTATTAAAACATCCCTGTATCGCATTCTCTAAGTACGTCAACGCATCCACGGTCGAACGGTTTTTTCTAAATCCAAATTGAAATTTACTAAGTAATTTCCTCGATTCTAGTACATACGTTAGTCTTCTATTTATGATTTTTTCAAAAATTTTACACAAACAACTTGTAAGTGATATGGGCCTGAAGTGTACTGGTGTCGTTGGTGTTTTTCCAGATTTTAAAATAGGAACCACAATTGCTTCCTTCCAACTGTCAGGTAATTCACCATCAGTCCATATATTGTTGTAAGCACTTAGTAAGGTTACTTTTGCTTTATCCGACATATGCCTTAAAAAGGCATTTGTAACATGGTCGTTGCCAGGTGCAGTGTCGCGACTATTTTCAAGTGCATCATTTAGTTCATCAACTGTGAATAAGCGATTGTGATCAGCATCACCGTTATGAGGTAGGTTTAAATTTTCTATTAACAATTCTTCATCGTCGGTGTTGCATATGTTGGAGAAATGTCGTGCCATATGATTTGCAATTTCTGTGTTTTCTGATACGATTGTATTACCTATTTTGAAATTGATATCAGGAAAGGTCTTTTTTCCTGTAATACTCCGAATTCTCCTCCATACTTCACCAACGTCTGAAGCAGAAGACATGCTCGAAACATATTCTCTCCATGAATTCTTTTTCGCTTCAACAATTTTCCTCCGACAAGAGACTCTAGCTTTCTTGAAGGCTATTAAGTGGTCCATGGTGGGATCACGTCTGAAAAGTTTAAAAGCTTTCTTTTTTTCTCGAATACTGTGTGAAATCTCTTCGTTCCACCACGGAACAACCTTCTTGTAATTTCTTTCTCTTGATTTGGGAACATGTTTGTTTGCTGCTACTAATATAATATCTGTGATTTCAGATATTGAAAGGTCCAATTCTGTTGAAGCTATAAGTTCATCTACCTCGTTCCGATAAGCGTTCCAATCAGCTTTGCTCAACAACCATTTAGATGAGATTACTTTGGATTTGTTTATAGAGTCTATTTTGCTAATAACAATAGGAAAATGATCACTAAAGTGTGGATCTGACGTGGATGACAACTCTAAAGAATTTTTTCTACTCCCATGTCTAAAATGCCATTTATCGCATATGTTTCCATGACGCTAAGTGACCTTTTAAATACACCTTGACAAGCCGTGGCTTCGTGCACTTTAGTCACGAGCTGAAGTTAGCAAGGGACGTTTTAGTTACGGGCTGAAGTTAGCTTTATCGGAAAAATCATGTAACACTCAAATCAAGTTAGTTGCGACTTGTCATCAATCTGTCAAAATAACCCGATACGCGCCGTCAACAGACAAGTAATTTTGTATTTAGTGGTGAAAATAAAGTGCCCTTCTTGTGAAAAATGAATCTAAACGACAGTGAAAGTGAAGAGGATGTTAGCATTTGTACTCCACCGGAAATTACTGAAGCAGCGGCATCAGCAACTGCTAGTTTGCTACCCAACAAATCAAAAAGTCAGTACGAACGTGCGTATAAACTTTTCCAAGATTGGCGTCAAAAAAACCAAGCAAAATCGTTCTCTGAGAATGTGTTACTGGCTTATTTCCAAGATCTTTCGAAAAGGATGAAACCGTCCTCTTTGTGGGCAATCTACTCAATGCTGCGAATGACAATAAATTTAAAAAACAATGTTGATATAAGCAAGTATCCCAGATTGTGTTCGTTTCTGAAGCGTAAATCAGACGGTTACAGACCTAAAAAGTCGAAAATTTTGACACCCCAGCAAATTAAAGAATTCTTGTCGTCTGCTCCAGATAAAGAATACCTATTTACAAAGGTAAAGTATAAAACCAAATTAAATAAAAAAATATAAATTATAAATATTTTAGGTTGGGCTAATTTTTGGCATAATGGGAGCTTGTCGGCGGGAAGAATTGATGAAAATTAAAACAAGTCATATTGAAGACCTCGGCACTGCCCACATGCCTGATACAAAAACAAAAACGGAACGTCAGTTTGTTATTGGAGGTAATTTCTACCATACATGTACGAAATACATGGAACTTCGACCTTCAAATCTGACACGTACCACCCGATTTTTCTTAAACTACCAGCGAGGAAAATGTACAAAACAACCGATTGGAATAAATAAATTTGGCAGCCTCGCTAGCGTAGTAGCAAAATTTTTAAAGTTGCCTGATCCTGCTGGTTACACCGGTCATTGTTTAAGAAGGTCCTCAGCGACGATTTTGGTAGACTCGGGTGCGGACATTACAGCTTTAAAGCGCCATGGAGGATGGCGATCAACAGCTGTTGCGGAGAGTTATATTGACCACTCGTTAAACAATAAAATCCAGACAGTTAATAAAATCTTGAATACTGCTCAAGATACTGCTGTGCAAGAGAATGCTGTGAATATTGATCTTGCAATTGCTGAAAGTTCAAGCTTTAATTTTGATGAAAATGAAAGTGGAACAACGAATCCTTCAATTTAAATCAAGTAAATGAAGTAAATAAAACACAATTTGATGAAAAGAATTTAAGAAAATCAATGATTTCCTTTAGCAATTGCCAAAATGTTTCTAATGTGACTGTTAATGTATATTTACCTAAGCAGAACAATTAAATAATTTTGGTAAATTTAACCTCATTTTCTGTAACATAGAACACAGTATACTTTATATACTCATATACATAAATACATACATAATCTTTAACCCTTTATACCTTTCGGTGTCGAGGTGCCGGACGCACCGAGCCACAGAGTGGTTATGTGGGTGTGAGACGAGGCAGCGGAGCCATGTAGGCAAGTACACTGCGCTCGTGGTTCACCCATCCGAGTACTTTCCGGAGAAAACTCGACTTAACTCCGTTAAGCGATATAAATCCACTATAACCACCCTGCCGGCTGCCCGCATCATATACTCATATAAAGATATTTTAATTAAAACTCAGGTTTAATATGAATTGTTTAATAACATAAAAATATTTACTAACTAACTAACTAACGTCTAAAGTAATTACTAATAATAAATGAACTTAAACTAATTTACCTAAACACTGCGTGGTTACCTATTTTAAACGCGCAATTATCTATTATTTATTTCTATTCAAATACATTTATTTTATATTAGGACGCTTCTAATTGCTGCTATCACCCTTCTTCGTGTGATAGCAGAATTTATATTTTACTCTGCAGAATTCTTGAAACATCTGGAACACCGCTCTCTGGATTGCTCAATATACACGGCGTTCTTGATTCGCTACACTCAATTTATGCTACAGGATTCGAATTCGAATGTGTTAGTCCAATTGCTCTAACACGTTAAATCTTTGAGATATTCACCCTAGAAAAACAAAAAACTCTGTTCTGAAGATTTTGATTCATTATATTCTTATTATTCCTTATTACTTCTAGAATAATAATTAAATAATGTATTTTTGTATCAAACTGGCGCCTCAAACTGCATCTCCCTACGCTGAACAGCGCATGGGAGAACCATTTTTATCAAGTATTCATGTTTTCTAATGGTATCGGAAAAATAATTACAGAGATTTAGTTTATGTATCAAGAATTTATTTATTATTTGCTAAGAATTAGCGTAGCAGGTAGATTCCGTGAATTCGGTTGACGATAGTTCCGCCCCCTTAAAATAAAACAGTTAGAAGTACTACCGAATCCGTATGTAGTTATATCGGCAGTGTCGGATTGGCCAGAGGGGATACCGGGGAAACCCCCGGTGGCCCGGTCGGGCCAATCGGCCGTCTTTCCAAAAAAATATATAAACATTTAAAATTATAAAATTTCCTAAAACGGAAGTTCGTTAAAAAGAAGTTCCACTGTAAATCAAAAATAAATGTTGTTTGCCAATTTTAAAAACATAAGCGTTTCGGGTCGATAAAGTTATGATATATTTTACTTTTTAGACAATTTTAAAAACAGGTTAGTTGATTGATATTTTGTAGGGGATCGATCGTTTTTACGAAAGGCCGCGGCCCAACCGCGGTTTGCGGCCGCACACCGCGACCATTGCGGGATGTAAGATTCCATACAAGTTTACTTGTATACAGTGCAAGTTCGAGAAAATTCTTCCTCGAGCTCGATTGATCCTTTTACTTTGAGGAAGTGCGCTTAAGTTAGTTTAATTAGTTTTTGTGAAATGCGCGGTTGCATGTGCAGAGGAAATATATTCATGTTCATGTGAAATTATTATTAAACACGTTTTGATTTTGGTCAGTTTTTTGCGGTCGATGCTAAACGGGTAGTAATTCTTCGGAGTGCACTTGTTCCTCCCCTATCTTTCCAGTTGACACACTAATGTCCGATAATGAAAGGAAATAGAGGAAAGGTAAAGCGGAAACATTGAAAAAAAAAGAAACGTAAATTATTAGAAAGCAGCGTTGCCAAATTTCCAAAAGTCGGCGATATTTTTTCTCTCGTCCTACTGCATCTACTTCTAAAGACAAAAGACCTTAATTGGATATTGATCCTAAATCTACCAAGGAAACTGACAAGGCCGCTGTGTCAGATGATCATGATCCGGAGAATATTACTAAATATGAAACGGAAACAGCTTTTATACAAGAATATACTGGAAAACTCAAATACCTTAAGAAAATTTTGAGGAAAAGAATTGCCCGTAACGATCAACCTACTGATGTTCACATCAGTACAGTACAGTACAGTCAGCACCTGTTCTTCAAAATGCATTTCAGCGCGGAGATGTGAATCGTCGATGGTTACCATACGACAAAGAAGGCAAGACCT
Source organism: Agrypnus murinus (assembly GCA_929113105.1). Taxonomy (NCBI): domain Eukaryota; kingdom Metazoa; phylum Arthropoda; class Insecta; order Coleoptera; family Elateridae; genus Agrypnus; species Agrypnus murinus. The sequence goes on from OV816024.1 coordinate 112,656,678, forward strand.
TATTTTTCAGCGTTTGTTTAGCATTTGCCAAATCTTCAGATTATACTATTTTTATCAGGGGCTGTTCTGATAGAGATCATTTTCATCTGAGAATTCAGGATCACGAAAAGTCTAAATCGCACGTTTCGTGTGCGACATATTTATTGTATTGAAAGAAAGTAAATATCGAACACTTAGTTGCTGGCAGTTAATTGTCCCTGAGATTTGAGCAAGTGAAAAAAAGAAGAGAAGTGATGGAGCGAATTATTGTCATCGTGAAATTCATTGAGAGAAGATATTTAAGATACCGAGGAAAACTTGAAGCAGCTTACACCTTAGAAAATGAAAACGTCGTATTAATCATTTTATGAAACTTCTGACGGATTTTTTCGGTTATTTACAGCCAATGAAGCGTTTTGTTCTTCAAAATAAATTTAAAAGGATTCGATTTAAAAGTGGTTAAAATTTCGTCTTAAGGAGACCAAATTTGGAAGATTTTGCGAGGGAGCCCCCCCGGACCACCCTCTCTGAGGGTGTCTTCCTTAGACCCGCCAGTGGGGCCGGTATCAACTCTACTACCCGGAAAATTTCTGAGACCCAATCCGTCCCTGTTTATCAGTACCGGCTACGTAGACTTAGCCATCAAATAATTTCTGTTATATTTCAGACGTAAATCACAGTTTTTACCACAGATAATCTTTATTTCCATAAACGACGAGTTTAATGATATGAAGAAGTTAAAATGCAAAGATTGAAAAACAATCTCTTGAGAAGTTTAAATTTAGAAACAACTTTCTAAACTTTTTTGGTGTTTTTTACTTATTGTCAGTTTTAGAAAGTTAGGGGAAGGTACACTCGTCACGAAAAAAATCGGAACAGAGTAGTGGATAATTAAAAAAAATTTTGGTTGTAAATGGGATTTCAGATAACATGGTGGTAGTGATTTATGATTTGCATCAATCCTTTTCAAAAGTACAAACATTTTATCTAAAATCCCATTCACAACCAAATTTTTTTAAATTCTCTTCTACTGCTGTCCGAATTTTTTCCGTGACTTACACAAAGAAGTACATAATTATATCCACAATAGCTACATACATAATTTTGTCGGTTTGTTCTACTAATTAACAGAGTTGTGCGGTTTTCATTCTCCTAGAACAGTTTTTTAGAGCAATTCAATTTCTGTGCAATCTGTAGCTATAGTAGTGTTGAGAGTTCTTCAAATAAAATTATTTTATTTAAATACCGAAGACTAGGTTCAGCGGCAATAATTAAAATCATCAAACCGATACCTCCTAATGTTACAAAATATGCAAATGCAAGATAGCAAGTTTTAATGGAAATGGAAGATTAAATGTTTTCGGGAAAATTTTAATTTAAAAAAAATATTATGAAAAGAGTAAAACTTGTTTTAAAGAAAGTTTTAATTAAAATAGAAAGCATATATTGAATATCTCTTGAATACCTAAGTCTAAAACATATTATAAAAGAAGTCCTTCCCGTTTAATATTTAAAATCTGAATGCAATTTTCAAGAAACTGCTACGATTGATCTTATATGGGGTAGTTAGGAAAGCTACAGCTAATTCAGCTTAATTATATTTTCCATGAAATTTAATTTTAATGAAAGCTGTTTAAGTTTTTAAGTTTAATCATTTTAATAATTTTGAATCAAAAATTAAAGACAACTATAAAATAAACACGATAGTAGATTTTATGGAGAATTTATAGAAACTGTTTAATAAATAATTGTTTTATTTTAAGCAGGTGTTATGTACGAAGGTGTCATCTTTATCAAAACCGGAATTTATGTTTTTATATTTGCGTGTCTAAATGCAGCAGTTTGCGTGTCCAAAGAGATCTATTTGAATACTGGAAACAGTAACATTTTATTTTTAAAGTTGATATCACTGTTAAACAGCAGTTCTTAGAATGTGAAACATCTTATTTACGCATTGAACTCTTATAACTAGTATGCAACGCTCGCAAAACTAGCATTGCAAGCACCGCACACTGGACCGTTTAATATAAGATAGACGTAAAAAAGTCAAAGTCTAATTTCAGTATCAGCCCTATTTCAAATCGATCACAGATAATCATTGATCTCAAAAATGCATTTACTAATCCCCTATCCCGAATTGAAATTGAGTAATTACGCCCGAAAGTTGGTTCACAAGAAAAGTGCAACAGGCGACGTTATGCAATTGCAGTTGACGCGTTTTCAAAGATTGTGTTTTATAAATTTACAGGCGTCTTAAGTGGTTGAGAAATATTTCCTATACAAGTGAAGGTATGTGTTATTTTATTGGCTTAATTAAAAATTTGTATCTTGTGTAATATTGTTTAAAAAAATCCAAACTCAAGCAATATTTCAGTGTTTATAAAATGCATGTTGATAAAATATTTTGGAGAATCTAAGCATGTATGCCGCGATATGTCACGATCATATATAGCTTAAGGGGAAGATTCGCTAGTAGAAAAATAATGTGTTCGCATCTGTAAAATAACTTTTTTATTTATGTAAATAATGACACGGAACAAAAACCAATTTGTTAAGATAGGTTTTCTGTAGGTACCTACGACTCGAATATCTTTACAAAACGTAATCTGTTTTAGAAAAAAACTGCTTAAGTTAGTATATTTTCGACTAACCAAAGCATGTCTGATAAGTTTAAAAGCTTTCTTTTTTTCTAGTTTACAAAATGACATTTTTTTCATGTACATTTGATGAGAGATAGATTTCCTTATGTATTTTCTTCCGCTGAATTCGAAAATCAAGGTTAAATTTTTTTTTATGGAACAGTTTTTGAGATATTGTAATTTTTTCATTTTTTCGACCTTTTTTCACTTGACAAATCATATCTCGAGCTAGAAATGTCCGATTGGGTCGTTCTTGGTACCCAAATGCAAGGTATTGAGATGACGAACAAATATGTATAATCGGATCTTTGATTGGTAAAGCGGTTCAAAATATATCGATGAAAATAGGGCACATTTTCAAAAAAATCATATTTTACAGTGATTCTGTGCCGACAGAAAAGTACAAATCGTTAAAAAAACGTCTGGTTTCTGTTCATGTACGTAAAGATGATACTTTTACGTAAGAACTAAGACCAACCAGAAGAAAATTGACCGAAAAATGACAAAGTTATAAGCAATTGAGTGAATAAATGCAAATCCCATATTTTCCGAATATTTTATTTATTTCGACAATTTATTGGGTTTAAACATTTTTGTGTGTTAAAAATAGTTGTGGCTCTTGCTTTGTCTTCGGTTGCTTTTGGGATCCGTTTCTCTAGTGAGAAACCATACATAGTCTCCCAACATTGCTTCATCCCAAAATCCTTGATAGCGCCGCTCAATGGTCTTAATTTGTTGGTGAAATCTCTCGCCGTGTTCGTCACTTACGTCACCAAGATTGTCCGGAAAGAAATTCAAATGCGAATGCAAGAAATGGATTTTTAGAGACATATTTACACCTGTAAGAAATAAATAAAATGGTAAAAACAATACAATAGAAAACAAACAGGAATGAAATTAAATAATGGCATTCCGTACCCATCTTGTTGTAGTTCTTCAACAAATCGGTAATAATTCCCTCGTAGTTAGGGCTTTTATTGTTCCCAAGAAAATTGGTAACAACCCGCTGAAATGAATTCCAGGCCTCGTTTTCAACGGGTGTTAAATATTTTGGAAAATCTGTGCTTTTTAACAATTTCTTGATGTGTGGACCATCGAAGACGCCTTCCTTGATTTTTGCTAAAGAAAGCTGCGGGAAAAGGGTTTTCAAATAGGAAAATACTTGGCCTTCCTTGTCTAAGGCCTTCACAACATTTTTAATGAGGCCAAGTTTAATGTGCAACGCTGGAAGGATTATATTTTCTTTTTTGACAAGAGGCAGGTATTTAATATTGTCTTCGCCCACTGTGACGTTCTCCCTTTCTGGCCAGTCTTTTCTTCTATAATGATGTTCACGAGCACGACTATCCCAGAGGCAAAGAAAGCAGCAATATTTTGTATATCCACCCTGCATTCCACACAACATGCCGACGACTTTGAGATCGGAACATATTTTCCAGTTGTGATGCTCATATTGAATGTATTTTAGCAAACTGGCCATTGTGGCGTATGATTCTTTAGTGTTGATGGCATGAGCGATGGGGATAGAAGGTTTTTCATTTCCAATATGCAGTAGGACTGCTTTCAAATTCTCCTTACTACCGTCAATGAACAAGCGCCACTCATTTGGATCATAAGGCTCTCCGAGTTGCTCAAACAATGCAGGAATATCGTTGCAGTAGCATATGTCGTTTTCCTTCTTAAAATGTTGTGCGTAAGGCTTATCACGGTTTCTGTAAAATGTTCCATTTACTCCCGGAGCCAAACAGTTCCGTTGCTTCAGGCGAGATGCAAGTAACTCCGCTTTTTCCTTTGACAGCTCGAGATCTCTCACCAAATCATTCAGTTCAGGCTGCGTAAAATGTTGCAATTGCGACTCCTGTTGAAATTCATTATCACTGCTTGTGTCTGTCTGTTGTGACGATTCGAAAAATTCAATCGTTGAATCGGGGCACTTAGGATGAGGAAATTCACTTGAATGTGGAACTGGAAGCGAAACAGATGCTACTGTCGCATAAACCCATTTGGCACTCTTTCCAAAACCAGTGGATTTGCTCAGGCAAAAGTAACAATCAACCGAATGGCAGAGCGGCTTTCTCCATATCATCGGTACACCGAATTTCATGTATCGTCTAATTTGGAATAAAAATTCACTTTATTATTAATTCAATTGTATATATAAATTTAATCTTACTGTGATGAACCAGAAGCCCACGCGGCAAGAGTTATATGGCACGATAAACAAACATTATTTGGTGTCCATTGCTCATGAAAAGTTGCAGGTGCTATTCCAAAATATTGCAGATAATTATGTTGTAATGAATCGGTGAATCTACGTCTATTTGGTTGGGGGACAAAATTGCCACACACGTAACAGAAATTATTTGGATTGTTTACGCACTTAAATTCTCGTTTTCTTTTAGGCATTTTGGTGAACACAATGAAATATAATTTCAATCAAATTTGTGAGTTACTATAACATACAAACAACCGGCACTACGTTTTATAGAAGATGTCAAAACACAATGTCAGGGATCTAAGGTTCCTAAATGTGATGTGTTGTTGTTTTGTTTGGAATAAAATCTAAGCACTCTAGCGTCAACGTGAGAAACGGATCCCAAAAGCAACCGAAGACAAAGTAAGAGCCCCAACTATTTCTAACACACAAAAATGTCAAGAATGTATTGCAAGCGTTTAAACCCAATAAATTGTCGAAATAAATAAAATATTCGGAAAATATGGGATTTGGATTTATTCACTCAATTGCTTATAACTTTGTCATTTTTCGGTCAATTTTCTTCTGGTTGGTCTTAGTTCTTACGTAAAAGTATCATCTTTACGTACATGAACAGAAACCAGACGTTTTTTTAACGATTTGTACTTTTCTGTCGGCACAGAATCACTGTAAAATATGATTTTTTGAAAATGTGCCCTATTTTTATCGATATATTTTGAACTGCTTTACCAATCAAAGATCCGATTATACATATTTGTTCGTCATCTCAATACCTTGCATTTGGGTACCAAGAACGACCCAATCGGACATTTCTAGCTCGAGATATGATTTGTCAAGTGAAAAAAGGTCGAAAAAATGAAAAAATTACAATATCTCAAAAACTGTTCCATAAAAAAAAAATTAACCTTGATTTTCGAATTCAGCGGGAGAAAATACATAAGGAAAATCACCTCTCATCAAATGTACATTTTCGGTGTAAAGTAGTGTAACCATAAAATTAACTAAATCTCGTCGTAGGTACTTCAACTGACGTTTTTTCTTTCATTTAGTAAAAACCGCATCGTATAGTGCCTTCTACTTTTTAAAATATCTTACATTTACGATGATAAGATACGGATTTTTTCTTAATACAATTGCCTAACTATCAGGCGCAATTGCAATAGTTTTCGAAGGTAAATTACTCATGCACGCTACACTGTTAAAATAAGTTCACATTATGCGCGGTCTATTATTATTTATGGAATTTTATTTTATTCCTTAATTTAATTTAATTGAATCTTATTTATTAATTTAATTGAAACCTTGATTGCAAAAAGGGTATACTAAGTTGCAATTTTAACAAAAATAAAATTTCTGTCGGAAATTACATGTCATACTAAAAGGTGTATCAACCAGCAGTGTATAAAAACTTTTCATTACATACTAGTAGAAGGTTTTGAAGGTACATATATTATATATGTATGAGATTTTGTTTTCTTTTACTTTTTAAAATAAAATTAAATTGAGATTTCAACTTTTACAAGAAATATAATTACAAGTAAGATCATAAGCAACAATAAGTAGGTACATACCTACCTAATTATTTTCGAAGGTCTTTTATTGGGCGTCCGTGAGGATACTGAGGATCAATCAATTCAGGTAACAAGCACTTATAAAAGAAAGTCGTTAACTCGTTTTTCATTTTTGTTTGCCAAAACAGATCGTCACGATAAATTTTCTCACTTATCATTTCTTGCGGTGTCCATACAACGAATATGCAATAATCGCGGTTCGTAATTCCTTTTATTTGAAAGTAATAATTATGAGTCCTTTTTAAACAGATTTCACCAGCCCGGTTTTCCAAAAATTTAATTTTCTTTTCGTTAACAGCCCTCATAACTTTCCTTTTTGCAGCTGATGCAGGGCATTTGATTTCAATTAATCCGTCTTCACTTAATAGTCCGTCTGGCGACGCTGCCGAAAAGAAATCATCTTTATCAATAAAAAGTCCGCATTGTTGAATTTGAATATTAGATTGCTCTTGAAATTCCCGAAGTGCTACTATTTCATGATCTTGTCCCCATCGTGTAGCGAGATTTCCTTTAAACGTGCTATACAACAAATTTTTTACTATATTTTTACAATGTGTTAAGCTTTTCATTTTACAAATCTGGCCAAAATTAGAAGCTGTTATTCGCGACGATCTTTCTTGACGCCAAAGTAGATTATTATGCTGACCAATTGTTTCTAACTGTATCAGATGTAATTCGTCTTCAGTTTTTTTCATTACTTGTAAAATTTCGTTTTCCTTTAAAGAATATTCTTCTGCTGATGATTGCATGTTTTCTTCCTCTATTTTTCCATATTCGCTATCGGCTGGTGCTGACTGGTAAATCTTCCTTCTTTGTGATTTTTCACTAAACAGTCTCTTTCGGCATTTAACCCACTTTGATTAGGTTTCCACAGCTTTCACGTATTTTTTTGTAAATTGTCCAGGACTTTTGCCAACTACCTTTTTATGGATTACCTTCGAAATATGGCCTGGTTCAAGATTGTAAGTCAAAGCAGCTGCTTCGCATCGTGTTTTATAGGAACTTTTTCCCGTAAAGTTAATTCGTTTACCTCCTATATATTTTGCAACTATAGAGTTATAACATTCGGCAGCGTTATTGTCCATATTTTGCAAAAGGCTTTCAGAATTTCGCGCTACTCTGTCAGTAACAACTATTATATCTTGATATAAGCCCGAGTCTTTGAAGTTAACAATCCAATTGTTTTCATTTTCATGTTTGGGTCCGTTGCAAAATAAGTGGCACAATTATTGTGATCCCTAAAAACATGATGAGGACAATTCAAGATGTCATTTCTCAGCTGTTGTATTTTCTCACTATGAGTTAAAGTTGCATTTGTAATATAAAAAAGAACGGCACCTTGTATACCCGACCTCATTCGTTTGATAGAGTTGTTCAGCGTATTGCGATGTTGTAGAGGAACAATTATCATTTTGCTACTTATTCTTTTTTGGGTCAGTTCTCTTAATTTACTACAAAAATTACGCAGAAGATGGTTACGACATTCGATTTTTTGAATTACTTTCTGCCCATACGGACGAACTTCTGCAAGACGTTTTGTTACACTGCTGTCGCCATCTCAAACCAAATACAAGTATTTCAAATTATACATTTCTATACTTCTTTTGAAGCCCTCTATGATAATATAAGCTTCCATTCCTGTAGATGGTTTGTCCCAATTCTTAAAGCATTTATGCAAGGGAGCTTCAGAATGTTTTGATTTAGCACGACTACACATACAACAGTATTTATTTCTAATCCCTAAGAATAACACTTTTTTTGTTTTTTCACCAACAATAACGCCAACCCCTGCAGCTGCATTATAGTTGGTTCTGTAGGATCTTTTACTCCACGCTCCATCTGCAATCACAGTAATGAATGGAATGCCGTCCGAATCAACTCGGCCTTCTTCAATTGCTAAACGGGATTCTATTAAAGCAGCTTTTTCCATATATTCTTATGCCGTTTCTTCAATATAAGTAGCAAGAAGTTGTTCTGTCTTTGCATAAAGATTTGGGCCCATCCAAGGAATATCGCAAGTAGCCAACATTTCCTTCAATTGTGAGTATCCTATTCCTGTTGTGATACTTCCTAGAACTGCAGCCTTGTTTATATCCATTGCCTGATCATTACAGTCAGTTGATATAACAGTATTAACTCCGCACATCTCACATTGAACAACAATTTTACTCTGCAGACCAATTCTTTGCTCGGAAACCATTTTCAGATGTTCATTTCTACACGAAAACAATCCAACATGAGGAAAACGTATAATGGCATTAAAGAAATTACTAATTTCCACAATTCTCCTTCCACTGACATCTTTGTGCTCTTTTTGAACATTAAGCACCTCATTTTCAACGTCAGTAGTATAAGTAGGTGGAATTTCCTCTGGGCTGTGGCTACTACTAGTGGAAGTACAAGGTTGATGTGATGGAGCTGAAAGTTGATCAAATGAAGTTGAAGGTTGACTTGTTGAAGTTGAAGGTTGATCTAATGAAGTTGAAGTGTGATCTAATGAAATTGAATGTTGATCAACAGGAACAAATTCTGCTGATTGAACTTTTTGGGCAGACTTTTTAAAACCAGAAAGGTTTTGCATTCTTCTACGTATGCTCTTTTTTCGAACTGATAGCGTTAATCGCGGCATAATATTAACTACATAAATAAATTGCACGTACAATATGATATATAAGTATTTGTTACACTTCACTACGTTACACTAAAATAGACTACACGATAATTACACTATGCTCTATATTAATACTTGCTACTCTTACTTGTAAAACATGTAGTATTATCACGAAAACTATACCAGTACTGTTGTTACCGTCGCGCTGTGCTTACGTTCACCGTTGGTTTACTAACTTGGTTTGCTAGGGAAATTCAAGTACAACTCAGAAATAATACTCTTAAAATGATGTATTCACACCAAAACCTACTAAGACGGTACAGCCCTGAAATAGAATAGGGGTGCAATATGTTATTATGTATTTAAGGTGCCTAAATAAACAGTAAATGTATCAGTAAGTAGTCGGTGACAGTAAACAGGTTTCAAAGAAAGGATTAAGGGAAGATTCATTGCGGCTCCTTTTCATTACCCATCCGGTTATAAAACCAAATGTTAAACAAATTTTTAGAAAATCCCAAAATAAGTAGGTAAACCTTTTAGTTTTTAATTGATTTGTTGTTAAAGAAGATTATGGCATTCGGTTTGTTTCTTTGATCTTGTCCGTGTACTTTTTGACATTTTAAATCTATTTTGACATTCGATGAGAGAAGTGAAAAGAAAATGATCTAGCCAAAGAATTTAGAATTCAACCGAATACGCCTTCCACAATTTTAAAGAACAAAGAGAAAATCTTGGAATTCTAACGAAATTTGTGTTTCCAGTAAACGTCTACGAGAACCGCGTTTTGGTAAATTAGAAGAATGTGCTTTAAGGTGGTTTAAACAAGTTCGCGATAACATCGCGGTAAATGGACTTGTGTTACTTAACAAGACGGAAGAATTATCAAGAATTTTAAAGATTAACAATTTTAAGTGCAGCAGTGGTTGGTTAAATCGAATTAAGGAGAGACGTAATTTGTCTTTTAAAAAAAATGTGGCGAGAGCGCATTGGTTAATTTTCAAAAAATTCCTAGATTCGAATATTCATTAATTTTTTTTCACTCCCTTTGACTTCGAATTAACGAGATTCTACGTATTAGGTAGCTGTCGACCTACGAGATTTAGTGCTCTAATCTGGCAATAGGATTAAGTGAATAAAATAAAATAAAAAAATAAGAGATATTCCTGATAATTGATAATGATATTTTATTTTTATTTTAATTAAATATTAGGTGCATTATCGTATTATTACCATCTATACACAGAATTAAAACTAAAATGAACATTCCATTGTAACAGTGTATATCATATTTCAGTCACAACATAATTCTGACTCATTCACGTTAGAAGCAATTAAATTTTGCTTGCAAGTTAGATCTGCAAATACATGCAGCATTTATTAGTCAGCTATGTGTGTCTCACTTCTAACTATTTTATCTTCGTTGCAAAATATATTAGGCTACAGCGAATCTTGGCCTTAAGGAAGTTGTGGCTGTAGAAAAATAAGATGAAAATGTAAAAAAATTATTGCAGTTGATAGATTTTAATGTACAAAATTATTTCCTAGAAAATCTTTAATGGTTAGGACGTTTGTTTATGCATAATTGCATTTAAAAATAACACGCGATCTTATGCAAAATGGTAATTTGTTGATACGTTTATTATAATAACTTTATAAAAAATGATGAAAAAAATTTTACACCAAAACATTTCATGTAAAAACGTTGTAAGATTGTGCCGTTAAAGTTTCAAATTTGTTAGGAGCATAGTTTTGCCAAAAAATAATAAGAAGAATTTGTCGATTGAACGCTTCATATAGCTCACTTGGTAACAACGTCCCATTGCGACAAACGAGCGGGAAACTTAAATGCTTTATATGCAGAACCACTGGCCGCTCGTAGTTTACATCTCGAAAACAAAATCAGTTCTATGAAATAAAAATATAGGTAATTCGGAAATTTTCTACTGCTACGTTTTAAATGAATCTGAATAAATAGTTTTTCATCCATCGTTTTATATACATATATTTGTAATATTGGCAAAGATAACCTCAAAACTTCAGTCAAAGTCATTTACTGCATTAACTTGTTTTCAACAAACGAAATACTGATGCCAACTTAAGGCAACGTTGTCACATTTCACTACTCTAGAAGCGTATAATTTATTTATATTCTAGAGAGATTTCTTTATTTTTTAGTGTTTACATGGTAATATTATCTTATTTTTATTAATAAAAAAGTAAACTTGAATGAAATCTCTGCTTAGAAGAATTGTTTTTTTCGTCATTTTCTCGCGTTCTTAAGTTTGGACTAGACAATCAAAAGTTAATCTCTGACTTTAAAAAGACTTATTAATAAATAATTAATTAAAATATGTAATTATATATATTTGTCAAAATAGCGTAGCTCCATAATTTTTGACTCAGACTATCCCACCACAAGTTTCTTAAATGAAAGCTTGAAGTGTCTACTTTCCAATACTGTAGTAGGTTGATTTCGCACGGATTTTGGTTTAAATAGGTTTATCCCACCACAAGTTTCTTAAATGAAAGCTTGAAGTGTCTACTTTCCAATACTGTAGTAGGTTGATTTCGCACGGATTTTGGTTTAAATAGGTTTATTTAATTTTTCCATTCAGTTATTATTTTTAATTCTATTTAAACCTATTTGTACACTACATTTATAAGATTTATTCTTATATTTGCAAAATATTTTTCTTGAAGATTTTATGTGACGTAATTTATACGCAAGGATAAGAATATAAACGCGCTTTTTAATTTTCATCTTAATATTACCTTCTGTGATGATATAGTACATAGCATAGATAGCAAAACCATGTTTTGAGTAGAACTTGAAATCATGAGGAAACTTTAAAAATCAATCAATCTTAAAAAGCTATAGATAACCCCCAATATAAGAGCCATTTAGTTTTCCTTTATTGGCTTTTAAATTCCAAATAGTAGCAATAAAATCCCCACGTCTTGGAATATTTTCATCATATTCCTTAATCCATCTTTTTTCTCTAATCTCTATACGACAGTGGAAAGGAAATGAAATATTCAACGGTAGAGAGGTGGAGAAATCTACAGCTACATTTAAAATTTCAATTTTACTCCTCCTGTCTGCATAATCACTTGCAGCTGAAGTGACGGCTTTTCAATTTCAAATATTGTAGAGGCAAAATACCCTCTGATTTTTTCATGCCGCACAGTCTGTCTTGAATCTCAAAAGAACTTTATGATAGTATCATTAAAAACTAAACTAATACTTATTATTAAAAAATAATTCTCTATTTAAACACATGAACATATTGTAATCGATAGGTACATATTACAAGAAATTAAATTGCGAATTTTTCCTGTTATACAAATAAAAAGAGGAAAGAAAATAGAACTGGGAAAAATAACGAAATGCATGACAAGAGTTTCTGGATTGATTGGAGATTTAAAATTTATTTTTGCCTTAATAAAATGAAATGTAGCGTAAAGAAATTGCGGAATTGTAAAATCCACTAAAATTTTATTTTAAAACCGAAGGTTTTATGCGTATAGCACAAATTGCCAAAATTGTAGTTGATAAATGAAATAAGCTAAACAAAAGTAGTAGCATTATTCAATCATCATACAAAATGTTTGATTTCATGGGTAACTTGAATTAAGACTGGTAGACATCCATCCTTATATAATATAACGAGCTTGTCCGGGGTTTATGTTCTATTAACTTTGGAATTTGACCATCAGGGACGCCACTGCGCGGTGGGTCCGGGCCTATCCTACAGATCTTTAAGCGAAGAAAAAACCTGACATAAAATCAGCTTTCTTTAATTTTTTAATTTCAAGGTTCGTATCTACATTATAAATAATTATATTATTTAGTTAAAGGAATGAAGTGATCAAGGTTCGAAGAACTGGCCTTATGCTACTTTGTACTTATTTGATATAATACAAGTATAATATAACTAAGATGTAAAGTACGAGGCGCAACAGAATCCCAAATTTCTCAAACGAGTGGGTTAAAGTAGCTGAATATTAAACAGTGCTTTAATATGAGACACCTTACTTAATTCCATTTTACAGTATTTTCTAAAAACCTCAGAAAGTTGTTCTAGTTAGTGCCATGACAACGTATATAAAGCACCTACGTGACTGTAAACGACGTCATTTGCAATCTACGAATCTCAAGATTAATCGGGTACTTTAATATGGTACTTGCAAAAAAATTTTCTTCTTAGATTAACCAAATGTCAGTAGTTAGTGATGGTGCTAGTTGTGTTTCCGTATTTCTTATTATTTTTATAATATTTAAAAGGTTTTCGAAGGTTGTGTACAACCTTAATATGGGAGGAAACAACAGTGTTCTATCACTGCATAAAAATAACCAGCATATTCACTCTGTGGTAGGCACTTTAAAGTTTTTTTAGCCAGTTCAGCCAGTGTCGAATATCGCACTCACACTCACGCGTACACACACACATACGCACAATGAATTCGCCGAAATCTGTCGATCATCATCGACATCGTCATCGAGCAGGTGCGTACTCCATACAATATTATATTATTTAAAGATTATGTATGTATTGCAAGTAAAGTTTTTCGTTTGCTAAAAACTGAATTGTGTGTAACAATAAAATTAATTGCCGCGTTTTAACCATTATTTTTATTATCTTAAATAGGTACATAATTTAGCATTTATATAGCATAATATAGCTACAAAAGCGTTATTACTAAATATGTTTTTATATAATAATTTTTTTATTTCTTATGATTGTTTTGATATTTCTATGAATATACTAATATATTTATGAATGTATATTATTTTACGATAAATATTATTTTAACTAAATATTGTAACGTCACGTTTTTATCAGTTTTCAAATAATGCAATTTAGTGTGCATATTTAATAAAAAATCCTAAATGTATGTCGGTCATGTGTATCGATATATTTTCTTTCAATGTAAAATCACCGTTGGTATACTGCATAAAATAAAGCCCATAAAATATTAAATATATAGCTATTTTCGTCGATGTGAAAGAGTACTTGCAAATATTCCCACTAAACAAGCTGTGTTTCTACGAAAACCATACTAATAAAACCCATTTGGTTTAAATTTATGATTTCCTTGTTCGTGCTTATTGGTAAATTTCAAATAAACACATCTGCGTTTCTAAAGATATCATGTCTGCAAATCTTGTTGTGAAATCTCTGAATTTTCTTTCCGTAAAAATACTAATTTTGGTTAGCTTAAAAAAAGTCATGTCATTCCCTTATTGGTCTATTCTTAACAAGGTTTTTTATTTTTATTATAAAAATTATTACCATCAAAACTTCACTATTGTCATTGGAGATAATTGGATACTATTATTTTTGAATAAATGAATTTATAAATTAAATTTTACCATATTGATAATGGACCTAGCATTAATTGAAATTATTTAATAATTTAATTTGTGTTAACGTCAATCAAACTAATTTTAATTAGTTCCTTTTTTAATCTTTAATCAATTCAATCGAACCCTTTGTTATTTGGGGGTGTGTTAGAATAATTTCAAATAACTGGCGCCCATTCTTTTTTGTGACTTTCAAAAAACTTTACTTTTTCTTATAATCTGTGTGTTATGGAAATCAATACCTACATCCTGAGCTATAATTTGTGAAATGATGTCTTAAAGAAAGTTGGAGCATTTTATATACAGTAAGTATCGTATTTTGTGTTCAGTAAGAAAGTTACGAGCTTTATTGCAAGTATTTAGAATAATTTAGAGTAAAAAGAAAAAAGGGGTTTTGTTTTGTCGTGTGAAAATTAAGTCGTTATAATATTTGATAAAAGTATTTTCTAATTTATCAGAAATTTAATAATTTATTTAAATTGAATTGTAAGAAATTGATATGTACAAAAGTGAATTTTTAAATATATCTTTTTATGAAAACATTTAAATAATATAACAATATTAAACCTTACTGGTGATTATGTAAAGGAAATTTGAAAAACTAAAGGAAATATTTCCCGAAGTATTTACACAGCCTTTGGCTATGAGACGCTATTCATATCTTACGGGGTCAGTACACAACGCACAACTAAAGTTATACGGCTTTGTCGTAATCTTTATATGTTCACCGTGGATGTTATACTGCAAGTACTGCTCCGTAGTCTGCCAGCAGTCGGGGAATAAATGAAGTGTGTGCCAAAAGACACGTCAGAGAGACATGCAAAAGATCTTAATGACATCGGCATTCATTGAAAACTGAACAAAAACCGACCTTGTCTGAGCATGTTGAGATTCAACTTACTTAGGATCATACTTTATACCTCATACTTTCTGAAGATTGACATGAGTTCCAAACAAACGACGCTATTGGTCGTCTCACGTAGGGACTACAGCGAAGGAAAGACAGCCAATGTACTTCTTATGGGAGTTTGTGCTTCGTTGTTGCCACCTATTTTACTGTATGAATCTATAGAAATGTGGATTAAGATTCCAGAAGTTCTAAACCTTTGAAAACAGTAACCGAAAAAGTGTAATCGTAACCATACAAAAGGTACATGTATCTAAATATTCGATATTTTATTACTTATACTTCTTTGTTTAATTCTTCCGTCTTCATTTCTTTCAAAATAAATATAACGGCTGGTTAGCTTTTGTATGATCTTTTTAATCTTTTAATTCACAGGTAAATAAAGGAAGTCCAAAACGCAATTTTAACGGCAAAATGATGCATCATGATAAAATCATTTATTTGTTCAACTTGTTTCAAAAGAAACTTGCAAAAACGGAAATTTACGATTAGCAGGGAATGCAAAGGGGGAGAAATAATTATTTGATTTCAAATTTTGATAGCTTGTGCTTCTATAGATCTTCGCTTAGTTGTTTGGGTTTTATCGATTGTAACTATTGTTAACATTGTCGTGTTGTTTGTTGTAACTATTCGTATTGTAGTATTACATAACGCACATAGTACATTATACATAAGAATGGCGGATATTGTTAAAAACAGAATGGGTTATGTACTAAAGGTTGGTGAAAAACAGATTTTGTCAAATTTGATAAGATATTTTCTTACTGAGACCCGGCAGTCATTATCAGTAATTATTCGGCAAGTTTCTAAAGAAACAGTTATTAGCGAAAAAACTTTGTTCTAAGTACGTCAATAAAGTATTTCACCTGATGGAATAAAATCCCCAATAAAAAGAGCGAAGAATAAAAATACTTCAAATCGCATTGCATTATCTTTCCAAATTCATTATAAAAAATTAGGGTTTCCATTTAAAAAAAATTTCGTTATCGCCATAACTCGGAAACAAAAGACGATCTACAAATAACGATTACACTAAAATATGTCTCCTTTAAGATAAAAATCGACGTGTTCCAGTATTTATTTCGATAGTTCCAGACTTTATACGCGCACTATATGAACAGCAAGTTTTGAAATTTTGTTTTACTACCGCTGTCAGAAGAAGTGACTGCCTGCAATATAACTTGCTCGAACAATAGGGATTATAAAGGTTTATGCAGTTACAACTACAATATTTAGAAAGTGTTTTAAAAAGTTGCTTCCAAGATGTTTGTCCATGAAAACACACACTGTAGTATCAACGTGAAACGACCAATAGACGCTTTGCCTATAGGCATCTTTTGCCATCAATGATATTATAGCACTAATGATATAAAGTTGTTTTGTTGCATTTTCCTGCGTACTTTTATCTGTTAAAAATGCTGCTGATGCAATGTGAAATACCATGTAGAGTAACAAACCGATTATTAATATGTACTACTGCCTGTCTATTCCATTAATTCATAAAATTACAAGCTTTTGTGCTTACTTTATTTATCAACATGTATTGTTTACCTCAACCAACCTTTGATAGCTAAAGAATTTAAATATTAAACAGACTATAAACATGCATTTTAGATAGCGGCAAGGAGTATCAAACAAGGGAACTAATCCCTAGGAAAAATGTGTTTTTCTATAGGGACACGGATTGATTAAACAGGATAAGTACGATAAACACTACAATGATAATGTAATGATGGTAATAAATCTTCTTGGTTTTACGACTATTTATTCTTCTTAATAGCTTACGTTTAGGGGTTTTAAAACAAATCTGTAAGAAAACGTGATATATAAAGGTATTTTTATAGATTGCTTTATGTTCCACCTTGAGTACTTAGTAAGCGTTCGTTTAAGTGGATTTTTTGCAAAGAAAATACAAATTACATTTTCACTATGTATATCTTAAATATCATCTATATATTTAAAACACAAGCCTCATTTGTGTTCCAGTTCGTTTGAGAGTTCTACTGGGCTGATTTGCATAAATTCTTTTCTTATTGAAGCTTTCATTGTGTATATTGGTCAACATTACTTAATATCTGTATTTTTCTAAGTTTTATATTTTTAAATAAATAAATCTAAAACATTTATTTGGATACACAAGAGAACAACCATCTACTTGCAGTGCCCTCTCAGTCCCCAGCGTTGGTAACTTTTGGAACTATACACGATTATAAAAGTTTGCATAGTTGGAAACCGTGGAACACAGACAAATTATACAAATATTAGGGATGTCCTAATGGCAATTGCTTATTTATAGCTGTTTCATTTATTGTTTGAACAAAAAAAATCATCGTGAGATACGTTCATAAATTAATGCGAAAGTTGCAAATGACTGCAGCGATTATTATAAAGTTTTCATTATCGGCCATCAAACTTATCGTATTCCCATTAACACTGGTTTAGATTACGAAAATCTTATGTACCACCGGGCATACTGAACTTTATTCTATGGGCCAATTATTATTTACTGATCTATATATTTAACCCTCAAGTACTATCGTGTTTTCAAGTAACATATACTATCATGGGGAGTTTGAACACCCCACCCTTTATAGTGACTTTTTCGTGATAATAGATGTTTTTCATAATGTTTTGCTTTTAGGTAATAAAACAAGTCTTTAGCTAACTACTGACGTTAAAAAAGAAAATATTCTATTATAACGTTGAAATTCACAACCCGTTGATTGTTTGACGACCACTGTTTAAAACCAAGCTTCTTTGTTAGTTTGTCTGCCACTGGGTTTCTCTTTCCCTCTGTTTATCGTAAAGTCGCACCTGTGCGCTCTAGCGCATGCTCAATAGTGGAGCCGTTGATAGAACAAAATGGCTGATTTGGCATTAGAAGTTGAATGTGTATGATAAATCAGAAAATTGGTTTGGATATAATTCGCTTTAGCGGAGAAAATCTCGCATTCAACAAAATGATCCTCTGATTGTTTATATGTGATCAATCGTCGAATTAGACGGAGTAAATTCTAGTGCTAACCATTTAGGTAAACTCTTTATTTTTCTCCCATGTGCTAAAATCTCATAAAATGTCTTTCTATTTTAGGTAACATTCTCCCTATCAGTTACCTTGAAGAAATCGTGGAATAAAAGACCTTTCAGTTTATAGAAAGGTAAAATTCTGTTTTAAATATTTAAAATCAATACCATATACAGGGTGTTTTATTTGTAGGTCTTTTGTTCTTGGGGTTTCATTGCTCGTTGTGTTTTTTTTCTGCTCCTGCCCCGTTGACTGTGGGTTTAATTAGAAGGTCCTTCCCTTTGGGTCCGTGCCTGCATATCTTTAAAACTGTACTGTAACAGCCGTGGGTCTTCGAATGGTGGGATGTTTGTCTGAAATTGTATGTATGTATATTGTGTCACTTTATTTATGTATATATATATATATATATATATATATATATATATATATATATATATATATATATATATATATATATATATATATATATATATATATATATATATATATATATATATATATATATATAAAACGTTTATACCATTTATTCGTGCATGTTAGTTTTAAGAACTAGTTAAAACGAGATCTAGAGTAGTGAAATTGTCCTAGGGTAGTTTTTAAGCTTTACAACCAGCTGTGATACACATCACCATTCCATTTTTTATTAGACATTAAAATTCTTGATCAGTATAATAATCACCGTTTACAATTTCATTAAATAATTACAATAAAGCCCTACTTGGAAAGTTTACATTTCACTACGTGTGTTTTATTTATTTCTATTTATTGTATGGTTTTTAATATTGCTTTCCAGCTCGTCAACTGTAAGTGTATATGCACCTGTACGACCAAAATTGTGAAAGTTGCCTATATCTTAGTAAAAGATCTATTTCTTTGTTTATCTAATCAGTTTGAAGCTTTGGTAATAAGCATTGTTTTAAAACGAAGTGGCGCTTGTTTTTTATCTTGTATATTTTGTATTACCCCGCCCCTCTCCGACTTATGGGGGTTAGCTGGCAAAACTAAAGCAGTGTTATTTAGGTCAAGCTGATACTTCCAGCACAGCTATATTTTGGTAGGTTAGGTATTTGTATATATAAAAGTAGCATTTGTGATTCTGTAGGCTATAGGAAATTAGCGCCCATGCGTGAGGCCTTTTGTTGGAAATTCCACTTTGTTAAAACCACTTAAGATTTGTTGTTCTTGCATGTTAGGATAGTTTAATGAAATTAGCGCCCATGCGTGAGGCCTTTTGTTGGAAATTTCACTTTGTTAAAACCACTTAAGATTTGTTGTTCTTGCATGTTAGGATAGTTTTGGGGAATATAGTTTGCCTCATAGATTAGGTATTTAGTAATTTAGGATAAAGAACCAACTCCAGGATTGTATTTTGTAATTTGTTGTATTCTTGTTACAAGTTATTTGATTAGTATTGATTATTAATCTTATTATAAATTGGTTATTTGTTTTGTTAGCCTTGATTATTAATTAGTTCATTATGGAACGGAAGATCCATATACTAGATAGGTTAAGTAAATCAGAACTATCTTATGAGTTAGCTATTAGAGGTCTTCTTGACTCTAATGTTGATAGTATGAGAAAGTCTCTTCGACAGTTAATGAAAATGAAACAAGATCAGTCCGTACTTGAGTTACCAGTTCATCCGTTTACTTTTGAAGAAGATTCCGATGCTATTTCTACAGCTCTTATTGAATTTAATACGGCTTTGAAGTCATTTGATGATATAGTGTATTCAAATTCAAGATAGAGTAAAATATGCAACCCAAATAGCAGATTTCTTTAGTAACTGGATAAATAAAATTAGATAAAATTGAAGTGAAATCAAAGAGGCATTTGCTTCTTATGTTTTATGTTTGACATTTAGTTATTAAATCAAGTTTGACAAATTTTCTTAATCACAAACAATTTTATGACATAAGAGTCAAAAACCCATCACTCTTTGATCTATATTTCTTTAATTTTGTTTTATTTATTCAGTTACTAAAGAAATTTGTTATTTGGGTTGCATATTTTACTCTAGCTTGAAATTGAATACACTATAGTGTGGATTCTAATCCGTATAAAAAATTGCAAAGTAGGGTCACCTATTAGGTAGGGCTGCGGCCATGAAAGCCAAAGATGAGGCTTCTGCATCAAAGCGGGCCGAGTTCATTCAATACATTCTTGGATTAATGAGCGATATTCATGATAAAGCTTCAGTACCACAGGTAACTGATGAAGTAGCTATTCAGTTAGGGTTAGGTTTAAGCGTTGGGGAAGCTATTGTTAATTCTCCTGCGGGCAACCCAGCAGCTTCTTCTACACTTGCTGCTCCTGATCCTCAATGTGGTCAGCCGAAGTCTGTACCGGTTTTTAAATGGGGACTTGATAAGTTTGCAGTCATGAATCTAAGATTTCTTTAAATGCTTTTTTGCAACAAGTGGATGAGTTGTCTATTGCTCGGAATGTATCAAAGACCCAGTTATTTGCATCTGCTTTAGATCTTTTTAAAGACCAAGCACTTTTGCTTTATAGGTCTAGAAGAAATGAAGTATCTGATTGGGACTCTTTGGTTAAACTCTTAAAAGAGGATATCTCCCTTTAGATTATGATGATAAGCTTTTAGAAGAAATTCGTAGGAGGACTCAAGGTCCTAATGAACCGCTAGGGACTTATTTAGTGGCTATGGATAATTTATTTTCCCGATTATCAACACAATTTTCTGAAGGGGTTAAATTAAGATTATTGTTAAAGAACTTAGCTCCATTTTACCAATTTCATTTGTCGTTTAAGGAAATTAATTCTATCTCTGATTTACTACAATTTGGTAGGCAGCTTGAATCTTCAAGGTTGCGGGCTGACAGTTATATTCCTCCAACTAGAAGGAAAACCGACTTAGAGCCAGATTTAGCTTTTGTTGAGACTGCTAGTAATTCCAGTAGTGCTGCTTCAGATGTTTCATCACGGTTTTGTTTTAATTGTAGGAAAACAGGACACATGCGTTCTGCATGTTCTTCTCCCTTGATTAAACGTTGTTTTGGTTGTGGTGAGATGGGGGTCACTAAGACTTCTTGTAAGAAATGTTCTCCTAGGGATAATAATTCGGGAAACGGTCGAACTCGGCATTAATGGGTAGTGTTAGTACCGAGTCTTCTTTTCAAGCAACCACTGTATTATTTAATTTTATCCTTGCTCATGCCCAAGGAGATGAACGTCCCTATTTGTCTATAAAAGTTTTGGATCATGATTTTATAGGTCTTTTAGATTCCAGTGCTTCTAGGACTATAGTTGGTAAACCAGGTTGGTCGTTTTTATGTAGTTTAGGTTTTGGTCGTAGTTTATCTAAGTTTGGAGCGACTGATTGTCGTGTAGCAAATGGTCAAACTGTGAAGAGCATTGGTCAGGTTGATGTACCGATCCAACTTCAGGATCGAATGCATATTATTTCTATTTTAGTAGTTCCGGATCTTCCACAGACTTTGATTTTGGGTATCGACTTTTGGAACCTTATGGGGATTGTTCCCAATTTGAGACAAGGCAGTTGGCGATTTGTAAAAGATTCTGATAATTCGTCTGTTGAACTGGAATCTATTGAGGTTATGCCTCTTAGTAATTCTACACTTACTTTTGAACAGAAATTTGAGTTAGAGAAAATTTTTGAATGAGTCTAAAGCACTTCCAAGTGAGATGTTAGGTTGTACGTCTAGGGTTGAGCATGTTATTCGTACAACTTCTGAACCGATTAAGCAGAGATATTATCCGGTTAGTCCGTTTATGCAACGTCTTATCGATGAAGAATTCGATCGTATGTTGAGCTTAGGTGTCATTGAACCGTCTTCTAGTGACTGGTCCAACCCAGTCCTAATGGTCAAAAAGAAAGATGGAACATACAGATTTTGCATAGATTTTCGTCGTCTTAATCGTGTGACTGAGAAGGATGCTTACCTTATTCCCTATGTTTGTTCTACTTTGGATAAACTTCGAAATGCCAAATTTTTGTCACCATTGGATGTTAAGTCTGCCTATTGGCAAATTCCTTTGTCTGAGGATTCCCGTAAATACACGGCTTTTACAATCCCCAATCGTGGATTTTCCAATTTACTCGTATGCCTTTCGGGATACATTGTAACGGTATATTTTCTATCGGTCTCAAATATGTGTAATTTTGCATGTATACTTATCGAGAAATCTAAAGTCCGGTCCTGCAAATCTATATTTTATTTGTAGTTAAAATTTTGTTCGTATTTGATATAAACATATTAACAAAGCAACATTTTAAAAGGTTGGTTTTGAATTCCATAGTACTAGAAGACGTTGGAGCAATAAATTATGTCTTTAGTGTTTTGTTTATTCACGTGGCATTTGTTAAATCGGCTGCGTTGCTAAAATCTCGACTAACAAAGTCTGTGCTGTACCTAAGTTTCTATATAATTTTAATCATGTTGTTTTGCGTTTCTTGAATTCATCATAAAAATATAATCATAAATTTCCCTTGGTCTGAAAAATAACACCCAACACGTGTTTGTGGAGCCTGTCTGGTTATTTGTATCTAAACTTGAATTTGCAATGTGTCAGCGGGTTCTCGTCTCAACAGGCTGGCGTGCTTGTTTCCGTTTTCGCGCCAGTACAAAATCCTTAGTTTGGTTCATTAGGACCAGAATCTCGTATAAACGTTAGTAAAATCACCTTTGTCGACTCCACGTGGACAAATTCTTGAGAGATTTTGATTTACTCCGAAAGGATGATACGGGTTTTTGATTGGTCTGGTTCGATTTGCATCCCCAGCGAAAAACATTTTCCCCGCGACAAGAGATCACGTAAAAAATTTTTTAAGAGGGATTCGAGATTTAGTTCCCATACAGTTTGGTCGACACTTGCTTCTGAGTTGCGGTCCAGACAACACACTTGCCGTGAAGTGAGCTTCCGATATAGTTCAGTTTCGATCTTTATAGAATACTGTTATAGTTTTTGTTCGGCGTGCCTTGTGCCTCGGCAAGGTACAAATTAACATCCAGTTAAGTGAATTTAGCAATGTTCCGTTTGAGTATGTGTTAGTACCGTTCAATTTGTTTATTATAAAAATAACAAATTAACTATTTAAAGTGCCGTCTCGTTTTTCGAGTTGTTCGAATAAAAATACAGTTTTACAGTACCGTTTAACTACAGTTATTTTGTGATTCTTCATTTATTGAAGAATGGTTTAGTTGCCGGACATTTGTTAGTAGAACCCAGTGTTAATTCCCATGTTTAAGAAAAGGGGATTTTCATACCACTATATTGTTCTTGCTGAATTATAATAATTTCAACAATTATTTTGAGCAACATTCAAGTAATTTCGAGTACCGTTCCAGTCAGAAGAAAAATAATGAATTTAATATCGAAGGCAGTTATTGCAAAAACAGTTGTGCTGAAGTTTAATGAATCTCGTTAATAACATTTAGTTCAAAATCCAGAAGACTTCTTCCCGCATCGTTACGCCCAGCAGTTTGTTATTGTAGCTTTGTTTAAAGCTTTTAAGGTGTTTTGATTGTCAAGAGTTCGAATCCTTCAACTTGTGAGAGGAATTTTGATAAAATGTGGCCAAGGTATTTAATTTTATTAATATTGTATTGTTAGGTAAAATTTAATCATTTGGGATCCCGAAATTTTATTCATTTTTGGAACAATAACTAATTTAAATTGATGGTTTTATATTTTGAATTTACAAATTTTCACTAATGTATAACTATATTCTGAATTTACAAATTTTCATTAATGTATAACTTTTTTGATCTGTTTTGTATCTTGAATTTTGCTATTTTTTATTAATGTGTAACTATTTTGATTTGTATTGTATGTACCATTTCCTTTTGTTTTTAATATACAGATTTCAAATTTAATTGACTACTTGACATAGTTTGGCTAAACGGACTGCTGATGTTTTTTTTTTCATTCGGCTAATCAAGATCTTTTATTGTTTGATTAATGTTTTAATTAAATTAACGTCAAAACTAATAAGGAGGTTAGTTCCTTAGCTGATAACCTTCGCTTTTTCTAAATTTTATTTAAGTTTTATGAAAGACATCCTCAGCTTTGGTGGCGCCCAACATATTATTATTTATTCCTGAATCCATTATTTAATTAGAAGCTTTTAAGGTTAACACCTGCGACCTGAAAATGTAAAGTTTGTAAGAAAGAGCTAAATCTCAAGCCGGCAATTTTTGAGCATTTTGATATACAGTAAGTATAGTAATTTGTATTCTTCGTTTGAAGTTTAAGCTTTGTGTATTGTTATTTTACCGTACAGAAAAACGTATGTTTCAATTGTCGCCCAATCGCGGGGCATTTTAGTGTTTATTTAGTTTGGAAAAAAACGTATGTTTCAACATAATGCCCCTGAGACTTGGCAAAGGTTCATTGATAATGTTCTTGGTCCATCTTTGGAACCATATGTTTTGGTGTATCTGGACGATATAGTTATCGTTGCAGATAGTTTTGAAAAACATATTGAAATATTAAGAGAGGTTTTTAATCGATTGTCTTTGGCTGGTATCACTTTAAGTTCGGATAAGTGCAAATTTTGTGTCCCTGAGCTACGATACTTAGGTTATGTAGTTAGTCAGAAGGGAATTCATGTGGATCCTGAGAAAGTTCAGGCTATTGTGAATATTCAGTCTCCTCGGAATGTGACTGAAGTTAGAAGTCTGATAGGTTTGACTTCATGGTACCGTCGTTTTGTACCACAGTTTTCTGATATCATTCAGCCGTTGACAAACCTTCTTAAGAAAGGTGTCAAATTTTATTGGTGTCCTGAGTGTGAATGTAGTTTGCGGACTTTGAAAGAAGCTTTGGTTAGGGCACCTATTTTACGTTGTCCAGGTTTTGAGTTGCCATTTACTGTTCAAACTGATAGTAGTGGTTTTGGTTTAGGTGCTGTCTTGACGCTACATATTGATGGTGAGGAAAGTGTAATATGTTAGACCTACTAAGTTTTTTCAATGGCGAATTACTAATGAAGGTTTATATAAATCTATGAAAACCGAAAATGATTCTGATACCGTTTGGAAACTTGTACCTAAAGAAAATAGACTTGCTGTTCTTCGTCAGGCACATGATCCTACTTCCGGTCATGGTGGAGTATATAAAACATATTATAGATTAACTCCCAAATATTATTGGCCAAAAATGCAAGCCGATGTAGCTCGATATATTAAAACTTGTCAAATTTGTCAAAAATGTAAACCAGATTTAAGACCTCCTGCTGGTCTGTTAGTTCCGCAACCAATTGTAGATCGCCCTTGGCAGATGGTCAGTATAGATTTGGTTGGTCCTCTCCCGAGGAGTACAAAAGGTTACTCATACGTCTTAGTCATAGTGGACTATTTTAGTAAGTTTTGTTTGCTATTTTCTCTTCGAAATAGTTCAGCGAAGATAGTCTGTTCGAGAATTGAAGATGAAGTCTTCTTAGTTTTTGGAGTACCTAGATTGGTGTTGGTAGACAATGGAGTCCAGTTTACTGGTCGTGAGTTTTGCACTCTTTGTAGTAACTATTCTGTAAAAATTCGTTTTAATGCGCATTATCACTCGCAATCAAATCCCACAGCAAGAGCGAACAGAAATGTGAAAACTATGATTCGTTCCTATGTCAAAGAGAATCAGCGTTCGTGGGCAGATGAATTAACAAAGATTGGGTGTGCTCTTAAAACTGGTCGTCATGAAACTACTGGTTACACTCCCTATTTCTTAACTTTTGGTAGGGAACATATTTTAAAAGGCACTGATCTAAAAATATCTGATAAAGTTCAAGATATGCAAGTTGATCGTTCATCTGCTACTGTTATTCCTGATAAATTGCAGGGAGTTTTTGAGGTAGTGCGTAATAAAATAAAAACTTCTTTTGATCGCAATAAACGTTACTATGATCTCCGTAAGCGAGATACTCAATTTGTTATTGGTGATAAAATCTTACGGAATAATTTTACTCTTTCTGATGCGAGTAAATATTTTTCACATAAACTTGCTCCTCGTTATATTGGTCCTTTTACCATTCACGAAAAGGTGTCTCCTTGGACTTATATTCTAGCTGATGAACTTGGTAGGGAAACCGGTAAATTTCATGCCAAAGATTTGAAAGAGTATGTTCCGAATCATGTAAGAGATTAAGGTCATTTGGTTGTTTTTTTGGGGGGAACCATTTGGTGATTTGAGTTCCACAGAGTTCAGCGATGGTTGGGGCTGTCCTAATTTGGAGCGTTTAGTGATACGCTTAGTTCGACCTAATATCTGTCGACTTGTTAGTGCTTATTAGTTTTTATTTAGATCTTTGTTTTGCAGGTATCTATTTTTGGCTTTTATACCAAGGTTCTTGATATAGCAATTTCGACTTTTGTTTTGGCTTAGCCAAACTATTTTTTTGTATACCGGATTTGACAATTTCTCTTCTCCTTTTTACCTTCTTCTTTTTACCTTCTCCTTCTTTCCTATACCGATTTTGACTCCATATTTTCCATAGCACGGCTTGGGCTGGATCCCCAAGACCGTGGTTCTTTTGGGTTTCTTTGGGCTGGGCCCCCTTTTTAACCCCCGGTTTCTTCTTCTCCTGTTCTCTGTTTCAAACGGTACGAGTGTGGTGTCCGGATAGTTAGTGTTGCTGAGTAGTGCTTTCGAACCTCGGATGCGGGGGTTTGGCGCTGTTCAGTCTGCACGACATTGGAACTGGCAGTGCCCCGCATCGTGTGTGAAATTGTGCTCCTCGGTGGCTCTGCCCTCTGCTCACTTCACATGTGTCCGGGCGAGCCCTTCTTTTTCACTCTGTTTTCTTTTTCTTCTTTTTCCTCTATACTACCCTCTCTTGGGTGCGAGCAGAAAGTATGTCGGCGGCTCTCTGTTCAGTTCTTTTGCCGGCCATGTTCAGTGGTTCGTGATGGTAGGTTTTGTTGTGAGTCGTTGCCAAGACTCGGGCACTGGGAGTTGCTCAGTGGTCCCTTCCCGACGTGGAATACCACTGTGCCCAGTACCGTGTGTGAAGCGCGTCTTTGCAGTGAACCCTGCTTGCCCGACCATTGTTCATGCTTCGGAGTGGAACCTTTTGTTCCTCTGTTCTTTCCTTACCTCCACCTCCAATTTGTGTTTGTCCTTTTTTTGTTGTATTTTTTTGGATGTTTGGATCACCCTTTTGGTGTCCATGTTTGGTGCCATGTTTTTTTGTCGTGATACTTTTCATCCTGGTGGGTTGTTATTTCGATTTATTTTGGGCAAGTTAGATTTTAGCAAGGGTAGGTTATGCTAAGCCGCGAAAGGGTTTTGGCGACTGAGAGTTGAGGGAGGAATTATAACGTTGAAAACCACAACCCGTTGATTGTTTGACGGTCACTGTTTAAAACCAAGCTTCTTCGTTAGTTTTGGATATAATTCGCTTTAGCAGAGAAAATCACGCATTCAACAAAATGATCCTTTGATTGTTTATATGTGATCAATTGTCAAAATAGACGGAGTAAATTCTAGTGCTAACCATTTAGGTAAACTTTTTTTATTTTTCTCCCATGTGCTAAAATCTCATAAAATGTCTTTCTATTTTAGGTAACATTTTCCCTATCAGTAACCTTGAAGAAATCGTGTAATAAAAAACTTTTCAGTTTATAGAAAGGTAAAATTCTGTTTTAAATATTTAAAATCAATACCATATACAGGGTGTTTTATTTGTAGGTCTTTTGTTCTTGGGGTTTCATTGCTCGTTGTGTTTTTTCCTGCTCCTGTCCCGTTGACTGTGGGTTTAATTAGAAGGGTACAGGGTCGAAACAAGACAAGAATATACCGAAGGGTGAAGCGAAAACCTTTAAGGAAGGCTATAAATTGTACTGTAACAGCCGTTGGTCTTCGAATGGTGGGATGTTTGTCTGAAATTGTATGTATGTATATTGTGTCACTTTATTTATGTATATATATATAAAACGTTTATACCATTTATCCATGCATGTAAGTTTTAAGAACTAGTTAAAACGAGATCTCAAGTTGTGAAATTGCCCTAGGGTAGTTTTTAAGCTTTACAACGAGCTGTGATACACATCACCATTCCATTTTTTATTAGACATTAAAATTCTTGATCAGTATAATAATTACAGTTTACAATTTCATTAAATAATTACAATAAAGCCCTACTTGGAAAGTTTACATTTCACTACGTGTGTTTTATTTATTTCTATTTATTGTATGGTTTTTAATATTGCTTTCCAGCTCGTCAACTGTAAGTGTATATGCACCTGTACGACCAAAATTGTGGAAGTTGCCTATATCTTAGTAAAAGATCTATTTCTTTGTTTATCTAATCAGTTTGAAGCTTTGGTAATAAGCATTGTTTTAAAACGAAGTGGCGCTTGTTTTTCATCTTGTATATCTTGTATTACCCCGCCCCTCTCCGACTTATGGGGGTTAGCTGGCAAAAACTAAAGCAGTGTTATTTAGGTCAAGCTGATACTTCCAGCACAGCTATATTTTGGTAGGTTAGGTATTTGTATATATAAAAGTAGCCTTTGTGATTCTGTAGGCTATACTATTTGAAATGAAAAAGATAATTAATGATATATAAAAGTACAATTTTTTAATAAAAATACATGTATACATAAAAAAATATGTTTGAAGTTAAAAATACGCTTTTCGTGGATTAATTTTTTGTTAGATGGTGTCCGAAGGTGTGACTTCAATTTATAAGAAAGAAAATGGCATTATCATCACTTATAAAAATTCTCTGTTGACACTTTTGGGTCTTTCAGCGTCCGAGAACTATTATTTCTCAAAAACTGTAAAAACAGCAGATCGTGATTTGTAACATGTTAAAGGGTTTTTTCTTGTAAAAGAATACCTAGAAGCTGAAGGGTGCAAATATAATAATTTAGAAGATATTAAGCAAAAAATTGTGCCTGGGGTGCCGAAACACCCGACGATAGTACTGTCACAAACGGAAATATTTACAATTCAATAATATATACAAAACTCAACTTCTCTTCCGTTCGTACAATATATCATGCAAGGGCACATTCAGTTGCCCACGCTAGTTAAGCAGCTGCGGTCTCACCACCAACAACTTGGAGCCATCTGCGCGGACAGCTGTGCATTCTTCGTAGAAGCGCTCCCGCTTTACCCACAACAGATCTCAACTGCATTAGTTGGCATGCAACATATCTTCCGCTCAACCCACAGATTGGTGCCAGGTGCCGGCAGCTCGAATGCAAACTACCCACAAGCCTGCAACCAGGAAGCGTGAGCAAACCAGAAGAAGCCTCATCAAGAAACAAGCGGGTAAGGGTTTTTTAATTAATTATGGCTTAGCTCAGCTTAGTATGAGTGGGTTGCGCTAAAAACCGACTCTCTACTTAATTATGGGAAGTTGTGACCAGGCTCCCACGCTTAGTTGTAGAACACCAGGAGCTTAACTCCTACGCTTAGTTTGTAGATCTAGTGCTAGAGCAGGGTTGGTTCCGACCACCCTCATGATTGTGTTAGTTTAGGAGGACATGTACGTCCTCACGATATATAACCATTATGTATGTGAACCTTTGTACTCTCTTTATTGTTGTTAGTATATAGTTGTTTTTTACGACTTGTGTTTATTTTCCTTCTACCTCTGACTACGTCCTCCAGTCACGAAAACCCCATGTGACAGTACTTCAGGGTTAAAACACGGCTCATTTTTATTCCACTTCGTACTAGTTCTACAAAACCTATTTGCTTTAATCTTTTTTTATATTACAATTTTGACTCTATAGATTAGTCAACACTACTCTTTATTTTTATTTAATTTATACATTTTAAAAAACCATTCTTTTTTGTAGTGCGTGGAGTTTCAGTATTGAGATTTTTTAATTATTTATAGTTTTAATTGTTATTTATCTGCGAGATTTACAATATGCTCCATAGAGCAATAAGAAAATATGATGAAAGTGGAACAATGAGCGGAGAAGTAATCAAATCACTACTCTCCAAAATAATTACAACTACGTAATTTGTTTGATATATTTTTAATTTAAATTAAAATTATTTGTGATCGATGCATTAGGCCGACTATCTACTACTTACATCGCTTGCTACGCGTTTTGAACTAAACATCCTCCATATACCTGCTTATTATGCCACCAACAATTAGTATGTGGAGTATATTCATGAAATTAGATAGTTCTGTCTGTGTTTGAGTGTGTCAGTGTTTTCGAAATTTTTAAATTTTGACTGCAGAATGGGATATTTGATGAACAAGTAGAATAAGAATGTCTAAGAACTAACGTTTTATTTCTTAAGGGATATGGAGAAAATGACCAACAAAGTCCAGAAATCTGCTATATTAAGCATAAATTATATATGAATTCAGAATAGAATTTTTTGGTAGGAATGTGTGACTAAGTCGCGATAGGAGTCTGAGAGGGAGTTAGGTGGACGGGATAAGTCAGAGAGGGAGATAAGTCGACGGGAGTGAAAGCCGGGAAAGGGGAAGTAATTCTGCGGAAGAGATAAGTTAGGGGGGGGCAAGCGGGAAATAGGAGTAAGACGTAGGTAACTAGGTAGGAAGGATGCGCCAGTCGGTAGAGGGATAACTGGGGGGTGTTCGTTAAATAACATGTTCAAAAGGTCGTCTGAGAATGATAAGCTTAGCATTTTCAATTGTTTTTGTTCGATTGCGTTTGTTTAATAAATATTAATATTAAATAACCACTCAAAGTTTAGAAAGCTGGAATATTAAGCATATGATATATGAATTCAAAATTGAATTTTATGATAAGAATGGGTGGGTAAGTCAGGGGAGGGGAGGAATTCTATGGAAGAGATAAGTTGGGGGTTGGGGTACACCGAAAAAAGGAGCAAGACGGAGGTAACGAAGGGTGGAAGGGGGGGTAAGTTGGGAGTGTTTGCTAAATAATGCATTTAAAAGCTCGTCTGAGAATGGTAAGCTTAGTATTTTTAACTGTTTTTGTTGTTCGATTGCGTTTATTTAATAAATATTTATATTAAATAATCACGCCTGAAAACCTGAAGGATTGTAATCACACAACGAAAGTTATATGTATACGGAAATCCTTCAATAAATTAACCTTTTGGTCGTCATACTTTGACGGCGTTTTTCTAGTTATACTATATTAAATCATATCAATTTTTGATAGCTACATTTTTCTTGAATTTAACAACGCATTAACATTTTCTTTACTTTTTCAAAACCTATTAAATTATAAATTTACTTGATGACTAATGACTAAATTTACTGAGATTATTACAAAAGCTGTTTCTCAATTATTCATTAGAAATTAGCAAGTTGCTAAAAATTTTAAATGACTTAATCAGTAAGTACTTACTATAAGTAATAATAAGTTTTTTACTAAATAATAAGAAAAATGTGCTTATGGATCAGTTAAATTCAAGTATTCCCATCGGTATAATTTATTGGAGAGCATTTTGACATAATGGTATATCCATCAAAGGATCAACATAAACTTGAGTTTAAAGGTGATCTTGAAGTTATTTGGACCGAAGAATTGTGCGAAGTTACGCCACCTATATTTTACCCGTTTATCTACACCCTGCAATTTCAATCAGGCTTAATTAATCAATAGAAAGGAGGTAAAGTTGTGGAAATGAATTTTATATTAGGGAGAAAGACTTTACTTTCTAAGCGAAACATTTTATATTTCTTTCCTTCTTTAAGAGCAGTTCTTTTAATTTTATGTAGAATAGTTCAAAAAAATTTCAATAATGGTGCTTATTTAGTTAATAAAGGTTGAAAGATATAATTGCATAACGATCATTCTGAATGTTTTAAAAGTAAAAGATGTCAATATTTAGAAAAGTTCTAAAGTCTAAACTTTTGGACAATTTTCTATTATAACAATCACCAAAACTTTTCTTTGTTATTTTACTTTCTGTGTTCTAGTTTGACTATTCTCAACTACAACCACTGTTTCTCATCTATACTGTAGTACTGTACTGTAGTGAATTACTAAATTTTTATAAATCTACAAGCAACTAAACATACAAGAGTTGCTAGAACTACAGTTAAAAGAAATACTAAGCAGATTTAAAGTAAATACGAGATTTTTATTGCCTTGCAAATACTTAATTAAATTATTTAAAATCTTCCAAGAAAATATAACAATCTTTAGAAAGCACACAATCGTTATAATAGTTGACCCCGACGAACAAAAAAGTACCCTTCAACCCTTCTGCATTTCATAGTGATTGGTTCTTCACCATATTAGAACCTTCTGAAACGCTGAGAACGCTGAAATAGTTTGGGAAGTATACAGGCCACTTACTGTAAGATCAGTTTCCATTATTAACTGCCCTTCAAAGGAGTCCCTTTTATTTCAACGATATGTCTCTTGGATTTAGTTGTTTAGTTTTTACTATGGCTGAACAACATAATTTTCCAACGTTTCAACGTTTAACTTTCTAGTTGACGTCACTTCCGGTGAAGCCGGAAAAGTCCTTTTGGTTATGGTTAGGGCCTTCCTGAAGATTAAGATAGTGGGGTGTACCTTAGGATATAAGACTAGTAGCCCTTATTTGAACTCGCCAGCGGAAATTGTCTTTTAACAAGCAAATTTCTGATTACTTTTACTTTTATTATTGAATGTTAGTATGTGTGATTAATTATAATAAATGTATTATATAATAACTGGTGCTTCGAATTTATTTATCTACGATTTAAATACTAAATCACCAGCTATTATAATGGTTAATTTTAATAGGTTCTATAGCCTAATACACTTCAACAAAATTTGAAGCGTCTCCCTTTGTTAATAACGGAAATATCTCGTAGCCAATATGTTCTATGTCACTCGATTTATTTGTAAAATATCTATCATAGCGCCGACATACAAATATTTTTCCCTAAAATACATTACTTTATTTAAATCGTATTTTTACTTTACAGCGTTGATTCATATTTATTTTAGTGTGTAAATGATTAACACGGTGGTTATATACAAAACTAAAAACTACTTATGTCAATACTAATGGAAATTGCTTTACTAAATTATTTTTCAATTTTCATGCTAGCAGTCACCTTTATCACATATATTATTTTTGGGAGGTTAGGATGATGGAATTTATTAGACATAATACATTTTAGTGCGTCTAGTCGAAAACGATTTCTGCAAAACAGGCGATTATTTTTTCCTTTTGCTTTTGCATGTATTCGTTTTGATAAGTTTGTTCGAAGACTACCAGGATTAATACATGAATCATTTGGGATGTATTTTGAAGTACTCTTTACTCTGTTCTTTTTATAAATGACGAATAATCTGTTATAAAATAAAAAAAGTACGTAGAGTTAATATTTCTGAAGTTTAACTGTCAAAATTATTATACGTTACTCTAAACTACACCGTGTATAATTATCAGTTATTATAAAACTGTATACTGTTTATTGTTTCTAGTCTTTGTTGGTGAAACTTCAGAATCATGAAATATATAAAATCAATTAACAAAATGTTTCACAATTTTATTTTAATCTACCTCGCAATTGTTTCGACAGCTAAGTTGTCATTATCGAATGTATTAGAAATATAAACAAACACGTCACTATGGTAAATACTACAATAAATAGATAACTGAAGTAAATTAATAGAAATTACATAACATTTCCAGTAACGATAAATTACGAAGTTTAATCTGTTTGATTTATCAAAGGTACTCTGAGTTTGTGTTTGTAACTCTGGAAAGCTTCTACAATGCCTAACTTGTGTTTGTTGTTACAAAAGTGTAGTAATTTGAAGCCATTTTGAAGTGTAGTTTTGTGGTTCTTTTATAAAGTAAATGTATGCTATTACAGAAATAAACACACAGAAAAATTTAATTACGTATACGAAATACCTTTTATAACAGAACCACACATTTTCAGAGGCATCTCAAAAGGCATTTATTTAGTATTTTAACTGCTTTTTTTAAGTTTGATATTTTTCCCCAATAAGGTAATCTTCTTCTTAAGGTAACTTCTTTTGTTAAAACCAACAATTATAAAATAACATTTAAAACCAACACTAACACTTTTTCATTTTTATTTAATGCTAAAGACAGAACACATGATATCATGAAATCGGGCATTTACCGTTTAAATTGTTCTGTTTGTAGTTCGGTATATATTGGACAAACACTTCGAAATTTTGACATAAGATATAAAGAACACGTACATCATTACAAAAATAAACATCCTGAAAAATCGAATTACGCCAAACACCTTTTAGAACAAAATCACACAATGACTCCTCAAAATAATATTAAATTCCTACATTTTTGTAATAACAAACGCAAATTAGACATTTTAGAAGCCTTTGAGATATACAAACACAAACTCAGGGTACCTTTAATGAATGAACAACTTGAGCTCAGTAATTCTCCGTTACTGGAAGTATTAGATATTTAATTCTGATTATTATTTTATCTAGTTACCTATTTTTGTATCTACCTTAGCGACGTGTTTGTTTATAATTATATTACCCTTGATAATGACAGCATAGCTGTCGAAACAATATTGTCAGGTTGCATTTTAATAAAACTGTGAAACTTTTAATAATCTTTATCTATTTCACTTTTCTTATTTCATCGCACTGTTAACAAGTGTCCACTACTTCTACAGTAAGCCCTCATACCAAGGTCTTCAGTGATCAATCGAGACATAGATCTGGACCTCATGTTCATTTTCTTCGCCAATAAACTTTTTTTACGAAAAGGATTTTATAAAAAGAAATTCTGTCAATAGTTTAAGCCATGGTTTCAGATATTCATACACACCAAACATTTATGATTTCTACTTATTTTTGTTATAAATCCGGCAAATGAGATTTTATAGACCGAAGTTGATGTCTGAATGAAGACAGTCGCGTCTGGAATCGATAACTATGGAGGATCATGTACAGGACGTATAACGTTTTGTTTCATATGTCTTGCAATTTTTCATTTTTGAACGAAAATTTATTTATAATACTGTAGTCATCCTATAATAAAAATGGGACATTTTATGTCAAACTGACGTTTGTTTAAGCCTTTCAGTATCGTAAAGCTATCTGTCAGGCTTATGACTTAAAGTTTTATTATCCGCTACAATATGGAATGGAAATTAGGATATTTAATAAAAAATATGTTTTAGTCGTAATTATGTAAAAAATAACAGTTATTTTTTTACAAAATGATTATTTCGGATTTATTCTTTCCTTCATCAGATGTAGCATATTGCTTATAGCGTATCAGATTGCTTATTGGTTGTTGCTATATCCCTCCAAATAGTTCAGTTTCGAACTATGAAGATCATTGTACATCTGTTGAAGACTTGTGCAATTATCTAAGTCCTGATGAAGTAATTATTTGCGGCGATTACAATTTACCCTTGGACAAATGGGATTTGAACGAAATGGGAATGATAACCAGTGACAATGCTTCTCTAGACACATTAGTGGTAGACAATAGTTTCAATTTTTTTTATTATTTCAAACAATTGTTTATATACTACAATTAGTAAAATAAGGTATATGTTTATCTCCGTTTCAATGACACCGGAGTTCAAGACGTTCTTGATCTCCGTTGTTGTTGGCAACGTAAAAATCATTTGATATTGCATAACAGCCACACATGACATACTGGTTTTTATCTCCTTGGTTACGCGTATGATGATACAGACAAGGCAACTTGCTTCTTTATACAATAAATTCGGATGAATTCTAAAAGGGAGAAATTAGGATTGAAATACGAAATAAAATAAAACAACTTATGAAATACGGAGATCAAGATTCTTTAAATCCTCGAAGATGTTATAATGCCTCGGCTGGCGCCTCGGCGTTATAATACATCTTCTCGGATTTAAAGTATCGCTTGATCTCCTAATTACATAATATATATATAAATCTATCTCAGTGCAACAGTATTCCAAATGTGCGGAAAACTTACTTAGACTAAGTTTTTGCTAACGTTAATAATGTCGCTATTCAAGTAGCATCTGATCTTCTCTTTAACAATACTTGCCATCATAGTTCGTATGATATCTGTTACCATAACACTGAAAATATTTGTACTACAGTGAACGAAGTAACCAAATACATGTTTAAACGCGCTAATTATGTAGCAATTAACTCTTGCATTACAAATGTAGACTGGCAATCTGTGTTAAATTCTTCTGATAACATTAATGATTTTGTTAATGAATATTATTCTATTTTATATAATCTTTTAGAAAATTTTGTTCCAAAAATAAAATAGTGAATTAATTTCTTTGGTAAAAAACAACTACTTAAGTTTTCAAGATTTAAGAACTCAGTGTAATAAATTAAGTGAAAATTTGTATCAAAATTATTTAGAAGGTATGGAACTAAAGTTGTCTACAAACGTTAATCATTTTTGACAATTTGTGAATGACAAAAAAGAAACAAAAGGCTTTCCTGTAGAGATGGTTTTAAATGATAGGTCTAGTAAAAATATTCAGCAAACCGTTACTTTATTTGCAGAATATTTTGCCTCAGTATATATCTATAATACTAATAATGTTGTTACTAACCATTACGTCGACAATGTTTCACATAATTCAAATATATGTAGTTTTAACTTTAACATTAGTTCAGGAATGGTTTTTGAGGCTATTAATAAGCTGAAAAGCCCTTTTTCCTGTGGGCCTGACTTACTTCCTAGCTATTGAATTGTATATATACTATCAGTGTTCCTCTAACTCTAATGTTTGTAGAGGCTGTCATTACAATCTGCAATGGCAAAAATGTTCGATGATATTCTAACAAAACAGTTACCATGGGCTGTAAGTTACATAATAATTAATGAACAGCATGGCTTTGTTTCTAAAAGAACCACCGTATCTAATTTATTATTCTATCAAAGTTTCTTGTCAGAGGCTTTAGAAAATCGTTTTCAGGTTGGCTCCGTATATACCGATTTTTCCAAGGCCTTTGACAAATCATGACTTTTTATTACATAAGTTGCGTTCTTATGATTTTAAGGATAATGTTTTGAATTGGATTCGTAGTTTCTTAGCAAACCGGAAGCAAATAGTCAAAATAGTATTCTTTTTGTTAACAATTACAAGATTAATTGTTCATGCTTTTATAATTGTAACTGTTTTAAAATCTACAAAAGAATTGTAATTAACATAATAAACTTTAAATGTATGTAAACGATATATATCAGGATATATATGTATTTTAAGAAATCATGTAATTTGACTTTTAATATCCATATTTCATGTGCTAGATGAAGCCATACAACTAGATGGCGAAAATGGTACAAATGAAAAAAAGGATAATTAATAAATTCACTTGTTTCTTTCTTACCACATACCCAAAAGTGAAAGCTATTTCATCGATTTTCTTTTCAAACAATTAACTTATATTGGTCAGGATACCCCACTTGCTTCAAAGAAACCAACCTTTTTGTTTTTTAAAATTATTATTACAACATTTACATTATGTTTGTGGAATTGATTATTTCAACTTTATCCGTTGATAATTATTATAAAAATGCATTTTGTTATGAGTTTTGGTAACCAAACTATATTTGAAGCATATTTTAGGATTAATTTTGTGTATATAAATGGAGATTCGCGTGTATTTGATTAAATAAATAAATAAAAATGTAAACATAGTTAGAATGTCAGTTAAAACTTCATGAACCGGATTTGGTGAAATTTGTACACTACATATCAAATGTTACATTATTCTGTTTATAAAATTATTTTTCTTTAAAAATTTATTAATTGTAGTACTGTAAGAAAATCATAAAGTTAAATCTTTCTTTGTAGGTGCGAGAATGAATATTTCATATGCCATATGACAATTCTGAAAATTATCAAATAGTAATAACCCAAAAAATCCGAAATGATCATATTGTAAAAAAATGAACTCTTTATTTATACATAATTACGGCTAAAAAGTATTTCCTATTTAATCTCTTCGTATTTCAAAGAAAGTCATTTTCAACTCAAAACTTCTTAAATAGAATAGAAATTATTACTTTATTGTTTTAAACCATCATCAACTATTTGAAAATGACGTACAATTCAAGCGATCCCTTAAAAATATTAATTTAACTGCAGCTAATATTCCCAAAAAAGTATGTGTAAATTTATGTAGCGTGAAATGGTCTAAACCACGCCAGATGTATGAGTTTCGATGGAATTCTATATACCTGAATGGTTAAGGTCTTGTATACGACGTTGCCAAACTGCGGAGCCTGCAACGTACCGTACATGATACAAACAACTACATATACAGGCGGAGGTGACATCGTATTGGCAATTATACAATTAAGAGCGACGGCAACCCCAGCGATCTACAGCTGAACTAAAAATTAAATTTGTGAGTATAAGTATGACGTTATCACCTCCAGACAAAAATTAGAATTTAGGCATCTAACACCATCTATATGCTTATACAGTCGAAAACAGGGCAAAACGTTGTCACCTCCGAAAACGGAAGTCACAACGTTATATATGAGGTGACAACGTACGCTGGGTATCTACTTTGGAGGTGACAAGGTACCCTTTATCAATATATATATATATATATATATATATATATATACAAGAAAGAGTTATAATAATGGGATATCGCGCAACAGAGAAGAAAGAAAAAACAAGTTGCAGCATTATTATAACTCTTTCTTGTATATCTCTACGCGCATTATTACTTCTAATCAATGATATATATATATATATATATATATATATATATATATATATATATATATATATATATTTTACATTAAATAATATTTTGAATGCAAATTCATATAGAAAAATTTATCGACTCTGCTGGGATTCGAACCCAGGACCCTCCACTGTCTAGGTGGTATCTCTACCAACTGAGCTACAGAGAACGACTACCAGCATAGCGAGAAATTTTCCATATGAATTAGATATCAAGCAAACATGCAAGTAACTAGATATTTTTTGAATACTATTAATGAAGATCAGCAAGTCGCATGACAACAACATCAATATTCAAAGTATCTAGATTATAATGAATCATTCCGAAAGGAAATTAATTTTTATAAATTTTTAGATAGAGTTAATTTTTATCAAGTTGGATAATGATTTTACATTAAATAATATTTTGAATGCAAATTCATATAGAAAAATTTATCGACTCTGCTGGGATTCGAACCCAGGACCCTCCACTGTCTAGGTGGTATCTCTACCAACTGAGCTACAGAGAACGACTACCAGCATAGCGAGAAATTTTCCATATGAATTAGATATCAAGCAAACATGCAAGTAACTAGATATTTTTTGAATACTATTAATGAAGATCAGCAAGTCGCATGACAACAACATCAATATTCAAAGTATCTAGATTATAATGAATCATTCCGAAAGGAAATTAATTTTTATAAATTTTTAGATAGATTTAATTTTTATCAAGTTGGATAATGATTTTACATTAAATAATATTTTGAATGCAAATTCATATAGAAAATTTTATCGACTCTGCTGGGATTCGAACCCAGGACCCTCCACTGTCTAGGTGGTATCTCTACCAACTGAGCTACAGAGAACGACTACCAGCATAGCGAGAAATTTTCCATATGAATTAGATATCAAGCAAACATGCAAGTAACTAGATATTTTTTGAATACTATTAATGAAGATCAGCAAGTCGCATGACAACAACATCAATATTCAAAGTATCTAGATTATAATGAATCATTCCGAAAGGAAATTAATTTTTATAAATTTTTAGATAGAGTTAATTTTTATCAAGTTGGATAATGATTTTACATTAAATAATATTTTGAATGCAAATTCATATAGAAAAATTTATCGACTCTGCTGGGATTCGAACCCAGGACCCTCCACTGTCTAGGTGGTATCTCTACCAACTGAGCTACAGACAGTGGAGGGTCCTGGGTTCGAATCCCAGCAGAGTCGATAAATTTTTCTATATGAATTTGCATTCAAAATATTATTTAATGTAAAATCATTATCCAACTTGATAAAAATTAACTCTATCTAAAAATTTATAAAAATTAATTTCCTTTCGGAATGATTCATTATAATCTAGATACTTTGAATATTGATGTTGTTGTCATGCGACTTGCTGATCTTCATTAATAGTATTCAAAAAATATCTAGTTACTTGCATGTTTGCTTGATATCTAATTCATATGGAAAATTTCTCGCTATGCTGGTAGTCGTTCTCTGTAGCTCAGTTGGTAGAGATACCACCTAGACAGTGGAGGGTCCTGGGTTCGAATCCCAGCAGAGTCGATAAATTTTTCTATATGAATTTGCATTCAAAATATTATTTAATG
Source organism: Agrypnus murinus (assembly GCA_929113105.1). Taxonomy (NCBI): domain Eukaryota; kingdom Metazoa; phylum Arthropoda; class Insecta; order Coleoptera; family Elateridae; genus Agrypnus; species Agrypnus murinus. The sequence goes on from OV816024.1 coordinate 112,697,232, forward strand.
TAAAATCATTATCCAACTTGATAAAAATTAACTCTATCTAAAAATTTATAAAAATTAATTTCCTTTCGGAATGATTCATTATAATCTAGATACTTTGAATATTGATGTTGTTGTCATGCGACTTGCTGATCTTCATTAATAGTATTCAAAAAATATCTAGTTACTTGCATGTTTGCTTGATATCTAATTCATATGGAAAATTTCTCGCTATGCTGGTAGTCGTTCTCTGTAGCTCAGTTGGTAGAGATACCACCTAGACAGTGGAGGGTCCTGGGTTCGAATCCCAGCAGAGTCGATAAATTTTTCTATATGAATTTGCATTCAAAATATTATTTAATGTAAAATCATTATCCAACTTGATAAAAATTAACTCTATCTAAAAATTTATAAAAATTAATTTCCTTTCGGAATGATTCATTATAATCTAGATACTTTGAATATTGATGTTGTTGTCATGCGACTTGCTGATCTTCATTAATAGTATTCAAAAAATATCTAGTTACTTGCATGTTTGCTTGATATCTAATTCATATGGAAAATTTCTCGCTATGCTGGTAGTCGTTCTCTGTAGCTCAGTTGGTAGAGATACCACCTAGACAGTGGAGGGTCCTGGGTTCGAATCCCAGCAGAGTCGATAAATTTTTCTATATGAATTTGCATTCAAAATATTATTTAATGTAAAATCATTATCCAACTTGATAAAAATTAACTCTATCTAAAAATATATATATATATATATATATATATATATATATATATATATATATATATATATATATATATATATATATATATATATATGTATATATATATATATATATATATATATATATATATATATATATATATATATATATATATATATATATATATATACAGGCAATCAATTATACAGCGCAGCGAGCCCGATTATATGATCTACATATTTTGCATGGTAAATAAATATCACTCTATACATCGAATACATACCTTACAAATAAATCATAACTATACATTAAGATTTTACAGGTTGCTTGACAGTTAGGATCGAATTTTTAATGTCTGATATAGTACCTTCGGTTAACTCTCAGTGGGAGTTTTTATTGCACATACCATTGTCTTAACAAGCGTACTTAGGAAGAATGATTTTTAGTTACAGTTAACCACATATCAAAACAACATCATTCATTATTTTATTGGTAGTATCATATGTAACTTCGGTTAGGAATTCCAATAAAGGATACATTAGCCTATGCAACGGTTTTCGTTTCTGAGTGAATTTATGGAGGTAATCAATTGGTTGTTGTAGTATGACAACAATGTTGCTTTGATATACTCAATCAATAATCACATGAAACCCAACAGGTCTAGTGAAAATGAACAACGTAAATTATTGTCAAATTGAGCTGAAATTGCAGCTATTTCTCTTTGATGAACATTTAGACCTTATGGAAACAAATAAAATAAGTTATAAAGTAGCAATTAAATTAAGAGCTGGAGTTTATTAGGTAATTAAATTTAAATAGGAAGGCAGCGTCAATTTAGCTATTAGGGTTTTTACATACCTACTTTAGTAATTATAAAGCATCTGCAAACAATAGCCAGTTCATTTCCAATGTTTATTTACTCGCCGAGGCAAGGGTATGAAAATAATGCAAAACTGTATAAAACGGTTAAGTGTATTTTTTAAGTTAATTTATATTTTGTTATTTTGATGTTCAGTGCCATTCATGCCTCATATTGTATATGTTTTAATACTTAGCAACGAGAAAAGGTTTAGTACAAAAAAAAACAGACAGTTATAGGTGACATCCAGTTTCTTAAATAATTTGTCCAATTCTGTAATTTAATAAAGATAATTTTAAAAGAAAAAGTAATCTAAACCAGGAAATGCACAATACAGTCACAAGTCAACAGCGGCACTGTATCTACACACTGCATTGTGTTCCAAATCCTTAAATTATTAAGTACAAGCATTGTCTTTTCATTCATGTGTCTCGGTATTCGGCGAGGCAGCCAGCGCTACCTAGCGCTGGATGACCCAAACCCTATTGAACTACGCGATGTAAGAGAGGTGAGGATCCGAGCTTGAATTCTTTTTTCGTATTTCAACAAAAGCAACAAGTTACTAAAGCCCTAACACTAAGCCCTAAAACTAAGTTACCATTAGGGTAAGCAGTTGGCACCTAGTTACATTTATTTTTAGTATGGTTTAGTAATTTATTTGATCTTTAATTTTTCATGCATGTGGTAGGTAAATGTTAATAGAGCAGAAAAAATAAGTTTCTAAAATACCAGTAATGTTGCTACATCTAAAATCTGAAAAATCTAACCTAAACACGTTTGGTAGAATTATATCTAGACAATCATACACAACCATCTGAAAATCTTAATAATTTTATTACTAACATACGTATGTGTATCTTCTTTTGGCTGCAGTTCATTTTCTATTTTGTAATTAGGTAATTAGTGCCAAAGAGTTTGCGCAACAACCACAGAAGTAAATAAGTGCTTAAATTGTTGCACACGACATGACTACAACTACACAATAAAAAAAGCATTGTCTCCTGGCGAGACACTAGGCAAGTGTTTGAATTGCTTTCTGTGAACGGTGAGGGACCAGTGGTAAACGCAAGTTCTACGAATAGTACAAAGCAAAGAAAGAATTCCAGTGAGTATATGCACCATAATGTGTTATGTTATATAACGCTAAACCTCTTAAGGGCAGACATAGGGATGCAAATTTGCCTGGAGAAGTATAGGTTAAAAACGAATAGTTTTCTATTCTATTTCTCGAAAAGTTTTATTGAATTTTGGATCCGGCTCTGTCATTCGTAACTGACCTAATTACTAAAGGTAACCTTGTTATTGAAAACAGAAACGTGATATGACTGTCTGCAACTAAGATAAATAAAATCGGAGGCTGTAATTTTATTTATTTATAGGCTTTATTTTATCAGGGCCACAATTTTATAACGGATTATTTATAGAATCTCTCTTATTTAATTATTATTATATTTTGTTTTAAAGAATTGAATACTAACAAATATATTCGTATTAAAATTGAAACGGAAACAGGCGTAGTAAGTACTATTAATAAATGCCCAGATTATTCGCAATAATACAACTCTGTGAAGATGAGTTACTTTTATTTCGGAATACTACTTTAAATACTAACGTAAAATTTCTTATCAAGGATAAATATAACAATCGAGTTTTGATTTTTTTGAATGTTATTATAAATAGCTCATCTCACAGTCTGAAACGTCACCGTTATTGTAATTTTAAAAACACTTGTTTGTTGTATATTTATGTAACTCTTTAACATAAAATGAAGTGTACTATTTAATGTTTATACATGACATTTTAAATATAATCTTAAATTTCACTTTTCGGGTTTTAGTCATTCAATAAACGCTTTAGTCTATCTGTGTACTGTTGAAGTTGTTCGAATAGGAAATAAAAAGCAATTTCAACTTTAAATGTGATATGTATCGAAAATTACTAACAATTTCTATAAAATTGACTTTAAGGTACTTGTAAAATGGAAATTGCATATTCATTTGCATATTATTATTATAATTATTATTAAATTCATTATTATAAGGAAAATGATATATTAGTCTTTAAGATGTTAGAAAATATGCACAATAAAAAGTAATATGCTCTAGCAACAAAATGTGAGTAACTGCAGCAAACATTTTGTGTCAATATAACCTCAACAAATTTATTATTTCCATATACTAATTATTCTTGCTGTAATACTCTTAGCTAAAGAAACATATTCAATTGCTGGAAGTACTAGAATTATTTTTGTGTGACAATCAGAATTTTCATAAGAAGCTAATTCATATTTTCTGGAAGTGCAAAATCATTACTTATTGTAGCAAATTCCACTTTGTAAAATATACAAACAAATTTTCAGCCTTTGCTAACACCAAATATGCTGATTTTACTAATTAATATGTTGTCATGGCATATTTATATTTGTTGAATTTGATAGAATATTTGCTATTCGTATTTCATGTAAGTCATGCTCACTTAACTAATTAATATTGGAATGAGTTCGGCGAGTTCCCACTCGTCTAGTAGATTTTCCACTTCTGCTTCCATTGTAATCCTCTAATTCTCGTAGTACTAATAATAAAACTAATGCGTAGTATATATTGTAGAGTACAATTATTACGGAAGTACGATCCTTTTTGAAAAGCGTCTTCCTGTTGCACATAATAACATGCAATGTAACAGGCACTTATAGTCAACACTCACCAGACAATTGAGGCAAGAAGGCAACCTTGCAAACGACAGAGTGCAGACAAGAGACAACAAAGGAACGTAATGTCCCGAGTCCGACACGACCATAATCGAGCTGACCGCCGATTGAACACACGTGTGATAAAAAGCTAACAAAATATATTTACTGATTAGTTTGTTCCTACAACATAAATTAATCTGTAATTACAACACTTTGTTCTAATAAGAAAAACTAATTCAGTAAATGAGAATTTGTTACCAAAGATAATTCATTCTCAACATAATAAGTTGTTGCAGATACAAAGAAATTTAGTCGATGCTGCAAACTACTAATTTTGCATGTAGCATAATATCATTTTTCACAACAAATGACTTTTGTGGTTTGTGGTCAACCATAAACAATTTATTATGTTTACTAACAAAATTTATTTGCAATAGAAATTCATTAAATTGCTTACTGTAACATAAGCTAATTTTATTATTTTTGCTTGCTCTATCAACATGAGTATTTAATACAATTGCTAAAAATTACCAAAAATGAACGTTTAAATAATAATTCTTAAAATTTAATAGACGGAAGTAAGAAAAAATTGAAAAATTCATGAACAGGAATACTTCAGTGTAATTCAGCAACCTTTCAGAACTAAAAACATAAGTCATGCTTATAATATTGGACTTCTTGTTTACAGGACCTGAACAACATGTTTGTTAAAAATACAGAAATAGGTCTGTTGAATTCCAAAGCTGCGGGCTATTGTCGCCCATAATTCCGACGTCTAAAATTACCCAGCAATATTCATTCTAAAACCCTACCCTTCTTGTTTTCTTTATTTTCTCGTTTTTACCCCTTTCCTTTTCAAATACATACAAAAATGAAAATAGTACAAAACATTCGAGTTCCATGAATTTCATTATTGAATATGGCTTGTGAAGGACATAGAACTTTGAATATTGCCTTCGACTATTATTTTAAAATTACAAGTAGAAACCTAACATTTATAATTTTTAACAAAAACATCATTAATAGCTCCCTAACATTACCAAATGAATTTGTCAGCCATTACTGAACATTTTCTATTAAAACTTTATGTATGTACATGAATGTATAAGTACTATGCAAGCACAGTTTATAAAGGATCTCGCCGCACAAAAAAGGTGAATATTGTAATGTTGAAACAACAGCAAGGACAACAAAGTCCTTAAAATAACGTTGTCCGTGTTCTCTTCAGTCATCCATCGGGCAGTTTCAGCAAAGTCTGATTAAATTTGAAAGGCGTCGTTCTCAGCGAAGCTCAATCCAGTAAATGCCGGGAGAATACTTCAGCTTGTTGATGTTATACTCAAACCGAATTTTCTTTTGAAATCGATAGCGGCTATCGATGTTGGTCTGATTGTTTCTGTACATTGTTTAACAGAGAAAAAATACCTAGAAGGTAGGTAATAATACTAATGTATAGATATTGACTTTTATATCATATACCATATTTTATATTGAGAAATTTACTTTACCTTAAACTGATTTACTGAAAAAGTACTCTAAACATATCTAAAGCCGTTTGCTGTAATAGAATCTGCAAATTACATAAAACCTTTAAAAACTAGTTCTTTGCTTTGTCCTTAAATTCACCTCTATTTGCTTGTAGAAAAAAACTAAGCTCAATTTTCACTTTATATTATTTTTACTTCATATTCCCTTTGACTATACCATTTAACAAAATTATAATTCTGCAGAATAGACATTGTACTAACATCTGTACTTTAATACTTCCATGCTCTAGTAAGCTATACCTTGGCAAGTAGCTTTTTGAACGCAATATTTAATTCAATATCCAACAAGGAAACCTCACGACTTATATAGCGCTAAGCTGTCAAAGAGTATCCACAAACTTATTCAGCAACGAAAACTACCAAGGGATCTTTCTGAATAGCCCTTTATATTAGTGAAATAGCTTTTAACTTTTTCGGAAATTTTCATTCCAAAGTCCAGAACAGACAACTTTTGAAATTTAGCAATAGTAAACGTACGTGTATTGTTGAAGTTTACAACTCACGCTACTTACTAAAAGCATTTATTTAAAATGTGAGTTAGTTATTATTTCGGGTTGTTACCATTAGCGCGACATAAGTTCTTTTCAGGGAGGGCATAAGCAATTCAAATAATTTGTAAGATAAAATCTCAAAGCAATTATATAGTTTTCAAAATTTCGAAATGCTGTTATATTATGTTTTATTCATTCGTGTATTCAGTTACCATTTACTTTATTGTAACTTTATTACAGGAAACACTATAACGGCGTACTGTTTATAAAATACATATTTTGAAAATATAAATTGGGATCTCGATTTAACGCATTTCAAAAAGCAGAATGAAAAGAAAAAAAAGATCAATACAAAGCAACAATTCAGAATTTCGAAGAAACATACACAGTAAAAAATTGAGTGTTAAATCTTACACTCAAATAACACCCAGAGTGTAAATAACATTGGTCTTAAAAGTGGTAAAATATATAACAACATTAACCTTTAATGCAGGTTAAAGTCATGGATTCTTTATACCTATATTACACGATACAGAAATGAAAAAGACGCTAACGAGTGTAAAAATGACAAAACCAATTGCAAAAATTTTTTTTTATATTTGCGTGTCCTAATGGCTTTTAATTTTTTAAAATACTGGAAACAGTAACATTTTATTTTTTAAAGTTGATATCACTGTTAGACACAGTTAGAATGTCAAACTTATGTTATTTACTCAGTGAACTCTTATAACTGGAATGTAACGCTTGCAAAACTAGTATTGCAGGCTACATTAAATGCGCCGAATAATAATTAGTCTTAATAAGGGCGTAACAGTTTTTACTTTATTATTGGGCCTACATAATAATAATAATCGCCCCCTCCCTCCCGCACAAGCTTATAGCTTCTGGGGTCTTGGTTAAGGTTATGGGTTGTAGTAATTATTATTATTATTATTATTATTATTAACCAAATTGTAAATTTTGATACTGATATCATAAGGATGCATTGTGTTGTGTATTAATAGCTCACGATAAACTGAACGTAATAAAATTAAATTTTATAAAATTATACATAATATCTTTACCTTATAAGTTATAATATCCAAAAGATCCAATGAATAATTATTTTGGTTAACAAAAATCATTCTTTGCTGAAAATACTATTGTATTTATACCTCATTAATTTCTTTAACAAACAAGGTATTTATTCTATGAAATTAAATATAATTATTCTTATTTCATCCAAGTTTTTAATTCATTAAGTAGCAATTATTTATGTCACAAATATATTGGCATACATTCTACTTTGAATTTATAATAATTTTCAACAGTACGTATAATACACCTGGCAAATTTGAACGAGGTCCTGCTGCTTAGCGGGCGTTGTGTGTATGAGAAAAGAATGGGAATTTCTACGTCACGCGGATTACCTAAAGTTAAGCAAGGTTATGTAAAAAACAAAATTGCATAATTTCTAGTGTTGCCAACTGCTATGCTACTTACCAAAATATCCCTAACAAATTTTATTTAAAACTAAGTAATTTTTTTAATTATTTAATACCGAACTAACGCAAATAGAAATAATAGTATAAAGTATTCGTTTCATAACACGTTTTAGCGCACTTGTCCTAATTAGAAAACTCCCCGCTACGCGGGTCGTTTTCTAAACTCGGACGCGTGCGCTAAAAGCGTGTCTTATGAAACTAATACTTTAATATACTATTTGAGTGTAAAGAATGCACGAACTGAGTGTTAATTTTTCCATTCTTTTAGTGTAAAAATTATTGCTTATAACGGTAAGGAACATTTTTTTTAGTGGAAAAGGAACCAACTATAGTGGTTACAATCATTTTTTGGAGTGTAAATAATTATTCTGTTCGTGTAATTATATACTTCTATTTTTTAAAAAAGTAAAAAGATAGTGCACACAAATATTAGTTTTATTTTAAAACAAAATGCAAAATATAAGTACATTTTAAATCTAAACAATCCAATGTAAATACAAATGTAAATATTATAGAATACCTTATAGACAATGTTATAATTTGTGTATAATTTATAATAAAATTAAAATAATAAAAAAGTGAGTCTTACTGCTAGGAAATCAACATTAGTTTTGAAGGATTATATACTTAGGTACTACATAGCAGGAACCAGAAACGGTTTTACATTTAAATGGTTCTTTGTAAACCAAAAATCTGAAAATAATTTTATTCTATTATTTATCCACAATTCACGTAAACATTATTATTATAGGTATTTACACAATATACTTACGCATATGATGATTTAAATTACATCAAGGATCAACATGGCAGCTAAAACTTTTACATAAGAAAAATCTGAATAGACACAACCAGGACTTGTTTGGCAATTATAGTTTTAAAATATATACATGTAAGGTACTTACCTAATTGCACAATATCATAAAAAGATGCATCCTCTTCTATTTTATCATATTTACTTTTATTATCCAGTTGAATCTTAAAAATCATTGTTGTCACTTTCAAAGAGAACTAACTACATTCAAACACAAACAGCAAATAAAAGGTCTCACGTCCAATCGTGATTATTCGAGTTGGAGGTGGATGTTCTGACACTCGCGAGGGTTAAACAGGTATGTTGGCAATCTTATTAACACTCTTTACTGTTGTTAACATGCTAGAATAGTGAAATACATTTTTTGAAAGATGACTCTTACACTAACGAGAATATCTTTACCAAATTCAAATGAGTTGTACACCAAAAACATTATTTTTACTCATTTTTTTAAATTAAGATAACACTCATAAGAAAATTGGTGCTGCGTGTTATTTTGGTTGTTAATTTCATTCACATGAGTGTAGAAATCTACACTCAGATAGTTCACCACACCAAATTAGTTTTTCACCACCACTACATTTTTTACTGTGTAGTCTACAAATCTTTTAAACAGTAAAGCTTAATTTACCTATGGGTAAATTCTTTAACGGAATCATTTTAAACGGTTCTTTCGAATTTAAACTAAATTGAACAAATAACGAAAACAAAAATTAATTCATTTTTTTCTTTACCGAAGTCACTTTCCGAATAAGATGAGGCGTTGTATTCAGAAGCAATAATAACAAATGAACACACAGAAATCATTTTTTTGGTAAATCCGGTAGTTTTGTGACAAATTGCCGTAGATTTCTAGATATTTTCCAAAGCATTCCAGATTTCCACATTCCTACTGTGAATCTTTGATGCTGACAATATCCTGATTATATCTTTTTGCATTCAGATTAAACCTTTTTGGTTGCATTGAATGACAGTATTCCAAGAAGGCAAAAAATAACTTTGTGCGTGTTTTATTTAGCTTCCATTTACTTTGTGAGAAGATGGGGGTTGGCCATGATTTATTTTCACAAAAGCGTCACTATTGACAATGATTTTTATTATTTTGTCCACGACTATGTTATACCTAGAGTAAGTTCGGCATTCAGATTTATTTAACTCGAAGAGCTCGGTTTCCATAGTATCCATTATTGCAAATAATTGTAACTATTACAAGCGATGTAAAAGCTCTATAGCTTTTGGAGCAAAAAGAGTTGCAATGCCGAACTTACCTCTAGTAGTCTCATAAAAACGATACACAGTTCGTTTGTTATAAAAATGAAAACAACAATGGTTTTTAATATACTTACCATGATGGTTTCATTATTTGACTATTATGAAATAAAATATCAAGTAATTATTTTAAATGACTGTCATCTACCTTCACACAGCCATCGAGACAGTTTCGTGATTAGTGCATTACAACATGCACCTTATACACTGGAAACTTGGACATTGTTTTTATGGACATTTATTTAGTGACAATACCTTTTTGTCTTTTAGAACAAATTATGCTATTTAAAAGAAATCAAAATTTGTAGTGCTGCAGATTTAGATTTGGGCTTCAGATGGTCAGTTCTCAAATCTGATGAAGTACGGTATGTTGTTTTTGAGACATGTTTGTGATGATTCTGCTTTATGACTGCTACAGAATCTTTTTGAAAGATCCATTCTCGATTGTTGAAGAAGGTCTTGCTCAAGGGCTTTAAAATTTACTTTAAGACCAATTCTTGGTACACTGTGGTCGATGTTTTCATTTCTTTTTCACATAAATGCATGTCTGTGACCCCATCATAGCTGAGACCTTATCAAACCGCAACAAGTTGTAGAATGGTGACCTCTCTGAATTTTTGGGACAAGTTGCAAAGCTGCCTTAGATGGCCGTGCACATACTCTTGTCATTCCATTTATTGTAACATTCTTCTATACTGAGAATTTTCTCATCTGTGAACACCATACGTTTTCCATCAGCGTACCGAGCCAAAGGATGTTACGAGCTATTCTCTTTTATTCTTCAAGTCAGCGATACACAAGTACCTGGTGTGTCTTTTGTAAGCATCCAACTTTAAATTTTGTTTTATGATATCTTCAAAATCTTTTGGTTATGAGGCAAATTCGAGTCGATTCGATCCTTGACAGCTTTAATTACTTGTGACATACATACAGTGCGTGGTCTCCCAGATATATGACACTCTTTTACTCCACCAATATCCAACAACAAGTTGACGGCTCAGTAAACAAACAAGTAGCTATTACCAAGTGGCTAGAAGGTTTTGAAGATAGTACTTCTTTCTATGCTGTACTTGTGAAGGTCAATCACTACAATTATATTTTCATTGAAGCCCCATTCCATTATTAAAGCTTTGTTAATTTTAAAAGAATTTTTTGCACATAATCCCTAAACCTCAATTGTCTTTATTACTTTAAGTTTTTCATATGCAAAGTTGTAACAATATTTATAAGACTACTAGGTAATATACTCATTATAGTTGTATTTATTCAATTATAATTATATACTTTATTAACTACTAGCGGCGATTAAATCATTAGTCACTAGATCAGTTATAAAACTCATTAATTAAATTGAAATGTCAACATCGTTTACACATTTCTAAAAGTATTTTGAAGTATGTGTATGTGTGTGTGTGTACGGGGATTTCTGACCTCAGCCTCTCAAGAGACGATTTGGCCAAAAGCGATACTAATTTATTCTTTTCTTACAAAATAAATACTCAGGCTCGGCAAACTCAGGCTCAGGCAACGAAATCTGAAAGAATTAAAACGATGATCCATCGGGATTATCACAGGAACACTCATTTCTCTTCCAGTGCCCGACTGGACATTTAACTTATATTGACGAAACACAGGTAGACCAAAGATAGTAGGAATAGAGAGAGACAGTAGGACAGACAGTCGAAAACAATTCTACGAATTTTTAGCAAGGTTGCTGAAAAGAGCAAACAATACTCGCTTGACCGTTTCTTTTTAAAATTTTTAAATTGATTATTTTAAAGTATAAATCTAACCAAAAATGTTTAATAGTCGTGGACAAAGTATAAAATTGTACTTGCATATAATGACTATTATTCACAAGGATGAAGTTTACGACACGAGCGGCACGCGAGTGAAGAAACTAGGGATGTTATGAACAGTACTCCTACAATTTTACAGTGATTTATAGTCCTCCTTTTTTATAGTAACATTTCCTCTAGAATCATTAGGGGAAGCCAATGTCGGAGAAATTGTATGTTTAAATGCTATAAGCTATTTTCTGAACTTGATCCATTGCAGATAAAATTGAATAGGTTAAATTTCGATATTTCTAATAATTAAAATGTAAGTAACCTTATGGGGCCGATTGTCTAGTTTAGTGTCTGGCTTTTCGTTTCAGCTTAATTGATCTTTCAAAGCCTTTATGTAGTACGCTCTTACAGCAATTCTAATGTATTGTAAACAGTAAAATAAAACGAATTAAAATGCTTTCATAAATAAAAAAATATTCTTCTATCTATTATGTTTTGTGTGTATACAACACAATTTAATATATTATTAATTATAATAACATAATGAAAATAGTATAAATGAAGAACATCACAAATAAACCGATAATGTCAGAACGAATGAAATATCACAACAATAATTTTGATGGCATCATAAAAAGTAACTAATGTAAAATATTTTCTATTAATATTTATCAAGACGATCGTACTATAAACACGTAAAATATGATTACATATTTTGATTAAGTAGTACTAAAATTTTACTACTCATATTTGTTATTGGAAGCATTAATTAATTCAGTATGAATAGTAATAATTAACGGAAAGTAGTTTTCGTATGGATATTGTACAATGTACATATAAGAATTATCTTTCCAAAAGTTTTCAAAGGTTCCTGACCGACTTTGCATTGTTTTTTTCAAATGCCTTTTTATTAAGTAAGAACGTAGTTAAAACTCTTAATGCCATATCAAGTTATATTTAATTAACAAGACAATAGTAGTGGGATTCTAATTATGTTATATATTGCTGTGGATTTTTTCACAACGCAATATTGGAAGCACGGTATGACACATTTAAAGAATACATCACACAACTCTCGCCAGATGATCAAACTATATGGAAAGCAACGAAACCGTTTAAACGACCGATAGTTAGGATTCCCCCAATCAATAAACCTGACGGTAACTGGGCTAGATCTGAAAAAGAAAAAGCAGACACACTCGCCGAGTATCTTGCTACTGTTTTCACAACACCGCAGACCCACGGCATTCATGATGATACAGAAATTGAATCTTTTCTCACAGCACCATGCCAGATGGCATTACCAGTCAAACCTTTTGCGCCAGCTGAAGTACGTAACCAACTTAAACTTGCCAATACTCGAAAAGCTCCTGGATATGACCTGATAGTGGGTGCAGTGTTACAAAACCTCCCTCGTAAAGCTGTAGTATTGCTTACCACCATTTTCAACAGCATTCTACGACTGTTATTCCCTGCTCAATGGAAATTCGCCCAGATCATCATGATTGCAAAGCTTAGAATCTTGAGCGATAAATTTATATCCTATTTAATAAAATCTTCAGATAATATACAGTGGTTTATTTATCATTTCTAAGTCCACTCCTTCTGCAAGTTTTAGGCGATGCTTCGCTTCCGTCGGTAGCTATTATGGCTAGATCACCTCCCCAAAATTTTGGTGGGTTACCATTCCTTTGGAACCAGTCGCCGTAAATCACTAAAGTCTGGCGAAACAAGAAGTCAACAACCCTGAGTGGTATTGATAGGAACTAGGTGGGATAAATTGTTTATATCGTCACGTCCAAAATAATAACATTCGGTATCAGGAATCACGTTTTACTTGTGGCTTTGCTTTAATTAATAGTTACAGAGATTTGTATAATTTTAAATGTAATGCCCATTACTTGTGAAACTAATGGATGTCCAACGATAATTTTACAGTTACTTTAATCAGATTATATGAATCAAATATTTATATTCTAATCTAGAATTCAGTTCTTTCGCGCATAAATTAGTCATCAGTAATTCTTTCATGTATAAAATAAAATTTGGAAGCCTTTATTAAACTTTTTTATTTGTACTTTACAGATTTCGTTTAAGCATTTGTTAGTTTATTTTTACAAAAGCTACAGCTGAGATTTACGGTAAGTTTATATGAGATTTGGAGTATGTTATGAATGTATAAAAGAAAGAAGATTTATAATTATTATTATTTATTAAACTATTCTGTTAATACACATTATTTACAAGCGTCATCATATTACAATCACCATCTTACAATGAATCAAGGCTTGCCGTCTCCTGTGTGTGTGTGGTGCATTCACCTAACACTTAATAATATAATAATAGTCCCCTTTCACAGGCCATGAAGGCCCATTGGGGTATAGCAGGGTAGGCTACTATTCTTGAGCCGCTCGGTATTCAAGGGTGGTAAAGTGGCTAGCTTTACGCACCGACCGCCTATTATTACCCCAGCAAATGATTTCCCAGGTACTCATTTTCACAGGCTGAGTCGACCTGGAAGCCTTAGATATTTTTAAAATTCCAATGTATTATTCCTGGGATTCGAACCCAGGACCTTAAGATTGGTAGTCAAGTGCCATACCCACTGAGCTACCATGGCTCCTCACCTAACACTTGCTTATGTTATATTTTTGGTCTATTCACTTACAATCTAGTTATATATACAACATCCCCCCTTTTTCCTATGGTTAACAACTGAAATCTTTTAAATGTGAAGGGACTTTTGTGGTACGTCCACTTCTGGTAGTTTGTATTGGAATGTTTAGATCAGAATCCAATATGTTTGTTTCTTTATTAAGTTTTACAGAAGTTGTAGATTTAAGTACCTGACTCTGCTTATCACTATCTGATATATCAGGTGAGATTATACACTTGTTAACTGAATGTCGCAAATGCACAGTATTTCTCCGTAATGTGTCACCTGCTTCATTCTGAATAACAAAAGATCTGGGTCCTTGCTTACTTATTATTGTAGCAGGGGACCATGTTTTGTCGGTTGGATTCTGAACTACTACATTATCCCCCGGTTGAAATGTATTTCTAACATGCTCTGTCTTATTATACTTTCTACTTTCTACATTTTGTTGTTTTTTAAGAAGTTCATCTTTAATGTTTGTTACTACTCTAGGTTTCAATATTTCCTTAGTGCAAGGTATTTTGGACCTTAAAGCTCTACTTATTAGTAGTTGAGAAGGGCTGTAATTTAGACCTGCAACAGGAGTATTCCTGTAATTTAATAAAGCTAAATGAAAGTCTGAATTGCTGTTTTTACATTTTTTCATCATATTTTTGACTATGCCAACAGCTTTTTCACTTAGTCCATTAGACTTGGGATATCTGGGACTAGAGTGTATTAGTTGTATGTCATAACTATTTGCAAACTCTTTGAATTTATAACTAGCAAATGGCATATTTTCACTAATAATATATTTGGGTATTCCATGCACTGCAAAAATATTTTTCAATTTTGTAATTACTGTTCCTGCTGTTTTGTCTTTTAGAAACTTAACTTCTATCCATTTTGAAAGATAGTCAATAACAATTAAGTAATCGTGCTCAACAAAATACATTATATCCATCCCTATTTTAAAGAACGGTAGTGCTGGGATTTCATGGGACATAAGAGGTTCTTTTATATTTGTGGGTTTGTACTTTTCACAGGTTTTACATGAACGTACTAAATCCTCTATGTCCGATGACATACCACACCAGTATAATAGGCTTCTGGCACGACTCTTGCATTTGGTAATACCAAAATGTCGTGCGTGTACAAGATTAAGCATTTCTTTTCTTAGTGACAACGGTACAACCAGTTTATGGTTTAAATAAATTATATTATTTTTAACATGAAGTTCATTTTTTAGTTTGAAATAATTTTTTAGTTCTGGATCAGTTATATCTTTATCAACTTTTGGCCATCCATTAGCATACCAATTCAGAACTTGTTTTAAATTTCTGTCATGTAGTGTAGCTTTCTCTATTTGCTTTAATCTTGTTTCAGAAATAGGTAAATCTATTTCTAAACAGTGAACTGTATCATATAAGGCAGGATCATTCTTGGCATTATCAAGCAAATGATTTCTAGACAGAAAATCTGCTATATATAATTTACTACCTGGTACATACTTGATATCTATTTCATACTTTATTAATTTGAGCACGATACGTTGCAACCTGGTACTAATTTTGTTAATATCTTTTTTAATTATTGTAACAAGCGGTTTATGATCTGTCTTTATTACAATTTTCCGACCGTAAATGAATTGGTGATACTTTTCAATAGATGCAGAAATGGCAAATAATTCTTTTTCTATCGGCGCCCACCGTATTTGACTTTGTGTAAAGCTTCGCGAATAAAACGATATAGGTTGTCCACTTTGTAGCAAACATGCCCCTATTCCCGTTTTTGAGCTATCAGTTTGCAACGTTATGGTTCCATTTTTATCTAACAATGATAAAGTAGGTGCATAACTTAATTTTAGTTTTATGTTTTTAAATGCTTGTTTTTGGGTTTCATCCCAATGCCAAATCACATCTTTCTTTAACAATTCACGCAGTGACGCAGTGGTTTGAGAATAGTGAGGTATGAACTTGCTTAAATAATTGGTCATTCCTAAGAGTTTTTGAAGTGCTTTCACATTTTCTGGCTCATCTAACCTCGCTACTGCCTCCACGTGCTCTGGATCTGCTTTTATGCCTGTTTTAGAAATGATTAGTCCTACGTATTTTACATATTCTAATTTATACTGTAACTTTTTAGGGTTAAATTTTACATTATGTTATTTAGCTCTCATAATTACTTTTTTCATAATTTCATCGTGGTGTTTACTATTACTGCCTGCAACGATCAGGTCATCAAAGCAGATCTCGACACCCTCAATGTCACCAAATATCTTAGTATTAATTTTTTGCAAGACCTCTGGGGCCGAAGATATTCCAAAAGGCATTCTTTTAAATCGATACCTCCCATAGGGGGTTCCAAACGTACATAGATGACTACTGATATCGTCAAGTTCTACCTGGAAGAACCCATCTTTCAGATCTAATACACTGAATACCTCGTTACCTGCTGAGTTAGTATAAATTTCCTCAGGAGATGGTATCAAATACCTTTCTCTTCAAATGTATTTATTTAACTCTTTGGGATCTAGGCATAATCTAAGTGATTTGTCTGGTTTTTCTACAATTACAAGGTTGTGACACCACTCCGTAGGTTTATTAACTTTTTCAATAATATTTCTCTGTTCGAGATCGTTTAATGTACTCTTTAATCTAAGTTTGATTGTTTCAGCAACTCTACGAATTGGTTTCACAACTGGCTCCTCGTTTTCTTTAAGTTCTATTCTATATTTCCCTATTTCCCCTGAGCCTGTAAACACCTCTTTATTCTCTTCTATAAATTTATCTTTTACAAGTTGATTTACTGGGTTTTCATCTACATTGTGTATTCTTTTTATTAGATTAAGCCTAACACAATCTTAAAGCCCTAGTATTGGAACTGAATTTAGTTTTACTACTAAAAACTTTACATTTGCAATTTTAGCTTCTACTTTACATTGTAACTCTACAGAGCCTACTGGTTTCAATTTGTTACCATTGTATACTATTAACATTGTTCTACTTTCCTCTAGGACTACAATTTTATTTTTGTTTAACTTTATTAAATAATCATATGGTAAGGTGCTGCACTCAGCACCCGAATCTAACTTAAACGATATTGTTAAATTTCCTACCTGTACATCCTGGTACCACTGTTTACCTGTTTTACTTACAGAACTATTTATAATTCTTTTTACATTATAATTTTTGTTTATACAATTTTCCCCTTTTCTTATTGTATCTATGCTAAATTGTGCTTCGTCTTTTTCTGATATTTCATTTATTTTCTTCCTTTCTTTGTTTCTGGTTTCACTTTTCTTTTTAGACTTGCACATTACAGCAAAATGATTTTTATTTTTACACAACGCGCACATTTTACCATATGCAGGACACGCTTTCTTCTTATGCACTTTTCCACATCTATTACACTTAAACGCGTCAGTTGAGGTTTCTCCCTCGTGGTTCGTCGTCTTCTTACCTTGTTCCGACTTTACCCTGATAGCAGCTACTTCCACTCTTTCTTTTATGACTTGTGCTTGAGCTTTTCCTTGCTGCGTGGCTCGGCATTGGCTAATGGCTTTTTCTAAAGTTAAATCACTTTCCCTTAAAAGTCGTTCTTGCAAAATGGGGTCGTTTACTGCAATGACTACGCGGTCTCTTATCATTCTTTCTTCCTGGTCTCCGAATTGACATAATTTTGCTTGTAACCGCAAATCAGTAACAAATTGATCAAAATTCTCTTCCGGCTTTTGGACTCGGCTAAAGAATTTGAAACTTTCAGTGATGACGTTTTTCCTAGGGATGCAATAATTTTCAAATGCTGCTATTACACTGTTGTATTTTTGTTGATCTCCTTCAGGCAACATGAAAGTGTTAAAAACATCCATTGCTTCTTCTCCCGCAATGTTCATAAAGATTGCTATTTTTCTTTCGTCTGTTTTGTTTTCCAAGCCTGTGGCTTTCAAATAGTAATCAAATTGTTGTTTAAATTTTTTCCAATTGGTCGTGTCTCCGGTTAGATTCAATGCACTCGGCGGCTTGAACGTGCCCTCCATTTTTAACCTTACACTAATGTTACCACTTTTTACAACGTGTAATTTAGTTTTTGTTTAAAGGTTTTACTTCTGACACCATGTTATGAATGTATAAAAGAAAAAAGATTTATAATTATTATTATTTATTAAACTATTCTGTTAATACACATTATTTACAAGCGTCATCATATTACAATCACCATCTTACAATGAATCCAAGCCTTTCCGTCTCCTGTGTGTGTGTGTGTGTGTGTGTGTGTGTGTGTGTGTGTGTGTGTGTGGTGCATTCACCTAACACTTGCTTATGTTATATTTTTAGTCTGTTCACTTACAATCTAGTTATATATACAACAGAGTATTAGTTATCTAGCTTCGGTAGTTATCCATACCGTCTGACTCCAGTAGCGTGAAACTTTTAAAGGGAGTTTTCTTTAAGAAGTTGTTCCAGTGGCACCTTAAGTATGTTTTTCTAAGAAATACAAAATCATCATCCTGAATTTTGCTGGTAGTTTAAAAACCTACGATCATGGTTCCTTCTGGGCTAGTTATCATAACGTGGAAGCCTGACACGCTTTACTTAAATAATCTTGCAAATAGTCGAAACAACTTTAATTACTTTTTTTTAATTTTAAACGAGCATTGCAGTTTTCAAATGTTATGCATTTATGTGCATGAACAAAATGTTATTTTATTAGTTAGTAGTTTATTATATTTTATTAGTTTGAAAAAAGCATAGTATGATAAATTTAGACAAGAGTCAAACTAATATTAAACATAACTGATAATTTCAGCTGTGGCTCTAAATATTGCCCGAATACGATGTTAAAGAGAAAAACGGCAGAAAAAATATACTCGAATGGTCCAAGATATATACTTTAAAAGATACTTAGATATTTTTAAATACTAAAAAATAGAAGTACTTTAAAGAATAGATGAAAATAATTAACAGCAAGAGTAGATTTTCAAGAAGTGAATTGGGAAATTTAAGTTTTCAATTAATTAGGTAGCATACGATATCAAAAAGGTTGAAAACCCACTTTCTGTTTTAAGAGTCTAATATGTCTTTTAGATAGTTTTAAACATTCTACGAAACCAATGAACCATAGTATTAGACATTAGACAGACACTAATTTTTAGAATCGTTCAAGTTTGTTAAATTTAAAAACCTATACATTGCACCAGTTTAAGGGTATTTCTATTTTGAATATTTTCGCCGTATTATTATATCCAAGCAAGCAGTTCACAGTTGTCATATTTAAAGAACAAAGTAAAAGCTACAACATGTTTTAGTAAATTATGGTCCTGACATTTTGTATAAATGAAAACAGAAAGTAAACCGCGGAATTTAATTTTTTGCGTAATTAATTTTTAAAAGGAAATTTACGATTCAAACCTTTAATTCGGGCTTTTCAGCAAGATACTAATTTCGTTACGATGTAACAAACAGCGTGCAATTTTTCAGCTTAAATCCAATCGTAGCTTTAAGTGTAGAAATAAAAATTTAAAATTTCATTAAATTCTTTATAAAAAATTTTTATTAAATTTAATTTAGCTATTATGGAGCTAGTAGTTTACTATTTAAGATATAGAGAAAAATAGAATAGTTCTCCTTCAATAAAGTTGTTATAAATTGTATTGGCACATAAATAAATGTTGCTAGGGTTTTGTAAAAATTGTTAAACTACCTAATTTAGTTAATATAAGAAACATTAAAAGTCTACGGTACATAATGTCTAAACATAAACTACTTACTTGTATACATATACAATGAGAGACGCTCAAAATGCATATTTTCAGTGTCTCATTATATATCACTATATATCTTCTCGTCATATTATACAGTAGAGCCCGCTATTCCGAACTAATTGGGACCAAACACTGTTCGGTTTAGCGGGAATTCGGAATAGGCGGATTTCATGAATAATATCAACGTATATTGACTTGTTAAGGCGTAAATTAAGTGCGGGGACATCTGCTAGTGTCAGCTCTATGCAGCGTTGATCGGCTCGTGGTGAACGAGAGTACGAGTGTACGTTTTTTCATAAACGTCTTTTTAATGTTTTTAAGTTAAAAAAATCGGTATTTTTCTGAACTATGTTGTTCGGAATAGGCGGATTTTCGGAATAGCGATACTCTACTGATATATCATTTGAAAGGTACTTTTAAGTACTTTCCAACGGTATATGACTCATCGGCAGACACTGACTATGGTCAATGGGCAAAAGTATAATAAAATTAGATCAAACTTAAGCAAATAACGGAAACAATTATTAAAAGCTGAAAATTAGCATAGATGTTGGCGAATACATACTATTTAAGAAACTGATGTGTCCTGAGCTGAAGGCGATGCTCTCGAGCCGCCATCTTGGAAAATATGGCGGTTTAAATAAAAAATAACGGAAGAAAATAATAGGAAGATGAAAATTGGCATATATAATGGCGAATACATACTATTTAAGAAACTAATGTGTACCGAGTTGAATAAGAAGTGCTCGAGCCGCCATCTTGCAAAATATGGCGGTTTAAATTGACAAGTCTCGAGTTGAATAAGGTGTGCACGATCCACCATCTTGGACAGTATGGAGGTTTAAATGAAAAATAACTGAGAAAATAATATTTAAGATGGCATAGATGTTGGGAAACACATACTAACTAAGAAGAGTAGCGAGTTGAATAAGGCGTGCCAGAGCCGCCATCTTGGAGAAGAATGGGACAAAATAAAAAATTTTAAATCACTCAATTTTGATACGATTTACGTAAAAATGCAAGAGAGCCTTTTTATTGCATGTAAAGTTCCTCACAATCTGATTTTGTTTTATTTATCTACGACTGACAGTTCTGGAGATATAGCATCAAGAATGTATACTGTATTATTCGTAGGAAACGCACATAATAAATATTTTGCAATAATGATGGGTATGACCAACATGACGGTAATTAAATTACACAATTTATGCACGAGTTTGGAGAGTCTCAAAACAAATTCAAATCAGATGTAAATAACACCTGTGGCTGATTAAGGAAGTTCTGGTGGGATAGTCTGAGCCAAAAGTTATGGAGTTTTTATTATTTATATAGGTTTTTAATTAATTATTAGTCTTTTTAAAGGCAAAGATTAACTTTTGAATGACTAGTCCAAACTTAAGAACGTGAGAAATGACGAAAAAACAATTCTTCTAATCAGAAATTTTATTTGAGTTTACTTTTTCATTAGTAAAAATAAAATAATTTTAGCATGTAACCACTAAAAAATAAAGAAGTCTAGAATATAAATAAATTATACGCTTCTAGAGTAGTGAAAATGTGACAACGTTGCCTTAAGTTGGTACCAGTGTTTTGTTTGTTGTTCTGACGAAAACAAATTAATGCAGTAAATGACTTCAACTCAAGTTTTGAGGTTATCTTTGCAAATACTACAAATATATGTATATAAAACGATGGATAAAACACTATTCATATTCATTTAAAAAGTAGTAGTAGAAAATTTCCGAATTATGTACCTTTTTATTTAAAATAACCGATTTTGTTTTCGAGATGTAAATTACGAGCGACCAGTGGTGCTGCATGTAGCTAAATAAAACATTTAAGTTTGTGACGTTGTTAGATTGAGAGCTATATCAAGCATTCAATCGACAAATTCTTAGTATTAATTTTTTAATACTAAGAATAATTTAAAACTTTAACGGCACATTAGTAGGTATTGCGATACTTGAGCCAGACAGTTCTAGGGACCCTAGATTCTCTGTCTCTCTCTAATCTGGTGACTTTTGTCTGTCTCTCTCTCTAGGTGGTTAAGTACGGAATCTGCATTACCGACATTCTGTATTATCGGCATTTGGTTCGTCACTTGGCTAAATGGTGTTAGTGTTGCTAGGGGAAAACAGATGGCGCCGGTGTCGTTTTACGTGATTTTTGTACCGACATTCTGTATTATCGGCATTTGGTTCGTCACATGGCTAAATGGTAGCGTCGTTGCTAGGGGAAAACAGATGGCGCCGGTGTAGTTTTACGTGATTCTCGAAGTACGGAATCTGTATTACCGTCCATGTATATTACCGGCGTTTGGTTCGGCGCTCGGCTAAATGGTGCTAAAGTGTTGCTAGGAAAAACCCACAGGGCGCTGTTAATAGAGGGCGTCATGAAGGGAACTGTATTACCGGCAATCTGTGTACTGCCAATAGAGGGCGTCATGCTACAATTAGTGTGTATTGCTAAGAGAGGGCGTCATGAAGAAATCTGTATTATCGACGACGACCTATGTACTACCAATAGAGGTCGCATTAAAGAAACCTGTATTATCCTACGTACTGATGCTATTATAGGTCGCATTAAAGAATCTCTCTCGATGTCTCTCTCACTCTCTCCTTCTCACCTATTAGAGGTCGCATTATAGAGCTTTCTCTCTCACTCTCTCCTTATCACCTATTAGAGGATGCATTAAAGAGCCTTCTCTCTCGCTCTCTCCTTCTTGCTCTCTCAATCTCACACGCTCTCCTTCTTCTTCAATAAAGAAATCTGTATTACCTGTATGTACTGATGCTATTAGAGGACGCATTAAAAAATCTCCTCTCTCGACATGAAGAAATCTGTATTATCGACGACCTAGGTAATGCTAATAGAGGGCGTCATGAAGAAATCTGTATTATCGACGACGACGACAGCTCGATAAAACGTTTAAAATTTTGAATTTGTCATTCTTGAAGTCACCATCATGGGGATTTCCCGCCCTTGAATTTTATATTTCACATCTGACTAACCACGTGATCGACCGCTGTATTCTAATGAAACTATCTACCCAAAGAGATCATGAAATTTAAAGAAACCAACAATCGTCAATGATATCAACGAGTTTTGCAAGCTCGACTAACCGATATATCTATGTCAGTAGCTACCCTTCGTGAAGGACTTTCGGATCTCCATGTTAAGAAAATTACTCAATTACTCAAATTACTTAATTAGGCTCTTGAATCACGTTCAGGGATCGGCCTGGTTTCTAACACTAATATGTTTTATTATCAACAGCTGAATTAACTATTTAAAAGAGAAAGAACCTAATTCTAATGCAGAAAAATAACTTACCATTTGCACTTTGTAATACCAGATAACACCTTAATCAGCTCTCATTAAGAAGGAATATATACTCTAATCATCTTTGAAATTTAAACCGGTCCTTATTATTAGACTTTAAACCAATTGTTACGACAAAAATATAATACAGCTATACTGTAGAAGGTACCAAAATAAACTGGAGTTAAATTCTACCTTACCCTCCACGACGACGACAAAAAGGGAAACACCCTGAGGCATTATACATTCTTTTAAAAAAGGCACGCTTCGACCTCCAAATCACTAGAAATTTGCGGTTTTTATACCTGCTTCAAACTCAAAACAGGTAAGTTTGAATGATTCTTTTTTGTAAAAATTCTCTCCCTTTTTTTTCATCATCAATATATAATCTTTTCAATCTTCCTTAAAGACAGCTTTTTGTAAACTTGAAATCGAGATAATTATCAGATTAAAATGCATCACTATACCCCAAAAAGGTCGGATTGACTACCTGAGGCACAATAGCAGGTACTAATCCTCGAACTTTTAAAATCCTTGTACAGTAAAAACAAGAGTATGGTTGATGATGGTTAGGTTTTAACTTATTTCCTTTCCGAATCAAAATACTTAGATTTTCACATAAAATCTTTAGGGCGGTCTGTCACTTTTCTTTTTTAATAAACAAAAATTTGTTCCGACACTTTCCTCTTTTTTTCCCCTTAATTTTAATATTACAGGAATCTAATAAACAACTTACCTATTTCCAGGGGCAATAAGTCAATCACACAGGTCTCGTCATCATAACAATAATTAGTTATAAAATGTGGTCAATTCCCAGTAAATCTAGAGATTATAAGAGTAACAAAATATTTAATTAAATGCAAAGTTTTATGATTATGGAGTTCCACAAAGTAAGGCCGGAGACAGTAAACGCTATTGATGTATTAGTTTTAGACACATACAATACGTACAAAGGGAAATAGAAAATTCATTTCACTTTATTCAATAAAAAACTTAACGTTGTCATGCTATAATAACATTAGGATTTCATGTACGTGAGATAGAAGGTTCAAATTTATAAAAAAGAAACTTAAAAATTTATTCAGTAAAAACTTAACGTTGTCGTGCTATAATAACATTATAATTTTACGTACATGAGATAAAAGGTTCGAATTTATAATAAGAAACTTACCTAATGTGTTACACCGCTGTAAATATGCACTACGCGCAATTTTAAATAAAAAACTCTATACGTTAAGCACACGCACGCAGTAAATATTATCAATTCAATTAACACCAAAACATACAAATAGTATAATTTAAAACAATAAACCACGACCCGAACAAAATAACCAATGTAAACACACCTATCTGGTGCCAACTAATGAGGCTTTCAGTATTATAACCACCCCTTTTATACGAGACCACATGCAAGTTCTGACAAGTCAAAATTCTTGCATATCGCTCAGTTATCTGGTTATCCGATCGAAATTATGGGTTGTTAGGCGATTTTATACCTGAACAAAAAAAAAGCTTATTATAATTGACATATCCTCTTTTGGTATTGATTAAACAGAATAAATTGTAAGTTTCTTTTTATAAATTCGAGCCTTCTATCTAATGTACATGAAATTCTAATGTTATTATAGCACGACGACGTTAAGTTTTTACTGAATAAATTTTTAAGTTTCTTTTTTATAAATTTGAACCTTCTATCTCATGTACATGAAATTCTAATGTTATTATAGCATGACAACGTTAAGTTTTTATTGAATAAAGTGAAATGGTAATTACTAATTTTTCTATTTCCCTTTGTACGTATTGTGTTTTAAATTTCATATATGTGTTTAATTGATGTTAATACAAACATCAGGCATTCTTGTCTTTCAAATTCAGAGTTGAGTAGCAGTTGTCCAGGTTGCAGGAGTTTTAGAGCTTACGATATAAGTTTTTCCTTCTTTCCAGGCATAAAAGTACATAAGAGTCTCGCAATTAATATAATTTATGCTTTACTGAGCAAACCTGAGCTAGCTGAGAGAAATAAAGAATATCTATTGTATTTTCTAAATTTAATTCACCGTATATAATTTATATGTTTATACAATTGGAACGCTGGATATTATATTTTATTTCATTCATATAGGTCACCGCAGTATAAATCTCATGACGTATTGAAATATGTACATCATTACGCTATGAAAATCTCAGCTATAAATACGTTGTATTCTGTTCGTGCGTGACAGTTATTTGTCATCCGTCATCATGAACACAATAGATCTCTTCGGTAGAGCTATGATGAGCATGACAGATGAAGCAATGGCTGCAACAAAACGTGGACCGAGAGGTTATGGTTTCAAATTAACTCCAGAGGGCAATTTCGATGTTGAGAACCGACGTATAACTAATGTAGGCACTCCTATCAACGATAACGATCTAATGTTATCAGATAGCGATGAAGGTGTAATTGATGTTAAGAAAAGAAGACTTGTACATGTTAAAGAACCGCTTGACAACCACGATGTTTGTACAAAAAAGTATACCGACGAGCTGGTGGACGATGTTGAAAGAAAATTACTCTCTAATTGTTTGAGACGACGACGAGAGGATAAAGGACAGGGGTCGTACTATGATGCTAAAGATGGAAGAATTTGTAATATAGGGGAGCCTCTAGAGGATAAAGATGTAATCTCTAGGCAGTATTTTAACATGCGAGCTATGCATACAAACGATCAAATGCAGTTTAATGCAGATGGTAAACGTATTGTTTCAGTAAGTTGAATGATCAGGAACAAAGTTCCTGTTTATATAGTCCAGCTACATGTACATACACGCGCAATTTCAAACAGATACACGCACAGATGTACATTATAAGTATATATGTTACACGCGCAATTTGAAGTATATACACGCACAGACGTACATTATAAAGCATGTACACGCGCAATTTGAAGTATATACACGCACAGACATGCATTATAAGTATATACACGTGCAATTTGAAGTATATACACGCGCAGACGTACATAATAAAGCATAAACACGCGCAATTTGAAGTATATACACGCACAGACGTACATTATAAGTATATACACGCGCAATTTGAAGTATATACATGCACAGACGTACATTATAAGTATATACACGCCTAATTTCAAACAGATACACGCACAGACGTACCTTATAAGTATATACACGCACAGACGTACATAATAAATCATAAACACGCGCAATTTCAAACAGATACACGTACAGACGTACATAATAAAGCATAAACACGCACAATTTACAATTATCGTGTTATATTCTATATCATTAACTCCCTTTTTGTTGTTGCCTTTGCTCTGCCTATGTTATCATGTTTGGTTTTTCTAGTCAGAGGTCCATCATCATCTTGACATATTCATTTTCTTTTATACGAAAAATAAAAACATTAAAACATTTATCGAGTTCTCATAAAACATATACAATCATTTTAATATGACTGAAAGCATTTACTAAATACAAAATTTATATATTTCATCTATTTAAAAAGACTTCCTGCAACGTGAAAGAATATATACAAATGTACTGCAATTATTTTTTATCAAGTGTTGACATAAGTGAGCATGCAGTCATGTATTTTATCAAACTTTTGCATGTTTGTATGACGTTAGCTTAGACCGTTACAAGCACTGCTACTGAAATAGGTATGCTGACTCCTGCGTCTAAGATGCACTGCCGAAACTGGTGTTGTAATTGTAACTCATTTAGACTGTTACTGTCTTCGATCTCGTTTAATGATAATAGCGACATGATGTTTTGTTACTTTTTCTCTCTCTTAAAACAATGTCAACGCTTAAATTTAGTACAAGTGAATCATTACAAAATAAGAAAAATTCTACCTTATGGTCGGCTAAAGGTGATGATTTTGGCAGGTACTCACACACACACACACACACACACACACACACACACACACACAGAGTTTTATTTAAAACCACTAAACGTAATGAAGCTCTTGAACGGTAATCGAGTATATATAACAAGTATCGCTATGAGCTTGGGTTTTTATACCCAAACAGTGAACGAGCCCTCTGGTGAATGCGTTACCAAACTACAAGATCTTGCGCAATATCCCATAGGGTCATCAAAGGTGGTCATCATAGGGTCAGCATACCTTTGATAATTATCGCCTGAGAGTTTGGTGAAATCAAGTTCCCACGAGAACACCTGCCTGTTATTTATTGCTGTTTAAAAATGTAGATCTGAACATAGACAATTTTATTCCACTCCCCTACCTGGGTAACAGCTTATATTTGTTAACAGTCACTCTGTTCTTGGTTTATGGGGAAAAAGGACGTGTCTATAAATTCTAATACAATAGAGCGCTTAATTACGTAAAATAAGCTACATGTATAACCAACCTTTTTTTTAAATCTGATTAGCAGCTCTATAACAACTGAGAAAACAAACTACCTTTCTGACAATTTTTACTACTCGTCTAACGATAACAGGGAAAGATATAAATCTTTAGAACAACCTTCTCAAATGTTTATCGCGTAGAAGGGACAATAATTCTCAAACTCTTTGACAGACCACATAAAAAATAGAACTTTATAAGCCGAGAAAAATGTTAAAAATTCCAAGTGTCAAAATTGGCTGCAATAAAAATTAAATCTTTAAAATAATGGCTGGATTTACTCGACTATTACTCAG
Source organism: Agrypnus murinus (assembly GCA_929113105.1). NCBI lineage: Eukaryota > Metazoa > Arthropoda > Insecta > Coleoptera > Elateridae > Agrypnus > Agrypnus murinus. Next base: position 112,725,255 of record OV816024.1, read on the forward strand.
TTATTACAGAGTTCCTATATAATAATAATAATAGGTTATATAAGATAAGAGTTAGGACATGTGGATCCAATGTCAAGAACGACTTGATTTCTCATGAAGTATTTTCGCCTATCAACTTTCAGTTGTTTGATTTGACAAAATATGAAGATCGATGTCGATAAATTCTGTGATTCAACATTATTATACTACTCTTAATATTTATTTACTAATAAAAAATACATATTATTATTAAGCTAATTTAATAATATAAAGAAAAATGTGTGTATTAGGATGTAAAGTAATGTAAATTTTGTCAAAAAAAACAAAGTGTCAGACTATTAAGATCATGTACTTATTGACATTGGATCCAACCAATTAAAATCAGGCATTATACATATCCCAACTCTTATTTTTATTATTTAATATTACCATAAAGGAACTCTAAGTTATTAATCAATCAAACGCCATCTGGGTACAATAATTATGACATTGGAAAGTTTAGTTTTTGCATCCTTGATACATATACGTGGTAATAATTCCTTCTGTATTAAATAAAGGTTACATTTGATAACGTTTTGCCTCATTTCTAACAGAACATTCAAAAAGTATGTAGTAACTGTCGTCGTCGAACAGCTTTTAGTACGTCTTGACGTAGTAGTGTCGCTAACATTTTGGCAATATTTATGAGTGAAACATATGTAAATAGCTTATGAAAGACAACGGGAATAACCCTTGCATCTCTGTATTTAATATTGCATTCTTCAAGGGTCTGTAAATTTTAATGTGCACCTTAGCCTTTATTTATTATTGTAGAGAATTTTAAAACTACTACAATACATTATATCAATTTAGACAGCTTTTCATAAAGTATTAATTGTACCAAATTTCAGATCTATATATAATTGTCACACTGACAGTTTAATTTATTAAAACCAAATTTCATAATTACCAACCTTCTAGTAAATAGTTTCAAATATGAAATGAAAAAAGCTTTATTGAGAAGGTTTTTTTCCATCTATTTTTCACTGTAAAAGAGAGAGAGATTGGATTGGAGATTAAAAAGACAGATAACGATTTAAAGCATTTATTATTATATGTTGTTTAACATTAGTTGATATGTATCCTGAAAAAAAATAAAGCTACATATATTTACACCGTCATATATAGAGTGATAAAACGTACATAGATAATCCAACCCTCTCGCTGGTCGAGTCGCACGTACACTTCGACAAGGACCCTAGTGTCGCCAACTTCTAAATGACCCGTTGCTACCCGGGCCGCGACAAGCTTTGGATAGTCGGGTAGAGGGTCACTAACGCCCATACAATGCATCAGGAACTGGAAAAATATTAACACCGTTTTAGTATGTTGTTTATAGATAAATAAAACGGCTACTTACAACACCTCTGTGTACTATGTCGCTATACAGTCGACGCAATACACTTCCGGCCCACGAGCGTACGGCTATCGATACATTTGCTGCAAAATTTACGATTTTAAATATAACTGTTTGTAATCAAAGAAAAACAACTTACCCATTTTAAAAAATATTTATAAACGGTAGTAGTAGTAGTCTCCTTATGAAATTTTTTTTAATGTTAGTCAACGAGTAGTAACCTTTTGTATTTATCTAAAAACGAAATATGTAGTCCCACCCCCTAAACATGGTGTTTTAAGATACAAAAGGTGTTAACGTTAGTTTTGTTTAGCTCGGATTGGATGAGAAACTTAATCCCTAACCTATTGCAAAAAATAATTAAGCATGTCATAGTTTATGCATTTTCAATTTACAACTCTATAGAGAAACGATAAGAACGAAAATATATAGCCTAATTTAATTTACAAAAACACGTAATAATGTAAAACTGACACCCTCAGTTCTATTTATGCATTTTCTTGAGCTCTTATCTGATAGTCCTATCTGTCCGAAGAAAGAATTTTTACCATTATAGATTATAATCAATATGGCATATAAGTAGAACAAGTATATGCTGTTATTAACGAGGATTGTTAAATTCTATTTTACGTGTTCTGTCAAAAGAGCTTGAGATTTCCCAGAAAATGTATACGACGAACAAAATGATGTCTGTATTGTCGCTGATGTTTAATCGACTGTTTTATGACCCTGTCAATACCGGTAGGTGATAAATTTCTGGAAAAAGAAAACTGTTCCTACCGGCAGACGTTTTGTGTTTCTTTAAAATTCACCTAAAATAAAAATATTTAAACGAAAGAACAATAAGACGTGGCATATATAATTGCGTAAAGATCGCCTTGCGTACCTAATAAAGTTAAATAATTTTACAGATTTTTGTTATTTTTAACCCTAATACTTGTTACGTATTTAGTTAACATCGGAACCGTTCTTTGTTACATAATCTAGTTTTGTTTAAAAGATAGTTAAAATATATAAAACAACATATCAAAAGGGCGATTCTAAATTCAGAGGCTGGCTGGAAAGAAACAACCCCCGAAAGAGGGTTAATTTTTGTAATTTCGGAACCGTAGGACGTCTTAATTAAGCAGAACTCTTTTGCTAAAAGAACAGAGGTAACAACCATACTGTTAGATTATTATTATGAATCTCTTTCAAACTCTGTTAAATTTACAGTTAAACATTAAAGTATATTCTTTCAGTTTTATGTACTATATTACATTGTACCTGTTTCGTACATAAGAAAAGGTTTGTATAGGATTATAACGCCTATTATCTTGGGTTTTTTCAGCCGGCTGTGCCCTAGCAACAAATCGTCATATAACACCCCGAACTCTTAATTAAGGTATCGATCGATCTACCGATAAAGATTTACCTGAGAAAGAATTAGTTTCTTTACACTGTTTGCATTTTGACGTAAAGAGAATAAATCGTGTAAAGAAACTAATTGTTGGCGCGTAATAAAATGCGTAAAGAATTGTTGTAAATTATACGGCACATCGCGACAACTATGCAATTTCATCGTTTATTATCAATTATAATTATCTTATGTATAGTATTCATTAATACTAATTAATAACATTAAAAATTTTATCACGGGTTACAAAAATAAAATTCACGGAAACCGTTATCAGATAGATTAAAGAAGTTTTATTCTCAGGCAGATTAAATAATAAGAATGGTAAATAAATTTAGGAAACACTTTAAATTGAATACAACCCAAAGCGTTTATATTTCTCAGCTGACAGGTTACTACCTGCCTAGTGTAATAGTTTCACCTCTTAAAAATCGAAATATGTAAATAATAATATAAGTTCAACCTTTTAATGGAGACGCTATAAAGGGATTATCACCGCATAAAATAATGCATCTATATATTTATTATTGTTCAATCTAAATAAAAATTAAATCTGTTATAAGAAAACATTTCGTTTTTTTTTTAGTTTCAATATATATAACACAATAAGATATGGCCTTCTGTCGTTTATACGCATTCTCATATTTTGGCATCCTCGAGCAAGTCCTTGTATGATTTTCACAGCAATACATAGTCGGTTAGATTGGTCTCAAGTGTTAATTGACAGCGCAGGTGTACCGTCGACCCTTTTCACCGTTAACGATGCTGAACCCTTTTGCTCAGATGTAGTAAATTAGATTTTTTATCTTACAAACAGATGCATCTGTACGCCTGTTCATTCCTGCAGATTAGAAGGTTATAAAAGCGCCGAACCCTTCCGTTTTTTAGTTTTGTTCTCGTCGGCTACGGTGATAGTGATAATTATTATTGTTTGGTTCAACTAAACAGGTATGTTAAAACTAATTATTATTATTATTATTATTATTCTTGTGCGTGTTAAATTTTTTGCTATTTAAATTCTAACATGTGTATGTGTGTATCTTTGTTTTACGCAGAAAAATGGATTTGTTAAAACAATTGAACAAACCCTATACCAGCAGCCGGAAACCTATCAAGAAATTGTGCGACTACGGGGTCAAAGAGGTTGTCGAAATACTACAATTCCAAAGAGTCGTCTGCCGTGATAAACGTCAAAGCGTGATTGTTGGTAAAAACTACGTTACATTTCTACCTAAGCGAATCAGCGACAAGTTAACAGATCAAAGGGTTAAGGAAGTTAATGAGCAGATTGCAGCTAAAACGATTTCTCTGGGGCTAGTGTATTTGGGAAAAACAGGCTGCGGGTATGATGACTGCATGTTTGTGGAAACAGATAAGGTATGATGGGGAAACATCAAGTTTACAATAAACCCCCTTTTTAATGTTCTATTGTTGTTGTTGTTGTTACAGCCCCTGGAACTGCAAATAGAAAACAGAGGTCAGTCCTGAAGTCCTCAAGCTATCATTATCATCACCAGCAATCTATCGACATTTTATTATAAATTAAATGTAGTCATAACAATATATTAATAAACATAATTTTAATTCCTATATGGCTTTATTATTTCTTCTAGAAAAGGCGATGGAAAGAGTACAGTGTGTGCGTGAGCGGTGGGAAAGGTAGTCATTTACTAGCATGATTAGGGCGTCTATATAAAAAGTAGATCCCTATGAGAGTGAGAGAGGAGACATCGAGAGAGAAGGCTCTTTAGTGCGTCCTCTAATAGGTGATAAGGAGAGAGTGAGAGAGCGAGAGAGTGAGAGAGAAGGTTCTTTAATGCGACCTCTAATAGGTGAGAAGGAGAGAGTGAGAGAGGAGACATCGAGAGAGGAGATTCTTTAATGCGACCTATAATAGCATCAGTACGTAGGATAATACAGGTTTCTTTAATGCGACCTCTATTGGTAGTACATAGGTCGTCGTCGATAATACAGATTTCTTCATGACGCCCTCTAATAACATTACCTAGGTCGTCGATAATACAGATTTCTTCATGACGCTCTCAGCAATACACACTAATTGTAGCATGACGCCCTCTATTGGCAGCACACAGATTGCCGGTAATACAGTTCCCTTTATGACGCCCTCTGGGTTTTTCCTAGCAACACTTTAGCACCATTTAGCCGGGCGCCGAACCAAACGCCGGTAATATACATGGCCGGTAATACAGATTCCGTACTTCGAGAATCACGTAAAACGACACCGGCGCCATCTGTTTTCCCCTAGCAACACTAACACCATTTAACCAAGTGACGAACCAAATGCCGATAATACAGAATGTCGGTAATGCACATTCCGTACTTAACCACCTAGAGAGAGACAGACAAAAGTCACCAGATTAGAGAGAGACAGAGAATCTAGGATTCCTAGAACTGTCTGGCTCAAGTATCGCAATACCTACTCACATTCTCAATCCTTTTTACGTGAAATGTTTAGGTGTCAAATTTATTTCTTCATTTTTTATGAAGTTATTATAATAAAATAATGTTTGAACAATTTACCATTTTAAGTTATTTAAAGTGTTATTTTTAAATGCAATTTACGCAGAAACAAACTTCCTAAACATTAAAAGCTTTTCAAGAAATAATTATGATATGAGATAATCTATCAACTGCACTAATTTCTCTTACATTTTCGTCATTTTTCTCTACAGCCACAACTTCCTTAAACAGCTGCAGATGTTTACAATTTTAATTTTGCTATACAATATCGATGGTAGCACTATATTTTTTATACTCCAACCAAACCAATCTGGATACTCCTAAAAGAGCTTGTATACATTGTATAACCTGTGGGGCTTGTTTTACACGAAATTCTATAACGCAGAATGTATAGTCTGCATTAAACATTATTCGTTTTAAAATTACTATTTATCAAATTTAAATAAAATGTATCGAATTAATACTAGTGCCGTCGTTGCTTTATTTATTCAATTTTTGTTATTATTATCAAACTAGCTCCTGAAATCCCGCCAGAAGAAGAGAAAAGATTAACTCATCAAATTACCGATAGTGATAAATTTAAAAAATTGCATTTCTTTCATTTTTTACTAAAACCTACCTATATCGATTTATTTAAAATTTTTCATGATGGCTCGAGCACATCTTATTCAAATCGGGACTCATCAATTTCCGAAATAGTAGGTGTTTGCCAACATTTATGCCAATTTCCAGCTTCCTATTAATTTTTCCGTTAAATTTCATTTAAACATTTTTTAATTATTTTTATATTCTGATTGGAAAGAAACTTTGTGGGCAATCACCTCTGCTTCCAAAAATAGTTGATATACGCCATGTCAACGTTGACAGGTGATATTAGGTATCTGTCAAATCCGGCATTTTTTAAAAATAGATGAAAAATGACCTTATTTGTTAAAATATGGAAAGAATTTTATTAACTAAAAATATTTCTAATTACATTTTACTTTCACATACCGAGTTTGAACGAGATATTCCTACATAAGGAAGATTTTGTTTTTTAACATTTTTTGATACACCCCCGTAACTGACTATGGAAACACTTTACTCCCTCAGGGAGTAAAAATGCTACTTTACTCTCTCTTTTGGGGGACTAAAGTAGAGCCTTATAAATAGGACGTGCAAAAAATAAATTTATTGTTTAGATTCCTTTATTCATATGTCTATTATTATCAAAAGCGACATTTTTCTTTTCTTGACGTCCGAAAATCAAATAAACAAATACAGATTACATTAACAAAAATCACGTATTAAACTCCAAGTGAAGTAAAGTTCATAATATATATTTTTTTTAACTTGTATGTAAATTTACAATCGATGATGAACAACTGATGAATAAGATCGTTGTTGTGATCCTAGAGTCTACTGTAGACTGTAGTAGCTTTGGAAAATCTGCGAATTTCTTCAACGACGAATGATATTATAAATGAAACATTTCTTTTTGCACGACTGATCTACAAAGCTCTACTTTACTCCTTCAAGAAAGGGAGTACAGTAGCTGCTTCGTTCCTTATGAAGTAGAGTGTTTCTATGATTAACGGATCTGCATTGAAAGAAATAAAAATATTGATTCAAAAATTCCTTGAACATGAACTTATTTATTTTTGAATCAACTTATTTATTGTACATATACACTGTATGTAGAAATAGTCTGGAGGCTATTTGTACACGCACTCAATTTGGGGAATAAGAGGTTGAGGGGCGAGATCAATTGTTTAATCAATTACTGCATTATATTTGTTAAAGTAATTTTGTTAATAATAAAAGTGAAACTAACCTAAAAAATCTGATCGTTCTAACATCCATAATAAGCCTTTTATTTAAAAATAAATTATACATCACATATTATAAAAGCTGGAATTAATGGGAGAAAATATAAAACAATTTACATTGAACAGCAAACTTCAGGTCATTAAAATTTCTTGAAAAGAATTACGGTGTACGTTATATACCCTAATATGGAGCACTTAAATCTGGAATTAGATTTTGTCTAGCACACCCTTGGTTAAAAAAATTATGATGATCGAGAGCATTTTAATCGAATTTTATACAAAATAAATTAACAATATTAACAAACACTTACAGAGATTTGATTTTTTTTTCTTTGTCTTTTATAGTCGCTGGAGGTCTCGTAATCAATGTGTTACAATTATCTAGAATAGTCTGATCTAAAATCTAGCATAGATGTTGTAGATTTTTAATGCTGCTCCCATAGTTTATAATTTTGGGAACGACAAATTTGGGGTAAAGGGACATAAATCGTCACATCAGTGGCGTATTTGAGGGGAGTGCTAACGGACTTTCAAACAAACCGAAAAATGAAATCTGAAAAGAGAAAGAAAACCACTTCATAAATATTTTATGCGTAAACAAAGCGAATATTGAAAAACTGTGGAAAGATCTTATAACAAGTTTACGAAAAAAATACACATTACATTTTTATAATTGAAAGTATTAAACATGAGAATGATATAGCAAATAAATTTAATTAGTAGGTTGCAAGAAGTATTTCTGAAATTGCCCTTAATATATTGCTCTGATATTAGATCACCTCATTGAAAATTTTAATTAACGATAGATTGTAAACGTGAAAACAAATATTTTACATATCAGATTTAAAATAAAAGAGGGACATGCTAAGTGATAGGCATAATTAATATAAAGGCTACACATAGGGTCACAGTTAGGCTCATCAATATTTAAAATAGAAATCAAGAATACAAATTTCATGCAAACATAACCTAAATTTCATATGCATATAAAAAGGTTGATTTTTTTATAAAAAAGGATATCAATCATTTAGATTGTTTTATCATAATACATGTTTATACAACCCAAGTTACACATTGGGATGGGTTTTTCACTTATAGAGAAGAAGTAATCTGCTTGTTTAAATTGAGAGGCTACGATCTTTAACGTAGGATGAGTTTTTCTATTTTCCAAGAGACCAACTCAGTTTCGCGCTGTCAGTAAACTGAAAACAGATAATTTGGGTCAATCTTATTATGACTTATATAGCACAATTAGTTTTTAAACTTTGTTATAAAAATTCTGACCATTTTCATTATTGAAGGTTTAAATCTTGTCTTTATGACTCAGTTTGACGATTATTAACTCTTATACTGTTTTGTCTCACCATTGTAAACACTTGGAGAACTGTATGCTGGACAATTTGATCATCAATTGATTTTATTTGAATCAATATTAAAGCTGGAACTTGCAAATGCATCAATTGGTTGATTCGATATCGTATCGGACTGTAAAATTATGTTTTTTGTAAATTGTAAAGATGTTCCTATGGAAAATTTATATGTATTAGTTGTATTGTGTGATCATGCATCTATTTTGTATAGGATAAACCTGTTATGTTTTAATTTTGTATGTAATTAAGCTATAACGAGGTTTGTACATTGTCAATCGTTTTCGTCTTATATCTTTGTTACGATGCATTTTAGGATACAAGTGTATTACATTGTTTCAATCCTTGTTTTATGTACTGCAATCCTGTGCTTATAGAATTAAGATTCGTGATAATTAAGAACAGCTGTGTGGGTTAGTGACGTCATAAATTTCCCGTGCTTCGATTTTGTTTTGAAAAAATGTCAGTGCAGGCTTTTGTTTCAACAAAAACTATAGAAGTTGGAGCCAAATTTAACGAAGGTAGTCGACAAAAAGCTTTGGGCGAATCTATGCTTGACTCCGGATAATAAATCTGTAAATTAAAGTGAGGTTAGATGTTTTGACCATATGATGTGTCAATTTCAAATATAACAAAGTTTGAATTAAATTGAAGTGTTTACCTGAACATTTTTAAAAGTGTAAAGAAGATTTTATTATTGCTCCACAATTATTTGAAGTGAACGAGTTTTAAATAAATTCTGGGAGAATTTATTTTTCTTCATCGATTTACGTATTGACGTTTTTAAAAACAAGAAATCAGTCTACAAATACTATTGCAGTGATACCAATTTAGGATTATAAATAAAGGAAATTATTTTTATAATATACCAGGTTGGTCGTAATAAAAGGCTTCTTTAGATTGATTGACAATATTAAATTTATAAAGTTTATCCTTAATATTTCAAATTTATTTTGTTTAATCTTAAAGGTTCATTTAAGAACTTATTTCTTAAAAAAATAAAACAATTTAATTTATTTTATTTCAATTTGTTCTTCATTAAGATAAACATTTTTATTTGTAAACATTTTTGATTTGTGTTGGTTTGTTCAAGTGAATGACTGTAATGGCCCTATGTCAGGCTATTACGATTTTTAATTACATTTGAGCAAGCTGGGGAATAAATTTTCCCAATGGTATTATTGTATAATTTTGAACAATTTTTCTTTTTAATTCTTTTTTTTTTAAATTTTTAATTATTTTTCTTCTGAATTAAATAAAGTTTATGTGTTTTCAAAGTTACTTATGTGTTTAATTGATGCACATACAAGCATCCAGTTTTCTTTCTTTTGAATTTAGAGTTTAGCAGTGGTTGTCCAGTTTGCAGGAGCCCTAGTGTTTGCAGCATAAGCTTTTCTCCTTTTTCAGGCATAAGAGTTAATAAGAGTCTCATAATTCAAACAATTTATGTTCTATCGAATAACCCTGAGCTGGCCGATTGGAATAAAGAAAAATATTTGGGGTGTATTTTTAATTTAATCCACCGTATATAATTTATGTTTTATTTGGAACGGTGGGGCATATTATAATATTTAAATAACTCCTTAATATCTAAGTTTGATAATATAATAATAATGTACACACCGGAAACATCCAGTTATTTCCCTATCAACTCCGCAATTGCCCAAGTTAGTGTACTGAGGCAATTCCTCTTCCTAATCTTCACTGATGACATCCCAATAAATAACAACCAATACCAAAATTGTCACATTTGTGGATGATACCGCATTAATTGCTAGTAATGAAAACCCCCCAAGTGACCTCTAGCAACCTTCAGTACTAACCTCATTCTCATTAGAAGCTGGCTCACCAAGTGGAAAATCACCGTCAACCAATAAAAGTCTGCGGATGTCACATTTGCAACTCGAAGGGTACAAGAAACGTACAACAAGAAACGTACGTTGTTACTGAAATAAAGATTCTGACAAATCTAAGTTTGCCAAACACCTTTTAGAACAAAATCACACAATGACTCCTCAAAATAATATTAAATTCCTATATTTTTGTATTAACAAACGCAAATTAGACATTTTAGGAGCTTTTGAGATATACATACACAAACTCAGGGTACCTTTAATGTTCATTCATAACTAGATAAAAATAATCAGAATTAAATATCTAACACTTCAAGTAACGGAGAATTACTGAGCTCAATCTGTTCATTCATTAAAGGTATCCTGCTTTTTTGTTTGTATATCTCAAAAGCTTTTAAAATGTCTAGTTTACCTTTTTTAATACAAAAATGTAGGAATTTAATATTATTTTGATGAGTCATTGTGTGATTTTGTTCTAAAAGGTGTTTGGCATAATTAGATTTTTCAGAATGTTTATTTCTGTAACAACGTACGTGTTCTTTATATCTTATGTCAAAATTTCGAAGTGTTTGTCCAATATATACCGAACTACAAAAAGAACAATTTAAACGGTAAATGCCCGATTTCATGATATCATGTGTTCTATAAATAAAATAAATAATATAAATAAAATAAGATATAAAGAACACGTATTAACAAAAGCAAATTAGACATTTTAGAAGCTTTTGAGATATACAAACACAAACTCAGGGTACCTTTAATGAATCAACAGATTGAGCTCAGTAATTCTCTGTTACTGAAAGTGTTAGATATTTAATTCTGATTATTTTTATCTTTTTATCCAGTTACCTATTTTTTGTATTTTCCTTTGCGACGTGCTTGTTTTTATTTATATCACCTTTAATAATGACAGCTTAGCTGTCGAAACAATATTGTTAGGTTATAATTTAATAAATACCGTAAAACCTTTTATTAATCTTTATTTATTTCATGATCATGGAGTTCCTCAAAGTAAGGCTAGAAACAATAAACAATAATTTTACATTATTTGATTTTTGTGAACTAATTATGTCCACACATATTTTTAAAGTTGACAGATACCTATATTACTTATACACTAATTAAACTGTTATTAAGGCTAACTTATATTAGTTTGATTTGTTAGAATAATTAAACCAATAACAACAGCAAAGTCTAATCACTTAATAAGTTCTTTTATGACAAACGATAGCATGCAACAGTCAATTTCTTCGTCTAACAGAAAAATAGTAATAACAATCATTTCAATAATAAACATCAATTTATCGACGCCGAGACTAAGGATTTTCGTCAATTATTTTCGTGCAAAATTTCCAGCGTAAACTTCCGCGTATGTTTGGCTTCGCTTGCTGGGCTTATATATTTTGCGCAAACGCAGACGTGCCTTTCTTACCTGTCGTTTATCATACAACTGACGGTGCTCAGACGTCGGCGTTGGACTGAAATTCAGTAGTACGATTTCAGCTGCGGCTGCGGTGTGAGTGGAAAGCTTCGATTTCCACCCTGCTACTGACTTAACAGCGTATCTACCGTCTATCGTCTCATTTGGTACAGCAGCGGTTAGATATAGATCGTTAAGCTGAATATATTTCAGGTTGATAGCTATCGTTATTGTGCAAATTAACAGTCTTTATCAGACATTTCGTGATTTTGTTAATTTGTTGGATATTATATTTTACGTAAGTATTTTTAATTCGACAATTAAAACTTTTATTGTTTATGTTTCATTTTATACGCTGTACCAACTAAATTAAATTTGTAAACTCGTTAATGTTTTATAGATGAAAGTATATATTTGATGTCAGTGTTCAGTTATAAATTAATTAAAACTTTTAAATGATTAGTTATAATATTTAATTATTTAAATTATGTAATGGCTTTAACATTTAACTTGTTACTATACATACATAAGTTAGGTTAGTATGAAACCTAATTTGCTTTATTAGATTTTACAGTTTTGCTCTTCGTTATAAAAAAGGGAATTATAATGAAAAACTAGCTCACAGATATTATTTATATAGGCATAGTTAAGCATTAAAGTCGGTTTTTATGAAAACTGAAAAGTTATTACTTTAATAACAGAAAAGTTTTAAAATGTGACCACACACCACTCTAATTAAGTACGAAAAAACTCGTTTAGATAGTTTCAAACAAAATTCATATATGGAAAAGAACTAGTAAAATATAGATTAACAATAATAAAAGCACTTTTTTATATGAATAAAATAAATTTGGATACTTTATTGATGCCGTAAATAGTATATTACACCCAGAAACTTTTATGGTAAATTATAATATAGGTAACTTGTCAAGACATGACGGTCAAAAGGATTGAAGTGATTGAAAGATTTCCTTATAGGTAACATTCGTTGTGTGATTACATGAGGATTTTCCGATTTTCATGAGTGATTATTTAAATAAACTCAACCAAACATAACCAGTTGAAAATTCTTAGCCTAGCAATGCCCTCTCCCAGCTTACCCTCCTCTCATCCGACACATCACCCTCTCTGGCTTACCCCTTCCCATCCAATGATTCTACGGATTTTAATACATATATACGGAAATTCTGCATTGAATCCGTATCTCATATGCTTAATATACCACTTTCTAGTTGGTTCTTCAGACATCCCTACTCTACTTTTTCGTCAAATATTCGAATCTGAAATGAAAATTAAAAAGATTCGAAAAACAGATAGTTAGAGACAGACACTCTATCGTATCGAATTCGTGAAATTAAATACTTCAACACTCGGTTGAGAATTGTTTGTGATATAATTTGTAAGCAAGCGATCGGTGGTAGAGGATGTTTAGTTTCGAAACGTGACGAAGCGAGTACTGTAAGTAAACATTCGGTCTCGAGCGTATAGAAATGTAGCGATTACAAATAAGGTTTTTAAAAATATAAATAAATATTTAAGAAATCGTAAAACTAAGGAGAGCTGACAAATTTACAGCGTAAAACCTTGAACTTGCAATTGCGTAGAGCAACCCAGTAGAACTCTGAAACAAAGCGTAATAAAAATAAGCCTTGTGTATTAAATATATAAAGTATTTTAAATTGATGGTTTTAAAAATTTAAAGACTAAAGAAAATAAAGCTTATAAAAAAGGATTAGCAAATTGGTGTTGTAGAACTCGTAAAGAAGAACTATGGCGACATGCAAGCGCTTGTCTATACATAGAACAACTCGAATGCCTATTAAATATTCATTAATGGATGATGGAAGGCTTGACTGTAAGATCTGCAGCCGCCGAAGACGCATGCGTTATTTCTAGAAATAAATAAAGATTATTAAAAGTTTCACAGTTTTATTAAAATATAACCTGACATATTGTTTCGACAGCTATGCTGTCATTATCAAAGGTAATATAATTATAAACAAACACGTCGCTACTACGTAATTATATTACCTTTGATAATGACAGCATAGCTGTCGAAACAATATTGTCAGGTTATATTTTAATAAAACTGTGAAACTTTTAATAATCTTTATTTATTTCATGATTATGGAGTTCCACAAAATAAGGCTGGAAACAATAAACAACGTTATTTCTAGCATTTGGAATTAATTTATTGCAGTGTTTTTAAATACAGCACGCATATAAATTACAAAATGATGGTGTTGACATATTTCCGGAAATTCATTTTTTGGAAAGTTTCCATGGAAATATTTCCGGAAACTTATTGAAATGGGAAATGTCAAAAACAAGTTAACGAAATTCAAACGCAGTTTAAGAGGGATCTATGTAATTTTAATTTTTTTCTAATGCCCAGTTAACATAAGGATGTTCGTAGATATAGTTAGGGTTCCGTGATATGTAAAATATAGCATAGGTTAGGTATCCTCATGAAATTTAAATTTATTACTGATGATAGATGAATGATGGTAATAGTTTTTTTTATTACCTTTTAATTTTAATAATTTTGGTGTTTTGAACTAAAAATTAGAGAAGAAAAGAAAAATGAGGTTATAAACTTCAAAAATTGAAACGCGTGCATTAATTCAAGGTTAAGGCGGAAATTTATTCGATCGGAAATTTATCAATGTATCCTTCTTGAAATATTTCCAAAGTGGAAATATTTTCACATGGACATATTTCTATATGCCAACACTACATAAAAACGATAAACACTCAGACTGAATACAGATATAACTACATATATTTCCTATTTTGAATTGATTTTGGTCTACTGTTTTAAAATTCTTTTATATTTTTTTGAATATTATAAAATGTAACCACTGAATGACTAAAAATAGAGATGAGAGATAATGAGCTAATAGCCGCAGCACATATTGACATCTTCGATTCTTAACGCTATTAAAAATATAGTGATGAAAGTGGTCTGTCTATAAACGTAGTTCCAAAAGTTTACACGCTGGGTTTTAAGATGGCGACCCAAGTGGATGTACGGTTTCATGCATCTTAAATTTAATCATTTTAGGTTTTTTTAATTTAAAAATATAAAAATTAAAAAAAATATAAAAATGAATGATATAATGATTATTATGCATTTAGCGTTTGGAGATTTAATTCTGTTAAGCAATCTTCATAACTGATTATAGCCGATTCATTACTACTTTAGCTCATATTATACATAGGTAGATTTATAATCAAAACATTACTTTTTTATAGCTACTTAGAGCAAATTGTTTTTATGTTGTCAACTTAGTGGTTTTAAATTTAATTTAGAGTTTCTGCAAATGTTAAAAAATTGCTTTGTTTATGTATAATAAATTGTCAAAATAATAGGAATGTATGGAAGTTTCATTTCTTATAAATACATCTTTAAGTTGGTTGGCTATATCACAGTATAGCAAGTCTCGCAAACATTTTTCGCCGACAGCGTGTGACCTTGTAGTATTCTTAGAGTGTTGGAACAACAGTTACGCTGCAACATCCGCTGCTTCTTATTACCATGCAATGATACTGAGGATCGGCAAGCCTCGACGAACTGATCGTAGTGTGTCACTGGTATGTGTGATATTCAAAGCTAGCTTATCCACTTCAAAGTGCCGACAATCGAGTGAATATGCTGTATATTCTTATGCTAAAGCTGTATCTTTAGGAAGCCCTAAAAAAATTAGTAAGCACAGATACTGAATTATGTATATGTAAGTTTGATTATGGATAGCTGTTATATGAACCCTAGCAACTAAACAGTCGGACAGTTGAAACTTACTAAATTCTGGCCGACGTTGGACCGGCAGTGAAACTTACATAATTTTCTGCACAAAAGTACGACAACAAAAAGGCCCCGCGTTGAAGCCAGTGAAACTCTAGTTTTTCTGTCAGACTAAATGACAATAAACTAACTATAAAATTATATAAAATAATTCATACTTACTGTAACTAAAAAACTCAAATGTCTGCCACAGCTTGAGATTTAAACTCTCTCTTACAAATTAATTAGTCAAGTCGTAGGTATTGGTTCCACAGCTGTATAAATTGTGAAAAGGAATAGATAAAGGTTCAAACACAAATAAAAACTTAAAAGGGCGCCATCTGGTTATGAAGCTTAAGGTATATGAATACCCATTCAAAGATGTAAATTGAATAAGCATTAAAAATGATTAAATTCATTAACCAGAAAATGAATAAAATATTTAGTTGAATCAAAAAATTTTGTTAATTTAACATTTTGAAGTAAAATGAAGCAGAGCATTCATAACTAATATGGTTCCGTTTTCTAGATCCTTAGTTTTGAATTAATAACATTTATTTAATCAGAAAAATGGTAACGATATAACTTTGTATATATATAAGAAATAAAACACACCTCATACATTTATTACAATTCCAATCTAAGTTCATTAGATTATAACTAAAACAGAATAAATCAATAAAAATTCATCTAGAACTTTTCATTAGATAACGGAAATAAACAAAAAGTTTATTGGATCGAACACAAAAATTGTTCAAACACATTAATTCAAATATTAAAATTTGTATTGACTGGTCTTTTTCTGGACAAAATTTATAAACAAATATCTAAATGAGATTAGACAAATTAAATCAATTCGACAGTATCAATATAAATGATTTGTAATTAAATTAAAGTTTAAAGATTTTTTTTTAATAACGAAGAGAGCTCTCCCTAAAGAAAAAATTCTTAACTGTGAGATTCTTAGTTAACTGAATTATAAACAAATCCTTAAAACTACAGTACCTTGAATATTATCCCTCAAATTTGTGGAATACCATACATATAGTCCAGTAGAAATTGGAAATTCGGCCTTTCAATTTGGGAAATTATCATTGAACTCGGCGTTGTATTGAAATGTTGATTCCCCGTACCAAAAATGCGATAATATTTAGTTATTGTCATTCGCCCATATGATTTCATGAACAAACGGGGTTTTCACTTGGAAAATAACGATAATGTTTCAGAAACTTAGGTTGTTGTTTAATCACGTGTAGCACCAAATGCGTTTAAATTCTTTAAGCGGGGTTTTAATTTATAAAAGCACTAGAGTCGATTGTTAAATTCGAGATCGCTTTAAATGGTTTTGCTTTAAAAAAACTGCACTGGTCTTAAACCCAAACGAAGCAAAATAATTGTTGGTTGTTTTATAGTTCTTCACTATAGCGTGAAACACATTTATTTACCCGCGTTACAAAATTATAAAAATTCTGATAACACGAATTAACGAGACGGAAATTCTTTTAAAACTTGCACTCTACACAAAATAGCATTAAAACTGTACTGTACTGTATTTAGGATTATCTTTCAAATCTCATAGCACTTAAGCTAAACGGCATCTTTAACACAATATCGACCGCATGCCGCAAGGGCTTGAACAGAAGTCTCTAACACCATGTCGACCGCAAGAAAGCAGGGTGCAGTGGCGAGTCTCTCGCGTCAAAACCAGCGAAGGCTTTTTATGAACTCGGATCCTGTAGTTGCACGTGGATACATCTGTTTTTATGCGGCAAGGGCGCTTTTATTTGGCCTTCTATAGGATTCTCGACTCTAAGTGTAAAAAGTAGCACTTAAAATTGCGCGCCAAACTAGTGTGGAATGCTACAGCATGTGTCTTGTAAACGATATTCCTACGCTATACTGACTTAAAAAATTTTTAAAACGCAATTTGCTAACAAAGAAACTTCATTTTCGAATCCTGTATACTCAGAATGTTAACAAAATATTTCTATAAAATTGATGATCAAGTACTTCTCACAGTTTCTTAGCAAGGTCTCTCCCTAAAATAATTGATATTATTTTAAAATGCAATTTAGCAGGATACGAAAAAACAACATCGTTATGACGTTACTTCTTTAATTGCATCAAATATGACACAATCCCTTCTCAAAATGCTTTCTATAGGAAATGTTTACATGATGAAATGCTTGTTTAAATAACACGCAGCCCTACAGGACCGAACTTAAGATTTTTAATGAGAATAAATACAAAATTCTGCATACTAAATGCCGGTGGAAAATGTACCCGTTACACTCGCCCACTCGTCAAAGAAAAAGAAAAAACAATAAAAAAGAAAAGCTGTGAAGCCCGTCTTATGCTATACTAAAACTAACAAAATGCCGAAAGCATACGAAGATACCATACTAATATCAGAACCAACGCACACCCAAAAGTTCCTAACGCCCAAATCTATAAGACCCTAAGTGTCTAAACATTCAAAAAGGAAAGAGGAAAGGAAAGGGACTCTCCGGTTAGGAAAATAGAAAGTACCAAAGGTAAGGAACGCCGAATAGAGCTGAAAGGAGCCACCCTAAAACAAATGTCCTCACAGAACATTCAAACAAAACCAAAAGTGTTGGAGAAGCCAGACGCACCAACGGGGACCCCAATAGTCATGTACTAGAAAAATCAAAAACGTAATCATACTCAGAAACACCCACCAACATCATAATCTAAAACGAAATCTAGTACGCACACAAGAGAGTGTAACAGCAAGGTGCCGCTTAGGGTACCAAAAGGCAACATCACTAAACTAAAAAGTAGTCAACACTACCCATTCATCACTTCATTCACTCAAAATACCTATACAAGATAAGTGTATACCAAATGGTATACCAAAAATAAAATTCAAGATCAATACCTGAACGAAATGACTTCCAAAACGTAAACCATAACTGAAAATCAAACGATATAGAGTTACTAAAACTCCTTTTAAATTCTAACCTAGAATAGGTTACCTTTAACTATAAGCTAAGTAACTTAAGGTTGATAAAACCTCTCCAAATTACACACCTAAGGTTATATAGAAACCTCATCTTAGGATTACAAAAACCCGATAAAAAGTCATCAGACTGTACTACAAGCTAAAGGAGTTAAGGTTAACAAACCTTTTCATATAATTCAATAACTGCAAGCTAAAGGAGTTAAAGTTAATAAACCTCCTCGAAATTAAATATTTACAAGTAGATAAGTTAAGGTTAGTAAACCCCTATTATATTTACCAGTGAAATATGCTAAATCTTAACCAACGATTGGACGACTTAAAGTTACTAGAACCTTTTCAAATAGTCACCAAATTGTACTGGGTCGTAGCTATTAACTGAAAGACATAAGGTTAATAAACCTATTCATATTAACTGAAGTCCGTTAACGGCAACGAATAACTATATAACTGAAGGTTAATAAACCTTTTCATAGAGCACACTGACTACAACTACAAAGTAGATGATTCAAGGTTCATAAACCTTTCCATATTATCTGGCTCAAAATGGTATAAGCCTCTCTAAAACATTATGTCACCAGACAAAGGAAGCTCTATAGAAACGGAGAAAGAAGGACGCACACTAGTGCTTTGTACTAAAAAGAACAGATTCCAACATTACTAGTTCGTTCGTTAAAACAACGATAGAATAGTGCGCCGCACGCACCAAAACGCAAGACGTTACAAGGAACTGTAACACTAAAATCCCACAAAAGGGCACGGTAGTGGGTCGATATCCCAATAAAACGAAACTCCAAAAAACGACACAAAACGGCACGAACGACGGTAACCCTGAAAGGGAATGATCTGCCCCTAAAAGGACACACTGAACAAGGTGATCTATACAGATTAATAGATCGAGGGTACCTTATAACTGCACAAGGCAAAAAAAAATCTCACAAAGAGCATGGTTCCCAAAAAGAACCGACAGATTGAATGGTCAACATAGACCAATAGGACAAAAAGTCCTCAAAGAAGGTAGTCGAAGGATGGTAAGGAAGGAACTACCTCAGCTTTACCAGACTTTCACTGGAACCCGACATCGGTGAAGGAATTTCTAAAGCGCATCCCACCGCGCTATAATAGACAAAGTCTAAACAAAAGGTTTAGAGAAATATAAAATTCTATAAGGGGGGAAACAGTTTCAAAAAGAAACATCAAATTTAAATTGGTCAACAACGTGACCCGAAGGACCAGAAGTCCTTAGGAGAAAAGTGGCCAAAGGGTGGTAGGAAAAGGACCACAAATGCTTTACCGGACTCTTACCGGAACCCGACATCGGTGAAGGAATTTCTAGAGCGCATCCCACCGCGCTATAATAGACAAAGTCTAAAACAGAAGGTCTAAAGATGGTAGAGAAAGACCACAAATGCTTTACCGGACTCTTACCGGAACCCGACATCGGTGAAGGAATTTCTAGAGCGCATCCCACCGCGCTATAATAGACAAAGTCTAAAACAGAAGGTCTAAAGATGGTAGAGAAAGACCACAAATGCTTTACCGGACTCTTACCGGAACCCGACAAAGTCTAACAAAAGAAGTCATAACCCGAAGACTTGTTCTGAAAAGAACACGACCTCAAAACTCGATACGATAACACAAATCTGAACGCGAAACATCTCAAAATTCACAGACCCTAGGTCAAATACTAATATCTCAATAAGACTTTGTGGATGGCCAAATCATACCACCACGCAGTTCTCTAATATGCACTGAAACTGAGCATCATAAGGTCACTAAAACCTTCTCAAATTCTCAAATGTCAAACAATTTCCAACACAGGAACACTCATACTGGATTGTCACGACAAACTGTAACGATACTGAACGGTACATACGAAACACCCTGTATTTCAAAAAGCAAAACGATAATCGTGATGATCAAAATCACCAAACAGTACGGAACAGAGACCAAAATGCCTCCAAAAACGCAGTACTAAACTGTACTGCAAAACGATACGATACGATATTGCCGGAACGGCACGGAACGGTAAATAGCTTACCAACTGTACGATACGATATTGCCTGAACGGCACGGAACGGTATATGGAACTTGCCAACGGTACGGTAAAGGGACAGAAACTGTCTCCCAAGAGTGCAGTACGGTACAAATCTGTACTGCAAAACGATACTGTAAAGGGACCAAACAGGTCTCCCAAAAAAACACAGTACGAAACAAAACTATACTGCAAACTGTATCACCAACGATACACAAGTCGGTAAATGGTAGATGCCAACGGTACAAATGAAAACTGAACGACATCACCAAAACCTCACACACATCTAACTTCAAAATGGTTCAAAACCACAAGACCTAATAGATCTCAAACAGATTTATAATTTAGCTTTTAGAAAAAGCTCATGGAAGTTCAACGAACTTAAAATGCACAAGGACTCAAAATCCCAACAGATTATTATGTTTTCTGAATATTCAAAATGAAGTAATAACTTCACACAAATTTCTAAATAGAGAACTGTCAAAATCGGTAAATATATACTGGACACAATCGGGAAAATTGTCTTACACCCTGCGTGATTTCCGACCAACCTACCAAGAAACACCCAAGGGATAAAAGAATATCCCCTGTACACGCTTCACTCAATCACACTCCCACACAAGAATTCCACGAAGATATTCAATCACTCAAAAAGGAAGAGGGCAAGCAACAGATCACGTTATCATTGTTTTATGTAACTCCCACAACTAAAGGAATGAAATAAATTCAACAGTACCTGTCAGAATCATGAAAGAATTAACGCCACAAAAGGGATTAATTAATATTATTTAAAAATAAAACTTGTTTAACAATAAGCATGACCCAAATGGTAGTTTATACTGTAGATATTTAATTTTTAGTTTGGTAGCGAGTAAACTCTCCTATCATCTCATACAGAAGGATTCATCGTCCTGGGGCCACAGTCATAAAACATACAGCAACTTACATCATCAAACGTTCCCAATCATCAAAGTTAGGATCCTTCAAACACATACACGAGCATACTTGCCAACACAAAACCATAGATGACCAAAAATAAACATGAGAAAAGGTCGTAAGTTGAACAAGACCTACATTATTATTTAAGAATTAGAGTTTTATTACTTGGAAAAGTCACAATGATTTTCCTTTAAATCTTTGACATGGAAATTGCCAACAGGATGTCCATCTAAATCTTGTAAATGATAAACAAGTGGGGACAAAACTTTGGTAATATATTTAGGGGCTAACTTCTTAGAGTAATCTTTAGAAGCATCAGACAAAGTAAAATTTCGCTTCCAGACTATATCTCCAACAGAAAATTTGAGCGGACGTTTTCGTAAATTATACTGACGAGAATTTTGCTCATAAGCTTTATGTAATCTGGACTTAACATCCTCATATAATTCGGGAAGCTGAGTTAGCTCACGGGTCCAAAAGAGTTTATTAGCAATCTCTAAAGGTTTATCGGGGTCAATAGGACTATAAAAATCTCCACTAACTGGAACATGTCGACCAAAGACCATGAAAGAGGGGGAAACTTGAGTCGAATCGTGACTAGCAAGACGTATTGCCTGGGCAATATCGAAAATATGTTTATCCCATTCACGATGAGAGTCTTTAATATATGACGAAATAGCTGTAACAAGAACTCGATTAACTCGTTCTGTAGGGTTAACTTGAGGATGATAGCGGGCATTCAACCAAACATTCTGTATTTTAACGCTATCCAGAAAATCTCGAAATTCTTTAAAAATAAATTGCGACCCATTATCAAACATAACGGTCTGGGGTACGCCAAATATCGAGAAAACTTGTTCCTTCAGGAACTTTATCATAGGCTTGGTAGTGGCCTTACGTAATGGCTGTATTAAGACATACTTAGTAAACCAATCGGTAACAACAAACAAGTACTGATTACCAGACTTACTTCGCGGCAACGGACCTAACAAATCCATACTAATTAACTGAAAAGGAAAGCTAACTTTCTTTTCTTTACCCATAAGGCCTGCACGTGAAACATTCTCACTTTTCTGACTCGCACATACCTTACAATTGCGTACATACTTACTGACAGAATATCTAAGTTTCGGCCAATAATATAATTCGGAAATACGGGATAGAGTTTTCGAAACTCCAAAATGGGCAGCTGTAGGTTCATCATGACATTGTTGCAAAATTTGTTTCCTATTAGCAGTTGGAATTACTAGTTTCCAGTCGGAAATATTATATTCAAGCGGTAATAAGGAAGGCAAGAACTTATATAGTCGATTATTTTCGACTTTAAAATACGGATATTTTTCAGGAGAAGCTTGGACTAATCCTATCATGTTAAGATACCAGTCATCAGGCTCAAGAGTATCGATATTCATTACAGAAATAGATCGGGACAAAGCATCCGGAATAATGTTTAGTTTTCCTGGGCGGTGCTGTACATCAAAATCAAATTGGGAAAGACGCATACACCATCTAGCTAAACGACCTGTAGGTTCACGAATATTATGAAACCACTTAATTGCTGCACAGTCTGTAATAACTGTAAAAGGGGTACCCTCAACATAACCTCTAAAATGTTCTATACCAAAAATAACTCCTAATAGCTCACGCTCAGTAGCTGAATATTTTCTTTCGGTAGAAGTCAAAGTTCGACTTGCATATGCAACTGGATGTTCTGAACCGTCCATAATTTGAAACAATACAATGCCTAAGGCTACGTCACTTGCATCAGTCTGTATGTAAAATTGAGACGAAAAATCTGGCGAAGGTACAGACTTAACCGTTGGATGTACTTGTAAAGAATTCTCTAAAAACGACGCATTCGCATCACTAAGTTTAGTTTCATTATTTTTCGTCCGAAATTCGATCAATAAACCCTGCAAGACTAACAATTGTGCTTCAAACTCATCTTTAACAACAGTTTGCTCATCCCCACTTACTTCTAATAAGTTTATGCGGTTCTCTAAATGCAAAAGCCTAGAATAAACTACATCACCCGAATCCTCCGTTAGTTCCTCAGAATTCCCAAATATTTTTTCAATATCAACAAATGATTCTTTAATCTGTGCTACATTGGTTTTGAAATCATATGGTTGTTTGAATGAAACCGACTTTAACGTTTTTTCTTTGGCTAAACTGCCTCTCAAAAGTGCACGACGTTGCAAATAGTTACTTACAGTCTTTAGGCCTCTACAGAGAATCTCAAACTTCAATTCAACACCTTTCAAATTGTTAACTTCCATTTTGACAAAATACCGTAACAATAAAATTTACTTTTCGCCACAAATAAGCGATAACTGTAACTAGGCTTTCCAATTTCTTTACAGAAATCCTACAATATTATTGATTCCAATACAAGAATCCTTATCTGAAAACATAATACACAAACACCTAAAATCCTAAAATATTCATCAACCAATATCTCAAACCTTTTCTTAACTGTGGAAACAATATTTTTCTCGAGCCACACGTTGGCAAAGCCAGTGAAACTAACTTAATTCTGGCCCACGTTGGACCGGCAGTGAAACTTACATAATTTTCTGCACAAAAGTACGACAACAAAAAGGCCCCGCGTTGAAGCCAGTGAAACACTAGTTTTTCTGTCAGACTAAATGACAATAAACTAACTATAAAATTATATAAAATAATTCATACTTACTGTAACTAAAAAACTCAAATGTCTGCCACAGCTTGAGATTTAAACTCTCTCTTACAAATTAATTAGTCAAGTCGTAGCTATTGGTTCCACAACTGTATAAATTGTGAAAAGGAATAGATAAAGGTTCAAACACAAATAAAAACTTAAAAGGGCGCCATCTGGTTATGAAGCTTAAGGTATATGAATACCCATTCAAAGATGTAAATTGAATAAGCATTAAAAATGATTAAATTCATTAACCAGAAAATGAATAAAATATTTAGTTGAATCAAAAAATTTTGTTAATTTAACATTTTGAAGTAAAATGAAGCAGAGCATTTATAACTAATATGGTTCCGTTTTCTAGATCCTTAATTTTGAATTAATAACATTTATTTAATCATAAAAATGGTAACGACATAACTTTGTATATATATAAGAAATAAAACACACCTCATACATTTATTACAATTCCAATCTAAGTTCATTAGATTATAACTAAAACAGAATAAATCAATAAAAATTCATCTAGAACTTTTCATTAGATAACGGAAATAAACAAAAAGTTTATTGGATCGAACACAAAAATTGTTCAAGCACATTAATTCAAATATTAAGATTTGTATTGACTGGTCTTTTTCTGGACAAAATTTATAAACAAATATCTAAATGAGATTGGACAAATTAAATCAATTCGACAGTATCAATATAAATGATTTGTAATTAAATTAAAGTTTAAAGATTTTTTTTTAATAACGAACAGAGCTCTCCCTAAAGAAAAAATTCTTAACTGTGAGATTCTTAGTTAACCGAATTATAAACAAATCCTTAAAACTACAGTATCTTGAATATTATCCCTCAAATTTGTGGAATACCATACATATAGTCCAGTAGAAATTGGAAATTCGGCCTTTCATTTGGGGAAATTATCGTTGAACTCGGCGTTGTAATGAAATGTTGATTCTCCGTACCAAAAATGCGATAATATTTAGTTATTGTCATTCGCCCATATGATTTCATGAACAAACGGGGTTTTCACTTGGAAAATAACGATAATGTTTCAGAAAGTTAGGTTGTTGTTTAATCACGTGTAGCACCAAATGCGTTTAAATTCTTTAAGCGGGGTTTTAATTTATAAAAGCAGTAGAGTCGATTGTTAAATTCGAGATCGCTTTAAATGGTTTTGCTTTAAAAAACTGCACTGGTCTTAAACCCAAACGAAGCAAAATAATTGTTGGTTGTTTTATAGTTCTTCACTATAGCGTGAAACACATTTATTTACCCGCGTTACAAAATTATAAAAATTCTGATAACACGAATTAACGAGACGGAAATTCTTTTAAAACTTGCACTCTACACAAAATAGCATTAAAACTGTACTGTACTGTATTTAGGATTATCTTTCAAATCTCATAGCACTTAAGCTAAACGGCATCTTTAACACAATATCGACCGCATGCCGCAAGGGCTTGAACAGAAGTCTCTAACACCATGTCGACCGCATGAAAGCAGGGTGCAGTGGCGAATCTCTCGCGTCAAAACCAGCGAAGGCTTTTTATGAACTCGGATCCTGTAGTTGCACGTGGATACATCTGTTTTTATGCGGCAAGGGCGCTTTTATTTGGCCTTCTATAGGATTCTCGACTCTAAGTGTAAAAGTAGCACTTAAAATTGCGCGCCAAACTAGTGTGGAATGCTACAGCATGTGTCTTGTAAACGATATTCCTACGCTATACTGACTTAAAAAATTTTTAAAACGCAATTTGCTAACAAAGAAACTTAATTTTCGAATCCTGTATACTCAGAATGTTAACAAAATATTTCTATAAAATTGATGATCAAGTACTTCTCACAGTTTCTTAGCAAGGTCTCTCCCTAAAATAATTGATATTATTTTAAAATGCAATTTAGCAGGATACGAAAAAACAACATCGTTATGACGTTACTTCTTTAATTGCATCAAATATGACACAATCCCTTCTCAAAATGCTTTCTATAGGAAATGTTTACATGATGAAATGCTTGTTTAAATAACACGCAGCCCTACAGGACCGAACTTAAGATTTTTAATGAGAATAAATACAAAATTCTGCATACTAAATGCCGGTGGAAAATGTACCCGTTACACAGTTGCAATTTTGAAATAAAAAATCAGTGATTTCAGTTGGCCAGCGCTTTTTTGAATTCTATGTTTATTTTTCCAACTAGTATTCTAAATTACACCATTTTCAAACAATAACCATTAACTTTTGTACAAAACAAGAACTGCAGAAAACAATTTTCAAAAATTCAACAAAAATTGCTGGCAACTAAATATTCGGACAGTATTTTATAACCACTATTTCTAAGAAGTAACATCTACCTAAGCTCTAATCACCGCTAATAATCTATATTTTTACTCCCTATAAATCAGTTTTCTCTTCAAAAGTTGGGCTATATGCCCCCCCCCCCAGGGGGCTATAGCGTATTTCTTAGGAGCCACGCAAATTCGGCTCAACAGTATCTTAATAATATAAAAAACAAATAAAAACCATGAAGGGGTAATTATAATATAGCGGGTGTCCACTCTCAAAGTGGATCATAGGCAATTAACTATGTGCATTTTACTTTTATTCATTTTGGTGTACTTCTATACTAAATCAATACATATTAGCGTACTGAACAGTTTTCAATTGTGATGTTTGCAACCGTCATTATTAACTTCCTAATATCCTAGGTAAACCAGTGTTTATACACTAAAATGAAATAATTTGAACATCATGGCTTGCCATACTTAACAACAGTTAACTTTTAAATTAGTATTTTAAAATAAAAATCGCACTCTTAATATTATTAATTATGATTTGATGCGCAGTAACCTTATCACGGTATTGATACCATTATCTTTCTTGTAACTGCATTTGTCGAACAGTAATTGCCAAAAACGTTCAATACAATGTTAAATGCATATGTACGAGTTTGAGAACGAATACATCTAATACAGTACTTATACTTCTAGTAAATTTTACTTCTATTAAATTTTGTTTGCAATGTAACTGTCTTTTTTGTTATAACAAACGTTTCATGCTTTACGGCAAACTCACCCCTTTCTTTTTTTTCAAATCTTTTAATTTATTATAGATTCTTCCATCCGTATCAATATAGAAAGCAATCAATTAATTTAATTAACTAATATTTGCAAACCTGTGGCATTATCAAACCTATCAAACTATGGCGTATGCAATTATATTAAATTAAGTTAGAAATAAAACTCGTTATTATTACTCACATTTTGCTAAAAAAAGACAGTAACGACACCCAAGGTATTTTACAATGAGCATAGTATAATATTGAAATATCAGAATACTATTCAATATACTGAGGAACTCGGCCTTCTGACCGTAGAAAGTATTAATTGTTTCTCCCAAATTACCAGTAAGCAAGACGAAGCAAATAATTAAAGTCTGCCCTGCTATAACCTTAAACGTTCAAAGTAAAACATGTGCTAATAATAATAGTAAATAGTAATTATATATATGGAAATAAAAAGTGCAGTTTTCTCTTAATAAGAGAATACCGGAGCCATAACGTGCTCACCCGTGTTCCTTCCCCCAACCTAAGTAAGGTCACTGCCCAATCTAATCCAACCTCAGATATCGAGGAACTTGGTTTTAAATGCTTTTGCCACCCGATCTTCCAGTTATAGGCCTGATGTGCCCCTGATAGAGCTTCGTTTTGAGGCTACTTCAAAGTAGCATGCCGGTGTTTACCCGTCAGGGTAAAGTTATCTTCAACGTGAGAGGCTATATATTCGTATCAACGCCCCTTAAGCGTAGGTCTTGAGACGATTTCTGGGAATCCGAAGACGGGAACTGCACAGCCAAAGCCGGACCTCCATACTGTCATCTCCAAGACAGTGGCATGCCGTTTTCCATAGGTATGCGCGGGTATAGGACACTACGCCGACATCAAGCGGTAGACACTTTGCCGACCGCGAAAACTACTCCGATCGCAACGTGTGGACACTTTGCCGACCTTAGACACTAACCTAACCTAACTTAAGGTCATGTTGTAGAAAACATCATACAGATCATATTTGCGAAAACCATATCAGTATCGCTCAACAGGATAAGTAATTAGTTCGGAACTTTACGTTAACATCCACATAAGAATTATAACTATGGACGGCTCTTGGGAGGGGTCAGCGTAGAGTCCGCGGTCATTGTTGTGTCTGTATCCAGCTACTATATGCACAAGTAATAGATTTAAAAAATTTTGTCAGTATTTGTATAGACAAAATATAAAAAATTTAAATAAAAAGTTCACATATAACTATACTCGGGTCGTTGAATAAATATAGTAAAAAAATGCTACACAGTGTTGTAATTGGTTTTGTGTGAAATTTAAATTTACAATAGATCATTTTTGGTATAAGAATGGTTAATTCATTATAAATCATGTCAGTTCGAGAAATCAATCAAATCTTACAAGACAAACAAAAAAATACAGCATATTTGAAAAATGAAAGATCGAAAATTTGTGTTCTACGAGCGTCACACATCTAACAAGTGATAGATACTTGACAGTATACAAATTGGTATCATTTTTAGTACAATTAAACATGCCTTTCAACTTGAGCGGTGTATTTCAGTGCTACCAATAGAAATAGTTCGTCAAAAAGAGGGGGTAATTGTAGGCGGTTTTAATTGCTATATATTTTCGGCGGCCCGAGTGTAGAACAAAAAACAAAAAAGATGGTAAAAATGGGCGGTGTCTAAATTTCTTCTCAATGCTATGCTTATAAAAGAAAAACACTGTATGATTTTAAAATGCGGTACAACTACTGAAAGGCGGGAGCAGGCAAGGTTGTGCTTAGTCGGCCTTTTTGAACACCCGACGCCGACAGCAGCTGCAAGTAACACATGTACATTTTGCATGGGTATGCAGTTTAAAATCGATTAGTTTCTGTTTTATTTTCGATTTTTGATGTTCTTGTTTATGCTTGTTTGTGCTCTATTATTCTGAGAATTCTCGAAAATTATTAACAGAACGTTCACAATTGTGCTCAATAATGCTAAAAGAAGTGATAATCGAACGTTCTTTTCTAAGGCTTTATCATGCGCAAACGTTCTCATCAATAATATAATAATTTAAAAATTAAAAACCTGTCAGCAACAAATTAAGTATAAATCAATGGACTACAAACTTTTCTATTCGTTGCTACAAAAAACCCAATAGGTACCATTTTGACACTTCCTTCTGTCAAATCACCATTGATATGTTTCTCGAATATTCATTTTACCTTTAGTTATTCTTTAAAAATTGAACATTTACTTTTTTTACATTTACTTAAAGTACTTCACAGTAAAAGTACAAAATAAATAAATACTTCAACATTCAAGTACAAAATGGACTGTAAATGAACCCTTACACTCTGCTTTGATATTATTTTGTCTATTTTTACCCCGTTTTTAGTACAATAGTGCATGTAGAGCAAATGCCTATAAAATAATAATAATAATAGTCCCCTTTTACAGGTCATGAAGGCCCATTGGGGTATAGCAGGGTAGGCTGCTATTCTCAATTATATAAAATATTTAAATATTTTATAATTGTAAAATAGACAACAAAATATTTCAATATTTGCACCATCTGCTCATGTTATTGAATACTATATCACCTACTAAAATTCTAAAATAAAAATCCAATTTATGCAAGCCAGTAAAGGCTTTACGATACATACCATTTTCAAATTTTCAATAGATGCAATTGCATCTTAGAATCTATACAATTGCATTGTAGAATTCTACAGGCATACATATTTTGTTTTTTACTTTAGGAGAAACGCATTTTTCATTGTCCTACACTTTTAGTTGTGCTTACTATCAATACTAAAACATACCTTTTTTTATGTTACTCGACTAGCATTATCTTAGAAGATTCTTTTTTACTCCCCATTTGTGCTGTCTAATTTTTACCAACTTGACGCTAAATTTGTTAGATGTTAGATTGTCAGGCAATTGTTTTTCATTAGGACAATTTGTTATCAACACAAACAAATTAAAGAAACGAACATATTGGCCATTGCTATTCTACAAGCACGAACGCAGTCGGAACACTCAAATTAGATTATCCAAGAAAATATGTTGCTAAGAATTCGTCGATTTACTTATAAAGCAAAGGTTTTATAATTCACTATCTTTACACATAAAAAGGATTGTTTTTAAAATATTAAAGAAGGTACAGTTTTATGTTATGAAAAAATAAGGAATATTTTAGAGATTCAAATAAATTATGATACAACTATATGCAATGGATGACATTATTCTCATGGCAGAAACTAAGGAAAAACTGAATAATAATCTACAAATATGGAATACAGAAGCGAAGAAGTATGGTTTAAACGGAACATCCAAAAAACGCAAGTAATGAACATCTCTAAGAAGAAAGAATGAAGAAGAAACGACAACAATAAATATACAAATAAATGGAGAATCAATAGAAGAGACGAGTACATATAAATACCTAGAAAGTATGGTTAACAAAAAAGGTGATCTAGAAGATGAAATTAACAACAGATTAGGAAAGACAGGGAGATTACTACAAATGCTTAGCAAAGGATTTTTAAATAACAAACAAATATCGAATAAAACAAAGATGACAGTATATAAAACCGTGTATATACCAACGCTTATCTACGGCTGCGAAAACTGGATACTTAGCAAAAGTCACAAAAGCAGAATCCAAGCCGCTGAAATGAGATATCTAAGGAGAGTAACGAATACCAAAATGATAGAGATAATAAGAGGAAAATTAAACATAAAATTGATTGAAGAAGTAATAGAAGAAAGGAAACTAAGATGGTTTGGACACATGATTAGAATGGATAATAACTGACAGACCAAACGAGTATGGGAATCAGGAACTACTGGAAAGAACAGAAGAGGTAGACCATGCAAAACGTGGAATTCCGACATGGTAGAAATACTACAAAAGAGAGGGAAACAATGGAGAGAAGCCTCCCAAATAGCCAGGGACGGAAAAGCGTGGAGGAAATTTATCATGAAATAGAATAAGTTAGATGTAGTTAATAATAAACATAGTAAAATATTATAACCTCGACACCTTTATAAGGTATAAGAGGCAATGATTATGTATGTATATATGCAATAATGAATAATCTCTAAAAACTATAAAAATATTCCTCTTTATTTTTGTGTCTTTTTTTAATTACTTGTAGTATCTACTAACGTCATGTAGTATATGTCTCCATTTACAAAACAAGATCGTTTGTTTTGTTAACCTACATATGTACATAACATGTATTAAATTATATATGTATAACTAAAATTATCGAAGTAATACTTCGATAATTTTAGTTATAAATAGTTTTATATTTATAATACAGTGGATCTTCTATTTAGCGAAGTCGCTAAATCCAAGAAAAAAGTTCGTTAAACGGAAATTTTGTAAAACGGAAAACATTTAAAATTATAAAATTTGGACGTTTTTAAAATAAAAACAAAATTTTATCTACATCAGTAATTTATTTGCACTTACTTGAAAATCGTCATATCCGAACATAACTGCGAATTGTTGTACCTTTTCGTGCATTAATGTACTCGGCAGAGACAAATTCTTTTCTCGCGCTAATTAGCGCTGATTTTAACATAGCTTTCTCGAGATTTGCTTACTTGCACACTTTTGAACGTTTCCGTTTAAGGTTCATTTCACTAGAACACGCCGCAATACGTTCCCGATTTTTTAAAATTGTAGATAAACTACTGGTAGGAATACCATATTTTAACGCTACATCTTTTTTTTGCATCCACTATCAATTTCATTTCAAATTTGTATTTTTTTAAACACTTTAGCATTTCCGCGTGTTTTCAGACATTTTTTGTAAAAAGAACTGTACAGATTAATATGACATGTAAAACTGATGGTTTGTTTTTATATTTAAATTTTATGTGTAAGTTTTGGAAGCCCAATATTGAAATCTAATAACAAAAGTTATTACACCCTCTTGACTTCTGAGAACTAGACAAGCACAAAAAACTTCCAGTTTCTTCTTTTAAAATGCATAAATAACAACTATAATTCCATGTAATCTGGATTATAACAGTATTACTTGGTGCTGGTTTGAAAGCTATATGGATGAAATTCTAAGAATTCAATTCAGACAAAAAATCCCAACACATTTCATAGAAACTTGCTCATATTTTAATTCGCTAAATAGAATTTTATTTCGTAAAATAGGGAAAAAATTATATGGTAAACTATGCAAACGGCAGAATTCTACTAAAAAATTCGTTACATAGAGAATTTCGTAAAATGGAAGTTCGTTAAAAAGAAGTTCGACTGTATATTATTTTTCAAACTAACTAACTAAACTAACTATTTACAATTACAGTAATATACAGAATGAATTAACTTAAATGTACTACACCACAGACAAACTTTGACTTTTGTCTTTCAAACAGTTTTTGTTTTTTTTAAATATTTGAGTTTATTACATTTTACTTAATTTATAAATTTTCAAGTTGCTTGAATTTTTATTTGGCCCTGAAAATTATAAATTTGCAAGTTTGGTTGAGTAACATAGAAACCTCTGAGTTCTTATTTTTTTATGATTAATTATAATATTCTTTATCTCAGGACAGTAATTCAAAGTCATATCACTGTTTTATCAATTAACTAGCACACAGATGCAAGCAATAGAACTCGTTAGAAAAATGTGGATTAGGTTAGGTTAGGTTAGGTTAGGTTAGGTTAGGTTAGGTTAGATTAGGTTAGGTTAGGTTAGGTTAGGTTAGGTTAGGTTAGGTTAGGTTAGGTGCAGTTTGACTCAACCATATTCTATCAAAATAATAAATATCTATTATCAACTTATTAGTTGATGAATGCTTGCAATGTTCGCTAGAATTTAAAAAATATAAATCTGTCGTTTTAATATCAATTATTCTATTCCTATTCAATACCTAAATAACCTCCGATACCTAACGGAAGTGCAGTCTAAAGCCTTATTGGAAAGGGATTCAAAAGTTACATGTCAAGTTACCAGTATCATTTAAAAAGCTACTTGGAGTTGAATTGAGGTTTACATAAATATTTTAAGTACGTCGAACCCTTTAGGGACAGTATGTTGTAAGAGCTTTATTACACAACCTCATCATAAGCTTAAAGTTGTCTGTTAGCCAAGAATAATGGGGTTTAATATTAATCCTTTTGTAAAGCGAACAATTTTGCTAAGTTTCTAAAATAAGATTTTCACTAGCCCGGTTTCTGTTCTGACATCATTTCTTAATTGTAATAAAAAAATGCAAAATATATAAATTACACTTTCTGGTAGAAGTCTAGCAATAGTTAAGATTTTATACCACTTTGTAATAAAATTAGATTTGACTTAAGAATTCATCAGGTTTCTCTTAAATTTGACCGTAACATACAAATAAGATTATATGATTTAATAATTGTTAACAACAAACCTATACATTACCGCAAAAACAAAATATAGTAAGACACTGCACATAGTTAACTAGTATCTAATCATATGAGTTGTTAACACAATAAATAATATGCATTGACAGAAGTAAGACAGCTGTGCAAACACATTAATCTTTAATCAAAAATCTTAATTGACAGAAACATCAGTAGTTCATTGAGTCTAACTGTATCAAACGATAAATAAATTTGAAGTCTGTATATTCAAACATCAAAAAAGGTTGAAAATAGTGCACAAGAACTATTTCGATAAAAAAATTATCTTTCCTAACTATAAGTTAATTTCGGTATCCCAAATAAATTTTACATAAATAACTTAATTAAACTATCAATACCTTGAGTTACTCTACAGTTACTTAATACAGTTATTCTTAATCCAACATAATTTTCATCAATTCCTTGCACAAATGGAAGGCTCCAAACATATTACACTAAAACACAATATTGACCATACACATAATTTTCACTACAAAACTGCTGACCTGGAAAACCAATACGAGAAACAAATCTTCTGAATTTTAAATTATCTTTGTTTTATTTTAACGTCGACTTCAACATAACTATTTGCAATAATCTCGATTAAATAGTAAATTCTTTATTAGTATTATAATGACTGGAACGGTATTTGGATTAACTTGAATGATGCTTGTTTATAATTCTGGCACAGGAAACGTGCTCTGATTGTTAATTTACTATTTATCAATGAGTCAATGTGTTGAAATAAGAACTCACTGTTGATTAGCTTTAAACAGAATCTTTTAAGCTAAAACAACGTCCAAATACGAAAGAATTAACACTGATGTTTAATAACAAATATGCGGCATCGGAATTATTTTTACGTGAATAAAAATTCACCAAACTAAAATTTCTGGATAATACTCTTTACTGGATTAATTTCTAAACAACAAAATCGGTAAGGTATAACACTAAAATTTGCTACGTTCTAACTGTACTGTGAATATGTGACAATAAATATCACTTGCAGGCGACGGTAGAACCGAAGGCAAGCGTTAGGTCCCTAGCTCCCTAACTTTGGGCTTCGAGAGCCGCTGTCCGACTCTTAGGGCCTTAGCCCGTCGTAAGACGTGACCCCTTGTCTGTCTTCGACTGTACAAGGCTGACTAACTTCGGACGTAAAACTATCTTTTCTTATTAAATTAAGAGAGGGATATTTTGAAACCACCACTCATATAAAAGCTGGCGGTAATTTTAACCAATAAGAAAAATACTGATTTTTACATAATAATTCTATATTTATGAAATGTTTATCATGATTTCGCCGGAAATGCAAGCCATAAATCTGAAGCCTAGACACAATAACTACTTTATTTAGTTGCAAAAATACCAAATTCTGAGAATAAAATACCTAACAGCATCCAAATATCATTTGTGACAAAGAAAAATAGCAATATTAAACTGCAGCCTGTCTATAATTTATCTTTTATTTATTTAGTACATTTTAGTAGCTTTTAACTGAAGGAAGATTTTTGAAATGATTTCTAACCGTAAGAATTTCATTTGTTTAATTAAAAATGCAAAGAGAAAACATTTAATATCTAGACGCGACGAAATATTTTCCTAATATACGTACTAAGATTATTTCTATAAATTTATTTTCCAAAGTAATAAAATCGATCCTAAAATTTTAACACGTTACAAACTAGTTACAAACTTAGTTGGACTTTTAAATTATTATACTTATAGAATCAATAAACGTTTTTTATATTACTTACTTTTTTGTTAAGTGCTGATTATGAACCAGCCAACAAACTATATATATAAAAATACTACACAACAACAAGAAATTAAATTATACACCAACCAAAGTAGTGCTTCAACTTCTTTATTGTCCGACAACTTTACCGAAACTAACAATTAAAATTTAAAAAATTCACATCTGACATTTCCCAAACTATTTGTTAAAATCCCTTAAATAATGAATGGATAACATCAGAGGCTTATAACACTGTTGTATAAAAAGAAACCTATAGTTAGTTAAAGGCAATGTAGATTGATAATTTAAAAAATATATATTAATTGCTGATAGGTCATGCAGTTAAAGAAAATAAAATAATTTTCCAATAACTATTATATTACGCTTTGTGTGTCAGTTTGTGTTGGAAATTGGGGTCATCTAAAATACCGAATGTTCTTCGGAAGCAATTAGCAAGACTCAAGATACTGTAGAGCAAAAACTTAATACCTTTATGGGAATATATATAAAAAATTGAGACATGTGTTCACCAAGTTTAAGCTACAAGCTGAATATTGCAGAATAAATTATTGATCATAGCTTCTACATATTATTTAGTTTGACCAATTTTATTACTTATACTAATCTGTGATTTTTAGACTAGATGATTAAATGACAAATACATATGCCACAATAACTTTACTTTTCAAATAAATAAATAAAATCTGTATATATTAACTAAACTAGAACCTATACAGGGAAATATATAATAAGTTTAAATGAGTCTATCACCTTTAAGAAAACAGCAGTCTTAGATAATTACTTAATAGTTAGAAAGTTTAATAAAAAAGTAACTAAAGCAAAGCATAATGCTTTTTATTTAGCTGTATAATAAGGGATAATGACAATATTGCGTTCCCACTGCAGAGCTTTTTTGCCTCAAGTATTTTATTGCATCTATTAACCTGAAAAATATTATATCTTCCGCGACGTCCGTACATCTTGCCGAGTTGTAGATCTCGTCGTTGTCATTTATCATTCGTTCTTTTGCAGATTTGCTGAGAATTTTCTAAATAAATCGTATACATTTTTATTTTTAACGAAAAGAATATAATTGAAGGCCAATAAACGTATGTAGAATAGAGTACCAAGATCCGCTGCTGTGAGTACTTACCTTAATAAGTAATAAGGCCAGAGATATTTCTAAAGGTTAATAAATATTATTTGAATCTTGAAGCTGTTCTAAGTGAAATACTCTCGTACACACGCTGTTTGAATGACTTAATAACATAATAAAACTCGGGAGAAAAAATTTCTGAGGCCATTAAAAATATAGAGTCGTAATAAAATTTTTTGGTTAAATAAAGTTGGATATTTTAACAATCTAACGTGACGTTTTTAGAGAAGCACGTACACTTCAACCGCAGGTAAACCATGCAATAAAAACCAATACCGATAATAAATAATAAATACCAACTGTCTGTTGAATGATGTAATTGTCATCTTTAGGCACAGCAAAACCTATGACGTAATGTATACGGGCGCATCTTATTTCCAACGTCTTTAAAACATCGTAAAAACTTTATTTTTTGTGTGGAGAATATACTTTAGTAAAAGCGAAATCGGAATAGCTGAACAACCCTCGTACCTCATTGGACCAAATGCTATGATTATATCAGTGAAGTGGAAGGTTGCGCGGTAAAGGGCCCAACTCTCATACTCAAGCCGAACATCTAAAACCGACGAGAAGATTTTTCTCGCGATGAAGCCGCAGTACACTTCGCCGTGCTGTCAGATGGACACGTTAAGTAGTCGGTCTCGACAATCACATAATTATCTTTTTGTAGTTGTCGTTAAAAATAATCGCCTTATACCACGCACACGTATGTATTTACTTAAGTGGTTTGGCAATGTGAAACGAAGGTTTTTTGCCGGACTAAATAAACAATAAAATCAATAAAAAACAATATTAAATACAATAAACATTATACTTACTTTCAAAAGATGCTCAAGATTACCACAGCTTGAGATTTAGCTCTATCTTACAAATTTTTAATTCAGGTCGTAGGTATTGGTTCTGCAGTTGTCTAATTTATAAAGTAATGGATAAAGGTTTCAAAAAACACTAAAACATACACAAGAAGGGCGCCATCTGATTATGAAGCTTAATAATGATAATTAAATAGTTCAAATAGATTAAATGAATCTAATAAATCTGTCTGAAATCACTAATCAGAAAATGAAATCAGACCGATAAAAATTTAGTGCAAAATATTAGTTAATTTCAACAAAGTCAAAAATTTAGATTAATGAAAATATTAATAAAAACTTTCATAATTATTTGGTTCAATCTTACGGTTTTAATTAACTTTAAAATCATATTTATTTGAGAAAACACCGGAAAAAATTAAAAATAATAAAAGATTACAAATTTTAAACTCAAAAACATTCAAATAATAAGTCCCTACCTAAGAGCTCTTTTACTAATGAAATTTTAATGAATAAAAAGTTGTATTGAAATACATATAAATGAAAAACAAACTAAAATTATTACCAAGATTCAAAACGAATTTACATAAATGTTTAACACTCAAGAAAATACATAAATCACTATACCTTTAGTTCTCAATAATTCACAAATCAAACCAAAATGAACTGCACAGATACGACTCCTGCACACACCAAGCAATCGCCACAGGTGGAAACTGGAAGGTCCGTAGATTTTTGCTTTTCATTAATCAAAGATGCAATGGATTAACCCTCGTAATATCTGTATGTGGTGAACCATTATTTACGAATTCACCCCCAAAATATAATACCTGA
Organism: Agrypnus murinus; assembly: GCA_929113105.1. Lineage (NCBI taxonomy): Eukaryota > Metazoa > Arthropoda > Insecta > Coleoptera > Elateridae > Agrypnus > Agrypnus murinus. The sequence continues at coordinate 112,763,366 of OV816024.1, forward strand.
ACACAACCATAAACTTTCTCGCTGAAGAGAAAGTCTGTAATTATTAATTTATTTCGGTACGAAAATTGTTTAAACGAGAAGACGATACTGTAGACTGTATTAACATTATTACACTTTAATAGGAAAAGCTAGAATTTCCATTCTTCAAAAGCACAAACATCCGGAAAAGTATTTACTATATAACGGTACTTTTAATTAGCCGCAAATTTTTGATTAATATCCGGACACTTAATTAAACGGTATAATTATTAGCTGTAAATTTTCTTAAATAACTTTGCACGGCACCCGAAACCGGCAGTCGATCAAACTATACGAGAACTAAATTTAGAATTTTTTTTAATTCTAATTAACTAGAGTGAAACGGTAATTCTGTAAAGTCGACCGAAGTCAACTGTCTTCTCTAAAAGCTGGATCGAAAGTGTTTTAACATTTTGGACCCCTGTTTTACGCGGATGAACTATGCTTTTTCGCTAAAGATGTAGATCTAACCAGACCAATCAAAAGCCTATATCATTTTGTAGGAGCAAATCAAAACTTTGGCAAGCTTAGTCCACGTGCACTCCTTAGGGCGAATTTTATTAGTTTTTATGCGAGATTCTCGTCCTAATGAACCAAACTAAAGATTTTGTAGGGGCGTGAAAACGGAAACAAGCACACTAACATCCGCAGAAGCCAGACTTGCGGACCATGCAATTTTTAAGTTAAAACGCAGAGAGGCCAAACTGAATTCGTCAACACGTGTTAAATGTCACCTTCCAAACAAAAGGGGAAGTTTACTTTTTACCATGCTTTCTCAGAAGGCAGACTGGAATATTTATATAAAGCAGTATGAACTTAAATGCGCCACTAAATTTTATCAAGGTTTTTTTGACAACGCGACCAGTTTTAGCGAATACACGTAAACAAGCAAAGCACTAAAGACATAATTTATTACTTCAACGTCCTCTAATTTTATAGAAGTTCAAAAACAATCTTTTAAAGTATTAATTTGTAAATATATTTATAGGAACAAAATTTTAACTAAGAATAGAATATAGATTTGCAGGACCGAACTTTAGATTTTTCATAAATATACATGCAAAATTACACATATTTGAGACCGATAGAAAATATACCGTTACAAATGTTAAGTGCAATTAACATTTAAACAATACAAAATTATACAATATGGCCAATCCTACTAGGACTTCTACCGCCAATAGGTAAGGACCTTTAAGCCAATACAATAAATCTAGAAACTAAAAGTAAAATAAAACGGCTAAAAGAAATGAAACAAAAAGGGAAAAAGTATGGTGACATGCGAATAGGGACATGGAACACTAGGAGTATTATAGGAAAAGCAGAAGAAATAGTAGATGAAATGATAAAACAACATATTGAAATTCTAGAAATCACAGAAACAAAAAAGAAAGGTAGAGGGTTGAAAAGAATTCATAAAGGCTATTGGATATTTTGGTCAGGGGTGGATGAAAAGGAACATGCCCAAGGAGGAGTAGGTCTAATAGTTGCACCTAACAAACTAAAAGACATAATAGAAGAGAAATATATAAACAATAGAATACTAACAGTAAAAATAAAACTGGGGAAGGAAGAAATATGGAGTATGATAATAGCGTACGGGGAAAATGAGGATGCTAAAAAAGAAGAAAAAATTTAAAAAAAGTCTACAAAGACAAATAGATGATGGAGGGGAAAATATTATGATAATGGGAGACCTGAATGGACGAGTAGGAAACCAAAATAGAGGGATAGAAGACTATATGGGTAGAGAAGGAGAAACGATATTAAACAAGAATGGAGAAAGAACTATAGAAATATGCATGGAAAATGATCTAGTTATTGCAAACACAAGGTTCAAACATAAGAACATTCATAAATTTACAAGAGTAATGGAAAGCAGAAATGAAAGATCCATAATAGATTATTTCTTGATCAGTAAACGGAAATGCAGGAGACTATAAGATGTGAAGGTAACGAGGGAAGCGGAAATTGGCAGTGACCACTACATGGTTAAGATGAAACTAAAGAGAAGTGAAGAGGAGAAATTAGATAAAAGGAGGAAGAGAACAAAGGAGAAGATCAAGAGCCATAAACTAAAAGAAATGGCAATTAAGGAAAAATACCAAGAAATACTAAATAAAAAATTGGGGGAAAGAAAGGAAACAAACCAAATAGAAGTAAAATGGACACATTTTAAAACTAGTATAATAGAAGCAGCAAAAAAAAGTTGTGGAACAACAAAAATAACTAATAAAATATTATTAAAAAGACGACATGGTGGAACCAAGAAATCAAAATAAAGATAAAAGAAAAGAAGGACAGATGGAGAAAATACCTAGCGACAAATAATAAAAGAGATTATGAAAACGAAAGGAAGTAAAAGCAGAAATAAAAAGAGCGAAGCAAGAAGCATGGAAAAAATTTGGACATAAAATGACAGAAAACTATAGAGAAAATCAAAAACTGTTTTATGGAACGTTGAAACAATTGAAACAAAAGAAGGAATGTAACTTGGCCAACATAAAAGATAAAGATGGGAACATAATAACTGATGAAGAACAAATAATGGAGAGATGGAGACAATATTTTGAGGAATTAACAAACAAGGATCTAGAAATGTATGAAGAAATAAAAGAGAAGGAGGAAATAAATGCAATAGAAGAAATAGAAGTGAAGAAGGCAGGTGAAGGGTTTTCTTTAACAGTCTCAGGTTTTCAACTTGTCTACTATAATCAGATACATGTGTAAAGTTAGTAGTAGTAAGTAATATTTATTTAGCAACAATATGCTACAAAGTTTTGAAGGTAACAAATTAAAACCATGAACCCTCAATTTTATCAAAATTTTAAATTGTTTTATTTTATTATGGATGCGGTTATGTATTTTGAATGTCTTTAAAAGCACCTACCATAAGACGTTCGGTTGTTTGGCCTGTTGCGTAAAATAAATGGTACTTTACTGCTGTGTCCGATGAGCCTTGGTGTATGGAAATGTATGAGAACGATTTAAATAAAAATCAACACTCTACTAAATACTTTGTAGTAATAAGTGCTACTATTTACTTTTTTATAGAGAATCTCAAATACAACAATGCAAAAATTGCTTTAGTAATTATAATAATTATTATTTCGGCATAATCCTGATGGATGCTACTTTTTTCTAAAGTAAAACATACTTCTACCCATGGGCGAAGTCTTGACATAGGTCAATAAAACACCTTGTATTGTCTAAATAGCAAAGTTACAATACGGGAACATAACTAGCAGTAGGAGTGACCCGAATACTGTACACTCTATCTATCTGCTTCTCAAAATGCTTCATTAGTATGCATCAAAACCTCCAACAAAATGTTTGATGATTTGATTGTATTATTAATTGTAGCAATGGGTATTTCTGGCCCCTCATTACATGTCCTAAATATTCAAGTATCCTCTTTTTGATAGTCATCAGAATTTCCGGTTCATTTCGCACCCTATCAATGACCTCTATATTTGACATTCTTTCTGTCCACGATATTCGTAGCATTCTCCTATAGCTCTAAAGCTCGAAAGCGGCCAGTTTAATTAGGTGTATTTGCTTTAGTGTCTAAGTCTCTAAGCCATATAGAAGAGTGGAAAATACAGCACCGGATCATTCAAGTAAAGTATCGGGACTAATCATGACAGCATAGGAATTTTCTAAGTCTGACAAACAACGTGCGTACCACTTCAATACGTGTTTTTATATCTTTGGTTTGGCCTATGTTTCATGTTTTCCACTCTCCCAAATACCTGTATTCATTGATTCTGACAATGTCTGTGTTTTCAACGATCAATCAGTGTTTGCAATTATTGATTTAGTAACGACCATTACTTGATTTTATTAAAATTGATCTTCATCCCATATTACGGTACTTGACAGATGAATTAGACTCAACCAAAATTGTAATATTAAGATTCAATAATTTGTTAATTTGTTGATAACAAATGCTACTAAACCAAAGGTTTAGATTACACTTGCTTCGATTCATCTGTTTATTAAAGGTTATGCTATACTAATTAAATTTTTATAATTTTCAATGTGTTTTTTAAAACATATCAAGATAATATAATTTAATATATATTTTTTTGTTGATATTGTCTGTTATGATTACCGTATCATCTTCAAAACGTAAATTGTTGAGAATTTCACCATTTATAGATATGTCTTCTATAGAATTTGGTAAAGCTTTTTACAATATTACTTCGCAATAGAGATTGAAAAGTAACGGAGATAGCACGCATCCTTGGCGTACCGCACTCTGAATTTCGATGCTCTCGGTAAATTGATTGTTAGCTTTAATTTTGACAGTCTGATTCCAGTATAGACGAGAGGTAATCTCTCTATTACAACTGTCTATATTCTTATTATTTAGGATCTCCACTATTTTACCGTGTTGGGCCTTATCGAAGGCTTTTTCAAAATCATCTCTGAGTCAGCACTTTTAACCCAAACAAAGCCTTCCTCGTGCTGATACCGTTCTTGAAACTAAATTGTGCGTCACTTATCTTGCAATCTATTTCCAATGCGGGCAACAATATACACAACCACCAGCAGGATTTCCTGCGCATTAAATAAACTCTAAAGCTTAAAGGTTAATAACAAAAGTCAATTTGAGTTTTTCAAAAGTACTACCATAACAAAGCTAACAAAAAGCTCTCAAAACAATTACGAGCTAACAAAGAGCCTTAATAATACACCCAACATTTAAAACATTCGATAACTAATAGGAAGTTAACCACTCAAAAACAAAGAGCAATAATCCGAGAAGAAACTGCTAGTGGTAGATTATCAAGGAAAGATTATTGAAGAGGGTGCTTATAAACAAAGAAAAAGAACAATAAAACCAACCCATACCAGAAATCTAAGAACCCAATCCCTCAAGACTAAGCACCTGAAACCTAAAAACTACAAAACTAAATTAACCAATTCACAACATCACTATGGAAAAATATGGCAACTACATAACTATGACATTATATGAAAATAACAAACGAAAGTGACGTCATTAGACAGTCAACCAACCGCTCCATAGAGATAAAATAAACAAATTTGTAAATATGTGGATGTTACAAAACATTTCCAGTTAATCAAGTTTATAGTTATTTGCAACGAAGTCGGACATTTGGGCGCGACCGTTTAGGCGCGGGTCACTTCGGTGCGAAGACACCTCGGCGCAGGGACATTTTGGCGCGGACCACTCAATATTTGCCAATCACAATAGCTCGTATGTGCTGCCAGATTTAAAAAAAATCATTTTCTAAGCTGCTAAAGCATTAAAATAAAATTCATCTGCAAATCTCTGCATTATAAGCAAATTAGTAATAAGAGCTTAATTTGTTTATTATAAATCTTTTATTGTTTATAAGAATATCATGTTTCATAATCATGTTAAATAAATTTTAAAAAACCAGAAATTTTATAAAATCAATTAAATAAAATAGGAAAATTGACATTGAATATCGTACCACTGACAAATACGTGTCCCAGTTCACGAGTTTTGTCTCAATAAGTAATGCTTATAAATGGATACTACTTAGTGATTAGCACTGGTATAACGCAATTGACCCAAACCAAGCGAAGTTCTGGAATTAAGAAGGATTATGTGTGTACATAAAAATAAAAAAAGTTACTCTGATAATAGGGTAGCTTGTCCCAAAAATTTAGACTAAAGGTCCAAAAAAACTTTTATTTAAATATCTCCGAAAGTTTTACCCTTAATTTTCCAACTGCTTTCGGTCGAAGTGTGCTTGCGCCTAAGTGTCCCGGTGCCGAAGTGTGCCTGCGCCGAAGTGTTCTTGCGCCGAACTGTCCGGCGCCAAACTGCCCATGCGCCGAAACGGCCGCGCCTAAATGGCCGTGCCTAAACGACCGCGCCTAAATGGCCGCGCCTAAACGGCCGCGCCTAAACGGCCGTGCCTAAACGGCCGCGCCTAAATGGCCGCGCCTAAACGGCCGCGCCCAAATGTCCGGCTTCGTTACAAATAACTTGATTAACTGGAAATGTTTGCAATACGAAATATATCGTATGATCAAAAAGTCTTTGGAACGCAATAGCCATGGAATGTAACAAGCATCTTTAGAATTATTTACTTCTTCTGCCCGTAGTTTTTGTGAACTGCACAGTAGCGCTAAAATTTTGATTTTAGCGCTTTTGAACTATTATTTTATTGAATTATTATTTTGAACTGTTATCTATTGACTTGCCAGTAGTGAAGTAATTGTCAAAAATAATAGAAAGAAGTAATTTCATTGATAGCTTGTTAATTTCATGGCTGCCTTGATCCGTAGACTTTTTGATCATACTATATAATTAGCACTTTCAGTAATTCATTAATTGGTCAGATATTTAACAGGTCTTTCAACTAAATCGCCGTTTCATTATAAATATTTTACAATACTTGAAGAAAAATATTTTTAGGACCTTTAGAAAAACTGACAGGTCTGTTTATGTTAAAATTTACTTGTTAACTTACACGTCGTTATTTTATGCAGACTTTGATGGAACAAAATAGGTATGCTTTAAATATATTTTTTTTGCGTTGAATTATCTGATTAGTGTGTACCCTTATTAGAATTTCCATTAGCTGAACAGCGCATGTACTATAAAAGGGCATCCATTACCTCTGAGGCACTCCGCAAACCGAATACTTCACTTCATCACGTAATAAAATTAGTGCCATCGAAAACAATGTATAATTTGAACTTTCCACATTCTGTTATGCTCCACTGGTGATTTTATATACAAAATATGATCTTAGCAACTATGTCGCCACATGAAAATGCCTACATAAAATTGTCTAATAACAACAATTAAAGATTAAACTTTTCAATTTATTTCAGTTAGCCTTTGTTTCTACTAATTTTTGCATGATGCATCACAAGATTAGCAAAATAAAATATAGAAAAATATAAATAACCGTCTTCTTAATTTCAGGAAAACTACTTAGATCATTTAACATCTATCGGTAATTCTCTGAAAAATAGATCTTATGATTTTTAAACAAATAGATTTTTTAAGCTAATAAATGCTAAAACTTTTGATTATACTGTTCATAAAATAAATAATATCTTTTCCTTTAGGAGTATCTTCGTTATATTATCTAAAGTTAATTTAAATACTTAGCACATGTGTCTAAATATAATACATAGTGGGCCATGTGAATAAAATATAGCAAAAACTTTTACTACTATTAATAAAATATACTAGACATGATTTTTATTTAATGAGAATAAGGTAGATGTATAGGAAAAGATTTTACTATATTTTATTCACATTACCCATCTCTCTTTCATGAGATTCCTAGAGTGGCCTAAACTCTAAGTAAGCTCTCACACTGAGGCAATGTTCAACTAGCAACTAGAAACTGACAATAAGCAACAGACAATTTTATTTTGACCACCTCTCACACTGCATGCAGCAACTGATTCCTTTTAGTTTGTGTAGCAGCAATCTCAAACAATCATGTCATTCTCTAACAACTCTGGAAATGCGATTTTAATTTGGTGGAATTTATTTTAGGAACATAAATTTAATAACAACGAAGAAATTAGCGAAACTTGAATTTATTAACAGATTATTTAATTATATTAGATTATATACACCGTGTTCGTTGTAACATTTACTGTAGGGAATTAGTATGAGGAATCTGAGATGTGCCAAATAGTTCGTTCTCGAATAAAAGTCGGTGAAATTAATAGTTGCAATCGATAGTAAGATATTCTAACGTACTGTCCAAAAATATTACCTTTAATAACAATCTCAATTCTTCAGAAATTATAAATTCATGAATTATTTGCATAACATTAATTTAAAAGCCGAAACCTGAAAAGTCGACGCGACTTGCCTCCGTGGTTCAATAGTTAACATTTGGCTTGCTAAACCGCTCGGGCTCGTGGAATACAAGATCGAACCCCGTTACAAGCAATATTTTTTTTAAATTTTATTTGTCATTATTTAATAACAATTTAAATAATTTGTTATTTATTCGAAAAACATACAAGAAATAATAAATTAGAAATAAAAAATAATGATATGCAATTAGTAAAACCTGAGTTCAAGAATTCTCATTACGTATTTATTTCAAATTAAAATAAATAAAATGTAAAATAAGTACTTGTTAATAATGAAAATGTATTTAAATCTTTGGGCGTGTTCATAAACTAATATTGTAAATATTGGTTTCTGTAGTATGCAGTATGAAAAAGCATCATCAGTTTTCAATAATTATATTATATATAAGTTGTACAACCATCCGAACTTATTAAGTGCTAGATGAAGAATAATTCAATTGCGTCAGCCTTGCACGCAAAAATTTCTAACAACTTCCAATAACAATAATAAATCGTGTTATTTTTATGCTAAATATACATATGCACATTTCTTAATTAGACCGTCTTTAATTACATCAGCCACTGACCTCATAACCTTGACTTATATTTTGGCCACAATCATAGAACATTCCAGTAAATACTAAAAAATTAATAATTTACAAGTATTCCTAATATACTAATAGCATAAATAACAGTTTGTTATACACATATGTCTTTATGTTTCTAACAAATGCTGAATCGTCATGTCTGTTGTATAAAAATTCCACTTTCTCTTGATAATAATAATGCAAGTATTGCTCTATATTGACACGTTAAAAGCGGCTTTCGACATGCAGGGCATATAGCCGGCAACAAATATTAACGCAACCAGCAACATTTTTGTAGAATAACAAGTTGCTCCAATGTGAGACTTCTGATTAAATTCAATATAAACAACCCGATGGCGATAATATTGCGCGTTTTCAATTGCTAGTTGGTGATTGCTTATTGCTTTAGTGTGAGAGCCCCCTAAAATGTAGATATTTTAGCAATTGCTAACGATAAACCTCTTCCTGGGTTTCCAACTGCATTTATGGGAATTTGCAGTTCATAAATGAAAGATATGTCTAAAATTTCACGACTAGTTACTAGAATGTAGTTAACGCGCGGAATTTCCAATTTATGTTTCAAGTGATCAATACGCCTTGATTCACAAGCACTGTACATCTTAGACAGTATCTAGTAAATATCACTGACGGTTGTTATGTAGGTTGGAGTTGTGAAAATAATGAAAACTACAATTGGATTACACAACCTACAATTCAAATTAACAAGTATTTTATAAAATTAAATAGATAAACTAATATATCAGGTGTTAATTTTAACTGATGGACGCAAGAGGGATGGAGAGAATGCGGAGAAAATATTGGAAAAATTAAAACAAATATCCGTAGTAACCTTTACCGAATTCTTCCCACGTAGCGGATTTATTGAATTATCCTTTGGTGAACATGTGGGAAACTAGGTGAAGATATTTTAAATCATAATAATAGATAGCACTCTGGTCACAATAATATTGGTTCGATTTTTCTAAGAAACTGAGATACATAACATAGTCTAATTAAGTTATATTATGTATTTCATTGAGTTCTACAAATTAAGTTTTTGACAAGTTTATTGTTAACATTTTTCAATTTTGATTCCTTCCATTTGAGCGAATAAACCGTTAAAATGTCACCAATTATAGCTATCGCCATCATTTAGATACTTCTTACGTATTAAACATTTTTATTTTACTGCATATTTCCTTTAATGTTTTTTGTAGATCTTGTAGTTATCATTCCTTTATAATGTTTTAAGTTCTACTTATGCAAATCCGATATAAATTTCGATACACTTATAAACTTACTTGAAACTTCCGAACGCTCGTACCAATCCGATTTTCAGCACCTTTTTCTGCTTTCTGCAATTTGTCATACCTAATTTGCTAGATCGCCTGGTTTTTTACGTTTTCGGCAGAAGAAACTTCTCTTTAACGTTAAGATACAGAATTCAAGGATCGTCATCTGAACTCTCTTGAACAAAATGATTAAATCAAGCTTTTCTATTTGTTCGTCCAAGTGCCTCATAGACGCGTTTACGGAAATGATGTTCTACGGCTTCAACAAATCAATATTCAATTGTATCAGAAATTAAAGACAAATACTAGGCAACGGTTAGCAGTTGGACGGGGGAATTCATTTGTTTAAAATAACTATCATTGTAACGATAAGTTTATTTAAATTTTTGTATTTATAGTTTTTCTCGATTATTTAACTACTATTCCACAACGTTTCAGCCTACAAAGAGACAACTCCAAACTCTACAGCACTTTTATGAAAAGTATAATTGATAGGTACTTCCTATACGTATTAGTTATTTTAATATATTCAGGTTCAGTTTACAAACTTGTAAAACAAGTGTAGGTGCTACATCATTAATACATATTTAGAGAATGCACAACAGCTTTTCTACTTACCAGACTTTTCTGGACCAACACTTTTTTAACAGCTTTTCTAGACCATTTCCAGGACGTATGACGTAATGCGTTTTATTGCATACTGCAATTATTGGAATATTGGTTTAATTAAAAAAAAATTATATAAAATAAATTTCCGAATGCAAAATATGGACATCTACGAAGAACGAGTATCCATAGTAACTGATTACGTACTAAAACATTGTCCAGTTGATTGATTGTATTTGCGTCCGGTAAATAATAATTTTTTTCGTTGACCGTTTGTTAATGTCAATATTAATGAATGATTTTTTCTAAAAAAGGATGTATTAATGGACGTCATTAATACACTCTTTTTTATTAAGTAACTGTTTTGTGAAAAAAGGATGCATTAATGGACCTCATTAATACACTCTTTTTCATTAATAAACCCGTTTGTGATTTTGACGTTTTGATGATGTTTTACTTTGGGCAACCAGATATACGCACAAGTTTGGATTCGGTATTATTTGAAATTTTCTATCTTAAAATCGAAGAATTTTACGGTCAACGAAAAACTGTTGTAATCAATTCGTTTGTTAATGAGCAACTAATGATCTCAACTATTAAAGGCACTCACTCCCTATCGCTCGTTCGTGCTTTAAACAGTTTCGATCATTAATCGCTTTCATTAACAAACTAATTTATTAAATAACTATTTACAATCATACTAGACTGTTAAATCGCATTTTCTGGACTGAAAAGTTTGACGTAAAACTGACAAATGTGACACAGTATGAAATAAAAACTATTATGCTTTATTACTATAGTAACTGACTTAAAATGCTAAAATTCAAAAATTTGACTTTAGGTTCCACATTTGTATGATAATAGTATATTATGGGACAAGTGGTTGAAATAAAATTTCAACGTTGAGAGTGGTTTTTTTCAACGAGCGACAGCGAGTTGAAAAAAGTAACTCGGGACGTTGAAATATTATCAGCCACGCGAATTAACGTTTCTTGTCGTTGAAGGGCGTTTTTAAAAATGGTACTTTATTTTAAAAACGCAAAAGACGGAGCCCAAGTTACAAAATAAACACAGTTTATTGTTAAGTACAATAGGATATTTATTCGTAGTGAATTTATACAATATGCACTTGCATAATCACTTAAATACTATTATACAATTTTAACTAAAGCTGGGAGTATTGCTTGAAAGAAGGTAAACATCAATTAACGTTTCTATCTTCCAAGCTTCGTTGTAACTCAGTCTGAGCTGTCCCATCAAGTGCTGGTCTTTATATACCCTTTCTGTGGGTGTGAAGTCCTCCAAGTGACCACACGTGGCCGTGGGCTGTGCCTACGTGATGATAGCGTTCTACTTCCTCTAGGAATCCATAGAAAATGCATTAGATACAGTTCTGAGTATTGCAGCTGCTTGTTATGCACACACGTGGCCGTGGGTTTGATACTGCACCTGCAATCGTGGGCGTTCCGCTTCGAGGCGTTTATCTCGCATACATTTAATTAGGTCACCACTTGGCTTGAATAATGATTAAATGTTAACTCCTCCTACGCAAGAATGAAATATGCTTTGAAGAAGAATATTTCAGTGGTCATAATAAAGTGACTGGTTTAATGAAAAGTAGGAGGTGTCACATTTCACAAATATATTGATAATAACAAGCATGCATAATAAGGCAGTAAATAAAATAGTACTTAGTATATGGAGATTACGTAGATACATAATAGAATACATAATATGAATATAGAACAGAGTAACAATGATAATGTATGTATATATATATATATATATATATATATATATATATATATATATATATATATATATATATATATATATATATATACAGTGAGGATTTTATTTCACTGAACATCAGCACTATTAACCCTATGTTCAATTTTAAAAGATCCATCTCAACGCATTGCAAGCAATTACAACATATCCAGTCAACCTCTGATAAAACAACTGCCATTAATAAAATTAAAAAGTGTCAAAACTGATTTATTTCAGTCGCACACTTGCCTCACACTGTTATTGCAATTGAACCAGCGTACAATGGCAATTTTTTCATCTCGTAAACACATGCTGCAAACCACAAGTGCAAAAACCTTGAAATAAATCAGTTGTGACACTTTTAATGACATTAACCTGGACATTAATGGCAACCGTTTTCAGAGGTTGCTTAGATGTTGTAGATAATTGCTTGCAATGCGTTGACATGGATCTCTTAAAATTAAACATAGGGTTAATAGTGCTTATGTTCAGTGAAATAAAATCCTCACTGTATATATATATATATAATACTAATACTAATGTGTCATTATAATTAGGTTAGTATTGATAATAACAATAATAGTTATGTTAAAGGTGATCTGCAGTGGACCAGGGGACTTGAAGTTGGGTTAAAAGTTACATTGTCGGGTTCTTTAAGGGGTGACGTTAGTTGATACATTTTGGTGGCAAATAATCTGCGTTTGTGGTATACAAAGAAAATAAGACTTATTGTTATGATAGTCATGATCAGCGTGAGAATTAAAGGGCCATAATGTAATGGTGTATATCTGATAGGAGTGATACGTTCGAGTGTAGACATGTCCTTTGTTAATTTCGCTTGATTCTGGATTAATTGATGAACTGATAGGTGATAGGTCAATTTTTGTAATTTCGGGTACATGGACTGAATCGGGTTGCAATTGTCCGATGGATGCCATAGCGATTTGTTTCTCTTCTAGGGAAGATGATTGAAATGTAGCCAAAAGTTCGTTTTGATTGATTAGAACGGAACAGCCACTGGTAAGATGGAGTAATATTGATCCAGTAATGGTCTTTCGTGTTATAGAGTCGATACATCTGCTATCGATGATCGTTTTATTAGGGGAACTAATGATCCAGGTGGATCGATTTATTTTTATTACTTTTGTCGTATGCAATTCAAATATGACAGGTTGACCGTTTTGTGCTTCCTTGAAGGCTAATAATTGTGTTTCGCACAATTTGGAATTTGGGATTGTGAAGTAATTTATTTGTGAACAGAAATAATGTGAAGGGGTTATTTGCATACATTGATTATCGGTGATGGGAATGCTAAAGTCGGTATTAAACAGTATGGTGTTGTAGATGGGAATGACCATTTGAAATTGGTTGTTGTGAGCAGCAGGAAATGGGATTAGTCTTTGTAGTTTGTTTGAGATTTGAGATAGTATCGATAACAAATCGTTATTATCAATTAAAGATAAATGTAGCTGATGGTTTTGGGCAAAGGTTAACGAGGTTTCGAGATCCATACATGTGGTGATAAATAGTTGTAAAGATTGAATTGATTGATCTAATACAGTGAACGTATTTAGGATTTTATTGAGATTTTTACTTAGAAGATTTTGGTTCTGTGCGAGGGTTACAATATTGGTTTTGAAGGTGTTGATTGTATCATTTAAAATTTGGGCTTGTTCTTGTAGGATCATTTTTTGAGTATCGATAGATGTTGTCAATTTTTGGATAAGTTCTTCATACCGTCGACCGTCGTCAGCGTCAAGGTTAGATTTCAAAAGGGATATATTTCAGGTTTGAATGAATTGAGTGATTATAGGCTAGGATACAATAATAAATTTGTCTTTCTTCAGGTGTGTTTTCTAATAGTCGATAATGTTCGAGAAGCGTAGAATGTAAACGTTCTACTGTAGCATTAGATTGATGGTTATAGGGGGTGGTTACATGTAGTTTAATTCTGTGCAGTTCAGCAAAATTTTTAGAGGTTGTTTATCGAATTCGCCGTCAACGACTAATATTTTCGACGTGGTATAGGTTATAATGGAATGCAATAATCGGTCTACAACATCTATGATGCTACTTGATTTTAAATAGTAGGTTTGATCAAATTTTGAAAAAGAATCTATGAAAGTAAGATATTTTTCATTATTGATGTGAAATATGTCCATGTGTACAGTGTGAAAGGGGCGATTAGACGTAGGGGTCAGATTTAAAGGTTGTTTTAATTTTGTTGATTAAAAACTTGTATTAATCCATGTCAATAGTGGTTGAATGTATTTGTCGTGGTAAAATAGTTTGTATTCAGAAAGCATTGTAAATTGTAAGGGTTAGGATGAGGTTCTGGAGTTTTTGATTATTTCAATGTTTATAGTATCATCATTAATTATCAAGGGGTGTATTAGCGGTAAACTAAATTTTTATTACGTATGGCGATGTTAAAATATATTATACAGATGAATGGTTGAAGTTCAGAAAGTTTAAATAAATATTTGTAGGTTGAAATTGGTCCTTTTTATGTTAAAATAAAAATTGTTTTATTGGGAAACGATTTCCAGGAAAGTTTTTCCATTAATGGTTCTAATAATTATTTTCAGGTATGGTTCGATTTAATTTCTATCATTTTTAAGTACCATAAAATTTATGAGTTTTATTTTAAAAGCAAAGTTGAAGAAGGTATTAATTTATGTATTACGTATGTTTATTATATGCATTTAAATATTCTTGGGTTAATACAGTTGTCTGAAATTGACATTTAGTTAGAAGTATTTATAAAATTGGGTAAATTAAATTGTTAAAATTATTTGAAAGAGTAAATTTGTTAATTGCAGTTTTATTTATTTTATCAAAGTAATCATTTGAATTTAATAATTCCTTGCAGCAAGAATTATCAGTAAGTAACTTGAGATGAACAGACAGCTGGTCTCGTTTTAAAAATAGATTTCGCTGTAAGTGTGACTATGGAGGTCACGTTAGCGTAATATAAAGATCTATCTACTCTTGTTATCGTTGCAATGTGTGCAATTTGAATTTTGCAAAGGGAATTTTGTTAATTGTAAATTGTAAATTTTGTTAATTGTGTTAAATCTCTTTAATAAAAGTATTTTAGTTTCGGTATTTAAATCGTGTTCAGTATTCTTTGCCTGTTAATAGTCATTTTAATCTACTTGAAATTTAGTTTGTCAGATGATTATTTCATTTTGGGTTTTAAATATGTAAACCGTCTATTATTTATTCTAAGAGGGATTATTTGTTTATTTTGATCTTGAAATTTTAGGTATTCCATTAGTTGGTGGTTATTTCTTTTCAGCCAAGTTTTGTTATGACTTGAATTTTTATTGGATTTCGTAGTTTTCTTCGTTTTGCGTAAACTATTGTTATATTTTCTAGCATGTATTTTCTTTTTCGTTTTACGAAAGCTGTTTTTGAGTGGTTTGTTTATTGGGGTCTGTATGCTTTTAATCCGTTTTGACTTTGGGTCAAGTTTCGCTTTATAAGATTTGCGTTTTTTGGGTCTATTTCGTAAATTTTGATTTTTATAGCTGTCAAGGTTATTGATTTTGACTCGAATAGGTTTTGAAATAAAGATTTCTGTATCATTTAAATTTGATTGATCCTTCGGATTTGATTCTTGAGTTATCGTCGGGACAATGTTTTCTCTATTTGGTTGAGTTAGAAAATTTGGAAAATGAAAAATATTTTCGAAGTCGTTATAATAAGCATTGTTTGAAGCTGATTTTTCTTGAACATTTTTATGTTGTTCCGACAGATTTTGTGAAGGAAAATTATTTTCACGTTGATTAAAACTAATATATGTTGGGTCAAATTGCGGAGTGAAGTTGTTTGAAGTATTTAAAATTTTGGATTTCTTTGAAGCGGGATTTTCGAAATAGGATGGTTGTATTAATATAGTTTCTTTAAGAGATGGTTCGTTGAAAAAGAATGGTACTACGGTTTTTCCGTTTCGTTGGATATAATTTCCACGAAAATTGATGCTTGCTCCTAATTTTTTCAACAGGTCGTTTCCAAGAACGCCAATATAATTGGAATGAAAATTAAGAAGGTATACTAAATGTTTTCCTTCTATTTTATCGAGTAAAAGGGAAATAGGAACTGTTGCTACTTGATTGTGATACGTTGTACCGTGAGAGGTTGTAATTTCAAAAGGATATTCAAAAATGGATTCGGGGTAATGTTTATAAACAAATTCGGGTGAAAGGATAGTTTTGCTACTCCCTGTGTCTAGTAAGAGTTTTTCATTTGTTTGGGGTATAATTATAAAGGGTGTAAATGATTTAGGGTTAAATGTAAAAGATTTTAATTGTTTTCCGAGGCTTCTTCGCGAAAATTTTCGTTAATTTCTTCTCCGTGGGTCTCATGGTAGTGGTCGTATTCAAAGTCAGTGTTAATTTGATTAACAGGTGGGATTTCTTCTTGAAATTCTATTGAATATAATTCTTCAAAAAGGAAATTTCGTGGTTGGGGACTTGGTCGAATAAAATTAGGTTGATTTATATTTCGATTGAAATTTGGATTAGGGGGTCTCATGGATGTATTAGGATGTATCGGTCTCGGTTGAATGGTACTAGCTTGCATTGATTCTGGCCGATTTTGTGGTTGAAAATCTCTTTTGGGTGCAAACACATTAGGTCGGGAATTATTTCCAAACTGCTGAGTTACTGGATTAAATTTAAATTGATTTGTAGTATTAATATTTGGTTTGAATTGATGAGTGGGATTAAAATTAGGCTTAAATTGTGGCAATACGTTCTGGTATGATCGTGGTTTAAACTGAGGGGGTTGTAAAGTTGGTTGGGGTTTATTGAAATTGCTTAGGGGAACTGGTTGTGGTAAAAACTTAGGTTGTGAGTTATTTTGTTGTGTATTTTGAAATATCGTATGTCCAGTTCTTCTTTTATATAACTTAAGGCTACTTCGAGCGATGTTGGTGCTCTACTACGAAGGAAACTTCCAAAAGGTTCGGAAAGTCCTCCTAAATAGGTCTTAAGAGCTAAATCTTTAGCATCTCGGGCTTGGTACTCTTTTATTTCTGGTATTTCCGAGCCTAGTGCAATTTTAGAATTTAGTATGGCTAATAAGGATCTAATTCGATTATAGAATTCTACGGGAGATTCTCGTGATAATTGTCTCATACGAGACAGATCGATCCGGATGTTCAGTTCCGATCGTTGGTCTCCAAAATTACTAAGAAGGGTGTCTTTTAAAGAATACCATGAATCAAATACTTGTCCAGTTACGACCTCTAAGGCTGGGCCTTTTAAGCGGTTGCGTGCTGAGGAAAGTAAAAGTCTGTTGATATAAGCCACTGGATCGTGTGGTTGCCAAAATTGGCAGAAAATGTCTTCTACAGCTCGAATATATTCAGATAATTCGACGGGGTTTCCGTCATAGGTTGGAATTTCATTTAAAAGGCTTGTATGAAAGCCAGGTGGGTAGCCTACACATTGTTGGACAATAGGGGCTGGTGTTACTTGGGGTTGTGCTTGAGGTTGATTACCTTGTGCCATTGTAGTATGGCTTTGCTTGCTGATCGATAATTTAGATGGACGTAAACTTATCGGTCGTGGTGCAGATCTTACAAAAGTTTTGTTAATCGGTAATTCAGTTTCACTAGCTGATGACGTATCAGTATTAATCATGAAAACGATTAGTAAATCGTTTGCACTTTAAAAATAAATACTTAAAAATTCTATAAATTTGTTAACAAAGTTTGAAATATTCAAAAATGAGTTTTATGTTAGTAAGGACCTATTCAAGGTGCCTACCCATTGCTTGCAAGTGGGCTGGAAATTAAGTATCACTAATTGATACACCAATCCGTCTCGCTTACTACAAGCAACGTGATCTTAAATCTAAAGGTGCCTACCCATTGCTTGCAAGTGGGCTGGAAATTAAGTATCACTAGTTGATACACCAATCCGTCTCGCTTACTACAAGCAACGTGATCTTAAGTCTAAAGGGTTTAGTATGTATTAAACTTAAAATTAATAAATTGTTAATCTTGTTTGATATTTGTTTGCGCAATGCGCCTTTAACAATAATAATTGATAGTTAGTTTCTTACTCTATCTTCATTGTTGGCTTGAATTTTGCCGTTAAGATGACTCCAATAGTCAGGAATGACTCCAATAGTCAGGCTTCTGCAGCAGCTGTGCGTTCTTCGGGCGATGCTTGTCCCTTGGAAACGGCGATGCTACGTACAGGTGATGCTCTGGAAACGGCTACGGTCTCAGGCGATGTTTGTCCTTTGAATCGCTGGTTCCCAGATGCTGATTCGATAGGCAAATGAAGACTTAAAAGCCAAGGAACTCGACGGTGCTTTTAATTTTCGAAAAACGGTGTCTTGAGCCCTTTTGCCTATCCTACCGACTGCGCCAATTAACGTTTCTTGTCGTTGAAGGGCGTTTTTAAAAATGGTACTTTATTTTAAAAACGCAAAAGACGGAGCCCAAGTTACAAAATAAACACAGTTTATTGTTAAGTACAATAGGATATTTATTCGTAGTGAATTTATACAATATGCACTTGCATAATCACTTAAATACTATTATACAATTTTAACTAAAGCTGGGAGTATTGCTTGAAAGAAGGTAAACATCAATTAACGTTTCTATCTTCCAAGCTTCGTTGTAACTCAGTCTGAGCTGTCCCATCAAGTGCTGGTCTTTATATACCCTTTCTGTGGGTGTGAAGTCCTCCAAGTGACCACACGTGGCCGTGGGCTGTGCCTACGTGATGATAGCGTTCTACTTCCTCTAGGAATCCATAGAAAATGCATTAGATACAGTTCTGAGTATTGCAGCTGCTTGTTATGCACACACGTGGCCGTGGGTTTGATACTGCACCTGCAATCGTGGGCGTTCCGCTTCGAGGCGTTTATCTCGCATACATTTAATTAGGTCACCACTTGGCTTGAATAATGATTAAATGTTAACTCGCGTTCCATATACTATTTTTTCTTCGAATTTTTAGTAAATTAATGCACTTTAGAAAAAAATATTTCATTTAAGTGACAAAACATGACATTAAAGTGACATTTCTCTTGTCAGCAATTGAATGTCGAACAGTCGAACAGAAAAATACTTTTTTCTACTCGTGACATTGAAATCACTCATTTTGAAATTGATAACGATGGTTGAAATCGCATTTCAGCGACCACCTCAAAACCACTCTCAACGTTGAAATTTTATTTCTACCACTTCTCCCATAATATACTATTATCCAACACCTCTTAATAAAGAGGGCTAAAACTTGATGTTTGCAAGCAATTACAGTTGATGTTTACTCACTTGTGGGTAGAAAAACATAGTTGTACTTACATTAGAATGGTGATTGGCTGCTATTATAGGTAGCAATCAATCAACAGCTTACATTGCATAATATTATTAAAATCGAGTCATCGAGCTTGAGTATTAAATTTATTACTGTCAAAAACTACAGACTAATAATAAATTGCAAATTCGATATTTAAACTTAAATAAAGAGGTGTTGGATAAAATTTTGTATGGCACCCGTGAGTTAAGGACATTATCCACTTAGAAAAATTAACCGTTAGTACCGGAGCGATTAACTTAATACGTGCTCACCGTTCTCTTTCATACGGGATCAAGTACATTGTCCATCATTAGGACTATTCCCTAACCTAGGTTAGGTACATCAGAAACCTCCAGCCTTCTTTCATGACTTCATAAGTTCCTTCACCAAGCCCGATCGAATTTAACTTCAAATGTGGCAGGACTTGGTTTTTAAGCGGTTTTGCCACCCCGATCTGCCAGTTTTAGGCCTGGTGTGCCCCTGACAAAGCTTCGTTTCGAGGCTACTTTATAGGGCCCATCAAAGTAGCATCCCGGTGTGTACCAGTTAAGGTGAAGTTGTCTTGAACGTGAGAGGCTATGTATCTCCGCATCAACGTTCCTTAAGGGTAGGTTTCTAGACGATTTCTGAAAATCCGACGACTGGAACTGCATAGCCAAAGCCGGACCTCCATACTGTCACCTCCGAAACGCTACCTGGTGGCATGCAGTTTCTCATAGGTCAGCGGACGAACTTTCTGGCGGAGATAAACTTCACTTGATTCACCTCCATTCGTCTAGGCCAGACAGCGGGATACTTAACTCCATAAAAGATCCTGGCGTCAGGTAAGAATCAAACCACCCACACCGGACCCTCTTGTTAGCAGAGCTTCCTCCGCAACGTTTTAGAGTCATCGTCGAGAAACACTTAGGTGTAACTCTACCACACATTTCATTGTGATAGCGTCATCCGTTACCCAGACAGGCCTGGGATTGGGTAAACAACAACCAGTTCTAAAGGTGAACGCCATGTGGTCTACCCACAAGCTAGTCTCGGATCCTAGTGCTTCCCGACACCTCTCTCGACTGCCCTTCCTCCGCCTTCGAGCTAGTCCCGGATACTATTGGAGTCCGACACCTCCAGCGACTGCTTGTCCGTTCACCCTGAACAGATACAATACTGTAACAGATACAAAATCACTAAAGAGAAGGTTATATAGTGGAAACATCTCTATCGCAACTGTTTATACACTAAAGGTCCATTAGGGTGTTCGCAACTCTTATAAACTGCTGCGGTTTAGGTCTTTAAGGAGTTTATAAAGCAAGTAGAAATGTTTCCGTTACTAAATTATATAAATTGACATTATATAAACTTAGTGATCGTCAAGCTGGTTACTAGTGCATAAATAAAAATGTTTATTGGGTATGTAACATAATATGTACATTCACAGGGTTTTATAAAAATCTGTGTTTATTTCTTGATCTTGTTATGAAATGTACTTTATTGATTCAAGTTTATGAAATAGACCTGTTGGAATCCTTTACTACGTCCACCGATACCAGTGTGTTCTTTATGAACTAATGAAGAAATGCTCCAGTACAGATTAGTTAAATAACTTAAATGTTATCAATTGCATGAATTATTATCGATTGATAAGTTACAGCGTCCTTTTGCACAACTTTTCTTATTTCGGTACTTTCCGCAGTCTTAGTGAGTACAAGATTATCGAAGAAACGTTAAAAGAAGTTTTTATGACGCCTTTTGTTGTTCCAATAACATTTATAATGTTTTAATTATCACAGAACAGATTTTGTCTTTTAGTTTATTGAGTCTTCTTGTTTTTCAATTTCTTTCACATGAAATCATCTTTTGACACACAGTCTTCGTATACAGATTTTTCAAAGTGGCCAACAAATTGTAGCTAGTGAAACAAAACTAAAATTTCACAAACGAAACAAGGCCCACGTTGGACCGGCAGTGAAACAAAGCTTTTTTAGCCACGTTAAAATAACAACAAACTATAAAAATTTTATATAAAATAATTCATATTTACTGTATCTGAAAACTCAAAATATCTGCCACAGCTTGAGATTTAAACTCTCTCTTACAAATTAATTATACAAGTCGTAGGTATTGGTTCCACAGCTGTATAAATTGTGAAAAGGAATAGATAAAGGTCTCTAAACACACATAAAAACTCACAAAAGGGCGCCATCTGGTTATGAAGCTTAAGTTATTAATTATAAATAATCAAACAAAGATGTAAATTGAATAAGCATTAAAAATTATTAAATTCATTAACCAGAAAATGAATAAAATATTTAGTTGAATCAAAAATTTTGTTAATTTAAAATTTTGAAGTAAAATGATGCAGAGCATTCATAACTAATATGGTTCCGTTTTCTAGATCCTTAGTTTTGAATTAATAACATTTATTTAATAAGGAGAAAAAATGTTTAAGACATAACAGTACATATAATTAAGAAATAAAACACACCTCATATATTTATTATAAGTCTAATCTATAGTCTTTAGATCATAATTATACCAGAGTAAATCAATAAAAATTCATCTAAGACCTTTCATGAAATAACAAGAATAACCTAAAAGTTTATGAGATCGACCACAAAAATTATTCAAAAACATTAATTCAGATTTTTAAATTTGTATTGACTTGTTTGAATAATTTTAAAATACATTAAAATTTAAAGATTTCTGAATAGAGTAGAGAGCTCTCTTCCTAAAGATAAATTGCAACATTCTTTAACTAAAAGATTCTTAACTAACTGCATTATAAAACAGTCCTGAAAAATACGGCACCTTTAATTATATCCACCAAACTCATGGAATACGAACAGATCAGTCCAGTAGAAATTGGAAATTGGCCTCTATTGCGGAAAATTGTTGTTAAATTCGGCGATGTCTTGAAGTGTTGAATTTCAGTACCAGAAATACGATTCATTTTAATTATTGTCATCAGCCCATATGGTTTCATAAAGTAATGGGGTCGAGCACGCAAAAAAACAAGATTTTAAATTGTTCATACGTAATAACGTATTTACTTTCATTTAGAAAATAACGATAATGTTTCGGAAAGTTCAATTGTTTTTTAATCACATGTAGCACTAAATGCGTTTAAATTCTCTAAGCGGAATTTTAATTTACAAAAGCACAGGAGTCGATCATTAAATTCGAGATTGCTTTAAATGATTTTTCTTTCATTAACAAACAGCACTTCTCTTAAGAACAGGCGAAACACAGTAATTGTGATTACAGGTTCTTCACCAAAGAACAAACCCGCTATTGTTTATCCACAAAAATTATAAGTTTTTCTAACACCACTTAACGGAACGTAATCTTTTCAAAAAGGATTTGCACTTTATACCGAAAGAACATTAAAACTGTAACCACTATATGTAGAATATCTTTCAATTCTAAAGGATTAATAAACTGTAATCCGGTAATATTGATTCAAAATCGATCAATCAATATACATCGGAACTCAAACTATGAAGCAGCACAAGTTCAGTGGTCAATCTCCATATCGACCGTTCGCTGTCAGGGTTTTATCGTAAAAGGTCCCGCGCCAACCCCAACGAGAGCTTTTATTAACTTCGGTCCCGTAACTACGCGTGAATACATCTGTTTTTATGCAGCAAGGACGCTTTTTGCTTGACCTTCTATAGGATTCTGGACTCTAATACAAAAAAGTAGAACCGCTGGAATTCGCGCGCCAAACTTATGCGGTGGTACAGCGTCTGGCGTGTAGACAAGATTCCTACGCCGTAAACTGACTTAAATTTAAAACGCAGATCACTAACAAAGGGAATTATATTTTCAACTTCTATATTTTTATCAAGGTCTCTCTCAAAGCAATTAATATTATACCAAAATGCAATTTAGCAAGATACGAAAAAGACAACATCTTTATGACGCTACATTCATTAATTACCTCGAATATGAAACAATCTTTTCTTAAAATGCTTGTTTAAATAAAACGCAGCCCTACAGGACCGAACTTAAGATTTTTAATGAGAATAAATACAAAATTCTGCATACTAAATGCCAGTGGAAAATGTACCCGTTGCACTCGCCCACTCGTCAAAGAAAAAAGAAAAAAACAATAAAAAAGAAAAGCTAAGAAGCCAGTCTTGTCTTATACTTAAAGCTAACAAAATGCCAAAAGGCATTCGAAGATACCATACTAATATCAAAACCAAAGCACACCCAAAAGTGCCTAACGCCCAAATCTACTAGACCAAAAGTGTCTAAACATTCAAAAAGGAAAGAGGAAAGGAAAGGGACTATCCGACTAGGAAGATAGAAAGGACCGAAGGTAAGGAACGCCGAATAGAGCTGAAACGAGCCACCCTAAAACAAATGTCCTCACAGAACATTCAAACAAAGCCGAAGGTGTTGGAGAAGCCAGACGCACCAACGGGGACCCCAATAGTCATGTACTAGGAAAATCAAAAACGTAATCATACTCAGAAACACCTACCAACATCATAATCTAAAACGAAATCTAGTACGCACACAAGAGAGTGTAACAGCAAGGTGCCGCTTAGAGTACCAAAAGGCAACACCCCGTAATCTCAGGTCTACAGCAGTCCGATATGGCACTAACTGCGCCTTCACTGATCGAGAAGAAAGAAGGAAGAGAAAGAAATAAAAGAATAGTAAACAAAGCTGGAAAAGGAAACCTACACAGATAGTACTCCACCCTAGCAGAAGCCAGAACAAGAACCAATCCCCCACTAAACATCCACCGTCCAGCGTTAGGACCTCCTTCTACCGTCAGGAAAGGTTCAAGCCCAACCACTACCAAAACAAAGCACTAACCGCCACCAGAAGAACGTCACTAAACTAAAAAAAGTAGTCAACACTACCCATTCGTCACCTCATTCACTCAAAATACCTATACAAGATAAGTGTATACCAAACGGTATACCAAAAATAAAATTGAAGATCAATACCTGAACGAAATGACTTCCAACACGTAAACCATAACTGAAAATCAGACGATATAGAGTTACTAAAACTCCTTTTAAATTCTAACCTAGGATAGGTTACCTATAACTATAAGCTAAGTAACTTAAGGTTGATAAAACCTCTCCAAATTAAATATTTGCAAGTAGATAGATTAAAGGTTAATAAACCCTTATTATATTTACTAATAGAATATGTTAAATCTTAACCAACGATTGGACGACTTAAGGTTATTAGAACCTTTTCAAATGGTCACCAAATTATATTGGGTCGTAGCTATTAACTGAAAGACATAAGGTTAATAAACCTATTCATATTAGCTGAAGTTCGTTAACTGCAACGAATAACTATATAACTGAAGCTTAATAAACCTTTTCATAGAGCACACTGACTATAACTACAAAGTAGATGATTCAAGGTTCATAAGCCTTTCCATATTATCTGGCTCAAAATGGTATAAGCCTCTCCAAAACATTATGTCACCAGACAAAAGAAGCTCACACCAAAAACAACGAACAGTTGTCTACTTAGAGAAATTGTTAAAAGCTCTACTGAAACGGAGAAAGAAGGAAGCACAATAATGCCTTGTTCTAAAAAGAACATTTTCCAATATTACTTATTCGCTCACTAAAACGACAGTAACATAGTGCGCCACACGCACCAAAACGCAAGACGTTACAAACGGCTGTGCAAACTGAAATCCCACAAAAGGATATGGAAGTGGGTCTATATCCCACAAAAGAGATGGTAACTCCAAATAACCACACAAAACAGCACAGGGACAGCGAAGAACTAAAACCCAGTGAAAGGGTACGATAGTGGGTCAATATCCCACAAA
Organism: Agrypnus murinus; assembly: GCA_929113105.1. NCBI lineage: Eukaryota > Metazoa > Arthropoda > Insecta > Coleoptera > Elateridae > Agrypnus > Agrypnus murinus. The sequence goes on from OV816024.1 coordinate 112,788,603, forward strand.
AAGAACGATAACTCCAAAAAGGAATAATTTGTCCTGAAAAGGACACACTGAATAGGGTGATCTATAAGGAGCGATAGATCGAAGATATACTTAAACTGCACAAAGCAAAAGATCTCACAAAGAGCACGGTTCCCAAAAGAACCAACAGATTGAATGGTCATCAAAGACCGGTAGGACAAAAGTCCTCAAAGAAGGTAGTCGAAGGATGGTAAGGAAAGAACTACCTTATCTTTACCAGACTTTTACTGGAACCCGACATCGGTGAAGGAATTTCTAGAGCGCATCCCACCGCGCTATAATAGACAAAGTCTAAGACAGAAGGTTGGAGAAATATAATTTTCTCAAAGGGGAGAGAATATTTCATAAAAGAAACGTACAAATTTGATTAGTCAACAAAGTGACTCGAAGGACCAGAAGTCCTTAGGGGAAAAGTGGCCAAAAGATTGTAGGAAAAGGACCACAAATGCTTTACCGGACTCTTACCGGAACCCTACATCGGTGAAGGAATTTCTAGAGCGCATCCCACCGCGCTATAATAGACAAAGTCTAAAATTCAAAAGAAGTCATAACCCGAAGACTTGTTCTGAAAAGAACACGACCTCAAAACTCGATACGATAACACAAATCTGAACACAAAACTATCTCAAAATTCGCAGACCCTAGGTCAAATACTAATATCTCAATAGGACTTTGTGAATGGCCAAATTATACCACCACGCAATTCTTTAATACGCACTGAACTGAACACCATAAGGTCACTAAAACCTTCTCAAATTCTCAAATGTCAAACAAATTCCAACACAGGAACACTCATACTGAATTGTCACACCAAACTGTAACGCTACTGAGCGGTACATACGAAGCACCCTGTACTTCAAAAAGCAAAACGGTAATCGCGGTGATCAAAATCACCAAACGGTACGGAACAGAGACCAAAATGCCTCCAAAAACGCAGTACTAAACTATACTGCAAAGCGATACTGTAAAGAGACTCTAATTATCTTCAAAAACGCAATACAAACGGCACTGCAAAATGATACGGTACGATATTGCCTGAACGGCACGGAACGGTAAATGGCACTTGCCAATGGTACGGTAAAGAGACAGAAACTATCTCCCAAAAGAGCAGTACGGTACACGACTGTACTGCAAAACGATACTGTAAAGGGACCACCCAAAAAAACACAGTACGAAACAATACTATACTGCAAACTGTATCACTAACGATACACAAATCGGTAAATGGTGGATGACAACGGTACAAATAAAAACTGAACGACATCACCAAAACCCAACACACTCTAACTTCAAAAATGGTTCAAAACCACCAGACCTAATAGATCTCAAACAGATTTATAATTTAGCTTTTAGAAAAAGCTCATGGAAGTTCAACGAACTTAAAATGCACAAGGACTCAAAATCCCAACAGATGATTATGTTTTCTGAATATTCACAATGAAGTAATAACTTCACACAAATTTCTAAATAGACAGAACTGTCAAAATCGGTAAATATACTGGACACAATCGGGAAAATTGTCTTACACCCTGCGTGATTTCCGACCAACCTACCAAGAAACACCCAAGGGATAAAAGAGTATCCCCTGTACACGCTTCACTCAATCACACTCCCACACAAGAATTCCACGAAGATATTCAATCACTCAAAAAGAAGAGGGCACGCAACAAATCACGTTATCATTGTTTTATGTAACTCCTACAACTAAAAGAATGAAAGAAATTCAACAGTACCTGTCAGAACCATGGAAGAATTAACGCCACAAAAGGGATTAATTAATATTATATAAAGATAAAACTTATTTAACAATAAGCATAAAAGATTTTAAGTGCAAAAATAGAAAATGACCCACAAGGTAATTTATACTGTAAATGTTTAATTTTTTAGTTTGGTAGCGAGTAAGCTCTCCTATCATCTCATACAAAAGGATTCATCGGCCTGGGGCCACAGTCATAAAACATACAGCAACTTACATCATCAAACGTTCCCAATTATCAAATTTGAGTATACCTTCTAATGCATACACGAGCATACTTGCCAACACAAAACCATAGATGACCAAAAATAAACATGAGAAAAGGTCGTAAGTTGAACAAGACCTACATTATTATTTAAGAATTAGAGTTTTATTGCTTGGAAAAGTCACAATGGTTTTCCATTAAATCTTTAACATGGAAATTGCCAACAGGATGTCCATCTAAATCTTGTAAATGATACACAAGTGGAGACAAAACTTTGGTAACTTTACAGGGAATATACTTAGGGGCTAACTTCTTAGAGTAATCTTTAGAAGCATCAGACAAAGTAAAATTTCGCTTCCAGACTATATCTCCTACAGAAAATTTGAGCGGACGTTTTCGTAAATTATACTGACGAGAATTTTGCTCATAAGCTTTATGTAATCTGGACTTAACATCCTCATAGAATTCGGGAAGCTGAGTTAGTTCACGGGTCCAAAAGAGTTTATTAGCAATCTCTAAAGGTTTATCGGGGTCAATAGGACTATAGAAATCTCCACTAACTGGAACATGTCGACCAAAGACCATGAAAGAGGGGGAAACTTGAGTCGAATCATGACTAGCAAGACGTATTGCCTGGGCAATATCGAAAATATGTTTATCCCATTCACGATGAGAGTCTTTAATATATGACGAAATAGCTGTAACAAGAACTCGATTAACTCGTTCTGCATGGTTAACTTGGGGATGATAACGGGCATTCAACCAAACATTCTGTATTTTAACGCTATCTAGAAAATCTCGAAATTCTTTAGAAATGAATTGCGACCCATTATCAAACATAACGGTCTGGGGTACGCCAAATATCGAGAAAACTTGTTCCTTTAGAAACTTTATCATAGGCTTAGTAGTGGCCTTACGTAATGGCTGTATTAGGACATACTTAGTAAACCAATCGGTAACAACAAACAAGTACTGATTACCAGACTTACTTCGCGGCAACGGACCTAACAAATCCATACTAATTAACTGAAAAGGAAGGCTAACTTTTTTTTCTTTACCCATAAGGCCTGCACGTGAAACATTCTCACTTTTCTGACTCGCACATACCTTACAATTGCGTACATACTTACTGACAGAATATCTAAGTTTCGGCCAATAATATAATTCGGAAATACGGGATAGAGTTTTCGAAACTCCAAAATGGGCAGCTGTAGGTTCATCATGATATTGTTGCAAAACCTGTTTCCTATTAGCAGTTGGAATTACTAGTTTCCAGTCGGAAATATTAGATTCAAGCGGTAATAAGGAAGGCAAGAACTTATATAGTCGATTATTTTCGACTTTAAAATACGGATATTTTTCAGGAGAAGCTTGGACTAATCCTATCATGTTAAGATACCAGTCATCAGGCTCAAGAGTGTCGATATTCATTACAGAAATAGATAGAGACAAAGCATCCGGGATAATATTTAATTTTCCAGGATGGTGCTGTACATCAAAATCAAATTGGGAAAGACGCATACACCATCTAGCTAAACGACCTGTAGGTTCACGAATATTATTAAGCCACTTAATTGCTGCACAGTCTGTAATAACTGTAAAAGGAGTGCCCTCAACATAACCTCTAAAATGTTCTATACCAAAAATAACTCCTAATAACTCACGCTCAGTAGCTGAATATTTTCTTTCGGTAGAAGTCAAAGTTCGACTCGCATAAGCGACTGGATGTTCTGAACCGTCCATAATTTGAAACAATACAATGCCTAAGGCTACGTTACTTGCATCAGTCTGTATATAAAATTGAGACGAAAAATCTGGCGAAATTAACACAGGAGCGGAACTAATACGCTGCTTAATCTTTTGAAATGATTGCTCAGCTTCAGAAGTCCAATGAATAGGATCTCCTTTCTTTTTGCCTTTAATGAGAGCGGCAATGGGGGCGGAAAGTTCAGCATAATCTTTAATAAAACGTCAATAGTAACTAACTAAACCAATCACACGTTTAACTTCAGTAGTGTTGCGAGTAGGAAAATTCAAAATAGCTGATACCTTATCTGGATCAGTTCGCAAACCTTCTTGATCAATAACAAAACCTAACAACTTCAAAGAAGAACGACAAAACTGACATTTGTCTAGATTAATCGTAAAACCAGCATCTTTCAGCCTTAATCGTAGAAGATTCAAAATCTTAATATGCTCTTCAAAAGTAGAAGACGCAATAATAATATCATCAAGATACACAAAAACTTTCTCATCCAACATAAGTGGACCTAAAACTTTTTCCATGCATTTCTGCATTGTTTGCGGACTGTTCGATAAACCAAAAGGCATTACAGTAAATTCAAATAAACCCTTACCAGGCACACAAAAAGCTGTTTTTGCACAAGATTCCTCTAATGGGATTTGCCAGAAAGCTTTACGTAAATCTATACTGGACAGAAACTTAGCATTACGAAGTCTATTTAAAATAGCATCGGTACGAGGTAACGGAAAAGCATCTTTTTTTGTTACACTATTTAATTTTCGTGCGTCATAACATAATCGTAGTTCATTTGTTTTTTTCTTAACTAACAACACTGGACTACTCCAAGGACTATTAGACTCACGAATCACTCCAAGTCTCAACATATCATCAACTTCTTTATGAAGATGGGTCTGCATAGCAGGCGACAGAAGATATTGTCTTTGCTTAATGGGCTGAACATCCCCTGTATCAATATAATGCTTCAATACATTCGTACATCCTAACTTATCGGAAACTAACTCTTTAAAGGCTGAAATTGTTTTCTTTAAAACTGAATTCTGTTTAGGACTTAGAGAAGCTTGATCTATAATTTTCGTAGCTTCCATGGGGGAAATATGGTTTACGGAATTCTCGACTGAAGAAATAGTATTTACGGAGGGTTCTACTGCAAAGTCATATGCTCTTTCATACATATTTAGGTTTATCTTAAATAGGTGACCAAAATCCACTCCTAAAATAAAAGCTTGGGTAATAGAAGGAACTAATAAACATTTGATATCTTTCGTAACCTTATTTAAAGTAATCGGTAAAATAATTTCGCCCTCACAAGGTTGGATGGCACCATCAGCTGTAGTAACACGAGCAGCTGTTAATTTTTTTGAAAAGGAATTTTGTTTCCCTTCAGAAACTGTAAACCAGAAGAACCTATGATAGTATTTGATGCACCACTATCTAACAAACAAATAACTGGAAATCGTCGAATCCTAATGAGTATAAAAGGACGATTATCATACGGCATTTTAACACAAAGGGGTGCAATTATTTTGGGGGACATAAAAGTTTTTACTTTATCTAACCACGACTTCCATTCTTCTGAAGAAGGCGAGAAATTACATTTTGTTGTTTGTTTGGGTTGAGAAATTAATTTGCACGCGAACGTGAATTGGGTTGTGGGGTTTTTGTCTTCGGTACCGTCCCGGTTGAACGATTCATCACTACTTGATCCGCAACGATACCTCCTTTGGCGTTTTTTGGATTGCACACAGAACAAGAATTGGAGTATGCACCTACCTTACCACACCTATAATAAAATGTACGTCGTTTTTTGGAACACTGCTTATGTAAGTGTCCAGCCTGACCGCATTTAAAACAAGATTTATCTGTACTGGATAATTCAGAAATGGTAATTTTATTTTCCGCAGGTTTTCTTACCTGACAATCATTTAATGAAAGACACGCTAAACCTGGTTCTAACAACCCGTTACGCTTGGAAGGTGGTGGATGATACCTTTCCGATCTTATTTTTAATTCTTGAATTTTTCTACAAAAATCCTCTAATGACGATAAAGACTTTATGTCCTGTAAACCTATACGCTCTGCAAAATAAGGATTTAAGTTCCTAACTATCTGTTCTACCCTTTCAAGTTCTGTTTTAGGATGTTCTAATCTTCTAAACAAAGCCTCCATTGACATTATATATAACGAAACATTTTCATTAAGACCCTGCGTTCGATTTTTGATCTCATCTAACAGATTTAACTGATAATCGATAGGTAAAAAGTCTCTCTTTAGACATTTAACTAACTCATTCCAGTCACTAACCTCATTCTTAATACCTCTGTACCATAACAAAGCCGCACCCGAAAATAAATCTATAGCTGAAACAAATAAGTCTTGTTTCGAAATTCGACGGGCCTCACATAAATCATTAATTTTCTAAAATGCCATAACACTATCGCGTCCCGTCTGGCCAGAGTATTTCAAGTTCCATTTAAAGACAGGTACAGGCTTAACCGTTGGCTGTACTTGTAAAGAATTCTCTAAAAATTTTAGTTTCATTATTTTTTGTTCGAAATTCGATCAATAAACCCTGCAAGACTAGCAATTGTGCTTCAAACTCGTCTTTAACAACAATTTGCTCATCCCCACTTACTTCTAATAAATTTATGCGGTTCTCTAAATGCAAAAGCCTAGAATAAACTACATCACCCGAATCCTCCGTTAATTCCTCTGAATTCCCGAGTATTTTCTCAATATCAACAAATGACTCTTTAATTTGTGTTACATTGGTTTTGAAATCATATGGTTGTTTGAATGAAACAGACTTTAACGTTTTTTCTTTGGCTAAACTGCCTCTCAAAAGTGCACGACGTTGCAAATAGTTACTTACAAGCTTTAGACCTCTGCAAAGAATCTCAAACTTCAATTCATCACCTTTCAAATGGTTAACTTCCATTTTGACAAAATACCGTAACAATAAAATTTACTTTTCGCCACAAATAAGCGATAACTGTAATTAGGCTTTCCAATTTCTTTACAGAAATCCTACAATATTATTGATTCCACCACAAGAATCCTTATCTGAAAACATAATACACAAACACCTAAAATCCTCAAAATATTCATCAACCAATATCTCAAACCTTTTCTTAACTGTGGAGACAATATTTTATTCGAGCCACACGCTGGCAAAGCCAGTGAAACAAAACTAAAATCTCACAAACGAAACAAGGCCCACGTTAGACCGGCAGTGAAACAAAGCTTTTTTAGCCACGTTAAAATAACAACAAACTATAAAAATTTTATATAAAATAATTCATATTTACTGTATCTGAAAACTCAAGATATCTGCCACAGCTTGAGATTTAAACTCTCTCTTACAAATTAATTATACAAGTCGTAGGTATTGGTTTCACAGCTGTATAAATTGTGAAAAGGAATAGATAAAGGTCTCTAAACACACATAAAAACTCACAAAAGGGCGCCATCTGGTTATGAAGCTTAAGTTATTAATTATAAACAAGCCCAACCAACTGGGTGCTGAATGGGTAGTTAATTGCACAATTTCGTGTAGTCGAATGTATAGGTATAAAATTACGGTAGGTTACGGTACGGTTAGGTATACATGCGACTACACGAAATTGTGCGCTTAACTACCCATTCAGCAACCATGTGGTTGCCCTTGCTTATAAATAACCAATCAAAGATGTAAATTGAATAAGCATTAAAAATTATTAAATTCAATAACCAGAAAATGAATAAAATATTTAGTTGAATCAAAAATTTTGTTAATTTAAAATTTTGAAGTAAAATGAAGCAGAGCATTCATAACTAATATGGTTCCGTTTTCTAGATCCTTAGTTTTGAATTAATAACATTTATTTAATAAGGAGAAAAAATGTTTAAGACATAACAGTACATATAATTAGGAAATAAAACACACCTCATATATTTATTATAAGTCTAATCTATAGTCTTTAGATCATAATTATACCAGAGTAAATCAATAAAAATTCATCTAAGACCTTTCATGAAATAACAAGAATAACCTAAAAGTTTATGAGATCGACCACAAAAATTATTCAAAAACATTAATTCAGATTTTTAAATTTGTATTGACTTGACTTTGTTGACAAAATCTATAAACAAATATCTAAATGAGGTTAAGCCAATTAGATTAATTCAACTATTATCAGTTTGAATGATTTTAAAATACATTAAAATTTAAAGATTTCTGAATAGAGTAGAGAGCTCTCTTCCTAAAGATAAATTGCAACATTCTTTAACTAAAAGATTCTTAACTAACTGCATTATAAAACAGTCCTTAAAAATACGGTACCTTTAATTATATCCACCAAACTCATGGAATACGAACAGATCAGTCCAGTAGAAATTGGAAATTGGCCTCTATTTCGGAAAATTGTTGTTAAATTCGGCGATGTCTTGAAGTGTTGAATTTCAGTACCAGAAATACGATTGATTTTAATTATTGTCATCAGCCCATATGGTTTCATAAAGTAATGGGGTCGAGCAAGCAAAAAAAACAAGATTTTAAATTGTTCATACGTAATAACGTATTTACTTTCATTTAGAAAATAACGGTAATGTTTCGGAAAGTTCAATTGTTTTTTAATCACTTGTAGCACTAAATGCGTTTAAATTCTCTAAGCGGAATTTTAATTTACAAAAGCACAGGAGTCGATCATTAAATTCGAGATTGCTTTAAATGATTTTTCTTTCATTAACAAACAGCACTTCTCTTAAGAACAGGCGAAACACAGTAATTGTGATTACAGGTTCTTCACCAAAGAACAAACCCGCTATTGTTTATCCACAAAAATTATAAGTTTTTCTAACACCACTTAACGGAACGTAATCTTTTCAAAAAGGATTTGCACTTTATACCGAAAGAACATTAAAACTGTAACCACTATATGTAGAATATCTTTCAATTCTAAAGGATTAATAAACTGTAATCCGGTAATAATGATTCAAAATCGATCAATCAATATTGATCGGAACTCAAACTATGAAGCAGCACAAGTTCAGTGGTCAATCTCCATATCTACCGTTCGCTGTCAGGGTTTTATCGTAAAAGGTCCCGCGCCAACCCCAACGAGAGCTTTTATTAACTTCGGTCCCGTAACTACGCGTGAATACATCTGTTTTTATGCAGCAAGGACGCTTTTTGCTTGACCTTCTATAGGATTCTGGACTCTAATACAAAAAAGTAGAACCGCTGGAATTCGCGCGCCAAACTTATGCGGTGGTACAGCGTCTGGCGTGTAGACAAGATTCCTACGCCGTAAACTGACTTAAATTTAAAACGCAGATCACTAACAAAGGGAATTATATTTTCAACTTCTATATTGTTTAAAACTAAACATAAAATTTAACTTTCTTAATTTCTTTCAAAAAATAATGTAACATTAAAAGGTTAATAATTTCTAGGCCAACTCATATTTCAAAATATGAACAAACGCTTTCTTGCAATATAAACACATTTTTTCTAATAATTGCAAGATATGCTTACTAGTTAAAAATAGTAGGTTAGTATAAAATGCTAGTATGCTAAAATAATCACTTACTTAAGGAGCTAACTAAACAAACCAGAAAATAACAAAATGTTAGAATAAAAATTTCCTATTCAATTAATGTAATTAATGTAAATGTTTTAATATCACAGACTTATAAAAATATTTATAATTTGTATATTTATAATTGGGATTCTAATCCTGTAAACTTATCTAAATAAATAAATAAATAAATAAATAAATATAAACAAAGGGAATTTTCAAATAAATGATTAGTAACGTATACTGATCAATCAATTATTATCTCCTTTAGAATCTGATACCAAGCGGCATTGATTACCTAAGGAGGTAAAAATAACAGTCACCCTTATGAAGAAGTGGTGACCACAGAAAGGTCATAGTACCAATCTGCTGTAACGTAAAATCTACCAAGAGATTTTACATTTTGGTCCTTCGAGCCGGATGAACCAGCGACCTATGGATCTACAGTCCACCGGTCCACCATGGGCGAATTAGTAAATCAATACTGATCACTTCAACTATTACCTCCTTTAGAATCTGATACCAAGCGGTATTGATTACCTAAGGAGGTAATCATCCTACCACTCCGAGAACAATGGACCACTGTACTTAAGTCAAAACTAACCTCGGCGTATGAGACTGTACGTCGGCAGTGGTTCAAAACTAACGAAGAGCGCCAGCAACACGGACTGAAGAAATTACTTACATTTCGGAGTGGTAGGAAGCTGGATCTTGCATTTGGTGTCCGGCAGGATGTTCTACGAACATTGTTAACGTCAACAATTCCTGGTACCACCATCATCCTGAGGACATCTAACCAACCATCTACAACTCAACATTTGGTCTCTTGTGCGGTAACATCACCAAGGGACCGTGAACGAAGATCCAACCAACCAAGATACAAGCAACCATCAACAACTTTACATCTGGTCCTTCAAATCGAGAAGGATCGTGCACTAGTAAATGTTTTACACGCATTTACTACATTACCAGTGAAGTCTTCACGCTGGACTTTACATTTGATTCTTCGAACCAAGAAGGATCCTATCAAGTAGATGTCTTACAAACATTTACAATTAGTCTAACCGCCTTGCCGAGTTAGAAATAAAGTCCTCATGCTGGACTTTACATTTGATCCTTCGAACCAAGAAGGATCCTACCAAGTAGATGTCTTACAAACATTTACCATTAGTCTAACCGCACTGCCGCGTTAGAACACACACTACGAAGGACTTTACAATTTGGTCCTTCGAGCCTGTGGGTAGTTCATTTGAAATCTACAGACGTCAAGATGTTCACCACCAACATGGAACAAATGAATCAACTCAGCAGCCAGCAAGAGCAATTGGGTCAAAAAATTGCTCAGATTCTAACCAACTCCAAGAAGGATGCTACATCCCGAAAAACAGAAGCCTACATCTCTAACTGCCTTGCCGAGTTAGAAAAACTATGGAGAGAAGTTCAGGAAAAGAACGAGATAATCCTGTCCCTCGACCTTACTCAACATAGTTGCTGTACAACAAAATACTTCAACCAGATTGAAACAATTTATAAGGAAGCCTCCAATCACCTTATGAAATGTCCAAGGGCACCTTCATCACTAATTCCCAATGAGAATACACCAACAGGCAATGCCCTTGCAATTAACTTCAGGAAACAACATGGAGAACCATCCTTCATCATTCACTATTATCCAGTGACATTACCACCATCATCATCATATCGATGTTCCTGCTGCTGTTCTGGGGTACTTGTCGACTTTGGAAAAAATATCATCATGTCCAATCAACACGAACTCCACCTGCAGAAGAAACGCCACCCATCCATCCTGAGATGATCGAGCTCCGGCCGTTAAGATCACAATCTCCCCATTCCGAGAGCCGCCAGAATGTTTAAAACTACACATAAAATTTAACTTTCTTAATTTCTTTCAAAAAATAATGTAACATTAAAAGGTTAATAATTTCTAGGCCAACTCATATTTCAAAATATGAACAAACGCTTTCTTGCAATATAAACACATTTTTTCTAATAATTGCAAGATATGCTTACTAGTTAAAAATAGTAGGTTAGTATAAAATGCTATTATGCTAAAATAATCACTTACTTAAGGAGCTAACTAAACAAACCAGAAAATAACAAAATGTTAGAATAAAAATTTCCTATTCAATTAATGTAATTAATGTAAATGTTTTAATATCACAGATTTATAAAAATAATTATAATTTGTATATAAACAAAGGGAATTTTCAAATAAATGATTAGTAACGTATACTGATCAATCAATTATTCTATCTCCTTTAGAATCTGATACCAAGCGGCATTGATTACCTAAGGAGGTAAAAATAACAGTCACCCTTATGAAGAAGTGGGTGTGTACTTTTTAATTTGTAAATCTTCTACATTAATAACTCTTTATCAGATATATCAACAATACTCATATTTTTTCTGCATCTTGTAATACTAGTAATCTTTGACATAACGTAATATTATTTTAAATTTTGATTTATGCAAAACAAATACAGCAGTAATTACTAAAGGTGTCTGATTCTCATAATCATGAAACAATTAATAAAATATATTGACGAGATGTCAATGGTCTTTATGTAATGAGTAACATATGCTATTTTCATCAACTTAGTTTGAATAGTTTCTGTGCTAGAACTGATGAAAGTGTAGGTAAATCTACTCTTTTATTATAAATTATTAATAAATTGTTAATGATTAGATTTTTTTAAATATTTTTTTCATATATACTAGATGAACCTACACAACACGCAAACAAGAATTAATCAATTTTTATAATTTGTTTTAAGTATCCTAGGCCCTTAACGTAAAATCTACCAAGAGATTTTACATATATTTTTATCAAGGTCTCTCTCAAAGCAATTGATATTATACCAAAATGCAATTTAGCAAGATACGAAAAAGACAACATCTTTATGACGCTACATTCATTAATTACCTCGAATATGAAACAATCTTTTCTTAAAATGCTTGTTTAAATAAAACGCAGCCCTACAGGACCGAACTTAAGATTTTTAATGAGAATAAATACAAAATTCTGCATACTAAATGCCAGTGGAAAATGTACCCGTTACACTAGTAGGATAAAATTTCAAGACAACTAGTAACTCTCATTGCTTATTGATTTACATTATGCTTCTATAAATTATGCATTCATCATTTTTCTGATTAAGTTTCTCTTGAATATTTGTAACTTTATTAGACGTTTTTCATTAACAGTCAATATTGGCAACTCGTTTTAAGCAGATTAATTTTAATCAATAAATAATACAAAATTATGTACTTACTTGTACAGAGTAATTTCTGTAGGTAAAGTATAATCGGATTAAAATCTTTAACTAAGAAGTAGGTAGGTAGTTGAATTATAAAAAATCTTTGATGGAATTCAGATTCATTAATAATAGTCCTTTACCAGGTGGTATTTGCAGGTTATCTACATACTTTTTTGTTTATACTTTTAATAAAAAACAAGTTTTTGTAAATTACATGTTTACCCAAGAACACAATTATTAAACAAAGCAATTGGATATAAATGAAAACTAAATTACAAACAAACCCACGTGATTATAAGGATAAGAGAATTAAGGTTAGAAATTAAAGAACGAATAAACTCACACTTGCTGACGTGGTAAAACAAAGGGGTATGTCTGTCAGAAACGTTATTTTTTATCTAGTACTTACAGATTTACACATTTGGAAATAGTTTGATGCTTTTTTACATTGAGTTCATTAAACAAAACGTTTTTAATTAAAATCTAATAATTAATTATTTTAATAGAAGACTACTTGGTTGCAGAACGGTTTTTGAATCGTAGTTCTAAAAATCCTGAAGGAATTTAATTATGATCTTTTCAATTTCCCTGTGTAATTGCATGGTGTATTTCCCATTCATGAGCATAAATACAATAGACAATAACAAAGCAATACATATAGATTAAGAGTGCCCGCAACGTTAATTAATAATATAAAAGCTCGAGTAGCTTACTGTTTTAGAGAAATAATCAACTCTCTTAGTAAATTCCCGGGTGAAATATTCATAACGAATATTCTACTTTTCATATTTAAAAACATTGATTTATAATTCATAGAACAATGCAATATAAAATTTATGAAGATATAACGATATGTTACGTAAGTACTAATACATCGGGATTATAGATTAAAAACAGTTTATGAAAAACTTTAATTACTTTATTACTTAATTGTACTACACTGTTTTTACATTGTATTCTTCTGTAGACTGTCACAGTTCAATCGCGACGAGCTGCTGATGGTATTTTCAAGACGTTGTCTTTACCACCAGCACCACCAGTTGTTTTTTAAAAATAGGGTTACCAATCAGCGCTAGGGTTTCTGGATTTCGACAATTTTGCTATTCCCGGGACACGAGACTGTTTTTTCCGGAAGTCCCGGGAATCCCGCATAGTAATTTTACATAGGCACCTAACACAAAAATCCAAATATTTGTTTTAAAAATTGCTTTAATTAATCCTCTAATCACTTTCTCCCAGAAGTTCCCATTAAAAAATAATTGCAGTTATTTAATGAAAAGCACAGCAGTACATAAATAAATTCTTCGATCATAAAATTATTTTTCTTTCTTTTATGCCAAAACCTTTCTTGTTTGTTGTATTGTTTACAGATACGTTTTAAGTTACTCATAGCTTTTATAAAACATTTTTCCTGAATATGAACAAATGAACATAATAAATATTATTAGCAATTGCTCGAATTGATATTCCTTTTTCTGAAACCTATTGAGATACATACATTGCACTTAAATTTCTTGTTTTGCAAAATTTTAAAATTTATTGTTAATTTTCAATTTTTTTGAGGCACAATGTACGATATCTTCTTCAATATTTTTTAAATGCGACCCGTGCATGCATTGTGGCTGCATAAGCCCGTTAGAATTCGAACTTTACACGAAATTTGTTTGGGGCAATAATTTTATTGGATCGTTTCTACATTTTTAAAACGATTTCAAAGTACGATTTGGTTTATTTTCATCTTGAAGCTAAACAGAAAACATTTTATTTCTAAATTTAATAAATAAATAAAAGTCAGTTAAAATAAATTCAGATATCTAGTAAATACACGCTATAAGCAATTAATTATAAAAATGCACTATTGTCATTACAAAAACTACCAAAATTTACTTGAAACCCTTTACCTATTGTAAACGACCGGTTGTTAAAGAGATTAAGACCATACTTCAATATGAATTTTTAAGTAGAAACATTTTGTTTAGGTAAGAAGACTACCTTACCTGTTTATAAATAAAAGAGGAAATTCCGGGTGCAGACCCTTTTTGAACATAATTGAATAGAAACTGAAAGATTATTTATAAAGAATGCTGTGACAAGGCAGCATACCTAAAGGTACTTTCTTACTGAAACTAATCCCTTTACCTTTATTGATTGTTTATAGACAGGTTGTATTGTGACTCTGCAGGGTGCGAAAAACTGCATGAATTCTCAAATTTGAAAGAGGGATTTTTTAAACGATCCAATGAAATACAAGCTGACGACATTACACCCAACGAGAAAAATAACCAAAATTCGCATCATATTAAATATTTTAGAAAACCTTATCTGCTCTACCGGAAATCCAACGCTATAAAATTGACGCCTAGACACATGAAACCGAATTTACTACCTTGTTGATTACTAACAATTATTATTCGTAGCTTGAAATACAAAGAAATATATCACAAAAAATAGTGCAGACTATTATTTGAGATCTGTACGTCCCTTTTTTTAAACGAAAAAGAAGACTAGATATCTTATAACTTAGATAAGGAGCTAAAAACGTTTTTTAACTGGAATAATTCTACGAAAACTTACATTCAGATATGCTACTTTCCCGATGGAATTGCAGTTGAAATACAGTTGCTTATTTAAAATGAAACGAGAAAGCATTTAATTTTCTATTTATTTATATCATCAATGTCAACTACCAATCAACTTATTTCTATAAATTGAATCGTCGAATTTTCTGCACGTTACATGGTTTATATACTGATTATATATGCTGCCTAAACCCACTTAAACACAAGATACGTAAAAATTTGCAATAAAAATAAATCTAGCTAATATGGCGGAAATTTTTATTTTAACGTTACTTTTGTTTTGACATGTAACACGTGAAATATATCTACTGTATTTGCTTACGAAATGACTAAAACACTGACTTCTACGACATTGACTATACTCGATACTATACTCGATACTATACAATCGCTTTTAAGCTACCATAACACAACAAAACTAGATACTTATCTACATTAGAAGTATTCACAATAAACTCCTTACAGAAACTCAAGTGTTATCTATTTTTGTCCCATCTAAACTTGTATTTTGTAAAAAAAAAGCTAATCATTGTTTTCTGTTTTCTACTATTTTCTGTAAGAAACAATTCTATCTTCTAAAAAC
This sequence comes from Agrypnus murinus, assembly GCA_929113105.1. NCBI lineage: Eukaryota > Metazoa > Arthropoda > Insecta > Coleoptera > Elateridae > Agrypnus > Agrypnus murinus. The sequence goes on from OV816024.1 coordinate 112,804,342, forward strand.
TTCTTACGTCATAGACGTAACAGAGCCGGTAATAGACCCAAATAGGCCCGACTTTGTCAAAATATCAGAACAAATTGCTAATATACTACGAAAAAACAACAATTACAAAATAACCTATAAAACTAATACCAACACTTTTTCATTTTTATTCAATGCTAAAGACAGAACACAAGATATCATGAAATTCGGCATTTACTGTTTGAATTGTTCTTTTTGTAACTCGGTTTATATTGGACAAACACTTAGAATATTCGACATAAGATACAAAGAACACGTACTACTCTTATAGAAATAAACACCCAGAAATATCTAATTGTGTAAAACACCTGTTGGAACAGAACCACCTAATGACACCTCAAAATAACATCAAATTCTTAAATTTTTGCAACAATAAACACAAATTAGACATTTTAGAAGCTTTTGAAATATACAAACATAAACGCACAGTACCTTTAATGAATGAACAAACTGAACTTAGTGATTCTCTGTTATTAGAAGTGTTAGATATTTAGTTTTGTATGTATTGTATCTAGTTACCTATTTTCTGTATGTATTTATCCTTAGCAACATGTTTGTTTATCAATCTTATCTACCTTTGATAATGACATAAAGTGTCGAAACAATTGTAAGGTTAAGATTTTGTTAAAAGCTTGTGCAACTTTAATTAATCTTTTGATTTTGATTATATTTCATTCTTTGAATGTGTTTTTTTGTAATAAAATGCATTTATTCTACGTTATTTTTTTAAATTATAATGTGCAGTAAATTATTTCAACATACTTACTTTGTTTGTTTTTCTGGTCCGGTTATCCTTGAGTGAGAACTTTATAGGGGACACATTTTTATTTTAGAATTTTTACACCACTCAAATTTCGCTTACCTTAATTTAATTTCATATAAACTAATTAAGCTTTTTAAATAACATGTAAATAGGTACATATACTTTAATGAGGTCCTTCTCTTTAATTTCATGGTTTCACTACTAACAATGAGGTATTGAATTATTCTTCTCTTCTTGAAAACAGTCTTTCATTTTACCAAGATTATTTCTCTGTCTACACAACACTTTTCTGCAAGCATAACTTTCAATTTGCTCTCATCTCTTGACCTTATTTTGGTATTCTCTTATTTCTTCAGCTTATGCTATGTAGTTCTGGGCTTGGTAAAATCCTTTAAGTTATACTAGCTCTCTAGTGTGATACAATAAACGCGGTCGAGTTTGTAAATGTCAATTTTTCCATTCCACAAATTGACTGTTTGTATGCTTGTTACGTTTAGCATTGTTTGGACAAAACAATGTTGTACTTAAGAGGTTGAGATGAAAATGCATTCTGATATTCATTAAGCTTTACCAACACAATAATTATAGGTTATTATTATTATTAATAATAATAATGAATGATTTATTTCAGCAGGTTTACGATTTCAAAGTTAATAAACCAGCATCTACCTGAAAGAAAGACAAAAAATAGAAATTAGCAAAAGCAAATTCTCTATATACAGTGTGGAAATAAAGTAGCGGATAAATTCGAACTTAATTTAATCGAAATTAATTTAAACTTCGTTAAAATTATTTTTTTTTAAATTTCGAAGGGGTATAGCGATTTTAATTACTTGACGCTATACAGTACCATTTTCAACTTGTTACGTCATTTCTTTTTAAAGTAATGACGTCATCATATTTTTTAAACGACAACCAATATTTTTTATTGTCGATTTCGGTAGTACTTTTTATTCTCGTTTCAACTGTGTACAATTTTCAATATGTTACATTTGAAAAGAATTGAGAAAAATTGCCCTAAAGTTCGAATATTAAAAATTCTTTAAATTTGCAAAATGAATCGAGTCACCGTATAAAAAACGTTACGTTTAAAAAATTGAGAAAAACAGTCTAAAATTTTAATTAGACTAAAAAGAAACTAAATTGATTAACAAGAAAAAAAACTCTGATAACAGTAACATCAATTACAAAAATAAGCACAGAAATAACAGTTTTTATTACACTAGATGTTCAAAGTGACGACCCTGTACCATCTGACAATACCCAAGGCGATTATGAAATTTATTTCTCACATTCTGAAGAGTTTCATGTAATATTAATCTAATCTCATGTTGAATTATTTGCTTGAGATCTTCTTAATTATTGGATCGATTTTTATACTTATATTTTATACACTTTACCTTTTAAGCACCCCCATAGAAAGAAGTCTAATGGCGTTAAATCAGGGGATCTTGCCGGCCATTCCATCGCACCTCTTCTTCCTATCCACCTTCCTGGGAGACATGGTGCAAATAGTGTTGTACATTAATTGCGTAACGAGGCGGCGCGCCATCATGTTGTAACCAAACGCTGTTGTTTGGTAGCTCGGGATTGTTTGCATTGGGAAATAATGCAGGGATCAGTTTTAACTGTAAAAATTGCAGGTATCTTTCTCCAGTTAAATTATTTGCGAAAAAAATGGCCCTATGATTTGGTCACCAATAATAATTCTTGCCCATACATTAAACTTCTGAGGATGTTGTGTATGAGTTTCCTGCATCCAATAAGGATTTTTCTTAGTCCAATATCTACAATTCTGTTTATTGACCCTACCGTTTAAACAAAATGTTGCTTCATCCGAAAATAAAATACGCTGGGAAAACATTGGATCGCGAAGACAAATTTTCATCATCTGGTTACAGAATTCTTATCTACGATCAAAGTCATCTTCTGCCAACTCATGAACGAATTGCAGCTTATATGGGTGAAATTTTTGAACTTTCAAAAATTTTAAAACTGAAATATGGCTTACGTCGTGGTCCAAACCAATGCTTCTACTAGTTCCATGTGGATTGTTGTCAATTTCTAGTAGCACATTAAGTTGTACATCTTCATTTAATGTCACCGGACGTCCACTTTTTGGAAGACTCGTTACAACGCCATGTTCTCTCTGGGTACGTTTCTCTAAAAGGTTGACACACGTCTTGATGTGTTCGAATTCTGTCGCCATAACCAATCATCATTAACACTTCAAGTCGCTGTTTCCCGCTCAATTCCGCCATTTTTATTAATAAAATAGTTTACTAAAAGTCAATTTTACTTTAGGACAAGAAAATAACATTTAGTTTATTGTTTACTTCTGACAGCTGTAACTAAGGTTTTTGTTTTATACGGTGACTAGATTAATTTTTTTCAAGAATTTTTAATATTCGAACTTTAGGGCAGTTTTTCTCAATGTTTTTCAAATGTAACATATTGAAAATTGTATACAGTGGAAAAGAGAATAAAAAGTACTACCGAAATCGACAATAAAAAATATGGGTTGTCATTTAAAAAAATATCGATGACGTCATTACTTTAAAAACAAATGACGTAACAAGTTGAAAATGGTACAGTACAGCGTCAAGTAATTAAAATCGCTATACCCCTTCGAAATTTTTTCCAAAAAATTAATTTTAACAAAGTTATTGAATTTATCTGCAACTTTATTTCCACACTGTATATAAATTGCATATCTAGATACCACTTTCCCCATTTTCTTTTAAATACTTTTAAACTATTTACATTTTTTAGATTGTCTTCTAGTTCATTGAACTTTGTGAACCCCTTAACTAAATTGTAACCCACTGTTTTATTTGTAGTTTTAATGTATAAATTATTTTTTCTACGTGTATTATATCTATGTATGTCTCTGCAATATATTATATGTTTGTCAATGTAAGATGGCCTACTGCCAATATTTAAGTACCTTAGATACAAAAATCATAGTCTGATATTCTAACAGGTTCCTGCAATGTCGATTCCTTACTTCCACAACGAACCGTTTGTTTTCTATTGTCAATACAATCCCGAAACCACTCCAGACAATCTTCTCTGATTCCGCGAGCACCTAATTTTTCAATTAACTCTTTCCTGTATATTGTTTCAAACGCTCTTTTCAAGTCAAGAAACTCCACTATTATAGATGGCCCTTTGTCTCTGTATTTTTTCCATTCTGCAAAAACACACTGTAAAAGCAGTTTCGCAACTGTACTTTTCTCTAAATCCAGACTGAAACTTGGACAAGGTGTTACTTTTTCTGGCATTTTTTTCTAATTGTCTAGAAATTACTTTCTCCAAAACCGTTTCGATAGCTGGTAGTGCGTTCACGAGTCTAAAACTACTCACAGAGTATTGTTCTCGTTACCTTTCTCAGAGGTATTATCACTGAAGTTTTTAATCGTTTCGGAATGCTATATTTCTCTACTGATAAATTAAGATTTAATATGCATCATTCGATTTTTTAATTCTTACCAATATTTCTTCATAAATGCAATTATTATTCGATCCTGACCAGTTTTATTGGGTAAACTAAATACATTTGTTCAGTTCTTTTTCCTCTGTAAGATTGAAATTAGTTACAACTTCAATTCTTGTTAACTTAAAATTTGCTTGTTGCTCTGCCTTATTGCACTTACAATTTCTTCTACACTGTCTATAAAATAATTATTAAACTTCTCTGCAATGACATTAAAATTATCATAAACAGTTTCACCAAATTTCACATCAGCAAGAGTATCATCTACATTACTACCTGTCAGGTTCTTTAAAGTTTTCCACATGTTTTTTGTATTATATTTATTTTCATCGAGTTTCATCTCATAGTATTCTTGATTTTCTTCTCTTATCAATTGTACTGAACTAAGAAATGAAACATCATTTCTTGTTTTTCTGTACTCTTCTCAATCATTTCGTGAGTCTGTTATAGTACATTATTTATAAGCTTTACCTCTGCTCCTTAGTGCTTCTTTTATTCTATCATTAAACCAACAACTAATACTATTAATCACTATGTCTCCTTCTGGCATAATCACATTTTTCACTTCTTCAATTCTAGCTATTATATCATCAACTTTCTCATTTATATGTTTTATATTATAATTCCGCTGCACATTTGACAAAATGTCTTTTGCGTTTTCTTCACTAACAATCAACTTTCTTATTTTTTTTAACTTTTTTAGCCAACCTCTATTTCCAAGCCCAAATTGATAGTCCTATGATTCATATAGCTGGGTTCATCTATCATACCAACACACAGCTTCCTATCATTGGTTATAACTAAATCTATCGTTGTTCTGTTGTCTTCCACTATCTGAGTGTAGTCATTAACAATCTGTACCATTCCCATATCCTCCACACATATCTTTGATCTGTTTGAGTATGTATCCTGATTACTTGATAGACAGCCTTGGTAGTGTAATGTCTGGCGTGCCGGACTTTCACCCAAGCGGCCCGGGTTCGACTCCCGGCGCTGGCAGATCTGGTTAAGGTTTTCTGCAGTTTTCCTTAGCTGTAACACAGATGTGGGATTTGCGCTGTTCCATCTGTAAGTCGGCTGCAGCCGCACTTTGGGCCTACATAATAATAATAATCGCCCCCTCCCTCCCGCACAAGCTTATAGCTTCTGGGGCCTTGGTTTAGGTTATGGGTTGTAGTAATTATTATTATTATTATTATTATTATTATTAGATTTCCAATCATAAGTCTCTCATAATTACTACCTGCATTCCCTTCATAAATAACACCAGTATGACGGCTCATAAGCCTCTACAAAATACACAATCTCATCATCATATGCCATTATGCTTTGTGTTTTTAAATGTTTATCACCTTCCACATTTCGGCAATCAAATAATTATACAGGGTGTTTCATAGCCCCGCACCAGACTTTACCAGCGCATTCCTGATGGCATTTGGAACAAAAAATCTTAATAATCTTAATAATTTTTGATTAGAGAAAGTCCATTTTGAATAATTTTTAATAAAATTTCTAATAATTTTGACCGACGCTTTTATAAAAGTACGTATAAAACTATAACGCGCTCATGGTGATATTGATATCATGAATAAAAAAAATGCATTTTTTCGAAAACTACGCTTCTGAGAAAAAATGTTATAGGGATTTTTGTTTGTCTTATCAATGTCTATATACCTGCCGTTTTATGTCCTTGTTATGAGCCACCCTGTATATCTACACTATTAAATTTGTAATTATTATTAATAAGCAGTAAGGTAAATAACTCTCTGAATGTAGAAATAGTATAAACAAAAAAACATTTTTAAATCACAACAAAATACCAAAATAAATTAAAAAACGTAGCCGCGAAGGTTAGAAAAATAATGTTATCCACACGGCTAGTTCTTCATGACTCAACCTCCAAAGCATAATATATTCTACTGTCTTTAAATAATACTAAATAAATGCAACACTCATATGAAAAGCCGACACGTTGAATGGGGAAATAAGTATTTGTAAACTTAGCTGCGTTCATTGCATGTCACTATGGAGCTGGACCTATCTGTATAAACAAAATTCAAAGTTCTTAAGCTTATTACAATTTAATTAAATTGAATCATCTTGCTTATTAATGAGATGCCGTATATAAGAAAAGCTAGCCAAAGATTATTTATATTTTAATATTCAATTTAAACTTTTACTTCTTAAAACCCTTAAAACTATTCTTAGAATTGCCATTCTCCTGTAATGAGACATTTACTATAAAAGTATTTAATACAGCAAAATGTTAATGTACGATATCTCGTGAGGTAGTATTATAAAGTCAAGTTTTGCTATATAATTCAACCTTTGCAACATTGTAATTTAAATGACCTACTGAAGAAAATTAAGCGTAAATTAGAATATGGGCCATTAATCTTTTCTTTTACGGTAAGTGTTACCGCTTTTGCATACCTAACTTTCGAGTCTTAACAATGTAAATCTCAAATAACATTTTGCAGTTGAATAATATAATTTTAAGTTAAAAGAAAAATATCAGCAAATCTATGTAAATTTAAATTGAAGTTCTAGTAATTAAAATTGAGATTGGATAGGAAGAGAAAAATATCATAAAAACTAAACATAACTTTTTTTTCATTTACCTCCAACTTTCTTATTTCGCTTTTTTAAACTGTAACCCAATATTCTAAGCTGGAAGAAGAAAAATAAAGAACATTAATAATAATTTGCATCATTATGGTTTTGCAGTTTTTTAATGGGATGTTCGAGATTCAGTATTTTTATTATGCATGTTGTAATGTTGATCATAATCTGAAACGTAATAGTATAATCTAACTCTAACAGGAACAAAGTACGTTTTAATTTACATCTTCATTAATACAAATAGGATTCGATGTACAATTTACCTTATACCGGTATGTATCATATGTAAATAGGCGTTTACATATGAAAAATTTTAAAAATTTGTATTATTCTATGCGAAATCGATCACTAAAATGAGTCGATCTTAGGGATTTCAATGAAAATCACTTATGAGGTAGCAATCAACTAAAGAACAATCTACTTCACGTTCAAAAAATTATTGTTATGGAGTAATAAAACACATACGTTTTAAGTTTCACAGCAACTGAAATGTCGACGGTTTATAATCACTCATATATTAAAGTTACTATAAAACAAGGCCCTTAACTTATACTTCATGATAAAAATGTGAGATAAAGAGTTTGAAGCAAGAGAATTGTAAAGCTATGGACAATTACCCCAAGTGACCTTAAAAGTTAAATTTAAAAAGCTGTTGCATTATATCTTAGGACTTTTGACAGCCGCAAGAAAAATACTTTAGGTAATACACTCAAAGAAATCTATTTAAATAAATAAATAATCAACTAATCAGTAGATATAATCATATCGACACAGATAGAAATTTATCTTATGTACATTAGTTAAGACGGACCGCTGGTAATATGCTACTAACTATACTAACTAGAAGGTAACTAACGAATGCGGGTTGCGCCTATGGTACGCCGGCTGCCTGCAACGCGGTCTTTGAAAATTTACATCTCAACGGCAGGTTCCCTAATAATAATCTACTAATGCAGTTCCACCACTTCGAAGATTTATTCCCAATGATTAATAGTTTGGCAAAGATGATAGCTTTATCCAAACACTTTTACGAGAAAGAGAAGGGTAAATTAGCCAATAAAGTCGCTTAAAACGAGAGTTACAACTTACACCCTGGTTGGAGACGAAATAACTATTCTAAACTGTAAAATCCCATAAAATGCAATAGGACAAGACGAGTCGGACATATGATCTAATACTCAAATAAGCCGATTTAACCACTAAAGAAATTAGATCTTCAAAAAACTTCTGCCGATTAGATTTCTTTGGTGTATGCACTCGGGAACAATGTAATACGGCGTTTCTGTCAACCAGAGGACAGGAAGAAGGGAAACAAATTTTAAAAGAAATTACAATAGAATCCGGACTATGTTAAAAGAATGTTAATATTTTTTTATATTTTTACTCCCTAAAATAAATCCACAAACAAATAGAAATAAAAACGGAACAAAAAGAATAAAGACAGCCGAAGATTAGGAAGTATGCCAACTTTCCAGTGGATTAATGCTATTTATTCTCGTGTATTATACAACGGCTTACCCAATACCTCAATATTTGTCAAATATTAAATTTAAAATGTATAATTTAGTTTGTAGTTTTTGACACAAACTTTTTTAATAACGTGATGTCATGTAGGCTAGTGATTGATGATTGATTCAAAGGAGAGAGTTTTGTAAAATAACCCACGTTGTTCCAATTATTTTTGGGGTGGTCTTGTAGCACCGTGGGTTACAGTATAACAAAAGAGTAAACAATCACTTTCATTATTTAAAGCGGCCACGGTAAATATGATATTTATTAAACTACAATATTTAACGCCAGGCTCGAAAAATGTTACGTTACCAAACCTAAATGATACATTTTTTGAAATAGTTTATAAAATAATTAAAAAACTAAAAATACTAAAAGCTATCCTGGTTCTAAAATGACTCTTTATACTTAAATGCCGATGTCATATGCTGTCTCTGACGAAAACTATAACACGATTTTAGAAAGCTTCAGTGGTTTTATGTTTTTTTTAACAATTTTCAATTGAAAACAATTAAATTAATCTCCGCCTAAAGGCACATTTTTTTCCACTACAAATTTTTAATTGACTGTACATATTAATGCCGAGGCAATATTGAATGTTTAATAAACCTTTGTTAAACTTTTCAATCACGAATTTATTATTGCATGCAACGGACCAACCAATCTTTTGCACGTTTGATTTGAACAAATCCCTTTGGTGTAATAAAATAAACCGATTTTCTACCAATTAAATCAGTAACATAGATTGGTAGGGTGTTCCTCATACATATTCTACTTCATAAATTATGCATTAGCTATATATTTAATTTAACTTTATTGATTTTATCTATGTACTGTATATTGTTAGTTTACATGTGTATCCAATTAAAGGTATGATAACGTTACTCAATTAGCGCACGAACGCTAATGCAAATGCTACCAGTACACAACGGTGGGAGTGAGGTTATGCCACCCCGGCCTACCAAGTTATAGGGCCTGGTGTGCCTTTGTCAGTGCTTCGTTTAGTTCTACCTAGGCAGAATTCCGGTATGTGCCCGTTAAGGTGTAGTTGTGTTGCGCGTGAGAGGCAGTATATACGCGCCAACACTCCTTTATCGTAGTGGTATAGACGGTTTCTGTGTGACATACGACTGGATCTGCTCAGTCATAGCGTGATCCCCATACTGTCGTCTCCGAACACATCTACATGGTGTCATGGAGTTTCCCATTGGCCAGGGCTTACCCCTCCCAACCGGGATAAACCTCACTAGATTCTCCTCCATCTAACTAAGTCTGTAGTAAGAATCAATTCCATCCACACCGTCCTCATGTTTTTGAGTTTCCTGCTCAACGTAATGAGTATGTCGTCGAGAAGCACGTTCGTGAATCTCTACCACGCATTGCTTTACCTTCTGACTGTATTGGTCGTTAGTCACGGTTGGGCAGGTACCTCTTCAGGCCTCGTCTCGGATACTAGTGAGCCGATTTATCCGACAGTTCTAACGACGGCCTGGGTAACCACTCCAGATCTCGTTTTGGATCCTAGTGTAAACTGACCTCCGACATCTCTTACGACGCCCTGTTTCCATTCCAAACCTGGGATTGGATATATTACAGTCAGTTCTAGTCAGTCAGTCAGCAGTCATAAGAAAAGAACTGTATAAATCAGCTTTGATAGATTAGCGGTTTGTGTGTTTGCATCGTAATCCAAGGGTCGCAGGAGAAAAATAAAAATATTTTCGGATAAGTCCCGTATTAATGCGATGTTTGACACGATAAATATCTCTACTGGGGTGGAATTTCCTCAAATTCCGCTAAATAATAATAATAACTCGCTTAAATTATATTAGAGATGGCCATATGATCAAAGTAACCGATGTCATGAGCTACGAGGGTTGCTCCGCCACCCCGATTTCTCGCCCCAAAAGTAATAAACGAACTGCATAAACTAGACTAACTACTTTATTCTAAAGACATTAGAAATAAACCTGTAGGCGTCTTTCAAAATTTTCCTTTAGACTCAATCATGTAACACCCTTAGTGTTTTATTTAACCTTTGACGAAGATGTAAACTTAAAAAGCAAGGGAAAATGTAAATGTTAACTAGTTGATCATTTTACAGCACAAGATTATGTTATTTAATCTTAATTGTCAAGAAGAGATTATTTTTTCATCAGAATTAAATATATTTATGTATTTATAACTACATACAGATGAGTTCACGGAACTAAGATGTACGGTAATTCAATCGGCAACCTCAAGTGCGCAAACGGAAGGTGCCGGGTCAAACGTGGATACACGTCCGGCGCAACCACTGCAGTATCCTCCTAGTTGGGTGAAACAAGCAGTATATACGGTGATCAAGAAACTATTGATAAAAATGGCATAAAAACAACAAAACGAACCTTTACTAATGATTCCACGCTTGTAGTTATAGTAAGAACTAAGTGAGAAAGTATATTTTTGGCTATAACAAGCAAGAAAAAAGTGCTGCTTAACAAGTGCCTCTTATTTGTAGAGCTGGTCTTAACAATAGTTTAACTTAAAAAATCTTTTTTAACAACGAACTGAAAATTTAGGAAGCGTTAGGTTTAGTACAATCTTATCAAATATAACTGAATCAAATAAATGGATTTTCTATTGTAATTTCTCAAACAACTTAATGTTAATCAACTGTATTCCTTTGTTCAGTTTTCATAAAATATTAAAACCATTTTCAATTTTGTATCAAACATACACGACAGCTAATTTGTATTGAATCAGACACGTTATTTGTATGATAAATACATATAATCAATCAATTAATCGCGTAATTACAGAACTTAATAACAAAATATCAATTAACATGAAGCGTATTATATGATTAAGGGATGCAACGAATAAACATAAATAATAAATATTGTAATTCAAAAAACGTAGTTTCATATTACAGTAAATTGTAATTAATGTGGTTACATTTTTAATGTTCATACAATATACAGCGTGTTTTTCAACAATTGAATAATAGACTTCCAATAAAAAACTTAATAGTCGATTGTATTTGTAAAATCCACTAGTAATCAGCAGCCACGTTGATAACAGTAAACATAGTGTAGTACTTGTTAATAATGTAAAGGTGAAGCCTCTTCGTATGTGATTGTAAGAAAATACATTAAAATATCAAAAAATTAATAAAGAAATATGTATTAACTAATGGGAATTTGTAATTATCACTGTGTCGATTTCTAAATATTAAAAATAAACTGTTTGGTAGATAATAGAACGACTAACGTTCATTAAACCAAAATTAATCTCTATTTTGATTACCGGCAACAATATTATTTAATCGATTCTCTGACAGCCTAATGACAACGTGTTTCCTTAATCACAACAGGTTTGGCGCTAGAAAACCATAACAAGGCAATATCGATGCCTTCCTTCAACTTCAACGGCAGATCAACAGATCAAAATTCGGAACTGAATTTATACTCGAAGGACCATGTGGGACTTCCTGGGGTACTTGAAGTTTAAATAACTGTATTCTTGATGAAGTTAATTAAACATCTTTTGGTTAATTGTGTAATGTATATTAATTACTTACATATGTTTTAATTACAGAAAAAATACATAGTGAGATGATATTTTGGAATAAAATAAATATTCAAGGGTTAACAGATAATCAAATTATTAAAGGATACATAAAAGTTTTTTAATAAAAAAATGGGTGAATGTATTTTATAAGACAGGGTATTATAAATATTATGTTAAATATTCAATTATAATCATTATTGATGAGTTTTCTTATAGAGGAAGTTTTCTTTATAAATGTTACTTCTACATCTTTATTTACGTTTGCAGCGAATTAAAAAGAAAAATGTAGTAGTTTAGTAATTTAAAAATGATGATTATAAGATGTCATACATGAAAATGTAAAATTATAGGACTGGCAGTAGATATAAAGTAAACGTTGATACCATGGAGGCAGACGATTATTAATAACACTACTATCTTCTAAAATAATCAAATGATGATAAGTTGATATTAATCATCGTCTCCCTTTGTAACGGGTACATTTTCACCGGTATTTAGTACATAGAATTTTGTATTAATTCTGGTTAAAAATCCTAAGTTCGGTCCTGTGGACGTAGCTTAATTTAAACTAGCCTGTCATCAAATAAACATTTTAAATAACAAGCATTTATAGGAAGGGAATGTTTAATATTTGCTATAATGAAATAATGTAATGTCATATTAATGTCGTTTTTTGTATCTTGCAACCTGGCATTTTAAAAAATAATATCAATTTCTTCAAAAAGAAACCTTGAAAAGAAACCATGAGAAGCGCTTCGTCATCTCATTTAAATGTTTCGGTAAATATTTTAAGTGTATACGATTCGTAAATACACTTTCCTTTGTCTGTTATTTGCGTTTTAAAAATTTTAAGTCAATGCGGCGTAGAAATTCTCGTCTCGACAGTAGCAGTATTGCACACGTGCTTTTCCAGCGGGAAAGAATTTTGATACTATTTTTTACACGTAAGGTCTAAAATCCTATAGTAGGGCAAGTAACAAGCACCCTTGCCGTCTAAAAACAGATGTTGAGACGCGGAGTAGCCTGAATCGAAGTTTATAAAAAGGCTTTGCTCGGTTTTGACCAGACACAAACAGATATATTTTTGAGACGGGGAGTTTGTGAACAGCACCCTGCAAGCGAACGGTCGATATTATGATTCGACCTGGGTGCGCGGTTATATTATCGATCAATAATGATTGATTGCTTTTAAATTAGTGCCAATGGATTATAGTTCTTTAATCCTAAAGAATTGCGAGAAATTCTATTTACCGTTCCGTATAGTTTTACCGATCTTTTGTGACTTGTGAAAGTTTTAAAGTTAAATACGTTTCACGTTATAGGAAGAATTATTTAAAGAAATCCTAAATGTAGTGACCGATTCCTGTGCTTTTGTGAAATTAAAATTCCTCTTAAAGAATTTGAGTGCAGTTAATGCAATCAGTGAATTAATATAACTAGATGCTTCAGAACAGTTCCATTAGTTTTTCTGGATGAAAATTAAAGACGTTATTAACTAAGCACAAATTAAAATGTTGGTTATTTTTCGTGCCTGACTTTACTGGTTTATGAAACTATATGAGCTGTTATTATCAATTAAGATTGGATTACATTTTGGTATGCAGAACCTATACTTCGATGCAACGCCGAGATTTTTCACAATTTCCTCAAATGAAAAGCGAATTTCCAATTTCTACTGGACTTGATGTATGGTATTCTATGAGTTTAATTAAGGAAAATGCAAGGTACTGTAATATTAAATAGGTATTTGTTTGTAATTCAAGTATTAAGAATGTCATGGTAATGAATTTTCTTTAGGGAGAGCTCTCCTTGATAGTTAAAAATCTTTAAGCTTTAACTTAATTGCAAATCATTTATATTGATACTGTTGAACTGATATAATTTGCTTAATCTCCTTTAGAGATTTGTTTATAAATTTTTGTCCAGGAAAAGCTCAGTCAATATAAAGGTTAATATTTAAATTAAGGTGTTTTTAACAATTTTATGGTCAATCCAATAAGTTTTCCTGTTTGTTTTCTTTATTAAATGAAAAGTTCTTGGTGAATTTTTTTATTGATTAACTGTTGGACATAATTATAATCCAATAAATTTAGATTGGATTAGTAATAAATATACAAGGTGTGTTTTATTTGTTTATCTTTGTATGTGTATTTTATCCCTTCTGTTCATAATAAATGTTACTATTGCAAACTTGATGGATCTATAAAACGGAACCATATTGGTTATGAAAGCTTAGTTTCATTTCTTCAACAATTGTAATAAACAAATTTTTTTTGTTCCAACTAAATATTTTATTCATTTTCTGGTTAATGGATTTAGTAAATTTTAATGCTTATTCAAAATAACATCTTTGATTGGTTAATTTATAATTAATTTAAAGCATCAGAACCAGATGGCGCCCTTTTTGAGTTTTTAATTGTGTTTAAAACCCTTATCTATTCCTTTTCACAATTCATACAGCTGTGGAACCAATACCTACGACTTGAATAATTAATTTGTAAGAAAAAGTTTAAATCTCAAGCTGAGGCAGACATATGAGTTTTTAGTTACAGTAAGTAGGAGTGTATTTTTATAGCTTTTATAGTTATTTTTTCTTGGCGAAAAAAGCTTTGTTTCACCTTAACAAAAAAATAATAAGAAAAATAGAGCGAACAAAAATTTTATTAAAAATTTTCTTACAAATTAATAATAACATTGAATAAATGCATTTCTAGAAAGTTTAATGTACAGATTATGAATAACATTGTGAGTGTATAATAAAAAAAATGAAGAAAGAAAATAAAAGAGAAGAAAAAGAATGAACTATAAGCAGTAAAAATACATAGCAAGGTAAAATTCAGTGAAAGTAAGTGGGTGATACATAGCAGAGTACAAGTGTTTACAAATTTTATTAAGTAAAAATTGTCAGAAGACATTATAAACATGTTAAGCATAGAAGAAAATTTTACTTACTAATAATTCTTTTGGAGGCATAGGTAGTAGTATTAATAGTAATAAAAAGGTTTGTTAGGTAAGTTGCAAACTGTTTCAAAAAAATTTCTAAAAGAAAAATCATTAAATATAAAAATTAATAAAGATAACAAAGAAATTCAACACTTCAACACCCGTCAAAAAAATTAGGTTAGGTGGTTTTAATATTTTAATGTAGCTTGCTTGTACTAGCTTGCATCAGAAGAGAGAGCTAATAATTTCCTGTATAGTCCATTTAATACTTAATTGAAACCATTTATGAAAGGAAAGAACCCCGTTTTTTCACGAGAAATTCCTTTTAATCATTGTACTTCATAAACATGACAATAAAATAAAATAGGAATTAACAAAAAATTAAAAAACCAATAGGTTGGAATTTATATGATGATTAAAAAGTTAAAAATCTCATGCTCAATTATTTCCCAATATCTGCACATCAATTACTGTATAATAGATTATAATTGTTTTTTATCAAAATGTTTTGCCATTGCTACGGGGCTAAATCGACTTGTTCAGTAACTATCACAATAACTAACTCGTATAACTAAAATTGCAGAAAACAATACTGTGGAGTACTATTTTAATAATATTATTTTTACGTTGTCGCAGAAGCTTTTTTCTATATACAAAAATATAAGGGATAATGATGAGTAATAATTAGACTACTGCGTACCATTATTTATAAATATTTACGACAACATTTATAAAATTAGCATAAATTTAGATACTAATCTATCATTTCTAAGGTAATAATAAATTATCAGATAAGTAACAAAACTGTTAACATATCTTAGGTCAGCAACTAAGATCTGCCTTAAATATATATATATATATATATAGCTGTTACCACACCTTTTCGGGTATATAATAACTTTTCAGCTACAGAATCGTTTAATTAGTTTACTTTAAAATAATTTTGATTCAGAAATCTATAATTTATATAAGTTTCACGACTTGAACATAACATACTTTATTGTGCTAAAAATGTCATGAAACCACGCCGCCATGTCAAGGTAAATATTTTAATCAAAAAATAAATTGAAAGATAACACTGTTAATTAACGTGATAGCTAAAATTAGAGTTATTTTTCTTTGTTTCTAGTGTGCATATATATTAACTATTTTTGTCTAGCCCTTAAAATTATAGCGTGCTAACCAAGACATGATCAAATGTGACCAGCCCTTTTTTTTGTATGACTTATTTAATTTCATCAACAATTAACTTTTAACTTTGCTTGTACAATCTATTTTGACCTATTTTCTGTAGTAGAATAAAAAACTTCATATTATTTAGTTAAGTTTTGCTGTACTACTTTATTAGAAAATAGAAATAAAAATATGTTACATTTATATATTATAAATATAATAGCATCTTGACAAAACAATCTGCTACTTAAAAAATCTTGCTTGCATATTATATCTTCAGTATATTTCTAATCTACCACTTTGTAACTAAAAGCTAATTAAAATTGCACACATAAAACTACAAAAAACAATAGGCTTCATTGCATGTCGTTTTGTAGAAATCTTTGCAAGATCGCAAATATTGTTTGGTTTCTATTTGCAGATGTACATATATAACGTCTTCCTCTTTTGACCTTTCTCTATCTTTGCGGTTGACTTAAAGGCAGCTTTCTCACTAGAGCGACTGATTTCATGAAAGTGATTGCATATGAGTAATAATGCAACTGGTTTGATGAAACTGACCCATTCAACATCCGTTCATATCAGTGCAACGCGACCTAAAATCGTGTCATAACAAGAAACTCAAATATCATGCAACTGACCATTGCATGGTTTTGTACCTACAAAGAGGGTTTATTATTATTCGTTCTGTGTTTATAATGTCAAAAATGCCTTCAAACGAAGAAATAATTAATTTAAAACTTATCGAAAAAGTTGAGAAGATTCCAATATTGTATAATAGTATATAAGATGGATATCCGAAGTCCGAAGATATCCGAAGTGTCGCGAAAGCAATGAAAGACACAGGTAGATAATTATTCTGTTTTTTTGTTTGTCCTTCTTCTTTACCACTATAAAACGATAACATCTTCCTCATCATCAGAAGAATACATCGTAACGACTGACAAATAATGAGTTGCTCGAATGTGAAAACAATAATGCAATCAGTTTCATAAGACCAGTTGCATAAAACTAGCTTCTGATTATTCTGATAACTTCTGTTGATGAGGAAGATGTTGTCGCTTTATAGTGGTACAGAAGAAGAACAAACAGAATCATTATTTATCGGTGTATGAATAAATTAAATTAAAGCAAAAGCGAATTACTTACTTACAATAATTATTTCGATGACGGTTATTTAAACACTTAGATAGATAAACTGTTTGAAAATTTGCAGATAAAGAATTTACTAAACTTTTAGTGGACACAAACAAAGGTAAAGGGTATACTGTTATGATGTCTAAATAATTATGAATCATTCATTAGATCTGGTATTCTGACCTGTCGAATGCTGATGGACTGCAATTCATATAGAAACAGCTTACAGGATGGTTAGTTACCAAGTGTTCATTTTCCAAATAAACAAATCCTTCGCAATACAACGACATGCAGATGGAAGCTTTATTAATGGTTACTGGTTGCCTCCATAACGGTAATAAAAAAAATAATGAAGAAGTCGGTACAAAATGTAAGTGTACTAGCCAAAACATAAAAGAAGCAGAAGAAGGGCTATTAGTGGAACAAGCCCTCGTCTTATAATAAAGGCACTACCAACTCCATTTTCCTACTTGGAACCATCTGTATATATAATTTCGGCTCTGGGATGGTGATCTAAAATGTTTTTAAAGTGGTTGAGAAATAATTTGGGATTAACATCTTTTTTCCCTCCTTGCAAGCAAGAGAGGTCCATTTGGGGTAGGTGAATTCGCCAAGGTGGTACTTCATAATTTCCTATCTGATAAACTGGCTGCAATGTTTCACTGAGTTCTTGCAATATGGCGTGTAGACGTATTCCAGCAGGACGAGTTCTAGTGGGTCTAGCCATATATAGAGTAGTTTGTTCATCATTAAATAACAAAGCATGATTGGGGTGTCGTGGTTGAGCATATATAGTTATTCCATAATTTATGAGTAAACGATACCTTTGATATTTTAACGGTGGTATTCCCGAATCGCAGTATAAAGATAATGGAGGACTGGTTCTAAAAGCCCCTAGAGCAAGTCTCACACCCGTCGAATGAATTTGGTTTAGTACCTTTAAGTGTGATTGACGTGCGGCACCGTATACTATTGACCCATAATCCAGTTTGGACAAAATCATACTACTGTACACGTTTAGGAGTATGCTTCTATCTGCGCCCCATTTTATACTAGATAAGCACCTAACGATATTCAATCGTTTTTTTCAATTGGCTGCTAAGTTTTGAATGTGAGGACCCCAAAGTAGTTTTCTGTCAAACGTAACTCCTAAGAACTTTATTTCTGGCTTATTAGATATAGGTAGACCATTTATTGTAAGTTGAGGATTTTGATGACAGGATCTCAACCTGCAGAAATGAACACACTGTGTTTTCTGTGTGGAAAAACGAAAACCGCGATCTTCGGCCCGATTTACTATAGCGTCAATGGATTCCTGCAGTGTTGAATGTATATCCTTAAAGCTGCTCCCTGCGTAGAAGATACAAAGGTCATCTACGTATGGACTCCTCCCAACTCTATGATCTATAACTAACAATAAGCTGTTTACTGCTATTGAAAATAGCACTACACTCAGTGTGGACCCTTGAGGTATGCCATTCTCGATCGTATAGGGGTCCGATCGAACATTTCCAAGTCTGATTTTGATTTTCCTGTCGGATAAGAAACTGGCAATAAATATTGGCAGACAGCCTCTCAGGCCCCACCGATGCAGTGTTTGAAGTACCCCATATCGCCACGTCATATCGTAGGCTTTTTCAAGATCAAAGAATACCGCCGTAACATGATGTCTATTTAAAAAACTGGTTTGAATGACATTCTCTATGTAGACTAATTGATCAGTTGTTGATCTAAATTTACGAAAACCCATTTGATATTTAGATAACAGGCCGTATTTCTCTAAGAGCCACATCAAACGAAAACTGACCATTTTCTCAAGGGTTTTACTGAGACAACTCGTTAACGATATTGGACGATAATTAGATGCTACTTTGGGGTCCTTGCCAGGTTTTAAAAGTGGAATTATAATTGACTCCTGCCATTGTTCTGGATAAGGTCCTTCTCTCCAGATTTGATTGAATAATTGTAATAATTCTGAAGACGAAGGCTTCGTTGTAATTCGTAATTCGTCTGTAATCCTGAATGGTATGTTTGAGAAGAGAATCCCACAAATGTGTTATTAAAAGTTTCAACAAAAATAAATATAACACTAATTCGATCAGTGTTATCCAAAAGCCAATCTTCTAAATTTTATAACTTTTAATAAATTTCCAGTTAGATGGATCCAGAAAATATAAACTAAATTTACACAAAAACATCTTTTAGTTGCATGCGAGTCCACTCTCGGATTTCTATTAATAGTTATTTGAAATTATCGTAATTCATATTTTAAGAGAGTGATGAATTGACTTTCGAAGAGTAAACACGCTTGTTGTGCTCTCATATCTTCGAAAGATTGTATATCATATCATACGGTGCCAAGTGAACTTGTGGTGATAAGTGAAGCTGAGGTCAACCAAGCTGTACGTACAAATAAACATATTATTATACATATGTAAACACGTTAGTTATGTTCCCATCGGGAACTAACTACAGTCCGGGCCCTCCTGGCCCCGGATCATCAGCTATAAACACCCAAATCCCCCGAGAAAATTACGGATATACATTTAACTTCCCTACCATGCAAAATTTCCCGTATATGCAACCGCAAAACTGCTATAGTAATCCAACTATTCCGCAATTTTCTAACTTGACACAAAATCCAAACTGCATGCCACTTATAATACAAAACTCATCTAATGCCTTACCTCCAGATCCAAATACTATCACACAGACATATCCATCCACTTCTTATAACTATAACACAAACCCTCCACCGCTAAGCGAGGAGTATACTTTGGAAGATAGTGACAACGAAATACAGGAAAATCACGACTGGCAAACAGTTAAAACTAATAAAAAACGAAAAAGAAATCCAAACTCTTCGATAAAAACAAATACTCAACCAACGAATACCCACAATAAATTTAATGCTCTACTAAATGTAACCGAAAAAGAAAACGACAACGACAGCAGTAATACTAATACCATGGAAAATAGTAGTAATACCGCAAATAGCAACAAAACAACTAAAATACCAAAACCTCCCCCTATTTTTGTATATGGTGTCACTAACTTCAACAAAATGATAAAAAATCTAACAGACGTGACAGAAAGAGAAACCTATCAGTGCACGGCCATGCCGAACAACACAATAAAAATTAACACTCAAAACCCAGACACATATAGAAAACTTATAAGACATATGAACAGTAATAACATAATCCATCATACGTATCAGATGAAACAGGACAGGGCATACCGAGTAGTACTTCGTAATATCCACCATTCAATCCCCACTGAGGAAATTATCCATGAATTGAAACAACACGGGCATTCTGTACGTAACATAATGAACATCAGACATCGAGTTACTAAAGAACCATTAATGATGTTCTACGTAGATCTTGAACCCAAAGAAAATAATAAGCAAATTTATGAAATTCAATATCTAAGCAACATGAAAATAGTAATAGAACCACCCCACAAAAAGAGGAACATAATTCAGTGTTCTAGATGTCAATTATACGGTCACTCTAGGACCTATTGCACCAGACCACACCGATGTGTAAAATGTGGCGGGGGTCATATATCAGCGGACTGCAAAAAACCCAAGACTACTGCCGCTAAATGTGCACTATGCAATGGAGATCACACCGCTAACTACAAAGGGTGTATGGTATATAAAGACCTACTTAATGCAAACAGAAAAGCAACCGGAGAAATGCCACACACTCAAACGAACCGCCGAACACTCCAAAATCAAAATGCAGTTTGGACAAATCCTCCCAAAGAAACATCAAACCATGTATCCTATGCTCAAATTACAGGCAACGCAAACTCAAATAATCAAACCTCAGACTTAGGAACTCAAATGAACGCCTTCTTAAATGAATTTAAAACAATGTTCTCACAGCTCATAAATCAAAATAGCATGATCTTAAGCATGCTTTCCACAGTAATAACCAAATTCACCAATGGCAGTTAAATCAATCCGTATCGCCGAGTGGAATGCAAATGGCCTAACCAACCACAAAACAGAAATAATAAATTTCATTCAATATAACAAAATTGATATATTATTGGTATCGGAAACGCATTTCACGGACAGAACAATGTTCAAAATTCCTTATTACTCTATATACCATACCAACCACCCTGATGGCACGGCGCACGGTGGTGCAGCGGTAATCATTCGAAACACCATATCACACCATGAGGAAACCAAATACCAAACAGATAAAATACAGGCTGCTGTGATTCATATAAATGCCCAACCATGGTCATTTGACATTGCTGCTATGTACAGCCCACCAAGGCATGGAATCAGTACAGCAGAATATGAAGACTTCTTCAGAAATCTATCAGGCAAATTCATAATCGGAGGGGACTGGAACGCAAAGCATACAGACTGGGGGTCCAGAATATGTACAACAAAAGGAAGAAACTTGAGGCAAGCCATAACCAACGTAAACTGTTCATCTTTATCTACAGGTCAACCCACTTACTGGCCTTCAGATCCACAAAAAATCCCTGATCTTCTTGATTTCTTCGTCCTAAGGGGCATATCTCCTAACTATGTCACCATAGAACCATCATGGGATCTCTCCACTGACCATACTCCCATTATAACCACCCTTAGCACTCATATTATACATCGCCCAACAGTTCCCAAAATAACGACATCAAAAACAGATTGGTGTTTATTCAAAAACTACATAGACGAAAACCTTAGCCTAAATATTCGCATAAAAGAACCAGATGAAATTGATAGCACAATACACCACCTCACTCAAACTATACATGCAGCAGCACGCGTGGCTACCCCCCAAATTAATATAGGGAAAGAACCTGTGGTTAACATCCCCATACATCTAAAACACTTAATTGCACAAAAAAGAAGAGCAAGACGTGCATGGCAAAGAAGTCGTAATCCCATAGATAAAAATATATATAATAGACTAACTCGACAACTAAAGACAGTCCTGCAGGATATCCGTAATGATACGTTTGAACTATATATCACGAACCTGTCAAAAGAAGATAATACCATCTGGAAAGCCGCCAAAACATTCAAACGACCGATACAGCACACCTCACCCTTAAGGAAGGAAGATGGAAGCTGGGCAAAAACTGAACATGAAAAAGCAACAATCTTTGCAAAACATCTCTCACAAGTTTTCAGTGCACCAGAACCTAACAACAACAACAACAACGACGAACAGATTAAAAACTTCTTGGACGCTTCCTGCCCAATGATGCTACCGATCAAACCTTTCTCTCCAAAAGAAGTAAAACAAGAGATTTCAAAATGTAATAACCACAAGGCCCCCGGTTTCGATCTAATCACCGGATTCATATTAAAGCAACTACCTAGAAAAGCGGTAGCTCTGGTAACCACAATTTATAACAGCATATTAAGACTAACGTACTACCCAATTGCTTGGAAGTTCGCACAAATAATAATGATCAACAAACCAAATAAACCTCCTAATGAAGCTTCCTCGTACCGGCCAATTAGCCTGCTACCGATTATGTCCAAAACCCTAGAAAGACTGTTGCTTAAAAGAATGACTGAAGATACCCACATAGACTTAGTAATACCAATCCATCAATTCGGATTTAGGCAAAGCCACTCAACGATACAGCAATGCCACAGGATTGTTAAAAACATACAAATAAGTTTAGAGGAAAAAAAACTATGCACGGCTGCATTCCTGGACATCCAACAAGCGTTTGACCGAGTATGGCATGAAGGTCTCCTGTATAAACTCAAATCGCTTCTTTCCACACCTCTCTATCTGATCCTCAAGTCATACCTCACAGACCGTTACTACCAAGTAAGATACAACTCTAAAACCTCCAACTATCACCCTATCAAATCTGGTGTCCCTCAAGGAAGCGTTCTGGGTCCCCACCTCTACCTAATCTTCACAGCCGACATTCCAACCACAAACTCTACT
This sequence comes from Agrypnus murinus, assembly GCA_929113105.1. Taxonomy (NCBI): domain Eukaryota; kingdom Metazoa; phylum Arthropoda; class Insecta; order Coleoptera; family Elateridae; genus Agrypnus; species Agrypnus murinus. Next base: position 112,827,494 of record OV816024.1, read on the forward strand.
ACTATTGCCACCTTCGCCGATGACACCGCCATAATATCAGTAAACGATAACCCTATAATAGCTTCTGAAAACCTACAAACACATCTCAACCTGATACAAGATTGGATGGACAAATGGAAAGTCACAGTAAACCACACTAAATCTATACAAATCACTTTCACCAACCGAAATACCGTGTGTCCTACTGTCACCCTAAATAACACACAATTACCAGTAAGCAGTCAAGTGAAATACCTGGGGTTGACAATGGACCAAAAACTCACATGGAAAGCACACATCGTAGCAAAGAAAACGCAGATAAATATAAAAATTCGTCAAATGGGTTGGCTATTAGGGCGAAAATCTAAACTCTCCACAGAAAACAAAATACTTTTATACAAATGTATAATAAAACCTATTTGGTCCTATGGAGTTCAACTCTGGGGGTGCGCAAAACCATCTAATACGCAGATAATACAGAGAATCCAATCAAAGATACTCAGAATGATCTACAATGCACCATGGTATGTCAGTAATAAGACCTTGCACGACGACTCTGGTATACCGCCTATTGGAGATGAAATCAATAGAATAACAAGAAACTACTTAGAACAATTGCCAGCACACCCCAATGAGGAAGCAAGACAACTTTTCCAGCAACCTGAAATCACAAGAAGGTTAAAAAGACAGTGGCCTACAGATGTTCTAAACCAGTGATTAGTTATATTATAAGAATAGGCTTAAAAATTCAGTCAACAATTATGTTAATAGATTGGAGAGTTATCACTGGATAACAACTCCCTCAAGTGTATATCAAACATCACATTTACTTATAGCTTTATATAGCAGGTTGTAAATATTGCATAACATTAATTTAAAAAAAAAAAAAAAATATTTTAAGAAGGTGTACTTGAAGTTATCATTAGATAAAATTATAGGCATTAATCCATTATGTTTTTTATTTTTTTTGTGGTCTATATCGATAGGGCAAACTATCTAACTAAAAGGTATCGGATCATAATACTCCTTATTTGGTACTAACGGTGTTCCGCTCGTTCATAGGCGCATCTGGTGACAAGCGTCTAGCCCCCGAGTTATCACTAAACTAATCCTGAACTTAACGCATGGAGTTCCACAAAGTAAGGCTGGAAACAATAAACAAGTTTATTAAAACTTGTCACCGGGTATAGTGAAATTATCCTATCAGAGAAAAGCTTGGGTAGAAACGTCACATCCACCCTACCGAAATTCTATAGAACTCTTTCGTTAATACGGCAACTTGCTTTGATCATTCGTTGAGCCAACACGTGTTATTTTGATCGCGCTGTAAATTGTTGGTTTTTGTGTTGGCTTATGCTTTAACGTGGAAATTTAGCGTGCGGTAAAAATTGAGCTTCAACCTATTGTCTAGAAAAACTGTCTGTCGTTTCAGAGTACGAAATTATTAAAATTCCAACATTCTTTTTGTGTTTAAAAAGCAATCAAGTATCGCTAGTTTTAAACCCTGAAACCTGAAGGCATGTTATGTTATGTTAATAATTCTACTCGTTAATGACCTGATAATTAAACTACTTGGTTCTCCTACTAAGACGTAGTTGTAATTTTTAGAGTTTTTCTTGGTATCAAGTTTGTTTGGTATTCGCAAATATCTTATCATTAAAAACACGAGTTTATATGGTGCATGTGGTCCCGGCCATTTTACCATTGTGAAATCATTGTCATTTAGTTCCTCTTGTATTTCTGATAGTGGATTTGGGTTCAAATTGATCATTCTCATTCAACTCCTTCATAGGCTTATCTAGTGACAAGCGTCTAGCCCCCGAGTTATCACTAAACTAATCCTGAACTTAACGCATGCGTTTTGTGCAGCGTCTTGACTTCAATTGGATAGGATATGTGCAAATTAATATTAAATATATTATTAATTACAGTTCTGATTAGAAGTCGATAAATACATAATTAACTTTTTTTAGTTAATGATTGCATATAGATTGTATAAGTTAAAAAACACAAACGACCAAATCCAAATTAACGTTTTTTCAAAGAAAGTCATTATCTTTTGGTTTTAATAAAAGAAACTTTAGTAAACTTTAAATATTTATTTATTATAATGAAATAATGAATAAAAAATAAGTTTTATCATTGCATGTTTTTACAGTGGGAAAATCGGCTTTGCTAATTATATTGTTCTTATTAAGTGCTAATTGCAGGGCAATGTAACTCCTATAATAAAATCTGTATAGATAAAAAAAAAAAAATAATTTTTATCACTGCACGTTTTTGCAGTAGAAACAGAAGAAGAAAAGATGCAATTTAATTTCTAAAGCCACAGGTGTAGATATCGGAAACATTGCCCTGCAATTAGTACTTAATAAAAATGATGCCTAATAAGAGTGAAGGGGATTTTCCCACTGTAAAAACTTGCAGTGATAAAAATATTTTTTTATTGATTATTTCATTCTAATAAATATTTAAAGTTTACTGAAGTTTTTTTTATTAAAACAAAAAGTTAATGACCATAGTCATTACCTTTTCAAGGTAAAGTTGTAACTTTACTTTGAAAACCCGTTAATTTTAATTTATAGTCTATATACAATCATTAATTTAAAAAAAGGTAAGTATGTACCTACTCCTAAACAGAAGTATGTAATTATTAATATATTTAATATTTATTTACACATGTTTTATCGGATTGAAGAGTCACAACACGCTTTTTATTAAAACCAAAAGATAATTTTCTTTCTTTCTTTGAAAAACGTTAATTTGGATTTGGTCGTTTGTGTTTTTTAACTTATATAATCTATATGCAATCATTAACTAAAAAAAGTTAATTATGTATTTATCTACTTCTAATCAGAAATGTAATTAATAATATATTTAATATTAATTTGCATATATCCTATCGAATTGAAGTCAAGACGCTGCACAAAACGCATGCTTTAAGTTCAGGATTAGTTTAGTGATAACTCATGGGCTAGACGCTTGTCATCTGGTGAACTTACTGGATCATCTCCGTCGAGGTGGCCATTTTGATTGTTTACAGAATCCATATTTTATCGTATAGTGAATCATTACAACATTTAAACATTATAACTAGTTGACTTATAACAATTAATTTTTGTTTTATGCTAACAAATAAACAAACAATTTACATGGTGTTGATTATTTTATTTTTTTGTATCGCATAGCTAGCGTGTTCTAAGAATTAGTGGACATTTAGCTTTTGCGCAATTAGCGCTGAATTATCTCACTGTAATAGGACTCTGTTCTTGAGGACACATATTGTTAATAAATCGTATAATATTTAAACCATTACACCAATTGCGCTGGCGTCCATCTCCATAGTTTTTCAACCAATTTAATGATGGTTCACTTCACCTACATACATCTTGAACTGATTTAATTAAGATTAAGTCTAAACTAAACTAATAAGCAAAAGTAAACTAAGCATTAGTTGTTGATGACTTAACTTATTTTATTAGCATTTTATTAAGAAATGATACTCTTTTACAAATTGATGGCCTAATCGTGGGACTGCTTGAGTTTACTTACTTTTGAGAGATATTTTGCTTGTTACATGGTCTGCTACTGACCACATAGCCAAATCCGATTGCAATGGTGCAACTCATCATTCCTGAAATGACAGGTTATTTTTAATTTTCGGAATTTCATCAAAATCAATTATTGTATGTACTATTGATTTCATAATGATCTAGGACAGCAAGGCTAATATGATGCTATTTTATTCTATTTTTCAGTGTAAATACATATAATAAAATAATAAAAATCCTCGCTCCTAGATCTTTATGAAACCAATCGTACATATTATTACGATATATCAACTCGGGTTTGGGGAGCAAAACCACACCGATTATGAAGATGATTGATATTAATAATTGGTTAAAATCGATTTAAAATAAGAGTACATACAAAACATAAAACAGACTTCAGTAAAAGCACAATGAAGATATATACAAAATATAAACCACCAACTTTACCATAAAGGAAAAATGTTCCAGCTAAAATAATTGTTGTTAAGCTTGAATCTTACCACAACTGAGATTCAACAGGTAGGTCGCTTTAATAGGGCAATAAATAAATATGCATCTATGAAAAATCATTAAACTACACATAAAACAAAAAAAAATAAAACATAAGTTTCTTTAAAATTGAAATGACCAAATTTATTTTAACACAACAAAAGAGCAAACAAAAAAAAATTGAAATAAATAAAACAAATGAAATTTTGATAACTTGAATCAAAGAGGGATCAATCCTAATAAGCTAATGCTTTTTATCTTCAGGAGTAATATCTCTATTATTTTAATTATCTTAAACACTAAAATTAAACTAATTAAATATCTTAAAATATTTAAATAATAACTATGTATTGGCGCCTTTTCAATTACCAACTGATATTCTCAAAACTATTCTTATTCCACTAATAAAAATTAACAGCACTAAATATTTCAATTAAAACTAAATATTATTAAAACAAACTAGTTAAATTCAACTTCAACAAATTATTAAGGTAGAAAGTCACCCACATCTAAAGTCAAGCTAGCTGCTGTATATGAATAAAATCAACAAATTTTAATTCACATATGAACATTATAAAAAATTAAAAAATTATTTATTTGTTGTTTAGCACACAAAAATTGTCATTTTAAATCAGAAAACAAATTAATGATGATAACATCGTTGTTCGCTTTACTAACGTAGTATACATTGATGCGTAAGATTTGGCAACGCAATGTACGATTAGTATTTGACGTAAAACCAAAGTGAGGTTAGAGTTTGGTAAAAATTATTGACTGCTGCACGTTAAATAGTTTTCTGCGGTGTTATGAATATGATTGTGACCAAAAATTATTTTTTGATGACATCATAAAAGAACAAGTGTGTGGTATAGCTTCAAGTTGGTCGATTCGCTGCCCTTCTTGCCAAGTTGTCAAATACGTTCACAGATTAGAAATATACTCCCCCAATGATGATTCTACCAAACGTCATGTTTTGAATATAAAACTTGCAGCAGGTAGAAGATTCTTAATACTATTTCCTATTATCATTATAATTTTTTGTGTATAACATTAATTAATCAAAACTTGATCTTCAACGATGATCGATGCCGGTATTGGGGCAAGTCAAATCAACGCGATTCTCACATCACTTGACATGTCTGCTGTGAGCAAAACAACGTTGAAGCAAGCAGGGGATATTATAAAGAAGTCAGGTAGTGAGAAAAAGTTGCGAGAAAGCTTTGCTTCAAGAGCGGGAACTAACAATAAAAAGGCCGTTGTAAGTTTATCACTGTTTTTCAATATTGCAGTACAGAACTTCGATTCTTTTTATACACATATAAACGGTTACTAATGAACTTCATATTTACTCCCTTATTAATCAAAAATTAGACTGATTTGTCCACACAAAGTGTCTCTTTAATATAGAGCACGCACTCAGTAATCCGCGAGCACATCGCCGAACCACATCTGGGATCACGTACCAGTAATGAGAAAAATCAATGTTAATACAATTTTCATTTTATTTCATTCAATTTTATTTATTATATTTGATTACATCTATTTAATTTATTTACGTATATCATTATTTTCAAGTAATATAAAAAATACCAACATAAATTCATCTAACATATCAAATTTGAATTTCCGCGCGAAGCAACGTTGCCAGATCATATAATAGGGTTTTGCATGTGCAGGGACTTCAGTCATCAGTTTCCGGTTACAGCTGGAATACAAGTTTATAATCGAAATATCTCAATAACTAAGAGGTAAACTGCAGTTTTTTTAACGTCAATATAAAATACAATTTCTAAACTATTGTTACATAGTTTTTCATATACATGGTGAGTTGTTTAAATATAAAACTTTCAAGTTGTTCTTGGGCATACTGTGTAAACCCATATACATCAATGTATTTGACTGCAACTTTGTTAATCGTTTTCTCAGTATATACGTGGTGAAATGCCGTTTTTCGGGTATCAATCGAAAGAGCAACATTGAATTTACCAAATATACTTAAATTATGTAATTCTTGAGTTGTAAGGTTTGGGTGACTTTCTACCTTATTTGTTTTGACGTTTCACCAAAATATAATCTAACATTTTGACGTTTAGAATTGTTTACATTTCCTTTAATTCACAACATTTACAACATTTACATTTTACTAATAAATTTAATTTTGCTCTGGGCATGTATGTACTGCTTGAAAGTTCTAAATTTACAGAGAGTTTGTCATCAAATTACTCGCTGTTTTTATATCCTTTTGAAAACAAACGAATGTTTTAGTGAGATTTAGTGAGAAACAAATTCAATAGATAGACAGAGAAAAAATTATCTTTTTAATAATATAAAATACTTGTACCAAGACAAAATAATATGTCTAGAAATTGTCAACCAAATCATTTTTAAAATGCATTCAATTAATAATTAAAAATTAAATTAATTATATAAAACCGCCTAGTTACATCCTTCTATTCCTACAAAATCCTTCCTTACATATTTTTAGATATCCGAACTATAAAATAACAACTAAATTACATAATTTCAAATTACCATTAAACGCAGAAATTTGTATTTTCTAACCAAAACATCATCTATAAAATACAATCCCAACATTTACTTTTATTTCTCAGTTGTGCCTAAGGAACTGCTTGACAACTCAATGAAATATTTTAACCCATAAACTTTATAATCTTAGTAAACAACAAAATTATAGTGAAATCATCAAATCGTTAACTTGTAAGAATTTTCTTATAAAATGAACCTGCAGATAAGGTTATAAATACTTGCATATATCTTCACAACCATGCACCTTTTCTGTAATAGGTCAAAACAAGCCTTGAAATGGCTTTAAATTCATATTTGTGTACAAAATAAAGTAACGATAGCACATGTTTAGTTAAACAATGAAATTTTATAAATGTAGTCAGAAAACCCAACTTTAAAATTTAACCTTTTTTTACCTAGTGTGTTCTAGAGTGTTTCTTTATTCAATTAAAACATTTTTCTTTGGTCTCATTAAAAAATAATTAAATACTATTTTCTTAGAGATCATGCAACCCATCATGTTTGTAAAGAGGGATGCATCCTTTCCAATATCATGTCATATATCATGACAATATGTTAATGAGATTAGTAAAAAAAATCTTTCGGTGATCAACAGATTTTTTAAATTTCTTGGAAATACTTTAGTAAGTTCCCTTGTTAGTTTGTTTGTCTATGTAGTGTTTCACTGTATCCATTATACATAAATTTAAAAGATCGTTCGTTTGAAAAAACTAAATTAGATTTCTTAACTAAGAAATCGCAAAAAGAAAGTATGATTGGGTAGCAGTGCATATTTTGGTATTTAGTAGATACGATAGCTATCTGCTTTACATACCAACGCACATGCACTGCATGCTGTCAACTGCATTATTGGCATACTCGTATTTAGATTCGTATTTGCATTCCACGTCTAATCTGTGTAGATTATTATCTACGATAGCAAACACCGGCACATAGAAATTGTTACCACTAAGTAACTAAATTCAAATGTGCTGGTGGGAGTTGCCGACAACTCCTTAACTTTACAATGTTCAATTGCACACCTGCTAGTACAAACCTAACCAAATACTGATTTATTTACCTATTCTGTAAGAAAAATATAATCGTTATAGCGCTGTAACTCTTTAAGCTATAGACTATAAGCAAAATCGTATTCTTTAAAAAAATATTTGTCTGTAACTAATGTTCTATAGCTTAAAGACTCTGTAAATTTATGGCGAGCCAAACAGCGACTATAAACACCTTACGGTCTCTGTAATGTAGCGTGGTCTAGGTAACAGTGTCAAAATGATTGTAATTTTCAATAATAATTATTAAAATAATAGTCATGAATCGCAACAATATTGCTCCAATTGTAATATATTTGTTAATAAATGAAGACGAAAGAAGGTAAGAAATAATTGCTACAGGCTTTTTAATGAAAAAATCATACTTATCGTTCTTATCAACATTTTGTTTAGAAATTACATGCGAATTCATCGTAGACATCTTCGGGATGTACTAAATCCTTTTGAGATGCCGGAACAAGAATTTCGAAGCAATTTCAGATTGTACAAAGAACTAACCAGAGATGTAATTGATTGGTTGAGCCCATATGCAGCAACAAGTGTAAGGTCTACGCGAGTACCGTTTTATTTAAGGGTAAGCAAAAGTTTAATGAATACCTACGTTATAATGATAAAATTACTTCTTAAAACACACAGGTTCTTGCCACTTTACATTTTTTGGCCAAAGGGTCGTATCAGCACGCAGTAGGAGGATGTTCATGGCTAGCACTGAGCCAAACATGTATAAGTCGTTCCATTGTAGAAATTTCTAGACTCATTGTTGAGGTATTGATGCCTGAATGGATAAAATTCCCTACCACAGCTAATGAAAAAGCAAAAGTAAAACAAACATTTTACGAAAAATATGGTTTTCGAGGAGTTCTAGGTTGTATTGATGGCTCACATATCGCAATAGTTTGTCCACCAATTACTGATGAAGATCATCCACCCCACGTGTATCTTAACAGAAAGGGATTTTATAGTCTTAATGTGATGATGGTTGGTGATGCGGATGGAAGAATTTTAGCTTGTGACGCACGATTTCCTGGTTCGGTACATGACTCGGCCATATGGAGAATTCAACATTTGCGAAATTATTTAAGAGAAGAATATCACAACGGAGACACCACGTCTGTGTTAATAGGAGATAGCGGTTATGGTCTAGAACCTTGGCTGTTTACTCCCTTTGCTGTCGTTGTGGATGATACTCCAGAGGCTCGATTTAATGTACTTCTGCGATCAACTAGAAACGTAATAGAACGCATCTTTGGAATTTTAAAGGGACGTTGGCGAGCTTTGATACATCATAGAGTATTACACTATCATCCTGCAGATGCAGCATTTCTTGTATATGCTAGTGCTATTCTGCACAACATCGCTGTCTGGGCGAACATCGAATTTGATGAAGAGAACATAGCCTACGATAATGATCACGATAATCATAATATGGACGAAAATGACGAAGGTGAAAACAATGACCAGCATTTATTACGGCAAGGAAGACTTGCCAGGGAAAATTATATCAGGAGAAATAATGTTTAATCCATATAAAGTAGCTGCTTCGTTAATAAACAATTATATTATTTATTGAACTCGATTTACAATAATGTTCTATGAACTTAAAACTACTCAAAGAATATAATAAAATATTATAGAAATATAATAAAAATTGCCTTAATTATTACTTCTATAAAATAATGTTAAAATGATAAATTCGGATCGAACGAAAAAGATGAATTTTCAAATTTATATTTCGCGACTTCAAATTTAAATTTTGCGACTTCGAGCTTCAATTGTTTTTCAGCTAGTTTTACATGATTTTCACTTTGGTCATTTTTCTTGTATTCTGAAAGTAATTCTTCTCCTATTGTTTTTATGGTTCGATTTTCTTTTGGCCTCTTACATAGTGTTTTCTTATTTTTTTTCTGTCGATGTAACTGGGATTTCTCCTCTTGCGAATCGCCTTGATTGACTTCCATTTCTTTTTCCACTTCTAACGCTCTCATAGTTTCATTAATTTCGAATCGTAGAACATCTGTAGGTTCCCGAAGAGGAGATTCTGGAGATGGTAAGGGCGTGAGTTCAGTATCCATTTCCATTCTGGGATTTAAATGTAACTGCAAACCCCCAACAACGGGAACTTTACAAGAACCTGTTACTGCTACTTTCCCCCACACAGCAAGCCCCCTGTCTTCTTGGTTTGACAGTTTTACATTTTCTCCCTCACCACCTCCAGTTTTTATTCTACTCTCCACCACTTTTCGATATTTGGCCCTTGTATTGTTTTTCCAGTCGTTGAATCTCTACAAATTATGTATTACAAATATGCTGATAAAATTGATTATAATTATTCATGCATACTTTGGTCCATTCCTTGGAAGACAAAACAGGTCCAGAATCACAAGAATTCAACTTTTTTGCCAGTTTGTCCCAGCTTTTCTCTATATAATCGGGCGCAACGGTTGGTTTCAACGTGTTCGTACGAAAAATTTCGTCGCACTCCATAAATTTTAAATATTCCTCAATTTGTTCGATACTTGTGTTCGCACTTCTTTTACGTCGTTGTTTATTGTCGTTTGTACCACTCATGATTAACGATTGAACACTCCTGTAATATCAATTTTATAAAAATTTATTTGACATTTCAAAATTCAGCGCCGCCTTGTAAAACGATTAACTTCGGTGCGCATAGGTAGACGTCTATAAGTGAGTACTTTAGCGCTGTAACTCAAATACTTACAGAGGCGCTTATAGAATACCATTTTTGTTCAAGCTCTGTAAGAACTTTTAGGAACTTACTTACAGAGCTCTATTAGCTACATACTCTATAACTTTATAGTCTATAACAAATTTTTACAGAATAGCACCACTAAATTCCTTACAGGTTTAACAGTAATTTCAAAATTTTTTAACTAATTTATTTGTTAGAATAACAGTTATGTAGAAGTCATTGTTTTTAGTTGCAGTTTAGTTTAAATAGTAACCTCAGGTAAAAGTCAAGCATTAGTAGAACTGCAAGCAGGAAGTTAAGAAGTTAGTTAAAATTAAAAAGTTAGTTTCAGTTACGGTCAGTGACAAAGTAAATAAAACTAATTTATGTCTCTAACTAACTTGGGTTAACGGAATAGCGCATCCTTTTATTTCTAAATTTAAAAGACTAAAAAATGTTAAATTGAATTTTCTCTCGGACTATATCTGCTGGAATTTCAACCGTTTGGATAATATGTGTGTAAGAAAGAAAATTCGACTACCGAAGAATAATACCAATTGCTCGACCAACTTGTTGGTTACAAGTTTGTAACTTCACATCAAATCTTACTCATACACTCAATACGTAAGTAGGTTCTACACTAAGTAGGTGTAGAATAAGTTTGTAATGTAAACTTAACTACTTATGTAATCTTGTTTAATCCATTTTACTATTATTACTCCGATAGGGAAGCTTTAGTAAGTTTATTACGGTACTATATGAATTAAAATCGGGAAATTCCTCATTACCCTAATACTACATTTAACAGATCTAAGCCAGATGTTGCTCTGTCTTATCAAATACTTTTGTAGAAAATAAAATTAACTAGACAATGACGAATTGCTACGAATTTTGGGTTATTTGAAAATAACAAATTATAATTGTTTTTTTATGACAGTACAAACAAACTACACAGTAATAAACTTGAGTCGCCAAATAATAACCAGACTGTCGTAGTGGCACAGTGATGATACATACAAAATATAAACCATCTACCTTTACTCTGTAAAAAATTGCTTCGGCTAATTACTATCGTGGTGAGACTTAAAAAACTTCACCATACTGAGACCTTTAGGCGAGTCGCTTAAATAGGACATTGAATAAATATAGATCTAGCATCGCAAGTAATGCACAGAAAATAAATATAAACCAAATTTTCTTTAAATTTGATATGACAAAATTTTTATTTAAAAATTAACACAAACAACAAAAAAATTAAAATATAAAAGCAAAGAAACTTTGGATACCATGAACAATTGAAAAGTCAATCCCAAGATAGTTAAATGCCTTCTATCCGAGGAGTAATATTTCTGGCATCATCAGAATCTTAATTAGTATATTTTATTTAAAATTAATTAAATACCTTAAATTTTTAAATCAATCCAATATTTGGCGCCATCAGTTTGCCAACTATAATTGTTGCAAAACAGCAATCCTCTGTTTTCTATGTGGTTCAAATAATAAAATGGTGGAAGAACAACCACACCTTATCCTCTCTTTCAAATTGTGTTAAAATAAATGGAATTATTAAATGAAATTAAAATCCTGCTGCGTATATGAAATATGGTAAGTCCATGTAATGACTATATTTCTGAATTCCCTACCAACATCCAAATTATAACGAAGGTTAAAAGTTCCATCATCCAAATAAAAATTTCTTCTCTTATATATAAAAAAATTATTTCACAAATAAAAACACTGATGAAATCTCATTCGACACCACCAAAGTCATTTCGAGCACGAATTGCATACAACGTTTTTTCTACAGCGTTATTAAAAGTAGAAAATAAAATTATAAAAGATAACACAAGGAAATTATTACTTTGCGCAAAATGGACAGTTTTGTTGTTGCGGGAACTACATTGCTCAAATATGCATAAATCGCATAAATGCACTAATTATTTTTCGCTCTAACGCGAAAAATGTTTCGTGCACGTTGTTAAGTAAACAAAACCAATTTGGCATTTTGCATACGGATATTAATGAAAATATTTTTTCACAGCTGTAGAAAAACGTTATTATTATTAAAAACAGTCATATTCAAAAACCTTCGATAATTATTTAACACTGACATCTCAATAAAATTTAACCTAACATTTTTGACATTTGATATGTTTACATTTTTCACAGCATAATCTTAAAATTTTAAATTTTTGCTCTCAACATGTGTGCACATGTGTTTGGATGTTCTAAAAACACAGATCCTCTGTTACTAAACTGGTCGCTCTTTTTATAACCTTTTTCAAACAAATAATATTATAGTAATCTTTTTGGTTACAAGCAAAATAATTTTTTAAACTATGTACAACATAACCACATAAATGTTTATAATTATTAATAAATAAATTAATCAATAAATTGATAGCTAAAAAATTCCCTTTTCTTTGATATGACATTTATAATAATATACGACATATGACGTAAAAAATAAGGCCACTAGTGAATGTCAACCATAATACATTTCCTACACAACTATCACATAACTAAAATTAACTTAATTACTTAAAAATTCTCTATTTAAATCTTTCTATCTTGACAAAATCCAACCTTACATCCTAATAAACATTATTTACATACTTCTGGATGTCAATAACATGAAAATAGTAGCTAAATTACATTGCTTCAGATTGCAGTGGAAAAACTTGCATTTTATTTCGATGGTATCTTCTACAAAAAGCAATCCCAACATTCAAGATTGTTTCAAAATGCTGATTGTGCTTAAGAAATTGCTTAACAAAACAGCATTGCAAGATTTTAGTCACGAGCTGTATAATCTAGCTAATGAAGAAAAATTTAACGATACCAAAATCTTGTTAACTTGAAACATTATTTTCTCATATAAATAATTCAGGTAAGGTAACAAAAACTTGCATACATCTTCACTACAATACACTTTGTCTGTTTTAGATCAAAACTTCCTTTAATTTGGCCTCTACTTGATTTTAATTGCCTAATTAGGCCACAATTTCATATCGTTACCTGAATAAAAAAAAATTTCCAAGATTCTAAGAAAAATCAACTTCTTTTACTGCCTAGCGTGTTCTACAGTGCATGTTTATTAAGATAAGACCTTTTTATATTTTCTTAAAAGAAAAAATTTATAAAATAAAAATTTTCACAGTGAGGCAAACCATCTAACAATTCGTTGGAAAAATTTTATTTATTTTTTTATTTATTTTTTTTATTTTTAATTTTATTGGTAAAACCTACTGAATGGGTAGTTTCTTTATATTATCTGTCAAATATCATGACTGTATGTAACTCGAATCGTAATTATCTCTTATTTTACATTTTACTTTATTTTTACTTCACTTCTAGAACTCGCACTTTCAGCATTGTGAAACATCACCAAGCTCTTTGCTTCATTGTAACGTTAAGAATCTCAAAACCTAACCTAATTACAAAAAACTCATGCTTATGAAATTAAACTCAAGACTCCAACTGTGTCTACTTACTCAAATTATTTTCAGGTATTGCGGGTGTTAATCACAAAGGCTCACTAATTTCAAATTAAGCACAGAAATAAATAAACAGCGCTATAGAAAGCGCCACTCAAAATATTTGTTATTATTGTTTAGAAAAATGCGGTGGGAATCAGCAATTCGGGAAAAAACCCTTCTTGTTCATATTTTAAAATGATTGACTGCAAACACTTTGTTAATCCAGTCTATAGCAGGTGTAATATTTGTAAATAAAGTGTAAGACAATGCATGGCAAATCTGCAATCTTCTTATTGTTTAAACATAAAAGATCCAAAAAAGATTACAATGAAAGCTTAAGAGCATAGGACGCGACCAAATTTCAAACGAATTGATCTTGAACGTAATACTTATTCTATTTCTGAAAAACTTCTGTAATAAAGAATCGATTTCTCCTTGTTTATCCTACCGTGTGTTACCTAATCGAACAGAGAAGGGCACTCGACTGCAACCAGCAGCCGCTAGCGTCCGAAGCCCGCACACCGACCACAAAATAGATACGAAAAACTTAATCAGTTTCCCAACTATGTTATTATGAGAAATGAGCGACGTTAGTATTTGTATTTTATATGGGCGACTGTAAATCTTAACCATACGTCAAATGCACATTTAGAATTCGATACTATATGAGAAAGATACTACATTAGCCTAATAACTGAGGGGAACTTATATGGGCAATGCAGCTTTTTACTTTAATTTCGTTGTTATTGCTTAAATAAACAAAATTAGCATAAAATAGAAATTTGGGCAGTTACCTATATATTTATAGATTAGGTGGTAATACTTGATGTGGTTCAATTAAATGTAGTTAGTCTAGAAATTGAATGTTTTAATGCATAACGTAGTAGTAAGTTTTGCTTTTAATGCCATTTATTAACACAAATATTACAAAGTTGAGTTTAACATGTTTCATACATTCTATAACTATTTAAGTATCCAATTGATTTAGTTTTTTTTTCTAATAACATTTTCTTTTTGCTACCTTTGCAGTTTTATAAAAATGCAAATAACACAGTCTATTTCCTTCTTATGTTTCGTATATGGATGTTAGTAAAAGTAGTCGCGACACAGTATGCATCTTTAATGATAATTTAATGTGGGATAATTACCCACAAAAGTTCACCTTGTATGAGGCACCAGGATTCTTCAAATAAAGAATTCTGGCACCTCAGCGTTATTTAATTATATTTTCCTTATGAGCTATGTTTATTTCAAGAACAGGTACCTACAGTTGAGGTTTTTCAGGTTTAAAGGTTATACTATATTGCTTCCTTGACTGGTGGTCAAATGATCCGCTTAGTATCGGCACAGTTTGTTCTTATGGTTGGTTGTTAGTGATGTAGTATGCAAGTCTGTAAGTCATTTATATCTAATTTTCGAACTGTCTATAGACTATTTTTTAAAGCTAAATAAATTTGGTGGTCAGTTTTTTGTAAATGCATAGATTATCAAAAGAAACTTTAAGCCTTATGATAAGGTATAATCTATAGTGTATTTATCCAACTTTAACTTGTATACTAATAAAGAACAGGAAGTCAGCTTCGGTGGATTAGTGGTTTGTAAGTTTGCTTCATAATCCAAGGATCGCAGATTCGATCCCGTAACTGTTCATAAAATGAGTAAAATTCCCCCTTATACGACTACATCGGGTGTTCGGGAGACCATACGACGTTCACCCATAAAACTGGCTCTTCTAACCTATCCTTGTCTCCTCTGAAACTGGGCAATGGATGAAACTGTCAGGTCAAGTGTGTGGTGGAGAAATTCGTGAGAATTCTCGACGGTTACTCATACCGATCAGGGGGAGCCCTGGTATATGAGACCGATGTGGGCGGATTCGAATCTCGCCTTGGATAAGGTGATTTATGGTCACCGACTGAACCCGCTGCTTGACCGAGGTCATTTATGGTCACCAAAGGAATCCGCTGTTTGACTGAATCTTAAGTGAGGAGAAGCGAAGTGAGGTTTATCCCGCTTTCTGGCATATGGGAAACTGCATGCCGCCAGGTAAATGTGATTAGGAGCTATCCCGACCACCTTATGATCCGGACTGCAGCCGGGTACAGTGATTGGGAGAAGCTCTGAAAGCCATTACACTTAAGGAGAGTTGAAGCGAATACATAGCCTCTCACAATCAAGACAACTTCACCTTAACGGGTACACACTGGGAGTCTATAACGTGTAGACTTAAACGAAGCTCTGTCGAGGGCCCACCAAGCCTATATATTGGTAGATCGGAGTGGCAAAGCCATTAAGGATTCGATCGGGCAGTGGCCCCAACCCCTGTCTCGGGGAGGAGCTTATGAAGGTATGAAAGAGGACTTGAGGGCTCTCTCTGTTCAACTGAGTTAAGTTGGGGGAATAGTTCTATTGTTGGACGAGGTACTTAGCCCCGTATGAAAGAGGACGGGAGGGTGCCGGCGGGTGAGCATGTGCTAAGTCAATCGCTCCGGTACTAGCCTGGATAGCTAGTAGAGAGTGGATAGGCAACCTCGCTCTTACCAGTGAGTTACTGGGAGCAATTGTTCGCAATTGCGAGCTGATTGGGCGTATCTCAATCACTTCCTCTTGGAAGGAACGTGGGGGTATGTTTATATAGGAACCCCACGTAAAACAATGACAAATTCTTGATACGACTACATTTTAGTAGAGTCGGCTATATGATCAGAGTAATCGGTGCCATAAGATACGAGGGATGCTCCGCACCCTGATTACTTGCCCAAAAGGTAATTGAAAAAATAAAAGAACAGAAACCTAAAATGCCAAACATAAGTTAGAGGCAGCCGGTCCTGTTATAAAAAGGATTCTAGAACACACTAGGTAGAAAAAGAAAAAAATTTAAAGTTGATTTGTCTTTATATCTTGATAAAATTTCATTGTTTACCTAACGATGTGCTGTCGTTACTTAATTTTGTACACAAATATAATTTTGAAGCCATTTCAAGGCTTGGTTTGACCTAAAACAGACAAGGCGCATGGTTGCGATGATATATGCAAATATTTATTACCTTACCTGCAGGTTTAATTTATAAAATATTTCTTACAAGTCAACGATTTGGTTGTTTCATTATATTTTTTTGTTTATAAGGATTAAAAAACTTGTAGGCTGAAATATTTCATTAAGTTGTTGTCAAGTAGTTCCTTGGGCACAACTGAAAAATAAATGTAAATGTTGGGATTGTTTTTTATAGAAGATGTATTGGTTTGAAAATGCAAATTTCTGCGTTTAACCATGACAATCTGAGATTGTGTAATTTAGTTGTATTTTATAGTTTCGATGCCTAAAATTATGTGAATAATATCCAATAGGATGTAAGGATGGTTTTTGTAGGAATAGAAGGATGTAACTAGGTGGTCTTAATTAATTAATTTGAAGTTTAATTTATTATTAAATGCATTTGAAAAATGATTTGGTTAACAAGTTCTAGACATATTATTGGGTTTTAGTACTAGTATTTGATATCATTAAACAGAGAATTCTTTCTCTATCTAACTATAGAATTTATTCAAACATTTATTAATAATTATAAACAATTATGTGGTTATGTAGATTTAGTTCCAAATTGGCATTTGTTTTTAACTAGAAAAATAACCATAGCAGTGTTTTGTTTTTGAAAAATAAATATAAATACAGCAAGCGTTTTATTGGCAGTCTCTGTAAATTTAGATCTTTCAAGCAGAGCATATGCGCCCAGAGCAAAATTCTAAAATCTAAAGGTTGTGATTTCAAAACATAAAGAAACCTAAATGTCAAAATGTTAAGTTAGAAATTGGTGAAACGACAAGTGATTAATATAATTTGTTGGAGTTCTTTGAATTTAACTAAGTTTGTTTTAACAATAATTTATTATTTTGAAATAATATTCAGTGCTGAGAATTTTATTACTGGCTACGTTTGTTTGTATGAAAATTTTTTATGAGTTATGAGATTTTCAATCTTAATTAAAAATTGGATGATGGAAGGGAATTTATCAATTTAATTATTGAATGGCCTTACCTAATCTCAACAAAACAGCTGGTTTTTAGGAATTTTGATTATTGTCACAAACGGAATTATTTTAAATGAAATCCTTTTTGTAACATTTCAACTTGCATTCATTTAGTATCAAGAGTAGTGCGATACTCACCCACACGCCGCCACGCGCGGTACACAATCTGCAAAGCCTTGAGAATAAAATATACAGTTTAAATCTCATTGGAACAATTTATACAGTTTGTATCTCATTAGCATAATTTATACAGTTTCATTAGAATAATTTATACAGTTTGCATCTTATTATGTATTCATGTATTCTTCGCATCCCACTTAATGTATTCAATTATTCAGTAACGTTTCCGCCTTCAGCAGTACATAAACCCGCTTGTTTTGGCTTTAAAATCAGTCTGTACCAGGACTCACCAGAAGCCTCATCAAGAAACAAGCAAGTAAGTGTCTTTTGATTACTTATGGCTTAGTTTGCTTAGTTGAGTGGTAGCGCTAAAATCGCCCACTCTGCGAAATTATGGGAAGTTGTGGCCAGGCTACCCAGCTTAGTTATAATTACTAGGAGTCTAGCTCGTACGCTTAGTTAGTAGATTTAGTGCTAGAACAGGGTTGGTTCCGACCTCCCTTTGATTGTACTAGTTTTGGAGGACATATACGTCCTCACAATATGTATCAATATGTCAACATGTATGTTAACCTTTTGTATTCTCTTTATTGTCTTTAGTATATAGTTGTTTTTTACAACTTGTGTTTAATTTCTCTCTACCTCTGACTACGTCCTCCAGTCACGAAAACCCCACGTGACATTATTATCATTTAATTTAGACCTTTATATGTAGACAGGTGAATTTTTGTATTTCAATCATCTTAGTTATGAAGCATATGGAAGAAAAAGGATTTCTGTTTTGTTGCTACATTAGTTGGTAATTAAAAAGGCGTCAGTACATTGATATTTTTTTTAAATATCTTAAGGTATTTAATTAGCTTAATTTTAGTTTTTAAGATAATATGAATGACAGAGATATTACATCTGAAGGTAAAAAGAATTAGACTGCCTTAAAATTGATCTTTCTTTGAATCAGGGTATCCAAAGTTTATTTTTTACTTATTACAATGTTTTTGTTTGTTCATTAGTTGTGTTAAATAATATTTGTCATTTCAATTCTAAAGAAACTTATGATTTATTTTTGTTTGTTTTGTGTTTAGTTTAATTATGTTTCATAGATCCATATTTAGTTATTACCCTATAAAGTGACCCGCCTGTTGAGTCTCAGTTGTGATAAGATTCAAGCTTCACAACAATTATTTTAGCCAGAGCATTGTCTTTTATGATACAAGTAGGTGGTTTATATTTTGTATAAATTTTCACTGTGCTTTTACTGAAGTCTGTTTTATATGTTGTTTATACTGATAATTAAATTAATTTTAATAATTTATCACGTTTCAATTCATTTTCATAAACGACTTACAGCACAATTTTATAAATAAAAAATTTCCCTCCACATTTATATTATAGCAATATGTATGTCGAAATCCTCGAGACTTAATTATTCGATTAGAACTTCTGATAGTTTTAGGTTTATATAGCTTCTACCTTACTAGTATATTATTGTCAGTGCTTTTGTATTCCTGTATAAGTCTTAGTTTAAAGATAATTACAAATAAAAATCTTTTAAATAAAATGTTAAATTGAATGTGTACTTTTCTCCAAAATCAAACAAATTGTTGCCGTTTGTAATGTTTCTTTTGATACAATGAAATAGAATTAATCCTAACCCCTGTCATAATACACAAAAAGGATTTTGAATTTAAGCATGGCTATTAATTATAGCAGAAGGTTCCAGGTGTATTGTTGTATGTATTTTCAACTGCCCACTACTACATATTTCATTTGTGGAAAATAAATATTGATTTGATATTATTATTTGAATTACGATTTAAAATGTCATAATATTTGCGCTTTACTGTCGTATTTGGTATGATACAGTTTTAAATATTTCTAGATATTATTATTATTATATGGAATATATAGTGGGTCAACATACTACAAAATAATTTAGTTTTATATGGTAGCATATATGGAGATAATACACCTTTCAAACGCAAATACAAATTAATAAGGTAGCCCGCAATGTATTTAGTCAGTAAATTTGACAAATTGTAAAGACACAACTGTTTACTAAATTGTAAGATATTTTGCTGAAATCCTTCAAGCTTTAAAAGCATTTTAACATATAATTTAACCTTTCAGATAATGTAGAATAGGGCTATTATTTTTATAAAATATTCCTGACATAGGTACACAAACAAAGAATGGTATAGGTACTTATAAACGAGAGACCATTTTGTATTTTTACCAAGGTTATTTATAGCATTAAAAACTTTCCTTTTTTGTTTTTTCTCTTTGTAATTTCACAAATTTTCATGTTACGTTAATTGAAAGCTCTGCTGCGTAGTTAGAATATATCTTAAGAAGCTTTCTTTGAAAGAATGAAATAAATTAAAAACCAAAATCATTAGTTGCATTCTGCGATGAATTGTGTATAAAGAAAGCAACTAAGTATTGTAAATATTTTCACATATCCACTATGGGATGAATGCTAATATTTCTTGGCCAAAAATATTTTGATAGTTATGAAAAGTTTATATACGAAAAATCAAATATTACCTATTTAGAGTTAAGTAAATTATACAGTTTTGGATTATTTAATGGCTGTATTTACAAAATATTTATAAAAACAAAACAATACGATACCTATAACAAAGTTACTACAATAAACTAGTTTACCTTATACAAATTATAATGTAGATTATTACTAAGGTCCAACCAGGAAGACAACAGTGCGAAATATTTTATTACATATCTTCTGACCCTACAATTACTTCATCAAGATGTTCTACTTCAGATGCAACAATTGTTTGAAGAGTATCTTGTTCGGATTCTTTATCAGAGACGGATTCCGATAATGTTCTTCGTAGGTAGACAATTGGAATCTCCAATAGGCTAAGAACTTTCTCTGAAAGAAATTGAAAAGACTTTGTCATCTGGTGTAATTTTAATAAAGTAGCCGATAGCACAGAAAAATGCTTGGAATTAGTCTATACTAAGAGAAAACAGCGATGACAAAGAAATAAGTATTATTCTAAAATTATTTAATAGCCTTACATTTACGTCAGTTGCAATAGCAAAAACTTTCGGTACCTGAAAGTACATTTGTGGTTCCGCTACCAGTAGCTTTTGGTCGACATGGTTTTGTACATTAATTGTCATCTATCTAAATTTATCTTTATGTGAATTAGCTCGAATCTGTCTTAGATCGAATCGAAGTCTTAGTCTCAGTATTATAAGAAATATGCAAAATACCGCGTTGGTGATTTGGTTGTCTCATTTTAGAAAATGTTAACAGCTAAATCTGTTTAACCAGATATGCGAGCAGCAATACTCGCAGCTTTCACCATTAATTCTGGTCTATCTTCGTTTATTTTAGAAACTGCAGCTGCATGTCTTTTATATCTTTCTGATTTTTGACTCACTGAGAATGACTCTACTTGGACTTGAGTAGGTATTGCGACAGTTGAGTCCATCCCCACTCCTACTACCTGACGTCATCAGGTGTGATGACGTCATGTCACCTGACTGACAGGTGATCATTGAGGTGAGAATTATTAGCGGTTACCTGTGAAATGATTAGCGGTTACATGATTAAAGGTGCTGATTAGCAAAGGTGATGATTAGCAAAGGTGATGATTAGCAGAGGTGTAGATTAGCAAAGGTAATAATTAAAAAATTTGATATGGTTAGAAGGGGTGAGGTAGCAAGTGATCTAATTAAATTGATAGGGTTTACCTATGATATGATTAGAAGGGATAAGGTAATATGTGATCTAATTAAAGAATTTGATATGACTATAAGGGGTTAGGTAACATGTGATCTGAATAAAGGTACGTGTTGATACAAAGGTAATAATTAAAAATTTGATATGGTTAGAAGGGGTGAGGTAGCATGTGATCTAATTAAATTGATATGGTTTACCTATGACATGATTAGAAGGGATAAGGTAATATGTGATCTAATTAAAGAATTTGATATGATTATAAGGGGTTAGGTAACATGTGATCTAATTAAATTTTTGAAATAATTAGAAGGGGTGAGGTAGCATGTGATCTAATTAAATTGATATGGTTTACCTATGACATGATTAGAAGGGATAAGGTAATATGTGATCTAATTAAAGAATTTGATATGATTATAAGGGGTTAGGTAACATGTGATCTAATTAAATTTTTGAAATAATTAGAAGGGGTGAGGTAGCATGTGATCTAATTAAATTGATATGGTTTACCTATGACATGATTAGAAGGGATAAGGTAATATGTGATCTAATTAAAGAATTTGATATGATTATAAGGGGTTAGGTAACATGTGATCTGAATAAAGGTACGGCTTTGATAGGGTGATCTGCTTAAAGGTGTTGATGCAAAGGTAATAATTAAAAAATTTGATATGGTTAGAAGGGGTGAGGTAGCATGTGATATAATTAAATTGATATGATTTACCTATGACATGATTAGAAGGGATAAGGTAATATGTGATCTAATTAAAGAATTTGATATGATTATAAGGGGTTAGGTAACATGTGATCTGAATAAAGGTACGGCTTTGATAGGGTGATCTGCTTAAAGGTGTTGATTTGAAAGGGTGATCTGAATAAAGGTAGGGATTTGATAGGATGATCTGTTTAAAGGTAAGGATTTGATAGGGTGATCTGCTTAAAAATGTATTGATTTGAAATGATTAGGTGAGAATTAGCGGTCACTTGTGAAATGATTAGCGGTTACTTGATTAAAGGTGATGATTAAAGGATTTGAAATGATTAGAAAGGGTGAGGTAATCTGTGTTATGATTAATTTGATATGATTTGCGGATACCTGTGACCTGATTAGAAAGGGTGATCTGTTCTGCTTAAAGGGGTTGATTTGAAAGGGTAATCTGAATAAAAGTAGGGATTTGATAGGATGATCTGTTTAAAGGTAAGGATTTGATATGGTGATCTGCTTAAAAAAAGGTATTGATTTGAAATGATTAGGTGAGAATTAGCGGTCACTTGTGAAATGATTAGCGGTTACATGATTAAAGGTGATGATTATAAAGTAAAGACAAATTAGTTAGTTAAAAGAGTTATCGTTTTATATCTTATACGTTTTATTATTTATAATTCCGATATTACAAAATCAAAAATCTAAGTTTACGAATATTAATACCAATTATACATGAATAAACTTTATGAAGGTAACACACACTCACAATCTAATCCTAAACGAATGTTCGTCTTTTCTATTTCATGGTAAAGTTTAGCAAACGCTCTTTCCACTTGTTTCTCATTGATACCTTTATGGATGTGAACTGGTACCGTTGTATATCGTCGAGAATCTAGTAAGATTTCACCTCCAGATAATATTAACTCATATTCATAGCATACAAGTGCTGATATCGAAAATAGATTGGTTGTATCGTTATCTAAGATACAGCACCGGAATTGTCGTTGTAATTCTTGTTTATTCATACATAATCCTGTATCTTCGAATATGTAATCATCACTGTCTAGCGAGGACACTCAAGTGGTGCGGGATAACGGCATACTTTCGTCTTGAACACGACAAACAAGTTACAATTTTAACGGGTCGGTTTCTATTCAGAGGCTGAAACAATCGAAATAGTTATAGAAAAAGGTTAACCTTTCAAGTTTCAATTTAGAAAATAACTGAGCTAAAGACGATGTAAGAATATACAATACTAATAAATAGGAACTACATTAGCATAAAAGGTTAACGTTCAGTCGATCAATTTAAAAACTTATGATAATATAATCGAAAACTCACCTATTGATCTTGAAGTTGTAAAACACAGTCGTCTTACAGTATTGAAGAATTGCTGGATTTCATGAAACTGATTAAAAATGAGGCTTATATATGTACGTATATGTACGTATATCTATTTGCTGACTTTTAGATATTCTCACACATTTCTTAATAGTACTGCATACATCTGATTGATAAAAATAACATTTCTCTGATTAGAAATATAGTAAACACTAATTATAATTTATCGAAACTATTTGCGTTTCACAGGCTTGAAATAAAAATCTGTTAAAATGTGTTTATTGTATTGTATTGTAATTACTGAAGATTATAGGGGAGCATGTGAATTGAGTATTATTTATATAGTTTACGTAAAAAAGAACGAATTTAATAAATGTACCTGAGCAATTATAATTAGAAATATTATATAGTATCATTATGACTAAAATTAAATTAATTGTATCCACGATTTCTATTAAATACAATAAGATTTATATTGCTGTAGAAATAAATAAATAATTGATAGCATTATTCGCTAATATTTAAACACTTCGAATTATTATCGATATCAATTTCCTATTAATTAATATAATCAGTAATTTGTTTACAACAAGTAAAGACAGATTATTCTGTTATATTCAATTAGACAAAATTCCTCATTCTGCTATCAAATCCTTTAATCAGTTCAGCAGATAGTGGTAGACAGGTAATCAGTAATTAGGTCACAGGTAACCGCTAATCAATTCTTATTTTTAATCATACCGTTATACGAGTTCAGCCGATCGCTATTCCTGTTTGCAATTTCGTTAAGCAAGGCATTCAATCAAAATGTATCGTTGAACTATTATAATCGGATGTAATGAGAAACAAACTGACTATCGAAGTATAATTTCTCTTCCATTACATATAAGGCAATAAATTGTGTACATCTTTGTCTGTAAAGATATAAAATCAATACAATTTGCAATAATTCTATTGACTGTTTTTCATAAAATATTATAATATTTCTAATTATAAACTTATATTAACAATCAAATCCTTTTCGATATCTACCCTTGTCTAGAGAACAAACTATTAATAACTAAAAAGTCATATGGTTCGTTCCAGCACATGAAACAAATATTATGTTTAAATTCAAGTTTAATGTTTAAATGTTTAAGTTCATCATAGCTTGCATCTCCTAAAATATGAGCGTTATACACATGTTTTAAATTCAATTCATCTTGCTTAAAGAGAATAAGTAAGTTAGCGTTATCCCTAATCAGATGTTTGGGAATTTTCGTATGTTTGGCCTAAATAAAATGAATCAACACCCTTTATGTCTACCCATGCTAAAATATTGTGTATTTTTCTTGTTTATCAGAAATTATATCATCAAAAATGAATACTGAATTAGGTTTCACATCATTAGGGGTGATTACATCATCGTTTTCGCCATATTTAGGTTGAAATAAAGACTTGGCGTATAGGTAGATATTTTCAAATTTTAATCCGTTTTCATTAATTAGTAGACCTAACAAGGCATTAGTTTTACCACAAGAAGAAGGTCCACTCAAAATTACTCTACAGGAAACAGGTAAAAGCTTACCATGCTTCTTATCACCATCGGAATTTTATCGAGAAGCATCGTCTAAGTTAAATATATTTAGCGACTTCTTTTGCTTAATAATTTTCATTATGGTATGTGTATATGTCTAGTCACAGTTTCAGCAAACGCATTGTATTCTATCCACTAATCATGTAAAATTAAGCAGTATGGTTTAGTTGTATCAGAAAGTGAGTTGACCTATTCAAGCTCAAATCTAATGTCTACAGTAGAATCCTTAAAACTCTCTACCTGCCTTTAACAATCAATTACAAAATCTGGACGAGTTTCTGGCGTATAGGTAGATATTTTCAAATTTTAATTCCTTTTCATTAATTAGTAGACCTAACAAGGCATTAGTTTTACCACAAGAAGAAGGTACACTCAAAATTGCTCTACAGGAAACAGGTAAAAGCTTACCATGCTTCTTATCACCATCGGAATATTATCGAGAAAAAGCATCGCCTAAGTTAAATATATTTAGCGACTTCTTTTGCTTAATAATTTTCATTATGGTATGTGTATATGTCTAGTCACAGTTTCAGCAAACGCATTGTATTCTATCAATAGTCACAGTTTCAGCAAACGCATTGTATTCTATCAACGAATTATGTAAAATTAAGCAGTATGCTTTAGTTGTATCAGAAAGTGGGTTGACCGACTCAAGCTCTAATCTCTAAATTCATGAATACCTTATACACACGATATAACTACGATGTAAGATTACGAGAGGGTACATGAAGAAAAGGGTATGTTGTAAGTCGGTTCTGAATTTCTTAAAACATTACTCGAATATCAAAAATTCGTAACGGCGATGCATAGGTTTAATACTATCAACAGCTCATATAAAGGAAATGTTAGATTGTTAACAGTTTATGAGCATTAATCAAAGACTATTCTATAATGATGTATTATTTATTTATAAACGTTACATAGTATAGTAGCTAAATACATGACTGACTGAAAAAAGTTACTTTTATTAATGATGACTATTCAATTCGATCTGTCACTAGCTTAACCTTTTAATTTCCACTTTTGACCAAATTATAGTTAATCTGATCAAATATTGCTTACAAATCGGAGCTCTAATCTAATGTCTACAGTGGAATCCTTAAAACCCTCTATGAAGTTTTAGAATTGTTGATTACAAAGACACCCATTTCTTCTACCTTCTTTAGTAAATTCATATTGTTAGCTTCTACTTTGTCAAGTGTTACTCAAAACAACATACTTTCATACAAGAACGTTTATTGATACGAGTAGTTTCGACGCTACTTAAAACATAATACATAACTTATATATAATATCTATTAAAATAGTACATTTCGTATACACTAATAATGGTACTACATAACCGACTATAAAGTAAACATGGTAACTGTCAACAGTTTAAAAGAATAGATAGTAAATATAACTATATCTAATTATTTTATAAAATACTATGTTAACTAAGAGGTAATATACAGAATATATACGCCTGTATTCGACCTCTAGAGGGTTCATACCCTAATATAGGGTTAGTGCGAGAGATTAACGATCACTGACCGAAGGGTTAAGGTTAAGGTTAAGGGTTAAGGTTAAGGGTGAAGGGAGAAGGGTGAAGGGTTAATGGTGAAAGGTTAAGGGTGAAGGGTGACTAGCCAGTGTCTTTCTTTAATCATGTAACCGCTAATCATTTAACAAGTGACCGCTAAAGAGCTTGAATAGGTCAACTCACTTTCTGATACAACTAAACCATACTGCTTAATTTTACATGATTCGTGGATAGAATACAATGCGTTTGCTGAATAGTACATAAGTATACTAATAATAATACTATAAAGGAGCTATTGAGTGAGTAGATCTTCCTTCTTTATCCAGGACTTTTCATTTTCAAAGCACGACATATCTGCAGAACGTAGAGAGCAGAGTAAGTACAAAACAACATACTTTTATATAAGAACGTTTATTGATACAAGTAGTTTCGACGCTACTTAAAACATAATACATAACTTATATATAATATCTATTAAAATAGTACATTTCGTATACACTAATAATGGTACTACATACCCGACTATAAAGTAAACATGGTAACTGTCAGCAGTTTAAAAGAATAGATAGTAAATATAACTATATCTAATTATTTTGTACGGATATAAAAAGCCTCGGATCGACTGATGTAGTAATAATATCTTTATATAGTTTTCAAAATAATTTTTTCTTTATATAGTTTAATAATGTTTGTATATTTTTCACCATGTATTTATATTAATCGTATGTAATAGATGTAATAGTTTAAACAATACCTGTATATAGTTTTCAAATTGTTATATCTTTTACACTTTTCACTGTGTTATCAATTATTTTGTAATGTTATAACATGTATTATAATATTCGTAAATAATAGATGTAATATGATTTATTTCTTGTCTTTTTATTTCTGTAATTTAAGGTAAAAATAAAAAACAAATATTTTATACAAGAACTTTTATTGAAAGAAGAAAATACATTTCATATTGATATATAATACTAAATTATATCTAGAAGAAAATACATTTCATATTGATATATAATACTAAATTATATCTAAAATAATACATAAGTATACTAATAATAATACTATAAAGGAGCTATTGAGTGAGTAGATCTTCCTTCTTTATCCAGGACTTTTCATTTAAGTCGAGCCATCTCTGTTAATAACTGCAGTTACTCAAATTATTAGCAGTGTAAGACTGAACTATTAAATAGAATGTAAAGTAATATATCCTATGACTATTGTGAGGTTCTGTGAGTAATTAACAAATTTTGCAGGTTTACGAGCGGTGATCTATCAAAATTTTTAGATCTAGAATCTGCTTTAGCGTTATAAGGTTAGTGATATCGCGTGATCGTCTTTTATTCTATCATATTTCTCTGTTTAAGTTCAGAAAGACACTGGCTAGTCACCCTTCACCTTTAACCTTTCACCATTAACCCTTCACCCTTCTCCCTTCACCCTTAACCTTAACCCTTAACCTTAACCTTAACCTTAACCCTTCGGTCAGTGATCGTTAATCTCTCGCACTAACCCTATATTAGGGTATGAACCCTCTAGAGGTCGAATACAGGCGTATATATTCTGTATATTACCTCTTAGTTAACATAGTATTTTATAAAATAATTAGATTTAGTTATATTTACTATCTATTCTTTTAAACTGTTGACAGTTACCATGTTTACTTTATAGTCGGGTATGTAGTACCATTATTAGTGTATACGAAATGTACTATTTTAATAGATATTATATATAAGTTATGTATTATGTTTTAAGTAGCGTCGAAACTACTCGTATCAATAAACGTTCTTGTATGAAAGTATGTTGTTTTGAGTAACAGTTGACAAAGTAGAAGCTAACAATATGAATTTACTAAAGAAGGTAGAAGAAATGGGTGTCTTTGTAATCAACAATTCTAAAACTTCGTAGAGGGTTTTAAGGATTCTACTGTAGACATTAGATTAGAGCTCCGATTTGTAAGCAATATTTGATCAGATTAACTATAATTTGGTCAAAAGTGGAAATTAAAAGGTTAAGCTAGTGACAGATCGAATTGAATAGTCATCATTAATAAAAGTAACTTTTTTCAGTCAGTCATGTATTTAGCTACTATACTATGTAACGTTTATAAATAAATAATACATCATTATAGAATAGTCTTTGATTAATGCTCATAAACTGTTAACAATCTAACATTTCCTTTATATGAGCTGTTGATAGTATTAAACCTATGCATCGCCGTTACGAATTTTTGATATTCGAGTAATGTTTTAAGAAATTCAGAACCGACTTACAACATACCCTTTTCTTCATGTACCCTCTCGTAATCTTACATCGTAGTTATATCGTGTGTATAAGGTATTCATGAATTTAGAGATTAGAGCTTGAGTCGGTCAACCCACTTTCTGATACAACTAAAGCATACTGCTTAATTTTACATAATTCGTTGATAGAATACAATGCGTTTGCTGAAACTGTGACTATTGATAGAATACAATGCGTTTGCTGAAACTGTGACTAGACATATACACATACCATAATGAAAATTATTAAGCAAAAGAAGTCGCTAAATATATTTAACTTAGACGATGCTTTTTCTCGATAATATTCCGATGGTGATAAGAAGCATGGTAAGCTTTTACCTGTTTCCTGTAGAGCAATTTTGAGTGTACCTTCTTTTTGTGGTAAAACTAATGCCTTGTTAGGTCTACTAATTAATGAAAAGGAATTAAAATTTGAAAATATCTACCTATACTCCAGAAACTCGTCCAGATTTTGTAATTGATTGTTAAAGGCAGGTAGAGAGTTTTAAGGATTCTACTGTAGACATTAGATTTGAGCTTGAATAGGTCAACTCACTTTCTGATACAACTAAACCATACTGCTTAATTTTACATGATTAGTGGATAGAATACAATGCGTTTGCTGAAACTGTGACTAGGCATATACACATACCATAATGAAAATTATTAAGCAAAAGAAGTCGCTAAATATATTTAACTTAGACGATGATGCTTCTCGATAAAATTCCGATGGTGATAAGAAGCATGGTAAGCTTTTATCTGTTTCCTGTCGAGTAATTTTGAGTGGACCTTCTTCTTGTGGTAAAACTAATGCCTTGTTAGGTACACTAATTAATGAAAACAGATTAAAAATTGAAAATACCTACCTATACGCCAAGTCTTTATTTCAACCTAAATATAGCGAAAACGATGATGTAATCACCCCTAATGATGTGAAACCTAATTCAGTATTCAGTATTTTTGATGATATAATTTCTGATAAACAAGAAAAATACACAATATTTTAGCATGGGTAGACATAAAGGGTGTTGATTCATTTTATTTAGGCCAAACATATACGAAAATTCCCATATCGCAAGCTATCTCTAATCAATTCTCACCTCACACCTTTTATCATATCTTAGGTATCCGCTACTCAATTATCACCTTTGTAATCATAACCTTTAATCATATCGTAAGCTATCTCAAATCAATACCTTTTAAGCAGATCACCCTATCAAATACTTACCTTTAAACAGATCATCCTATCAAATCCCTACCTTTATTCAGATCACCCTTTCAAATCAACACCTTTAAGCAGATCACCCTATCAAAGCCGTACCTTTATTCAGATCACATGTTACCTAACCCCTTATAATCATATCAAATTCTTTAATTAGATCACATATTACCTTATCCCTTCTAATCATGTCATAGGTAAACCATATCAATTTAATTAGATCACATGCTACCTCACCCCTTCTAATTATTTCAAAAATTTAATTAGATCACATGTTACCTAACCCCTTATAATCATATCAAATTCTTTAATTAGATCACATATTACCTTATCCCTTCTAATCATGTCATAGGTAAACCATATCAATTTAATTAGATCACATGCTACCTCACCCCTTCTAACCATATCAAATTTTTAATTATTATCTTTGCATCAACACCTTTAAGCAGATCACCCTATCAAAGCCGTACCTTTATTCAGATCACATGTTACCTAACCCCTTATAGTCATATCATATTCTTTAATTAGATCACATATTACCTTATCCCTTCTAATCATATCATAGGTAAACCCTATCAATTTAATTAGATCACTTGCTACCTCACCCCTTCTAACCATATCAAATTTTTTAATTATTACCTTTGCTAATCTACACCTCTGCTAATCATCACCTTTGCTAATCAGCACCTTTAATCATGTAACCGCTAATCATTTCACAGGTGGACTCAACTGTCGCAATACCTACTGACTTGGTTTATATAAATAAAATACATTCAATACATTCCACGGGCAAGTAACTTATTACCAGATTTAAAATCTTTACTTTCTATGGCACGCTGCAAATAAACCCATATTATGAAACGGTTCCAACCCCTGGTTGGCAACACATTAAAGCAAAACGGGATATTCGACTACAACGAGTTTTCATCAAAACAAAATAAATGTTAAATCCTATTGATGTCGTGTAAAAGTGTGCCGAATAAACTCACACTGTGATTGACGTTACTATCGTTTAGTTAAAAATGAGTAACAGTAATTGCAACATAAAGGAAATCCGAGAAATTCCTATAATCAAAGGAATTTCTACAAATTGCTGCTGCAATCAGTGATTTAAATTAAATCAAGAAATATTAAAAGTTTCTTTATCTTTAGCTAATTAGCCTCCTAATTTTAATTTTCCTGCATTATTACGTATGATACAATTTCAATTTTCATATTACCACGCCATTTCGAGAATAAAATAGTTCAGTATATATCAATGCAAACAATCTAAAGCGGATTCACATGTTTCTTAAAAATCTAATTTATTGTAACCGAGCAGATACTATAGTGCATCTGCCAGCTCGAGCGGGGATGGAATGGAAGAACAGCTCTTGCTGAATTATTTCCCTTTCTAAGAATACGTTTATATTGTACTGTAAGTTGCGATCATTCGCTAAGGAACAATGGAACAATAGTGATAGCCAATTTTTATTGTTTTATTTTGTACAATGTACCCTGTAATTTGACCTAATCTATGAACTGGGCAATTATAATGTTCAAACATAAAATGTTTTTGAGTACCATCAAATAAACTAACATTTACATTGTACAAAAAACTCAAAAATCGACTGTTATGACTTTCTCGTCGTTCCTTAGCAATGATGTCATGAGTTAGAACGCATTAATTTTAAGGGGTGAAAATTACATCAACTTATAACTCGCACCAAACAGATAGAACAAGAACAACCAAAAGGAACAAGAAAGTCTTATACAACTTTGTTCTAGAACGTACTACTGTTTCAGAAAAAAATAAGAAAGTTGGAAACTTTAACATCATTTTGCCGCGTTAATAATAGTACTTTAAGTATGAGGCTTTGTCGGCTGGTTTGTTGAACTTTGAAATAATAATTTGTCAATAGAGCACTTTGTTTATCTAATAACAGTTTTTAATGATTTTATAAGAGAAGATTTATCTAATTTAAATTAGATAATTAGGTTAAGGGATTTTTTGACACCTCGTTTTGGCTACATTACATCTTTAATTTTATGGTAATTAGGTGCCTTAACCCATTTAAAACCACTACTAAAGAAAAACTACAAATTAATTTTTTTTGTGTTTTGATATTTTTATTAACATTAACTGAAACTGTTTAATACAAAAAAATTAAATAATATATTAGAACATAAAAAACTTAACGTTGCGTAAACGCAACATTGGGTGGATACCACTTACGCTAATTCACAACACCGACCGGGGACACAATGCCCACCGTGGATACTACGCTGACTGGTGATTTTAAAAACTTTGCCAACCGACTACACTAAGTTGACCCTTCAAATAAATTTTGCTACTGGACACTTTCCCGACCGTAGACACTCTACCGAGCGAAAGCTGTGGACACTTAGCTGACCGTGGAAAGTACGCCGACCGCATCCTGTGGACACTTTGCCAACCGTGGACACTCTGCCGACCGCAAGCAGTGAACACTTTGCCGACCGTAGACACTACGACCGTCGCAAAGGGTGGACACTTTGTCAATAGTGGATTCTATGCCGACCGCAACTGGTGGACATTTTGCCGAACATGGAGACGACGCCAACCCCTTAAATAAATATTGCTGCACACCTCGCTGATTCTCGACAAGCCGACGTTAAGAGCCGTCCATAGTTACAATTCTGATGTGAATACAAACATAAAATTCCACTAAAGCTAAAGCTAAAATTAATTAACCTGTTGGTCAATTTTGATATGGTTTTCACAAATCTAATCTCTGAGATGTTTTCTACAATATGACCTTAGGTTATCCACGATTGGTAAAGTGTCTACTGCTTGCGGTCGACATGGTATCCACCGCTTGCGGCCGACGTAGTGTTCACGGTTGGCAAAGTGTCTACCGCTTGCGGTCAGCATAGTGCCCACGGTCGGGGTTGTGTCTGATCGGCGTAGTATCCAATACCCCTTTTCGAAAATAAATTTGCTCCTTGTGCAAGTATTTACTTGCACAAGAAACAACACTGCAACCACTACAGATTGAAAGAGACTCACCATTTAACACCAGAAATGCAGAAATTTTTAACAATGCAGGGTATGTACATTTGTGTTCCTTATCAAGCCAATGTTGCGTTTACGCAACGATCTAATTTATAATCACGTTTTTTCGAAACTATGTAAGTTTTTGACTTTGTATATCAACAGTCCCATTTTTTGATCTTTCCAGAGCCATTCTAGATAAAAATTAAAATTTTTATTTGTAAGAGTAATCTTTTAACGACGTTTCTGTCACCCATGTAATAGTATTCAAAATTCAATAAATTCAGGCTGTAATTTTGATAAAATAAAAGCTTTTTTACATAAGATAGAACTTTTTATTAAAAAAACAAATACGTAAAGAAATTTTAAAAATATTCCGGAAATTAATAAATATAAAATGTAGATCAATTATTGTCTTATTTTTACAGTTGGTTTGTTATGAATCAGCGTGATTTTAAGGTACAACGTACAAAGGTTGTTTACGGAAGAACAGTGGCGATTACAATTTTCGTAGAATTAGTCACCCGACTAATCTGCTTCGGATGTTTATTATTTTTAAACAACGGGTGTCAACATCAGTTTGTTTGTTTGATTTTCTAAAACAAGGTCAAGACCCAGCATCGATTATACTTAAGCAAGGTTGCAAGATATGGCAATGGTTTTTTCTAAATTACTCGAAAGCTTATTAACATAGAAAAAAATTTATTCATACTTTTTTGTTCCTTTTGATGTTTTCTATCACCCTTTAAAGATAATGCGTTCTAACTCATGACACCCTGTATAATGTAACGCTTACTCTTAAGACGCATTTATTAATCCTTATTCACTTATTGTCATTAGCATTTACTAATAACGTATAAGTAATTAGAAAGTACTTTCAAATAATGTTAACGTACTGTAGTACGATACAAGTAAATTATTTGAAAATAAAGCTAAATAGAATGATGTTTAATCTGGTTTTGAAGGTCACATATATGACTTTCTGTTTCTATTAAGCCCTAACTATAATTTATTATATCGCATTTTTAACAGCGGCAGTAATTATTATCTTAAAATTATACTGCGGACTAAATTAAAAACAAAATTTACTTGTCAGCTTACGCACATTCTATCTTGTACCGTTGAATCTCGAGGATTAAAGTATCACGGGGATTTCTTATTCTTCTTTGTACCGTTCCGCAAAGAGTTATATAATTATTGTAAATGTCCCAAAATGAAATTTCACCAGCCTCGGGTATTACATGAAAATGCAACTACTTTATCCTGCGATTTTAAGGGATATAAATTTAAAAGTAAAAAGAAAAACACATATATCACTATTTTTCTTTGTTTATTCAGTTCTCATACTGCACTGACTGCTTGTATGTTGTACAACTCCACTTTATTGTTATTGTCGTATTTTTTTACAAACTGAATATGTATGTAGAAATGTAGATACTTAGATATACATATAGCTAATTTTAGTACATTTCCACACAAACATAGACGTAATTCTTATTTCACACTATGTAGGTATTACAACTCCCTAGGATTGTTAAACACAATAGCAGCCCCATGTGCTTTGTTCCTACTGTTCAGACAAACCTACAACGTTATTCGTCGTCCTCTAAAGTAAATTACAGCAGAAATACCTGTTTTACAAATTAATGTTTTCTCGAAATAATAAGGGTCAATATATAAATACCGTGAATATAAATCGTGGGTGGTTCCTGGGAAAGATTAATTGAAAGTATAAAGAAGAGTTTATATGAAATTCTCAAAGTATCCGGGGTATTCTCAAGGTATCCACAAGAATATGTATTAAGAACTTTAATAACAGAAATCGAAATGATAATTAATAGTTTAGACCATTCACTAATGTTCCTCTTGATTCAGAAGATGCCGAAGCGTTGTAGAGTGTTGCGTGTTCTCACTCTCAAACTATTTAAAAATGAATTCTTTGAGGGTCTCGGGGTTACAAGCTGAAAATTATACCAAATGATGCTTAGGCCCTAATGGTTCTCAATCCAAAATTTGTCAAAAATTGGACCATGGAAAAGGGCACTAAACTCGAAATTTGACATATGTATATGACCGTAAAATAGAGAAAAAAAAGCATGGTATGAAATCCAAAAATAATTTTGTAGCGTATACGTTCTTAAATAGATTTGAAATTTTAAAATAACATTGACGCTTATGGGGCGAAATACTACAAACAAGTGCATATCTCTGTTCGAACTGCCTCGAAATCAGTTTCAATTTTAATAAATCTGCAGTTTACATCGACCTATCTTCGAAACAGAAGTCTAAATAAAAAAAGTATTCTTTATAAAATTGTGGTCTAGCTATGTGAAGACAGTGAAGAATGAATTATATTTTTATGATTAATTGTAAAGAAAATATTCAATCAAATGTAGAAAATGTTACTTTTCGGTAAACACGCTAGCGCTTGGCCAGTCCGTATGTCACTAGCGTGCATCTCACATTTCTACGCAGCTCCATATCGCTCGATCGTATCGTTTTAAATGAACATGTTCAATTTGCATACTCTTCATATGTTTTCAGTTTCAGAAATTGTAAATACTTGATATTGTCATCATTGTGTCGTGTATAAGTGCAATACGCTCACGATAAACGTAACGTAATAAAAATTAGTTAAATAAAATTTTATATTTTTGCTTTATAAATTATCCAAACGATCCAATAAATAATTATTTTTGTTAACAAAAATCAATTTTTGCTGAAAATACTATTGCATTTATATCTCATTAATTTCTTGAACAAATAAGGTATTTATTCTATGAAATGAAATATAATTATGCTTATTTCATCTATTTTTTAATTCATTAAGTATCAATTATAATTTATGTAATAAATATATTGGCATAAATTCTACTTTGAAATTATAACAATTTTAACAAGAACTATACGTATAATACACCTAACAAAGGACCCCGCAATAATCTTATGGAAATTGGATTTCGGTCAAATTTTCTGAATTTTTGATATGTTGTATATTTTGTCATCCTGAACAAAAGTCTCCATGGGCACAAAGCTCCAAATTCAATATTTTGGCAGCTACGGAGTTCCAAAGCTCCACAGATCCTTTACAAAACTATTCATTTTTAATACTATTTATAGATGTCAAAAGCATATTTTAATTATTTAAATATATAAGTTTATGTTTTTGAGGTCGCTGAATTCAAATCTGATTTCAGATTTGAAAAATTGACAGTTGACAGCTGTCAATTCACTGTCAAAGCAGGATAAAAAAGTAAATATTCTCTTTTTACATCAAGAGTTTATGTTTTTGAGGTCGCTGAATTCGACCTCAAAAACATCAACTTTCAATGTCAAAAGAGAATATTTACTTTTCTATTCTATTTTGACAATTAATTGACAGTTGTCAACTGTCAATTTTTCCAATCTGACATTAGAATTGAATTCAGCGACCTCAAAAACATCAACTTTCAATGTCAAAAGAGAATATTTAGTTTTTTATTCTACTTTGACAATTAATTGACAGCTGTCAACTGTCAATTTTTCCAGTCTGACATTAGAATTGAATTCAGCGACCTCAAAAACATAAATTCTTGATGTAAAAAGAGAATATTTACTTTTTTATTCTACTTTGACAGTGAATTGACAGCTGTTAACTGTCAATTTTTCAAATCTGACATCAGATTTGAATTCAGCGACCACAAAAACATAAACTTATATATTTAAATAATTAAAATATGTTTTTGACATTTATAAATAGTATTAAAAATGAATAGTTTTGTAACAGATCTGTGGAGCTTTGGAGCTCCGTAGCTGCCAAAATATTGAATTTGGAGCTTTGCGCCCATGGAGACTTTTGTTCAGGATGACAAAATATACAACATATCAAAAATTCAGAAAATTTGACCGAAACCCAATTTCCATAAGATTATTGCGGGGTCCTTTGAACAAGGTCCTGCAGCTTAGAGTCCTGGGCTTTGCGTGCATCAGACTAGGATGGGAATTCTTACGTTGCTCGAAATGTCTAAATTTAGCTTGGTTAGTGGAAAGCAATTGCATAATTTCTAGTGTTACTAACTTACCAAAATATCCCTAATAAATTTTATCTAAAACTAAATAATTCTTTTTTAATTATTTAATAATGAAATGACGCAAATAGAAAAAATAGTATAAAATATTCGTTTCATAAGACCTTTTACACTATAAACTTACTTCATAAAAGGAACAAACAAAATGGCACATATTTATAAATTACGGTAAAATCGGCGGTCAAGATAGGCTTGCGGATAGGCCTGTATCTAGAACAAAGGAGAGATTGTATAATAAGGCTTCTATCTCAGTAAGCACGCACAAAACAGTTAATACTTCTACGACGCGTCCTGTAAATTGTGATCAAGAGTATTTATCAATCCCCTTTCAAAACGCTTGGAGAAACTATTGCTAAAAAACTTAAATTAATTATAGAAAGAAAAATTCTTATAAAAGAACATCGTAGCAGAACAAGTACATAGAATGGCAGATTATATAGAAAAAGCTTATGAAGAAAACAAATATGCACTGCACTGTTGTTAGACGTTGAAGTGTGGCACGAGGTGCTCACAAACTAAATGGAACAAATACTTCCAAAACAATATGCGAAGTTGTTATAATCATACATAGCAGATCGATTCTTCAGAGTAACGCAAGAAACCGCATACTCCGAGTTAAAGCCAATTAAAGTAGGAGTGCCACAAGGAAGTGTGCTTGGTCCAGTATTGTATCTATTATATGCGTATGACATCCCAGAAATAAATACCATCAAAACCACTACATTTGCTGATGATACCGCTCTGTTAGCAGTAGTGCTCTAAAGTTACAAAATGCCACTGATGAATTCAACAAATGGACCAAACGATGGAAAATTAAATTAAATGAACTAAAACGGGTAAATGTAAACTTTAGAAATAAAATTATTAATAACCAAAACAACGTACCTATCACAATAAATTAACTGCAAATACCGTGTGAAAACAAGCCAAATATTTAGGAATGAATCTAAATGTACAGCTAAAATGGAAAGAGCATATTAAAAAGAAAAGAACTTTTATGTAAAATATAAGAAAATTTACTGGCTTATTGGCAGAAAGTCACAAATTTCATTACATAACAAATTGCTTATATATAGGCAAATTTTAAAGCCTATCTGGGTATACAGCATACAGCTCTGTGTCTGCGCTAAACCTACCAACATAGAACCCATTCACACATTCCAAAATTAAATGATTCGAAATATTCTGAATGCCCCAAGGCATGTTAAAAATACAGACTTGCACAGAGACCTTAAAGTGGAAACCGTTAAAGAAGAAATCCAGAGATTTGCCCAAAAGCATTAAGCTAGGTTTCACAAACATCGAGATACTCCAAATATTCGACCAGCATGATATTAAAAGAAGGTTGAAAAGGACAAAACCCTCGGACCTAGTGTAAATTAAGTGAAAGTGTTTTTAAAAGCAGAACACAGTGAAATGTGGAAGTGAACAAATAGAAACTGAGAGACATCGATGGGTGACATCTTAGCTTTAAGTATTCTTAGATAAATTAGGTTAAGAAAAAATTGCTGATTGGTTATATGTCACCAGGTGTAATAACTCTATTAAGAAAATTGGCCCTTTGGTAACACATTCAAAACAAAGAAAATAAAAATCTATAATCATCAAATATTCATCAAAAGTTATTTTATCCAAGGTAGTAGCCAGGTTGGTAGCCCGTATAACTAAAGTACACTTTGGCATACACAAACAACAAAATAAGCAGTCGCTGAAACACGCAGTTAAGCGAGAAACCTGTAGCACACTCAGTGTATCACCATTATACACTTAATAGTTATTTAATAAATTAGTTTGTTAATGAAAGCGATTAATGATCGAAACTGTTTAAAGCACGAACGAGCGATAGGGAGTGAGTGCCTTTAATAGTTGAGATCATTAGTTGCTCATTAACAAACGAATTGATTACAACAGTTTTTCGTTGACCGTAAAATTCTTCGATTTTAAGATAGAAAATTTCAAATAATACCGAATCCAAACTTGTGCGTATATCTGGTTGCCCAAAGTAAAACATCATCAAAACGTCAAAATCACAAACGGGTTTATTAATGAAAAAGAGTGTATTAATGAGGTCCATTAATGCATCCTTTTTTCACAAAACAGTTACTTAATAAAAAAGAGTGTATTAATGACGTCCATTAATACATCCTTTTTTAGAAAAAATCATTCATTAATATTGACATTAACAAACGGTCAACGAAAAATAATATTAATAAAACTAAAAATTAATAAGGTTCGACTGCTGCACTCACGCATCCCACTTTACTAATAAATGTCTTTAAAACAACTAAAAAAAGTTATCCTGCACCACAAAGAACAACTGTAACAGGCAATCAGTGCAGCAGGGCAGTGTCCGAAGCGTGAAATCGAATCTAGTTAAGCTTGTATTGGTTTCTTTTTTTATAATATGTCTGTGATTATTAGGGTGACTATATAATCAGAAATGTAAGTACAATACGATCTTCTGACCGTTCCAGTGTTTCTTAAAAACTTTTTTTAGGGAATTGACTAAATTCGTGAAAGAAAAAAGTACACACGATTCTGTAAAATGGTTTATATCCTTTTGCAAATACTTTAAACGAATACATACAGTTTTTTCGTATTTATAAAATATCTGTAAATCAGCAAGTTAAAATGTACTTTACAAAATGTTTATAAAAAGCTACATAACAATATTAAAGCCTTTTAGATTTACTTATAATCCGTATACCCAATATTATTCTAAAAACTGGTGTTTTATATTACCCGTTTTTTAAAAAATTAATTACGTTATTATTCTCCACAGATTTTTGCTGCAAGCGTTAGAATTAACTCGATAAAAGAG
The DNA here is from genome assembly GCA_929113105.1 of Agrypnus murinus. Classification (NCBI taxonomy): domain Eukaryota; kingdom Metazoa; phylum Arthropoda; class Insecta; order Coleoptera; family Elateridae; genus Agrypnus; species Agrypnus murinus. The sequence continues at coordinate 112,867,681 of OV816024.1, forward strand.
CTTCCTTTTGGATACAGATAATAGGATTACCTGAAAATTCTGAAGTAACTACAAGTTATTATTATTTTACAAAACAGATTTCCCGCCCAAAAGTTCAGAAAGTTCTTATAGAGCTAAATTCTAAAGTCTCTAGCAAAGTTTGGATTTATTTATAACTTTATTTTAAGGTATTCGTTAAACTACAAATTATTAATTGGATACATTTCAATCAATTCTATGCCTTTGAAGAAAACCTATTGCTCTTTATTTTACATAGTTTCTACGTCTATTAAAACTCTTTTTGTGTTCCTTGTGAACTATTCTTGTTATTGTTGAACTATTTTGCTTATGGTTAGTTGAACGGCGACTGTTTACTTTGGAGAAGACGTTTGCCTGTGCCTAAATAAATAATACTTTCAGATTACTTATTGTTTTATTTTATAATAGTCGGTCAGGAAGTTCTTGTTATAGTGCTAAAAGTAGCCGTTGAGTGAGTCCACCTTGGAGTTCAAAAAGTATTATTTTTAATATATTTTTTGTATTGACCGATTGTATAATAATTAGTATATTTAAGATTGGTTGTTAGACACATTATTAACAGTCCGAGAAATTTCGCATTACATATCTTTGTAGTCCTTGTAAAATTATCCCTCTACGTCATTAAGAACAATTTAATGTGTGTAACATAAAATTTGTCAGTGATAAACTACTCTCTAAAAAGATACCCCGAATAAGATTCCAAAAAAAATCGAAAACTATGTATTACTACTTACGTGCTATAAATATTAGAAGACAACTAAAATATCTAATAATAATGAATAAAAATAATAATAATCAGTATCAATGGTATACCTATACTATAGCTATTAACGACCAATTTTGACCACTAAATAACTTATTGCGCAATATATAATTTTGCAGTATTTTTCTCTACTGCTGCTTATATAATAAAAGTAGGAATAATATCAATTAAAAGTAGAAAGTATCCTGCTGAATTGCGCTTTTCGTTTGTGTGCCTCGCCTTCCCATACGATAAAGGTAAAAATCGTTTATAACAGAATTTAATTCTTCGAAACCGTTTTATCTCCAAAAAAAATTGTTTATTGAATTACATACTCAAAGAATGTTATTTAAAACTTAAAAAACCATCTGAAGTCCGTTTAACAAAACCTTTTCTTAGCCTCCTTTCTATCTTCTACCCTTTTAGCTGCTCTGTGAATTTAAAGAATCGTAGCGGCTTCCGGATTTAGTTTTCAATCAACTTTTTACGAGTAGTTTGAATTATACTGGGATACATTTGGGTTTGAAGACTCAAAGCGATTCCTAACCACTAGATCATAAAAATACTCTCCGGATTTGTAGTCAAACTGCTATAGGGTTTCACTATTTACATAATTGTAATTTAATTCATAAACTTCATGTCCTAGTTTTGGAGTTTACCTAAATATAGTTTGATTGTAACACACCCTTGTCTGCAGAAGTAAATTTGAACAGAATATTGTGCTTATTATTTTTTTTTGTGAAACTTTAACGATCGGGGAACAATTACCAAATATTTAAGTAAAGTTTTTTTCTGCGGTTGTCTTCTGCTTGTTGTTGACGTGCTAAAAGGAAATATTGTAACATAGTGTCAATAACTAAAACTGTTTTTTATAAAGAACCTGTCAATATTATTTACTACTACCAAATATTTCAGTTGGTAAATTAATTTGTGTTAATAAGCGTTTTGTGAGTAGCGTTTTGTGCTAAGCTGCAAAACGTTCTTGTTTCGTGTTAAACCAGATGGACAATCAAATTCGGTACTAATGACTTCTAGTTTTCTGGGACATTTGAAATTTACCTCCTGACTTTGGATACTTTTTAAAATAGGATTTCTGCATACAAATTGTTGATTTTCTGTTCAATATTTTATCTACATATTTTTTCACGCCAAATACAAAAAAAATCTAAAGTATTTATTAATAAAAAGTATTAATTAAGACCAAATAAATAATTTTTCTTATAATTTTTTTAAGTAATCATGTGATTTTCTAAACCAGTTTTACTGCTTGCTTAATTATATGAGTTTTTAAATTAAATATTTTCGCTAATATTCCTAATTAATAAAGAGGAAGTAATAATGGGTAAGAACATATAAATAATAAATTTATTAGGTATGAAAAATAAAAATGTATAACATATAATTATATGTGTACTTGTTAACACTCAAACAACTTTAATAGTTACGACAATTTACAAAACATCCCCATCTACACTTGAAGAAAGTAAGGTTTTCTCGTACTAATGTTTCTTTAAATCCTGTATATTATGTATTCTTGTTTCATATTGTAAATTTAATTATGTTATGGTTTTGAAAAAAATTGCAGGTAATATTAACGGCGCAGAACAACGTAGGTATTAGGTAGGTAATAGTCTATTAGGTATTAGTCTAACTAAAATGAAATTCTTTGAAAGAGATAAATTCAAATACAATAGCGTTCAGAATATTTGACGCTGTCAATATTTCTGTACAAAGAAAAACACTATGGATTTAATATTTATAAGTAATGAAAAAATTCTTGTTTTTTCAGACCAATTTTGAATTGAAGGAAAATTAAGTAAAAAAGTAAACATAATTAGTTTGCATTATCTACTTTCCAGTAGATCTGTATTATTGTCACGTGGGGACTTCGTGACTTGAGGTCGTAGTCAGAAGTAGAAGGGAAAGAAAACACAAGGCATAGAAACGACTATATACTAATAACAAGGTAATAAAATACAAAGGTACTACACATGGTGGTTATATAGTTCGAGGACGTACAGGTCCTCCTAAATCTAACAATAAACTTCAGGGCGATCGGAACCACCCTATCTAGCACTAGATCTACAAACTAAGCGTATACACATAGGGAGCCTTGGCACAACTTCTTATTAACTAAGCAGAACTAACGCGATAGAGAACCTTAGCACAACCCCTCATAACTAAGCAGAACTAAGCGTAGTGAAGGGTATGGTAATCAAAGTCCCTGGACCCCAGATTCCAACCCTTTACCATAAATAATAGAAAGTTTACTTACTCGTTTGCTTGGATGTGGTTTCTTCGAGTAATGGCACTGACTAAATTCTAAGCCCAAAGCAAGCGGTTTATATACTGCTCGATGCGGAAGAGATTGGCATAATAGTGGGAATCCGTAGGTTGGTGTTCCAAGTATGCTAGGAGTTTCCTGCATAGGCGAGTTAGCCGTGCCAAGCACTGAGTGCACGGCTTCCTGGTTGCAGGCTCGTAGGTTGCCGTGGGCTGCAGCGGAAATACTTTGAAGGAATGCGCAGCTGCTCTACTAGCGTAGGCCGCTTGACTGCATGTGGACGAACGTGGGTTGTTCAACATATATGAGAGCAACCTTAGTAGATAAAATGCATTGGAATGGCCAGACGTGGGTGACGCGGCAGCAGCTGTGGTTGCGTTTCTTCGAATGAGTGTGCAGCTGGTTTCTCACGAGTGTGAAGAAGTCGAATGCGGCAATCACACGAGTGTGAAATTGGCGTTTTTGCACGCATTACACAATATACTATTCATTAGTAGCGCTAGAAAAACAAACGGAAATTACTCAATTAAGAATATTGATGGATAATACAGATCTACTAGAAAGTAGATAATTCAAACTAATTAAGTGTACTTTTTTACTTAAATTTCTTTCAATTCAAAATTTGCCTGAAAAACCAAGAATTTTTTAATTACTTATAAATAAACTTTATCTACGACCACAAAAAAAATAATAAACCACCAAAAGCTAAGTTTACTCGCATTCATATTTTTTAAGTGAAATTTCTAGCAAAAAATTAAGAGATGTAATGTGAGCAGCTTCTACAATGTTTGGAGGTATACTTCACCTTCCCATTTTAGAATTCACTCATGATAAATTCAGAATTTCGAAAATGATAAAAGTAAATATTAAATTTTTTTAAGACAAAATAATAATACGTTTACAATCTGTATAATTTCAATCAATCAACTATTTAGTACTTACAGCTAAACAATCATGCGTATGTACTCGTTTTCAAAAAGTAACTTTTATAAACAATCGCAATTCAACTGTCAAGGTGGTTAACCCCTTTGCGGCAAAATATAAACATATTCTGGCATTACAGGTATTGTGATGATGAGAGAGGTAGCTTTAAGTGTACCCATCGCTGTACTTGTGAATTATTTAGCAAATTATAAAACCTTTCATTGTTTTTATTGTATTTTAGCAATAATAATGAATAATATTATATTAACAATTGTATAATAATGTAAAAAGTAATGAATTTTACGTTAATAGAATATTTTATAATTTCATAACTTTATATAGTAATAATAACTAAATTATGTTAGATCGTCTAGATGGTTGAACGGTATAAGATCTGACTTAGCAAGTTATTATTAATTAACATCTATGGCGTTTTAATAGAATTACTGACCAAATCTTTTCCCACTGTCATTACCGTTCAGTTTAGCGATTGTGAGCAATGAGTAATTTTCACGGTTATTAGATTGTGCGGAATGTGTAAGTTTCTGTAGTGGTCGTAGATAAACAAATTTAATGATGTCCATAGATTCACATATGTAGTATCCTATTACCTTTATATAGCTTTATTACCTTTTATAGTGAATTTATTCCTTGGGAATGTTGATCGTATAAACAGTATAGCTCAGCTATAGCTAATAAAACAAAGACAAAAAGTTTTAAGTTTAAAATTGCCTCATGACTTGAACGTATCCCTTTGGGGATCTTTTATGAAAATGAGACTCTCTTTTAATATTAAGGGGATTAAGGTTGGCAATCAAAATGTATTTATGTATTTATTGTTTAACACACACAACAATCAAAGGGTACATATCACCTTTAATCAATCGGATTACAGGTAAGATGATTAGAAATACCCTAACATTAACAGGTACCCCGCAACACATGACAAATCACTATTATGGTTTGGTCGCCGATCTCGCCAACCACTGCAGACTCGTACCCCATGTAAAACTTCCCGTGTTGATCTACCACCAACTAAGTGATGCATACACCACCAGAACTGTTTATCGTCTCCCTCGACCACCGTCTCTGCATAAAAGCATTTGCGGAGCGAATTCACACTCAGCGCGCTATTATTTTAATTTGAAACAGTGATGGCGCGTCACAGATTTATTTCTTTCTGTTTTTACAGAAATACTGAAACTTATACATAAAGTTGAATTGTAAGCTATTTTTGAAGAGCGTGTTTCGATAAAGTATGAAATAAATTACAGCTTAGTAATTTAACAGTAACAAATGCTTAAGTAAAAGAGACTACCAAAGAGTAGCTCTGTGTTGGCTGAAGTGTAATATATGCAAGCTACTATCGTAATTGATATTCAGATAAAATCAGGTAAAGATGTGTAGGTAAATAACGCACGAAATAAAAAGTCATAAACTCCATCATTTTAATTCCACACGGAATGACAAGGTTTCAGATAGGTTTTCGTCTGTATAGGGCTATGCTAAATAAAATTAATGCACTTATTTTTCAACGTCTTGTATTTATGTGCATTTTATTTCTAATTTAAATTTAATTTAAAATCTCTGAATTGATCATAAATGCTATGAATAGTTGGACAAGTTTTATACACATTTAAAGAAATATGCACTTTATCGTGCTGTGAACTTTCCAAGCTCTACTTTAAACCACGAAAACGGCAAATATTATATTAAATTAACATCCTTAAAGTACATATCAGTGGTTAAACTGTTTCGAAAATTTAAAACGTCCAATGATTCCATGGCTCCCGAAACTACACAATACAATTTATCCAATACCAGTTTTACTAAGTGGGATGGTACTTATCGACACACGTTTAGAAATTTTATATAGCTATTGTGTGTGAAATCTTATAAATAAAACTTCTAACAAACTCTTTATTAGTTCTCATAAATCTAAAATACCATTAGAGCTAGGAAAGTAGATATAAACAAAAATAGGGAAAAAGTATTGCCACATTTTACTATTATCCTAAAAGAAATATAAGTTACTAAATTAGGAATTAATTATTGTTAAAGCTTTATAACAAATGAATTCCAACCAAAAAATAAAGAAAATCTAAGTTAATTGTTCTTTAGTTTTGGGCCATGCGTTTTTAGTAAATAAATGAAACAATCTATTCTGCATGCCCAAGCAGCATCTAAGTAGCGGTAACTGAGATCGGAACTTTGATAGAGTAGCTGTTACGTAACTAAAACTAAATTTATGACTTTATAGGTTTAATTACTTCAATTTGGAATATTTTAGTAATTATGTAGTTACTTCTACTATTTATTAGAACTATGTAGTTCCATTACTTCTAAGTAGCTTTTTAAAGTATGTGGAACGGTATTACTACTTAGTATAATTACTTTGATGTTGTTGCAATGTGACAATACCGCCGACGCCGCTGGCGCGACAGTGTTATCATCTACGCCACTGGCGGAGAAAATGGATTGGTAACCATGAAAAAATTGCGGGTTGGTAAAACTGCAAAATAACTAAATGTCATTTACACCGACGGTGCGTTGTTTCTGCTGGTGTTGTTTAAACGAATATCAGTGTATTTATTTGTTATAATGAATTTGTTGGGGTGCTACTTAGTTTTGTGGTGCTCCCTATTCCTGGGATATCGTGTGGTCGGTAACGAAAGAAGACAGGTGCTCTCTACAGCTGAAAGAGTTCAGCAATTCAAAGCAGCAAACAAGAAAAAAGCGGTGCTTAAACTTAATGGTATTACCTTTCATGTTTATATCAAACTTAATCCTAGGGATTATGTGTTACTATTCATGTTTACAGCAATAGTCAAACAAAGGCAGCGCAAATGGTACAATCTTACCTTTGAAGAATTACCAAAATGGATTACTGTATCTAGTAATGATCAAGATTATTCGAAGGCAAATGGTGTTGCTGTGTATAGTGGTAGACAAGAAGAGTACTCGTTAGCAAAACTTACACCAATCATATTACATCTGCCGAAGAAAAGAAAGGAGAGAAAGACAGGTTGGCAGGGTTTTCAATATTTCAAAAGTTGCATTTACAAGAAAAGGTCCAGAAAGAAAAGGGAGTAGCTGAAGTACTATCGTTTGTTTTTGTTTGGTTGGTTGCTAAGAAGAAAAAAAAGAAGGTGAGGAGAAAAAAGTTTTGAAAGGAAAAATTTCTTCCCTTCATAACAATTAAGAAAGTCTTGAAGTTTTCTTTGCTAATATTGCAAGAAGTTTTGAATTTGTTCATAATAATTGTAAAGGTTGTGAGCTGTCTTACAAGTTAGTTCAAAAAAAGAAGTTATTAAATAATTAACTACGGATAGTACTAAAAGAGCTATCGCCATACTGTGTTCAAGAAAGTTATTAATTAATTGATAACTCCTGATCATCAATAAAGAAAATTGTTACTGTTTAAGCCAAGCAAAAATACTTGGAAATTTGTATGTAATTAAAAAGTTGTCAAAACAACTTTACCAGAGTGAAAACTGTCAGACCCTTCCTTACGTCAGGGTACAATTCTTTCTGGTTATAAAATTTTGAAGAGTTCTGGAAAGCTTATTATTATTGGTTGTAATGAGTGCAAGAAAACGTTATTCACTATCATAGCTGCTGGGAATTAATCGAATCGACATCAGTAAGAAATAATCATGTTCTTATAATAACCTATCCTTCATTGGTGGTTACCTTTCAAGTAAGTGGCAATTACAGTGACTTGTTTTGATTGAATAAAGTACCTGTTCAGACATAGTGTCCTATATTGGATAGGGATTTTGGATAAAATACCTATAAAATTGTAATCATACAAAATTTAATTACCTTTTAAAAAGATATAATTTATATAAAATTTTAAAGAAAAAAAACTAAGATTTAGTATTAAACTTAATAACACAGCTCTACTATTGAATTAAGATATTATGAAAATAGAACCCATTTGAGAAACCGATAGTGAAGGGGTGTTATTATTAGCTTGTTACAGCCGGCTGAGGTACCTTTAAGAATTTTCTATCTCCCTGAACAACATTGTAGTAATTTGTGAGTAGTTCTGTCAGCTGAATATAAATGTTTAATTTCTCTGAGATTTAATTCTATTTATTTGTATCAAAGATTTAAATAAGCTTTTGTACTTGCTAAAACAAAGGTAAGTGATATGTAAACTGATGCCTATTGGATATGATACTTCCTACTTAAAGAACCTATAAACCACGCCCTGCAAGAGTTTCATGTCTCTATATCACTAGTTGTGGATTTCTGTTGATAGTCATCATAATAACCAATATAAATAAAGTCATAATCAAAATAAAAAAGAGTAATCAGATAACAAAACCATTTATTAATAATTTTTCTTACATTCCACCAAGCAAATAAATAATTATATAGTAATGTCAACTCCTCAGAAAGTATTGTTTGCTACTTCTGACTAAACTCCCTACAACGGGACGTTTGTTTACCAGAATGTATAAAGAACAGAAGTAACGGCTTGTTACAGCAACTTCAAGTGATATTATGACTGTAGCAGTAACTTACCCGAAGCTACTTTAAAGTTTTTAAAACTTTAAAGTAGCACCGAAAGTTCGTGCCACCGGTCTGAAACCATTGCTTAACCTTTAAAGTAACTGAACTATACAGTAGTATTGAAAGTAAAACTTACGTTTATGCTACCCAGGAGAATCACTTGAAAGTAATTTTCACTACCTATTTAGCATCACAATTACTAGAAAGTTCCAGTTACTATTAAAAAATTACAATGAAGTGACAGTAACTTCTAAAGAGGCATATCTCCTGTAGGTTAGTTTGGAATTTGGAGGTTAATTGTGTTTTTGCAGTGGTAGTAGTTTTGCAAGTTTTTAATAAAAATGTCAAAGGCAAATGCAATAAGAAAAATGAAGAATTTTAGATATACGTCCACCTTTTATAGAAAATTAAAACAGCAGTTAGGTGAAATCAGTGGAGACAAAATCAACTGTTTACAATACAAAATAGAAAAAAAATAGGGATGACATCACTGGTAAACCATCATGTAGTAAACAAGGGTGAAACATATTCCCCTTTTTTCTTTCATCGCTACAACTTTAAAATAAGCCATAATTAAATAATAATTGTTATTAAGTAGCAATCACTATAAAAATATTGGTTGTTTGTTTACGATTGACGTTTAAATTTGAGGTTAAGTTCCAATGGGAATTTTGCAGTGACATTAGGAACTAGAAAATGGCTACGGATACGTTGACGTCGTTTTATAGTAAGAGTCACTTGAAAGTTCCAGAATTTTTTAACTTATTTTATACTTCGTGGTAACAACAACCTAGAAGTAGAATTTGTTTCGTTCCCGTTACTGTTTATAAAGTGACATAAACTTTAGACACACATTTTACAGTTAATACTACTTTAAAGTGACTTTTTCAAAACTACTCCATATTTACTTGTAAAATGTTGAAGGCTATTAATCAATTTGCAATTTGTTGCAATTATTAAAAAATGTTTTACTATAACTCTCAATAAAGATAACAAATCGATGCCAAATTGTGCCTTAGGAATAAAATAAAATGGTTTCCATCATGTTTATCAGTTTATAAGTATTTTTGTCATATTTTATTCAAAACATTTTTTATTAAAAATATATTTAAAGAAGGCGCGTTGTTATTTTTCGATCTATCATCATCGCATTTAACAGAAAAGTTGCAATGGTTTATAATTTTGGTATGCTAGATTGACAAAATAACGAAACATTTCATCTCTTTATGTATTATGTACGTATTACAAATAAAATAATCCATTTTGTGACACGACCGAAGCATTAGTAGAGAAAGTGAAAGAATATTTGTTAAGTTGCAAGAGTAAGAGAGAGCAACTACGCGACACGATGTGTCAAAGAGAAAAAAGTTCCACGAAAGTAGCAATTACTACGCCGCCACGTTCCCGCTACGTAGCCTAAAGGTAGCTGGACAAGTTCCGGAGAGGTTACTGCAACGTATCGGCTACTCGAGAATTGTTCCCCATTTTGGTTCCAGGCACGTAACAATACCGTAGCAATTACGTTCTTGTGACTAACGGCAAAAACTTTATAGTTCCACCGGTGGTTGCTGGTTCGTAGCGGTGACTAAAAATGCTGCTTGGGTGTATTCCAATGAAATTTGAAGTTTACCATTAAAAACGTGAACAGTTACTAAAATGGCTTTTAAAATATTCCATAAAAATATTACAATTGAAAAAGCTTTAAAATAAATATTATGCGAAAAATCAAAAATATATTTTTTTTTCTTTAAATTCTCGAGCTTTTTCTGATTTGGTTCTAGTTTTGATTCTAAACCAGTTCTAAATTTATTCTTCAGACAACAATGAACTTTATAATTATATATGTATTGCTAAACAATTGGTTTCTGTTAAACGAACATGTTCTTTATAATGTATTACCTAGGCTTGAAGTTTTTTGAATGTTTTATAACTATATAAAACTGCATTAGACGAACAGGGAAAACTCCACACTTTCTTTTCTGTCATGCATTATTACTCATGTTTCATAGATTTTTTTTAATACCATTCTAATGTTTTCTGTTTCAGTATCATCAATGACGAAAAACCAGAGTCAAAAATGTACAATTCTTGGTTTCATAATATGATTTTGACAAGATCTGCATGATGACAACGGTTATAAAAACCCGTAAAATCGGTAAGTTCGTGATTTCAATTCAAAGATTGTAGTTTACTAAACTTCTTATATTTATTATGTATTGTATGTTGGTAATTGTTATGTATTATTTTAAGATATTCTTCTTATTACATGTGTATTTATTTGAATATCACCTATTTTTTATGTTTTAATAGAAAATAAAAAAATATTCGTACGTAAAACGACTCGTGCAAAAGAAAAGACCGTAGCAATCCATATGAGCCATCTCAATACAATTCTAAGTTCAAAAGTCAAATTGGAAATTACTTCTAAATTTAATTTTTTGTTGGAATTGTAGAAGCTAGTCTAAGTGGTTATTAACTTGGATTAACTGAAGAACAAGATCCAAACTGCATCCATGTCTGCATGTATTTTAAAATTCACTATAGTTCTTTCTAAAGAAATATAAAAGAAGTTGTAACAAAACGGAAAAGTGTAGCCTCATTTCTAGACTAAGTAAGTTTGGACTAAGAACTGTATAATTAGAGGGTAAACTGAAAACAAAAATAAAAGACTTCAATCGGAAGGTCACGTTCTGCGTACAAGACTTGGGAGAGGAGGAACAAATGATTAAGTTAATGTCAAATAATTATGCAATATACTATAATGACCCGAGGTCCCAACCACTAGACGATCACGGCCCGAGTTACTCTACCCGCGTAAATTTCAAGCATTTAACAAAACGGAAGTTGGTACAGCACTACCAACCTTAAAAAATGACAAATTTTATGATGGTAAATATTAAAACAACAAAAAACTGGATCCTACGTTGTGATTACTTTTTATAACATAACTAATAACGATTGATCTACTTCATACGGACGGAAGAAGAGAGATAAACACAAATAAAAGAATAGTTAAATATGATTGTAGTATTTTATTAATTTATTCTTAACCTTGAGTGAGGAGGGACGGATTTAAACTGATACGCTAGTTGGAAGGCTAGTTTTGTAAAAACCTCCTTGGAAATATGCTATCCCAGATTAATTACGTCACTGCTTCAAGTTCAATAGGTGGTCAATTTATTGCCTAGTTCGATTACAATGAGTTTTTGATTACAATGAACCATACAGATCAATAGATAAATCAATTTATCAAGTTGATATAGTTGTGTGTTTATACAAGGTATTTATAAATAGTTAGAATGTAAATCTCTTATTGAAATAAATCATCAAAAGTAAGTGAAGTTGAGTCACGAATATGAAGTTACGTATAAACTAGAAAAGGTAAACGTGCCAATTTAAAATGAATACACAAGAACTACTCAACAAAAGTTATATCATATTTGACATAGCAATAGATATTTTGTGACCATACATTTATATTTATATAAAAGACACATATGAAATAAGAAGTATCAATCAACGTCTTTGGTAACCCATTGGTTTCACGTCAGGTACAGGGGGAGCTCATACCTATCATGAACCTGCCCACCACTCCCCCATCCGCCACACACAGACGTATAAATTCAGTATTAGTCTCAGTTTGAAGAGCCAGAACGTGTAATAAATATTGTATGAGACCCTTGTATGAGACCCTGGCCAAGGCAGCCATTTTATATCGCAACACGTGGCGCCAAATTTAAAAGGTGCAGAAATGGTTACACGGCTAAATATTGACACGAATGTGAACGGTATTTGACTCAATTAAAAAAAACACGAAATAGTGGGTTGTGATATAAAACATTGTTTAGTAGGAAAATGTGATGTAAATATGGAAGTAAAACCACAATTGAACCAATGGTGATATAGAATGGCGGCACCAATGCAAATGTGGCAACACATTGGGCAGACTCTCATTGTAGTGTAGTGACTCTCAAGTGTACTTACTACCTAGAGCCATCCTTCGTCAACTCTCAGAACTCTTTCGCTGCTATTCTTCTTCACCTGCTATGCACCCCAAGCCGACATATGGATGGCTATCTGTTCTGAAAGCTTTTAGTAGCGTTAGGTATGCGTAGTATAAAGGGTTTAGTAAAGGGTAATAAAGGGTAGTTTATCAATGTATTATTCAGTTGCGTTGACTAATGAGTTCTTAATAAGGAAACAGTTGTAAAATTTGTTGAGAAGTGTAATAGCAGTAGTAGTAGTAGTACTGTAAATAAACTGTGAATTGTGATTCTAATTCGCCGTTTCCTTTCGAAGCCAACAGTGGTAGTAACTAATATTAATTATGCCACCCTGTATCTGATTCTACAAAAAAATCACGCTTACATTCAGAGTACTAGTAATTAGACTGTCAGGTTCCAATTATGGGCGTTACATTTATTTGTATGTACTATTGGTTTTATAATGATCTAGGACAGCAAGGCTAATATGATGCTATTTTTTTATTATATTTTCCTATGCATTTACACTAAATAAAAAAGAATAAACTGGAATCATATCAGTCTTGCTGTCCTAGATCATTATGAAATCAATGGTACGTAAGTTGATAGGTATAATAGGGATATACATTAAAAATATTTTTTTGTATTTTATGACTTTTTATTTCTATTTCCAATCAGTATATAAACACTATACGAGGGTGGTCCCAGAAGTACTCGACCCAACAAAGAAAACACAAAAATTTTGGAAAAAGATTTATTTATTTTTCAACGTAATCTCCTTTCAGCTCTATACACTTTTCCCAGCGGTGTTCAAAAAGTTCGATACCCTTTTTATAATAAGAACTGCCTTGCTCCTCAAAATAGCCATTAACTGCTGACATCACTTCTTCATCGTTGAAAAATTTTTGACCACTGAGCCATTTTTTTCAAGTTTGGGAACAGAAAATAATCCGAGGGGGCTAAATCTGGCGAATATGGTGCATGAGGTAGCAATTCAAACTTTAATTGATTAATTTTGGCCATTGCAATAACGGATTTTTGAGCTGGCGCGTTGTCGTGATGAAACAACACTTTCTTTTTAGCCAAAATGCGGCCGTTTTTACTTGATTTCTTAGCTCAAACGTTGCAATAAGTTTGCATAATACTGGCCGTTGATAGTTTTTCCTTTTTCGAGATAGTCAATAAAAATTATTCCACGCGCATCCCAAAAAACCGACGCCATAACCTTGCCTGCAGATGAAACGGTCTTCGCTTTCTTTGGAGCCGGTTCTCACTTTTGAGTCCATTGTTTCGATTGTTCTTTTGTCTCGGGTGTGAAATGATGGACCCATGTTTCATCCATTGTCACGAAACGGCGCAAAAATTCTGCTTTGTTGCTGTGAAACTTCGCTAAACACTCAATTGAAACATTTTCACGACACTGTTTTTGCTCGAGTGTGAGCAAACGCGGCACCCATCTTGCACACAGCTTTCTCATGATCAAATTTTCAGATAATATGCGATGTACCGCACTTTTTGAAATGCCCGTAATGTCTGCTAGCTCGCGCACTTTCAGTCGACGATCATCAAGTACCGCTTTGTGGATTTTCTTCACCATTTCTGGAGTCGTCACCTCATTTGGTCGACCACTGCGATGCTCGTCTTGGCAACTCGTACGGCCTCGTTTAAACTCAGCTACCCAAAATTTAACTGTTGTAAACGAAGGAGCAGACTCACCCAGAGTAGAATCCAGTTCAGCTTTTATATTGGTTGGGCTGAGGCCTTTCAAATAAAAGTATTGTATCACATAACGATGACCAATTTTCTCCATTTTCACAAATTCACTGACAACGTTCACTATTGATGGCTGCCAAACAAATACTGAACAACGTGGCGCTTTCAAACTTGAAACATATGCTTTATAGACTGCGTACTTTCCAATACAGTGATATTTTCAAACAACTACCGCCACCTCTTGGTCAGGTCGGGTACTTCTGGGATCACCCTCGTAAAAACTATAATCAAATAGGTTGTTTGTGTACAGGTATTTTAAAAGGGCAATTGAGCCCATTGACAAAGAGCTTAGTTATTTAAGCTTTTATATTTTTTTAGTTAAAAAATTGTTTAAGTGTCACCCCAACGGTAAAATAAAATATATGGAATCAACTATATTTATTCTGCGTCTCTTTATTTCAAACTGTTTTTTGCATGAATATAAAAGTTCTACCGCAGTGAATTTTATAATACTCATAAATTTTTATTTTATCAGACGCTCACACATACGGTGTGTTACAAAGTGTTTAGAGCATATATATGCTTGACATTAAAACGGACCTTTAAATAGAGTAAACTGTGTTAAACTATAATTACATCTGTGCTTTCCATTTATTTGTAAATAATTTCAAATAACCCCAGAAAAAAATAACTATATTTTAACCGTCTTCCTTTAAAACCATATGTACTTAATTATGTTCGGTTTTTATTAAAGTTGGTACATTAATTTTCTGATAGTTACACATTTTGTTTTATTTTGGAAAACTTTTAGTTTGCTAATCCTCATGACGTCTCTTGATATCTAAATAAAAAAAAGTTGTTTAGTATTTAGGTTTTTTATTATAAAGTAATATTTCAACCTACTTTTTTATAAAACAAAAGCGCAACGCATAACATGTCAATATATTAAATGGCATGATACCCCTAAGTTATACTCAGTAGATAGATATTTTTTTCTCTTTCCGATGATATAAAACTTTAATGTCATTACTTCACTTAAATTCTGAAAAAACGAAACAATGTACTCTTAGATCTATTTTATTTATTAGTAGGTATTATTTTATAACAACGTAAAATATTAGGATTTTGCCTAGAAAACTACAGGTATTGCCACTTAGTATACTTACTTTAAAGTCGTTGCAACTTCAAAGTGGTATTATGATTGTAGCAGTAACTTGCCCGAAGCTACTTTAAAGTTTTTAAAACCTTACAGTAGTATTGAATGTAATACTTACGTTTTTGCTACCCAGGAGAATCACATTAAAGTAATTTTTCGTAAACTACTCCAGCTCCATATTTACTTGTAAAATGTTGGATTAATCAATAATCATTAATCAATTTGCAATTTGTTATGATTGTTAATAGATGTTTTACTATATAACCTTCAATAAAAATAACAATTGGTGCGAAATTGTGCATTAGGGATTGTTATGTATGTAGCTTGAAGTTGGCAACATTTATTTGTAGTGATGTAACTAACCAATCCTGGCCCGTCCCCTGGGCGAGCGTCAGTAACACTTGAGCCGGCTTGGAGGATACACGTCTTCCACAGTCTATACATTGTGTATGTAATTCGCCCTGCTCACTCAATATTAATAAAGTTAATTAATGACAATAATTGAGTATCTTTTATTTAAACACATAAAAGAACATGACAGGAATAATATAAAAATGGTTTCTATCATGTGTATCAACTTATAAGTATTTCGTGTATATTTATCATATTTTATTAGACATTTTTTTACTAAAATTTAATAATATTTAAAGAAGTTATTTTTCGATCTATCATCATAATATTTAACAGAAAAGTTGCAATGGTTTATAATTTTGGTGTACTGGGATGACAAAATAATCAAACATTTAATCGCTCTTTGTATTAAGTACGTATTACAAATAAACTGGTAATTCATTTTGTGACACGATCCAGCATTATATAGTATAGAAAATGATAGAATATTTGTTAAGTTGCAAGAGCAAGTGAGAGCAATCACGCGACACGATGTGTCAAAGAGAAAAGAAGTTCCACGAAAGTAGCAATTACTACGCCGCTACGTACCTGCTACCCAAAAATTGTTCCCCATTTTGGTTCCAGGCACGTAACAAAACCGTAGCAATTACGTGCTTGTGACTACTGGCAAAAACTTAATAGTTCCACCGGTAGTTGCTGGTACGTAGCGATGACTAAAAATGCTGCTTGGGAAATAAACTATCAGACGAAACGACCAAAATGATTGAGAAAAGACGGGAACTACATAAAATTGGCGTATATGCAACACAAGAATACAGAGAAGTCCGAAAAGATGCAAGAAAAATGATACGAAAAGATATGGAAGATGCATATGAAAAAATGGCAGAAGAAGTAATAGAGAAAAAAATGAAGGAAAACAGGAAATCATAGCAATGAAAGATGAAACTGAAAGGGAAATAACAAACAGAACGGAAATCGTGGAATTAGTTGAGAAATATTACAAAGACCTATATTCCTCTAAAACCACAAAACCTCAAAATCTAGTAGAGATAAAAGTAACAAATGTTGGCTCTGAAGATCTACCCGAAATAGATGAAGAAGAAATAGTACTCGCTCTACAACATATGAAAAATAATAAAGCTCCGGAAGAGGACAATATATTAATAGAAATGATCAAAGAAGCACGTGAAACAATCTTACCATGGTTAAAGGAACTGTTTAATAAATGTATAAAAGAAGAGAAGATACCTGAACAGTGGAATACAGCAGAAGTAATTCTGTTATTCAAAAAAGGAGATCGAAAGCTGCTACACAACTATCGACCAATAAGTTTGCTATCACAATTATATAAACTTCTAACAAGAATCATTACGAACAGAATAACAGTAAAATTAGATGACTACCAACCTATAGAGCAGGCTGCCTTCCGAAAGGGGTACAGCACAAATGATCACTTATTGACAATGATGATATTAATCGAAAAAATAATAGAATACAACCTACCGCTTCACCTAGCCTTTTTTGACTATGAAAAGGCGTTTGACTCAATTGAACACTGGGCAATTATGATAGAATTAGATAACGCACGCATTGACTCTAGGTACAAAAACATAATTAAATACGTATATAAAGAAGCGCTGTCAGTGATCAAAATACATGAAAACACCAACAAAATACCAATAAGAAGAGGAATCAGACAAGGTGATACGATTTCACCAAAACTGTTCAATCTAGCCCTAGAAGGTATTTTCAAAAAACTGGATTGGAGAAATTTTGGAATCAACATAAACGGAGAAAGACTAAATCATCTCAGATACGCCGATGATATTGTACTAATTGCTGAAGACGAACAACACCTACAGAAAATGATAATTGAATTGGAAAGAGAATCACAGAAAGTTGGACTAAAAATGTCACATGGAGTCCACAGAACAACCAAGTAAAAATAAAGGAAACACAAATAGAAAACGTCACCGAGTACATATATATAGGCCAAACGATACGAATTGGCAAAGAGAATAAAGATATAGAAATAGAAAGAAGACAATTGGGATGGGCAGCTTTTGGAAAACTATCGAAAATGTTTAAAAACAAAAGAATTCCCCAACATATTAAATCTAAAGTATTCGACGAATGTGTGCTACCAGTTTTGACGTATGGAGCCCAAACATGGACACTTACGAAAGAAACGATACACAAACTAGAAGTTACACAGAGAAAGATGGAAAGAGCTATGTTAGGTATCACAATAAAACACAAAAAGAGGAATGAATGGATTAGACAAAGAACGAGAATAACAGATATAACTAAAAGAGTTACGCAATTAAAATGGGACTTCGCAGGACATGTAGCAAGACTAAAAGACGACAGATGGAACGTAAGAATCATCCAGTGGAGACCCTGGGATGGAAAGAGAAGAAGAGGAAGACCGATCACAAGATGGTACGACGACTTAAGGAAATTGCTGGATTAAAATGGATATCAACAGCTCAAAATAGAGAGGAATGGAAAGAGAAGAGGGAAGCCTATGCTCAACACTGGGCGCACTGAGGGCTGAAAGAAGAGAGAAGATGGTTAAGAGAGTGGGTTAATCACTGTCACTATCTATGAGGTCAGCCGGTAGTCTCCGTTTAAGCCTGTTGTGGATTGATGTACGCCCGAGATTGAAGTAAGTTGCGCCTTCGATGTATAACCACTGATAAATGTACATATAATAATTTAGTGATATACAATATTTTCAATACATCGTCTAACATTATAAGTACTATTTTATCACTACTTTAGTCACTTTGTAATATTATTTCATATTTAGTTCTTACTAATCAAAAATGAATTTTAACCTAAGTATAATTTAATAATTTAGAAAACGGGGTTGTCAATACAAAATAAGTTTATTACGAATATAAGTAACAAAATCTACCAAACTTTAAGGAAATAAAGAACGAAACTATAAAATAAAGTTATTTAATAAGCGGAAAGTAATTCTTAGAACAGCGACCTAACAATATAAATAAGCTGGATTCAATTCATTTTTACTGGTTTTTACTTAGTATTTTTTTGTAATTTAAATGCTGTTCTTATGAAATAATCCCTTTCTCTAATAAGATTTTTATTTATTTATCATTCATTACTTATGTAAATTTCTCTATCATTTTAAATAACTCTCCTCTTTAATATAAGTCACAGTATTTTTATCGTTGTAGTGCTGAGTGTGTCCTTCCAGATACCATTTAGGATTTTGGGAGTATTTTGATTGTTGACTGTACCGTTCAAAAAAAAGGTTGCCTCATCAGTGAAAAGGATATTTTTATGAAAATTAGCGTCTGTTTCAAATCAACGTGTTATTAATTTGCAGAACTCCAACTTTCGGTCCAAGTCGTCTACAAATAATTCTTGAACGACACAAGGTTTATACGGATGCTACTTTTCTTTTTTTAGAATCTGGTGACCAGCAGATTTATTTAAATTATACTCTTGAGGAATTCGTCGAACAGAAACGTGTGGATTTTCCACGACAGCCAACATTACATTTTCATGTTCTTCATTATTTACAGCTCTAGCTCTACCCGTTTTTGGTACATCCTGAACAGAACCGATTTCTTTAAATTTTCACAAAATTTTACTAACGGTAGACTGAGAGATATGATATTCAGGGTATAAGTTGTTAAATAAATTGCAAACTTCTTCCTCTTGTCTCCGTCTATCTCCGTATCCCAACATCATTAAAATCTCAATACGATGTTTCTCAGTTAAACGTTTCCAAGTTTTTATCTAAAATCGCGATTTTCCAAAATAATCGATTAACCTGACACTGACTCGAGTTCACATATCACACTGACATTTGTTGGGCGAATGCAATTGTTTGATTAAATAAAAGCGATCAGAGGTATCTCGATTAATATCGATAGTTTAATTAGAAGTAATTTACATTTTTCTCAAAATGTATTCAAGTAACGACATTAAAGATTTATATCATCAGCAAGAGAAAACAAATCTCTATCTAGTGCGTATAATATAGGGGTATCTTGCCTTTTAAAAAATTGGCATGCTATGCGTTGCGCTTTTGTTTTATAAAAAAAATAAGTTTAAATATTACCTTATAAAAACAACTAAATACTAAACTTTTATTTGAAACATTTTTTCATAAAATGTATATTTAATGAGGTATATAACATATTCCATACTTTCCGGACACTTTGTATACAAAACCTGTTCATTCTAGAAAAATATAGCGGTTTTCAAAATTACGCCAGTCGTATCTGTAGCACATTATTCTATTTCCATACATTTTGTTTTATTACAAAAGTTACAATTTAAACTTTTTCAGAGATTTTGCTACAAAAGTTTTTTTGCTCATTAAAAAACTATAGCATGGTTCGGGTGAAAGGCAATTGCCAGTACTGCATCTGCATCTACCTAAGCGACGTTTTATAAAATTCTATCATTCGATCCTTACACTGCTTCTTGAAAGGTTTTTGGGCTTTTTTGTCCTCCTTGAGACAGTGTAAAGAAACTTCTCTACAGAATTTCATGAAACTTGGCATAGAGCACCTTGGCAACTTGGCATTATCAACAAGAAACAGCTACTTCGTAGACCAGAAGAAGGATCTCGGGGTAAGAATGTTTGTTTGATTTAAACAAATGAATATATTATGCAATATAGGATAGTTCTTAACCTAAATGCTGATTTTCACTATACGGCAGGCTACCAACAGTCACCGGACCAACAAAACATCGTATTGTACATTTTATATAAAGGTATTCACATCAACCATCACAGACACGGACCGTCGCCAACAGTTGTTGGTCATGATTGTTTGTGAGAATGTTTTGCAGGTCGATGTTGGTCCGTTCCTGCAAGAAACGGTTAGTGTGAACAGTCGGTCGCCGTCAACTGTCTTGTTGGTGACCGTTTTCGTTACAAACTTTCTGAACTTTTCTGTAATCAGTGTTAGTTTTTTTACATTCTACAATGAACGATGAAAAATAATCTAAATAATCTGTGGGTCTGTGGCTTACGAAACGCTGTTAATTAACGCAAGATAGTTATTAACCGTTTGAATTCTTGTTAATCCCTTTTTAAATTAACATTATAAAAGGAACAGAATGACATTATATCAAAATTACCTTTTTAATGACAAAATTATACATAATAAAAATAGTTATTAAGATAATGGACGCAACAAACGCACAGTTATTGGTTTTGGAAGAAACTGTCGGTCCAGTGCCTGTTGGTCACCTGCCGGCGGCTAACAGTATAGTGTGAATGAGTATCATGTTTTGTTGGTCCGGTTGCTGTTGGTAGTCTCCGTATAGTGAGAATCAAGCCTTAACACCACATTTTAGATTACATATACAATCATTTAGGATGTATAAATTATTAGATACCTATGTTCATTATACTATAAATATTAGGTGGGGTATTTTCTTTCTCCAGAAATCTTTATACAGCATTTTTCTTTTGTTCTTTGTGGTGAATGTTTCCTATTACTAGAACGAAGTATTACTCCTGCACCTATTTTATGCCAAGTTTCATGGAATTCTGCAGGGAAGTTTCCTCAAACCGCTTCTGCGCGTCTCGAGATCAACAAGAGTCCAAAAATCATGCAAGAAGCGGTGTAAGGAAACTCCCCGAGAGAATTTTGTGAAACGTCGCTTGGTGTAGATGCAGATGCAGTACTTCACTTCTGGCAACAAGAAAGAGTCACTTTCTAGACCAGAAGAGAATTTCGGAGTAAAGATTGAGGAGTGACTTTTAACAAAAAATTAAAGTAGACGAATTAATATGCGTCGGGGATCGTAGTATTAGTTACTAATATCCAAAAATCATAATTTCTAAAAATATTAGAGGTTCACTTATTTTTGTCTACATTTCAGAAGAGGAAATGAGAAGGTTTAATTTGGAATGCTAAAATGTCAATGCAATTTCAACGTCTATCAAAGGAAATTGGAATGTTGCTTTCCAATGCATACTGCCTTTTAGCTGGATACGAGTTTATTGGATTTCAAGATTTACATAACAAATTACATGTACCTATGCTAACTATAGGATTACAGTGTTTTGGTGCATTTGAGATCAGCTGCATTTAATGAAAATTTGATTTACTTTAGAATTTCTTGCTGAGAGTAACATAAAACCGATAATAACTTGCAACAAACTAAATACCGCATTTACTGGATAAACTAAATGATTTATAGTTGGAGCTTTTAAATTTTTATTAAGAAATCTATTTAATTAGTTTAATAAATTATTATTATTAAATAATTTAATAAAAAGAGATAGATGTATTACAAATTATTATTAATACATTAACTAGTATTAGTTAATAAATATTTATTAGTAGGTTAAGATTTGTGTTTTAGGCTAGACAGGTTTTCTGTATCAATCTCATCCAAGATAATTGTTTAAGCTATACTTATTGTAAGATATTTATTAAAAAGTTATGGATGTAATTATATTTCTTAAGAAGCTATTTCTAGACGTATTTGTCGGAGTTCAGCGGTTGGACATCGTTTACCCAAATACAATACAAATTATTTCAATGGTTTTCGAGCTATTCAGAAACAACCTTTCAAATTCTTCAAAAAATACTTACGTACTTTCTTTCTTAGTGGAAGAATCGAAAATTTATTTACAAATAAGTACGGCCTTTATAATTTACTCATCAAATGAAAGAGAGGTTTTTCAACCAAACTAAATAAACAAAGCTTAAACCTTCAAACGAAAAGTTCACATTAATTAAACTAGTTTAGAACACAAAGTACGATACTTACTGTATATAAAATACTCAAAGTTGCCGGCTTGAGATCTCGCTCTTTTTACAAATTTAAGTTTCAGGTCGTAGGTATTAGTTCTACAGTTGTCTAATTTTTAAAGGGATGGATAAAGGTTTCAAAACACAATAACATACACTAGAAGGGTGCCATCTGATTATGAAGCGTAATAACAATAATTAAATAGATCATATAAATCTAATAAATCTGTCTGAAATCACTAATCAGAAAATGAAATCAGACCGATATAAATTTAGTGCAAAATATTAGTTAATTTCAACAAAGTCAAAAATTTAGTTTAATGATGATATGAATAAAAACTTTCATAATTATATGGTTTTGTCTTACTGGTTCTAATTAACTTTAAAATCATATTTATTTTAGAAAACACAAAAAAGAAAATATAAAAGAATTACAAATTTTGAACTAAAAAATCCAAGTAATAATTCCCTACCTAAGAGCTCTTGACTATTAAAATTTTAATGAATAAAAATTGTATACAAGTCACGTATAACTAGAAAACAGATAGTAGAAATATTACAAAGATCCAAAAAAATTCACATAAATATTTAACATTCAAAAAAAGGAATACATAATTCACTGTACCTGTAGTTGTCAATAATTCGCAAACCAAATTACTGACTCTTGCACACACCAAACCATCACTGCTGAACGGAAACTGGAATGTTCGTAGATTTCTGCTTTCACATTATACTAGAATGCAATGAATTAACCCTCGTAATGCCTGTATGAGGTAAACTATTATTCACAAATTCACCCAAAATAAAGTAACTGAATGCAACCATAAAACTTCAATAAGATTTGGTTATTAAATTAATTTTAAGTACCATCGGCAAATGTTTGTCATTTTTTTAAAATGACCAACCCACTTATTTAAATCCGAACTGAATTTATAAAGCACATAACTCGGATTTCATTATTGATCTGAGATTTCGATCACTGAAGATAAGACTTTATCTTCTTAGATGAGAGACTGAAGATAAGACTGTAATTATTAATTTTATTTATCGGTATTTCGGTACGAGAATTATTTAAACGATATACGATACGATATTTATTTCCAACGGTAAACTGTATTAAAGCTATTACACTTTTTATAGGAAAAACTAGATTTCCCGTTCTTTAAAAACACAAACATCCGGAAAAATATTTAACTGTATAACGGTACTTTTATTAACCGCAAATTCTTAATTCACTTCCGGAAAACTAATTGCACAACGGTATTTTTGTTAACTGCAAATTTTCAATTAATTAGGCACGGGCATCCGACACCGGCCATTTTCTATGAACTGTATTGTTTCGGTTCAGCAACTGAAGTCAAGTCTGCTTAAAAACTGAAGGTTATTTTATTATATACGGAATATTTTGGAGGGTGCAGTTCTGCATACACCAATCAAAAAATCGCGTGTTCCGGTCTAAGCAAATCAGGGCTGTACAGTCCACGTGTAGTCAATAGAGGAAGTTTTCTTAATTTCACTACTAGATTTTGACCCTAAAAGACTAGAGATTACGCAGTTTTTGTTTCCGCGAAAGAAAAATGTACACAGATGTTATATTAACGCAAGTCTAGCAGACACGTCAAGTTTTTAGGCGCATATGTAAATAATCGAAAGAGATTTTTTAACACGTAGCAAACATAATTTAATAGATAAAGGAGATTTTTTTATAATATTTTCACGGAACACCAAACTGCAATATCTATAAGAACCAAACAAAGTTAGATTTATCATGCACCATATTTAATAATTTCCAAGGTTTTAACAAAGAAGCCATTTTAATCAATATACACGTGCGTAAATAAAATGCAGAAAGGAATAATTTATTGCCCAAATGTTTTTGTAATTCTAAGAAGATTTGAAATACAACCTTTTAAAATAATTTTTATAGGTTTATTTGTACCAAATGCTAACACAAGTTTATATTTTAAGAACAACGCAAATTTGCAGAACCGGACTTAAGATTTTTCAGTAAATATGTAGACAAAACTACATTTATTCAGGACTGATAAAAATATACCGTTACACAAATTCGCAATTATGTCAAGCCCAAAACAAAATTTGTTAATTGTAACGCAACTATGAATATTAATTCCTTGCTATACACGCCAGAAGTTTCTACATGTAGATGTCTGTTTAAATCGAAATCATAATCAGAAACAACACATTACATAAATTTAAACATTTGTATTTATGTTGGGTTGCATATACCAACTCAAATGGGTGCGAAAAGTACTTGCGTGTTATTTATTTTAGTTAATCTAATAAAAGAAGTGATTCTTTGCTTTTCTCAACTTAACTATTGTAAATGCTACTTAGTTATGCAACTACAAAGCTAGAAACTGTGAATAAATTGAGAATCTAAATCTATAGTTATTGAATTTATTCATTTAAGTTTTTTGATTTCAGTTTATACAGACTCTTAAAAATACTCTTAAAAAGACTCTTAAAAATAAAAAACTCCTTAAAACCACACGACGCTGAAACTGTTATTAACAAACTGATTTCAATAATTCAAAAACCAAATAACATAGGGCTATATACAAATCTCGGTATAACATTTCTGATAAATGACTGATAACTTTTTTTTCAAATAGTAATACATATCTTTTATTATTAATTAATTTTTTTTATTAATTCTGATATACCGGGTGTCCCAAAATGCTCTTTACACGCAATATCTCCCTTATTTGAAAAGATAAAAAAATCAACTAAAAACTATTGCGAATGACTAAAAATGACCCTTCAGAAAACATTAGTCAACGCTGGCTGCATAGCAACGTTTAAGGAATCATGCCAAGTTGATTAATTTTTTAAATTGCATCCTCTGTTTTTTTTCAAGGAAATATATTCTCCACTTCATTCTGCATACGGTAGAATTTATTCATACCAATTTATAAAATGGTTTAGTTTAACCGAAACAATTGTAATTATTACTTTAATATTATAATAAGTTAATGGGGGCCGGCGGTGGACGAGTGGTGTCAGTGCATCACTCGTGTTCCAAGGGTCGTGGGTTCGAGTCCCACTTGGGGCGACGGGATTTTTCTAATTGGAAAATTCCGCCACCTCAAACTATGGGCGTGTGTATTCGTGTTGCATGTTAGATGGGGAACATATGACCCCTGCTGTTGGTTCCCCCGTAGTGTAGGCATGAAATAAAAACAAATAAATTAATGGAGGAGACTTCGAGTTTTTATTGTTAAATCTTAAGGTATTTTCTTTTGATAGTCGTTTAACAGTCGTAAACAGTTTAATTACGGAATCTTTAAAAATACGTAATATGCAGTAGTGTGAAGGTTAATTTTACATTTAATTATGTTGAGATGATTTCTGAGTAAATTAGCATCGATGGGCAATGAAAGAAACTTTAAAGGTTTTAGTTAATTAATTTGATATCTAAACTGTTGTAATAATTATATTAGGTATACGTATGATAAGTTCATTTTATCCAATGTAAAATCTTACAAATCGTTACATAAATTTGTGAATGTGTAACAGATATATTTGCTCTACTACCAAACCATATTTTATAATCAATATCATGTTTTGTAAATAAGATAGTATATTTGATTTCGCATTTGTTGAGTTGTTACGTAATTATTATGTAAGGTATTATGTAAATACTTGTATATATAAGCTTTGAGAACACTAATTTTAACTACTGTTGAATACTCAAACAATTGAATGGAGGAAATTGTGAGTAATAAACACAGAAAGGACTGGTTGGAAAAGAAGCTTAGATATTGTAGCGTGAAACTTATTTAATTCAGCAATTTGGCCAATTGAGTTTGTTTATTAAATTTTAAATTAAAGTCAGTTAGTTGTAAATTTATCTTTATCACTTAACATCCTCGAGAATCCCATATCGTCCCGAGATAACTTTTCACGAAGTGTAACTAAAGTTATTTCTTTAGTTATACTTGTATATGCCGTCCAACTTAATTACGTAATCTTGATGCTAGGTAAGGACTTGCGCTATTTATTTATCAGGCATGCTTATTAAACCTCTTTAAAAGGTATTCCTTAATCATTAAAAAATATAGAAAAAAGGAATTAGAAGTTTATTTCAAAAGATACTTAAATTCAACAATAAAAAGAATTGAATTTCCTATATATTAAATTTTATAAAAATTACTATTTATTCGATTTTACTCGCTCTGTTTAAAAAACTTTAGAAAAACTTAGAATAATTGTATTTTTATTAATTAGATCGGATTCATCGCATATTTATATTATAAAAAATCATTAGTGAGAAAAATCTAACTGCTTATTGTCAATCTTATAAAAATTAACTAATTACAACACTCTATAACGTGGGGCATATTATAGTTTGTTTATTTCACTACCATTTCAGGACACATTTCCTCGCAACGTAATATGAATGTTTTCGTAATTTCCTTTGAAGGCAGCTAGTACTGTTTAACGTTACTGCTGATTTCGATGATATTTATGTTACTAGAATTCATGTTTTAGTATTATTATAATAATTGCTTCATTATAATAATAATAATACTACTACAACCCATAGCCTAAACCAAGGCCCCAGAAGCTATAAGCTTGTGCGGGAGGGAGGGGGCGATTATTATTATTATGTAGGCCCAATGTGCGGCTGCAGCCGACTTACAGATGGAACAGCGCAAATCCCACATTTGTGCCACAGCTAAGGGAAACTGCAGAAAACCTTAACCAGATCTGCCGGCACCGGGAGTCGATCGCGGGCCGCTTGGGTGAAAGTCCGGCACGCCAGACATTACACTACCAAGGCTGTTTATTATTTTTTATTACTGATTATATTTAATAAATGTTGATTGTGGTATTTAGCCTTATTTTCTCTTTCAGCTATACGGGTAATTTATAAGGCATCATTCTTTTATCTGTTACTTATTCTTACTTAATTCCAATTCAAATTCTAATTCCAGTAAGTGTTACTAGTTATGTTTTGTAAAATTTAAATATAACTGGTTTTATACTCTGGAGCTAGCTAGTCGAAACCCTTTATAAATGTTAATGCAGTTTTGAAAGTTCAAATAAAACAAATGTAAGTCTCTGACTCCCATATAATATGGATTAACTAGGGTTTAATCTAAATTTCAATTTAAATCCTACGAACTTTTACTAAACCCAATACTATGAAGTTTACATACTGATGTGCCATTGCTTATATGACAATTTGTAATTTTCTAGTGTGAATATGAAATCCAGAAAACAAAAGAACATCGTTTTTGTGCAGGCCAATTCAACCGTAATATACAAAATAGAAATGACAAGCATCGACTATTTAAAAGTGGAATAAATCTTAACAATATTAACATTTATTCAGAATAATATCGCAAATTGTAACAAAGTTTATGCGAATTTTGTTACGTTAATTGGAATTCATATCAAATCAATTCAATTACATTAATTAATTGAATAATGGAAATGTTCAGTTTTCATTGTTTAAACACTTAAAGCGATTTACTTTGGGTACCTACAAATCTGATGAAGATAACCTTATTTTCTTTATTATTTTTTCAATTAAAACCTACGGAATCTCTTAAACGAATTGGATTTTAACAACTTTCTTAATTAAATTCAAAAGAAAACCAAGTTTCAAACCGAAAAACTTTATTGTAGCAAAGAAGTCAAATCCTTTTTAAATCTCGAGGGTGGTAGAAAAAAAAGTGTTACTTTTCCGTACTTTTGCAATTTGGGAATTCCATCAGGTGGTTCATGAAAATACGAGTGTTGGCTGATATATTCCGGTGCACAATAGATTCAATTGATTTTTAATTTGTGAGCATCGGACAATAGTATGCAACCGGAAAAATAACTGACATTACGGAAGTACAGATCGTTGCGTTCAAAGAGGCAATTTACAGTGGATTCCTGTTTGATATTTGTAATGCTAAGAGAACGTCCTAGCTTTTAATGAATTCGGAAACCAAAAAATGCTGTGTGTTTGTAGTACTATATTTAACCTACTGAAAATAAAACTACGTGCTGAAATAAATATATCTTTTAATTAACTGGCGATAACTGGAAAAAAATTTAGTTTTTTGTCTAAATAAATAAGTCATCTAAATTATTGAATAATCGTGAAAAATTAAACAGTAGCGTGACGACAAACCTTTACTTAAATATTTGCTATAGCTGTTCACATTAAAAGAGTTGTTTCGTTTAACATTTTGTAATTAACTATTATCTGGAAATGAAATCAATCTAATCTGGAATTCTAAATATTTTATGAATTAATTTAGAAGTGTTACATTTCAAATTGTAAGTGTTCCTGCGAATCAGATTTCTGAAATGCCAAGACAAGTAAATAATTTAATGCAGGTATGTCTGTCAATGTCAGGAGCTTACCCTGAAGACACCATAATGTTTTTTCCTTATTGATATTCTAATTTCGTTTGCTAGCTAACCTAAATCTATCTTAAGGGAGATCATATAAACATGTGGTTTACCCTGAACTTTTCATAAAAATATTACGAGCTGAGCATCAACTTCAGACTACTTTCTTATCTATCTAAAAACTTTATTTCCCTGAATGGGTACTATTCACCTACTGATAAAATTTATTCTTGAAATATAATTATCTAAAGATTCAATTCCTTCTTTCCCATGGGCTGCATTAAAATGCAAATAAGATTTTCCATAAAAGAAGTGAGCAGTAATATATTAAGAGAATTTTTAATTTAAAATGAAGATCTCTTATTAAGAGAAACACAAGGCTCATTGTTGTTCTAGTTCGTTTGAGAGTTCTATAGGGCTGATTTACGCGATTCTTTTTTTATATTGAAGCTTTTGCCGTGTATATTAGTCAACGCTACTTAACATCTGTATTTCTTTAAGTTTTATATTTTTAAGTAAATAAATCTAAAACATTTACTTGGATACGCACGAGAAAGGACCATCTACGAATAAACGATGGGTTTACCTTCAAATAATTGAAATTATATTATTTAAAACTAACCATTGTTGAATGCTAGGATAAACTTCTTCAGCAGGTAGGCAATGGACCTGAGACAGTGTTGTAAGTATCTAGATAACAAGTATCTAGATGCAGCATCTATATACAATTTTTAGCATCTATAAATACGAATTTTTATGCTGCATGACTATTTATATGTGTTCTTGAATCTACTTAAATACCTATAGGTACTTTTATTCTGTGTCAAATAAAAACATTATTGTAATTTTAATTTTTATACCTATCAATATAACTAAAAAGTAAGAAATGCTTCTTAAATTTTCTTGAAACAAAATAGTTTTAAGAGTGAGGTATTGAAACATGAAATATCGTCCGCAAGGCGATCTTTAAAATTATTTCTTTTTCAAGAAAATTTTACTCCAATATCTTGTAGTAAACTAGTATGATGTAACTGCCGCTTTTTACCGGGTGACAATGGAACTAGGACCAAGCTTATATATGTTTTATTTATGAACCAATTTATGCGAGATTTGGTACAGAGATCTTAAGTGCAATCTTGCATTTACTGACAGGTATAGACAAAATAGACTTTTTCACCGAAAATATCAATAACCTGGATTTTGTAAATAGAATAGAGGGTTTAATTTACAAAAACTGGTTTTTTTAATACAGGGGATATATTTTATATTTTTCTGGAATTTACGAGTCGAACTATATCCAACCATGTTGCTCGATTTTCATTTTTTAATCAAATCTAATCGAGTTAAAACATAGTCGGATGTTATTTAATTTAGGAAAATAGTTATTGCATTTGAAGTGATTGTTGGTGCATTATTCTTAGTTCAACTAGTTGCAGCAAATTTTTGAAATCCTTTGCAGACATTCTGCAAAATTCCTCAACATTCCATAATCCTCTTCTATTTGTAAGTCCCTTAATAAATAACCTTCCACTGAATAATGATCTGTTTTTAAACATGGTTGGTTTACACCAACGTTTATTTTTTTTCTATTATTTTATTTATTTTTAATATTTTCTTAATAAACTATGTAATAAAACACAATAAAGATAGCAATTGTAATTAGTACCAATAAGAAAAGAAAAATGAACATATGACTTTATAACAATAAAATTTATATAACAAAATAATCTCAACACAGCCTAGACCACGGTTACCATGAATATACTTTACTATTAATTGTAAGGATAATAAGTAATACAGAAAATTAATGATATTCCATGTATTCAAGATAAACACAATGAGTATAACCCAAACAATGACCAAGGTTGGTTTATATTGAAATGAGAAAAGAGAATTAAGTTCTATTGTTCTCTAAGAAAAATAAATTAAAAGAATAAATAGGTAAGTATACAAACAAATTCAAAATATAAAATTTATGTGTCCATTTAAAACTTGATAAAAAATTAAAATTGATGTTAAACTATAATATAAATATTCAACGAGTTTTAATTATTAACAAAATATAAGAAGAAAGTAAAATAAAGAAGGAAATTACCTAAACTTGCTAAACTTACCAATGGTTCTAAAGTGTTGAAGGCGAGACATAAAAATAAGCTAAAAGTAAATTTATCGATGAGCAGCATGTGCTAGTAAACTGAAACGAAAGTAAAGAAGTTTAAAGTCAACAATACAAGTTGACGAAGGAAGGTAAACTTTTCGACAAGGTTATCTACAAGTTTCAACAACTCCTAGACATCGAGACCGGAGGCTGAGTTGTAGGGTGTCGGCTGCGACGGTGAAGGGGTTCAATTACACCACTCACCGCAGGCATGATCTGATAGGATAGAAGGAAGAAACACACATCTAAGTTCATCAGACTTGTGTTATAAAAAAGGTGTTTTGAATAAACAAAGAAAGAAAAAGGGTTTGTACTTTTATTCGCTATGAAAATTACAGGTGTTGCTACAAAGAAGGTTTAGTAAATAGTGAATACTTACCTTAAAATACAGATCTCACTGCCTCCCGTAACTTAATGATTTTTGCAGGAACTCATACGTTATCTAATGGTGAAATACCCGAATCTGTCGCCGTAAAGTGAGGCTCAATAATAGTGTCTTCGTCTATAACAAGCACTTTATTTTGTTTAGTTTCTTAATATGCACTTTGTTGCCTTTTATTGTCATTTTTGGTTAATGACTTTTCATTTTACTACTACCTGGTTTGCACAATATTGTTAAACAATCTTTTCGGATATTTCATTCCGGCTAAAGTTGTGGTGGTAAACATGGCACTCTTCTAAATTATTAGAAAAAATAAAACAAATCTATAGCATTTGGCAGTTCAGTGCTACATGGGAGCAAAATGGCTTATATTATATTATATTATAAACATTGGAGATGTTTTTACTAGCCAAGACAGTTTAATCATGATGTCATCAAAATTAATTTTTTTCATTCTTCGTTTCGAATTAAAATTATCAATTAAACGCTAACCGAAAATAACGATTAATTTGGAATAAATCATCATAAGATATGCAAGTACCTCTATAAGATATTTATTATTTAAAGACCAGAGGTCGTCTCTGTATCAGCCATCCCAAGTGAAATTGAAGTTTTTTATGCGATAATATTATGATGACTATTTGTAACGAATGTCTTAGATGGACAAAAATTATATTTTACGTTAGAACTACAACACCGATTTTTAATAAATTCGCAAAACACCGGTCAAGAATCGTTGGTCCAGCTCAAAGGTTATAAATGTTGATTCGAATACAGACGAAAATGTTTTATTCTAAAGAGAAATGAAAAGAATCTCTTCGATTGTAAAATCGTAAACCACTGGTCATCATTGTCCTAATGTGCCAGATTTTACAATAACAAATTTGGCCTACTGTACAAAACAGTTCCTTTCAATCTGCTTGAGAGTGTCTCATAATACTGACAGTGTTCAACGGGACTTACTAGTCGCAAGCCATTTACGCTAGGCTCCGTTGAACACAGCCATTGATTGCAATGCTAGTACTCGTTCGCAAGCAGCGAAAAGTGATCAATAGAATTAGCTCACCGATTACATTATTACTTGTAGTTGTGTGATAAACGACGTAGATCGTAGCGATTAGAAAATTCTATAACTTCAAATTTCAACATTCAAGCATGGTTCAATAAGGTTTCTCTTTAGAAAACAAAAATTATTGTATTTTGTATCCCAATATAAAAATTAGTGAATAGAAAAATCATTTTAACGTATTCAATTAATTATTATTAATTAGTTTTCTCGGCATTAATTATCTCACTATGCAAACATGCTAACTGTTTTATCTAACCCTTTGCTCCACCTAGGTTTAGTGGAAAATAAAAACTTCATTGGTATTAGCTCTTTTTACCACATAACGAATGTAAAACATAATAAAAAATGCTGAGCTTTAATTACAAGACGAAAGCAATTTATAGTCATTAGCAATCGATACACCTTCCTCAAGTTGCATAGTAAAAAATCTTCTGACGCAGAAAGATAAATTATATATTGTCGATTATAAATAATTTTAAAGTAAATATGTACATAGTACATAGGTAAGTAATTTATTGCTCTGTTAACTGTAGCTTATTTTTCTGCTGATAATAAACGTAAATACTATTCTACTGTGTTAGATCAATATAATGGGTCTAGCTATAATTAATATTAAACATGCTGAAAGCACTAAAAATCCTGAGCTTTAATTTGACCCGTTAAATATTTTAGTAACTTACATACATTTATGTTAAAAAGAACTTATTGCGTGTACAAACAACGAATAGTACCCTAAACAATACTGTTCGGGATATTTCCCTTTTGGGCTGTATCTAAACTGAACAACTGCAAATAGTTGCTTCAATTGAATTATTAAAAACCAATTATTTATGATCAAGAAAATATAATTGTTTCTATTTTACAATTTCTTGTCACATCTAATCTTTTGTTTTATTATAAACAATATGCACCTATGATTATACATATTATTTATTTATTTTTGGGCGAGGGATCAGGATGGCGGAGCATCCTTCGTACCTTATGGCACCGATTACTATGATCATTTGACCGACACTACCAGAATTTAACCGAATCTGCGGAAATTCCACCCCCAGTAAGAATCTTTATCGTGCCAAACATCGCATTGACACGGGACCTACAGTTTGACTTCCTATCCGAAAAGAAGGCATGTTTTAAATTTTTTTCGGCTCGGCCGGGGATCGAACCAGCGACATTTGGATTGGAAACACGCAAACCACTAATCCACCGAGGCTGGCTATTATTATACATATTAGGAATTATGTACATGTACGCTATGAAAAATTACCAGCTCGGCCAGGGATCGAACCAGCGACATTTGGATTGGAAACACGCAAACCACTAATCCACCTAGGCTGGCTATTATTACACATATTAGGAATTATGTACATAATTCCTAATATGTATAATAATAGCCAGCCTCGGTGGATTAATAGTTTGCGTGTTTCCAATCCAAATGTCGCTGGTTCGATCCCCGGCCGAGCTGGTAATTTTTCATAGCGGAGAAAAATTTAAAACATGCCTTCTTTTCGGATAGGAAGTAAAACTGTAGGTCCCGTGTCAATGCGATGTTTGGCACGATAAAGATTCCTACTGGGGGTGGAATTTCCCCAGATTCGGTTAAATTCTAGTAGTGCCTGCCAAATGATCATAGTAATCGGTGCCATAAGGTACGAAGGATGCTCCGCCATCCTGATCCCTCGCCCAGAAATAAATAAATAATATGTATAATCATAGTTGCATATTGTTTATAATAAAACAATAGACGAGATGTGACAACAAGTTGTAAAATAGAAACAATTATATTTTCTTGATCATAAAAAATTGGTTTTTAATTCAATTGAAGCAACTATTTGGAGTTGTTCAGTTTAGATACAGCCCAAAAGATTCCCTGCAATTATGATTATACATATACATATAAGAAATTGAAATGTGAATATTGTACAAATACCAAACATGTGATTGAGAAATTCTTGATCTGTTTACTGATAATTCCCAAAATAAACTGCGGTAGTTAATGGTCTTCAAAAAGATTATCCACTAATAGCAGTAGTTTCCTGTGGTTTTGATACATTTTACGGGAATAATAACATTGAGAGACGAATTGGTGATAAAGTAATAAGAAATCCTATAGCAGTGTGTTTGAGTTCGAACGGCAGAAATGTTATTTTCTAGTAGACATCATTCTATTCTACTTGCTTTGTTTGAACTTCGTTCAAACGTTTCTTACGTTTAAAGAAAAATAAAGCTGACAAACTAAGTTTATTTTATACATCTCCATTAATATTTTGTAATTGTTAGTATTATCAACATTATTTATAAAAATATGCTTACATAGTTTTTCTTTTCTAAAGTTTCTAACCTTTATAGAAAACTGAAAAGGAAAATCGTATTGTTTAGTTAAGGACATCAGTCAGAAAACACTCTGTTGAGTGGTTTTATGTCGAACAAAAATAAGTATTTAAATTTTATTTTTTCAGGATCTTGTTTCTGTAAAGGTTTTCCAACAGATTTAGTTTGATCGCCACGTTTTCAAGTTCGGCTCACCATTTTCTTTTGCTTTACAAACTAACAGATTTTGTGTATTAGTGAAGTTGAAGTCGTGGTAGGCTTCTTGTGAAACATTCTACATATATAATAGTTTTAAGAAAAACTATTGTATTTAAATGTAATAATAATAATTTCCATCTAATATGAGGTTTTAGGATACTAATGAATTAAAATTATACCGAAATAACCATTTATCACCGAATAAGAGTATTTAGATATTTCTTTATTCATAATTCCCTGCTAGTTGTCCACTAAGTTACAAGTCCACTTAGTCACGTAGACAATGTGACGCAATGGACCTAGTCGAGACGTAGTCGAACCAATAAATTAAACTATATCCAAAATAAAAAGATTCCTATAATAAATGTCATACATTATTTGAACTACTAATAAACAAGGATAATACTGCATTAGAAAAGAAGCTTACACCAATGTAGAATTTGCTTTACGAATTATTAATATAATGTGACATAGTGGACTTTTTTTATCGTAAAATACCTTGATAAAAATGATATAAATTAATACTTTAGTATTGAGCTCTGCTGATTATATGAGCAACAAGTGGCATCATTGTTTTAAATATATGATTCTATGGATTGATCGGAAAAATCTACTTTTTTTGCAATAACTCTGAAATAGTTTATTGACTCAACAAATTTTAATTTTACAATTTTAAAGGTCATCCGCAAAGATATTTTGACCGAGATGTAAATGTGGTTCCGAGAGAGCTCATGGCGCAGACTTTAATTTTTTGATCTTGAATTCACTCGATTTCTGAGGTAAACTACAGTGAGATCAAGATTGATTGTCCTGATCCTACACTACTTTCCATCACCTTGATATCAATATTTACATCCAATTTATAAATTAAACTAGTGATATAAAGAATTCTGGGGAATTTATTAGATGTCCCTAGATGTCAATCTGTCAAAATTGTTTTTGTTGTTAACTCATTGCCGTGCGTTGTTAATTCCGTTTATTTCTTTATGCTTTTCGTTGTTTAATTATTTCTATACATAAAAGTCTTTCTCAAGACTACCACTGAAGGATTATATTGAGTGCAAGGTAAATAAAAAATATTTTTATTGTTATATGTAGAAATTGTGAATTACAGGTTACAGGTCAATAACCTCTATCAAAATGCCCTTTTCTCTTGAACAAGAGAAATTTATTATAGAAGCTTATTTTTGCAACGGTGAACGAGATGGTAATGCAGAATGGAAATATTCTCCAACGCTTTGTGCAGAAGAATGGATAAATCGCTTCCCTGATATGGAAATTGATGAAGAAACTTTAATTCGACATATACACCGGATTGTATACCGTTTTCATGAAACAGGGAGTGTTAGTAAGGGGAAGTCAAGTGGTCGTGGTACTGTACTTACAGAAGATGTTGTTGCAGATGTGCGTACTCGTGTAGAACGTAGTCCAAGTAAACCATTACGCCAACTTGCTCAACAAACAGGTAATCGTAACAGTTATATGAAAATTACTTTGAAATATTAAATGAAAATTATTGTAGGTTTATCATATGGTACAGCTCACAAGGCAGTAAAGAAAATACTACACTTCCATCCATATAAAGTTACTGTCGTGCAAGAGTTACTTCTCCCTGATTATGAAAGACGAATTCAATATGTAACTGGTTTAATGCAAATCTTCGCAATGATGATTTATTGGATCTCACATTCTTTTCCGATGAATCGTGGTTTCATTTGTCCGGATACATTAATTCACAAAATTATTCGAAAATATGAAAAAAGTAGTAGATGCTTGTCTGGCTGTACATGGAGGTCATTTTGAACACATACTATAAAACTATTGTAATAATTTTAATTGTAAATTGTTTAATTGTGTTAATTTGTGTCATTTTAATTGTTTATTAAATGAAATGTTTTGTATTTACTTCTTATTTTTCATCGTAATTGATCTTAATGATAATAATTGATAATAATGGTATTGGTTACCAATACTGTGGCAAGAGAAATTGACACGTCTTGTTATTTCTGTTAAATATTTCAATTAGCATTCAGTAATTCTTTTAAATTCCTGATGTTTATTTTGTATGAAAAGGATAAACTTTTGCATAGTTCAAATGAGAGAAAATAAACAATCCTTATAACCATTTCAATATATTTTTTAATTAAAAACGAACTTGTTTTTCATGTTTTTAATTTCATACAAACCAAAGTGTTTCTAAGTTTTTGTACATTACTTTGGAGGTTAGTTTTTTTGAATGTCATCCGCACACCACTGCTTTTGTCCTGACTCTCAGGTGATGGATGTAAATATTGATATCAAGCTCGTGGAAAGTAGTGTAGGATCAGGACATTCAATCTTGATCTCCCTGTATAACCCAGACCAAGAGGTGTTGTTTGAGACGCTTTTCTGAATTTTTTGTATTATATGTATAGAACTTGTAATTATGTAATTTTATTGTAAATCACAATAAAAAGGTAATGACGTAGATATGTAAATATGTACCAAATATTTATTTTTTTTATTTATTTAATAAAGGAAGAAAATGAATAACACAATTTGCATGTGTTTACATCTGCATTTTAAAGACTAAAACTTAATTATTTTTTTATAGATACATTTATTAATCAAAATCTACTTAAAACCACAATAGAAAAAATAGAAACGAATAGTATCTAAATTTATTATTGGTAATTTTTAGTATGAGCTTAAATATGAATTTAAGTTTAAAGTCTGAATTCAAAGTTAAAAGAACATAAAGATATTGATTCTAACTATAGGAAATAAAATACGTATATGTAGGTGATGGAAAGGTGTAGTAATCAACCTAAGAAATACTTGTGTGTTGATTATGCACTTTCCTACGTTTTGCTAATTTACTTGGTGGCCGTAGGTATTACAGTGATCTATTTATTTATTTTTTTTATAATTTTGATTTAACATTTTCATTCTAGAAGTTTTATAAATTCTGATTGGTTTGCTAATAAATATATATTACGTTGTTTTTTAAATTTTTGTGCGTTTTTTATCTCAATTATATTTTTGGTAGCATATTGTAGAATCTCGGAGCTAGATACGATGCAGCTCTAGTACTAACTGTTTTCTGGGCTTTATTAGTTTTTACCATTTTTTTGACACTGTTCTAGTATCGTAAGAGTGTTTCACGTAATTTTTTTTGCATTTTTGTGGTACTGTACTATGGTGCTTTTTATGAACAGATTTCTGATATTATCTATTTTTGTTTCTTGAAATAATTCTTTTGTGGGATACAGATAACGTTTTTTAAAAAAAAATTTTAATAAGATATTTTGAGCAGTCGTTAAGGGTTTTAGTGTAGTTTTATAAACTCCTCTCCAACCCGTTATTCCATATTGCAACAATGACTGAGCCAGAGCAAAATAGATAGTTTGTAATTGAAGTGTATTTAAGAAATTTGTAATTACTTTGAATAGATAAAATAATTTTCGCATTTTCCTAGTAATTTCATTAACGTGTTGATCCCATCGTAAATGTGAGTCTTTTTGTATCCCAAGATATTTTGCTGATTGGTTAATTTCCAATTTACAATTTAGGCCTTCTATATTAACTGATGCAAAGTGAGGTAAGTTTACACGATTTGGAGAGAACATTACTAATTTAGTTTTTTTGAGATCTAAGGTCAATAGGTTATTGTCATACCAGCGCCCTACCTTTATCATTTCACTTGTAATCATTTTATGCACATTTTCCCATGAACGTCCCACAAAATATAACAAAGAAAAATAATATCTGCATAAGATATATCACAATTTATTTAAATTTTTAGAAGATCATTAAAATAGATTACAAATAGAACCGCTCCAAGCACACTGCCTTGAGGTACACCGTATCTGCAAGGTAATTCTGAGCTTATGACATCATTAATTTTAACTTGTTGGGTTCTATTTGTAAGATATGATTCAAACAGCTTGTGTGCATGTCTTCTTATTCCTATCTTTTCAAGTTTTTTTAATAAAAGTTGGTAGTTTACCGAGTCGAATGCTTTTGCTAAATCTAAAAATACCGCTGCTGAAGGTTTACCACAATCGAAGTTGGAATAAATTTTGGACGTTAGGAATTTAATCGCGTCTTCTGTCGATTTTCCATGTTGAAAACCAAACTGGTTTTGTGAAAGAATTTTGTTTTTTCATAAATGAGATAATAAGTCTTGTTTTCATAAGTTTTTCTACAAGTTTTGAGATCGTTGTTAGTAATAAAATTGGTCAGTATTTCTATATTTCTGATTTATATATAGGAACGATTATGGCATTTTTTAGCTGTTAGGGAAAAATTCCTTTTTTAAATATAAGATTACAAATGTGGCATAGTGGTTTAACAACAAATTGCTTTATTAACCTAATGTGTAAATATGTACACAATGTAATGGCACTAGCTTATGAAATTTTATACAAAGGCTTAGATCTGGCTTATATGTAAAGCCAATAGTAAGTAATTACTCAGTTTGATTCGGAACGATATTAGGGAAACTTTTAATTTCATAAAAAAGTGCTTTGAGAGACACTAAAACTTAAAAAAGCTAGCCTTGTTAAGAGGCGCGGATAGGAATAAATAGGTATGTATGTACAATATGCATGTATGGCATGGAGATAAGAGATAGGATGAGGAGAAAATAAATTTAAAGCGAAAAACTGCCATTTTTAATGGTCCAGTAAGAAGTTAGAAATAATTAATTGCAACTAGCTGAGAAAAATAAGTAATAAATAGAATGAACAAGTTTTCTAACAGTTAGATAATGAAGGAATATATGAAACAGATTAAGGGAAAATAAGAAGTAAAACTGAAATATATGTGTTAAAAGCAACTTAAATATGTGTATTAATGGCAGTAGTTGAATGGAAAACAGGAAAACAAGTCGAAAACATGATTAATGATACTAAAGAAACACATGAAAAGTATCAAAATATACATAACGTATAAAAAATATAATTTGCGTCAAAATTAGTTTTAGTTTTGGAGCTGTGATATTTGTTTGCTGATTCATTCGTTATCCGGCGTTACCGAATGAGCTCAAACACAATTATTGTACTAAATCTTCTTAATTCAGTTGCACGCGATACTTCAACCCATGTTTATCTGATTGGGGGCAGGATTTTTATTACTTGACTACGGAGGACCTGCTTGCTGACTATTTCTATAGATATATCAGACTTTTCAAGCTATCCAACAAAATATGAAGAGTTCAGTATATAGTACAGGGTGTATTATCGATTTTGTAACATAGGGGAATAGCATGTAAAAACACAATTTCTCAAATATTGGCTCCCCTAATTATTTTAGAGGAAAAGTCACTGTAGTAAAGTTGTAGACCTTAATATTGTTCAAAACACCTTCACTTTAGCATCTGTGATAAATAGTTTCCAAGATATAAGTGATTTTCTGGTATAGGAAATTAACATTGTAAATCGGAAATTCACTAATAGAAATTATCGCGTTAGATTTAGACATTAGGAGTAAATGCAAGAATTATTTAGCACAGACTCATGGAGCAAAATCACTCATCAGAATGTTACAATTGCTACCGGCGTGGAAGAAATAGATAAGAATTCTCCAAGGGATTTATTTTTATAAAATCAAAAAATTATTAGCCATGACAATAGCTGTCAAATTAATCTCAAGAATCACTGAGAGATTATGTCATGCTTTTCTATTATAAACATATTTATAAATTTATTCTTTTTTTGCTTTTTTTTTATTGTTTGTTGTTTAATTTTGTTAGATTACTATAATTGTTCAACAATATAAATGATGTAACCCCATAACAAGATTAAAATGTTTTTTTCTTATATTAGTATCATTCTTATAATATACTTTAAATTTATAATACAAAAGCATGACATAACCTCTCAGTGATTCTTGAGATTAATTTGACAGTTAAAGTCATGGCTAAAGGTGAAAAGGTTTCGAAACATCACAATGCGCAGAAACCGAAATACGTATGAGCGTTCGAAATTGCGTCGCACGCGCATGTTTTTCTTAATGCAGTAGCGTCGGTATATTTCCATTCTGTCTTGTTGCGCGTGCGTTTGGAGGTTATAGGTGTGTTTACGTTTGTTGTTGAAAGTTGAAATCAGTTTACAAAACAGTTCTTTTCAGAGCTTCTGCATATTTATTTGCGAATCGTAGGTAAGTTAATAACTGCTTATGCAGAAGATACGAATATCACATAAATATTTGTTGTAGTTAGATTTCAACGTGAAAAAGTAAAATGCCGCCAAAGTGCAGTGTAGGTGTACGTGGAAAGATTCTGCATTCCTAAGCACGCGAAATTATCGCAAACGTCATCTCATTTATGGAGAAAGAAGCAAAGGATGGTGTAACAATTCCTGTAACTCGTTTTAAAGAAAGATTTCTGGCTGCGACAAAAATAGGGGAAAACAGTTATCGTGAGATTAAGAAAGAAGCCAAGCAAGTTGCTTCAGGCGAAAAAGTCAAGTTT
The DNA here is from genome assembly GCA_929113105.1 of Agrypnus murinus. NCBI lineage: Eukaryota > Metazoa > Arthropoda > Insecta > Coleoptera > Elateridae > Agrypnus > Agrypnus murinus. Next base: position 112,909,092 of record OV816024.1, read on the forward strand.
TCCAGTCCGAAGAAAAATCGTAATAGACCAAATCCGAAGAGTGACCTACTGCAAGGTGAATTAGAAACCATCAGGTCCATTATTCACTAGTATTATATAATTGAAAAGGGACACCCAACGTTAAAAGGTATAAAACGAAACAAATTATTTTAATTGGTGTATTTATAGCGCACGGTGGTATTTACAGGAATTCGTAATAAGATACTGAAGTCTGGGATAGAATTCCAAGGTAGCTTATGGACCCTGGGAAAGATTGTAAAAAAAGCTAGGTTTCCGGTAAGTTATTTTATAAGAACCTAACACATTTTATTACATATTCTAACTATTTATATATTTAGCTGGCGAGAAACCATGGACAAGCGTGAAATTCTAATGGAATTACATGATATAAGATTAAAGCGCATCCAGTACTTGGAACAATTACAGCAGTATGTACAAGATGAAAGACCCATAATATTTACCGATGATTCCTACATAAACAGTTGCCATACTAACAAGAAGACATGGAGTGACGATTCGGAACGCGGTTTTAGAAAACCTATTGGAAAGGGCGCACGTGTAATAATGGTGCATGCTGGCGGGGCAGATGGTTTTGTAAAGAATGCATTACTCATGTTCAAATCAGGTGTGCTATTACTCTGAAATATTTGTGAATTTTTTACATTATTATTTGTTATTATAGGAAGTACATCTGGCGACTACCACCAGGACATGAATAATGCAAATTTCATACTGTGGGTACGCAAGCAGCTGTTGCCTAATTTACCCAAGAGAGCTGTGCTTGTGATTGATAATGCAGCATATCATAATGTAGCAATCAACAAGGATCCAACTTCAGCATCGACAAAACAAGTCATGATTCAATGGCTTATCCAGCGAGGCATTCCCCATGATCCAAACGCCACAAAGCCTGTACTCTACAATACCACGAGATCATTTGAATTTATAATTAAAGTTGACTGTGATATTTAAATTAGATTGGCAACACTAACTGTTCATTTCACAGTTTGATTTGAATTGTCAAAGTGACGCTCCAAAATGTTTAATCTAAAACATAAAATTGCATAACCTCTAATTTACACAGCGAGTCAATTGGCAGGATCGCCAAACGTATAAAAAAATTCCCGCCTACTTTAATTTTAAATTTAAATGATCTCACGGTATAATTAAGCAAAGAAAAAGCACATATAAGCAATATATTCTAGATTCAGAATTAGCCCAACATGGTAATGTAATATTAAGATTGCCACCGTACCATCCCGAACTCAACCCTATTGAGAAGATATGGGCATTAGTTAAAAACCATGTAGCAGCAACGAACATAACTTGTAGACTGAATGATGTCATCGAATTAGCACAACAAAAGTTTGAGTCAATCACCGCTGAAGATTGGGCAAAGGTGTGCAGGCATGTGGATCGAGTTGTTGAAAAGTACATGCGTAAAGAACATTTACTTGATAGTGCGTCAGATGAGTTTCGGTTCACTGTAAACACTGGGGATTCGGATGACGATACATCAGAGGGAGAGTTTTCTGAGGACGATGTAAATGTTGGTATTTCCCCACTGGAAATGTTAGAGGAACCGGGGCCTAGCACCAGTACACTGTAATCCATGGAATTATAATATAATATAACACACAGATTGTTTTATAAACGATGTTATAAATTATGTCACATAAGTTGTCAAATGTTTTACATGTAGACATATTTTCATATTAAAATAATTAGAATTCGTCTCTACAATCACTTCTTTTTTTAATAAGAACGTATTATATCCCAATACTGTCTAAAAACCTAAATACCCTATTTTCTCGATATATAAAGAAAATCAAGGTTTTCCATTTATTTTGATTTCCTATTACTTTTACTAACACTGAAGTAAATTATATTATCAAATTTAAACTTTTAGAAAACCCAGAATCATTTATAAACTTAAAATTTTATATACAGGCTTATATCTCACAATTATGTTTTTGCTACTTAGGTGAGTTGATTTCAGCTCCAACCCCTTCAATTGAAAGTGGTTATTTAAAGATCATAAAGTGTACTTTGAGATTTTCATAAAATTTTATGTGCATATATTTTTTACCCATTTCAATGAACAACATACGCGCCGCCACTGTACTCGCAGCTGACGTTCGCGCAGATCTTGATGAGTCATTGTGATGTTTCGAAACCTCGCGCACTTTAATAAGATTTTACAAAAATAAATCCTTTGGAGAATTCTTATTTATTTCTTCCGAACCGGTAGCAATTGTAAAATTCTGATAAGTGATTTTTCCCCACGAAACTGTGCTTAATAATTCTTGCATGTACACCTAATGTGTAAATCTAACGCGGTAATTGTTGTTAGTGAATTTCCGATTTACAATGTTAATTTCCTATACCAGAAAATCACTTATATCTTGGAAACTATTTAACACAGATGCTAAATTGAAGGTGTTTTGAACAGTATTCAATAAGGTCTACTTTGCTATAGTGACGTTTCCTCTAAAATAATTAGGGGAGCCAATATTTGAGAAATTGTGTTTTTACATGCTGTTCCCCTATGTTACAAAATCGATAATACACCCTGTATACATAACTCAGTTATATTAATAAAGTTTGGACCTTTCTGAACCCTTTTCCGATATCAAGAAGCCTTTAGAGTTACCCACTTTGTAATCTTAACCATATATAATCTTTTGACTTAAATGAGTCAATAGTCTACCATAAATTTGCTTCTTCTATTGCTATTTATATTTAGTGAATATCAGAACTTAGTGTTGTTAAGTGTAGGTATATGGCAGGGTCTGAAATGGAAAACGGCTGCAATCAGTGCGCCATAAACGACCCAAAGCCATTTTCATCAATTTCAAGACAAACTTTCTATGACAGAAGGTGCATGCATCTACTATCAAATGCAAAAGATGGTATTGTATAAGATAGTAAAATTGTAAAATTATCTGATTTTACATTTTTGAATTTTTGCGAATTACTATGTTACAAAAAGTCTGGTTTTTGGGAGTTTTGACGTAAAGCGTGTCTTTAATAATTAATGTTTCAATAACTACTCAACATAATTGAACGTAATCTGCAAGTAGCTAATGGTGTTGTATGTATCTGGAAATTTTCGTAGGTTAATATTTGTATTATTTCCCAAGTTATTCTTTGAAATAGAGGGTAATGCATTCTGATGTTCTGGTGCCTTAATCAAAATCTTTTTTTTGCCAAAAGATGGTATTTTGTTAATAAAACAAGAAATACTACAAGAAATCTTGAAATTATTCACGAATTAATTAATAATTAATTCTTTAAAAACTGTTTATTTATTTTATTTATTTATTTAATTACTTTGACAATATTCACGAATTAATTAATAAATAATTCTTTGAAAAATTATTTATTAACGACTAAATAAATGACCAAATCACCACATTTTAAGACACCAAAATCGCGTAAACCTGGGTTGTAAAAAGTTATTAATTTTAAGCAAAATTATCTCAAAACATTCTGTGTGAGAGTTAAGCTACGCTGGCACTGAGCCATTCAATTGTAGTTCAGGGACCCATCGCTGGATTGATTCTTTAAATGTGTGTTGTATATTTCAAGCATTAAAACTGTACTTCACCCTTACCACACACACTTTCAATTACACTGGACACGTGTTTCAATAGCTGTCATCTTCAGTCGGTCAGTCATCGGTCAAGTTTGACTAACTGTGAAGCTTAACTGATTACTGGGGCAGTTTTAAAAGACTGGAACTAATAGGACCTAAATCATAGTTCATTAGCGCTTTTCTAGTCTTAATAATTTCTAAACTTTCCAAACAGTCAAGTTCTGTTTGGTTGTTTACATTTCTAATTAATTCTACGCCTTTTACTTTATGATTTTGTTTAAGCATATGTAGTGCGACGTTAGACTTGACATGTCTTTAAAATTTTAAAAGTGTTCAATGCTCTTTGTACCGAATCTTCAAACATTCATAGTTTGCTCTATATATACTTGATTACAGTTATTACATCATATTTTATGTATTCCCGATTTATCCGACAGTTCAAGCATTGTTCTATATAGAGCAAGCCATTTTCAATTATGGAAACTAATCTACCATAATTATAAATCATTTATAATAATAAAGCTCTTACTCTAACACAAACAAATTAAAATTTCTTTATATATATGAACGCAATCAGTAAATGTTAAGTAGCAAATGTTTTCATCAAATTAGTAAATTATAAAAAACGACTTCGACAGAGGGAGGAATTGAGTTTTATTGTAAAAGATCAAATTTTAGAATTCTGAAAGAGTTAGTAAGTCTCTCAATACAACAATGTGAACCTAATTATATCTTTAAAAGAAACTCAGTATCCGTTACACTAGAAAACGTTACGTTAGAGAAGTTTTGTTTAACGCCACCCACCTGCGTTAAGCTTACGACTACGACCCCTAAGGGGTCAACGAATTGAGATACGCTTAATTAGCGCGTCGCTTGCTTTTGTAAGAGCTACTAGTTCACACTGGTAATTGTGACGTTGCCTATCCGTCCTACACTACCACTTCAGGCTAGTGACGGAGCTATAACGTGCTCCCGTTTCCGATGAAGTCCCTTCATCCCTAGTTGATTGAATTGTGGCGGGTCTTGGTCCATTGGACTGCCTATGATATTCTAGGATTTTGCCACCTCAATCTACCATAATAAAGGCTTGATGAGCCCCGTCCGACTATACCTGAAAGTAGAGATCCGGCTTATACCAACGTGGAGGCGGGATTGTCTAAGGTGAGAGGCGAAGTGTCTTCGGTCGGTATTCGTATCAACTCCCCTTATAAGATCAATCAGCGGGGCAGTTTTCCTTGACTTAACCATACTGTGAGTCTTGAGTCACCGATCTATAGCAGAGTCGTTTCCTCTGCATCAGATCTAAAGCATTCTATACCTGGGAAAGTAACGCCCACCGTTATACTAGAGAGAGATACAATCAGAACTAAGTTACTATAATGAATGATGGATCTGCTGAAAAGAAAAATATACAAGGGATGACCAGTTCTTTAAAATACATTTTGCTATTTTGCGTTTATAATAAAGCTGTTAAAGCACCCAAAACAGTGCGTTAATAGCTCATTTGAGTGCTTTAATAGCCCAACTTTTTCAAAGTTGGTAGCATTGAAAGAATAATTGAAAAAAACAGAAAATTGACAAAAACTTCTGTATCAATGAATGAATTTTCAAATGTCACATCAGTGTTGTCAACTACCACAAAAATCCCTAAGTTTTGAAATTGCGATTTTTTTATTTAAAAAGGAAATGAAAGAACTCGTTTCATAAGTGATTATTGCACTCGTCCTTTAGAAAACTCGCCGTTTTCTAAATTTGTACTCGTGCAATAAATCTTGCCTTATGAAACTCGTTCTTTAATATACTATTATGAAAACGATTATTTAAAACGAATATTAACTAACCGCAGGGTCAGGAAACTCTATTTTAAACGCGTATACGTTGTAGTTGTCATTTGCAAACTTCATGTTCAAATTAAAATTAATATCTATATACCATACATTGTACAGTGCTAATTATTTACTATATATATGCAATTTAAATCGTATATTGCAAAATTTAAATAATCATTTCAAAACATTCATTTACTGCATGTTTATACAACCGAAAATACATAAAAGCTCATAATGCACTGGCCGTTTTACTGTTTTCATTTGACATTAATTTGGGTAATTTCATGCTAATTGAATTTACCTATTAAAAATATAAACATAAATAAAAGTAAAGTTTATTATAAAATAAAAGGAGCAAAAGTATATTTTTTATAACAAACCACTGTTCCGGTGTATCTGCTTGGGGTCGAATACATACTGAAATCAACTAAACAATTTAAACAACAGTACAAAAAACAAATTACTCCCAGTTGTTTCAAACAGTAACCCAGTTTATGAGAAAAATCCTGAAATGCATTAAAAATTCCTGTTCTGCAACATCTCATTCTGCTGAAATTCTTTCTTTTAATTAGTTTGTGTTTTGCATGAGCGTATGCTTATAAATCTTCGATTTGAGATAACCCCAAATTAAAAAGTCATTTGGAGCTAAGTCGGGGATCTGTCTGGCCTGACTAATGGCCCATTTCTTCCAATCTACTGGTGAAGAAAATTTCCATTAAGAAAGTTCTGTGGGGTTTTTATGCGCTGGTTGTAGTTATTTTCCTGAACTTCACAGTAAAAGAAATGAATCTTTGGAGATTGTTTAATTATAAATTCCGTTTTTACAAATTTTATTTGACATTATTATGTTATTGAACGCTAGTGGGCCGTTACTATAACGACAGTACATTACATCCATCTGGATCAAAATTGTAAACTTCACATGCTTGAAAGGCTCGCTTTCAAATGAGCGTTATGAATTTGAGTAACAAATATTAAAATTAACAAACAACTAGCATGAATGCATAGAAGAATTACCACATTTATAAATAATATTTTGCATTTTAAATATATTACTTGAAGTCCTTGCATTATATATTTGTCTCTATAGGAAGAACACTTATTTTTGTAACACTTCGTTTATAAATGCCACTACTAGTTTTAATCGTTACCACCCGAACTATACCATCAGGTCCGGGATGTAGATTAATGATTCTGCCAAGTTTCCAATGCAACACTGGTAACTTATCTTCATGAAGCAAAACCAAAGCTCCCATTCGAATTAAGTTTTGACTGTTAGTCTTCCATTTACTACTCTGTTGAAGAGAAGTTAAATTTTCTGCTGACCATCTCTTCCAAAAATGTTTTACCATTTGTTGTAAACGTTCATATAGTTTAAGTCTGTTAGTGTTGTTAACATCAGAATTGTCAAATTGAGGTATGGTAGTTAAAGAATCACACAACAAAAAATGACCAGGAGTTAGAGCTGATAAATCAGAAGATAACTGTGTTAGAGGTCTAGAGTTAAGTACTAATTCTATTTGACACAAAATTGTGTATAAATGTTCATAGCATAAATGTGCATTTCCAACAATACGAACTAAATGATATTTTGCAGATTGTATAGCACGTTCCCACAAGCCTCCAAAATCAGGTGATTTTGGGAGTATACAGTGCCATTGAATTTGATTGTTACATAAGTAATTGTAAATATCAACGTCACTAATTGAATTCTTAAGTCTTTTATAAATCCTTGAAAGTTCAGATTGTGCACCAACGAAACTAGGTGCATTTATATGTTTTTACAGAGGGCTCTTCTAGAAACGAATCTCTTTAAACCATCTAAAAAAGTTTCAGTGGTAAGATCACATGTCAACTCTATGTGTACAGCCATTGTAACAAAGCAGATAAAAATACAAATGTTTGATTTTAACAACATACGAGTTCGTAAGGTGCCATCTTTTATAAGAATTGGACCAGCAAAGTCAATTCCTACAGATAAGAAAGGTCTTGCTGGTTGTTTTCTTGTTTTAGGTAAATCGCCCATTAATACAGACAAATGCTTTGGTTTATTTTTAAAGCAAACTATACAATTTCGCTAAACTCCTTTAACGGTGTTTTTGCCATTAATTATCCAAACTTTGTTTCTCAGAGAGCAAAGTACTGCTTGAACTCCGGCATGGAGTAAACGATAATGTTCATTTTGGATTATAAGTTTACTTAATTCATGTTTAGCAGGAAGCAGATAGGGATGTTTTTTATCATAAGTAACATCAGCATTATTAAGTCTACCACCAACTCTTAGTAAATTTTCAGAATCTAAGAATGGGTGTAGGGATAATATTTTGCTGTTGCTTGGTAAAGAGATATTATTTTTTAATGTTTGAATTTCGGAAATGAATTCTGTATGTTGTACTAATTTTATTAATAGTTTGAAAGATTTCTCCATTTCTTTAGACGTTAAGTTTCCTGTAGACCTCTCGCATTTTGAATTAATATTATTTAAGAATCGTAATACATACGCAAAGACTTTTTGAAGTTTAAACAAAGAGGAATACCTCTGAAAGATACATCTATCGAAATAAGAAATATAAGTTAATAGTTTGAATCGTTTTACTTCTGGTATTTTATTTAAGTCGCCTTGCAACATAGGAACTCTTAATGAATAATTATCAAAATCAAAATTGATTTGTGTAAGAAACTTAGGACCAAACCACCATAGATAATGTTTGATGAGGTTTTGAGTAGTTGTTCTTAGAATTCCGTTAGAATTAGAACAAAACTTTCTTAATGGAAAACAAACTGAATTAAGGATCTCCTCAATTTCTGATTTTAACTTCAATAGTTTTGTGGAAGTATCTGAGCTTGTCAGCAGATCATCCATGTAGAAATCTTGAACAATAACTTTAGCATTTTCTGGATAACGATCTTATGCGTCAATAGCAGCCTGATGTAAAGATCGAACAGCTAGGAAACTAGAGGGAGCCATTCCATATGTGATTGTATTCAACTGATATTCACAGATTTCTGAATTCGAATCTGCCCGCCATAATATACGTTGAAGATCTCTATCTGAAAAAGCAATAGCTACCTGTCGATACATTTTCTCTATGTCAGCTGTTAGTACTAAATTGTGTTTACGAAATCGAAGAATAATTGAAAACAAATCATCCTGTATAATCGGACCTGTTTTTAAAGTGTCATTCAAAGATAAACCAGAGGTTGTAGGAGAGGAAGCGTTAAAGACAACGCGCAGCTTAGTTGTAATACCACTTTTTTTGAGGGCGCCGTGATGAGGTAAGTAGTATTTAATTAAGTTACTACAATTATTGTCTTCACAAATGATTTTAGACATATGACCTAATTGTTCATATTCCTGCATGAAACTGACATATTTGTTCTTGAGTTCTGAATTTTGATTAAAAAGCTTCTCTAAAGAAAGAAAGCTTTCATTGCCTTTGCTTTTGAATGTCCAAGTTCGAACAAATTATCTCTTGCAGGCAATTTTACTTCGAACCTACCTTCAGTATTGCGCGTGTAGTTCCGAAGAAAATAATTTTCGCAATCCTTTTCTTCGGAAGTCATTTTACGTATAGAATTTTCTGTTGTTTCATAATCCTCGATGTTCCAGAATTTCTCAACTTTCTTATGTAATTCTTCATTCGAAATTGTTAAATTACACAATAAGTTGTTTTCTGTTGTATTATTGATTGCATGATTCATTGGACCTGATAGAATCCAACCAAGAAAAGTTTGCTGAAGAACTGGATTGTTTTTTTCAAGTTTTATTTGACCAGCACGCAAGATATAAAAGAAAGTGCTAGCCCCTAAGCGAACGTCTATAGGACCTGATTTGTTGAAATCACAGTCGGCTAATTGAATATTGTTGGGAATATTTAATAGTGACATATTAAAGGAAATGATTGGCATATTTTCAGTTATCTTTGGAACAACCAAGAATGTTTCAAAGGCATTGAACTTACCATCAACAGAGAAAATCGAGGTTTCTATTTTGCTTGAAATATAACTTAATGTATTGTTAATTCCAGCAATTGGAATATGAATTTTTACTGGTTTCAAATTTAATTTATTTGCCAGAGAGGATGTGATGAAATTGCTTTGACTTCTACTGTCTAACATTGCACGGCACTGTATAAAATTACCTAAACTATCACGAACAAATATTTTAGCTGTGGCAAGTAATATTTGATTTTCTAAAGGACGACCATGTGCATTGATAATTGATTCTTTTATGTCATCTTGATCATGTGTTAGATTTTCTGAACTTGATGTATTTGTATGTGTATGAGTAGTGGATGGTTGGGTCTTAAGAGATGAATTTACGTGCTTGTGTGGATGTAACAAAGAATTATGTTTTAAACCGCAATACTTGCAATTACCAGAATTGCAAAATCTTTGCTTGTGTCCAGGCCTCAAACAATTGCTACAAAGCTTGTGTTTGTTTACTTGGTCTTGTTTTTTCTTCAAAGGCATTTTTAAGAATTTATTTCATTTCGTATTTCAAACAATCGTTTATATACTACAATTAGTAAAATAAGGTATATCTTTATCTCCGTTGTCAATGACACCGGAGTTCAAGACGTTCTTGATCTCCGTTGTTGTTGGCAACGTAGAAATCATTCGATGTTGCATAACATCCACACGTGACATGCTACTTTTTATCTCCTTGGTTACGCGTATGATGACACAGACAAGACAACTTGTTTCATTATACAATAAATTCGGATGAGTTTTAAAAGGGAGAAATTAGGATTGAAATACGAAATAAAATAAAACAACTTATGCAATACGGAGATCAAGCTTCTTTAAATCCTCGAAGATGTTATAACGCCTCGGCTGGAGCCTTGGCGTTATAATACATCTTCTCGGATTTAAAGTATCGCTTGATCTTCTAATTACATAATATATATTATCGCACATAAAATTAAAATGCGAGTTCTTACAAAACGTCAAGATGTTTTCTGAGTAACTAGATTTGAGTGTACAGTTTTGAAGCCATTATAAGATTTTGAATCTTTAACTTGTGTTTCTATGGTTTCCAAAACCTGACATCGTTTTGTCAAAAAGTCAATCAAGCATTTTAGGTTAGGCAAACAGCTATCTTTATTAGCAAGTACTTCCCACTCACGTTTTGCTATGGAATCAAGTTTAGAGATCAAAATGTGGATAATTAATGTATCCCAATAATCTACTGGCTGTCCTAAAGACTTTAAGGCGCGTATGTTTTTATTGAAATTATCTACAAGCTTTCTAAGCATTGTATAAGATTCGCCTTTTAAAGGAACTAAATCAAATATAGCTTTAACATGAAACTTTAAGATCAAACGCAATGGCGTAATTATTATCTGAAATTTGCAATGAATGTATTACCTGAGCAGCTTCTCCTTTCAAACAAGGTTTCAAATAATAGAATTTGTCTGTTTTGCTTAAACGTACATTACTATGCACAAGGGAGTTGAATGTATCAATGAAACTGATCCACTCTGAATATGAACCATGAAACTCTGGAAGAGAAATCTGTGGCAGTTTTACCTTGTCATGAATATTACCTGAACTGGTGTCCATTTGAATTAGAACACTTTCTTGTGGTTTGTCATGTAAATTTAACCTTGATGTATATGTCTGCAAAATACCTTTAGCTTTAGAAATGACTCTGAAATAATTGTCTTCAAAATTGAGCCGTTCTTCTTCATCTATCACACCGTCTTGAAGTAATTCAATTTTTGTTTGTATTGCATCAAATTCATTGCTTAGTGCTTCAGATCTACTTAATCGTACCTGTAGTTCATCAGAAATAGAGTTATCTTCGCGATCAAACCTATTTAGATAAGTATCAAAATGTGTGACTTGAGATTTTATTATGCTTCTTCTAAATTTTAGATCGACTTCAGACGACATGATTATGTTCAAATTAATTTGAACTTGTGTCAAATAAAATGTAACTAGAAATGAATGAAAAGTTAATGAATATCTTACAGTTTTGTATGTATAAATGCGTTTAGTATTGTTATATCGTAGTTAGTATAGTATCCTATACTCTTGATTGAATTGCTTGAAGACTTGTTAGATCTTGAAATCTTGAAATCAGTTGGTGTGTGTTGCTCCAAATCTTCTTGAAAATCATTTTTGAATGTGTTTTCTTCTTGAATATGTATGCCACTGATTTGTGACAGTGACCCAGGTCGATACCAATCTAATACCAATACCGTCCCAGTATCCGGCGAGAATTGACCAAAAAATAATGTGGGGTTTTTATGCGCTGGTTGTAGTTATTTTCCTGAACTTCACAGTAAAAGAAATGAATCTTTGGAGATGGTTTAATTATAAATTCCGTTTTTACAAATTTTATTTGACATTATTATGTTATTGAACGCTAGTGGACCGTTACTATAACGACAATACATTCTATCCATCTAGATCAAAATTGTAAACTTTAACAAGTTCCTGAGCTCCACTGTAGAGTGAGGTGGGGCACCATCGTGTTAGTAACATGGATTTCCATAGCAAGTTTCTGTATTTGAGAAACTATAGCGGTTATAGCGAGCATTCCGCGAAAAGCTCAACCTACACAGATAAAATTAAATGTTCATTAATACTTAAAAAGACTCAAACCAATGCATTTGAGCAGGTGTCAAATTCATTTTATAACACAAATTATAATTGCCGCAGCCAAACTGCGATGATAATGGCTTATTTGCTATACTTTTATTCAAACATGTGTAAAGTAGGATGAAAACTGTCATTCTGTGCATGCAATTACGGTGGTGGTTAAAGAAAATAATGTCAGTGAGTTTAGTTTTAAATTGCCTGTTCATTGTTATTGATTGAATAATAAAAATGTGTAAGACAACAAAAAATCGATTAAATTAAAAGAAATTGTGTCTGAACTTCAATAATATTATTGAATGAAATCTGCAATTTTTTGGCATGTCACAGTACGTAACACCTGTGACATTATTAGTAACGCCTTCAAGATCTAAATTGACCTGTAAGGACATCTCAAAACAAAACCGCGTGTATGGCATTATTTTTGATGTTTTCTCTAAAACTATATAATTAATCAACTTGTAAGTTTTTTATGAATAGTTCGCAGAACCATTGCAAAACTTATAATTACCTAGTATTTCATGTTTCCATTTTGTCACTTGTACGTAATGCACGTTCTAGCTTGATATGCTCGTAAACGGCACCAGATATAAAAAAATGGATTTTTATTAACAGCAAAAATGCATCAAATTAAAGGTTTAGTTGCTAAAAAATAATTTCTGGGTGTCCGCTAATCATAAAAATGCGTCGACATACTCTGTATGTAATTAGTAGAGTATTAGCATAAACAAAAAGGTAAGATTAATGCGGCATAATTATCTAATCTTGTGTAAAACACGCTTTACTTTCACATACTACACAATTACAAACATAATTAGCACGTCAATTCACACAAATTGTTTTTAGAATTATTAAAATATACTAAATTGAAATGTACATATCTTTTTAATGGATATTTGTAATGTATTAAAGCAGAGCGCTCAGACTTATCATTATCTTCCACTATTTACTTACCTACTATTCATTTCACACAAAAAATGAAATAGGATTTTTTTTCATAGAAAATTTTATAAGAATTATCTTTATATCGAGTATTTTTGCCAAAAAATATACGGTTTAGAAGTTAGACGAGCTAAATCGAATATACGGGTGGTTTTTGCAGTTTTAAGGAATGATGTATTCATAATATTTCTACCAAGTTTTAGAGCTTTGTGAATTTTGTAGGATACTTAATACTTATGAAATATTATGAAAATACGAATATAATTATGTCCTATCTACAAAGAAATTCAGATTTTACGGGTAAGGTTGCAGTATTTAAGAAGAAACGGGTAATATTGCAATATTTAAATGGAATATCCTCTATATCTTCATCGTACAATAAGATAGTTAAACTATCACGTATAAATGCTACAATACCTAGTACACGCAACCAAGCATGAAGATGTTAAGTCAGTATCTCAACTGAAATAAATTTCTGGAATAGGACAGCAATCTAGGACGTGCAATATAGCAAGTAAAATATTCAGTTAAATATAGCCTTTTCCGCCCTTCACTACTTTATAATTGCGCGCTTAATATTCAAGAGCCTCAAAATCTCTCATCTGAGATCTGGAGAGCAAATGCTTTCCGTTTTACTTCAAGCTGCCTTGAAGATTTTAATTTTTCATGGATTTCAAATGTTCTTTTACCTTTTGTGTGTTTTTTACTCTGCAGTAGATACTTGAATTCTCCCGAATTATTTTCTTGCGGTTTTATTTTACGTAAGGGAACTGATGCAACATGTTATCGCTTATAGTAGATTATTTACCGTAAAATCTTATTTATGAAATGTTCCACGCAAAGTGTAGCGTTAATATTAATGAGAATCAGACTTCCTGTTTTATTAAATTTAAATGCACATTTTACGAGATGTTACATTTTGTTAAGTCGTGTATAATTACGCAGCAGCATTGTTTGCTAATTCATAATTGTATGCCTGGAATGTAAATAGGGAAGAACGTCTTGCACTAATCTCAACGTTTAGACTAAAATCTAGTCCAGAAGACAAAGATGTAGGTATAGTAGATACCTAGGGTGTTAAAAAAGGTCACTTTTAAATTTCTGTAGATGCATCCCTCTATAGTCTATAGCATTTCATAGACAAAAACATAAGAGAAAGCTAGAAAAAATTGAAATTAATTAATGTTTAGAGGTTCCTACCAGCATTCTTTATAAATTATTCTACGAAAATAGAAAATAAATGTCATGCTATTTATCAATTGCAATATTTTCGTTAATTGCATATATGGAATTTAATGAAATTTAGCTGAAATCAAATTGAACATGGCAATTAAATTAATCCTATCATTTCTTAATTCATAAAAATTTGAATAATTAATCAATGCCAAAAAAAACGTATTAGTAAATTTTAATTTTAAATATGTAAATATTTTTCTTTTGTGTGTAAATTAAGATAAAACAGAAAAACTGCGTGTCTGTGTGAGTTTATAATAATACAAACGATTTTTGCTCAATGTCGGTATCATCACATTAACGCACAGAGTAGTTTAAGTAATAATAACAATAATAAACTTCATGTAAAATAATATATTTTCCTAAAGATACTGTTTGTCATTAAGGGCCTATACAATGTAAGAGCATGTGTCGTTTTAGACATATCCTCGAAATATTCTTCTGTAATGTGGGCGGATTTGTTTGCTAAAATTACACGCCCAAATAGAGTAGTGGGAATCATCATCATCCGTTTCCTACTCGTTTGTCCGTAACCTCCGAGATAGTCAAGAGGCCGCGACCAAGCAATCGTGACGTCACGAAAACCGGCTAACAATTGCAAAACGTAAAATACCCAACATAAAGACACTTGTATATTTCTGAGTAAAACTGAATATTATTTCAAAAAAAGCACTTATATTATGATAAACATTGAATAGGGTTTTCCACGTCACCGTTGAGGTACCCATGATAGACGCGTTGGCTCTTATGGAGGCCTCGCCAATAGCCCCATCTCCATGCGTTAATGTGTTTTATAACTTCTTAACCATTAAATTTAATCAGTTTTCTCTTTGATAGATCCATGTTTTGGGTGTTAATTTTGTCGTTGATTATTTTTGAATAGTTATTGAGAAATATATTGGCAAGAATATGACAATTTTTTAACAATATCGACTTCAACGTTTTGCTACATAAAATACATTTCTCATTGATTTCGTGTACATATTTTTCCAATTTTAACATTGTCAATTCCCGTAAAATAATCCTTTGTTTACCTGTCTTTAGAAATTCAGTTTCATATTTATCTGAAATAAGCTCACTGAATATCTGATACGCCTGAATAGAGACTTCAAAGAATAATTCAGATGGTTGTTTTAGAGCACCTCTTGTTAAATTTTTTAAATATTTGCTAATATCTGCAGAGTCATTTTCACCACAGTTGGTAAAATTTATAACAAAATCTGAATTGGTAGTAATGGATGTTAAACAATTTAATTTAATGATGCTATTACATTCGATAGAATGTATTTTTTCCAGGTCAGACAAATTTGCAAATAGAATTAAATTATAATTATCGAAATGGCAAAAAACAAGTGATCGTTCTTTATTTTTTTGATTTAACCAATTATTTCGAATAGATTTTAATAAATGAACAGTATCAAAAAGTAAATAAATTTGTTGTTGCGGAACAGAAACATTTTGGATAAAGCAAGGTAACTCTTCCTTAATGCTTGTACTACTTAAAAGTCGATAACAAGTTCGATTCATTCTGTAATTATCACAAATTAAAGAAATTACCCGAAAACCAATTTTGGTTAGAATCTTAATTACTTCTAAAATCATTTCTTTTAAATCAACGGCAGAAGTTTTTTTTACAGGAAATAGAGCCACAATATCTTCATTCTTCGTAACATTTATCAGGCATTTTTAATGAAATAAACAAGACTCACCCAAGTATCTCGTCAAATTGTTGGCTTTTTTGATTAACTAATCAAAATATTTATGAAATTGTATTTTATATAGGTAAACGGCACAAAACACAATCATATTATGAACGACACCAACCGAAAGTTATTTTATAAGTAATAAAACAACTTTCAGATACAAAATTTATCAGCGGCCATTTCTGCCAACGCCCACACTCGATACGGAAGAGAAACAGTCTCTTTTCACTGATTTTATAAATTGTCTTCACATAAATCAGGTAAATCTGAAATTCTACACCTTTAATTTAACACTTTACTTATTTGAACTTATTTATGAGAGTTTTTGAAAGAAAAACTTCCGAAAAAGAGTCTGTTCACACGACTACGATCACGGCAAATCTAAACTGCAATATCCAGCATTCGTGACGTCAGATCAGGTGACAGAAGCCTTGTTTGTGGCCTCTCTTTTCTCGGAGGTTACGGTTTGTCCTCTTTGTTATAGAATTCCAACGAAAGATGAAAGCATATTTTACATTATTACATGCGTAAATGGATTAATATTAATTGCTGATTAATTAATATTAATCAATTGATAAGTAAATGCACTTTAATTAATAATATTGTAAAACAGAATTAAAAAGTAATTAATAATAAAACGAAGAAACAACCTAAATTTATGATAAATGGACATTCATTAAAGAAGAAATGTCTGACAACAGCTCTATAGTCAAATGCAGGCGTTCTGGACTTCGAGTTCAAAAGCCTAAGTTCTAAATTTTTTTATCAATTTTTAATATATTTTATAAATAAGCCATTCTTTATGGATATTTAATATATTTTATAAATAAACAATTTTTTATAAATATAAGATTACATAAAATCACCCCTTAATTTTATGGCCATTGTTAAAGAACGGTCGATAGGTAAAATAAAAAAAAAACAGTAATTCATAAAACTTTGGTTAAATGCTCTTAAACACAAATACAAAGTGACATTTTCTATTTCGACATTGCTAGGTAAAATTCTGAGAAAATAGATTTTAAAATTTCAATTTTTACGAAATTTGACGTATATTACAAATAATGCTACAAAAACCTGAGAAATACTGAACGTTTGCACTAAGATTATTTAAATAACAATAAATGCAATTCCGTTTATTTGGTTTATTTTTTCAGAATTACCTTTAAATAATATTTTAGGATTTTTTTAAAAATTAATCAATTTTTCTATGTTTTTCTTGAAAACTTTTTTCCATGAAGAATACTTTTTCCATAAATCCGAAAAAGCACGGGGATAGAACGACTTTCCTCTTTAATTTGGTTCAAGTATGGTGTGAAAATAAAACCTATTTTAAACATGAAAACATCTTTTACCACTATTTCATTTTACCCTTTCCATTCTTCTTAGCCTTAAAAAGGTACTTCCGCTAATTTACTATAATTTTCAGTTTCTTTATAACGATCAAATATTTCTTAAAGCTACTAGAAGTTTATTATATCTTTATTATGTAAGTAATTTGTAATTTTGAAATTAATTGATATAAATATATAGATATAAATACTTTCCTTTTTCTGGTCTTATTTTGAGATCAACTCAGTCGCGTTCTACAATAGATTGTCATACATAAATTATTAAGAGCTGGTTTTGGTTTCCGAAAATTTACGTTCTGGACATTCAAGTTCTTTCTCTATACAGAAATGACCACCACGGGTGATTTTCCTGTAGCAAAAGAACGACACGCCTGAAAAGGTAGAGTATCACCAGAATATCAAAACCAACACAAAATAGATTTAAATAAAAAATCGTATTCTTGAGCGGTTAGGGAGAGGGTTAAGTAGCAATGTAATGTAATGCAAATTATAAAAGTTCTCATTGTTTATACTGTAATTGAGCAATAATACTGAATAATATTAATAGGTATTAACAATTATATAATACAATATGTTAAAATTAACCTTTACTTGAATTCAATAACAGAGAAATAATAACTTTATATAGTAATAATAACTTTTTATGCTGCTCGCATCAAGTATCTCAGAGGTACAGATCAAAATAAACTTTCACAGAGTTTGATAGAAATTCTGATTAACTTAACTAAATTAAATTTAAAATTTGGAAATATAATTAGATAAAATCTCAGCCAATGAACTTTCTAAATTTTAAAATTAATACCAGTTGTGTTAATCGGAATTTCATCAAGCTTTGTGAAACCAACCATGTAAAATTTGTCCATAAGACTTCATACCAAAGATTAAAAGGTTTTTGCATAGGTAAGAATCGCAATTACCGCATGTCTTAGGTATATGAATTGTTTTACTATTGTTGGTCAATAAAAACATGTCATTTGTTTAATGTTGTTTGTTGTTTAAAATATTTTGCAGAGCAAGGTACTGTAATTACAGTAATAACAAGTATTTAAGAACAAACCCTATTGGTGATTTACCAAAAAGTGGCCTTTCTGTGAGTGTGGAAACACAATCAATTTAGCCATGATGCTACTAAAGCATTGCTGAAAAGCTGCTAAACAATTTGGCACATCTAAAACTTCTGCACAGAGAGAAATACTTCATAAGAGCTTTTGCACAAGATTGTTCAAAACGCTGTTGGAGAAATTTATATTATAATTGTAGAATCGTATTGTTCAGAGTTGTGAAGGTTTTCGTTAATGAATTGTCTAACAGGAACGTACGACAATTATTTAACACAGATTTAGTTCTGCATTCTTTGGAACAAAGTTGTAGAGGATAAGCTAGCTTATTATGTTGCTAGTATATTAAGTATAATTTTAAAAAATGTTTAGAAAAATACAATATTTTATTTGAATGAAATCATAATCCAGTGTTCAAACTGCTTGCTACCAATTATTGGGTTTCGCAAAGTTTATGGATGACATCTTATACATGTCTTCACTTGTAATTGTCGCTATTAATGTAAATTCGAGATTTATATATAAACAGGCGACAGCAAAAGGAAATTTTAGTGTTATATCTGTATATACTATACATTGTATAGTTGTATACATATTAGTTACATGTATTTTAATTTTTCAGTTTGTGTTATATTTTCTACAATAAAGATAGGTATATGTAAAAATATATATGTATTTTATTTCTGATACCTAACCTTCTGTATAGAATATTTGTGCCAGAGTATTGCACAATTTGTATAAATGTGAACAAGTAATTGTGTTAAATACTATTAAGCAATTGTGGCACAACTAATACAACAATTGGACAATTTTGTATAAAATTGTATGCAACAACATTACACATCTGTTTTAATAAGTAGCACAATTTGTTATAGAAACTTATAGACAAGTATTTATTCTTTTGATTCTACAAAATTACTATTGACTTCCACAAAATGTTATATTTGAATTTATACACATTAGGGTGGTCCTTATTTTTAGATTTTTAATTTTCAAAATACGTACCCTTCAAATTTTTTACACTACATGAAAGGAAGTTACCCTAAAAATTTCAAGTTGATCAGATCATGATCATGCATTAAGGTCAAAGTTCAGCTATTTTAGGCTGTTTTTCACATAGTGCGTATTTTCAGTGAAACGGTTGCATCTACGAAAAAAAGCTCATTTTCGAGAAATAAACTGTTTTTAAGTTATGAAAGTTAAATCAGATGTAGTAGTTTACGGGCCGTGCAGTGACATATTGAAAATTTTATGTTACTCACTTGTGGTGCTTTTCTTCAGTACTTCTGACTACTAGCATAATTTTAATGCTTTTCTTATACTTCTTACTGGAAATTATTATTAATATATAATAATAATAATTGTTGTGCTGGGGGAAGAGGTGATTATTACTATTACTCTGAACCAACGTGCGGCTGCAGCCAACGTAACACATGGTATGGCAACTTAGACACCGCAAAAACTCCTTGCAGAAGGCCTCAAAAATATAGTGGCGATAAGCTAAAATAAGATTTTTCTCTCTATCTTTTGCTCTAGAACACAAGCAACATTTAGTCTTCCTGTGTTTAAAAACTTCAACTTTGTCTGTTAATTTCCAATCACAGAGAGTATCATAGACTGCTGGAGATACTTCTTGCCCTGTCGTTGACAGTTCTGGAACCGCAATCAATTAATCGACACTAATTAAGCCAATCTATACTTTAGATTTTCCAATTAAAGCTGGAAGTAGCTTTGAGTCTCAGTGAATGACTGCAAATTGTAAATATATTTCTAAAAATGACAATTTTATTTTGTTAGCTGTCTGTACGCTAAAATATTGTCTGTATTCCCTGATGGAAGATCTGTTTATGATATAGTCATTTGGGCCTATTGATACGGCTTTTACATTTGCTGACAATATGTGACAGGTATCCTTGTCACCTAATTTACATCTGATGTTTACACACAAAAGATTAATGATTTTATTAATAAAGAAAATTTAGATGTTTTAAACAAAGATCCTACCACAAAATTTCAAAAAGAAATAAAACAAGCTTTAGCAAACTGCAACATCTGCTTTAACGAATTAGAAAAACAACAAATTATACATAAAAACCCCCAACTACCAAAGCTATATGGACTGATTAAAACACATAAACACAACATGCCTATACGACCAGTAGTATCATATATCAACGCACCTAATCACACCTTGTCCAAGAAACTCAACCATATTATTAACATCATAGGATACAAATCGAAATACTCTGTCAAAAATTCATTAAAATTAGTAGAAAACTACAGAACATACATCTTCCAGCACATTCAAAACTTGTAAGCTTTGACATTTGTAACATGTTTTCAAAGATTCCACCACAAGACTGTATTCCTTTGTTAGATAATTTCCTAGTTAATAGTAATGTAGAATTAGTAAAAAGATTAGAGTTAATTCAATTATTTGATCTTTGTATTAGTCAAAATTATTTCACTTTTAATAATATAATTTATTTACAGAAAGATGGTTTACCTATGAGTAATTCTCTAAGTCCTCTATTAGCTAACATATTTATGGATAATTTGGAAGATCGAATATTTGAATTAGATCTTTCTAAACACATTATTTTTTGGTTTCGTTACGTTGATGACATTTTAGCTTGTTTTGACAGTTCTTTTGAGGTTATCAATGAGTTTTTAATTCTTATTAACAGTCTTCACACAAACATCACGTTTACACTAGAAACAGAACAAAATAGAGCTATTAATTTTTTGGATTTAACTATTACAATTAATACAAACAATGAATTTGATTTTTCCATATACAGAAAACCCACAAGCAAAGACGTCACTATACCTAACGATTCATGTCATCATAAAATGCATAAACTAGCGGCTTATAGATCTTTAGTACGCCGAGCTTTAACTACTCCAATGAAACGATCACATTTTGATAAAGAAATTTCAATCATCAAACAATTAGCATATGCAAACCATTATAACCATAACATGATTGACACTTTAATTCAACAAAAAGATTATAGGTTAGCTATCAAAAGAATATTTCAAATTGACACTCAAATACAAGACACAAACTACATATCAATACCATACTTTGGCAAGATATCAGAACAAATTGCAACTATAATAAGAAAAACCACCAGTTACAAAATAACCTATAAAACTAACACTAACACCTTTTGATTTTTATTCAATGCTAAAGACAAAACACAAGATATCATGAAATCCGGCATTTACCGTTTGAATTGTTCTTTTTGTAACTCGGTTTATATTGCCCAAACACTTAGAAATTTTGACATAAGATACAAAGAACACGTACGCTCTTATAGACTTAAACATCCAGAAAAATCGAATTATGCCAAACACATTTTGGAACAGAACCACTCAATGACACCTCAAAACAACATTAAATTCTTACATTTTTGCAACAACAAACACAAATTAGACATTTTAGAAGCTTTTGAAATATACAGACATAAACGCACAGTACCTTTAATGAATGAACAAACTGAGCTTAGTAATTCTCCTTTATTAGAAGTGTTAGATATTTAGTTTTTGTTATGTATTGTATCTAGTTACCTATTTTCTGTATGTATTTATCCTTAGCAACGTGTTTCTTTATCAATCTTATCTACCTTTGATAATGACACAAAGTGTCGAAACAATATTGTCAGGTTAAGATATTAATAAAACTTGTGAAACTTTAACTAATCTTTGTATTTATATTATATTTCATAATTTACATCTATCTACCGCTGATAAAATTCGTGCAGTCAAAATTTGTTTCCTGATCATTTTTTTTGCTCTTAGTAGTAGAGTCCATTGTAGCACCTGTGCACAAGTCCCAATTTGTATAGCTTGAAATCGATTCATTTCTTTCACTCTCTTCATTATCTGAGGCTTCTAAAGTTAAAGGATCGAAAACCTCGTCTAAAAACATTTACTTGTCTATTGAAAACATAGGAAACACGTGAGTTTCACTTTTTAATCACCTACATCAGTGGATTCAGTTTCTTCTCTTCTTGAAGGTTCTGGTACGTCTAAATGCATCTGCCTGTCTGCTCTTTTAGCTTCATTCTTTTTCATTTTATTTCTTTCTTTCTGTATTCTAACCTCTTTTCATGGGCAGTAGGATCGTATCTTTGTCTTCTAAAATCATCATCATTTCTAGTGCATTGGCACGTGTGATGTCAAATAAATCATCTATAGTTCTTCAAAGATTTTTTCTCTTTGCCTGCAGAAATCACTTTTTTTGTTCTAGTTCTTATCCAATTGCTGCCAGGGTACAAACAATTTTTTCAACTTTTTGTCGCAGTTTAAATAATCGTGTTGGAGAATTCGTGCCTTTTTTCAAATCACTGATCTACCACAAACGCAGCACTTCCATTCAAACAAACTAAACGGGCAGTTACAGAAATATTCTTATGATCCAAAATGAGTATTACTGAAAAAGAATCTAGAATGTATTTCTTATCAGCTATTGCTGGTCCACGTGAAAACTGAAAACACTAGTCTTATTCCAGTTTTCATAAACGTGAGTGAGAATTACCTGCTTTGTTTTTTTTTTGATTTAATTTTGTTTAATTTGTATAACTGCAAGAATTGAGAAAGTAATAAGTACTTAGAAAGAAGAAAAAAAAAGCAATTCGAGAAAGCTCAATTGCATTGTGTAGCCTTTATTACTTAACAAACAGACCACTGTAACATAAATACTTGACGGCTGGTTATAATGTACAATGGTTATTGGAATGATCCGCATATAGAAATAATTTTTGTTTAATTTGTTTATTTTTATTGTTATTTTGTCTATTTTGTCAATTTAAAATTGAGTATTACGAGTTTCGCGTATTTTAAAGACAACTCAGCGTCTTCAAAACCAATACAGCACCCTTTCACACAAATATGGCTGGCTTAATATTTTATATCTGTAATGATCAATTACAATTATGAATTATTGATGACATTACCTTATGACCCATATGTAATAGTATTAGTAGTGTAGACACTAGAGTGCTCTTCTCTCACCCAAGCGGTCCGGTTCGACTCCCGGTAATGGCAGACCTGGTTAGGGTTTTCTGCAGTTTTCCTTCGTTGTAACACAAATGTGGGATTTATGTTATACAATCTGTTAAGTCGGTTGTAGCAGCACGTTGGTTCAGTGTAATAGTAATAATCGCCTCTTCCTACAGCACAAGCTTCATAGCCTCTAGGGCCTAGTTCGCCAGGTAATGGGTAGCAGCAATTATTATTAATAATAATAATTTTCAGTAAGAAGTATTAGAAAGGCATTAGAAGTATGCTAGTAGTCAGAAGTATTAAAGAAAAGCATCAAAAATGAGTCACATAAAATTTTTCAATATGTAATTGCTCGACCCGTAAACTCCTGCATCTGATTTTCCTTTTATAACTCAAAAACAGATCATTTCTCGAAAATTATGTAAAAACCAAATTTATAGTACCTTAAATTTCCAACAAAAAAGGAAGAATATCTTTTTTTCGTAGCTGCAATCGTTTTGCTGCAAATACGCGTTTTGTGAAAAACAGTCTAAAATAGCTGAACTTTAACCTTAATGCGGGCCGGGTTCCTTTCATGTAATGTAAAAAAATTGAAGGGTACGTATTTTGAAATTGTAATTTTTTTCTTACCCATACAAATAAGGACCACCCTCATACACATCCTTGCAAAAAATTGAAAACATTATTTAAAAAATCTTGACAAACTAAATGACACAATCTTGTTTTATAATTCTACACAAATTGTCCCTGTCACTTT
The DNA here is from genome assembly GCA_929113105.1 of Agrypnus murinus. NCBI lineage: Eukaryota > Metazoa > Arthropoda > Insecta > Coleoptera > Elateridae > Agrypnus > Agrypnus murinus. The sequence continues at coordinate 112,933,180 of OV816024.1, forward strand.
TTTAAGACCAATTTGTTTTACAATACCACACAATTGTTGATGAAATTTAAATACATTTTTCTATGTGTGTAGGTTGTATGAACGTGCAAAAGCTGGATATTAAAGCAAAAAAAAGTATGCGCCGAAATACAGTGAAAGTCAAATATCAAAGGTGATTCGTGGAGTTACGTATTTAACAAGGAAAGAGTTAGGGAAAGACGAAATTTTGGTCATGGATCATGAATCATACTTTAGTAGAAATCCGACTGACATTGCTAGTGTGCAGTACTATCATCCCTCTAATAAGAAACAGGTAGACCATTCTTGTAAGATTAAACTATGAACTAAATTTCCGGTCAAATATATGGTTCAGCAGGCTATTGGTTCCGATGGAAGGCTTTCAGAGCCTTTTATAACACAGGATACTGTAAATGGGAAAATGTACAAAAGCGAGTGCATACAATACAAGAAAACAATATTCTGACCTGATTTAGCAACCAGCCATTACACACGCAGTGTGTGTGCACTATTGGAGGAAGATACGTTTTTTTAATACCTAAAGATAAAAATCCTCCTAATCTTCCACAAGTTAGGAGTATTGAAAGGTACTGAGCACTAGTGAAAAATGTCTATTTAATGCGTAATACAGAACCAGAATTATTGCAAACTTCGGTTCGTTGAAAGTTAGTGACGAGACTGTAAGAAAAACTCATAGAGGTCGGCATAGAAAATTAAAAAAGAAACAAAAATAAAGATGGAGTGTATTCAGTTTTGTAATATGTTAATATGTTCCTATATGTAATAGGTATTTTGATAAATATATTATCTTTTTACATACATCTGCACAGAGAGAAATACTTCATAAGAGCTTTGCACAAGATTGTTCAAAACGGTGTTGGAGAAATTTATATTATAATTGTAGAATCGTATTGTCCAGCGTTGTGTAGGTTTTCGTTAATGAATTGTCTAACAGGAACGTACGACAATTATTTAACACAGTCAGATTTAGTTTTGCATTCTTTGGAACAATGTTGTAGAGGAAGAGCTAGCATATTATGTTGTAGTATAATTGTAAAAAAATGTTTAGAAAAATACAATATTTTGTTTGAATGAGATCATAATCCAGTGTTCAAACTGCTTGTTACTAATTATTGTGTTTCGCAAAGTTTATGGATGACATCTTATAGATGTTGCCACTTGTATTTGTTGCTATTAATGTAAATTCGAGATTTATATATAAACAGGTGACAGCAAAAGAAAATTTTAGTGTTATATTTGTATATATATTACACATTGTATAGTTATATACATATTAGTTACATTTTCTACAATAAAGATATGTATATGTAAAAATGTATATTTTATTTGTGATAATTATTAACCTCTTGTACAGAATATTTGTGGCAGAGTATTCCACAATTTGTATAAATGTGAAAAAGTAATTGAGTTAAATACTATTAATTAAGCAATTGTGGCACAACTAGTACAACAATTGGACAATTTTGTATACAATTGTATGCAACAACATTACACATACTGTTTTAATGAGTAACACAATTTGTTATGAAAACTTATAGACAACTATTTATTTGATTCTACAAAATTACTATTGACTTTCACAAAATGTTATATTTGAGTTTATACACATCCTTACAAAAAATTGAAAACATTATTTAAAAAATCTTGACAAACTAAATGACACAATCTTGTTTTATAATTCTACACAAATTGTCCCTGTCACTTTTTTAAGACCAATTTGTTTTACAATACCACACAATTGTTGATGAAATTTAAATACATTTTTCTCTGTGTGGTACGAAGACTTATGTGACAAACCTTACCTTTCAAATAATTAAAAATATTGCATGTGCCGACATCTATGGCATTTTAATAGATTCACTGAAAGTGCAAATCAGTTCTCACGGTGATTTCCGTACAGTTTAGAGATTGTAAGCATTCATTTTAAGAGTCATTTTCATGGTGACTAGGCTATGTGAAATGTGTAATTTCCTATATAATAGTGGTTATAGAAAAATAAATATTATTACTGAATTAGCAAGCAATTCTGTGCATAAACATAACATCGTTCTGTTATCCACTTTGATGAATTGAATGAATTAATGCGTTTGTATTGTCTCTATTTCTCGTAGTAAAAATAATCATTTTTCTTATGTGTTTACTGAATCAACAGAGTATAGCTTATATGATACCAAGCAACACGATAAGGTACATGATCATCATATACAATATAATAAATAAACAATGTTTAAATTAAAATCTGTATTTAATTGTAAGTAGGCAACATCTGGATGTGTAAAATTTATCAATCACTGGATAGCTGTAACTGGAAGTTTGTTGTTATAAACACGATTTTGAACAAGTAAAGTTGTTCTTAAAAAGTGGACACTTACGTACTTAACTAAATAAATTCCTTGTTCAAAATACCAATAAAAATTGTATGATGAAAAGGTTTGTTCGGCTATTTCTTTCTAGTTGATTTAACTATTTGAGTACCTAAAGGCCATTTCATATGCTCTTTTTTTTAACATATCATTTTCTTTGTGTGCATCAAATTAAAGCTAAAATTATATTTAATAAATATTTAAAAATTTGCACGAAGCGGCGTATTTTTGCAAAGTTATTAATATTGCAAAGTTCGTAAAATCAGCAGCACAGATTCTTACCAGAAATTGAGGCAGGTGAGAAACAGTGTGCTCTCACTACTCAAATTTGCCTAATTACTTATTTGCCTATGCTGTACTAGATTTGAACGGCGAGAACATACACCTTTCTTACCTGCCTAGCTAACTGTCAAACATCTTTGCTGATTTTGTAAACTTTGATGTATAACATCAAGGTATACAGGTTCGCACTCCATGCCTTTTCCTTACCTTTCCTCTCCCTATCACCTTCTCCCTAACAACTTACTTTCTTTACACAATCTTTACCTGATTTATATGTCCGTTTTTCCTATTTAATTTTTGCAGTACAATAGAACAGCTAACCAAAAAGATCACGGAGAACTATAACCATTTCTTTCGATTGTTTTACTTTTAAACAATTTATCAAGTTACCCCTTTAATACTTAAAAAAATTTAACAATTTTAATACATTAATTTACTCTTTTATTCTACATGCTTACAAAAATATTTGCTTAACCTTAGCAGGTGGTATGTTCATTTTCTATAAACAAACCTTAGGTGGTAATCCCTGCACAAAGGAGTCTATTCACAGCCAACAAGTTTGAAGTTAAACTACATTGCTATGTGTGAGAAATTCCATCTGTGAATATCTCTGCCCACGTAATAAAGTTTTAGTAGTAACAATAGAGCAAATGCAGTTTCTAACCTCAAAACTTGCCGAAATCTTGATTATAGTTCTCTCAGGTAGAAATACAGAAACTAAAACTTTTGTTGTACGAGGGTTGTTTTATGCTTGCCATGCAATCGAGTTTCACTAATTTTGTAAAACTAATAGTATTAAGTATATTGTAAGTATTACTACAGATTGGATTACATGACGGCATTTATATACTGAAATACACTCAGTTATACTGAAAATCTGAAAACAAACAACTAATTCTAGTACATATCTTTGAGAGTAAGTTTGTAAATTATTTAATCTTTAGTATTGCATGGATTAGGTAGTTAAAGCTCTTTGATCTAGATGACAACTTTAAGAGGATTATAAACTTTCTAAGCAGGACTACCACAAGCATGCAGAATTTCAATTACCTGAAAGTGAAAACTTTCTTGTAAGTACATGTTCCTGAATATACTGTTACAAGACACGATTTATTTCCCTGGTAATTAGAAATGCTGGTTACGTTACTAGATACTGATTTGATAAATTCTGAAAAGAAATATTGCTAACTACAAGGGTTTCTTAGTTATTTCCTCTAGGATGCAACCAGCATGCGAGTAAAAACTAACTAGTTATACATATTTTATTAGATTTCAAACACTAATTTTATTTAGAACAATTCTTACAATCATGTTTCTTAAATTACTCAAACACAAAATTAATAGATTATTTGTATATGTCGTTAGAAAATGAAACTGTATTAATTGTTAATGTATCGATTCAAAACATCTTACTTCTGAGTCTTTATATAAATACAACATCATATGTAATTACAAAGTGAACAGCAGGCGCAAGATTAGAAAATGTTGTAGCATATACTTTAAAATCACTTTTAAATAAACAGAGGGCCCAGAATGGAGCGTATATTTGTAGCATACAAAACTACTCTCTTGTTTTCAAAAACAAAAGTCAAAAAGATACTTACGTTGTAATACTTATGCATGCCTTGGTTTAGCTTAAACAAAGTGAATGAGGACTTTCTCTTAAAATTGAGGCAGGTCATAGGTGGATTAGAGCATCAGTAAATTCATAGAGCTATGGGGAAAGGCGCCAGCATGATTGATTTAAACAACTAATATGTTAGGTGTAATGCTTCACAATAACGGAGTTCTAGATCTTAAAGTGAATCAGTCTCAATGATGTTTACCGAATATTAATGCTTTATGTCCAATTTCAGCCTTAGGAGTTTCATACCAATAGGATTAACGAATCTTCTTTATAATTAACAGGAACGAAAAATCATTCGCCATTAAAGCCAAACGAACAAGGGTAAAGCTCGCAGTTTTAACTATGAAGGTCAAGCATCAAACTAAATTATTATCCAAAATGGACACTAGACTTTGTTATGTGCTAATTTCGTAGCATCCTGTATAGTTATGCTTTTGTGTTAGTTTGCATAGCGTTTAGAGATTTTTGCATTCTCTATCCTTTTAGTTGCCATTTTGTTTGGAACAAACTTCCTGTTGTTGATAAGAGATTTTGCCAATTCGTTTTGATCGTTTGTGTGAAGAAAATTATTTGAAAAGAATATTTCAGTGGCATCACCGTTAAATTAATTTTCCCTTTATGTTGTGAAGTGGAAATTGCATTTGTGCAGATCTATAATTAATTTTTGGTGAGATTTCCAATTTTTTTGAAACCGTAAGGATTTTCCACTAATTCTTTTTCAAGGTTAGGAGTAAGTTCTCGATTCGATATTTAATCAACGTTAACCGCATTTGGAAGCGGTATAACTATTTCGCAAGGTCACATTCCAGCTAAGACCCTTTTTCTTTCCGGTTTATATTATTCATTTTATTTTTACCTCAATACACTTTGTTGTATATTTGGGTCGTTAAAACACCACTACGCTGGGTTTGCCCACGTACAGTTACCTGGTTGGTGGTGTTTCTCTTCGGAGTGAAAGAAGAACACCTGTATCATGAGTCTCTTATATTATAGCAACCATTCGTAGCAGCAATAATGTTTGACAATCTTTTATTATATATAAAGCATTACTGTATATTTGTACCTTATAATTTTATGTGTTAAATGGTTTTTTTCCCCAGTGTGCATGTAGCACTTCTATCTAGATATTGTTATGGTATGATAAGACCCTTCCTAGTTAACTTTTATTCGAGTTCACAGCATTAATATCTATTTGTAGGTTAGAATGTCAAAGTCATTGTCATTTTATTTGTTTGTGTCAGTTATAGGTTAGAGCTTCAATATAATGTAGTTTGTCAATGTTGTTAGCTATAAAGTTGTTATCTAGTGACATATAATAAAAAAAAGAAAAAGTAGGAGTTCAATTGTTAATTAAAAAAATGATATTGGATAAAATTGAAATAAAAGGATATAAAAATTGAAGTTTTTTTTTTATTGGAAGAATTAATAAAATAAAATTCAATAAAATCTATAAATAATAATTTAATAAAAAGATATAAAAATATTCTAATAAAAAGAAGAAGGATAGAAAAATAATAAGAAGGAGAATAAGGTTCCAATATAATGGAAGAGATAGTTGAAATTTAAATCATCAAGGAAGTTGATTAAAAAGATATAAAAATAAGAAGGAAAATAAGGTTCCGTATTGGATTAGAAGAAATATATAAGAAGATATAATTGAAATTTAAATCACCAAGGAAGTTGATTACAAGATAGAAGATTAAGAAGAAGGTTCCGTATGATATAAATGAGTATTGGCGCAGTTAAGAGGCGTTAAATATAAGATACGTGTAGTTATATAGCTTGAACTCACATAATATAAATATTTCCCTGAGAGTATTCATGTTCTAGGTTATAATAGTAATAGTGGACAGTTCCAATATATAGAAGATTAATGTTGCCAACTATATTAAATGGAACAGAAGGTTATCTTGTCATACATGTCCACAACAATATATGTTTCATATATATAATCTTATCACATATTATTTATTTTATTACATTGTTAGGAATATTTACGAGTGAATACGTATGACTTTGCTCCGTAATGAATTGGCTAAACAATGAAAATCTGAGGTTAACGATTGTGCAATCTACATCACAGGAATTCGCGTTAATTTACCGTGCCAGTTACATTTTGAGACTTGAAGTTAAGTCAAATTTAGAGTAAGTAATCGAGCTCGTGGATGGAACTGGAAATGTCAGAATGCCTAAGACGTCGGATAACTTTAATGGATCTAATGCACCTGTTTTACACAAATTGCATTTCTATGTAGGAAAATAATAACTGAAATGGACTGTGCTATATAATGATCGTAAAAGGTTTAAATATCAATATTCGATCTAAAGAAATAGAATGAATGAATACATTTTCTGTGATTTAAAATTATTTCTGAAAAATGAACATTTCTGTAAGTGGGCCAACTGAAATGGGACGGGGCTCGTATATTGCTAAAAGGTAGGCAATGCAAAGTATTTAATGTAAAATTCAAATTGGTATGTACAGCCGGGGAATCAAATAGTTTCCACTTATTTTTGCCTTGTGTAGGTATAAGTTCATAAAAACTCAGTAACTTAACAAGAAATTTAGTTGATTTGTTTTCCGGGAAACATCGGCTATATCTAAAGCTAGAGCACCTCAAGGTAGAGTACCGAAAGGTAGAGCCGATGTTTCCTGAAAAACAAATCAAGTGAGAACACGCTCACAGTCAAGTCTATGGAAATAATAAGTAAGAAATTTAGTCTGACACAGTTCTTTTATTTCTGGAGTCAATTTGCTATACCTAAACGAAAAAATGAAGAAACTAAACCGAGTGAATCTAGCAGGCGTAGACTAGCAGTCGGAGTTGATTGTGAACGAGCCTTGCTCCCAAATTGTCAAATTTAGACAGTTTGAAATTAAAGATTGTCATTGCAATTTGTTAAAGTTTTAAAAGGTTTTTCACAACTCCAATTGTTAATTATTAAACTACTATTGTCACGTGGGATTTTCGTGACTGGAGGTCGTAGTCAGAGGTAGAAGGGAAAGAAAGCGCAGTGAAGGGTATGGTAATCAAGGTCCCTGGACCCCAGATTCCAACCCTACACCATAAATAAATTAAAAGGTACTCACCAGCATGCTTGGAGATGTTGTTGTGCTGGAGTCATTTCACTGACTGAATTGTAAGCTCAAAGCAAGCTGGTTATATACTGCTCAACGCGGAAGAGATTAGCATAATTGTGGGTATCCGTAGGTGGGTATCCAAGTATGGAACCAAGGAAGCTCACGCTTCCTTGTTGTAGGCTCGTGGGTTGGAGCGGAAATTCTTTGAAGGAATGCGCAGCTGCTCTGGCTCTGGCTTGACTGCATGTGGACGAACGTGGGTGACGCGGCAGCAGCTGTGTTCCGTTTCTTCGAATGAGTGTGCAGCTGTTTAAAAGTCGTAAGCGACGAGACTGCAGCTGCTTGACTAACGTGGGCAACTGAGTGTGGCCTTGCACGATATTTGCGCAAGTTAGTTGTAGAACTTATAAAATTATTCAAGTCGAAATAATTTCAGTTTGTGGCACTATTAATAAATATTAATTGGAGTAGTGAAAAATCTTATAAGGAGCAACCAATGCCGTGCACACTTTTGCTATCAGAAGGTTATTTATTAATAGTTGTTTAATAATTAACAATTGGAGTTGTGAAAAACCTTTTAAAACTTTGACAGATTGCAATGAGAATTTTTTATTTCAAACTGTCTAAATTTGACAATTTGGCAGCAAGGATCGTTCACAATCAACTCCGACTGCTAGTCTGCGCCTGCTAGATTAACGCGGTTTAGTTTCTTCATTTTTGGTTATAGTATAGTATAAAATATTTTCAAATCTTTTTGTTTTATTTAAATTAATTTTGCTTCTATGATAAACCACGTTTAAAATATTTGAAAATTAAAAATATCGGTAACTAGATTTATAGTAATGTAAATTATATTGATTTCCCGACTGTACATTTTACATATTTGATTTAATGGGAATATTTCCAGCAAACATTTCTTGTCAAAAGTTTTAATTGGAAACATCTCTTGCGAAACTTTTATTCCTTGAAAGATAAGGCAATTTTAACTTTAATTTTAAATCGTTGAATATATTTGAAAATTAGTCGTATAGTTGTCGTTTTCATAAACTAATATATTTTCCTCTTGAATAATTAGGTGTCTTACTAACTTGTAATGGCAGAACGTAAGGATTTTTCCTTTTTGTGACGAGATTTTAGATATATAAATATATTGAGAAATAAAATTTGTAATGCATAAACGCACCTTTTAATAAATATGTTCAGATATTTAGATATAGTATGAAATATTCAAATAAAAGCTTAACTATCTTGATAATGGAATATTTACTGCTAAATTTACTCATTGCTGCGAAAGATAGTTGCATGCATGATGAATTATACTGTTGATATGTAAGTACATAAACTCACTATACGTATTTAAATAATTTCTTGCGCTACCGACCTGTTTTTGTGTGTTTCACGATTTGTTATTTGTCACAGTAGGTAAGGAAACGAATTGTTGGTTACGAAGTTACGAATTGGTAACATCAATTCGTTGCTGGTTGATATGACAATACAGAACTTTTCTAATTTATAACGCGTCTATAATAGGTGCTGTTATTAAAACAAATGAGTATAAAATGATTAAAATAGCATTCATTCTGAACACACCGCAAGACATACCTAACCTACTTTGTAATTTGGTGCTAGCTAACGCTTAGCATTTGACATTACAAAATTACAAAAGTAAGATTAGTGTATTTCGCTGTACGTCCACAATGAACGTTTCGCAGCCAAAGTCGACGTAAAATTAAAAACAAATTCATTATAAATAAGTTTTTTATTTATTAGAAGGCTATGCTAGAATTGGTTATGGTTGGTTGAGGCCTTGTAACAGGCAGTTTTTCTGTGTATTCGTTTATTTTAAGTACACCTTGTATATTGACAAAAATATTATTGAGTTATTATTTGTATAGTATACTAAAATAAATTCGACTGTCAATGTTTATTTGCAACGCCATCTAGGTTTGGTATTTCAACTGTAAAGTATTCATATTTCAATAATCCCTATTTGGGTATAAATCTTTTCTGACGTTCTAATTCATTAACAAGCAGTAAAATGACAGATGCTTCTTTTAGTGCGAAATTATCTCTCCTATGCGACCGGTTGGTATTCTACAACAGGGTCAGTCGTATAAGATTCTTTTGACAATGCAAGATGTTTGTTTGGTGGTTCATAAAAGTTTTGGTTTTAATAGTTAAAATCCCTTATAATGGATTAATTATAGTATAATGAGTGCCATAATATGGTTTTGTGATTTATTGGGAGGATTGAAACGTTGTTTGAAAGTTTGGAAGATAGCGAAATTAGAGTTTTCTTTCTCACGTTTCGTCGTCCATCTTGAAAATTTCTGGAATTCGGAAGGCAAAAAATATTTATTTTAATTAAAACTTTCTTCTTGTACTATTCATGTGATCAAAAAACTTTTCTTTACAATACCGTACGTTACTTATAGGTAGGTATAGGATTTGTATGCACATAAAAATGCTGAAATATGCATGCACTTATGCACTATAAAAACGTGAAATATGCACTTTAATATGCACTTAAAAATCATGAAATATGCGTTTATTAGAAATTTTTAATAAATATATGCACTTTCATTATTAAGAAAACACCTGTTTAGCGTTATTTACATTTTATTTGCAGAAATTATTTTAATTAGACATCCTATGCAATAATTTAATTAATTATATTTTCTAAACATAGCGCGTTACAGTTCACAATGACGTACATTTTTAAAATTTCAAAAGTAAACATATGCCTATTATCCCTAAATATTGTTTTATATTTTGAGAAACTCCGTTCCACATCGCAAGACGTAATTGGGGCATACTTAAAATTGTTTAATTCTACAAGCGAATAATGCTTTAGCTCATCTAAAATGTCTTGGCCAGATAATGCATCGTTTATGCTTTTAATTAAGTGAAAACCAGGATTTTTGTCTATAACAGATTGTTTTGTTTTATAGTCAAACCCTTTGGCCCTTTTACTTTATTCAAAGAAACACCTAACAATTTTACATGCCTTTCCCTGAATTTTACTTTCCCTGACTTTCTAATTTCTGAATTACTTTAGCTAAACGCACAAAATTTGTCAAAACAAACAATAATTCTGCCATCACCTCCTTAGTATTAAAAGCATCCTGTGCGCTTTGTATGCATAGTGCATCGTGTTTATTAAGTTTATTTACAAATGCTTTAATAATATCAAAATAAGTTGCATAATATTCTGCTGCAGAAAGCCAAGTTCCCCACCTTCTTATTACAGGCTTAGGTGGGAGAGGCACCTCTTGAGCAGTTTCCCTAAACATTTGTATGCGATATGGAGCTTTACAAACAATTTTTTACATCTGAAATTATAGAGTTTACGTTAGGATATATTTGCTAACGCTCTTGAAAACGTCCATTGCTAATAGATAGGATTTGGGATTGTTCTCCGAATTTAAAACGCCAATTATAACGTTAGCCACGTATCTGAAAACAAAAATTTGAGTTTTATTTTATCGAACCACATAATTAGTCGGTTACAAACAATTAGCGCAAAACAGTTGTTTAAAAAAAATTATATTTTAATCAAGCAAAAATATTGTTGTGATTAAATATGTAACTAACAAAATAGAAAATAAAACATCCGTAAATTGCTCTGCTGTCTTTGATTAGTTAAATTTTACTAACAAAACGAGGGAAATGAAGTTTCTACGCACCTTCCAGTAGTGTCAGTAAATTTGTCAATGGAAACCCATATGTAGTTATTCGCTACATGTATTCTAATTGATTTTATGGTCTCTTCGTATAAACGAGCTAATTTTTCCAGTGTGTAGACTCGTCGGGTATTGGCATTTTTGAAATTTCTTCCAGAAAATCACGAAATGCTGAGTGATTAATTTTACTTAACGGGATATCCACTTTAAGACGCCGTTCACTCAGATAATTGCCGGCTACAAGACGACACCAAAATACAATAAATCCAAAGGCGCCAATATCATGCGACAGATACACAAAAATACGTTTCGCTTCGTCTGTCCGTACGCAACGCCGGACAACGACAGTGTCGGAATGCGCGCTTATCTGACGATCGGTACACGGGTTACGATAAAACGGGCGCCCGAACTGCGCGAACGCTTCTATACGGACGTCGTTCGACCGAAATTGACCATCGAAGACGAGTATTTCGAAGGCTCCCTGATGTTGTTCTACAACCTCGTGTACAAAGGTTTTATAGAAAGTACGGGATAGCCACTAATGCACTACATAGTTTTTTATTAAATTCGATCGATTTGCTGGACTCACCGCGCGAATTATTAAGGGACCCCGGTCACAATGTTTGTTTTTTTGATTTCAGGGCAGCACACTTTTGATGTCGAACCGTGTTCAGATGTTGTGTAAATTGAAAGCGTTTCGTTGCAGTCACTTTAGCATCACACACTGTACAATACAACACCTTATCGTCAGTTGTAAGAACACTGAATTCCTTAACATAACTTCGAAGTGTAACAGACACAGACCGTTTTTCTTTACCCACCTTTACACTCTAAAATTTCAAACTGAAATGCAGTTTGCAATTTCAGAACTGTCTTAATTGAAAGATTACAAGATTAGTAAACAAAAGTACAGGCAAATTTTTCTATGAACAGGAAGTTGTCAAAGGGTCTTTGGAATTTCCTAATACCTATTTATCACAATACCGCAGGATGTAAGTATTTAAATTTTAGTTGAAACTTTTTCTTTCTTAGAAAATATTAACAAGTACACAGATGATTAAGGCAGTAAAATATTTTATGCCTAGTATTTACCAATAAGCTTAAATTATGGGCTTCCCGTAGACTCAACTAAGCCACCCTTGGTTGGTTGTCTAAAATGCTAAAATTATTTTAAAATATTAGAAATTTCATAATTAAAGCATGTAAAACGTTCAAAAAGTGGTAAAATATGCACACTCGTTCAAAAATGCAAAAATATGCATGCATTTATAAAAAACACCTAAATATGCATTTATATGCACTTTCAAATTGACATATGTGATTCATATGTGGCTTAAACATTTAGAAATATAACTCTGCATATGTTTGCTATAAGCAGAAAAAACATGCAAATGCATAGAAATCCTATACCTACTATAGGGAACTACGATACGGACTTATAGCTAAAGAAAATCGATCCACACCTTACTTCGAGAGTATTGATCCAGACCTGTAAACAACTGAAAGTGTGAGCTTCATCTTTGTTTGTTTGATGTTAATAGGAATACGGTTTTGTAGTCCCTAGTTGTTTATTATTATTAATTATTATTAACAAGTGAATCACAATAGCCTGGTGCACCTGGTTGCCATCTTCAACAAGTTATTTGAAGCAACGTTAGTAAACCAAATTAAGTTTATAGAAAAAATCAAGTGCGTTCTTTAATAACTACTTCATTTGATCAAAATTTAAGAGTGGATTATTATATCTTTGAATAGAAATTTTAATGTTCCAATTTATACAAAATTTTTGATATGAGAATAAGTAAATTCTTAGGAGATTCTGAAATTAATATTTTTCAAGTAATATTAATAAACTTCAAACCGAATAACCATCATATTAAGAATTTTTAAAGTATATCTTTTAATTTAGTTGTATTATTATAATCCATGTTAAAATAATATGTAAATAATAACTGAAGGCCTTCTGGTTCCTTTTTTACTATCTAATGATGTTTTTATGTTTTTATGCCTTATTTAAGATATTTAAGCTAAGCCGATGCATAGATAAGTTTTATAACGTAAGTACTCTTGTTGTTTTTTTTCGGTAAAATGTTTATGTTACATTTCAATTATATTATAATACAAGATAGATTTTACGGAAAGTAAGTCTGGAGTTGTCTCCAAGAGTGAGAAGACTCGCTTGGACGGGCTGCGGACAGTTTTTTATTGGTCTAATTTGTCCCGCGAATTGCTAAGACAGTCTATCAGGAAACCTCGTATTTTCGGTTTGGTTTTGTCTTAGAGTTTGTATCGTTTTGTCAGGTTTATCTGTTTAAACTTTATGGGGAGTTAGGTATACTATACTGTCTTTCGTTTAGAATTTTCTTGTTTAGTATTTTGGGAAATTTAATGCAAAAGTAATAAAAAAATTCGAAGAATAGCGGCGTAATCTGTCCCTTTGAATCGTAGATTATTAAACTAGTTGTATGTGGGATTATTCACCCTCATAATACTTATTAAATTAGATTGTATTATGTGCAAGTCCTGCTTAAGCAAATTTTAGTAGGCATGAAATGTTAGTACTCTTCAAATCTATTGGCGACGTGGATAAACGTTTTATTTTTATTTGAAAACCAACCAACAATGAATGCTTCAAATTTATTTGAGATAATAATTCAATTTATTTCACTGTAGTATCACAAGAAATAAGATAATAATAATGATTGTTAAGTTTAAAGATTCATCTAATGCAAAAAGTTCAGAGTTCAAAGACAGCTGCCTCGTAATTCAGCAACCTTAAGGTATGAAGGTTTTTTGTGTTGTTTTAATTAAAAGCCATTAAGTGTTACAGTGTGTTTTCGGATAACCGTGAAAAGCGAATGTACCGTAAGTCACTTTGTAAAAGATTATTTTCGAATTTGAACAAAAACGTATGAATTTATGTTCTGTATTTACTTAACGATAACATTTTTAGAAGCGAATCCTTTAGTTAGTTTACTGTGAGTATTAGTGTAAGTATAAGATTTTTAAATTTTAATATTTACAGTTACAAGGTTATGATACATTTCATTTTAAATCTCTAACTATCGACAAACATTTCAAATTTTATACTCAATTCTCCACATCACGCAAAAAATGATACTTATTATACGAAATGGCTTTTACTCTGCCCATTTATGTAACGATTATGGCTTCAGGAAAGTGTTCCTAATAAAATTAATTCTCGTTGGACTGTTCTTTCGTTATTTTCTAATAATAAAATTATATTTGAATTTTCTGTACGAAACGAAACGTAGATGCTCAAAGGCTAATTGGTTTATAAACTAATTTTGCGCTCTACTGTAATCCAATTCGGTGATAAATATTGTAAAACATTCAACGGCTTTGTTATATTTGAGCAATATTAACCACAATGCCTGTTTTAATTTGCGTTTGTTTGTAGAATTTTATAACACTGCTAAATGCAATGAGTTTTATGTATTACACATAAGTTAACTTTGCCACATTAGGGTTACAACATCAATATGGAATTTATTATTATGCTTTTAAATCCTTCTAATACATTGGAATACAATCAAAATACAGATTGTAATTGTTAGTAATAATGTTCCGTATTTGTAAGCACTGCTGTCAGAAGCATTGTTAGATGCATTGTTATACTATCCATTTTTTTTCTAGAGTCCTCTGACTTTGAAAGCGTATTGCTCGGAAACTAACTAGCCAAATTAAATGTTTTAAAAACGAGCAAATAGTAAATTTATTTCTACACACAATAGTAAAATATTGCAATTCTAAGTACTATAGTTTTGTTTTTATCGGGCGATATGCAATAAAAGGTACCCGTTTTTACGGACATTTCCTTAATGTGTTAATTAAACAATTTTTTCTCAGAAAGTATATGCAATATATCTATGAAATTTCTGTAGGGGTTAGAAGAGAACTTTGCCTTTCATATGCTACTAATTTCCAGACAAAGAAACATTTTATTGGAGATTTATATGAAAAAATAGCGAACTATGTTTTCTTGTTTATTAATAGAGATAGCGTCAAGATTTTTTCGCTAAATGAACACTTTTCATATGTAGGCATTATTTTCATCAAAAGAGTTTTCCTAATTTTAACAATAAAAATGTATTAAGAAGAAAACGATTGTTAGTGAGATCCGATGCAAAAGCGTCAAGGGGGTCAATACGCGCGGAGTGTCCTGTGAGCCTAACCATGCTAAGAATGTAGCGGCGTTTGTTTATTATTATATGCTTTCTTTATGATAGTAGTAACGTGAGATCATTTAAATTTAAAATTAAAGTAGGCGGGAATTTTTTTATACGTTTGGCGATCCTGCCAATTGACTCGCTGTGTAAATTAGAGGTTATGCAATTTTATGTTCTAGATTAAACATTTTGGAGCGTCACTTTGACAATTCAAATCAAACTGTGAAGTGAACAGTTAGTGTTGCCAATCTAATTTAAAAACCACAGCCAACTTTAATTATAAATTCAAATGATCTCGTGGTATATATGTAACCTCCAAACTTTTGTATTAGTCACTTGCTGTTTTAAATTGCATTATATTGATAATCTTACTAATTAAGATGGAGTGAGTGCAATAACCTACAATCTGATAAATAGAAGTAATAAGTATTGAAGAGAAAATTATTCATGTAACCAGCCAGAGTTTTGCTAAAAGAAGCATGTTAATACATATCATATTATCATGTGTATGTAAACTAAAATGCTTTAAAATAAAGCAAGTCGGGTTTTTTTCATTAAATAGAGATTTATTAAATATATCTCCCAACGTATTATTCTAAATAGTTTAAAATATAATTAGCATAAAATGTACATAGTAGTTATTATAATTCAACGAATCTTTACAAATCGTTTGATACATCATCCATATCACTGGGTGCATCAGAAAAATCAGATTCTTCGTCGCTGTCTTCACCGAGATTGATTATTAACGGTTCCACCGCAACATCAACGAGATGATCTTTTTCTCGATATGTTCCCTCAAGTTTTTTAGCATGTTCAATACAATTCTTCCACACTGATGTAGGAACATTTTGTATAGTTTCTTGACAAAGTCGCAAAACGTCTGCTATTTTAAATGTTGTGTTTAATTTAGCAACACTGTTTTTCACATACGCGCAAATTAGCTCTATGGCATTAAATTCCCAATGTGCCACTGGTAACCATAAAAGCTTCACATCATCCCCTCGGAGCTCTTTGGTTATCGTTTCCAGTAGATATACTTTCTCAAAATGGTAGGCTCTACTTATTTCCAAAAGTCTTGGTTTCGTTAAATCTTCGAAACGATTGATTTCATCAGGCAATGCGACATTCCTTTTTGCCATCCAATCAATAATTCTTTGCTTCCTCCATGCTGATGTTGGATTTCTAAAGTTGGGATCCAGCATTGTATGGTATGGAGCTTGATCAATTACAATAACTGATTTTTCTGGTATTACAGATAGTACAAAACGAAACCATTCCTCGTAATGTTCTTTGTTCATTTCGTTATGGTAATCTAAAGTAGCAGCTTTCTTATTCCCAATAAAGCACTTTAAGCACCCTTCCAAAAATCCATTTTCGTTTCCAATATGCAAAATTATAACTCTTTGTCCAGATCCAGACGGACGTTTTATTCCGCCCCACGATACTGGTCAAAATTTGCACGTACTTCCGGATTAATGCGTTCAACCCATCCAAACTTTTTTGAATGGTTTGCGCCACACACGTCTCATCGGTGTGAAAGATATTCCAATCAGTCTGTCGATAGTTCTTAATAGCATTCAAAAACTCTGATCGCTTTGCAGCTACACTGTTTTGTTCCATTAGAATCGGCTTGCTGCTTAATTTTTTATAAGAGAAATTAATTTCTTTCATCCATTTGTACAACGTTGATACGGAAAATTCTGGCGAATCTTCCACATCACCTTTAAATCTCTGATAAACTTCTTTGATGGTTGGAAATTTGTGTTCCACATAAAAATTCAAAATCGTTCTTCGCAAGACACCTTGCAGAACCTCATCGAGTTTAATTTTCTTTCTACCCCCCCATGGGTTTTGGCGGAGCTAAAGTGCCGGTATTTAATTCTTCTGCTGTTACTCGTGTCACTGTACGTACGTTAATACCCAAACAATAAGCTGTTCTTTCCCCAACTTGATTAATATTAATCTTCTCCAGACCATTTCTTCTTTCTTCTTCAAAGTAATTTCTAGTTTTTAATATTATTTGCTTGAGTGACTCATCACAATGCGTTGGCATGTTGAACAACTGAATTATAATAGTTGACGCCGGTTTCTTTTTCACAATGATTGTAATTTTGGGTAGCATTCCTATTTATAATAACTAGTACATTGATTGTAGTTACAAAAACACATGACAACAAAAAATATTTTTGGCTTATTTGTATGTACATATTATTTATATAAAGTGGTGTTTCAACCTTTATCTAATTTCCTTCAAAAATATTTTAGTAAAAACAAAACTTCATTACCTTGATTCCGAAATAAATATTTTCTGCAATATTATTTGTCGTACAATACGCAAGACAAGTACATACGTAAGATTATTTATGAAAGATTTCTTTTTAACCTTTATCTCAGTTCCCCAGAAAATATTTTGCAGTAAACGCAAATTAAACAAAATAACAAAAACCACAACCGCAAAACTTACTATTATTATAAACGATATCGTTCTAATTTTATGAAGACATTATAATAATATGTGTATTGATTTGAAAAATAAATAGATGTCTAATTTACAATGCAAAAATTATCTTAATCTAATTAGGAATAAGTACTAAATGGAAAAAAGATTATTAATAACCGTTGCAATTTATGTACAACAGAACGTAATAAAATAACAACGCTCCGTATAAATACTGGCAGGAGGAAATCTGCTATTATGGTATTTTATCTCACTCTTATTTGGTCGATTTTATATTTATTTTTTTTAAATATTTGTAATTAGATTTTTGAAATTATTTTTCAAGAAGGGTCATTTAGATATGAAAAATTTTCTATTAGTGAAATTGTTTTGACGCTATCTCTATTAATAAACAAGAAAACATAGTTTTTTTCATATAATCTTTTCATATAAATCTCCAATAAAATGTTTCTTTGTCTGGAAATTAGTAGCATATGAAAGGCAAAGTTTTCTTCTAACTCCTATGAAAATTCCATAGATATATTGCACATACTTTCTGAGAAAAAAATTGTTTTTCGCCTACCTGATTAGAAAGTGCTTTCTAAATGTCCTGTTTTGAGGGCAGTTAAGGCTTCTTTGCGGGCCTCTTATGTCAAACTTTTTACTGCCCTCTTATGTCAAATACATAACCTCTATACTACTACTAAATGAAAGCACGATTTATTTATGTTAAGTTGGAGATACTGTAAAAATTGTAATTGTTTTTTAAATTGTCATACTTTGACCACTCCTGTGCATTATCCTAAAAAGATTTTAATCAAAAAATGAAATCATTAGTTTTTATATCAAAATCAATATAACTCATTCGTAAAACTTTTAGCAACAGAATATGACGGAAAATGTAATCTCAAACATATTTTTACTTAACCTTTAAAAATATAAAAAACATACGTCAAATTTTTCTAGGCTTCTTAGATCATAACTTTGATTTTCATGTCTTCGTCGATAAATTTGTTGTTTTTCTTTTCACAGTGTCATTGCATGTATAAATGGAGGTTGTGACAATTAATAAAAAGAAAATTGTAATTTCAATAAATTATGCAATGATAGATTAATTACTCATCCTAATTAAAAGTCATATCCTGTTCCTTTTATTTACCAATAATAATAAAAACATTTACTATACGGCCGTGTTGTATGTAGTGTAATGATGATTAGGTTAATTTAGTTAATAAATTACTTAAAAACGTCTGGCGTTATTTTCATTTTCATTCATTCCCTCTAACATATGCCTATTTAATTTACTAATAAGTTACGTTACTGTTTAACTTTTGGAATTCTTTTTTAAACTTTCAAACAGGTAGGCGAAAAACTTTTGTATGTCACTCGGACCGAAAAGCATTTGTAGCCCTAAGTTGTCCGCTGCCCTCGCTACGCTACGCTTTGCTCGGGCATCAAACAACTGCGGGCTACAAATGCTAATTTTCAGCCCTTGAGACACAAAATACTATTAATTAACACGTAAAGGAAATGGCCGTAAAAACGGGTAGCTTTTATTACATATCGCCCGATAAAAACAAAAGTATAGCACTTAGAAATGTAATATTTTACTATTACAAGTAGAATAGTATATTGTACAACTAGTGTTACAATGACGATGTTTGTAATACGAGTATAAGTTTGCTTAACGAGCCGCGAGGCGGCGAGTTAAGCAATATACGAGTATTACAAAAAGGAATTGTAACACGTGTTTTACATACTACTTTGTCTATTTCGCCTTAATTTACAATTTACTTTAAAGAAATGGGAAAATGTACACGCGGGTATTTTCGATGTGGTAATGTTGGTAATAACTGATAACGCATACAATGACATCCACTGTCATTTTGAAAAAATCACGTAGGCAGGAAAAAACAAGTTTAAAAAAAGGTGACAGCTTAGTTGTTTCTTCTGATATAAGATAAAAAATGTTTATTGTAATAGAAACAGTAAAACCTTGATTGAGTACATGATTGTCTTATCAAAATAATTATTTATAATAAAAATAAGTATGTTTCATTATTCTCACTGTTATTTCTGAGCATCATAACATTCAAATTTTCAAAACGGCGCCAGTTAATGAATACTTATTAATACCTATCACAGACAGACTGACAGAGTAGGCTGGCAGCAAAATTTACTTACTGCCAGCCTTACAAATAAAAAAAATCACTACTTCCAGTTGCACAAAGTAGCACTTTGTGTAACTGTTTTTCGCAAAAACAGTGTCACAAAGTAACCTTTGTATACGCGAAATAGACAAATAAATTTACTATATGCTCGTTTTTAAAACATTTAATTTGGCTCTTTAGTTTACGAGCAATACGCTTTCAAAGTCAGAGGACTCTAGAAAAAAAATGGATAGTAGTGTATCAGCAAAATATACACTCGTTTAAAAGATTAACAGAGAGTATGTGATATAATTTACAACTTACATGGAAACATGGACTTGATATCATTTAATAATTGAAGTGGAGATGTTTCCTCTAGGACGAAATACTTAAAAAATACTTCTCGCTGTAACTTATTCTTCTTACTGTGGTCTGTCACATACTTAATAGGTATAACAATATAACATAAATATAGTAATATTCGTAATATGATAGCAAAATAGAAAATGAGCTGAATTTATATTTAAAGCATTTATTATTATTAATAAAGTGTAAACCAGCCCATTGTTCGGAAAATACGATCAATTAACTCCAATAGGTTTTCAAATAGTTAAAATGTATTACTAATGCGAATTTTATTTAGTCTACTGAGTTCTGTAATGCATTAGCAATCGTAAAATATGAAGGGTAGGCGAGAGCGTATTGCGTTTCTGTGCCAATATTAAAAAGTTTCCTCGAAAGCATATTTAGTTTTATAAATTGTCCGATTACTGTTAATAGAGTAAATGTTTATTTACCACCTATATAGGGATTAGTTGCCAATACATTGCCAAATTGTTCTATACCCTCATCGTAGTAAGTGATAAAAAGTTGCACGACCCAGTCTTCGGGTTTGGGGGGGGGGGAGTGGGTGAAAAGTACGTAAAATGGTATGTTTCAACAATTTTTCGCAAATATCTCGAAAACTATATTTAGATACATGTACGAAGTAAGTATCCCAAATAGTGTTTAATAAAATAACAAATACATCTTAATAAGACTTTCTTTTAAATTCTCCATTTGTATGGTTACGATTACACTTTTTCGGTTACTATTTTTAAAGGTTTAGAACTTCTGGAATCTTAATCCATATTTCGATAGATAAATACAGTGAAATAGGTGGCAACAACGAAGCACAAACTCCCATAAGAAATACATTGACTATCTTTCCTTTGCTGTAGTCCCAAAGTGAGACTACCAATAGTTTAATTTAAGAAGGGCGATGTGCACTATATGAATATTTCTACTATTCTAAAATCCTTTTAAGTTTTCTTTATTTCTTCAAATGTTTTTGTTTAAACAGATAAACATATCCTACTATATTAAAACGCCAATTGATCTCGGGAACGAAAGATCGAATTTACGCGGCGACCTAGATATAAGCTAGGGGCAACGAGAGAAGCAAAATAACACCAAAATTATGGTTCCTACTTTTATGGTTTCTGAGATACAGAATTATTTTAATACTAGAGGCTTTTGTATGGTTTTTGTCTGATTGGGATGATCGTCAAAAAAACTATTTTTTCCCCTCCCGCCCAGCCCTTTTTCAGAGTTGGGAATTTTTTTAAATTAACTGCGTTAATCTGGCATCTCAAACATGGTGAATTGAAAATGATTTTTTAATCATATTTTAATCAATATTTTATAATTAAATTATCGCGCGTCGTAGGCGCTCGGACCCCCGATTTTAATACACTATACAGTGTGATTATATGCACAAACCAAACTAAATTACTTAACCTATTAATGAAATAATTACTAAGAGGGCAGAGGCGCGAACAACTAGTATATTTTTTATTGGGCAGCTTATCCGGAAAAGTTGTACCTTACCAGACCGAGAAAACATCCAAGAATTGTTATCGACTTACCGTGATTCGAGTACAACATGGTAGCTGCAAAAAGTTTTTATGGACTTATCTTTTCATGATTGTTTTTGTTTCTTTATTCATAACTAAATTAATATACAGGGTGTAACTAATATAACTAGAAACCTTGTAAAGCAGAATAGCTGTAATGATTTAGAACATATTTTCCTTATCAACATGTGTTCGCTTTATGCTAGTTTTCTTACAACCTAACCTACATCCTAACCTACAACCTAACCTACAACCTAACCTACATTCTAACCTACAACCTAACCTACAAGCTAACCTATAGCCGAAATGATAACTTAACCTAAACTGACCTAACTTAACCTAACTAAGGTTATTTAATTTAATCGCGGTTATTTAATCGCGGTTATTTAATCGCGTGTTTTAATTTAATTTAATTTTAGTTAGGTTGGGATAGGTTATGTTATGTTAGGTTAGGTGAGGTTAGGTTAAGTCGCATGCGCATCAAAACATGCATTTTCTGGTAGGGTGAGGGAATTAAAATGAAAGCCTATGGCTCCCCTTCCAAAAGTGTTTTTGGCGATTATCTCGAAAACTACTGCCCTCCCCAAATTTCACTATGGACACTATTGTACAACTCGAAGAGACGTATGGTGCTTAGCATGTGCGGCTGCGGGTAGCAGACTTAAACTGAAGAATAGTCACTACGCGTTTGCGTGTCTTTTCGTTTTGAACGAAGAATCTTCAAAATCTTTTTTTGGCCTACCCACACTGCGTCTGCCTTCTGATGACGTAGAAGACCGCAGCTGCTTCTTAAAAATATGAAACTTTAGATTATCTCCGTTTAACCAGCCTGTATATTTTGCTAGAAAATATACTTTTCGCAAACCAATCACAAACTTGCTAATTCGACTTTAATGTCCCTTATTGATCTGCCAGAAATATCACGAAGATTTGAAGATATACACCGAAAGAGACCATCAGGTGTCTCATCTTTTGAGTATTTTAGCCGTTTATTAAAAAAAATGCAATTTAGTAACCTAGAAAAATTAAAAAAAGGAGTTGTACCCAGATATTGTCACTAAACTATTTATTGTAATGAAGTAAGAGAATTTAGCTAATACATATATAAAATCTAGCTTGAATACATCTGGATAGAATTAGTTATGCTCAACAAATTTTTTATACAGAGAAAACAAGCATTATTTTTTGCCCGATCGGGCGTTTTGGTTCATTTACAAGCTCTGCTCTCAGGGCGGTAAGTTCAACTTACCGCCCAAGGCTCGGTAATAATAAGTACCTCGTTATTTAAGTCGAAAAACACTCACTATCATTCTAAAATTCCTTTGGGTTGAGACAAAAATTGTTTTTGTTTATTAAACTCCATAACAACCAGGCACATTAACCAACTGAAAATTCACATTTTCAGTGTGATGTGTTTAATGTTTACTCTATATATTTAAAATTCATCATCCGATAGATCCAATCGGGCAAAAATAGTGTAAGCATTACGGGCGTTAGTTACGCTTTACCAGTCTCGGCTAATATGGAGACCTCCGCTACGCGTCGGTTTCCACACTATTAGCCTCGACTGGTAAAGCGTACCTACCGCCCTTAATACTTAAATAACTATTTTAGACATTCGTTGTCCATTTTATAAAAGATAATTAAAAGCTTTTGTTTTAATGTTTATGACAATAAAATAGTACTTACCCTCAAGTAGAAAACCCATCAGTAAAGAACTGTATAATAGTTAATAGTACTTCAAGTAAGAAAAATACTGTTTGAACGTTATCACTAACTTGTAACTGACGCACATACGGAAATGTACTCACTTTATTACCTAACTTTAATCTTTTATGAGTTATTGTTAATTCATGTTTGGCAAAAACTATTGCTGAAATCTGAATCAAAGGAACATTAATCATCACCATGGATTGTTACTTCCTAGAAATAAAACAGAGAATTTTGTCCAGCAAGCATGTTCTAGACGAATCACTATGCGACTGTTAGAATCGAACCTACAACCTCCGTATCTGCAACTACGGTCTAATCTACTGGGCCAAAGAGGCGGTCACATAAAAAACAAAAAACCTAAAATAATAACCACAGTATATGTATTATGAGACTCCATAATCATGAAATAAATAAAGGAGTAGTAAAAGTTTTAGAAGTTTATTATATCACAGTATATGATACTCATTTACAAGACTCATTACAATTATTTTTAAGCAATAACTCTCACACGAGCGAAACCTTGGGCACAAATGGTTTAAGATTGTTAAAGACCAGCTGAGATAGTCGTAGACTTATTATCGATTTATTCAATTTTTATATACAGTGTCTCCCATAAAGTTGGATCCATATGGGATTTTTTTAATATTCTGATTGGAAAAAACTTTGTGGGGTAATCACTTCTGCTTTCAAAAATACTTGAAATACTCCATGTCAAAGTTGACAGGTGACATTAGGTATCTATCAAATTCGCCATTGTTTTGTAAAATCAGTTACCGGGGTGTATCAAAAAATATTAAAAAACAAAATTTTCCTTATGTCGGAATATCTTGTTCAAACTGGGTATATAAACGTAAAATGTCAATAGAAACATTTTTCTTAATCATTTTTTTTTATTTTAACAAATAAGGTCATTTTTCGCCCATTTTAGAAAACAATAGCGAATTTGACAGATACCTAATGTCACCTGTCAATTTTGACATGGCATATTTCAAGTATTTTTGGAAGCAGAAGTGATTGTTGAAGTGAAGTTTTTTTCCGAGCAGAATATTAAAAAGAATTCCCATATGGATCCAACTTTATGGCAGACACTGTACATGAATTTTGTATTATAAAGTATCGATCCATTTTTAACAGAAGCTCCAGTCCCCACATAAACATCTGAAATGTTATCTTTAGAAGAGAGAATACCGTGGTCACTGTTTGATTAAGAGGATTAATTTATGAACAAAATCGAGAAGAGTTTACAAGGAAATTTCGAAAGCCTGGCCCCACAAGAGCCAATATTCGGTTGCTTGTTAACAAATCTCAACCTAGCGGAAATGTTAAGGATGAAGAACGTTCAAAAAGGCCATCCATATCTGTAGACACAGTGCAAGATGTTCAGCAAGCCATTGAACGACGCCCTTCTACATCAACTCGGAGAATCAGTCACGAGCTTGGTGTTCTACAACCCACGGTCTGGAAACTTTTACGTTTCACGTTAAAGAAACGTGCGTACCATATTCAGATACTTCATAAACTTGAAGCCGAAGACTGTGCAGCTTGTCAAGCAAGGTGTTACGATTTGCTTGAGGGAAAACTTAATGAATCACATTTTATTCAGTGACGAAGCAACGTTTCACATTTGCGGTCATGTACACAAACACAATTGCAGAGTATGGGCCAACGAACAACCACATTTGAATGGCAGAGAGATACATCTAAAGTTAATGTGTGGTTAGGATTTACAAGTAATAAACTTTATGGACCTTTTATGTTTTCAGAAGCTGCAATTCGAGGTAACAATTATCTATATATGTTGCAACAGTTTTTGGAGTCTCAATTAGTTGATGACGGTATTATTGACACCGTTGTGTATCAGCAGGATGGGGCACTCGCCCATTTTGCAAACATTGTTCGCGATTACCTAAACGAAACCTATCTGGGTAGATCGATAGGCCGAGGATCACAACGACTTTGGACACTGCGTTCACCAGACTTAACGCCATTGGATTTTTTGTTTGGGGGTTCATCAAATCTCAGGTGTACGAAACTAAAGTTAACGATCTACACCACCTGAAAAATCGCATTAGAATGGCGGCAGAAAACATTACATCGGATACGCTGCTGAAAGTTTTTCGGCCTACGTTAGACCGTTGGCAGCAATGTTTCGAAATGGAAAGCAATCGAAATTAATACAATTGAATTGTATTAATTATTTTTAAGTTGTTTTAATTGGTTTAATAAAATTTATTTTGAAATTGTAACTGTCTTTCACTAAAATGAATCGAGACTTTATAATCACGGTGTACAATATACCATTCTTTTAATTTTATGCCTACACTACAAGGGAACCAACAGCTAAGGTCATTGTCTATCATCTAAGATGCAACAGAAATATACACCATCACTCAACCCATAGTTGAGAGGTGGCGAAATTTTCTAATTAGAAAAGAGCCCGGTGTGGGACTCGAACCCAAGACCTTTAGAACACAATTAATGCACTGACACCACTCGTCCACCGCCGGTTCCTTACACATTTTTTGTAAATCCAGGATAGTTATAAATATGACACATTAATTTGAGACAGTAATAAATGTGAGAAATAGAAATACGGAACTCGTCTTTTAGAGGTAGTATTTATGCTTTGATTTACTTATGTTTTTTAAAGATTTACACGCTGGTAAAAGATAATATTCTACATAATACTATATTTTTTTTCAGCAGATACTATTTAGTAAACTAAATTAAACTGGATTGTTATTAGTAGTAATTTAATGTTTCTACTCATAAATATTAAACATGCTTTCATATTAAAAATTATTTTCTCATTAAACTGATTTTTATATAGTCAGGAATTTCAGAAGGTATAGATGAGCACGCACGCTTTACACTTTCTTACTGTAAAATATTTAGGGATATTCTTTATATGACTAATTGACTATAATAAATGAATTTACATTAGCTGTTAAATAATCAGCTAATGGCACCGCTTATGACATACTACAGTACTTCATGGACGTTATTATCTGATTAATCAATGCAATTTCCTCACTACTCATCTTACTCGCTGAACTAATCAATTAATGTAAATATTTATACAAGGTAGGCTAACGGAACAGTTACATTACATAAACGTACCCAATTCCATTTCGTTTTATACGGAAAACCCATTATAAATCCTTAAAATTTTATTAATATATATGGAAATTATGCTTAACTTATACACTGTAAAAAATAATGTTTGCCTTCAAACTCATCAGGCGTTTAACAATTTTTTGAGTAAAATCACTTTCATTTGAACCAAAGCAAAATATATTGCGTCAAAAAAACCATTTTTCTTGAATAAAAATATCTACTCGGTAAGGAAAAACTGCTGAAACATTTATCTGAAAGTTTTTAAGTTTAAGCGTAATAAAAACATTATTTGATCGAATATAAAAATATATTTGAAGCAAAGTCTGTATGCAGATGGCTTAATATTCAAAATTGTTTGAAACAAACACTTTATTTTAAAGAGGTATTAATGAAACTTCTGGTACGTTTGATTTTAAATGTTTCATAGTATTGCTTCAACCGACTACAGTTTCTTGGGGCAAGAATCTAGTGAGATTGTAGCAGAAGTCTCATTTACTTGCGGAAGAATTAAAAATACTTGACTAGAATTCAAGTGTATTTACTCTCTCACTTTTATTGAATGATAATTTAATTCTTCTAGTGAAGCCATGGTAGCTCAGTGGGTATGGCACTTGACTACCAATCTTATGGTCCTGGGTTTGAATCCCAGGGATAATACATTGGAATTTTTAAAATATCTAAGGCTTCCAGGTCGACTCAGCCTGTGAAAATGAGTACCTGGGAAATCATTTCCTGGGGTAATAATAGGCGGTCGGTGCGTAAAGCTAGCCACTTTACCACACAAACATAAAAATTGTTTTCGTGAATTGATGTGACATTTACTGTAAAAGTTATTATTATTTTAGTCAACTGATATTTTGTTTCATTCAAACTGTACATTATCTTATCCCTTTAATCATCTAAAAATTTAGTTTGAGAGAAATGTTTAATTTATTTATATAAAATAAGAACTATTATTTTATTAAAAGCCTTAATGGCTTCATACTAATTTAGGTTTTTGTTACATTAAATTATCTTTTTGCTCGTGTCAAGAACTATGGACTTGGCTCAAACTAATCAGTCTCTTCACCCAAGAAACTTTCATTTAGATTAAACAAAATTGTCAAACGTAGAGGGCGGTAGACTCAAGTACTTAGTAAAGACACTAAATAATAAAGTACCGCAAACCTCCGCCATTTGTGGGCAAAAATGTGGCGCCAAATTTGAATTGTTGATGCTAAATAAAAACTCAATTTTGTACTATATTCTTAAAAGAGCACAACTGTATCAACATGCGTTAATAATTAAACCGCAGATAGTAAGGCAATTAATTAAAACAACCAAGCATTGTGTTCAGTATTTATTGTTGTTTTACTAAGGCACGGATTGCAATGCTGCGACTACTTTTTAAATTAGACCTGGTGGCCCCTTTGTCCAAATCGGCCAAAACAAAATATAATCTACTTCGTATAAAAATAGAAATTATATTATCTAATATATTATGACAATTTGGTATGTCGGGAGTATCAAATTTCGTCTTAATAATTTCTTTGAACTCATTTAATGATAAATGATTTTGTAGCAATGAATTCGTACATTCACGGAAGTACAGTTCAATGTTTTTAATGTATTGATACAAATCTTTTCACTTTATATAAAATTGAGCCAAGTAAATAGTATAGGCTTGACTCTAAAGATTCGTTTAAATCCTCAACAGAATAATTTTTGATAAGGCTCTGAATGTCTGCATCTGAAATGGAGTGTTCCGCATCGTTTTTATGTACTTCCGTTTTGTTTAACTCATTGCAGTAATTAACTAAATGTGAGGAGTCTACATCTTGGTAATTACTTTTGGAAACATTAGTTTCAAACTGTGACAAACACAGTAATCTTAGCGATACTTGGAATATATGTGCGTCAGGTATTGGTTGTCGAGAACGTATAGATGAGAAACAATTTTCTAACGTATCCTGTGTGAAGCGTCCTAACATGATATATTGAAAATGGTCTTCTTCTAAATATATTTTATGAACATCCAAAGCGGTTTGAGTGGAAAGAACAATTCCGGTTTGGAAGGGCATCCATTTTCCATTTACTGACACAACAGAACAATTTCCTGCATAGAATTCAAACTATGTATGGCGTCTTCATAGTTTTCCTTATTATAGGTGCAAAAGTGTGCTGTCGAGCTGTCATTAATTTAAACCAGTAATACACTTTAGACAAGAACCAAGCAGTTGTCCTATGTTTAGCATCAATTTTACCTTGTGAAATATAATGCAGTATTGCAGCAGATACAGCATGATTTAGCAAAGCCACACTAAGTGCAACATTCATTGTGTCAAAGTGCGATGGCTCTAACACACTTTTCTTTAAACGAGGGCTTAACTTTAGCACGTCGTTGCTTTCGAGCTTAAAAAGTTGTTTAATTGGTTCAATGCAAATCATGTTTGATGGCAAGTTATATTTTTGGACTATTGAATCTTCTAATATAAATTGATGTCCCTTCCTGAGCGCTGAAGCCAAATTTTTAAAAACATGCACAGGATCGGCCATGAAAAATAATTTCTCATTTGGAATGCATGGATGTTTAACAAAATTCGAAATCTTACTAAACCTTGATGCAACAATATTTAGCTTTTTCCACATGCTACGATTTTGTCCTACCATATCAGAAATTACAAATTTTACAGTGATACCGACAGCATATGATTTCTGGAGTATTTGAGTAACTCTATTGTACAGTTCAGAGGCACAAAATGAATTGCCTGTGAACTCGTAGCACACAATCTGCTTCCATCGAGTCGACAATCCTCCCAACATTATCACAAGAGCATGAGTTGCTAGTTCATTTGAGTTTTCAACACCCCCTGATGCATTCATGGTAGGCCTGCCAACCACCTGGCAAAGCGTGTTATCATATTGCAGACCTGGTGTTATCGCCATCTCATCCAACATAAGAGTTGCGTGTTACTCCTGTGGTTGAAATGTCTCCACCTTCAAAAAAAGGACATTTTATTAGTCACTTCAACAATAGTACCAAAGTACTTATTTCTATTTACTAAACCTGCACCAATACTAACTTTCAGTTTTAACATGTCAAAAACTTGGTCCAGTTTAAGTTGGCTTTAAATCTCAAGTTCCTTATTCGGTGTTGTAAAGTGCGGATGCTTGGATATGGTAGGTTTTGTTTTCGAATTTCTTCATAGCCCTTGGAACCACAAGCCAAATATAAGCGAAGTGCCCTTGTGATGGTATCCTCCCACCACGAGGATCCACGGCTATTATGTTTCTCGAGGTATACCAGCTGATCTTCATTAAAAACCTGATCCAAGTTTGTTGAGCTCTTTTCTTGCAACTTCTTTTCATATTTGCTGCACTTTGCAAGGGCTGCCTTCAACCGTTGTCTGAGTTCTTTGATAGTTTGAATATTGTCTACTTTTGTTTGTTTGTTTGTGTTTGGGCGAGGATTCAGGATGGCGGAGCATCCGTCGTACCTCATGGCACCGATTGCTATGATCATTTGGCCGACCCTACTAGAATTTAGCCGAATCTGGGGGAATTCCACCCCCAGTAGGGATCTTTATCGTGACAAACATCGCATTGACACGGGACCTACAGTTTTACTTCCTCTCCGAAAAGAAGGCGTTTTAAATTTTTCTCCGCTATGAAAAATTACCAGCTCGGCCGGGGATCGAACCTGCGATCTTTGGATTATGAAGCAAACATGCAAACCACTAATCCACCGAGACTGGCTTATTGTCTACTTCTCGCTCAATTTCATCAAAGCTAACCTCGAGATTGTCTTCATGAATATATCCATGTACTATTTCTTCATTAACACTACTACTTGGAGCGTCAGTAGCGTCACATTTTCGCCTTTTGTGGTTGACAACCAGATCAGGGTGTGCATTTGGAGTTAGTTTTTTCATGCGATCTGCTCTTGATTGTTCAAATTGGGATTCAGAAAAATGCACCTTAAGTAAGTAAGTGTTATAACATGTTGTGATCTGCTGTTACATATGTACTTACCTCACAAATCTTCGCATTTACCGGCACATTGTCTTGATTAATGTCACATAACCACTTTTTTCTTCTGTCTGCATTCCTTTCACCACTGGGAAATGCAAATAAACGGAAACCTTTGGCGGCACTGTTTTTGCAATTGATAATACAACAACCAGGCATAATTACACACTATCTTGCCAACGGTGGGTTTAGATACAATGATGTCGCACGCTTAACACTACGTTTTCAAACGATTTGACAAGTGATTTGACATTAGGCGAACATTTTTGGGCAAAAGTAGCGCTTTCTCTCTCGCACTCATTGGCCTTATGGTTTGCGGTACTTAAATGAATGTGGTTTGACATTAGGAGTCATTTTTTACAGTGCAATAGTATCAACTAATACATACAATTCTTGATCATAAAGAATGTCTAGTATGAAGAGAAAATGAATCAAACATATTCAAAGTTAATTAAATATAACTTTAATGCAGATTTTATTGATAAGGATTCATGATATTAAGAAAGAAGATATGGATCACATCAATAATGATATGAAGATGACGCGTGTCCAAAATAAAAAGCGTTCAATTTAATTTAAAAGGTTCAAAAGACTACGTTAAGACTATTTAAAGACTAGTTTAAACATAAAGATATTAGAAAAATGATGAAACTGTATTTCTCGGAATAGGAGTCATGGTACAGTCTTTAGCAAATGTCTTGTCCCGAGTAAGAGCAATCGGAATACCCCTTATATTGTGTATGAAAGAGACCAAATTAGACAAAGATGAACAACTACCTGGCCAAGATATTTAAAATTTTTAAAGTTTGTTTTGAAAACCGGCTTGTAAATCTATTGTTCCTCATTCTATTCAAAATTTCTTTGACACACTTTATAAAATAGCCTTTTTAAATAGAAGCACCTACTAGTTACCCAAAGTTGTATAGGGTATTTATGTTTTATTCTTTACCTTCTTATTACCTTTATTCTTAAAAATAACTAAAGTGTGAGTGAGTGAATCTACTGAACCTAGTTTGCTCCCGTTAATATGTGTAGAAATTCTTATCAGCATTAAAATAAAAAACTTTTACTTCTGCAATTTTATATTAAAAGTGTCTTGATTAGATGATCGGAGTAATTCAAACCTTAAACTTGCTTTAATTTGCTCGCTAGATTTAGAAATTCATATTTAATTAGATAGTCACAACAAATGCATATTAAAATAGATTTAGTATGAAATACCTAAATAACTGTTATTTTCTACCTGCAACGTAAATTCATATATTTCAGAAAAAAACTGAAAAGACTTACTTTCCGCTTTAACGAATGAACGGTTATAATTTTATAATCTTTTCATTTGTTACGTTGCATTCTAACAAAACCAAAAATAAATATACATTTTAGTAAACGGAAAAGAAGCAATTTGTTCCGGTCCAGACCCTTGACCGAAGAAAGCCAAATTTCTAAGAATTCTACTAATTTAGGGTAGATGTTTGTTTATCGGTCCAGAATTCAGTTTGTTTCAGAGTGCAGTGTAGCAAGGTCAATAGAAGTGAATGTGTGAGATTGTGCTTTATTATTGTGTTAAAGGAATTAATCAGTAAGTGTTGGTTTGTGTGTAATGATTCTTTGTTAGCTTTGATTTGTAATTGTGCATGATTTCGTAAGTCAGTAGGGGCAGGTTAACTGAATGATGCAGATATTAATTAATAAGATGAATTCTTGAATTGCATAAATATGTTGCGAATGGTTTTGCTTTGTCAGTTAACGAGTCCCTAGGTGGTGTCATTTATTTTGAGTGTCCGTAGGAGTAGCGACCACCGTCGGTAGGGGTATGTTTACATACGACCTATGCGGACGGGTTCGAACTAATGGGGTAACGCTTTGCGTTTACCTGGCCTTTATTTTTAGGAATATTGGCGGCGAATGGTTAGCGTCTCATTCGCATATTTTGTTCTCTGTGCACAAAGTGATGGGATAACGCTTTGCGTTTATCTGGTCCTTGTTTTAAAGAACATTGACGGTGGATGGTTGCGTCTCATTCACATTTTGGTCCTTTGTGTACGGAGTGTTTTCAGTGTCGAACCAGGACCAACGCCAATGTAATGTTATTTTGCGTGACACCAATATTATTGTTTTTAACATGCAGTTGTATGGTGAATGTACATAAATGAGCTTACGTACAGAAACAAAAGTGTAGTTAATGCATGAGTCAATACTTACTGAGACGTGGTCTCATTTTGTTTATCTTTTATTGCAGAAACGGACCAGTCAACGCCCTAGGGAATAGCCATCCTCTTTTCCCCCTTTTTTTAAACAATTTAAACGATTTTAAGTTTATTACTCCTTATTGATAAGGTTAACTAATTTAGTTTGTAATTTCAGTTCAATATATTTCAGTTATTTGTCTCTTTTAAATTAATTACATGTGCTTTCATGGAATAGACTTGCAAACGTTTATTTAATTATGTGTTTTATTTATTTTATTATTATTATTGGTTTATTAGTTTCTTTAATCACTAAAACCCTCCCTTCTCTCTAACACATTCATGAATTGATAAGAAACTTTCGTTCGCCCTTTTTAAGGATTTGGAAATTTCAAACCTCCACTGACATAACCTTTTTACCCACTTCTTTTAAACTAAAACGGTAAAATTGAAGAAAGTGAAATATTTTTAAGCATTTTTGCATATGCCGTGGTCACAGTATATATAACAATCAGTAGGTTTAGTTGTGTGCGGCACCATTGATATTTGTAATCCACCTTCGAATACCACGCCTATAAACGAAGCAGTGCACCGGAGTTTCTCGGTCATCTCCTACGAATGTTGCCAGATAATATCCAGTAACGTATTCAATAAAATACGAAATAGAATTGTTTGAACCAACAAAACTAATTGACGCCTTTGAACAATTAGTTTGTTATTAACTGAACTTAAATTAACGTACATAATGGAATATTCATTTACAAAACGAAAGCTTTATTAATTATTTTTCAATATAATTATCTATTTACTACTTTTGAATGATTTAAAATTTCTGTTAACGTCTTTTAAAGTGTAATACACTCGCAGTCGAGCGTGTAAATCATATACTATATTATTATTATACTTAAAATTATTGCACGAATGTAGAAATATTAATGATTTGAAGATGGATAAAAGCGTTTTACCACATTTTCATTAACACAAATATCTCGGAAGTGTTGTTAAAAAAGTATTTCCCCAGATAAAATAAATTAAATAAAACTCATGTTTCGCATGTATGTACCGATAAACATTTTTTATCAAATAACCGCATATATATCGAATAAAGTTTTTTCTAATTTATCACAAGTTTGGTAATCTTTGTCAATTAAAACAAACTGCGTCGTTTTCTGATTCTGTGTTTGTTAATTCCGTAATAGGGACACTCGCACTGCACAATTCGAGTTATACGGGACTGGGTAATTTGATGTGCTCGGTCGAGTGTATGAAGTGTAACTGCTTTCTATGTGCTGCCGGCACATGTCAGCTTGTTGTGTGGTGGATGGTAACTATTTGCGAGAGTCACGTTACTGTATATTATTTATACTGTGCCGTGGTTGTGTTATATTCCGTGTTATTTGTGTTTTCTTCAGTTAAAGATTTTATTATTAAAAATACAGACCTGGAAATTGACATAGGTTCACCTAGAATATTGATATAATTTTTGAAATATTTTTGTTAAAACGTATCTTACCGTAAAACCACTAAAGACTTATTTACTAGACATTTTTATGTGTTCTCCTACCTTTTCAAAACATCTGCATGTTTGGTTCAATAGGTAATAACATTTGAAGATAAAAGTGAAAAGTTTTAAATGTTTGTAAATTCGAAATTGAAATAAGTTCACTAATTAAAACTCACCATTTATTAAACATTAAATTATCAAAACCAAAAAAGATCATTAATTTAATAATCAGTAGCACTACCATTATGGTTAATGATTTGAAAAATTCGATTGTTCATGCTTAAGACGAAATGCTTAAGCTCATTGATAGTGACATTACCAAAGCCTGCAAAATGGCTTTCCTAAGATCATTTATTTATTTTATTTATTTTATTTACTTTATTTATTTTATTTATTTTATATATTTTATTTATTTTATTTATTTTATTTATTTTATTTATTTTATTTATTTTATTTATTTTATTTATTTTATTTATTTTATTTATTTTATTTATTTTATTTATTTAATTTATTTAATTTATTTTATTTATTTAATTTATTTTATTTATTTAATTTATTTAATTTATTTAATTTATTTTATTTATTTTATATATTTTGGGAACCCAACAGTTTTACCCAATTATAGGGTTCCACTAAATTACAAAAAAAGTAAATAAATTGAAGATAGCGGTCTAATATAATTATTAACACACATAAATTAAATAAGTGTTACAAATGAAATTATTAATAGAATACAATAATTTACATTTTGACAATAATGCGGATAAAATTAGAATCAGAATAGTATATTAGTATATTAGATACGTTTGTAATTTGTAAATTAGTTAATGTATATGCAGATAAGAATTAGTAATGATACGATCTAGCTTTGGTAAATATATAAATGTCACCCTGATTGCTTTAAGATGTTTTTAAACTGATTA
The DNA here is from genome assembly GCA_929113105.1 of Agrypnus murinus. Taxonomy (NCBI): domain Eukaryota; kingdom Metazoa; phylum Arthropoda; class Insecta; order Coleoptera; family Elateridae; genus Agrypnus; species Agrypnus murinus. The sequence goes on from OV816024.1 coordinate 112,968,361, forward strand.
AGAGATATAGTGAATATGTCCAGCTCTATCTTTCCCAACAGATCATTGAGTTCTACCGAGAAACGTGTAATTGGTGATTTACAGTGCGGAAAGGATCATTTCAACTGTAAATCTTTTGAACGATAATGTCCCACATGTTTTCCATTGGGTTAATGTGCGGAGAGCATGATGGCCAGTATAAGGTTGGGATTTGTGACGCTAGCAACCCTGCTCGTGTGTTCCGACACGGTAAGCAGGTGCCTATCCTGTTGAAAAATTACGTTTTCATGCTCATGATCCTCATAATAAGAAATTCACTTGCCATCCATGTCAACCGAAATGCCATCCGAAGCTTGTTTATTCCGTTAAAAGAAAGATGTTTGCCATTTCAACTGAAAACCTAATTGGACGAAACTAATATCACATATTTAATATTCCTTGTTGTTTAAATTAATAAAAAAGCTACTTTTAGATAATCTGGAGCGAAAAGAAAAAATTTAATTTTGACTGACCTGGGTTTCGTGATTATTGTCATAACTTATGAAAGAAATCATTGAGCTTTTAACGTAGAAACTTTGATTGTTGTTGCCTAATAATCTAGGCTGGGTTTAACGGAATAAACAAGCTTTGGATGGTAAGTCCTTTAACAAGGATGGCAAGTGAATTCCTTATTATGGGGATAATGAGCATGAAAACCTAATTTTTCAACAGGATAGATACCTGCTTACCTCTATCGGAACACAAGCACAATGTTTTTTTACATCTGAAATTATAGAGTTTACGTTAGGATATATTTCCCGCACTTTTTCCGCAACTCTATGCATTGCATGGGCAAGACAAGTTAAGTGGATCATTTTTTCGTAAAGAACTTGTAAACCTGCTCCAGCCTTGATCATGTACGGTGCCGTGTCGGTGACGATCAGGAGTACTTTGTTGTACTGTATGCCGTCCGGCCACAAAATAGCCATCGAATCATTAAACAATTTTGCCACAGAACAATGACTGGTGTTCTTGAAAACGTCCATTGCTAATAGATAGGATTTGGGATTTTTCTCCGAATCTAAAACGCCAATTATAACGTTAGCCACGTATCTGAAAACAAAAATTTGATTTTTATTTTATCGAACTACATAATTAGTCGGTTACAAACAATTAGCGCAAAACAGTTATTTAAAAAAAATGATATTTTAATCAAGCAAAAATATTGTTGTGATTAAATATGTAACTAACAAAATAGAAAATAAAACATCCGTAAATTGCTCTGCTGTCTTTAATTAGTTAAATTTTACTAACAAAACGAAGGAAATAAAGTTTCTACGCACCTTCCAGTAGTGTCAGTAGATTCGTCAATGGAAACCCATATGTAGTTATTCGCTACATGTTTTCTAATTGATTTTATGGTCTCTTTGTATAAACGAGGTAAATAATTTTTCCAGTGTGTAGACTCGTCGGGTATTGGCATTTTTGAAATTTCTTCCAGAAAATTACGAAATGATGAATGATTAATTTTACTTAACGGGATATCTGCAGCCACTAATGCACTACATAGTTTTTTATTAAATTCGATCAATTTGCTGGACTCACCGCGCGAATTATTAAGGGACCCCGGTAACAATGTTTGTTTTTTCAGTTCAGCGCAACACACTTTTGATGGTCGAACCGTGTTCAGATGTGGTGTAACTTGAAAGAGTTTCGTTGCAGTCACCTTATCGTCAGTTGTAAGAACACTGAATTCCAACATAACTTCGAAGTGTAACAGACACAGAGCGTACCCATCTTTACACTCTAAAATTTCAAACTGAAATGCAGTTTGCAATTTCTGAACTGTCTTAATTAAAAGATTACAAGATTAGTAAACAAAAGTACCGGCAAATTTTTCTATGAACAGGAAGTTGTCAAAGGGTCTTTGGAATTTCCTAATACCTATTTATCACAATACCGCAGGATGTAAGTATTTAAATTTTAGTTGAAACTTTTTCTTTCTTAGAAAATATTAGCAAGTACACAGATGGTTAAGGCAGTAAAATATTTTAAAGCCTAGTATTTACCAATAAGCTTAAATTATGGGCTTCCCGTAGACTCAGCTAAGCCGCCCTTGATTGGTTGTCTAAAATGCTAAAATTATTTAAAAAATATTAGAAATTTCATAATTAAAGCATGTAAAACGTTCAAAATGTGGTAAAATATACACACTCGTTCAAAAATGATAAAATATGCATGCATTTATAAAAAACACCTAAATATGCATTTATATGCACTTTCAAATTGACATATGTGATTCATACGAGTATGTGGCTTAAACATGTAGAAATATAACTCTGCATATGTTTGCTATAAGCAGATGCTATAAGCAGATAAAACATGCAAATGCATAGAAATCCTATACCTAATAATGACATTACTTGTCGAAACAATTGTCGGGTTATAAAATATTTAATAAACCTTTTAATAATCATTTTAATTTTATTTTATTATAACGATGTAAATCTTCATTTTCCCAATTAACATTTAAAAACAGTCTCTGGCGAGACTAAATTATCGATGATTTGTTTTATAAAGCAACATAATGTGATATATCGTGCATAGGGCAGTTTAACGTGCCCTTTAAATAAAAGAAACATTAAATTATCTACGAAGCAATTTAGAAGAGCTTCTATTATAACGGGATAGCGTGTTGTTATTCTAAAGGGTGTTTTATGAGTATATCTGGTTTAATATGCGTCCCTTTCAAGAATGGTTCGATTTTTTTTGTAAAACTTTTTTGATGAATTACCCTTTCTCTGCCTATCGTAGATATTTAAGAAACCTGCAAAGTTACAATTAGAGGTAATATCCACCAAAAACTTTTTAATATATTGGTTCTTCATCCCCATAAGCATCGTACTGAGAGAACCATGTTAATGTTAAACAGATGTTCGAAAAATCGGAACTTAGATATGAAATATTTATGTTATGTTTTATATTACACTAGCAGCCCGTCCCGGCTTCGCACGGGTGGACATTTATTTTTAAACATTTTGGGATAAACGTAGAGTAAATGTATCTTTATGCAGGACATAAGTAGTTTTTTTTCAAATTACTATTTATATTTTTCTTATAAAGTCGAAATACCTATTTCTTATATGTACACGCCCCTTTCCCGCACTTCGGTGCCCCCTCCCTCGCCGTGTTGGCCGCTGCTCTGCGTGGGGACACACCGGCCACGGCGCGGCGGCGTTTATTTTACTATTAGTATTTTGTTTAGATTGACATTTTTAAATTCGTAATATCTTTTGTATGGAATGTCCTATTTGAATGATTCAAAAAGTAATCTACAGGTATTGAAACAGTCTTGAATACAAAATGATTTATTTGGATAAGGATTAATAAAAAGGTATGGATAACATGGTCTGATTTTGTTACTACTTAGAAATTTCAATCTACTAATTCATATATAATGAGTTGCCTATGTGATCTGGTTTCCTTTTTGAAGGATATTTGTAGTGACAATTTCTGGTATTATTGGTTGGTGTGTTATCTATTTCATCAACTCCTTCACATTTCCGGTTCTTTTTTTTGTTCGAGACACCCTTTTCTACTGCTTTTGGATTTGATACATATATTTTCGCAAGCTTTTGCGTTTCTCTCTAAGAGAATTATTAAACCTCTGAAAATTGTGCAACTCCATGGAAATTTGAGTGAATTTGATTCTTTGTGATAATTTTGGTGTCTGAAATTGCCAAAATCTGAAGTATATCCGTCAAAAACAGTATCACCATTTGGCAGCATGCTAACGTTAGGCAAAGATTGTATTTCGCTTTATTTCTCTTTTGTGTTACTTCCGTTATGTGATATTTGATGCCTTTAGCTATAGTGCTTGATCCCATTTATGTTTGGGGTTTACCAGCAAAGAAACTTTAGGAAGAGATTGATTCCCAGTCTTTACCTATTCGATTTGCCGTTAAACTAGATGAATACGGAATGTCTTTGATGTATTAATTATTGAATCTGAGTGATTAGTTTCTACATCGATTTGCATAGATTAGGATTTGCTTACTTAGTTGGGCTTCTGCGAAATATTACCTTCTGCAAATATTGACTAGGATAAAAACTCATACTCACTAGAGATTCAACATTCGAGTATTTGAACATACTTACTAAAGATAATATAATTATAGTTTAGTAATTTTTCTTTTAACCTCTTCTGTCCTGTTGACTATTGAGTTCGAGGTGGAGTCAGCCGAAGGAGGTAAGAGGGGGGTGTCAGAGAGGGAGATAAGCCAGGAGAAGGGAGGTAATCTTGTGGAAAAGATAAGTTGGTGGGGGGGGGGTAAGCTGGAAAAAGGAGTAAGAGGGCGGTAACTAAGGGAGGAAGGGAGGGTAAGATGGAGGTGTTTGTTAAATAATGCGTTTAAAAGTTCGTTTGAATTCTCATCATTACCATTCGATAAGCTTAGTATTTTCAACTGGTTTTGTTTGATCGCGTTTATTTAATAAATATTAATATTAACTGATCACGCTTGGAAATGCGAAAGGTTGTAATCACAGAACGAGCGTTATATATAAGGAAATTCTTCAATAAATTAGCATTTCGACAGTCATATTTTGACGGGGTTTCCCTAGTTATGATGTAATTACTACTAAGTAAACAAATAAAGAAATATTTTTTTAGTTTATGTAAATGAGTGTTTAGTTAAGTGTTTAGTAATACCAAGCCACATACAGTGGTGCAGAACGGTTTTTTGCGTTTTTTTATAAACGTAAATCTTGATATCTCAAGAACGGTTAATCCTAGAGACCTGCGATACAAACCATTGTACTGTTTGTTTTTAGTCTAAACATAATTTTCGTAGGATGCTTACTTGTGTATAATTTAACCCAGAAGTTTAATAACGTTGTTCAAAAATTTCCCCTTCTTAAGGGGCCGTATTTCCAGATAAAGGTGAAGTCTTAGGACTGATTTTGTATTAAGCACTAAAATAAAATAAGTTTACTCAACTATACTAATGGAGATGGTAATGTATTTTTGGTTTAATAACCGACCGAGTTTTATGGTTATTTACAAGATTTATTAACAGTTTGTTACGTACTAATTTCGTAGCACCCTGTATAGCTATGCTTTTGCGTTAGTTTGTATAGCGTTTAGGAATTTTTGCATTCTCTCTCCTTTTAGTTGCCATTTTGTTTTGGAACTAACTTCCTCTTGATTAGAGATTTTGTCACTTCGTTTTGATCGCTCGTGTGAAGAACATTCTTTAAAGAATATTTAGTGGACATCGCCGTTTAATTAACCTCTTCCCTTATGTTGTGAGTTGGGAATAGCATTGGTGCAGATCTGTGTTTAATTTGTGGCGTTGATTTCTAAGTTGATTGGAACTTTTTGGGGGATTTTCCCATAGTTCTTTTTAGAGGTTATAGAAGCGCACGCTCTCGTAAGTGTTTATAGGTTAACTTTTCTATCATTCAGTCTCTTATACTTAATTCTTTTGATAGGTTTCGATATATAATCGTCGTTAGCAGCATATGGAGGCGATATAATTATCTCTTAAGGTCACACTACACCGAAGGTATTTATAAAATGTTTGCTTCGTACATTCTGGTAATTTGATTTTGTTTGTTACAGACCTTTTTTCTTTTCCTTTAATAAATATTACGTTAACTTCATACACTACGTTGTATATTTGGGTTGTTAAAAGACCTTTACGCAGACATGGTTGCTGTTGTCTCGTTGGATCACGCTACGTTCGACCTGGTTGGTGACGTTCCTCTTCAGTTCGAAGAACATACATCTGTATCGTGAGTCAGTTATATTGTAGCAACTATTTACAACAACAATGACGTCCGACAACCCTTATTGTATATAAAACATTTCTGTATAATTGTATATTATAATTTTATGTGTTAAATGGTTTTTCCCCAGTGTGCGTGTAGCACTTCTATCTAGTATCTGTTTCATATATATAATTTTATCACATGTTACTTATTTTATTACTTTGTTAGAAATATTTGCGAGTGATTACGTTTGACATTGCTCCGTATTGAATTGGTTAAACAATTAAAATCTGACGGTTAATGATTGCGCAATCTACATCACAGGTATTCGCGTTAATTTATCGTGCCAGTTACGTTTTTGAGACTTGAAGTCAAGTCAGATCTAGAGTAAATAAATCGCTCGCATCAATCCTTAACCAGATCAAATTTGTAAATAGAAATCAATAACTTGCATTTAATTTTGCCAAAGCTAGTTGTCCTTGATTAAAATATAACCATACTTGATTGATTTATGTTAATTGATTTACCTGATAATTTGTTTAGTTGTTAATACTACTCTTAATACTAACTACATCTCTTACTTGACGACTTATTATTTATATGTTTGGTATTTGGGATTTATACTTTCAGCTATCGAGGAGCCATTATTGGGAAAAGTCGACCACATTGGTAGTAGTCGCAAATGTGTTGTTCTTTTCAGATTTTGTCGGCCAATACTGTAGCTATTTTAGACGATTCTTGGCGCCCATTACAGAAGACCTTTAGTGAGACCCACGACCTCGCACTAGTTAAAGGTTGTTACCGTTTCCCAATAAGCAGTCCCCATTTTGTGGGTAACAAGTTTTCAACTGAGCATAACTCTGTTCTCAGGCTAATATCAAATACAAGATTTTTACCTCAGTTTGCAATCATATTGTAACGTTCTTTTTAAAATAATAACAAAAGTGCTGGTTAAATCGTCTATTAATAAGAAATATTTATTTACAAACAGTAATGAATACACTATAAATTAACGCTATGATTATAAACCATTAAAAACTATTATTTACAGACTATGAATTTCTAATACAACATTTATCTTTACATTCACTATTTATTTTGTAATACACAGTTAATGACTTGCTGTTGACTGCCTCTTTTCTCCGCGAAGCCGACTTTATACCCTCCTATAAACGTTCCAGAAGTCGCCCGAACATACCATGTATTTCTAGAATACACCAGAAGGCCGTGCGTCTACGCCGCGGCTCTGGAATGTTCCACAGCCCGTTGACGGCCAGACGAGGCTTTGCACTCGTTACACTGCCCCCCTCTTCAAGTCTGTTCTGTCCCAGAATAAGTTTATTCCCTGGTTTCTGTAGAAAGGGTCGTGACGATATCGACAGTCTTCACCTCGACTACACGTTCCATTACGGTAGAAGTAACAGTCTACACTCTTCGTTGGCCTTAATGCGGGCTGTGGGTCAAAACTGCAGACGAAGATCTTGACGTCCGTACCTCTAAAGACGACTTCCAGCATGTTTCTAACGATTCTCCAATCCAGCTGGTCCCGCCCATAGCCGAGTTTGGGAACTGCCAATTTGTTAATACCCCTGGTAAGCAACTCGATCCTCAAATTCCATAATGCCCTCCACAAGTCGGCGTAACTCGGTTTCTGGTAGTAAAACTGCTTGGTTACCAAGTAGTAAATGGATCAGGCAAGCGTAAGGATTTACCAACAGAGGGATTTTGTTCTCGAAGTTCATTCAGCCGTCCAAATTTATTTCTAAACACTATTGCGATCCCCCTGGACATACGGAGATCCTCGGAGACACAGTGGGCAATGGAATAATCACCAGGGACCTGGAAGAGATCTTGTTGCATCTCAGTCGTGACTCCAAATCGCGCTTTTCTAGTTCCAGAAAACGCAGCCATAAATTCTCTAAAGGTTGGCTGATCATCTTCAGGCCTTACGGTATTGATAGCCACCTCAGCCTCATCTTCCCGATCCGGGACTGCGTCATTATTTCCCTCATAGTGCGCCAGACGATTGGAGTGTACCACCTTTGATTTCCCCCTTGGCAATTTCTGGATGCGATAAATCAAGTCATTTATTCGTTTCTTCACCTGGTATGGACCCTCCCAATTCCGCTGTAACTTTGGAGAATAGCCACGACGCCTTTGCGAGTTGTATAACCAGACAAGCTCTCCAGGTTGAAACCCTCCTTCTTGGGCTCTCACATCGTACGTAGCCTTCATCCGGTCACTTCGCGATTCGACTATTATTTCGGGTTCGGTCGTGAATATCCTCCAACTTCTTCTTTAAGTTGATGACATAATCATTCCCGGCTACCTCCTGCTCTATAGGTGGAGACCCAAATTCCAGATCACACGGTAACCGTAACTCGCGTCCAAACATCACAGACGCTGGTGACTGACCGGTTGTTTCGTGGACCGATGCACGATAAGCCATCAGGAATAGATGCAGGTATTGGTCCCAGTCTCGTTGATGATCGGAGACGACCTTGGCCAAATATTTGCCCATTGTCCGATTCATGCGTTCTACCATTCCATCGGACTGCGGATGTAACGGTGTGGTCCGAGTCTTGCGAATGCCCAACAATCGACAGACTTCTCCAAAGAGTACAGACTCAAAATTGCGGCCTTGATCCGAATGCAGCTCCATGGGCACTCCGAAGCGACTGAAAAACTCTTTGACTAGTACGTCAGCAACAGTCGCAGCTTCCTGGTTTGGTAGGGCATATGCTTCTGGCCATTTGGTAAAATAGTCCATTGCCACTAATATGTATTTATTCCCAACGTCGGTTTCGGGAAATGGTCCGGCAATATCTATGGCTATTCTTTCCAGAGGACTACCCACATTGTACTGCCTCATAGGTGCTCTTCGTTTCCCCAAGGGTCCGTTACCAGTGGCACATAGTTCACATTTCCGGCACCACTCCTTCACGTCTTCTTTACAGTTGACCCAATAAAAACGCTCCCTAACTTTCTCCAAAGTCTTTTTCACACCGAAGTGTCCTCCTGAGGCACCGTCATGGAGATGTCGCAATACTGTAGCCACTCGGCTTCTTGGAACAACGAACTGAGACCTAATGGTGGTGCCATCTTCACTCTCCAGTACTCGCTTCAGGAGATCGTCTTCCACCTTCAAGGACTCCCATTGGGCCCAATATGCTTTGAGCGTTCTGAAAGGGCTGACGGCTTCCCAGGTAGGCCTTTCTCCCACGCGCTTCCATTCCAGTACCATTTTTAGTTCGGGATCAGCCTCCTGCTGTCGTTGCAATTCTTCCGGCAACCAATTGTCGTTGACGATGGTAGTCCTTAATACTTGGCAAACCCTCTCTTCCAAACGAGAGCAATGACGGCAATCCGTTGGACAGGGTCTTCTTGAAAGAGCATCGGCATTTCGATGACTAGTGCCCGCTCGATGTTCGGTGTCAAAGTCGTATCCTTGTAATCGTTCGATCCACCTTGCGACCTGGCCTTCAGGATTACGGAATTGTAGAAGCCATTTCAACGCTGCATGGTCCGTCCTCAATAAAAACTTCCGTCCGTACAAGTATTTGTAAAAGTGCTCAACGGACTTCACGACGGCCAATAGTTCTTTTCTGGTCACACAATAATTCCTTTCGGCTTTAGACAAAACCTTACTAAAATAGCCGATGACCTTTTCTTGTCCATCCTGTATCTGAGAAAGTACACCCCCAATGGCCAGATTACTTGCATCTGTGTCAAGTATGAATTTCCCTTCTGTCCGTGGATAGCTCAATATTGGTGCGGTTGTCAGGGCACGCTTCAGCTGTTGGAAAGCTGTTTCACACTCTCCGCTCCAAACATACTCGCGTCCATCTTCAGTTAGCCTTGTCAGAGGCTTCGCTATATTGGCAAACCCAGGAACGAAACGCCTATAGTAGGTACATAACCCAAGAAAACTACGAACTTGGTGTTTATCTTTCGGTGTTGGCCACTCTTGAACTGCACGAATCTTATCGGGGTCGGCTGCCACTCCATTTTGTGATACTACGTGCCCGAGATATTTCACTTCCTTTCTGAATATGTGGCACTTTTTCGGACTCAGTTTCAGATTGGCTCCACGTAGTCTTCGGAACACTTCCTCTAGGTTTTTCAAATGTTCGTTGAATGATTTTCCGACTACAATCACATCATCTAGGTATACCAGGCAGGTCTGCCACGACAGCCCTCTCAGAATGGTCTCCATTAGATGCTCAAAGGTGGCCGGAGCGTTACATAGACCGAAAGGCATAACTGTAAACTGCCATAGTCCGGAACCAATAGTGAACGCGGTCTTCTCCCGGTCTTCAGGTTCCATTTCAACTTGTCAATAACCACTCTTCAAGTCCAAAGTCGAAAACCATCGTGAACCAGACAGGGTATCTAACGTGTCGTCGATGCGTGGTAAGGGATAGCTGTCTTTCTTGGTCACGTTATTGAGCTGCCGATAGTCCACACAAAATCTCGTTGACCCGTCCTTCTTACTGACCAGGACCACCGGTGATGCCCATGGACTGCTGGATGGCTCGATGACCCCTTGTTCTTCCATATCAGTAATAATCTTTTCGGCTTCTGCTCGCCTTGCTAGAGGTAGACGTCTCGGCTGCTGACGGACAGGCATAGAGTTGCCTGTATTGATTTTATGTTTTACTATATTTGTTCGTCCCTTCTGGCTATCGTCAAGAGCGAAGATATCTTGGTATCGGTGAACCAAACCCTGTACCTCTTTCACTTCCGTTCTGTTAAGGTCTTCGCACGAACTAGTAACCATACCCACTAATTTTCCACCATGGTCTTTGGGCACTGGTTTTGGAACATCAGCCATACACCTGGCTACTCGAAATACTGGCACACACTGTCCCACAAGGGTACTCTTCTTCAATGTCACCGGATCCACATTAACGTTCATAATTCTCACCGGTACTCTCTTTCCAACCTTGATCAGCGCTTTTCCCACCAGTATGCCACTATGGATCTTCTTATCACAAACAGGCTCCATCATTCGCACACATCCTACCCGAAGATCTCCATCCAAACCCGCCTCGACAACCATCTCGCTTTGACCCGGCAATATCACATCTTCAGTCAGCAAAACCCTTACAACCGGATCTTCTCGTGGGTGCAACGGAAGTTCTTCGTTACCGACCTTCAAAACACCCTCTTTCAAATCCAACGTAAAACCAAATTTTCTCAGGAGGTCCATTCCCAAGATGAAGTCATCAGTGATATCGGCTACCAGCACCTCATGATCACGTTCTTCACTTCCAATGCCAATCTTCATCTTCACCACTCCGCGTGTTGGTATCACTTCACCTGTTGCTGTACGGAGTAGAGTAGTTGTTGGTAACAGCTTCATACTTGTTCGTAGAACGTTAGGGCGTATGATGGACTTTGTCGCCCCCGTATCAATGAGTAGTGGAACAGTACGATTAGCAATTTTCCCATCTACGAACAAACTGCTGGTACTATTGTTTGATGTTACGGCATGGATGGTGATCTTCGGGGCATCTCTACTCAAGGTCAACGTTCGCCCCCACTCGTCGACCTTCTTTAGTTTTCCGACTGCTGAACTTGTTTTGGTTTAGGGCAACGACGTCGTATGTGACCTTGTTCGCCGCAATTCCAACAACGAGGCCCTCGAACTTCTTGATGATTCTTCTTACGGCTTTCTTCCTTCCGAAGAACTCTCAGTACTAACTCCTCTAGGTGATCTTTAGAACCTTCTTCTTCCTCCACAACGGCCCGAACACGCCCGTGACCTCGGGACGCTTGTTTTGCAGCTTCAAATTCTAAGGCGTGAGCAAGCGCATCATCAGTTGTTCTTGGTCGTGCTAGCCTCAATGATTGTTGTGTTTCCCCGTCTCTTAACCCATCAATGAAGGTCTGCACAGCGAGCTGTCCCAGAAATGATTCGGGTGCCGTAGGGTACGCCAATCGGACAAGCCGCGCAACATCGGCTTCAAACTCCTGCAGGCTTTCTCCATTCTTCTGGATACGATTCTTCACTTGCGCGTGATACACTTGTTGAAGATGCGCGTCTCCATATCTCATCTCCAATCTAGACACTAACAATTGATAATCATTTTCCTGTCCTGCTGGGATTGTTTGCAGGACGTTCAACGCGTCTCCACGCAAAGCCACAGTTAAAGAAACGGCCTTTTCCTTGCCTGTCCATCCGTTGGCCCCAGCGGCCGCCTCAAGTTGTTTGTAGTAGGTGGACCAAGGTATCTTTCCATCGAACGTGGGTGGTTTTACTTTTATCCCTACGGCAAGAACCTTTTCTTCTTTAAATTGTTTCTTTACTTCATTAAACGGCCACTCAGAAGTTGAGGGAAACCGTAGTTGCCTCATTCTATCTTCCAGCATTTCGGTCATATCGTCTTTCTTAGTTGTTGGTGGTAATTGCATTTGGGATATTTTCTCTTCTACCATCTTTATTACCCTATCATGTTCCGCCAATCTACCTTCCAACAGTCCTAACGCGCTGGCATTCTCAAAAAATTCTTCGAAAACTTTATCTTCTAACGCTTTGACATTGTCCTGCAATTCTTCTTTAAGCCTTCTGGAATTTTCTTCAGATTTCCTGGAATTCTCCAGTATTTCTTCCTTTAGCATTCTAACATTTTCTTCGGACTTTCTAGAATTTTCCAAAACTTTTTCTTCCAATGCTTTAGTGTTTTCCATTAGTTTTCTAGAATTCTCTTCGGCCTTCCTAGAACTTTCCAGTAATTCCTCTTTTAACATTCTAGAATTCTCTTCCGACTTTCTAGAACTCTCTTCGTGCTTTTCCAATAGTTCTTCTTTTAGCATTCTAACATTATCTTCGGCTTTTCTAGAACTTTCTTCCAATTTACTTAACAACAAACTAGTATCAATTGCGGGTCCAGGTATCTCGAAGCGGTAATTTTCAGGATCTTCCTTCTGTTCTAAAAGCCATTCTCTTAGCCGTTTTATTAAAACTTCTTTCTTTCCATTACTATCCAAGTCCCTCTCGTCCAATTCCCGTTTTAAATCTATCACTAAGAGATCTTTTAATAGTTTCATCACCATTTTAATTGTTTGTTGAAATTAATTTTAACACTAAAAATTTATTCTCACAGCACTTTATTTAATTATTACGCGATTTTATTTATTTTAAAACACCACACCTGACAACACTGTAACGTTCTTTTTAAAATAATAACAAAAGTGCTGGTTAAATCGTCTATTAATAAGAAATATTTATTTACAAACAGTAATGAATACACTATAAATTAACGCTATGATTATAAACCATTAAAAACTATTATTTACAGACTATGAATTTCTAATACAACATTTATCTTTACATTCACTATTTATTTTGTAATACACAGTTAATGACTTGCTGTTGACTGCCTCTTTTCTCCGCGAAGCCGACTTTATACCCTCCTATAAACGTTCCAGAAGTCGCCCAAACATACCATGTATTTCTAGAATACACCAGAAGGCCGTGCGTCTACGCCGCGGCTCTGGAATGTTCCACAGCCCGTTGACGGCCAGACGAGGCTTTGCACTCGTTACAATATATTATTTACATTTCTACGTAATATAAAAATTCATTCGTGCTCATCGGATAAATTGAGGTTCAAAGTTAGAAAAAAATAGAAAAAAACTTCAAAAGCCCATACATACCAACGTAGTGAAGTTTCATATTTGAAATATTTGATAAAAAAATCTGTCCTAAGACTTTTTGCAAAAACGTTATTAAACTTCGAGGATAAATTACATCCATAAGTAACCATCCTACAAAAAATATGTTCAGATTAAGAAATATAGTCCGACATGTGTTAAGTACAATGGTTTGTACCGTAGGTCTCTAGGATCAACCGTTTTGAGATATCAAGATTTACGTTTATATCAAAGCACTGCAAAAAACGTCGTGCACCACGAAACAAACATTGCTGTCATATTTCAATAAAAAGAATAAAAATAAAATAATAGTGGTTTCAAACTACTAATACTTAGGGGTAATAACACACAAAAATTATTGTTTTCTGAAATGGTCGAGCGACCAATTTTTTTTCTTGACCACTTCATATGAATTGACCATGTCATGAAATAAATCTACAATAAACGAACAGGTAGCGAAGTTTGGAGGTGTATAGTTCTGACAAAGGTGCTAAAATATAGGCCTTAGCGAAAGCTTAAGGTATTCGAAATGAATATTGTTTTTGTCTCTTATCTAAAATATTTGAGAAATTCTTAGCTATTAGGATTTTTCTGAATTAAAAAATCTGTCTAGTTGATTGAATGCTCAAAGTATTAAAAAATTCCTTTTAATGGTTCTAAAAATTAATTCCATACAATGAAATCTTTTCAAGTGCATTTTCAGTTACTATATTCAAAAATTTTAAACTGTCACGTGAAAATTATAGTTCATTTTATTACAACCTTAAGAAATTGCAGTTGGCGTTGTTCCAACACTCTGATATGTTTAAATATTTTATTAAAAAGGGTCCATCCATACCATTCTAGGTCAAGAATTTAAAATTCATTATTAAAACATATTTTTCTGGATACAATCCATATACATAAATTTATATAAATGGTTAGAAAAAGCTGGTACGAAATAAAAATATAAAACTTAAAGTACGTACAATAGGCGAATCCACATAGTTAACCATAAAAACCAGACGCGGAAGTTGTAATATCACAACACTCATTCCCGCTCACTTCGTAATTTAAAATTAAAATTGGAATTAAATAGTAATATTCATAACTATGGGTAGCTACAAATTCAAGCCCTTAAATCACTGTCAAATTAGAGGGGTTATGGATAAAAAGTAAAATGCCTTATAACTAGAATGAAAATTAAATTTTCATATTTAATGTAATCCTAATTTTAGTATTTACTCAATATTGTAGATTGAATGAAATAATAGATATTGAAGATACAAGTATAAAAAGCCATTCTTTAAGGTCGAACGGTTTAACACATGTTAGATACGAGCGAGTGTCTTAAAGGATAGGAGGTGTAGTTCGAATCTTTCTAAGTGATTTGCAGACAAAAGTTTTCATTTGTTTAAGGATCTGTTAGTATTGAAAATTATTTTTAAAAACTGTAATCTTTCCAATCATATTGTTTAAAAAGACGTGAGTGCAGTGAAAAGAATTTTACATAATGTATCTTGCAACGTTTTATTTACGATCATAACGCTTTACTAGAGTATTCATTTATTTGATATTTTTTTAAATTTGTGACATGTATATCAGCGTGTTTTGGTTTTTACGTGCTAAGTTGTTTAGCAAACAGTTTGTAAAATACTCATAAATCATTTATCATACATCTGTTGTTGGACATTAGCGTGCAATAAAAATTTTATAACATTATACTTCAACCGTAAATACAAAGAATTAGTCATTTTCGTAATCACACCGGAATAAATAGATACGACCCGGGGCGAGATAAGATAAGAGTGCAAATTTCACGTTGCTAAGAATTCAGTGACGTACGCTAGAACCAACAGATATGCATTCCTGATTTTACATTTATTTTTAGTTCAAATCAGTTTGTTCCGCTACTGAATCTTTCTAGCACAATTATTGTCTATTTTATCATTTAGATTACAGCGTGGCCTTCGCGCAATTCTAGAAGCATTTTATATTTAGGCCCACGTGTTTTGTGATGACTCATTTCTTGTATTTATGGTTGAACTATAGTTCAATGAACGCTAAATTTTTATACGAAAATCAGTGTAAAAAGTAGTCACTTTTTGTATGTTTGTAGATAATTGATTTTTATTACCTTTTAATTGTCATCCTGGTACTAACAGTTACAATTTCACGAACTAGCTGTTTAATTTCCCGACATCTGTATTACAGTTTTGAATAAATCAAACGTAGCCGATAATTAATTAACATTGACATTTGATATGAATGCATGTGTAAACCTCAAACGTTTACAGAAGTAATGACACGTAAATTGTAAACATTGAACATATTGATTAAATGTTATGCATATTACAATACGTCATAATAAAATACCAAAATTTTTAAAAAGTATTTTTAATCTTTTTTTTATAAATATGCTGCTTGCTGCTGCTGCTCGTTTCATTATGAACCGCAGATGTAGTTTCATTATGATTCCTCATAATGAAACCACTATTTGATATATGTATTTTATTGTTATGGTTGTTATTATTAATTGAATTTTATATTAATTATATTAATTGAATATTATTAATTGAATTAATAATAAAACACGTATGGGAGTAGAAAAAATAATTTAGATAAGGATACTAAACTTTTAATGTAGATTGTAGATTAACGCTGTTTACAAAGTTTGAAGATATTACTTTTTGGTTATAAAAAATAAAATAATATATAAAAACAAAAAGGTCTTAAAAAACCTTTTTTACAACAGGATACGGCTTCTACTTAGTTGTCTGTCATCTGATAAAAATAGTTAATTGTTAAGCTTAATAACAGCATAGTCCTTGAGCTTTAAGCATGTTCCTTTCAAACAATACTTCTCGATTTTCAAGACATTCTGAGCCTAGTAGGGCCCACTGAACCAACCAGTTGGAGATTATGATTGTTCCAGTGGTTAAGAGCGGAGTATAATTCGAACATGTGGTGATTTTGAAATCACCCCCAATTCAGTCTTGCATATGGACAAATATGCATTGACACGTATTGAAGATGTAGTTAGTAAGTTACATTTGCTGCAACGAGGCAATATTATGAAGTCGGAATACATGGAGTTGTCTTTCTTCTTCACATTATCCTTATAACGCATGATGTAGATGTAGTTGTACCAAACATATTGCCAGGCTACGACAATCGACTGAAGACAGATGTACAGTATGGAGGTATCTATTAGCTGTACGTATACTGGCAGCGTTGAGTTTTAATTCTTTCCAACTATACTTATGAAATCTCTATATCAACAAAATCAAGGAGATTTTTTTTTAAATTGCCATTAAATCAACATGTTTTGGAAAATAATTGCGATAATGGTTCTCTAATTTTTATCGTATCTAACGCTGACTTATCCATTCATTAGGAACAAATTAAGGGAAAAAACGTGAACAATTCGATAACTGACATCAATAATGACATTAAAATGCTAACCAAGCGTTGTAGATTTGTAAAAACTTAAAGTTTCTCTACAGACTCTGGATTATTTTAAGAAATCTTGGGATCTTTCAATAGTATTAAGCATAAAGCACACTGATCCGGTCGGAATCGCCCAACATCAATCAGCATCCGTACGGAAAAATTCCGAAGCCGGGTCTCATAAGCACACTAGTCCCGAGTTTTGCCGATTGAGAATTTCGGAGAGGTGATTAAGTACATATATTTATGATAAACGCTTTATTAGTATTGTTTAAAAAATAGAGACGAGCTTTGAAGAAGATTTGTTATTACCTAACTAAAATAAAAATCTTGATAACAGCCTCTCCCCACAACAAAACTTGTTTTCTTAAAACTCTCACACTGATCATGCACTTTATTAGGGTCATACAATAATAAAATTCATTTGGTTCGTTTTATAATAATAAACAATATTACCTAAATACATTTTTGTCCAATAAACAATATAGTTAACATAAAAGCAGTTATTTCTATATCATAGCACAATGATGTTATTAGAAGAGAATTAATATTAATTAGTGTTAAAGCTATTGAAGTTTTTCTAAATAAATTAATATAGTATAGGTTGCAAATGCAAACTTTAATAATTTATTGGAAAAATATTTCTTATAATAATGCCCATAGCATGTAAAATAACGAACATTTGAAGTGTACTAATTTCTAAATTTCCGGAGGAGATAAGCACACTGACCCGGCTTGCATCGGCTCGGAAAGGATTTTTGCCGATGATTGCTCTCCAGAGCAATACCTCCGGGCATTCCGAAGGATGCGAATTGCTGGCCGGTTCCGGCCGGTCAAGTGTGCGCGCTCTCATATAAAAGCAGGTACCACATTCATCAGCATTTTTCCGATTCTATGCTGGCCGTTCCGGCCGGATCAGTGTGCTTTATGCTTTAGGATTTTCAAATCAGATGGATTCTAAACATTCTTAAGGAAAAATCACATAATGTTTAAAAGGATAGCTCCATTTGATCTAGATTCTAATGGCTAAATTATGTAATGGTTACTTACTAAAAGTCGAGAATCGAAATTCTAAAAAATTAGATTTAAAACTAAATAATTTTTTGCTTTTGTCTAGGTCTCTAGGATAACACATGATTGCGCATCTGGAGCTTCATCAGCACGTTTAACGTCAAGTAGTGTGTATTATTTACATTGTCAATCTAATATGCATTAAATTTTGTAAAAAATAATGTAAATGATAGTGGTAAGACACAACTAAATATATTCTACTAATATACTAGATAGTAATGTACAAAATAGGGTAATTACGGAACAAAGAAAACAAGTTAAATTTTATGGAAAAAGGAAAAGTAGTAAATACAATGCAGATAAATTTGTAGCGGTTAAAGATTATAGAGTACAGAATAAACCAATTGGATTAAAGGTATGCTAAAAAAGAAAATATGCTTCAAAAGTTATTTTGTACAATACCAACATTAGAAAAGACACGAGATAGGGACATTAGTTAATCAAGTAATAGATTATAATATATAGTAAGTATAATAAGTATTACTATTTAGTAGATAACTTGGAGAAAATTGAAATATTCCAGCAGTACTCTAATTATACATAATAATTATTGTTTTATGTTGCAGTCATTGTTTAATTTAATTTGACCTTAATTCCGTTGTTAATTTGATTCAGTTGTTTCTTACATGTATTATGTATTTTAGTTTGAACAGAATTGATAAAATGATAAAACATTGTTTATGTTTTATATAAGACGTGCAAAAAGTAGCGCACATTGGCTATAACTCCTCTAATAAAAGGCTCTCTTAAAAGAAATAAGTTTCATCCTTATAATAATAATAATAATAATAATAATAATAATTGCTACAACCCATAGCCTGGAAACCAGGCCCCCAGAAGCTATAAGCTTGTGCGGGAGGGGTAAGTAGGTATTCCGACACTTGAGCTGACCCCCTCTCCTTTTATGCAAATGACCCCGCGATTTAATTAATATTCAAATGAGGCGTGGTTTAATTAAATGCGCAAATTAAATTAATTGATCTAATTAAATTAAATTAATTCACGGTATCATTTACATATCTCATCTCTCATTTACATATATCATTTCTCATATGCATGCGCGAATTAAATTAATTGATCTAATTAAATTAAATTAAATTAATTCACGGTATCATTTGCATATCTCATCTCTCATTTACATAACTCATCTCTCATTTGTACACCTCACCTCTCTCATTTCTCATATGCATGCTCGAATTAAATTAATTCACGGTATCGTTTGCATATCTCATCTCTCATTTGCATTTATCATCTCCCATATGGATGCTCGAATTAAATTAATTCACGGTATCATTAGCATATCTCATCTCTCATTTACATTTATCATTTCTCATATGGATGCTCGAATTAAATTAATTCACGGTATCATTAGCATATCTCATCTCTCATTTACATTTATCATTTCTCATATGCATGCTCGAATTAAATTAATTCACGGTATCATTAGCATATCTCATGTTTCATTTACATTTCTCATCTCTCCTCTCCCATCTCTCTCTCATCTCTCATCTCTCTCTCATAAATTTATTTCAAAATAAATCTTATGTTGTCATTCCTAAATGATATTTAAATATAGATCTACACGTCATCATGTAATTCTACGAAAACAGTTTAACATGTATAAACATATCATTTCTCGATATTGTTTTTTACCTTAGTTCCCAGAATTTATTCTAAACATACGTGTAATATAATTAACATGTAGAAACATCTAAAGGTTACTGTCGCCATGTAATTATTATCATAGCATCTTTTCATTTACAATTATCTAGTAAAAAAAATATATTGTTTCATACGACTGACAAACATTCCTTAAAAATGCTTTCAACCATAAATAAACAAAATGTTCTTACAAATGACTGAATATTTCAAAGGAATTTTAAGCCGTAGATTTTCTAACAAATAATTACAGTTGTATTATTCATCTTAAATACAATAAATAAATTCTAAAAACCGTAGTTTTCAAAAGATTGTTTCGTTAAATATTCTAATATTCAGGGCTATATGAACCAAAACGATTAAAAGATAAACATTCTTTCCCTGTTATTACGTTTAAAAGATTATTAATATCAAGAAATTTATTTAAAAAATACGAACAATAACATTTAACATTCTAGTGTAATGATTCATTGTTACGAGCTCTAGGAATTTTAAATCCGTTTATTATTTTGCAGAGAAAAACGCCGAGTACTATTTGGACGGGTTTTTATAATGACTAACAGATTTCTTTGTGTTATTTTAAACGTTGTTCGTCGAGCGACGAGTCAGTCACGTGGTTACTTAAATGAGTATAAAACTTAGAAATCTATATATCACAAATCAGTACGAAAGTGTTTCCATAGAGAAAACAACTGTTATCAACACAGCTATCCAGAGTTTAACAGTGTATATTTAATTTAATCAGTAAGTTATCTATGTTTATCTATGTTTATCGATGTTTCCACTACTGTTTACCTGCCATATCTATAATATGTAAATGTCCTACATTTGTTTATGTAAACTAATCATTTGAACTTCTAGATTACATCTAATTATCCAGTGTTCGAGATCGATCATTAAAGTATAATTTCCTGCTTCTTTGAAATTCATCAAGTAAGTGATTTTTATATTTTAACTATGTTATGAAAAGTAACTATTTTGAACTTTTAGATTACATCTCATTATCCAGTGTTCGAGATCGATCATTAAAGTATAATTTCCTGCTTCTTTGAAATTCATCAAGTAAGTGATTTTTATATTTTAACTATGTTATGAAAAATAACTATTTTGAACTTTTACATTAAGAATTATAATTTATTTTATTTAAAATTCATTAAGTAAGTGATTTTATGTTTAACGATGTTTCCAGTATTGTTTACCTGCTATATCTATAATATGTAAATGTTCTACATTTGTTTATGTAGACTAATCATTTGAACTTTTAGATTACATCTCATTATCCTGTGTTCGAGGTCAATCATTAAAGTATAATTCCCTGCTTCTTTGAAATTCATTAAGTAAGTGATTTTTATATTTTAACTACGTTATGAAAAATAACTATTTTCAACTTTTACATTAAGAATTATAATTTATTTTATTTAAAATTCATTAAGCAAGTGATTTTATGTTTTAACTATATTTCTACCTCTATACCTAGTGCTTAGGAAGTACTTACCTATCCGAACACAGCAGACCAGGTCTAAAATGCGGTGTGTGAGACCGCACACCCTGTGTTCATTCCTGTTTCCCTTCTATACCTAATGTTCTTAAGCCCCCTAATGAGATTGCATTTATTATTTTTGAAATTTGTTTCAGATTGACTACAGTTCCTATATACATACATCTTATCCAAAATGTCTTCTCTCTACGAAGTAATCAACGAAAGTGTGTCCACTATAAAGAAATTTGGTACACAGAAACACAGAGTGGTATTTAAAGTCAACGATGCACCCGACGGCGAAAACCATTTTGAGTTTTTTAAATCGGCCGTTAATCAGATTTTATCGAATTTATTAAATCGAGCACAGTCTTCAGATAAAATTGGAGGCACGTTTGAATTCGACAACTTCAGCAAAAACTGCCAGGCTACATGAACTTCAAAAGAGCCGATGAAATCACGTTTAACGATGTCTGGGGCATCCTTGAAAGCATTCTTCAGTTCGACCCCGAAGCGCTCAGCTCTGATACGTTTAGATTGATAGCCACAATTGTGACACCGCCTGCAGGGCAAGGACGCAGTCGTGCCGGGCTTTATAGCTCCTTCGCTGAAGAATGTAAGCAGAGACGAGGAATAGTAGTTATCAACAATAAAGACAACCTCCGCCTACCCAGGGCTTTGGTTGTTGCTAAGGCTCGCATAGATAAACTTCCTAATTACAATGCCTTTTGACAAAACCAAGGTGCTCAAAAGGTTGCTGCAGAAAAATTGATGCAGGAGGCCGGAGTAGCATTTATTACAGCAGAGGGAGCCGGGGTCAACGAGTTGAGACTCTTCCAATAGCTCCTGGCCCCTAACTACAAGATTACTGTGTATAGCTACGGTACAAAGGGTTGCAATGTGATCTTCGAAGGTGCTGTTGATGCTGAGAAGAAGATTAATCTCCTGTACCATGAAGGCCATTACAATGTAATCACCTCTCTGACCTCAGCCTTTGCCTGTGGCTACTTTTGCGAGCACTGCCATACACCGCACGACCATAAGAATGAACACAGATGTGAGAAGTCATGTATAGGGTGCGGTAGTTCTCCGCCATGTGTAAGACAAGCCTTGTTGATCAGGTGTCAGGACTGCAGACGTGATCTCAGAAGTCAACAATGTTTTGACAAACACAAACATGCTATGTGTCAGAGCGTTAAAAAGTGTGAAGACTGTTTTAGGGTTATAAACCTCAAAACCAGAACAGAAGCTCATGTATGCGGAGAAATCTACTGTAAGATGTGCCAAAGCCATATGCCGGAGAATCATTTTTGCTACATACGACCATCGGGTAAAATGGCTGGGGAGCAAGACGTTCTCTTCGTGTTCTTTGACTTGGAGACCCGGCAAGAAAAAGAAATTGCAACCGACGTGAAACTACACGAAGCAAATTTATGCGTATTCCAGCAGGTTTGCCCTGAATGCTATGATTCTCCGGGTATGCTGATATGTAAAAGATGCGGTGTGCGGGAACAAATCCTAATAGAAAAATGTATAGAGGGTTTTATGACGTATCTGTTAGAGGTAAGGTAGAAGTTTAAGAAAGTCATAGCAATTGCTCATAACGGGCAAGCTTTTGACATCCAATTCATTTTAAACCACGTATTACAAACACCTCAATAAAACCAGAACTCATCATGCGTGGTACAAAAATTCTCCTACTTGAATTAGATAACCTGAAATTTATCGATTCACTCAACTTTTTCCCTATGGCTCTGGCAGAGTTGCCTAAAGCCTTCGATCTACCAGCTCCCAAAGGATACTTCCCCCTATTCAACACCGAAGCCAACGCCAACTATGTCAGCCCGTTACCCGACGTCAAATTCTACAGCCCGGATACTATGAAGCCAAAAGCTCGTGAAGAGTTCCCAAAGTGGTACGATGTAAACAGGGACACAGAGTTCGATATGCAACGTGACCTACTCGAGTATAGCAGAACCGACGTTGATATTTTAAAGAGAGCCTGTATCCACTTTAGGAATCTCTTTATTAAAGAATGCGATGTTGACCCGTTCACGGAAGCCATCACCATAGCCTCTGCCTGCAACCTCATGTACCGGAGGAAATTCCTTAAAGAAAGTACCATAGGGATCATCCCGAGAGGTGGTTACCGCCGAGCAGACAGTCAATCAGGAATAGCTCTGCAATGGTTGCTGTGGGAGGAACAGCAACGCGGTGTACAAATTCAACATGCAGGCAGACAGCGAGAAGTTATCGTCGGCGGTCAAAAGGTAGAAAGACAAATATTCCAATTCCATGGTTGCTTCTATCACGGCTGTCCTACTTGCTATATAACTAGGCGTGATGAACCTCTACATAACGAAACGTCTGATACTATGAATATGCGTTATAAGAAAACTCAGGCTACAACGGAAAAATTCAAATCCATGGGTTACGATATTACTGAACAATGGGAGTGCGACTTCAGGAAGAAGTTAACACCTGAGATGAAACAGCTAGAGAAGCATCCAATACTCTTAAACACACCGCTAAATCCGCGTGATGCTTTTTAAGGCAGACGTACAGGGGCAGCAAAATTAAAGCGGGTTGATCTCCCTTTACCCCTGGGTATGCAAGTACGCCAAATTCCCAGTTGGCCATCCGAAAGTTTACGTAGGCAAGGCGGCTTGTGAAAAGCTAATCAGGGATAAAGGGGGCCTGGAAAACATCAACGACGTAATACAATGTACAGTGTTACCGCCGCAATATCTGTATCATCCGGTCTTACCCGTCAAAATGCATCAAAAGCTGCTGTTCCCTCTATGTCGCACTTGCGCCGAAGAATTGAACCAGGTCGAATGTCAGCACGGCGTAGATGACCGAGTCATAAACGGAACCTGGGTCTTGGACGAACTGTTAATGGGCATACATTATAGAATTTGTATCAGGGGGTCCCAAAAATTACGCCTATAAGGTATATTGTACGGCCACGGGTCTAGTACACGTGGTCGTAAAGGTGAAAGGGATCACCCTCAATCACGCCGCGGTTCCAAAGATAAACTTTAACCATGTTGCGACTGCTGGACGACATGGACTAAAAGATTATGATTGAGTCCAGCAAAATACCAAGAACCGCACAGCATCAACTCGTCACCAGGACCGAATCAAAGTCCTATAGAATAACGTTCGGCAAGCGACGTCGTATAGACGACTTCGATTCCGTTCCGTACGGATATAAAAAGCATAGGATCAATTGATGTTACGGGCCTCTTGTAGTAATAATATCTGTATATAGTTTTCAAAACTTTTTTTCTTTATAGTTTAATAATGTTTGTATATTTTTCAGCATGTATTTATATTAATCGTTTGTAATAGATGTAATAGTTTAAATAATACCTGTATATAGTTTTCAAATTGTTATATCTTTTACACGTTTTACTGTGTTATCAATTATTTTGTAATGTTATAACATGTATTATATTATTCGTAAATAATAGATGTAATATGATTTATTTCTTGTCTTTTTATTTCTGTAATTTAAGGTAAAAATAAAAAAAATTAATTAATTAATAATAAAAATTATATCTAAATTATACATAAGTATACTAATAATAATACTATAAAGGAGCTAGTGGGTGAGTAGATCTTCCTTCTTTATCTAGGACTTTTCATTTAAACCGAGCCATTTCACGTAAATGTCACCATTGCTGCGGCGTTTAAGTATTTTTTCAACTAGGTACACATCAGGTTGTTTGGTTTTCTGCAGCTCAAACTCGTAGAAAGCACCTTGAACGGGAACTCCGTGTAGATCTTCCAACAAGTATGTGATACGTTTTGTAAATTGAACTTTAACTACTTTGAATAATTCAGTTGACCGGTTAGGTGTATATCCCTTGGAAAAGACTCCTTTGAATTTGCTTATACGTACGATGTCATTCAAATCCAACCTACGTTTACTGATAGTTTTTACATTAGTGTTATACACTGACAGCTGTGTAGTAGGTTTAACAGATGCAAAAGGCATACCTATTGTTCTATGTTTTGTAGTATTATAGCTATCAACTACTCGTAATATATCGACCCATTTAGATTTCCCTCTGTAGCTAAACTCCTTATACAGCTTTTGCTTAATTGTACGAATAACTCGTTCGACTATTGAAACCTTAATCATGGAATACGTAGAGTAATGATTTATGTTGTATTCATTCATTAACTTTTTAAAATGTTTATTATAAAACTCTTTCCCGAGATCAGACTGTAAATTTTTAGGTATGACTGAATCCTTAAAGATACTACGGACCTGCTTTGTCACCTCTTCTCCGGTCTTAGTTTTCAAAGGACGTACATACAAGTATTTCGAATAACAGTTTATCATCATCAGTATGTAACAATAACCCTTATTTACCTTAGCGTAGGGAATAAACTCCGCTAAATCTATTTGAAACAAATCATCATAAGCCTTTATTATAGTACTACGCCTTTGAAAATTCTTTCTAGCAGATCTATGTATTTCATCAACAACGGTTTGTTTTGCGTTCATCTCTGTTAATAACTGCAGATACTCAAATTATAAGTTATGTAAGACTGAACTATTAAATAGAATGTAAAATAATATATCCTACGACTATTGCGGGGTTCTTTGAGTAATTAACAAATTTTATAGGTCTACAAGCGATAATCTATCAAAATTTTTAGACCTGGAATCAGCTTTAGCAAGAAGCCATAAAGTTGCCTTAGACAGTTCTATACAGAGCGAGGTCAGAGTTTTAATACTATCGCGTAGTGCGTCGTGACTGATAGATATCTCGCTATCCATATACCATTTTGTAACAGCATCCTCTGCATCTACGGGGTCCGCTAAATTGATTAATCTTCGTTTCTTACAGTCAATAGTTTTATTTTCTAGTATTAAAGCATGTTTCTTTGTTACCAGATCTGAATCATTAATAGCGTAGTCTGCGTTTGTAATTCTTTTGTTTTTTAAATCAAAATTCTGATCCTCTGTTAGCTTAAATCCTACCCCGGGAGGACCTGGAACTGTTACAGCACCTCCAACTATTGAACGTCAGAACAAATCTATAGTAGCATTCATACTGCTAATGGTAACGAACTGACTACTTACAGCCGTGATGAAATCTTTTATTCTATAATACCTTCTTCTTTTAACTCGGAAATAATTGAAATTATTTCGTTTTCATTCAGAGGACTACTGTTACCGGCTTCTTTTACAGCAAATAACAAGCGAAGTCGGTCGACACGTTCGTTAGCTTTATTCCAGTAGACGTATTCGACTTTGCAATCGCTTAATTTTTTAAAATTTGACAATGATGATGATAGTCTAATACCTAAACCTCTGATTCTGGATAAGTTCGGTTTAATTATATAATCATACTTCCAATGTTTAACAGCTGTTAGTTTACCGTGTGGTCTATAGGATTTCTTATGCGCGTTAGTAAGGGCTATTATCTGCATATAATTATTGATATCAGCCTGCGATGGTGTAGACTCTAATTCTCTAAACGTGCGTAAGTCAAACAGACCGGGTGTTGCTTCGAAAGCGTTGTTTTTCATTATGATGTTGGTATCACGTATAGTCACAGGGGAAGATGCAAATGTCCACGTGTCTCGATCAATTTTATATCTAATACCGAATCTAGCTCTATCTATGTTGCTACCACCTCTAGCTAATAGTATACCGTAATGAGTAGGGAGATCATGAGTTTTATTAGATTCTTCTTCTTCTTCGTCTGCTTCCGATGATGATGCTGATGCAGGCTGTTTTTAACTTTCAACAGAGGAATGTAACTAGCAGTAGTAGTAGCTGGTTGTGTTTTGACTTTCAATAGGGGTACGTTAGAAATGTTAACTGATTTAGCAATAGTTTCCAAAGGAGATATAACTTGTTTATCAGTATCACGATAAATACGTTCTGCTTCAGATTTATCACGACGAAAGTAAGCAAATTTTCTACGTATAGCCTTGCGTGCGTTTATTATTTTACGTTTTAAAGTTAAATCATATGAGCTCGACATGCTGAAAACTCTAAGAGAGAACTAAACGATTAGAGTCTAATTATAAACTTATATATGTATCAAAACCTTTCCGATATCTACCGTTATTTAGGGAACAATCTTTATTAATAACTAGGAAATCATACGGATCCTTCCAACACATACGACAAATGTTTTTGAAGTCCTCATAGCTAACATCTCCTACAACCTGATCCCTATACACATGCTTTAAATTTAATTCGTCCTGTTTAAAAAGAATAATAAAGTTTGCGTTATCCCTTCTCAAATTTTTCGGTATCTTTGCATATGTCTGTCCTAAATATAACGAGTCAACACCCTTATGTCTACCCATACTAAAATATTCTCTAATTTTTTCCTGTTTGTCACAGATAATATCGTCGAAAATGAATACTGAATTAGGTTTGATGTTGCTAGGGCTGATTACGTCATCGTTTTCACTAAACTCTTGATAACCAATGTTTTTAATAGGTTTCATAACTTCCCTTAAGAATTCGTATTTCGGTTGAAATAAGGATTTGGCAAACAGGTAGATATTTTCAAATTTTAATCCGTTTTCACTAATTAGTAGACCTAACATAACATTAGTTTTACCGCAGGAAGAAGGACCGCTCAGAAATGTTCGACAAGACGTAGGTAATAAGTCACCGTGTTTTCTATCTTTACCGGATTGTGGAGATACGTCATTGTCTAAATTAAATATGTTTAGCGTTTTCTTTTGTTTAACAGCTTTCATTATGGTATGCGTACGTGTTTATTCACGGTTTCAGTGAACGGGTTATATTCTATCAAGGAGTCGTGTAGGATCAAACAATATACCTTTGTTGTATTGGTAAATGCAACGGAAGATTCAAGTTCTAATCTAATATCGACAGTGGAATCTTTGAAACTCTCTGCCTGTCTCGAACAATCAATTACAAAAACAGGGTATGTTTCAAATTTTGAATAATCGATTAAACAGCTATCGGTCGATCTTCTACCTATATCATAGTAACTGTCGCGAAAGCGTGTATAATTTAAATAAGCAGGAATGTAATCCTTACTACTGAAATCGAGATTTAAACGTTGCTGCGGAAACACTTGCGAATTTAAATACAGCTTAATATCAACTAGGTTCGAAAGAGTAAATGTAGTAGGGTTACCTGTTCTTATACCCAACTGACGCTCGTCTTGTAAAACTACAAGGACCCAACGCGGTTTTTCCAATTCATTTGAATTCTTTATACGCCAAACCTGATTTTTAGTAGTTCCCAGCGACGGTAGTTCGTGTAATTCCCAACGCCTAAATGGAATGATAATAGAAGAATTATCTCTCAAACTTTCAACTAAGTTCAACTTGCTTTCGTCCGATAATAGTATATGAGGAACCTCCCAAGACAGTCTATCAATCTTGATTTCTACATCAGTACCTGCATCTCCAGCGGCGCTTTTATAGCAACTAAAATCATTCTTAGAACGTATCAAAACTAACTGACAACTCATATCAGGAATTACTTTCTTGTAATCGTCTGCAAACCCGAAGATATCCTTTAAAGGAATTCTACACGTGAAATTGAACACGTTATTCCCCGCATTACGTAACAGGCCATTTCCGTTTTCGAGTTCGATTCCCCATGCACTACTGGATAAAGCCCGATCCTCGGCACCGTGTGAAACGAGACCTTTTATAGTACTTGTAATACCCGGATGTTTACACACATCGATGATTTGATTCGTACGTAACATGAGTTGAATTTCGTCAAACAGAAAGTAGGCAAAATTGTTTACTGGTAGGAATTCTACGTTGACTTTTCGAGTCATAGTACCTTTAACAAAAATGTAGCTATCGTACAAAGCTAAAACATTATCCGAATTTTGTATGGTGATTCTAATGATGTCTGAATGATTGACGTTTAACGTAAACGGCAAATAGGTATAGAAGTCCTCTTTTATTATATCTGTATCGACTCGAGGTTTTTGAAGTATATTTAATTTATCAGTAGCAAAGATGCTTTCTGTGTTAATATGCAATTTACTTCTTTTCGACATGTTGATGTTGTACTTTAAAACCTAGAGATTCAAGAAACAACCGATTCTCTTTAGATAACTTTATACGTAAGAGGTCCGCACTAGTCGGTGTACGAAGACGAATGACCCTCGAATGATGCGAGGTGTGGTTTTTATAGTTAAAGTTTATTCCCATTTTTCACGTTTAAGTTCTAGTCTTATACTTGTGAAGGTATCTTCAGAAAAATTTACCAGTTGTCCACTCGAGTCTACTAATTGAATGGTAATATTATCAATTTCACTGACAGTGACAGGAAAGTAAATCACGTGTGTTGGTTCCTTCTCAATCAGGTATCCAGGTGGTACGCAGTGACCAAATTCAAAGATTGTATGACACGGCTGATTATTTCTATACGCGCCCCCTGTAATATTCGTGTCACCAAAGATGTTCGGGGTAGAGAGTATATAGACAATTCGATGTGATACGTGTCTGATACCGGGTAGTAATATACGATTGTTAAATCCTAATAGAGAGCCTATACTATCGGTTTGCTAAAATCTATAACGGCTGAGGCAGATTTAATCTCACACTTTCCTGTATTAGTGTTAGCCTTGATTAGTAGTAGTCAATCTCCTTCTTCAGGACCGCCCGTATTAATTTGATTCATTATATAGTTAGCGATTTCTGACAATTCGTAACTACCGGTTGTGATAGTGTTATAATTTCATCGTACGCGATGTGCCCACTTCGCGTACCGTTGCACATAAATTAAACCATTTTTCTTCTATATGCACAAAATTATAAAAGTCTACAAACTATCCTGAAGATACTCATGGTCGATTCTTCAATTTCGATTAACTGGTATCGTATGCGACATATGTCGACCGGATAATTTCGCACGGTAGTAAAGTTTTGTATTCTTGAAACCTTTACGAAACACAAATGTCGAACACGAAATTCTCTCACTTAGTTTATTTGACAACATTGCAACAAGCGGCACTTTTTTGTTTTTAATTAAACTTTTGACATGTATTAATTATCCTGACGGTACGAAGGATGCTCCGCCATCTTGATTCCTCGCCCAAAAATAAATAAATAAATATGGATGAATCGAATGACAATAAGAAAATTTGCTATATTACTAGTTCCCAAAAAACTACGTTAATAGAATTATTAAAAAATGAAACGGATTTACTCTGTGGCAAATTTACCAGCAGTTTCACTTATAAAGTTGCGCAACAAAAATGGGAAAATATTGCAGACACACTTAATGACATCCGTGAAGCCCAAAAAAGGTGGAAGCAATGGAGAAAAGTAAAAACCATTAATTGTGATGTTTTTGGATTGAAACATATAGAATAAGCGTTTTTTAGACGTTGCAAGATATTAGAACGAAAACTGAATCAAAAGGAGCTAGTCCAACTACCGAACTATTAAAAGAAGATGAAGAAGTGCTGGATATTATCACCCCAATGTGCATAAGTGATTACAAGAATTCAGTTGAGTCAGTTACAGAATTCCACTTTGATGATACAACTAAATCTGAAGAGCTTTTTCTGGGAGAAGCAAGAGTCGGGAATGACTTCGAAAACGAGGAACTCGCCGTGGCTAAAGAAAATGTAGATAGCAATTCTATATTACAACAGTCGGAGGTAACTACAAAATCATCAACTCTAAACAAAGGAAAAAGAATTGTAACAGCGGAATGTTTACAACGAAACGTAACTTCCAGCAAGATGATGGACGAAACGTGCAAGAGAAAGCTAGCTATGAAGAAAAGTATTATAACGAGAGGTTAAAAATTTTAAAAGCGAAAAATATTATTTTGGAGGATATAGCAGAAATACTTCGAGAAAGAAAATGTATTTGTTGCATCTGGTTACTCCCATTGTAGTAGTACTAGTTTTGTTGTTTTTAGTTATAATTGATTTCGGTTTGAATTGAATAAATAACACTTTTTTGAAATTTATTTTTTACATTCTAGCAATTCAGTAAAATAAATGCATTATTGTATTGTAACGTTCTTTTTTAAATGAAACCAAAGATGCTGTTTTAAAAGTATAATAAAGAAGAGAAATATTAATAATAACTAAAATTTAAACTTAACTAATTAAACACAATTATGAACTATCAACGAACTTAAACTAATTATTTAAAGGCTATTTATTAACTACAATATTTATATTACACAGATATGTATTTATACTATTTCACATTGAGCGTTTCTAACTATAACTAGATTACACATTTATTTTTACTAAAGGTTTACATTACGCTAGTCACTATCTAAGTAACAGGTTGCTCTTCTCTCAAACGGCCTTCATTTACTACCTCGCGACGAAAGTTCTTTCGTAACGTACTTAGTAGTAGATCTTTCCTTGGCATTTTTAATCTCATTATATCACACAACCAATTAAATGTTATTGCTAATTAGAAACTAATCTCTTGCAACTTTATTACACTCGGCTTCAAATAATAGTATAGAGAATTGCAGGACATGCACTTCTAGGAAAGCTCCGTAATAAAGTTCTAATTATAACAATAAATTTAGCTCCAATTAGAGCAAATTCAATGCTTGTAAAACACATAACACGCTTTTCCAAGAAACCCAAGGCTATAAAAACAGTAATTAGCCATTACAGCTTACGCTTAAATGGGTTTTTCAGATTTTCAACATAAATAACATTTGTAGTATGATTTATAGTTTATAACGCTATGTCGCTTTTACTCTTCGAAATATAGCGTTTATAATGGAATGAATAATAGGGCAGTTCAAAAAATGGCAATGAAGATATAACTGTTACTCCTTTCTCTTATATGTTCAAAGACGAATGCTGGAAGTATTATGTCACAATTGTAATTTATAAGAAAATAAATGAAAATAGACTTGTTTACTATAGAACAGCAAAATATCATTCAGATAATTTTTAAGATATGTTTTTTCACTGCAAATACTATAAACTGGAAACTTGCTCTAAGGAATAATACTAAATTAAAATAAAAAATAGTCTTAACTATCTGACCAAAACAACTCCTTATCTAATCAGTTCTGTAACTTAAAACGTATTGTTTAAAATTATTGAGGTTAGGCGCGGCGACCACATAGATACACACACACCATAACATAGGTGCTTTATCCACTCGTTCCGACCTTGTTTAATTGGAAGCAAATAATTTTCGGAAATTGATGACGAAAAAAAGCTGTAACATTGGGCCAAAAAATATCATTATAAGCGCATCACTTAGATAGGCATATTTCTTATATTTGAAAAAAATTCAGTTTACGTAAACTTTGTATTATTATTATTAAAATCCATCTTGTACCCCACTGAAAATTCAAAACCCGACGCCCCTCGTAGCGGTTAAGCTGTAAGGGGCTGAAGTTGTTGTAGGAGCATAAAAAATTCTTCTGGTATTTCTAATTTTTACAAAACAAAGTTAATCATAACAATACAATAGTATATTAATAGGTTGTTAGGATCATGTGACTGCTTATTCTTTCGTAGAGGAGAAGTGTGAACCACGAGAAAAATGAGAATTGGACGGCGGGATTGGTGCTCTCCCGCCCCATCATGTACGTTTCTTCTGGAAGATTAAGCTTTTGAGCTTTTAGTGGACTATTGCCATTATGGGGACTTAAAGTAGATGCTTACCGAAGCACCAGGATCAGAATATTTTATAGTTGAACCATTAATACAAAAGTTAGTCATCTGCGTGATAATCCATCGATGTCCATCTGAATAAACAATACACGCTCATCTGTTATCTAGCACAACATATTAGCGGTGCATCATACTGATCTGTACTCTTCTTTAGGATAGTTACTCTTCATAAAATTGCATAAAAGGTAATCGAAGACGTAACTAAATGCTGCACTACCATTGCATGATCCGGTCACAGTGAGTGGTAACCATGCGATTCCGAGTATTTTTGCCCATCTTTGCATGGCTAATTTCTTGTGTTAATAATTATAATATAACCAGAAAGCTGTACCGGAGTCACCATCAATGAGTCGGGATTAAGTAAACTAACATGTACTATTCAAGTGAAATATTAGAATACAGTACTATTAATTTAAAATTCAATATACTCCCTATACTGCTTTTTAAAATAATCATATCGCACTATTGAATTTACTGTATGTTTATGCAACCAATAATACATACATTTTCGAAATGCGCTAGCCGTTTAACCATTTCATTTAATTTGGGGATAATTTAACACTTATTGAAATTAGCAAAAAATAACATTTGTTTTAAAATAAAAGATGCAAATGTGTATTTTTTATAACAAACCACGTCTGTTCGTGGTAAAATGCATACGTACTTCCAATGACCTAATTTAACCTAATGTTTTTACTTGGTTGGTTTCAAATGCAATATAAAGTAATAGAGTATAGTGCATTTTAATTTAATAGCAGTAGGTATTCCGTCCCTTGAGCTGACCCCCACTCCTTTTATGCAAATGACCCGCGATATAATTAATATTCAAATGAGGCGTGGTCTAATTAAATGCGCGAATTAAATGCGCGAATTAAATTCGCGAATTAAATTAATTGATCTAATTAAATTAAATTAAATTAATTCACGGTATCATTTACATATCTCATCTCTCATTTACATATATCATTTCTCATATGCATGCGCGAATTAAATTAATTGATCTAATTAAATTAAATTAAATTAATTCACGGTATCATTAGCATATTTCATCTTTCATTTACCTAGCTCATTTTTTATATGCATACGCGAATTAAATTAATTCACGGTATCGTTTGCATATCTCATCCCTCATCTACATTCATCATTTCTCATATGGATGCTCGAATTAAATTAATTCACGGTATCATTAGCATATCTCATCTCTCATTTACATTTATCATTTCTCATATGGATGCTCGAATTAAATTAATTCACGGTATCATTAGTATATCTCATCTCTCATTTACATTTATCATTTCTCATATGGATGCTCGAATTAAAATAATTCACGGTATCGTTTGCATATCTCATCTCTCATTTACATTTATCATTTCTCGTATGCACGCTCGAATTAAATTAATTCACGGTATCATTTACATATCTCATCTCTCTCATAAATTTATTTTAAAATAAATCTTATGTTGTCATTCCTATTTGATATTTAAATATAGATCTATACGTCATATGATTAACATACGTGTAATATAATTAACACGTAGAAACATCTAGAATAATATAACGAGAAAAATTTACTTTCAAGTATACAAGGTAATCACCTGTCGGATTATCTCTATTGCATAAAAATTTATTTAAATGAAACTTTTAAGAATATAGAATACTGTAGAGCATTATTTTTAAAATTCAAAAACATTCTCTGTAGCTAAAACTGTTTAAGAAGTTACTTTCAAACTAAATGTTTTTGCATGAAAATACGTACAAACTAATTAGTCATGTTGTTTTCGACATTCCTTAAAGCTGATTTGAAACATTAAAAAACAAAGCGCTCTTACTGAACATTTCAAATGAATTTAGTGAGTTAGTCATAAAGAATCTCAGTCACTTGTTTTGTCAATGTAGATAGATTTGATGTACGCTTCATTAACTTTTTAACCAAGAAACATGATTAAACGCCTTATATAAAATTAGAGATAAAAAATTAAACCTATGATATATGGTGAAAATGCAAATATTTAACAATTCTAACCCCAATTTTTCTACTTTTCTAGACGTAATGTAATTTTGAACTGATTTTTAACCTTTTTCGTTATATCTACTACCCTCGTAAACGATTTCTACATATGCCTTCTTACTATGTATAATTTTCCCCATGTAGATATTCGTCGTATCTATAGTAAACTCATATTTTAACGTTATTTTACAATATATCATCCATTTTCAATGGTTTCGAAATACGCAGATATGTAATAATATACTATATACTCTTGTAGGATATTCATCGTTGAATATAGTAAACTCGTATGATTAATATTAATTTGTAATTATTTTCAGCACCTTCGAAATATATATCTATAACATATGTCATATGTTTGTAATACGTCTTTATAACTTTGAAACTCTACATGATTTCCTATTACAATATTTGTAGTTATGAGAACCTTGAAGACTTAACCTGGAGAAATAAAACAGATAAATATTTTACTTTTTATTGAAACTAGTTAACTTATATTCTAACATACATATTTGAAACTAGACAATTTATATTCTAACATACAAATATACAACAACAAAATAGAAAAGTATACTTGAGGGTAATATTTTGTATAACCATTATCTTTTATTCTATAATACTTTCTTCTTTAAGCACAGAAATAATTGAAATAATCTCATCCTAGTTTTCTAAACTACTGCTCCCTTATGCTACATACGATTACGAGCCTGAGTATAAGCATAAACCCTATACTACAGATCTTTATCCTTTTTTCATTATATCTACTACAGACGAGGTGAAAGAATAGGTACATTTAACATGTGTATGCTACAATTATCTAATTTTCTAGTTTTCTATACGTAATGTAATTTTGAGCAGATTTTAACCCTTTTCGTTATATCTACTACCCTTGTAAGCGATTTCTACATATACGTTCTTATTGTTTATACACCATATAGATATTCGTAGCATCTAAAGTAAACTCTTATTTAAACGTTATTTTACAATATATCATACATTTCAGCAACTCGTATGATTTTCCCTCTCTATCGTAACCCAGTATGTAAGGACATTATGTTAAATACTATCTCATACAACAGCCTTGGTAGTGTAATGTCTGGCGTGCCGGACTTTCACCCAAGCGGCCCGGGTTCGACTCCTGGTGCTGGCAGATCTGGTTAAGGTTTTCTGCAGTTTCCCTTAGCTGTAACACAAATGTGGGATTTGCGCTGTTCCATCTATAAGTCGGCTGCAGCCGCACATTGGGCCTACATAATAATAATAATCGCCCCCTCCCTCCCGCACAAGCTTATAGCTTCTGGGGCCTTGGTTTAGGTTATGGGTTGTAGTAATTATTATTATTATTATTATTATACTTGTAAATAAACATTTCTTTAAAGAGTTTGTTAGGTCACCTAATCTGTTATAATATTACTATGATATTAGATCTCGTCAATTACAGTTTTACCATTAGGACATACTTAGTAGGTTATATGTGCTAAGTAAAATAATAAACAGATATTTCGAAAATTTTATGCATTCTTGAGAGAACGGGGTATAATATTTAAATACACAGTGTAGAAAACATATCAGCAAAGAAAGGGAATACATAAAATACAGTATGTTTTGTATGATGAGTTGTCGTCAGTTTAAAAGAAATAATAGCGTTTACTGTCTCCAGCCTTACTTTGTGGAACTCCATAATCATGAAATATAATATACATACAAAGATTAGTTAAAGTTTCACAAGTTTTATTAATATCTTAACCTGACAATATTGTTTCGACACTTTGTGTCATTATCAAAGGTAGATAAGATTGATAAAAAAACACGTTTCTAAGGATAAATACATACAGAAAATAGGTAACTAGATACAATACATAACAAAAACTAAATATCTAACACTTCTAATAAAGGAGAATTACTAGGCTCAGTTTGTTCATTCATTAAAGGTACTGTGCGTTTATGTCTGTATATTTCAAAAGTTTCTAAAATGTCTAATTTGTTTTTATTGTTGCAAAAATGTAAGAATTTAATGTTGTTTTGAGGTGTCATTGGGTGGTTCTGTTCCAAAATGTGTTTGGCATAATTCGATTTTTCTGGATGTTTAAGTCTATAAGAGCGTACGTGTTCTTTGTATCTTATGTCGAAATTTCTAAGTGTTTGGCCAATATAAACCGAGTTACAAAAAGAACAATTCAAACGGTAAATGCCGGATTTCATGATATCTTGTGTTTTGTCATTAGCATTGAATAAAAATGAAAAGGTGTTGGTGTTAGTTTTATAGGTTATTTTGTAACTGGCGGTTTTTCTTAGTATAGTTGCAATTTGTTCTGATATCTTACCAAAGTATGGTATTGATATGTAGTTTGTGTCTTGTATTTGAGTGTAAATTGGAAATATTCTTTTGATAGCTAACCTATAATCTTTTTGTTGAATTAAAGTGTCAATCATGTTATGGTTATAATGGTTTGCATATGCTAATTGTTTGATGATTGAAATTTCTTTATCAAAATGTGATCGTTTCATTGGAGTAGTTAAAGCTCGGTGTACTAAAGATCTATAAGCCGCTAGTTTATGCATTTTATGATGAAATGAATAGTTAGGTATAGTGACGTCTGTGCTTGTTGGTTTTCTGTATATGGAAAAATCAAATTCATTGTTTGTATTAATTGTAATAGTTAAATTCAAAAAATTAATAGCTCTATTTTGTTCTGTTTCTAGTGTAAACGTGATGTTTGTGTGAAGACTGTTAATAAGAATTAAAAACTCATTGATAACCGCAAAAGAACTGTCAAAACAAGCTAAAATGTCATCAACGTAACGAAACCAAAAAATAATGTGTTTCGAAAGATCTAATTCAAATATTCGATCTTCCAAATTATCCATAAGTAAACATGTTAAGTATAACAGCAGTTTAAAAGAATAGATAGTAAATATAACTATATCTAATTATTTTGTACTGATATAAAAAGCCGCGGATCGACTGATGTTACGGGCCTCATGTAGTAATAATATCTGTATATAGTTTTCAAAATAATTTTTTCTTTATATAGTTTAATAATGTTTGTATATTCTTCATCATGTATTTATATTAATCGTATTTAATGGATGTAATAGTTTAAACAATACCTGTATATAGTTTTCAAATTGTTATATCTTTTACACGTTTCACTGCGTTATCAATTATTTTGTAATGTTATAACATGTATTATATTATTCGTAAATAATATATGTAATATGATTTATTTCTTGTCTTTTTATTTCTGTAATTTAAAGTAAAAATAAAAATGTAAATAAAACGTATCAAGATGATGCAGGAACTCAAAAGGATCATCTACCAGAACGTTTGCTGCGCGAGAGAGGTAAAGAAATAAGAAACATATATAGAATGTATATTGTTTATTTTATCATATTACATATAAATAGCAATACAATAAGATCATCTT
Organism: Agrypnus murinus; assembly: GCA_929113105.1. Taxonomy (NCBI): domain Eukaryota; kingdom Metazoa; phylum Arthropoda; class Insecta; order Coleoptera; family Elateridae; genus Agrypnus; species Agrypnus murinus. Next base: position 113,006,479 of record OV816024.1, read on the forward strand.
ACATAGTACAAATTAAATATTTACTTATTCTATGATTTTTCTCGCTTTAAGCTCTGCGATAACTGAAATTATTTCATTTTCGTTTTCGAGACTGCTTCTAAGAGCTTTCTTTACAGCATACAACAGACGAAGTCTGTCCACTAGTTGATCAGGTGTACTCTGACGTATACAATCCGGTTTCATCTTGTTTAACTTTTTGGGGAGACTAAAATCTGTTATTCTGTATAAATTAGGCCTGATTACATTTTCGTATTTCCAATGTTTAACACTTATTAGTCGACCGTTGCGCCTATAGTCTTTCTTATGAGCATTAGTAAGTGAGATTATTTTCATATAGTTGTCGATATCTTCCTCTGTTAGACTAGGAGAGCGTATTCGTTTAAGCGTTAGTAAAGTAAACAGGCCGGATGTTCCATTGAAAAGTTTGTTTTTAATTAAAATATCTGTTCCCTAAAACTGTACTAGCGAACAACCAAATCGCTACTCATCGATGTCATTATATAGACCATACCTAGTTTTATCTACGTTTTTGTTTTTTCCGCTAGCTAATAATGCTATATAATAGTTAGAGAATTCCTGACAAATCTTTAAGTCAGAATCGCATTCTTATCCTTCTTCTTCTTCATCATCTTCAACAGATGTAACTGGAGATGAGTGTTAAGTTTTGGGGAGAGATTAACGGTCCCCAGTCGAGGTTCAGCTTTATCATGGTGAAAGTAGGCTAATTTCTTACGTATAGAATTACGGGCGTTTAGTATTTTATTATTATTTTCTCCTTTATTGACTTGTTATTGCGGTTTCATGAACGGTGGTGTCACTGTGTCGACGTTTCAGATTCACGTCTTTAAATATTCCATGTTTGCTAGGTGAAGTCTTATTATCACCATCTAGGGTACTATGAACAATTTTCAAATGATTTCTGTAGTTATCGAGGCGTGTAAAATACTTCAAACAAATAGAACACTGAACTTTGTGTCCACGGTGTATATTCATATGACGTGCAAACCCGAAGCGTCGAATGCTCAGACCGCATACATCACACTCACGTCGCCGTTCCATCTTGACTAATGATTGAACATGAACTCCTATTTATATATCACGTTCCGTTTAACTTAATTAACCCTGGCTAGTCACCCTTCACCATTCACCCTTCTCCCTTCACCCTTCATCCTTCTCCCTTCACCCTTCACCGTTCTCCAATCATCCTTCACCCTTCACCCTTCACCCTTCTCCCATCACCTTTCACCCTTCACCCTTCTCCCTTCACCCATCATCAGTCAGGATCAACTGATGTTACGCTCCTCTTGTAGTAATAATATCTGTATATAGTTTTCAAAATAATTTTTTCTTTATATAGTTTAATAATGTTTGTATATTCTTCACTATGTATTTATATTAATCGTATGTAATAGATGTAATAGTTCACCCTTCAGTTTCAATAGAAAGTAAAATACTTATCTGTTTTATTTCTCCAGATTAAGTCTTCAAGGTTCTCATAACTGTAGATATTGTAAGAGGAAATCACGTAGAGTTTCAAAGTTATAAAGACGTATTACAAAACATATGCCATATGTTATTGATAGCCGCGTCCAGGACTTCTTTGTTACCCTCAAGTATACTTTTCTATTTTGTTGTTGTATATTTGTATGTTAGAATATAAGTTGTCTAGTTTCAAATATGTATGTTAGAATATAAGTTACTAGTTTCAATAAAAAGTAAAATATTTATCTGTTTTATTTCTCCAGGTTAAGTCTTCAAGGTTCTCATAACTATAGATATTGTAAGAGGAAATCATGTAGAGTTTCAAAGTTATAAAAACGTATTACAAAACATATGACACATGTTATAGATAACCGCGTCCAGGACTTCTTTGTTACCCTCAAGTATACTTTTCTATTTTGTTGTTGTATATTTGTATGTTAGAATATAAGTTAACTAGTTTCAATAAAAAGTAGAATATTTATCTGTTTTATTTCTCCAGGTTAAGTCTTCAAGGTTCTCATAACTATAGATATTGTAAGAGGAAATCACGTAGAGTTTCAAAGTTATAAAGCGAAAGTATGTTGTTTTGTACTTACTCTGCTCCCTACGTTCTGTTCTAAAAATGTATTCGTAGGCTCTAACCTCAAGCTACCAATTTCAAATTCCAAAAACAAAACGCCGTATTGGAATCAAGTTGTCGACAGGCTTCGTCTACTGTATACCTTAAAACAGAGGGGTAGCAGTAGTATAGAAAACTAGGATGAGATTATTTCAATTATTTCTGAGCTTAAAGAAGAAGGTATTATAGAATAAAAGATAATGGTTATACAAAATGTTACCCTCAAGTATACTTTTCTATTTTGTTGTTGTATATTTGTATGTTAGAATATAAGTTATCTAGTTTCAAATATGTATGTTAGAATATAAGTTAACTAGTTTCAATAAAAAGTAAAATATTTATCTGTTTTATTTCTCCAGGTTAAGTCTTCAAGGTTCTCATAACTATAGATATTGTAAGAGGAAATCACGTAGAGTTTCAAAGTTATAAAGACGTATTAAAAAACATATGACATATGTTATAGATAGCCGCGACCAGGACTTCTTTGTTACCCTCAAGTATACTTTTCTATTTTGTTGTTGTATATTTGTATGTTAGAATATAACTTGTCTAGTTTCAAATATGTATGTTAGAATATAAGTTAACTAGTTTCAATAAAAAGTAAAATATTTATCTGTTTTATTTCTCCAGGTTAAGTCTTCAAGGTTCTCATAACTATATTATTGTAAGAGGAAATCATGTAGAGTTTCAAAGTTATAAAGACGTATTACAAACATATGACATATGTTATAGATAACCGCGTCCAGGACTTCTTTGTTACCCTCAAGTATACTTTTCTATTTTGTTGTTGTATATTTGTATGTTAGAATATAAGTTAACTAGTTTCAATAAAAAGTAAAATATTTATCTGTTTTATTTCTCCAGGTTAAGTCTTCAAGGTTCTCATAACTATAGATATTGTAAGAGGAAATCACGTAGTGTTTCAAAAGTTATAAAGACGTATTACAAAACATATGACATATGTTATAGATATATATTTCGAAGGTGCTGAAAATAATTACAAATTAATATTAATCATACGAGTTTACTATATGCAACGATGAATATCCTACAAGAGTATATAGTATATTATTACATATCTGCGTATTTCGAAACCATTGGAAATGGATGATATATTGTAAAATAACGTTAAAATATGAGTTTACTATAGATACGATGAATATCTACATGGGGCAAAATTATACACAGTAAGAAGGCATATGTAGAAATCGTTTACGAGGGTAGTAGATATAACGAAAAAGGTTAAAAAATCAGTTCAAAATTACATTACGTCTAGAAAAGTAAAAAAATTGGGGTTAGAATTGTTGAATATTTGCATTTTCACCATATATCATTGGTTTAATTTTTATCTCTAATTTTATATAAGGCGTATAAACATGTTTCTTGGTTAAAAAGTTAATGAAGCGTACGTCAAATCTATCTACATTGACAAAACAAGTGACTGAGATTCTTTATGACTAACTCACTAAATTCCTTTGAAATGTTCGGTAAGAGCGCTTTGTTTTTTAATGGTTGAAAGCAACTTTAAGAAATGTCGAAAACAACATGACTAATTAGTTTGTACGTATTTTCATGCAAAAACATTTAGTTTGAAAGTAACTTCTTAAACAGTTTTAGCTACAGCGAATGTTTTTTGAATTTTAAACATAATGCTCTACAGTATTCTATATTCTTAAAAGTTTCATTTGAATAAATTTTTATGCAATAGAGATAATCCGACAGGTGATTACCTTGTATACTTGAAAGTAAATTTTTCTCGTTATATTATTCTAGATGTTTCTACGTGTTAATTATATTACACGTATGTTAATCATATGACATATAGATCTATATTTAAATATCAAATAGGAATGACAACATAAGATTTATTTTAAAATAAATTTATGAGAGAGATGAGATATGTAAATGATACCGTGAATTAATTTAATTCGAGCGTGCATACGAGAAATGATAAACGTAAATGAGAGATGAGATATGCTAATGATACTGTGAATTAATTTAATTCGAGCATCCATATGAGAAATGATAAATGTAAATGAGAGATGAGATATGCTAATGATACCGTGAATTAATTTAATTCGAGCATCCATATGAGAAATGATAAATGTAAATGAGAGATGAGATATGCTAATGATACCGTGAATTAATTTAATTCGAGCATCCATATGAGAAATGATAAATGTAAATGAGATATGCTAATGATACCGTGAATTAATTTAATTCGAGCATCCATATGAGAAATGATAAATGTAAATGAGAGATGAGATATGCTAATGATACCGTGAATTAATTTAATTCGAGCATCCATATGAGAAATGATAAATGTAAATGAGAGATGAGATATGCTAATAATACCGTGAATTAATTTAATTCGAGCATCCATATGAGAAATGATAAATGTAAATGAGAGATGAGATATGCTAATGACACCGTGAATTAATTTAATTCGCGTTTGCATATAAAAAATGAGCTAGGTAAATGAGAGATGAGTTATGCTAACGATACCGTGAATTAATTTAATTCGAGCATCCATATGAGAAATGATAAATGTAAATGAGAGATGAGATATGCTAATGATACTGTGAATTAATTTAATTAGATCAATTAATTCAATTCGCGCATGCATATGAGAAATGATATATGTAAATGAGAGATGAGATATGTAAATGGTACCGTGAATTAATTTAATTTAATTTAATTAGATCAATTAATTTAATTCCCGCATTTAATTAGCCCACGCCTCATTTGAATATTTATTAGATCGCGGGTCATTTGCATAAAAGGAGTGGGGGTCAGCTCAAGGGACGGAATACCTACTAATAGCACTGTATATTATTAAAGAATTCGTGAGATCGTCCAGTTCTCAATTTTCAATAATGTTGTTCTGATCTCTTGAATTTATTATCGATACAAAATCGCTTCTCTATGCTTTGCAAGCAGAATCATTCATATTAAAAGATTTAAAAAGTTAAATTGAACAGAAATTTTTAAACTGCATATAAAAGTACACACTGTTTACTACCGGAGCAATCTTTTATTTAGAAACAGCAACTCTTTGAATCATTTATTATGTAAGGATGATAGCTAAAAATTGCATCAAAATTTGGTTTTCTCAAATTAAAATGTCTGGTAAACAAATAACCTTTCTTCTCGGCTTAAACTGTGTTGTAAAATAATGCTTAAGAGCCTAACAATCTTTCGCTAAAGGTAACAATGTACAGGGTGCAATAATGTTAAATTTAAACTTGGATACCTTTACAAAAAAGTCTTAGAAAAAGTGGTGCGTAAAAATAAGATTTTATGTTACAAACTTGTTTTGTTGAACATTTATTTAGGAACTTAGATACTAAAAAATAACATATCCTTATGTTCTTTTATGTTCCACTGCCTATTAGAAACTAAACAAAAAGATATTTATATTGATGAAATGTTTGTGAAAAGGACCTGCAACTAATTGCTATTGTCCCAACTACTATAGTTCAATATTGTTTTGGTAGGAATTTTTAATTTTGAAACACGGAATGTCAGACATTTCATCAAGAACACTTCTTTCACATAGGCGCTTAAGATTCTTAAAAGACTGCTTTTTGCTTTTACTTGCTTTTAATTAAGATTAAGGAATGTATTGATCCAAATTTAAACCAACATATAGTGTTTTGTTATCACTTTTCCATTGGATTCGTGGGAAAGTGCAATATCCAGTGCTAATTTAGCTTATTTCGTGTCGGCCTTAAGACTTTAGACACAAGTAAGTGCAAGAGACCAGAAATTGTAAAATACAGATCAAGTCGAGATGTTTAAATAATGTTGCGAAAAGAGAGGCGTAAAGCAGTGACTAACTTCACGACTACAGTATTTGCGAGTAATAATAAGCTCGAACGTGTTTAGTATTACAAAGAAACTCAACTGATTAATTGGAAACAAGTTTGTGGGAAACATTGTATCTAAATAAAGAGCGTCTAGTTCCTTTGTGTTTGCGTTCATTGCAATTTGTAATAACAAAGCTATGTAACTTCAAATGTGTTAGTTATAATGAAAATATGAAGTTTGCAGCGAACAGCTACCTGTTTCGTTTATATCAGCTACAATAGATTTTGTGCTTTTCTTCAGAAGCATAATTAAACAAAACAATGATTATTTTAAAAGGCAAAACTTTGAATCACGAATAATTATATATATATATATATATATATATATATATATATATATATATATTGATGCCTGTTAAGCTGTCACCTCCGTCATACAGAGGAGACGGCCTGACTTCCGGGTATTCCCGTGGATATATTGCTAAAAATTTGTTATATTTGTGATGAGGGGAACCTCTAGAATCCGAATCTCAAGAAAGGGGAAATTATTTCCCTTGTTTTATTTTGTCATATATAGAGTATACAGAAGATACGAACCGACCTCCAAAATTTATATATAAGAAGATACTTATAGTTCGCTGTTACCTCCAGCAGCGCTGCCAAGTGTTCGGAGGTCAGAAGATACCACCGTTATGTGCAATTATATATATACAGAGCGTTGACTCCACATTCCATAGATGCACATTTCATAAAAAGGTTCTCTTGTGGGTCTCCAGATGTTGAAATCGGGGGGTTTAAATTGCTCGCCGAGGGCATTTTAGTGGCCAGATAACAAAAGAAAACAAGCGAGCATTCTCGATTTACTTATTTTTTATTTTTTGAGTTATAGTAAATTGTCGTTTTTGTATTTCTTATGAATTGTTATTAAAGATATTAAAAAGCCGTTTCGACACTATTAAAGCGTCTTTATGAGTAGCACTGACTAGTTGAATAAGGCTTTTCTAATTATAATCATTGATTTCTGGTTTACTTCATAAACTTGTATGTTTTAAATGAAAACTTTAGTAATTTGATTAGAAATACTTAGATCGGTGATATATTAGAAAGAAATTTCTTTCTATAATGAATTGAAAATATAACAAAACCAGAAAAAGGGAATTCTTTTGTTATTGTCAATAAAAGTCAATAAGAACGCAACCAGTACCAATATTGCGTATAATTAGTATAGCACATTTTTGAAATTTAGATGTATTAGACATTCTATAAAGTTTCTTTTAATCTCGGGAATAACGGTTAAATTGAATATGCTTTTATCCAGATTCCATTTCGATTGAAATAAAGGCAGATACTCTTTTAATTTTTACTAAACTCGATAAAAGTTTAATATAAACAAATTAAATATTGTTTTTTACAACAAATGCTTGTTGTTTCCGAAGTCACGCACGTATCATGTAGGACCATTGAATTTCCCGTGATTTGATTAACAAAAAGAGTTACTAACTTTATTAAGATTAAAACAAATCGAAACACAACAAATTAATCAACATTTTTATAGAATTTTTGCTTAAGACATTTTTTCCAGCATTTGTTGATCTAACGAAATACAGAATACGTATGTTACACTGTTATACATGTACCTACCTCTTGTAAATTTATGTTTAACTTATGTTTTAAATAAAGCACTTACTAACGGCAAAACATGTACGTTTTATGAACGTGTACTTTAAGTCCACATTAAAGACAGGTTTAACTTAATGTAGTCTTTTTTGATAACATTGTATAAACCATAGATAAATAGTAGGTATATTGCGTTATCAGAATTAAAAGTGGCAGTTTATTTGACGCTTAATTATGTTAGCAATCGCGGCTCTCCATTTAAAACAAAATACCACTATAAGCTTTTGTTTGAAACAATGTTTATCAACCTTGGCACAACCTTAATATCCGAATGAAATAAATAAAGATTATTAAAAGTTTCACAGTTTTATTAAAATATAACCTGACAATATTGTTTCGACAGCTACGCTGTCATTATTAAAGGTAATATAATTATAAACAAACACGTCGCTAAGGTAGATACAAAATAGGTAACTAGATAAAATAATAATAATAATAATCATAATTAAACATCTAATACTTCCAGTAACGGAGAATTACTGAGCTCAAGTTGTTCATTCATTAAAGGTACCCTGAGTTTGTGTTTGTAGATCTCAAAGGCTTCTAAAATGTCTAATTTGCGTTTGTTATTACAAAAATGTAGGAATTTAATATTATTTTGAGGAGTCATTGTGTGATTTTGTTCTAAAAGGTGATGGCGTAATTCGATTTTTCAGGATGTTTATTTTTGTAATGACGTACGTGTTCTTTATATCTTATGTCAAAATTTCGAAGTGTTTGTCCAATATATACCGAACTACAAAAAGAACAATTTAAACGGTAAATGCCCGATTTCATGATATCATGTGTTCTGTCTTTAGCATTAAATAAAAATGAAAAAGTGTTAGTGTTGGTTTTAAATGTTATTTAATAATTGTTGGTTTTTCTTAGTATATGTGACAAAGTACACAGAGCTTTAACTATTCCACTAACAAAATCAGATTTTAGCAAAGAGATATCAACCATTAAACAACTAGCACATGCAAATCATTATAATCCCAACATGATTGACACTTTAATTAAACAAAAAGATTATAGGTTAGCTATCAAAAGAATATATCCCATTGACAATCAAACAGAAGACACAAATTACATATCTATACCATATTTTGGCAAAATATCAGAAAAAATTGCACATATACTAAGAAAAACCAACAATTATAAAATAACATTTAAAACCAACACTAACACTTTTTCATTTTTATTTAATGCTAAAGACAGAACACATGATATCATGAAATCGGGCATTTACCGTTTAAATTGTTCTTTTTGTAGTTCGGTATATATTGGACAAACACTTCGAAATTTTGACATAAGATATAAAGAACACGTACGTCATTACAAAAATAAACATCCTGAAAAATCGAATTACGCCAAACACCTTTTAGAACAAAATCACACAATGACTCCTCAAAATAATATTAAATTCCTACATTTTTGTAATAACAAACGCAAATTAGACATTTTAGAAGCCTTTGAGATATACAAACACAAACTCAGGGTACCTTTAATGAATGAACAACTTGAGCTCAGTAATTCTCCGTTACTGGAAGTATTAGATGTTTAATTATGATTATTATTATTATTTTATCTAGTTACCTATTTTGTATCTACCTTAGCGACGTGTTTGTTTATAATTATATTACCTTTGATAATGACAGCGTAGCTGTCGAAACAATATTGTGAGGTTATATTTTAATAAAACTGTGAAACTTTTAATAATCTTTATTTATTTCATGATTATGGAGTTCCACAAAATAAGGCTGGAAACAATAATCAAGATTAATATCCGAAAATGGCCCACTGCTAGACTAAAGTAGGGATGATAATTTGATACCAAGCTTGGTCTCAGACATGGAAAGATCAGAGTTACCCAATATTGGTTGTTATTGGCTAAAACCAATACGTTATGCAATGTTTTGGACAATAAATGACACCGATATCGCAATAAAACTAAAGTTAGTCTTCGACCGATCTTGAATGTTAATGTAGTACCAAGGCTGGTAATTGAGAAACAAAGCAACTATTACACAATCCTTTCCCTTTAATGAATGCTAGTGCAAACAAGCAACGAAGTCTACCATTACTGTTTCGCCGTAACTGAATTCAAAGTCAATTTTTGTGTTGGATATAAAATGTTTATTAACAAAATAAATACGAAGAAATCGAAAATTCGTATAAATGATTAATGTCGTAGACTCTCAACACATATTGAGACCGTACAAACCTAACACTTTCATAGTGTACGTCTTCTTGTGCAAATATATATGTACAGTCGGTAAGTCAATATAGTTTACACTTTAGTCTTGCCAGTGTAAGTTTAAGTTCATAAAAATTCAGTAGGTTAGCAACCACTAATCCATCTTTACAATAAACCACATTTACAGAAATTTAGCAAAATATAATATGAATATTGACCCAACCTTAGCCGAAGGGTAAGAAACCAAGATTTTGAATTTTGAAGATTGCTAAAACTGGAGTTAGTTTAGCGAACCTAAGATTCAAAGTTGGCTAAGGTTTTGGGTGATAAGTATGTAACCGGCACTTGATATGTAGAGATTGACTAAAGGTAAGTACTCACAGCAGCGGATCCGCAGGCGGATGTCATACGATTGGTCGGTTTGAGTCAAATCGACTCAATCCGACCAATCGTATGACATCCGCCTGCGGATCCGCTGCTGTGAGTACTTAGCTTTAGACTAGCTAAAGCAAATTAGCGAAATAGTATCTGATATTTGACTTAAGTATATTCTATGGGTAACTGGCATTGACCTAACGGGTGAAAATTGGTTGAAGCTTGGGCAAGTTGTAAAGAACCCTGATTCGGTTTCTGAACATTGGCTCCGACTTGTACAACGTTTAGTGAACCGAAAATTAGTATCAGGTTGTTGATTAACCCTCGAGTGACAATTAAACAACCGAGACTCAGAATCTGAAAATTGCTTGAAATGTGGGTGAAAATCGGTGCGTCCAACACACCGCTGGAAATATAGCGCTGCAGCAGTTTTCACAGCCATCTTAGATTTAACAATCACCCAAGCAATAATATTGTTTGAAGTACATCATCATTTTATACATATAAAACGCTTAAAAATAAATACATATTAAACATGAGTTAGAGAACCAAGATTCGATATCTGAAAATTCGCCTACACTTGGATCAATGTCGAGAAAACGACATTTGACTGTCTAGTATTCAGCCACGCTGGGGTTTATTCAAAGACCTTTGTTTTAATTTTTTTTCTTCTAATAATAATCATAGAGAGGAGGCACTTTTACCCTAGTGGAAAAAAATAGTATGTTTCATTTGGATTTAAAGTGACTTTGTTTGTTGCTATTTACGAGCGATAAATAACTCCGCCTAATAATAAATAAATAATAATCTTATCATGTGAACAACTCCGCTATAGGATAAATACAAGTATTTTACTTAATTGGGCTCGATTCCTATAAGGAATCTAGAATGACTTTAGGAGAGTTCACGCATCCCAGCTGCGATGTGCAAATGGGTTTTCGAAATCAACTATGTGGATTGTTTGACAATTACTTTAATTGTAATCATAATGCATCAATCCTAAATCCAAATATAAAATGCAGGGAAACAAGATTGGGCGATGAAAATTTTTCACCTATCTCTGCAAATGAGACTTGTCTCCAACTCTTCTTATTTCATTATGTCGAGCTGTTAACAAGTGTCCAGTCCTCATACTAAGGCCTTCCTTGATCAGTGGCGACGTAGATCTGGAGCTCATGTCCATTTCCTTCGCCAACAAATGAATAGGATAGGATGTTAGTATAGGATTTTTTTTACGAATAGAATGTTATAAAAAGAAACATTTTTGATTTATAGTTATTTATGTTATAAATCCGGCAATGAAACTTTACAGAACGAGTTTGATCTCTGAAGGAAGACAGAAGTCGCGTCTGAAATCTTGAAACGATAACTAAGGAGAATCATTTACAGGACCTATAACGTTTTTTTTCATGTGTTGCAATTTTTTCTCTTTGAACGAAAGTTCATTCATCCCCTGCTTTATAATAACCTAGTCATTCTATATAGTAGAGTAAATTTTTGCAAAAAACATGCCTAAGTTCTTATTTTTTACTATCTAAAGATAGAGACTTGAAATCTTCTGTAATGCCTTCAGTACTGGACCAGTATAAAATGTACTATGTTTAAAATGGGGACACGCCCCCCCTAGTGGTTGAGACCCCCATTTTGTACCCTTAATTTAATAACGCAACCAAATTGAGCGAAATTTATGTTGGGAGGGTTCTTGGAGTCACTGATTATGAATCCAATGAGAAAATTGAAAAATTCAAAATGGCGGTCCTAAAATAACGGCCTTTGAAATTCAGAATGCGATTTACGCCGTTTCTATTGATTTTAGAGAAAAATTCATGTGATTTTGCAAAGGAATACACTATTTCGATTACCTTATTATGTAACCCCTTTGCTCTGCCCTAGTAGTAAAGTCAATTTTTGCATAAGTTCCTATTTTTTACTATCTAATGATAGAGACTTGAGATCTTTTCTAATGCCTTCAGTACTGAACCAATATAAAATATAATATGTTTAAAATGGCGGTTTTACCCCTCGGGGGGTTGAAACCCCCATTTTACACTCCCAATTTAATAACTCGGGAAGTTTTCCATTAACTTGAGTGAAATTCATGTTGGGGGGGTTTCGGTGTTCCTGATTATGAGTTCAATGAGAAAATTAAGAAATACAAAATGGCGAACTCAAAATGGCGGTATTTGAGATTGAAAATGCGATTTACGCCCGTTTCTATTGATTTTAGAGAAAAATCCAAATAGTCAAAAAGTGTTTAGAATGTAGTCTTGCATAGGAATACATTATTTTGGTTACCTTATTATGTAACCCCCTTCAATCAACCCTAGTGGCTCAGTAGGGGAGAGTGAAGGGGTTCCATAATAAGGTAACCGGAATTATGTATTCCTATGCAGAATCACATTCTAAACACTTTCTGGCTTTTCTCATTTTTCTCTAAAATCAATAGGACCGGCGTAAATCGCATTTTCAATCTAAAATATCGCCATTTTGTGTCCGCCATTTTGAATTGTGATTTTCTTATTTGATTCATAATCAACGACCTCACAGCTCCCTCCAACATAGTTTTTGCTCAACTTGGTTGAAAACTTCCCGAGTTGTTAAATTGGGAGTTTAAAATGGGGATTTCAACCCCCCGAGGGGGCGTGTCCCTATCTTAAACATATTACATTTGATATTGGTCGAGTACTGAAGGCATTACAAAAGATTTCAAGTCTCTATTTTTAGATAGTAAAAAATAAGAACTTAATGCAAAAATTGACTATACTAATAATAAAAATACGACACTTTATGTTAAACTGACATTTGTTTAAGCCTTTCAGTACGTAAAGCTTCATGTCAAGATTATGACGTAAGGTTTTATTTTCCGCTACAATATGGAATTTAATAGAAAATATGTTTTAGTCGTAATTATGTAAAAATATAAACAGTTAATATTTTTTATTTCATTTCGTATTTCAAACAATTCTTTATATACCACAACTAGTAATATAAAGTATATCTTGATCTCCGTTGTCAATGATACCGGAGTTCAAGACGTTCTTGATCTCCGTTGTTGTTGGCAACGTAAATAATTTGATGTTGCATTATAGCCACATGCATGCATGCATGCTGCTTTTTATCTCCTTAGTTACGCGATGATGACACAGACAAGGCAACTTGCTTCTTTATACAATAAATTCGGATGGATTTTAAAAGGGAGAAATTAGGATTGAAATACGAAATAAAATAACGAAATAATATAACAACTTATGCAATACGGAGATCAAGCTTCTTTAAATCCTCGAAGATGTTATAACGCCTCGGCTGGCGCCTCGGCGTTAAACATCTTCTTGGAATTAAAATATCGCTTGATCTCTTAATTACATAATATATATTACAAAATGAGTATTTCAGACTTATTCTTTCCTTCATCAAATGTAAACATAGTTAGAATGTCAATGAAAACTTTATTAACCGGGTAATTTGGTGAAATTTGCAAACTACATACCAAATGTTACATTATTTTGCTTAGTAAAATTATTTTTCTTTGAAAATTATATTAATTATTATATTAATTGTAATACTAAAAATATTGAAGATTTTAAAGATTTTAAATCTTTCTTTGTGGATGCGAGAATGAATATATCATATGTCATATGACAATTCCTAAAATAATAATCAAATAATAATAATCCAATAAATCCGAAATGATCATTTTGTAAAAAGATGAATTTTTTATTTATACATAATTACGACTAAAACGTATTTCCTATTTAATTTTTTTCATATCTCAAAGAAAGTCGTTTTCAATTCAAAACATTTTTAAATGAAATAGAAATTATTATTTTATTGTTCTTAAGTATCATTAACTATTCAAAAATGACGTACAATTCAAGAGATCCCTTAAATTTTCTGAGTAGTTTACAAATATTTATTTAAATGCTGCTACTATACCCAAAAAGTGTCTGTAAAAATTCAGGTAGCGTGAAATGGCCGAAACTACGCCAGGGGTACTGGTTTCGATGGAATTCTATATACCTGAGTGGTTTAGGTCTTGTACACAACGTTGCCAATGTGTGGAGCCTGCAACGTACCGTACATGATACAAAAAACAACATATACAGGCGGAGGTGACATCGTATTGGCAATTATACAACTAACAGCGACGGCAACGCCAGCGATCTACAGCTGAACTAAAAATTAATTTTGTGAGTATAAGTATCACGTTATCACCTCCAGACAAAAATTTGAATTTAGGCTTCTAACACCATCTATATGCTTATACAGTCGAAAACAGGGCAAAACGTTGTGACCTCCGAAAACGGAGGTCACAACGTTATATATGAGGTGACAACGTATGCTGGGTATCTACTTTGGAGGTGACAAGGTACCCTTTATCAATATATATATATATATATATATATATATATATATATATATATATATATATATATATATATATATATATATATATTGATGCCTGTTAAGCTGTCACCTCCGTCATACAGAGGAGACGACCTGACTTCCGGGTATTCCCGTGAATATATTGCTAAAAATTTGTTATATTTGTGATGAGGGGAACCTCTAGAATCCGAATCTCAAGAAAGGGGAAATTATTTCCCTTGTTTTATTTTGTCATATATAGAGTTTACAGAAGATACGAACCGACCTCCAAAATGTATATATAAGAAGATACTTATAGTTCGCTGTTACCTCCAGCAGCGCTGCCAATTCGTCGGAAGTCAGAACATACTAGCGTTATGCACAGGTATATATCCACATTCCATAGATGTACATTTCATAAAAAGGGTCGCTTTGGGTCTCCAGATGTTGAAATCAGGTGTTTCAAATTGCTCGCCGGGGGCATTTTAGTGGCAAAATAACAAAAGAAAACATGCGAGCATTCTCGGTTTACTTATTTTTTATTTTTTGAGTTATAGTAAATTGGCGTTTTTGTATTTCTTACTTAAGAAATGATTTTCTTATAAATTATTATTAAAGACTTATTATTAAGCCGTTGCAATAAAGCGCCTTTATGAGTAGCACTAACTAGTTGAATATGGCTTTTCTAATTATAATCATTGATTTCTCGTTTACATCATAAAATTGTATTTTTTAAATGAAAACTTTAGTAGTCTGATTAGAAATACTTATATCTGTGATATATTAGAAAGAAGTTTCTTTCTATAATGAATTGAAACTATAACAAAACCAAGAACAAAGGGAACTTATTAAATCCTTTAAATATAATATTGTTGAAAAACTAATTATTAATTCCTGTAAGTAGAAGTGCGATTAATTAAAAATAATTTAAAACCGGGATAATGCCCAGTATATCACATTTTGTTTCGATTATCCAGCAACATTAAACTGTACTTGTGTCATCTCTTACTAAATTATTTTTTAAATATAACGCGATTAATATAAAAGTATTTACAATTCCGGCTGACGCAAAAACTTTTTGCGAAACCTGTAAAACTAATATTTAAATCTGTAAAGATTTATTTGCTACTGTCATTAAAGGTAAATAACAAAGCAACGTACCAATGTTGTGTATAGTTACGATAGTATAGTTTATAGTACATATCTTGAAATTTAGTTTTATTAGACGTCCAGTAGTTACGCATAACGTAATATTTGTATAAATATGATATTGAGTTTCTTAGAATCTTATAAAGTTTCTTTTAATCTTGGAAATAAGAGTTTAATTTGAATATGCTTTTTCCAGTTTCTATTTCGATTGAAAAAGTTAGATATTCTTTTGATTTTTACTAAACTCACGATAGAAGTGTAATATAGACAAATGAAATAATGTGTTTTTTACAACAAATATTCGTTAAGTTGCCGAAGTCACACTTACGAACTGTTTGCAGTTCGTTTAGTTAAGATTTGTCTTTATGTGGGTATTAAATTGTCATACATAAAATATGAAGGAATCGAATGCTTCTAATTCGTATAAATAATTACTCTCATAGACCCTCAACACATATTGCGACCATACGAACTTAACACTTTTATGGTTTTATTAGAGTTTTCCTTGTGCATATACAGTGTGTAGTAAATAAGGTAAGGAATAAAATTTATATTTTTTGTATTACCACTGTTTGGAATAAAAGCTCGTACACGTCAATTTTATTTGTTTCTTGTGGATGTTATGGTCGTCAATTTTAATTTTTTAGTTTACTACTATGGGCCCTATAACGTCATCGACGGTTTTTAAATGCAACCCCTTATTTCTTGAAATGAAAAGCATATTTCTTCAGTTAAGTTCAGCAATACCCCATATGTGGTATTTAAAATTAGTATTTTTTGAATTATGGAGGACCAAATGTGATAACTTTTCACGAAAATAATACTTAAAAATCTTTCAAGTCTAATGGTTATTTTCGTGAAAGCAAATCGTAAGGAACTTAGATTAGGTTTCTAAACATTGGCTCGGACTTGGACAAAGTTTAGTGAGCCGAGAATTAATACCAGGGTGTTGGCTAACCCTTAAGCGACAATAATCAAACAGCCAAGACTCGAGAAATCAAAATTGTTTGAAACTTGCGTGAAATGAGAGAACCGAGTACTGGTAAGTAATAATAATAATAATAATTGCTACAACCCATAACCTGGAAACCAGGCCCCAGAAGCTATAAGCTTGTGCGGGAGGGAGGGGGCGATTATGATTATTACGTAGGCCCTACCTGCGGCTGCAGCCGACTTACAGATAGAACAGCGCAAATCCCACATTTGTGTTGTCGCAGCTCAAGAAAACTGCAGAAAACCTTAACCAGATCTGCCGGCGCCGGGAGTCGATCTCGGGCAGCTTGGGTGAAAGTCCGGCACGCCAGTCACTACACTACCAAGGCTGAAATAAACGTCAATTTACGCTTGAGTAGAAATTAGAGAACCAATATTCGATATTTGAAAGACTAGACTTGGATCAATGTCGTGAGAAAACGACTGTCCAGTATTCAGCCACGCTGGGGCTTATTTAAAGATCTTTGTTTTAACATTACCATTTGTCATTAAAGTTAACGTTTTTCTTATAACAGAAAATTGTACGTATTGCTAGGCAAAACTTCTAATCTTACTAATTGAGAGGTACTTTTAGATCTAGTAGAAAAAAATAGTATGTATTTTTCGGATTTAAAGTGACTTTGTTTGTCTCGCAATTTTTGCGGTTGCTTACGGTTACTACACTGTACTACGAGCGATAAATAATTCCGCCAGCTTAATAATCTGTCATTTTATCGTGTGAACAACTCCGGTATAGGGCAAGTACAAATATTTTACCTAATGGGGCCCGATTCCTATAAGCAATCTAGAATGACTTTAGAAGAGTTGGATTTTCCTAGCAGCGATGTGCAAACGCGTTTTTCAAATCGACTATGTTTTTCAATTAGCTTAATTGCCAACATAATCCACTCTCTAATCCAGGATTAGAAGGTAAAGTGTTGAAGATTTTTAAAAGTAAATCAATGTTGTCAGTACGCGATACTGCGAAAAAAGCAAAAACATCAATAGGAATGATTCAAAAACCTAAAAGGAACGAAAAACAATCTGTAGCTGTAAGAAAACAGACAAGAAAACTGTACAACATTTTAACAAGGAAAAACCAATGCGTTATAATGAACGATAAGACTTACTACAAATTTGATTATAAAACTTTGCCAATGCTCGAATTTACACTACTGAGAAAATGAGTGACACTACTGAGTCCGGACTCGATGACACACGCGTTTTGAAAACTGATTTGTATGTAGATTTCCCTGCTGAATCCGAATCCGGAGGGAGCCCGTTGATTTGGAATCGCCTTAATCGACCCTTAAAATGTCAATTTTACGTAAAATTTTGAAAAATCAAAAATACGCTTTTTTTTTGTTTGCATCGTCATAACTTCGTCCTGGATGGAACTAGAAGGTTAATTTTTACTTCGAAAAATTCTCCAAGAGTTGAAGATTGCAACGTACTATTAAAATTCAGTTTTGAGAAAAAAGAATCTGAGAAAATTACTATTTTGTTATACTATGTCATATTTGTGTATTACAATTTTCACCAATCGAAAAACTTTTTTATTAGAAGAGATAGAGGCCTATATAATTGAGACTATAATTAAAAAAAGCCCAAAAAA
This sequence comes from Agrypnus murinus, assembly GCA_929113105.1. Classification (NCBI taxonomy): domain Eukaryota; kingdom Metazoa; phylum Arthropoda; class Insecta; order Coleoptera; family Elateridae; genus Agrypnus; species Agrypnus murinus. The sequence goes on from OV816024.1 coordinate 113,024,718, forward strand.
GTTTTTGGTGAAAAAATTATATCGCTGTCTGTAATACAGACGAAATTATTGCAATTACAATATCATGTACGCGGGCGACTAGTGCTATATAAATCTTATTATTTGATCGTATGACATTTGTCTTCGCATAGACAAGATATTCTACACTGTAAATCTTTCTAAAAACATCTGCATGCTCTTGTGCATATACTTGACTTGCATTTGCAAAATGTCTGCATTTTAAGATAATCTGGTTGAGATACTAAAGACGTAATAGGTGCTATTGTTCCATCTGCATCCATAGCCCATCCAAATTCTAATATTTCGGGGAAATTAGCATTAACATTCACAGCAGTCTTATAGATATTTGATAATATGCCCTTTGAATGTGGTATAAAAAAGCATCTTCTAAGGGAGGCAAATAACGGTAAATATAAGTAAAATTAGTTATGAATGTTATGTTGTTTATAAAAACGTAGATCAACATTCTTACCGAATGTCTGTTTTACAAATCGGGAACAAATGAGCACGGACTTCATCTAGTGAACCAGTGAACTCTAAACTTCTGTATAAAGCCTTAAAGAATAGCCGACATGTCGAAAACATTTCGTCCCCATCTTCCAAACAGTATTTTCCACTAATAGGTTCTCCAAGCCAGTTTTACCATATTTTTCATTATAACTTTCAGGGCAGTTCTTTTTCCTTTTCGAAGAGGATAGCTGACAGTCATTGCCAGAGAGGCAGTAAGCCGCTAAAAGAATGCAAGCAAGATCTTTTGGATCGTCCCGAATCTTGCCTGCCAGTTCTTCAATGTGGGGCTGACACGGAACAAAGTCTTCTTTGCGATGTAACCATATGGGAATTAACAAAGCTACTGAATAATACCTTGATAGTAGGAAAACGTCAGTATCATTGGAATAAATCAGAACCATTCTATTTTCTCTTTAAAAAAATTATTTATCAATAAATGATTTCTATTGTGGTGTTGTTACCGTATCACTGACCTCATTTGTTGCTAAAAAATTGTAGTTTTACTGGTAAAATTTTATCTAATTTGTTTATTTTGGCATTTTCAATGGCTGGTACACATTTGCTTCTTGCCAAGTGTAAATCTTTTAAAAGATTTATTTTAGTTTTTATAATGTTCTTAATCTGACATGCAACCTGAAAATATGACATAGTATAACGAAATTGTAATTGTCTCAGATTTCTTTTCTCAAAACTGTTAGAATCTACATAACTCGGTTAATGTTATTTTCACTTATAAATATACCAAGTGCATTGATTATTGCCGGAAATTTTTTGAGTGACATTTCTGCAAAGTCATAATTGCACGACACGAAGTGGAGTGCAATTACGTTGCAGAAATGCACGAAATCAAAATTTCCAGGCAGAATCAATGCACGAGGCTATATTCGGTAAGAGAATCGCACGACGCACAGAAAAAAATGCATTATGATTAATTGGTTTTAGGTAGCTATATATGTTACAAGTATAATTTCCAAAAAATTTCCAAAAAATTACTCCTTGGTAGCATATATATACAGTGAAGCCTCGTTGATCCGAATCTAAGTTAATCCGAATACCACGACAATCCGGATGAGCAATTTATTTACATTGATTCTATTGTAATCCGGATGTAAAGGTTTTGATAATCCGAACTTACGAAATGTTGACCGAAAAGGCAAAGCATCTCTATCAAGAAGTGTGCAGTGGTGCATAGGAAACGGTGAAGCAATCGCGACGCGACGTATGCGCTGTCACGCTCGCACGCAATAGTCGCAAGAGTCCGATAGTGCATACGTCGTATCGCAACTGCATTGTTTCGTATGCACCGCATGCTGCTGTAACTTTATCAAAGATGTTTTCAAAAAGGCTGACTTCAGGGCAAGTAAAGATTGGATACTTAATTTTAAAAAGATACAATTTATGTCGGTTAAAAATCTCGGGGAAAAGCTATTCAATGATTCGCAAGCAGCAAGGTTAATTAAAAACAGTTGCAAAGCGATTAGGGTGGCTTTGCAATGGACGGTAGAAAAATTGAAACAATTGTGATGCTGGAAGATTCAAAAGAAAAATCGTTTCTACACTGAGAAAAGCATTTTGTAGGACCAATTAAATGTATTTAATTCAACTAAATATTTAGTTAAATAAACTAAATTTAATTTGATTTAACAGATTTTAACTATCTATTTAGTTGAATTGAATAAATTTAATTCTTAAAACTAAACGTTTTTCTCAGTGGAAGGTATTAAGTTTAAAAAACACGAAACAAACAAAATCGCCGCCGTTTTTGATTAACGACATATTAATGCGAAACATTATTTTTGCGTTTTTAAAACTGTTTTGCGTTAAATATTATGGTAGTTTTATTTATTTTTAAATAAATGTTTTTGCAGAATGTTTTAATTCCATTTACTTACAAATAAAACATTGTAACTCTACAGACGCGGTAATCCGAAATTGCAAATATTGTGCAATGAATTCAAGATTTGGGGCAGTTAATACTGAAGAAGTCGATCGTAGAATTAAGAAAAGCGTTCCGATTAACACCGTGCGATCGAAGAACCCAGTATGGTCAAAGAATATCTACGTACCGAATAGAAGCGACACTAGAAATCAGTATTCAGTGCGCATGTATATTCAGAAAATAGGCGGGATGACGTCTGACGTGAAACGTGATTGGTGTGTTTACATCTGGTTTAATAAACTGTACAATTTCGTTGTAAGAGTGAGTGAGTAAGAATGAATTTTCGTTGTAAGAGTGAGTGAGTAAGAATGAATTTGTAGTCTCAAAATGGCCGAAGGTCATTGAAGCTGGGTATTGCAAAACCTATTTATAAAAAGTGCAGTGTCGCTTCTATATCTTCGATATTCTTTGGTATGGTGTCAGTTTCAAGCATTTTGTAAGGAAAGGGGCTATGATATAATAGAAGAACCAGCTTCACCTGAAGTCCTAAGTACTGTACTAAAAGACTGGGAGCAAAATATGCGGAAAAAAGATGGAGGAGAGTATAAAGAAGCAGTTGTTAAGGTTATGTGGAATTCAGTTGCAAAACAAATACAAGAAATTTATTTTGAGAAATTCCAGTTGAAGGTAGATCCATTTTCTGACATTCTGTTTAAAAGTGCCAGAGATAGTAGAGATTGCAAAAGAAAATCGTTACAAATGAATCTGGATTATAGAACTTCAAGTTCTGCCGCATTTACGGAAGAGGAAGTCGGAAGAATTTTGAGCTTATATGACGAAAATACTCCTGATGGATTGCAGAAACTCTTTTACCATATTGCAGCACACGAGATGGCCTGGCGTGATGGCGAAGGAGCGGCTTGTTTGACCACATACTTTAAAGAAGAATTTGACAATACAGGTCAACCGACTGGGAGAATCGAGTATAATCCCATCATTTCAAAAACAGCGCAAGGAGGATCTGCAAAACTCACTGACTCAAAATGGATAGTTACTAATAAAAGAAATAAATCTTTGTGTCCAGTTAGGTGAGCGTACGAAATTTCATTTATTGTACATAAAGTAATGTATTTTTTACAGATTGTACAAGAAACTCCTTCAACAAAGAGGAAAAAACATTTCTACTGAGAGGTTTTTCCTTACCACAAATAAGAATTGGAAGCCAGGCACCAATTTACCTTGGTTTATCAATTGTCCCATAGGAAAAAATACAATGTCAAAATGGACCAAAACAGCTGCGGAACAAATTGGTATTGACATAAAGAAAACTAAAATTACTAACCACAGCCACAGATCTACAACTGTATCACACCTAGCAAAGTCAGGAATTCAGGATCAGGTATTAATCAAAATGACTGGTCATTCAAGTACGTCCTCGGTTAAACCGTATTTGAAACTTGATTCAGAACACCACAAGAAATCGTAGAAAATCTTCGATGTGTGGAAAATCGCTGCAACATAACTTTTGAAGATACCCAAAAAATTAGTGAACAACAATCAAACAAAAATATATATAATAATTGTACATTTCATATTAATAATTACTAAATAAATGAATTTTTAATTTTGTTAATTTACTTTCGTATCGCATCTCCTGAAATTTCTGCATAGCCCTAGGGAGATTATTTCGGAAATTTTCCCTTGGGATAATTTCCGCTTAATTAAATTGTGATTGGTTGCTATCAAAAAATTCGGGGTTATGATTCGTCAGTTTAAATCATGTGACATATAAGGTATTACAACGTCGCGTCATTAGTATCTCAACCAGAGTTGCAGTCTACAACTCTGGGAGAATTTTTCAAAATAAAAATTAACTTTCTAGCTCCATCCAGGATGAAGTTATGACGTTGCAACCAGAAAACAAGCGCGTTTTTGATTTTTCAACATTTTACGTAAAAATGACTTTTAAAGGGTCAAGCTTATTTCAAATCGACGCGACGGACGCTCTGGGATTCGGATTCAGCGGGAAAATTTACATACAAATCATTTTTCAAAAAGCGTGTGTCATCGAGTCCGGACCACCTCTTTAAATAAGGGCTTTTTGAGATGCCTGCTCCCCGACTATTATGTGAGCAAAAAGGAGAATTCGATTTTTGTGGGAAAATATGGGAGAAAGGTCTTAGTATGGCAAGCTATATGCAAATGCGGCATGAAATCTAGCCCCTTATTTACTCAAGAAAATTTGAATGTAAATTTATATCGAAAGACTGCCGCCAGAAAGGTTTCCAGAAAGACTGGCGCCAATGATTAAAAAGCATGCAGCGCCTACTTTATTTTGGCCGGATCTAGCTGCATGCCACTATACAGCGGCCACTAGGGAATGGTATAAACAGCATAAAATCAATTTTAACGAGAAAGAACCTAATCCTCCAAACTACCCTGAAGCACGTTCTATTGAAGATATTGGACTATTATTAAACGACATCTTCAGAAAAACGTCGAAGCTGCAACTAGCCTAGAAGATTTAAAAAAAATTGAATAAGGCCACCAAAGCGAACGAAGTCATCCAAAACTTAATACCTAACCTAAAAAAGTGGGAAAACGGGCAAAATAATAATAATTTTTTGTTTCTCTAAATTATTAAATTTTCTAGACATTAAAGCGTTGTTTTATTATAAAATTGTTAAAAGTATTAGATAATTATAAAAGGTATATGAGTCTGAAGGTGTCAACTTTCTTTTCGATACAGTCCTTACGTTGTACTCTGTAGATTGTTCCATTACCATCCATAAATTGTCGATATAGAATAAATGATTAGTGAACGTGTCAATGAACACTGTTACTAGACAATTTAGAATTTTTTTAAAGCACACGATATGGATGGCTACAGGAGAAGAAGTTATTACTAGAAATCATAAAATTTACAATCCAAAATATATCTGGCCATTCATCTATAGCAGCACGCACTTTTTCTATAGGAAAGTTCTAAACCGCTTTGGACAAACTGCGTTGCAAGGATTCCACTGATGCATGTCGTTTTCTGCAAACCATTGCCTTTAATTCAACCCAAAGTTTATAATCCAAAGGATTTAAATTTAGCCTTTCAGAAGGCCAATCTTCATTCTCAATAAACGTAGGCACATTCTCTGCAATCAACAATTGTGAACTTCCTGTTGTGTGGGCTGCGTCTTGCTGGAGAGTCCAGTGTTTGTTTTAAAATGAAAGTCTGATCTAAGCGGCAAAACCACCTTCTCAAGAGTTTCTGTTCGATTCACTTTGACAGTGGGTTTACACCTTGCTTGCAAAAATAATGTTTTTATCACACCATGCCAACTTACTCTCCACCAAACCATCAACCTTGCTGGATGATGACCACGCAGAACATTGCCAACTGCAGCAGTAGCTTCTTTAGAGCTTTTAGCATACATTTGTCCTTTTGACGATTAGATTTTTTTTCAATGGTAAAAATTATCTCATCCGTAAACAAGATGCAGCGATGAAGATTTTTCGCGTACTTCTGCCAATGAGACTTGGTTCCGATTTTTCTTATTTCTTTAAGACGAGCTGTTAACAAGTGTCCAGTACTTCTACGGCAAGCCCTCATACCAAGGTCTTCCCTGATCAGTCGCGACATAGTTCTGGAGCTCATATCTATTTCTTTCGCTAACAAACTTTTTACCAACAGGATTTCTTAAAAAGAAACTCTGTGCCAAGTTTAAGTCATGGTTTCAGAGTTTCAAGTTTATTCATCCCCTGCTTAATAATAAAATCATAATTTTCAGTATACCTCTCTGAAAACATATAAATTTCATGTTTGTTTATTGGTTGCGAAAGGCAACCTTTCCCGTGCAGTGCACCGGAAAACTTTTCCCGTGCAGGCTTTCCCGTGCTCTTAATAAATAGCATTACGACTTTCAAAGCACTCTTTCGATTTATGATTCTATCTTTAAATTTTTCTGTTTTTTGAGTATTTTATTGTGGTTTTCAGAGAGGTATACTGAAAAATATCGTTCATTACTCGGCAAAAACCGCGCTCGCTGGCTTCCCGTGGTCGCCTGCGGCTCCCACGGGAAACTTCCAACTCGCACGGGAAAAGCTTGGTTTCAAGCCTCGTAATGAAATATACTATTAGTCATTTTATAATAAAAAATGCGACACCTTATGTCAAATTTGCGATTGTTGAAGCCTTTCAGTACCGTAAAGTTTCTGTCAGGCTTATGACGTAGTTTTATTTTCCGGTACAATATGGAAAAGAAATGGAGATTTAATAGGAAATATGTTTTAATCGTAATTATGTAAATATAAAAAGAGTTAATATTTTTTTACAAAATGATCATTTCGCTTTTATTCTTTCCTTCGTCAGTTGTATACATACTACATACTTATAATGTAAATTAAAACTTCATTAATCGGATGTGGTGAACACAAGTGAATTTGCACACCACATATCAAATGCTACATCATTTTGTTTAATACCATTTTCTTCTTTAAAAATTTATGAATTAGAATACTGTAAAAATGTTTAAAGTTAAATCTTTTTTTGTAGATGCAAGATTGAATGTATCATATGATAATTCCAAAAATAATAATCCAATAAATCCGAAATGATCATTTTAGAAAAAGATAACATTTTATTTTTACATAATTACGACTACAAAATATTTCCTATATTAATCTCTTCATATCTCAAAAGAACTCGTTTAAATTCAAAACCTTTTACATGGAATAGAAATTATTAGTTTATTTCTTTAAACCATAATCAATGTCTTTTCTTATATATTTGCACCTTTTATCCGATCACGTTTTTCGAACATACAACTATTTGAAAATGATGTACAATTCAAGCGATCCCTTAAATTTCCTGAGTATTTTAGAAATACTAGTTTAAATGCAGCTACTAATCCTAAAAAAGTACGTGTAAATTTAGGTAGCGTGAAATGGTCGAAACCACGCCAGATGTATGAGTTTCGATGGAATTCTATATACCTGAATGGTTAAGGTCTTGTACACGACGTTGCCAAACTGTGGAGCCTGTAACGTACCGTACGTGATACAAAAAACTACATATACAGGCGGAGGTGACATCGTATTGGCAATTATACAAGTAAGAGCGACGGCAACGCCAGCGATCTACAGCTGAACTAAAAATTAAATTTGTGAGTATAAGTATGACGTTATCACCTCCAGACATAAATTTGAATTTAGGCTTCTAACACCATCTATATGCTTATACAGTCGAAAAAAGTGCAAAACGTTGTCACCTCCGAAAACGGAGGTCACAACGTTATATATGAAGTGACAACGTACGCTGGGTATCTACTTTGGAGGTGACAAGGTACCCTTTATCAATATATATATATATATATATATATATATATATATATATATATATATATATATATATATATATTGATGCCTGTTAAGCTGTCACCTCCGTCATACAGAGGAGACGGCCTGACTTCCGGGTATTCCCGTGGATATATTGCTAAAAATTTGTTATATTTGTGATGAGGGGAACCTCCAGAATCCGAATCTCAAGAAAGGGGAAATTATTTCCCTTGTTTTATTTTGTCATATATAGAGTATACAGAAGATACGAACCGACCTCCAAAATTTATATATAAGAAGATACTTATAGTTCGCTGTTACCTCCAGCAGCGCTGCCAAGTGTTCGGAGGTCAGAAGATACCACCGTTATGTGCAGTTATATATACAGAGCGTTGACACCACATTCCATAGATGCACATTTCATAAAAAGGTTCTCTTGTGGGTCTCCAGATGTTGAAATCGGGTGGTTTAAATTGCTCGCCGAGGGCATTTTAGTGGCCAGATAACAAAAGAAAACAAGCGAGCATTCTCGATTTACTTATTTTTTATTTTTTGAGTTATAGGAAATTGGCGTTTTTGTATTTCTTATGAATTATTATTAAAGACTTATTTAAAAGCCGTTTCAATATTATTAAAGCGTCTTTCTGAGTAGCACTGACTAGTTTAATAAGGCTTCTCTAATTATAATCATTGATTTCTCGTTTACTTCATAAAGTTGTATTATTTAAATGAAAACTTTAATAGTCTGATTAGAAATACTTAGATCTGCTATATTTAGAAAGAAATTTATTTCTATAATGAATTGAAATTATAACAAAACCAAGAACCTATTAAAAACTGTTAATACAATATTGTTGAAGAAAACTAATTATCAATTCCTGTAAGCAGAAGCGCGGTGAATTAAAAATAATTTTCAACCGGGATGATGCCCAGTATATCACATTTTGTTTTGATTATGCAGTTACAATAAACTGTACTTGTATCATCTCTTAATTATTCTTCAAATATGTAGTGTTTCTTGTAATCTCGAGAATCACTGTTTAATTTGAATATGCTTTTATCTAGATTCCATTTCGATTGAAATATGGTCAGACACTCTTTTAATTTTTACTAAACTCGAGGAGAGTATAATATAAACAAATTAAATAATGTATTTTTTACTACAAATGTTTGATGTTTCCAAAATCACACACTTATCATGTTGGACCATTGGATTTCCTGTGATTTAATTAACAAAGAGATTTATCAACTTTATTAACATTAAAACAAATCGAAACAACAAATTAATCGACATTTTTAAAAATTTTACACCTCTTATTATTTGATCTAACGAATTATAGAATACGTACGTTATACTGTTATACATGTACTTCTTGTAAATTTCCGTTTTAAGTTAATTTTTTAAATTAAGCGCTTATTAACGATAAAACATGTACGTTTTACGGAACGTGTACTTTAGTAAGTCCACATTAAAGTCAGGTTTCACATAATGTCGTCTTTTCTTTGATAACATAGTGTAAAGCAAATATAGTAAGTATATTGTGTTATCAGAATTAGAAGTTGTAGTTTATTTGACGATCAATTATGTTAGCATTCGCAGCTTTCCATATAGGAACAAAATACCACCATTAGCTTCTGCTTCAGACAATGTTTATCAACCTTGGCACAACCTTAAAATCCGAAAACCGCCCATTTCTAGGTTAAAGTATGGATGATATCAAGCTTGGTTTCAGTCATGGAAGGATCAGTGTTAACCAATATTTGTTATTATTAGTTAACACCAATGCGTTTAGCAATGTTTTGGCCAATAAATGACACCAATACCGCAATAAAACTAAGGTAAATCTTGGGCCAAACTTGAATGTTAATGTAGTACCAAGGCTGGTAATTGAGAAACAGAACAACTAGTACACTACCCTTTACTTCTAATGAATGCTAGTTCAAACAAGCAAAGAAGTCAACCATTACTGTTTCGCTTAGCAAGCACTAATACATTTTTATAATAAATTACATTTACTTAAATTAAAAACATCAGTGCCTAGATTTATAAAAATGTAACCTATTTATTAACTCCTCAACTGTACGTACACTCAAATAAAACGATCGGTAAAATCAACTAAAACTAGCTTATGAATTTGCGCCTATCCATCTTTTCAGTTGACTTAGCCGCATTCAGTTGGTTAAGTAACAAAATAAAGGTTGTTTAAGTGACAACGTTGAACAGGTTCATCAATCTATGTTTGTGTTGTAACACAATATTTTTATTTATTTATTTTTGAGCGACGAATCAGGATGGCGGAGCATCATTCGTACCTCATGGCACCGATTGCTATGATCATTTGGCCGACCCTACTAGAATTTAGCCGAATCTGGGGAAATTCCACCCCCAGTAGGGATTTTTAAAGTGTCAAACATCGCATTGACATGGGACCTACAGTTTTACTTCCTATCCGAGAAGAAGGCATGTTTTTAATTTTCCTCCGCTATGAAAAATTACCAGCTCGGTCGGGGATCGAACCTGCGACCCTTGGATTATGAAGCAAACATGCAAACCACTAATCCACCGAGACTGACTTGTAACACAATAATCTAAACATAAAGATAGTTAAATTGTACTTCTTTGGTAGGTAGCCCAGAGGAAAGAATAGGTTATTTCAAACAAATGTATGAGTTATTAATCAAAATTTACGTTCATATACAATCATAATTATTACCTTACAAAATATTGTTCAAATTAAATAGAATAATTTGGTTGGTCAACGAAAAATGTGGGTAAACTTTTTAGCTAAACAAATCCATAGTTTAGTTTTACTAGTCTTCGCCGATTAAGGAACCTATTGGACGTTTAGATTAACTAAATAATTTGGTTGTTCTTATTTTGTACTGCAACAAATTTTCTACCGTTGTTCTAACAGTAAGCGAGCGGTTTAACTGGGATCATGTTTATACTTACTAAATTTCCCAATTTGTTACTTAACAACTTTTTTCAGTTGAACCAATTATCTTTTTTGAGTGTTACAGACCGTATAGTACATATATTCGTTTGATGCATCTAGTGGGCCGACTAGGAACTTTTTATTTTACATTTCGCTAGCTGATATAATACAGGCAAGAATTTAGCAGAATATATGAAAATTGACCCAACCTTGGATACAGGGTAAGAAACCATGATTTGGAATTTAAAGATTACTCATACTGGAATTATCTTAGAGAACCTAAGATTGAAAGTTGTCTAAGGTTTTGGGTGATAAGTAACCGGGGCTTGATATGTAGAGATTGGCTAAGACTAGCGTGTATAAATTAGCATAAATAGTATCTGATGCTTGACTCCAGTATATTCTATGGGTAACTGCCTCGAGTCGACACCTGGAAATTGACTGGAGCTTGGACAAGTCGTAAGGAACCTAGATTCGGTTTATGAACATTGGCTCTGACTTTTACAACGTTTAGTGAATCGAGAATTAGTACCAGCTTGTTGGTTAACCCTTGAGCGACAATTAAACAACTTGAAACGTGGGTGAAAATCGGTGCGTCTAACACACCACTGGAAATACAGCGCTGCAGCAGCTTCCACATCCATCTTAGATTTAAAAAGCCACTCAAGCAATAACATCGTTTGAAGTAAATCATCGTTTTATACATATAAAATGCTTAAAACGCTGACAAGTAACACTAGACGACTGATTTACTGAAAGCCAATAATCAAAATCCCAGAACATCAATTTTGACGGTAGATAAGAGATATAATAAAAAACAAAAATTTTAAATGGTGGTTTTTAAATCTAAGACTGTTAAAGCTGCTGCAGCGCTGTTTTCCGACAGTGTAATGGGCGTACCCAATGACAGAACCGAGGACTGATAAATAAACGTCATTCATATTAAACTTGAGTTAGAGAACCAAGATTCGATATCTGAAAATTGGCCTAGACTTGTATCAATGCCGAGAAAACGTCGTTTTTCTATTTTGCGTCTATAATAAAGCTGTTAAAGCACCCAAAACAGAGCGTTAATATCTCATTTGAGTGCTTTAATAGCTGAACCTTTTCAAAGTTGGTAGCATTGAAAAAATAATTGAAAAAAACAGAAATTTGACAAAAACTTCACTCAATTTTCTGTTTCAGTCCATGAATTTTCAAATGTCACATCAGTATTTTCAACTACCACAAAAATCCATACATTTTGAAATTGCGATTTTTTTATTTAAAAAGGCAATAAAAGACACAAAATAGAAAAAATAGCATAAAATCTCGTTTCATAAGTCATTATTGCACTCGTCATTTAGAAAACTCGTCGCAAGCGGCTCGTTTTCTAAATTTGGACTCGTAAATAAATTTTGCCTTATGAAACTCGTTCTTTAATATACTATATTACAGACGCAAAATAAAAAAAATATGTTTTAGTCGTAATTATGTAAAAATATAAACAGTTAATTTTTTTACAGAATGAGTATTTCGGATTTATTCTTTCCTTCATCAGATGTAGCATATTGCTTATAACTTATCAGATTGCTTATTGGTTGTTGCTATATTCTTCCAAATAGTGCAGTTTCGAAGTATGAAGATCTGTTGAAGACTTGTGCGATTATCTAAATAAGTCATGATGAAGTAATTATTTGCGGCGATTACAATTTACCCTTGGACAAATGGGATTTGGACGAAATGGGACTGATTACCAGTGACAATGCTTCTCTAGGGACATTAGTGCTAGCCAATAGTTTCAATTTTTTAAATCTATCTCAGTGCAACAGTATTCCAAATGTGCGGAAAACTTACTTAGACTTAGTTTTTGCTAACGTTAATAATGTCGCTATTCAAGTAGCATCTGATCCCCTAACAATACTTGCCATCATAGCTCGTATGATATCTGTTACCATAATCCTGAAAATATTTGTACTACAGTGAACGAAGTAACCAAATACATGTTTAAACGTGCTAATTATGTAGCAATTAACTCTTGCATTGCAAATGTAGACTGGCAATCTGTATCAAATTCTTCTGATAACATTAATGCTTTTGTTAATGAATATTATTCTATTTTATATAAACTCTTAGAAATTTTTGCTCCAAAAATAACATATAGAAAATAAAACTATCCGGTTTGGTTCAATAGTGAATTTATTTCTTTGGTAAAAAACAAAAAGATTGCGCATATTAAATATAAGAACTCACAAGATTATAACGACTACCTAAGTTTTCAAGATTTAAGAACTCAGTGTAATAAATTAAGTGAGAATTTGTATCAAAATCTTTTAGAAGGTATAGAACTAAAATTGTCTACAAACGTTAATGATTTTGTGCAAATTGCAATTACCCTATTATTAATTCAACCTTTTTATTCTTTTAAATTATTTTTACAACATTTACATTATGTTTGTGGAATTGATTATTTCAACTTTATCCGTTGATAATTATTATAAAAATGCATTTAGTTATTAGTTTTGGTAACTAATCTATATCTATAGCTTATTTTAGGATTAATTTTATGTATATAAAGGGAGATTCGCATATATTTGATTAAATAAATAAATAAAAATGTAAACATAGATAGAATGTCAATTAAAACTTCATTAACCGGATTTGGTGAAATTTGTACACTACATACCAATTGTTACATTATTCTGTTTATGAAATTATTTTTCTTTCAAAATTTATTAATTGTTGTACTGTAAGAAATTTTAAAGTTAACTCTTTCTTTGTAGGTGCGAGAATGAATATTTCATATGCTATAGGGCAATTCCGAAAATAATCAAATAATAATAATCCAATAAATCCGAAATGATCATTTTGTAAAAAAATTAACTCTTTATTTATACATAATTGCGGCTAAAAAGTATTTCCTATTTAATCTCTTCATATTTCTAACAAAGTCGTTTTCAACTCAAAACTTTTTAATTGAAATAGAAATTATTTGAAAATGACGTACAATTCAAGCGATCCCTTAAATTTTCTGAGTAGTTTAAAAATAGTACTTTAAATGCAGCTACTATTCCCAAAAAAGTATGTGTAAATTTAGGTAGTGTGAAATGGTCAAAACCACGCCAGATGTATGAGTTTCGATGGAATTCTATATACCTGAATGGTGAAGGTCTTGTACACGACGTTGCCAAACTGTGGAGCCTGCAACGTACCGTACGTGATACAGAAAACTACATATACAGGCGGAGGTGACATCGTATTGGCAATTATACAACTAAGAGCGACGGCAACGCCAGCGATCTACAGCTGAACTAAAAATTAAATTTGTGAGTATAAGTACGACGTTATCACCTCCAGACAAAAATTTGAATTTAGGCTTCTAACACCATCTATATGCTTATACAGTCGAAAAAAAGGCAAAACGTTGTCACCTCCGAAATCGGAGGTCACAACGTTATATATGAGGTGACAACGTACGCTGGGTATCTACTTTGGAGGTGACAAGGTACCCTTTATCAATATATATATATATATATATATATATATATATATATATATATATAAATATTAAATAATATTTTGAATGCAAATTCATATAGAAAAATTTATCGACTCTGCTGGGACTCGAACCCAGGACCCTCCACTGTCTAGGTGGTATCTCTACCAACTGAGCTACAGAGCACGACTATCAGCAAAGCGAGAAATTTTCCATATGAATTAGATAGTAGGCAAACATACAAATATTTATTTATACTATCTAATTCATATGGAAAATTTCTCGCTTTGCTGATAGTCGTGCTCTGTAGCTCAGTTGGTAGAGATACCACCTAGACAGTGGAGGGTCCTGGGTTCGAGTCCCAGCAGAGTCGATAAATTTTTCTATATGAATTTGCATTCAAAATATTATTTAATGTAAAATCATTATGCAACTTGATAAAAATTAACTCTATCTAAAAATATATATATATATATATATATATATATATATATATATATATATATATATATATATATAATATATAAAGAAACTTATTATTATTAATTCACACTTGCTGCTGTTGTAGTGTATATACATAAGTATTTATACATTTAAAACGCAAGGCTCAGTTTTGGTCCAGTTCGTTTGAAAGTTCTACTGAGCCGATTTACGTAATTCTTTTTATATTGAAGCTTTCGCTCTGTATATTAGTCAACACTACTTAATATCTGTATTTCTTTAAGTTCTTAAATCGTTTATTTGGATACGCAAGGCAATTTATTATTGCTTATTTATAGCTGTTTAATTTATTGTTTGGACAAAATAAATCGTCCTGAAATAATTTTACAAATTGTTGCAAAAGTTCTAAATGACTGGGTCTTATGACTGGGGGGATTATTATAAATATTTCATTATTGGCGATCAAACTTATCGTGTTCCCATTAACAATGCTTTAGATTCCAAAAATCTTATGTCCTTTGCTAGTGAATGCACCTGCCAGATTGAATTTTATTGTATAGGTCAATTATTATTTACTAATCTATATATTTAAAAGACGGCTCACTATTATTCCACTTCGTCTACGAGTCCTACAAGGCCGATGTGCTTTATTCTTTTTTATATTGAAGCTTTTGTTGTGTAGATTAGTCAACACTTAATTCCTGTATTTCTTTAAGTTTTATATTTTTAAATTAATAAATCTTAAACATTTATTTGGATACGCACGAGAATGACCATCCACTTGCTCTCACTTTTCAGAGTGTCGAAGTTTGGAGCTATTCGCGATTATAAACGTTTTTCTGCAACCCACCACTTGCATCATTAAAGTGTTTAACGTTTGATTTGTTATTAGTTTCTGTAAACAAATTTTCATAGTTGAAAGCCATGAAAACTATAGAAAGCAAACTAATTGTAAACATATTGGGCGATGGCTATAAATAATTGCTTATTTATAGCTGTTTCATGTTGTTTGGAGTTATGAACAAAACAAATTATCTTGAGATACGTTTGCAAGTTGCTATAAACTACTGCGGCGATTATTATAAATATTTCATTATTGGCGATCACACTTATTATCGTGTTTCTATTAACACTATTTTGAATTACAATAATCTTATGTCCTTCGATAGTGAATACATTGGCCATATTGAACTTTACGGTATAGGTTAATTATTATATACCAATCTGTATATTTAGAACACGGCTCATTTTCATTCCACTTCGATTACGAGTGCTACAAGATCGATATGTTTTGTCCTTTTTTATATTTTTAAAAGTTTTGACTAGGTAGATTAGTCAACAACATTATTTTTATTTAATTTTTATACTTTAAACCGTTGTTTCTTGTGATTTTTTAATTATTTATATTTTTAATTTAAAATAATTATTTGTAATCGATGCATTTCAATATGCCCAAGGCTGACTGTCCACTTACAGCTCTTGCTTCGTCACATTTAGGAACTAAACATCATATACCTGATACCATTCTATCAACAATCTCAGTCGAGATTAATAGTATTTGCTGTGAAACATTTTCACGAAATTCGATATCTCCGTCTGCCTCGGTGCGTGTGTCCGTTTCTTCGGAAAAGGAGTAAGACGGAGCTAACTAAGGGAGGATAAGTTTGGGTTGGTGGTGGTGGTAAGTTCATAAATGTTTGTTAAATAACGCGTTTAAAAGTTCGTGTGAGAATGGTAAGCTTAGTATTTTCAACTGTTTTTGTTCGATTGCGTTTATTTAATAAATATTAATATTCAATAATAACTCTTGAAAACTCGAAGAATTGTAATCACACAACGAACGTTGTATATAAGGAAATCCTTCAATAAATTAGCTTTTTGACTGTCGTGTTTTGACGGGGTTTCCCTAGTTAAAATAATTACAAACAGAGAATAATAATAGAATTTTTTTAACAAAGCTGCTAATATTATTACAGATAACTAATTATCTTAAAAGACTAATATATTCAAATTTCCAGTATTTTCCCTTTACAATTTATATTGTAATTCTACAAATACCGTGGATGAGCAAATAATGGAATGTATAACTTGACGTTCAAAGCTTGACGATAAAAGTTTAATTGGACATTATTAATTTAAGCAGTGAAGGAAATGTCAATTTAGTAAACTTTGATTTTCTGCAGCTTCTTCGTTTCACTTATTTATAAACATTAAAGTTAAAAGTTATAATTGCTAGGGGGATAAACATGCTTAATTAAACCGAGACAATTTAAACCCGCCAGATAAAATGATCAAATGATTTGTCGGCAACATTAGCATTGTTTCTAAAAAATATTCAATTCAAATATAATTTACTTATTTAAGAAATAATCTTAACTTGATATTTAGTAATGGTCGGTATCACAATTCATTGCATAACTGCAAGCTTACTTTAAGGTTATTTAAAGATTAACATAAATAAAATAAAATAGATTTAAATAAATAAATAAAGTCGGCTAGTGAGTGAGTAAGTCGGGTGTGTTTGTTAAATAACGCGTCTAGGAGTTTGTCTGACAATGGTAGGGTTTACTATTTTCGCTTGGCTTGTAAAAACGTTGTATATGTCGTAGACAGATAGTCAAATCCGGCAAATAAATTATATGCCTAGTTATTTACTAAGTGACGGGGCAGATAGTAAGACGAAAATAAATCTATGCTATTTTATTATATGCCTAGGCATTTATTAAATGCCGTTAGTTAGAACAGCCAGTTAATAAACAAGTATTCAAGGTGTCCTTGAAATAAGCAGGTTTGTGCCTGCGACATATATATTTGCAATATTTGCAAAAATAACCTCAAAATCTCAGTCAATGTCATTTACAGCATTAATCTGTTTTCATCAGAACAACAGAACGAAATAGTGGTGCCAACTTAAGGCAAAATTGTCACTTTTTTATTACTTTAGAATCGTATAATTTATTTATATTTTAGAGAGATTTCTTTATTTTTTAGTGTTTACACAGGAATATTATTTTATTTTTTAATAAAAAAAAAGCGAACTTGAACGAAATTTCTAGTGATAAGAGTTGTTTTTCGTATTTTTTCACGTTCTTAAGTTTGGACTAGACAGTCAAAAGTTAATCTCTAACTCGTCTCTTGATCTCTAACTAACGGAGCTAGTCAGCAATCGCTGGAAGTAACGATTGCTTCTAGCGACTGCGAATCGATTCTATCAAAATGAAGTTTTTTGAGAAACTATATTTAAAAAATTAACACTATACCAAATTTCAGCTTTTTCAAATCACTTCTTTACATTGACCTCATTTTCGCGACATACGACCACCGCATTGGTGCTGATCTAAAGCGTTCGATCATTACGCTGTCTGACGACTGTTTTCCAATTTTTTATTACATAAACTGCTTAGTGATCAAATTTTAGCTTTTAGAAAACACTTATATGACACTACTTCTTGTTACAACTTTCAAAGTGCTCTGACGCCGAGTGTCCCTATATCCGAGTTTATTTTGTGTAGGATATTTATTTACACCCTAAACATAAACTAATATTAAAATATTAGTCTTTACAAAACTCTTACACTTTTTGGTCACTAGCTCTTGGGCTACTAGTAGGTTCTGACTAAGGCAAAGGAGTAAGTTATTCACTCAGGATAGATGATTCTAAAAATGTATATGTCATGCTTACACTTAGGATTAAGCTACTTTCGGGCCATAAAAAACGCATTCTCCACACAAAAACCGATAACCATGATGTAGTAGAGTCAATTTTTGCAAAAAACATGCCTAAGTTCTTATTTTTTACTATCTAAAGATAGAGACTTGACATCTTTTGTAATGCCTTCAGTACTGGACCAATATAAAATGTTATATGTTTAAAATGCGGGCACGCCCCATCGGGGGGTTGAAACCCCATTTTGTACCCCTAATTTAATATGAGAATTCAATGAGAAAATTGAAAAATTCAAAATGGCGGTCCTAAAATAACGGCTTTTGAGATTGAGAATGCGATTTACCCCGTTTCTATTGATTTTAGAGCAAAACTCAAAGAGTCAAAAAGCGGCTTAAAATGTGATTTTGCAAAGGAATACACTATTTTGGTTACCTTATTATGTAACCCCTTTAGGCTCTGCCCTAGTAGTAGAGTCAATTTTTGCATTAAGTTCTTATTTTTTACTATCTAAAGATATAGAGACCTGAAATCTTTTCTAATGCCTTTAGTAGTGGACTAATATAAAATGTAATATGTTTAAAATAGGGGTACGCCCCCTGGGGGTTGCAACCCCCATTTTACACTCCCAATTTACTCCACACTCCCCAACTTGGGAAGTTTTCCATCAACTTGAGCGAAATTTATGTTGGGGGGGTTTTCGGGGTTTCGGATTATGAATTCAATGAGAAAATTAAGGAATACAAACTGGCGGACCCATAATGGCGGTCTTTGACATTAGAAATGCAATTTACGCCGTTTCTATTGATTTTAGAGAAAAATGCAAAAAGGCAGAAAGTGTCTAGAATGTGATTCTGCATAGGAATACATAATTCCGGTTACCTTATTATGTAACCCCTTCACTCTCCCCTAATGAGAAGCCGACTAGGGAGAGTGAAGAGGGTTACATAATAAGGTAACCAAAATAGTGTATTTCTATGCAAGATCACATTCTAAACACTTTTCGACTCTTTGACTTTTTCTCTAAAATCAATACAAACGGCGTAAATAGCATTTCCAATCTCAAAGACCGCCATTTTGAGTCCGCCATATTGTATTTCTTAATTCTCTCATTGGATTCAATATCAGGAACCCCAAAAAAACCCCAACATGAATTTCGCTCAAGTTGGTGGAAAACTTCCCGAGTTATTAAATTGGGAGTGTAAATGGGGGTTTCAACCCCCCCGAGGGGGCGTACCCCCATCTTAAACATATTACATTTTATATTAGTCCAGTACTGAAGGCATTACAAAACATTTCAAGTCTCTATCTTTAGATAGTAAAAAATAAGAACTTAATGCAAAAATTGACTCGACTACTAGGGCAGAGCGAAGGGGTTACATAATAAGGTAACCAAAATAGTGTATTTCTTTGCAAAATCACATTTTAAGCCGCTTTTTGACTCTTTGGATTTTTCTCTAAAATCAATAGAAATCGCATTCCCAATCTCAAATACCGTTATCTTAGGAACGCCATTTTGGGTCCGCCATTTTGGAGTTTTCAATTTTCTCATTGGATTCATAATCAGTGACCCCAAGAACCCTCCCAACATCAATTTCGCTCAATTTGGTTGTGTTATTAAATTAGGGGTACAAAATGGGGTTTCAACCCCCCGATGGGGCGTGCCCCCATTTTAAACATATAACATTTTATATTGGTCCAGTACTGAAGGCATTACAAAAGATGTCAAGTCTCTATCTTTAGATAGTAAAAAATAAAAGCTTAATGCAAAAATTGACAAGATTCTTCTACTTGCCAAGCTCGTCAAAATGAGCTATCGTATTGGAGTAGGTAATGCTTCAATTGAAAGTTAGTATTTTCACCTTTATAACTTTGATACCTCAA
Organism: Agrypnus murinus; assembly: GCA_929113105.1. Lineage (NCBI taxonomy): Eukaryota > Metazoa > Arthropoda > Insecta > Coleoptera > Elateridae > Agrypnus > Agrypnus murinus. Next base: position 113,044,835 of record OV816024.1, read on the forward strand.
GGTGGTCAATACAAGTAATGCCTACTTCTGATAATATGGTCTTGATTTGAAGCAAATTGGAAAACAGTTTTCCGGTTTTCACCCAAGCGACTTTCTTTCAATTTCCTGGAGGAAGCATTTTCAAATTTCAATTCTCAGTAAATTCCCTGTAAAAATGTCATTCAAAAATTAATAGTAAATTTATATTGGTTCTTAATTAAGGAATTTAATGAAAATGTATTTAGAATGGAATCCCAAATTAAGCTAATATGTAAAAACTCATGCTGCAAGTAGGTTTTTATTAACTGTAATGTATTTGTAAACGATCCTTTTAATTTAACATCCAGAATTAAAAATTGATACCCAGTGTTATAGTTTGTGTTCCGTTCAAAAAATAAATCCAATAAAAATTGATCACAATGAATTTAACGTAAATTGATGGGTAATATGTTCCCGAATTGTATATTCTCAATTTTTGCTATAAAATAATAACACCAAACAATTCGAGTGGCGGCCGAATTAGTTTGTAGTGATTAGTAAGTCTTTGCGGGTGAAGCAATATACATTTCTAACGGGAGATTTATTAACATAAGTATCAGTGATTTATTATGTTTATTTGGTTGAGGGAATCTTAGTAAGTTCTAATTGAGGGCAATGTGTGGCGCTATTTGTTTCTTTAATTATTGTGGAAAGCTAGTTACATTCTATGTAAAAAATACTAGTTAGTGACAAGCGTATTTTATCGTTAGGCCCGCCTGATATCATTTTATTTTTAATTTTAACTTTGATTTCATTTCTATAATGTTATATTAATCAAAAAAATCTAAATAAGACGAATCACATTTAAAAATGAAGGCGTATTTTGACATAAAAAATCATAAGAAGGTGTTAGCTAAGCTGTAAGCATACGCAGCAATATCTTTAAATCGTTCTAATGCACTTAAAGGTACCATTGCCATTTGTAAGACCTGTTTCTCATTTTCATGAAATAAATAAAGATTAGTAAAAGTTTCACAGTTTTATTAAAATACAACCTGACAATATTGTTTCGACAGCTATGCTGTCATTATCAAAGGTAATATAATTATAAACAAACACGTCGCTAAGGTAGATACAAAAATAGGTAACTAGATAAAATAATAATAATAATCAGAATTAAATATCTAATACTTCCAGTAACGGAGAATTACTGAGCTCAAGTTGTTCATTCATTAAAGGTACCCTGAGTTTGTGTTTGTATATCTCAAAGGCTTCTAAAATGTCTAATTTGCGTTTGTTATTACAAAAATGTAGGAATTTAATATTATTTTGAGGAGTGATTGTGTGATTTTGTTCTAAATCACACAATGACAATGATTTAATATAGAACAAAATCACACAATGACTTCTTAAAATAATATTAAATTCATACATTTTTGTAATAACAAACGCAAATTAGACATTTTAGAAGCCTTTGAGATATACAAACACAAACTCAGGGTACCTTTAATGAATGAACAACTTGAGCTCAGTAATTCTCCGTTACTGGAAGTATTAGATATTTAATTCTGATTATTATTATTATTTTATCTAGTTACCTATTTTGTATCTATCTTAGCGACGTGTTTGTTTATAATTATATTACCTTTGATAATGACAGCATAGCTGTCGAAACAATATTGTCAGGTTGTATTCTAATAAAACTGTGAAACTTTTACTAATCTTTATTTATTTCATGATTATGGAGTTCCACAAAGTAAGGCTGGAAACAATAAACAATGTTTCTCATTTGTCGCTACCCAGTAAGCAGAGTTCCGTCTTAATCCGAATTTACAAATAATAGGTATTTTCATTGAACATGAATAAGTAAAATAAACCTACAAACATCTTGCATATTTAGCTCTGAAATATTACTTGATATTTAGCTTTATTATTGTTACAAGCTCGTTTTAATCAGATTTTACGCAAATAGCCATTTTTATAAAGAAAATAAAGAGATGTAGTAACTACATCCGTTTGAAAAATTCAAACTTCGAGTGTTCTAGCACCACGTGACCGATACCGGTAAGGATCGTGAAAAACAACGCAACGAAGGAGGAGGCGAATATGTCCGAGTTGTTTGATGTTGATTTCCTTTCTCCTGTTTGATGTGTAGTACATATTTACTTATATCATAAAAAATATCTGCTTGTGGTATTTTTTTTCTGGCCTCTTGCAATTTTTTGACGGTGTTGGTAAAACAAATTAGGATGAGATATCATACAATTCACCGAAAAGGACAGAGAAACTACAGCACTACAACACTAAACAGTGTTGGCTGACGCTATGTCCTAGGTAAATACGATGACTGCGGTACGTCCGATTCGTTGCGTGCGATGCGTTAATCGCAAACGATAAAACCTGAAGAAAGTAATTATGGTGTCCGAAGTAAACACGGCGTTTTTGCGATTCGCACGATTTTGCGTTGTCGCATCGCACGTTATGTTTTAAAAATCAAAATCTTTTGTTTTCCAACGCGATTATCGCTGAGCCCGCACGATGGAAGTTTTCATCACAATACATTCAGGATAATCAAACGCCCATGTTACAGACAGTATTACTAGTAATACACAACATAAACATGTTTTTTAAAAAATAAATTAATAAAAATAACCTGTCGTATTTACCTTTTTACTTAACTTAAGGTTAAAAAAGCATTTCCTTTACTGTAATAGGTACTTGAAAATTAGTTGGGTAACGCTTTAGATTAGGTCGGTCTCCCACAGCCGCACATGTTATATACCATTCGATGCGTCTCATCGAGCTGAACCGTAGTGTCCAGAGTGAAACTTGGGAAGGAGCAATAGTTTTCGAGATAATACCAAAACCTGTTTTGGAGGACCTAACCTAACCTATAATCTAATCTAGAACCTAACCTACAACCTAACCCATAACCTAACCTATAACCTAACGTATAACCTAACCTACAGCCTAACCTACAACCGCACTGATAACCTAAACTGACCTAACATAACCTTACTTAGTTGCATTTAGGTTTACGTTGTTAGTCAATTCATACGTATTTTAATTTAATTTTGTTTATGTTAGGTTAGGGTAAGTTACGTTAGGTTAGGTGAGGTGAGGTTAGGTGAGGCGAGGCGAGGTGAGGTTAGCTTAGGTTGCAACATGCATTTTCAGATAGGGTGATGGAATTAAGATGGAAGTCTATGGCTCCCTTCCAAAAAAGTTTTTGGCGATTAACCCGAAAACTACTGCCCCTCCAATTTCACTTATGGACACTATTATTCAACTCGATGAGACGCATCTAATGGTACATAGCATGTGCGGCTGCGGATGGCGGACGTAAACTAAAGAACAGCCATTAGTTGAACAATGGCAACAAGAATCACGGATTGCTTCCACTACGTAATCAAAAGTAGCTGGGGTTATTCTTGTATACTGACGAAATGTATTTTCATCTGATCGCAACTGCTCATATAGATGATGGAATTCTCCAAAATTGAATCTGTCTTTGTAAATCCTATGTGTGGTTTTCCTCTTTGTTTAAATTTCTTTGAAAGTTTTAATTTTAGCAAACTATTAATTATTCATCAATAATCCAGTACGTGTGGTTTCTGACAGAGCTATGATTGAGAAATGCATATATAAAATAATAATTTATTGATACAGTATGCGTTACCGCATACGCACGATGTGCTATTTTTTATTGTCGTATTTACATTTGCCACAATTACAATCGCCGCATCCGTTTTGCGGTGCATGCGATTCCCGCACCGTACGCACCCGCACATATCGTACTTACCTAGGACATAGCGTAACACTTCGAGAACAACAGGTTTTATGGCCGCCATAATATAAGCATAATAACATAATAATAGTGATTATAATTATGTTTCAAAATTTTAAATAATATGACGTTTTCTTTACGTCATAAAACGTCTTTTTCACGCCGTGAAATGACGTCTTTGGGCTGTGACATTCACTCTTCTCATTAACATCATTGTAACGTCACTTCAAAGGTAAAAACGACGTAATGCTTGACCAATAATCGACGTTAAAATGAAGTCACTCTGCCTACTGGGCAGCTAAAGAGCATTTGTGAATTTCAGTTTATTGTTAATAGATTGGTTTCTAAAGACATTAACCACTATTGCCGACTCTTTTTACCGTTGATAATGATGTATTTTATTATTTACTTATATTTGTATTTAATTATTAATTTTGAGGAAACTTAATTTAAACTGAAAATTGTATAATTTTCTCTTTTTTATACTGTTCTAGGTATTAGACATTAAAATTATTTTTTAAACGAATTTTTTAAATGAAAATTCTTTCAATAAGTTTCAGTTCATGGTAAAAACTGTTCATAAGAAAAGAAATAAAATATATTAATTTATTAACTGATATTTTTATAATAATATAAAGCTTATACTGTTTTATATATTTCTTCAAGCTAGTTATCGAAGTTTCTTTTAGCTTACAACAGAATTAGGTAGAAAGTTTATTCAAAGAACTGTGAATTTTGGAAGTAAACATTTGTCGGTTTAAGTTCATTTTACTTTAAGAATTGACAGAAAGTTATTGATTTTACAAATTAACCATTTAGTTATTAACACACTCTGTAAGTGTGTTATTTTCAATTTATATTCAAATAATTCAGGCAGTAAAATGTCTTGTAAAGTAATTTACTACTTTTCTTTCACAGATGTACTGTTTTTATGGAGATTACTGCTCATAGTGCTCATCGGTCGTTCGCGAACATCCGAACTCCATTATTCAAGTTGCAGCTTCAATTCCATGTGCTCTTGTGTTATTGATCAAAACGATGGAACCAGCAAATCCATTAGCTGTTTATCGGTTCCACTATATAAATTTCCAAGTAAGTATATATTTATTTCTTTTACTGTCTTATTTGTCAAAGTATTCGTTCAAATAAAAAAAAATTAAATATATAAAGCAAAGAACTAAAAAGTAGTGTATCACTTCTGTAACAAATAATATTTGGCTCAATGTTTGTGAGAATACTAATGGCTGTAGTAACTACCTGATTTTTGTATTTGACTCCATGAATTGGAATTCAGGTGAAAATCAAATTTTCCATTTTGTCCTGGAAGATTGCACATTTAGTAATAAGAAATAATACGGGAAAAAGCTAGCATGAATCTGGAAGGGTGCATACGTAGATATTCACGAATGCTGTCAGCTACTAAAGGGTAATTCCATATCAACTCAGGCAGGCAAATAGAAATCTGACAAACTCATCTCTCAGAATTTAATAAAATTTCAGTATGCTATACACGGTAATATACTAAAGACCCCAAATTTTTTCTTTTTTTCAGAAAAAATTTCATTTCTGACTTATGAGGGGCCAAAGTTTTTCTGACACTGCCAATTTTTTCCGAAGTCGAACATTTTCTCACACTTAAATAGGAATATCTTGAGAACTACTACAGATATTTGAATACAATTTTTTTTGTCTGGAAGAGCACATGTTTTTCTTTCATATCGATCATATTAGATAATGATGTGTAAAAAAACAACGTGTCAGCGAGGCAAAATATTTTATTACAATAAATATTTTTTTCTCAAAAACGTCATTAAAGAATTTTTTAATTTTTTCACAGGAGGTGCAAAACATCATGAGTGTGTAAAAGCCCAATTTCCACTTTCCTTTTCGAATTTTTTATGAGCATTTTTTCATTAAAGTATGATTAAGCTTAAGTTCCTCATCATTAGAAATACAGTGTGTAAATAAAGTAAGGAATAAAATTCATATTTTTTGTATTATCACTGTTTGGAAAAAAACGCTCGGACACATCAATTTTATTGTTTTTCTGCGGATTTTATCGACGTCAATTTTAATTTTTTAGTTTACTACTGTGGGGACTATGACGTGATCGATTTTTTTTTAAATGGAACCCCCTTATTTTTTTGCTAGAAATGAGAAGTATATTTTTTCTGAGTTCAGTAATACCCCATATGTGGTATTTAAAATTAGTATTTTTTGAAATATGGAGGACCGAATGTGATAACTTTCACGAAAATAATAATTAATCTTTCAAGTCTTATACAAGTCGGCTACGACTAGTTTTTGAGATATTACATCAAAAATGTAGAATGTAATTGCAAATGGATAAGAAGATAATTCTGATAGGCCGTGTAAAATTATTACAATTATAGCAGTAATAGTTATTTACGTGCCAAGCTTTGTAAATTAATCTTTACGGGTGAACTGGAAAGTTTGTGGGGCGAGCGACGAAGGAGCGAATGTGATAACTTTCACGAAAATAATAATTAATCTTTCAAGTCTTATACAAGTCGGCTACGACTAGTTTTTGAGATATTACATCAAAAATGTAGAATGTAATTGCAAATGGATAAGAAGATAATTCTGATAGGCCGTGTAAAATTATTACAATTATAGCAGTAATAGTTATTTACGTGCCAAGCTTTGTAAATTAATCTTTACGGGTGAACTGGAAAGTTTGTGGGGCGAGCGACGAAGGAGCGAGCCTCCATAATCCAGCTAGCCCAGTAACGACTAATTGCAAAGCGTGTCGCGTACAAACTTTTATTTCCACTTTCACCACCATTTTTTTATGAATTGTGTATTTTTTATAAAAAGACATTTTGGAATCAAAGGCGGTAGCACAATTTATAGCTAGGCGTTGGCATGGTGTTGTGGTTAAGCAACACATTAGTTGCCATAGCTTTTTGTTGATGAGCATTGTAAAATCTTACAGGTCTCTTTTAGGAACCCGTAAAGTTTTACAGGGCTGTGGCTGTAATTACTCATTTACTTAGTTACATAAAGGCCTGTAAAGTGGCATTGACATAGAAGGGGGAAATAAATTAAATTTATAATCTTTTTATTAGTAAACAAGATGACACAACACTTAACAATAGTTTTTATTAATTGACAACTGATTACTTGATTAATATAATCTTAACACCCTCACTTAATCTGTTAGCTTAACATTTTTCCTTCTTTAAAATAAATTAAAACTCTCAAAATCAAATAAGAGATATTACATTGTTTCAATGCCTATTCTTTTAGTATAGCATACATGTTTAGGTTTTGCCAAAGCCTTCGTTAACATATCAGCTGGCATCTTATCTGTTGAAAGATATTTAACAGCTACATCTTTCATTTCTACTTTTTCCCTAATATAATGGTACTTAATGTCTATATGTTTAGTACGCCCTTGCAGAATTGGATTTTCCACTAGTTCGCCAGCACCCTGATTATCATTAAATATTAACACTGTTTCACTGAAATCATTTAACTCATGTAACAGACCTTTTAAATACATTATTTCTTTACTACTTTCACATATAGCTATATATTCTGCTTCTGTCGCACTTAGCGCCACTGTTTTTTGTTTTCTTGATAATCAGCTCACTGCTGCACTGCCGTACATAATAACGTATCCTGTGTATGAATGTCGGTCAATTACACACGATCCCCAATCTGCATCAGCATATTCTACAAGTTGTTCGGGTACCTTTCGAAAGTTGAGCGAATAATCTTTAGTAGCATTTAAATATGCTAGAACCCTTTTTGCTGCTGCCTAATGTTCTTCACCATGACACGTATTAAATTGGCTTAAATAGCTTACCACATGAGCTACATCTGCTCTTGTGCATACTACCAAATACATCAATGCGCCTATTAGATTTAGCCTATTATAAGTAAGGTCTCTGGCTCTCGTCCTCATGTTTTTTAAGTTTCAAATTTACTTCTAATGGAGTGCCTACCAGTTTACTATTTTCCATATTGTATCTTTTTAAAATGTTCTCAATGTATCGAATTTGATCAAGTTTAGTAGTTAGGCAACACCGATTCTGGGACAAAATCCCATGTTATTTTAAAGGGGCCTCAAAGTTGCATTTCAAGGTCATCCGCGGTCTAGCGAGACTCGCGACCGCGACCGCCAGTAAGATCTTCCGCGATCCAACCAAGCGCGCAGCAACGTTGCTAACTTCACGCTGTTACATGACATGAGTCGACTTATTAACTACCCAACTAATATTATATGTAAGTTTTTCGAATGTTAATGACGATTTTATAAGTAGCTACAATGGTCTAACCTAATAAATATTTTATGAACTAATCTTAATAGAGATTTTTTGTAAGTAGCTACATGCTCTAACCTAATAAATGTTTTATGAACTAATCTTAATAGAGATTCTTGAATCTTTGCAACAACCGGAGTCTAAAATCTATAACCTTAATATAATTTTTGGGGTCTAACCTAGATTGCTTCATTTAATTTAATCATTTATATTAATATTATATTGATTTATCATGCAATTTTGGGTTTTAAAGTAAAGTAAAGAAGAATTAATGTTTTTGATCACAGAATTTTGAAATAAACTTCTAAACTTTGTATTCATCGTTTTGTCCCGAGCTATCTCAATTTCAAAATCAAGACTATAGCTATGTTGTTTTTCTTTACGGCGCCAATCTTACAAAACAAATAGTTTCTAAAAACGATTTGATTATAACACCCTCTATTAATCTGACCTGACTACTAAAAACTTCTAACTTTAGATGTTTTAAAGATTACATCTTCAGTTTCTAAAATATAGTGTCCGGTTTGCTTGAAGTCTTTCGCGAGGCCATTCACCTGCAAGAGATACGTAAAAACCATACACGATTCAAACAGAATCTGCTGTTCTAGCTGTGTCAAGACTTTTTCAAGCTCTGACAACTTAAAAAGACATACGAAAAGCGTTCACGAATCAATCAAAGTCCGGTGTTATAATTGCTTCAAATATCTTTCACGTATCGACAGCTATAAAAGGCATTTAACGTACATAATAACGCAGATCTTGTAACGACAGCTTTGGTAAAGGAAGCAAATGGACCTACTGATATCGTTGAGACAAAAGAAGAAGAAGATATGACTTCAACCATGCATTTGGGTATTGATGAATGTGGTTCCTCGTTTACCAACTATGATAGTAACGAAGAGTTGAAGAAGGAAAGGGCTACCGGTACAGTTCCAATGAGTCAGTCGTCGGACTTTATACGTATTAGTATTTCTGCGAGGGCATACTACGACTCAGAGACCCGTAGAACTACAACAGTCGTTATAGAAAACAACTTATGACCTATATTCTTGTATTATGTTATGTATACTAAATAAATATTTGTAAAATAACTTTATATGTTTTATTTATCACGCCCATACTCTGATTTCTTGTCTAACAGGGTGGACTCAGCCATTTTTTTTTTCAAGACTGTTTCTAGCCTAAGGATGTATAGCCCCAGGGTTAATTAATTGAGTTTGACCTGTAGAGCATATTATGTTAGCGTTCAGTTAGTATTGCTTTGATATCCCTAATTGTTATTTACGCCAAACCTGACTACATGTATTGTTAAAGTAAAATTTAGAGGTAATATACAGGAATATATGCGACTGTATCCGATCTCTAAAATATAAGCCTTTTAAGTCTTTTAAATATTACTTTGTAGAGCTATGTTCAACAGGTATGCGCTAAATATGTTAATGTCAGCATTGTACATAAAATATATATAGGTCATTTGTTGCACGGAAAATTAAACTTCTCTGTAACGTATATCCTATATTACTTTGTACAACTGCGTTCATCAGGTATGCAATCAGCAGTAGAGTATCATACGTACCTGGTATAATATAACGCTTATCAGTAGGTCCATCGTTAGGAATTTTAAAAATAACGAAATTTTTATTGAATCAGCTAAATAGATAGTGTACTTATAAGTGAATCTCTAAATAACGAATGCGTTAGCAGAACTCCTGCATTAATATACATAACGTTTCATCGTGTTTTTTCAAAACACATTTCATTGTAAAAGAATAATTTCATTGTAAAAGAATAAGAATAATTTAAATTTTATTTATCAGGCGATATACATTATATTATTTTCATATATAAGTATGCAAAGTTATAGTTTCAATAAAAGTAAAATATTTATCTGATTTATTTCTCCAGGTTAAGTCTTTAGGGTTCTCATAACTGTAAATTTTGCAATAGGTAACTACCCTGTGTTTCAAAGTTATAAAGACCTATTACAAACATATGTTATAGACTTATATTTCGAAGGTATCGAAAATGGGATTATTGGGTAACAAATGTTTTAATTTTTCTTTAATGTAAATTAAAGAATCATTAGGGTTTTTCTGAAGAATTTTCCTGAAAAATACTATATAAAGTCAACCTAATTATGATTAAATGAGAAAACATATTATTAAGCTGTTCAAAATTCGAATGTCTAGAAAAAATGGGATAGCTCTTACTGAATATACGAAGAATACGTTTTAGGTATGTATTGAGATACATAACATTTCTGTCATATATGAATTTGTATACATCGATCTAGATCCTGCTACCGTATATGTTTAACATAAAAATAAATGAAAACTATAAACTTCTTTTATCGTTTCTATTTATAAAATTTTAATAATAATATTAAATGTTTGCATTGTACGACATCCTGATAGGGAATGTCGTATATAGGGTAGGTGAATTGCAGGCATTTAGCAGGTCCATGTTTCTAACTGCGGATCCATAGGCTAGAAGAAGAATCAGAAAAAAGTATTAGGCAATGTTCATTGAATAGACTACCTGTTACATTTCATACCTTATTCGTCTCGATAAACATACAGTCAGCATACAGTTGATATCTTTCTGTCTTTACTTTACCCAGGTAAACCAATCCTAGAGACAGAGTTTTATTCGCTATCTTCTGGTTGAGATTGACCACTTTATCTTCAGTAAGTTTGTCGGTGAATCTTTTGGGTAGATTAATAATCTAATCTTCGCCTTATGTACTAAATAAAATAGAATTTCTCACAGATAAACTAAAAGCTATGCGAGGAAACAGTTGATGCAATAGCTACGGATGCTGCCACGCATTCAGGATCCTACAATTAATCCAGCACGAGTTTCATAGATATCCTTTCCGATTTGTAAGTAATATTTGATCTGAATAACCTAGTGTCAGACTGTTTCCTGTAGAGCAATTCTGAGCGGTCCTTCTTCCTACGGTAAAACTAATGTTATGTTAGGTCTACTCATTAATGAAAACGGATTAAAATTTGGAATTATCTACCTATACGTCAGAAACTCATCCAGTTTTTGTAATTGATTGTTCAGAGCAGGTAGAGAGTTTTTAAAGATTCAACTGTAGATATTAGATTACAGCTTGAATCGGTCAAGCCATTTACTAATACAACTAAAGCATACTGCTTATTTTTGTTTAAAAATAAAACGAAAAATAGTATACTATTTTCTCCTGATATTAATTCATAATAAACGTTTTCTATGAAATATTATATCTATTATCTTATTGTGTAGTGATATATAGGATGAAAAAAGTTTCAACCTCCAACTACAAACAAAGAAATTAAACATCGATTCAATAAAAAGTTTATTTATTTTTTTAAATACCTATACATAAATATAGAAAACTATTAAAAAGTCATCTACTTCCAGTTCATCCTACTACTGGTGATCTCGTCTATAAGAGTCTTATCGACTTTTTCGCTATATCTCTTTGGTAGAAATATTTTACAATTATTTAACTCGACTAAAATCGATCTTCCATATCTGGTGTCCATTTCCTTCAGACTTAAAATCTTATAAGCCTTATTGATTTCTAACATGTCTGTGGATACAATTGGTTTATCTTCTGCTATACTGTTGAAAAGTTTCACGATATCCATTTTGATTATACTGCTATAATATTAAAGTTTTGTATTGAAATCAATCTAAAACATTTACATATTACATATCGTAAATGAGACAGTATTTTAATATATAAGCTAATGAAAAATAAAACATACCTGATTTAATTAAATATACAGTTGTTGAAGGTAGGATAGCGTCTTGATGATTCCTAAACTCTTTCACAATGATTTATTTTTAAAAACCTTTCAGTTTATATATCAGTTTTAGGCACGTTATGAACATTATTTTAGAACAACTCTTCTTTGAAAGTTATGCTTTCCCTAAACAAACAATATTAAAAATATATAAGAAATACTAAACATGTATTATGTAATTTGTTATTAAGTTGTCATTTTTAGTTATTTTCGAGCAATTGGAAAGGTTGTTTTTCTAATAAAATAATTAGGGGAACAGTATAAACGAGGTCGTTAATTGCTTTTCATTAACAGCTAGGAGATTACATCCTAATTTTTAAAATGTATTTTTTGTATGTATTTAAGTAAGTTTTGGTAAATCTTATCATGCTAATAATCTAATCTGGGCTATTTTTAATGTAGTAAATAAACCCTATGACGTTTAGATTTATAATTAATTTAAACTGACTCGAGTCATAGGTAATAATTGTTTCAATGTGATTTAAGATGTATCAAGAAAAATTTCTTGATACATTCTTGGTTAATAATTGTCTCATCTCAATGACTCATGATAATAATCATAATTGGCTTATAATTGTCTTGTACGTAATTCACACATTAGTAATAATGATTGAAGTAAATGAGAATTTTAACTAGACTTCAAATTTCAATTTTAAATTAATGTAGAACATTATTTTATCTGACTTTTATTATTATATAGTGAAACAGTCTTTAAATACTAAGAAACTTCATTTTGTTCTAGAACAAATACATATTTGCAATTTACAAAGCAGCCTCAAAACACCTGTGTAGTCTTTCAAGATAAAAATATTAATAATAATAATAATAATAATAATAATAATAATAATAATAATAATAATAATAATAATAATTAATGCAAATTATTCTTACCAACTGCACCATACCAACCAAAATTTGATGACTAGATAGATTTGCAAAATATTAGTTATTCATTAATGTCTTACATTAAATTAAAATAAATGTTTAGGATTCAAAAAGCATTTTTCCTATTATTATTAATGTACAATATTTATCAATATTTTCTGGGAATTATTTTTAAATAAATTGGATTTAATGAAATATACGTGAAAGCATTTTTATAAATAACTCGTATGCAGTGATTTAAAAGACAAGCTCCGTGGTCTCGGGGTTAAGCTATGGACTTGTAAACAGACGTACTTTACGAACCCTGGTTCGAAGCTCGTTGGATCCTTTGATTTTTATAAAAAAGTGTAGCAGGTTGCCTATCTACAGGTGTATAGAAATCTACTATACCGATCACTGGACGTTACCGATAGATGGCAGTTGAGACATTAGGAATTCAAATCTTTCAGCGGGAAACAATGACAAGTTGGAAATGACAAGTGAGAGCGAGAGAGAGGGCGAGGGCCAGAGCGAGAGAGAGAGCCAGCGCTAGAGAGAGGGCGAGAGCGAGAGAGAGGGCCAGAGCGAGAGAGAGGGCCTGAGCCAAGCGAGAGAGAGAGAGAGAGAGAGAGGGCCTGAACCAAGCGAGAGCGAGAGAGAGGAATCTACTATACCGATCACATGACGTCACCGATAGATGGCAGTAGTAGTACTAAAAATTCAAATCCAAGGGCGGGAAATCCTAGATGACAAATTGAAAATGACAGATACAAAATGGTGGATATGCCAATGACAGATTCAAAATTTACAGATTCAAAATGACATTTCAAAATGGCGATTCAAAATGGCGGTTCAAAATGGCTATTGAAAATGGCGATCCAAGATGGCGATTCAAAATGACGATTCAAAATGGCGATTCAAAATGGCGATCCAAGATGGCGATTAGAAATGGCGGTAGAGTAGGGATAGGAGTGGGGAGGAGTAGGGATAGGAGTAGGGGAAAAAGGGAGGGGATGGCCTAAGTGGGGGGTAGTGGGGATAGGAGTAGGGAGGAGTGGGGGAAAAAGGGAGGGGGTCAGCTCAATGGCCCCAATACCTACTGCTATACATAAGAAATTAACCTACTTTCACTCTGATAAAGCAGAACCTCATGATAATCGTGTTATACCGCGATCAGAGACTGTTGCTATCAATCTCTCACCAGAGCTTGAACATTTATCTCTCGTTACATCTGCTGATGAGGAAGAAGAAGAATGCGATTCTAGCTTAAAAGATTATCACGAATTCTCTAACTATTATAGAGCATTAATAGCTAGCGGAGAAAACAAAAACGTAGACAAAACTAGGTACGCTCTTTATAACGACATCGATGAGTGGCGATTTGGTTGTTCACGAGTACAGTTTCAGGGAAAAGATATTTTAATTAAAAACAAACTTTTCCATGGCACATCCGGTCTGTTTAATTTACTAACGCTTAAACGGATAAGCTCTCCTAGTCCAACAGAGGAAGATATCGAGAACTATATGAAAATAATATCACTTACTAATGCTCATAAGAAAGACTAATAAGCAACGGTCGACTAATAAGCGTTAAACATTGGAAATACGAAAATGTAATCAGGCCAAATTTATACAGAATAACAGACTTTGCGGATAGCCTTCCCAAAAAGTTAAACAAGATGAAACCGGATTGGATACGTCAGAGTACGCCTGATCAACTAGTGGACCGACTTCGTCTGTTGTATGCTGTAAAGAAAGCTCTTAGCAGCAGTCTCGAAAACGAAAACGAAATAATTTCAGTCATCACAGAGCTTAAAGCGAGATAAATCATAGAATAAGTAAATATATAATTTTAAGTTGTACTATGTAATATAGTCGTATTGTAATAGTATTTATATGTAATATGGTATTTTTTGATATGTTGACAAAATAAACGAAATACATTCTATAAAAGCTTCTTATTTCTCAACCTCTCTCTGCCTCAGTAAACGTTCGGGTATAAATCTGTTTCTAGACTTATTTAATAAGGTGGCATAATTCTCTATGGATTTTATAAAGCAATTGATTAATTTAAATATTTTTAGAAGAGGTGAACCTGCAGAGTTTTGGGTAGAATACCCTTCCGCGTTTGGTTTGTTTTGCCAAATATTCTATTCAATACTGTAAAATTGTTCTAATTTTATATTATTCTAATTTATTATTTATATTATTCTAATTTTATATTTTACTAAAAATGTTCTATATTTTATATTATTCAGATGTAATGAGAAACATACTAATCTTCTCGAAGCAAAACTTTTCCATATATAACTGGATCGTTGGTCTAAAGGTATGATTATCGCTTTGGGTGCGAGAGGTCCCGGGTTCGAATCCTGGACGAGCCCTATTGTTTTTATATTCCGGATGTAATTTCATCAGATTAATTTGCAGCACTAGGTCATCGAATGCTGTGCATAAGTTGATTAGTCGTAGACTTGTAGTAACTTATAAAATAAAACATAAAAGTAAAATTGTTTATTGTTTCCAGCCTTATTTTGTGGAACTCCATAATCATGAAATAAATAAAGATTATTAAAAGTTTCACAGTTTTATTAAAATATACCTGACAATATTGTTTCGACAGCTATGCTGTCATTATCAAAGGTAATATAATTATAAACAAACACGTCGCTAAGGTAGATACAAAATAGGTAACTAGATAAAATAATAATAATAATAATAAAAATTAATAATAAAAATCATAATTAAACATCTAATACTTCCAGTAACGGAGAATTACTGAGCTCAAGTTGTTCATTCATTAAAGGTACCCTGAGTTTGTGTTTGTATATCTCAAAGGCTTCTAAAATGCTTCTAATTAAAACACAAACTCAGGGTACCTTTATCTATTTCATCAAAATCTTTATTTATTTCATAAAAGTAAAAGACAATAAAACATTTGTTGGGTTTTATTAACACATGATAAATATGAGAATAATTATTATCTAAATTATATACATTTTAAGCACTTTTAAACAAGTTTTGTATCTCTTCGTCAATCTCTAAGGGCACTAGTAGAGGACCTCAAGTATTATGTGATTTTATGTTGATCTCCAGATTTAATATGTTGAGCCTAGTTGCGGGGTAAACTTGTTGATGTTAATTTGGAGGTTGATTATTGTTTTTAGCGTCCACCCGCTTTCCTTTTGCTAGATAAAGAAATATGCGTGCGTTAGTTTATTTCTAACTTTCTACAATTTCTATACTTACTTGAAACTCTTCGAGATCCTTAAGGATAGGATCTTGAATATTGATCTTGAACCATTGGGCTAAATTACTGTCTCGGTATATGGCTGCATTTTTAGTTTATATATTTTATTTCTTCTATAGTAGTATCCCCTTTTTTGACTTTGAACACGCCTGTTAAAGCTGAGTTCACTTTTAATGAGTCATCTTTGAGTGATCTCAAGGTCGAATTAATAATGAGAGGCAGCAACATTATCATGATGGGAATCGATAATGTTAAGTTTATCGATAGTATCAACTACTTTCCCATGGCTTTATCTGCACTTCCAAAAGCCTTCGATTTAGGCGCCGAACTGAAGAAGGGTTATTTCCCACATCTTTTGAACACTCTGGCTAATGCTAATTATGATGGACCTTTGCCCGACTTGAAATACTACGATCACGACTACATGAATGAAGATACGCGTCTCAAACTGATGGAATGGCATAACGAACACAGAAATGACAATTTTAAAATGCAAAAAGACCTAGTGGAGTATTGCATCTGTGACGTTGACATCTTGACCAAGGCATGTCTTAAATTTAGAAAGCTCTTCTTAGAAGAGTGCAACGTATGTCCGTTCACCGAAGCAGTAACCATAGCCTCAGCCTGTAACTTGGTTTATCGCAGAAACTTCCTGAAAACACAAACGATCGGAATTATTCCACGTAATGGTTACATAAATGTTGACAATCAGTCGAAAATAGCCATTCTGTGGTTAATCTATGAAGAAATGCAGCGGTGCATTAACATTTTGCATTCGGCTAAGAATCGAAAGACTATAGTAGACGGCGTCAAGGTCGATGGTTACTGTGGAGAAACACGACAGGTATTTGAGTTTCACGGGTGTTACTATCACGGCCACACCTGTCTATCCGTAAGGAGGGATGAACCTTTGCACGATGACCCTTCAGATACCTTAAACAATCGTTTCCAAAGAACCATCATCAGGATCGAAAGACTGAGACAACACGGATATGTCGTTATCGAGATGTGGGAGTGTGAGTTTAGAGAGATGCTGCAACGAAACAAAAACCTCAAACAAGAACTTGAAAGCAACCCTCTACTGGCATCGACACCTCTGAGGCCTCGTGATGCTTTCTTTGGCGGCCGAACTGGTAATTGCAAAACATATTATCAAGTCGGATCTGGAGAGAAAATAAAATATGTTGATGTTTGTTCGTTATATCTTTGGGTTTGTAAGTATGGCAAGTTTCCTATTGGACACCCTAAGGTTTATGTAGGTGGGACTTGATCTAGAGCACACAAATGGTCTCATAAAATGTAAAGTCTTGCCTCCACAGCAGCTATGCCACCCGGTACTACCACTTCGGATGAACAATAAGCTAATGTTTGTGTTGTGCAGAACCTGTGGTTCGGAGCTTAATCAGAATGAATGTAACCACACCGAAAGCGAACGAGCATTGACGGGTACTTGGGTAATAGACGAAGTACAAAAAGCCTTGGAGATGGGGTATGTCATGTTAGAAATTTACGAGGTGTGGCAATACGACATAGAGCAATACACTACTACAACGAAAAGTGGAGGACTGTTTACGGAAATGATGAATAAGTTCATAAAAATAAAGCAGCAGGCATCAGGCTGGCCCGGGGATTGCTTAACTGATACAGAGAAGAATGTGTATATTGACGAATTTTTCGAGAAGGCATACACTTGGAATTTTCAGAAATATTAAAGAATCCCGGATTAAGAGCTTTGGCTAAACTAATGCTAAACAGCTTCTTGGGCAAGTTTGGTCAGCTAGAAAACTAACCTAAAACTACTATCGTTCGTCAACCTTACGAGTTAGATGAGCTCCTGTCAAACCCTGCCCTAGAGGTAAACCACATCGAGAATGTTAACGAAGACTCTCTGATAGTTGCTTGGCAATACAAAGGCGACACAGCAGACATTTCGCCAATAGTCAACGTAGCCATTGCAGCATATACAACAACTCAGCCTCTTCTTAAATTGTATAGCTACCTGGAACGTCTTGGAGAACGAGTGCTGTATTACGACACGGATTTTATAATTTACATTAGCAGAGAAGGGGAATGGGATGTACCAACGGGGTCCAGCTTGGCGGAAAAACCGACGAGCTAGAAGACTACAGCCCTGGCAGCTATATAGTAGCATTTACTTCTGGTGGTCCTAAGAACTATAGCTGCATTATATTCAGTCCCAAGTACCACACTTACTTCACTGTTTGTAAAGTAGAAGGCATTAGGCTAAACTATGATGTACTGAAGCTCATCAATTTCTACACTATTGGACAAATGGTTACAACCAATGAACCTGTTGATCCCCTATACATAACCTCTATGGGTACAAGAAGCCATGCGTTTGCTAGCCTGTACGAAAATAAAATTTATGTATCCAAGACATAAATTGTATACATCAAAAACAAAAAGCGTTGCTCTACCCTTCATAATGGTACCCATTAATACTATGCCCTAGAAGGAGAAATTGCATATATCATCACTTTGTAACTGAATGTTGGACTATTGATTATTTCTCGACGTCCGGTTAAAGTATAAATATGAGCAACTGCACTCAGTTACTTCATTCTTACTCGAGTATTTGAGGTGAACGACCGCTCCAGCTCAGTTCCATTTATTAAAATAACTATTTAAAAATGGCATTCCAAATACTTAACGAAATCACCACGACTAATAACAAGAAATTTTAGTTTGCCCGACGTAGTGTCTGCTTCAAACTAAACGAAATTCCTCAGGATATTAACGACCCAGAAGAGTGGGTGAAGAATGGAATCAAAGATATCGTTGCCCATATAAGCAAGGACGTCGATCCTGAGGATAAGATTGGTTTTACATTTGGTTCAGAATGTTTCGGTAACGGAGATGCGTATCTATCATTCCAACAAGCCAGAAATGTAACATTCGAGGAGATATGGGATTTGATAGGAAAAATATACCAAAGCAATTCTGAAGGTTTTCATTCGGACACTTTTCGAATGACAATGACCCAAGTGAAACCGTATAGAGGATAGGAAAATTTAAGAGTTGCTATGGATAAAACAAACTAACCTGTACAGATAATTTTATGTATGAATTTAGTCAAACATGAATTGTATACATCAAGACAACCCCCTTAATATATTTTAATATATCATGCAATAATGTATGCTCTAGACCGTTATTACAGAGCAAGACCGCTACATCATCTAAAAAGAGAAAATATCCGACCACAACCATATATTGAATTATAATAATTATTATGAATTATAAGCACATATATACTATCGTAAATGAACATGTACCTTCAAAAAACTTAAGAAAAAATCAATATCCTTTGTGGTATAGTCACGATATCAAAGGGTTGTTACATAGAAAATTCCTTGCGCATAAGAAGTATAAAAGAACAAAATCTCCTTTGGATTATATGGAATTTTCTTTTTTAAGATCCAGAATAAAATTATTAACACGCCTGGAATACAGTAAATATTTGCAAAAGACTGAAAATCTAATAACAAAAGAACGTAAACAATTTTGGAAACACATAACTAGTAAAAGGTACAAAGAAGGTATACCCAAACTTATCAAGTTTCGGGACAAAACTGCCTCAGATGGAGTTGGCATATGCAACTTATTTGCGGAGTTTTTCAAGTCAGTGTACAGCGAGTCATGGAGTGTTGGTGAGTTGAAAGAAATTTCACATTCTCACGTTAACATTAACAGTTTTCATATCACTCCTGATAAAATTTCTGATATAATACATAGTCTGGATCCTAATAAAAGCAGTGGTTCGGATAATGTGCCAACTTTATTTATAAAGAATTGCTCTCAGTCATTAAAAATCCCACTTAGCTTACTGTTTAACAAATCTATTTTAGAAGGTACTTATCCGGACAAATGGAAAACAGCACAAGTAACTCCCATATGCAAATGTGGTAATAAAAATGACGTTGAAAATTATAGACCTATCTCCAAGCTGTCCATTTTTAGTAAAATCTTTGAATTAATTGTACATGAGCAAATATTTAATTCAGTTAAAGATTTGATCATTCCGGAACAACATGAATTTTTTAAAGGGCGTTCAGTAAATTCAAACCTTATGGTTTATTCAGATTTTATTTATACATCGATGGATAATAGAATGCAAGTAGATGCTATTTATACAGATTTTAGTAAAGCATTTGATAAAATAGATCATCTTATCTTATTACAAAAATTACAACGATTCGGTGTATGCGGCAACCTGCTGCGATGGATAGCATCCTACTTATCTAGACGTTCCCAATTCGTAGTATTGAAAGGTTTTCAATCATTACCGTATCATACAACATCTGGTGTGCCTCAATGCTCGCATTTAGGACCTCTGTTCTTTGTTATCTTTATTAATGACATCGCGGATTGCTTTAAATTTGTCAACTTTATTCTATATGCAGATGACTGGAAATTATACGCTAAAATCACTAACAAACAAGATTACATTAAATTCCAAGAAGACTTAGATTCCTTTCACAGCTACTGCATATTAAACAAGTTGACATTAAACATAGATAAGTGTTGTAGAGTAACTTTTACAAGAAATCGATATTACTTTGACATTCCTTATAACATTAACAACCAGCAACTAAAAAAAAAAATCTGAAGTTAAGGATTTAGGCGTAGTGTTTGATTCAAAGTTGTTCTTCAACACTCACTGTGAGAATAGCATTCGCAAAGCAAACAGGAGTTTGGGATTCATTATTAGAAATACTAAAGATTTCAAATCAGAGAACACACTCGTAATTCTTTTTAACTCACTTGTAAGTCATCTTGAATTTGCTTCGGTTATATGGTCGCCTCAATATCAAATTTATATAAATCGTCTGGAAAATGTCCAGAAAAAATTCATAAAATTTTTAACGTACAAATTTCCACATTCTACATTTATACCTGTATCTCTCGAACATCGCAGAAACAAGGCCAGTCTATTAATGGTTTTTAAAATACTTACAAATTTAACTGATTGCTCTCCATTACTTTCATTATTTTCGTTTCATGTACCTCCTAGACCAACAAGAACTACATCCTTGCTGTCTCTTCCATTTTTTCACACAAATTCAGCTTCCAATTCTCCAATATCTCGGTGTTCCCTTATACTGAACAACTTTATAAATAAAGAAAATCTAGACATTTTTAATATATCTTTACAAAGATTCAAAAGACTACTTCAAAAGCCTTCAATATGAACTTTCCATGTAACAACTTTTTGCAATCAACCTATTTTAGTCTACTTACTTAATCTTTTCATTCCATTTGTAATTGAAACATTATGCCTATATAATTGTAATTATAGAATTTATTCTGGATACACATGTACTACAGTATGATTTTATTTCTTTTTGTTCTTTTTTGTAGTCCATACTCACTTTGTAATTAGTTTTTTTTTGTAAATAAATAAAAAATAAATAAATAATTGCATTATAAAGTTTTATATTTAAGACTGCAATGTATCACAGTTAATAGCTATTAAGACAACAAGAGTTTTATAGACAGTTTAAAAATCGAGGTTGTAGTTTAAACTCGAGCGACCGCAAGAAGCGAGAATTTAATAGACCGAGATTTTTTACCTATAAAACTCGTGTTGTATTCAAAATTTTTTGCAACACTAATACTTCTCCAAATTTTAGTAAATCAAAAATTAAAATTTTTTTTATTCGAAAACTGTCATCTTGACATTTCGCAAAATACCTACACAAAATGCGAAGATTGCTGCTTGTACTACGGCAACAATGAATACTATGCAGTAGCGTATTTTATAACGCTATAAGATAACGTTGTTATTAACGACGTATCTTATAGAGAAACCGTAATTTTAAATGGAAAATAACAGATGAGTTTATATGGCCATTGTAACAGTGTAAAAACAGTAGTGTTGCAAAAATAAAATAAAAAACATACATATTTTCAATTAGCGTGTTTTTTAAAGCTTTTTTCAATCACAAAAGCTTCTGATTTGACAATATAACCAGGAACGAATTAAAAGATAGTTAGCGCCACTCTAACTGTTTAGATGTTATTTTAAATAAAAGGCGGAAAGTCCACTGTTTAAGAAAATATCGATTTGAACAAATTTCTAATAAAAATTTTGATTATGTCAGAAGTAGAACTTTTGCAGTAATATCCAGTACGTTTTGGGGTGGACGGGAGACCACACGACGTTCACCTTTAGAACTGGCTGTCTTCTACCCTATCCTGCTGACGGGCAACGGATGAAGCTGTCAGAATAAAGTGTGTGGTAGGGAAATTCTCGACGGTAACTCTGACCGATCAGGGGGAGCCCTGGTAGATGAGACCGGTGTGGGCGGATTCGAATCTCGCCTAAGGGACAAGGTTATTTATGGTCACCAATGGAACCCGCTGTTTGACCGAGGTCATTTATGGTCACCAAGGAACCCGCTGCATGACCGAGGTCATGTATGGTCACCAAAGGAACCCGCTGTTTGACCGAGGTCATTTATGGTCACCAAAGGAACCCGCTGTTTGACTGAATCTCTAGAGCGGTGACTAGAAGTGAGGTTTATCCCGCTTTTGGGCAATGGGAAACTGCAAGCCGCCAGGTAAATGTGCTTAGAAGCTATCCTGACCACCCTATGATCCGGACTGCAGCCGAGTACAGTGATTGGGAGAAGCTCTGAAAGCCATTACTCTTAAGGATAGTTGAAGCGAATACATAGCCTCTCACTATCAAGACAACTTCACCAAATTCGGGTACGCAACGGGAGTCTATAACGTGTAGATTTAAAAGAAGCTCTGTCGAGGGCCCACCAAGCCTAAAATTGATAGATCGGGGTGGCAAAATCGCTTAAAAACCAAGTCCTGCCACATTTGAGGTTGGATTCGATCGGGCAGTGGTCCCTCTTGATAACAGCGTCAAGTTGGGGAATAGTCCTATTGCTGGACGAGGTACTTCACCCCGTATGAAAGAGGACGGGAGGGTGCCGGCAGGTGAGCAGCGTGTTAACTCAACTGCTCGGTCACTATGCGCGACTTAGCTAGTAGAGGGTGGATAGGCAACCTCGCTCCTACCAGTGAGTCAATCTGGTAGCTATTGCACGACTGCCGGTTATGCAACTTGCGCGCTGATTGGGCGTATCCCAATCACTTCCTTCTGCAAGGAACGTGGGGGTAAGTTCACACAGGTACCCCACGTAAAACAACCTTGACATTCATATTCAGTACGGAATACATGCATTATTGTTAATTACTATAACAGTACTAAAACTAACTTTAAACCGTACGTTACGTAAAAACTATTAGTTTGAATGTTGCTGGAATTGTTATTCGTAGAAAGTATGGTGCGTCATATTTTTGTTCTTAAACACGCACTTTAACATAATACCAATGATTATTCAAAGTTTTAAATAATTCTTTAAATAACTACAGAGCTCAAACGGAATAGCCAAAACACTAGCCGCTATTCTGGATCAATTGTTCCAAAACGCAAATAAATTAACATCAAATCTCAAAATTATCATTTTGTTATTAAATTGTTTCTTTTGTTAAATCAGATTATACTAAACGGGCAGCACTAATTCACACCTACTGATGCCGAAGGAGATTCATTGTACTGAAATTATAAACTGATCTTCTTACTAGCATACACGTTTAACAGTATGTGAAAGAAGATTTTGTCTGATCTACTAGATTAACTTCGTAAGCACGAAAACTATTTACAACGCTTAGAACCAGGGCGAGAGTGCAGAGAGATTACTTATTTTTGTTTGCAGTAATTAACCATAGCACATTATTTTAAAATATTATTTGAAAATTGAAAATCATGATCTGTGATTAATTATTACTATTCAACTGAATTGTTATTAGGAACTAATTGCATATGATAATATGATATGAAAATTGTTTATTTGGCATACAAGTATGTACAAATCAGTAACATACGTTAAATTCATTTAGATATATAGTATGTAATAGAGTAGTAATTTAGTACATAATACAAAATGGTAACGCAAATTCATTTAAATCTAAATAAGTACATATTATTAATTCAGCACATAATACAAATCAGTAACATAGTGTCACGATGTTTGACATGCAATCAGGAAGTATGCACTCCCATTCAAAAGATGGGTTGCATAAGCTCAAGAGGAAAATATTTTAATAAAAATTTCTTTTTTAATGAAGCCAAAGAAAGGTTTTAATTTAATAACTATACACTTTAGAACACACTAGGCAGAAAAAGGATAAATTTTAAAGTTAATTTTTATTAAAATCATGGTACATTTTCATTGTTCATCTAATGATGAGGTATCGTTACTTATTTATGCAAATGAAAATATAATAAAAGCCAAATTAAGGCAAGTTTTGACTGAAAACAGACAAGGTGAAAGGTGCAATATTTGTTACCTTACCTGCATTATTAATGTATAGAATTTATATTTCAAGTTAATGAGATAGTAAATTCGTTAAATCTTCTTATTTAACTAGATTAAATAACTTGTGGCTAAAATGTTCCATTGCTGTTTGGTAAAGCAGTTCCTTGGGCACAATTTTGAAACAACTGTGAATGCTGTGGTTGTTTTTATCATTGAAATAAAATGCAAATTTTTGTGTTTTCCCATAGCAAGCTGAAATAATGTAGTTCAGCTATTATTTTCATGGTTTTCTTATCTAAAAATATCTAAATAATGTTAATTAGAATGTAAGGTTGGATTTTGTTAAGATAGGAAGATGTAATTAGGCAAACTTATCTCATTAAGTTAATTTTAGGTATTTGATAGTTGTATAGGAAACGCGATTTGGTCGACTTCCTATGGTGGCCTTATTTTTTTTATCTCAATGCAAGCGTTATATATCATGAAAAAGAGAATTATCTTGGTTATCTATTTATTAAATTTGTACAAACTATAGTTAATAGTTATAAATAATTATGTGGTTATGTAGTATTTAGTTCTAAAACCTCTTTTGTTTTACATTAAAGATATCACTAAAACATCGTTTTGTTTTGAAAAGGATATAAAAAGAGCGACAAATTTAGTGACAAACTCTCTGTTATTTTAGATCATTCATATAGTGCACTTATGCCGAGAGCAAGATTTAAGGTTATGTAGCGAGTTCCTATAATTTTTAAAAAGAAATGTAAACGTCAAAATGTAAGATTATATTATTTTTAAAATGTCAAAGTGAAAAATAATCATTATAAATGTTTGAACTTAACCTCTACTTTTAATAATAATTATATTTAACCCATTTAATATTCAGTGCTATAAATTTATTTGTGTAATATTTTTTTCAATTAAGAGAAGACAATTTTTTATGGCTAATGAAATTTTCAATCTTTGTTACAATTTGGATGCAGGAATGGAATTGTTAAAATAAAATTTAATCATTAAATGAACTTACCGTATTACACGAAAGCAGCTGGATTTCAATTTTAATTATTAATGCCATTTATTTGGACTTTATGTGAAGGAGAGGTAAATGTTTGCCTTTCAACCATTTTAATTATAAACCGTAAGAAAGAGATGATTGCAGTGTTGATACTATATCAGTTGATCAACGTTTGGCGCCAAATTTTGATTTAATTTAAAAAATTTTAAGGTATTTATTTAGTTATAATTTAGTAATTAAGATTATGTTAATACCAGAAATATTACTCCTCGAATAAAAGAAATTAAAATTTCTTAGGATTGATTTTTCATTTATTTAAGGTATCCAAAATTTATTCTTTTTAATATTTTAATTGTTTTGTTGTTTGTTTTCTGTGTTCATTTTTAAATAAATTTTTGGCATTTCAATTTAAAGAAAATTTCGGTTTACATGTTTTTGTGTACTTTAATTATGTTTCCTAGATCTATATTTATTTAGTGACCTATTAAAGCGTCCCGCCTGTGAGACTTAGTTTTGTCAAAAGGTTAAAGCTTTACAACAGTTAATTAGCTGGAGCTTTTTTTATGGTAAAAGTAGGTGGTTTATATTTTGTTTATATCATTACTGTGCTTTTACTGAAGGCTATATGATTTGTTTGTGCTCTCAATTTAAATCAATTTAACATTTATCAATACCAATTATACATCATCATAGCCGGGTGGTTGCCCCTTCAAAACCCGAGATTATTATAACAATAGGTTAAATGCATTTAGATTCAAATGCATAATAATTTATGACACTTGTATAGATTGTTTTAGTACGCATCCCTTGTTAAAATAAGTAAGAACAAACTTAAATTCCTTAGCATATTCGATTAACGTGTATTAAACACAAAATTCTCTCGATCTCTAGTAAAGCTGCTTTGAAATACGGAAAATTACTGCAACGTAATCTCAGCATGATCACAAGAAGGTGGACTGCAAAAAGCTTTTAGTTACGTGATGAACTGAACAAGTTTTAATCATTCTAGATACCATATAGAGAAATCTGGTTACTATGTATTAATGGTAAATATTTATGGAGTACATAATTTTTCTCTTCTATTATATTTTAAAAAAATCCTTTAATTCTATAATTCAAACAATTTAATTTGTTTGTAGTATGTAGTTCTTTAACCCACCAATGGTTTTGCTACATGTTATTACTCAGAAC
Organism: Agrypnus murinus; assembly: GCA_929113105.1. NCBI lineage: Eukaryota > Metazoa > Arthropoda > Insecta > Coleoptera > Elateridae > Agrypnus > Agrypnus murinus. The sequence goes on from OV816024.1 coordinate 113,071,343, forward strand.
CCATTGTGAAAATTTAATTCATCTGAACAAGGTGAGGGTGCACGTTAATTATTTGGAAGAGGTTTGGAAGTTGAGTTGAAACAAGAAGAAATAAATAATTAATGGGAACAGTCTGTTACTTTGACAATTAACTCTCTTAAGTTTTCTGTGAATACAGATGCATACATAAGCCAATTACTTAGTTATCCCTACTTTATTTTAAAATTTTATTTTATTTAGAAAAACATTTTACTTAAAAGTTTTTTTAAAGAAACGGTTTTTTGAAGGTAGATTATTCTTCAACAAAACGTAATTCATTCATGTAATAAAAAGTGACAGTCAATATAAATGAATTTAAAATAACTTTAAGGATTTAATCATAAAAGAAATGGGAGTGAATTTTCCATAAATAATATTCGTTGTGTTTGACAAATCAAAAGATTTCATCAGTTATATTTTCAATTACTTGTATTGGAAAAAAGATTTAAACGAGTTTTAACTGTTAATATTATATTTTAACCTTTGTAGGATTTAACCAACACTCTGGGGTAGATCTTGTTTTAAAAATGTAACAGGCTATGTGGCTTAAACCCAACACAGACTGCGATCCGCGTTCACGTCGAAGACGAGAACCTAGGTTTAGATTAGCTGTAATTTATTACATAAACATGTCGAAATTGTTTGTTTAATAAAATTATACGTATTGTATCTCTTTAAAACGTGTATATCGAATGACAGAAATAATTATTGAGTTCATAATAAAATGTCAAAATACGATACCTATAATTTTATTATATAAATCACCACGAAGCTCAACTTATTTATACAATAAATTACAGAAAACTTAAACATTGCGTCGTTACCCCGTCCGCGACCAGAACGCGAACCATAGTCTGTGGATCCCATTAGCAAGTATATGTACTAGAATTGATGCGAAGTGCGAAACTTTTTAAGGATTAAATATGCTTAAATAATTAAATATGATATTAAATATTTTTTATATTCAAATCCAAGCTGATTTGCTTTGTGCTTTACTTTAATAATTTTAAATTTAATTAATAAAAGCTAAAATTTGCTTTTCTTACTGTACTAGTGTAAATAAATAGAGAATAAACATTTTCATTTTTCAACAACTTTATTACTTACGTAGTTAATATATAAGGAAAGTTAGTAAATGGGAAGTTGCCTCACTGTCGTATACGACGCATGTTAAACGCGAAAACGGAAAAGAGTAATAGAAGGGGACAGCGAGACGGCTACGTGACGACATTGGTGGCCTTTACAGCCGAATAAATCCTGCATTAGATGCATTAAACCGGTAAATGGTACTTTTTCTAACTGAATTATTTAGTTCGAACAAATTTAAGTGCGTTACCAATTTGTGCCTTAACATTTACAGGTAAGTACCAACTAAAATTATAGCCGAATTTTGCATTTTAATTGTTTTCAAATATAGAAATAGTGTTACTTATATTAACATGACGAGTTCTTTGAAATGATAGAGAAATATACATAAGAAATGAATATTAAATCAACAAAAATCCGCAGAGAAAGTAATGATTTCATAAGAACAGCATTTAAACTACAAAAACTCAGTAAAAATGATTTGAATCCAGCTTACTCATGTTGTTAGGTCGCTGTTCTAGGAATTACTTTTCGGTTATCAGATAACATTATTATGTAGTTTAGTTCTTTATTTACTTAAAGTTTGGTAGATTTTGTTACTTATAGTAAATTGATTTGGTATTGAAAAACCCGTTTTCTAAATTATTAAATTATACTTAAGTTAGAACTAATTTATGATTAGTAAGAACTAAATATGAAATAATATTACAACGTGTTTTACTTATGATGTTAGATGCTTTATTGAAAATATTGTATATCACCAAATATCACCATTTATTATAGATACATTTAAGTTATACATGTCTCTAGTGACGTCATGCTTCAACTGCTAGAAATAGTTCGTGAGACAACTTCCATTTACTAACTTTGGTATATAAGTACTAAGTTTTATCAGTTATTTTCAACTTTTAGTAACCCGTTTTCAAAAGTTTTAAAAAGATTGTATACTTCTATATTCATACCCCCGGGTGCTGGTTGATTTGAGAACAAAAGCTTTTTAAATTAAAATGACAAAAATTTATTTAACATAGAACACAGAAAATAAACAATCCAATAATTGAAATAAATAATTAAAAAAAATGAATAAAAGAAAAATCAATCCTAAGAAAGTATTGCCTTTTACCTTTAGGTGTAATATTCCTTGCATTCTCATTATCTTAATCACTAAATTATAACTAAATAAATACCTTAAAATATTTAAACATTATCAAATTTTTGGCGCCAATAAATTACCAACTGATATAGTAACAACAAGGAAATCCTCTTTCTTCCATATGGTTTGTAACTAAAATGGTTGAAAGACAAAAATTCATCTTTCTTAAAAAAAATGTTCAAATAAATGGTATTAATGAAATTATTAAAATCCAGCTGCTTGCTTGAGATATGGTAAGTTCATTCAATGATCAAATTTGTGAATTCCGTTCCACATCCAATTTATAACAAAGGTTAATATTCTCATCATCCATAAAAAAAATTTCTTCTCGAAAAAGAAAATTATCCTACTAATAAAATTCATATCACTGAATATTATTTCAATTAAAAGTAGCTATTATTAAAACAAATAGTTAAATTCAAAGATCTTCGACAATTATTAATCACTTTGACATTAGGGGAAGAAGGTGAACAGTGTTACACCTAATGTTTTTAGGATTGCTTTATATTAAAAATTGTTCATATTTTCATGTTAGAAGTACTTTGGTGTTAACCAAGTGTAAGTGCATTTTGGTTAATATTCACTGATGGGTTTTCAAGAAATTAAGGTATGTATATTTTTTAATATCAAAAGTAATTATTTCAAGTAAAATACAATTTACTTCAGGATTAAATTAATTAAAGCTAGATTATTAAAAATTTATTTATAAGTAGTTTGTAAGCTTATTTACGCCGGAGTAGCACGAACTTAACCTCAAAACTGTTTGTGTCCTTATTAACTATTCGAGTATAGATTTTTGACGATTGGGGTACAGTGTTACAGTGGATAGTGGGGTTTGATGTAACATTATTTATGTAACACTTGTGCAGGCACAGTAGATCAGTTCAAGTTGCATCTAAGGGACAAAGATACATTATTCCATTCAAATGATATCGATGTTGGAATCTTTGTGGTAATACAAGAAGAGACAATAAAACACAGAATTTTGTCAATTAGGGAAATTGCACGTAAAACGAATACAGAAGTTAATCCAACTTATAAATTCGTACGTACAACGCAAGAATATAAGAATTTTAAGTTGTTTTATCATCATTAACATTGTTAACCTTTCCTTGTAACTCTGTACCCCACTATTAGGATATAGTGTTACACAGAGCACCAAGTTGAATAACTCTTAATTTCTCTAAAAGTTGAAATAATCATAGCAAGTTAAATGTAAAAGTTGAAACAAGATTCATAACTCTTAAACTAAGAAGAGAATAAATTTTAAAATTTTTATTTGATTCTGAATTATATCAAAAAATATTTTTTGTGTAACACTGTTCCCCCTCTTCCCCTACACCAAAATATAACTTAACATTTTGACGTTTTGGATATGTTTACATTTTTAAAATCACAATATAACCTTTAAATTTTAAAATTTTGCTCTGGGCATATGTGCACTGCGTGAAATATCTAAAATAACAGAGAGTTTTCCACCAAATCGGTCGCTGTTTTTATATCCTTTTTCAAACAAAAGAGTGTTTTAGTGATATTTCTCGTTATAAACAAAGACAATTTAGAATTAAATACTACATAACCTCGTAATGGTTTATAACTATTAACTATTCTTTAAGCAATTTCAATAAATAGCCTAAAAAATTCCTTTTCAATGTTATCTTACACTTGTATTGAAATAGAAAAATAAGGCCACTATAGAAAGTCGACCAAATTATATTTTCTATACAAACATTTACTAAATAAAATTAATTTAATTATTTGAAATTAGGGAGTTACATCCTCTTATCCTGGCAAAATTCAACAATACATCCTATTCAACATTATTTAGATATTTTTAGATAAGAAAAGCATGAAATTAATAGCTAAATTACCTTATTTCCGATTGCCATGCCAAATCACATAATTTTGCATTTTATTTCTATATTATATTTTATAAAAAACAAACCCAATATTTACATTTATTTCAAAATTGTGTCCAAGGAACTGCTTGACAACAAGTCAATGATACAATTTAGCCACAAACTGTACAACTCAAGTAAACAAGAGAATTTTAACGATTTCACAAAATGGCTAACTTGTAACATTTGATCATTAAAATCGCAGGTAAGGTAGCACATATTTGCATACATCACTACAACCACGCACCTTGTCTGTTTTAGTATCAAAATAGTACAATGAAAATTTACCAAGATTGTAAAAAAAACCAAGTTTAAAATGCATCCTTTTTCTGCCTAGTGTGTTCTAGAGTGCATACTTATTAAAATAGAACCTTTTTATAGTTTCTAAAAGAAGATTTTATCAAATAAAAATTTTTACAGCGAGGTTAGGCAACCCATCTAACATATTTTTAAATAGGCGTGCAAACTTTCCAATACATGTCAAATATCATGACATGATGTATATGAAGGAATTCCCTTTTAATACCATACAGGTGAGATTGTTTTTTTACTTCTACTTTGTTAGCGAAAAATGTACTTTTTATTTTATTCTTGGTTTATAGAATTTTTGGATATCATTTTCCCCACGCGTAGCGCTTTTCCATTGTAGATACATCTTGATGGAAGCATTTACCATGTTTGTTATGTACATCTCTGGACTTCGTGGAAACAACTTCAAATGCGAATATCAAAAAAGGATTTAATAGGCATAATGATTTTCATTTAAAATGTCTCGGAATTAGTTTAATAATAATAATTTTATAGGCTGCCGTTCTAATGGTAGCATAATATGAATTTCATATTTTTAGGTTATAATTGCAGTAAAGCGATAATTGCAAGCCGGCGTTATGTTCAATAGTAATAGGGATTATTAGGCCAGAAAGTATATGTTTGCGTACGAGTGTTTGAAACGTAGTTATTGGACGCGTAATCCACGAATTCTTTTGTGCCGACTTCTGCAAAAATTTCTTAGATAAAATTAATAATTTATTCTTTATCTAATCATACAAAAAGTTACTTTGTTTTACACTGATTTTGTGTGTAAAGGGTTAACGTTTATTGAGCTAGTGTTATAAAATTTTTATTGCACACTAATGTCAACAAAAGAGGTATGATAAATGGTTTATGAATATTTTACAAACTGGTTGCTAAACAACTTAGCACATAGAAATCTAAGCACGCTAATATATGTACAATTGCACATGACATAAGTCACAAATTAAAAAATATATATCAAATACAATGAATACTTTAGTAAAGCGTTCTGATCGTAGATAAAACGTTGTAAGATACACATGTAAAAAGTCTCTTCATTGCACTCACATTCTTTAAGATACTCGCTCGTTCCTCGCTCGTGTGTTAAACCGTTCACGCAATAAAGAAAGGCTTTTTACACTTGTATCTTAAATATCTATTAGATGACATGTGCTATTAGGATATTTTTTATTTTTATGTTGGTAATAACCAACAACAAAATGATTTGAATTTAAAACTTATATCTGTTTGAATTCTTCAAGTAAGTTGTTACCATCCGACAACCATAAATTTGTTGGCAACGCCAACAATTATAAATTAAAACTAACTTTCAACTTGTACATATTCTCGTGAAAAATAAAATATGTCGGACATCCCCTATCGGGCGACTTCTATCGCTCGGGGTCCTATAGGCCCTCGGGCTGGAGCATCGTCCGCCCTCCTTGCATTATTATTATCTTAACGCCCTTTGTACATAAATAATTATTAAATTATTTAATGGAGAGTAAAAGAGCTATAAATGTATGCAGAATAGAAAACTGTTTGAATTCTATATCCGCTACGCTAAAAACCTTTTAAACCTTATTCAAGTTTTCACTTTTTATGCCTCTGAACTGTGGATTTCATATGCAAGAAGCGTTTACTGTATATGAAATTATCAGTCTCTTCTCTTTTCTGTTTGGGTGATTGATTTTACTTTTCTTTATCATAAAATTTGGATATGGAATTTTATTTTATTTTAGGTATTAATGTATTTAATTTGTATCACTAAAGAACAGTACATAAGTGGTTCTAAGAAATAGAAAAATATAGAAAACCTATTCTTTTGTTTCAATCATTTTGGATTGAAAATTAGATGCTGCAAGCAAATTTCCAATGGCCCCCAATAGGTTATCTGATTTTCACAAATTAGATAAATTCCAAAAAATTGCAAGAATCAGTTTCTTATTGTATAAAGATATGGAGAGATTTTAATGATTTCGCAAGATATTAAATATGAGAACTCAGCTTTGTTATGTTAAAGTTGTGTCACTGAATAATTAATTCTGTATAAATAACCTAAAATACATTTATACAAGCAAGCTGACTGTTGAATTCTAAAGATTCAAGTAGAAAAATAACTTATTTTGTAGTCGTCGTGTTTCAAATGATTTCTTAAGCGTTTCAAGTCACAGTCAGTTAAAGTGTTTACTTCCAAATGAAACTTTTCTGAACAAACTTGAACTTTCACGAGTTTATACGAAAAGTGTTATATTCTTTTCAATGAAACTAACATAATATTTTGTTTTAGACTTGACGGAAGAGAACATTAGTCATCTAGAAATACTAGGATCAAAGATAGCAAACATAGAAGCTGACAGTTTGACAGGTTGCCAAGTGCACGAACTTACGTTATCAAATAATAAACTTCAACATGTGATGGATCGAGCTCTAAGGTAAACAGAGAGTATTTTGTAATCTGTTTAGGTCTTAACTCATCAGAGTATACAATTATGCAATACGCATACATATTGCATTAACTACTATACGATTTCTCATACAAAACTATTAATTTAATCTATATATTATTTAAAAGTCAATACACTTTCTGCTACTATGTACAATTACGCCAAATTATTGCTTAGTAACAAAGTCCATTGTATATTCGATTTTCTGAAACACCTCCAGCTAAGTTCTAATAGCACCCTTCATGTTACACCAACAAGAAGTTGTAAATATATTGTAGCTTGGCACGCAAGTACTTATATGGAGCTGCAGTCATTTGTGAGAAGACGTTGGCAGTTGGTAAAAAAGAACTTCTTAGGGATGAGATCGAAATAATTAAAGAGTAAAAGGAATGCAACTGTTAGTCTATAAACCAGTAACTTTTTGCTTTTGTGCTACTCCGCAAGTTTAACTTTGTTTATTTATGTCTTTTTGCGGGAATAAATTTATCTTTCTACCTAATTCGTGTTCTTAATAATCTGAGGAACAATCTAAGAGTATTCAGAATAGAAAAGAGGAAGGATGTCGAAAAAAAGTCGAAAATAAGGTCATAGAAGAGGTTGGTGATAAATTAAATATAAACACCTCTTCAAATTGTATTGATAAATGCCATAGCGTGGGTCTTCTAAAAAAAGAAAATAAGAAACCACACGAAATCCTGGTGAAAACTAGTTACCGCAACCGTGATGATGTTTTAAAAAATAGAAGGCAATTATTAAAAGGTTCGGTGGTTATTATTAGAGAAGACATAGCCATGGTACGGGTTAACATGTTAAATGATTTTCTAAAATTGTTGTTCAAAAGAGAAATTATTACCATAAATAAATGCAATGGCATATTTAGTACCTTTAGATTTTTTGTTATTATTGTTGTCAAAAGAGGCCACTACAGTTTTAGAGTCACTACAGTGGCTTTATCAAGACAGTGGCGACACAAGGCATATTTTGGCTCCGCCCATCCGCCATAATGAAGCGAGTTATTGGCGCTAAATTTGAAGTAAAGAATTATTTAATTTGATCAGCAAGTTGTACAATGAAGATAAAGTTTGAATTTCCACTATGAAATACAATAGCGTGTCACCTTGGGAATCTATTTAGGTAACTAAAATCTATGATGTAGGATAAATTGGATACGTCGTGATCTGATAATAAATTAAATGCAATAAATGAAACATTCAGAATATTTTATTAATAATAATTGCTTTTACAAAAAAAAACTTTTAATTGTAGTTAACGATTTCATAAAGACCAGTGAAAAACTACATTATTTGGTCTTTCGACCCGATGTTACGGCGTTGACTAGTTGACTATGAAAAACAATAAAAGAGAAAAAAAGAGATAGCAAGTCAGAAAAATAACTGCATTTACAAAACATCTGTTGCACATGCTCGCTCATGTGCAACAGCGCAACGCAACACGTAAAACACGGATGTAAGATGTAAACACTAAATGCCGGTTTTGCAAAGTTTCGCGTCAATATGGCGGCCAATACCACGTGAACCAATCGGAAAGAAGCCATACTCGTGTCGCCACTGTCTTGATAAAGCCACTGTAAGAGTCACTACATCTAGTCACCTATTACACGCTGGTCGATCAGAGTACCGCAAAACGCCGCCATATTGGAGGAGAAAAGGGCGATTTTTAATAATGGACAAATTAATACCATGTTTTACGTATTTGATCTTTCAGAACAAAAAAAACCTTTTAAAGTAAACGTGGATTTGATTAAATACAATGAGATACAAATAATGAACAATTTTGTGCTTCTTTTGCCCCAATATGGCGGCGTTTTGCGGCACTCAGACTAGCGCGGCCTAGATGACTAGATGTGACTCTATACAGTTTACAGTTGCCAAGGTCCGTAAATGTATAAGCATGCTTAGAAATTTAGGTCATCTCATTGACGACATTTTCGCGCACAGTTGCAATACGGATGCTATCACAGCCGACACGATCGTCATATGAGCCGCGTGATGTTCTAAAACGTTGAATTAACGCTTAGTACCAAGAAGTACATAACTGCAAACAAGTCGAGTTGTCGATTATTCCTATTTCCTGTTAATCAACATGTTCCGCCATGTTCGTGCTAGCGTCATATTGGAAGTGTATGAGATGACTTATCTTTCTAATCTTGCTTAGACATTTACGGACCTTGTACATGTACATTAGCTAAATACAAAACGTAGTTCCGCCTACTCTAGATGCATACTTCTATGAATAAAGGATGAAATATATAATTTTTAATTCGTAACAATGAGATAGTAAAGACATTTACTGCATTTCATTCATATTGTTTAAACCACCAATTATTTAAAATAAAAACTATGCGTTTAACATAATTATGCGTAGTTTAAACTTACAAAGGAAACTTATAGCAGACGTGACGCCGATTTAAAAAATTTCTGTTTTAAATAAAAGTAAATCCCACATAAGGAAATACGTGTTTCTGCATTCAATCTATGCGACTTAAATATTTAAGAAAATAACAAATTAATATATACAAGATGCAAAGTACTAACTACATAAAATAGGTATAAAAAAATCACCAACTACATACACAGCAGCTGAGTGGTAGACTAGCTGCTTTGCTGCCGATTACAGCGGGTTCACTTCCCGCTAGCCGCATTATCTTTTTTTAGATTATTTTTTAGTAAAACTGTATCATATTTATAATTGGATCCTTTTGTACATTTAATAATAATAATAATTTATAATAGTTCCCTTTTAGATTAATTTGATTGAATTAAATGTACATTTAATTCAATAAAATTAGTAATTATTTATTTCTGTTACAGGTTTTGGACACCCAGTTACATGTTTTTATAATCAATTCTTTTTAAATTTTATTTTTCTGTGGCCTTTCTGGCATAATTTAAATAAAATATGAAAATGTCTGTATCACACAGCTAAAAATTTTTGTTGAGACAAAATCTTTGTTGCTATTTGTAGAATTTATATGCCAGAAAAATTACTTTGGCTGAAGCAGCAGTTATACTTAGGAGGCCTTAGGAGCGTCCATTTTTCCTGTTTGTTCATCAACAGGTTTAGGTGTAACAAAAGAATACAAAATAGGTTCTCCATTTTTATACTATAAAAATTTGAACGGGTTACAATTACGATTTAGGAAATACAAGATTTATAATATTAATTTTTATTAAATTATTTTAACGTATAAGAAAAGTCAAACTGTAAACATGGATGCATTCTTTACTAAAAAGATAATCTAAAAAAATTAAAACAAAGTAAGGTAGTTGGCGGGAAGCGAACCCGGCACAGCCATTCGCAAAGCAGCCACTTTACCGTTCAGCCTGCGTCTCTGTTGTTGTTGGATTTGTTTTTCCAAGTTAATACGTTGCGTCGTGTTTGCGTTAATTTGTTATTTTTTAAAATAAATCGCATTAGATTAATACAGAAACACGTATTTACTTATTTTGAGTTTGCGTTTGTTTAAAAAGGAAATTTTTTGAATTGGGAATTGAAAATGGCTATAAATCTAAGGGATAATTTTATGTAATTATTTCTTTATTGTTTATTTATAAAATATATTAAATATTTACAAAAACAAATTTTACCCTAGCTGGGATTAAAACTCCGGTTTTTTAATTCAAATCTAGCAGGCCCTGCATTCGACTGGATTCGATATGGAGCTTATGTCATACATTTCTTTTTTAATTAATGTCCATTTATCACACTTTTTTTTATTGTCTTTTATTATTAATTCTTTTTACAGTATTACTAATTACAGTACATATAGTTTTCAATTGATTAATATAAACCAATCAACATTAATATTAATTCATCTAGGCATGTACTGTCAAAATCTAAATTTCGTTGGAGTTCTATAACAAAGAGGAGTAATGTGTAGGAAAGATGATGGCATCATGATTACTATTGCTCAATTTTTTAGTTTACTTTAGTTTTCGGTTATAGTTTCGCTTATGTATAATTACTATTTAGTAGTTTTACTGTTTTAGAATTTATTGTATTTACTTTAACATTTATAATGTTAATTAATTTATGTTTCTTGTATTATTAAGTATTAGCAGATTTAAAAATTATGTTTAGCATTTATACTGTTGTTTAAATTCTGTATATGTGATACAATACCTGTGTCTGGCAAGGCAACTTGGAAATGTCGATCACTCGTTCCAATAAAGAACTTACTACTGGGAGTGTAATTTTTGCAAACGAATCCACTCACATTACACAAGATTATTTCGAGGTTATGTCTAAAACGATAAATGCTCCTGCATTGTATAGGCTGTCCTAGATCACTATGAAAGCAATAGTAAATAACAGTTTTTAGTTTATTATTAAAGAAATTGTAAATTTTTGATACTGGTATCATGGTGACGCGTTGTGTTGTGTATAATAAATGCAATATGCTCACGACAAACGTAATAAAATCCAGTTTTATAGGAACCAAAGAATGTTATAGCTTTGTTTTATAAATTATCCAAAAGATCTAATGAATAAAATCTTTGTTAACAAAAATCATTTTTTGCTGAATATACTATTGTACTCATTAATCTTTTTAACGAATATTTATTCTATGAAATGAAATATGCTTTTCTTTCATCCAATAGTTTAACTCATTAAGTAGCAATTATTATTTAAGTGATAAATATATTGCAATACATTCTAATTTGAAATTATTATGATTTTCAACAGCACAAGAACTTTTTATCTATAATACTCCTGGCAAATTGAGGTCCTATCGCTTAATAGTATTTGTGTGTATCAGACTAGGATGGGAATACCTACGTCGTCGCGTGGGTTGCCTTAAGGGAAACTAAGGAGAAAAACAAATGCAAAATTAGAATTTTCAATGTTGCCAACTGTCATACAACTTACTAAAGTATCTCTAACAAATTTTATTTAAAACTAATTTATTTGTTAATGATATAATAATGCAAATAGAAAAATTAGTATAAAGTATTCGTTTCATAAAAGAGGTTTTAGCGCACTTGTCCTGTAGAAAATTCGTAGATATGGGTTTTTTTTCTAAACTCGGACGCGTGGGCTAAAAACGTGTCTTATAAAACTAATACTAATACACTAAATTAATATACTATTATGTTAGCAATTATTTCTTTCAATAAATCCTAGTCTTACAGATAAATCTAATGTATTTCTAAATATAAAGGAATGTTTGGAAAACGCATATTACTATTTAATAAGAGAGCAAAAGCAGACATTGAGAAATGTTTTCCTAGATTTATTGGCAGTTGAGTTAGTGTAGAATACTATCAGACCTGATACCATCATATATGTACTCATTTAAAAGTATATTTGTTTCAAACATCGGTCTATAAAAGGATAACGCCCTTTTATTTGAAATTTAAAAACACTCACACTGTTTAGAAAGTTGTATCCATGCAATTAGTGCTGAAATGGAAATATTTTGTGTCACCTTTGTTGTCGTGACCACATGTGTGCTTATTCACATGTTATGTTCCTATTGACTTTGTAAATTTTTGGAAATGGTCGTTTGCCACCGATACAAATTAATTTTCTTTATGTTATCTCATTAATTTTAAATGAATTCCAACAGTAAATAATATACGATGCATTTTATGATACAGTAATTGTCCTGTTATACTTTTTTAGGCTTTTAGTGCATATAAATCTACAAGTTTGTTTTCACACTTTACTAAGTATGAGCAAATTAGGTTTATTTTTAAGTAATTTAATGTTTGTACTACTTATCCACGCACTATTTAACTAATGCAGATGGATAACGGGATTAAAAGCATAACTTATTTAAGTTTTGTATGAGAATATCAATTGCTGTCAAGTTTACTCTTTCTTTTTATAAAATACGGGATCTTACAGAAACAGCATTGTTAGATTGAAGATAGTATAAGTCTACATGATCCTTATTGACTGATAGTGATGAAAGGAAACCGAATAAATCAATCTAGATTAGAAGTGCCCGCAAGGATAGGAACTTTTTATAACACACTTTTTGTTCCTTTCCTATATTTCGACAGATTTTCTCCGACAGCATAAAAATAAAATTCGGCAGTTATTCTACAACTGTGTATTTATTGATAAATTGCAACATATTTTATACGTTTTTCTTCTAAATGGGAAAAATCGAAAAACAAGTAAAGAAAAAATGAATTAGAGCGTAATTTTATGGACACAAATACATTTGTATTTGACAAAAACGCGAGTACATCTACCGCTACATATACAGTTATTATTTTGTTCCAGCTCAATGAAAAACTCCCTCGTTTCATTGGATCTTAGCTACAACAAACTCGATACCGTTCCTTTTGGAGCCTTCAAAGACTTACGTAATTTGCAATGGATAAGTCTGCATAGGTAAGTTCAAAACTAGCTAATAACAAATTAGTTAAGTTAATAACGTTTTGATGGAGTAAAAGCTTTTAATAGTTATTAAAGTATGAACTTTTAATTTATCATATTTTTTTGTTCATTGTTTTTGTATTTCCATACTCTACGATCAATATTATGAATATCCATCTATTCATTTTTAAAAACAAAATATTTTTAACTAACATACATATTAGGGTGGTCCAAAATAAATGTAAGTTACTAATTTGTTTCTCCTCAAGGCGCATCTTGTTCTTTGCATAAAATGGATAAGCCCTGCAAAATTTTAGGTCATTCGGATTATATTTAGGGGTCGCAACCATATTCCACTTTGTGAATACGTTTGAAAATAAAAACATACGAAAAATCATGTTTATTGTTTAAATAACGAAATTTATTTCACAAATTGGAACAAACACAAATTATCATCGTCAATAACGTTATAATTGTTAGATCAGTATCATAGAAACAACACTTCTCGATCACTTTTGAAATAAGACGTCTTTGAAAGGGTTAGGGTACGCCTCTGTGGAGCTCCACTGTATGCAGATGGTACTGCTTCTGGGTCTCATCTTCTGTCAAACTTTGATTATATTTCTAGATCAGGGCGAATTCCTTCTCGCCGCATTTTTACCATCTTCATTTGTGCAACTTTATTCTGAAACGGCTTGTAGGTTGCATCATCTAGCCACTGACTGGGTTCTTTGAGCAAGAAACTCTCTGCTGCCATGTTCTTGCCGTTGTCCAAGTGAACATCGAAAATGTTGGCCGTTTTCTCTGTGACATAGGAATCCAGTCCCGCGAGGGATTATAGGGATTCCGGGGAGCTTCTCAAGTCCCCCACTGGATATTACAATGGCTATGCAATCAACTTTCTCTTTCCCATTTACCATGTCTGGCACGTCCCAGTGCAGAAGTAAGGGGCATTCATGGAAAACTTGTTCATATCTCCTGTTGTAACCGCCTCACTGTAGGCCCCTGCGATCTCCGGATACTATTCCGTGAGAGAGAAGTACTGTATAAATCGTGTCCAAGAGCTTGGGCCGTTGCCGCGATGACCAACGTAGCCTTTCTGTCGCTGATGTTGATTCGGTCAAGTAACATCACCACATCCAGTGTGCACAAACGAAGGTGGTAAAAGACTGAGCCGAGAAGGGAGTCGCCCTGATCCAGGAATATTATCAAAGTTTGACAAAAGATGAGACCCAGAAGCAGTACCTTCTGCGCCTGGCAGAGCTCCATATAAAGGCGTATCCTAACCCATTTAAAGGTGCCTTGTTTCAAAAGCGATCGGGAAGTGTTGTGTTTTTATGAAACTGATTTAATAATTATAACGTTATTGACGATGATAATTTGTGTTTGTTCCAATTTGTGAAGTAAATTTCGTTATTTAAACAATAAACATGATTTTTCGTATATTTGCTTTTATTTTTAAACGTATTCACAAAGTTGAATATGGTTGCGACCCCTAAATATAATCCAAATGACCTGAAATTTTGCAGGGCTATCCATTTTATGCAAGGAACAAGATCCGCCTTGAGGAGAAACAAATTAGTAACTTACATTTTTTTGGACCACCCTAATACATATACTACCTTATCAGAAAAATAATTAGTAAGATTCGCTTGAAATTCCTGTAATCTGTTTTAACAACGTTATAATTTTGTATATGCAGCAAAAATATAATTTAAAAGTATTGAAAAGCAAAAAGTGAATTATAATCACGGCTATTAGTCTTTTTTAACTGAAACTCATAGTTTTGTAGTTGCAAATTAAGAACTCCATGACTTATTAATTTTAATTAGCAATGTAACTAAACAAAACCCCATGACCATCAAAATTCTCCATATAAATAAATAACAAATAAATCACAATATATCTTATGCTTACGTTAATTATTATTATTGCTCTCGGTAGAAATTTCTTACTTATTCAAATTATACTCACGTGCCATGGGTGTTAATAGGAACACGTGACTATTCCTAAAAAAGGAAATCCGTTTGGGGCAAGAATCTTTTGAAGATGATGAGCGGTGCGGTCGGCCAATTGAAGCGGTAACGCCTCAGTAAAAGTTGCAATCATTGAAGAAATGGTATCAGACGATCGCCGTTTGGAAGTTAAGGAGTTAGCAGTGACGTCTGGCATTTCGGAAACAAGTGTTCGCTGAATTATTAATGACCATTTGGGTATGAATAAAATTAGTGCAAGATGAGTGCCGCGTCTTCTTTCTGCTGTTCTACGTCAACGTCGCGTCGAATGTGCGCGCTAGTTTTTAAACTTGTGTGAAGACGACCCAAACCCGATTTTGGAGTCCATTGTCACTGGAGATGAAACAATGGTTCTGTATTATGAACCTCTATACAAAAGGGAATCGATGGAACGGCGGCGACCCGATGAACCTCGTCCCAAAAAGGCGATAGTCGTAAGTAGATAAGCTATAACAGTTCTGCGACAAAATCCCATGTATTTTCTTATGGAGGTTCGTTTTACCATTCAAGGTCATCCGCGGTTCCCCACTCCTATCCCCACTACCCCCTACTTAGGCCCCCCACTTAGCCCCCTACTTAGACCCCCCACTTAGCCCCCTACTTAGACCCCCCACTTAGCCCCCTACTTAGGCCCCCCCCACTTAAGCCCCCCACTTAAGCCCCACTCCTATCCCTACTCAGCGGCCATTTTGAATAGCCATTTTGAATCGCCATTTTGAATCGCCATCTTGGATCGCCATTTTGAATCACCATTTTGAATGTCATTTACATATCCGCCATTTTGTATCTGTCATTTCCAACTTGTCATCATTTCCCGCTGAAAGATTTGAATTCCTAGCGCTGCTAATGCCATCTATCGGTGACGTCATATGATCGGTATAGTAGATTTCTATACGCCTGTAGATAGGCAA
Organism: Agrypnus murinus; assembly: GCA_929113105.1. Classification (NCBI taxonomy): domain Eukaryota; kingdom Metazoa; phylum Arthropoda; class Insecta; order Coleoptera; family Elateridae; genus Agrypnus; species Agrypnus murinus. The sequence goes on from OV816024.1 coordinate 113,087,516, forward strand.
CCCGCTATATTTTTTTATAAAAATCAATGGAGCCAACAGGGTTTGAACCGGGGACCGCTCGAATGGTAGCCAGCCAATGCATCCACTACACCAACGAGGTAATCTATTAAAGCACTGTAAACTGGTTATAAAAAAAAAATTGTTGACTAGCGACTACGTACTCATAATATAATACATGTTAGTAATTTGTAGTATTATATCATACGGCTCCCTCTTCCTCCTGCATGTGTCATGATTGATTGATTAAGTAGATGATTATTCCTGTGCTGTGATTGATTAAAGGGTCAACATATAAAATAGGTATAAATTATCATATCTAGAAAAAACAAGTTAAAAATTCAATTAAAGAATCATTTAAAAAAAGAAACATATTAATGGATAAATACTTAAAAGCAATTTAAAACATTCGATTACACAATAAACAGAATTTGTTTGCTAAAGAATCAATTATAATAAGATTAATTAGTTTTTTTTATATAACTACATTGTTTAGTTATAAAATATTAAAAATTGTTATATTTAGGAATAATAATTTAAAAGATTATTCCTGTGCTGTGATTGATTAAAGGGTCAACATATAAAATAGGTATAAATTATCATATCTAGAAAAAACAAGTTAAAAATTCAATTAAAGAATCATTAGAAAAAACAAGTTAAAAATTCAATTAAAGAATCATTAGATCTTTTACAGCCAAATATGTTTCAATCTTGATCTCAATGCCTAAGACTTTCATTAATTAAACTTTTACTGACGTTTTGTAAAATTGTATATAAAAAAATTGTTGACTAGCGACCACGTACTCATAACATAATACATGTTAGTAATTTCATATTATCAGATATGATATCCATTATCTCAACAAAATCATTAGCAAAGACGTGTTTTAGTTATAAGTTTAAGCGATAACAAAATGATTATAATTTCTTATTGTCAATACATATATCAGGGTTAGATTTAATAATTAGATATACATTTCACCTTTCAAATATAAATTTCATAACAAAAGAATTAGCTTTTCTTGGAAGCGAATTTAAAAAAAAAAACAAACATGTAAAAGACAATTTTAAAATATCAATATTTGAAACTCTGATTTCTTGTCTAACAGGGTGGACTCAACCATTTTTTTTTTGTCTCAAGACTACATGTATTGTTAAAGTAAAATCCGATCTCTAAAATATAAACCTTTTAAGTCTTTTAAATATTACTTTGTAGAGCTATGTTCAACAGGTATGCGCTAAATATGCTAATGTCAGCCTTGTACATAAAATATATATATACTTATATTAGGGTATGAACCCTCTAGAGGCCGAATACAGGCGTATATATTCAGTATATTACCTCATAGTTAACATAGTATTTTATAAAATAATTAGATATAGTTATATTTACTTAGTCGGGTATGTAGTACCATTATTAGTGTATACGAAATGTACTATATTTAATAGATATTATATAAGTTATGTATTATGTTTTAGTAGCGTCGAAACTACTAGTATCAATAAACGTTCTTTGCAGCTCGAACTCGTAGAAAGCACCTCGAACGGGAACTCCATGTAGATCTTCCAACAAGTATGTGATAGGTTTTGTAAATTGAAAACCATGCAAGACTGAATTATTAAATAGAATGTAAAGTAATATTTCCTATGCCTATTGTGAGGTTCTTTGAGTAATTAACAAATTTTGCGGAAAATATTTATAAATATTGTACATTAATAATATTAAATCTTTAGGATTCTAAAATTATAAGCCAATTATGATTATTATCATGAGTCACTGAGATGAGACAATTATTAAGCTTATATGAACCAATCGTGAAGAAACTCGAGAAATTTTTCTTGATACATCTTAAATATTCTTGGATTTCCAGCCCTTGGATTTGAATTTTTAGTACTACTACTGCCATCTATCGGTGACGTCATGTGATCGGTATAGTAGATTCCTCTCTCTCGCTCTCGCTTGGCTCAGGTCCCCTCTCTCGCTCTCGCTTGGCTCAGGTCCTCTCTCTCTCTCTCTCTTGTCCAGCTTGTCATCATTTCCCGCCATTAGATTTGAATTCCTAATGCCTCAACTGCCATCTATCGGTAACGTCCTGTGATCGGTATAGTAGACTTCTATACGCCTGTAGATAGGCAACCTGTTACACTTTTTATAAAAATCAATTTTGGAGTAACCAGGGTTCGAACGCTCAACCATCTGATTAGAACTCCATAGCTTAGCCCCGAGACTACGGAGCTTGTCTTTTAAATTACTGCATACGAGTTATTTATAAAAATGCTTTCACGTATATTTGATTAAAACCAATTTATTTAAAAATAATTCCCGGAAAATATTTATAAATATTGTACATTAATAATATTAAATCTTTAGGATTCAAAAATTATAAGCCAATTATGATTATCATCATGAGTCATTGAGATGAGACAATTATTAACCTTATATGAGCCAATCGTGAAGAAACTCAAGAAATTTTTCTTGATACATCTTAAATATAACAATTGTACATTAATAATATTAAATCTTTAAGATTCAAAAATTATAAGCCAATTATGATTATCATCATGAGTCATTGAGATGAGACAATTATTAACCTTATATGAGCCAATCGTGAAGAAACTCAAGAAATTTTTCTTGATACATCTTAAATATAACAATTTGAAAACTATATACAGATATTATTACTACACGAGACCCGTAACATCGATATTTTACAGTAGACATCTTTCAAACTGTTTTGAAGAACTGATAATATTAAAGAAAAAAATGATTGATTTTATATAGTATTTTTCAGGAAAACCTTCTTCAGAAAAACCTAATAATTCTTAATTGAAATGATTTCAAAATATGATTACATTTATTTATTTTAAATATAGTCATATACATAGTAAGGATTTTGGTTTTTCCTCTATTGTTAATGGTAATAACCGTACTGAGGTCAAGCTTTCACTAGATGAATTAAACATTTTTATGAGAATACAAAATACAGTGATCTTTTCATGTATCAATCGTTTCCTAGCATAACTTTTAGATTATCTGTGAGAAATTCTATTTTATTTATTTAGTACATGATATGATTTTGTTATTTTTAAACTTTCAACATATAAAATAGGTATAAATTATCATATCTAGAAAAGAATTTCATGTAAAGAAAAATACTCTACATTTATTTATTTTAAATATAGTCATATACATAGTAAGGATTTTGGTTTTTCCTCTATTGTTAATGGTAATAACCGTACTGAGGTCAAGCTTTCACTAGATGAATTAAACATTTTCCATACATTGGAAAGGAGAAATTGACTTAACCAATAGGGAAAAGCTCAAAACAGAGGTATATAACGTTTTATATAAATACAGTGAGTTTAGTGAAATATTTAAAAGCTAGTTTACAATACGTTCATAACATCTATCTTAACATTTGTATTCGTTTTTTAAATTTTTGAAAATGAGTAAGTTTATTTTACTTTACTTATAATATATATGATGTGAGTAAGCGTATGTAAAATGAAAATTACTATTACAGATTCCAAACGAGAAATAATAGTAGATTGGGTCAAAAGCGTTCTTAAGAGGTTATATGCTCACACCCCAAGCAGTGGCGATGTAAGTATACATTTATTTATTTGTAAATAGTCAACTATATATGTAAATTTATTTCAGTTTTTGATACATATACTAAAATCTGATGAAGAGCTGCCTCCCTACCCAGCTGCTACAGCGTGTCTTGTAGCTGAAGACTTGATACATATAGAGGGTTATAAGTATAGGGATGTATACTTATTCGTCCGTCTAGATCATAGAGAAGTCTGGATTGTACAGGTAAGTTTAGTTAATCGAAGGCAATACGTATGAATTAATGCAAATTTCATTTTTTTTATTATAGAAAAGGAGGCGATTAATTTTAAATAAAATATAATTATATGATTTATTTCTTGTTTTTTTTCGGAACTTAAGTGTACCCAACTGCTTGTATCAATCACAGGTTCTTATCTTACATAAAAGATCTTGAAAGCAGTTTTAAAGAATGTCGAGAACAACAGGGTTAATTAGTTTTTAGGTATTTTCATGCAAAGTAAAGTAAAGAAGAATTAATGTTTTTTTTTTATCACAGAATTTTGAAATAAACTTCTAAAATATAATTATATGATTTATTTCTTGTTTTTTTTTTTCGGAACTTAAGTGTACCCAACTGCTTGTATCAATCACAGGTTCTTATCTTACATAAAAGATCTTGAAAGCAGTTTTAAAGAATGTCGAGAACAACAGGGTTAATTAGTTTTTAGATATTTTCATGCAAAGTAAAGTAAAGAAGAATTAATGTTTTTTTTTATCACAGAATTTTGAAATAAACTTCTAAAATATAATTATATGATTTATTTCTTGTTTTTTTTTTTCGGAACTTAAGTGTACCCAACTGCTTGTATCAATCACAGGTTCTTATCTTACATAAAAGATCTTGAAAGCAGTTTTAAAGAATGTCGAGAACAACAGGGTTAATTAGTTTTTAGATATTTTCATGCAAAGTAAAGTAAAGAAGAATTAATGTTTTTTTTTTATCACAGAATTTTGAAATAAACTTCTAAAATATAATTATATGATTTATTTCTTGTTTTTTTTTCGGAACTTAAGTGTACCCAACTGCTTGTATCAATCACAGGTTCTTATCTTACATAAAAGATCTTGAAAGCAGTTTTAAAGAATGTCGAGAACAACAGGGTTAATTAGTTTTTAGGTATTTTCATGCAAAGTAAAGTAAAGAAGAATTAATGTTTTTTTTTTATCACAGAATTTTGAAATAAACTTCTAAACTTTGTATTCATCGTTAAGAAAATACATTTCATAGAGATATATTTCATCAGTTTAAATTTGGGAAGACTAAAATCTGTTATTATGTATAAATTAGGTTTAATAATATGCTCATATTTTCAATGTTTTACGCTTATTATTTTACCCTCTGGCCTATAATCTTTTCTGTATGCATTGGTTAGTGAGATAATCTGCATGTAATTTTCAACATCTTCCTCCGTAGGTGTAGAACCTAGATGTTTAAGTGTTAGTAAATCAAATAGTCCAGGTGTTCCCTTGAAAAGTTTGTTTTTAATTAGAATATCTTTTCCTTGTATTCCTACCGAAACTGAAGCAAATCTCAATTCGTCGTTATCCTTATGGAGACCATATCTCGTTCTATCTTCCTTGTATTCCTACCGAAACTGAAGCAAATCTCAATTCGTCGTTATCCTTATGGAGACCATATCTCGTTCTATCTATATTTCTTCCAACTTAAGTGTACCCAACTGCTTGTATCATAAAAAATAAATAAATAAATAAACTTTTTATTGAATCGATGTTTAATTTCTTTGTTTGTAGTTGGAGGTTGAAACTTTTTTTCATCCTATATATCATGCATCTGATCTCTTTAAATTGATTTTTCTCATGTTGATTTGATAATTAATATTTAAATAACTTTTAATTTATAAACAAATCCGCAGTCAAAGGTTCAGATGAAAATAAAAAACAAATATTTTATACAAGAACTTCTATTGAAAGAAGAAGAAAATACATTTCATAGAGATATATTTCAACAGTAGATGATGAATGATAGGTAATCGCTATCTACATGGGGTAAAATTATATACAGTAAGAAGGTATATATAGAAATCGTTTACAAGGGTAGTAGATATAATGAAAAAAGGTTAAAAATCTGTTCAAAATTACATTACTAACGCTGATCAATACCTACATATTACTATTTTTCTGTGTTTCTGTAAGAATTTATTTTCTGTTTTTAATACCGTATGTCTCATTCACCTGTTTCAAAACGTTAATGCCCAGACGCTTGTAAACAATGAAATTAAGCAACATCAACTCAATAAATTAGTTTATTTTTAAATATAATCATATTATATTTTATTTAAAATTAATCGCCTCCTTTTCTATAAACTTACCTGTACAATCCATATCTCACTAACCAATGCATACAGAAAAGATTATAGGCCAGAGGGTAAAATAATAAGCGTAAAACATTGGAAATATGAGCATATTATTAAACCTAATTTATACAGAATAACAGATTTTAGTCTTCCCAAATTTAAAAAGTTAAACAAAATGAAGCCTGATTGGATGCGTCAGAGCACACCTGACCAACTAGTGGATCGACTTCGTTTGCTGTACGCCGAAAAGAAAGAGGGTATGGGCAGTCACAAAACCGAAATAATTTCGATTATTTCTGAACTTAAACAGAGAAATATTATAGAATAAAAGAAGATTACGCAATATCACTAACCTTATATTAGGGTATGAACCCTCTAGAGGCCGAATACAGGCGTATATATTCAGTATATTACCTCGTAGTTAACATAGTATTTTATAAAATAATTAGATATAGTTATATTCCTCCTATATTTATTATTGTTTATTGTTTCTAGCCTTATTTTGTGGAACTCCATAATCATGAAATAAATAAAGATTATTAAAAGTTTCACAGTTTTATTAAAATATACCTGACAATATTGTTTCGACAGCTATGCTGTCATTATCAAAGGTAATATAATTATAAACAAAAACGTCGCTAAGGTAGATACAAAATAGGTAACTAGATAAAATAATAATAATAATAATAAAAATTAATAATAAAAATCATAATTAAACATCTAATACTTCCAGTAACGGAGAATTACTGAGCTCAAGTTGTTCATTCATTAAAGGTACCCTGAGTTTGTGTTTGTATATCTCAAAGGCTTCTAAAATGTCTAATTTGCGTTTGTTATTACAAAAATGTAGGAATTTAATATTATTTTGAGGAGTCATTGTGTGATTTTGTTCTAAAAGGTGTTTGGCGTAATTCGATTTTTCAGGATGTTTATTTTTGTAATGACGTACGTGTTCTTTATATCTTATGTCAAAATTTCGAAGTGTTTGTCCAATATATACCGAACTACAAAAAGAACAATTTAAACGGTTATGCCCGATTTCATGATATCATGTGTTCTGTCTTTAGCATTAAATAAAAATGAGAAAGTGTTAGTGTTGGTTTTAAATGTTATTTTATAATTGTTGGTTTTTCTTAGTATATGTGCAATTTTTTCTGATATTTTGCCAAAATATGGTATAGATATGTAATTTGTGTCTTCTGTTTGATTGTCAATGGGATATATTCTTTTGATAGCTAACCTATAATCTTTTTGTTTAATTAAAGTGTCATATTTTTGTAATGACGTACGTGTTCTTTATATCTTATGTCAAAATTTCGAAGTGTTTGTCCAATATATACCGAACTACAAAAAGAACAATTTAAACGGTTATGCCCGATTTCATGATATCATGTGTTCTGTCTTTAGCATTAAATAAAAATGAAAAAGTGTTAGTGTTGGTTTTAAATGTTATTTTATAATTGTTGGTTTTTCTTAGTATATGTGCAATTTTTTCTGATATTTTGCCAAAATATGGTATAGATATGTAATTTGTGTCTTCTGTTTGATTGTCAATGGGATATATTCTTTTGATAGCTAACCTATAATCTTTTTGTTTAATTAAAGTGTCAATCATGTTCGGATTATAATGATTAATCTCATCATTCTATCAGCCACATTCATTATGCTATCAGCCACATTCAGCATGCTATCAGCCACATTAATTACGCTATCAGCCACATTCATCATGCTATCAGCCACATTCATCACGCTATCAGCCACATTCATTATGCTATCAGCCACATTCAGCATGCTATCAGCCACATTAATTACGCTATCAGCCACATTCATCATGCTATCAGCCACATTCATCACGCTATCAGCCACATTAATTACGCTATCAACCACATTCATCATGTCATCAGCCGCAGTTTTTTAGTTTATCATCACAACTACATTCTGTAGCATTAAATAAAAATGAAAAAGTGTTAGTGTTGGTTTTAAATGTTATTTTATAATTGTTGGTTTTTCTTAGTATATGTGCAATTTTTTCTGATATTTTGCCAAAATATGGTATAGATATGTAATTTGTGTCTTCTGTTTGATTGTCAATGGGATATATTCTTTTGATAGCTAACCTATAATCTTTTTGTTTAATTAAAGTGTCAATCATGTTCGGATTATAATGATTAATCTCATCATTCTATCAGCCACATTCATTATGCTATCAGCCACATTCAGCATGCTATCAGCCACATTAATTACGCTATCAGCCACATTCATCATGCTATCAGCCACATTCATCACGCTATCAGCCACATTAATTACGCTATCAACCACATTCATCATGTCATCAGCCGCAGTTTTTGATACATGTACTAAAATGTGATGGAAAGCTGCCTCCCTACCCAGCTGCTACAGCGTGTCTTGTAGCTGAAGACTTAATACATATAGAGGGTTATAAGTATAGGGATGTATACTTATTCGTCCGTCTGGATCATAGAGAAGTCTGGATTGTACAGGTAAGTTTATAGAAAAGGAGGCGATTAATTTTAAATAAAATATAATATGATTATATTTAAAAATAAACTAATTTATTGAGTTGATGTTGCTTAATTTCATTGTTTACAAGCGTCTGGGCATTAACGTTTTGAAACAGGTGAATGAGACATACGGTATTAAAAACAGAAAATAAATTCTTACAGAAACACAGAAAAATAGTAATATGTAGGTATTGATCAGCGTTAGTAATGTAATTTTGAACAGATTTTTAACCTTTTTTCATTATATCTACTACCCTTGTAAACGATTTCTATATATACCTTCTTACTGTATATAATTTTACCCCATGTAGATAGCGATTACCTATCATTCATCATCTACTGTTGAAATATATCTCTATGAAATGTATTTTCTTCTTCTTTCAATAGAAGTTCTTGTATAAAATATTTGTTTTTTATTTTCATCTGAACCTTTGACTGCGGATTTGTTTATAAATTAAAAGTTATTTAAATATTAATTATCAAATCAACATGAGAAAAATCAATTTAAAGAGATCAGATGCATGATATATAGGATGAAAAAAAGTTTCAACCTCCAACTACAAACAAAGAAATTAAACATCGATTCAATAAAAAGTTTATTTATTTATTTATTTTTTATGATACAAGCAGTTGGGTACACTTAAGTTGGAAGAAATATAGATAGAACGAGATATGGTCTCCATAAGGATAACGACGAATTGAGATTTGCTTCAGTTTCGGTAGGAATACAAGGAAGATAGAACGAGATATGGTCTCCATAAGGATAACGACGAATTGAGATTTGCTTCAGTTTCGGTAGGAATACAAGGAAAAGATATTCTAATTAAAAACAAACTTTTCAAGGGAACACCTGGACTATTTGATTTACTAACACTTAAACATCTAGGTTCTACACCTACGGAGGAAGATGTTGAAAATTACATGCAGATTATCTCACTAACCAATGCATACAGAAAAGATTATAGGCCAGAGGGTAAAATAATAAGCGTAAAACATTGAAAATATGAGCATATTATTAAACCTAATTTATACATAATAACAGATTTTAGTCTTCCCAAATTTAAACTGATGAAATATATCTCTATGAAATGTATTTTCTTAACGATGAATACAAAGTTTAGAAGTTTATTTCAAAATTCTGTGATAAAAAAAAAACATTAATTCTTCTTTACTTTACTTTGCATGAAAATACCTAAAAACTAATTAACCCTGTTGTTCTCGACATTCTTTAAAACTGCTTTCAAGATCTTTTATGTAAGATAAGAACCTGTGATTGATACAAGCAGTTGGGTACACTTAAGTTCCGAAAAAAAAACAAGAAATAAATCATATAATTATATTTTAGAAGTTTATTTCAAAATTCTGTGATAAAAAAAAAACATTAATTCTTCTTTACTTTACTTTGCATGAAAATATCTAAAAACTAATTAACCCTGTTGTTCTCGACATTCTTTAAAACTGCTTTCAAGATCTTTTATGTAAGATAAGAACCTGTGATTGATACAAGCAGTTGGGTACACTTAAGTTCCGAAAAAAAAAAACAAGAAATAAATCATATAATTATATTTTAGAAGTTTATTTCAAAATTCTGTGATAAAAAAAAACATTAATTCTTCTTTACTTTACTTTGCATGAAAATATCTAAAAACTAATTAACCCTGTTGTTCTCGACATTCTTTAAAACTGCTTTCAAGATCTTTTATGTAAGATAAGAACCTGTGATTGATACAAGCAGTTGGGTACACTTAAGTTCCGAAAAAAAAAAACAAGAAATAAATCATATAATTATATTTTAGAAGTTTATTTCAAAATTCTGTGATAAAAAAAAAACATTAATTCTTCTTTACTTTACTTTGCATGAAAATACCTAAAAACTAATTAACCCTGTTGTTCTCGACATTCTTTAAAACTGCTTTCAAGATCTTTTATGTAAGATAAGAACCTGTGATTGATACAAGCAGTTGGGTACACTTAAGTTCCGAAAAAAAACAAGAAATAAATCATATAATTATATTTTATTTAAAATTAATCGCCTCCTTTTCTATAATAAAAAAAATGAAATTTGCATTAATTCATACGTATTGCCTTCGATTAACTAAACTTACCTGTACAATCCAGACTTCTCTATGATCTAGACGGACGAATAAGTATACATCCCTATACTTATAACCCTCTATATGTATCAAGTCTTCAGCTACAAGACACGCTGTAGCAGCTGGGTAGGGAGGCAGCTCTTCATCAGATTTTAGTATATGTATCAAAAACTGAAATAAATTTACATATATAGTTGACTATTTACAAATAAATAAATGTATACTTACATCGCCACTGCTTGGGGTGTGAGCATATAACCTCTTAAGAACGCTTTTGACCCAATCTACTATTATTTCTCGTTTGGAATCTGTAATAGTAATTTTCATTTTACATACGCTTACTCACATCATATATATTATAAGTAAAGTAAAATAAACTTACTCATTTTCAAAAATTTAAAAAACGAATACAAATGTTAAGATAGATGTTATGAACGTATTGTAAACTAGCTTTTAAATATTTCACTAAACTCACTGTATTTATATAAAACGTTATATACCTCTGTTTTGAGCTTTTCCCTATTGGTTAAGTCAATTTCTCCTTTCCAATGTATGGAAAATGTTTAATTCATCTAGTGAAAGCTTGACCTCAGTACGGTTATTACCATTAACAATAGAGGAAAAACCAAAATCCTTACTATGTATATGACTATATTTAAAATAAATAAATGTAGAGTATTTTTCTTTACATGAAATTCTTTTCTAGATATGATAATTTATACCTATTTTATATGTTGAAAGTTTAAAAATAACAAAATCATATCATGTACTAAATAAATAAAATAGAATTTCTCACAGATAATCTAAAAGTTATGCTAGGAAACGATTGATACATGAAAAGATCACTGTATTTTGTATTCTCATAAAAATGTTTAATTCATCTAGTGAAAGCTTGACCTCAGTACGGTTATTACCATTAACAATAGAGGAAAAACCAAAATCCTTACTATGTATATGACTATATTTAAAATAAATAAATGTAATCATATTTTGAAATCATTTCAATTAAGAATTATTAGGTTTTTCTGAAGAAGGTTTTCCTGAAAAATACTATATAAAATCAATCATTTTTTTCTTTAATATTATCAGTTCTTCAAAACAGTTTGAAAGATGTCTACTGTAAAATATCGATGTTACGGGTCTCGTGTAGTAATAATATCTGTATATAGTTTTCAAATTGTTATATTTAAGATGTATCAAGAAAAATTTCTTGAGTTTCTTCACGATTGGCTCATATAAGGTTAATAATTGTCTCATCTCAATGACTCATGATGATAATCATAATTGGCTTATAATTTTTGAATCTTAAAGATTTAATATTATTAATGTACAATTGTTATATTTAAGATGTATCAAGAAAAATTTCTTGAGTTTCTTCACGATTGGCTCATATAAGGTTAATAATTGTCTCATCTCAATGACTCATGATGATAATCATAATTGGCTTATAATTTTTGAATCCTAAAGATTTAATATTATTAATGTACAATATTTATAAATATTTTCCGGGAATTATTTTTAAATAAATTGGTTTTAATCAAATATACGTGAAAGCATTTTTATAAATAACTCGTATGCAGTAATTTAAAAGACAAGCTCCGTAGTCTCGGGGCTAAGCTATGGAGTTCTAATCAGATGGTTGAGCGTTCGAACCCTGGTTACTCCAAAATTGATTTTTATAAAAAGTGTAACAGGTTGCCTATCTACAGGCGTATAGAAGTCTACTATACCGATCACAGGACGTTACCGATAGATGGCAGTTGAGGCATTAGGAATTCAAATCTAATGGCGGGAAATGATGACAAGCTGGACAAGAGAGAGAGAGAGAGGACCTGAGCCAAGCGAGAGCGAGAGAGGGGACCTGAGCCAAGCGAGAGCGAGAGAGAGGAATCTACTATACCGATCACATGACGTCACCGATAGATGGCAGTAGTAGTACTAAAAATTCAAATCCAAGGGCTGGAAATCCAAGAATATTTAAGATGTATCAAGAAAAATTTCTCGAGTTTCTTCACGATTGGTTCATATAAGCTTAATAATTGTCTCATCTCAGTGACTCATGATAATAATCATAATTGGCTTATAATTTTAGAATCCTAAAGATTTAATATTATTAATGTACAATATTTATAAATATTTTCCGCAAAATTTGTTAATTACTCAAAGAACCTCACAATAGGCATAGGAAATATTACTTTACATTCTATTTAATAATTCAGTCTTGCATGGTTTTCAATTTACAAAACCTATCACATACTTGTTGGAAGATCTACATGGAGTTCCCGTTCGAGGTGCTTTCTACGAGTTCGAGCTGCAAAGAACGTTTATTGATACTAGTAGTTTCGACGCTACTAAAACATAATACATAACTTATATAATATCTATTAAATATAGTACATTTCGTATACACTAATAATGGTACTACATACCCGACTAAGTAAATATAACTATATCTAATTATTTTATAAAATACTATGTTAACTATGAGGTAATATACTGAATATATACGCCTGTATTCGGCCTCTAGAGGGTTCATACCCTAATATAAGTATATATATATTTTATGTACAAGGCTGACATTAGCATATTTAGCGCATACCTGTTGAACATAGCTCTACAAAGTAATATTTAAAAGACTTAAAAGGTTTATATTTTAGAGATCGGATTTTACTTTAACAATACATGTAGTCTTGAGACAAAAAAAAAATGGTTGAGTCCACCCTGTTAGACAAGAAATCAGAGTTTCAAATATTGATATTTTAAAATTGTCTTTTACATGTTTGTTTTTTTTTTTAAATTCGCTTCCAAGAAAAGCTAATTCTTTTGTTATGAAATTTATATTTGAAAGGTGAAATGTATATCTAATTATTAAATCTAACCCTGATATATGTATTGACAATAAGAAATTATAATCATTTTGTTATCGCTTAAACTTATAACTAAAACACGTCTTTGCTAATGATTTTGTTGAGATAATGGATATCATATCTGATAATATGAAATTACTAACATGTATTATGTTATGAGTACGTGGTCGCTAGTCAACAATTTTTTTATATACAATTTTACAAAACGTCAGTAAAAGTTTAATTAATGAAAGTCTTAGGCATTGAGATCAAGATTGAAACATATTTGGCTGTAAAAGATCTAATGATTCTTTAATTGAATTTTTAACTTGTTTTTTCTAATGATTCTTTAATTGAATTTTTAACTTGTTTTTTCTAGATATGATAATTTATACCTATTTTATATGTTGACCCTTTAATCAATCACAGCACAGGAATAATCTTTTAAATTATTATTCCTAAATATAACAATTTTTAATATTTTATAACTAAACAATGTAGTTATATAAAAAAAACTAATTAATCTTATTATAATTGATTCTTTAGCAAACAAATTCTGTTTATTGTGTAATCGAATGTTTTAAATTGCTTTTAAGTATTTATCCATTAATATGTTTCTTTTTTTAAATGATTCTTTAATTGAATTTTTAACTTGTTTTTTCTAGATATGATAATTTATACCTATTTTATATGTTGACCCTTTAATCAATCACAGCACAGGAATAATCATCTACTTAATCAATCAATCATGACACATGCAGGAGGAAGAGGGAGCCGTATGATATAATACTACAAATTACTAACATGTATTATATTATGAGTACGTAGTCGCTAGTCAACAATTTTTTTTTTATAACCAGTTTACAGTGCTTTAATAGATTACCTCGTTGGTGTAGTGGATGCATTGGCTGGCTACCATTCGAGCGGTCCCCGGTTCAAACCCTGTTGGCTCCATTGATTTTTATAAAAAAATATAGCGGGTTGCCTATCTACAGGCGTATAGAAATCTACTATACCGATCATATGACGTCACCGATAGATGGCATTAGCAGCGCTAGGAATTCAAATCTTTCAGCGGGAAATGATGACAAGTTGGAAATGACAGATACAAAATGGCGGATATGTAAATGACATTCAAAATGGTGATTCAAAATGGCGATCCAAGATGGCGATTCAAAATGGCGATTCAAAATGGCTATTCAAAATGGCCGCTGAGTAGGGATAGGAGTGGGGCTTAAGTGGGGGGCTTAAGTGGGGGGGGCCTAAGTAGGGGGCTAAGTGGGGGGTCTAAGTAGGGGGCTAAGTGGGGGGTCTAAGTAGGGGGCTAAGTGGGGGGCCTAAGTAGGGGGTAGTGGGGATAGGAGTGGGGAACCGCGGATGACCTTGAATGGTAAAACGAACCTCCATAAGAAAATACATGGGATTTTGTCGCAGAACTGTTATAGCTTATCTACTGTCGTACAATCGACAAAGAAAGTTATGGCAACAATATTCTGGGGTAGTAACGGCATTTTACTGATTGACTTTAAAGACAGCAATACAACTGTTAACAGTACATACATATTATGCGTCATTATTGCATAAATTGAGAAACAATATTCGTAGAAAACGTCAAGGTGAATTGACAAGAGGTGTTCTGGATTATTACACGACAATGCACCCGGTCATTCTGCCGCAATTTCAAAAGCTGTCATTAGCAAATGCGGCTTTGAAGCATTGGATCATCCACCGTACAGTTCGGATATGGCTCTTAGTAACTATTATTTATTTTCCAATTTAAAGAAAGACCTTGGGGGACGTCGTTTTAAGAACGAGAACGAGTTGCAAGCAGCTGTAATTGAACATTTTGAAGGAAAAACTTCAGATTATTTTTACAAGGGCATTGATTTATTAAGTCTACGTTGTAATAAGTTTATTGACATTAGGGGAGATTATATTGAAAAATAAAAATTATTATATTTAACCAAGTTTATCTTTTCTATATCAGGCCGAAAATTTATGGCGCTTACATTGAGTCAAAATAAGGCATATAATTTGGACACTGTAAATAATAATCAATTGTGTCAAGCATATATGTATAATAAAGGAATATTCACAAAAGTTGCTTACTTATGATGCTGATTTGGAACACACAGGCAGCAGGGTTGGTTAATCTAAAAACAAGTAAAGGCTGGTGTCGACGCATATCGAAACAATACCTAAAAGCAGCGTTTAAATAAAAGGTCATAGCAAAAATGATTTCTGTATACAAAGAGGTGTTCATCAACTGATGAACACCTCTTTGTATACCTTATGCAACTGCATAAGGTGAGTTAGAGAGGCATCTTGGAACATTAAGGAGATTAAAAATAAGTATCCTTTATATAACATCACTAAGAGCATCGGTGAAGAGACGTTATAACAGGAGATACCTTAGAGCAGCTAAAATAAGAAAGGTTTGACACTATAAAGATTACTAACCCGACCCTAAGGAAAACTAAATTGAGTGAAATTGCTATTGGGTGAAACATTCTGAAATACATAAAATATAATTGAATCGCTTATTGTTGAAAGGGCCTAAGTCAGTTTTTTGCCATTTTTAGTTAAAAGTGTCATTTTGTATTTTAAATAGTTCTACATCACTTAATGTTGAAAAGAATCCACTTCTATTATCGCAAGAGCGTCTAAGAAGGTATCGAAAAGGTACAGTACCCATTTTCGAATTCAAAATTCAACATTTAAAATCTCTAAAACGTTACATTAATAAAAATTTAGAATTTTACGATGAAATTATAGAAAACTGGCCACGCAAAATAAATAAAACGTAATACTAGCAAATAAAAGGTTATAGCATAGTCATGCAGAGTTAACGAAGCTATAACTGTTTTCTTTATAGATTTCTAATACTGTTCTTTAGTTTTTGGTATAGTTAAAAAGTTCAGTCCAAACTTTTTTTGTAACAATCATTAATAGGTTTCGTTTTTTGACAATAAATGTTGATTATTCTTGTTGTTTTGATTTTCCATACGTTCCCTGAATTTATTGTTGAAAAGGGTCACTACTAAGTCACTAAACTTTAACAGACAATTTTTCAAAAACGAATAGGTACATATATTTTTATTTATTGTAAGGAATAACTCGTGTTTAGGCATGTAAATCTGGTTACACTTTTAGGAAAACCTCATTCTTTCTTTATCCAACTAAAAACAGTTTTTTCGGTTTTTACAAAATAGTTAAAAATGACTTTCAACAGAAGGCGATTCAATTAATAATATCAAGTATCCTTTCAGTAAACTTCATTAAATTCTTACCTGTTCATGTGATTTAATAGTAAGAATGCATATGACACATATTTTTAAGTTCAATCAGATAAACAATGCTCTTGTTTTCTAAAATGTACAAGAATAGCGTAATAAAGTGATAAACACGTCTTTATTTTGGCCAAGTGTTTCGTAGAATAACAACAGATAAACAGAATAAAATAAACAAAGCATGTTGAGAAACGACCTCTCGTTGGACATTAAGTTTCAAAAACAGTATTTTAGTTTTGTGATTTCTAATTAGAAAGACAATTTCAAATTCTTTTAATAGGAACATTAACCCCTACTTGTAATACAAGTCTACAGGTTTGTGAGTAAAAAAATTATAGTACCTACATTTAATAATGACACATATTTTGAAGTTCAAGGAGATACCCAATACTATATGGTTTCTCAAATAATAACAAATTGAAAACCCCTTATACTACAGCTTTTAGTGAATTAACTTTTAGTTATCAAAACATCAAAAAGAATAATAAGGTTTTACTAAAGGAACTTTCTAGAATTCGAACAAAAAATAACAGTACCTATTGATGGATAGATCAAATTATCTAAACATGTCCTTACAACAAATTGAGTTTAATGATTTAATGATTGAGTTTAACATTAAATGGGTCAGTATTAAAATGATGTCATTTCTGTCTGCGTTTCCTATTAGAATACAGGGGAATCCCCCAGATTAGTAGAACGTTTTGTTTCAACAACATCCAAAATGGAATGTGCGCCGTCTGCATCCTTGCTGTGCTTCTTTAAACAGATGTCACGTTTTTACTGATGGTGTCAATTTCTAAAGAGCTTGCATTTAATTTTATCTGACTTAACAACACTGACCTGCATCAATTATACGTAGTTTTCTGAAAACGTCAGGCAAAATTTTCGAAATTTTCAAGTTCATTTAATCAAAAAAATGTTACTAAGGTTTTATGTTTCTAATGACCAGAGAAGCTGATCCTCAAAGTCCGATCATTAGATACTGAATCTCCGTGTATATCAATATGATAAAAGTAATAGTATATAATAATTCTAGAAGGCTTTAAAATGGAAATAGTTAAGCTACTAATGAACCGTTTCACAAAGAGTGTTTTGTTAATTACAAATGTTAAGTTGATTATGTTGACCAATACTATATAGATTATTATTTTCGACTAGAAATAAGTTGCTGTGTCAGCTCAGTATGTTGAGTGACCACTCCTAAACTGACAGCATACAAGTAAAAATTTTGGGTCAGCCTCTGGATTCATTTCCATAGGAAGATATCGCGCCACCAATAGTTCGGAGTCTACATTTAAAGTGTTGGTTTGCTATGTCTAGACCACAAAGAGACCACTCGCCTAGCATAAGGCCCACATAAAGCTATTAGCCCTTCAGCCCCGTTAAAGGCTGTTAATGAATAATACAGAATAACGAAATTTCTACGCTACAAACAATGAGTCGTATTCGCATGTCTCTGTTGAATTGACAGCATGTTTAATGACCATGGTGACCAATTCTAATCTTTTCCCACCTATTAAAATTAGATAAAGCTATCTCTATTCTTGTTGATTGTAAACGAAACTTTAGTTAGAGACACCTTTAATCGTGGCTCGTAATACGGCCCAATATTTTTAAAAACGTATTTGGAATCTTCACTCGTGATTTCTAAAGAAATTTACGTTGTTACTTAGTCGAGATCTAGCCGCAATTCAAAGAATTCTAAAAAAGAAATTATACTATAATCATCGAATTCTTTTTATTGTAACGTTATTCAAGAGATGGATTTTCATAATATTATTTTCTGTAGTATTTCTTTTTTAAATTAAACTTATAATTATATACAAGCTTTTTTTCAGAAATCAAATCAACTCTATAATCGGAGACTGGTCACACGTTAAAAATACGTTAGCAAATTTATTTCTAGGCGAAAACGATATCACCGAGTTGTTCTCGGATTTGGACGACCGGCTTTTAAAAGAGTTTCGTGGATTTCATCAATTCAAAACATTAGTTTGGTTGAACCTGGATGGAAACAAACTATCTAAAATCCACAAACATTCCCTTCCTTCTACTCTCCAAACTCTTAGCGTGTCTCACAATTTAATAGAAAACTTTCCACTTGACTCAATTCTAAATTTACCTCGATTGCAGTGGCTGTACTTGCGTGGTAACCACATTGAAAGTTTACCAGATCATAAATTTGAAAGCAAGCTACGATTAGAGAAAATTGATTTAAGCGAAAACGACTTAAAAGCTTTACCTCGTTTAATGTTTAACGCTTCTGTTTACGTGAGGGATTTAAATTTAGCTTTTAATGACATAAACGTACTTATCAGGGAAACTTTCTTTGGACTATTTTGTAGAAGAATAATTTTGTCCTATAACAGACTCGAAACTATCGACGTAAATGCATTTTCTGGAATTGAAGATTCACTGGAGTACTTAGACTTAGATCACAACAAACTTACGCAATTTCCAGTTAGCTTAAGCTATCTCACTTCTTTAAAGTATTTGTATTTGTCCTCAAATTCACTTACGGAAGTTCCAGATAACGCCTTTGCTAATTACTGCGCATCATTAAAAGCTATTAGCTTCAGTGGTAATCGCCTTAGTAAAATTCCAGTAAGAGCATTTCAGAACTGTACAAAGATTATACATTTCAATTTCGCTTATAACGAATTGTATGGTATTAGGGAAAATGAGTTTTTAGATTGGGGCTCTAACATTGAAACTTTAATTTTAAGCAATAATCACATTACAAGTCTTAAGGCAGAAATATTTTTTAGTTTAACAGAATTAAAAGATTTAAGTTTGAGTTTTAATCCCTTAATGTACATAGATTCCAACGCTTTTGTAGGATTAAATAATTTAGGGAATTTAGAAATTTCGTTCAGTCTTAATCGCGAAGAACTCCCTGACGAAATATTCAAGCCTCTAACCAACTTACAGTATTTATCAGCTGATAATAATAAACTTCATTCGGTTCCAGAAAATTCATTAGATTATCTACCTAGTCTGAAGTTTTTAAATTTAGAATTTAATGAAATTGAAGTTATTCCAACAAATTTACTTAAATCTACTGTACATAAAAGTTTGGTCGATGTTAGACTTAATAATAATAAAATAACTTCAATTTACTCTAACACATTTAGTTTTTTAAATGATATAGAAGTAATTATGCTGTCAGGTAATAAGATCAGAAATGTGTATAGAAACAGTTTTTTTCATTTGCCTAATTTGGAACATCTAATTTTATCGGACAATTTAATTTCTGAAATTAATGAGCACGCGTTCGCTAATCTCCCTCTGTTGACAAAGTTGGATTTACAAAATAATCGTTTAACCAATTTTAATTTTAAGTATTTTGCCAACATATCCACCTTAATTCACGTAAACATTAGTTATAATCACATTGTAAACTGCGAGGCTGGTAAACAATTTCTAAATATTGAGATTCTAGATTTAGGAGATAACAAGATATCACAAGTGCCTAAATGTTTGGAACATATTGGGCTTCTCAGAAAACTTTATTTGCATTCCAACAATATTACCATAATTGAACCGAAAAGTTTTATGCACTTAACTTCATTGGAAAAAATGAGTCTTCGGGAAAACAACATAATTCTTATTCAAAAGCACGCATTTTTGGGGTTGCAAAATTTGCAAATATTAGATTTATCTCACAATTCCATTAATCAGTTACACAACCACCAATTTTCAAGCTTACAAAAATTACGTATTTTAAATTTGCAACATAATAAGTTGAAATATTTGCCAAAAGAAGTTTTAAGTAATACTCTTTTAGAAATGCTAGATTTAAGTTTTAATCTGTTTTCAGTTGTGCCCAGTTTGAGTTTAGCGGAAGTGGGAAGTACATTACGGTATCTATGTATGTCGGGAAACAATGTAGAACACGTCGATAGTACTACCTTTCCAGATATTTCATACTTGCAGCGTCTATATCTAAATAAAAATAAATTAACAATTCTGCCTGATAATGTATTTACTAGTCTTGGCTTGTTACAGAAATTGGATATAGGCAGTAATCCCTTGCGTGCCAATTTTAAAGAATTATTTCATTACGCACAAAACTTAAAAGAACTCTCCCTGGCTAGTACTGGTATAAATACAGTTCCATACCTTCTACTGCCAAATTTGATTTCATTAAACTTATCTCATAATGTTATAGAGTATATTGAAACCAATTCTCTTCAAAATTTAAAAAAATTAAGATATCTTTACCTAAACCACAATGAACTTGCCCAAGTTCCTTCACAATTGTGGTTACATCTAGGCCACTTAAAAACCTTGGATTTATCTTATAATCCCATAAAGGTAGTGTTTAAATACTTTTACTTAAAGTAACAATATTTTTTAAAGCTTCGCTTTAGGAAATAGAAATGGACAACTTCTACGGCCTACAAAATCTACAAGAATTGAATATAAATGGTTTAAGAAATTTAAGAAAATTCGACAACAGAGCTATTAGACGGATAAGAATTTTAACATCTTTAACAATTCAGACATGGCCTAACGTCGCAGATTTTCCATCACAATTATGTTCATTATTAACAAATTTGAAGCAATTAAGAATATTAAAGTTGTATGTGCAGGAACACATATTAGATGAACAGTTAATGTGCATGTCCAACCCTAAAATCCGCCACGTAGAAATATCTGGAAATAATTTAAGAAGTATACAACATAGAGCATTTTCCAAATTTACTAGAAATCCGGATTTAGTATTAAAAATTTTGAATACCGAAATAGAAGAATTGCCAAGTGGTCTGTTTTCTAGCTTTCATAGAACTGCACATTTAAGTATAGAACTGAAAAACAACAAATTATCCCATTTGAGTCCAGAGGTACTTTACGTCAACTACAGCTCCTGGAAGCGAGTTGGAGCTACATCAATCAAGGGTAAGTTACAAAACAAATTCTTTTATAAAATACTAAAAATATACATCAAGCAATAAAATAAAACATTACTTCTAAATTTCTCATTAAAACTGCATTTTAATCTAATAAAGTTTTTATAGGCAATAAAAGTGTTTCTACATAGTTAATTTTATGATACGATAATAAATATACCTACTTATTTCTGTTATAAAACCCTCTAAATAATAATTGCAATTACTATACAGTTTTATACCATTTTAACAATTTTTAAGTAAATTCATTCGTACAATTAACTTTTTGATCATAAACATTTCCAATCGAAAAAACATTGACTGCTTTATTTTTAGCGATTCTATATTTCTATAAGTAACTACCATTTTCAAAGTTCGGTTATTTTCGCATAATTTAGTTTTTTTCTGAAGTTTTTCCTTAATAGGGTAAATAACTAATTATTTACGACTTGTGTTAATCCAATGTTCAAATTCGATATTAAACATATTTTTATTAAAATACCAGGTTGCGAAATAATTAAATGAGTACGTAATAAGCCTTACTCGAACACACCTTAAGCTTTAATAAATTATAGTATTAAAAGGAGGAATATTACATTAACTGATTTTTTAAGTTAGATTTTATTTAGAGACAAAACAAGTGACATAACCCTTTGAGTAATTACCATAAACAACTCCATTAGCCAACTCCAAAAACATTAATAGTTTCATTATTGCGATATTGTTCAGATAATCACATATATATTGCTATATACTGGGATGTTATTTGAAATAAACAAATAATAATTATGATTTTATTTAAAATGCCCCACATTTTATTTAAAATGTTCAACTAAACTTGAAATCAATTTGAACACCCCACGTTGCAGGGTAAGCCATTAAACTATGAGCTGATATAATAACACTCTGGCTATTTAATCTGAGTTGGCTAGCTTTAAACAAAATTAAAATATAACAACCCAATATTTTTTCTCTTTTCCAGTAGGCTAACTCAATTTTGATTCGATTGAGCATGAGATAAAAATAATATTGACCTTATTAATTCCTGTACCTGGAGAAAACAAAACTTACTACACACCACACCTGGAATGCTGCATCTGGACGAGAAATAATCGTTAACTCTGTATATAAAATTTGATACTTGCATCACACATGAACAACGATGATGAATAAAAACAATTAAATAAAGTTATAAAAACAGGTTTTATTTATTTAAAATAAGATTACTAAAAAGAAAAATATAGATTCCAACACAAAAAGCATCGAGAAGAACTCTCTTTAACTTATTTAAATGAATTGTTAGTTAGTGAATGATATAACATAGGTATCACCACAAGTTTCATTTAAATAAACTAATGTCAAAGAAATTTAAGAATAATTTAAATGAACAACAACAAAAAAACAAAGAAATGTATTCTATGAAGAACTTCTTAAAAAGAGAACAAATTTGTTTTAAATTGTGCTTAAGTTGTTAATATTTCTTTAATACCAGAGAATGAAATTTTAAATTCGAACGTTGTATATAGTATAATAATACTCCAAAACATATGTGGCGCTAAAATTCACTTCACTAATAGTTTGTTATTTACAGTTGGTAACAACAAACTGGCCAAACAACTGTTGTAGATAATCCATACAAAATGTTGAAATGGAAATAAATAAATCTTCCTGAATTTAAATGAAATAAATCAATCACAATTCCCAGTGATTGTTGAAACAAAAGTTATTTTTCCGGAAATGAAACAAAAAAAATAAATTACTTTAATACTTACTGCATAACTCAGAAATTGCACCGGTTGTTGAGATCTCTATTATGCAAATTTAAATACAGGTGTGGGTGTTGAACCGCAAAAGCTTCTAATTAGTAATGGAAATCAGGAACAAAATGAAAACATGTTGAGCGCCACCAAATTGCTAACAAAATCTAGGAATCTCAATTTGGAAAGATTCCTCATTTAAAATTGACGTTAGATTAATCAAAAACGTATCAAACGATACTACTGAATTTTAATAAAAAAAAAACAAAACATCAGCAATTAGTTGGGCCAAATCATATCATACGATAAATTAATTTGAAATCTGTATATTAAAACATAAAAAGAAAAAAGTTTAAATAATAACAAAATTAAAAATACAAAGTTATCATTATCAAAAAGTTATCATACGAAAAGTTAATTAAATTTCGGGATCCCGAATAGACATTACAAAAAAAACTTAGTTAAAAAAATTAATACCTTACATTTTCAATAATCCAACAAAGTTCAAGATTTCTTACTCAAATAACTTCAAACACTAGAAGCACAATATTGACTTTAACTTAATTTTCACAACCAAACTGCTGACCTGAAGAACCAATGCAGGAACAATCTGCTGAATTCTGAACTATAATTATTTTAACGACAAACTTCAACATACGAAAATTTCCGATAACTGATAATTCTTTTATTAACACTTTCATAACTGGAACGATAATTATATCAACTTGAATACTACTTCAGGATGGTCATTTTAATTTGTAAATTTAACTGAAATTACTGAATAAATCTCTTCACAACTCTTTCATTAAAATCCGGTAAACTGAATTATTTGCGTTAAATCCATTAGCATTTGAAAATTTTAAACGGTAACTTGAAGCACGTATGCTTCCTATACGGTACGATAATACACAAAACTGCATTAACACAAATAATTATTACTTGTCAAACTGTAACATTAAACACACCGAATATCATAATACGAGTAATTTGGCTGGGGGTCTCTCTTTTTACGAAGAAGGCACAGGCCTCCGCCGCGTGGCAAACGCCACCTCGCTTGATTGTGTTCTTTTAACCAGCCCCTATCGCAAACTTACTTCGACTGACTGTAAACTAAAAACCATTTCGCGGCGGTATCGGTTTTTTGAGGTGGGCGAAACTTTAAACAATCCAATAGAAAAGTGCCGAGATATTTATTAGCCAATAAAATATGTTCACGTCATTTTCTTCTAGTAAAATCTAGAAGGATCTTGAGGGGATTCCCTTTTGAATCTATACACACAAAACTGAAGCCAATAACACACACATGGTGTCTAGACGACCTATTCCAGAAAATTTCTTTTGGCGGTAAATTATTTACTAAACAAATTGTAACTTTCATACATTTTAACCATCAGGAGATTTTTGGTAATGCCAATATTAAATTTTAGCCCTTATAAGCTCGGAATTAAGGACAATTCTGTTTTTCTAGAACCCTCTATTGCTCGGAAAATAAACTTTTAACAGTGCAAAAAGCGGTACGTTTTAAAGGGAATTGCAGATTTTTCTAGAAATAATTTTATCGACCTGGGAATGTTTCTTTTAGATGACCATTGATATTTTAACGGACTTCTTTTATTTTATTTTACGGCATTTCAAAAAAACGAACCGGTACATTGTTAACAAATGAAAACGAATGTTCTTTGTTCCAAAACCATCAAGGTACATATCAACTTGAATAAAATTGACCTTTGTTTACAAACGAAAACACGTGAGTCTACTCTAACCTCACCTATAATTTTCAGAAATTCCTTCTGGAGTCGACGTGGGTCCACCCTTATGTTATGCTTTGATCGACTGACTTTGTTCTGTTTCGAGGATGCATTTGTACGTTATATATATATATATATATATATATATATATATATATATATATATATATATATATATATATATATATATATATATATATATATATATATATGATACTTCACTACTTTTCCGGGTTTCACTCCGCGTATTCACTATTCGGCTCCTAGAGGAACCAGACAATGGTTGACGACGTTTCGGCTAGATCACACTTGCCATCTTCAGGTCACTTCTAACTTCCTTCTGCTTCGCGTGGTTACACGATGTAGACTGTCAGTCTACATCGTGTAACCACGCGAAGCAGAAGGAAGTTAGAAGTGACCTGAAGATGGCAAGTGTGATCTTGCCGAAACGTCGTCAACCATTGTCTGGTTCCTCTAGGAGCCGAATAGTGAATACGCGGAGTGAAACCCGGAAAAGTAGTGAAGTATCATATAATATCCGCGGAAATTTAAAATGTAACATATATATATATATATATATATATATATATATATATATATATATATATATATATATAGCGAAAAACATATGAAAAAACAAATGAAAAAAAGATAGTTGGTAAAAAGGCAATTAAAACAATATAAAAACTTAAGGTTCAATAATTACAGAGAAAAAGAAACATCAGCTGTCACCAATCTGATTAAAACTTAATTGCAAGCAAAATTACACCAGCTCCAGCTATCTCATTACATGGAATATTTACATAGTTACACAAGGTAACTCAATAATATGGAGTTTACGCAAATTATATTTACATTCTAGAAAAAACTTAACTTATAGATCTAATCATCACGATTTTAAGATCAAACGATGCTTCTGCGTGTTTCAAATAAATAAAAACATAAACTGAATAAAACTTCAACTATTCTCATCCAGGATACAGTACTCCAGGTGACTGACTCAATACAATGATGAAAATTATCAAATTAATATTAAAACTTCTAAAATCAATAAATATCAATACTGCCGAATATCTTAACTTACGTGAGATGACTTCTAACAAATACAGGAATCCGTTAGTTAATTGTACCATAATGAACTTCCAGATATCTAGTGAAATATCTACCCGAAACTGATTTAGTTCTGTGGGACAAAGGAAAATCTGTTCTGCGTAACTAACGTCAAAACTCAAATCTAACATGATTGATAATTTTTTGAAAATATGTTACATTAATCAAAATTCCTATATTATGAACCATAAATCAGATGTTCACGGTCTTAGTATAGCATACAGCTCTGTTTTAAAATTAGGCAAACGTTAAATATAATTATAGTTTTTTTATATATATTCTAATTTTTGTAAAAGATGTATTTGTATATTTACTTCTACTGTTACATTCTTTCTCTTTATTGTGTAATCTTTTTCACCAGACAGACACACATACGTACATCACGTACAAAACACACACAGACAATCTGACAAACACACAAGAATTTTTCTCACTCTCGTATAAACATTAGAATGAATGACAACTATATCTAACATAATGTTTTATTAATTGACAGCGTTTTACCATAATTTACTTTAGTACCCTGAGGAAGATTCTAAAACGGATCGAAATATAGATTATTAAAGAAATCTAAATGGTTTAATTGATTACCCAAGATAAAAATAAATGAAGATAAACATTCAAGAAAAGTGGATAAACTATCCTGAACTTGTAACTTGCATTACATAAAGCATATTTTATTGTAAAACAACATAATTAACTCATATCCTTTTTTTAAAAACTATAAAAACGTTTTATAATAATAATTGAGTTTATGTCTGCATGAGAATCGCCCTCCTGTAAATTATATTTTAACTTGATAAATCTAACTGTAACCTAGCATATATCCTATTCAGTAAATAAAACTAGTATCCTAGCATGTCTATCTTTCTATTTTGTTGCATGAATTCTTTATGCAACATAATCTTGATTATTTTGGTACTTCCGATCTTAATCTTAGGATTTAAATATTCTTTATTTATTATTAACTTGTTAAATTTTCAACTTGATGATACGATATCATCTCGATACAATCAATTATTTACATTGCGAGATGCGTAAGTAAACTTTTCTGCTACTTTAAAGGCCGAGTAGGATAGCCGTGGTCCGTAAAAGTCTCCGAGGCGAAGAAAAGAGCTTACGCATCGTGTATTGTATTAAATCTTTTCCTTTTCCCAATCTTTAATTACCAATAACGAAAAAACTTAATTGAAAATTAAATCGCGGCTGAAAATTATGAGGTGACTGGTTGTGAGAACCTTGGTAACCACCTAGCGACCCGTCAAAATCTTCACACAACAGATTTCTCCGTATACAAATTAGCTGTAATTCACTTTTTTGTCCGGGCCACGTAAGTACTACTTTCGTGCATAGCAACGAGAACCTAGTATGTTTCACTTACGGTTGCAGTTACCTTGTCAAAATAATAAACTTGACTTACGTAAGGGGCAGAAGGAATCGTATATTTTCCGTAGCGAGGAAAAGTACAAAATAGTGAAAGAGATTAATTTTCTCTATTTAGAAAGGAATAGAGTGGAGTTGCAAATTCTCGGCAGTAAATTTATCGAGAAGAAGCAAATCTTCGTAATTCAATTCGTAATGTTTTTTAAATAGTATGTATTTGAGTCATTCCACGTCAAATCGCACAAATTTTAAGCAAATTTTACTTTCATGTCTCCGATTTTGTTAAAATAAAATTTACATATTCTGTGAATGAAAAGAATAAACACGTGTTTTTTTACAAGTGCCTCTCTTGACTATTTTGGTAAATAATATGAAGCATCAAAGTTGCTGAAATACTGCGCGCATCGTTATAGTTAAGTCTGAATATTTTTGGTATTAGTTGTCATAGAGATTTGATTTTTGTCTCATTTCGAAGGTTAAAATGCGCACTTCATTCTTATATAAAATAAAATACTATTTGTAAAATATTTATAAATTTTACAGAAGACTTAAACTTTTAAAAATCAATTTCAATGCCAACGTCTTGCTTTAAAATTCTAGAAAAAATTCCATAAATACTTTGAAGATATGTATACAACGGTGTAAGAAATAAGAATGGCGTTTTTAATAGTTCACGAGAAATTAAATTATTTACCAAGCCATGCATCGTGACACAAGAGAAGTACCGCTGCGCTGCGTTGATACTTGTGTAGATGATTGTCAGTGACCACTTCACACTCTTTCACGATTGATACTAATTTCACACGCACTCAAAATTACACTTTATGTTTTATTAGAATTCCAATAATTTATCCAAAAATACAGAGTATTTATAAAAACCAAACACTAGATTTTACGGGACGCCTTTAAAATAAAATAAACCACTTATGAACCACATAAGTTTAAATGTCTACAACTTTTCCTTCACTTTGAAACGAATAGTTCTTTATTATAGCCTGAGATGTTGATAATGGAACAAAAGAGTGCAATTCTAAAGTACCTCGTACTACTTTTGCTTGTTGGTACCTTGAATGAAAAGCAATACTATGCTCCTTGTGTGCACTATCAGTGAAAAAGTTAAAAGTAATATTAGAAATGTTCTTCTCCTCCCAGTTAAACAATTTTCTTGGTGATGTGATAGGGTCTATTCCGGGTTGCAGACTAGCTTTCATTGCAAGTCTCTTAACGGAACCCCCGATGCCGTCACAAGGTCCTTTTCCATGCGACGTAGCAAAAAAGTGCCATTCAGCGTGAATCTGAAAGTCATCTTCATGGAAACATAGGTTGGAAAAGTTTGTTTTATTTTTGTATTGAGCACTCGATCCATCAGAGAAGTATATTATTTTGTTTAGTACTCCCAATTCCTGCTTTAAGAATTCTATCGGTTTCGTTTGAAAAAGATGCACGGCCTTAATGTCGTGTTTTAACCACTCTGAAATAACAACGAAACTTGTATGTCTAATGAGGTTATTCTCTCTGTAGTAAGCGATAAAGGGGATGGAGTGTGGCCTGCCTATTGTTCCAATGCACGCCTTGTACTGAATCTTAGATAACGAAAGCATAATTTTCCGAAAAATCACACACATCACTATGCACTCTCCTGGCTCCAGGTCTTCTTTGCATTCCTTCTGAAACAGATTTTGTTGTTGAGCTATGAACGTACGAGGCAGTAAGTTTATCAGTTTACTAGCTAATTTACCTAGGAAATCCTCAACTGGTGATACCAGGGTTTCTAAATTTGTGCGATCCACTGTGACCCATTGTCTGTATTATTTGTCCTGTAGATTGTTTATCAAAGAGTTGTCGTAAAAGACTTATTACATTTTCAGTTTGTGGACATGCATCACATTTCTTTAAGTAGCAGTGAAATGAAGGAGGATTGCAGATAATTTGTGACAAACAGTCTTTCTAATTAGTGAGAATATGATCTCAATTCGCAGTAAGGCGAGAAATATTAATACCATCAATCATTAATTTAACGTTTTCGTGATGAGGACAAACACAAACTGAATGGGTACTACTGGTTCCAGGCAGCACACATTATTTTGGTCTCAGTTCGCAAAATTTAGAAAACCCTAATTTGACGTCCGGATATATATCTTTAAAACACTGATATGTTTCTTTAAGGTTACATAATATTAATCTTTTTTGCTTCTGAATTCTATTTTTACTTTCTCTAACAGAAACACAATTCTTTTTACCAGCCATAAACCTGCTCACATTATAAAATTCAACAACCTTTTCTACTGTAGATGGTTCCAGACATTTTCCAGATTTAGGGTTAGGAGTTGTTAAAATTCCCTTTTCTGCTGCTACTTGTTTACATATTCGTATCGAATCTAGGAAAAATACCCAAAGAAAAAAAGCCAACATGAAAAATACTCACAGAAAAATGCTCACAGGAAAAAACCCACACGGAAATATGCCCACATAGAAAAAAGCTCACTTAGAAATATGCTCACACGGAAAAAAGCTCACATAGAAATATGCTCACATTGAAATAAGCCAACTGATAAAAAATTCACGTAGAAATTTGCTTACATTAATCAATCAATAATTAATCGATTTGAACATCGTACACATACTTGCGTTCTTTAAATAAATATTAAAACATATTCTAATCAAACGTTTAATAAATCATCAAAATCGGACTACTCTTTAAAAAGTTATGCGTCATACATTAAAAAATTTATACGGGTGATTCAGAAATAACTGATATCGTTTAAATGGTAGTTAGAGGGGAGGCAGTAGAGCTAATTTACCTTGACAAGTATAGGTCAAAAACGAAGTTTTCCAAAAAATTAATTTTAAAGTTTTCAAATTCAAATGTGAGCATTTTTCAATGTGAGCTTTTTTCCGTGTGAGCGTATTTCTAAGTGAGCATTTTTCCATGTGAGCTTTTTTCTATGTGGGCATATTTCCGAGTGGGCTTTCCTCCTGTGAGCATTTTTCTGTGAGTATTTTTAATCAGAATTTATTAATCTTATCATACAGAACACGAAGAACAAGAATATGACCATAAGAAATTTTCACTTCAGTCGCCTTGCAGAGGGCGCTTGTTTAAAGTCTTTCGGGCGGTCTGACACCCACACGCGTTTTTTTGATTTTTTGATCTAATTTTATTGTACTAATCTGCATAACAGCTTCTCAAAGTTAAATGTTTACTTTTACGTATTTCTTCTAATGAAGATTGCATTGTTTTATAGACAACTAACAGAACAAACTAAACTTCTAAGGCTAGTCTAGGACATGTTTTAGGACAATTAAAGCTAAATGATAGATGGAGGGGTCTTAATGGACTTCTGATTTTTACTAAGTACAAATTCTATGCGTTTTCAGGCGAAACTGCTTAATCTCATTATTATTATTTTTTTCAGATAAATGATATATAACAAAATATTATTATTGACAAATGACTAATTAATTCTTCAAATTACTTGAAACTCAGGTGGTCATTATTAAAAATACTCCGTGTAAGCAAATGTTTATGTATCGCATGAGGTATATCTGAATATTCCTCAAATAGTTCCATAGACTCACAATTACATGTAAATAATTTGGAAATACTGTAACGGTACATTTTCTACCGGCATTCAGTACGTAAAATTTTACATGGCTGTAAAATGGCTTCTCCAACACCTTCGGTTTTTGCATGAATGTTCGGTGAGGACATTTGTTTTAGGGTTGCTTCCTTTCGGCTCTATTCGGCGTTCCTTACCTTTAGTCCTTTCTATTTTCCTAGTCGAATAGTCCTTTTCCTTTCCTCCCTCCTTTTTGAATGTTTAGACACTTATGGTCTAATAGATTTGGGCGTTAGGCACTTTTGGGCGTGCCTTAGTTTTGATACTGGTGTGGTATTTTCGTATGCTTTCTGGCATTTTGTTAGCTTCAAGTATAAAAGAAGACGGGCTTCTTAGCTTTTATTTTTTATCGTTTTTTTCTTTTTCTTTGGCGAGTGGGCGAGTGTTACGGTACATTTTCTACCGGCATTCAGTACGTAAAATTTTACATTTATACTTATTAAAAATCCGAAGTTCGGTCCTGTAAGATTGCGCTTTATTCGAAATAGAATTTTGTCATGTAAATATTTCCTACAAAAATATTTTTAGAAAGGATTGTTTTATATTTGATACAATTAAAGAACGTAGCGTCATAAAAAATGATGTCTTTTAGTATTTTGTTTGCTTATGTTTTGGTATAATATCAATTACTTCGTGAGAGACCTTGATAAAAACTGTGGGAAGTGTTTGGTCAAATTATTTTATAAAATATTTCTGTTAATATTTCGAGAATGCTTAGATTTGGGATCAAATTCTCTTTGTTCAAAAGGTGACTTTGGTACATGTGTCCAATATTTGAAAAGGGCTGGCGCATAGCAATTTCGGCTAGACGCCAGATGGGTGTTATTTTGTACCAGTTTGCGCGCAATTTCTTCAAGTACTACTTTTCATTCCTTTAGGTCGAAATTTCTACAGACTATTAGCTGAAAAACTTCCTTACGGCCAAATAAGACGCATTATTTCGCGGGTGATCAGGGTCACAGAGGCTGGCCTCCTTCGCGCATCGACAGGTTAGCGTGAAGACTTGCTTGCCGTTTGCGCTTCAAGCTAGACCACCTTGGTCAGATCGTGCTATGAAGGTCGATATTAAAAAATTTGCGGTCCATCTTTGAGATTAGTTAGTCGACTTTGGGGTCGGGTTTATTGTGTTATAATTCAGTGTTAATTATACAAAATTAATGCAATCTTTTGAGTACAGTTCCCGTACAGTTTAGTTGTGATTTGCGGTATAAGCGAACTTTTGAAGTTAACTGATTTTTGAGAATTTTCGTTTGAGAAGATTGACTAATATCGTCTCGTCAATAACCATTTATAGTTGGTTTATGTGTAATGAACCATTAAAAACGATTACGCTGCTAGCCTGCGTTAAAAAAAGAAAGTGTATTTGTTATTAAAAATTACGTAAACTGAGTATTAAATTAAATTGTGGATTGTCATCTTATCTGCCGACAAACAGACAGTTATTTGGTTTAATCCGTGAGTTTTAAATAAAGGAGATTACAACTACTCCTCGAGAATAAATTTCTAACAATAAACACTAATCAAATAAGATTGTTTAAACTGTGTTTAACGGATATTGGTGCTGAAATTGTATGGATGATTGATTATTGTTATTATGAAAAGTATTTCTTTGGATCTGTTACTGTCAAGCTGCAATTTGAAACCATCGAATCATCGAGAATCAACCACGGTTCTTTCCAAGAGATGCTTTTCCGATTTCTAACTGATCAAATGATTTGCTTTGTAAGGCAAATAAACAAAAGTTTTAAGGTATTGTACTTGAAAAATTGTTTATTTTTATTATTTTAAATAGTGAATTTTGTTGTTCTTTACAAGAAGAGAGCTCTCAGTAGTATTTAATTTTAATTCATTACTAGTAGTGAAAATTAAATTTATAAATCTTCGAAATATTTAATTAGATTTATTTTAGTCTAAATGATGGATATTTGTTTATCAAATTTTTCAAAAGATTTCTGATCTAAATAAGTTCTTGAGTTTGATATTGTGTTGGCATATTTCATGGCTAATAAAGCTAGATATTTTTTTGATCTTGTTGAACTTTTGGGGTAATTAATATTTATTAAAATTCAAATAGTTTTTATTCTAGACAAATATTCAAAATATCTTTGGAACTGCCTTACGTCTATAAATTTTAACTAAATAGACAATTATTTACTAAATGCTTAGTCTTAAGTTTAATAAATTTATATCGTTTATGTGTTTTTATGTGTTTGACTACTTTTATACTTGTGTCTGAATTATTTACTACTTTTATTATTTAATAAATATGTTTTTAGTTTATATCAATTATCTAAACGGAACCATATAATTATGAAAGTTTTGTTCAAATTTTACTTTAAAATTTTCTAAACATTTCTACATTTTTATCTAAAAACCTATTATATTTAATTCATTTTCTGATTAATGAATTTAATATCATATCAGGCTTAATTAAACATCAATATTAAGCTTCATAATCAGATGGCGCCCTTTTAGTGTTTTATTCGTGTTCTAAACCCTTATCTACTCCTTTTCACAATATAAGACAACTGCAGAACCAATACATACGACTTGAACATTAAAATTTGTAAGAGAGAGTTTAAATCTCAAGCTGTGGCAATTATTTTGAGCATATACGATAATGTAAGTATGATAATTTTATGATTTTTTTTAGCCCGTTTCTCTGGTGCCCTACCGTGGGGCGTTGTTTCTTTTGTGAGTTTTATAGACGTTTCACTTCCAGTCTAACGTGGGCCAGATTTTAGTCGTTTCAATACATAGGTGTGTATGTATGTGTGTGTGTGCGTGCGTGTGAGAGTCACTGCGTGCATGCTCATGCTCAAACTGCTTGTATATTGTTGTATTATTTGGATACAGTTAACCTAATTATCGGCAAGCCGCAGCGAACTGATCGTGGTCGATAATAATCGAGTGAGTATGCTGTATATTTTTATGCATTTTTATGCAAATAGAAAATTTAACATAAAACCTGTCTTGTTATAGATATAGTGAAACTTTAATTATTGATCATTTATAGTTTTATAATCGATTAATCATCATTAAAATTACAATAAATTCATGTGTTATTTGATATCTATTTATACTGTAACTTTAAATTTTGATACATAAATAATTTAAGGTACGGGCCAATTCATCTGTCAATGACAATATATAGTAGTTTATACTGGGTGTTTTGTAATTTAAATCAAAACCCTCAGAATTGCAAAACAACTATATTTATTGATGGAATTCAATACAATAAAAATATTTTTCCATGAGATTAGATGAAAGAAAAGAAAACATAATTCAGATAGTGTTTTCTACTTTACATACAGAAGAATAATTATGTATGAAGCAATAATTTAAATACTAATAAAAATACGTACCTAATATCTGCAAGGCAACAAACTCATCTAAACCAAAAACTATTTTGTTATCCGAATTCATTTCCAGTGCATTTACTGTGATAATGGGCCTTAAAACATTTAACGAATTTCAAATAAATGTACATTTGTTAAGCCTCTTATTTCCAAAAATATGTTTTCAATAAAGAATTATTATGATTACCTGACGATTAACTCATTTATCCTAATTCGTCATTTTAGTCAAGTTTAATCAATAAATAAAAACGATCTGCACAAAATTATATATTTATTGATTAAACTTAATTGCAAAAATACTCCACTGTGAATGGATTTTCCACAATTGCCATTTTAGTTTTACTACTGTTACGCAATATGTGTTTTTTACACTTTGTTTGCTTCTTTACTAATGATGGTAGCTTTGTTTCACTTGGGTTATAGTCTTCATTCGATTGATTATTAGTTCAATTGATGGTGAAAGTCTTCTATGGAAAAATCCTCAAAAATGACATGAAGAATAGCACTTTGGGTGTGACATAACCTATTTACTAAACAAATATGGAGTAATGTTTATTTTCTAGAAAAACAGGAAATTATTTCCTTTCCATGAATTTGTACTGCTAAATATCTTTAAAAAGTATAATAGCAATCAAACACTAATTCACTTTTTACTTTTTATATTTAATACAAAAATCTTGTAACCTCATGAAGTGTCTTCATTTTTACTTACACTTTTTAATAACTTTTTTAATAAAAATAATTTATAAAGTAAATTTAAATTCACAGCAGCAATATTACTACAATAAATTATTAAAAACAATCAAATTAATTTGCTATTCTGATTTGTTTCCAACTTTGTATCGGTATTAACTTTATCACAGCTTACATGTAGTAATTTTACATAAGGCGGCTACACAATATTGCCACACTCGTCGAAAGTAATACATATTAACTAAAATGTAATTAAATTCGAATTACTAAAAAAAAGTAGTTACACACTCAATTATAGTACAATAACTAAATATTTAACCAGTAACAATAGTTAAATTTTGATTATTCAGGCATCCATTTTGCAATCTAATTATCCCCGTTCGACTACTATAGCAACAGCAGCGGTAGCAACTAAAAGCCTTTCCTACTATCAGTAAACTGCATCTCTATAGAATGCATTTCAACGGAAAGCTATTCTGCTTAGGAAATCACTTCAACATCATTTACCCCCTTCCATTACGGATTTATCCAATAGAATGTATCTTTTGTTGTGTGAACAAATTATGCACATAAGCTTCCATTGAAAACGAAATACAGTACGAGTATAAAGTTTCAAACTAGAAAAAATTAGAATACAACTTTTATCAAATAGGGGTGAGGGGGAACAGTGTTACACGTTGTAGCAGTTACTATAGAGCGGTGTTACTATGTAATATTATCTTTTTTGCACGTCCTATATATAAGGCTTTACTTTAGTCCCCCAAAAGAGGGAGTAAAGTAGCACTTCTACTCCCTGAGGGAGTCAAGTGTTTCCATGACAACAACAACAAGTAAACAACAACAAAAATGTAATCGCGGTACATGTTAAGATTTATTATCCTGAAACTATGTGATTTTGGAGTTTGCAGAGTTCAATTGTCAGTATGACATGTAACGAAATTTTGAAATTTTTGCGATTAGGACTGGGTATATAATATATTATTGTTGTTATTATTAAAATAATGTTATAAAATAAATATGTCATATAAAATTAAAGTCTTGTCAAGTCTTGTTAAATAAGTATTATATGCTTAAAATATAAAATATAAGAAAATTATTAAATAATAAATTATTAAAATTGTATTACTTATAATTACATTAGTTTAGCTCGATACCCCAGCATTTTTTATATATAATCGAATAATTTCCAAATTGTATCAGGTATAGAAGCCCAGGTATAAGAAAAGAGATTTCCGTGTAATTAAAAGCCCATCTCTTAGAAACCACCAGCATACTACGGTCAAAAGTAAATGCAAATAATCGACAAAATATAGGAGGCCTTGTTTAATCGTAAAAATCGTGGACTACCTGAAAACCAAATTTTGGTTAAAAAATCTGAAAAAACAATTATTTGAAATAAATTAATTGATTTTGGGTTTTTCAAGTGGCCCAGAACCCATAACAGATTTTCCGATTAAACAAGATCCACGATCTTTTTATTTCTTGCATTTAACTTCGATGGCAGTAGGCTGGTGGTTATAATAAATACGGTTTTTAATTACACGGAAATTTTTTAGCCCAAATCCTTATTTTTTATTATCTAAAGATTGATACTTGAAATCTTTTGTAATGCCTTCAGTATTGGACCAATATAAACTGTAATATTTTTAAAATGAGGGCACGTCCTGTCGGTTGGTTGAAATCTTACACCCTCAATTTAATAACTCTTTGTCAACGAAAACGGAAGGGAAGGGAAGTTTTCAACCAAATTGAGCGAACCACTCACCTTTCAAATGAGGGTGGGAAAGTAAAGCTGATTTACTAATAATTATTGTTCTAGCTAAAATGACCAAAAATGCAACTCCTGGCAGTTTGTTAAAGATTATATTTTGCTCGTATAAAGCTGGATGTTGTTATATATTTTTTTATATATTAAGTAGCATTTAATTTTTATAAAACATCACTCTCATTTAATTTACATACCCTTTCCTAATATTCTTAAATATTACAAAAATTTATAGTCAATTTAAACATAAAATGTTAATGTATCAATCAATAAGTTATTTTTTTAAATAATTTAACATATATATATTAGGGTAGCCGTTATTTTGCAAAAGTTTAAATTTTTTAGTCCCCCCCCCCTAGATCTCTTTAAAATGTAAAACAATGATGTATGTAAAATTTCAGCACATTTGGTCAATATTAACTCGTGCACCGAGAGGTTAACTCTTAAATGGGACTTAACATGGGATTGGTGCATTTCTAGAGACTTTGTGGCGTAAATTTTTATCTTTCTATGTTTTAATTAGAAAATTTATATACTTATGTTGTTGAAACTGCTTGAACACGAATATGATAAAATTCAAACTGACAGAATAACTTTTGACAGTTTGCAAATGTCAAAAAAGCGGTCAA
Organism: Agrypnus murinus; assembly: GCA_929113105.1. Classification (NCBI taxonomy): domain Eukaryota; kingdom Metazoa; phylum Arthropoda; class Insecta; order Coleoptera; family Elateridae; genus Agrypnus; species Agrypnus murinus. The sequence continues at coordinate 113,125,151 of OV816024.1, forward strand.
CTTTACTAAAATTAACATTTTCGCGAAACTGCCAAAGTTTCTTTTGGCATCAGATTCCTATTAAGCAGCTTCAACAACATAAGTATACAATATTTTACGTTAAAACATAAAAAGATAAAAAAATTATGCTACAAAGTCTCTAACAGTGCATCAAACCCATGTTAAATTCCATTTAAATCTTAACCTCTCGGTGGCACGGGTGAATATTGGGAAAATGGGTTGAAATTTTGCACAGCTCGTTTTTTGACATTTTAAAGGGATCTAGGGAGGAAGATTTTTCCTTTTGCAAAATAACGGCCACCCTAATATGTATCTCTTTATTTTTTTGTATAATAGTATATTATGTTATAAGTCCGGTAAACCCAAGTTTACAGTAGCGAGTTGAAAACGTTTCGGGACGAGGCGACGAAGGAGCCGAGTCTCGAATGTTGAAACGAGCTACTGTAATGGTTCACCGGAAGTATGACGTAAGGCGTTTTATTTCATACTGCCTCACATTGTTCATTTTTTAAAAAAATGCATTTAAAATTTTCAGTCCGGTAAAATTTTTTACCGGACTCAAATTAGATTTTCAGTCCGGTAAAATTTTTTATCGGACTCAAATTGGATTTTCAGCCCGGTAAAATTTTTTACCGGCCTTGTAACGTAATAATTCATTTACCGGACTCAAATGAGTCCGGTAAATACCCTTTTACCGGACAGTATGAAATAAAATAATATTACCATCGCCATTTTTCTCTAAAATGTGTTCTGACGTAGTAGGTTTCCCACTAAGGGAGAGCTTTAGGAGTTATACCGGGTGTTCAAATTGAAGTCGGCACTATTACCAACTAACTTTGTTACTACTAAAGATACGATGTTGGTTAAATTACCAAAGTAGTAGCGTTCTTTCTTCCGATTACGATGGTAAAATTTTAAAAACAATTGAACTTCGCGTTTTCGAGATATTAAAAAACAACATTATTTTAAATGGAATACCCTGATGTATATTTTTGCACATTTTAAACGATAATTTAATTTTAAACAAAATTTATTAAAACGACCACTTTTCTTTACTTGTAAAATAATCTACTATTCTTTTACTTTCAAATAATCGGCCATTCATTGGCTACATGATATTCATTTCAACTTGAATTGGTACATTTAAATGCTTGTAGTTCGTTTATTTGTAAGTTTGGGGTATTTATGTATTAATAAATTTTGTTTAAAATTAAATTATCGTTTAAAATGTGCAAAAATATACAGGGTATTCCATTTAAAAAAATGTTTTTTTTAATATCTCGAAAACATGAAATTCAATTGTTTTTAAAATTTTACCATTGTAATCGGAAGAAAAAACGCTACTACTTTGGTAATTTAATCAACATAGTATCTTTAGTAGTAACAAAGTTGGCAATAGTGCCGACTTCAATTTGATCACCCTGTGTAATAAGGTAACCAAAATAGTGTATTCCTACGCAAAGTCACATTCTAAATACGTTTTGACTCTTATAAACGGCGTAAGTCGCATCTTCCGTCTCAAAGACCGCCATTTTGGATCCGCCATTTTGTATTTTCTAAACTTCGCATTGGATTCATAATCAGCGACTCCAGAAATACTCCCAACAATAATTTCACTCAATTCGGTTGAAAACTTTCCGAGTTATAAAATTGGGGTTTCAACCCCCCGGGGGAGCGTGCCCCCATTTTAAATATATTACATTTAATACTGGTCCAGGCACGTGCTGGCCCACCGGGATACCGGGAGTTTCCCGGTGGCCCTCTATAAAGTTGGCTCGAAGGGTCCTACCACACGGCTGAATTTAAATTACCAACAATTGAATATACTTAATATTTAATGTATAGTATGAGCAAAATGTAACTCCATCAAAGGTGCCTTTGGAATTTTGAACTCGTGTGTATTATAACACCAGAAGATTTTAACAACTGACACTGTCAAAGAGCTCTGATTATTTTGTATAATTTTTTGGTGTTATAATACACATAGCTTCAAAATCCCAAAGGCAACTTTGATGGAGTTACTTTTTGCTTATACTTTAAAAACGAATATTTTTGGATTCGTATATTTGTTAAATATTTATTTATGTTTAGCGTTTTTTCAAACGTTTAGTTGAATAATCAAATAATGTTGGCTATATATGTACTAGGTGTCGAAAAAGTTCTCACTGCCTTTCCAAAGCCAGTAACTTTGTAAATAAAAAGAATTGGTCTTGTTTGTTGATTATGTTTACTTAGACATTTAATAGTTATTTACGTGCCAATCTTTGTAAATTATCCTTTAGGGGCGAGCTGGAAAGTTGTGGGGCGAGCGACGAAGGAGCGAGCCTCCATAATGCAGTGAGCCCAGTAAAGATTAATTGCAAAACGTGCCTCGTACAATGTTTTATTTCCACCTTCACAAGTGTTTTTTTATTAACTTATTGTATATTTTATATAAAAAGACATTTTGTAATCAAAGGAGGTAGGACAACGGTAGGTAGACGTTGTAATGGTGTTGTGGTTAAGCAACATAGTTGTTTCCATTACAGGTCTCTTTTAGGAGCCCGTAAAGTTTTACAGGGCTGCAGTTGTAATTACTCATTTACTTAGTTACCATAATTGCCTATAAAGTGTCATTTACATAGACAGTGGAAATACATTTTTTTACATTAAGTCGCGAACATACATAATATCGGTCAATTGTCCGCCGCCAGAGTTGATGCACATTCGGGCTCATTTTACAGCAGTTTCCATGACTTCTCTCAAAACTTCTGGCGAGAAATTCTCTATTTCTTTTCGGATGTTCTCCTTTAGGGTCGCTAAGGTCTGTGGCTTGGTGGTATACACCTGTGACTTCAAAAAGCCACAAAGAAGAATAATCTGGAACGGTCAAATCGGACGATCTTGCGGCTCAGTACAAATAGCCAAAACGAGAGATTAAGCGACCGGGAAACGCTTGCTGCAGAATGTCCACTGTCGCTCGTGCTGCGTGTGTCAATCACCTTTACTCCATAAACCCCGCATCAAACAGTGACTTTCAGAGGATGTAATGGCTTCGTGCATTACATGCGGATTTTCAGTACCTCAGAAGAGATAATTTTTCTTCCTTTCCATAGGTGGAAATGTGCCTCGTCGCTCCTGATGATTTTCAATGGAAAATCATACTCATCGTGGTTGCGTGACTCGTTGTCTGGTTGATGTTTGAGGGTCCTCTTAGGCATTGTCAACCACAGTAGCGATATTCTCGGCCGAACGGCTGCTCCGAGGCCGGCCACGTCTGCTACGGTCCCGCGTTGAGTCACTCTAGTAGCACATATATATTATATAAATATTCGTTTTGACATCCGCCTAAATATTAATATTATTTATATATAATATTTATATTTATCTACGACATTCTCTCGACATAACAATAGGTAATAAAATATTTATTTGATATTAATGAAGTTACTAAAATTATTTCTATAATAATTCGGCACTAAACCACCATAATAAAACTCTTAAACTGCAGTAATTCCAGTAATTTAATTATTAATTTCAAATTTTATCAATAACTGAAATTCGTTATTAGAAGGCTATACTTTCAAATATTTTAAATTCTCTTCTTAAATTATTATAATAATCTTCTGAATTATTCTTTAATGCGTTAACCCAGAAACAAACTTTAAAATTCAATAATAGATTGAATTTTCACTAGAACTTTTAGCGAACAGGAACTGGATTTTTTTAATTTTATTAACACAAAACTAAACCGGTAGGTTGAAGCCAATAAGCTTCCTGTATTAAGCGAAGAAACGCATAACGGTAATCACACAACTTAATTAACTTTATTCGATAATAACGCGAGAACTAGAATACTGGAACAAGCCCGCTAACTTGAGGTAGACCCCCATTGTCCGAACGGACGCCACTTCAGGGTACGAGACCCGCTGTCAATATTGAAGCCCTCTCGGAAACTTACTGTAAACTAAAACTATTTCGCGGTGGTATTGATTTTTTTTTGAAGAGGGTGAAACAAAATTTTAAATGAACAATAAAAGGAAGTAGCGTGAGATTTCGTATCAAATAAAAATATCCAGATCATTTTCTTCTAGCAAAATCTCGAAGGATCTTGAGTGGTGTTGGCTACTCGTTCGAGAAAATTCCCTTTGGCGGTAAATTATTTACTAAAGAAATCGTAACTTTCATACATATTTGACTATAAGGAGATTTTTGTTAACTCCAATTTTAACCCTTATAAGCTAGGAAATAAAGTTTAACACTGTAACGGCGGTGCTTTTAAAGGAAATCTGCAGATTTTTCTAGAAACAAGATTTATCGATCTGGGAATGTTTCTTTTGAATGTCCCTTGATATTTTAACGGACTTATTTTATGCAGAATACCAACGTATTCTTAAATCAAGAAGAACTATACATTAATATGCAGAACCACACTTAGGGGTTTTTATCATTTATGCAAATAAAATTGCATTTCTCGGAACAAATTTAAAGTACCGACAAGCTAGTAGTGCACCTAATTAAATTATTTTTAAAAGTAGAAACAATTCACCCCGCCCAATGCTCTGTGAATGTTTATGTTGTACACTTCTCCGCCTCATAGAGTATCATCTAGATCTAGATACCCAAATAGACCCTAGGTATTTGAAACTTGTATTTGTTTGAACTATCGGGTGTTCACTTCCCGTCCTAAGACATGAATTGAAATACGCTCGGTGGGAGCGAGGTTACTGTCCATCCTCTACTAGCTCTCCAGGATAGTACCGGAGCTATAAACGTGCTCACCCGTCGGCGCCCTCTATAGAAGATGGCGTTTTGTCCAGCTTTTGGACTGTTCCCCAACATAGTTGGGCGACCACTGCCCGATCTGATCCAACCAAGTGAAGTTGGATGATATGGTGTTCCGAACAGCATCCTGAACACAACTACCTGGCGGCATGCAATTTTCCATTGGCCAGATTTTACCCCGTCTAACCGGGATAAACCTCACTTCATTTCTCTCCATAAGATTCAGTCAGTCAACGTTTAGGAATATTCGTAGATATATACTTTCGTATAACTCTCCACACATTTAATTCTGTCCTGAGCAACCCGTAGCCCAGATTCCTGGGATTAGATTTACCGGTGCCAATTCTATGGGTAGGTGCCGTGTAGGCTGCTTCATCCACCAAAGTTTCTGAGACAGAGATCAGTAACTGGAATTTGTTTAAATTGGAACTTCTTAAACTTTCAAATTAAAAATTTTCTAGAAGTATTAATTTAGACTCGGCAGTCAAAAAAGAACTTCATGCATTCTCGGATGCGTCTGAGATTGGTTACAGTGCTGTAGCGTATTTATACAATATAATATAATAGATTATCTAAGCACTTTACAAAAGTGAAAATTTTTTGATTTGAAAGCGGGTGCATATATTGTATTTTTGAATGCTGTCGCCAGAAGTGCAATTAGTTTTCTTGTAGCACACTCCGTTTTTAAAATATTTTATTTTTGATACTTGCGTATATTTTAAACCACTGTTGCGTACTCTTAATATTATTTATTTGGTTTGCTTTTATTGATCCCATTTTCATTTATTTGGAGATTTATATGACGCAGTGGCGGATTTAGTAATTTCTTAGGGGGGCTACTGTATAAAAATTTATTATGAATCAAAATACTTAGATTTTGACATAAATGATCTGGACTATTAAGAAATTCGGGGGGCTTCAACCCCTTAGCCCTCCCCCCAGCGACTATAAAAGACAAAGTAAAGAGAGAAAAATTAAATCTCTGTTAGTTTTTGTGAATATTGTTAATTTATTTTGTATAAGATTCGATTAAAACGCTCTCCATCATCATAATTGTTTTTTAAAGCCAAGAGTGCCAGACAAAACGCAATTCCAAATTTAAGTATTCCATATTAGAGTATATAACGTACACCATAATTCTTTTAAAAAATTTGTATCCTTAAAAAAGTTAACCGAAGTATGGTGGTGGGGCCCTCTAAGAGAATGTTTTCCCGGGCCCTAAAACTGACCCAGCACGCGCCTGTACTGGTCTAGTGCTGAAGGCGGTACAAAAGATTTAAGTCTCTATCTTTAGATGGTAAACAATAAGAGCTTAATGCAAAAGTTAACTACTACTGATAAGATTTGGAATTGATTCGATTATAAATAACAAAAATATAAGGGAGTAAGCTGCAAAGTGAAACTATATGAATATATTGGTAAGGTAGATTGCTTAAATATTAATACTATTAATATTAAAAATAATTCAAGTTAAATTATTTTAAAATTATTTTACTTTTACATCGCCATATTAAAGATCTTTTTATGCGCAAGTAATATGTTTATTTATAATCATTATCCCTAGGATCCGAACAAGTATCAGCATAAAATAAAATTTCACGTCTACTGTATAAGCTTTTTTGTCATAGGTATTCTTTTTATTTTCACAATGAAAATGAACACCAATGAAGGTTTTTAACGTTTCATGCTGAGTGACATATAATCATAAGTATAATATTCTCGGTTGAAACAATAGTAGATTACTTACCGAGGCGGGAAGTAGAACATTACGCGGAGAGCAATGTTGTTGCCTGAGGCGCGAAGCGCCAAGGGCTGCAATTGCTCGACGCGTAATGTCTTCCCGCCGAGGCATGTATACTATTTTATTCACAATCGCACATAATTATGTTCTTACATTGATACCTTATACTTGATATATGTAGGACACAACACCAGCGTTTTTATTCAGGTCGCGATAAAATGACAATTGCTGCAACAATTGTCAAAGTAAATTCGTGTCACTACTAAACCAAATTTAATTACATTGCTCCTAATTGCAATTTACACGATTTAAAATGTCTGATAGTGAAACTGATGTAAGTTGCACACCACCGGAATTGCGAGAAGTTGCTTAAACAGTGACTGACTGTTTGTTACCTGCTAAAAGTAAAGATAGATACGAAAACTTCTGCCATCTGTTGAGAATATTTAGAACGAGTAAAAGGTAAGTAATGAATATTACTAACCAAGAGAACTTATTATTGACTATGGTGTATAATAAACTACTTTCTAACTTTTTAAACGTCAGTAATGAACACATTATGTATCGATTGTGAATAAAAGATTTTAAAAACAAGGGTTGCTGCCGGCGTTTGTTTTACAGTAAAACGAGACTACGGGCAGTTACTTTTTCGAATACGTCACAAGTGAAAAAGAAATATTTAAAAAAAGCTTTATTGACTGTTATGTTACTTTATAGGTATTAGGTTACTTTCAATTCAATGAATACTAAATATACATTAATTCATATTTAGCATTAGTGGCACGTGAATATCTTTTATGTCTTGTATTACAAAAATGAATTTGAATATCCACAATCTGAATTTCAAAATTCACAAAGCGAAAAATCTGCAAATCGCGTTTGGGTTAATTTTTACACATCAAAAGACTGATGAATTTAGTACTGAGAGAAATCCTGATGTGTTTTTAACTGCATTCAGCTGGAGCTTTTTTATAATCAAGTTTGTAACAACATGCACACGCAGCACAAGCAACATTTCGTGTAACGTAAACGTTTTTCATGCTTGTTTTCTAAATTTCACATATTGAACTGTTGGCAGCCACTTTTTATTACTGTAATTATTTATTATTTATAACAAAACTTTATTGGTGGGTAGGTAAATCGCCAAGTTTTATATAATTTGGACTTACTGGAATGCAATGCTTATAATTAATAAACATTTTAATACTTCCAGTTTAAGTAAGTTCATGAACTTGTGTGAAGTTGCCGGGGAGTTTTACAAATATCTATGAAATAATTAGTTCTGGGTGGAGTTCCAATAGTTCTAGAGTTCTCAATTGGTTCTTGAAAGAGTTCTGCAGAAAAAACCTCAAAAAGAGATATAAAAAGAAATTGCCCACCAAGTTCACGCTCGGGGAAAATTATGAAAAAAAATAACTATTTTAAGAGTTATCGATAAAACTGATATAGTTCTACAGTTCCTGAGAGGTCTCATTAATAGTTCCACAAAAACTATAAAATTACAGCAAAAAGAAAAAACCAGAAATTAAACTTAAATTCGCAAATATCTCTTTAATTTCGTATTGGAACGCAAAATTTCATAAGAACTTTTGACAGAACTCTTAGACCGCTACCCAGAACTCTAATCAGAACTGTCAAATTAAACAAATTAATTACAACGCAGTTTATACATGGGACTAGGAACGTTAACATAATTTTTCGGATATTTCTTTTATTTTTCGTCCGATCGCAAAATTTCATAAAAACTTTTGACAGAACTCTTAGACTGCTACCCAGAACTCTAATCAGAACTGTCAAATTAAACAAAAATAATTACAAAATACATGTTATACGTGAGATTCACAACCGTAGCTTAATTGTTCGGATATTTCTCTTATTTCTTGTTGGATCGCAAGATTACATAAAAACGTTTGGCAATACTTTTAGACCGCTACCCAGAACTCTAATTAAAACAGTTAAATTAAACAAAATTAATTACAACGCGCGTCTATAGATCTTCGCTTAGTTGTTTGCGTTTTATCATTTGTAATTATTGTTAACATTGTCGTGTTGTTGGGTTAGTGAACCAACCCCAGTGACCAACTAAAGGTTGGTGAAAAACAGATTTTGTCAAATTTGATAAAATATCGTCTTACTGAGACCCGACAGTCATTATCAGTAATTATTCGACAAGTTTCTACAGAAACAGGTATTAGCGAAAAAACTTTTGTACTCAGTACGTCAAGAAAGTATTTCACCTGATTGAATAAAATCTCCAAGAAAAAGAGCGAAGAATAAAAATACTTCAAATCGCATTGCATTATCTTTCCAAATCCATCATAAAAAATTAGGGTGTCCATTTAAAAAATTTTCGTTATTACCATAACTCGACAACAAAAGACGATCTACAAATAACGATTACATTAAAATATGTCTCCTTTAAGATAAAAATCGACATGTTCGAGGATTGTTCTCAAAAATACTTAATAAAAGATTTATTTCGATAGTTCCAGACTTTATAGGCACACAATATAAACAGCAAATTTTGAAATTTTGTTTTACTACCGCTGTCAGAAGAAGTGACTATCTGCACTATAACTTGCTCGGACAATAGGAATTATAAAGGTTTATGCAGTTACAACTACAATATTTAGAAAGTGTTTTTAAAAGTTGCTTGCAAGATGTTTGGCAACCCCGTTGTCCATAAGAACACACACTGTAGTCTCAACGTGAGACAAAAGGAAAAATGTTGAATATAACACAAAAATGCTTATTTTATTACTAACAGAAAGTTGTAAATTGTTTTTCATTTTTGTGATCTATCCGCCTTCATGTTTCGCCTCTTAAACCGGTATGAATTTAAACTGAATCACCCTGTATATCGAGAAAGGCCAGAATAGTTTAGCCTAAAATACAAACAAGTACTGGGAAGAGGTATTAGTAGGTTATATTAACTAATGTAATAAAATAATGCAATGGTTTTATAAAATAATTTTTTAAAATTTATTTACCTAAAACATACTGTACACAGTGTATACCTATGATATAAAGCAATATTAATTCTTATCTCTTAATGATTATCGAAAATACTAGTAAAGTACTTACACTACTAACTGTACTGTAAAGTAGCTGCGAAAGGCAAATTTTTCTTTTTGTTTTGCCCTTTACAAATTTTAAACTAAGCACGCAAATAAAAATTCTATAATTTAGTATTTGAAGAACAGTTACTAAAGTGAACTAAATTTAAGTGGTTTTACCTTACCTATACGTAGACTGCAGAGTTTCCAGTGCTACAGCTCTATTAGCTAGAGTTCGGAGCAGAGTTCTAACAAAATTTCTGAAATTTCCCCAACCAATAAGAAATAAAGAAAATATTTGGAATAATGAAATACTATTTGGAATTTCTGGGCAGAGGAAAAGTGGTTACTGCAATAAGTTCCGCAGATAATTTTTTATTTTTCAATTCTAAGATTGAATAAATTTGGAATTTACTTTAGCCGATGTGAGATTTCTTGGTAGGTAATTGTTTACATTACATGCATTGTAAAACAAATAATAAAGCTTTTTAAAAACTACAACCAGAAGCTTCTATTTTTTATTCTGCGAAGTGTGTGTAATCATCAAAAAGTCAAATACGTGGAATAACTGAATTCTATATGAATAAATATTTCTTTAATTTTACACATTTTCTTTCTAACTATAGGTACTTGAAATAGATGTTTGCAATTGAAGTACAGGCTGCTAAAGTTCTCAAATGAAACCACTTTTATCACAAAACAGACCAAAAATAAATTTTTAGATTTTAATTTTTTAAACAAAAATTTAATAAAATGTATTCTGTGAATAACTAAATGTTAAAAAGCTGATAGTATGCAATCGTTATTGTGAGTTCGGGTCAATATAATTTATGGAATCTTGGGATTCGATGAGAAATATAAAGAAACACTTTGAGTTCTACTAAGTTTTTGTTCTCGCCTATAATATGGATCGTAATTATGTTTTTAATTTGACAGTTCTGATTAAAGTTCTGGGTAGCGGTCTAAAAGTTCTGCCAAACGTTTTTGTGTAATCTTGCGATCCAACAAGAAATAAGAGAAATATCCGAACAATTAAGTTACGGTTGTGAATCTCATGTATATTATGTGTTGTAACTAATTTTATTTAATTTGACTGTTCTGATTAGAGTTCTGGGTAGCGGCCTAAAAGTTCTGCCAAAAGTTTTTATGAAATTTTGCGATCGGATGAAAATAAGAGAAAATCCGAAAAATTAAGTTACCGTTTTGAATGTCATGTATAATATGTATTATAATTAATTTTGCTTAATTTGACAGTGCTGATTAGAGTTCTGGGTAGCGGTTTAAAAGTTCTGCCAAACGTTTTCATGAAATTTTGCGATCGGACAAAAAATAAGAGAAAGATCCGAAAAATTAAGTTACCGTTTTGAATCTCATTTATAACACAGGTTGTGTTAATTTTGTTTAATTTAACAGTTCTAATTAGAGTTCTGGGTAGCGGTCTAAAAGTACTGCCAACCGTTTTTATGTAATCTTGCGATCCAACAAGAAATAAGAGAAATATCCGAACAATTAAGTTACGGTTGTGAATCTCATGTATATTATGTGTTGTACCTAATTTTATTTAATTTGACTGTTCTGATTAGAGTTCTGGGTAGCGGCCTAAAAGTTCTGCCAAAAGTTTTTATGAAATTTTGCGATCGGATGAAAATAAGAGAAAATCCGAAAAATTAAGTTACCGTTTTGAATGTCATGTATAATATGTATTGTAATTAATTTTGCTTAATTTGACAGTGCTGATTAGAGTTCTGGGTAGCGGTTTAAAAGTTCTGCCAAACGTTTTCATGAAATTTTGCGATCTGACAAAAAATAAGAGAAAGATCCGAAAAATTAAGTTACCGTTTTGAATCTCATTTATAATACAGGTTGTGTTAATTTTGTTTAATTTAACAGTTCTAATTAGAGTTCTGGGTAGCGGTCTAAAAGTACTGCCAACCGTTTTTATGTAATCTTGCGATCCAACAAGAAATAAGAGAAATATCCGACCAATTAAGTTACGGTTGTGAAACTCATGTATATTATGTGTTGTAACTAATTTTATTTAATTTGACTGTTCTGATTAGAGTTCTGGGTAGCGGCCTAAAAGTTCTGCCAAAAGTTTTTATGAAATTTTGCGATCGGACGAGAAATAAGAGAAATATCCGAAAAATTAAGTTACCGTTTTGAATATCATGTATATGTATCGTAATTAATTTTGTTTAATTTGACAGTTCTGATTAGAGTTCTGGGTAGCGGTCTAAGAGTTCTGTCAAAAATTCTTATGAGATTTTGCGTTCTAATACGAAATTAAAGAGATATTAGCGAAATTAAGATTAATTTCTGGTTTTTTCTTTTTGCTGTAATTTTATATTTTTTGTGGAACTATTAATGATACCTATCAGGAACTGTAGAACTATATCAGTTTTATCGATAACTCATAAAATATTTATTTTTTTCATAATTTCCCCGCAGCGTGAACTTGGCGGGCAATTTCTTTTTATATCTCTTTTTGAGGTTTTTTCTGCAGAACTCTTTCAAAAACCAATTGAGAACTCTAGAACTATTGGAACTTCATCCAGAACTCTAATTATTTCATAGACTTTTGTAAAACTCCCCGCCAACTTCACACAAGTTATTTATGACGTTGAAGTTGCTTCTATTATACATACATACATAATCTTTAACTTCTTATACCTTTCGGTGTCGAAGTGCCGGACACCGAGCCGCGAGTGAATATGTGTATGTGAGACGAGGCAGCGGAGCCATTATAGGCAAGTACACTGCGCTCGTGGTTTGCCCATCCAACTACTGACCGCCACAAACTCGACTTAACTGTGTTAAGCGATAGAAATCCACTATAACCACTCTGTCATACTGCCGACTGCTTCTATTATAATTGGATATTAAAAATTAGTCTGGCTCTAATTCAATACTACGTGACTCGTAGATGTAGGCTATGCCGAAAAAATTTAACTTGTGCAACTTAACTAACATTGGTTTACGAACACAATATAGGTGGAAACTGTTGTAAAATTCGCATTGCCCAAAATTAAGTAGAATATACAGTGGAAAAAGCATCCTAATAATAGTAATAATAATGATTTTCAATATTACGAATATGAAATTATTGATGAGATGAATATTATATACTTCTAAGATCGATCTTTATGGTTTTTGAGGTGAAGGTAGCTTTTACTGAATAAAGAAGGACCATGCCGAACAAATTTAACTTGTGCAGCTTAACTGATATTGGTTTACGAACACAATATAGGTGGAAACTGTTGTAAAATTCGCATTGCCAAAATTAAGTATCAGATTATAATTTAATAAGTATTGTGAAACTTTTTATTAATCTTTATTTATTTCATGATTATGGAGTTTCGCAAGTAAGGCTCGAGACAGTAAATCCCCCATTTAAATAATCTAAGACAGGTTGTCTTATGAGACAATCTAAAATTAACTTATAGAATTTCTATTAGTTTTTAGAATTCATTTTCGTGGCTAATAAAAGTAAAACAATTCAAATCAAAATCTATTTCAAACGGTCAGGGAGCATTCGGCCACTGGCTGAATGTACTCTAGATATGTGTGGCCGAATGCTCCCCAACAGCCCAAATAATTCTAAAACGTCATACATTGTAATGTATTTTATTGTTATTTATAGATTAGATACAATTTTTGGAAAAAAACTGCAATGGCTTCAGATATTTTCTATTGAAAACATTGATTTCAAGATAGTTTGTTTCAGACACTATGTAAGGAATATATCTGTTGAAAAATATCTTAACCTTAAAGCTGGTTTTTATGTTTTCCTCTACAAAATTAAATAGGTTAATTCACTAATCACGATTATAATATAATTCAGATGATGAATAACACTGTCTCGTCTGATTTACGCGGTAGTTTTAAATGAGTTTTGCATTAAATTTGGTGAGTTAATCCTCTCCGTGGCCGAATGCTCCTCTATCCCCCCTAAATTAATTAATTTTCTAGTTGTTGTTTCTGGGAACTCTCTGATTGTCTGAAATTTTGAATATTGCGGTAAGATACCGTGCGGAAGAGGACCTAAGAACTCTAATCGTTTTTGCTGAAGATTCACTTGGAAATATTTAGCAGTAAATCGTATGAAGAGAGGCAATGCAAAACACTTTTCAAGTGATCTGCGTGATCAGAAACGTTTTTACTAAAAGCTAAAATGCCTTCAAAATACTCTAAGGTCCAATTTAGTAAAGATAGTAGCTCCATAAATTCGCAAACTGACTTCTTGTAGAAACGGGATGGCAAGACAATCCGGTACAGTTTGTTGGTTCAATAATTAATCTATAGTCTCTCACAAAACGTCCTGTCATATCAGGCTTTGATACAATATGGATTAGCGAACCATTTAAGCGCTCAATTATACCAGACTCAAGCTCTTGTTAAGTGTTGCTCTAAAAATAACAGCTAGGATTCAAACGCCTATCCCTAGTTGGTGTCTAGCATCAAGCTCTATATGGTGTTGTCTTTGTAACCCCTTTGTTGTTCATAGAGCTCCAATAAAGCATAAAATTCAAGTTAAAAATAAAAGTTTAATCAAAGTTAATTCCAGTTCTGAATATTGTATTTGACAGGTCCTTCCAGATCGTGTGACTGCTTACTTCTGAGTGGGCGGGAACAGTGCCGTGTTGAGACCAAAACGTAAAATACCACAAGGCCGAATTAAGGCACACATGAAAAGATAATTGCAACACATTAGTCGCTTACCCTTTACATGGAAATTAGCAGTACTTACCGGAGGATAGGGGATCCCTCGTCTCATGTTGCTTGTGGATGATTGGAGCCTTAGACCTTCAGTGCACTACCACGACCATGACCTGATCACCTGAAACAGATACTTGCCGCATCGGGCGCTCTTTAGCCGAACGATAACTGGACCAGGTACACACACATGTACTGTCATGTATTCATATCCCCCGAGACCGTCCCTTGTCGGGATTGACATACAGGAATCTGAGGGGAATAAGCACCCCAAGACTGCCCAGTGATCATCTCCCAACTCCAAGCAAATGGTAAACTGGGCGGTTAATTTTACAGATCTCAATCAGCATAATCAAAACAACAACAATTCCTTAAATTGCTAACAGCCAACATAATAGAAAAACAACAGCAATCCACCAATTGCTAACAATCAACATAAAGCCAATATCATAGATTGACCAACAATCATAATTCAAGCAACATCTCATGTTGACAAATGCTAACAACTACCAGTTAACAGGTACACCACATATACCGGGTGTCCACTCTCAAAGTCGATTATAGAGAATTAACATAGTGCATTTTACTTTTATGTAGTTTGCTGTTCTTCTACTAAATCAATACATATTAAAGTATTGGACAGTTCAAATATTCTTATTTTGCGTGTTAAAAAAGTGCGATTTTCATTAATATTCTTAGAAGAACTAACTGTAACATATTTTAATTAGTTGTTTCTTGACTTGAGAAGGACTTTTAACTGTAACTTTTGCATAACTGTAAGTTTTGAGAAATCAATAAAAAACTAATTGTTATTGTGCCATCCAAAGAGTTTTTGTTTTGTATTAAGATTGCTATTTTATATAACAACTTAGATAGATTTATAAGATCAACTAAGATCTATGGTTTTTAATTTGTAAAGATGTTTATTATTTTTATTTGATGTGGATGCAAGTATTCATTTTATTCAGAGATTAAGGTTATTGCCTGTCCAGTTGTGGGATTCCAAGTGCAGCGATCCAGGTGTGGCTGGTAGTAAGTTCTTTTTTCCAGGTACAGGAATTAATAAGATGTATAATTTGTCTATCTCATGCTCTATCAAATTTAAACCCGAGTTAGTCTATTGGAAGAAAGAAAAAACTTATAAGCTGCTATATTTTCATTTTTTATTGATGCTAGTCAAAAATCAAAGTATATATTTTATTATTCACTTTTACAAATAAACATCTCATAGTTTAATGTTTGCCCGAACGTGGGGCTTTCTTTTAAATTCTTATTTAATTTTTTTTTATCAGGTTATCTAGCATTAATAATCTCACAATGTATTTGTAAATAAGATTTTATAAATTATATTACAAGTTTATTTACTTATTTAAGTTTCTATTTTTATTGTGTTTAAAGAAAATGCATTATATATTTCATTCTTTAAACTGATAAAGTTTTTAAAACAACATTCACAATTATAGAGGTGATAGGACATATGTAGTATTGATAGCGCCTTTAAATCAACTGTAAAATATACTATAAGTGGAAACGCATAGGTCGAGGTTCACGACAAAACTGCGTCGTGTAATCATTTGTAGTACCCCCACTTTCAAAGTTTGTTTCAAAGGTGTCAGCGGTACACTCAAGCTGCAAAATTTTCTAATATTTAGCCACTCCCACGTCACGAAATCGCAAGCGTGGTCATAAACTTAGTTTAAAAATACTATTGCTATTAGTCACTAACTTTTATTTATGTCAAATAGATAATTCTTTTTCTTCTATAAATTTGGGGAATATTTTTTTCGTTTGGAGGAAAATGGAACCCCGTTCTATCTTATTCTTCTTATAGGATAATTATCATTTGAGTATAATAAAAAGGAAACATACGGAGCAATTATTAATAATCACATTTATTAATTTTCTTATCTTGATAAGGGATTAGAGTTTCAATTTAAAGTAGAGCCAGGGGATACAAATTTTGTCACTTATAATACCATTAGTAGTCAAAGTTATGTCGACTATTTTTGTGGTGGTTTGACGAATGTCTATCATGCTTGCATTTAAATACCACGAGTGCGCAGCACGAGTGGTATTCGCAAGCATGATAGACATGAGTGTTAAGCACCACAAAAATAGTCTACTTAACTTTGACTACTTATGGTATTCGAGAGACTATTCAACGAACACGCTTTAAAAAATCAAATTGTTTTTCATAAATGTAGCAATGTTACATTTAATAATTGTACGTTCAATACTCAAAAATAAATGTTGTTAAATATTTGTGTTTTATTAAAATTGTCGATTGTTATCACTAGTGAAAATTGTCGACAATTTTCACTAGTGAGAATTGTCGATACAATTCATTTTCATTGGATTAAAAATATCAAATGCTGCATTTTAATTGGTCAATTTTTAATAAATGACATGTGAGTTGAATAGTCTGAATTATAAAATTAAATTTTAAAGAGCCTTCAATTTTAAAACATAACAATATCATTCAAAACACTGTTTTTATATGTAATACAAGTAAATAATGTAATTGAATTTAAAGACATGCAAAACTTCTTTATCAAAGATGAATTATTATTAGTAATGCTTTATAATACGCACCTGTCAATTCATGAAAACAATTTAAACATAAAACCTTAAATTTAATAATTTCCACACTGTACACTGACTGTGAGGTTGTAATGTGTAATTATGATTATTCCAGGTGGTCTAATAATGGCTGAAAATAATTTTATATGTGGCTGTCACCTTGCTTGGCTGGGTCACTGGCTTCGGAGATGGGCTCGTGAAACTTTACAATCACACAACGCACCTATCGAGGCAGCAATCCGTATGAACGAACTTCTGAAACAAACAACATGTGTCGATGCTACATCGGGTGTTCGAAAACCAATCGTTCAGTTGCCTCCAGAAGACATGAGCTGTCAAGCCAGTGCGCTGAGTAAAGCTGAAAGTTTGAATAAAACGTCTGTGATCTTTATTTTTATTTTATTACTTACATTTGTAGAAGTTTAAGTTTATGGTGATATATTGATATTTTACTAACATAAGTGTACATTCTTCATAAAAGAAAAATACTTCAACCTCTAACTGTTCTGTAAATATTCATACATTTAAAAAAATAACATATCACATTTCCATCAGGGTACGATGTTTTATGTAGAAATACATAAATTGCTCAAGTTTGCAAAAAACGTAATGGTATGTGCACATAATTCGTAGATATAAAATAGACACGTTATAGAGTATAAAATTGTAAAAAAGTTTTTGTAACTCCAAAATAAAAGATCTACTCTTTAAGATTTTAGTTATTTATCCTCTGGTCACATTTGATTTATCCAGCATTTTATTTTTGAGGTAAGACTCGCAGAATTTATGTAGAAGATGAAAATACATACAATTTATAAATTTTATTTAATTTCAACATACATTGAGTGTTCCTGGGAACACCAAACGAACAAGCCAGACAAGCAAAGCTGGTTGAGAACCGTCATATTTTAAACTAAAATGTGTATTTCAGCGGGCGACTATATAAAAGTGGATCTGCTCAGAATAACAGCATTTATTGTAGATAAAAATCATAGTCGAAGACTCAAAGTGTAATTTTATGATCAGGGGAGTCACGTAACATTAACGCTTCGTTAACTGAAAATTAAGAGACTTTGGATACCGTCTGCGAAGAAACATGAAAACGCACTCACCATACTTTAGTAAGTTGAGTTCTTGGGGTATACGATTTAATTTCTCAGCAGATAAACGAGAAAAACAAAAAAATGTTATCGAGTCGATAACTCATATATAAAATGGAAAAGAAACTGTAAATAGTACTGCTACTCTGTTATACATTTTAATGATTGTTTGAACAAATTTTGTATCGATATTAACTTTTTTTCCAACCGCACGAATATGACACTAAAATATCAAATTATTCTGTATAAAAAGTAGACCATATTTATGAACTGTTACTCGTTACCATAGCAACTGTACAAAAAGTAATCACTTTTTGTACTAGGATAAAAAGTAAGATAAATGAAATGATGTGACGCGTGTCATACTTTACTTGGTGCTCGAAAACATTTTATTTTATACCAATAATGCAAATTAAATAGAAATTTCCAATTAAATAACAATCATGTATCTGTTTTTTGATATTAATATAATTGTTAAATGAGTTCCTCAACACATAAAAAACAAAAAGAAATTCGATGTTTCTATTAAAAATTATTTGCTGCTCGCAACGACGTCACAAAAACAAAAACCAATACTAACCTCTTTTCGAAAGTTGTTCGAATTTTCAGTAAAATGAGAGTGAAGATTACACAATTGTAAGTATTTCTTAATTATATTATATTAAAATTGCCCCTTTTAATCCGGAAACAGGATTAATCCTTTTAATTCCTTACAAAGGTGCAGTAAATAAAAGTAGCTTAACGTTATGTTGTTTGTTCTGAATAGTTTACTAGTTAAAAGTTGGAGAAAAAAATAGTATGTTTAATTAATACAAAAATGCGTTTTTGTGTCTCATAAGATTGCCAGACTCCGCTATCGTCGGGCGCTATCGTCGTCCGGCAACTTTCTTATTCGTCCCAAAAACATGCATTTTTGTACTAATTAAACAAATAACTATTTTGTCATAAAATCAATACAAAAAAGTCTTGTTTTGGAACTACTTTAGACGACACACTGCATAATACCATTGTGCAGAGGATACAAAAGTTATTAATAATATATTTTAAACAACAGCAGCAATTATCGGTCTGGTATGTTTAGCCGGGATACGATCATAATCCCGACAATCATAATCCCGACAATCATAATCCCGACAATCATAATCCCGACAAGTCAAAATCCCGACAAGTCAAAATCCCGACAAGTCAAAATCCAGACAAATTAAAATCCCGACAAATTAAAATCCCGACAAATTAAAATCCCGACAAATCAAAATCCCGACAAATAAAAATCTTAAAAAATTTAGCAATATAAAGTTAAATTAAATTATTTGTTAATTAATAATAAATCTGATTGTTAAAAGTTAAATTAAATTATTTGTTAATTAATAATAAATCTGATTGTTAATATTAGACCTTTATTATTTTACCTTATTAATATACATATATTATCAATACTATTATTTATCTCAGAATATATGAATAATATAGAAATTAGTTTAATTTGTCGGGGGGATTCTTATTTGTCGGGATTTTGATTTGTCGGGATTTTGATTTGTCGGGATTTTAATTTGTCGGGATTTTAATTTGTCGGGATTTTAATTTGTCGGGATTTTGACTTGTCGGGATTTTGACTTGTCGGGATTATGATTGTCGGGATTATGATTGTCGGGATTATGATTGTCGGGATTTCGAACCAAACCCGTTTAGCCGCCGCCGTTTCGGTGCCACCGATTCTCCACCGGCGTATCGCCGCGAGGCCGGTTTGCCGCCTTTGGGTTCGTCGACATGGCAGTTCGGCGCAGCGCCGACTAGCCGCCACCCATTTCACCACCGGGTCGTTTCGCCGCCCATATCTCAAATTATATATTTAGTTTAATTTCAATAATCAACTGTATCAAACTTCTATAAAATATTATATTGATAATTATAATAGAAAATAACCATGTTTTAACTAATGAACATAAAATGTTACATATAGAAATAAAAGAAAACAAAATTAAATTAATTAGAATCTAGGAGTTAATAAATTTAAAATTTCAAATAACTTAATAATCGACGATACAGAATTGAATAGTTCACCCTTTTTACATTTATTATTTTTATATTAATTTTATTATTTATATATTTATAGTTTTCAGTGTTACACGTTCTACATGTATAAGTTGGATGTTTAAATGAAAGCATGGTTCTGTGTTCCAATAGTGTAAGTTTTATACACATGTATTTATGCACTGCTCATTTGGTTTACTAATAGTAGTATATAAACATTGCAATAATATAAATTCAAAACAATTAAAGCAGTGGCTCTAATATTATGAACTTAAAACACGGCGGCAAACAGGACTGCGGCGAATCGGCATAAGCGAATCGGCGACGCTGAAACGGTGCGGCGGTGACGAACTGTCCCATCCTGCAAAATTATACATAGTTGGAATAATCTTTTTCCACTTTCACCGCAAAGCGTTTTCACGATTTCTTAGATTTAGTCACGCATAGATCTACTCCATTTCTGCTTATTGTATTATAAATAACTAAAACGTATATACAGGGTGAGTTTTTTTTTTAATTTTTAGGATAGATAGTCAAATGGGGAACGATTTGTAGTTTTATGAGCTCAATTTAATGTACTCTTTGCTTTTGAGAAAAAGATCATAGTTAGCTAAATATTTTTAAAAATTTGATTTCTTATAATTTCTTTATGTGCGTATACTTCTCTTAATATTGGTTTTACAGAAAAAGCGCAAGGAAAAAGTTGTAGATAAGTACAGTGTGTCCCTGGATTGAGTTCACAATATGTGAGATGGACCAGAAATTTTCGAATTGGAATTTCATATTTTGGGATTCCACCCTGCTTGGTCTGAAACTTATTTTTAGTTTACTTTCGATTTGTTAAAATCAAGTAGGCCTTTACAGTTGAGCAAAAATCCGTTATTTATCAATTTCGTTTCAGGTAAAGTACCTTTTCCGTTCATAGTACGCCAAAGTGTCACTAAGAAAAATTGTTCAGAATGAAAAGTTATAGCATTATGCAAATTTTGCTCTATTTGGCTATTGCTTACTCTATTTAGCTTCCTGCAAGATCTGCACATTTTTTTAACCTAACTCTAAAATCGTTGTATACTTTCGCTATGGTCATTTGGTTAATTTCAGCTACCTTATCCCTAATTGTTTGTTTTAATAAGTCGATGTTATCATGAAGATCATATAAATAAACTTTTTGTTTCAAATAACCCCATAAGTAAAAATCCATAGGGTTCAAATCCGGCGATCTTGATGGCCAATGTATTGGACCATATTGTCCAATCCACCTTTCAGGAAAGTGCTGATTCAAAAAATTTGTAATCAAATGAGTTGAATGAGCTGGACATCCGTCTTGTTGAAAATGAAAATCTTCTAAATTCACGTCTTCCATGGCAGGTAAAAAAAAGTTTTCGAGCACATCCAAATAGGAATGTTGGTTTAAATTAGTGTCAAAAAAATATGGGCCAATAATTTTATCGTACCTTATTGTACACCATACATTTACTTTCTTGTACCGTTGACTGTTAGTTACTATACAAAAATGTGGATTCTCATCAGAGCAATACCTACAATTTTGTGAAGACATGATGCCATTAGTTGTAAAAAGTTGACTCATCTGTAAAAATTATTTTTTTATAAAAATATCTGTCGTTCAAAATCTTTTCTCCAGCCCATAAACAAAACAGCAATCGTTGGCCATCGTCTCAAGCTTCTAATTTATGAATGAACGTGGGTTTAAATGGTATAATTTTATTTTCTTTGGGAATTCTTTGCATGTGCGATTTACTTATTGATAATTCAGTAGACAGTTTTCTCAATGATAATTGATTATCAGTGTTCACAGATTCTAGCACCATGAGTGTAGCAGGATCTTCATAATCATGAACTAGCTTTTTTTTCTTCAAATTTTGCACACTTCCAGTTTCTGTAAACTTTTTCACAAGTTTTTTTAATCCATTGACAGAAATTGCCACCGTTGGAAATCGCTTGTGAAACTTATTAATAACACAAGCATAAGATGCTTCCCCAACTCCGTAACATTGTATTAGGTGAATGCGCTGTTCGAGAGTCAACATTTTTAATACAAAACAAGTAAAAACTAAGGAACAAGTAAAAACTAAGGAACAAGTAATTTGCAACTTACTGAGATAAGTAATCAATTGAGAACAAATACTTCAAAGTTTTGACTTGTATCTAAGATAATAACAGTAAATTGTTTGCTTTACTACGACGCGATTATTTGTTCATACAAAACAAAAGCGGATTTTATCAAAGTAGGCCGATCACTCTGAAAATTTGCATAACGCCATAACTTTTCATTCTGAACAACTTTTCCTAGTGGCACTTTGGCGTACTATGAACGGAAAAAGTACTTTACCTAAAACGAAATTGACAAATAACGGATTTTTGCTCAACCGTAAAGGCCTACTTGATTTTAACAAATCGAAAGTAAACTAAAAATAAGTTTCAGACCAAGCAGGGTGGAATCCCAAAATATGAAATTCCAATTTGAAAATTTTTGGTCCATCTCACCTATTGTGAACTCAATCTGGGGACACACTGTATGTTCTTCACAATTTTTCTTAATAATATTTTTGTATTGAAGCTACTTTTTAAATTTAAATCATAGTTGGCTATGGTTTTATAAAAAAAGCTATTATTTCGGTGATTCCAGCGATATGACATTTGATATGTTTATTTTCAAAAATAAAGGAATTTAACCATTTTTCTCTTTTTTAACATATTGTTACACTGTGCGATTCTAAAGTATGGAATAAATTCGATAAAAGGGAAAGTATTGATTTTTGGAAAAATTCCAAAAACACGTCAATTTTGCTTGTAAAGTCCGCACTTTTTAACATAATATTCGAATATACACGGTTTTTAACTGTGGTGACGACATCGGCATTTTTTTTAATGGCAAGTTGCATTTAAAATAATGTAATGTAATGTAATAAAGTTTGTTACCTTACAAAAGGAAGTCTTTGAAAAAAATAATTATGAATACGGGAAAGTGCTATAGTCACCACACTTAAATGCGAAGTGTGACGTAAAGTATTGATTTTTGGAAAAATTCCAAAAACATGTCAGTTTTGTTTTTACAGTCCGAACTTTTTCACATATCAGACATACAGGGTGATGCGTTTAAGTGGGGAGACTATAGCACTTTCCCGTCAGAATATGGAATAAAAAAATAAAAGTTGGTATTTAAAAATTGCCGATGACGTCACCACACTTAAACGCATCCCCCTGTATATTTAAATATTATGTCAAAAAATGCAGACTTTAACAACAAAATTGACGTGTTTTTGGAATTTTTCCAAAAATAAATACTTTGCCTTTTATCGAATTTATTCCATACTTTAGAATCGCACTGTATATTAGATTCTAACCTACTTAAATAAGCGCATTATTATTATATTATATATTCTCGTCTTGATTTATAATCTTAACCACAAACAATTTGGATGGCGCCCTCTATATTGTTTATTTATTCCTGTGTTTAATTTTAAATTAATAAGCTTTTGTGATCGACAGCCACGACAGCTGAGTATAATTTGAATAAGTCTTTACGAAAGCTGTATTTTGCGTAAGGATAGGATTATTTATTTGTCAATATAAAGAAATTTAAGAGTTAATGTAGGACACGAAGAGTACATGTTTTAGATAGACCAGCCTGTGTGACTATTTCTTTTCCTTTTAACACAAGTAGTGTGATACTTACTTTAGTCACCTTCGAAATAGCCTGGACTAATTTTTTATTGTTGCAAATGATGAACAAGACTCCCCATAAACAGCAATCATTCTGTCTTTTATCTGCACCGGTGTTAGTCCTTCTTTAATTAAAAACATTACTACTTTCTAGGAATATTCTACACTATGCCTTTGTTTTCGTGTCACATGCAATCTAACAAACGTAATGCTTTTAATCGTAATTGTTTGGGGACTACTTGATCACACTCTTTATTTACAAATAAAAGATTTACCAATTCACACATTTCAATAATATGAAGCTAATAATGTTTGAACCGTACTACTTACTTCTGCTGTGTTTAGAGTACTTAAGTCTCTAAGGCATATATCAACTTTGGAAAGTGCCAAGTTGGAAAGCTTCGTTTCAATGAATAAATTA
This sequence comes from Agrypnus murinus, assembly GCA_929113105.1. Taxonomy (NCBI): domain Eukaryota; kingdom Metazoa; phylum Arthropoda; class Insecta; order Coleoptera; family Elateridae; genus Agrypnus; species Agrypnus murinus. Next base: position 113,149,241 of record OV816024.1, read on the forward strand.
TATATGTACGACTGTTACGAAAGAGTGGTAAACTGCCATGAATCTTCAAACTTCTCCACCTAGTATCTGTAATCCATTGATGCACACGGAATACCGTTAATTTATTATCAGCCTTTATTAAAGACACAATTCAAACTGAATGAGAGACATGTAAGAACGATATCGAGGAAGAAAGAAAGTGTCAAGACAAATTGCAGCAAACCTCGCTACTGCTTATGGACACCTGATGGACGAATAAAGACACGTTAATTGTCATTGTAAGATGTCACCTGTAGTGGCTGTAGTATCGATTTGTGGTAGTGAAACGTAAATTGAGATATCCTTCTACCTCGCAGTATCCCTAATGACAGGCCTCATACGGCATGGCACACTATGCGTTTTCCAATTAAAAATAATGTGCCAGACTACCATATAAAGACTACCAAATCGAGTGAGGACTATTTGAATTTCGCACCACAGGTTTTACTGTACATAGTGTAGCAATGTACATAGTGTGTAAATGTTTGCTCTACTTCGTTTGTTTTATTTTACAAAACAGTTCCTTTCAAAACTAGGTTTGTTAGACAATTGAGACGCCACTCTAAATTAACAGAAGGATAAAAGTCAACCTTGGTGTTGCTAAGAGCGTTCTTTATGTATTTGTTTTGAACAAGTTGAAAGTACCGCCGACTTCATAGATGCGTTTATACGTTTCATTCGGTAACGACGATAAAGAAAGAATTTGATGGAAAATAGTTTCGAAAGAGCGAAAAGGGCCACTGAATATTTATTATCAACAAAAATCTAGAGTACATAGTGAACAAGATGAAGTTGGCCTACTTTCAGCAAGTAGTATGTTATTATCGTTGTTTTACTACTTAATCATACCCATGCAATATGTTTCCTTATTTTGTTCCTTGTTTACAGGATGACAAGTATAATCCCAATTCGTTGTGAACAAAATGTTCGTTATTGGAGTCGATTTTGATTGTTAATGAAACTGTGACAAACTCATTTTTGAAAGAAAAGTCAAAAGGATATATTCCAAAAAAGTCAATGAATCTTTGACAGGAGATTGGGTATAGACTTTATATGAATGTTCCTAATGAAACATATCTTGTACATAAAGTAAAAGACTGGGGCTCATTTATACAAGATGAAGAGTGTTAAAAGTTCCAAAACCAGGACAAGAGAATCTAAGGGTTTTACCATTGTGGAAGAAAAGATTAGTTCGGCAATATCTATGGGCAATATGCAGCATTAAGTCCGACAGGGCTGTAGAAACGTACATAGATTCTTCCTGACATACAGGAGTAATAGCTGCACAGGGCAGTCATTTGAAAAACATATTTTAGGAAGTGTACAGTCGACAACTGCAAGGTATCTAATTAGAAGCAGGTATTTAATTAGCAAGGAAATTAGATCATGCGAAGAAGTATATGGGTCATTTTCTGCGACATACGTTATCTACGCTTTAGGTTATGATTTTGTTTCTTGTAGATTGTATATATATATATATATATATATATATATATATATATATATATATATATATATGTGGAAGTACCTACTAGCACTTGGCTGTGGATTGACAGAACTGTAGTAGAATTAGCTAAGAATAAAGCGAAGGAAGGTATAGGGCAAGCTTGACCTTCGCGTTGATTGGCTAAAATACGAAGCACGTTCACACAACTTAAAAAAGTAAATTTGTGCATAAATTATGTGTAAAGCGCCGTTTAAGTTCTACAATAAATGTTACGGCTTACGCTCAACTACGAAAATATAACTTATTGTGTGTGAAAAGAAACTATAATTAATGTTACATTCATAATTAACGTGAGAAAATGCTCATTAATTAATGTACAAAGTTTTAAATGAAAGGGAAAATCGGAAATTCATACCTAAAATCCGCAACGTTGTATCTATGTCTAAGATATTAATACTGACAATTTTCAAGGTTATGGTTTAGTTCGAGTTTCTCTGAAGTTCTTTATAATTTTTAGTCCTTTTATTAAAACAATAGTTCTTTTAGAACTTACCGCCGCTATTCTTATTATTGTGCAGATATGATGATTTATGTAACAATCTTAATTGCAGTTTAAATAAACGTAATCATATTTTAGTATGTACCCAATTTTAATTATGGCTGAACGACAATTCTTCAAAAATCCAAGAGGAAAAGTAATTCCTAATGGTCAAGATTGATGAAATGGTGAAAAGTGGCGGAAGAACCATATTAGGATTGCCCCCCCCTTATGTTTGTAATTTAAATCCAATCGAGTTGATATGGACACAAGTGAAACATCATGTAGTATTACATGGCAGCTAATAATACATACAATATATTCACTTACTGGCGTAAACAAATTCTCCTAATCAAGGGATTTCTACTGTTACTGCAGAACGATGGAAAGATTGCATAGGTATACCATATAATTAATGAAGAAAAACGAAGGTGGGATTTAGACAAAGTAGTAGAGGATATTGTGGAAAAAATATTATAAATTTAGGATCGGAAGGAAAGTTCCAACCCAACGAATCAGACGAAGATGTTGATATTCGGCCAATATAAAATAACTTTTAAGGTTTTCGAGTCATAGTGCCATTATAGTGTCATAATAGTGTGCATTATTTATTAATTCTATTTATAAATTGTTCATAAGATACACTGGTATCTTGTACAAAATCACAGAAATAAATTTTATATATTTTTCAGTAAATATTTTGAAAACTAAACAATATTATATTTCAAACTTCCCGCTGTTTTCATTTTAGGTGTGTAAATGTACCTTGGATTGGAGCGCCATCTACTTTACTCTTATTTGGTTTTTACTATGTAAATTTTGTTTGTTGTTCTGTTTTATTTTTTGTGCATTCAATATGTATTCTTCGACTACAGCCTATGATCGCCAACCACCGTGACGCATCAGGGCTCTGATATCGCCGCCAGCGGAACGCCGGAACGACAAAAGCAATGACCGGTATACAGACTAATTTTAGAAATATGAGAATTTCTTTGCCCATCGTCCCAAATTTGCGAGACATATTTGTTATTTTGGAGTTTAATCATTAATATTTTTGCACTATATGCGACGGTCGAAGTTCCAGACATTTCTTGCATATATTTGTAATTAAAAATGTTTAGCTATGGTAAATTTTCTGGTGATTTTTGTTTTTGTTTTGGCCTCAGTGACCATAAAGGCGGATCCAAGATTTTTAACATCCGCGCTCTTTATGCAATTCAACAGCGCGACACGCACCCATTCTGCCTATAATTAAGGTAGCCTAAATTAGTTTAGTTTAGTAAACTATAACAATGTCCAAATTGAAAAAAACGAATACCTTTGTTGTCAGACATTTGTCATCTAGAACTTCGATTACAAATTTGTTGCTTTGTTCTGGGGTATCCCTCAGAAGCACATTTTCTGCAAACGAGTGTACCTGTAGATTCTAGCTAGTGCGACAATCCATAAAATTTTCATATGCCATTTCATATTTTTGTCGAAATTTATTAGGCAAGTGTTGTTAATTTGACGGTGTGCACATTTCTGATTCACACTGCGAACTCATTTTTTACTCATTTTAATTAATATTAATCATTATTAATCATTAATCATTATTTCTCGTTGTTCAAAAATTGTATTGTGAAATTTACAATAATAATAATTGTTTGACATTAGGCATAAAATATCGGCTAACTTGATTACATTGCTTCGGTAGTTGCTATGGTAATCCGATAGATAAATAGTGAGTTATGGTTCATGCGTACAACTCACGTTAGTTAGTTATCTGTACCATTACTTGCATTGTGGCGCTTGTGTGGCTTTCGGTGATCTCGGTATCGGCGGTAACTCTCGAGCGTCAGTTATTTTAACGTGGTATGCTCCACGGGTAACTGCTAATGGAGAAAGGGTAATCCAGGGAACTGCTGGGGTTCCTGAGGTCGGCCCAGTCTGGATCACTCCACCTGTCCTTAAAGCTCTCATTAAGAGGATATTAATACTAACAAATAAAACACACAATATTAACCAAATGGCTTTTATTAATAATACTAGTAAAGCAAACCATTCAACTCAACCCCACTCAACTCAACTATTACCCTACACTACTCTGTCGTAGCCACAGCAAGCGGGTGCAAAACAGCAAATACATACGTTACTCTACGGTAAGGTGCAGCAAGCGGGTGCAAAGCGTAAGCAGCAAAATCAACGTGCGGGGGAGGTAAGGTATGTTAACGGGAGGGAACAAGAGTCTAGGGATTGCGGTAAGGATGGAAGTTCGGATGAGACCCCCAGGCATACGCACAGCGAATTCTCGGACAAGAGGGTGGATTTAGGATGAGACCCACAGGCATACGCACAGCGAAGTCTCGGACAAGAGGGTGGATTTAAGATGAGCCCCCCCAGGCATACGCACAGCGAGGTCTTGTATAAGAGAGTGGATTTAGGATGAGTCCCTCAGGCATACGCACAGCGAGGTCTAGGGAAAGGGGGTGGATATCGGATGAGGCCTCCAGGCATACACACAGCGAGGTCTCGGTTAAGGTACGGACAAGAGGGCGGATTTGGGATGAGACCCCCCCAGGCATACGCACAGCGAGGTCTCGGATAAGAGGGTGGATTTAGGATGAGATCCCCAGGCATACGCACAGCGAGGTCTCGGGAAAGGGGGTGGATATCGGATGAAACCCCCAGGCATACGCACAGCGAAGTCTTGGACAAGAGGGTGGATTTAAGATGAGACCCCCCCCAGGCATACGCACAGCGAGGTCTCGGATAAGAGGGTAGATTTAGGATGAGACCCCCCAGGCATACGCACAGCGAGGTCTCGGGAAAGGTACGGTAAAGCGGGTCGTAGAAGCAAGATGAAATCGGTGCGGAAAGGGGAATCTGAGTATACGGTTAAGAATTCTTACTCTAATCTTCCTGGCTGGCTGCTAGACTGCTCGGTAGGCTGCTGATTGGTCCGGGCTGATAGTCCTGCTGGTGATGAGTCCTGGACGCGGACTGAATAAATCGTCGCTCCGCACCTGTTTATATAGGCGCTCTCGGAGCGGCGCACGCCAGAATTCGGTTAAGGAAGGGACGCGTGCACTCTCTTGAGTCGGTCGCTTATCCGAGCGGCGACTGGTTGCAACAGTCGATAAACACGTTTATTCATACACCCAAACTAATTAATAAAATTTAGTAACTTCATTACACACCACCTTTCCTTACTAAAAAAAAAAGAATTTCTTTCTTTTTTTAACGATGCAGTAGGCATCCAACAAATAAAACTTTAAATAAATCAAAATATTTCATTCTTACACATTACAATATACGATGCATAAGGCATTATCCTAACTCAAATAAGCAGAATTGCTCATAAAAAAAAGAAAACGGCCTCTTCTTCTTCCTGGGACCATGATTGGACGGCTAACGACTTCAGCGATGCTGACGAGGGGGCTTCGGACAACCAAAATTTGGGCAGGGGTTCCGTTTCCCCTCAGCATACGATTCGGAGCAACACTTGTCTCTAGAGGGACCTCTATTTGCTGGATACGGTGTGGACTTGCTTCTTCTCTTGGTTGAGCAAGACGGTGATGAACTTTTGGACGGACACGGGCATTCCCTAGAGAGTATACCAATGCGACCGCAGCGGGAACAAAACAGGACGTGTTCATTATGAACACGTGGACCTTTGGTGTCCCGGACGGCCACACCTCCAACAGAGGCCTTTGTGAACCTGCAATCGAGGTTCTATGGGTTCTGGTAACGAACCGGAACCAAAAGGACGCTCAATTGGGTCTATCTTCTCCCAATCATGAAAATAGACCGGAGACGGAATCTTTTTTAATGGACTTGGATGTGGGGAACTGCCTTCCTCTCTGACATCTTCCTTGGGCCCTATAGCCACTGGCTCCAACCTTATCTGTCCCTCGATAGCCTCTTGTAGTAACTGGACCAGGTCCCCTTGGTCCTCTGTCATAGGAGAGGTGCTTAGATTTAAAACTGGACTAGACATATTTTCTAAAAAGAGAGATCACTGTTAGAGGGAAAAACTAATTGCAACTAATTTTATAATGGCTTTATTCCTGCATTAAATGAAACTAACACTGTTATCTCTAACGTAAACTTAAACGGCCTAGTAATGACTAAATAAAGATTTGAAAGAACCAAATAAATACACAAAAAAAATATTAATTTAGCGAAAGGTTTCTGATTTTTGGTGCTGGTATATACACCCGGACTTTTTTTCCGTCCGAAGTGATGTGTGACCAGCGTACCGCCTTATCAATAGGGTCGACGCAGGCCGTTGTTGTAGCATTCGTCGTCTTAGCTCCGGGTACCACTGATCGAGATTTGTGGTTGGGTACACGGCGTCGGCCAACTCTATCTTGCTTGAAGCTTTCCCTGTTTCCGGTATGGACGATCGTTTCTGGGTAGGGGAGCGGACATGATCTGAGGTACTCGGAGGTTTGGGATCTCGGGGAAGTGGTGGTTGAGTTTGGGGGGTTGGGCAGCCAACATGACATCTTGGCAAGGACGACGGGGAACTGTCGGGTATGGTTCACCGTAAAGGTGGCGGCCGGGTGGGTTTTGGGACGGGGATCGTGAAGGCGCAGGAGACAGGAGCGGGACTTGGGGATTTCTGTGTGACAGGGGTTTTGTTCCGACTCAGTCTCCCTAGCTCCCTGGCTAACGCCTTGGCGATGCGGGTACGCATGGTGGCCTCCTGCTCGGTCTTTCGTACCTCCTCTCTCATCACCTTCACCGGCGGGGTGTGGCTTCCCCTAATGGGTTCTCTGGCTGCTCGTCTGGTAGTCATCCTGTAACAAACAAGTCCCTCTTCCAAATTAGGACAAGGCGATCTCATAATTCCGGCTTGCGGGCTTCCAGTAAGGACACGGGGACACCCAACTGCTGCTATGCTGTATACGGAATTTAGCCCTCGCATACGCTGTACCTGCTTCCTGATGCCATTACTTACATTGTATGTGTTAGGGTCGATTAACGGAAACTGAATACCTATCAAGTCCATCGGGCTATACGTCGGCTGTATTGAGGGTACCGGTAACTGCTGGCCTTGTAGGCATAAGACGTAGGCATTAGGCACGTTTATTCATACACCTAAAATAATTAATAAAATTTAGTAACTTTGTTACAGCATAAAAGTAGTTTTCACCTGCTAAATCTGATACTAGTTATAAAATCGTATTAAATGGAAAAGAAAAATATATAAAAATGTATTATAAAATATAACGTATAACACAATATCGTTTACACTCGGTTTACTACTTTTATTTAATAGGTATTTGATCTATTTGAATCCATAATATAGAACTAAGTTTAATGTACAACCAGTGGTAGATTTACGCAATGGCGCATGAGGCGCGTGTCTGGTGCCTTTTAAATCAAGGTGGCCTCAAATCACAGGTTAAAAAAATAAATTCCTACATTTTTGTAATAACAAACGCAAATTAGACATTTTAGAAGCCTTTGAGATATACAAACATAAACTCAGGGTACCTTTAACGAATGAACAACTTGAGCTCAGTAATTCTCCGTTACTGGAAGTATTAGATGTTTAATTATGATTTTTATTATTAATTTTTATTATTATTATTATTATTTTATCTAGTTACCTATTTTGTATCTACCTTAGCGACGTGTTTGTTTATAATTATATTACCTTTGATAATGACAGCATAGCTGTCGAAACAATATTGTCAGGTATATTTTAATAAAACTGTGAAACTTTTAATAATCTTTATTTATTTCATGATTATGGAGTTCCACAAAATAAGGCTGGAAACAATAAACAAAAAAAAAATAAAATTGTTTTATTTTAAATTTTTACACTCGTCTATATTACCATTACTTAATAAAACTATGACTTAATAAGAGAAATTAGCAAACACTTATGTAAATATCCCTACATATTATATAAAATATCTATACGAACTAATTTAATCTGAAGTAGAGTACATATTATCATTATTGCTCGAATTAAAAACATTCAGTTACTTTCTAGCGGTGGCGATTTCAAGAGTGAGGAACCCTGTGAGGATGTACATCATCTTCATGAAGCGATATTAGATTTGTTTACGGAGGCAGATCAAAACGATTCGCAATTAACGTCTGGTCGCGTTAGCTTTTCGGAAAGCGTAAACAAACCAAATGCAACGCTATTGGTGTGAGTACTTAATGAAACATGGCGTTTACTTAGGCGCAGAAATGCGGATAAACGTTCAGTGCTAATGTACAAAAATTGGTCGCAAAGTATAGGTTACCTTGCAGCGAATAACATAACTTTTAAGTTAAAGGATATAAAATATTTAAGAGTAGAAGGAATTGCACATGTTACTGCAGAAAACTATTAAAAATGCGTCGAGCACACTCAACAAATAGAGCAACAAGTGTTGAATTTGGATCACAAAGATGATGTTTTAGTGGAAAAAATAATTTTTACAGTGAACAGTCGGATTCAGACACGGATTATACATTAGAAGGTTCTGAAAGAAAAGGATAATAGGTAGAATTACATTGACATTTGAATTATGTATTAATCTTTCTAAACGAAACTGTAGTTATTTTATAGTTGCGTCTACGTCTACGTTTTATAGGCGTCTACGTCGTGAAAACGGTCCTTTTTAGGACAAACACTTCTTTTAAACTCGACTTTGTTATTGGTAATGATACATTACGAGTCGAGCAAAGTAGTCTTTTAATGCCTCTGAAGTCACTACTGCGCTGGCTCTCATGTATAGGTGGTTGTGTTTTAGTTCTCAAACAATTTTAAACTGACTAAGTGAACAAACCTAATAGGTTTGTTTGTTAGAATAGGTCCATGAATTCATGTCATATCGGCGCTGCGCGGTGTAGGATTTAACTATATTATCGCTTTGGTTTGGTAATTTGATGTTTAAGTGTATTAATGTTAGATTTAGGGGGGATAGTAGTTGTGTCATTTTTCATTTAAGCATTAGTTAAGATATGTATGAAATAATTGCACAAACAAAATGTTTAAACTGCAACAAAAAATCTAGAGAACGTGGTATACTAAAAACGTGCACACTATAGTGGTACCGAAAATATTTAAAAGGGGATCTCAAAATTGAATTGCGCCTGAGGCCTCTCAAGTGCTAAATCCGCCACTGTGTACAACCCTTTAATGTACATGATGTAATGATTTTATATTTAATGAAATTTAAATGCCGACTAAAACTAAAAGTCGGAATCCTTATTGAAATTAAAATTAAGATTTTAGAAACGGGGTTTAAGTACTTTTATACTATCACTTTTTAATTCACAATATCTATTGAGACGTTTAGATTAAAATAATGAGATTGCTGATATTCTACTTTTTCATCGTCGAATAATACTTTATCAGCTAGTTTTAATTACAAATCAGCAAAGCTATAAATTGCACACTACTCAAGTTTTATGAAAATTCCTTCCAGTAATAAATTGCAGATAATTAAATTGCATAGTTTCCTAAGAACTAACAAAAACAGTACCATTCCTTAATTACACTTTTAATGAATTTACTAAATGCAATCCATTATTGTATTCATTAGTAATACAATAAAATTTTTCAGTAGTTCTATGTTACAATGCTATACAACATTTTATTGCAGAGATGTAAATAACAGGAAAAGAATAAGAAAACTGTATATTATATAAAAAAGCAAATATTTTAACTAAATACGGAATTTATTTAGTTGTGTAGCTTACAACTGCTCTGATTGCAACTTTGCTATAACATACCTACAAAAAATAGAATACATACGACTATTATTAATACAAGAAGACAGATAATAATTAACAGAAAATAAAATACCTACTTGGAAAATCTGCGCTGCGTTCTTTGAGAGGACAAACATTAAACTCGCATTTAAGTTAATAAAACTAACAGCAAAGGCGTCGTGGCTGAAGCGGAACGCTTTTAAAGCAAACCATGAAGTAATTCACAGCGTCTAATACCTTTTTGGTCAATACTTTTAAATTAATGGCTACCTTAGGACTTGAAAATGCTAGAAATATCGTAGATGCAGCTAACTGTGAACCACATTTCCTTAATTTAAAGCCGGCGCCACACATGCTGTATTCGCCGAATACCGAGCAACGAATGTTTGTTATTTGGCAAATACCTAATAGTGCGGATAGACTATTGTAGACAAAATCTCGGGATTCGCCGAGCTCCGAACATTTTCCGTTATATGTCGGTAAACTGACACGCTCAAAAGAGACGAATGTTTCCCTTTTCATGTTCATTGTGAAGTGTTTGACGTTGAAAACTAAAGTTTTGTCATAAAACTTTTATTTATTTATACCATTCTAACATAACATGCTGTGCCTTTTGCCAGAAAGCAATAAAATTATTAAAAGTGAAGAAAACTATTTATTTAAAAAAATCATTGAAAAGTAAATTTAAACAAAACACAAATGACACTAAAGAAAATGTACAAGATGTTATTTCTTCTTTTCTAGCCAAAGCCTTTCAGGTGTGTTCACAGATCGAAGAAGTTTATTGTTATCATCTTCATCAATACAATTTTGTATCCTTCCTCGCATGTTTTCTCACGTTGTAAGTTCCTACACACAGACTTGGTTACCAACAAAAATAAAATATCTAAAAAGTACTATTGTCATAAGCTTTACAGCTACAAGAATTTCTTAATGGAATATCCGAATTTTTGCGAAATCAGCAAATCTTAAAATATATCTTTGTGGGAAAATATCAAATAACGGTAAACAAAATCAATTATCTACTTTCGGTAAAAATGAATTTAAGAGATTCCTAAGTTATATAGGCATATATACTCTTATTATATAGTAAGAAGTATCAATGAAAAGAGAATTCACGATTCTTCCTATTCTGAGAGTATACCTCTTCAGATTCTAAATTAATAAAAACAACAATAAAATATTTTTTACAGTTACATGCTAATAATTTCAGTTCTCTATTAGAATTCTCTCCAAATACATTCATATACACAGAAAGTGAAAGAAACATTTTTATTTTGATTCCCTATCACAGTTTGGATTTAGAAAACCCTTGAACATTAAAATGGACAAGTGTCGATGTCCATAATCATATATCTAACTAATACATAATAGATAGTCATTATAATATTTGCTAATATGGATGTTAAAATAGACGCGTCCTATGGAATCCCGAATTTAAGTAATCGGTACTTACAGAGAAAACAATGGATAATTATCTGATTTGCAACTATTTGCACTACATTAAAATGAATATATAAAGTAAATATGCTACAGATTCGAAATATGACAATCTCCATCTGGGATAACTAAGGCATTTTTTTTAAAGTCAACTGAAAGTCAAAACTTGTTTTAAAATTACGAGTTACGTTTCAAGTATTTTTTAAGGAAGATGAATAATAATTATTATCAAAAAATATGTAATTTACAGAAGAAACATCATACTAACAAGCAAAGAAGGAATTGACTTAAAAAAAACATATCTTGAAAATAATTTAGTTAATTTAAAGTGAACCGACATATTTGCTCCGTAAAATCCGTTCTAAAATAGTCTACTTCAATATATAGAACGAGAGTGATAATGTAAAAGCGAATCAAATAAGTTGACATTTTTGTAATCTATATAGTCTTTTAAACATCTTTTTAAAAATTTCATTGATTTTCAACATTTGATCGTTTCGCCAAATGTCCATGTTTTTCAAATTTCGATCCAGTGTGCGGCGTCTCATTTCTACACCGATATCTGGGAAACACTATTGTAACAACAATTTAATTATATATATCACAATTTAACTTTTTTATTTTGTTTTCGAATTGGCGTATGGTAGGTGCGTTACGTACTTCATCTGGGAATTTATTGTATATTTTGATACCCTTTTCAAAAATAGATGTACAAGCAATTTTGTTACTGACATAGGTGGTATGATAGTGATTCGTACTACGTGTACCGTAACTATGTATTTCATTATTAAGTACAAAAATGTGATTAAAGTAATTTAGTGTCTTATAAAGGATTATTTTGTAAATAAAAATCAAGTGATTATGAATAATTTTTAAACGTCCAGGTATATAATTTAATGAATTCTGCATATTTTTAATAGGTGTGTATTTATTACATTTCAAAATGACCCTCATTCCCCTATTTTGCAATCTTTGCAGTATTTGCATCTGCGTCACGCCAACCATGAACAAAAAAGAACTGTAATAGTTCAAATGGGGATCTACAATGGTTTTGTCGTGCCAAAAAACTTTAATATATACTCTAAGTGCTTATTAAATTTTAATTGCCTAGCTATAATTACTACGAGATATTTAAATTCATTAACATCTTCTATTTTAGTATTATCAATTCTAATTTCAATATCTGCATTTCTAATTGTTCGATGCGTATTTTTGAAGCCATAATCGTACTCTTAGTTTTATTTAGTTTAAGTTTATTAATTGTTAACCATTTTGATAATATTTCTAAGTCGGAATTTACGGATCTTACAACTGCATTGATGTTACTTCCAGAAACTGTTACCAAGGTATCGTCTGCGAAAATATTTAATATAGATGATTTTATAACATGATTAATATCGTTTATATATGATTATAAAAACCAGGGGTCCGATATCTGCTCCCTGCGGCACACCGAACAAGTCGTAGGTTTATATGTTAGAAAGTTACATTCGACAATTTCAAATCTATTTATCAAATATTCAGTAAACCACTGTAGTGCTACTCTTCTGATATCATAATACAGCTTTTCAAGTAGAATAGCTCTATCGATGGTCTCGAAAGCACGACGCGACGCAGATCTACAAACATAGCAATGGTAATACTATCGATATACATTTGCTGTGTCTATTCCGTTAATACAAGTTGTATTACAGTTTCGAAGGTCCTGACCTGAAATCGGATTGACATAAGAAGCTTGAAATTCTCAAATTGCCAAATAGAATAACTAAGTATTTTAAATTTAACAATTTACAATTAAACTAATCGCCTAAACACATGGTCACGCACTTAAATTAAATAAAGAATAAACCTTTTTTAAGCAAAATATATGACCTCAATATGACTTCTTGAATTTATTAGAGTGTAGGAGAAAAGTAAAATCAATACGCCAATAAACAAAAGTACTAAATAAACTAAATAAAGAAGTATAACATATTTTTAATCAATCTTGAGCTTGACCAAAGATCAGTCAGCAGTAGACGATTAATTAAAGTCCAGGTCCAAATTAAGCGATTTATCCAACTTAACTAATGAATGTAAAGATAGTAAAAGAGCAAGTAACTCAACATGTTAACCATCAGAGTTGAAATTCTTTTAAACTAAAACTACCATGAAATAAATAAAGATTAATAAAAAGTTTCACAGTTTTTAAAGTTATAATCTGACAATATTGTTTTGACAGCTAATCTGTCATTATCAAAAATAACATAAATATAAGCAAACATGTTGCTAAGGTAAATACAAAAATAGGTAACTAGATAAAAAGATTTAAAATAATCAGAATTAAATATCTAACACTTCCAGTAACGGCGAATTACTGAGCTTAATCTGTTCATGCATTAAATGTACCTTGAGTTTGTGTTTGTATATCTCAAAAGCTTCTAAAATGTCTAATTTGCGTTTGTTATTACAAAAATATACGAATTTAATATTATCTTGAGGAGTCTTTGTGCGATTTTGTTCTAAAAGGTATTTGGCATAATTATATTTATAATAAACATGATTGATACTTTAGTTAAACAAAAAGATTATAGGTTAGCTTTACAAAAAAATATATCCCATTGACAATCAAACAGAAGACACAAATTACATAATGTTATAATATTTGACATGTATTCAAAAGTTTGCACTCCTATTCAAAGAGATGTTAGATGGGTTGCCTAACCTCACTGTGAATATTTTTAGTTGGTAAAATTTTCTTTTGAGAAACTATAAAAACGATTTATTTTAATAAATATACACTCTAGAACACAATAGATAGAAAAAGGTTGCTTTTTCTTACAATCTTGGGAAATTTTCATTGTCAGCTAAAAATGGGTTATCGTTACCTACTTGTGCAAGAAAATATGAATTTGAAGCGGGTCTAAGTACTTGGTAAAATAAATACGTCAAGATTGGTTTTAGTATGGGTCAATCCATCTGAAGTGGTCCAGAAAATAATAAATTGTGTTATCACCCCTAAGTTTGAAACCACTGTTATTTTATTTTCATTCCTTTTGATTAAAATATGGCAGCCATATTTGTTTCGTGGTGCCCGACGTTTTTTGCGTTTTTTGATGTAAACGTAATTCTTGATATCTCAAGAATGGTTGGTCCTAAAGGCCAGTGGTAAAAACCATTGTACTGTTTACATGTCGGACTACTTTTTTTATTTGAGGCATCATTTTCGTAGGATGCTTATTTGTTGGTGTAATTTAACCCCGAAGTTTAATAACGTTTTTGCAAAATTTCCACTTTTTAGGGGGCCATATCTCCAGATATAGGGCTGATTTTTCTGTTAATGGCACACAGTTAGGGGTAGTTTATGTATAAAATATTTCAAATCTAAAACTTTACTATTTTGGTATTTATGGGCTTTTGAAGTTCTCGTTTTTTCTATTCTATTTTCTATTTTCTCCGATGGGCACGGATGGATTTTTTTTATATTACGTGAGAATGAAGTACTATATGATGGCAAACCGTGGTAAAAATCTCTGAGAGCAGAGTTATGCTCAGTTAAAAACTGTAAATAAATTTTGTAAATAACCATAAAACTCGGTCATTATTAAACCATGTATTTTCAATATACAGGGTCGCTGAGATGTATGGAAACGGTCGATTATCCTCTAAAGTAAGATAGCTAGCAAAAAATGTTAAAGCTAGTAAAAATGTTAAACAAATTAAGTATACAGGATTAGTCAAAAAGTCATGACGAAACAAAGTTGCTTTTTTTAATGGAACACCGTGTATATTATTCCACATTTCAAAGTATCTCAAAATTCTAAATAAAATTGTATAGCACATCAAAATACCGAAACTTAACCGTTTTCGAGATATCGAACTTTGAATATCATTTTTTACTACCTTCAAACTTATTAAAGAAAAAGCCCGAAATGATGGATATTTATTATGAAAATTACACAAGGTGGGGGATATGGTGATATGGATTCATATCCATATCAATGAATGGTAATGAATTCGCTGAACAAAATCTTGTAGTGAATTTAAAAGGGCATTGGTAGGAATATTGGAAATTTCTTGCCTTATCCTTTCTTCCAACTCTTCGATATTTTGCGGCTTATTTTTATAGACTACATTTTTTATTTGACTCCGCAGACAAAAGTCAAGCGGTTTCATATCGGGAGACCCAGCAGGCCATTCAATTGACCCCCTACGTCCAATTACATCTAAATATGCCTGTACCGCAAATGCGCAGGAACCCCATCTTGTTGGAACCATATTTGTTCTGCCGGTAAATTGGGATTGTTATTGTTAGGGAATAATCGTCTAAGCTCTGGAATAATATGCATATCTCGCAAAAGTAATAAATATCGTTCAGCGGTCAAATTTTTATTTATAAAATGGGGTCCTATGACGTGTCCGCCAATAATACCACACCAAACATTTACCTTCTGTGATCGTTGGGTGTGAACTTCCTCCATCCAATGTAGATTTTTGTCTGACCAATACCTACAGTTGTGTCGGTTTACATGCCCGTTTAAACAAAATGTATCTTCGTCAGAAAATAATATGTGGGTGACAAAGTTGGCATTTTGATTTAATTTATCCATAATAACTTCGCAGAACTCGATTCTACGATCAAAATCGTCTTCACTTAGTTCTTGTAACAAATGCACTTTAAATGGACGGAATTTTTCCCGTTTGCAAATTTTTTGAATGGAATATCGAGTCATGTTATGATTTAAAGCCCTCTGTCGTGTCGAATTTATTGGATTTTCCACCACATCTAACATGACATTCAAAAAATTTTTTGACGCTTACTGGTCTTCCACTAGCATCATATTGTTCATATAAGTATATTTGTTTAATTAGAAGTATTATAATACCATAAAGATTTAAAGATCACCTCTTCCAACTGTAGCCAACATCTTAACAGATTAAACTGAAAGCCTCCGTAGAACGAACTGTAATGATACACGGTTTACATGTGCGTAATTTATTACATACAGTAAAAGACGGGCGTACTAAAACTCAAAAAAATAAATTTAGTTATTAAAGACTGTACACGATAAAACCCGGGCAGATGAAAATACTTATAAAATTTAAACTAGGAGTATATTTTAGGAGTTAATTATTATTTTTATCTACGACTAATACATAACGTAGGTATTATACTTGCGGTTTTTGCAGTATAATGCCATATATTATTCGCTTAGGGATTAATGAGGAGGGATTAATAGTTGTTAATCCCGCTTGCAGTCCAATCACAGTTTCTCAAATTAAACAATACCATGGAAACAAAATACAAAAACTCAAAAGTGTCAGTTGGTGTCAGTGTCAAACGCGTACTGTGTATTGAGATGGATGAAAATGAAGAGTATTTTACCTGTACACCACCAGAAATTGCACAACTGGCTGCAACAACAACATCTACCTTGATACCGGAAACATCGAAATCAGTTTATAATAAAACGTACGCGATCTTCAACGAATGGCGTCTTCGAAAAAACGCAAACTCATTTTCCGAAAATGTTCTACTAGCCTATTTCGCTGAATTAAGTGCAAAATACAAACCATCTTCATTATGGTCATTCTATTCAATAATTAAATCTATGTTGAGAATAAACCATGACGTTGATATTGAAAAATATGGCAAACTACGAGCGTTTTTAAAAAGAAAATCTGAAGGATTTCTACCAAAGAAGTCTTCCACTCTGACCCCAGAACAAATTAGGAAATTTATTGACAAAGCTCCTGATGAAGTTTTTCTTTTACATAAGGTAAATGTACATAATATTTAATCTGATCTATTCAAAAACTCATATTCTTATTTGCTTCAGGTTATATTAATTGTTGGAATTATGGGCGCATGCCGCTCAATCGAGCTTTATGAAATGAATATAGAAGATGTGAAGGATCTCCAAACACACTTATTAATAACAATACCCAAGACTAAAACCAAAATTGTACGATCATTCACCATAAACAGTACGTTTTACAACATTGTAAAGAAGTACATCGATCTCCGTCCGTCACATGTAAAAATCAATTCATTCTTTCTAAATTATCAAAAATCCAAATGTACAATACAACGTGTAGGAAAAAACAAATTTGCAGACATTGGTAGACAAATTGCCAAATATTTAAACTTGCCAAATCCTGAAAGTTATACCGGCCATTGTTATCGCAGATCATCTGCCACTCTGTACATTGATGGAGGAGGCGATATAACTGGATTAAAGCGTCATGGGGGCTGGCGATCTACACAGGTAGCTGAAGGATACATTGATCACTCTATGAGAAACAAGACAACTACAGCAGATACTATTGCTAAACAGATAAATAGTAATGAAGCATCTTCTTCCTTTACAGCAACCGAAATTCCAAATATTTGTATTGAAAACTCTTCCAAAGTTATTGATAGCAGTTCACGAGCAATTCAGTTCATTAATTGTACAATTACTAATGTTAATTTTATTGGCAAATAAAGTTGTTCATTAAAAATTTAAAATTAATAATTTAGTCGTAGATAAAGTAGAGTATACTACTCGCAATAATGGCTACTATTCCCTTGGAATGTTACTCCCTCGCCGCTGACGCGGCTCGGGTCGTAAATATTCCGCGGGAATAGTAGCTATCATTATTGACTCGTGGTATAATCTACTATTATTTCTTACAGATATACTATAGCTACACAATTTTAAGCGGTCGTTCTAATTCTAGTGATTTTTTTATATAAAATTCACGGACCTTACGTTTGACCCCACTCATTAGTTTTTGTACAGTCTCTCCTGTGATCAATTGGGACGTCTTAATCCATTCTATTTGGAATTTGGCAAAGTTTTCTGCTTCCTTTCTGGTTCCCTTAAACTTTTGTTTTACCAAGGCGCAACATGTTTCAACTGGACGCAGTTCGGGATAATTGGGTGGATTACAGTCGCGCAGAACAACTATTACCTCATTTTTGTCGTACCATTCCATAACTGGTTTAGAATAATGACAGGATGCCAGATCCGGCCAAAAGACTGAAGATTCACTGTGGCTCTTTAAAAATGACAATAAGTGTTGTTGGAGGCATTTTTTAAGGTAAATTTCCGAATTGATCGTGCCTGTGCAAACAAAACTGGAGCTCTTTCTACCACATGTGCAAATGGCTTGCCAGACCAAATATTTTTTAGGGAACTTTGATATCATTGTTTTTCTAAACTGTTGTGGAACGCTTTCCTTAACCTTTCCCGTCTAATACTCCATTCCAGGTAAATGTTTGAAATCCGCTAGCACATACGTTTCATCGTCCATCACTATACAATTGTGTTTCGTTAAGATTTGATTGTAACGCTTTCGTGCACGGGCCTTCGCAGTGACATTTTGTGTTTCATTGCGATTCGGAGCTACCTGAACTTTAAAAACCTTCAAGCCAGCTCGTTTTTTCACTGCTTGTACATATGAAACTGACATATGCATCTTATTTGCGACAGCTTGTACTGAAATGTTTGGGTTTCTTTTAAAAATCGCTAACACCTTCTTGTCAGTGTTTGGATACATTGGCCCACGATTAGTACCACTTCCCGGTTTTCTTTTAATGGTTAACTGCTCACGATAATGTTTCAACATGTCGGCAACAGTTGACTTGGGAATTCTTAACAATTTTGATATTGTTCTCGAGGATAAACTAGGATTTCCCACGTACACAATTATTTTTCGAACTTGCTCTTCACTCGATGACATTTTGCTTAATTGAATGTCACGATTGATCAATTGTTTATAAAATTAAAGCCTACTATCATTTCAAAGCCTACCACAAGTTAGAATGAATTTCATTTTTGATTCATTTTAAACAATTTTGTAATTAAATACCCCTGGCCGGATTTTATCGTGTACAGTCTTTATTCCAGACGTATGCACTTTTTTGCTTTCTCTTCGTTAAGATATTGAGTTATTGCATTCCCTTCATATTTATGGTTATTTGGGAATTTTTCTCGAAAAGCCCCAAATAAAGTTACCGCAATTCTAATAATAAAAGGTTTTAAACAATTTTATTTAAAACGCAAATCTTTATGGTATTTTAATACCATAATTCTTCTTAATTCCAGGAGTGTGTTTTTGCTGTTCTAAAATACTTCTTATTTTTTTAAAATTAGAATTTCTGTAGACATTATGATGCTAATAAGTAATAATATTTATTTCGTTAGATAATCTACACAATGGAATGATCTTATATTTACTGTAATTCCAGCAAATGTAAACACGCTCATCAATCCTACTGACAGTGGGGCTAATAGCTGGGCTGATAATGAGTTGGGCCTTTCAGATTTAGTGAATTAGTACATGTAAACTGTCATATAATTTACATGGATTCATAGGAAAATCGACCAGGGAAGAAAATACAAGGAAAAAGCACATATAAATATGTATTCTATTAATTGCTTTAGTTATAACTGCAAGAACTTTTACGAATGGCATATGATTATATTATAGTAATAATCTAATAATTATCACTCAAAACAATGTTAGCATTAGAATAAAACAAATTTACTCATCGATACTGATGGAGATGGTAATGTATTGAAAATACATGGTTTAATAATGACCGAGTTTTATGGTTATTTACAAAACTTATTTACAGTTTTCAAATGAGCATAACTCTGTTCTCAGGCTAATATCAAAGTTGAGATTTTTACCACAGTTTTCCATCATAAAGAACTTCATTCTCACGTAATATAAAAAAATCCATCCATGCCTATCGGAGATATTTAGGCCAAAGTTGACCAAAAATAGAAAAAGCGAGAACTTCAAAAGCCCATAAATACCAAAATAGTAAAGTTTTAGATTTGAAATATTTTATACATAAACTACCCCTAACTGTGTACCATTAACAAAAAAATCAGCCCTAAGACTTCACCTTTATCTGGAAATATGACCCCCTAAAAGTGGAAATTTTGCAAAATCGTTATTAAACTTCGGGGTTAAATTACACTCATAAATAAGCAATCCTACGAAAATTATGTTTAAACTGGAAAATGTAGTGCGACATCTAAACAGTACAATGGTTTTTACCGTAGGTCTGTAGGTTCAACCGTTCTTGAGATATCAAGTATCACGTTTACATCAAAAAACGCGAAAAACGTCGTGCACCACGAAACAAATATGGCTGCCATATTTTAATCAAAAGGAATAAAAATAAAATAACAATGGTTTTGAATTGCCAATACTTAGGAGTGAAAACATGAAAAAATTATGGTTTTCTGAAATGGAGCGACCAGTGCTGGACCACTTCATATGGATTGACCAGTATGTATTAGTATGGTAAGATTTTATTTTCTGTTCCGAGCTTCGACTTCCGTCCAAGGAACCAATGCATCTGTTTTAGTTTCAGGTTGATCTGAGTTTTCTTCGCTGATATGTGTGGTTTCTAAGTTTGTTTTTTTTTCAGAGTGAGCCCTAAGTATTTTACTTGGTTGGAAATCGATAATTAATTCCCCTTTAGTGATACGGGTGGACAATCTGTGCGTTTGTTTGTAAAGGTGATTTGGGCTAATTTGGATTGGTTGACTTGCACTCGCCAGGACTGGAGCCAGTCTTGTAGTTGATTGAGGTGTGTTTGTAATTTTTCGGTGATAAGTTGAGGATCTTTATTTTAGGTAAATTTAATGATTAATTTAACAGAGCAGTTTTCTTTAATCTTTATGGCAATATTTGTAACTAACAAGATTTTCTCTTTGTTATAGCTAATGCATTCTGCTTGCTTCGAAGGTCAGAAATTAAATAAAATAAATGTTGGATGAACATATACCTATGCCTGGGATGAAGAAAATTGCTAAATTTTAATTTAAATGCATGACTTGTATAACTAACAGTATCAACTTGATATTCAACCATTAAATAAAAACAACAAAATCTTCAGTGTAAGTTTCAAACATCTATGATCAGAAGAAAATAGAAATAAATAGAAATTTCAAAACAACCATAAGAAATAAACAAATTAATATGGAAACATATTTAATAATAACGCTTTAGTGTCGTAACTTTTTTGTAAATAAATCCTGAATCGTATACCTATTTAGATTAATAAAAAACTAATTGTTGAAAGGCCGCAATTAATTTTATTTTTACACACAATTCTATTTTACCTGCAACTATCTACCTAACAAATTTTCAGTTTTTAGCAAACAAAAAAGTTTAATTGACACAATAGTTTAATAGTAAGGAATACGTATCTGCTCGTTATTACCATGACGAAACACAGGCACACTTTGGCAAACTGTTCGTGCGTGTGTACGATATACGAAACTGGCTGAAAAAGATCAAAGTGCCGACAGCCATGTGAATCTGCTGATTAATCCTCATACTATACATCATGAAAAATCATTGTCATCATTTAGTTTTCTGATTCACTCTATATGTATGTACTATTGTAAAAGCCAGTATATTTAAAAAAAAATTTGTTTATTTACTCTGCGTATGCGCACAAAATATTTTAAAGCGAATGTACTACTAGTATTTCTGAGTCTCGACTATTATTTTATTCATGGGACACCAAACTTTTTAAAGTCTCAGGAATTCCCGGAAATCCCGAATAGTAATCTTAACTGGCTACCTAACACAACAATCTAATCGTTTTAAAATCGCTTTAAATAATCCTTTAAGCACTTAAGCACATACGTATTGTCATATTTCACTTACGAAAAAAGGAATTCACCCACTCTATAATTTTAAATAAGCTAATTTATGAAATTTCAAGGCGACACGTTAGATTGGTTCCATAACCTCAATTTCAAAATTATAATCTGAGTGATTGGTCTTTATTATAAAGTTAAATATGATTAATTATAATTAACATGTCCGGTAGTACACTATAGTCAGATAAAGCTTATCTGAAAAAACTGATTTTTCCATAGAATATAATTAATTTTCTTTTTCCATTAAAGATGTGGTAGATGATTATCTAATTTTTCAATTTAAATAAAGTTTAGGTCAAATTTAATGTAAGATTTAACTTAAAAGAGATAAGGTCTATCTGTAATGGGGAGGTATACATGTATTCAGTACCTTACCGTGGCAATTAATCGAAAAAAAAGTGTCTTCATGTTAACAACTTTCCTCAGTTGTAATACATTTCTTATGCTTCAAAATGTTACAGTTTTTGATTAAATTATTTTGGTGGAGGATTGTAAAGCTGCTTCGGTACGGTACCATAGTATTTTTTAATATATAATAATTGAAATACTGTAATTAACTTGAATTTTCATGTTGATGTCTAAAATTATGCAAATAATGTTATTAGGATATAATGTTTAAATTTGTGAAGATAGGAACCTGTAAAAAGTAATATTTAAGTAATTAAGTTAATATATAGTTGTTTGAAAATTAGGTTCCATCGCAATTCAAAGAAGGTCTTATTTTGTAATGAAAGTGCAATATACCATTAGATTGGGGATTTTTTATCTATAAGATTATCTAGCTTTTAGTGTTACAAACAAAAAATTTACAAACAATAATTTGGTTATGTTAAGTTGACTTATCATAGTTTCGTTTGTTTCATGCAAAAATTGTATCACATTCAATTGTTTCGACAAAATGATATAATAGCACGGCCATTTTTATAACAAATTTTGTTTTAATTTGATTTTTTAAGACGGGCACATATGTTGTAGAGCTTAATTAAATTTAAAGTTATGTTGGTTAAGTTAGCAACCTTGTGGCGGTAAATATCTAAAAAGAAATTAAAATATAAATGTGTTTTTAATAGTAGTTATAATTTTAGTAATTAAGAAATATGCGGATATCAAAAGTATTAATCTCCAAATAAAGAATACTGAACTCTTCTGGGATTAACATAAAAAATTAATGGTAGGATTAAAAAAATTGAATTTAGTAATCAAACTTTTTTTATATAATTGCATTTAAATATTGAGAGATAAATTCATAATTGAGGAGCGTTTCTATCTTTTTTACTTCACAAAAAGACACAAAACTAGTTTTCCTGGTATCTAGTTTCGATTTACATTTTGTTTCGTTATTTGTTACTTTGGTATTTGTTGAATTAAAAAAATAAAGTTGTGTTTTTATTTTGAAAATTACTTTGTGTATCTTTTTTTATATTACTGTATCCCTAAATATAAGAATTTAGTAATCTATTGAAGCGACCCGCATGAGAAAGTCTCAATTTGTGGAGAGTTAGACTTTTTACAACAATGTAATTAGCCGGGGCATTTATTGCAATTAAAAGTAATCAAGTAGTGAGTTGTGTATTTCAACTGTGTTATGATAGCATTTGTGTCTGATAGCGTATATCTATATGTAGATGTACCCATAAGTAAAATATTATAAGAGTATGTATACGTATAAGATTGCGTGATTGCAGGTTTTTAAATTGAAATTATTACAATTCTTACCCCTTGTGCTAATACTGGTTTAATTATATTGGAATCTAATTAAATATGGTAACTATTCTTATTTAAAGAATGTTGCCATATTTCCGATAAACTGAAAGAGCATTCCTAAAATATTTTAAGTGCAAATTTGTTCCTACCCTTACTGAACATATTTTTAAAAGCAAAAAGTATTTGTCTATTATTATTCCATAACAATTTACAGCCCCCATGTTGTGGTACTCCTAAAGATCAGAATTTGTAATTTTGCATTTAATCAAAAGCGTTTGCAGTTATAAATTGTAAATTACAGAACTCTAATTATAACCAAAAACAAACTGTTTAAACTTTTAACAACCCTGCTTTTATCGTCGTAATTAACCATTTGCCACATTCTGTATTCCCAGTTTTCCACATTGCATGGAAATAGATTTATTTGGCTCAATGTATTTAGTAGCTCGATTGAAAAACTTTTATCGCTTTTAACCACGTCACAAATAAAATTTAATAAAACCTAGTGGTGCCGTCGGTCAATCAATAGGGAACAAATTGGTTTTAGTTCCGTATATAGACAACTTAGTAATTGAATAAAACCCTGAAACATGAAACTGTGTCGATCTTGTATAACCTACAGAAACACAAAGGCTATTTTTATATAGATAACTACCTAACCTACCAAAATATAACTGTGCTGGAAGTATCAGCTTGATCTAAATAACACTGCTTTAGTTTCTGCCGGCTAACCCCCATAAGTTGGAGAGGGGCGGGGTAATACAAGATAAAAAAAACAAGCGCCACTTCGTTTAAAAACAATGCTTATTACTAAAGCTTCAAGCTTATCAGACAAAAGAAGAAATAGATATTTTACTAAAATATGGGCAACTTCCACAATTTTGGCCGTACAGTGCATATACTATATACTTTCAATTGACGAGCTGGAAAGCAATACTCGAGATCTCGTGTTAACTAGTTCTTAAAATTAACATGCATGAATAAATTGTATACACGTTTAATAAATATATATAAACATAAATAGAATGACACAGAATACATACAATTTTAGACAAACATCACACCATTCGAAGACCCACGGCTGTTTTAGTATAATTTAAAGCATTGCTTAGGGGTTTTCGCTTCACCCTTCGATATTTTGTTGTTTTGTTACGACCCGGTACATATATAGATGCAGGTACGGACCCAAAGGGAAGGACCTTCTAATTAAACCCACGGTCAGAGGGGCAGGAACAGGAATAAAAGACAACGAGCAACAAAACCCAAAAGAAAATACCTATAAAGAAATCACCCTGTATATTGTATTAATTTTAAATATTTAAACAGAATTTTTACCATTCGATAAACTGAAAGGTCTTTTATTACAAATTCCTTCAAAGCAACTGATAGGGAAAAGGTTACCTAAAATAGAAAAAGACTATCAGATTTTAGCACATTGAAAAAGAATGAAAAGAATTTACCTAAATGGTTAGTACCAGAACGTAATCCGTCTAATTTGAAGATTGATCGCATATAAATAATCAAGCGATCATTCTGTTGAATGCGAGATTTTTTCCGCTGAAGCGCATTATATCCAAAACCAATTTCCTAATATATCTCGCACATTCAACTTCTAATGCAAGACAGCCATTTTGTTACCTCAACTACTATTGAGAAGGAGCTTAACCGCGCAGGAGCGATTTTACGATAAACAGAGGGAATGGGAAAACCAGTGACAACCAAACGGACGGAGAAGCGTGGTTTTAAACAGTGACCATCAAACAAACAATGGGTTGTGAATTTCAACGTTATACTTGTTATTCCTTATAATGAACGAATAAAAAAAGATAGTCGGTAGCAAATCCGCAAACGAACTTTGACACTAAAACTTTGATGCTATCCAAAAGAAAATTCTTAATATCTAGTCATTATTCGCTTATTAAAATTTTCTGTCTTCTTTGAAATGTTAATTACAAATTTTCTTTTAGAAATTCGTTTTTTGGTTAGAAATGAATCAAAATATAAGCAAAGGCAAGTTTTCTAGTACCAGTAAATATTAACAACTACCGACATAAAAGGAAACATCTGAGATTTAGCTTTAAAAGATTCGGTGAGTTTGAATTCAGGGAAGCTATATGGTCTGCTGTAAGTTAATTTTAATGTAAGTTATAAGTAATTCTCTTTCATTTTGTGTATCGTCGGTATTAAGGAAAGTTTGTCTGAAAGTCGGGAATTTCAAATAGATACTTGCTACGTGTCTATACAATATTCATTTGCATCAGTGCAGTATCAATAGATATAATCTTTGCAAGTTTAACACTGTTTACTTTTCTGAAATTACGTAATCTAGTTGTTGAACTCACTTAATATTGGAAATAAGATAACTGTCTTTACAACTTTAGTATCTTATTATTCCTAAAGTATTAAAACAGCTCTTTATAATTGTTGATTTGACGTATGCCAGCTCTTTATAAATCTTTCATGAATTCTTATTGTTCTTGTTATTGAAATCATTTTGAGTTGATAGGATTTTTACTTACAGTTACATCTGAAAGAAACAAAATGTATTACTATAGTAAAATTATGAAACATTACATATCTCAGTGACCATAGTATAACAATACAAAATTAGTCTTGACGATGATTATTTAAGAAATTAATATCTGTCTTGAAATGCAGTTACATGGTTGACAATAATCATAATATCAAAATAATGACCAAAGACAACCTATTTTTGAATTGAAAGATAAACAATAGTAGAATATAAAAAATAATTGCAATCAACAACAATGTTGAGTTACCAAGAGGAAACTTATACACATGAGGAGATACAAATTTATTTTTTCTTATAAAGAAATGATTAAAAAGCAAAAAAATAGTTATCAACAGTACAAAGGCGTATATTTATTTCTACTATAAGAAAAGAAATTTTAAACAAAGAAAAATAAAACTTAACTGTAGGCAAGAGGGCAGTAAAGGTAACGTTCAATTCAGTTATACCCGACGAACCCAGACACGAGAAAACAGGAAGTATCGTAAAAAAGTAATTTAATTATGTGCCATTTACCTCAACGTTTCAGTTTCGGCTAAGCATCCAATCCTGAGGGGAGTTCTAAAGTCCAGAAGCAGTAGGCAGATTCCTGCGTGGTAATTTTCCAGAGAAACGGCTGAAAAAGGGAAAACATAAGTGAATCAAAGTACTAGGTTTGTGGCAAATATAAAACGTGTTAGTAAAAGCATAGCTAGTGCCCTTTTGAAGGAAGAGAAAAACTTAATCCATTAAGGCTAAAATAATGAACTAACCATAATTCCTTACTTAGGTTTGTTTATAAAACTGCAAGCTATAAGCCTCATAACTTAAACTTAATAAAATTATAATTTGTCAAATATTAAAAAATAAATCAAAACTTACTTGATCGAGTCATCACAATTGTGCTATTTACATTTTGAGGTTATGTTAGGAACCAAACGTCAAAATTGACATTTCGAAGTGATCAAAGATTCTCTATGAGCTGTCCTTTAGAAAACTTGTTTTCTAAAGGACAATTTTTTCTATTTGCGTTATTTAAGTAATAATAAGTAGTAAGTAGTAATAAGTCCTCGTGATCGGTTTATCAATTTTTAATTAAGTTTTAGTATCTTACTTTTATAGTATACATAACATAGGTGCCACAAACTTTCCAATACTATAACCCCCTAAATTTGTCATTTACTAGTTGGATCTGTATTTTGTGGCAAAGTGGATTTGAAATCGATAGTTTCAACATTTCAAAAGTTAACAGGGGAACAAGCACACACACAAGTATCACGTGGCTTTTATTTGGTGCATTTGCGGTAGAGTTAGCGTTTGTTGCTTTTAATGTTGCTACCAACATATCACAGGTTGGACATGTGTCGGTTAGAGGTGGTTTGAAGGTGAGTTTAGGAAATCATTCGTTGAACCTATAAGAAATACCATCGCCAGGATGCATTTACTGAGAAACTTTATGAAAGTTATTAAAATTGAGATCAGGACTCAAATTACTGTCTGTTACTTTCGATTTCAACGGACTATAGTAGTCCGCTTCTGAATATTTCGTACGTGTCTTCTTGTTTTCCCGTTTTTTTCATACTGCAACGGTAATTACTTTATTGCATTATATCTACCTGTACTAATGACTACATATGGAGACAAAGCTTCTGTGTCGAAGCACTAGGAAATTAAAGTAGTCACATTGAGTTTTAATTAAATAGAACTATATGCTCTCAAGCTTTGTTTGAATGTGAAATAGCCATTAAACTTCACAGAAAGTTATATTTCTCTACTGCAAAATTGCATGATGTACATTTACATTGATTAGTAAGGTCCAAGTGTACCCAAAAACGTGTGTTATTTGTTTCATAAATAATATAATAATGTGATAACTTTGGTTTTAAGTTAATAGTCTGGGAATGTTAAAAACTTGCTTACCTAGGGTAAACCGGGTAATTGTTGGCACTCTACTAATCATTGGCACTTGCTCTAAATTTTATTTAATTTATGGATATTGGATATAAATTCTTGATATTATAGTTAAAACTTGAAATCTGGCAACATTGCTGCAATCGTTAAATCTACAACCCTAACAAGAGCTTTTAAGATGGCTGCGTATTTGCAAAATAGATTGCACGAGTTACCTTGCTAAGCAATATTTTATGTGTAAATGCAAATTAGTGACTAAACAAGGCAGAAGATTCTGTATTTGTGTGGCATTCTTTCATCACTGTAAGTACTTTGTTACATTAGGGATGCTTATTAAAACCTATTTCATGCATGAAATCGCGTTTTAACAAAGTAAGGTTATAAAATATAAGGGTGCCAATGTTTGGAACAATAATGTATAAACTTTTAATTATTGGCACTGGTGCCAATCCTATTTATCTGTAGTGATAAGATATGACCAATTATCGGCACTAGTACCAAACCCAGCAATCTCCCGCAGTAAAATAAGACCAATTGGTTGCAAGGATTTGGGAATTTAGACACCTTAGGTTCTATCACTTGAAACGACCACAATCACGGATCTACCTACTGGTATTTATACGGAGGGCATAATTATAACGATTTTTGTAATGAATTTCTTATTAGCACCATATGATGATGTATAACTGTACGCGCTTAAATCAGCCGTGGTTGTTTATGTATAATGTAACGGTATATTATTATTGAGTATGGAATCTTTCTATATTAGGACAAAACAGGTACTTTATACTAGAGATGCATATAAACTTTTGTGTACAATCCAGTCACAAAGTTCATATTATGTTTAGCTATGTTTGTTGTGTTGGCCAGCGAGTCATAGGCAATTATTTATTTCAATCTTTCAATAAATAAATTCGTATTATATCAATTTTATTATAGACAGCAGTGCCCCTGTATAATGCAAAGAAAGGTATGTGGTTACAAAGTGCGAGTTTTATAATTTGTTCTATTTTGACAGATACCCAAAGTAAAGAAAAATAGTAAATATACCAAGCCCTATTCAGAAGAAACCCTTCAGAAGGCATTGGAAAAAGTTCAATTGGGAGTTCCGAAGAAAACAGTTTCAAAAAAATATGGAATCCCCAGATCTACTTTACAATTCAAACTAGGACCACAATTTACAAAACCAGAAATTGGAAGAGATACATACCTAACTAAATCAGAAGAAGAAAAGCTTATTTCATAGATTTTAGAGAGTCATCGTAAGGGTTTTCCAAGAAGAAAGATTGACATACAGGTGTCAGTGAAATCTTTCTTAGATCAAGACGGACGTGAAAACCCATTCAGCAATAATATGCCTGGTGACCATTGGTACAAGCTCTTTCTTAAACGACATCCAGTGCTAACTGAGCGAGCTCCAGAATCGGTAACATCAGCTTTGGCTAACGTTGCAGTACGAGACATTAAAGGGTGGTTTATTGAAATAGAAAACTATTTGAAGGAAAAGGGATATTTTTCCATTTTAGAAAATCCTTCGAGCGTGCTTAACGGGGACGAAACTTGTTTTCAGTTTTGTCCCTAACTTGGAAAAGTTATAGCTCCTAAAGGAACGCGGAATGTATATGAAGTGGATTGTGGAGAAGCGAAGCAAAACCTCACAGTTATGTTTACATTTGATGCGTCTGGAGAGACAACTCCTCCCATGATTACATATCCAAATAAGAGACTATCGAAGGTTATTGCTAACAGCGTTCCAGATGACTGAGGCATTGGTTTAAGTGACAACGGGTGGATGAACGCGGATGTATTTTTAGATTATATTAAAAATGTTTTTGCTCTCCATCTCATAAGACGAAGTACAGTTTCCTGTAATTCTTTTGTAGATGGACATAAAAGTCACATGGCGTATCAACTTAGTCAATTATGTTCGAATCTCCAAATTTTAGTTTTGGCTTATATCTCAACTCTACTAGAATTTTGCAACCCGCCGATGTAGGAAGTTTTCGTCCGTTGAAGGGCTTATGGAAGAAAGGCGTTCTTGAATGGCGTGGAGATAATCCATTCTGTAAATTTGGTAAAGAACACTTTGCCCCTATTTTGGCCAACGCAGTGAATTCTTTACAGGCTCGAGTTATTAAAAATGGTTTCAAGGCATCAGGGATACATCTTGGGATCCTACTGCAATTGATTTCACTAAGTGTTTGGGAAAATCAACTAATAAAAACAATACAACTTGTGAGGAGCTTCAGATGTGTGAAAAGAAGAATACCAATAGTAAACCATTACATTTAGAAGACTTTTCGATGATAGTAGGTATCCGTAAATTACAGCAACTGAAAACCGACAACAATACTGATTGCCTTGGCAAAAATTTTGAATATTTAAAAACTGTGTATGAAAGACTGGTAACGGAAAGGTATCAAGACAAAGACAACGGCTTCTTGGAAAGCTTTTTCGTACAAGTGGAAGATGTATTATATTCTGACAGCTTTTTTACTGAACATGATATTACAGAAATGCCAATTATATTAATGGACAGCAGGGAAGATCTTAATACGAAATCTCTACAAGCAGCTGTATTGCAAACTACTGTTCAAGAACCGCACCAAAGAGATACTTGGGCAAGTGCTGCGAAGGAAACAAAGGAAGAAGAAAATTCTAAAGTAGTTCGAGAAACACTTACGCAAAATGAAAATACGTATAGTCAAAATACTGCAACTGAAAGTACAACATATACAGATTCAGTAAAAGATATTCAAGAACTACCTGAAGAAACTTGCGACAATTTTAATGAAAATGTAGAACTCAAAGAATTACAGGAGATCTTAGGAGTAAGAAATGCTTTTGAGATAAATCAAGGAACCCCTAAAAAGATAAAAGAAGTAGTAAAGATAGAAGATTGTTTAGTTAATCCGAAAACTCCACAGAGAAAGCCAAAAGAGAAACCGAAAGAGCATCCTTTGTAATAACGTCGTCTGCATATAAAAAAATGATAGAAGAGAAAGAAAATATTAAAGAAGAAAAAGAAAAAAAGAAAGAAGAAGCAAAATAGAAAAGACTTCTTAAAAGACCTCAATAAAGAAAGATACTATTAAACGGGTAGGACTAACAAAAGAAAGAGTTACTAATGCAAGTGTTACAATAAATTCAGAAGTCTTGCAGCAAGTTACCCTGAAAAGCCAAATAATACGTCCTGGGATAAAGGTAGCTAGAGAAAGCTATCCAGTAAATGATAATAAGCAAACTCATGTAAGACAGGTGTTTAAAGAATTTGTCCAACATACTCCTAATGGTTTGTTTACAGAAACTAATATATTGATACCTCATACATTTACCAGTGACTGCACTACTGATCAGAGTCAAATAGAAAGTTTATTGGAAGAAGATACAATTGGCAATAATTTACAGAAATAAAAAGACAACAATCTAACCGTGAGTGATGGGTTATGTTTTATGTGTGCGAATAAAATCTATAACATCAACTGCGGTATAAAATGTCCGAAATGCATTCGTACCTACCACATCTACTGTTTAAACAAAGGAGGTGAATTAAAAGAAAATTATTTGTAAAAAACATGCCAGAAAAAGTTGTAGATAATGTGTAAAGGTAACATAAATATTATTCTTGTTGTGAATAGGATTAGCTCTGTGATTAATCTGCACTATTGTGTTTTTTACAATAAAAGTTTACTTTTTATTTATTTTTATATTTTTCTCACGTACATTTTGATGTATTTTACACTGAATACTGAATGAAACATATTTTGTATCTTCCTTTTGTATGCCAATGAACGGGTAATAAAGTGCCAATTATGAGAAAAATAGTGCCAATCATTGGAAATCAAGGGGTTTGTGCCATTATTGATTGTAAAATCTAAATAACTAATTCTTATAAGGTATTAGTCCACTTATATCCTAAAATATTTCCTATATTACGCTTTTAACCTCAAAATTGACGTAAACAAGCACCACAGATTTTTTACTAAACCCAAAAACGTTACCATCTCCTTAAAGTGCCAATGATTGGGTGTTTTACCCTAACTTGTTTTGTAAAAAAAAATTTTATTTAAATTATTTCACATGTTATACGTGAAAAGTTAATTTTAGAAAAACTGTACATTCAAAATTAACCAAAATAATACCACTTATATTTCATAGTATTTGAACTATTTTCCCAGAATTTTAAGAAAATCGTATGTCTAGCGACTAAATTATTTCCAAAAAACCTGCTTTTTGCAAAAAAAACTGCTTTTTTTTGGCAAAAATGAGGTAATCGTTTAGTCAAGAGCAACATTTTAATGTGTTCTAATAGAGTAAATTCAAAATTTTGATACAAGCCCTAACCACTATATGTTCGGTCAATAAGTTTTTTTTATAAATATTGTTATTACTGTATGACAATAAAACTGATTTATACTAACTTTACATTTGTTCGTTTTTTTTTATTTTCGGGATCAATGCCCATTTAGCCACAATAACTTAAAATCAAAGATAACAAGTCAATAAACAGCCTAAGGAATAGACAAGGATAACTTTTCGCGCCAAGGGGTCTTTCAAGGCGACTTTAGTAACAAACAATGTAGACCACGGATCAAGGATACCATAATAAAGGCGTAAAAACAAAGGAATCGCTAATCCAAACATTTATACTCTCATTCCAACAGTTGCATAGCAAAATACCTACAACTAAAAAGCATAATCTAACGCTTTTACTGTTGCTAAATTTTCAATTTTATACTTTGTATATGTTCTATTACTAAACCATATACGTATATACATATCATGAATACCAAGCAATGGAATTAGATCCGTAGGGAAGACTACTTTTCGATCGGTAAGTTTTTTTATGAACAAGTCAGTTTGAGTTTTATGATTATCACCTCCAAACAAAATATGATTCTGATCACAAACTGGGCAACCGCAAGAGCAAGCTGGGGATTCGATAATCCCAAGTTTATGCAAATGATATGGGAACTTTCCGTGACCAAATCTCATCCGTGTTATAGATGACTGGAAAAAGCGACTGATTTTACGATTTTTATACCAGGGATCAGTTTTCACAGACGGCACTATTAACGCATATTGGGTAGGTCTATTACTGTAACTTTTATGCCACCAATTTTCCCATTCATCTTTAAGAACTTGTCTTCTTACCATAGCAACCGAGTCTGCAAACGTCAGAGAATTCTGACAAACTACTCCATCGCAGATTGCTTATTTTGCCAGGAGGTCAACAGTTTCGTTGGGACCAATATTAGAGTGTCCTTTCACTCAATAAAATGATACTGTTGTGCCCAAAGATTTCAGGTATGAAATTTAATTTTTTATTTTCAGGATAATAGAATCCATTCTACGAATATTACAGGAAGTTCTCAGTGATTCAAGAACACTTTACAAATCCGTCATTATAATGATGTAAGGAGTGTTTCTATTGTTTTTGTCTTTTAACGCTTCATAGATGGCAGTAGCTTCTGCGGAGAAAATTGATGCGTGGACCTTCAACTGAAATTGTTTCAAGTATCCTGACAAAGGGCAAAAGAAAGCACAGACACAACCTTCTCTAGATTTGGATCCATCAGTGTATATAATGTTTGCATTGCCATGATTCTCCAAAATGGAGAGCTGTAATTTTTTGTCATGTACAGGTATACTCAGATATTCTGGAAAGAATATATTGGGTTTACTGATAAAATTTTGAAAATCGATACCAGTAAAGAGGGTATCTTTAGGAGACATATTTGTATTAGCCAACTATATACCTATATATGACAGATATATGATGCCGCTAAAGGAGGAGAATTCTTTTTTTTCCAGTATGTCTTTATTAAATCGAAGATGGCAATTTGACTTAACTTAGACAAAGTGATGACCAGCTCATGGTTTAAGCTTTTCAATAAATATTTGCTTGACAAATAATGACGTCTCAGACTTAGAGGTTCATATGCTTCCACATGTACAGCATCGGAAGGTGACGACCGCATAGCTCCAATACACAGTCTAAGAGCTTTGTTTGTGATGATATCCAACCGTTTTAGATTATGGTTGGAAGCGGAGCCATAAAGGTTGCAACCATAATCCAGTTGTGATCTTATATATGATCTGTATATTTTCAAAATATACGAGGGTATTAAAAAGCTCGAATATCCATGGTTCATTAGTAGAACTTTTTTCCGAATAGGTTCCTTTCAATTTTTTTATTGTCTTCCAAAACTGGGAGATAGGAAGGTCTTTATTAATACCGTTGCAGAATTTCTTCCAGCTTTCGCGTTTTTTTATCTTCAAAAACCGTTTTGAGTATGCGAATTTATTGACAGTTAATAAAATTGTCAATATTTCTATTATTTTTATAGATGAGGAGTGCTTCACGCCTTCTCAGAATCACTTCATTACATTCTGAGTCCCACCACACAGGAGAAGGTTTCCTATTAACTACAAAAGGGCGATTAGTCTGAAAGTTTGCATTAGCAGCCTCCTGAATACTCTTAATAATAAACTCCATTTTAGATTTAGCATCATGGAAAACAGGCAAGTCTTCAAACTTTTTTTTCTAGACTATTTTTGTAATTTATCAAACCTTCATCAGTCAATCTCCATTTTCTTTTACGGTATAAAGTAAACGAGTCTATACAAGTAGGTAAAAATTGGGCGTTCTAAAACACACACAACCACGACCACCACTGACCTTGACCTATCTCTTTCTAACACATGGTGACCTTGAACCTATCTCTGTTACCTAAACGTGGCAACACCTCATTCTCAAGGTCATCAATACGGCAACAATGTATCTTCAAGGTCACCCAATGTTGGTGACCTTGAACCTATCTCTGTCTAACATATGGTGACCTTGAATCTATCTCTCTAAACGTGGCAACAATGATCAACAATATGACAACAACTCATTCTCAAGGTCATCAATATGGCAACAATGTTGGGGACCTTGAACCTATCTCTCTCTAACACATGGTGACCTTGAACCTATCTCTCTAAACGTGGCAACAATGATCATCAAAATGACAGCAATGTATCGTCACCAAATAATGTATCTTCAAGGTCATCAAACATTCAATTTATTGACCTTGTCAAAGTTAGAAATGATTACGACAGTCTAAAGGGGGAATTAAATTAAACATTATATTAATGTTAACATCGAGTGTACACTGTAAGAAAGAGAAGTTTAAGAGAGATATCGATGTCTGCCTCAGGTATCCCAATACCTACTAACACACGTTGACCTTCGCGTGCTCGCGATTACCACGTCCGAAATTCTTATATACATCCATCCATCGAAATTTTTACCTTTACTGTTTATGTAATGGATAAAGTTTTAAAATTCGTTAATAATAATAATAGTTTAATAGTTTATAGTTTAATAGTTTTATTAAAACAGCTATTTATTCAATGTTTTACCTGAAGAAAAAATATAATTGATGTCTTTATTAAAGCATAAAAGTGAACCATACAAGCTTTAATATCCGCAAAACATCCTTTCTTCTGCGTCTATGCGGCTATAGCTATTCCAGAGCGGTTCTTAATAAAAGAAGATTATTTTGGAAAAATAATTAAATAGTAAATGAAAAAATAAATCAAAATCTTTAACCACATCAAAATTATGTGTAATTTAATGCAATTATAGGTTATATTTTGGATTTGATAATTGCATAATGATAATTACATTGTTTACAATCAATATAGCTCAATAACGTGTTGAAGTGCTTTTATTAAAAAACTGCACCTATTATTAACTTTCACGGTTTAACCAATTTTATTGGTTAATATTAGAAATGTAGATATTAAAGTATGTAACAGAAAAATGCTTTCACTGCACAATTTTCCTTTTATCATTTTTAACCATTTTCAATCGCATAATAAATCCCGCAATCTTTAAACAATGAGAGAGGCTTTTGTGGTTTGTCTTGGAAATCACTTGTTTATGTGCATACGTACCCTTAAGGTAGATTAAGCTTACATTAGTTTTAAAATTCGTTAATGGTTTTATTAAAACAGCTATTTATTCAATGTTTTACCTGAAGAAAAAGTATAATTGTAACCGTACAGTGTAGGATTTAAGTATGGAATATTAAAACTCAACCGATTTTAAAACGCTGAAACACGTCGATTTTGTTTTTAGTTAAAATGCACAGCTCGATTTTTCTCAGAATTTTTCTTATGCAACCTTATGATTTAGTTACATGATCATAAAGGGAAGAAAAATCACTCTCGATTCCACTACTAAAAATCTATATCATCATCTAGATTTGTTTGTGATAACGTATTTTTAGTTTTAATGTTTTGGTTTTAATTGTTTAATTGAATGGTCAGAGAGTATTGTCTGGTTGCTGCAAACTTTTTGATTAAAACAACAGAAATAAAGGTTCTATAGTATAATAAATAAAGGTACTACAATAAATATCTCCAAATTTTCGTTTAGGAATTGCAGCAAGGGACTCCCGTGGCAGTTGTCTCGTTACAGTTAGTTACATTCAACATCGATTCCACTAATGTTTGTGACGTTTTTTTGTTTTTCTATTTTCGTTCAATGTTGTACATCGACTTTGATTATATGGGGTTTACCAAAATGTTTAGTTTGAGATTTTTAGAAATGGCGGGGAATTTGAATTTGACCGGTCAGGGAGTTTCTTTAACTAACCGACTAATAGAAGTGGTCGAAATGATTGTAGCTTTATTAAAAATTTTGACGACCTCCGTAGTGTAGGCGTGAAATAAAAAAATATACGTTTTTCTCAATATGTTATTTTATTTATAGTATATAAGATACAAAAACCAGCTTATAATATGCATTACAATCAAACCTTACTAAAACGATCAATATAAATTTTATGTCTATGTTCTATATCTAAAATTCTATTTAACACTACACCACATTTCTCGATACGTCTTTGAAACCGACACCGATCTACAACACTTTCCATCCACAATGATGTTCGTGCTTGTCGCTAGGCGTAATTCCACGTAAATAAATAATGTATTTTATTAATCTCCTCCTTGATCGTAACACGTTTCTTTCTGTTGCTCATTTTTTGTTGTCTACAAACTCTTCTATTGTAGACATAAATGATTCCAAACCTTCCTTATTTAATTTATCCAACAAGCAATCTATACAGATATTTCCTTCTAAATACGACTCACACAATTCTACCCCTTTCTGAAACTTTAGAACTCTTTCTTTACACTGTTCATCGGTAGATCCACCAGTTCCAAAGCACACACAACGTTCTCGGACGTTTGTAGAGCAGATAACACTTGTTTAACGTTTTCGGTGGAATCCCCGCTTAATACACTCGATCCTTTTAATAAAATTGAACAAAATTTTACAAAAATTTTTAAACGAATTTCTAACAGAGGAAGTAGTTCTAGAAGCTGAATGATGCTTTCAAATGTTTGGATCTAGCTGAGTGGTGCGGTTTGAAGTTATAGATATATCTATGCCTCCACTCCTTTTGGTGTAAATACAATCTCATTGACCTTGCCTTGTTTCGTCTGTTCTCAACAACGTCTGCTTTCTTTCTTCTGTTCTCAACTACATGTAACATTTGTACTTGTATCTGCACTTATTGCCCTTGCGTTCTTGTTCACCTTTCGTCCGCATTCTTTTATAAACATAGTTAGGTAAGAGTCTCATTGAAATTAAAATAGCATTAAAATTTTTCTTTTTAAATCTTAGGTTCGATTTCGATCTTTCTATGTATGTGTAGGAGTTCATTCTTAAATGAAACAATATAATGTGACATATTTGCATGGTTGATTTAACTCACTACATTTCACAATACCTATAGAATTGTTTACACATTATGATTGACTTTGATGTATCATAGGATTACATATTTCAAATTTTACAACCTTGTATTTACAGAGCACATTTATCTTTTATTTAAGGAATATATCGTTAAGTCCCGGCTTAATTTTTCACGTTTCTAATCAATGTATTGATGCGCTGGATGTTTCCGCACCTTGATTCATTGTTCTTTACGCGGATAAACATCACAACACTTTAACTCTCCATTGTTAAGATGGTGATACGACACAAATGTTCCGTTCGAAACTTGCCCGCATTATACTTGTCTATACATGTCATGATGGGACTTTTTATATTTGTACCGTACCATTCGTTTAACGGCTCTTCCAACTGTTTCGGCGATGTCGCACCTTTTCCATCCAACCATATGCTTTCCCCATTTAAGTCCATTGAATATGCAAACGTCACTAGCAAACACCAGATAACCAGCTTCAAGAACACGCTTCTCTTTGACGCGTTTAATGAATGCCTCTTTGTGGTAGTCTAACGTTTTCTCTACGTTTCTACCGTATAGTTCTTCGTCTCTCATTTCATCGTCGTCGTCCTTAAAATCAAATGTTACTAAAACGGTTGCCTCTACCACGTCCATGATGCTGTACTACTGAAGTATTCTTGCATATGCGTTTATATATACTGAGTTGACGGGTGGGGTACAAGGTCATGGTCTTTAATAGTAACAATAACGAGCGATACAATATATTATCATGCTTACACCCACTACTGCAACTAACAGGGTGCCCAAGGTCACCACGGAAGTATAACACGTTTCGCTGCTGACTTTACATTGTTCCACCGGACTATTTCCGATGGTTTGACACTCACTGTCCTTAGTATGTGTTGGGTACACGAATTTGACCCTGAATCGTACTTCTTGCGTTCTATTGCCGACCTCGTGTTTAAACATTCCCATTTGTTGCAACGTCACTGGTTGCATTCCGTACCAAACGCTCGTATTGAAGTCATAGGAAATAAAGGCTGCTGTTGTATCTGGGAGTTTTGCAACGTACACTACACCCTCGTACAAGGATGCCAATAATATTACCGCCTTGATTGGTAACATCTTCCCTGTTCCCTCGCGTTATATTCTATGTTGTATTTGGTTACTTTTAACCACAAACATCTCTACCACTTTCATCGCTAATGGGTGCTAGCACGTTTGAAAACACGCAATGTGGTGACCATTTCAGGTGCTCTACGATTGGGCTATCCGATGGTTCCCATTTCAAAATGTTCACTCGACAATAAAAACATTCTCCTCTATCTTCACGCTAGCTTCTAAACACATTTTGATCTTTCAATACTTGCAACCTGCTATATATACCTAGTGAAATTTCAAAAAGAAGTTAATTTAAATTTTAATGGAAGGAAATTTGTTGTTCGAAATTAGTATTTCCAAACCATTTCTTAAATTTAATTGCTCGGATCAAACTGTTTTAAACTATGTAGTAACTGTGAATTATAGATTTTCAATGCTTATATTAAATAGCTGTTTAACCATATTATTGTTTATTTTTATCTAAATTTCAAAAAATTGTAAACAAAATTATGCGTTTTCTTAAATTTCTCAAGGTTTTTTATAAACTTTAAAAATCATACTGTTGCAAATTTTAGTTTTAAAAGATTCGTGTTTGAAGTTTTTAAATTCTAAAATATTTTAGTTTTAAAATAAGATTACATCTTCAGATTTTAAACGGCGAATTTCAGAGATTGTTAATTAGCTTAATAAACCGCTGTTTTAATAACATATCAAAATTAGTTTGTTTTTGACTTACTAAAACTAATAATAAAAA
The DNA here is from genome assembly GCA_929113105.1 of Agrypnus murinus. Taxonomy (NCBI): domain Eukaryota; kingdom Metazoa; phylum Arthropoda; class Insecta; order Coleoptera; family Elateridae; genus Agrypnus; species Agrypnus murinus. Next base: position 113,188,774 of record OV816024.1, read on the forward strand.
TATTTTATTTTATTCTTGCATTTTTATTTCACAATGTATAACTACATACATACAATTTATTTTAAGACCGTTTTTTGGAATTTCTAGCTTTTAATACAAACAAAATTGAATTACGCGTCAGGAAATTTTTAACCAGTTGAAATGTAGTTGTGAAAATATCCACGTAGATTTACTCGGAATTTACGGTTGTTACTAAATAATAATTAGCCATCGACAACTTTTAAAATATTTCGATCAAAGCAATAGTCTTTTATTGTTTAAAAGTGCTTAAAATGTATATAATTTAGATCATTATTCTCATATTTATCCTGTGTTAATAAAACCCAACAAATGTTTTATTGTCTTTTATTTTTATGTTTTATTTTGTAAGTTACTACAAGTCTACGGTTAATGAACTTATGCGTTGCATTCGATGACCTAGTACTACAAATTAATCTGATGAAATTCCATCCGGAATATAAAAACAATTGGGCTCGTCCAGGATTCGAACCCGGGACCTCTCACACCCTAAGCGATAATCATACCTTTAGACCAACGAGTCAGTTATATAAGGAGAAACTTTGCTTCGAGAAGATTAGTATGTTTCTCATTACATCTGAATAATATAAAATATAGAACCGATCTTGATACAGGCATTTTCAAAATTTGACATAATGGTTTAGCTAAAATTATAGGTCGCTTTGCCCTTATACACAACATTATTAACAGATTTATTTATTATACGATTTACTTCGAGTAATGCAATTACGTGAGTATCCAGTGTGAAAGTAAATATTGCGATTATGTATTATACAATTTTACAGTGTTGAATAGAATATTTGGCAAAACAAACCTTACAAGGCATTCAATTGGCTGACCGAAGAACAATTTGACACTAATGCATTCTTGCTGACAATGCAACGTATTTCGCAAGCTAACCCTCAAGTGGAAGATTTATACCTGAGGTATTAAGATTTCTTCGAATAATATTAAGGGGTAAAAGACATACGATAAACAGATATCGAACATACATCAGTTAACATTCTGAATATACTAAAATTATATGGGGTATATAATAAATTAAAACTTATTATTATAAATTTAAAGAGCGCGACATATTTTTCAAATTCTATTCTCTCTATAAAACAACCCGGCTATTGGAGACATAAATCACTCTAAAATATTATTATTAAAAATTAAGAAATGTATTGCTTGTTATAATTCGCGCGCGGAGGGGTATTCTACCCAAAATTCTGCAGGTTCACCTCTTCTAAAATATTTAAATACGCTACTTTATTTTTAATTCTGTATAAAGTTGGTGGTTGTATGATCGGAAAGATTGAACATGTTTATAAATATTTACATTCTATAATACAACATTAGTGGAAGACTATATCCAAAGTCAGTTCTTTTTTGATAACATCCTTCTGGATACCTTTAGCTGTTTTGGTAAGCTTGCCCTCTACATCTACAGCATATGCTTTTGCCCCTGTTCCCAGAAATTCCCAGAGAATTCTACCCTAGTAAACGTGGTAAGCGTAGTAAACGCAGTAAACGCAGTAAGCGGAAAATATTTTTTAAAAAGTAAAAATCGCAATTTTTCATCGAAATTCAACACATGCTCATTATTTTAAAACGCGAACGTAATTTATTAACAAACTTTTCCAGTTTAAAATTATTTAATAGCGTTTACCTGCAACGATAGATATAGAAACACAGAAATTGTTCCAAGTCCTTCAATAAGTTAAAATTCTTAATAACTCGACAACCGCTGGAAATTCGACCAAAATAACATTTTTAAGACTCTTCTCCGTACCCCCAGAGCCGTTTTCAGTACGAACCAATCGATTAAACAGACTCCAAAAAGCCTAATGCCAAAAAAAACTGTTTCGAAAATTTAAAAATTCCGATAGAAAATAATAGAAAGTATTTTAAAAAGTAAAAATCGCAATTTTTCATCTAAATTCAACACATGCTCATTATTTTAAACGTGAACGTAATTTGTTAACAAACTTCCAGTTTAAAAATTATTTAACAAATTAGTTAACAAATTACGTTGTTGACCTTGAGAATGCTGTGGTGCCACGTTTAGGTGACAGAGATAGATTCAAGGTCACCATGTGTTAGAGAGAGATAGGTTCAAGGTCAGGAGTGGGGGGGTGGTTCAGAAAGAACTCTCAATCTTGTGATGAAAATTGAGAGTTCTGGAACAACCCCCCACTCCTGACCTTGACCTTGAACCTATCTCTCTCTAACACATGGTGACCTTAAACCTATCTCTGTCACCTAAACGTGGTAACACCGCATTCTCAAGGTCAACAACGTAATTTGTTAACTAATTTGTTAAATAATTTTTAAACTGGAAAAGTTTGTTAACAAATTACGTTCACGTTTAAAATAATGAGCATGTGTTGAATTTAGATGAAAAATTGCGATTTTTACTTTTTAAAATATTTTTTATTATTTTCTATCGGTATTTTTAAATTTTCGAAAAAAATTTTTTTGGCATTAGGCTTTTTGGAGTCTGTTTAATCGATTGGTTCGTACTGAAAACGGCTCTGGGGGTACGGGGAAGAGTCTTAAAAATGTTATTTTGGTCGAATTTCCAGCGGTTGTCGAGTTATTAAGAATTTTAACTTATTGAAGGACTTGGAACAATTTCTGTGTTTCTATATCTATCGTTGCAGGTAAACGCTATTAAATAATTTTAAACTGGAAAAGTTTGTTAATAAATTACGTTCGAGTTTTAAAATAATGAGCATGTGTTGAATTTCGACGAAAAATTGCGATTTTTACTTTTTAAAAAATATTTTCCGCTTACTACGTTTACTGCGTTTACCACGTTTACTACGTTTGCTGCGTTTACTGAGTTTATTACGTTTACTAGGGTAGAATTCTCTGGGAATTTCTGGGAACAGGGGCAAAAGAATATGCTGTAGATGTAGAGGGCAAGCTTACCAAAACAGCTAAAGGTATCCAGAAGGATGTTATCAAAAAAGAGCTTACTTTGGATATAGTCTTCCACTAATATTGTATTATACAATGTAAATATTTATAAACATGTTCATTCTTTCCGATCATACAACCACCAACTTTATACAGAATTAAAAATAAAGTAGCGTTAATATAGTCGTATTGTAATAGTATTTATATGTAATATGATATTTTTGATATGATGACAAAATAAACGAAATACATTCTATAAAAGCTTCTTATTTCTCAACCTCTCTCAGTCTCAGTAAACGTTCTGGTATAAATCTGTTTCTAGACTTATTTAATAAGATTGTATAATTCTCTATGGATTTCATAAAGCGATTGATTAATTTAAATATTTTAGAAGAGGTGAACCTGCAGAATTTTGGGTAGAATACCCCTCCGCGCGCGAATTATAACAAGCAATACATTTCTTAATTTTTAATAATAATATTTTAGAGTGATTTATGTCTCCAATAGCCGGGTTGTTTTATAGAGAGAATAGAATTTGAAAAATATGTCGCGCTCTTTAAATTTATAATAATAAGTTTTAATTTATTATATACCCCATATAATTTTATTATATTCAGAATGTTAACTGATGTATGTTCGATATCTGTTTATCGTATGTCTTTTACCCCTTAATATTATTCGAAGAAATCTTAATACCTCAGGTATAAATCTTCCACTTGAGGGTTAGCTTGCGAAATACGTTGCATTGTCAGCAAGAATGGATTAGTGTCAAATTGTTCTTCGGTCAGCCGATTGAATGCCTTGTAAGGTTTGTTTTGCCAAATATTCTATTCAACACTGTAAAATTGTATAATACATAATCGCAATATTTACTTTCACACTGGATACTCACGTAATTGCATTACTCGAAGTAAATCGTATAATAAATAAATATGTTAATAATGTTGTGTATAAGGGCAAAGCGACCTAAAATTTTAGCTAAACCATTATGTCAAATTTTGAAAATGCTTGTATCAAGATCGGTTCTATATTTTATATTATTCAGATGTAATGAGAAACATAATAATCTTCTCGAAGCAAAGTTTCTCCTTATATAACTGGCTCGTTGGTCTAAAGGTATGATTATCGCTTAGGGTGTGAGAGGTCCCGGGTTCGAATCCTGGACGAGCCCTATTGTTTTTATATTCCGGATGGAATTTCATCAGATTAATTTGTAGTACTAGGTCATCGAATGCAACGCATAAGTTCATTAACCGTAGACTTGTAGTAACTTACAAAATAAAACATAAAAATAAAAGACAATAAAACATTTGTTGGGTTTTATTAACACAGGATAAATATGAGAATAATGATCTAAATTATATACATTTTAAGCACTTTTAAACAATAAAAGACTATTGCTTTGATCGAAATATTTTAAAAGTTGTCGATGGCTAATTATTATTTAGTAACAACCGTAAATTCCGAGTAAATCTACGTGGATATTTTCACAACTACATTTCAACTGGTTAAAAATTTCCTGACGCGTAATTCAATTTTGTTTGTATTAAAAGCTAGAAATTCCAAAAAACGGTCTTAAAATAAATTGTATGTATGTAGTTATACATTGTGAAATAAAAATGCAAGAATAAAATAAAATATTTTTATTATTAGTTTTAGTAAGTCAAAAACAAACTAATTTTGATATGTTATTAAAACAGCGGTTTATTAAGCTAATTAATAATCTCTGAAATTCGCCGTTTAAAATCTGAAGATGTAATCTTTTATCTATTTTAAAACTAAAATATTTTAGAATTTAAAAACTTCAAACACGAATCTTTTAAAACTAAAATTTGCAACAGTATGATTTTTAAAGTTTATAAACAACCTTTAGAAATTTTAGAAAACGCATAATTTTGTTTACAATTTTTGAAATTTAGATAAAAATAAACAATAATATGGTTAAACAGCTATTTAATATAAGCATTGAAAATCTATAATTCACAGTTACTACATAGTTTAAAACAGTTTGATCCGAGCAATTAAATTTAAGAAATGGTTTGGAAATGCTAATTTCGAACAACAAATTTCCTTCCATTAAAATTTAAATTAACTTCCTTTTAAAATTTCACTAGGTATATATAGCAGGTTGCAAGTATTGAAAGTTCAAAATGTGTGTAGAAGCTAGCTTGCAGAATACGTGCTTGACAGAACGAGTGTTATCATTTCGTAATTGGAAGGGTATACAAACCCCAAAATCTTTAGCTGAGGCCGGATTTGTCTACGGGGACATGAAGATAGAGGAGAATGTTTTTATTGTCGAGTGAACATTTTGAAATGGGAACCATCGGATAGCCCAATCGTAGAGCACCTGAAATGGTCACCACATTGCGTGTTTGCAAACGTGCTAGCACCCATTAGCGATGAAAGTGGTAGAGATGTTTGTGGTTAAAAGTAACCAAATACAACATAGAATATAACGCGAGGGAACAGGGAAGATGTTACCAATCAAGGCGGTAATATTATTGGCAACCTTGTACGAGGGTGTAGTGTACGTTGCAAAACTCCCAGATACAACAGCAGCCTTTATTTCCTATGACTTCAATACGAGCGTTTGGTATGGAATGCAACCAGTAACGTTGCAACAAATGGGAATGTTTAACCACGAGATCGGCAATAGAACGCAAGAAGTACGATTTAGGGTCAAATTCGTGTACCCAACACATACTAATGACAGTGAGTGGCAAACCATCGGGAATAGTCCGGTGGAACAATGTAAAGTCAGCAGCGAAACGTGTTATGCTTCCGTGGTGACCTTGGGCACCCTGTTAGTTGCAGTAGTGGGTGTAAGAATACTTCAGTAGTACAGCATCATGGACGTGGTAGAGGCAACCGTTTTAGTAACATTCGATTTTGAGGACGACGACGATGAAATGAGAGACGAAGAACTATACGGTGGAAACGTCGAGAAAACTTTAGACCACAACAAAGAGGCATTCATTAAACGCGTGAAAGTGAAGCGTGTTCTTGAAGCTGGTTATCTGGTGTTTGCGCTAGTGACGTTTGCATATTCAATAGACTTGAATGGGGAAAGCATATGGCTGGATGGAATAGGTGCGACATCGCCGAAACAGTTGGAAGAGCCGTTAAACGAATGGTACGATACAAATATAAAAAGTCCCATCATGACATGTATAGACAAGTATAATGCGGGCAAGTTTCGAACGGAACATTTGTGTCGTATCACCATCTTAACAATGGAGAGTTAAAGTGTTGTGATGTTTATCCGCGTAAAGAACAATGAATCAAGGTGCTGAAACATCCAACGCATCAATACATTGATTAGAAACGTGAAAAATTACGCCGGGACTTAACGATATATTCCTTAAATAAAAGATAAATGTGCCCTGTAAATACAAGGTTGTAAAATTTGAAATATATAATCGTCTGATACATCAAAGTCAATCATAATGTGTAAACAATTCTATAGGTATTGAGAAATGTAGTGAGTTAAATAAACCATGCAAATATGTCACATTATATTGTTTCATTTAAGAATGAACTCCTACACATACATAGAAAGATCAAAAAGCGAACCTAAGACTTAAAAAGAAAACTTTTAATGCTATTTTAATTTCAATGAGACTCTTACCTAACTATGTTTATAAAAGAATGCGGACGAAAGGTGAACAAGACCGCAAGGGCAATAAGTGTAAATACAAGTACACATGTTGCATGTAGTTGAGAACAGAAGAAAAAAAAGCAGACGTTGTTGAGAACAGACGAAACAAGGCAAGCTCAATGAGATTGTATTTACACCGAAAGGAGTGGGGGCATAGATATATCTATAACTTCAAACCGCACCACTCAGCTAGATCCAAACATTTGAAAGCATCATTCAGCTTCTAGAACTACTTCCTCTGCTAGAAATTCGTTTAAAAATTTTTGTAAAATTTTGTTCAATTTTATTAAAAGAATCGAGTGTATTAAGCGGGGATTCCACCGAAAACGTTAAACAAGTGTTATCTGCTTTACCACCGTCCGAGAACGTTGTGTGTGCTTTGGAACTGGTGGCATTGTATCCGGAAAGAATTCAGTGTGACATCGACTTGCAAAACGTTCTTGTATAAAGATGTGGATGTGTTATAGTTCACAATCGTGGCCTAAGGCTTTTGATATTAAAAGTGCAGTACAGAGAGTGCAGGAAGAGTTACGCGATCTACGCTTTGATGCCGATCACGAAGCAGTCTATGGCTTAGGGAAATATTATATGTAGAGAAAGAGTTCTAAAGTTTCAGGAAGGGGTAGACTTGTGGAATCGTATTTAGAAGGAAATATCTGTATAGATTGCTTGTTGGATAAATTAAATAAGGAAGGTTTGGAATCATTTACGTCTACAATAGAAGAGTTTGTAGACAACAAAAAATGAGCAACCGAAAGAAACGTGTTACGATCAAGGAGGAGAATAATAAAATACATTATTTATTTACGTGGAATTACGCCTAGCGACAAGCACGAACATCATTGTGGATGGAAAGTGTTGTAGATCGGTGTCGGTTTCAAAGACGTATCGAGAAATGTGGTGTAGTGTTAAATAGAATTTTAGATATAGAACATAGACATAAAATTGATATTGATCGTTTTAGTAAGGTTTGATTGTAATGCATATTATAAGCTGGTTTTTGTATCTTATATACTATAAATAAAATAACATATTGAGAAAAACGTATATTTTTTTATTTCACGCCTACACTACGGAGGTCGTCAAAATTTTTAATAAAGCTACAATCTTTTCGACCACTTCTATTAGTCGGTTAGTTAAAGAAACTCCCTGACCGGTCAAATTCAAATTCCCCGCCATTTCTAAAAATCTCAAACTAAACATTTTGGTAAACCCCATATAATCAAAGTCGATGTAACAACATTGAACGAAAATAGAAAAACCAAAAAACGTCACAGTCATTAGTGGAATCGATGTTGAATGTAACTAACTGTAACGAGACAACTGCCACGGGAGTTCCTTGCTGCAATTCCTAAACGAAAATTTGGAGATGGATCACCAGTGATTAGCGTGATATTGATATTTTTAAATTGTAGATATTGATTGTAGATATTTATTGTAGTACCTTTATTTATTGTACTATAGAACCTTTATTTCTGTTGTTTTAATCCAAAAGTTTGCAGCAACCAGACAATACTCTCTGACCATTCAATTAAACAATTAAAACCAAAACATTAAAACTAAAATAAAAATTCAAAAGTTTGTAGCAACCAGGAAATACTCTATGACCATTCAATTAAACAATTACACTCAAAATATTAAAACTAAAAATACGTTATCACAAAAAAATCTAGATGATGATATAGATTTTTAGTAGTGGAATCGAGAGTGATTTTACTTCCCTTTATGATCATGTAACTAAATCATAAGGTTGCATAAGAAAAATTCTGAGAAAAACCGAGCTGTGCATTTTAACTAAAAACAAAATCGACGTGTTTCAGCGTTTTAAAATCGGTTGAGTTTTAATATTCCATACTTAAATCCTACACTGTACGGTTACAATTATACTTTTTCTTCAGGTAAAACATTGAATAAATAGCTGTTGTAATAAAACTATTAAACTATTATTATTATTAACGAATTTTAAAACTTTATCCATTACATAAATAGTAAAGGTAAAAATTTCGATGGATGGATGTATATAAGAATTTCGGACGTGGTAATCGCGAGCACGCGAAGGTCAACGTGTGTTAGTAGGTATTGGGATACCTGAGGCAGACATCGATATCTCTCTTAAACTTCTCTTTCTTACAGTGTACACTCGATGTTAACATTAATATAATGTTTAATTTAATTCCCCCTTTAGAGTGTCGTAATCATTTCTAACTTTGACAAGGTCAATAAATTGAATGTTTGATGACCTTGAAGATACATTATTTGGTGACGATACATTGCTGTCATTTTGATGATCATTGTTGCCACGTTTAGGGAGATAGATTCAAGGTCACCATGTGTTAGAGAGAGATAGGTTCAAGGTCACCAACATTGGGTGACCTTGAAGATACATTGTTGCCGTATTGATGACCTTGAGAATGCGGTGTTGCCACGTTTAGAGAGATAGATTCAAGGTCACCATGTGTTAGAGAGAGATAGGTTCAAGGTTACCAACATTGGGTGACCTTGAAGATACATTGTTGCCGTATTGATGACCTTGAGAATGAGGTGTTGCCACGTCTAGATGACAGAGATAGGTTCAAGGTAAGCATGTGTTAGAGAGAGATAGATTCAAGGTCAAGGTCAGTGGTGGTCGTGGTGGTGTGTGTTTTAGAACGCCCAATTTTTACCTACTTATACACATATGGTGAAGTGTCATATGAATAGGATAGTGGTCAGATGTGAAAGTGTCGTCCATAACATTCCATTCGACCCTGGCAGCCATATTCGGAGAAGTAAATGTAATGTCGACTGCAGAAATACCAGAATCCGGACCCGTAAATCTAGTTGCGGGGCCATCATTTAAAAATACTGCCCCAGCCTCATTAATCGCTTCCAAAAGGATATTACCAGCGCTGTCCTTTTTTGATGATCCCTAGGTGATATTGTGAGCATTAAAGTCACCTCCTATTATGTAAGGAGGAGGGATTTGACTTGTAGCTTTCAAGCGACAACGTGTTTCGCACAGTACGATACACAGAAACAACGGATAGATTCAATTCAGGTAGTCTAATACCACAAATCATTAAGGCAGGATCAAATGGTGTAACGATATTTATAGCAATATAAGGAAGTGATTTATCAATTAAAATAGCGACTCCCGAGAAGCCATCATCACGATCTTTCCTTATAACCTGGTAATGTTCAAATTTGTAAATTTTGTCGGATTTGAACCACGTTTCCGAAATTATTGCCACATGTATATCGCATTTGGCAAGTAAAACATCTAAATTGTTACGTTTTGCAACAATAGATTGAACGTTCCATTGTAAAATATTGACCTTATTTATTGTTTTAGCCATGACTAAATAGAAATGAAAAAATGCAAAAAAGGCTACCAACAACTTAGTCGGAATCCTCTACAGATTCCTCTTGTGAAAATACGGTTACTGTTGCGTTGTAATTTCTCTCTATATATTTTTTTAATCTGTGAGATAAACGCTTTAATCTTGATTTAAATCTCAATGTTTGTACTTGTTTAATTACATCAACGATAAGATCCCTCAAGGCCTCAATGTTCGATGTGTAGGTATCCGCAATGACCCAAGGATTTTCTTTACCTTTAACGTTTATTAAAAATTCCCAGAATTTCTCATACGAAAGACATACATCAGGCTTATCAAAAACGTGTTTAAATTCCTGAAAAGCAGGGGAATCATCTCCAGGAGGAGTAAGAAATCTTTTTTGTTTTTTATTTTTCGGTATTTGGAATGTGGGTTTATGTATTTCATCGTTAGGTTGATTCGCAGAAGCCTCCTCAACCTGGTGGTCTCTTGTTGGGATTTACCTCTTCGACTTGCTGAGGACGGTTACCTTGATTTACTTGAGGAATTGGGGTAATATTTGAGTCAGGGTTCGATGAAAGTGGAATTTCTATAGACGGTGGTTCATTTCCAGAAGCTTTTGGACATTTACCGGCAACGTGAACAACATTGCTGCATAGGAAACAACGTAATTCATCAGTGGAAATGAAAATTCTATAAAGCTTCCCATTAAATCTTCAAGATAACATCGAGGGAAGTTCGTCGTTTTCTTCCATCGCAATATATACTTGGCGCCGAAAACTCAGCACATGTCGGTAGTTTGCATCAGAAACCCCAGCTCCAATGAACAAGATTCCAGATGCGGTACGAATTTTCAAACGATCAAATTCTTTGAGTATAACATCATTAGGTAAGCAAGGAGACACGTTAGATAAAATAGCACGTTTAGCAGGTGCGACTAACCGACGAGCAGGAGTAAATATATTTATTACTAGCGGTCCGTCCCAGCTTCGCACGGGTGGACATTTAGTTTTAAACATTTTGGGATAAACGTAGAGTAAATGTATCTTTATGCAGGACATATTGCACTAATATTGTATAACATTTTTTTGTTCTGTCATCAATAGTTTCCGCAGCGCATGCGATGAAAGACATTTTATGGCTAATATTTGTACACCTTAGGTTACATTATTTAAGTTTTAGTAGAGATCCCTAATTTTTTCTAGTAATAAATATAGCCTATGTTACTCAGGGATAATGTAGCATTCTAATGGTGAAAGAATTTGATTTGAATTTGAAATCGGTCCAGTAGTTTTTGAGTTTATACGTTACAAACATACAAATCTTCCCTCTTTATAATATTAGTATAGAAGTATAGATTAATATGAATGCCTTTACTTCCACTTAAAAACTTTTCAACAATTTGTTTAGATGATAGATAAATACACATTCTACCATTAGAAATCCTTGAAGCAAATATAATGTTTTTAGGGCCAACAATGTTTTCCATACCAACGATGTAATCTCTAACCGGAATCAATTTCATAGATGCCATAACGGAAGGGGCAAAAGTGCGCTGATTTACCTGCGTTAATCCTATAGACCCAAAAGGCTGGGCCAAAATCTCTGGGCATATCTCCGCTGATATCCCGCTGATTTCCACTCAGCATGATAAGAACATAAAATTACGGAAATTCCAAATCTTTGTAAATTGGGGTTTTCTTAGTATTTTGAATGGTAGGGGTTGTTCTCAACCCTCTCTTTCGTAATTACTAATATCAGTAGACACCAAATTTGGGATGTTATTTATTGTTTTGTGCGACACCGTCGAGCAAACTATCCATTATTATTATTAAACATGGAGACAATTTTGAGTCAGCGTGGTAATAACCTTGTAATTTTTGAAAACTTCAAGTTTCGGAAAGCTGAAAAAACTCAAATTGGCCTGAAGTGGAGGTGCACTCAAAAAAATTGTACGTCTAAATTATTCACTGATGAAATGGTTTCTGTGATTATTGGTAAGTGATAATCCATAATTTCTTTGAATTTAGATGTTAGTGTTACAATTGTGACATATTTTTTTTTTGGTTTTAGATAAACAAATTAACCACAATCACACTCCAAGTAGAACGCTTCAAAGACAGGCAATTTCTAACAGCGTGAAGCGAAAAGCTTGTGAAGATCTTTGTGAAAAACCATCAAAGTTAATTCACCGAGAATTGATTCAGTCTGAACAAGGACTCGAGAATCTAAATTTTAATGACATATATAACATACGTAAGTGTATTTATAACAGTCGCCGAAGTCATTTACCTGTTTTACCGAAAAATATTAGGGAAACTCATGAGTTTCTAGACCAATTACAAATATCAACATGTAAAAACGAGAACTTCCTTTTAGAAAATAATTACAGTACAAATATTGCAATATTTTCTTGTTTAAGTAATATAAAATTCCTTTGCTCATGTGACACTATTTTTGTTGACGGTACTTTTAATTACTGTCCCAAATTTTTCCATCAAATGTTTTCGATACACGGTGTGAAAAATGGGCATTATATTCCTCTAGTGTTTTGCCTATTGCCGAATAAATGTAGTCAATCATATTTGTATGTTTTTGAATCCATATTCAAGTTTAGTCAAAATCATAATTTGCTATTTCAACCAAAATCGGTTGTAGCGGATTTCGAAGAATCAATTCATTTCGCAATTAAAAAAATGTGGAAAGATGTGCAAATAATTGGTTGTCGATTTCATTTAGCGCAGTCTTGGATTCGAAAAATTCAAAGTTTGGGTCTTATCAATGCCTACAAAAATGTTAATTCAGATACCAGCAAACTTTTGCATTGGGTGTTTGGCTTAACTTTTGTAGAACCAGAAAACATTGGAGATTGCTTTGCTTTTGATTTTGGGGCATTAGAAGTAAACGATATTAAAGTAAGAAAATTTTTAGATTACTTAGTAGATAATTATGTTGATGACGACGCGCGGTTTCCTCCTAAAATTTGGGCTTGTGCATCATCTAGTACTCAAAGGACAACCAATTGTTGCGAGTCATTTCATGCCAAATTTAACAAAAGCTTTTATTCCGCCCATCCAAATATTTGCCAGTTCATAGAAATTATCAAAGAATTTCAAATAGATAGTTATCTTAAAATGAATAGTACAAATTTGGAAGCTGTTATTCATAATTCAAAACACAAAGACAAGTTGAAATATTTAGAAAAATTGGTAGACAAATATAAGGGTGGGGAAATAGACAGGTTTGAATACGTTAAAGCTGTATCATACCATTATTCTAAACTGTTTTAATTTTTTTAATATTGGTAGTTAACATGTAAATATTGTTTGTGCAAAATTTTCTTAATTTTTATAATTAAACATGCTTACTTTTGGTGTTTTGTTAGTCTGTAGTAGTTTTTAGTGTTTGTGTGCATAAATATAATATTATGTAGAATGTATAAATAAATGTATAGAATTTAAGTCAAAATATATGTATAACATTTTTTTGTGATTTATTTTTTTCCTACATATAGGTATTGTCACCGCCCAACACTACGTGAACGAAGAAATCTGACTTGATTCCAAGACAAAAAACTTAATACTTAAATTTTTGATGTTAATATATAGGTTTTATTCACTTTGTTTTTTAGCAATATATTTATAGAAAATCATTTATTGGCAGTCGTCATGGGACAAGTTAAATTTTGTACTTTAATTTAATATTTAATCTATCTTATATGACTGTCCAGCGGGGTTCAGCGCAGTTAGGCTAGGAGATTATCGAGACATTTAGAGCGTCAGCGCACTTCTGCTATTCCTATCAGGTAAAGGATTATCATCAGCGCAGTTTGGATACACCGGCCATAACAATTGCCTGATCTTTTTCTGGAAATTTATATTTTATTAATTTGTAAGATCGATGAATAAGTAGGAACGTTATTATTAACTAAGTTATCAGTTTGATCAGAATTGATTAATTCTGACATATTTACCATTGCATTAAGATTCTCCATTATCAGAAAATCAAATAGCAATAAATAGAACTTGCAAATAAGTCATACATAATCCGTGTATGTATGTACACTGTTGGGTACACGCGACACCTTCTTAACGAATATAGTGGACTGTATTGATAATGATTACTGTTGTGTTGTGAAATATCGCGTATCCCAACTTTAAGAGAAATATAAAACACACTAAAATGGTTTTAACTGTTTATTTTCTACTACCAAGCTATTTAACCAACGATACAAAAAAGACTGTCTTTTGACTAAAACTTCTTACACATATATATAACTTAACAAAAAAGGAAGGGGAAACTATACAAATTGGAAAAACACACTATTTGTTAAAAGGCCCAAGGCTACCTCACTGTACCTAACGGTACTTAAGAAATTCTAGAAAATGGCAATCCAGCTTATTATTATAAAGGAAGATTACATTAAAGCCGGCTTTGTTGCTGCCGACAATTACAAATACCGTTACCACTTGGCGCCAACATACCGGCCCCATTGAAACCCTCTAGGGTATTCAATTCTAAATAATAATAGAAGTTCATATTGTAATAAATAATAAAATGTTTATATATGAATTTAATCAGGAGTTCAATCTTCATTAAGAAAAGCACATACTTTGTTTAGCGCACGTATCACTTCACCACTGTTAGTTTTCACTATCACAGTGCGTACCACGTTGTCTTTGCCAGGACTGCGGTGATGCGACCTATTCGCCAGGTTAATGGAGGAAGATTGTTGTCCATTAGGAGTACTATTGTTCCAATTCTAATGGATGATGTAGATGACGAAGCCCATTTTTGACGTTGTTGTAGACTGCTTAAATACTCACGCTGCCAGCGTTGCCAAAAATGTTGCTTCATACGCTGAATGTGTTGCCAGCGTGATAAACGGTTTATCTGGACATCGATTGACTCAGGTTCTGGATGTGCCATTATTCGATCGCCAATTAGGAAATGACCCGGGGATAAGGTTTGTAAATCGTTAGGATCTTGGCTAAGGGGATACAATGGACGGGAATTTAAACACGCTTCAACTTGAGATAGCAATGTATACATTTCCTCAAATGTTAATAAAGTATTACCAACGGTTCTAAATAAATGTTTTTTAACTTGTTTTATACCACCTTCCCATAAGCCACCGCTATGTGGCGAATTAGCGGGAATAAAATAATCCCTTGTCTAGCAACCTTATCACATAACTCTTGCGAACTAATCAATTCTTTATTAGCACCGATAACATTTTTAGCATTATCAGAGTATAGTTGTGATACCTTTCCACGACGGGCCATCAATCTATTTAAAGCAGCTAGAAAGGATTGTTACGTGCTGATTTCGTAGCACCCTGTATAGCTTTGTATTTTATATTAAGTTGTATAGCGTTTAGGGATTTTTGCATTTTCTCTCCTTGTAGTTGCCATTTTGTTGTGGAACTATTTCCTGTTTGATAAGAGATTGTCACTCTTGTTTGATCCACTTGTGAAGCTAGAAGTTCCTTGAAGAACCTTTTCGTGGACATCGCCGTCTAATTAATCTTTTCCTTTTATGTTGAGTTATGGGAATTGCCTTAGTGCAGATTTGATGATTGATTGTGGCATTAGTTTTCCGATTTAGTTTATTGGAAGCCGTTTATGGGATGTATTTCCACTTGTTCTTTTGAGGTTATGGAAGCACACCTTTTCGTTTTTATGTATAATCGTCGTTATATGGAGGCGATATAAATCTCTCTTAAGGTCAACTTCCATCGAAGACCTTTTTTTTATCTTGGGTTTGTCCTTTACTCATTTTATTACTTGCTGTATAACAAGTATACGTTGAATGTTTGGATTGGTACAAGACCGTTACACGGACTTGGTTGCTGTTGTCGGGATCACGTTACGTTCAAGCTTTGGAGACGTTCCTCTTCAGCTCTAAGAACAGACACCGTATCGTGAGTTAGTTATAATTTAGCAACTGGTTACAACAACAATAACGTTTGACAACTCTTTATTGTATATAAAACATTTATGTATATTTGTATATTATGAATTTGTGTTAAATGGTTTTTCACCAGTGTGCGTGTAGCACTCATTACTAGATATCTGCTGCATATTTATAATTCTATCGCATACCATTTATTGTATGATATTGTCAAGACTATTTGCGAGTGTGTACGTAAGTCTTTGCTCCGTAATAGATGAATAGCTCACTACTGGAGCTGATGATTGCGCAATCTGATTGGTACCTGTAGACGTGTTAAATTTACCGTGCCCTTTGCTTATTGCTTTTGTGACTTTAAATCAACTTTAGAGTAAGTAATCGCGCTCGCATTAATCTTTTTCCCCTTGCAATTTGTGTATAGCATTCAATAACTGCTATTCAATTTTTGCCAAGGTTATTTCACATTAAATAATTTGCTAATTTGAATTAATTAATAATAAAGCACTGTGTATAACTTACTTGAATATCTATTATTTATATGTGTGGTATTTGGAGTTTATATTTTCAGCAATCGAGGAGTCATTATTGGGAAAAGTCGACCACATTGGTAGTAGTCGCAAATGTGTTGTTCTTTTCAGATTTTGTCGGTCAATACTGTAGCTATCTTAGACGATTCTTGGCGCCCATTACAGAAGACCTTTAGTGAGACCCACGACCTCCCACTAGTTAGCTGGCAGCCGACAGATTTAACTGCGGTTAAAGGTTGTTACCGTTTCCCAATAAGCAGTCCCCATTTTGTTGGTAACAACTCTTATTTTGGCGCCCAACGTGGGGCACGACTCTTATTTTGGCACTCAACGTGCAGGGTCAACTGTTATTTTGGCATATAACGTGCAGAGCCAACTGGAATTTTGGCCCTCAATTTACAAGCAACTTATTTTTGGTTTCTGAAATCTTTGTCGTTGAATTCTTTGTTGAATCATTTGTAGATTTAGTATTGATTTACTATTTGATTGATTTATGATTGGTTCATTTATTATAGTTTTAGTGGATTATTTTATTATCCATTTTGTTATAAGATTTATTTGTGTTGAAGGTTACTGATTATATATATTATAGGTGTAGTTTGGGTTGCCTAACCTTGAGTTTATATTATTTATAGGTTGTTACTTTTGGGTAATTTAATTATTTACCTGTGCATTTATTGGTTACCTTATTATTTTGGGTTAAGGCTATTTATTATTTGCCTTTGATTATTTTTCTTGTAAATATTTACTTCTTATTAATTGTTGTTATATGTCGTGGATCAGTATGGAGACTGACAGACTATTAATCGACGAAATTAATTATGAACTAGGAATCCGTGGTATTGCCCTTGAGGGTACTGTACACGATAAGAGGCGTTTGCTTCGTGCAGCCCTAGATACTGAGAAAACCTGCGGGTTGAATATTTCTGCTGTAGATGTGGACATTAATGAAGAGTTAATTACATGTAATGAAAAATTAATGGTACTTTCTCATCAAGTAAATAATTTGATAGTTCCTATTCGTGACACAGAATACCGCAAGATTAAAGCACGTTTACTTCATGTTTATGGTCGTTTATCTAGAATAAATCCGAGTGATGCTGAATTACAACATGAAAGAAGTCGTTTAATTAAGCAACATTTTAGGCTATTAGAAGAGCTTGAAGTTAAACTTTTAGGACATCCTCTTCGAGTTGTTCCTGAATCGCAGTTTCAACCTGATGAAGATTTGATCTCCTTTGTCGATGATGAAGTTAGTGGAACAAATCTTTCACAGCCACCCACAACTCAACCTATTATTTCTACTGTACCTGTGAGTGATCAAGATTTATTCTTTTCTAGTGCACCTGTTACTTCAACGGTTCAATTTAGTCAACCACCTATTGCCTTTGGGAATGCACAATCTACTGCAAATTTTATTCCTTTTCAGAATTTAGATCCTTTTGCAGTAACTGGACATCCGATTCCAGATAGCAGTACTAATGCTGGAAGACATATTACTTCTTTTCAGCCTTATAGGGGAAGTTCTAATTACTTAGCCATCCACAAATGGAACTTGCAGTTTAATGGAGACTCTGGTCTTTCTTGTTTTCTAGAACGTGTAGAAGAGTTACGGTTAGCCCGTGGCATTACTAAAGAACAATTATTTACAGCTGCCATCGAATTGTTCGCCGATAAAGCTCTTGTTTGGTTCCGTTCAGTCCGAGACACCCTTAAGTCATGGGATGAACTTGTTATTGCTCTACGCAACGCTTTTCTTCCATGCGATTATGATGTGGCTCTTTGGGATGAAATACGTGGACGTTTTCAAGGTGTAGAAGAATCCGTCATCGTCTACATTGCTGTGATGGAGAATCTTTTTAGAAGATTAAGTGTCAGTCTACCTGAACTTCAGCGAGTTGGCTACATTCGCAACAACCTTCAGCCATATTTTCAGACTCAACTGGCTTTACATTCTGTTCCGTCTGTTGCAGAATTAACTAGATTATGCAAGTTTTTAGAAGACGCTCAAGTACGTTCATCTAAATATCGTCAACCACCTGGACCTTCTCATTATTTGCTAGAACCTGACCTAGCCTATCATAAACCTCATAGGACTCGTTTGTCTACCATTGAAGATAAATCTCCCGTATCAACTTGTGACACAGAAGTTGCTACCGTTAATGCTGTTCGTCCGAATACTAATTGTTGGAATTGTGGACAACAGGGACACCTTTCATCTACCTGTACTTCACCCAAGAAGATGCATTGTTATCGTTGTGGGAAGCCAAACTTCACTACGAAGACTTGTCCTCAGTGTTCGGGAAACTTAAACACGAGACGTTTAGGAGGCCAACTAGCGTGCTCAACTCAACCTACTGTGGCCAATACCCATTTTAATTCTGAATTACCAACAAAGCAGAAAGCCATTCTTGATTTTATTTTAAATAGTGTTAATAATGACGAGCGACCTTATTTGCAGGTTAAGATTTTTGATAAGCCCTTTTTAGGATTATTAGATTCCGGAGCCAGCAGAACTTTTCTAGGTCAACCAGGCTGGGATGTTTTGAAGAATTTTTGCAAGCTTAACGTTGCTGATCGCCCAAGTTGCACTATTGCTGATGGTAGTTCTTGTTCAAGTCTAGGTACTGTCTCTCTACCTATTCAACTTCGTGACCGTATTCGGACTCTAGATGTTGTTGTCGTTCCTTCTTTGCCTCAACTTCTTATTTTAGGTGCTGACTTTTGGAAGCGCATGCAAATTGTGCCTGATCTTCGTCATGGGGAATGGAAATTTTCTAACGTCGTTTCTACAGAAGTAATTACTGCCCTTCACTCTGTTGAACATTTAACTATTTCTCAGAAAGAAGAATTGGATCATGTTATCGAAGATGCTTTTGGTAATATGGGTAGCAACATCGGCTGTACTCCTTTGGTGGAACATGTTATCAATACCAATTCACCTCCGATTAAGCAGCGTTACTATCCTATCTCGCCCGCACTTCAAAAAGTTGTTGATCGTGAACTTGACAAGATGTTAACTGAAGGTATTGTGGAGCCTTCTACTTCAGCATGGTCTTCGCCTATCGTGATGATAAAGAAGAAAGATAATACCTACCGATTTGCTGTGGACTATCGTAAACTTAATAAAGTTAGTCAACCGGATGCTTATCCTCTTCCGTACATCAGTAGTACTCTCGATAAACTTCGTGATGGTCGTTATTTGACTACTCTTGACATAAAGTCAGCTTATTGGCAAATCAAGATGTCAGAAGACAGCAAGCCGTACACCGCTTTTACTGTCCCTAATCGTGGACTTTTTCAGTTCCGGAGAATGCCGTTTGGACTTCACACTGCTCCCGCCACCTGGCAGCGTTTGATTGATCGTGTGATTGGTGCTGATCTTGAACCTTTTGTTTTCAGTTATCTTGATGACGTAATAATCTGTACTCCTACTTTTGAAAAACACCTTCAAGTATTAAAAGAGGTCATCAACCGTTTACATAGAGCTGGTCTTACTCTTAACAAAGAGAAATGTCATTTCTGTAAACCTGAGCTACGTTATTTAGGGTACATTGTAAACTCGCAAGGACTTCTTGTCGATCCTGAGAAGATTGCAGCCATTTTAAAGATACCTATACCTACTACTGTCACCGAGGTACGAAGAATTCTTGGTATGGCGTCATACTATCGACGTTTTGTTCCTGATTTTTCTAGCGTTGTTGCACCTTTGACTAATTTACTTAAGAAGAACAAAAAGTTTCAGTGGACCCCTGACTGTCAGACAGCCTTCGATACAATTAAAGATTGTTTGGTATCAGCTCCGATTTTATCGTGCCCTGATTTTAATCTTCCTTTCGTCATCCAAACAGATGCTTCAGGCTATGGAATATCTGCTGTGTTAACCCAGTACTGCCCTGATGGTGAAAAAGTAATTTGTTACATCAGTCGCTCTCTGAATAAACATGAAAAGAAATTTAGTGCTGTGGAACGTGAGTGCTTAGCTGTACTCTTTGCCATCGAGAAACTCCGACCCTATATCGAGGGAACGAAATTTACTGTCATGACCGACTGTTATAGTTTGAAGTGGATCCATAGTATCAAAGATCCTATCGGACGTATCGCTCGTTGGGCCATCAGACTCCAACAATATGATTTTGATGTGGTTCATCGCAAGGGTAAAGAAAATATTGTACCTGATGCTCTTTCCCGTGCCGTAGCTAATGTTAATGTTATTGAAGTTACCAAAGATGATGCAACTGAAGATCGTTGGTATGCACGAATGTGCGATTTTGTGGAGAACCGCCCAAATGATTATTCTTCCTGGCGTATTGACAACCATCGATTATTTAAGTATGTTCCCACTCGTTTTCCTGATTTGACTTCTGAAGAAGATTCTTGGAAGATTGTCTTACCTAAAGCTAGAAGAAATGAAGTACTACGACAATGTCATGATTCTACGACCGCTTGTCATGCAGGCGTAAGTAAAACTTTTCACCGTGTAGCTCGTTATTACTACTGGCCGAAGATGCGCCATGACATCGCTAATTATGTTCGACGTTGTGAAACTTGCAATCGTATCAAGCCTCTCCGTCAAGCTTCTCCTGGTTTTATGGGTGGCCATACCTTAATTTCTAAGCCGTGGGAAGTCATCTGTCTAGATTTAGTTGGACCTTTACCTCGCTCGAAGCGTGGATATACTTACATCTTAACTATTGCAGATTGTTTTTCGAAGTTTTCGCTACTGTTTCCTTTGAGAAGCGCTACAGCCAAACTTGTATCACGGCATGTCGAAGAACATGTGTTTCTTATGTTTGGGGTACCCAAACGCGTTATATGTGATAACGGAGTTCAATTTCGTAGTAAGGAATTCTCTGAATTGATGAATTCGTACAAATGCAAGATTTCTTTTACAGCTAACTACCATCCTCAAGCTAATCCTGCTGAACGTGTGAACCAAGTTTTAAAATGCATGCTCACAGCTTACGTTCAAGAAGATCAGCGTGACTGGGATAAATATTTACCTCATGTTGCTTGCGCTATGCGTACCGCAAAGCATGATGTTACTGGTTATACGCCATATTTTATTAATTTTGGCCGTGAAATGGTTCAGCATGGTACTTCTCATATTGTAAATTCTCAACCTAATGACAATTTACAGTTCCAACGTACAGAAGATTTAACCACACGTGGTCATGCGTTACAAAAACTATATGGTAGTATTAAAAAGAAATTACAACAAGCCTACGAAAAAGCTAAAGCTCGTTATGATCTTCGCAAACGACCTGTTGAATACGAACCTGGTCAATCTGTTTGGCGTAAAAACTTCGTACTTTCTGACGCTTCGAAACATTTTACTTCGAAACTTGCACCCAAGTTTATTGGTCCGTTTATTATACACAAAAAGTTATCCAGATTTGTGTACCAACTTAAAGACCCTGATGGGACTCTTCTTGGCAATTGGCACGTCAAAGATTTAAAGCCTAACAACGCCTTATCTGATGACATCGATTCTTAGGTCTCTTTTTTTTTGGGTAGGTTGGTAGGGCGTTTTGGTGGGCCGCTTTTTGGGATCGTTTTCATCTTGATTCCCCGACTGTTAGTCGTCGACGTCATCGATCCACGTACATCGTTTCACAATATTTTATATCCCATATAGCTACCGTTAGATTTTGCGGTTTGTTGGGTCTTCGATTTTATGTAACTTTTTTTTTGGGTGGTTGGTTGGGTGTGTTTTGGTTGGCACTTGTGTGGGGGTATGTCCACTTTTACTTTTCCGGGCATACTGCTCGACCTTTTCCATCTAGGTCTTGTGTTCCTTCTCTATCTTTTATCTTCCTATCTGTGCTAGTACTCTTTTGTGTCTTGCTGTGTAATTGTGTGTGAATGTCCCTTTTTCGCCTTTAGCTTTTCCGCTTTGCTATCTTCTATCCTATATTCTTCTTTTTCCTTTCGTTGATCTAATGCCCTTTATGTTAGATTGACACCTGGCCGTTAGTTTGGGGGGTGGTTCAACTCCTTGCCGAGGAAGGTTTACTCTCGGGCATTCCTTTCGAAGCAAGGGTGGTTGTTCTGTTCACCCTTTCTAATTGTGCTTCTATTGACGTCTGTACCGTGATGTGACTATTGCCGTTGGCGCGAACCTGTGCCGCAGGAGAGCTACCTTGGCGTAGTTTGTCTTGTCTTTTGTGTTAGGGTTTGTGGGTTGGGTCCGTTGGCTTTGTGGGGGGGTTGGTTTTTATTAGTTTTTAGGTGGGGTTTCTTTCTCTTGGGGTGGGTCAACTTGTTCAGATTTGTTGGTGATCAGGTTTGGGTTGGCTACAGCCTTTAAAGGTATGTTGCTACTGGTTGTGTTTTGGGCCTTAGGCTATAACGGGCGACGCGTGCACTTCCATCTGCTGCGACCGTGGCCAGTATTGAATGTACTCTTTAATTGCTGTTACCTACGCAACACTCTCCTGACAATCTTGACAGATTTATTAAGTGTCGTTTCAGTTAGTAAATTGGTTGTTGTGGGTTGGTTTGGTTTTTGGCTTCTTGGCGCCTTAGTCCAAGGTTGTGTTGTCCTTTTGTGAGGGTTTTCTTTTGGGGAGGGGTACTTGCTATGAACTTTGGTGAACAGGGTTTATGTGATTACAGTCTTAGGAGATACGTTGCTACTAATTGTGCTTTGGACCATTGGTGGTCATAACGGACGACGCAGCCCTTCCATTTCGGCATGCGACCGTGGTTGGTATTGAATGTATACTCCTATTACTGCTACCACTTGAACACTCTCCTATTGGTCTTTGGCAAATTTATTAGCTGTCTTTTCAACTAGTAAATTGTGTACATATTTTTGGGTTGGTTTGTGGTTTTTACCTTTTTGCCCTTTTGGCTTTTCGTCGTATCTTGGCCTTATGCCTTTTCCTCTTTTGTTTTGCACTGGCAAGTATTTGCTTTCGTATAGTACCTTCTGATTTGGAGAAAATCTCTCCGTGTTCGATTTTCTTTTGGTGAGGGGGGGATTTGTTACGTGCTGATTTCGTAGCACCCTGTATAGCTTTGTATTTTATATTAAGTTGTATAGCGTTTAGGGATTTTTGCATTTTCTCTCCTTGTAGTTGCCATTTTGTTGTGGAACTATTTCCTGTTTGATAAGAGATTGTCACTCTTGTTTGATCCGCTTGTGAAGCTAGAAGTTCCTTGAAGAACCTTTTCGTGGACATCGCCGTCTAATTAATCTTTTCCTTTTATGTTGAGTTATGGGAATTGCCTTAGTGCAGATTTGATGATTGATTGTGGCATTAGTTTTCCGATTTAGTTTATTGGAAGCCGTTTATGGGATGTATTTCCACTTGTTCTTTTGAGGTTATGGAAGCACACCTTTTCGTTTTTATGTATAATCGTCGTTATATGGAGGCGATATAAATCTCTCTTAAGGTCAACTTCCATCGAAGACCTTTTTTTTATCTTGGGTTTGTCCTTTACTCATTTTATTACTTGCTGTATAACAAGTATACGTTGAATGTTTGGATTGGTACAAGACCGTTACACGGACTTGGTTGCTGTTGTCGGGATCACGTTACGTTCAAGCTTTGGAGACGTTCCTCTTCAGCTCTAAGAACAGACACCGTATCGTGAGTTAGTTATAATTTAGCAACTGGTTACAACAACAATAACGTTTGACAACTCTTTATTGTATATAAAACATTTATGTATATTTGTATATTATGAATTTGTGTTAAATGGTTTTTCACCAGTGTGCGTGTAGCACTCATTACTAGATATCTGCTGCATATTTATAATTCTATCGCATACCATTTATTGTATGATATTGTCAAGACTATTTGCGAGTGTGTACGTAAGTCTTTGCTCCGTAATAGATGAATAGCTCACTACTGGAGCTGATGATTGCGCAATCTGATTGGTACCTGTAGACGTGTTAAATTTACCGTGCCCTTTGCTTATTGCTTTTGTGACTTTAAATCAACTTTAGAGTAAGTAATCGCGCTCGCATTAATCTTTTTCCCCTTGCAATTTGTGTATAGCATTCAATAACTGCTATTCAATTTTTGCCAAGGTTATTTCACATTAAATAATTTGCTAATTTGAATTAATTAATAATAAAGCACTGTGTATAACTTACTTGAATATCTATTATTTATATGTGTGGTATTTGGAGTTTATATTTTCAGCAATCGAGGAGTCATTATTGGGAAAAGTCGACCACATTGGTAGTAGTCGCAAATGTGTTGTTCTTTTCAGATTTTGTCGGTCAATACTGTAGATATCTTAGACGATTCTTGGCGCCCATTACAGAAGACCTTTAGTGAGACCCACGACCTCCCACTAGTTAGCTGGCAGCCGACAGATTTAACTGCGGTTAAAGGTTGTTACCGTTTCCCAATAAGCAGTCCCCATTTTGTTGGTAACAGGATTCAGAAGTACAATCACTTACATACATAACATACATAATCCATTCCCCTTATACCGCATTTCGCAGAGTCGGGGTTCCACACAAACTCTTATGGGAGTGCAACGGAGGTAATGGAGCTATTGTAGCAAGTACATTACGCTCCCCCATACTTTATCACTTATACAACTTTCATACCTTAAGCTAAGGAGCTCAAACACGATCGTACTAAATTTTTTTAAAATTCAGTCGCAACCGAGGTTTGAACCCCTGTCCCTCTGAACGAGAGGTAGGATCTCTACCACTCGATCACGGAAGGCCGTACAATCACTTACCAATTCTAAATGCACGTCCTTTGTTACGAAGCAAATAAATAACGAAATATATGCCTTGGAGGTTTTTTGCAACGACCAGGAGCTTGTTTTATTATTATAGGACCCGCATAATCTACCCCAGAAACCAAAAATGGCCTTGATGGAACTACTCTAGACTCAGGTAAATCTCCCATTAATTGATTTTTAGACACTGGATTTGCACGAAAGCACTTGTAACATGTATGCAATAATTTTCGAACTGTATTTCGTGCAGCTAAAGGCCAATAGTTTTCGCGTAGCGCGTAAAGAGTAGCTTGTGCACCAGCATGTAGTAAACGTTCATGCTCTTGAATGATCAACAATCTAGTGATATGATCTTTAGCGGGTAGCACTATAGGGAATTTAGCATTGTAACTTAATTTGGAATGTTTTAAACGACCGCCTACCCGTATTAATTTGTTTTCGTCCAGGAATGGTGCCAATGTGAATAATTTACTTTGTTTGGTAACCTTATTATTTTTACTAAGTTCCTTAATTTCCTTGCTAACTGCCTTTAATTGAACATTTTTTATGATAGCATGTGTAGCATTTTCTAATTCAGACGCATTCAACTCGTTAGTAAGTCTGCTAGTCTTGTTTTGACAGTTATAAATAAATCTAAAAACGTAAGCAACTACTCGCTGTAATTTAGAGAAGGAAGAGAATTTTGAATATACAGGAAGTTCATCGGTTACTATTGTATTTGTACAGACAACAGATATTCTTTTTTCCGGTAATTCAGTTAATCTATTTAGTTGAGATTTGGGCCATAAAGTATCGTCTAATTCTAACCACTCGGGTTTCCACCAAAGTTTAGCGTTTATTAACTGACTGGGAGTTGCACCGCGGGAGATTATATCGGCAGGATTAAATTCTGAATTGATATGTAACCATTCTGATTTATCTGTCAATTGTTAAATCTCACTAACGCGATTAGCTACAAACGTTTGCCATGAGTTCGGCGGGGCTGCTATCCAGGATAAAACAATACTTGAGTCTGTCCAAAGACATTGCCTCGAGAAATTACATTTTGATGTCGTGAAGACTTTCTCATACAATCGAGCTAATAATACTGCTCCGCACAACTCAAGTCTAGGAATTGACAACATCTTGATAGGAGCTACACGTGATTTTACGCATAACAATTGCACCTGAATGTTACCTTTATCATCTCTACTGCGAATGTAGATTGCCGCACCGTAAGCTTCTTGCGATGCGTCGTAAAACCCATGCAATTTCAAGCTATTGACGGGATAGTTATTTATAAGACACCGAGGTATTTTCAAATGATTTATAAAATCTAACTCAGCAACTAGTTGAAGCCACTCTATTTCTATTAGGTTTGGAATAGGCTGATCCCAAGTTAGATCCAGTTGCCATAATTTTTGCAATAATACTTTAATACGTGTAATTACAGGATTAATAAGACCGAGCGGGTCGAATATTCTTGCTACAACCGATAATATTTGTCTTTTGGTGGCAGTTTGTGTTGATTGAAACGAATTTAATTTATAATTTAGGGTGTCCCCTTGACTACCCCAAACCAAACCTAACACCTTAATTTCATCGTCCCGAGCTAAATTTAAAATAGTAGAACTACTTATACTTTCTGCATTAGGTAGGAGCTCCGAACGATTAGAAGCCCATTTGGATAGTTTGAATTTCCCACTGCTCATAACTGCAATCAATTCATCTCGCAAAAGTCTCGCTTTTTCAAAGTCCGTTTTTTGATAGTGTTCCTCGCAGGCTGTTTCTTCAGCAGAAAGGTTTATTTTGCCACTAGGTTCGTCAATTTCCCAGAATAGTTTGGCTACTTGCCTTTGTAATGACATTGTGCTCGGCGTTATTGATATGTTAACTGACAGCGGGTTAAACTTCGACCAGCGTCAACTGGACCTCTTACGATCCAACCTAACTCGGTATTTTGGAAATGAGGGTTACCGTCTTTAGCCTTTACATTTTCTGATCTTAAAATATTCCAAAATCTTTCCGCGCCTAAAAACAAATCTATAGGACCTGGATTGTTAAAGCTTGGGTCAGATAATGCAATATTTTTCGGGAAATTAATATATGCTATATTAATTACTGTTGTTGGTATATTGTTTGTTATTGTATTGATAACCAAACACCTTAAGTCATCAGTATAATCACCTGTCATGGATTTTATCGATAAATTTACGGATTTACTGATATTATTAGTTAGATTATTTATTCCCACAATAGGTATATTTATGCTTCTATTTGGCAACCGCAACTTTTTTACTAAATTCTCGGTTATCAAATTACTTTGCGAACCTACGTTTAACAATTCCCTACATTTATGGTAAGTACCGCGAACGCCTTTAACTGACAATAAGGCAGTAGATAATAGTGCATTAAAATTAGTGTTACCTATACTACTCATTCCTACGGCAGTAGATGAACCTGGATTGGCGTCTGCGATTTCTGTAGCTTCCCATTTGCGGTGTAACAAGGAGTTGTTTCGCACTGCAATGGCGACATGTGAATTTAGAGCGACAATCTTTTAAGCCATGGTTTCCCTTTAGACAATTTATGCAAAGTGTGGAGTCTTTGATAAACTTCTCTCTATCGTTAATTTGGAGATTTAGAAATTCCTCACATTTGTAAAGTTGGTGGGCGTTATTACAATAAAAACATTTATGAGTATTGACATTTAAATGAGTTGCAATTTTCTCCTTTTTAAATTTAGAAAGATGTTTATCTAGAGTTTTTATACTATTTTGAGTATCGAATTGTTTATTGATTTGATTGAGAGATTCAAGTATCAGACATTTATTGTTTAAAAATTCAATAAGTTTGCTAAATTTAGGAATTTCGTAGTTAAGAGTTGATTGCCATTCTTTGTTGGTCTGATAATCCAGCTTTTCAGTTATAATAGGGGTAAGTAATGCATCCCACGAATCTACAGGTATTTTTAACACTCTTAACGCCTCAATATTTGTTTTTACGACATTTAATAATTCACGTATATTTGTATCACTAGTTTTTACTAAATTCTTTATGTTTAGAATAGAACAAACATGTTGCTGTACGATAAGACGAGGTTTATTCAAACTGTCTTGTAAAATTTGAAATGCTGAGGAATAATTTGCATTTGATATTGTTAACGATTCAATAGCAAGAGCGGCCTCACCGGTGACACAAGATTTAAGATAATGAAACTTTTGACAATTGTTTAGATTTGAATTTTCATGAATCATAGTGTTAAAAGTATCAAAAAATGCTAACCAGTTTGAGTAATTTCCATCGTATGAAGGTAGATTTAACGGGGGTAATGTTAATTGAACCTCTGATTGTGTTTGAGTATTCGAACGTATGTTTTGTGATTGTACTTCAGAATTCGCCCTAACTGTAGATTCACGGTCGTCTATTATATCTTGAAGTATACTAACTAAATCAAAATATCTTGTTTCAAAGGTTTCGCGTTCGGAATCTGAATCTACGTTTTCAGATTGAGAATCAATTTGATCCTGTATTTCATTAAATTCTTTCATCGCGTCATGAATCATTTGTATGCGTATTCTAATTTTATTTAAGCTATCATGCTCTGAAAAGGATTTTATGAAGTTCTCTATCCGCGTTAATTTAGCTTTAGTAGTAGCACGCTTTTGAGTCAATTTGTTTATAGTTGCAATCTCAAGTTGACGAGCACTGATATGTTAAAGTGGGTAGAAAAATAGGAATGGCGAATTACTTGTGCAGATAGCAGGTAGTACAGATGATGATGATGAATTATTAACGGTGGTTCAGCAGCGAAATACGTCGCTAAATTGGACGGCCAGGTGCTGGAAGCCACGCTGAATGTTGTGAAGATCATTTGTTGATGAATCAGCAGCTACTCGCGTCGCTAAGTTGGACGGGCCCGGTGCTGAATTTCACGCTGTTAACTAAATCCGTCTCTGATGGACCAATTTGTTGGGTACACGCGACACCTTCTTAAGGAATATAGTGGTCTGTATTGATAATGAATACTGATGTGTTGTGAATATCGCGTATACCAACTTTAAGAGAAATATAAAACACACTACCTAAAATGGTTTTAACTGTTTATTTTTTACTACCAAGCTATTTAACCTACGATACAAAAAAGACTGTCTTTTGACTAAAACTTCTTACACACACACACACACACACACACACACACACACACACACACACACACACACACACACACACACACACACACACACACACACACACACACACACACACAGACAGACACACACACACACACATATATATATATATATATAACTTAACAAAAAAGGAAGGGGAAACTATACAAATTGGAAAAACATACTATTTGTTAAAGGGCCCAAGCCTACCTCACTGTACCTAACGGTACTTAAGAAATTCTGGAAAATGGTAATCCAGCTTATTATTATAAAGGAAGATTACATTAAAGCCGACTTTGTTGCTGCCGACAATTACAAATACCGTTACCACTTGGCGCCAACACACACTAAATGGTTAATACTGGCCCCCAAAGCTTTAATGCATGGAGGGAGATAAAATACTTGCGCTACGTACTAATGTAATAAGAAGTAATCTCTGAATTGAAATAGAAATAATAAAAATATTCTATAACTAACTTATTAGATAGGTAATTATCGTGAGATCGCCAACTATATCGTGGATCCCAGTATTACCAGGAACAGCACGGTGACAATTAATTATGGATTTAATATTTTAACTCTAGAATCATTCAGTGAAATACAAGACGATGTTCACCTCGTGGTATACCAAGTGGAAGGATTGTTCGTTGTTTTTTCTACCAAAGCATAAAGTTAGTATGAATCAATTTAAATGTAATACAGTAATAACAATATTATAGAGAAAATATACATTATAACCGACGAATATACCATCACTTAGCCAGAGGCAACGCTAAAACGATTTGGGCATAAATTATTTAAAGTATGTAATGTAGCCGTACATTTTATGTTCTTTTAATAAATAAATATCGTTAAGTGTTATTATTAAAGGTGGTATTATACGAGTTTCCGAACCAAATAAGCCGACCCATAAGCTAATCGACAATCTAGGATCACTAGGAGGAACGAAACTGCCAGGTAAAACTTGGATTTTCGGTCTATAAATTCGGACGGGATCCGTACACAACAAACAAATCAGAATTTTTCGTCTACTGACTATTTCTGCAGTTGCGGTTCCAATGTCTTTACACATTATTATAAACTTCTCCCGCTCTTTAATATAATTTTATTTTGTGACTTCTTTATATTTCTCATTCAACTTTGTACAACCTACTAGACGTTTTATCCCTAACGTGACATTGTTGATTGATTTTGTTAAATTTTGCTTAGTTTTGCTGAGTTTTGCTTAAACGGAGTCTCTTATAGTCACTAAAATGAAATTATTTGTCAATGTAATAATTGTTATTAAATTCTGTAGTTTTTTAATGGATTTTACAAGGATAATAAAATTAATTTCAACAGAAACATTAATGGTTACTTCCTTCTACTAATCAACTTTAAAACTTTTAGCGACTTCGAATATATGGCGTGACTTAACAAATCACAGGCACAAATTGATTAAAGAGGTAAACTCGATTAATCACAGTAGAACAACAGCACAACGAACCTCTTCCCTATTGTACCTAATTCAAACCCAATTTAGCGAGGCGAGTATAAGCGTTACCGTTATTAGACTTTCAACCGTGATCTCAAGCTGGTCAAACTTTATTTTTAATTATCAACGATTGTCTCATATGTACTAAATAACATCACATTAAAATAGGCGAATATATCTCTAATTCCAATAAGGTGCTTTAAGGGTTTATTGCGAAAGGTTAATTTAGAGCCTAATTTACAAAGTGAGATACTAAATGTTGAGATATTTGCAAATAATCGTTTTTGTGTGGATGATCCAAATGGTTTCCAATGTCTTAAGATTGGAAGGATTTAAATTTCCATTTGTTATTACTGTCGAAATGGCTAATTCTGAGCACACAGCATCCAATCCTATTTTATAATGTTGATTTCACAACCGTATTCAGTAATATCGTGTATCTTGTATTTTAAATTCATTGTTGGAAGAAATGAGAAACTCTTATAAACAATATCAAGCACTGTTTGCAGTTGGAGACTGTAAAATTGAAATTTTACCCTTAGGTAAGGTGTATTAATAAACCTTTTTAAAGATCATGAATGGGAAATTGTTTGTTTAGCTGATTTTAGTATTCCTTGTGCTACTCCACCCACATACCTCCATATATTCATTTTAGGTATATGTGCCTTACGTGCTATATTATCCTTACGCAAGATGAATTTTACTTGTGGGTAAAATAAAACAGCCAACCCGAGTTTTATTAAATAATTTAATGATAATTTATGAAGGTCTGTTATTTTTTCTGAATTTGAAAAGTTTCTGTTGAAGATGAACTGTGAATAATCTACAATGCATTTACCGGAATGCTAATTACTATAAAGAATACTAACCGTACATGCATTAACTTTTTTTTGTTATTTTCTAATAACTCTTTGTTTATACATAGAGTTCTGAACTTTAATTTACCCTAAGCAAAACCTTTTTAAAAAGTTTATTAACTTTTTAAATTAGTTAATAACTATTTTTCCCTATAGTGGGCTGTCACATCGATTTTTAGGTCCGAGATCTAGATTCAAAGAACGGTGGTTCGTTAGCGGAGCGCTTTATAAGACCCGGGAGTCTTCCGTATGAAAATTGGAGTGCACGTATCCGACAATATCTTTTGTATTTGCTTATACAAAATCGTAAACAGCATTAATTTATTGTAGATTTTGAAGTTAACTTTAACAGATTTACAAGTTACAAAAGTCATAACAAACGAATTTTGAAACAAATCTTTGTATAAAAGTAAATTGAGAACGTTGTTAAGAGAGTACTCCCATTAGAATTATTACACATAAACCTAGAACCTTCTTCAAATAACGACAAGTTCCATTGAAATTCAATCTGGCACCTTTATAATTAGAATATTATTATATAAAATTAACCTTCTGTTACTGGCCGAAGATGATATATGATCTTAGTACCATAATAACCTACTAATATCAAAATAACATATTTTAAACATTTTAAAAATATCTGTAAAATGGAGTTTCGATCAAGTTTAAAAATCCAAGGGTGAGTTTACATAAATGAAAATGTAAAGTTCCGTTTCACTGCTTGTTTTTTTAGTACAAAAAATGTTTTTATTCACAATCAACTAAAAATAAGCCTAAATTCAAAAAGTAGAAAAATAAATAATAGTTATCTATGTGCCAAGGGCGTTATGATGATCATAATGCTAGGAGGGCGACGATGTTCCAGTCCAAGGACCCAAAAGAGCCCGAGGGATGGAATTCGCCTGTTGGGCATTATATCTAATACCGCTCGTGGTGCATACAATATTTTATTTTTCACGAGAATATGCACAAGAACAAAAATTAGTTTTAATTTATCCCTAATTGTTGGCGTTGCCAAGGACGTTGATTATATAATTATAAAACTAAAAAATTTTATGTTTGTCGGATGGTAACAACTTTTACTAAATTTGCAAAAATCAAACAATGATATAAAATATTAATTAGCCTCCTTTGTACTTTATCGAAACTACTCGAGAAAATCATCTATAGCCGCCTTAATGGCCATATATCCCAGCACACAGCTTCAGACCCAAATACTCAACATTACATCAGCTCATCAGAATCAACGAAACTATCGCCAAAGGCTTTAAAGACAAAAAATACACCACTATAGTATTCCTTGACGTTGCCCAGGCCTTTGACCGGGTCTGGCACAATGGCCTATTACATAAAATGATCCAACTGGAAATCCCGGAGTACATCATCAACATAACTTTGAACTTCCTTACTGGAAGAACGTTTTCAAGTAATATAAAGACAGCCCTCTCAAACCCAACGGATATTAGGGGAGGAGTTCCCCAAGGATCTGTCCTTGGTCCCTTGCTATTTAACATATTTATGAACGATATTCCACTCCCACCAGTTTGCACGTTGGCAATGTTTGCTGACCATACGGCAATTATCACCCAAGATCATGAACTGGATACTGCAATATCAACACTCCAAAACGCTACAGACACACTTCAACACTGGTTTGACAGTTGGAACAGCACTCTAAACCCCATGAAATGCACTGAAAAAATATTCACCCTCAGAAGATACAACAATCCAACATTGATCGCTGTCAATGGAACTCCAATTGCATGGAACCTAAAGACAGAGCAGTGAAATACCTAGGTGTTAACTCGGACCAAAGACTGACATGGGAAATTCATATCAATACCAAAATCAACTACTGCCATAGCAAGCTAAAACTTCTCTATCCAATACTGAACAGGAATACCCCATTAAAAATGAATGCACCATACTAATCTACAAATCTATACTAAAAGCGTCCTTCATCTATGCCTGTGCAGTGTGGGGTACTGCATCCAACACTCACATTAACAAATTTCAAGTACTCCAAAATAAAGTCCTCCGGATGGCAACAAACGCACCTTGGTTCATACGCAATGACCAACTACATCACGAATTGAGCATGCCACACATCCCGGATTTCATAAAAGCCACCACAAAAAAGTTCCTTGATAACCTAGCGACCTGCCCAACTACCGACCACTGCATGCTTAGTCAGCGGTCTACCAACCTTCGCTTATAACCAAGGCTACCTCAAGACGTATTTCTAAGTGATAGTGGTTAATTCAAAAACAAACTCAAATGATCCACATAGTGTCTGTTAACTTTGTTCCTTATTGTTATTGTGCTATATAGTTGTATAATGAAAATTAATTTAAACTCTACTGTGTATGGCCTTAGTGTGTCGATCCGGTGTATTTAATATATATAAAAAAATTAAATTGGAATGTTTTTGTTGTGGGTTGTTGTCAGGTTTGAATGAAAAGTAAACGCTAAGCGGGCGTTATAAATGCCACTTATAATGCCCTGGTTGTTATAGACGTGTTTATAAGTTCGTATCACAGGTATAAACAGCAAATGATGCAAGTGAAACATAAATAACTTTACCTTTCAACTTCCAACTGGTCAGGAAATTCACTGTTCACTAATTTACTCAAAGTGTTTTACTGAAATTGCAACTAAATATATGTAATAATATATATTGCTGTGGATAGAAGTTTCAAAATTTGGTAAATCTCACAAAATGCAAAAAACCTTGTTTAAAAACTGTTACTTTTGAAGTAATTGATCAAGTTTTCTAAATTATTTAATTGTGCGTCATGGATTACAGAATCAGTATGTACTTTTTGCAAAGGTGATATAAGCAAGGTTTTCTTTAGTTATAAAACAGTTTAGTCATCCAGTCTTTAATAATACGTAATGTAAAGTTGTGTGAATGTTATTTTTATACGTAATCTCTTTGTAATAGAATGCATAATATCGACGGGCAATGCGATACTCCAAAGGTTTCGGTTAATTTAATTAAATCGTTGTTGCTTAAAGTATTGATTAAGTGTAAATGCAATAGACGTGTCAACTATTACAAATTATGTTATAATTAACATTAGGTATGTGTTGTAAATAAGTGTATAGTCATATGTATTTGAATAATGTTGAAAAGTAATGTAAATATTAGATAATCTTATGGTGTAAATAGTAGTATATAAACTTAGGAATAGTTTTAAGACAGTCTGTTAGAAACGCCGTGCGAGAACAAACGTCGATAATATGGTAAAAATGTTTAAAGGCTTAGTCTATTATATACGGCGACAGAGTACTGTCGTCGATAAAATTTAAAAGAAACTCTAGCATAGACAGTTAAGCTGTTAAGGTCAGTCTGGTAAAGCTAGTCACACTGTAAAAAGTTATTTAATAAAGCATAATTATCACTATATTTTTTTATAATTAATGTGGAAAGGTATTTGGGTATTAAAAATGTGAGAAGTCCATATGGTTTTGGAAAGTATAATAAAATACAAAAGCAAATATACCGGCACTACAACTGGCAGTTAAGTAATAAAAGTGAAATTCGCTGCCAATGGGTTGGTGAAGTTTTGTGACAATTTGTTTCAGTTTCTATTTTACTAACGAACGCATTCAAAATTTTTTATCTCGCTGTTAAATGGAATGTAATCTTCTATACTTTGTATACAAATTTCTGTTAAATGGGTTTCTTGTAATGTAATTATTTTAACTTATATCTTCTCAATATTCATTAATAAGAGTAGCATAGGTAAATATTGAGTAGCAAATATTTCATATATCGATATATCCTTCTTACATTCTAAATATGTGCCCATGTTCTTCTACCTTTCTTCTTTTTAATTTTCTTCATTTATGTATTTATTTACATTTCTTATTTTGTTACAATTTAGTTTTAAATTTACCCTATTTTCTGTCACTTTGTCACTTGCCACTCATTTTGTCCGATCGCATAGCTTAAATTTGTTCATTAACCTTTTTTCATCGCCAAATCCATTATACTATCTCCATTCTCACCCTCATTTTCTAGTTTTTTGCATCTGCATTAACTTCTCCTTCTAATTAGACCATTTCCATTTTTATTTCCGATTGAAGTTTTCTAAATCCTATCTTTGTCTTTTTTTCCATGTTTCTTGCTTCTTTGACTCTATCGTTCTTATTTGTTGCAGTATTTTTCTGTCTTTTATGTATAAATCATTATATCATCGTAGTTTTCCGTGTGGCTTACTTCCCAACTTTTTTTTGTCCTGCATTACCTTTACTTTTTCAGTGGCATTTTTAGCTGTATGAAGCAGGTTCTTTCCGCTAATTTTATTGCTTCCTTCACCTGCATCTTTATGTCTATTCTTTATCCGTAAAGTCTACCATTGCATTTTTTAGTTTCTCTCTGTCATCCGTGTTTACTTTTACTCTCTGTAAAACCACGTTACTTTTTTTCTTCGCATTTTCCTTTTTTTGTTTCTAGTCTATCATCCACAATCATCTTCGCCGTGGTTTGACTATTCTCTTTTCTTAAATCCCCAATTTTCTTTTTCAGCTCTTCAATTATTTTCTATATTCCTTTTGTTCTATCTCATTTCTTTAAATTCTCCATTATTTTCATAAACGTCTCTTAATTTTCGTTGAGTTTTTACATTTACAGGTGATTTTGGTTTACTAATAGTTGCTTCAAATACAATAACTGCGAATAAAATAGTATACATACCTCGACTGAATGCTTTTTTATAGTCTCACGCTATAACAGATCTTATCTTAAAAATGCCTTACTGCAGGGGTTGTCTATGTGGTGTGATACATAGACCAAAAATGCAGATTTGTTTAGTTTGTCATTTTGATTATGACGTGATAATTATTTGTTGATTAGTAAATGTGACGTTGCTATTATCGCCGTTACTGTTAACCGGCTATATGTCTAATGTTGTCGTTTGAATTAGAAATAATGATGTCGTAGTATGAGATTGTCGAGCTTAATGGAACTTGTTCTGCTGGTACTGTCTGCTTGGAGACTGAAAGTTCGATGTGACTTGTTTCCCATCTAGCTTCCTGTATGGCAATCCCGACAAGGGAAGGTCTCGGAGGAACTGAATACATGACGCTGTGCTCGTGTATACTTGATTCTTCAGCATTCGCTGAAGAATCCGCTTGATTCTTCACTTTCAAAGGCTACAATCGCTCCGAAGCAATGTGTAATAACACTGGGCTACCCAATCTTTTCACATCAATGGTAAGGTATTAAAAGGTTATAATAATTACTAGGTATAGGATTTGTATGCACTTAAAAATGCTGAAATATGCAGGCACTTATGCACTGTAAAAACGTGAAATATGCACTTAAATATCATGAAATATGCGTTTATGAGAAATTTTTAATAAATATATGCACTTTCATTATTAAAAAACATCTGTTTAGCGTTATTTACATTTTATTTACAGAAACTATTTTAATTAGTCATCCTATGAAATAATTTAATTAATTATATTTTCTAAACATAGAGCGTTACAGTTCACAATGACGTACATTTTTAAATTTTCAAAAGTAAACATATGCCTATTATCCCTAAATATTGTTTTATATTTTGAGAAACTCCGTTCCACACCGCAAGACGTAATTGGGGCATACTTAAAATTGTTTAATTCTACAAGCGAATAATGTTTTAGCTCGTCTAAAATGTCTTGGCCAGATAATGCATCGTTTATGCTTTTAATTAAAAGAAAACCAGGATTTTTGTCTTTAACGGATTTAAATTTTTGTTTTATAGTCAAACCCTTTAGCCCTTTTACTTTATTTAAAGAAACACCTAACAATTTTACATGCTCAAGAGATTCATCTAATGAATTTCCCTGACTTTCTAATTTCTGAATTGCTTTAGCTAAACGCACAAAATTTGTCAAAACAAACAATAATTCTGCCCTCACCTCCTTAATATTAAAAGCATCCTGTACGCTTTGTATGCATAGTGCATCGTGTTTATTGAGTTTATTTACAAATGCTTTAATAATATCAAAATAAGTTGCATAATATTCTGCTGCAGAAAGCCAAGTACCCCACCTTGTTATTACAGGCTCAGGTGGGAGAGGCACTTCTTGAGCAGTTTCCCTAAATATTTGTATGCGATATGGAGCTTTACAAACAATTATTTTTACATCTGAAATTATAGAGTTTACGTTAGGATATATTTCCCGCACTTTTTCCGCAACTAAGTACTTTGTTGTACTGTATGCCGTCCGGCCACAAAATAGCCATCGAATCATTAAACAATTTTGCCACAGAACAATGATTGGTGTTCTTCAAAACGTCCATTGCTAATAGATAGGATTTGGGATTGTTCTCCGAATTTAAAACGCCAATTATAACGTTAGCCACGTATCTGAAAACAAAAATTTGATTTTTATTTTATCGCTCAACATAATTATTCGGTTACAAACAATTAGCGCAAAACAGTTATTTAAAAAAAATTATATTTTAATCAAGCAAAAATATTGTTGTGATTAAATATGTAACTAACAAAATAGAAAATAAAACATCCGTAAATTGCTCTGCTGTCTTTAATTAGTTAAATTTTACTAACAAAACGAAGGAAATGAAGTTTCTACGCACCTTCCAGTAGTGTCAGTAGATTCGATAATGGAAACCCATATGTAGTTATTCGCTACATGTTTTCTAATTGATTTTATGGTCTCTTCGTATAAACGAGGTAAATAATTTTTCCTGAGTGTAGACTCGTCGGGTATTGGCATTTTTGAAATTTCTTCCAGAAAATTACGAAATGCTAAGTGATTAATTTTACTTAACTGGATATCTGCAGCCACTAATGCACTACATAGTTTTTATTAAATTCGATCGATTTGCTGGACTCACCGCGCGAATTATTAAGGTACCCCGGTAACAATGTTTGTTTTTTTGATTTCAGAGCAACACACTCTTGATGTCGAACCGTGTTCAAATGTTGTGTAACTTGAAAGCGTTTCGTTGCAGTCACTTTATCGTCGCACACTGTACAATACAACACCTTATCGTCAGTTGTAAGAACACTGAATTCCTTAACATAACTTCGAAGTGTAACAGACACAGACCGTTTTTCTTTACCCATCTTTACACTCTAAAATTTCAAACTAAAATGCAGTTTGCAATTTCTGAACTGTCTTAATTGAAAGATTACAAGATTAGTAAACAAAAGTACAGGCAAATTTTTCTATGAACAGGAAGTTGTCAAAGGGTCTTTGGAATTTCCTAATATCTATTTATCACAATACCGCAGGATGTAAGTATTTAAATTTTAGTTGAAACTTTTTCTTTCTTAGAAAATATTAACAAGTACACAGATGGTTAAGGCAGTAAAATATTTTAAAGCCTAGTATTTAACAATAAGCTTAAATTATGGGTTTCCCCTAGACTCAACTAAGCCGCCTTTGGTTTGTTGTCTAAAATGCTAAAATTATTTAAAAAATATTAGATATTTCATAATTAAAGCATGTAAAACGCTCAAAAAGTGGTAAAATATGCACACTCGTTCAAAAATGCTAAAATATGCATGCATTTATAAAAAACACCTAAATATACATTTATATGCACTTTCAAATTGACATATGTGATTGATATGTGGCTTAAACATGTAGAAATATAACTCTGCATATGTTTGCTATAAGCGAAAAAACATGCAAATGCATAGAAATCCTATACCTAATAATTACCATTTTATGTTTACCTAAACCTGACCCTGTTATAATTCACGTTCGGGAAGTTTAGAGTTACTCCGATTTTTCACCCAATAACAAACAAAAAAAATATTAAAATAAGTTTTAATTATGCTTAAATGATGAATGCAAATGAGAAAACATCGTTTATTCGCATAAACAAAACAGTTTCGTACACTTGCAGTCTCACGTGTATGAATCTAGTTCTGGGATTATATATAAGATCAGTATTGTGTATACGTTCGGAATATATTATAACTAGTATATACAATTAGAAACAAATATAGAAACTCCATTTCCATTTTCCCCTTACGCTAGTAGTTCCTTAATTGACTTAAATACTGCTCACAGGCAATAAAATTTACAAGTAGACGACTCGTAAAGCTTCGGTAATTAAAGAGCAGTAAATTTCTTGAAGCACAAACTTATTTGGGGATTCTGATTTACTATGGTGAAGCGCTGAATAATGTCTACATATAAAATAACACGTACACTATATATCTAATACTCGCCTTTAATGGTTATTTTCACGATCATTAATTTCTCTATCAATGTAAATTTATCAAATCTTATAAAACCACTTCGTAATATTACATACAATATAATAGCAGTTGATTCTTCCGCTCCTTAAAATAACCGTAGTAAGGATAAGTTATTGTAGTAGTATTACCTTCCACGGTGCAAATGATAATTTAGGATGTGAATTCTAAATTGCCTATGTAAATCCTCTTTCTCATAAATTTACCTTAAAGCGAGGTACGTTTGCACAGTTAATTGTCATGTTTCTGCAATCCAGACACCCTTTTATCACGTTTTTGCTAATCTCCGTTTATGGAGTGAAAAAGTGAACATTTAGTCCTTCTGGAACGAAGAGATAATATTATTTACGCTTCGACCTTATTGTGACTTATACTTCTTTTTTTCTAATGAGCTGTGTTACCAACATAATCAATCGTAATTAATTAATACACCTTGCTACCTTAATAAGAAACTCGAGCATATTATCTAGTGTGCCAAGTCTTAGTTGTTGAATTAAATGTTAACCTATCCAGGTTGAGTAGCGTGACGATTTTTTATATATTAGATACGCGCATTCCTTAACTGCTTTTCTTACTTGTCATCTTTCAGATTAACTTAAATTTTCTTCTCTTTCTTTTCTTTTCTTTTGTAAGTTGTAATAAGTAAACATACGATGTATTTATTAATTCTTGCAATTCGTAAATATACTTCATTTTTTGTGTTGAAACTTTCTTTGTTTTTTGAATGAAACTCTTTAAGCTTTATGTCTTAGCAGTGTTTTTAAAAATTCTGTAAACATCGATAAAGGACAGTCATTAATTATACCGCAAATAAAATTGAACAACCAAGCAACGCCAAAGATGGACAGCGCACGTTTCCAATACAAAGTGAATGCGAAGTAGAAGTCAATTTCCAGCAACAAATTGAGGTAGAGCCATTAACCAATTTCAAAATAGGCAATCATAAAGCAGACCCTTAGAAATAATAACACTCTACAAAAAATTCTGGAACGTATTTTGTAATTAAAGTAGTAATTTGTTCTTTATCAAGATCATCAGGCCACACATCTTGCCGTACAGTTCCCCTGTATAGATCATCCCGAAGAAACTAGAGACCTGTGGAAAAAGAAATAGAGATTAGTAATAGATCATCGGAAATGAAACGAGAAAATCATAGCATAGCAAGTGTCTTTTGCCTCCTGCGAAACCTGGATTCTGGACAACTTAGAATTATAACCCCAGATGGTTTTAAACCCAACCCGTCAAAAATAAAAGTCATTTACGACTATCCGCCTTCAAAAAAAGCACGAAAGAGATCGCATCATTTGAAAGCTAGTTGGTTAATAAGACGATTCATCCTAAATTTTGCAATGGTGGTGTATCCTTTGACAAGAGGCCTTAAAAAAGGAACTAAGATTAAACTAAAGGTTCTGACTATGTCAAAGCTCTTAATGAACGCAAAAATCTTTCAACCAATGCCCGGAGTATTGGGGCATTATCATGAATTCCAGAGCATATTTCAACGGACCACTGCACTGTGGGTGATATTACAGTTAAAGTACGTCAAAATCCCAAAAATAAAATTCATAAAACATAACATACCTGTATTTACACTTTACAACCCTTAAAACCTTACTAAAGATGTTTTTAATAAACATTTGCAAGTGCAACTATTGTTTATTGTGTAATCGGTTGGGAAAGTTGGAGTAGTTGTGCTTGTGCAAGTAAAGTGTAAATACATACTAAGCGTCTGAAGTTTGCCTTGGATTTAGATTATTTAAAATATATTTTTCGATAATAATTTATATTAGCTGATGCTGATGCAAGTTGGTATTGTATAATTCATTTGTATTAATTTATTTATTTGTTATTATTTATTAGTTACAACGATCCTATTTAAAGCGAAAGTTTAGAATTGGTGTTTTTCAATATACAACTTTGTACAAGAAATTCTAAGATACATAAAAAACATGTTTTTGTTTTTTTGGGGGTTTTCAATTTTTGTTTTCAATTTCATGAACGGGCATTGCATTTATTCGGTTACTTATTTGTTTACTTATTGTCATAGGTATCTGTCATCTACCAAGGCTACCAAGGAATTTATTTAGTGTTATTTAGTCGACACAATAGTAATTTTTTTCATTAATTTTATTTGAGACTTTCATGTCAATTGCTACAGTCACACACAACCAGCCAGTAGTAGGTAACGACTGCTTCTAGCGACTGCTGACTAGCTCGGTTCTATCAAAATGAAGTCTGACTGTTTTTTTTTTGAGAAACTATATTCAATAAATTAACACTGTACCAAATTTCAGATTTTTAAAATCACTTCTTTACATTGACCTCACTTTCACGACATGCGATCACCGCATTGGTGCTGATGCAACGCGTTCGATCATTACGCTGTCTGAAGACTGTTTTCTAGTTTTTTTATTACATAAACTGCTTAGTGATCAATTTTCAGATTTTAGAAAACACTTAGACTACTTCTTGTTACAACTTTCAAACTGCGCTGACGCCGAGTGTTCCCATATCCGAGTTTCTTTTGTGTAGGATATTTATTTACACCCTAAATATAAGCTAATATTAAAATATTAGCCTTTACAAAACTCTTACACTTTTTGGTCACCAGCTCTCGGGCTAATGTTACAACTGATCAATTATATGTATTGGAGTCTATTATTATGTTAAATAGTTAAAAATACATGATAAGCATAACTAAAAATATAATAACTGCCAGAATTTTTTTGAAGTAACCTGGAAAAATTAGGTTTAGCTACGGTTAAGTTTATATTTCAAAACAATTCAAATGTTCTGTGTAAGCTCTAAAATGTTAGACAAAAAGATGCATTTAAAACAGATAACTACATAGCAATTTTCAATTTTAGTTCATGATTGTGGGGTGACGGTGGATCACGGTGTTGGGCTGATAGTGTCTCTGACCTGGGAAATTCCCGATAGTTGTCTAATTTTTTGTTGTCTCGAGCCCCGAGAACAATAATCTGAGAAACGATACTTTTATATATTAAAATCCTTTTTAATTCAAATTAAAATTCTTACTTTAGAATTACGGTTTTGTTTATTTCAATTTCTTGAGCAAATTACTAGTTAAAATGCAGTTATGAACAAGAGTGTTATACCGGTGGGTATAACACGGAGTATTCTTAACCAGTTATTTAAAAGAAACAACCATTTCAAATACACACAAATTATTTACAACATGTCTATAAACAATAGGAAATAGTTGCAGCAACAAGCTACCGTTATATATGATACCTGACCAGGCCGTTACAAGATGTTAACTTGTACTTTCTATTCATTTAATTCAAGAGTGTTATTTTATTGCTCATATTTAATGTCCAGAATGTGTTAGTTAAAAAGTTTATTCTTTGATTTAACAGTTTCCTTCTCTCAGTGTGCCACTTCTTAAATGGTGATTGTAAGTGCACGGTGGTTGTAGGCAATGAGTTATTTTGTATGCAATTACTGACAGTATACAAGTCCATGTAAAAGGCTACAAATAAATGTTTTGTAAACTCATAATAACTTATTTGTGCCGATAGATTCAGTGCATACTAAGTCAGCTACCTAAGTCAATACAGTGGAGTAAGAGTTTCAGTTATATGTGACAGCTGACATAACCTACAAGTAAAATCTGCTGTCATAAAAGCTAGTGGTGTAGATAAATTAGATCAATCTGGTTAATAGAATTTATTAAGTAGCGAAAGCTACTTGATATGAACATTTATGTCCGATCATCCTGAGCATAATTGTCTCTGAAACGGATCATTTTAAAATGCGGTTTTCGTGAAATGAACTTTGGGCTTTCTAGCATTATTATGTAGTTTTTTAATATACGACATATGACAGAACAGTAGTTTTGT
This sequence comes from Agrypnus murinus, assembly GCA_929113105.1. Classification (NCBI taxonomy): domain Eukaryota; kingdom Metazoa; phylum Arthropoda; class Insecta; order Coleoptera; family Elateridae; genus Agrypnus; species Agrypnus murinus. The sequence continues at coordinate 113,232,405 of OV816024.1, forward strand.
TGGATTAATTGGATGGCTTGGTTTGGTGGACTTCATCAAGTATTATTGAACGTGCTATAAAAAATTACAAAGGGAATTTTAGCTTTACCTCTTTTACTGATGTCATCTTTATGGCGGTGAAAACGAAGTACTTTGGAGGATTTCCAAAATAAGAAAACAAATTGAATTTCTAATAATGCTTCGTATAATTTTATAACCAGAACTGTAAACACGGATAATTATTATTATAAGGTAATGATGTACAAACACTAACAATTTTACCGACACTACAGTCCAAAAATTATAAATTTATTGTAACATAAACACGTTCATATGTCGCAGTGGCATAAACTTCAGGCAAACTTGAAATACATTTTACGAGTATATGTGGTCAATACATAACATATTATGTTATGCATAATATTTAGAACAACTGCATTGAATTCTCAACAAACTTTGGTAATACTTCGCTGAGTGTTATAGTTTCACAAGGTTTGTATACATTTCGAATATTCCAAATGAACAAATTTACTTCCTGTGGTAATAAACTTAGAACTTTATCTTAATAAATGCAAATTCTATATTCATGCTTGACCTAACACCTGTAATTCCAATATATACGAGAAACTTAGGATTACTAGTATTATTGCAGTGAATTGAATTTGATGAGCTGCAGCTTGTAACTAATATAACTTTGCATTACGAGCAAGGGCATTCATTTGATGTTCTATAGGAATCAGTTTTATAAGATCCATTTATGAAACATTTATTTTCTTTACGTAAAGTTAATATCAGGTATTGATTAAATATTGAATGATAATTGTTTATGTATGTTTAAGTTAACTCATTAAAGCTGTGAATTCTGAGTAGAAAACCACAAATGTATTTTAAGGAACGCATAAGAATATAAGGTAATAATTAGTAACTCCTCTGATATTACGTCTTACTGAGTTGTATCATATATGACTATAAGATACAAAAATCCAAAAGCATACAAAAATAAAGCAATCGTTGATTTTATGGGAGACAATCGATTTTAAAAGTAAAAGGAGCCTCAGGTAACGGATCGGCTATGCGGTGTGATAAACAGACCAATAATGCAGATTTGTTTGTGATAAAATAACTAATTTTGATTGTGATATGATAATTATTATTAACTTAGCAAATGTGGTATTACTATTATTGTCATTTTTATTAATTGGCAATGTGTAATACGTGTGTAATGTTGTTGGTGACTTTTATTAACCATAATGGTTGCTGTAATGTGAGATTGATAAGCATAATGGAGCTTAGGAAATTAACCACACAGATAGCCAGATAGCTGTCTGCTTGGAGACTGAAGGTCCGGCGTGACTTGTAAATCGAGCTTGACCTGGGGGATAATGGATAAAGTCACACCAGGGATCCCGATAGATATCACCGGACAGCATTAGAATGCTCGTTTTCCTGCATGCCAACCTGACAAGTTGCAACATCGGGAGAGCTGAATACGTAAATGTGGTGTTTGCTCCTGATTTTTTAGTGTTTTGCTGGAAAGCGTCCGATGCGACGAGCATTTGCTTCAGGTCATCATGATCGCGATGGTGAACAAGCAACAAACGATGACACGGGGGATCTACAGTCCCACCCTCTTCTACATATAAAGGGTAAGCCACTAAAGTGAATTTGTTTTTTATGTTTCCTTGAATCCGGTCTTGTGATATTTTACTTACTGATCTCAGCACGGCATGCATATATGATGTCGCTAATGACGCGTAGCAGCTAACCGTCTCTACCCAGTAAAATGCAAGCAGTCATAAAATCCTAAAGTACTTGTTAAATGTAATATTTATAGCTAGGATTAATTTTTATTTGAGAAAATTAGAAATTTTATAAATAAATCTACGGAAACAAATTTTTAACATTATGTAAAGTATTATTGAATTATGCCTCTCCTAATTATTAGTTTATTGAGATTATTTTCTATTACTGTTTTGATGACTTGTATTTATTACAATTTACCTCCAGCTAAATCTAACAAAGGGTTACTGATCAATATCTAGAAACAGGTTAGGGAAATGATAATTCTAAAATCCTAGGTATTCCACAAGTATCCTGCTTTCACATTTTGATTGTTTGAGGTCAGGTTAAACTTAATCTTCTCATATGTAGGTCATGTCTACATCGATGATGTATGATTTCAGGATTTTTCCGGATATAGGTATAATGGAAAATAACACTATCCACTAGAGATGCTTTTGTAGACTTTAGATTTCTCTACTTATATGGGAACGACACATTGGGGCGCTGCTGTACAGTTACTTCTTGTATGCTATGTGTTGAGTTTTGGTGATTGCAGCGCCAGACTTGATAGAGGAGTTTACTCTCCTACTTGATAACTACTAACTAGCTAACAATGTGGAGTAACGGAACTGCGGACTGCGGAGGTAGATCGAGTGCATCTGCAAGCAGCTGAAATATTGCCACAATAAAGCATTATAATTAATAAACAGTTTATTTTGAACTGCAAAATTCATGTGATGGCAAGCGTCTAATAATTTAATATTCTCAGCGACGGGCGTTTTAGGTTAATCGCAATTCAACCGTCAAACAACAGGGATGCAATTAATATACAGTATGTAACTACCTAATGCTCGTATTGTGTTTATTAAAGTAGCAAAAAAGGAAAGTTGCAATATTGGAATGTTTGCCTAGGAGATATTTTCTTATTTACCTCCACTGATTCATATACAGTATTGTCTGTAATAAATAGAAATTATTTTTTAAACATTTAACTATTATCGGATTTACTTTAAATATCCTTGTTTACCCTGCAGATATAAAATAGTTATTTACATTACAAACTGCGAAACTTTACTTTTAGGTGCAAGGTGTTTTTGATTGGCCGAGGCGAAGCGTAAGCGTAGCCGAGGTTAGTAAACAACACCGAGCACCTGAAAGGGCTTTCGCAACGTGTCATTACACTTTTTATTCTCCCCTTAACATTTATTAACTACCGTAAATAAATAAATAAAATGATGATTCAGTGATTATAATAAAATAATGTTTGTATGTACAACAGCATTGTTACCAAGGTAGTGTTATAGTGCATTTGGCTTTAATTTATGATTTCCTTGTACGTGCTTTTTAGCAGGTTTTGGATAAACGATTTTCGGCCTCACCGTATCGTATTATTGCAATTGTGGTAGAATTTAATTATGGGTGAAGTCCCTCTTTCGTGAACGTTCTCTCTCTTGAGAGACCCCCGGCCAAATTATTATGATATTCGGTGTGTTTAAAATTATAAGTTATATGTGTGGAATAAAGTTACAGTTTAAAAAGCACTAATTATTTGTGCTAATGCAGTTTGGTGTATTATCGTACAGTATAGGAAGCTTACTTGCTTCAAGTTATCGTTTAAAGTTTTTAATGTTAATAAATTTAACACAAATAATTCGGTTTATCGGATATTAAAGAAAGTTGTAAAGAAAACTTGATTTGGAATAGAATTTTAAAGTTTTTGGTTTTGATTAACGAACTTATATTGAATTATGAGTGATATTAGTTGCACATTTAAGAAGATCGGTTATAGCTTTCGGACTATTAACGTTAATAATCCTTACCTTTGGGGGTTTTCCGTTTTAATAGTAATATATAGTGGATTAGCAGAATTTGTGTTAGCTCTATAAAAATTACGTCGAATCGATATAACCCTTAAATAACGAAATTTAGTTAAAATTAAAGTAAGTTTTTCGGCGAAATCGGACTAAAAATTCTCAGAAAAATGACTTAAACTAGATACGTGAAGGTAAAATGTATTTGGAAATATTTTTTTTAAATAAAGTTTTTCTATATTTTAACAAATAAGGTTATTTTTGACTGTTTAAAAACAGCAAATTTAACAACTGTCAACTTTGACATGGCATATTTCAATTATTTTTAGTAATTACCCGGCGAAGTTTTCTCCCATTCAGAATATTAAAAAAATTTCTATACGGATCCAATTTTATGGCACACGCTGTATATAGCATAGATGTATTACTAGTAGACTAATAAAGGAGTGATTATTCTGCGCATTGATGAAGAGAGGGGTAATAGAGCTACAAAAAATCTACAAGGATGTAGTTGTACTTAAGTATATTTAAAGTTTCATTATGCGAACTACGCTTCATTAAAAATAAAGTCTCTCTCTCTCTTTTTAAAGTCTTTACTGCTATTTAATGTAACATAAATACCGTATTTGTTTTACATTTTTTTTACTTGATAAAATAGACAAGAACAGGTGTAACAAGATAAACATTAGCGTTTACTGTCTCCAGCCTTACTTCATGGAATTCCATAATCATAAAATAGAATATAAATACAAAGATTAGTTACAGTTTCACAAGTTTTATTAGTATCTTAACCTGACAATATTGTTTCGACATTAAATGTCATTATGAAAGGGAGATAAGATTGATAAACAAACATGTTGCTAAGGATAAATAGATACAGAAAATAGGTAACTAGATACAATACAGACAAAAACTAAATATTTAACACTTCTAATAAAGGAGAATTACTAAGCTCAGTTTGTTCATTCATTAAAGGTACTGCGCGTTTATGTTTGTATATTTCAAAAGCTTCTAAAATGTCTAATTTGTGTTTGTTGTTACAAAAATGTAATAATTTAATGTTGTTTTGAAGTGTCATTGGGTGGTTCTGTTCCAAAATGTGTTTGGCATAATTCGATTTTTCTGGATGTTTAAGTCTGTAAGAGCGTACGTGTTCTTTGTATCTTATGTCGAAATTTCTAAGTGTTTGTCCAATATAAACCGAGTTACAAAAAGAACAATTCAAACGGTAAATTCCGGATTTCATGATATCGTGAGTTTTGTATTTAGCATTAAATAAAAGTGAAAAAGTGTTGGTGTTAGTTTTATAGGTTATTTTGTAAGTGGTGGTTCTTCATATTATATGTTAGTTGCAATTTGTTCTGATATCTTGCCAAAGTATCGTATTGATATGTAGTTTGTGTCTTGTATTTTTGCAACAACAAACACAAATTAAACATTTTAGAAGCTTTCGAAATATACAAACATAAACGCACAGTACCTTTAATGAATGAACGCACTGAGCTTAGTAATTCTCCTTTATTAGAAGTGTGCTTTATTATGTTACAGTTCCTGTAAATGGAACTTGTTTCTGCTGGAAATAAATATTATTATTATTATTATTATTATTTATCCTTAGCAACGTGTTTGTTTATCAATCTTATCTTCCTTTGATAATGACATTTAATGTCGAAACAATATTGTCAGGTTAAAATACTAATAAAACTTGCGAAACTGTAACTAATCTTTGTATTTATATTCTATTTTAAGATAAACATTATCAGCAAAGATGCTTGTCCGACACACCAATCACACATCGCACACACCGGCCGCGTGTAGTGAGGAATCGCTGACCGGTTGAAGAGGAATCCAGTCCCTGTTGCTCGTCCCATCTTGGCATTAACACTGTAGTATTCTCTTTATCTGTCTGCGCAGAATAACCACTCGTTCATTATTCTAGTAAAAATGGCCGACTTCTACACTATTTAGTTGCATTAGTAGGTATATTGTTAGTGTTTGTAGTGGGACAAGATTAAAAGTGGAATTTACACAAAATGCCCCGTAATTTCGTTAAAAAGCCAAAAAAATATTCCGATGATAATTTCAAGCTGCACTTGTCAATATGAAGGAGAATGGTATATCATTTGCCAATGCATGTAGCAAGTACAGCATAGAAAAAAACTTACCTGCTTAGGAAAATAAAAAATGTAGTAGCTGACTCTTTTGAACAAAATAATTTGTGAACTGTGTTTGGAAAGAAAGGTCCAAATAATGACTGGTTTATATCGTTCTGTGCAAGAAAGAATTTGACTTTGAAAAATCAGAAACTCCTGAATTTGTTCGAAGAAAAGCTACAAGCCATCGACATATAATATAAAACTGCTACGCTTTATTAGAAAATGAAGTAAAAAACAGCAGAAAACCAGAAAGCGTGTGAAATTTACATAGATAAAACTGCATTTAAAACAATGCCCGAAAAAGGTAAAGCATTGCATAAAATAATTTTCTACTCCTGTACTCTAATTCAATTATTATATATGCAATAGCCGTTTCATAATGAGGTTCATTATGCAACGAGTTTCCATTATGCAATGAGTTGTTGACCAATGAGAGTCAAGAATAACGAGGTGTTGACCAATGAGGATCAAGAATATCAAATGGTTGCGTAGGAACGGGCCAAAGTTAGTATATTACTAAACTTGGGAGCGTACCTCATCCTCCATCGTCACGTAGTGAATAATAAATATTACTGATAATTACTATTGTTTTAAATCTGTTCTAAGAAATTATTCTTATTGTTAGTTTTATTAAATATTAATTTAAAGAAATTCTGAATGTATTTTTTGGTACTTTTATTTATCAATTTCGTAAGTATATGTCTTAAAAAGTAATAATTAAATTTGTCGCGAATTTTTATAACACAATAAGAGTTTAAAAAATTAGAAGTGGTATAGAAAAGTCCTTCTCTGATCGTCACCCAGTTTGCAGTTTGAGGTTACACCTTATAACATTTTTAGAAGTCCACTTGGTAGTAACAAATCAGTTACGGTCGAAGAAAAAATAGTGTATGCAACTCGCACATAATGGCTATTAATACACTCGTATGAATTACAACACTCGCTGCGCTCGAGTTGTAAACGTCATACTCGTGTATTAATAACCATCATTATGTGCTCGTTGCATAATATACTATTAAGGTTCAGGCAAGAAAAATGTTAACATTTTAGTTTGTGTGCCAGCAGCAGGAGCTGTACTGTTTCCTCTAATTATTTTTCACGCTGCAAAGCTGTAGACATCATGGAAAGGAGAGGTTTAAGATCTTCCTAATATATTTTACTCTTTTTCCGAAAAAGGATGGATGACAGCCCAAATATTTCAGGATTTTTTTACAAGTTTTGCGAATTTCTAAAAGAACGTCCATTAATCGTAGCTTTTGATGGACATTTATCTCATGGACAACATGGGAACATTATCCAAATCCAAACAAGAAAATATAACTATTCTTAAATTACCTGTCCATAGTGTCCATACTACTACAGCTTCAACCAATAGATAAATCTTGTTTTTGGGCCGTAAAATTAAAGTAGAACAAAGAACGTATATACCTACCATGTTTACTTTATAGTCGAGTATGTAGTACCATTATTAGTGTATACGAAATGTACTATTTAATAGATATTATATATATATATATATATATATATATATATATATATATATATATATATATATATATATATATATATATATATATATATATATATATATATATATATATATATATAAGTTTTGTATTATGTTTTAACTAGCGTCGAAACTACTCGTATCAATAAACGTTCTTGTATGAAAGTATGTTGTTTTGTACTTACTCTGCTCCCTACGTTCTACCCTAAAAAATGTATTCGTAGACTCTAACCTAATCTAACCTGAATTATATTCGTATGATCTAACATGTAACGTAATAAAAAAACAATAAGGTTACAGATTATTATTAATCATAAGAGTTTACTATAGATACGTTGAATAACCTACAAGAGTATATAGTATATTATTACATATCTGCGTGTTTCGAAGCTAATGAAAATGTATGATGTAATGTAAAATAACGTTTAAATATGGCGAAACGCAAAGGATGAGTAATGGTCATTACTTTTTTTAAATCAATAATTTTAACTTAGACGATCGTGTTTCTCGATAATATTCCGATGGTGATAAGAAGCATTGTAAGCTTTTATCTGTTTCCTATAGAGCAATTTTGAGTGTACCTTCTTCTTGTGGTAAAACTAATGTCTTGTTAGGTCTACTAACTAATGAAAACGAATTAAAATTTAAAAATATCTACCTATACGCCAAGTCTTTATTTCAACCTAAATAAGGCGAAAACGCTGATGTAATCACCCCTAATGATGTGAAACCTAATTCAGTATTCATTTTCGATGCTATTATCTGTGACAAACAGGAAAAACTTAGCGAATATTTTAGCATGAGTAGACATAAAGGATGTTGATTCATTTTATTTAGGTCAGACATATGCAAAGATGCCGAAACATCTGATTAGGGACAACGCTAACTTACTTATTCTCTTTAAGCAAGATGAATTGAATTTCAAACATGTGTATAACGCTCATATTTTAGGAGATGCAGGCTATGATGAACTTAAACATTTAAACGCATAGTATAATTATTTCTCAACGCTGGATATATATCGATATTTTTCTAGTTTGATTAAATCCTATAAGTTATATTCATATCGCCCTCTAGACGTAATATAATTTTGAACAAATGCTAGCCTTTTTCGTTATATCTACTACCTTGTAAACTGTTTCTAAATATGTGTTCTTATTGTTTATACACCATATAGATATTCGTAGCATCTAAAGTAAACTCTTATTTAAACGTTATTTTATAATATATCATACATTTCAGCAGCTCGTATGATTATCCGTCTCTATCGTAACCCAGTATGTAAGGACATTATGTTAAATACTATCTCATACATGTAAATAAACATTTCTTTAAAGAGTTTGTTAGGTCACCTAATCTGTTATAATATTACTATGATGTTAGATCTCGTCGATTACAGTTTTACCATTAGGACATACTTAGCATATGGGTTAACACAAGGGTGAGTAGTTGTCATTTAAAACAATAATTTATGTCGCTTTTAAGATGATGATGATCTCTTAACAAATTATTTAGAAAATCTAAATTCCTTTCAGTCAGTCATTCGTAAGAACGTTTGTTTATTTATGGTTTGAAAGCAGTTTTAAAGAATGTCGAAACACGGCTAATTAGTTTGTACTTATTTTCATGCAAAAACATTTAGTTTGAAAAGTTATTTCTTAACCAGTTTTAGCTATAGATAATGTTTTTGAATTTTAAAAATAATGCTCTACAGTATTCTATATTCTTAAACGTTTCATTTAAATAAAATTTTATGAAATCATAACGACCCTAATTGTTTCCTTTCAAACTAAATGTTTATGGCGTGTATTTAAACAGGTCTAATGCATCAGAGCTAATCCGACAGGTAATTGACAGTAGATTAAGAGTTACTTTTGTATAGTTGAAAATAAATTTTTTATTATTACGTTTCATATTAAATTATTTTCGCAGAATTACATGATGACCTATAGATAAATATCAAATAGGACTGATTTATTTTAAAATAAATTTATGAGAGAGATGACAAATAATATATAAATGAGATGTACAGAATGAGATATCAGTTATGTAAATGGGGGATGAGATATTTAAATGATACCGTGAATTAATTTAATTCGGGCATGCATATGATAAATGATATATGTAAATGGGGGGATGAGATATGTAAATGATACCGTGAATTAATTTAATTCGGGCATACATATGATAAATGATATATGTAAATGGGGGATGAGATATGTAATGATACCGTGAATTAATTTAATTGGGCATGCATATGATAAATGATATATGTAAACGGGGGATGAGATATGTAAATGATACCGTGAATTAATTTAATTCGGGCATACATATGATAAATGATATATGTAAATGGGGGATGAGATATGTAAATGATACCGTGAATTAATTTAATTTGGGCATGCATATGATAAATGATATATGTAAATGGGGATGAGATATGTAAATGATACCGTGAATTAATTTAATTCGGACATGCATATGATAAATGATATATGTAAATGGGGGGATGAGATATGTAAATTGATTAATTCGAGCATCCATATGAGAAATGACATATGAGATATGCTAATGATACCATCAATTAATCTAATTCGAGCATCCATATGAGAAATGATAAAATGTAAATGACAGATGAGATATGCCAATCATACCGTGAATTAATTTAATTCGAGCATGCGTATGAGAAATGATTAATTCGAGCATCCATATAAATTTTTTACGCAACATTTAACATTCTAGTGTAATGATTCATTGTTACGAGCTCTAGTAATTTTAAGTCCGTTTATTATTTTGTTAGGATTAAGATTTCTTTGTGTTATTTTAAAACGTTGTTCGTCGAAATAATCATATAGATTAATTATGCTTAATATGAATTTTAGTTCGTATAAGATTAACGGTGACGCGTAACTATTTAATAAATACAACTTTTACAGTCACGAATAATACAAACTCACCACTAGGTTTATGATAAACGAATGCAATTGTTTAATGTTTTATTTCAATGATATATAGTTATATTTTATAAGGAAATTGATTAACATATTAAGAACATATTTTGATGTAATAATTACATATTAATTAAACATATATAGAAGTAAGCAAGGGTTAGTCTAAACGATAAATTACATTATTAAATTTTCAAATCAAATCGTCAATTCGACACAACAATAGCTAGTCAACATTTTTTTTTTTTTATAACCCGTTTACAGTGCTTTAATAGATTACCTTCGTGGTGTAATGGATGCATTTTTATTTGAGAAAATTAGAAATTTTATAAATAAATCTACGGAAACAAATTTTTAACATTATGTAAAGTATTATTGAATTATGCCTCTCCTAATTATTAGTTTATTGAGATTATTTTCTATTACTGTTTTGATGACTTGTATTTATTACAATTTACCTCCAGCTAAATCTAACAAAGGGTTACTGATCAATATCTAGAAACAGGTTAGGGAAATGATAATTCTAAAATCCTAGGTATTCCACAAGTATCCTGCTTTCACATTTTGATTGTTTGAGGTCAGGTTAAACTTAATCTTCTCATATGTAGGTCATGTCTACATCGATGATGTATGATTTCAGGATTTTTCCGGATATAGGTATAATGGAAAATAACACTATCCACTAGAGATGCTTTTGTAGACTTTAGATTTCTCTACTTATATGGGAACGACACATTGGGGCGCTGCTGTACAGTTACTTCTTGTATGCTATGTGTTGAGTTTTGGTGATTGCAGCGCCAGACTTGATAGAGGAGTTTACTCTCCTACTTGATAACTACTAACTAGCTAACAATGTGGAGTAACGGAACTGCGGACTGCGGAGGTAGATCGAGTGCATCTGCAAGCAGCTGAAATATTGCCACAATAAAGCATTATAATTAATAAACAGTTTATTTTGAACTGCAAAATTCATGTGATGGCAAGCGTCTAATAATTTAATATTCTCAGCGACGGGCGTTTTAGGTTAATCGCAATTCAACCGTCAAACAACAGGGATGCAATTAATATACAGTATGTAACTACCTAATGCTCGTATTGTGTTTATTAAAGTAGCAAAAAAGGAAAGTTGCAATATTGGAATGTTTGCCTAGGAGATATTTTCTTATTTACCTCCACTGATTCATATACAGTATTGTCTGTAATAAATAGAAATTATTTTTTAAACATTTAACTATTATCGGATTTACTTTAAATATCCTTGTTTACCCTGCAGATATAAAATAGTTATTTACATTACAAACTGCGAAACTTTACTTTTAGGTGCAAGGTGTTTTTGATTGGCCGAGGCGAAGCGTAAGCGTAGCCGAGGTTAGTAAACAACACCGAGCACCTGAAAGGGCTTTCGCAACGTGTCATTACACTTTTTATTCTCCCCTTAACATTTATTAACTACCGTAAATAAATAAATAAAATGATGATTCAGTGATTATAATAAAATAATGTTTGTATGTACAACAGCATTGTTACCAAGGTAGTGTTATAGTGCATTTGGCTTTAATTTATGATTTCCTTGTACGTGCTTTTTAGCAGGTTTTGGATAAACGATTTTCGGCCTCACCGTATCGTATTATTGTAATTGTGGTAGAATTTAATTATGGGTGAAGTCCCTCTTTCGTGAACGTTCTTTGTTCTAAAATATTAATTTTGATTGGCTTGTTAAAGCCGCGTTGTTTCGCTATTGGCCAATTTAAAATATCCCTCGTAAAATTATTTGCATTATATATACTTGAAGCTTTTTTTTTATTTCAGTTAGTCTTAATTAGAACTATAGACAGTGTATATCGAAATTAGTATAGAGAATCGAGGCGGGGGTTCTCTCTCTTGAGAGACCCCCGGCCAAATTATTATGATATTCGGTGTGTTTAAAATTATAAGTTATATGTGTGGAATAAAGTTACAGTTTAAAAAGCACTAATTATTTGTGCTAATGCAGTTTGGTGTATTATCGTACAGTATAGGAAGCTTACTTGCTTCAAGTTATCGTTTAAAGTTTTTAATGTTAATAAATTTAACACAAATAATTCGGTTTATCGGATATTAAAGAAAGTTGTAAAGAAAACTTGATTTGGAATAGAATTTTAAAGTTTTTGGTTTTGATTAACGAACTTATATTGAATTATGAGTGATATTAGTTGCACATTTAAGAAGATCGGTTATAGCTTTCGGACTATTAACGTTAATAATCCTTACCTTTGGGGGTTTTCCGTTTTAATAGTAATATATAGTGGATTAGCAGAATTTGTGTTAGCTCTATAAAAATTACGTCGAATCGATATAACCCTTAAATAACGAAATTTAGTTAAAATTAAAGTAAGTTTTTCGGCGAAATCGGACTAAAAATTCTCAGAAAAATGACTTAAACTAGATACGTGAAGGTAAAATGTATTTGGAAATATTTTTTTTAAATAAAGTTTTTCTATATTTTAACAAATAAGGTTATTTTTGACTGTTTAAAAACAGCAAATTTAACAACTGTCAACTTTGACATGGCATATTTCAATTATTTTTAGTAATTACCCGGCGAAGTTTTCTCCCATTCAGAATATTAAAAAAATTTCTATACGGATCCAATTTTATGGCACACGCTGTATATAGCATAGATGTATTACTAGTAGACTAATAAAGGAGTGATTATTCTGCGCATTGATGAAGAGAGGGGTAATAGAGCTACAAAAAATCTACAAGGATGTAGTTGTACTTAAGTATATTTAAAGTTTCATTATGCGAACTACGCTTCATTAAAAATAAAGTCTCTCTCTCTCTTTTTAAAGTCTTTACTGCTATTTAATGTAACATAAATACCGTATTTGTTTTACATTTTTTTTACTTGATAAAATAGACAAGAACAGGTGTAACAAGATAAACATTAGCGTTTACTGTCTCCAGCCTTACTTCATGGAATTCCATAATCATAAAATAGAATATAAATACAAAGATTAGTTACAGTTTCACAAGTTTTATTAGTATCTTCACCTGACAATATTGTTTCGACATTAAATGTCATTATGAAAGGGAGATAAGATTGATAAACAAACATGTTGCTAAGGATAAATAGATACAGAAAATAGGTAACTAGATACAATACAGACAAAAACTAAATATTTAACACTTCTAATAAAGGAGAATTACTAAGCTCAGTTTGTTCATTCATTAAAGGTACTGCGCGTTTATGTTTGTATATTTCAAAAGCTTCTAAAATGTCTAATTTGTGTTTGTTGTTACAAAAATGTAATAATTTAATGTTGTTTTGAAGTGTCATTGGGTGGTTCTGTTCCAAAATGTGTTTGGCATAATTCGATTTTTCTGGATGTTTAAGTCTGTAAGAGCGTACGTGTTCTTTGTATCTTATGTCGAAATTTCTAAGTGTTTGTCCAATATAAACCGAGTTACAAAAAGAACAATTCAAACGGTAAATTCCGGATTTCATGATATCGTGAGTTTTGTATTTAGCATTAAATAAAAGTGAAAAAGTGTTGGTGTTAGTTTTATAGGTTATTTTGTAAGTGGTGGTTCTTCATATTATATGTTAGTTGCAATTTGTTCTGATATCTTGCCAAAGTATCGTATTGATATGTAGTTTGTGTCTTGTATTTTTGCAACAACAAACACAAATTAAACATTTTAGAAGCTTTCGAAATATACAAACATAAACGCACAGTACCTTTAATGAATGAACGCACTGAGCTTAGTAATTCTCCTTTATTAGAAGTGTGCTTTATTATGTTACAGTTCCTGTAAATGGAACTTGTTTCTGCTGGAAATAAATATTATTATTATTATTATTATTATTTATCCTTAGCAACGTGTTTGTTTATCAATCTTATCTTCCTTTGATAATGACATTTAATGTCGAAACAATATTGTCAGGTTAAAATACTAATAAAACTTGCGAAACTGTAACTAATCTTTGTATTTATATTCTATTTTAAGATAAACATTATCAGCAAAGATGCTTGTCCGACACACCAATCACACATCGCACACACCGGCCGCGTGTAGTGAGGAATCGCTGACCGGTTGAAGAGGAATCCAGTCCCTGTTGCTCGTCCCATCTTGGCATTAACACTGTAGTATTCTCTTTATCTGTCTGCGCAGAATAACCACTCGTTCATTATTCTAGTAAAAATGGCCGACTTCTACACTATTTAGTTGCATTAGTAGGTATATTGTTAGTGTTTGTAGTGGGACAAGATTAAAAGTGGAATTTACACAAAATGCCCCGTAATTTCGTTAAAAAGCCAAAAAAATATTCCGATGATAATTTCAAGCTGCACTTGTCAATATGAAGGAGAATGGTATATCATTTGCCAATGCATGTAGCAAGTACAGCATAGAAAAAAACTTACCTGCTTAGGAAAATAAAAAATGTAGTAGCTGACTCTTTTGAACAAAATAATTTGTGAACTGTGTTTGGAAAGAAAGGTCCAAATAATGACTGGTTTATATCGTTCTGTGCAAGAAAGAATTTGACTTTGAAAAATCAGAAACTCCTGAATTTGTTCGAAGAAAAGCTACAAGCCATCGACATATAATATAAAACTGCTACGCTTTATTAGAAAATGAAGTAAAAAACAGCAGAAAACCAGAAAGCGTGTGAAATTTACATAGATAAAACTGCATTTAAAACAATGCCCGAAAAAGGTAAAGCATTGCATAAAATAATTTTCTACTCCTGTACTCTAATTCAATTATTATATATGCAATAGCCGTTTCATAATGAGGTTCATTATGCAACGAGTTTCCATTATGCAATGAGTTGTTGACCAATGAGAGTCAAGAATAACGAGGTGTTGACCAATGAGGATCAAGAATATCAAATGGTTGCGTAGGAACGGGCCAAAGTTAGTATATTACTAAACTTGGGAGCGTACCTCATCCTCCATCGTCACGTAGTGAATAATAAATATTACTGATAATTACTATTGTTTTAAATCTGTTCTAAGAAATTATTCTTATTGTTAGTTTTATTAAATATTAATTTAAAGAAATTCTGAATGTATTTTTTGGTACTTTTATTTATCAATTTCGTAAGTATATGTCTTAAAAAGTAATAATTAAATTTGTCGCGAATTTTTATAACACAATAAGAGTTTAAAAAATTAGAAGTGGTATAGAAAAGTCCTTCTCTGATCGTCACCCAGTTTGCAGTTTGAGGTTACACCTTATAACATTTTTAGAAGTCCACTTGGTAGTAACAAATCAGTTACGGTCGAAGAAAAAATAGTGTATGCAACTCGCACATAATGGCTATTAATACACTCGTATGAATTACAACACTCGCTGCGCTCGAGTTGTAAACGTCATACTCGTGTATTAATAACCATCATTATGTGCTCGTTGCATAATATACTATTAAGGTTCAGGCAAGAAAAATGTTAACATTTTAGTTTGTGTGCCAGCAGCAGGAGCTGTACTGTTTCCTCTAATTATTTTTCACGCTGCAAAGCTGTAGACATCATGGAAAGGAGAGGTTTAAGATCTTCCTAATATATTTTACTCTTTTTCCGAAAAAGGATGGATGACAGCCCAAATATTTCAGGATTTTTTTACAAGTTTTGCGAATTTCTAAAAGAACGTCCATTAATCGTAGCTTTTGATGGACATTTATCTCATGGACAACATGGGAACATTATCCAAATCCAAACAAGAAAATATAACTATTCTTAAATTACCTGTCCATAGTGTCCATACTACTACAGCTTCAACCAATAGATAAATCTTGTTTTTGGGCCGTAAAATTAAAGTAGAACAAAGAACGTACATACAGGCAACATAAAAATCAAAGAAAATTAAATGAAAATAAATATGTATGGAACCCCGGCACTGCATAAGCGGAAAACGTGGAACGGATTATGTATGTATGTTAATTTGCTTTGTAAAATGTGGCTTCAAGGTATTGCGCCGGAAAATATAAAAAAGGATTTTTTCAACCGAAATTTATCCATTCGGTAGAAGTGTGGACCGAGTAGAACGACTTGATCCACGGAAGTTAATTAAATATAACACTGAGAAATTGTTAGAGGGTAATAATCTTTCAGAAGATGTGTTGCCAGTAACTCAGTGGAGGAAGTTAGTAGGTATTGCGGCAGTTGGCCCAGACGGAAATTGACATGCCATGTGGCATGCCAATGGCATGGCCCCCCCTCTCCTTTTATGCAAATGACCCGCGATCTAATTAATATGCAAATGAGGCGTGGTCTAATTAAATGCGCGAATTAATATGCAAATGAGGCGTGGTCTAATTAAATACGCGAATTAAATGCGCGAATTAAATTAATTCACGGTATCAATTACATATCTCCTCTCTCATTTACATATATGATTTCTCATAAGCATGCGCGAATTAAATTAATTGATCTAATTAAATTAATTCACGGTATCAATTACATATCTCCTCTCTCATTTCTCATACGTATGCTGGAATTAAATTAATTCACGGTATCATTTACATATCCCCTCTCTCATTTACATATATGATTTCTCATATGCATGCGCGAATTAAATTAATTCACGTCTCATTTTGTTCATCTCATTTTTATATATTATTATTTGTCATCTCTCATCTCTCTCCTCATTCCCAACTTGGATTTCCCGCTGAAAGATTTGAATTCCTAGCGCTGCTAATGCCGTCTATCGGTGACGTCATATGATCGGTATAGTAGATTTCTATACGCCTGTAGATAGGCAACCTGATACACTTTTTTATAAAAATCAATGGAGCCAGCAGGATTTGAACCGGGGACCGCTCGAATGGTAGCCAGCCAATGCATCCATTACACCACGAAGGTAATCTATTAAAGCACTGTAAACGGGTTATAAAAAAAAAAAAATGTTGACTAGCTATTGTTGTGTCGAATTGACGATTTGATTTGAAAATTTAATAATGTAATTTATCGTTTAGACTAACCCTTGCTTACTTCTATATATGTTTAATTAATATGTAATTATTACATCAAAATATGTTCTTAATATGTTAATCAATTTCCTTATAAAATATAACTATATATCATTGAAATAAAACATTAAACAATTGCATTCGTTTATCATAAACCTAGTGGTGAGTTTGTATTATTCGTGACTGTAAAAGTTGTATTTATTAAATAGTTACGCGTCACCGTTAATCTTATACGAACTAAAATTCATATTAAGCATAATTAATCTATATGATTATTTCGACGAACAACGTTTTAAAATAACACAAAGAAATCTTAATCCTAACAAAATAATAAACGGACTTAAAATTACTAGAGCTCGTAACAATGAATCATTACACTAGAATGTTAAATGTTGCGTAAAAAATTTATATGGATGCTCGAATTAATCATTTCTCATACGCATGCTCGAATTAAATTAATTCACGGTATGATTGGCATATCTCATCTGTCATTTACATTTTATCATTTCTCATATGGATGCTCGAATTAGATTAATTGATGGTATCATTAGCATATCTCATATGTCATTTCTCATATGGATGCTCGAATTAATCAATTTACATATCTCATCCCCCCATTTACATATATCATTTATCATATGCATGTCCGAATTAAATTAATTCACGGTATCATTTACATATCTCATCCCCATTTACATATATCATTTATCATATGCATGCCCAAATTAAATTAATTCACGGTATCATTTACATATCTCATCCCCCATTTACATATATCATTTATCATATGTATGCCCGAATTAAATTAATTCACGGTATCATTTACATATCTCATCCCCCGTTTACATATATCATTTATCATATGCATGCCCAATTAAATTAATTCACGGTATCATTTACATATCTCATCCCCCATTTACATATATCATTTATCATATGTATGCCCGAATTAAATTAATTCACGGTATCATTTACATATCTCATCCCCCCATTTACATATATCATTTATCATATGCATGCCCGAATTAAATTAATTCACGGTATCATTTAAATATCTCATCCCCCATTTACATAACTGATATCTCATTCTGTACATCTCATTTATATATTATTTGTCATCTCTCTCATAAATTTATTTTAAAATAAATCAGTCCTATTTGATATTTATCTATAGGTCATCATGTAATTCTGCGAAAATAATTTAATATGAAACGTAATAATAAAAAATTTATTTTCAACTATACAAAAGTAACTCTTAATCTACTGTCAATTACCTGTCGGATTAGCTCTGATGCATTAGACCTGTTTAAATACACGCCATAAACATTTAGTTTGAAAGGAAACAATTAGGGTCGTTATGATTTCATAAAATTTTATTTAAATGAAACGTTTAAGAATATAGAATACTGTAGAGCATTATTTTTAAAATTCAAAAACATTATCTATAGCTAAAACTGGTTAAGAAATAACTTTTCAAACTAAATGTTTTTGCATGAAAATAAGTACAAACTAATTAGCCGTGTTTCGACATTCTTTAAAACTGCTTTCAAACCATAAATAAACAAACGTTCTTACGAATGACTGACTGAAAGGAATTTAGATTTTCTAAATAATTTGTTAAGAGATCATCATCATCTTAAAAGCGACATAAATTATTGTTTTAAATGACAACTACTCACCCTTGTGTTAACCCATATGCTAAGTATGTCCTAATGGTAAAACTGTAATCGACGAGATCTAACATCATAGTAATATTATAACAGATTAGGTGACCTAACAAACTCTTTAAAGAAATGTTTATTTACATGTATGAGATAGTATTTAACATAATGTCCTTACATACTGGGTTACGATAGAGACGGATAATCATACGAGCTGCTGAAATGTATGATATATTATAAAATAACGTTTAAATAAGAGTTTACTTTAGATGCTACGAATATCTATATGGTGTATAAACAATAAGAACACATATTTAGAAACAGTTTACAAGGTAGTAGATATAACGAAAAAGGCTAGCATTTGTTCAAAATTATATTACGTCTAGAGGGCGATATGAATATAACTTATAGGATTTAATCAAACTAGAAAAATATCGATATATATCCAGCGTTGAGAAATAATTATACTATGCGTTTAAATGTTTAAGTTCATCATAGCCTGCATCTTCGCCAAGTTTTTCCTGTTTGTCACAGATAATAGCATCGAAAATGAATACTGAATTAGGTTTCACATCATTAGGGGTGATTACATCATCGTTTTCGCCTTATTTAGGTTGAAATAAAGACTTGGCGTATAGGTAGATATTTTTAAATTTTAATTCGTTTTCATTAGTTAGTAGACCTAACAAGACATTAGTTTTACCACAAGAAGAAGGTACACTCAAAATTGCTCTATAGGAAACAGATAAAAGCTTACAATGCTTCTTATCACCATCGGAATATTATCGAGAAACACGATCGTCTAAGTTAAAATTATTGATTTAAAAAAAGTAATGACCATTACTCATCCTTTGCGTTTCGCCATATTTAAACGTTATTTTACATTACATCATACATTTTCATTAGCTTCGAAACACGCAGATATGTAATAATATACTATATACTCTTGTAGGTTATTCAACGTATCTATAGTAAACTCTTATGATTAATAATAATCTGTAACCTTATTGTTTTTTTATTACGTTACATGTTAGATCATACGAATATAATTCAGGTTAGATTAGGTTAGAGTCTACGAATACATTTTTTAGGGTAGAACGTAGGGAGCAGAGTAAGTACAAAACAACATACTTTCATACAAGAACGTTTATTGATACGAGTAGTTTCGACGCTAGTTAAAACATAATACAAAACTTATATATATATATATATATATATATATATATATATATATATATATATATATATATATATATATATATATATAATATCTATTAAATAGTACATTTCGTATACACTAATAATGGTACTACATACTCGACTATAAAGTAAACATGGTAGGTATAACAACAGTTTAAAAGAATAGATAGTAAATATAACTATATCTAATTATTTTATATAATACTATGTTAACTAAGAGGTTATATACAGAATATATACGCCTGTATTCGACCTCTAGAGGGTTCATAAGACTACAGTAGACCAGACCAGACCAGACCAGACCAGACCAGACCAGACCAGACCAGACCAGACCAGACCAGACTAGACTAGACTATAGATGATAGACAGTAAAATCATGAACAATTATACCGCCTATAAAATAATAGAGCTTATAATATAATATATAATAAAGATATATAATATAGAATATTATCGAGAAACATGATCGTCTAAGTTAAATATATTTAGCGACTTCTTTTGCTTAATAATTTTCATTATGGTATATGTATATGTCTAGTCACAGTTTCAGCAAACGCATTGTATTCTATCAACGAATCATGTAAATATCAAAAATTCGTAACGGTTATGCATAGGTTTAATACCATCAACAGCTCATTTAAAGGAAATGTTAGATTTTTAACAGTTTATGAGCATTAATCAAAGACTATTCTATAATGATGTATTATTTATTTATAAACATAGTATAGTAGCTAAATACATGACTGACTGAAAAAGTTACTTTTATTAATGATGACTATTGAATTCGATCTGTCACTAGTTTAACCTTTTAATTTCCACTTTTGACCAAATTATAGTTGATCTGATCAAATATTGCTTACAAATCGGATCTCTAATCTAATGTCTACAGTAGAATCCTTAAAACTCTCTATGAAGTTTTAGAATTGTCGATTACTAAGACACCCGTTTCTTCTGCCTCCCTTAGTAAATTCATATTGTTAGCTTCTACTTTGTCAACTGTTACTAGAATGCTGTTCTTTAGATCCTTTACCTCGCTCTATGTATCTGTAGTCATTACAATGAAAGTTTGTACTGTTGTGTCGAATTGACGATTTGATTTGAAAATTTAATAATGTAATTTATCGTTTAAACTAACCCTTGTTTATTTCTATATATGTTTAATTAATATGTAATTAGTACATCAAAATATGTTCTTAATATGTTTTTCAATTTCCTTATAAAATATAACTATATATCATTGAAATAAAACATTATTAAAATATTAAAAATAATTTTATTTTATCACATCCTAAATATTTACACGACTGATCGCGTTTCTCGTCAGCTTCTTTTCAAACAATTGCAGTCGTTTATCATAAACCTAATGGTGAGCTTTGATTATTCGTATTACGATATGGATATATTATTCAATTTTCATGTCTTTTGCTAACCCTACATAACTTAAGCTTTACATAGATTTAGACATGTTTTATATTTCGTATTTAGACACATAGCACGACATATTTGAATGATATATCCATCTCGACTAATGAAGGAACAGGAACACTACCCGTCTATTTATACTGTTCGACCAGAGCAATCGGTTGTTCTATCCTACGTTGAGAAAAATAACTATACTATGTAAGCATAGATACGTTACATATGATTGCGAGCCTGAGTATAAGCATAAACCCTATACTACAGATTTTTATCCTTTTTTCATTATATCTACTACAGACGAGGTGAAGAATAGGTACATTTAACATGCGTATGCTACAATTATCTAATTTATAGTTTCTAGACGTAATGTAATTTTGAACAGATTTTAACCCTTTTCGTTATATCTACTACCCTTGTAAGCGATTTCTACATATACGTTCTTATTGTTTATACACCATATAGATATTCGTAGCATCTAAAGTAAACTCTTATTTAAACGTTATTTTACAATATATCATACATTTCAGCAACTCGTATGATTATCCCTCTCTATCGTAACCCAGTATGTAAGGACATTATGTTAAATACTATCTCATACATGTAAATAGTTACAACAACAAAATAGAAAAGTATACTTGAGGGTGAGAAAGAAGTCCCGGACGCTGCTATCTATAACATATGTCATATGTTTTGTAATACGTCTTTATAACTTAACTCTACGTGATTTCCTCTTACAATATCTCTAGTTATGAGAACCTTGAAGACTTAACCTGGAAAAATAAAACAGATAAATATTTTACTTTTTTATTGAAACTAGTTAACTTATATTCTAACATACAAATATACAACAACAAAATAGAAAAGTATACTTGAGGGTAAGAAAGAAGTCCTAGAGGCGGCTATCTATAACATATGTCGTATGTTTTGTAATACGTCTTTATAACTTTGAAACTTTACGTGATTTCCTCTTACAATATCTCTAGTTATGAGAACCTTGAAGACAACCTGAAGAAATAAAACAGATAAATATTTTACTTTTTATTGAAACTAGTTAACTTATATTCTAACATACATATTTGAAACTAGACAACTTATATTCTAACATACAAATATACAACAACAAAATAGAAAAGTATACTTGAGGGTAACATTTTGTATAACCATTATCTTTTATTCTATAATACCTTCTTGTTTAAGCTCAGAAATAATTGAAATAATCTCATCCTAGTTTTCTTAACTACTGCTACCCCTCTGTTTTAAGGTATACAGTAGACGAAGCCTATCGACAACTTGATTCCAATACGGCGTTTTGTTTTTGGAATTTGAAATTGGTAGCCTGAGGTTAGAGCCTACGAATACATTTTTAGGATAGAACGTAGGGAGCAGAGTAAGTATAAAACAACATACTTTCATACAAGAACGTTTATTAATACGAGTAGTTTCGATGCTACTTAAAACATAATACATAACTTAAATATATAATATCTATTAAAATAGACCAGACCAGACCAGACCAGACCAGACTAGACTAGACTATAGATGATAGACAGTAAAATCATGAACAATTATACCGTCTGTAATATAATAGAGCTTACTTGATATTTTAAAATTAGCGGCTGAATCTAATTATTATAGAAATTCAATTGTAGAAACTGAAGATGTAATCTTTAAAACATCTAAAGTTAGAAGTTTTTAGTAGTCAGGTCAGATTAATAGAGGGTGTTATAATCAAATCGTTTTAGAAACTATTTGTTTGTAAGATTGGCGCCGTAAAGAAAAACAGCATAGCTGTAGTCTTGATTTTGAAATTGAGATAGCTCGGAACAAAACGTTGAATACAAAGTTTAGAAGTTTATTTCAAAATTCTGTGATAAAAAACATTAATTCTTCTTTACTTTACTTTAAAACCCAAAATTGCATGATAAATCAATATAATATTAATATAAATGATTAAATTAAATGAAGCAATCTAGGTTAGACCCCCAAAAAAAAAATTATATTAAGGTTATAGATTTTAGACTCCGGTTGTTGCAAAGATTCAAGAATCTCTATTAAGATTAATCCATAAAGCATTTATTAGGTTAGAGCATGTAGCTACTTACAAAAAAAATCTCTATTAAGATTAGTTCATAAAATATTTATTAGGTTAGACCATTGTAGCTACTTACAAAATCGTCATTAACATTCGAAAAACTTCACGTTCTGACCGAATGGTTAAGGTTGAAGGGTGAAGGGTGAAGGGTGAAGGGTGAAGGGTGAAGGGAGAAGGGAGAAGGGAGAAGGGTGAAGGGAGAAGGGAGAAGGGTGAAGGGAGAAGGGTGAAGGGTGAAGGGTGAAGGAAGAAGGGAGAAGGGAGAAGGGTGAAGGGTGAAGGGAGAAGGGTGAAGGGTGACTAGCCAGGGTTAATTAAGTTAAACGGAACGTGAAGTTTTTCGAATGTTAATGACGATTTTGTAAGTAGCTACAATGGTCTAACCTAATAAATATTTTATGAACTAATCTTAATAGAGATTTTTTTTTTGTAAGTAGCTACATGCTCTAACCTAATAAATGCTTTATGGACTAATCTTAATAGAGATTCTTGAATCTTTGCAACAACCGGAGTCTAAAATCTATAACCTTAATATAATTTTTTTTTTGGGGGTCTAACCTAGATTGCTTTATTTAATTTAATCATTTATATTAATATTATATTGATTTATCATGCAATTTTGGGTTTTAAAGTAAAGTAAAGAAGAATTAATGTTTTTTATCACAGAATTTTGAAATAAACTTCTAAACTTTGTATTCAACGTTTTGTTCCGAGCTATCTCAATTTCAAAATCAAGACTACAGCTATGCTGTTTTTCTTTACGGCGCCAATCTTACAAACAAATAGTTTCTAAAACGATTTGATTATAACACCCTCTATTAATCTGACCTGACTACTAAAAACTTCTAACTTTAGATGTTTTAAAGATTACATCTTCAGTTTCTACAATTGAATTTCTATAATAATTAGATTCAGCCGCTAATTTTAAAATATCAAGTAAGCTCTATTATATTACAGACGGTATAATTGTTCATGATTTTACTGTCTATCATCTATAGTCTAGTCTAGTCTGGTCTGGTCTGGTCTGGTCTGGTCTATTTTAATAGATATTATATATTTAAGTTATGTATTATGTTTTAAGTAGCATCGAAACTACTCGTATTAATAAACGTTCTTGTATGAAAGTATGTTGTTTTATACTTACTCTGCTCCCTACGTTCTATCCTAAAAATGTATTCGTAGGCTCTAACCTCAGGCTACCAATTTCAAATTCCAAAAACAAAACGCCGTATTGGAATCAAGTTGTCGATAGGCTTCGTCTACTGTATACCTTAAAACAGAGGGGTAGCAGTAGTTTAGAAAACTAGGATGAGATTATTTTCTGTCCTAAAAATGTATTCGTAGGCTCTAACCTCAAGCTACCAATTTCAAATTCCAAAAACAAAACGCCGTATTGGAATCAAGTTGTCGATAGGCTTCGTCTACTGTATACCTTAAAACAGAGGGGTAGCAGTAGTTAAGAAAACTAGGATGAGATTATTTCAATTATTTCTGAGCTTAAACAAGAAGGTATTATAGAATAAAAGATAATGGTTATACAAAATGTTACCCTCAAGTATACTTTTCTATTTTGTTGTTGTATATTTGTATGTTAGAATATAAGTTGTCTAGTTTCAAATATGTATGTTAGAATATAAGTTAACTAGTTTCAATAAAAAGTAAAATATTTATCTGTTTTATTTCTTCAGGTTGTCTTCAAGGTTCTCATAACTAGAGATATTGTAAGAGGAAATCACGTAAAGTTTCAAAGTTATAAAGACGTATTACAAAACATACGACATATGTTATAGATAGCCGCCTCTAGGACTTCTTTCTTACCCTCAAGTATACTTTTCTATTTTGTTGTTGTATATTTGTATGTTAGAATATAAGTTAACTAGTTTCAATAAAAAAGTAAAATATTTATCTGTTTTATTTTTCCAGGTTAAGTCTTCAAGGTTCTCATAACTAGAGATATTGTAAGAGGAAATCACGTAGAGTTAAGTTATAAAGACGTATTACAAAACATATGACATATGTTATAGATAGCAGCGTCCGGGACTTCTTTCTCACCCTCAAGTATACTTTTCTATTTTGTTGTTGTAACTATTTACATGTATGAGATAGTATTTAACATAATGTCCTTACAT
Source organism: Agrypnus murinus (assembly GCA_929113105.1). Taxonomy (NCBI): domain Eukaryota; kingdom Metazoa; phylum Arthropoda; class Insecta; order Coleoptera; family Elateridae; genus Agrypnus; species Agrypnus murinus. The sequence continues at coordinate 113,258,044 of OV816024.1, forward strand.
ACTGGGTTACGATAGAGAGGGATAATCATACGAGTTGCTGAAATGTATGATATATTGTAAAATAACGTTTAAATAAGAGTTTACTTTAGATGCTACGAATATCTATATGGTGTATAAACAATAAGAACGTATATGTAGAAATCGCTTACAAGGGTAGTAGATATAACGAAAAGGGTTAAAATCTGTTCAAAATTACATTACGTCTAGAAACTATAAATTAGATAATTGTAGCATACGCATGTTAAATGTACCTATTCTTCACCTCGTCTGTAGTAGATATAATGAAAAAAGGATAAAAATCTGTAGTATAGGGTTTATGCTTATACTCAGGCTCGCAATCATATGTAACGTATCTATGCTTACATAGTATAGTTATTTTTCTCAACGTAGGATAGAACAACCGATTGCTCTGGTCGAACAGTATAAATAGACGGGTAGTGTTCCTGTTCCTTCATTAGTCGAGATGGATATATCATTCAAATATGTCGTGCTATGTGTCTAAATACGAAATATAAAACATGTCTAAATCTATGTAAAGCTTAAGTTATGTAGGGTTAGCAAAAGACATGAAAATTGAATAATATATCCATATCGTAATACGAATAATACAAGCTCACCATTAGGTTTATGATAAACGACTGCAATTGTTTGAAAAGAAGCTGACGAGAAACGCGATCAGTCGTGTAAATATTTAGGATGTGATAAAATAAAATTATTTTTAATATTTTAATAATGTTTTATTTCAATGATATATAGTTATATTTTATAAGGAAATTGAAAAACATATTAAGAACATATTTTGATGTACTAATTACATATTAATTAAACATATATAGAAATAAACAAGGGTTAGTTTAAACGATAAATTACATTATTAAATTTTCAAATCAAATCGTCAATTCGACACAACAGTACAAACTTTCATTGTAATGACTACAGATACATAGAGCGAGGTAAAGGATCTAAAGAACAGCATTCTAGTAACAGTTGACAAAGTAGAAGCTAACAATATGAATTTACTAAGGGAGGCAGAAGAAACGGGTGTCTTAGTAATCGACAATTCTAAAACTTCATAGAGAGTTTTAAGGATTCTACTGTAGACATTAGATTAGAGATCCGATTTGTAAGCAATATTTGATCAGATCAACTATAATTTGGTCAAAAGTGGAAATTAAAAGGTTAAACTAGTGACAGATCGAATTCAATAGTCATCATTAATAAAAGTAACTTTTTCAGTCAGTCATGTATTTAGCTACTATACTATGTTTATAAATAAATAATACATCATTATAGAATAGTCTTTGATTAATGCTCATAAACTGTTAAAAATCTAACATTTCCTTTAAATGAGCTGTTGATGGTATTAAACCTATGCATAACCGTTACGAATTTTTGATATTTACATGATTCGTTGATAGAATACAATGCGTTTGCTGAAACTGTGACTAGACATATACATATACCATAATGAAAATTATTAAGCAAAAGAAGTCGCTAAATATATTTAACTTAGACGATCATGTTTCTCGATAATATTCTATATTATATATCTTTATTATATATTATATTATAAGCTCTATTATTTTATAGGCGGTATAATTGTTCATGATTTTACTGTCTATCATCTATAGTCTAGTCTAGTCTGGTCTGGTCTGGTCTGGTCTGGTCTGGTCTGGTCTGGTCTGGTCTGGTCTGGTCTACTGTAGTCTTATGAACCCTCTAGAGGTCGAATACAGGCGTATATATTCTGTATATAACCTCTTAGTTAACATAGTATTATATAAAATAATTAGATATAGTTATATTTACTATCTATTCCTTTAAACTGTTGTTATACCTACCATGTTTACTTTATAGTCGAGTATGTAGTACCATTATTAGTGTATACGAAATGTACTATTTAATAGATATTATATATATATATATATATATATATATATATATATATATATATATATATATATAAGTTTTGTATTATGTTTTAACTAGCGTCGAAACTACTCGTATCAATAAACGTTCTTGTATGAAAGTATGTTGTTTTGTACTTACTCTGCTCCCTACGTTCTACCCTAAAAAATGTATTCGTAGACTCTAACCTAATCTAACCTGAATTATATTCGTATGATCTAACATGTAACGTAATAAAAAAACAATAAGGTTACAGATTATTATTAATCATAAGAGTTTACTATAGATACGTTGAATAACCTACAAGAGTATATAGTATATTATTACATATCTGCGTGTTTCGAAGCTAATGAAAATGTATGATGTAATGTAAAATAACGTTTAAATATGGCGAAACGCAAAGGATGAGTAATGGTCATTACTTTTTTTAAATCAATAATTTTAACTTAGACGATCGTGTTTCTCGATAATATTCCGATGGTGATAAGAAGCATTGTAAGCTTTTATCTGTTTCCTATAGAGCAATTTTGAGTGTACCTTCTTCTTGTGGTAAAACTAATGTCTTGTTAGGTCTACTAACTAATGAAAACGAATTAAAATTTAAAAATATCTACCTATACGCCAAGTCTTTATTTCAACCTAAATAAGGCGAAAACGATGATGTAATCACCCCTAATGATGTGAAACCTAATTCAGTATTCATTTTCGATGCTATTATCTGTGACAAACAGGAAAAACTTAGCGAATATTTTAGCATGAGTAGACATAAAGGATGTTGATTCATTTTATTTAGGTCAGACATATGCAAAGATGCCGAAACATCTGATTAGGGACAACGCTAACTTACTTATTCTCTTTAAGCAAGATGAATTGAATTTCAAACATGTGTATAACGCTCATATTTTAGGAGATGCAGGCTATGATGAACTTAAACATTTAAACGCATAGTATAATTATTTCTCAACGCTGGATATATATCGATATTTTTCTAGTTTGATTAAATCCTATAAGTTATATTCATATCGCCCTCTAGACGTAATATAATTTTGAACAAATGCTAGCCTTTTTCGTTATATCTACTACCTTGTAAACTGTTTCTAAATATGTGTTCTTATTGTTTATACACCATATAGATATTCGTAGCATCTAAAGTAAACTCTTATTTAAACGTTATTTTATAATATATCATACATTTCAGCAGCTCGTATGATTATCCGTCTCTATCGTAACCCAGTATGTAAGGACATTATGTTAAATACTATCTCATACATGTAAATAAACATTTCTTTAAAGAGTTTGTTAGGTCACCTAATCTGTTATAATATTACTATGATGTTAGATCTCGTCGATTACAGTTTTACCATTAGGACATACTTAGCATACATGTTAACACAAGGGTGAGTAATTGTCATTTAAAACAATAATTTATGCCTCTTTTAAGATGATAATCTCTTAACAAATTATTTAGAAAATCTAAATTCCTTTTAGTCATTCGTAAGAACGTTTGTTTATTTATACGAAAGCATCTAAAGTAAACTCTTATTTAAACGTTATTTTATAATATATCATACATTTCAACAGATCGTATGATTACCCGTCTCTATCGTAACCCAGTATGTAAGGACATTATGTTAAATACTATCTCATACATGTAAATAAACATTTCTTTAAAGAGTTTGTTAGGTCACCTAATCTGTTATATAATATTACTATGATATTAGATCTCGTTGATTACAGTTTTACCATTAGGACATACTTAGCATACGGGTTAAGACAAGGGTGAGTAATTGTTATTTAAAACAATAATTTATGCCGCTTTTAAGATGATAATCTCTTAACAAATTATTTAGAAAATCTAAATTCCTTTCAGTCAGTCATTCGTAAGAACGTTTGTTTATTTATGGTTGAAAGCAGTTTTAAAGAATGTCGAAACATGGCTAATTAGTTTGTACGTATTTTCATGCAAAACATTTAGTTTGAAAGTTATTTCTTAAACAGTTTTAGCTATAGATAATGTTTTTGAATTTTAAAAATAATGCTTCACAGTGTTCTATATTCTTAAGAAGATTCACTTGAATAAAATTTTATGAAATCATAACGATCCTAATTGTTTTCTTTCAAACTAAATGTTTATGGCGTATATTTAAACAGGTCTAATGCACCAGAGCTAATCCGACAGTTGATTGACAGTAGCTTAAGAGTTACTTTTGTATAGTTGAAAATAAATTTTTTATTATTACGTTTCTACATATTAAATTATTTTCACAGAATTACATGATGACCTGAAGATAAATATCAAATAGGACTGATTTATTTTAAAATAAATTTATGAGAGAGATGGCAAATAATATATAAAAATGAGATGTACAGAATGAGATATCAGTTATGTAAATGAGAGAGGAGATACACTAATGATACCGTGAATTAATTTAATTCGCGCATGCATATGAGAAATTTAAACACATAACACGACATATCTGAATAATATATCCATATCGCTATACGAATAATACAAACTCACCACTAGGTTTATGATAAACGACTGCAATTGTTTAATGTTTTATTTCAATGATATATAGTTATATTTTATAAGGAAATTGATTACATATTAAGAACATATTTTGATGTACTAATTACATATTAATTAAACATATATAGAAGTAAGCAAGGGTTAGTCTAAACGATAAATTACATTATTAAATTTTCAAATCAAATCGTCAATTCGACACAACAATAGCTAGTCAACATTATTTTTTTTATAACCCGTTTACAGTGCTTTAATAGATTACCTTCGTGGTGTAATGGATGCATTGGCTGGCTACCATTCGAGCGGTCCCCGGTTCAAATCCTGTTGGCTCCATTGATTTTTATAAAAAAGTGTAGCAGGTTGCCTATCTACAGGCGTATAGAAATCTACTATACCGATCATATGACGTCACCGATAGATGGCCTTAGCAGCGCTAGGAATTCAAATCTTTCAGCGGGAAATCCAAGTTGGGAATGAGGAGAGAGAGATGAGAGATGACAAATAATAATATATAAAAACGAGATGAACAAAATGAGACGTGAATTAATTTAATTCGCGCATGCATATGAGAAATCATATATGTAAATGAGAGAGGAGATATGTAAATGATACCGTGAATTAATTTAATTCGCGCATGCTTATGAGAAATCATATATGTAAATGAGAGAGGAGATATGTAATTGATACCGTGAATTAATTTAATTCGCGCATGCATATGAGAAATCATATATGTAAATGAGAGAGGAGATATGTAAATGATAACGTGAATTAATTTAATTAGATCAATTAATTTAATTCGCGCATTTAATTAGACCACGCCTCATTTGCATATTAATTAGATCGCGGGTCATTTGCATAAAAAGGGAGGGGGGCCATGCCATTGGCATGCCACATGGCATGTCAATTTCCGTCTGGCCCAACCGACGCAATACCTACTGAAGTTCTACTACAGAACTCCAAACGGTATGTTCAAATGAATAAATATCAAAATGCTCCAATTGCTCTTGAGGGTCTGCTAATACGACATTTAAAAACCTTTTGCTCCAGAAAATTAAAGACTAAAAAAAAGTACTTTTATACCTCCAAAAGTGAAGTGATGAATAAGTAAATACAGGTTCGAAGAGATTGAATGTGGTATGCAGTTTGACGAATACGGATGTTTCTGAAAATAAAACGCTAGTTAAGTTAAAGATTAGTTAAAAACAAATGATGAATAAGAGAATAAGTGTTTATTATAATCATAAAATAATTTAGAAGGTACCCTGATGGAAAGAAATTATATATGAGTTGATGTCCATGTTTGTTAATAATAATAATATTGTACTCGTAATAGATTTGTTGAAAAAGTTGGCTGATGTCCATTTTTGTTAATAAATGTGGTAACTGGTTCTATTGTTATAGATTCATGGTTGCAGCTATCAATTGCGTTGGCTAATGTCCATACTTGTTATTGCTGGTTGTTATCGATGGCGCTTGTCGAATTCTATCGCCCGAATATGTTGTTATTACCATTCACTATTTAATTAATGCTTAAAGATGCTAATTTACATACAGATGATAAGCGTTCCACTTTACGTATATTTTGTTAATTAAAAAAAAGATATTTTGATTACGTCTTTTGTGTATAGTAGTGTAACGAACATTGTACTAAACAAGAATGTGCGGATAATTAACTATAAAATTTCAAATCAGATTATTATAAAATTAACAGATTTTTTTTCTTTAAATAAAATTCTGTTGTAATTATCACTATGTAATTATTTCCCACACTTACAGGCAGTTACTAATTAAGTTGTTAAATTACCTGCTCATATGTCAATATTTGTTTTCTCTTGAATAAACGAGGAAAGATATAATTCGATTATGTAGAATTAATTGCAATAACGAATTATAGCACTTAGAAAAGCTGTGGTAATAATGTAAATTTGAAAAAGGTTAAATTCTTCCAAGCGCCTTTGATATTTTGGAATGTGTGCAACATATTTATAGATATTTAGAACCTAATAAATTTCATTCACGTACCTCTTTATGATCCATACACGACTCAGAGACGCAAAGCATACATATTTCATAACAAATTTTCGTTATTTAAACCCTTAGAATACATTTCAAACTCAAAATAAATATTTTTTATACAATTCTAGAAATTCTAAAACAAAATAAATGGCATTATTATGAAATAAAAACATGAAATGTTTTGAAAAAGAGAAATTTATAACTGAAATGTTAGTATCTCTGTAAACTGCACTACCACTATTAAACAAAGATTTTAATTTAAGATTTTAGATTTAACCATGGATTAATTTAGTCATCGCGGTTTGGTGCTATTAAGTGCTGTAACTTTAAGCGTGGGTTGAGTAATATGAATGTTTTTTGGAACTGGAAAGAGATATCTTTGGTAATATTTCGTAAAACGTCATTACACCAGCTTTCACACGGGGGATTTTAATTTAAATGACGAGTCCGCTCTTGGACGCTGACTAGCTGCTGTCACTGAAGATGTCCAAGCAGTAAGAAAACTTGTCATGTAACATGTGCGAAGATTAAAGAAACGTTGGGTAGTTTCAAAGCATGCCATTTTACATGAGATCTAGGATTAAGAATTATTTGTACGATTTTAGTCACGTACTTACCCCATTTTAGCTTATTGTATTAAAAAAGACAAATGAAATAAAATCTAGTCTTCAAAGTAACAAATCGATTTGCCTAGAAAGGGGTCGTAAAATGCTTCATGCTTTTGTCAAAACGTATTTATTATATTACTTTAGAGCCCAACTTCAATATTAAAATGTTTAAAAAGGAACAAAATGTTCTTAGGGCTATAATTCATGAATTAGAAGGCATTTATTATAATTTTGTTATTGGTAGCAGTGATGTCATGTTTAATCCTCATGTACACAGTCGACTTTTATACCTATTGTGCACAGTAAGGGTACCCGGGTACCTACATAGGTTTTAAATGGGAAAAGCAGTATTTGCTTGATTTGTTTGCAAAGTTGTGTTTACATATTGCGGTGATATATACAATAAAAAAATAATAATAATAGTATAAATACAGATATCACTACAATATATTTTTTAAATAAAAATTTTGCCCCGCAGTAGCTCAAATTTTACCTTGGTTAAGCAATCGACAATTATCTCTCTTATCTGACATAAATTAACCTTACCTTGCCAAATTTCGATATCAATGGGTCCACCTGTAATGATGACACCTGGGCTGGGAAAATTGTAACAATCTGCTAAACAAATTATTTCCACACAAGAAAGAAAATGAACAACAAACAAAATTCAAAAATATAAATAGAAACACAAATTTATTTCAACACAAATAAACGACACATAAATAAAAAAAATAAACAGAAAACAAGAACTACAATTCAGCCTTTTTTTCAATTGTTGGGGATTTCTACGTATTTTATATATATATCTCTAAACTACAAATCAAAATTTAAATAATAATTAAGTTTTTGTATACTAATTATATGAATTTATTAACTTTTTTTTATTAAATTAGGTTAAGTTAGCTCAAAATGTTTAAATTTTACGATAATATTCTTAAATTGTCCCAATGTAAAATAGTTAGATAATTTTTTTTTATCAATAAAATGTTTGTCCGAAATTATTTCTTGTACTGGCCAGTATAATGAAATTTAAAATCACTTACTATTTTGCCGCACACTCGATACTTCCTTTTACCGATCCCGGGAACAACATACTGCTTTAACAACCACTACCAACCTCTTGACTGGTGGAAGTGATATAAAATGCATGTTTGCAGAAAATTGAATCTTCTTAAAAATTTTTATCAAATAAAAAAATTTTTTATTTGTTGTGATGTTATCCAAATCAATTTTATACTTTATAATCTTCTTGAATTTACGACAAAAGCGAAAGCGTAAGTTACATAAATTTCTTGCACGAAATCTCATTTGTTAAATTTATAACCTCACATTGTTCTTTCAAATTATGAAAATGCATGTTTTTTATAGGTTAATCAAAATAGAAACGACACAACCTCCTCTCAATGCGTTCTGGAGATTACTAATTGTTTTTCACATTATAATTTACATTAAAACATATAGAAACAAAAACTATACAACACTAATCAAGTAATCCTTGGATTAAATTGACATTTAACATTTTTCAATAAAATATAAATTTCTTTAAATTTTAGGTTTAATCACATAAAAAGAAACCCCAACACTTCCTTAAGCTAACAATATAACATTTCTATCTCTAAAACCCCACAATAACCTACAATTTGAGTCGAACAAGCAAATTCTCACGGTCGACTAAAATTGTATTAATCTCCATTTAAATCTGTCCACATACCAATTTTACCCGTTAATCTTTACACAAAATGGTTATTTAACTTTTCCCAAGTTTTACATCAAAAACAAATACTTAAAAGACAAAATTAACTCAAAATGAATTTTAATATCGGCACAGGTCTGTGGACATTTTTAAATTGAATTGGCTGAAAAACACACATAGAACTACAAAAACTTTATACAACTTACACAGCCAAGATTTTATCCAACGAGACTCCAACAATAACATCATGAACCTCCATTAATTAAATTAGAACAGTGGCTCGACAAGCCAATACTATGAATCGCAAAAGGAAAAATCACCCATTTTGAAAATTAAATAAGGTAAGTAACTTTTATATATGCAAATCTACTCATAATAGTCCGTTTTATTTAATTATAGGTGCATTTTACCAAATTTGAGCTATTGACGGAAGATTAAGAAAATAAATCAACGTACCAATCGTTGTATTAAAAATTACAATTATTAAGTTCTATACACACTTAAATAGTATCCTTTTGTTGAAATATAAAACTTTTTATGCATGTCGATATAATATGAATAAATTATTCCACTAAAGAAACCCATTTTGAAAATTATTTGCAAAAATTGAGGTTATGTAATGAATAGATCGGAACGTTAAATAACCTTGCATGAAATGTAACTTTAACAAGAAATTATCGCAAATAGGATGTATTTATCTTACTCCTGTATTTAGCTGGCTTCAACCGTACTTCTGAAACTATAAAATAAACCTTTTAACATGGATTCGTTTATGAACGCCTGAAAGATAGGCAACCCAAATTACCTATTTAACATTTCTAACTGCTGATAACACAGCATTATGTATTTAGCATTCATATTTACTCTAAGTTACTTTATAACATGCATTTCCAAATTGATACTTGACTATGTAATTACCCATTATCCTGAAGAATGCCTATAATGCAGCTAATTGTAGGAATCTTTGTCTGTAAATTATCGTTAATGATTTACCTACTTTATAAGCCGTAAATAAATAATTTTGTAAAAGTTTAAAAGTACCTAATTATGATTTCTGATAATCAATTTGTCATTACCGTTCGGAATAATGGGTATTTTGTCCAAAGTGAAAATAGAACTCATTAGCGTTAATGACAGTTTGGGATAATAGGTATTTTGTCCAAAGTGAAAATGTTTTTCAATATGTTACACGTAGCTGCCCTAGCAGCTTATATAATTTATTTCGAAAACAACCCTATAACACGCAAGTTATCGCACAGCCGGCGAAATTTTCTTGAGGATCTGGGAAAACAATTATCCATGCCTGAAATTGAAACGCGTTCAAAAACGAGCAAGTTTTTGAAACATTTTGCTACTTAATCTGGAATAGAGGCTATACTAGGCCATCCTGTTATGATGCTTCCTCCACAGTCCTCGACAGAGCCACCACCAAAGGATGCTTCTGGACGCAGAAAACATGCTAGCAGCTGTTTTGTTTGTAGATCAACATCGTCATTTCAAAGGAAGACCCGAAAATGTTGTGAAATATGTAAACGACCGATTTGTAACGAACATGTGTAACAATAACGAAATGTTGTCATTGTAATTTGTAAATCGTGCTTATATGTAATAAACTATTTTCTATTTAGAACAATAAATTTTTTTATATTGCTTTTTTTTTGTTTTGCGACTAGTTACCTTATTTACAGATAATACTGTTATATACATGCATAAAAAATAGGATAAACCTATAGAAAATGTTTATAGGTACCACGGTACCTAGACTGTGCGTTTAAGGGGAAAACTTTTATTTTATGCAAAAACTCAATTTTTTATTGAGTTGTATGATTGTATCATTGTGTAATCAACATGAGAGGGATTGATTTAGGCTAAACAGAAGTTTAAACAACGTAGCTCGTCGAAAAGTTATAAAAAATAGGACTTGAAAATGCGAAAGGTACCCGGATACCTTACTGTGCAGATGAAGGTTAATGTGTGTGTGAAGGTAAAAGAAAGTGATAATGAGCATACTTTAATTCGTTTTTCTAAGAAGTATGACAAAGAAAGTGGAAAAGATTTTCCTGTTTTTCTAAGAAAGGTCAACAAATTACTTAAAAAAGTGTTTTGCATGCTTGTTTTGTTTGCCAACATTTTCTTAAAACAAATAAATAATTGTTACTTACTTAGCCTTATTATGTATACTATACATTTATATATCGTTTATTGTATTACAGTTAGCGATAAGTTGATTTGGTGATTACTAATAATACATAATCATAGTTTTCCTTTTTTCTGAAATTGAGCTTCCTCAAGTTAAACTGTTAAGATTAAACTTATAATTAATTGTTAAAAAAACTTTAGGGCCACATTTTTATAAACGATAAATTGTAAGCTGTGTACATTCGCTAAGATTGCAGTACTGCTAAAATTGAAGTGTACGAAAGAAAAGCAGTTTAGATATAGTTTCTAAACATTTTCTGGTTTTGTTAGATCTAAAAAAATTTTGTATGACTTGTTTCATGTATCAATATTTAAAATTTTTAGGACATCTCTATTGAGATATTCCGACTTGTATATCAAAGACCTAGCAGTTGCTTCATGTTTGAGCAACCATTGTTTTTACGTGTTGTCATAATTACTAGGTTGGTTACTGTACTTTAATTTAATTTATTATTTTAAGATTACAAACCTTACATTACAATTAATTTACAATAATAATTTATTCCATATAATACAGTATCTCAAGGAGGGAATTCAACAGTGTTGTTCTTCCATTCCCTCCTTGTATAATTTAAGCAAAATAAATATTGTGTATTGTGACAAAATTTAATGATTATAATAATAATTTATAATAAGAGTAATTGAGTAAATTTGAGGGTAATAACAATAATAATAATACTATTAGTTATACATATTAGTATTGACTGATTATGAAGTGGTACATCAATAACGATCTGTATTACATTGCTTAATCAATGCTTTTTTGAATTGTTTAACAGCTAATGTCTTCAAAGGTAAGGGTACATTATTGTAGATTTCAACCTTACCAAACCTTATCTTATTGTATAAATAGGGTGGCTGCTTATTGATTTTGATGTTATAATAGAACGTTGCAGTCTATGTGTAACGCCGTTGTTTCATATTGAGCCATCCGGTCTCTACTAATTTTAAAGATATATGCTTTCCTATTTTTTTTATAAATTCCTAAGTGCAAACTGTAGAGATAATTTTGAATCAAAACGACTGCATCATTAGCAAGACCTATATAGTGCGATATACCAAGCAACAAGTCATGATTTATTGTGTCAAACGCCTTACTGAAGTCTAGCAGAGCCAGCAATGTACTTTTTCCTTCATCTTGTACTTTAAGAATGTCAGAATCTGTTATCTTCAGCAAAGCGGTCGTACAGCTGTTCCCAGAACGAAACCTTGATAGGGTGCACATTGGCGCCGACTTTTGGAATTTTGGTCGGGTGCTCTCAAGGAGTATTGCTGGCAAACTTTTTTTCACTCTAAGATCGTTGTGTTTTGGAGCATTCTTTTTTTACTACGTAAAAAATTTTTCAACCAATTTTAAAACAAAAACTTTATTTGTTCAACAAGAAAACTATTAGTAAGAAACAAATTAAAATAAAAGGTTTATCACTCTGCCTTCTCACTTGATTGGCAATAACAATTCTAAAACAAAATAAACATACAAATAGATTAGAAAAGAAAGGTAACTTATCATACACTGTTTCCAATTAAAAATATTGCTCAGTGTTATTAGGATGATCCTAAAGCGAAGGTACTCATCCTTATAGGCGCTTTTCGAATAAACTCATCACATAATTGATTAAGGTTCACATTTTCAGTCATATCCCGATGAATGTTTATAAGCATAATATCATTAAGTCTTTTTTGGGTCATCGTAGATCTTAGATATGACTTCAATCTACGTAAACAGGAAAACGATCTCTCCGCTGTACATGTGGTTACAGGAATGGTCAAGATGATTCGCACGAAATTGGTATATTCCGTCAATAGTTCGCCAATTTCTCTGTAATTTTTTAAAAAATCTAAAACATCTGCAAATGATTCTATTTTTTTGTTTTTCTGCGATGCCATATCTAAGAACATGTCTCTATGTAAAGTTAACCGAGATGCGTCAAAATCATCTTTGTAAACTTCAGCTACCCTATCTACTGAACTTATTCTACCTATAGCAAATGATTCCATGAGCTCTAAATGCTCTGAGATCTCTTTGTGATTCCTTTCAGCGAGTCTAGAAATTGTCAGATCAATCACTTCGTAATATATTTGCCTGTAATAATCTTTTGGGCTTTCGAAATTATGATGAATTTCTGCCATATCGTCTAGCCTTTTGGGAATTTTTCGCCGTCTTGGTAAAACAGGATCTTCTATTTCTAGTTCGCGAATTTGTATTTCAACACTTTGCCACAAGCTATCGTAGCCATTGTTCCGTGATTCTTGAAGTGAGTCTCTCAAGCATTCTATCTTCTTTTTGGCTTCACAGAAATGTAGGTCTTGCCTCTGGAGGTCGGTGTTTAGAACTTCAATACGTTCGAATACGAAAATTAGTAATTGTAATAGAAAATAAGTTTGGAATGCAGACATTTTCTCTTCAAACCCATTAGCTTTAGCCCCACTCTCATTCGACTCTGCTCCTAATTGATGGAAAATTTTTTGTAAGATTGCATAGTTTTTCAGTACACTTTGTAATGACCTTATTCTTACACACCAACGAGTTGGGCAGAATGGTCGCAAATTCTTGGAATCTTCATGTTCTTGCAACTGCAATGATTTAAAAATACCAAGTCGTTTAGGAGAGTCCTTCACAAAGTTGATGAGGTCTTTAATAAGCGCCAGAAAGTCACGAACAATCCCAATTTTTTGAAACGAATCTTGAACAACCAAATTTAAATTTTGTGCGTTGCAATGGACATAGATCGCACGTGGCTCATCATTAAGCACTCTCTTCTGCAAGCCCGAATTAGAGCCGCTGACATTGGCTGCTCCATCATAGCACTGACCGCGACAATTCGCAATATCAAAAGAATGTCTTAACAGCACATCTCTGATAATTTTATAGAGTGTCTCCGAGTTTGTAAAGGAAGTTTCGTATAAACCAAAAACATTCTCTTCGAATTCTAAATTTTTGTCAACAGTTCTGAAACATATCACCATTTGTTCACTTGTGCTGATATCTGACGTTTCATCAGCTAAGATTGCAAAGTATTTTTGATCTGCAACACGTTGGCGTAATTGTTGTTGAACGTTGATACTGAATAATGACAAAATTTCATTTATTATGTCGTGGGACAACCACTTATACTTTGATCTAGCTAACCAAGATTTCAGCTGGGGAACATCATCGGCTCTTAATTGCCCAAGTTGTCGGAAATTCGAATTTTCATCCGTGTGACCCCGTAAGGCCATACCTTGCACTGCTAAATATCTAACAGTTGAGCAAATTATTTTCAAGCAAATTCTAGCATCTTCCATTTCTTTAATTTTTGATTTTGACATGAATAACTCTATGTTGGTGCCTCTTTCCAGAGCTTTCCATACTAAGATGGCAGCCCGATGAAATTCTGATTTTTCATGTGCTTTGAATCGCTCTAAAGATTTGTTCCACGTTCTAAAACCGTCTTCAACAAAAGCTTTCTTAGTCCTTAGATCATTTGCACTTTGAGGTAGGGAAGCTTTTATCTCTACTGCCTTTTTGCAGATGGAACAGAAGGCCTTTTCTAGCTGGCTATCATAAATTAACCAAGCATAAGTTTGTTTCCATTTTTCCTGGAAAGCTCGACCGGAACGTATTAAGGCAACATCTGTTGTAGTTGTGGATTTGGACGTCGTAGACACCGTTGAGAGTTGTTGGCATGTGTTTTTGTTGGTGCTTTCACAATGAGAACTACAATCCTGGCTGGGTTCTTCACTTTTCTTTATTCGGATTAAAAATTTATCCATACCTAATAATCGGACGAATAGCTATAGGTGCAGAACAGAGCACAGATCAGTTATAAATAGTGTTAATTAATAATTAATGAATACCTATTATTCGCGTGCTTACGATTCAATATAAACAAACACCGAAAACCGAATTACTGTTGCAACTGTGTATTGTACTAGTCGCACCCAGTACCCAACTGGCAATCTGCGGGCGCTGGGCCGCTGGACGCTTGGCGGTTTCCACCACATACATGTCCCCACCACCAACCAAGGAATTCTATGATTTGAATAGCGACTCCGCATATTATTTGCTTGATCTCTTTCTAAAACGCAAAGAATAAGTCATAATAACTTCTGAGTATTTCTTATTATTGGCCGGGGGCTTGGCCCCTGACCCAAGTTCCGGCCGGGTGCCCAGGCCCCGGAGCACCCGAGAAGTCGGCGCCAATGAGGGTGCAAATTATTGCATTCTAAGTACTTTCTAATATGTAAATTGATCAGACGGTTTTATGCCGAGAAAAAGGTAACATCGTTACCGAAATACGTATTGGCAATTAGTCAAATACAATGTGTGGTTAGGAGACACCGTTAAATATAGTGTTGAGATTACGGTCGTTTGAGATATCAATCTTAATTTGTTTACCGTAACCGTTTAAGTTAATTAGATCAATTAGAAGAAGCCGCGGCAGCGGTATGTAATTAATAGAAGGCCACCACAAAAGACACTTAAAGCGTTATAAAACGTGTTGTGTAATGTAATTAGCATGATTTTGAAATCTTTTTTTTAATCTGAGTGTAATCAAACGGCACCCAATCTTTGCCTACTTACAAGGGATTAGTTCTACAACGATCAAAACCTTCTTAATGACTAAAACTTAATTGATTTTAAAATTTAATAAAAAGCCAAATCTCACATTTGGCTATTTCCGGTTCTACTTTTAGTATCTTATTAATTAAGAAACGAGCGCAATTTTCAGCGCTCTTAAGTAACTTTATTAAATTCTATTAAGTTCTATTCGTTTATTGTAAGTTGTATTAAGCACAAAATGAAATGATTTAATACAGTAAACCTTTCCCGCTTTCCGTAGGACATTCTCTAGCAGTAAATTAATATAATGCAAAATACGATCTAGGAAGCGATAAATTGCTTTAAAAGAAATAGTTTTTCAGTTCCTTATGAATAGCTGCATATTTCTGTATTTACGCATTCTTTATTTAAATGTTATAGCACTAGAAGAGATCAAAGGAATTCATATATTTTCATAAATTCAAGCTCTAACCTACAGTACAGCATAAGCAAATACGTATTATAGGGAGCAATAAAATTCCACCTTTTGTTCTATTTTTTCTAGGACGGTTATATGTGTATGTGGGGTATATGTTGTACCGCAGTAATCATCAGCGTGACGAAATGTAACATATGTATGTTAGTAAGCTCTTTGCAATATCCCATTTGCCGCAAATGATATGCCATCAACTTTTATACTTTCACTCAGTTTTCGCTCTCCATAATAAATTTAGCAAAGAGATGTAGAATTTCAACTCGTTGACGTGCTATATTTGCCCTGATTTACTAGTTGCAGTCTATTGCTATTGACTCGTTCGTTCCAACCCCATGCGGAATGAGAAAAAGAATTTATTTCCAAAACAACACCCAAACATATTACACGTCTGGATATTTCTAGCAATGGTGCTTTTGTATGTATTTCTCTTTGTTTTATTTTACGTTTTATATATATTTTAGTTGAAATTAATTTTTGTTATGTTGAATAATGATTTTACATTAATTAATATTTTGAATGCAAATTTATATAGAAAAATTTATCGACTCCGCTGGGACTCGAACCCAGGACCCTCCACTGTCTAGGTGGTATCTCTACCAACTGAGCTACAGAGAACGACTATAAGCATAGCGAGAAATTTTCCATATGAATTAGATGTTTTAGCAGACATACAAAGTAACTAGATATTTTTTTGAATATTATTAATGAAGATCAGCAAGCAAGGTTGCTGAAGAAATCTTTCTCTGGTTTTGTTTTCGCCTTTAGAGTCTGAGATCGAGCACAGATTAGCAAAAGAAACCCTCAATGGGTAAGTTGTATTTTGGTGGTTATTTTGAGAAGTTAGTTATCTTATAAACAGCAGCGATATATGCACTTGTAAATGCTTTTGGATTTATTTGGCTACCAGGATAAATCATTTTAAAAATCGCATTACGCTTGAAGCTGGATGGTGATTTGAACCCACAACCTTTGTAATGCGAGTCGTGTTCTCACATCAGCCCGATATTCATTTATTTATCAATAATATAATTTACCGTCCTGCAACGACTTTTTATCAATGATTTTCTTTCAGGTTTAACTCCAAGTAAAAGATGACGACAACTTTCACTTCCACACTTCCATATAGATATGCCAGCTAATGTTGACTAGTAGTTGTTACTGGAAAGCTTTTTTCTACCTCATTTACTTTTGAAATATTCATCCTCACTGCCTATGTCTATTAAGTTAACACTATACGTAAGTAGCTGTTAATAATATTCTTTTATTAAACATAATTGATACCTTAGAATATAAAACTGTAGGAAGGAACATAATCATCTACGTACGACTATCACGTATCTATCACATACGACCGAGATGGAGTCTCAATATGGCGGAGTAGGTGTTTTCGGTTTTGTAATTAGATATTTCCATTGGCGGTTCTCACTGTCTCGAAATTCGCACATAAACTACATACTGAGGTTATGTAGTTTAAAGCTCAATTTTAAAACATAGTATTTTGAAGTTATCCTTAAAATATAAATTTTCTATTTAATATTACGAAGGATGCTCCGCCATCCTGATTCCTTGCCCAAAAATAAATAAATAAATAAATAAATATTTAAAAAAAACGAATACTTATTTATGAAATGTAATTCCCTTCTTTGTATTTGTCGAAGTTTAAGGGAAAAACAGATTCAGGTGGTGTCTAAAGACGGCTAGTGTGACGTCATAATCGTCGCCTTGAAAGCTCATTGCGCCGGGTAGCTACTTTTTATTCTAAGATTCATAGAAATAACCATGCACATTGTTCCAACTACCTATAAATGTTTTTCTTTTTAAAGAATGTTTTATATGTCACTTAAAATCAATGCAATTGTATTTTAATATATTACTATTAATGACTTTTACAAAATTATTTTTATACTTGCTTCTTTAATATTCAAAAAACTTAATAAACCTTACTTATCTGATCCCCCTTAGCAACTTTTATTCTTGAAAAATTGAAAAATTCATTTTTTTAATTCTTTCATTCTCATTATCAACACCCGGTCCTGCGAATATGAAATCGTAACAAATGCCTAATTATAATAATTAATGTAGTTTAGCAATTATGATTTAGGTTTTTTTGTATTCTTGGTAATCTTGTCGCATTTTATATCTCAAGGCTGGTTGTGATTTGTCCATAATATTGTCTAAGATAGTCAATGTATTTGCAATATTTTCAGAAATAGTCACCCGTGAGTTCTTGTTCTTTTTAAAATACATAATAATGTACGGTCTGTACAATAAAGATTAAACTGACCTTATTATGTAGTAAATTGATTAAAATGGTTTGTATACCCTCCTCATATGTAGTAAATGGGTTAAACTACCTATAAAATTAATTCTTTTCTAAATTTCACTTTTCAAATAAAGTTAAAACTAGTATACCCTAGTTAACTCTAATAGCATCTAGTTATTTGACGTTAGATCTTAAATACATATAACAATGTTACTAATGTATTGCAGAAATAAAAACTTGAAGAGGTAGTTTAGTTCTAATTGAAAGTTAGTAACTGTGGATACAATTGGCTCAGTTAACTCATCTAAGATGAAGTAGAGTAAAAAGTTAAAAGTTACATAGATTGAAAAACCGACGATTTTGAGCAATTGATAAAACTTGTAAGTGTTCAATTTAATTAAAGCACTTGGACTACAACCGAGTGCGGTTTTAGTATATTATTAGCCTTCTGCATTATGTTGCTTAAAAAACTACTTTTGAACTATATGTTTAAAACTTAGCATAAGTTCCTCGTGCAATATTATGCAAATCGTATTATGCAAAGCGATAAAAGTTAGTTAATGCAGACATAACAAACAAAATCTCTCAAGTTCGTTGTTTACAATCTCTTGAAGGTTTATTCATTACGTCCAAAAGCTTGTTTAAAAAACTTTTTTAGTAGAATTTCAAGAAACGTTAGTTTTAACCATATGGTCACTCTATAAACTGTACGTAAAATAGTTAATTTATTAATCAATAAACATTTAGCGAGAAGTATTGGTAATTGGATAGAAATGTCAAATAAAATCATTTTTTGCACGTCCTATATATAAGGCTCTACTTTAGTCCTCCAAAAGAGGGAGTAAAGTAGCACTTTTACTCCCTGAGGGAGTAAAGTGTTTCTATGACAACTACAAGTAAACAAAAAAGTAATCGCGGTACATGTTAGAATTTATTATCCTGAAACTATGTGATTTTGGCGTTTGCAGAGTTCAATTGTCAGAATGACATGTAACGAAATTTTCGGAAAAAATTTTCGAAATTTTGAATTTTTTCGATTAAGTCCTTTAGGACGTGCAAAAAATAGCGTATGTACCACTGGTCTAAAGTGCCTTTTAATCCCTCATGTGTTTATTTTCCACGCTAACGCTCTGAAAATAAACTCACATTCGGGATTAAAAGATACACTTTAGTCCCTGGGTATATAACATACTATTATTTATGAAATCTATATTTGAAAATTGTATATACCGCATCTGCATCCCGTAGTACGTATACAGGGTGTCCCACAATGCTGTTTACACGCAATATCTCACTTATTTGAAAAGATAAAGAAATCAACCAAAAACTATTGTAAATGACTCAAAATTAATTTTTCAAATTGCACCCTCTGATTTTGTTCACGGAAATGTATTCTTCACTTCATTCTGCATACGGTAGTATGCCTTACTTAATTATCTAATGTGCATTTAGGGGTTGAAAAAAATATTTTTTATAAATTGTACACTCCATATTCAATAACTAACTTATGTATTCAAAAAATATTATTAGAGCAGTGTCTACAAGGAAACTACTGAGGCAGTTTAAAGTCCGTATAGAGTCCGCAGGAGGACATTTTGAGCATTTGCTTTAAGTTTAAGATAAATTCAATTTATAAAAAATATTTTTTTCAACCCCTAAATGCACATTATATAATTAAGTACGGTATACTATCGTATGCAGAATGAAGTGAAGAATACATTTCCGTGAAAAAAACAAGTTGGCGTGATCTCTGAAACGTTGCTATGCAACCAGCGTTTAAGGATGTTTTCTGAAGATCCATTTTGAGTCATTTACAATAGTTTTTGGTTGATTTCTTTAATATTTTCAAATAAGGGAGATATTGCGTGTAAACAGCATTGTGGGACACCCTGTATATTACGGCCAGAGCGATCGAAGTGACTCACCGAAATGCCGAGCCGGCTGGGAGCGGCATAGACAATTCCATTGTATCTACACACTAAACATTTTAGGTTCGGTATTTTATACTTTAATAAAATATGTTGGAGAAAGTAATTCAGAACAGTAGGTACTAATGTGCTATTAACTTACTATTGTTTGAACAGGCGGATGTTATTTGATCGCCAACTTAACTACTGCATTAAACCTCATGTCATTTCGGAACCGAACTTAAAAATATTCTTTAAGCACACGTGTAATGTGGGCACTAAGGTAAGCTTAAATAGAATAGATCCTGAACACTCGTTCATGTCAATACCTTTGCCACCGGTTCCAATCAAAATGTACCCGTGCAAAAATTAATATTAAAATGAAAGTTATTATTGATTAAAAAATTATTATTAATTACTATCAAACTTTCAACATATCAAACAATTAATTTAAACATTTTAAATAACTCACGATGCATATATTGTTCATAACGTTGATTAAGGAATATATACATTATACATATACAGGGTGTCCATGGAGGGGGCTACAAAGAAGAAAAACTTTTTTAATATGCGTTTTACAGAAAAAAGTTATTCTGTATAAAAATCCTGCTTTTTCAAAACGCCCAAAAACATAGTTAGATTTGACTACAGACATATACATTTACTAGTCAGGATTGTCATTATGCCATTATAAGTATACCAAATATTGTAATAATGTTAAGTCTTATTTGTTAATTATAATAATTTTGTCTGGTTTTTTTTAGTTAATATTGTTGTTGCACTGAATTATAATTATTATTATTTAAATAGCTAATTGAGCTAAATAAAGTATTTTATTATTTATATACTTACTTATATAAATTCAATATTATTGCAGCTAATACTTTTATTTTTCAACTATACACAATCAGTTTTTGAAATAAACAACCTTATGTCCGATTGCATTATAAAGTACTGTTTATTGTATTGTTTTGCCGCAGTGAGCTGGCTTATTATTGTACTCCTAAAATAAAGTGGTAGTAGTAAAATAAAGTATATAGCAGTAAAATAAAGTATGACAATTGTATATTACATGTCAAGTTTTCTTCTGTCAAGAATAGATGTCAAATTTATAAACTGATTTTTTTTGATAATTAGCTAATTTTAGGAATCGAACATAAAGCTTTGTATGCAACTCTTACATAATCGGACCTTATATACTCGCCCTTTTTATAGGCCTTGCTCGCTCGGCCATAAACTGGGCTTGTCTATAAAGTGCTACATTATGTACTTGTTACATAAATAGCTATGATAAGTACTATTGACTATTTTATGTTTATGCACAGATGCATTATAATTAGACTATTATTGCTAGATTTATCTAAACATAACTGTCTCTTTATGCCCCAAGGGCCTCTTTATGATCCGACGGGCAATAATGAAACGTCAATTAAATGTCAGAGCTGTATTTGTAGAACTTGATTGGTTCTTAATATAATTTGTAAACTTATCACCAATGAAAATAAGCTGAAATTAAGTATTTTAGATAGTAACTATAGTAACGTACTTCGTATATATGCACATAAGTATACGTACAGCGGCTTAATGTAACCTACGTACTCATTTAATTATATTTTTTACACAATAATAGATTTGAGATAAAAACAATCTGTGCATAAAATAGTGTATGCATTTCGGGCATAACTTGCTTTTATGGCCCTACAGCCTTTTCCTAGCCCTCGGCTGACGCCTCGGGCTAGAAATAACGCTTCTGGCCATAAAAGCTTCTTTATGCCCTTAATACATAAATAACTATTATGTTTATCAATTAAGTGTGTAGTAGACTTTGGTTTGTACTGTCATTAAATTAGTTTTCGGCTGTGTCTAATTGTACTTAAAATTTAACGTGCCCACTAAAGAAGAACGTATCTTTATCGTTAAAAGCTGAGATATTGGAGAAGTCCCATACAGATATGCCACTCATTTATTTAATCAAAAGTTTCCCAATACATCTGTATCACACGTAGCTTTACGTAAACTTTTAAATAAATTTGACGAAACTGGATAAGTAGTGGATTTAAAAAAACGTAAGAAGTATGACGACAATGACGCTGCGACATTATTAGCAATGAATTTGGTGGAGGAAGAGCCGAGGTATGTCTATAGTCAAATCTAAATATGTTTTTGAACGTTTTGAGGAAAGCAGAATCTTTTATAAAGAATAACTTTTTTCAGTAAAACGCATGCTAAAAAAGTTTTTCCTCTTTGTAACCCCATCCTTGAACACCCTGTATAATGTGTAACCACTCAGATAGGTCAGGTAGACATCTCGTCCAGTGCCTAAAAAATAAATAATTCGTTTGGGTAATTCAACGCACCCGATGACATGTTACCGAAACTCAAGCAAAGGATTAAGGTAATCGGATCTATTTATCTGAGATTCTTGTACTTAACAAATGCTCTGACAATTATTCTAACCGGGTATCGCCCACATTTCTTTAAATTTTCAAGTAGACAATATTTTGTCTATTACTTGACTCTGAAACCTTCATGGTTCAGAATGCATTTAGCACTATAGTAATTATTTTATGTAGTTACAGATGCGATGTCACGTCAAATTTTAGGTTCGAGGCCGAAAGAGGCTAACGACGCGTTAATGTGGTGCTTTAAAAGACGCCAAGAGTCTGAAAATTGACAGTGCTTGCGTATCGAATCATGCTTGTTGTATTCTTGTTTATTATTTCTAGCCTTCTTATATTCGTTCACACAAAATGTTTATAAATTTTTAAATAACTTGGACAGATGCTTAATTAGGTACATAAACGAAAACGTTTATATATTTAGTTAAATACATATTACTTTTTCCGTTTAAACAAGAAATAAAAATAATAAGAAACCCTTTAAAGTCATTTTCTACTATTCTCATTTTGTACTTTTTCCTTTTTAGCAGCTAACCAATTTTAAACTATTGTATATTAAACCAGTAAATACTAATTTCGATTCACTTAATCAAAATAAATCACAATCTTCTGTTAGAAAATTGTTGTCCGAACAAAGGTTCTTTTACAACATAATGGGATCGGTCTACAACTTTTAACCGTAAAATCTCTGATAATATAAAATGTCGCAATGAAAATTTTTTGCGCATTCTGTATAACATCTTAGGTTAGTTGTTCGATTTTAATTATATTCCTGAATCTTATTCTCTTCTCACCTAACCTTTTGTTATTTTTCCTTAGTGTTATCTATCTTTGCTTATAATTACAAGCTCCGCTGAACTGTGATCATTGAAGAGAATGCTGGAACACAAGTAAGTAATAATAATTACCTTTTATTTGGTTTTTTTGTAAATAACTTCTCAACGCTTTTATTACACAAAAGAAAAGAAAATAATTGCAGTCGTACTTTTGTTCATTTAAATTAAAAGTATACGTAGTTACTCATCTGAAATCAAAAGCTTCTTTGTAACTAACAGTTACACTTACAGACACAGTATATGAAAAATGAATTTACGGACAATTAATCAAACCATGTATCTCTCTCTTCATCTGGTATGGTACTAATATACTCGTACCTCAAGTGATTAATTAATAAAAATACGAATAGTTAACCAACCGAAATTGTTTTCCTCGAAAATTGTTATCAAAAATAATTTAAAGGCTTGTTACTCGATATATCGCTATATAGCTAACACATCCGAAGAGGTAAGGCTAAATACGAGATTTCTCCTAATTGAAATTTACGACCTATTAGTTCCTTTCTGATTGGCGAACTTCTTTCACAAGCAAATGTCAGGGAAACGTGGACTACATTTATAAACAAACACTCAGTGAAATGCAAAATAGAAAAGCCATCTTTTTTGTGACAGTTTTATGGCACTAATCCATTGAGTCCGCGGCGACGGTCATTGCAAAAATTCTTTGGTGTTTATCGCTTTGTAAATTGTAAACTACTCTTTTGACTACCCTTTCGGGGAGATTACTTTATTAGAGATAAAGCCACATATATTCTTACTTAATTTAAGTGCAAACACGAGTAAACAAAACGTTTGAATTTTTTTAAGAAAATCTGTTATCTTTTACATCCTGTCCGAACCATATAAAGTAGGGAAAAGAATCGCGACAATGAGACGACCCTAGCTCAAGACGTTTTAATTAATAAAAGAACTAATCTTACTCTTTGTAAATAATTTAGAAAAATAATGACTTGCTCATAGGAAGATTATTTTGTAAAGATTCACAAAATTTATTTAAACAGAAGTAAACTATTTGCGTTTAGTAGTACGCAATATGTATGAAGTCTTGTTTTAGTAAAGTTTTATATTTTTATTTAGTTTTACCATCAATTAACGATGACTCATAAATAATGGAATACATAGATTGCATTCACACATATTTGAATAAGTGTGTTTATCAAATTAATCTTCCCAATTAATTAAATATTCCAAATAAATAGGCAATACAAAAAAGTAGATCTAATACAACTTATAAAATATTTGTGTGATGTTAAATGGTATACAGTTTATAAGGTGTCATATGTTCCCTTTTACTTTATTATTTCAGGAGAGACAATTTTACCCGTCAAACTGTACGATAATAATTAATTCATTATTGTTGAATCGGTAACACAAACGATCAGGTCGTATTACTTTATTCATTCACTACTCCAACAGGCGGAGACTAGCAAAATTCAGGCCACACACCACTCTGATCAAAAATAATCAACTTTGGGAAAAGTTTGTAAATTTGTTTTTTAATATTTTAGAATAAACTTTTCAGTTGTCGAAGCTAGAGGACAGTAAAATTGCGGGTACAGACTAAAATTTAAGGAATCTTCAATATTTAACTACTCATTTAGGATTTATTAACTTTTATTTATAAAACTTTCTGTTCCCGACTTGATATTTTTTATGAACATCTTGAGCCGACGTACATTGCGCTCCGATACGAATTAAGCTTATAATTCATTCCCAAAGTTGCCCGCACCGGGCATTCAGCCTTAAGTTTGGAAAACTACAGCGTTGCTAATATAGGTAGTTAGTCCTGTATTTGGTTACACTTCTGTAGGGACTTCGGCGTAGTCAGCATCACTTTGATGGAATGTTTAGAGGATCCTATAGAACAATTTTGTGAACAATCACATGTGACGACCGGATGGTTTTGACCAATTTGACCGAATACCTGAAATTATAAATACCGAATACCGAATGATATTATCCTATTATATAGATAAGGTGTTAAAACCTTAAAATAGAAAAACCTATAATAAGATTATGAGAGAAACTTGTGCATTTGAATAAACAATTTATTAAAAATATATAAACTTCAAGATTAAGAAGCTGTATGAATTAATCTAAAATAGCACTAGTCGAATGAGGTCAATTTGAGGTAACAGAGTAATTGAGGATAATAACCTTAAAAATATTGGCTTTTGGTTTAAATAGTTTTATACTCATGAATTTATCGTCAATATCTTCTTCCTATAATATTTATTCGATTGCTTCTTCCTAAAATTTGTAAAGATAAAAATATTATTTTTACACATTTTTGTTACAGTTGAGTTTTGGTAAGCTTGTCAAAAGTTAAAATTGCCAAATCACGTTTGTAAGCTGATCCTAGCAGTGGCGTGCGGTCCATGGAAGCAATGCTTCCCTTGAGAATTTATTAAAAATAAAAACCAATGCTAACAAAAATATTTTTATAATATTTTTATAAACTACTATACATACATAGTAGTTGTTTTTTTTTAAATAAAGAATAATAGTCAAATTCCATAAGTATAAGGTGTAAAAGTTCTTCTTTGAAAAACTTTTGAGATTAATAATTATAACACTGTTTTTTTATTGTACCTAGCAGGGGCGGATCCTGAGAATTATTTTGAGGGGGAAATTTTTGGAAAAATAATTGTTTTAATAAATAATAATTAAACAAACATTATTTGTTTCTATTCTATGTATACTTATTTCTAAATTTGGTGGGGGGGAATTTCCCCCATTCCCCCCGTGAGTCCACGCCTGTACCTAGGTATATTAAAATTAAAATCGTGGTTGCTTCCCTAGCCTAAATTCTCACCGCACGCCACTGGATCCTAGTGTCTATCTAACCATCTAACAGGGTGATGCTTAGCTAGAACGATATACAGAGAACCTATGTTGATAAATGTCTTCATTTGCTTATACATTATTCCAGAGTGAAAGACATGTTTTCAGTTGTCGTTTATTCATTCATACACCTGTAATCTTAAAACTTTTTTATCTCAAAAAATTGCAAAGATAAAAGAGGGTCAAAATGTAATGAATTACCTTGTACACTAATTATATGGTGGTTGTGAAAGTTGCTGAAACGGGAAGAGGATAATTAAGATTCTAAATATTTACGAATTTAAAGCACCTAGAAGAAACATTAGTAGTTATTATTATTTTATGTCTTGTCTAATTATTGCTCTCCAGTTAACCGGGGGCCATTGGTGTCACTATCTATTGTAACCAATGTTCAGATCGACCGCTAAGATACGCCGATTTCTCAGTTTCCAAACAAACGGTACACTGTGCGGTTAATTTTACAAAGTTCAATCTCACATCAATACAACAGAAATTCAACAACAATATTACACATTGTCCAGCAACTACAATTTAAGCAACATTTCGCGTTACCAAATGATAATGAGAACAACCAGTTGACGTGTACCAGCACCTATAAGTGCCATATTTCAAAGTAAATATTAACCTTACACATCTGCGTTTTTGGTCTCTTTATACGATATTACCCTCGATACACTTTTACGTACTGTAATTATCTACTACATATTATCTGAAAGGCATTGAACAGATACAAGGATTGTCATAGCAACATAATAAGTAGAAGTAATAAAGTAATAAATAAAGATAAGAATCAATAAGTTTACACGTTTTTTTTATTGAGCTATTTTTACAAGAATCTCTTAAAAATAACGTATCAACTGGCAAACCACCCCATACGTTATAGTACGAAACCGACCGTCCGCATAATATACGTAACTGCCCGTTTGGAATAGAATCGCCGACTAACTGCCCTATTTTTGCATACTTTTCGAATTTTGTGTTTTCTACAACTTCAGAGGGTGTGACAAAACACAAAAGACTTTAGAATCAGAGGGGTTATTCATTTATTGCCTTACATTCTTTCGCTTTCTTTAAATACATTAGTTTGGAGTTTTTACATGTCGAAAAATCCAAAACTATAGTTATTTAAGTTTTACATACATTTATTATCATTTCTATTTAATTAATAACTAAATATCGTCGGCTTCATATAAAAAGTGCGTAAGTGCCAAAATTGAAAAAAATTGAGATTTTACCGTTATCTGGTTAATTATTACTTTTTCTATAAAATAAAAATGAGAAATTCCGAAAATAATTAGTAGAAGTCGCTGAAATAGCAAAAATAAAATCGGGCACAAGTGCAAAAGCATTGACAGGTAACATGAAAAATGTTACATTTCTTGTAAACAGGTTTTTCGGACTTATACACTTTTCATGTGAAGCCGGCGATATGCTAGATTTGCATACAGAAAATAAATATCCCACAGTATGTACATGTTTTAAATTTGTTTTCAAAATATGCATGCTATTAACATATAACTCTTTTAATAATTATAATAAATAATTAATAAACACACGCAAATATAAGTTTCCCTAAAACTTAAATGCAAAAAGGAAATCATCTATAAGGAGGAACATCATAACAGAAGATGAGAAAATGCGTGAGAAAATCCGAGTGGCGATGATGGGAAAACGATGTTCAGCTAACAGACGAACACGGAAGCCTTCAGTCTTGTTGCTGAGTGCAATTTACAGTTCGACACACTATGCTTTTCGTGGCTACCCTCGCAAAATATAAATAAATTGTTTATATTACTAAACTATACATCATTCCATGATATTTTTACCTTAAAGGAAAACAGTCTGTTCCGCTTAACACTTATTAACACTTGGTGAACTATGTAACGGCGGAAACACTGTAGGTACTTATTGAGAGATAATTAACTATATCTACACTGTTCACGTACTTACATTTATTAATTGTAGTCCTACTAATTAATAATTAAATAACCCGAATATTGCATTTGATGATTTTGTTCCAACAGGTGCTTGGCATAATTAGATTTTTCTGGGTGACACCTAATGGCACCTCAAAATAACATCAGATTCTTACATTTTTACAACAACAAACACAAATTAGACATTTTAGAAGCTTTTGAAATATACAAACATAAACGCACAGTACTGTAATGATATCTTGTTATTTACATATCAAATACACATCATTACATACATATCCATCAGAGAGGCATTGAATGATGGGGATATTGCCATAGCAACAAGAATCAACAACAAAAATAAATAAATATTTCATAGAAGATACACGTTTTTTATTACTTTCTAAAAGAGATAACTTATAAGATTGTGTACAAGACCCCTATAAACACTTCTTGTATTACAACACTGGTGACCTCCAACGAGAAGAAGCAAGAACTTAGATAGTCAATACCAAATCTTCAATAATTCCATCGCTCTGGTTTTCTGTCTGTGCCGACATACGCAACCTGCAACCTGGAATTCCTTGAAACGGTTATTTGATTATCGCCCGCAAGCAGTCGACTTTCAGAAGTTTAATTATATCCTTTTTATTATTTAAATAAGATAAGTAACTAAATTATATTATATTGGTTACGTTTCAATATGGCACAGTTAAAAGCAAGTAAAATTTCCTATTTTTGACAGTTCACATGTACAAATGTCAATAGACTTAATCAATAGATATTTTGACTTACTACATATTGAAATCCAGAAATATAATATTCTAATTTCAAACTTGCCATATAATATTTTGAAACTCCATTCGAATCTTATCATGTTTATTGATAACAATAAACTTTCATTCGAACCATACACCACGTTCCTAAACGAACTATTAAGCTATTACTTGGATACTTCTTTGGATAACCCTCCATACAACCTAAAATCAAATACTATTACTTTTACCAAAGTTAGATTTCTGGTTACAGCAAGATAATTCACCTAATTTTGTTGGGCTAGTTAACCTATTCAAAGACGAAGTCATTTCTCCTTATAATTTCATAACCACAAACTAATCAAATATCTCAAGATCTGTCACAAATTCAGGATCCTAACCCCCAATTAAGTGACGATACTCAAAACGTCATTTATCAATGCAATGCTCTTTCAGATGCACCTGCATTCACTGATACTTTCTGTTTTAATAAACCTGACCATTCAAATTTTGCACGTTTCACAGGGTAATACTTCCATTACAGAAAGTATTACAAATTATTTAATTTCAAAAGTGCATTTATTCCACAACCCAACAGAATCGCAATCTCCTACAACATTCCAAAAACATCACAGTCAGTTAGGATACCGCTGAAATTGAATCCTAACCAATGTTTTTTTCAATCAGAAATTACAAGAGCTTCCGAAGGCCGACGGTTTGGGGATATCAATCACCGTATCTTCTACAAAGACTCCCTTGGATCCAGTAAATAATTCCTGGAATCTACAAGTTGCAATAACTCCAGTTCCTGATGGAAATTACATCAATAACGTTCCTCAAGAACTAGAAGCAACGACACCTGTAGTAACAGTTCCTGAAAAAGGTCTTCAGCATTTCTCGGACACAACGATGCCGACATCTCTAGTTTCGCCATTGGAACGATGCCATAAGAAGAAATTGTTCTTGAATATAACAGGATTAACATCTTTTTCCTTAATTTAATTTTGATGTTTAGTTTGTTTTCTCGGATAAGCATCCATGAACTTCGCAACAACTTTAACCAACCAAATTTTGTTATGTCAAAACGCGAAATTTTATGCAAAGGTCACGCGATTAAACGGCCTCATTACCTCGTAATTAGAACAATGCGAACATTAGATTTTTTGCTAACCGAGAAAATTACAACAGTGCAACTGCTATTGATCAAACTCAAATTATCTTATCACGCGGAGCAAATTTCATTTCGCTTAGAAACATTGGCATTACGTGCAGTGTACCAACTTTCTAGTTATACGCCATAAACACAAGTGCAAAAATGACAGTAGTGACTTATATTTTTCCACGTGAGCCTTGTCAACTCGACATTACATAATATCTAGGTGTATTCTTTTTACCAATGATCGTCTTAGTACTAAGATGTACTAAGCTAAGACAAAGTGAGATTAACTAAGGCCATTGTAAAGTAAAAAGAACATACAAACATGTTTATGTAAACAAGCAGAAACACACAACTAACCACAAATTTGTAATCGTTTGTGTTTTTCACAAGGATGACGGAAAATAATAATGTAATCATTATTATCCTCCAATACACTATTATAACTGCTGTAGTTAATTGATATTCAATAAACTACGTATTTACATATATTTTCTATAATATTTGTTCACATTTCACATAATAACCTCAAAAAACTCTGTTTCACTTCCTACTTTGAAGTAAGCCAAATAACAAGCAAGCTCAGTAAGGGCAAGGGGGGAACAAGTTATCTCAGTACTAACTCACTTATGAACAGTAAATAGAACACAAAAATTTGCTAAGATAATGAGAATAAGTAAGAATCTTACTTAATCTCACTTAAAAATGGTAAAAAGAATACAACTATTGATAACATTCAACTAATCAATCCAGAATAGCATTTGGACCTCCCAAATATATGTGCTAACGGATTAAGCTTCAAGTGTTCATTCTCCTCAAATGTCATAGGATTCAAGAAGATTTAATCATACTTTCCAACGGGCAATTTCACCTAGTACTTCCTATAACCTTAGGACAATGCTATGAATACTGCCTGCGTTTATGAGATACAACCCTACTTCTTCCATTCCTACGGACAAAATGAATACAGATACGTTTATCAATGTTAACCACAAACTTACTACTTAGGCTAACGCTTTTAGATTAAATTAGCATGGTTATTTTTAATTTAGAAAGTTACAACAAATAAATCGTAACGCAAGCATCACTTGTTCACGAAGCACTTATTATGTTGTTCCTTGGTTTTGCTCACGTTCCTAAATTTTATTTTTTTCTTTCTAGTAAGAATTACAGAACGTCCTAACAAGTGATTCCTGTACCACCAAGTTTATTTTAATTAGGCTAAGTTTGCGACATCACCATGCAATCAGCAACACATGTCTGGCCATAAGCAATTGATGCCTCTTAGCTACCAGCGACAAAGGCTTTTCAATTCTTTGATTATTAGCACCTAATTCTTAGCATAAGTTTTATTGTCTTAACGTGTAAGGAACCATTGAAAATATGCAAACCACTCAATTTTTTGTAGCTAGTATACGTTAAACATGCCGATACATACAAGTACGACATTAATGTATGCTATTTTTTTCTTGAGGAATGCATTTAATGTCCTTTTGTATTATTTCTTTTAATATATCTTCAGCCTTTTTTTACGAGGAGTGTTACGTAATAATATCTTGTTATTTACATATCAAATACACATTATTACATACATATCCATCAGAGAGGCATTGAATGATGGGGATATTGCCATAGAAACAAGAATCAACAACAAGAATAAATAAATTTCTCATAGAAGATACACGTCTTTTATTACCTTCGAAAAGAGATAACTTATAAGATTGTGTACAAGACCCCTATAAACACTCCTTGTATTACAAGAGTACCTTTAACGAACGAACAAGCTGAGTTTAGTAATTCTCTCTTATTAGAAGTGTTAGATATTTAGTTTTTAGTAGATATTTAGTATGTATTGTATCTAGTTACCTATTTTCTGTATTTATCCTTAGCAACGTGTTTGTTTATCAATCTTATCTACCTTTGATAATAACGTTTATTGTCGAAACAATTGTTGAATTTATTAAAAACTTATGAAACTTCAATTAATCTTTTGATTTTTATTATATTTTCTGATTATGTAGTTCCACAAAGTAAGACTGGAGACAGTAAATAATAATTGTTTAGTGAAATTCAATTTCCTGAATTGTGCAATGAACATGATACCTTTCAACTAACAATATAGTTTTCAAGTAATGTTGAATGTAACTGCAAATAACTACCATAAATTTCCTTATGTGTGTACATTTATTTGTACATTTTTCTCTGTATCTTCTCTAATCTTTTTTATGTGTATTGAAGACTACAATTTCTTTTCTCCAGTATTTTTCAGTTATTCTTTTCAGTCTAGTTCTTTCAAAGACAAATTATACATGTAGTCAAAGTACATACATCCATATATTTGTAATGTATGTTATACTTACTAGAAAGATAATCCAGCGTTAAGCCTTTATTTAACATATTCAAATACTAGATAATATTAGGATTGCTACGGATGCGGGTTTTGACTGAGAACAAAATTTGTTCTCTGTCCTAAGCCGCATAATAAATAAGCACAAAATCGGATTTGAATGTATGATCACTCGCTTTATTTATGTTTGGAGTATAAAAGTACATCTTAGGATTAAATCTATTTTTTACACATATTCATTTTATTTCATTGTTATTAATTGAACCTAAACAAAAGTTAAGGAGATATAACCAATACAGATAATTAAATCTCTGTAAACAATCTTTTTAAATAACTTGCGACCGTGCTAAATGTTTTGTATACAATGTATCTGGAAAGTCAGCTAATTTTGTTTTGGTTAATATCTTTCTAAATACTTACTTGAATAAATGAAGGAATTAATAGTTTTATACGAGTAATTTTGCGCAGAGTTGTTTCTTAAGAAGAAAACAAGTCTTTTTAGTTGTGGTAGTCTTTTTTGGAATTATTAGAAAATTCGTTGTTTTCTGTAGGATGGATCGAAAAACCGTTTTTTTTTTCTAAATCGGTCTAAGGCTAGTGCTTAAAGTTTGTGGTTGGTGGTCTTTATAACACATAAAAAATTACACCTCGATTGCTTAATATCTTCAGTCAAAATATTAAATTTTTATGAAAAAATGTCAAAAATTTGCAATTTTTCCTGATGGTTTCTCGCTGTTTCCGGAGTAATTTAATGACAAGAAATTACATATTTTGCTGGTGTGTTGCTTAATATTAGGGATGGAGTGTGTTTGAATCAGGCAAAATGATTTCATAGTTCTTCAAAAATCGTCAATAGACGCCAAACATACAGAAATGTTACGAATGTTGGGTAGGCAATAACCCGCTATAAAACCTCGACCCCACCGACTTAAATTTATCAAAAACGATAAGGTAAAAGGAAAGGAAGTAAACTGCTGCTCTTAGTTCATTGACTAATCGACTATCAGCACTCACCACGAGGAGGTGGTTGCAATCGAGTGTATTTAGGTTTTAAATCCGTTTTGGTATAAAAATTTGGTAATATTTTCCTGTCCTTCAATCGAGCTGTAATGTAGCCATCTCAGGAGTCATAACCACATATAGCAATTGATGCAGCAGTTACATCTTTTATGCACCGTTCCACTGCCTGGCTATGGCACAGCAGGTCAAAATAAGTCTGCAGCTTTCGTAGAGAATCGTCTCTTCCTGCTGCAATCTCTTCTAAGTCTTCATTGGTAAGGAACTAGAGAAAGTACTGGGGGTGATGTTCTTTTGTATGTTGTGATGTGATTTTCTAATGGCGTTGTTTGGTTGGCTTTGGCTTTTTCTTGCTTCCAGGATCTTCTTCGCCGCGTTTTGACGCACATTTGGGCGACTGCCTGCCAACATACCAACAAGTATGTTTTCTGGATGACCCCCGAAAGCATGAGTTTGAAGACGTTTATAGAGAAAAGTCTTTAAATCGTTTGGTAAGTACTCCATTTTCTTTAATGTTAGCCACAGAATTTTTGACGCCGGCCTTGATAGTTCCACTGCATTTAATGTGAAACCACATGGGAGCGTAAACTTTAATGACAAATTCTGTGGAAATGAAAATGGAAAAAAGTATAAAAGAAGTTAAAAAAGTATAAAAGTGACTCCTCAAAAACTAGTTTATTTAACTTTTTAGAAAGTAAACGAACTTATACAAAACTCATCAAGCAATGTCAAACTGTACACAACGTTCAAGTTCAAATAAATTGTGCAACGTAAAAAATAATACTGAATATTGGAAAGTCATAAAATAGTTAAAATCAAAAAGTATTTCCGTAAATCTTATCGAGCATAGTCAATGGGAGAAATTTTATAAGAAGCTATACTCCAAAGAAACAGAAATTATATGCCTTTCTTTGATTGTCTTAACCCTACTTTTGATACCAATGTTACCTTTCAGGCATTAACAACCTCAATTGAAGATTCCAAATCCGGAAGAGCTCCGGCTACGGATGAAATTAACAATAACTTTTACAAAAACCTACCAGGTAATTGGTTCCATTACTTGTTAAACCTTTTTAAAAAAATCCTAGATTAAATTATCCTAGATAAAATAGATTCCATAAATCACCCTTTACTTTGGATTAAATTATACGAGGCAGTAAGAGGCAGGAATTAGCGCAAAAACTATAAGAATTTTACAAAATACATATAAACATGTAGCAATAACCTTTAAAAAGTATGATGGAATAATATTAGTTTAATTATGGGGCTCTGTCAGAAGATGCATCTTATCTAGCACAACAAGAAAAATCCTAACATTTTTTATTATGATCAATCGTTTACGCGTAAAATCGAATTCTTTTTACATTTAAAAATTTAAATTTTTTTTTAAATTTTTAAATGTAAAAACAATTTGATCAAAACGATTGATCATACGAAAAAATGTTAGTAAAACAGCATAGTAAACCAATTTTTACTCAATCATTACCAATTACCAATTAAGTTAAGAAAGAAACTTAGAAAAAATAACCTCACCAGATGTAATTTGATTTGTAGAACCCTAAAAAATCTAAAATGTACAGGTGTTTATATTTAAAAAATTAAAGTTATTGCTGTTTTCATCGAAACGGGTAGTCCGCTATATTCACTATACATAGATCCAAGATTGTTTTACGTGGGGTACCCGTGTTAACATACCCCCACGTTCCTTCGATGAGAAAGTGATTTGGATACGCCCAATCAGCGCGCAAGTTGCACAACCGGCAATCGTGCAATTGCTCCCAGATTAACTCACTGGTAGGAGCGAGGTTGCCTATCCACCCTCTACTAGCTAAGCGTTCACTAGTGACCGAGCAGTTGACTTAACACGCTGCTCACCCGCCGGCACCGGAGTACCTCGTCCAGCATAGGACTATTCCCCAGCTATGCCCTCTTGCAAAGTGGGACCACTGCCCGATCGAGTCCAACCTCAATTGTTGCAGGACTTGGTTTTTAAGCGGTTTTGCCACCCCGATCTACCAATTTTAGGCTTGGTGGGCCCTTGGTGGGTATATTCACTATACAGTCAGTAAATCATAAATTGTATTTAATATTCATGTACTAAATTTTACAGAAATCGGTTCATAAGAAAAGGAAGTATAACTGTATAAGCCTGGCTCTAGTCTCGTTGCCACCCTTTATAGTGTATAGTGACATTTCCTTTGTATTCCTGTTTAAAGGTTCTATAAATAGCTTAAAATTTGTATAGTTAGAAAATAAATCAATTCATTCATATTTATTATTAATTTTAGACAATTTCTACTTAAATGACTGTTCTTATTTTGTTGCGAAACTCTTCTCACAAGTTCATCTACACTAACGTTTGTTGCCACTATTGTGTTATATAAAATATAGTAATATTTATTGATCGATTAATTATTTATTATTGCTGGATGCCTCGTTCCTTTCTGTGGAGTTCGAATAAATGTTTAAAGCCGCATTTAGCAAGATTCGTAACGAAAGTGAGTTTAAAATAGAAACTTTATGAATTTATTTGCATATAAAAGACATTTTAAGGTATTTCTATTTTTTGCTGATCTTATTTAAAATTTATATGTGGAAGTACTAAAAGTGATTGATTATTTTTTGTAACAGCGGAATTTAATGTTTTCTGCCGAGATTTATTGTTCCAACATGTTAGAATATGTAATTTAAATGATTTCCTGATATGCGTTTTGTAAGTACTTTTATTCAAAGATTAATCTCAATTAACTGAACATAGTAATGTGTAACGACAGCCGTAACATAAAACTTTGAAAATAAGTTATAGCAGTAATCTATTGCAAGATAACACTTCCTATACAGTTAATATTCAGCTCTCTCACCAGGAAGAGACCTGGAGTTAGAATTTGGAAATTGTTTAGAGCGGGTGGTATAGGTGTCAATGGACGTGAATTTGAGCAGCCTTCAATTCTTACTAATAACGTATATATGTTACGGTTAAGGAGGTAAATACGAACAATTACATAAATGAGGGCCGGCGGTGGACGAGTGGTGTCAGTCCATCACTCGTGTTCCAGGGGTCATGGGTTCGCATCCCACTTGGGGCTGCGGGATTTTTCTATTCTTGTTGCATGTTAGATGGGGGACAGATGGCCTTAGCTGTTGGTTCCACCGTAGTGTAGGCGTGAAATTAAAAAATAATTACGTAAATGACCGGGATACAACGTTAATGACCGGCTGTTTTGGTCGTTTACGTCAATGGCCGGACAATGACGTTAATGCCCAGCTGATTGGTTAAAGACGTCGTCTCATATGATTTACTACAACATTGGCCGCATAATGTTACGGTCAGTGTTGTAAACCGGCCAATCTCGAAAATTTCATAGAAGCATAATTACCAAATATCTAATAAACTTCAACTTACGTCATAACCCAACACCTAATCTGCAACTTAATTTATTAATTGATTGGTCTTAACTATTAACTTAAATGTTAAAATAATATTAAACTATAACATATTATATTATTATAGTATCTAAACATTTAAATTAAATTATTTAGTATTCATTATTTATAATTATTATTAAATTAAAGTAATATTTAATTACACGATAACCTTCCCTGAATGAATTATTAATGGTCAAGCAGGTGAGGTTAGGTTAAAAGTTTTGCATTATGAGACTGGACGACCATTAACGATATTGACCAGTTTACTCCATTGACCGTAACATTATGTCTTTATTTTCAACATTTCCTACTTTATAGATGATCATTGACGATAATAGCAGGCCAATGTTATTTTCAGTATTAAAATTAAACAACATTGTCCACATTTACTGGATATTTACGTCAATGACCGGATTTTAACGTCTTTAACCAACCTAAATGGGCTATGACGATAATGGCCGGTAATTAACGACAT
This sequence comes from Agrypnus murinus, assembly GCA_929113105.1. Classification (NCBI taxonomy): domain Eukaryota; kingdom Metazoa; phylum Arthropoda; class Insecta; order Coleoptera; family Elateridae; genus Agrypnus; species Agrypnus murinus. The sequence continues at coordinate 113,295,357 of OV816024.1, forward strand.
TGACCAGTTTACCACAATAACCGTAACTTATACTACCGGGTGATTTTTTAAATTTCTGATCTACAAAGCCATGACATAATTTTAAAACAAAAGATGCGGAAAACGTAGGGCGTAGTTTGAATCGTTCGATTTGTCACAACTGTCAGATTTCAAAAATGTTGACATAAACATAACCTACTCCAGTGTTGTTCTCGCTTTTGCCGTCTTTTGTGCTTCACTGTTTCCTCGTGTTTTGAATTCCGTTTCGCCAGTTATTATCTCGGTTATTATCAAAAATCAGTCTTTTTCAAGACTAACCTTTCGTTTGTGATTGAACGCTTAGTTTTCAACGTTATTTTGGAGTGTTTTTCATCACAACAAAATGGTGTTCACACAGGAACAAAAAACATTTATGATCGAAGCTTACTTTCGTAATGGTCATCAAGTTAATGGTCAATGGGTGTATGAAGCCGGAGCATGTCTTCGGGAGTTTCAAGAAAAATTTCCAGATCTTGCGGTGATAGAGGCAAATTTTCTCATGACTCTGTCTTATGTGGTGAATCTATTCCGAGAAACTGGCAGTGTTCAGCGAAAAACTGGAAGTGGCAGACCAACAAAACGAATTCCTGAAACTGTTGAAAATGTAAGACAAATAATGGAAGATGACCCTCATACGTCCTTAAGAAGACTTTCACAACAAGTGGACTTATCTTACAGCACATGTCAAAAAATTGTTAAAAAAGACCTGCACATGCGTCCCTACAAAATGCAGGTTTATCAAGAACTTCTGCCGCCAGATTATGAGAAAAGGATATCCTATTGTAATTTTTTCAATCGGACAATGGATAATGATCTTCTGGACTTGAGTTTCTTTAGTGACGAAGCTTGGTTTCATCTTTCGGGGTATGTAAACTCACAAAATATGCGGATGTGGAGTGCAGAAAATCCCCATTTTTTTCGAGAATCGCCTTTACACCCTCAAAAAATTGGAATATGGGTGGCCATTTCACGAAGACGGTTAATTGGACCCATCTTTTTCGAAGAGTCTATCACAGCTGAGCGGTATCAAAATATTTTAGGACAGTTCATCAATCAACTTGACCCTGAAGAGTTACGTGATGGTTACTTTCAGCAGGATGGAGCAACAGCACACACAGCCCATACAACTTTAAATTACCTAAGACAATATTATGACGACCGTTTAATCAGCAACCACACCGAGAATATTTATCCACCTCGATCACCAGATTTGACGCCCCTGGACTATTTCTTGTTTCCGACTTTAAAAAACACCATTTTCAAAGAACCAGTACACACAATTGATGACTTGAAACAAAGAATCAGACAAGAATGTGCAAGGATTTCACCAGAAGTGCTTATTAGAGTGTTCGAGAATATGAAGCGCCGAGTTAATTTGTGTATAGATGCTGAAGGTCAACATTTCCAACAGTTGTTGTAAATTTTGAATAAATATTGTGTTAACAATGTAAATTGTTATAATTGTGAATAAATCTTGCTATTTCTTAAATCCAAGGAATAAAAATTGAAGCGAGTTGTAACCATAACCTAAACTTCTCAAGTCAATAATCACATCGAAATTGCACTTAAACTCGCAATAAAATGCACACTTTGGTAAAAGCATGTTTCGCAAATGATCACTGTTTAAATATTTATCAATTTGTTTAATAAATGTAAAAGTAAGTAGTCAATTTGTCACATAAATGACATTTGGAATAGCAGTGTGATCAACGCTACGCCCTACGTTTCGGTGACCTTCGATACGGCGTAAAAATCACGACTTACTAGATCAGAAATTTAAAAAATCACCCAGTATCTTTTTTTATGTTTAACTAACTTTATATTAATCTCCCACAAATATGTGGCGATCTAGATGGCATGAAATTCCACCTAATTCCATTTTTGCCGAGTTGAATTTCTATTGTATATTTTAACTTAAAGAAAGAAGAAGTTAAAGAAGTTTATTATTTTTTCGAACTTTGTATCTACGAAATTGGTGCCATTACGAGTATCAGAATACATACCACAAGGAAACCACGACAGCTAACAAATCGTCGAAAAGCATTCAAGAATTCTTCGGTTAATAAGTCTGATAAAGCTCAAAATGAACAGCTTTAGTCGAGAAGCACACGAACAGCACAATGAATGCTTTATGTTGTCGCGTCACTATCCTCGCCCTCGCAATTCCCTGAACAGCACGGTACCGGCATAATCAGCTTCTGTGGCTGAATATGGGATCGCATATTTCTGGGTTTTGGAAGATGACCAAATTTAAATACTTTATAATTTTTGATAACATTTAAATCACTGACGATAGGAATGAATAACTGGTCCAATTACATTTCTTGCACAAATTATCTAGTACGTTGACGCACTGCCAACGTTGTCTTAATTTTCTACCAACCCTTATTAACTTGTTTTCATCCACAAAAGACTTGAAAGCAATAATTTCAAGTTTTATTTAAAGGTTAATTATTTTGGTGGTGTGTTCATCCCACCCACGCTAAAACAGTAGTGGAATCTGTCCACAAATATTCCCTATCAATCTGCAAATTTAAGGATCTCCGCGCTCTGTTAATTATTTGTGCGACTAATAACGGTCCGCGTAATTCAAGCCGTGGTCGAGTTAAAGCCTTTATTAGGGGTAATCTGCATTTTAAACATAAAGTCTTATTTTGTACTCATTTTTGAATTCTAATTATGATGTAGACGGCTGCGCTGTAATCAGATGGGAATGCATCGAAAAATTCATGTAGGTATTTCAATTACTTGGTACGGAAAGTGGCCTATAATGTTTCGCGGTAATGTTAATTACCGCAAGTAATGTATCTTAAAAACTGCAACCAAAACAAATAAAATTGAAACAGTTAGTGTGCATGTTCATTCTACTGAAATTTGCAAAATTAAAATGTACTTTAGGATCACTAATAATAATATATTGTAAGGACTGTGATCTATTACAGCACTATATTTTAAACGGTGTCTCTTAACCACACATTGTATTTGACAAATGATAATACGTATTTCGATAACGAAAAGTAAAAAAAGAGGTACCTTCGTTACCGAAATAAGTATTAGCATTTGTCAAATACAATGTGTGGTTAGTAGAGACCGTATAAAGTATATTGTTGCTGTAGGATGTTTTGCACACTGTTTTTAAGGGTAATCAATCCTGTTTTGAATTAAGTTAATAAATCGTTCATGCAAAAATTATATTTATATGTTAATAAAATAATACATATTGTCGTGATATTTGATCATGCATAAGAGAGAATTCACGTGCACAATAATACTAACCAGATATATGCAATTTATATTTAACCTGATTAAATAATTGCATAACCTCAGTTTCAAAATAAATATTTTTATAAAATTTTCTTTTATTAAATAAAAATCTAGTTAATTAACTTTAACATGCACCTAGTACAGTTTAAGCAGATAAAAATATCAAGTTTTCTATAGTACGAGTACATATTTAGATAATATTTCTTATAACTTGACGATATAGTTGTCGTCTTGACATTTTTTTCAGCTTAATAAAGTTTGATTTTAATATTGTAAATCATCATCAATCATCAACAGACAAAATATGTTATTTTGAAGATGTATGCAAATAAATCTTTAAAAAGTATACAGCAACTTGTGAGATTTTAGTTAAAACATTGTTTTCATTTTAACAAGGTATCTTCATTATGCAAGTTTCATGTATTTCATAATGTTTTAAGCTGTTGGCTAGGCTGTTTTGGTGGAAATTTGTAAATTAACTTTATCACCACAGAATTGGTATAACCTTAAATGTAAGCGTTGCATTTCGTTATTGAAATTATATAAAAGCATGTAATTGAGTTGTACCTTTAGAACGTTCAATGGGATACTGTAAAATGGCTTGTAAATCAGAGTTCTTGGCATCTAATACCATTTAAATAATGTTATTAAGGATGTAGTAATTAGTCTTGTGAAGGAAGGAACATGTAAAAGAATGTTTTTATGTAATTAAGCCTTTTCTTAGTTTTATGAGATTGTTGTTCATCAAAATTGAATTTAAAAGCATAATTCTATTTTTTGACTCAAGCGTTGTATATCATTGAATTCAGAATTTTTTTCTATTAGTTTTTGTATTAATAAAAGTTTATAAATAAGAATTTGGTTATTGTATTTATGATATGTTAAGATTCATTTGTTTTGTTAAAATTATATAACATATTTTATATATAATATATATATAATATTGCGGTGTCTTTGAAAGAATAAAATATATTATAATATCCACCGTTCCAAATATAAGCATAAATTATATACGGTGGATTAAATTGAGAATACACCACAGATATTCTTCTTTATCCCTCTCAGCTAGCTCAGGTTTGCTCAGTAAAGCATAAAATATTTGAATTACGAGACTTTTATTTACTTTTATGCCTGGAAAGAAGGAAAAACTTATATCGTAAGCACTAAAGCTCCTGCAAGCTGGACAACTGCTGCTAAACTCTGAATTCAAAGAAAATAACGCTGGATGCTTGTATTAACATCAATTAAACACATATGTAAAATTGAAAACACAAAAACTTTATTAAACAAACAAAAATAAAATCAAATAGAACGTCAACATAAAAATAAAAATGTTTTTCAAGATAATACAAATGTTAAATTGAGAAGTGACTTCTCAGGTTTGCGCAAACGTTAAAAATAATTGTAGAGATCTGACATAGGATAACTACGGTCATTCGTTTGAACAAACCAACACAAATGAAATTTGTTTATAAATAAAAAATTATTTGTCAAATGAAAATAAATTTGTTATAAAGAAAATTAATTGTTTTATTTATTTGAGATTGAATAAATTTTCAAAAGAATCTAGTAAACTAAACCAAATAGATTTTTATTATTTAGGATGAACTTTACAAGTTAATTATTACTCATGAATTTAATAAGAATCATTTATTTTAACCAACCTGGTATATTACGATATAAATTCCCTTTTTAAAATAATCCTACAATTGGTAACACTGCGACGAAACCAAACGGCTGACTTCTTGTTTATAAAATCGATACGTAAATCGATGAAGAAAAATAAATTCACTAGAATTTATTTAAATAATCACTTTCACTTTTAATATTTGTTGCCCAATAATTAAATCTTCTTTTAATCCTTTTAAGAAAACGTTCAGGTAATACTTTAATTTATTTTTAAAACTTTATTTATACTATGACATTTGTGTCAAATGTCATATGGTTAACTATCTAACCTCAAATTAATTACAGATATTTTATCTGGAGCCGGGCATAGCTTCTGCCTTCAATGTTTTATCGACTGACTTTGTTCCAATTTACCCCAGCTTATATTGTTTCTGCCAGAACAAAAGAAATCTATGACACTTTTTCAAAACAGCGGAACATCGAGTACGCTGGTGACGTCACTAATCCCAACAGCTGATATTTAATTGTCACTAATTCTAAATCTGTTATTATAGGATTGTAGGCCTTAATACAAAGATCAAAAAAGTATTGCATATCTATGGTCCTAAAATGTATCATAACGAAGATATTCGAGAAAAATGTTTAACAATGTACAAAACCCATTACGATCTAATTACATATAAAGTTCTACAATTCAAGGTTCATCCTTTACAAGCTAGTTACAGGAATACATGATATAGGTAACACAAACAATTTCCCAATAAAAATATCTTTACAATTTAATATAAACATGATTTTTACAGTACGCAATACAATAAATACATCAATTAATGCTTATACAAATGCCAGCTTAAATATAAAATCAACGTTAATCAAATTATGCTCAAAATGTCCAGCATACAATGCTCCATGTACTAATATAAAGACAATGGTGAGGGAAAGCAGGACAAAAGCCTATAAGAGTCATATCCACACGAACGACAGGGTTCAAAACCTTCAATAATAAAAGTGACCAGAAATCTTGTAAACAAATTCAAAGATTAATTGTATTATATCAGTCATAATAAGATTAACCTAATTTATCTATTTATCCTTCAGCAAATTAACAGCACGAAACTGAGCTGCCTCCTGGAAAATATAAAAGTCTATCTGACGCTAAACATCGTAATGTGAAAACTTTTAATATGGAAATTACTTCTTCCTAACAAGTGGAAAACCGTCCCAAAGTAACATGTGTTGCATAAACATAATTATAATCAAGCAATCTAACTAATTTATATCCTTTTTCTAAAAATGAAACCTATTATTATTATGCATGAGAAAGCTAGGTTATGTTTGCATGAAGCCTTTATTCTTAAGTTTTTAATTTAAACATTAATGAACCTAACTGTGGTATAGGAATCTATACCCTTTATATTAATTATGCCCATGACATAACATGTCCCTCTTTTAATTTTAAATCCGATATACAATATTTGTATTAACGTTTCTGTTCGATCGTTACTAAAATTTTCAATTCGGTGAAATGATTATACCGCAATATATTAAAAAAATATATATTTTATTTTTTTGATTTCTTAAAAAGTATATAATAGGATTGCATTTTATAACAATTAAGTTGTAATTTTCTATCAGAAAAACGAGGTACGTTTCTGCTGCTTCTTAATATGAAAACTTGTAAGGTTAGCTTTGAACACTGATTATGATTTAAAAATATGAGGTTATGTGAAATGTCAATTTGTTAAAGTGTATTTTAATATAAACTTGTTTTTGGAATAAAATACAGTTTGTTTTAAACTTTTAAATTTTAATTTAAGAATAATTTTCGTAATTACTATTTAACTTTGGAAACTATAAATTAATTTGTGGAAATATCTAAATGAAGTACCTAACAGAAGTTAATACTGACCTGTTTAATTGACCGAAGATCCTTTTTGACAATAAACCGTAATTATTTCGTTTTTATTTGGATGGATATTATATCGATCAATCGATGATATTGATGATATTGGAATTTCGATTGATGTTTGAAGATGTCAGAATAAATTTAAAAGCATTGTTTGGTATACAGATGGAAGAATAATAATTGTGTATGTCAAGCAACTAGAACCCGAATAGAGATGGAATTGATGTGACGCCAAACATAAGAACGAAAAGTGAGTTTTTAAATAAAAATTTAATTTGGATACCTATAATTTTAATTATAATAAATTTTTTTTGTTTTTAGTAATTTATTAATTTAATTCTGAATTCTTTCTAAATTTCATGTGTATCAATTTAGTTCTTTCGTTTCTTTTCTTTTATGTGTTTAACGTGTTATAGATAAATAAACATTTGTGTTCTTCATTTTTTATTTTATTATTTGTGTAATCTTATTTATTAATAACCAGCTTAAATATAAATATAAGAATATTCTACATCAGTGACCCAAACCTGAGAGAGTCTCAATATAGTGGGATTTATGTTACTCACTTGCACTATAATACAATGAATTAGCCGCAGCATCATAAAAATATTTTTATAAGGAGCGCAGATTGTATGATTTTCGCCGTCTTTATGCAAATCATCTTTTGTCTGTGTATTTAATACTTAAATTATTTTACAGGACGCAAATTTTTCAATTAATTCTATAACGACAAAAAATTCAAGGAAAATCATTCATTAGGTTTTTCATTACCAAAGGATTCAGAAAAAGATAAAACGTGTAAACCAAAGTTCAAAATCAACATTTCCTTTTATTTGAAGGTAAAATAGAATTTTATGCTCATCTTATGCGAATGGAAATTTGTTATTGGGTTCGAAAACTACAATGCTCTATTTTTGAAATTTTATGTTCATAAAAATATACGCTAATTAACAAACTATCTTCACTATTCTACATTTATTAGTACATGTACGATAATAAGTGTTAACTTACTTAAAAAGTTGTAGTCACTTGCTTAGCTGAGAAACTAAGTATCTATAGAACGTCCCTTAGGGTGTTCCAATTCAATGAATTATCCAGATCACGTTGTTTAGACCGTCGATGTAGGGGTTGCCTCAACTTGCCCCTATTAAACTTAATGCGTAAACCACGACACCAATTGTATCCTCACCCACTTTTACTTAATTGAATAAAGCTGAAAGAACTTCAATACAGCTAGGATAGAAAATAGGAATCTTGGTAAAAGATTTTTGTTTTTACAACCTAACGTATACTATACAACTATTAGATTATGTCAAGTAATGTTCTGTTTATATTCTCTGCGTATAATGAATGAATCAACAATAAATTATTCTTATGCATACACATTTCACTAAAACTTAGATATACTATTTCTAACATGTTAAATATTTAGGTTAATTAATTTAAATTGCTGATTCTTGCCTTTTTTAACTCTATCGATTTTTCATCCTAGATTTTCATGGATATTAACTTTATGTGTTATAAAAGCAGGAAAAGTTAAAATATTAATCCCTGACTTCTAAGTAGATATACAAGTAGGATTAATTGCCATTTTCTTTTTTCGTTCAAAGTAAAATATTTAAGATCGACGAGACGTGTTTAATTTTACCAGAACCCAAAGCTTGGGAAACAAATGTGCATAATCAAATAAAGGCATATTGCTGGAAGCTATAGATTTCATCAACGTTATAAACCATTTTCGGTACACTCTTTCCTAGCTGTAGGCTAATCAACTTCTCATTCTGCGTACAAACATTGACTTGAATTATTTGTTCCGCAGCAAATATTCACTATACTTTTAGTTTGTTAACTTTTGTACGATACACACAGAAATAATTACATATTCATTCCAATGCGAGTTGTGCGTGTATTTAACTACTGAAAAATCATAAATTGCACTCCAACAGAAATATTAACCAGTTTACGGACATAAAGCTAGTAACTTTACTTACAACATATTTACAAAGCATTGGAAAGATCATAACATAATCAAAAATGAATTAACGTATTAAAACGTTTTTAGAAGTTGTACTTATTAGGTATTTATTTAACTCTGAGTATTTAGTTGCAGTGATGTTAACGAAAAAATCGTCAAAGTTTTCGTTTCTGGGTGCGACAGATAGCTGTACTTAAAAAACTTTATAACCACAGATAGTCCAACTTAATGTATAAATCTGTCGTAGTTATTTAAAACCAAGTTAACACTTATGTAAATAAAATTTGTTTTCCACTGGCTGATCTTTTGCTTTCAGTCACGTATCCACTTCAAGTCTGTTTAAAATCATCTAAAACACGAACAAAAAAGAGACACTAGGAAATGGAGAATTTAAACTCCCAGTACCAGCATATAATGGTAACGATTATTAGTTAAAATACAACATGTTTTTAATTTAATTTTTTTAGATTTAATACCCATTAAAACAGCAAAATTTAATAATTTAATGGTTTTTAAGAGATTCTGCGGTCCTGCCGCTCAAAATTCGTATTCGATGTGTCGGCGAGAGTAGACATACTAAATAGTGCTCTTACAGTCCTGTTAAGCTTATAGCTATAGTAATAAAAAATTATTAAAACTTTGGTGTTTTAGATAGCCTCTTACAAGGGAATGCATTGGTGAAATAAATACAAGCGTGACAAACGCCATATAGAATTATTTTGAATGTGAATCTTCCTTTAATGGCCTTGTTGAAAAAGTTACTTTGGCATTGACAGAAGTGATAAATGGAAAAATCGAAGACGCTATCAAACCATTGCTGCTAGAAAACATCACATTAAAACAACAAGTGAATAATTTAGAACAGTACTCGCGAAGAAATAACATACAAGTATTTGGAGTGAAAGAAAAGCAAGATGAAAAAGTTGAGGATGAGATTTTAGATATCTTTGAGAAGAAGCTTGATCTAACAATTCTTAAAGAAGCTATAGACAAAATTCATAGAATTGGGAAATCTGCTGCAGGAAAAAATAGACCTATTATTATTAAATTTATAAGCTACAAGACACGACAATTAATATTAAATAACAAGAGGAAACTTAAAGGTACTTCTTATGTAATTCACGAAGATCTAACGCTGGCTCGTCTAAGTACGTTACATAAAGTGCAAGCTAAAATTGGATTTTGTAATACGTGGACTCATGATAGAAACATTTTTTTCCGCCATGAAAATAAAATAATTGCAATAAAGGTCAACTGAAGATTATGATAAATTCTTCAACAAAACAGCTGACCAACAAACACCGTAAGGAAGAATAATAACTTTATATTTAGTTTCTATAAATGTTGATATTAATTTAAAATTTAAAAAAGGGATCGTAGGGTCTTGAAATTAAAAAAAATTATTTTTTACTTTTGTTAAACTTCAACTTCATTCACTTACATAATTCAATTCATTCACTTATTTTAAATCGTGTATCAGTATTATTTCTTATCATTCATTATCATATCATATCATTTATTATTATTCTTTGCTGCTAGTACTTCGTTTATATTTAGTATTACTATTACTGCTACCTTTTCTTTTTATTATTTTTTTGTTTATTCCTCTTTCTATCCTAGTTTAAGTTTATATTATTACCAATTTGTTTTAGTTTATTTACATGCTACTGAATTGTTTGCGAATTGGCCACATCAATGTACGTTCACTACTACCAAAAATTAATGAAGTGAAAGAATTAATTACAAGATTTGAGATTCTGGCCGTGAGCGAGTCATGGCTGTCAGAAGATGTACCCTCTAGAGCAGTTAGTATTGAAAATTACAAGTTGGTTCGTAATGATCGTACGGGTACTTTGTATATAAAACAAACTCTCTTTAAATGTGTTATTGATACGAATGATTTAATAGAACAACTGTGGGTATTAATCAAAATTAATAATGAAAGTATTGCATTGGGAGTGTTTTATAAACCTCCAACTTTCAACTATAAAAGCTTTATAGATGAAATTGAGAACTCCATTATGTTGTGTACACCATATTCAGATCATATTGTATGTCTAGGGGATGGAAATGTATATAGACTTACTCATGGCAGCTGAGCCCTCTACGAAATATTTTAATAACGTGTTAGAATCTTTGAATTTTAGTCAAATAATCACAGAACCTACTAGGAATAATTCTTTATTAGAAATCATTATAAGTTCTCAGCCTTTACTTATTCAGAAATCAAATGTTATAAATTGTCATTTCTCAGATCATGACTTAGTGACCTGTGAAATCTCATGTCAAAAAGTTATATATCCTCCCGTTGCTCGTAATTATAGAAATTTTAGAAATTTTAACCATAATCAATTTTATGCTGAATTGCAAATGTTGTCTTTGGATGAAATATTTCATAATAATAACATTAATCAAAAGGTTGAAATTTTAAATAGTCGTATATTAAACCTTTTTAATAAACACGCTCCGTGGAAAACTATTATAATAACAAGAAACATTCTCCGTGGTTAACTGATAATATCAGATTACTAATGAGTTTGAAAGATAAGGCAAAAGATAAGTTCAAACGCTTAAAAACCGCGGCTGCATAGGAATATTACAGGATGTTGCGCAATTATACAAATACCGCAATAAAGAACGAGAAAACAGCTTACTTACAATTTAAACTTGCTCGCACTAGCAACTCTAAAGTATTATGGAAAGAATTGAGAAAACTGAATGTTTACTTTGTAAATCTACGAAAATGCCTGTTTTAATGGTAATGTCAATCAAATTAATAATTATTTCCTTAACAGTATTCCACAGATATCTATTCCTCAACATGTACTTAACTTTTATAAAAATAATAAATTAGATAAAGCTGGGATATTTAACTTTAATCTCGTAGATGATAGTACCATATTAAAAATTGTTTATTCACTAAAAAGTAACTCAACGGGATTGGACGGATTAAATTCTTCAATGATAAAACTTTGTTGCCCTTTCATATTACAGTACTTAGTGCATATTATTCATTCGTGCATTTTAGAAAAGACATTTCCCGACAGCTGGAAGTCGGCTCTGGTAACACAAATAGCAAAAATCGAACAACCTATAGAGTATAAGGATTTCAGGCCAATTAGTATATTGCCAACACTTTCAAAAATATTTGGAAAAGTAATTAATTCCCAAATTAGGCGATATTTAGAAAGTAGTGATTTGCTTCCACCATGTCAATTTGGATTCTGACCTGCTCATAGCTGTACGACTGCTTTGTTAAACATAACAGATGAGATCTTAAAAGCTCACGATGAAGGAAAATGTACACTCCTGACTGTTTTAAACTTTAGCAAAGCGTTTGATACAATAAGTAACGAATTACTACTTTGTATATTGTACTTTAACGGTCTTGGTGATAATGCAGTTGGTTTGATCCAATATTACTTGAGCAATAGAACGCAAAGAGTCAAGGGACCTACAGATGTCTCTATGCCTGTTGCTGTTACCAGAGGGGTACCGCAGGGATCTATATTGGGACCTCTGCTGTTCACCTTGTATGCCAGAGGTCTTTGTGATTGCGTAGGGAATGTAATATTCACATGTATGCAGATGATACGCAGATATACCATTCGTTTCATCCTAAAGATATTGAAAATTCGACGAACATATTAAATAACGATTTTGGGGCTGTATCTGTATTTTCAACAAACCACGCATTAATTTTAAATCCGCCTAAATCTTGCACCTTACTGTTGGGTAAGCCGATCGGAAATTATCAACTACTGCCCATTAAAATTGGGAATATTAATATTCCAGTAGTAGAAAATGCTAAAAATTTAGGATTGATTATTGATAATAAGTTTAGATTCAAAAAACAAATTATTAAGTATATACAAAAAGCCTACTATCATTTAAAACTGATATATCCACACAAAGATTATCTAAGCAAAGAAGCAAAAACGTATCTCTGCGAATCTTTTATTTTATCACAGTTTAATTATTGCATACCCGTATATAGTCCCTGTCTTGATATTGAAACATCTCAACGTATACAGCGTGTACAAAACTCTTGTTTACGTTTGATTCACGATATTTCTAAATTTGCGCATATATCAGCAAAATTAACAGAAACAGGCAGGCTTGACATGAAACAACGGCGCTATATACAAACAGCAACGTTATACCGTAACATAATCATTAACCGGCAGCCACCCTATCTATACAATAAAATAAGGTATAGAACAGATGTACACAATATAAACGTGCGACACAGAGGTCTATTAACTATACCCAAGCATAATACTAAATTATTCGAACACTCATTTAGTTATAATGTCGCTAAAATTTATAATAGTATATTACCATCAATACCACAAACTACTAACTACCAACACAATAAGAGTTGGACATACCGTGTTTTTTAACTTTCTCGATGTGTTTTTTGGAAAATATTATAATTTTTTACTAAGTTGAATTGAAATATTTTAATTTTGACCATTTGTTAATAATAAATACACCTTAGCCTAATTTTCGATTATTTTTAATAACTTTTTTAAATTGTTTTAATCATAGTTACTTCGTTTCTAAAATTAAAACACGATTATCTCAAAACTATAAAAATGTAACATTTCCTGTTTTTTCCCTGTACTCTTCAAATACAAGCGTACTATTGGTTTCATAATGATCTAGGACAGCAAAGCTAATACGATGCTAATTTTAATTATTTTGTCTTATGCATTTACATTTAGAAAAAATAGTATCATATTAGCTTTGCTGTCCTAGATCATTATTGAATCAATAGTACGTGGTCAAACAGTTTAAGATTTGACAACTTCTAATACTGATTTTTCTTATATGATAAAAGTAAGCAACACTTGAAAGGCAATTTCTCTGCAAAAGCTTTTGGGCTCTATATAATTACTACAAAAGCAATGAGATCATAAAGTTTCTACAAGCAGGTTTCGTTGGGGATGTATTTTCATACTGCTACTTTGTTTTCTACAGAGAAATTCATAAGACGGTGTACAATTTCACATTTAACTTTTACGACTATCCAATGTTTCAGTATTTTATTAAGAAGTTTTGCATATACCCTATAATACTTTAGATATAGCAACTTCTCTAGTGCAATATTTACTAAACATTTTATTTGAAGGCTTCCAGGTCGACTCAGCCTGTGAAAATGAGTACCTGGGAAATCACTTGGGGTAATAATAGGCGGTCGGTGCGTAAAGCTAACCACTTTACCACTCTTGAGTACCGAACGGCTTGAGAATAGCAGCCTACCCAGCTATACCCCAATGGGCCTTCATGGCCTGTAAAAGGGTACTATTATTATTATTATTATCTATTATATATCTGAACCTATATGTATTTAAAATTAGCTAAGCTTAGAATTTCAGTAGGCTGGGTGTGTTTTTCTAAAGAAAATTACTAACCTACACCTACATATCTTCTAAGTAAACTGTTAGGAGTAGGAAAAATTACACACACACAGTTTTGTTGGGAAGCTTCTTGATGAATTTTTAAATTTATTACCTTAATTTTATTATCTAGAGTTCTTGGCTGCCTTAAGTTTAGATAATGGAATTGTGGCATTCAATTTTGCATTGAAATCGTAGACCTAAAGCTATGTATCGAGTACCTATGATTTACCACCGATTTTTGCTAGGTTTTGACAAACTATTAAGAGGAAATGAGTGATATTGATTATTGGATAGAGTCTTTCCCTGGGCGCGAACAGAAATCCCGCTATTAATTGGCTGGTTGTCGATGTTACTTACATAAATGCTGCTGGTTGATTTATTTGATCCCTACGAAAATAATAACATTTTCATGTTATTCTACACATTTTACGCAAAATTAACCAAAAATGCGCTTTGACTAACATAAAATATTTAATCAAATGTCAAGAATAAATGTTAATTTTTTTTCATTACCAACGAATTAATTAAGCATCATGTAAGGACTAAATATTCTTAGAAGAAATTACAGACCTCAGTTTCATCTCGGCATATCATAATTCTCCTTGAACGGTGTAAGGTCCTGACATTCCTTGTATAATTAATAACTATTATAGTTACAGGTGATTTAGCTGATCAAGAATCGAGATACAAGGATATAATATAAAGAGCGTTTTAATGAAAATTATCCACACTAATTAACTTTTGATATGTTCAAAATACTTCAAAAAGCATATGGGTGGGGACATAGTTTTGCATATTTATTAGGATATATTTATTAGATTTTTATGCAACACCCTGTATATTCTTCTTCATGATAAGTAGATTTCAGAAATGTACTAAAATGAATAGTTTGCGAATTACAGATGAATTTAAAATTGCAGTTTCACTGTGATACTACTGCATAAACAATAATAATACGAGGGTAGATTGAAAAGTTTCCGGAATGGGCAAGAAAACGCAGTAATTGAACAGGTTTTTGTTTTTATTTTTCAACATAATATCCTTGCAGGGCGATACACTTTTCCCAGCGGTGCTCCAACTTTTTTAAGCCTTCAGAAAAATATGATTTCGGGAACTCTGCAAAATAAGCTTTAGTGGCGGCGATGACCTCCTCATTTGACGTAAAGCGCTTGCCTCCGAGCCAAGTCTTCATGTTTGTGAACAAAAAGAAGTCGCACGGGGCCAGGTCTGGAGAGTACGGGGGATGCGGCACCACCTCGTAGCCCAATTCAACCAATTTAGCATTGGCGATTCGGGATGAATGGGCCGGCGCGTTGTCGTGATGGAAGAGCACTTTTTTTCGCTGCAAATGAGGCCGTTTCTCCTTCAAAATGCCGTTGAATTGATCCAATAAATCGCTGTAGTATTGTCCCGTGATAGTTCTTCCCTTCTGCAAAAAGTCGATGTGTATCACACCTTGCGAATCCCAAAAAACGGTGGCCATGACCTTTCCAGCAGATGGGACAGTCTTTGCCTTCTTCGGAGCAGATTCGCCTGGAGAAATCCACTGTTTCGACTGCTGCTTGGTTTCTGGTGTGTAGTGGTGGATCCATGTTTCGTCCACGGTCACGAATCGGCGAAAAAAATCCGTTGGATTACGATTTAACAAGGCCAAACACTCTTTCGAAGTGGTCACACGATTTCGCTTGTTGTCCATAGTCAGCAAACGCGGCACCCATCGCGCCGAGAGCTTCCTCATGCCCAAATGTTCGTGCACGATATTTTGCACACGTTCATATGAGATGCCCGTGGTCTCTACTATTTCGCGCAACTTCACTCGTCGATGGGCTAACACGAGATCATGGACTTTATCGACCATTTCTTCATTTGTGGCCGTTTTTGGACGTCCACTGCGTGGTTCATCCTTGGTGCTCGTACGGCCACGTTTGAACTCGCTCACCCAGAAACTAATAGTCGAAAATGAAGGTGTGGATGTGCCATGAACTTTCTGCAAAATATCTCGTATCTCCGTCGCCGTTTTCCCGTCCATCCAGAAATGTTTGATGACTGCACGAAATTCGTTTTTATCCATTTTTGCATAAGTGCCTGAATTGCTTCACAAGATATCCTAGTAAACATAAACGGAACGACGCACGTGTCTGAAAATTTGACAGCATTCCTAAAATAGGTTAGCCTTGACAACCATCATAACAATTTCACGATACGCGCGCCATCTCTTGCCCATTCCGGAAACTTTTCAATCTACCCTCGTAATAACAATAATTGTTTACAAATAGTTGTTTGAAGTTTTTGAAAATTCTATAGCAATTGAATTAGTTTGATATTTTTTAACCATTTGTTTTCTAATAGTATTCCAATAAATTCAAATACTATTGAAGATAACAAAATACGTTTTGTTTTTAATTAACCGTTACTATTAACCAACTCAAATCATCAGCAACTCGAAAACTATTCATTTTAGACAATTAGTATTACACATTCATTTTTTTATTACAAAATTTACTCATCGAGGACAATCCTCAGGGTATTCCATATTACAAAAATTAGGGTCGAACCTGAGAGTCATACCCCGGGAGAGGTAAGATTAGGTACGCCAAGTACGAGTATGCAGAAATATGTCCCAATCTATATGCTTTTGACGTGTTTTCGCGTTTTTCCTGGATCTCAACATATCAAAAGTTATTTAGGATGCCCCAGTAGCACAAGATATTGTCCCAATATTGGTTCTATATGGGTAACATATTGTATTCTGGCCCAATATTTGGAAGATTCAACCAAGATTGGTGTTATATCGGTTAAAGACTGGCACCTAATATATGCAGCCAATATTACTACTACAAAGGTCCAATATATACACCATATATTTAAAAAAATATATGTATCCACTATATTAATCCTATATTGGGTTAAGATTGGTGGCCAATATATTTAGCCAATATTTCTCCTACAAAGGTCCCATATACAATTTATTTATATAGTATTATTCTATACCGGTCTAATATTGGACATATTATATTAGCCCAGTATTCATCAATACATCTAATGGCCCATAATTCCATTGAGAGGAAATTATAATGAATTATTATTATTATTATATAGTTATAAATTGATTTTAGACTTAAAATTAATTTTTGGGACATTTAAACTATCTTATTGGTATTAGATTCCTTAGATAGCATCAATTCTCAAGAATTATTGCAGTTAATGTTTTTCTTTTATACGTCCGACATTGAATAAGCAGCCTTTAATCAAGATCACTTGATTATTCAAGGAGTCAAAATAGCAATAAACAGGCTATCTTGAAAATGAATAATAACATCGCTACAGCTGCCTCCGTTGTTTTATAACTCACCCGGTTTTATCGAATACTGAATACTAATAATATCTTAATACATAATTATTGTATACCTGGTTCTAAACTCATAATGATCGCATTTTAAAAGTTCGCGCCCAATAACGTACAAGCAGTCGTGTGATTGCAGGGTAGAAAACGCGGGAATAAACGCCAAGGTTTGTAGTGAAATGTTCTACCATATTGCACCATATTTACGTTTATTGGGTTAGTTAATAATCGAACTAGAAATATTAAACCTGAAGTGAGCATCAAAAATACTACAGTACGCTAATGGGTGTTTTTAAATAAATCAAAGGTATTTATTGAACATATTAACTTTACCATGAGACAACCTTTCAGTCTGGATATTGGTAATCTGGCGCGGCTGCGTCGGTCGTGATTTCATTGGCACTGATATTAATTTGATGCACTTGTTGTTTTATGTGTTGTGATTTCGGCTGCTAGTTTTGTCTTGTCGAAAAATTTATATTTATCACTGTGTGTATATGTGTTATTTGTATTAAACTGTAAGTACTGACTATAATTATTTTAATTATAGTCATTTTAATTATTACAACCGTCGAATTTAGTTAGCATTTCATTTAAACATGAATTGTGTAAACAATGTGCATGCGTCATTTTTAGAACGTACGAAAACAATTTATAGGTACATTTACGTGTAATGTAATTTGTTTTATGTACCTATTTGTTAATGTAGCATTGTTTCGCCTTTAATAGGTGTAATGCAAACGAGATTTTTATTGAAGTGATTGAAATATCAAACTTAAGCTACAATTTTTAACAAATACTCCTAGTACATATTGTTGGCCCAATATGTTGCCAATATATGTTGGATATATTTAATTTTATTAGTTATCTGTTTTACGTTGATACAATTTGTTTAACGTTTTAACTAGAAATCCCGTAGATAAAAGTCCAATTAACAAAATTTAATGCGTTTGTGTTTTTATTTTCAGTTTTCGCAATGACGCAAACGAATTATTGTGTTAAGTACAGACATCTAAAACGAGTTCTATACGAAAGATATATCGATAGTTTTAAGTTTAAATTGACAAAATAAAAAAGTTGAATTATAGTTAGCGGATAATAGTACTTCATATTACGATGACCCTCTCTCCCTCCGACTTCATCTACAGTTGAACACTAATTTGACAATATGGACTGTCGGTTTATTATTATATTATTATTATCGTCGTCGGTTATTAGTATGATTGAGTTAAACGAACAGAAGATATACAACGTGATTTGTGACAAATAGTACCTGTTGCGGGAGACATTAATCGTAATAAAATGTAGATATCAAGCAGTATCACATTATCACATCAACATATTGTATACTACACCAATATTACATTTAAAGGGTGGATGAATATCCTGTGAATGCATTTCGCCAATATTGTAAAAGGATATTGAACCATTAAATGTTTCAACGTTGGACCAATATTGGAGATCATGTTGGTGACATATTCTATGCACATATTGTGCCAATACTATAAACGTATATTGAACCAATATAATGTTCCAATGTATGGCCAATATCAAACTGCAATACTGGAGATATATTGCTTCCGCATATTGTGCCAATCTCGGCAGTGTCTGTCATTTACAATGTTTGGCCAATATGTGGAAACAATATTTTTCCAACATGTGTTTGCTACTGGGGTGGATAGTCTTCATTAAAACGCTCTTTATAATTAATTATTAAAACGAAGAAAGAGATATCGAGTTTGAATCTAGTAAAAGTCTAATAAAATGTAAATCAAGACTTGTTCTTTTAGTTATTTAGCAATATCAGACCTACAGTTTGAATAGTATTCCAATAATTACCAAAAACAGAAACAATACTACATGTAGGTAGTTTTTGCTTATATCTAGTAAGACATAATTTTTTTTTACAATTGAAAGTTTTTTTTTTGTTTAACTTGCGTAAGCATGGTGTAATTAAATTATCTTTATATCCGTCACCATTTACAAGATCGGCTTTCTGTTCGTATTTCTTATGGGAAATACAGTATACATACATTCACGATGCTATATCTCTGAAACTATAAGTGGTAGTTAAAATAAAAATCAGCTGTTGAGGAATCTAGAATCACTATAAAAGCGCTCTTGAATTTTTTAAATAAAATTTACCAAAATCCAGTTATTTAAAAATTTTAATTTTTATTGTCCTTACTTTTGAATATGGCGGTTTATACCTTTTTTTTAACTCAAGACTCGCCGATTTCTTATTCATAAACATTTATACCAATTTTCAATTTCCTACTAATTTTTTTGTTTATTACTCTTTATAGTGATGCATTTTTAAATGGTTTAATTAATTTAGGGTAGTACCGTGGCTACCAAGCTAGTCAAGCATATAAAATCTACTAGCGTCTAGCCACCGAGTATCACTACACTAATCCTGAACTTAACGCATGCGTTTTGTGCAGCGTCTTGACTTCAGTTCGATAGGATATGTGCAAATTAATATTAAATATATTATTAATTACAGTTCTGATTAGAAGTAGATAAATACATAATTAACTTTTTTTAGTTAATGATTGCATATAGATTATACCGGGTGATTTTTTAAATTTCTGATCTAGAAAGCCATGACATAATTTTAAAACAAAAGATGCGGAAAACGTAGGGCGTAGTTTGAATCGTTCGATTTGTCACAACTGTCAGATTTCAAAAATGTTGACATAAACAGTTAATTTGTGTATAGATGCTGAAGGTCAACATTTCCAACAGTTGTTGTAAATTTTGAATAAATATTGTGTTAACAATGTAAATTGTTATAATTGTGAATACCTAAATCTTGCTATTTCTTAAATCCAAGGAATAAAAATTGAAGCGAGTTGTAACCATAACCTAAACTTCTCAAGTCAATAATCACATCGAAATTGCACTTAAACTCGCAATAAAATGCACACTTTGGTAAAAGCATGTTTCGCAAATGATCACTGTTTAAATATTTATCAATTTGTTTAATAAATGTAAAAGTAAGTAGTCAATTTGTCACATAAATGACATTTGGAATAGCAGTATGATCAACGCTACGCCCTACGTTTCGGTGACCTTCGATACGGCGTAAAAATCACGACTTACTAGATCAGAAATTTAAAAAATCACCCGGTAGAAGTTATAAACACAAACGACCAAATCCAAATTAACGTTTTTTCAAAGAATGTCATCTTTCGGTTTTAATAAAAAGCGTGCTGTGACCCTTCAATCCAATAAAACATGTGTAAATAAATATTAAATATATTAATAATTATACTTCTGTTTAGGAGTAGGTAAAGCCAAAAGGTAAGCCTTTTTTTAAATTAATGATTGTATATATACTGTATAAATTAAAATTAACGGGTTTTCAAAGTAAAGTTACAACTTTACCGTGAAAACCATAAAACCTTGAAATGGTAATGACTATGGTCATTAGGTAATGACGAAGTCATCACGGTAGTGATGAAGTTTTTTTTTATTGAAACAAAAAGGTTTTTGTTTCAATAAAAAAAAACTTCAGTAAACTTTAAATATTTATTAGAATGAAATAATCAATAAAAAAATTTTTTATCACTGCAAGTTTCTACAGTGGGAAAATCCCCATCACTATTATTAGGCATCATTTTTATTAAGTACTAATTGCAGGGCAATGTTTACGATATCTACACCTGTGGCTTTAGAAATTAAATTGCATCGTTTCTTCTTCTGCTTCCCACTGCAAAAACGTGCAGTGATAGAAATTATTTTTTTATTTTATCTATACAGATTTTATTATAGGAGTTACATCGCCCTGCAATTAGCACTTAATAAAAACAATATCTATTAGCGAAGGCGATTTTCCCACTGTAAAAACATGCAGTGATAAAACTAATTTTTTATTCATTATTTCATTATAATAAATAAATATTTAAAGTTTACTAAAGTTTCTTTTATTAAAACCGAAAGGTAAGGACTATGACTTTCCTTGAAAAATACGTTAATTTGGATTTGGACGTTTGTCTTTTTTAACTTATACAATCTATATGCAATCAATAACTAAAAAAAGTTAATTATGTATTTATCTACTTCTAATCAGAACTGTAATTAATAGTATATTTAATATTAATTTGCACATATCCTATCGAATTGAAGTCAAGACGCTGCACAAAACGCATGCGTTAAGTTCAGGATTAGTGTAGTGATACTCGCGGGCTAGACGCTAGTATAAAATCTCTCGTTTGATTCGGTGAGTAGGTAGACTTCGCAACGTCGCACACTGGGGACCTCTCATATAAGTAAGTGCTCAAAATAGGATTTCTACTTTGTAGCCATTTGAAAAAAACATAATGCAGGCATGTAGACAAGTATTTGACACATTCCTATGCTAAATATTGAATCGGTGACAGTTTTAATGGCAAAGATATGAAGGTGACAAGTTACTCTATTCAATCAGATTTTCGCAGTTTTATTTTCTCTCTTGAAAATACTCGCGGCTTCTATGTGTTATTTCTTAAATTCTGTAACGGATTGTTATAAATAACACTATGTCTCGTTTAGAACAATGTGTGTAGATAACATTATAACTTTAAACAAACTGTTTTAAACGATTACTTTTGTTTTAAAGACCAAAATCTAAATCAGGTCTATTGTTTCATTACAGGTAACTTTGAATAAGTTTTTTTTTATTAGCGCAAAAAGGTTGTTGCCATTTTAGTATCACTGTAATCTACGGGCTTTTGTTGTTATGAAACTGAACAGTTTTGCAATACGTTGTTGCGTTAATTAAAAAAAATCTCATTTTAAGTTGACTGGAATGAAATAATAGACGCGATTTAGTTTTTGGTCTTTAAAACAAAAGTAATCGTTTAAAACAGTTTGTTCAAAGTGATAATGTTATCTACATACATTGCTCCAAACGAGACATAGTGCTATTTATAATAATCCGTCACAGAATTTAAGAAATAACACATAGAAACCGCGAGTGTTTTCAAGAGAGAAGATAAAACTGCGAAAAACCGAGTGAATAAAGTAACTTGTCACCTTCATATCTTCGCGATGGCAACTGTTACCGATTTAATATTTAGCATAGGAATGTGTCAAATACTTGTCTACATGCCTGCATTATGTTTTTTTCAAACGGCTACAAATTAGAAATCCTATTTTGAGCACCTACTTATATGAGAGGTCCCCAGTGTGCGTCGCGTCGCGGCTCGCGATAGTGTGTATCGGGAGGGTCGCATGACTCCGCCGCACACTGGAGACCTCTCATATAAGTAGGTGCTCAAAATAGGATTTCTAATTTGTAGCCATTTGAAAAACCTAAAAATCGTCGGGAAAATATGAAGGTGACAAGTTACTTTATTCACTCGGTTTTTCGCAGTTTTATCTCCTCTCTTGAAAATACTCCCGGTTTCTATGTGTTATTTCTTAAATTCTGTGACGGATTATGATAAATAACAATATGTCTCGTTTAGAGCAATGTATGTAGATAATATCACTTTGAACAAACTGTTTTAAACAATTACTTTTGTTTTAAAGATACGTTAAAGATACAAAGATACGTTTTGGCGCGTATATATTAAATAGTGCTGACTGATCTACACAGCGAAAGCTTCAATATAAAAAAGAATCATGTAAATCGACCCAGTAGAACTCTCAAGAAAACTGGAACAAGAATAAACCTTGTATTTTAAATATATAGATAAGAAGATTTTGTATATTTGTTAAGACATGATTCATCTATTGATTCGGCAGCCTATTATCACGTGTCATAATTAGAACTAACAATAAATATCCAGTGTGCTTCTAAAGTAGCCGCATTGCAAACGTATCGAAGGCTCGGAACCAACCCACATATTTTACCTTTTTCCTATATTGAAATATGTTTTCAATACGATATATTTCCCTATATAGAGAAAAATGCAGAGTATCACATTGTGTATAAAAAATTTACGATTCCTGTCTCACATGAACTGGACCACTATATGTTTTTGTAATTAATTTTTATCATTCAACAAATAATTATCAGTGATTAAACGATTCATTTTTTGATTGTGCGTGATATAACAACAAAAATCACTTTAATTCAAGATGAAATATAAAATGTCAAACACAATTAAAAATAAAATTTATGGCTTGGTCCAATTCATGTGAGACAGGGCTCTTAAATAGCACATACACGGTGACTCCCCGACGACGTCGGCGAAAACGTCGTCGACGACGTCGGGGACAAGGTCGAAATAATGAGGTAATGTTTACATTTACTGTAATTTAATGCATGACTGTGTATAATAAAATTATTAATATCGTATTTCTTTTAAGACATCAAAATGAAAGAAAGTAGTTTTGAGCATAATAAAATGCGTACTGAATTTCTTTCTTTAAAGTATTTCGAAATAGCTTATGCAATTAACAAAACTTTTCATAAGCGGAATAATATTGATATCCATCGATAGAATTACAAGTAACCCTTTATTATAAAACGAAAACTCTTTGTTTTTTTTATTAATCTCATTCTTAATTTAGTTTAAAAATGGATATAATTAACGCAGGATTTAGGATTCTGAGTTTTGGTTCGCAAATAAGGATTTCCTATAAAGGACGACTTTTGATAAAATTTGGTAGTGATAATCGTCGGAAAAATATCATGTTTAAAAATGTAATGGTTTCACCGTCGCTTCCTTTTCCGTGTAGTTTTAAAATTTTATGCTGATGGTACATAACCTTATAATAAAAATCCTTCGGCTCATTTTGTCGCAATTCTTTTAACAAGGACATGTGTGAATATTGTTTGCGATCTAAAAACCATATTTTCTTTTTTTTCGTGGTGTTTCAGTTTCTTCTTCTTCGAAGCACAAGGCAACTGCCACACCAACTGCAATTTTTTTTCTCAAAGATAATTTATAAAAATCCATCTTATCACTTGAAAGTGTCACAGCATATTGAATTCATAATGTTTTCTTAAAAAGTATAATAAAGAAAGCATATATTTTTTAGTAATCCCAGATGTATATGTTTATTTTGCCTAATAATAATTTACAGTTGACAAGGGTTTTATTTTCACAGTTGTAAACAGTTGTTTGTAAACAAATGTAATAAAAATGAAATAATTCAAGTAAACCCGAAAAAGATAGATATAGTATAAGGTTATGTACCATCAGCATAAAATTTTAAAACTACACGGAAAAGGAAGCGACGGTGAAACCATTACATTTTTAAACATGATATTTTTCCGACGATTATCACTACCAAATTTTATCAAAAGTCCTTTATAGGAAATCATTATTTGCGCACCAGAACTCAGAAAATCCTAAATCCTGCGTTAATTATATCCATTTTTAAACTAAATTAAGAATGAGATTAATAAAAAAAACAAAGAGTTTTCGTTTTATAATAAAGGGTTACTTGTAATTCTATCGATGGATATCAATATTATTCCGCTTATGAAAAGTTTTGTTAATTGCATAAGCTATTTCGAAATACTTTAAAGAAATTCAGTACGCATTTTATTATGCTCAAAACTACTTTCTTTCATTTTGATGTCTTAAAAGAAATACGATATTCATAATTTTATTATTCACAGTCATGCATTAAATTACAGTAAATGTAAACATTACCTCATTATTTCGACCTTGTCCCCGACGTCGTCGACGACGTTTTCGCCGACGTCGTCGGGGAGACACCGTGAGTGGTGCCCATTTATATATATTTCAAAACTTCGCAGTTATAAATAATAGTATCAACATCTATTAGCTTAAAATACTTATTAATCTAATTTGACCTGTCGATAACCTGACATATGCACACTATTGCATCTAATTCAACATGACGTTTTCGATAGTTTATTATAAAGTTCTGCAGCTAAAAAGTATGTGAAGATTTTATTAAGATAAGGTACGATAAAAACAACAAAATACGATTACAAATAAATTTTATGGGATAATTAATTTTTTTGCAATAAGTTATATTTAGTGTTAAAGTCGCAATATATATAAAATTTACTGTTCTGGCGAAAAATTGATTAACTACTAAGTTCAACTTTATTAAAGTATTACGGAGTCAGTTCGTAAATCTTGTATGAACTAATGGCTTCAGATAAAATTAATAAATTATGAAACTAAAGACGGCTGCCCCAGTCAAATATCTGTTTTAAACTTGCTGACCTAACATCATTTGTCAATTTGTCATTTCTAAAAGCGTTTATCGGTTTTCCGTTTCAGATCTGACAAAAAATTTGATAAGCCTTTCTCGTAATATCTTTGTGTCTGACTTGAAAGTTACTACGTAAAAAAACAAAAAAAATAGCAATTAGACATATTTTGAAAGTCGGCAAATACAAAGTTACTAAATCAAACTCTACCCGGCAATACGCATGTATTTACTACGTAGTTGGATATTTAATTTCGCAAAAGGACGATGCTACTTAATATTCTATTTATAAGTAATTTACATAATTACGTGTATTTGTATAAAACTCATTTAGTGAAAGTTTTATTTTCCAAATAAGACGTTTCTGTAAAATGTACATATGTTTTTAATTATTTTTCTTATATTCTTTATTTATTATTCACACATGAAAATGGGAAGGCTTCACACAAAAACAAAACATTATAATTAAGCTTTATTCCCATATGAAATTTGGTGCATTCATATATGAAATACGAGGCGCGTTACACTAGTCCCTCTTTTAAATTTCATATATCTAGGATGCAAGAGGGACTTAAAACAGAATGTTAGTTTAGGCATGGGTTTGTGTCCTACCGTGGTATATATTTTTTAAAGTTATAGATATTTCTGCTCTAAGAACCATTTCCGAGCTCATTGCCGTGGGCTCATCGATTACCTCAAAACTCTTACTGCCTTCTATTGCGGTTACTATGGCCAATTCACTAAAAAGTGGAAAATACTCCTTTATTTATCTTGATTCATTAGTCAATTGGGAGGGGGGTAGTTTCTCCGTACCACCGTATTGTTTCGTGACTTATTTGTTGAAACTACATAATCATGAAATCAGTAAATCGGATTAATAGAAGGTTTCACAAATGATGAAATCTCTTTGTTAAAATATCGCCATCCGAGTGGAATAGCTTTTAAAACTCCGTATACTAAGGATCTGTATGTTGCTAGTTTATGAGCTTTGTGGAGAAATAATTTATTTAGGATAGTGATGTCTGTATGTGTAGTTTTCTGTATACAGAAAATTCAAATATATCGTGTGTTCTTAATGGCTAAATCTAAAAAGCTAATAGATCTATTTTGTTCTGTTTCTAATGTAAAATTTATATTTTAGTGAACACTATTAATTAAGAATTAAAAATTCATTGATAACCTCAAGAAACTGCCTAAAACAAGCTAAATTGTCATAAACATAACGAAACCAAAATATAGTATGTTTAGAAAAGATTACCTCAAATTTTTTATCTTCTAAATTATCCATAAGCATGTTAGCTAACAGATTTCCCATCGGTAAACTATCTTTTTGTAGGTACGTTACACTATTGAAGGTAAAATAATTTTGACCTATACAAAGATCAAATAACTAAATTAAGTCTAACCTTTTAACTAATACTATATTACTATTAACCAACAAACTATCTAACAAAGGATACATTCTTGGGGAAGTATTTTAGAAAACATACTAGATACGTCAAAGCTTACTGGAGTTTTGAATGTCGTGGAAGATGTATAGTTTGTTTACTAATTCTAATGTTTCCTGGACAACGTATTTCGATTTGTAGCCTATCGTATTAATTAAATAAAAATTATTGGGTAGCTATCAAAAGAATATATACCACTGACATTCAAACAAAAGACACACATTATATCATACCATCTTTTCCCAGAATATTAGACAAGTTGCAAATATACTACGAAAATTCAACAACTCCAAAATAAGTTGTAAAACCAATACGTTACGGCTCTTTTAATTTGGTGTTTCTTTCTGCATGAAACTGCTTTCAGTAGTAAAATAGGAATGTAAATTCTTAACATTGTTGAAACATCTGTCTTTGTCTAGCAGGTATTAGATAAGTGTAATAACACTGACAACACGACTAGGATTACTAGTTACTTTGGAATAATATTCACAAGCAGTTTTATTTCAAATCACTAGAACAGTATTTTAACATATTGTAACAAGAGAGAAAAAGAAAGAACCTCTTCTCGAACAACAAATGGAATATTCTACAGCATTCGAGAGGATGACTCATCGCACCAAGCATGTGAACGAGACGCGTTTATTCTAGAAATATATAGTAGTTTCTAGCGGCTTCTAGTACGTTTGTAGGAGGGTATAAAACCGACTTCGCCGATAAAAAGAGGCAGTCAACAGCAAGTCATTAACTGTGTATCACGAAATAAATAGTGAATGTACAGATAAATGTTGTATTAGAAATTCATAGTCTGTAAATAATAGTTTTTTTAATGGTTTATAATCATAGCGTTAATTTATAGTGTATTCATTAGTGTTTGTAAATAAATATTTCTTATTAATAGACGATTAAAACAGCACTTTTGTTATTATTTTAAAAAGAACGTTACAGTGTTGTCAGGTGTGGTGTTTTAAAATAAATAAATTCGCGTAATAATTAAATAAAGTGCTGTGAGAATAAATTTTTAGTGTTAAAAATAATTTCAACAAACAATTAAAATGGCGAAGAAATTGTTAAAAGATCTCTTAGTAATAGATTTAAAACGGGAATTGGACGAGAGGGACTTGGATAGTAATGGAAAGAAAGAAGTTTTGATAAATCGGCTAAGAGAATGGCTTTTAGAACAGAAGGAAGATCCTGAAAATTACCGCTTCGAAATACCTGGACCCGCAATTGATACTAATTTGTTATTAAGTAAAATGAAAGAAGAGTTACTGGAAAGTTCTAGAAAGTCCGAAGATAATGTTAGAATGCTAAAAGAAGAAATATTGGAAAAGCACGAAGAGAGTTCTAGAAAGTCGGAAGAGAATTCTAGAATGTTAAAAGAGGAATTACTGGAAAGTTCTAGGAAGGCCGAAGAGAATTCTAGAAAACTAATGGAAAACACTAAAGCATTGGAAGAAAAAGTTTTGGAAAATTCTAGAAAGTCCGAAGAAAATGTTAGAATGCTAAAGGAATAAATACTGGAGAATTCCAGGAAATCTGAAGAAAATTCCAGAAGGCTTAAAGAAGAATTGCAGGACAATGTCAAAGCGTTAGAAGATAAAGTTTTCGAAGAATTTTTTGAGAATGCCAGTGCGTTAGGACTGTTGGAAGGTAGATTGGCGGAACAAGATAGGGTAATAAAAATGGTAGAAGAGAAAATGGCCCAAATGCAATTACCACCAACAGCTGAGAAAGATAGCGTAACTAAACTGTTGGAAGAGAGAATGAGTCAACTACGGTTTTCCTCAACTTCTGAGTGGCCGTTTAATGAAGAAAAGAAACAATTTAAAGAAGAAAAGGGTCCTGCCGTAGGGATAAAAGTAAAACCACCCACGTTCGATGGAAAGATACCTTGGTCTACCTACTACAAACAATTTGAGGCTGCCGCTGGGGCCAACGGATGGACAGGCAAGGAAAAGGCCGTTTCTTTAACTGTGGCTTTGCGTGGAGACGCGTTGAACGTCCTGCAAACAATCCCAGCAGGACAGGAGAATGATTACCAATTGTTAGTGTCTAAATTGGAGATGAGATATGGAGACGCGCATCTTCAACAAGTGTATCACGCGCAAGTGAAGAATCGTATCCAGAAGAATGGAGAAAGCCTGCAGGAGTTTGAAGCCGATGTTTCGCG
This sequence comes from Agrypnus murinus, assembly GCA_929113105.1. Lineage (NCBI taxonomy): Eukaryota > Metazoa > Arthropoda > Insecta > Coleoptera > Elateridae > Agrypnus > Agrypnus murinus. The sequence continues at coordinate 113,324,642 of OV816024.1, forward strand.
GCTTGTCCGATTGGCGTACCCTACGGCACCCGATTCATTTCTGGGACAACTGGCTGTGCAGACCTTCATTGATGGGTTAAGAGACGGGGAAACACAACAATCATTGAGGCTGGCACGACCAAGAACAAATGATGATGCGCTTGCTCACGCCTTAGAATTTGAAGCTGCAAAACAAGCGTCCCGAGGTCACGGGCGTGTTCGGACCGTGGTGGAAGAAGATGAAGGTTCTAAAGATCGTCTAGAAGAATTATTAATGAGAGTTCTTCGGAAGGAAGAGAACCGTAAAAAGAATCCTCAAGAAGTTCGAGGACCCCGTTGCTGGAACTGCGGTGAACAAGGGCACTTTGAGTGGAGATGCCCCGAAGATCACCATCCATGCCGTAACATCAAACAATAGTACCAGCAGTTTGTTCGTAGATGGGAAAGTTGCTAATCGTACTGTTCCACTACTCATTGACACGGGGGCGACAAAGTCCATCATATGCCCTAACGTTCTACGAACAAGTATGAAGCTGTTACCAACAACTACTCAACTCCGTACAGCAACAGGTGAAGTGATACCAACCGCGGAGTGGTGAAGATGAAAATTGGCATTGGAAGTGAAGAACGTGATCATGAGGTGCTGGTAGCCGACATCATTGACGAATTCATCTTGGGAATGGACCTCCTGAGAAAATTTGGTTTTACATTGGACTTGAAGGAGGGTGTTTTGAAGGTTGGTAACGAAGAACTTCCGTTGCACCCACGAGAAGATCCTGTCGTAAGGGTTTTGCTGACAGAAGATGTGATATTGCCGGGTCAAAGCGAGATGGTTGTCAAGGCAGGTTTGGATGGAGATCTTCGGGTAGGATGTGTGCGAATGATGGAGCCTGTCTGTGATAAGAAGATCCATAGTGGCATACTGGTGGGAAAAGCGCTGATCAAGGTTGGAAAGATAGTACCGGTGAGAATTATGAACGTTAATGTGGATCCGGTGACATTGAAGAAGAGTACCCTTGTGGGACAGTGTGTGCCAGTATTCCGAGTAGCCAGATGCATGGCTGATGTTCCAAAACCAGTGCCCAAAGACCATGGTGAAAAATTAGTAGGTATGGTTACTAGTTCGTGCGAAGACCTTAACAGAACGGAAGTGAAAGAGCTACAGGGTTTGGTTCATAGATACCAAGATATCTTCGCTCTTGATGATAGCCAGAAGGGACGAACAAATATAGTAAAACATAAAATCAATACAGGCAACTCTATGCCTGTCCGTCAGCCGCCAAGGCGTCTACCTCTAGCAAGGCGAGCAGAAGCCGAAAAGATTATTACCGATATGGAAGAACAAGGGGTCATCGAGCCATCAAATAGTCCATGGGCATCTACGGTGGTCCTGGTCAGTAAGAAGGACGGGTCAACGAGATTTTGTGTGGACTATCGGCAGCTCAATGACGTGACCAAGAAAGACAGCTATCCCTTACCACGCATCGACGACACGTTAGATACCCTGTCTGGTTCACGATGGTTTTCGACTTTGGACTTGAAGAGTGGTTATTGGCAAGTTGAAATGGAACCTGAAGACCGGGAGAAGACCGCGTTCACTATTGGTTTCGGACTATGGCAGTTTACAGTTATGCCTTTCGGTCTATGTAACGCTCCGGCCAGCTTTGAGCGTCTAATGGAGACCATCCTGAGAGGGCTGTCGTGGAAGACCTGCCTGGTATACCTAGATGATGTGATTGTAGTCGGAAAATCATTCAACGAACATTTGAAAAATCTAGAGGAAGTGTTCCGAAGATTACGTGGAGCCAATCTGAAACTGAGTCCGAAAAAGTGCCACATATTCAGAAAGGAAGTGAAATATCTCGGGCACGTCGTATCACAAAGTGGAGTGGCAGCCGATCCCGATAAAATCCGTGCAGTCTAAGAGTGGCCAACACCAAAAGATAAACACCAAGTTCGTAGTTTTCTTGGATTGTGTACCTACTACAGGCGTTTCGTTCCTGGGTTTGCCAATATAGCGAAGCCTCTGACAAGGTTAACTGAAGTTGGGCGCGAGTATGTTTGGAGCGGAGAGTGCGAAACGGCTTTCCAACAGTTGAAGCGTGCCCTGACAACAGCACCAATATTGAGCTATCCACGGACAGAAGGGAAATTCATACTTGACACAGATGCAAGTAATCTGGCCATTGGGGGTGTACTTTCTCAGATACAGGATGGACAAGAAAAGGTCATCGGCTATTTTACTAAGGTTTTGTCGAAAGCCGAAAGGAATTATTGTGTGACCAGAAAAGAACTATTGGCCGTCGTGAAGTCCGTTGAGCACTTCTACAAATACTTGTACGGACGGAAGTTTTTATTGAGGACGGACCATGCAGCGTGAAATGGCTTCTACAATTCCGTAATCCTGAAGGCCAGGTCGCAAGGTGGATCGAAAGATTACAAGGATACGACTTTGACACCGAACATCGAGCGGGCACTAGTCATCGAAATGCCGATGCTCTTTCAAGAAGACCCTGTCCAACGGATTGCCGTCATTGCTCTCGTTTGGAAGAGAGGGTTTGCCAAGTATTAAGAACTACCATCGTCAACGACAATTGGTTGCCAGAAGAATTGCAACGACAGCAGGAGGCTGATCCCGAACTAAAAATGGTACTGGAATGGAAGCGCGTGGGAGAAAGGCCTGCCTGGGAGGCCGTCAGCCCTTTCAACAGAACGCTCAAAGCATATTGGGCCCAATGGGAGTCCTTGAAGGTGGAAGACGATCTCCTGAAGCGAGTACTGGAGAGTGAAGATGGCACCACCATTAGGTCTCAGTTCGTGGTTCCAAGAAGCCGAGTGGCTACAGTATTGCGACATCTCCATGACGGTGCCTCAGGAGGACACTTCGGTGTGAAAAAGACTTTGGAGAAAGTTAGGGAGCGTTTTTATTGGGTCAACTGTAAAGAAGACGTGAAGGAGTGATGCCGGAAATGTGAACTATGTGCCACTGGTAACGGACCATTGGGGAAGCGAAGAGCACCTATGAGGCAGTACAATGTGGGTAGTCCTCTGGAAAGAATAGCTATAGATATTGTCGGACCATTTCCCGAAACTGACGATGGGAATAAATACATCTTAGTAGCAATGGACTATTTTACCAAATGGCCAGAAGCATATGCCCTACCAAACCAGGAAGCCGCGACTGTTGCTGACGTACTAGTCAAAGAGTTCTTCAGTCGCTTCGGAGTGCCAATGGAGCTGCATTCGGATCAAGGCCGCAATTTTGAGTCTGTACTCTTTGGAGAAGTCTGTCGATTGTTGGGCATTCGCAAGACTTGGACCACACCGTTACATCCGCAGTCCGATGGAATGGTGGAACGTATGAATCGGACAATGGGCAAATATTTGGCCAAGGTCGTCTCCGATCATCAACGAGACTGGGACCAATACCTGCATTTGTTCATAATGGCTTATCGTGCATCGGTCCACGAAACAACCGGTCAGTCACCAGCGGCTGTGATGTTTGGACGCGAGTTACGGTTACCGTGTGATCTGGAATTTGGGTCTCCACCTATAGAGCAGGAGGTAGCCGGGAATGATTATGTCATCAACTTAAAGAAGAAGTTGGAGCATATTCACGACCGAACCCGAAACAATAGTCGAATCGCGAGTGACCGGATGAAGGCTACGTACGATGTGAGAGCCCAAGAAGGAGGGTTTCAACCTGGAGAGCTTGTCTGGTTATACAACCCGCAAAGACGTCGTGGCTATTCTCCAAAGTTACAGCGGAATTGGGAGGGCCCATACCAGGTGAAGAAACGAATAAATGACTTGATTTATCGCATCCAGAAATTGCCAAGAGGGAAACCAAAGGTGATACACTCCAATCGTCTGGCGCACTATGAGGGAATTAATGACGCAGTCCCGGATCGGGAAGATGAGGCTGAGGTGGCTATCAATACCGTAAGGCCTGGAGATGATCAGCCAACCTTCAGAGAATTTATGGCTGCGTTTTCTGGAACTAGAAAAGCGCGATTCGGAGTTACGACTGAGATGCAACAAGATCTCTTCCGGGTCCCTGGTGATTATTTCATTGCCCACTGTGTCTCCGAGGATCTCCGTATGTCCAGGGGGATCGCAGTAGTGTTTAGAAATAAATTTGGACGGCTGAATGAACTTCGAGAACAAAATCCCTCTGTTGGTAAATCCTTACGCTTGCCTGATCATGACCGATCCATTTACTACTTGGTAACCAAGCAGTTTTACTACCAGAAACCCAGTTACGCCGACTTGTGGAGGGCATTATGGAATTTGAGGATCGAGTTGCTTACCAGGGGTATTAACAAATTGGCAGTTCCCAAACTCGGCTGTGGGCGGGACCAGCTGGATTGGAGAATCGTTAGAAACATGTTGGAAGTTGTCTTTAGAGGTACGGACGTCAAGATCTTCGTCTGCAGTTTTGACCCACAACCCGTATTAAGGCCAACGAAGAGTGTAGACTGTTACTTCTACCGTAATGGAACGTGTAGTCGAGGTGAAGACTGTCGATATCGTCATGACCCGTTCTACAGGAACCAGAGCATAAAACCTGTTCTGGGACAGAACAGACTTGAAGAGGGTGGCAGTGTAACAAGAGAGAAAAAGAAAGAACCTCTTCTCGAACAACAAATGGAATATTCTACAGCATTCGAGAGGATGACTCATCGCACCAAGCATGTGAACGAGACGCGTTTATTCTAGAAATATATAGTAGTTTCTAGCGGCTTCTAGTACGTTTGTAGGAGGGTATAAAACCGACTTCGCCGATAAAAAGAGGCAGTCAACAGCAAGTCATTAACTGTGTATCACGAAATAAATAGTGAATGTAAAGATAAATGTTGTATTAGAAATTCATAGTCTGTAAATAATAGTTTTTTAATGGTTTATAATCATAGCGTTAATTTATAGTGTATTCATTAGTGTTTGTAAATAAATATTTCTTATTAATAGACGATTTAAACAGCACTTTTGTTATTATTTTAAAAAGAACGTTACAATATAATAAACAACTAGTATGCATATTGATATATGTATTTCCAAATTGTGCAATTTTCTTACGTACTTCTTAATAATTCTAACCTTTTATTAATAATAAACTCAATAAATTCATATAAGTTCAATAGATTAGGAAATTACTTATGATAATGGTTTAAAAGCTTAGAGAAAAGCTTAGAGCAAATAGAAACAGAGTGGTGTTTTTATAGATTTCAATCACCAACCAAATTTTCCTATTGCACTTTACTCAAATTTACTACTACCTACTACTTGAATTACATACAGACAAATGTGATGTTGATGATTGGGACTTAAATTTAGAATTTTACATCTTAGAGTTTTAATTTCACCGTACATACTATACGTCTCTATCTTTATCTTTATTAGCATTTTCACTGAAAGTGTTTGATTTCCTTCTGTTATCTCTATTGCTGTTATTGCCCTTTATGATTATTCTTATTTCTCCTCCAGTTATCCATTTGTTTGTTACTAGTTGCAATTATCCCTTCTTTTACTGCAAATGTTTTTTAAATGTCCTCAAGCTGTCTATCCCGATATCCCGCGTTAATCATACCCTAAAATTCCCGTAACAGATTTTTATAGTTCATTTTCTATCAGCAGAGCTGTTAAATAATTAGTCTTTTGATAATTTTTAAGATATAACCGACCCGAGAATTCTCTTCATATAAAATGTCATGTTATGTCACTTACACATGTCACTCACGCTATAATATTTAGTAAGTTATATGTGCTATTTCATAATGATATGATTGTTAGGTTGATTGTTGTAGAAATAATTTTTAGTCATTTTTCGTTTATGAATTAAAATATAGTTAGTTATGTTTACCATGCACACTTGTACACTATCTATCTATATATATAAAAGGGAAAGATTGTCTGTCTGTCTGTCTGTATATATGTATGTATGCGATTTTCTCCGCAACCACTGGACCGATTTGGATGAAATTGGTATCATTGGAAAGGTCTTGGCCCAGAATAGAAAATAAGACCAAATTGGACTCTGATCGGCCATCGTGGTCCGAAATAACAGCGAAAAACCCATATATGGAAGTTAAAAATGGGTACTGAGATTGATGTGAATAGATATGTTGTCAATTGTCAAATTTGGTAATTTGACATTTACAAAAAGTAAAAACATGTAATTTCAATAAAGCGTAGCAAAGCGCGCCGGGTATTTGCTAGTAGTCAGATAAAGGATACCTGGAAAACTGATTTTCCATAGAATTAGTTAATTTTCATTGTCCATTAACGATGTGAGAGACGATTATCTAATTTTTCAATTTAAAGTCGCTATATACCGATTGCGCCGTTTTACCTGAGGCTCCGTAATCCGGTAGTCCGATTGCGCCAATGCTGTCCAGGTAACTGCAATTAGAGACTGCGCCGGGGCTCCCGCAGCGCGCGACCGTCTAATTAGCTAATATTATGTTAGTTTTTGGAAAATGCAATAAATTGGAAATTACCCGAAGAACTACATCGTGGGTCATAGATAGCACATAAAAAATGCTATAAGTTAAAAGTAAACTATTTATTTCTACAAATATCTTATCAAATTTACTATAAGTACATTTCTACAAGTTTACTATATCTACATAATACTATGTACATAATTTAACAAAGTAAGAAAAAAATATTTTTACACAAGTTTACCATAATGAAAAGAAGCAGCTTTTACAAAGTCATATCTTTGAATTTCTTTATTTCTATATTTCATTGTTAAATTTTGTAAATACATTAATCTATTCCTATATTTTCTATTGGTTATTCCTTTAGGTAAATGAATACTATTCATTTTTACATACACTTCAGTTTGCTTTTGTAATAATACATGCGTAAAATGTAGAATATTAGGGTGAGGATAATAAAAACTTTTGTTAAAACGGGAGTGAAATGATTCACAACAATTTGTTGTTCGTTGTGACGTGGCTGAACAGTTTGCCCAAATATCCGGGGGAAAGCGAGCATCTTCAGCTATATAATTCTGTGATATAATCTAAGAATACTTCAATTCTACTATCCTAGAGGTTTTCACTCATAAAATCGAAAGCGTAACAATCCCCTACACTTTCGGGGTCTAGGAACGTTAAACCAAAAAACCAATTCAAAAATTGACCAATTTTAGATGTCGGATCCTTGTAGGCCGTAATAAGACCTAGTTTTTGAATTTTGCGAATCCAGGCTTCAGCCAAATGAAATCGGCAACCAATCAGAGTAACATTTGTCCACATTTCCTTTACAGCTACATGTATAGATTCTTCAAAATCTAGCACAACATTATTTGGTTCAAAATTGAAACCTAACAAAGCACTTTTTTCTTTAATTAGCACTAAAGTTTTTAAATATGTCTCCTTGCGTTTGTTGGGCAACAAACAAAAAACTAAAGGTATATAATGGTCATTTTTTAGACCATGCAAAGTGAACATTTGCATAAAATGTTTGGGCGCATAATCAAAAGTGCCATCCATGTATATGGCTCCACAAGAACCCAAAAATTTTAAATTACTTTCACAACCAAAAATTACGATATTATTGTGTTGACAATTAGCTAATAAGGATTTTTCACCTTTACATGTTTGTAGGCCCATAGAATCAAGTTCTATCTGCGTTTCTGATATATTGCTTGGTAGCTTCGGGAATATGGATCTACGTTTTCGATATATGCACCTCCGAACGTTATTAACATCTTTAGTATTAATAATATTCAAAACCGTAGAAGACTTGGAAATTTCCAGGTTGATCATTTTTGATGGCTTCTCACAAATGTCGTCTAAAGCTTTTCGTTTTAGACTGTTGCGAAAACCTTGAATGTGCACACTTGCATTTTCTGAATGATTATGGTCGATGTACTTGTCTGTAACAAAATATTGATTTTACCAATACCTATGCAGTTGATAATATTATAAGATCAATTCATAAGTTTAACTTTTTTTAATACAATTTTCAATTTCAAAAAATTCAATCTGGATGAAAGTAATCACTTTGACAAACAAAAACATAAAGTCGTTTAATGTGATAGTATATAGCAATACATTTTTTGTTTTCTTACGTGAATCAAAAGCCTGCTTATTTTTGTGTTACAGAATATAGAGAACGTTTTACCATAAAGGCATTTTATTATAAAAGATTTGTGGAAATTGTAATTCTTACCTAAAATGACGGTCCCTGCTTCATCTGTATATAGTTTGGATTGGCAATTTTTATTTGTGCACCTTCATCTTACACCTTTTTCTGAACTGCCACAATTACGAAACTTAAATTTTTCGAAAAGAATAATGATGCTGCCACGTTCACTCAAAATTTTCTCCATATTGCGCTCGTAATTGAATTACTTTGCTCAGAGTGACTTATTTTAGAAAAATTGTACCTTTATATACGTGGTGTTCCGCAGGGTTCTGTTCTTGGACCACTGCTGTATTCTTTGTATACCACAGTACTAATCAATTCAATTCGAGATTGCTCTGTTCATGTATATGCTGACGATACGCAGCTCTATTATTCTTTTAATCCTTCTGATTGGGTAGAAGCTGTTAAAACCGTCAATGATGTTCTAAATTTCATTTATCTTGCTTCGCTACAACTTTCCCTGAAAATCAATCCAAACAAGTCTGCCGTTCTTTTATTTGGTAATAAAAGATGCTCTGAAGACTTGACCAGTAAGATTTCTATTAAAATAAACAATGTAGAAATTCCAATTTTAACTAAAGCTAAAAGTTTAGGCTTAATGTTAGACAATAGCTTTAGGTTTAAAGACCAAACTTCTAATTACGTGGGGAGAGCTTACACCCAGCTCAGAAAACTTTATCCTCATAGACATTCTTTATCACAGGATACCAAGAAGAGGTTATGCGAAGTGCTTGTTCTTTCTTTATTCAATTATTGCGCACCTGTTTATCATCCAGCTATTGATAATGTAACTTCTGAAAGAATACAAAAAGTACAAAACGCTTGCTTACGTTACATTTATGGAATACGTAAATTTGAACATATAAGTTATAAGTTGCTGGAAATTGGTTGGTTAAATATGAGTAATCGAAGAAAATTACAAATGCTGTGTCTTTTCCATAGTATTGTTGTTAATCAAAGTCCACCATACCTTTGCAACTTAATTACATATAGATCAGATGTGCATAATATCACTACGAGATACCGTGGTCGTATATCTCCCCCTCTCTATAAAACTGCTTTATTTCAGAGAAGTTTTTCATATCAAATTTATCATGAGTACAATAAATTGCCAGATAATTTGAAGATTTATACTATTAGAAAGTTTAAGTCAAATTTACGTAATTATTTATGGAATCAGCAAAGGCAGTAGTTGTGCATCTGATTGTGTTTTATTCTTAATTATGTTTTATTCTCAATTAGCTGTTATAAATAGAAAAGTAGTATGGTAACCATATTATCACCGAATTTAGGTTTAAATTTAGGTTTAAGTTTGTTGTTTAGGCATTAACATTGTCATGTTTTTTTTTTTTTTTTTCGTATCAGATCAAGGTTTAGGTGGAAGAACAGTAACTAACTGAACCTCGCCTTGGGATTGACCTTATGATTAAATATTTAATTAATTTTTGTTTCTCATTACTGATGTACATACATAAGAGCAATAAAGTCATTTATTATTATTATTATTATTATTATTATAACCCCGCAGGCAAGTAAATTTTCATCCCACCCCATCGTTGAAACTTACTAATGATAATGACGACATTCAAAACTTTAAAAGTTGGAGAAAGTTTTCCAAGAATGATGGTCACCTTCTTGCGAGGGTTAAATATGACCGCGGCGCAATTGGTAGCAAGGATTAACGAACCCTTTGGTCGCCCCGGATTATATGCAGGTATTTTGGCGCAATCATACCCTGCTCTTTAAAGTTTAGGCCTATTTTAATGAAAGATTTCAGCTGTAATGGGGAGGTATACAAGTATTTACTTCTTTATCAATTAATAGTTAAAAATGTGTTTTCCTACGACCCCATACGAAAGTGAACAATAGCAAACACTACCGACATTAAGAAAGTGAGTCATATAACACGCGTATGTTAGGAACATAACACACGTGTGTGTTATGAAAATACGTCACGCTAAGCAATACCTAGAAATCCATGAATTTTGTTTACATTAAAATGATGACATTAATGTTTAATCCAATTTTGAGAAGCATTTTAACCATTATGTATCTATTCTTTTCTTATAAATATAACTTTAATTATTGTTTAATTAGTTATTTTAGCTATCAAAAAGAAATATCTAATACATTACACCTAACATAACCTCACTATAATACACGAAAATTATTGAAGCAAGTTTGCCAAGATTAAAATCAGCGATGCCAAATGAGAGAAAAATAAAAGAAATAATTTAGTTAGGCAACCTCTTTCACACATGGCATTATGTTATTAAAATAGTTGAAGTTATATTTGTTAATTATGAAGATATTATTAAATATAAAGAAAAAATAAATTATGTGCCTCTCAAATTATATTATAAATTGTAATAGTAATTCATTTAATTAACTTTGCTGCTAAACCCAAGGTTTAATTTTATACTATGTTTAAATGTTATGAAAATATGATTTTTTAAAATTGAAATTTATATTTAGTAAAAGAATCTATTAAATAAAATGTTAATAAACACCCATTCACTTTAACAATTGTCATAACAACAAACATTTAACTTTATTCAGCTCCAGAAAAATAAAATTAAGTTATCAAGATAACTTAATTTTATTTTTCTGGAAATGTTTTGATAGAAATCTCGTTATAATTATTCATATTGTAAAACTAAGTTGTTTAGAAAATTAAACTTTATATCCTAAAAATAAATGGCTTAAGAAAATTAGCTTTAAGTGTGATTTTTTTTGTTAAACCTAACCATAAAAATTTTGCTTTAAAATCTTCAAAAATTATATTCTTGAAAATTTAAAAAATCTACATTTTTTAAACATTTGAAATTTGAAGGGGCTGTAGGAAAAATATTGTACATTACACGTTGAAAAGTGACTTTTCTGCACTCGTGTGATTTCCGCCCTCGGCTTACGCCTCGTGCGTCAATTCACACTCGTGCGTGCGAAAAGCTTCACTTTCCACACTAGTAATGTAATATACTATTTCATGTTAATGAGACTCTTCAATTGTATAAGTATCTTGTGTTTCAAAATTTTACAGCTCATGGTTAAATTGTTTTGGTGGAGGTTTGTAAAGCTGCTTCATTACCACATAATTGTTACTATCTTAAATGTAGGGGCTTTTTTTTTAATGATATCAGATAAACAACAATTAATTATGTTGCGCCTTTGAAAGTTCAGGAATTCATTCAAATACTGCAATTGGGTTATTATTTGAATCTTTTGTCATCTAAAAACATTAAGAGCATATTGTTTAAATTTGAGAAGATAGGAAGGTCTTTAAAGGTATTTTCAAGTAATTAAGCTAATAAGTAGTTGTTTGAAAATTAGGTTCCACCAACATTCAAAGGAGGGTTTATTTTGTAATGAACACATAAGTGTAGCATACGAATGGATTCGGAATGTAATTTCCTATGTGCTCATTTGTTTCAACGAAAATTTAGTTTACAGTTCAATTGTTTACTAAAAAGATAATAAGAGCTTACGGACATTTTTGTAACAATCTCTCTTTCAATTTAAATCTTGCAGAGAGTGCATATATTTTGTTCAGATTAATAAAAATTAAGGTTATGTTGACCTATTATGTTACATTTAGTAATGCTACACGTCAACGTGATGTAATTAAGAAACTTTTAAAATAAAAATATTTATTTAAGTAGTGTCTCAATTTAAACAAGAAATTAATAAATTCAGATTTCAGCATATCAGGCTGTTTTTTACAATGTGCCAATTTTAAGTAAATTAAAAGAAGGGAACTACAATTTAAAACCCGTGAATTTTTCAGTAACCATTAGTTTAATTAGTAATAAGAAATGTTAATGATGCCACAAAGTGCTTATAGAATTGTAAACAAATTATTCTCTTTATTGCAAGAAGTACTTTTTTATAGTTAAACTAAAACTAAAAGTCTCAATTTAGCCGGACCATTATTTCAATTGAAGGTAAGCGACTGGTGCGTTGAGCATTTCATCTTTTGTTACAATCGTATCTATGTCTATGTCTAGTATTCAAATAAATGATTATACTTTATTTTTATAATAAATAAATTTAGGGGCAATTTTTTCTACTTAAAAATCAAAACCCCCCACTTATTATCAATATGTTTAATTTTATTAAAAGTTTCCGTCTCTTTTTTCTTACTACAGTAGCGGTTAAGAAACTCATTCTTAAATGTATTTAAAGTCGCCACCAAAAGTCAAAAGCCTCACCAAACAATTGTGATATTATTTTGATTTTAATTTTTGAGGGAAAGTTTACGTTAGCGTTATAATGCGAACCCTTTACTATCATTATCCAAGTTAGTATTATTACCGCACACCTCCTTATCAAAATTAGCTTTATCAAAGCTTCGAAGTAATACTTAAATAGGGCATACACGGTCTTCCCCGACGACGTCGGCGAAAACGTCGTCGACGACGTCGGGGACAAGGTCGGAATAATGAGGTAATGTTTACATTTACTGTAATTTAATGCATAAACAACTTGTAACTTCCAGCTGGACTGTTATAATAAAATTGTGAATATCGTATTTCTTTAAAACATCAAAATGAGAAAAAGCATTATTGATAATAATCATTCATAATAAAATGTGTACTGAATCTCTTTCTTTATTTAGACGTATTTCGAAATAGCTTATGCAATTAACAAAAGTCTTCATAAACGTAATAATCTTGACGTCACCTTTCGGTGGAATTACAAATCAATCTTTTATTATGAAACGAAAACTTTAGTTTTTTTTTTATTTCATTGTTAATTTTGTTCAAAAATGGATATAATTAATTAACGCAGGATTTAGGATTCCGAGTTCCAGTGTGCAAACGATGTACAATTTTCCGAAACCAAAAGGAAGATTATCACTTACCAAAGGACAATGGTAAAAATCTGCTGATTTTTATCATATCTCTCATCTTTTATTAATAGTAGTAAAAGCATTTCCTACATTTTATAAGTTGGCTAACTAATACCTACTGTAGTTTCAACATTTATAAAATATTGTACATAAATAAAATTAATCTTTCAAAAAGTATAAAATTCTCAGTATGTACTTATTTCCTATTATACAAGAAAATAGATGGCATCAAGTGTTCAGGTGACAATTATTAGTAGTACAGATTGTAATTATCTTCCAAGGTTATCAGGTTATGACCCATATTGTAAACATGATTTGTAAAATTAAGAATCAGTTTACATCAAATTCGGTTGAATTTATTAAACGGTCTCTACAAATGCAACAAAATATTTATTTTACTAGAATCAGCACATTCTTGATGAACAATGAAAAAAATGATATTTGATACCTATATAATAATTTGTCCATTGACCTCTCCTATACCAAAATCAGCAGACTTTTACCAGTGTTCTTTTACGGAAAGTCCTTTATAGGAAATTATTGTACATCGTTTGCGCACCAGAACTCAGAATCCTAAATCCTGCGTTAATTATATCCATTTTTAAACTAAATTAAGAATGAAATAAATAAAAAACAAAAGAGTTGATTTGTAATTCTACCGATGGATATCAATATTATTCCGCTTATGAAAAGTTTTGTTAATTGCATAAGCTATTTCGAAATACTTTAAAGAAAGATATTCAGTACGCATTTTATTATGCTCAATACTACTTTCTTTCATTTTGATGTTTTAAAGAAATTCGATATTCATAAGTTTATTATACACAGTCGAGCTGGAAGTTACAAGTTGTTTATGCATTAAATTACAGTAAATGTAAACATTACCTCATTATTTCGACCTTGTCCCCGACGTCGTCGACGTCGTCGGGGAAGACCGTGTATGTCCAACATTAGGTTAAAAAATAGAATAATACCCTTGTTGGTTACACGCGACATCTTCTTAACGAATATAGTAGACTGTTGTTTTATACCAGCTTCCCATAAGCCACCGCGATGTGGCGAATTAGCGGGAATAAAATTCCATTTAACCCCTTGTCTAGCAACCTTATCACATAACTCTTGCGAACTACGTCTAGCAATGTCCTACGTTTATGGTAAGTACCGCGAACGTCTTTAACTGACAATAAGGCAGTAGATAATAGTGCATTAAAATTAGTGTTACCTATACTACTCATTCCTACGGCAGTAGATGAACCTGGATTGGCGTCTGCGATTTCTGTAGCTTCCCGTTTGCGGTGTAACAAGTTGTTGTGTTTCGCACTGCAATGGCGACATGTGAATTTAGAGCGACAATCTTTTAAGCCATGGTCTCCCTTTAGACAATTTATGCAAAGTCTGGAGTCTTTGATAAACTTCTCTCTATCGTTAATTTGGAGATTTAGAAATTCCTCACATTTGTAAAGTTCGTGGGCGTTATTACAATAAAAACATTTATGATTATTGACATTTAAATGAGTTGCAATTTTCTCCTTTTCAAATTTAGAAAGATGTTTATTATCTAGAGTTTTTATACTATTTTGAGTATTGAATTGTTTATTGATTTGATTGAGAGATTCAAGTACCAGACATTTATTGTTTAAAAATTCAATAAGTTTGCTAAATTTAGGAATTTCGTAGTTAAGAGTTGATTGCCATTCTTTGTTGGTCTGATAATCCAGTTTTTCAGTTATAATAGGGGTAAGTAATGCATCCCACGAATCTACAGGGATTTTTTATACTCTTAACGCCTCAATATTTGTTTTTACGTCATTTAATAATTCACGTAGATTTGTATTACTAGTTTTTACTAAATTCTTTATGTTTAGAATAGAACAAACATGTTGCTGTACCATAAGACGACTTATAAAATTTGAAATGCTGAGGTATAATTTGCATTTGATATTGTTAACGATTCAATAGCAAGAGCGGCCTCACCGGTGACACAAGATTTAAGATAATGAAACTTTTGACAATTGTTTAAATTTGAATTTTCATGAATCATACACTGAGAAAAAGGTTTATTTCCAAATACAAAATGTATTTACTTAGGTACAATTGAGAGTTCTTTAATTAAAGCTAACAAATGTTTTTTAGTTTAATATTGCTGTTTTTAAAAGAACGAAACAAGATATTTTGCTTCAAGTTGGTACTTTATTTGAGTATAATTTATTTCAGTGTTGTAAATATTTTTTGACTTAACGCTATCAGTTTAGTTGACCAGCTCTTCATTTAAATAAAATGAATTATTATAATGGGACTGATTTAATGTGAAAGTTGCAACAAATGTTTAATAAAGTTCTCAGAACTAAATTATGAATTGCTACTATTCTATCATTATTTACTGCAAGCTTGCGTTCCGTGCAGAATATAAACTATTTATTTAAATGAATTGCAGTTAATTTAGTTTTACGATCTCTTTGTTCATCAAATGTACGTTAAGATGACGCGTCCAAAAAGATTGCATCACAACATTTCGACCTTCACCAAGTTTGGAAGTTCTATTACACGGGTTGCAGTTGTAGTTAATTGTGATTACTGATTAAGTGTTTATTATTTCAATGAGTGACCAAAAAAGTTAAAATTCTTTTAATGTTAATTGGAACTGGAAAGAACAGCTAATTGATTATTTTAAAGGTAAGAAAAATTTGATTGATTAGTGCAATATTTAAGTAAGTCATTATGTAATTCTTATTAGAAGTACCAGTAACTAATCAAAGTACTAACTATATATTCAATTAATTTTTAAATAGTTTTATACTACACTGAAAGAAGGAAATTGTTAAATCAAAGAAGAAATCAGCATATTCTAAACTTTAAATATGTGCAATGTGTGCAAAATAAAAATTAATTTTGGTTTGTTTGTTCAACAATCTGCATCTTTTGGTTAAAGGTTTAAACTGTTTTAACATTCGTTTTAAACAAAATTAACATTGTTGATCTTATATTAAACAATTTCTAATGTTGTGAAAAATGTTTTTACCTCTTCGCTTTAAGTTTTAAGAAAATATAAATATCAAACAAAACAATTATATTTAATTATCATTAAAACTTCATTCAAAGCAACATTGGTAAGTGGTAGTCTTTTTGTTGTGTCAACAATAAATAATTTTTGAACAAGAAATTTTTGAATCAACATTTTCATTTCTCTCAGTGCATACATTTATCATGTTTGTTTAAATATTAGGAGTTTGCAGATTCGGGAATAGTGATGAAATTATCATTTATACGAGTATCATCGTTGGTTCCACCAGGAGAAAATGCAGTTCAAGCCAAGCAAGGTAACAGCAATTTTGGAATCCTACCACTCGTGAAGCAAAGGCGGGGATTATTTTACAGGTGAAGGTACAAATTATTGCATTAAATCAAAAAGTAATAAGTATCTTATTCATTATTTTTGTTACAGAATCCTGGTGCACACTGGATGTGTAAACATAAACAAGACTAAAATAAAATGTCCAAGTTTGGATTGACCTTTCAACAATTCATTATATGTTTGTAGTAGTGAGTCGTTCAATAACAGACATTCAAAAGGTTTATATTGCCTATTTCAATAATACTTGATAAATATTATGTTGATGTTTCATTTATTCAATGATTTTCATTAATTATTGGCTAATTTCACGCCAAATCACCTAGAGCTATTTGCTTCAAGTCTTAAATTAATTTTTTCAGATTTCTTGGATGAAAACAGCCGAAGATTTTTGAAAATTTTGATATCTTTGCAAATACTGCTATCCTACGCTGCGCATCATCTGACTTATTGTCATTACTCTGTTTTTTCTGAGTTATCTGGCTCATCCAAGTGTCAGATTAAAAGCTAGTTTTTAGATCTTTCAGATTATATCAAGTAACGTTCAAAGACATGCACAGTAGAAAAGCAAATTTTAGTGTTTTATACCTTTGAATCTTGTTTTATAGAATTACCTTAGCATATACGTGGCTTGGTTAAAAAACAAAAAGGGTGTTCTTTGTAGTTTTAAAAAAACTATTTTTGAAAAAAAATTGTTCTCAGAGCCTCCTCTTTTTCTACTGTTCAATGTCTGTTGCACGTTTCTTGATATACTCTGAAAGATCCAAAAACTAGTTTTAATCTGATACCTGAATTAGCCAGATAACATAAAAATAAGGGAGTTATGACAATTTTAGCCAGATGATGCAAAGTGTGGGCAGGGACGAACCTAAGGAGTTTTTTTGGAGGGGGGTAACCTTAAAATTGCCAACTTATTAAGATGAAAATACCAACTACTAGTAAGAAAATATTTTTATTTGTACCTAACATTATATGAAGCAAAATTAGTATAAATCTTATTTTTATTTAAAACTCTCCAACGTGTACTATGTATGGCAATTAGATTAAATTTAAAAAAAATAAATTGTTTTGGACACATTTTCTTATCTTCTCATTTTTCTCAAATTGTGAAATTGCCAACTCTCGCTCAAAATTATCAACTTTGAGGGGGCAGCTTGCCCTCCCACCCCCCCATGGGTTCGTTCCTTAGTGTGGAATAGCAGTATTTTCACCCAAAAAATTAGTTTAATGTCATTTCATAATTCAAGGGCATCTGATCAGAGGGGCGAATTGTGATTTTTTGTTTTGTAAGACATTAATCTGGTCATACAAAACATTCGCCTGTTTTGAGAGACAAAAGATCACAGATTTGGTGATACGCCCCTCTAATCTGATGCCCTCGAATGTATCTATGCAAGGAAAAAATGTGAACAAAATCTGAGATATCAAAGCACGGTCATGTTTTAAAATTAGGTGATTTGGCATGAAATTAGCCTATTACTAATGTAGAAAAATGTTTTGTATCTGTAAATTTGAAATAAAACACATTAAAGGTAAATCAGATGTTTTATTGTCTAAAAAGAATGGTGAAGTTTTGTGAACAAAACATGATTTCATTCAATTTTTATAAATAATTAAAAGAAGTAACAATCAATTCTATTAACAATTTGATTTAGTTGTGACATGCATACTTTAATTATGAATATTTTACTTGCCTTGAGGTAAATAATAATTTAATTTCTTTTAAACTAGCCAACCTTGCAATAAAATTTTCATTAATGTAAAAGAACAAAAAATTTGGTTGTTACAAATAATCTCGAATTATGAAGAAATAATCCGAAGAATGAAACAATTCTGAAGCATACTTACGGGAAGACGGCCTACATTTCCTACAACCTAAGATTTAGTTGATCTAAATAATTAGTTCTATGTTACAACTATTTTACTTATGTTATGGCAAATAAGCCATAGGTTGTAGGAATTATATTTAGTTCTGTGAAACAAACAATATATTTGACTTAACTTTCCGCTTTGTTTCTTTAGAAACACTTTTATTTCAGTTACATAATTCTTGACTCTACTAAATTATTGCTTAATTGTAATATCGAACTTAAGCCTTTGGTTCATATAACTGTATCTTTCTTTCGCCGTATTCAACTTTAGTATTTGTTTACCTCAAATAAATTTTAGTTACATCTAATAAACCTTTTTCTCAGTGTAGTGTTAAAAGTATCAAATACTGAACAGTTTGAGTAATTTCCATCGTATGAAGGTAGATTTAACGGGGGTAATGTTAATTGAACCTCTGATTGTGTTTGAGTATTCGAACGTATGTTTTGTGATTGTACTTCAGAATTCGCCCTAACTGTAGATTCACGGTCGTCTATTATATCTTGAAGTATACTAACTAAGTCAAAATATTTTGTTTCAAAGGTTTCGCGTTCGGAATTTGAATCTACGTTTTCAGATTGAGAATCAATTTGGTCCTGTATTTCATTAAATTCTTTCATCGCGTCATGAAGCATTTGTATGCGTATTCTAATTTTATTTAAGCTATCATGCTCTGAAAAGGATTTTATGAAGTTTTCGATCCGCGTTAATTTAGCTTTAGTAGTAGCACGCTTTTTAGTCAATTTGTTTATAGTTGCCATCTCAAGTTGACGAGCACTGATATGTTAAAGTGGGTAGAAAAATAGGAATGGCGACTTACTTGTGCAGATAGCAGGTAGTACAGATGATGATGATGAATTATTAACGGTGGTTCAGCAGCTAAATACGTCGCTAAATTGGACGGCCAGGTGCTGGAAGCCACGCGGAATGTTGTGAAGATCGTTTGTTGATGAATCAGCAGCTACTTGCGTCGCTAAGTTGGACGGGCCCGGTGCTGAATTTCACGCTGTTAACTAAATCCGTCTCTGATGGACCAATTTGTTGGTTACACGCGACAACTTCTTAACTAAACTTAACTTCTTAACTTAAGGGTACTTAAAGAAATTCTAAAAAATGGTAATCCAGCTTATTATTATAAAGGAAGATTACATTAAAGCTAACTTTTTTGCTGCCGACAATTGCAAATGCCGTTACCACTTGGCGCCAACAACCCTTAATTATAATGTGGACGAAAGAACAACTTCCTATTACTAATAATTAACTTCATTTCATAAAACCACCTTTCTTCACATTCTTTTCTCCACAAATTTTAACATTTATTCATTAATAATATTATTTGAATGTTTTTAGATGTCAAACACTTTGACATACAAGCCAAATTACATAATTCTGTTGAACGTTAGAAAGGCGCAGCTTACCAAACCAAAATGTTTATATGTGGTTCCATCAACAAGATCCAACCTTTACATTAAAATGTAAATCAATTCTGTGGTTATAACGTTACTCTACTAATTTCCACTATATTTTCATATGAGAATCAGGCTTAAATATGACGTTTTGTTGCTGTAAATTACTTCGCAAATACATGGTCATAATTTAAAAGAAACTATTGTACAGATCTACTGTTTGATTTTCTTATTTTTTAAAGTTTAAATTTAATAAAATTCAGTTAAAACAATATTATATTTTTATTTATTGCTAACAACTCGCCAACAGTCGCATTCTTGGCACCCAACATGGGACAAAGAAAGAACATGTTTTGGGAGTTGATGTGGGAGGAACATGGTGTCCTATTTAATAAAAGCAAGTTGATGTTGGCTTACTTTTTGATGTAAAAAAACAAAACAAGTGCAGTATGCCGATCAGTTATGCGAGATGTCGGTAAGTAAGATGGCAAGACGCGGAAGCGACAACTACAGAATAAAAAGGATAATACCAGTGAGATCTTTACATTTAGCATTTCACTAAACTCAAAGTGTTATTAAAATTGTGTTATCGATTATTAGTATTTGAATATTTGTAACCTTAATAATAATCTTGTGGTTTTTGATAAAAATGCCTCGTAAAAAGTTTCAGAACGTCGTACATACAGATAAGGGGAATCAGTTATTCTGTTGTAAGTTTCTTTAAATTTAAATGGTAGTCATAACCAATCTAGCTCAATTGTAAAAGGAAAATATAAAATATACCCTTTCTATATTTACTGAAAAAAGTAAATAAAAACTTTTTTGTACGACCATGCTATTTCGGATTGTTTACCATACTTGGTTTTAGAACAGTAGGTTATATTTACTGGTTGCTAAGCAAAACCGCGTCGGTAAGTAATTACTTACCGTTCAGTTCTGTCAAAAACAGAACGGTAAGTAAATTATATGTAATTTATAAAATAAATGCATGATCTTTAGATGTCTCTTTCGCGAGAAATCATTTATTTTCTAAATAATTGGACTATTTAAAAAAAGTATGTTGTTTATTTAAATTTGCTCATGCCTCTTCAATATCCCAATTATATTCGTTTTCAGATTCACTCATTCTCACGAGTTTGACAAATATCGTGACATTCAAAAATAATAGTAATTACAAACGTATCCATGGTAACGACAAAACCTACTTAATGTTTGGTGGATATACAGGGCAAAAATAAATTATCTTAAATCTATTTTTTTTGGGATATTTCCTTAGTTAATACCTTTGTATTCATAATGGTCGTACAAAAAATAGTATAAGCATCTCAAACAGTAAGGAGTTTACCGATCTCCTCCAATATTGGCGACTTCGCTTCGCTCAGTCGCCAAACATTGTCGTCGATCGGTAAACTGTCCTTACTGTTCTTGATACTTAATATACTATTGGATAATCCTAAATATCAGCGACGTCGAAATGATAGTTCGACATTATTTTATTTTTTAACCCAAGTATTGTATATGGTTGAATTAAGAATTTTCTTTTCTATAAGTTTAAATGATCAGTTTTGCATTAATAAAGGTTTATAAGAATTGGGTTATGTAAAACCTGAAATGTCAAGATTTTCTGTTTTTGGGCGAATTCGTTTGTTTCCCAAAAGAGTATACAAAGGTAATCTATTTTTTAAAATTAAGTAGCAATATTCTACCACAGAAACACAGTATGTTTCTAGCTACTTCAAAAATTAAAAGTGTAAAGTTAAAATTCAACTTTGAAACTAATAAATAAGTAAGGTTATGTTAAACGTCAATAATAGATCATTTTGTTTGAAGTGTGTTTGAATATTCAGTTGTTCATCGAATATAATGCAGTTTTTTAAACTTCTAAAAATCATTTTAAAAGTAAAAGATTCATAATTTTATTTAACCTTGTTAATGTTAAATTAATTTTGGAAATATCAAGATGAAGTATCAAATTTTATACTTATCTGTTTAATTGAAAGGAAATCTTTTTTTATTAAACAACGATATTTGGTTTTCAATTGATCTGTAAATTCTATTTGGATCGATCAATATTTGTGTAATTCGATGATTCGATAATTCGAAGGAGGTATCAGAATAATTTTTGACAAAATTGTTTTGATCAGCAATGGGAGCCAATTAAGTTTGTCAAGCAACTGAAACCTAAATAAAGATGAGATATATCTGGCGCCAAGTTTAAAAAGAAGAAGTGACTTGTTGAATCAAAGTTTAATTTAATTTAATTCAGATACCTACATTTTATTAATTATAGAAAATAGATTTGTGGTCTAGATAATATTTTTAGATTTAAGAAATTTTTGTTGAGATATTCTAATAAAATGTTAAATGAAAAGATTATCCATTTAAATATTTTTTTATTTATTATTAAATAATAAGTTTAACTTGACTTACTTTTATTTGTAATTAATAATTGATTTCTGAATGCCTTCAAAATTTAATTTGGTATCAATTTTGTCCTTTTTATTTTCTGTTTATGTGATTAACTAAGATTTTGTTTAAATAAATTGAAAAAATTGTGTTCTTTATTATGTATTTTGTCGTTTGTGTAACCTTATTTGTTTAACAACCAGCTTTTATTTAAATAAGAATATTCTACATTAGCGACGCAAACTGAGAGGGATTATGTTACTCACAACAATACTTTTGTATAGCCGGAGCATTATATAAAATTTGTATACGGTAAGACGTTGTATTCCATGTCATTTCTTTTTGCAAATCTTCTATTAGCTGTATTTAATTATTTTTTTATAAATCCCTCAATATTCATAGTAATATCTAAATCTTTCAATAGCAAATAAAATGGTTTTTCATGTGTAACTATATCTATTTATTATTTACTTGGTAATGGAATGGATTAAATTACTTAAACGGAAAACAGCATAAAATCAGTATGGAAATAGGTTGTAAACAAACATTGTTTTCTAGTTCTGTTTATTCTATTTACTACCAGAAATACCAGATATTATTAAATAAAACCAACGCTTTTGAACTGAAAATGTTTACATTCGTGTAATGCATTTTAATTGTGGTAGAGACAACGTCACTTGCTTGTATTTTAATTACAATATCGTTTATTTGTGTTTATGCAACATTGAATATATTTTTAAATGTTAAATTAGATTAAGTAAGTATTAATTATCGCTGATTTAAAACTCCATATTCCATGAACTAATAAAAATACTGAACTGCTCCTATTACCGGTGCGGTTGCACTTCTTACAGACCATAGACTAGGAAAATTTTGTTTTTACATCATTATAAGACTTACAAGCTACTTAAGAGTTACAAATTCGAATTCGAATGGTGAAAACTAAAAGGGACCTAAAAGATGTATGAAAACCACTTTACAAGTTGCAATATTATGATTAATAATAATGTTGGGAACATCACGGAGTAAGCCGATTTGAAACTAAGCTAAGAAATAAATTTCCAGAAATGATTTCTAAGCTAGAATAAATTATTGTCACTGGTTCTTAAACAACATAAATAATAATTATATATGGATCTTGAGATCTTGAGGACTGCTGTGTTCCCCTTTACTTAAAGCCTAGTACCTGGGCGACTATAATAGGCCGTTGTTGAAATTTAAATAATTATCAGTAATTGATGCCCAATATTTCTGCCTGAACATTCGGTCAATTAAGTCCGAATGTCCAGACTCTCTCTTCGTATATACGGTCCCCTAAGGGATTCGAATCGAGATACGCTCAATTATCGCGCAGTTGCTAAGCAATGCTACCAGTAACTCACTGGTGGGAGCGAGGTTACTATCCATCCTCTACCGGAGCGATAAACCTGCTCACCCGTCGACACCATCCCGAGATATGGTACCTCGTCCAGCTTCGGACTTTCCCCCAACTTTAAAAGTTGGGGACCACATATCCGCTTGAATCCAACCTCAAATGTGGCAGGACTTGGTTTTTAAGCGGTTTGGCCACCCCGATCTACCATATTATAGGATTGGTGGGCCCTCGACAGAGCTTCGTTTGCAAGTCTATACGTTATAGACTCCCGGTATGTACCCTTATCAGGTGAAGTTGTCTTGAGAGTGAGAGGCTATGATACCCCTTTTCGCTTCAACTCCCTTTAAGGTAGAGTTTCTTATTGAACCACAATACCTGGTGGCATGTAGTTTCCCATTGGTCCAGATTAACCCCCCTGTCCCGGGATAAACCTCACTTCGACTCTCCTCCTTCAGATTCAGTCAGACAGCGGGATTCTCATTGCTCCTTGAGAGACCTTGTCCCAGGCGAGAGTCAAATCCACCCACACCGGTTCACCGGTTCTCATGTTAGCAGAGCTTTCTCCGCAACGTTTATAATTACTCGTCGAGAACACTTACGTGTATATCTACCACACATTTAACCTGGGGGTCTAGGCGGGGAACCTAGACTTGTTTTCGTTGAGCACCGTTGCAGAGACTAAATCTGGGATAGGTTAGCTGGGACCAGTTCATAGGGCAGGTGTCCTGTGGTCTACCACCAACCCTAGTTTTGTTTGAGTATATATCCCCAATTTTAAATGGGGATCATTTTTCGACCTTTGTGGTTTCCCACTCCAGTCTTCCAGATTGTAGGGTTGGTATGCCCTCAACAGCGCTTCGTTTAGAAGTCTAAACTTATAGACCCCCGGTGTGTACCCTTTTTTGGGTGAAATTGTCTTAGGAGTGAGAGGCTATGATACCCTTTTTCGCATCAACTCCCTTTAAGGTAGAGGTTCTAATTGAACCAGAATACCTGGTGGCATGCAGTTTCCCATTTGGTCCTGTTATACTCGTCCAGGGCCGGGATAAACCACACTTCGATTCTCCTCCTTAGGATTTAGCCACACAGCGGGTTCCTCGCGGCGACCATGTATGGTCTTGTCCCAGGTAAGAATGAAATCAACCCACACCGGTTCTCATCTTAGCAGAGCTTCCTCCGCAACGTTTATGAGTATTCGTCGAGAACACTTGCGTGTTTCTCTACCGCACATTTAGTCCTGGGAACCTAGGCGGAGAACCTAGGCTTTTTAACTAGAGCACCGTTACCCAGACAAGCCTGGGATAGGTTTACTGGGACCAGTTCATTGGGC
Organism: Agrypnus murinus; assembly: GCA_929113105.1. Classification (NCBI taxonomy): domain Eukaryota; kingdom Metazoa; phylum Arthropoda; class Insecta; order Coleoptera; family Elateridae; genus Agrypnus; species Agrypnus murinus. Next base: position 113,349,362 of record OV816024.1, read on the forward strand.
AGTTGCCGTGCGGTCTGCTCCACCCACCCTAGTACGTTTTGAGTATAATTCCCCAAGCTTAGTTGGGCATCATTGTTCGACCTTTGTGGTTTCCCACTCCGGTTTTCCAGATTACAGGCTTGGTGTGCCCTCAACAGCGCTTCGTTTACAAGTCTATACGTTATAGACCCCCGTTATGTACTCTTTCGGGTGAAGTTGTCCTGAGAGTGAGAGGCTATGATACCCCGTTTTCGCATCAACTCCCTTTAAGGTAGAAGTTCTATGAACAACAATACCTTCGATTCTTCTCCTTAGGATTAAGCCACACAGCGGGTTCCTCGCGGCGTCCATGTATAGCCTTGTCCCAGGTAAGAATGAAATCCACCTACACCGGTCCTTATGTTAGCAGAGCTTTCTCCGCAACGAGTATTCGTCGAGTACACTTACGTGTGTCTCTCCCACACATTTAATCTGGGAGCTTAGGCGGGGAACCTAAACTTTTTTACTAAGGCACCTTTACCCAGACAAGCCTGGGATAGGTTAACCAGGATCAGTTTTATGGGTAGGCATAGTGTGGTCTGATGCCCACCCTCAATTATATATGGAATCCGATTTGGTTCACCGATGAAGCCTGACCAAAATATGGGAATATAAACAGCAGATAATCTTCATATGTTCGTTAATGGTACGCGCCAATAAATATAGATGGCGTTGTACAGCAATCAAATTTAGAGTCACTGCATCTAGTCACCTAGGCCAGCTGGTCGATCAGAGTACCGCAAACCGCCGCCATATTGGGGCAGAGACGGGTGATTTTTAATAATGGGCAAATTAAAACCACGTTTTACGTGTTTGACATATTAGAGGTTTGATCTTTCAGAATAAGAAAAACCTTTTAAAGTAAACGTGGATTTGATTAAATTCAATACAGAACAAATAATGAACAATTTTGTGCTTCGTTTGCCCCAATATGGCGGCGGTTTGCGGTACTCTGGCCGACAAGTTGGCTTAGGTAACTAGATGCAGTGACTCTAATCAAATTTAGAGTCACTGCATCTAGTTACCTAGGCCAGCTGGTCGACCAGAGTACCGCAAACCGCCGCCATGTTGGGACAAACGAAGCACGAAATTGTTCATTATTTGTTCTGTATTGATTTTAATCAAATCCACGTTTACTTTAAAAGGTTTTTCTTATTCTGAAAGATCAAACTTCTAATATGTCAAACACGTAAAACGTGGTTTTAATTTGTCCATTATTAAAAATCACCCTTCTCTGCTCCAATATGGCGGCGGTTTGCGTTGATCGATCAGCTGGCCTAGGTGACTAGATGCAGTGACTCTAATCAAATTAAAGATTTGAAAAGACTCTAGACTTAAAAAAGTAAATTTGAATCTTAGAATATAAAACTGTAGGAAGGAGCATAACTACCTGGCGCAATGAGCTTTAAAGGCTACACCAACTAAATCTGCTTTTTTATCTCAAACTCCGACAAATACGAAGAAGGGATTTGCATTTTATAAGTAATAAGTAGGTATTTGTTTGTTAAACATATTAAATATACAATGTATATTCCAAGACTAGTTTCAAAATACTACGTTTTAAAATTGAAGTTATGTAGTTTATGTGCGTATTTCGAGGCAGTGAGAACCCCCAATGGAAATTCTAATTGCAAAATTAGAAACACCTACTCCGCCATATTGATACGCCATCCCGGTCGTATGTGGTAGATGATTATGCTCTCTCCTATACTTTTATATTCTAAGGTTTGGATGTAGAGAAAAGTCGGTGAGATCTAGGATCAGATGATTATTGAAATATTAATAAGATATAAATAAATTATTAAAATTAACTGGAATCCCAGGTATTTGTCAATTTTTGTCATTGTAATTGTCGACTGATGATAAGGATCATGGTTTGGTGACACAATAATTTTTTCTTTAATAATATTAACCGCAATGCTCATGTCTCCTTTCATAACAATCAATAAACCGATAATAATTACACAGACCTACAAAAAAAAGTTTTGTAGTTGAAAGGCGAGATACCACACCGTATGTTTTTGATGTGCTGAAAACGAATCCGGGGTCAGAATTGACCCATCACTCAAGGATTTTTTTAGATGTATTTTTATAAAGTTTTTGAGGTGTCTTTTGAGGTTATGCCGAAATCCTTGGGTGATGGGTCAATTCTGACCCTGGATTCGTTTTCAGTTCACCAAAAACATACGGTATGATGCGTACCTCACCTTTCAACTACAATTTTTTGTGGGTCTGTGTTATCAATAAAGGTTATGCCATATGAATGAATCGGTGGAGGAGAATCACCGTGTATTCACTCAATCATGAAATAAATAAAGATTATTAAAAGTTTCACAGTTTTATTAAAATACAACCTGACAATATTGTTTCGACAGCTATGCTGTCATTATCAAAGGTAATATAATTATAAACAAACACGTCGCTAAGGTAGATACAAAAATAGGTAACTAGATAAAATAATAATAGTAATCATAATTAAATATCTAATACTTCCAGTAACGGAGAATTACTGAGTTCAAGTTGTTCATTCATTAAAGGTACCCTGAGTTTGTGTTTGTATATCTCAAAGGCTTCTAAAATGTCTAATTTGCGTTTGTTATTACAAAAATGTAGGAATTTAATATTATTTTGAGGAGTCATTGTGTGATTTTGTTCTAAAAGGTGTTTGGCGTAATTCGATTTTTCAGGATGTTTATTTTTGTAATGACGTACGTGTTCTTTATATCTTATGTCAAAATTTCGAAGTGTTTGTCCAATATATACGTACAATTTACAACTACAAAAAGTACAATTTAAACGGTAAATGCCCGATTTCATGATGTCATGTGTTCTGTCTTTAGCATTAAATAAAAATGAAAAAGTGTTAGTGTTGGTTTTAAATGTTATTTTATAATTGTTGGTTTTTCTTAGTATATGTGCAATTTTTTCTGATATTTTGCCAAAATATGGTATAGATATGTAATTCTGTTTGATTGTCAATGGGATATATTCTTTTGATAGCTAACCTATAATCTTTTTGTTTAATTAAAGTGTCAATCATGTTCGGATTATAATGATTTGCATGTGCTAGTTGTTTAATGGTTGATATATCTTTGCTAAAATCTGATTTTGTTAGTGGAATAGTTAAAGCTCTGTGTACTAATGATCTGTAGGCTGCTATTTTATGTGTATTATGGTGACAAGATTCATTTGGTATTGTTATGTCTGTTTGTGTTGGTTTTCTGTATATGGAAAATTCAAATAGATTGTCTGCGTTAATCTTGATATTTAAGTCTAGAAAGTTTATAGCCCTGTTTTGTTCTGTTTCTAGTGTAAATTTTATATTAGGGTGGATACTGTTTATAAGAATTAAAAATTCATTTATAACCTCAAAAGAACTGTCAAAACAAGCTAAAATGTCATCAACATAACGAAACCAGAAGATAATGTGTTTAGAGAGGTTTAATTCAAATATTCTTCAAACTTGTCCATAAATATGTTAGCTAATAGAGGACTTAGAGAATTACCCAAAGGTAAACCATCCTTTTGTAAATAAAATATGTTAAAAGTGAAATAATTTTGACTTATACAAAGGTCAAATAATTGAATTAACTCTAACCTTTTAACTAATTCTATATTACTATTGATCAAGAAACTATCTAATAAAGGAATTCATTCTTGTGGGGGTATTCTGGAGAACATGTTGCAAATATCAAAACTAACAAGTTTTGAATGTGGTGGAAGATGTATGCTTTGCAGCTTATCTACTAATTCTAATGAATTTCTAACAGAGTATTTCGATTTGTAACCTATCGTGTTAATAATCTGGTTCAGTTTTTTGGATAAAATGTGATTAGGTGACTCCCCAAAATAATATTAAATTCCTACATTTTTGTAATAACAAACGCAAATTAGTCATTTTAGAAGCCTTTGAGATATACAAACACAAACTCAGGGTACCTTTAATGAATGAACAACTTGAGCTCAGTAATTCTCCGTTACTGGAAGTATTAGATATTTAATTCTGATTATTATTATTATTTTATCTAGTTACCTATTTTTGTATCTACCTTAGCGACGTGTTTGTTTATAATTATATTACCTTTGATAATGACAGCATACAGCATAGCTGTCGAAACAATATTGTCAGGTTGTATTTTAATAAAACTGTGAAACTTTTAATAATCTTTATTTATTTCATGATTATGGAGTTCCACAAAATAAGGTTGGAAACAATAAACAATAAACAATTTTAACTCAATGACTTAATACTCGTTTTACCATTTTTTTAATCAATAGTTTACCTGCTAGTATTACATTTCACTTTACGATTGAATGTTTCTTGCCATTATTCATGTAATAGTATATTACATTACTAGTGTGGAAAGTGAAACTTTTGGCACGCACGAGTGTGAATTGACGCACGAGGCGTAAGCCGAGTGCGGAAATCACACGAGTGCAGAAAAGTCAATTTTCAACGTGTAATGTACAATATTTTTCCTACAACCCCTTCAAATTTCAAATGTTTAAAAAATGTAGATTTTTTAAATTTTCAAGAATATAATTTTTGAAGATTTTAAAGCAAAATTTTTATGGTTAGGTTTAACAAAAAAAATCACACTTAAAGCTAATTTTCTTAAGCCATTTATTTTTAGGAGTTTAATTTTCTAAACAACTTAGTTTTACAATATGAATAATTATAACGAGATTTCTATCAAAACATTTCCAGAAAAATAAAATTAAGTTATCTTGATAACTTAATTATATTTTTCTGGAGCTGAATAAAGTTAAATGTTTGTTGTTATGACAATTGTTAAAGTGAATGGGTGTTTGTTAACATTTTATTTAATAGATTCTTTTACTAAATATAAATTTCAATTTTAAAAAATCATATTTTCATAACTTATTTAAACATAGTATAAAATTAAACCTTGGGTTTAGCAGCAAAGTTAATTAAATGAATTACTATTACAATTTATAATATAATTTGAGAGGCACATAATTTATTTTTTCTTTATATTTAATAATATCTTCATAATTAACAAATATAACTTCAACTATTTTAATAACATAATGCCATGTGTGAAAGAGGTTGCCTAACTAAATTATTACTTTTCTTTTTCTCCCATTTGGCATCGCTGATTTTAATCTTGGCAAACTTGCTGCAATAATTTTCGTGTATTATAGTGAGGTTATGTTAGGTGTAATCTGTTAGATATTTCTTTTTGATAGCTAAAATAACTAATTAAACAATAATTAAAGTTATATTTATAAGAAAAGAATAGATACATAATGGTTAAAATGCTTCTCAAAATTGGATTAAACATTAATGTCATCATTTTAATGTAAACAAAATTCATGGATTTCTAGATATTGCTTAGCGTGACGTATTTTCATAACACACACGTGTGTTATGTTCCTAATATACGCGTGTTATATGACTCACTTTCTTAATGTCGGTAGCGTTTGCTATTGTTCACTTTCGTATGGGGTCGTAGGAAAAAACTCTTAACTTTTAAATCGCGAGGTAAAATTCAGCCCGCTATTTACAAATAACTAATTTCGCTTAATAGCCGATGCAGCAATACGAATAATCCAGGGTCTAAAGTTTTCTCTATTACACAACAAAATACGACAAAACTAGTATCCTCAAGACATTCTGATTCCATCAAGATATTGAACAGCTGCCCCTAATATCAAATTCACAGACATATTCCCTGAAGCGCAATGTTCAGGCTTCTAATGAAATGGAAACACACGAGTCTCATTTCCAAATCTTGTACTAACCTCACAAAGGATTTGAGATTCAGATATATAGAGCGGATGAACTGTAAGGTTCTTTATAATTTTATATTATAATATTAATTTTCAAAGATTGCTAGATTACAAGTTAATATTATTGTAACAAATAAAGTTCTGTTCACGTGAACAAGTCTAACAACTTTCTTTGTAATAAGTATAGGATGTTTATACCATTTAATGATGACTCTTTTAGAAAATGCAGGGAATCTACCTACTTAATGCGCGACTTAAATCTGACATTTAGACTTAAAATTAAGGGTTTCAGGCCTGTTTGAGCGTTGTTAATTAAGTTTACCGAGTTTGCATTACTTTAACTTTTTAAATTAAGGAAATGTAATTTTAGTAGGTTTATTTCATGGGAATTGCATATTTTTGTTTTGAAGAGTTTTAAAACGAATTACTCGCGTTTTCATACGTACATTTGAATATAAATAGGTTGTTAACTGTTTAAATTGGACTCATATGCAGAAGTAATGACCAGTACGAGATAATATCTGTTTACATGTTATTTGCATATTGCAAATTACGGAGAATTTTTTGTTTTTATTAAAATTGTACTTAATATTTAACAATATTTTAACGGTCTCACGATTGGGCTAGCTATTTGTAACAAACTAATTTCTTCAACAAAAAATTCCAATAAACAAACAAAGCATAAGATATAAAATATAGCGCCCAGCAGGAACTTCTTACTTATTCGAATTATATTCAGAGGCCGTGGAGGACACAAGAATAATTAAGCATTATAGAAGGCGCCACCAAAATTTTTTGTTGTTAATGTTGAAAAGCAACAATGCGGGTCTACAGCTCGGGATAAGACTTAATTACTTAATTCTTGTTAAATGGACTACAAACAATTCGACGTGGCAAGCTTCATATAACCAATGAATATTAATTTTCAACTTTGTTTATTAATTTGAATTCATGAAAGTCGGTTATCAAAATATGCAATGCACAATTTGTGTGATAATACAGAAATAACATTTAATTACGTTATGAAACCTAAAAGCAAAAAAAGAGATTGTTTTTATTAATTTATTTAGGGATCCCATTCTAAATACAACAATTGTACTATTTTCTAAATCAAGAACCAAATTTTCTTTATTACTACGGTAAATGTATTTCAAAATAATTTATTACGAATTTACTTACTGAAGAGATATTTTGCCAATAGTGCAATTGTTCTTGTACGTTAGTTTAACCTTAATCTGCTAACATATTGTAATGATTCTTCAGTATTAAAATAATCAAGATATTGAAATAATGTTAATATAAAAGGATATCTCATAATAGAGGCAGACTGAACCATTCAATATATGGAAAGTAACATGTGATTGTCAATAAAAGTACAATAAAAAGATAGGTACAGCTTAATATTTATTAAAAGGTATAACACTTCGGTACATGGTAAAAGAATGATGTCCTCACAAGCGACTATTACTGAAAAAAAACTGGAAAAATTTGTAAATAATTAAGTATTTCTAATAATGTATCTTTATAATAAAATCACAACCAGCATTAAGGAGTGAAGCACGACAAGCAATGAATATTACTTAGAAACTTGAATTATAATTATTCAAACTATAGTATCATTGAAAATATATATACACATCAATATGGTCTAGGGGACAAAGCTAAAAATAAACGTTGTTACAACTAGTGGAAGTATTATGACACAACGATGAAACAAAGCATAAAGTTGAACAATAATCTTTAATTGTTATAACAAAAACAAACAGAATTTACTGCAGTTTGCATATACAGGGTGTGTAAAAAAATAGAACAAATTTTTAACTTACAAATAACAGTAGAATATGAATGAAAAAATGAAAGATTTGCACATTTAATACAGTGTATGACCACCTCGACTGTTAATCACAGCTCAGCACCTATTGGGTAAACGTCTAATCAAATTGTCTATTTCATTTTGATCAATTTGTTGGCACTGGCCTTGTAAACAATTTGAGAGCTCTTCCCTTGTTTGAAGCACCATGCCTTGATTCAGGACACGTTTTCCCAGCATATCCCACACATGTTTTATGGGATTCAAGTAGGGGGATTGCGCCGGCAACGGCAATACTGCGATATTGTGCTCATGTAAAAAATTTCTAACTGTTCTCGCAACCTGTGGTCGAGCGTTGTCCTGCATCAGTAAAAATTGTTCCCCGATTTGTTCCGCCTGTGGTAGGATAACAGGTTGTAGAATTGTGTCCTGATGTGCGTTTGCCTTTAAAAAGCCTTCAACAAAAACAAGCTCAGTTCTACGGCCAATTCCAATTCCAGCCCAAACCATAACTGTTTCCCCTTGGTACCGATCAGCTTCATGAACAGTTGCAAAACGATTTTCATTTCCAGGTCTCCTCCACACCCGTAGTCTTTTAGAATCTGGCCCCAAACCTAATCTGGATTAACCTGTGAAGAGCACGTGAGCCCAGTCTTGTTCTTGCCAGTTGATATGTTCCTCGGCCTCCGAGCTAGAGCTAGAACCGAGCTAGTCAGCAGTCACTAGAAGTAACGACTGCTTCTAGCGACTGCTGACTAGCTCGGTTCTATCAAAATGAAGTCTGACTGGTTTTTTGAGACTCTATATTCAATAAATTAACACTGTACCAAATTTCAGCTTTTTCAAATCACTACTTATATTGACCCCATTTTGAAGACATGCGGCCATCGCATTGGTGCTGATGCAACGCGTTCGATCATTAAGCTATCTAACGACTGTTTTCCAGATTCTTATTACATAAATTGCTCAATGATCAATTTTCAGCTTTTAGAAAACACTTAGATGACACTACTTCTTGTTACAACTTTCAAGCTGCGCTGACGGCGAGTGTCCCCATATCCGAGATTATTTTGTGTAGGATATTGATTTACACTCTAAATATAAGCTAATATTAAAATATTAGCCTTTACAAAACTCTTACACTTTTTGGTCGCCAGCTCTCGGACTATAAGATTTTACAGCATTTCGAGATATTTTTCAGGAATTCTTGCACTTCGTATCCCTATGTAAAAAAATAAGTATAAACAACAATCGTGCTGTTACTAATGAAGACTTTTAATACTGTAACAAAAGTAGTATTGAAAGGTAGATAACTAAAAACCAAGTAGATGGCCAAGGATTGACAGCAAAATACCTTCTTTCTCCTTTTGAAAACTGTAGATTTGGCACTGTAAAAATTCTACGTGGAAATATTGGTAAATATGAATGACGTTCATGACATGATTGCTTTATCATGATGTGTACCTAAATTTTTTTTATGGTTCAATGTTCAAAAGTGATTTCACATAAAATTGTAAATTTCTATCCTTTGGAGGTGTTGTCAGAAGACTCTGAAGCGATTCTTTAAATTGATTTTGAAAACACGGCACTACTATCGACGTGGCATACTACATCTTCTTAATGCAATAATAGAGAGACTTGTTATTAAAGAAAATGAAGTGGTGGCTTCCAAGTTGTCCTATAGTGGTGTGTCTATTTAAGTGTTGCTCAAAGATGCGTCTTTGAAGAATTGTCCTATCAAGCTCCTAAAGCTTGTAAAAACATTGAAAATGCAAATTTTATATGACAATTAATAATCTTTAACGAATAGCATCATCTTAATCTTTCCTGCAGTTAACTAGGACATAATCTTTGGCAACAAAATGTTCACAATAGAAGTTTAAACAACTTTCCGTCACAAGTTTGCACCTGAATAATGTGGAAATGGAAATTGGTATAAGAATTTAGAACTTTATATGATACCATTATTGGGCAACTAACTAATCGTATATTTAATACATTTATACTTATAACCTGCTTCTTAGTTAAATATAATCGGAAGTATTTAAATACCGACCAGAATAGGAAAACTTTGCGAGGTTTCAAAAAGGAAATGTGAACAACCGGTTTGATCAATTAACAAACATCTTGCCTTTCAGTTCGTTTTACGCCAACTCAATATTATTATCGATTACAATTTCCAATGGCTTCCTTGCTTTTATGTTGTTTGTAATATACGAAGGGTTCTTTTTAACTATTGTTTTCAATATAAAACGGAAAGAAAACAATTTTACTTTTTCTTTTTTATTACTTCCGTATAATATTTACTGCTTACTGCACCATTTTCTCACATTTTCTGAAAAAAATAAATAAAACCTAAAAACACTGATAGAAAATGTAGTTTTGTATATGTCGCAGGCAGATTGTCAAATCCGGCAAATAATTATCTGCCTAGTCATTTACTAAGTGACGGGACAGATAGTAAAATGAAAACAATTCTATACGATTTTGCTATATGCCTAGGCATTTACTAAATGCCGTTGTTTAGAACAGGAAGTTAGTAAATGACTTTATGTGCTGTCGACAAATAAGGTAATAACATCCACATTTCTTTGCATAACATTCTTTTTTACAGGAGCAGTTGTAGAAGCTTTGTCCATTGTAAAGAGAGTACTTAGAAGTTGCTCCTCGCAAAGAAACCTACGTATTTGTAGGAATATCTTGAATACTTATTTATTAACTGCCATTTATAATGCCCTTTAGCCGTTTAGGCAAGGGCAAAGATTTTCCAAGTGCTAATGTAAAAAAGAATGTTCTACAAAGAAATGTGCATGTTATTACCTTATTTGCCGCCAGCACATTAAGCCATTTACTAACTGCCTGTTCTAAACAACGTCATTTAGTAAATGCCTAGGCATATAGCAAAATTGTATAAATTTATTTTCGTTTTACTATCTGCCAAATCACTTAGTAAATGACTAGGCAGATACTTATTTGCCGGATTTGACTATCTGCCGGCAACATATAGTATAATAGGGTGGCCTTAAATTTTTTTTTCTACAAACAGGTGGAAACGATCCCAAATGATCAAAAAAGAAGGGGCAAATTAATTTTAGCTTCTTTTTAAACAAAAAACCGTGCCGCAATAGACTTTTTTGAAAAATTGCGTTTTAGCATGTAATTTTTTGTTTAAGTCAGACGTTGACTTTTTCCTATTCAAAATAATGTTTCAATTCTTTTTTAGATGATTCTAAAGTAAAAAGTTTTAAATTAGTTGAAATTAAATTGAATTAATCTATGTTTTTCTATGAAAATACTTTAAATTGAAACAATATTTCTCAGTAAATTTCACAACTTCGAGTCCGTTGCGGCACAGTTTTTAGTTTAAAAAAAAACCGTTAAAATGAATTTGCACCTTCTTTTTTCATTATTTGGGATCGTTTCCACCTGTTTGTAGGAAAAAAAATTTAAGGCCATCCTAAATTTTATATACAACTCCACCTATACAGGGTGTCCCACAATGCCGTTTACACGCAATATCTCCCTTATTTGAAAAGATAAAGGAATCAACTAAAAATTATTGTGAATGACTCAAAATGGCCCTTCAGAAAACATCTTTAAACGCTGGTTGCATCGCAACGTTTAAGAGATCATGCCAACTTGATTAATTCTTCAAATTGCACCCTCTGTTTTTTTTTTCACAATAATGTATTCTTCACTTTATGCTGGATACGGTAGTATGCCGTACTTAAATATCTAATGTGCATTTAGAGGTTGAAAACATATCTTTTATAAATTGTACACTTCTTATTCACTAACTAAATTATTTATTAAAAAAATATGATTAGAGCCAATAGTTTTTGGTTAATTTCTTTACCTTTTCAAATAAGAGAGATATTGCGTGTAAACAGCATTGTGGGACACCCTGTATATAATTTCAGTTACACAACATATTTTCTTTGTGCAATGTCTCCATGGTCTCTAAACGTAATGGCTGATCTTTAATAATTTGTGTCCTGGACCAATTACCGATGCACAGTCTCATGTTCCGTAATGACTTCTTCCATAACACAATTCTACTACTTAGATAAAGAAATTGTATGTCAAAGAAAAGGCAAAGTATTAACTATTAAGATACTTAAGTGTGCAAGAAATATATTTGCAATATTTAATTTAAGATTAAGCATAAATATACAGTGTGTTTCACCTTACAGCTTGACATCCCTACATTTTTGTTATTTATAATTTAATCAATTCCAAATTTTTATCAGATATTGAACCCCTTAAAAGAGGTTATATAGTTAAACCCCCTTTTATTATAAGCCACCAGCCTACTACTATGAAAGATAATAGCAAATAATTGATTGATAATAAGGTATTGTTTAATCGGAAAAGTCGTTACGGAAATTTGTTCTGGACCGCCTAAGAATCATAAACCCTAAGTTTGGTTAAAATGGCTGAAATTCTTACTGGTCGTTCAAACAGGAAAACAGTTAGTTTGGTTTCTTCTAACCAACGTAACTGTTTCTCCCTTTTCAACAACCAATAATTTCATCCATTTTGTTTAATAAAATACGTACACAACTTACTACGGTTTTTAAGATGCTGTCTCCGAGAAACTGCACAAATTTGGATACAGGAAAAAATTTATATGTTCTCCAATTTTAAGGCAAGAAGGCATTTCTTACATAAATAAGCTGGGAGAGCGGGGCGGTAAAGGTCAAAATGCTAACTTTGCGTAGAATTGTGTGTATTTACAAACTATCTATATACCTACCATATACCAAGGTATAGCTCTCGTTCGGGCGCTTCAAATTACATATAACTCTATCTAGTTTGGAGCGATATCTGTCGAAATAGACGAGACAGAAGATTTTGTTGTAGTTTTGTGCTGTACAGGGTCATCTACTTAACTTTCCCCCCTACTTTTCTCTGTTATTTCTGTAGTTACAAAAAAAAATATTCTAACAAAGGTTGTAGGGCTTTTTCTAAAGTTTTTAAATATGACATCAACAAAAAATTGAGAAATAGCTGCCGAAGTTATTGAAGCGGAATTTATCATAGATTCTGAAAATATACCTTAGGGTGACAGGTTTTCTGAATCTCATGAAAAAATTTTAAAACCACCTGGAGGTTCCATTTTTTAGTAGTTTTCTTGACATAACTTTGCGCACAGTAGGAATTTCCGTAGACGATGCTTCTACGAAAAGTTTCAGGAGACAGCCGCTTTAATGTTATTCAAGATTTTCTAGCCAAAATTTAGCTACGGGGTTTCGAAGTGGCCCAGAAGAAATTTCCGTAACAACTTTCACAATTAAACAAAGCCTATATTATGCTTTTTTCAGTTATTTCCATTTTATTTTGATCGTTGTAGACTGGTGGATTATAATACATTGGTTTCTAATTACTTACACGCAAATTTTCTTATTTTTTTATAATAGTGGAAGAGATTTTAGTCTAAAAATTTTCTATTTTAGTTTTTTAAAAGAATATTTTGTTCAAAAATACATCTCTCTATTACTATTAAGAAGTACTCTAGCAATTAAGACGGACACTCTTTAGGCTTTAGAATTTAATACAATAAGTTTACGCATTCTGCAAGTACCTACTTGAACATTACTTAGTCTCGATTATTCTCCAGACACAGATTGAGTTGGAAAACAGCTTAGCAATAGTAGTAAAATTTAATGATTATTTATTACGTTGCTTATTATTACTGCTATTAACTTTACAAACAAAAACTAGAATTTACTGCAAATTATTATGAAAAACGTTTCAAACCCTAAATATTTTTCTTGTAACATACCAAAATGTGATTTTTATAAATTTAGTGCAGGATGTTGTTAAATCTTACGCATCTCACGAAAGCGCTAGTATATGAAGACTGCTATGCCATTACGTTGTAAGTACCAAAAACAAAATTTTACAGGAGAACATATAAACGATTTATTTTGCAATACACGATACATAACTTAAAAGTAAGTCATGAAAATATTCATTTGTGAGTATATTAACACGTCAGTATAAACTAAAACTACTTTGATACTTTTTTAAATGTTAAAATAAATACAGAATTCTAACTCAGAGTCAAAACGTTGTAAGTGCACTTACAGTTGCACGCCCAGTAAGTCTGCAAAAAATTTCTTGTCATCACCTTTTAAGAACGGTAGCATGGCTCTGATGTACCCCACCTTTTCTGCAGGAATTCCGTGATGAGTAGGGCTTTCTACTAAGGCTAAATTTTGGAAATCCTCAATGGTAACGTTGGATTTTAGAATGTTCGTAGTATACCATGGTTGAACTTCGGTATGTCCTTTACATAGCCCAACAACCCCGAAAGATTCTCTGCTCAATTTTAGTTGACTTGCGTCTGTGATTTTTAATTTAGTGGTACTTAGCAGGTTTTGAGCTGTAGATCTCTAGTCATGAAACTTATCCATCACCATAACCGAAAAGTATGGTTTTGTAGTTTTCGCGGATGCTGTTATACTAACAAGATCCATAGGAATCCTTGCATTGCATTTTTTCTTTCGTTTTTCGATCACTCCGAAGTCCCTATCACACGTAAGATACGTGTGGCCTTTTATTGGAAATTTATGAACAATCTCGCCAAAATAACCTTGTGCAATCAAGGTTAAATACATAGCTAGAATCATTTTATTTTTATTTTGACCGCAGCAGTTGTCGGTCCAAACGACAAGTCTCCGCAGCTCACTCTGAACTACCGATGTCAGTGCTTTATAAACACTATGGGAAATTTCAGCTGATCCTCTGCCACCAGCATTTTCACTCCAGAAACACATGATACCAGTATTAGTATTAGAAACATGGATACCCAGGTTACAGCATGCTAACTGACGACTGTAATACATTTCAGTATGAGTGAGTTGAGGTACATACATCTGTTGTTGCATATCAAAACAGACGACAAGCGTATCAGAGTCTGCTGCATTTTCCGAGTCCATCTTCATTGCTTTCGATGCATTCTCTGCCTTACAGTGATGCCGCTTCAATGTTTGTTTTACTTGACGTTTTTCAGTATCATTTTTTGCAGAGAGTTCTTTTATGTGTAGCGCATCACATGTGGAGCAGGTATCTACACGTGGTTTACCAAAGGACAAATTGAATTCAGTTAAAAGGATTTGATTATACCACTGCCTAGAAACGCCTGCATCATTTCCATACTTCTCCATAGAGGACCGGTACATACGAGAAACATTCAAGTCTGGAGATAGGTATTTGCGACTGCTTTTACTCCTGCTATAGTGGCTCTCCATGGAAGGAAAAGATGCAATATGCTCAATAATCTTCTTTTTCCTTTCCTCATTCTTTAAATGCGTGCGACGTCCTCCTCGTTTATCAGAAAAGTCTATCTTTCCTTCAAGTATTTTCTGTTGTAGCAACTGGATTTGTCGAGGGGTAACACCAAACCTGTCGCAAAATGTACGTAAACAAACACGCACAGTACTTCCTCCAGGCATTTTCAGCATGTATGAGAAGGTGTGCTGCCTTCTGCTTTCACCAGGATGGTCGTATGTTCCGTGCCTGCGCCGTTTTATAGACTGAGGGTGGAGGCAGCTTTGTAGATAGCTTTGCTGCTTGTTGTAATCCGCCATTTTATAAAATTGCTCAAAAAGTTCCTCTCTGAACTTCAGCGTCAGAGCAGGACATGATAACTGGCATTTACATTGAATCTGTGAAGGTGGCTTCTTACCAGGCACTACTCTTCCATTTATGCTGCAGTAAGGTTCGCCACTATTTCTGGCACGTTTTGTCACAATCTTTTTCCACTTGTCTTTTTCGCACTTTCGTCTTTTAGCACGCTTACGTTCCTCCTGCATCGTGACCTTTTTCTTTCAGTTGCTGTTACATACTGACACCTGCATAAGTGCATGAATTGCATATGGCACATACAACATTTTGAGAGTTTCACCATCGCAGTACCCCCACTTCCCTACTGATAATTAACGTGTGCAACTGGTATATGGTAAAACATGGCACATACAAACCATTTCCAGTGAAAACCGCATTAAGCCCACTTTGGCACTTACAACGTTATGGCATAGCAGTCTTCATATAATCCTGTGTTCGCCAGGCTGAGTTTCAGCTTAGTTTTACTTTTGAGTAGGCATTTGAAATCAAATAGGCTACGGTAAGTTAATACAATAATAATTAGTGAAATTGATGTCGCGGTACACTCCTTGTGAAACATTGTATATAATAGTTTTAAGAAAAACTGTTGTATTTAAATATTTCCATAAATTATGCAGAATACTTTACACGTGTTTCGGTCTGTTAAACCTTTTTCGAATAGTGCTCTTTAGTTTCTAGCTTTAGCTCTTAGCGGCTAAAGACGTACATCTAAAAGTTAAATGAGTCCAAGAGAGCAACTCACTGGACTACACAGACTCGTTAAAAACTAGGACTTCAGGGATGAGTGATGAAAGACAATTATAATGTATGAGCTCACGTCCCAAATTGATAGCATCAACATTGATTGGTGTATCCGTTATTATACGAGATACAAAGCAGGTTAAATTAGGAAAGTTTTGCAGAATTCCATGCTGATTGTAGATATCATTTGCAATTTAACATAGTTCTTTTAGTTTTTGTGATATTTAAAAAATAAAACTTACTACCGTTATTTCTTTGTGCATAACTCGGAAAACGTTGATTTGGTATAGTGCAGACTGTCACATCGTAGAACACTTTCTTTTATGAGAAACCGTTTGGTGTTAATAACAACCTCTCCGATCGGCTTTTAACGAATCATATTGGGTTTTTGGCTAAATCATAGTCCTTATATTAAGCTTTTCAATGATATGCAAGAAGATTTTTGTATGTCAGTGACTTTATATAAGGAAAGTGCTAGTATTATGCTGCTTTTGTGATAATAAAAAGTTGGTCATGGAACATGTAATGAAGCTAATGAACAAATGAAGTGATATTTAAAAATCAGTGATATTTAAACTCTACTGAATGATATTTGTTTAATTCATTAACAGTGGAAAAGATTAATAAAAAACAACTTGCATGGCAATTTATTTTCACCCCGACCAATATATCGCCGGATTTTTAAAAACCGCTTCTTCCTCGAAAGGCAATGGCAAACCACCGAGGTATACTTTGACCAGGAAATTTTCTTGAAATTATTAAAAAATTCGAGCACTATGTATTCGGAGTTCACATTAAGCTGTAGGTTCCCTATACTTGCCTATAGGAGGGAAGTTCAACGCTCTGCACTAGAGCACGGTACTTCCAAAAGCCGATTAAGGTATTTGTATAACATACATATTGCTACGATTATTATTGCTGTATATACAAACAAATTATACAGCAACAGACTTCGGTAGTAGCACACTGATGATAGATACAAAATATAAACCACCCGCCTCTACCATAAAAAAATCTGCTCCGGCTAATTACGAACGTGGTGAAACTTCAAAAACTCCACCACATTGAAACCTTTAGGCGGGTCGCTTGAATAGGAGACTTAAATAAATATAGATCTAGAAAACACAAGTAATGAACAGAATACAAACCAAGTTTTCTTTAATTAAAATGACAAAAATTTATTTACAAATGAACACAAACAACACACAACAAAAGAATTAAAATATAAAAAAATAATTTCGGATACTATGAACCAATGAAAAATCAATCCTAAGAGAGTTTATTGCTTTTTATCCGAGAAGTAATATTTCTGGCGTCAACATAATCTTAGTTACTAAATTTTTATTTAAAATTAAATAAATACCTTAAATTTTTAAACCAAACCAATATTTGGCGTCAACAGTTTGCCAACTGTAATTGTTACAATACAGCAATCTTCTGTTTTCCATATCGTTTAAATACTAAAATAGTGGAAGAGCAACCACCTAACGCTTTTTCAAATAACATCCAAATAAATAGTATTAATAAACAAAATTAAAATCCATCTGCTTGTTTTAAATATGCTAAGTGTATTTAATGATTAATTAATTTTTTCTTTAAATTCCCTTTCAACATCCAAATTATAAGGAAGGTTAAAAGGTTCATGATCCAAATAAAATTCTCATCTCGTAATTAAATATTATTCCACAAATAAATTCACAGCACTGATTATCGTATTAATTAAATGTAATTATTATTTAAAAAAATAGTCAAATTTAAAGATTTACGATGATTATTTAACACTGACATTTGAACAAAATATAACCTAACATTTTTGACGTTTGACTTGTTTACATTTTTCATACTAACAACATAACCTTAAAATTTTAAATAATGCTCCCAGCATGCGTGCACTATTTGAAGATCTAAAATAACATAAAGTTTGTTACTAAAATAACTTACTAATTATTTAAAATTACCTATTTACATCTTCCTACCTTGACAAAATCCAACCTCACGTTCTAATTAACATTATTTACCTACTTTTAGATATCTAATTACATTAGATAGCTAAATTACAAAACGTACAAACTTGCATTTTATTTTAAGATATCTTTTACAAAAACAGCCCCAACGTTCAAGATTGTTTTAAATTTGTGCTTAAGAAACTGCTTGTTAAAATATCATCAAAGCATTTGCATACCCATGAGCTGTATAATCTACCTAAAAAAGAAAATTTTACAACACCTCTATCTCGTTACCTTGAAACATAATTTTTTATATTTATATTAATAAAGCAGGTAAGGTAGCAAATACATGCATGCATCATCATTTGGTCTCAACTTTATTTTAATTAGGTCACGATTTCACATCGTTAGCTGAATAATGAAAAACTACCAGGATTCTAAGAAAAATTAACTTTAAAGTATATTCTTCTACTGCCTAGTGTGTTCTAGAGTGCATGTGTATTAAATTAAACCCTTTTCTTTGGCTTCATAAAAAATATTTAAAATAATTGTTTTTCTCCTTGAGGTTATGCAACCCATCTAACATCTCGTTGGAAAAACTTTACTTGGGGGTGCATATTTTCTATTGCATGTCAAATATCATGACAATATGTATTTCAAGGATTTATGGCTGTACAAGTGTACACCTATTTTTGATATTTCTTACGCTTTGAATATTACATACTTTATTGCAGTATTAATGCTTTATCTGCGAGTTTACAACCGAATAAATGCTATATTTTTTAACTTTTGAGTGTCATGAGTAATTGTACAAAGTGTTCTAATACTCTGCTATTTGAAACAAGCTGTCGAATCAAATGAACAAATTATAAAACTAATTTTTATTAGTTTAACGTTATTAACATATGTAGTTATCATGAATTACAGTCGCTTTTCTAAAATGAAAATCAATTTTAAAATAACAGACCAGTTTGGTCTGTTTATTTGTCTATTAAAGTATATCTTCAATTATTTAATTTTTAAAATTGAATCATAAATGCAGTATTATTTTCCCAGGTGCCAGACGAGGGGAAATTGTCACATACCTAACTAATTAAAAAACTTTTATTTCATACGTGTCTCATTATTTGATTGCAGATATATAACTTTCCGACACAAGTACAAAAAAAGCTTCACGGTACTGAAAGGCCAGACATCTTATTCAGTAATAGTTCAACAAACATAATTCTCCGCGGTACTCGCTTCGAAATTCCAAACAATGCTTACAATATTTACAAAAATATTTAATTACATACAAAAAATTCACCTAGCCTGGAAGTTGATATAATTTAATTTTAAATGAAGCAGAGCTATTCTGAAAAAACCGATGAAGAAACTAACATAAATACTTTACAAAACGTTAAAAACGTATGAACCTCAACACTTCGAAGCTAATTTACACCTGCAGCTTGTTTTAATATTTTACTTGAAATTTATAAATTATTATATGTAGTTTATAATTGATAATTAAATATAACTCTGCTTTTGTGGATATTAGTCATAAATTCTGTTAAACTTCATTTTCTAGAGCTTGCGTAACTAATCCCATAAACAACATAATTTGGTAAGCTAACGCCTCATAAACGCGCCAATTAAACCAAAACGAATGCCGTGTCATAACCACGATATGAAATAGCTTTAATCTAGTACCACTTTATATTAATTGAAGTCAGATTCACAAATGCTACTATAGATTTATGATGCTTTTCCCACCTTCTCGAAAGAATAAGTGATCATGAAACCCTAACTTTAATTAAAATTCTAATTTTTGTAGCTGCATTTAAAATTAGAATCAAGACTTCATTCTCAAACTAATTAAACAACTTTTAGTAAAATTGTTAATTGTAAAACTATTAAATATTTTCCTTACATTCTTTATGCTAATTTAGTATTAAATAAATTAATGATGCTATATGATGTGCGAAATAAGTTGTAGTTGAAATTGAAGAAGAAGTCTATGATTAACATCTATCTTTGTAACCGGCTGTTTTCTACACTAATTAAACAAACCCTACACTTGAAACAGCCTTAATTTTAATAGAACAAATAAACACCAAAAATCACTCATACTTATGTTAATATACCTTCTGACAGAGATGTCTTATTAATTCAAAGTATGCTCACATGTTGTGAGTGTTAATCGCAAAGGATTAATGATTAGGAATGAGACACAGTAACAATTAAAAATATTAGAAGGCGCCACCCACAAATTATTTGATGTTACTACTTAATAGCAAAAATTGAGAAATCCACAATTCAGGAAACGAGTCCCCATTTATTTTTGTTAAATTTATTTTGACCAATCGTTCTTTGATTTTGTGAATGGAACACCAACAATTTGACGTGCCAAACCAAAGCATTATTAATTTTGAAATATATTCAAAAATAAATTATTACAACTGTACAAAAAGTATTAACAGTTTATGATCAGAAAAACCTATTTCCTTTCCACATACTAACTTAATTTGGGATCCCATTCTAAATACCTGTTTAGTTAAATTCCTTTATTAAAAATTAACATACATTTTCGTTATGAACTTTCACCAAGAACAGAGTTACAAGTAACTTATGTAACATTTGTGTGACATTATCTAGCACTCCTTGCAAGTACTATTTGCACTTTAATCTCACAGATAATACTAAAACGCATAACTTTCCGCCTATTCGCAATATCTAATAATTTAAATAATTTCTCTTAAAGAACACTATCATTATTCGGTACAACCCATCCCGAACAAATTCTCTAGTTCCGCGAAGTAAACCAGGTCGTACGATTTATTCCCTTCGTGAATTCAACTATTTATTAAAACTAACTATTGTTTTCTTAAGCTTTCAAAGAGAACTATACGAATCTAACCATTCAAATTTAAGTATGACAACATACATGACCAATAATAAAATTGAACAAATTTCTCTTTTTTACTTTATCACAGCTGCACAGACCTAATAAACTGAATATTCGTAGCAATAAAAACTGTCAAAGCAAATAAGAATAATGACGTGAAAACACTCAATTCTTCTGAAATTCTAAGAAAGTTGATGCAGTATAAGGGATTATTTATAAAAAGTAAATCATAAAATAGATTAGGTTTCATTTGTACCCAACTTCTACAGCCTGCAAGCCAACACTTTGATCGTTTTTTAAATAACCTTAAGAGGAATTTTGAAGAATACATGCCTAAAACAAGATTTCAATCATGAAAAATAGATTTTATTGTACAAATCTTAGAATATAAAACTGTAGGAAGGAACATAATCATCTATCACATACGACCAGGATGGGGCCTCAATCTCAATATGGCGGAGTAGATGTTTCCGGTTTTGAAATGAAATATTTCCATTGGCGGTTCTTACTGTCACGAAATGTGCACATAAACTACCTAACCTCAATTTTAATACATAGTATTTTAAAATTAATCTTAGAATATAAATTTTATATTTAATATTTTAAACAAACGGATACTTACTTATGAAATGAATGTAATTCCTTTCTTCGTATCTGCCGGAGTTTGAGAAAAAATAGATTTCGGTAGTGTCTAATGGCGATGAGTGTAACGTCATATCCGTCGCTTTTAAAGCTTATTGCGCCGAGTAGTTACTCTCCTTCCTTCAGTATTATATTCTAAGGTACAAATGTATGCTTGGTAGAGCTGACTGCATTCTTAAATGTTTGTTGAAATTTTTTACATTTTATACATTAAATTAAATTTTAAACAAAGTGGAGTACTTCACTTTTATACCGACCGACGGTTGAAAATTTAAACGAAATAATTTAGATAACTTTAAATTTGAGCTTACTTTTATTTGTTTCATTTAAAAAAACAAGCTTTTTGTGCATACATTTACCTCGTTACATCATTAAAGTTTCGAGATTTTGAAATATAATATAATAGAGCTTAAGACCATTATATGAAGACAAACTTTTAAACTTTATGTAGCGCCTATCTCCACTGCAAAAATAAATCTAAACTAGTCAAAGATTTCTTCAAGAAATAGAGCTGAGCTCTAGGATATAGTTATGTAATTGTCATGAATATTGTAAACATTGAACATCATTCGCTTGGTATTAAAGTACTCTGAAAATATTGACTTTTATTTAATGATATTAAATGTCGAATAATATACAGTTATTATTGTTAATTTTACGAAGCATAATATGTATATGGGTCATTCTTTCTGAACTCAACCACAGGTTAGATTCAAAAATTGGCGCAACTTAAAAAGGCAAGCAGAGGCTCATTTTAAAGCTTGAAACTTCTATTTTCGAATGTTACATGTCTCCTATATGAAAAAGATTATATTTGACCCCTAAAAGAGAGTAAACACGTATGCAGTTTCAAAAAAAAATTTTAAAGTTAAAAAAATTAGAAAAAGAAATATTTTTTAAAACTTTTTTTAATGGCATCGCATTCTTCGCCAAAGAATATATAAATTTTCTCCGCTGCATTTTTTTCCTAGAGTGCTTCAATCTCGAGCAACATTGAGAACAACAATCTGCTATCTTTGAAAGTTTATCATTTTTTCATCGAAAATGGCATCAGATAGAAAAAAAAGATAAGAGTAAAATATGCTTATTTTTACTCGATGAATACGAAAAAAAATCGATTTAAAGCGATTTTGAAAATTTTCATCATTTTAGAAGGTTTTAATTATTATGTTATGGAAGTTCATAGATTGGCAACACCTATAACCGTAATTTTCAAAATCGCTTTAAATCGGTCTGTAATTCATTCATTTGATTTTTTCGTATTAATTGAATAAAGATAAGCATTTTTACTCTACCATTTTTTTTCTATCTGACACCATTTTTGATGAAAAAATGATAATTTTCAAAAATGACAATTGTTGTTCTCAATTTTGCTTGAAATTGAAGCACTCTTGGAAAAAAACGCAGTGGACAAAATTTATGTATTCTTTGACGAAGAATGCGATACCGTTAAAAACTTGTTTCTTTTTCTAAGTTTTTCAATTTTTAAATTTTCTTGGAACTGGATACGTGTTTACCCTGTTTTAGGGGTCAAATATAATTTTTTTCATATAGGAGACATGTGACATTATAATGATCATTTAAAATGAGCCCCCGCTGACCTTTCTAAGTTGTGCCAATTTTTGGACCTAGCCGGTGACTGAGTTCAGAAAGAATGACCCATATATCAATTGTAAAATAAGAAACAGTATAATAAGGAAGTACATGACTTACATGAATATAAATTGCACATGATGTCTTAGTAGCTAATATTTTTGAAAAAGAATTATTTAAAATTCAAACCAATGTAACTTTATAAAGAGTACGGTTCGGTAGTTTTTCTAAAGCAATTGAAAATTGATTTATATTTGCTGTGATATTAGGCAGGTTCCTCTAATAGTCTAATAGGTCCCTGACATTCTATAATATACAAAAAAGACTTGAAGAACATTATGACATCAGATATGGAAAACTGAAAAATTGAAGAAAGAAAAAAATTTAAAAATTTTCCATCTTAATAAACTATAGTTTGGGTACGAAATGGCGTCGTTGACGTGGTTTCTAGGAACAAAGAACCAATTTGAATGACTTCACTTACTTAAACTATCAAATATCACTTCATCAACCTTAGTCGACTAGCATTTGTTCGTTTACTTCATTTCTCAATTACCCGACCAACAGCTGTAATTTTTCATGACTAAAGAAATTATAAGAAGCTTTCCTTTCGGATAAAAAGTAAAACCGTAGGCCCTGTGATCTTTAAAACGTAAAAATCTATATATAATGCAGATGAAATCTTTCGAACTCTAGTAAATTGGGTATATGACCTTGACCACAGCTATTCGAAGCAAATATTTAGACGAATGTTTTGTTATTCTGACACTTCTCCCAAACAAAATATTTTATAGGTACATAAAATCGTATGCACTGACCTATGTCAAGTTTCCGTTAGAACCAGCTGCATGGTGCTCTTTGTAATTTCAACTTTAAATAAATTTTATTACTGTGTACGAATGCTTCCATTTCTCTGTTCATTATGTTACATTCTAAAATTTAAGGATAACATTGAAATCGTCTAAAAATTATAAGAACATTGAAAAACAGTATATTTTAAACATTATTTTGATAGCGTATAAAAAATATAAATATAGGCATTCAAAAAGAGGAGCACCTTAGTTTATCGTTAAAAACGTGAAACAAAGAAAAGGAAACCAACTCATAAACCAAAATGACGTCCATAATTTACTTTTTCTGCACAAATTCTCAAGATTGTAATAATATATTTTTTCTACAGCTGCCAAAAAATGATGACATTTTTTTTCATTAATATCTGTATGCAAAAATTCGCTTTAGAGCGAAAAATATTTCGTGCATGTATGCGATTTATGTATATTTGAGCAATTTCGTAGCAACAACAAAAGTGTCCACTTTGCGCTAAAATAAAAATTTCCTTTTATTATTTTTTATGATTTTTTTCTACTTTTTCGGTTAATTCAATAACGCTGTAGAAAAAACGTTGTGTGCAGTTCGTGCTTGAAATGACTTTGGTGGTCTCGAATAAGATGAGATTTTGACTTTATCTGACAAATAACTATTTTTTGCAATTGTCAATTATCTATTGTTAATTAAAATGACAACGTGTTGTCGAAACGACGCGACGTTCCATTTTCGCTTTTCGAATAATCGAAAACTGCATTTCCTCACACCGTTTGGAAAATCGTAAATAGTGCACCTATTGCAAAAGTCGTCGTAATTGTCCAACTCGACAAGCCTCGTTGTGCAACGTTTACGAATGGTGAAAAAAGCACTACCATTTTGCAACTTGTATAATTTACTATTCTGTAACTATTTTAACTAGAGAAAGGTACTAATAATGAATTGTAAGGACTGTGGTTTATCACAACACTATATTTAACGGTGTCTCCTAACCACACATTGTATTTGACTAATTGCCAATACGTATTTCGGTAACGATATTACCTTTTTCTCGACATAAAATTAACCGTCTTTTTATGCCGAGAAAAAGGTAACATCGCTACCGAAATACGTATTGGCAATTAGTCAAATACAATGTGTGGTTAGGAGAAACTGTTAAATATAGTGTAGAGAAAGGTAATTTATCTTGAGCCAATTTGATACAACTGGTACAAGTTAAAACTTTCAACTCAAATATATGGAAATGAGTATTTTTCAATGACTAACTATAAAATCGTTTTAAATAAAAGAGATATCTGTTGAATGTATTGTTTTTTGTCTTTTATTTTGTTCTTGTACTCTGGACATCATAGATTTGTACAGCACAGCTGGTTGTTTTTCATATAGAATAACGCATATGTACATATTTAAGTTCACAGATTTTGTTTCACCAAATTGTGGTGGCGTGTGTTCCTAATTGTAAAGAATAAGAAAGTTCGCGTGCAAAAGTAACTAACCTGGTTGTGATGCTTTGCTCGCCTGTTACTAAAACATTTCCCTAACACATCATCGCCACCCCCAAGTTCACACGTTTTTTCTCGTATTGCCATCTAGAATCTGTAAATGTAGACATAATACAATCGTTTAGGTTTGAATTATAGTCGTACTGTATGCAAAATGGTGATCAATATTTCTTTGTGAACTAGGAAGCTTCTTTCTTATGTTTTGCAGGTTATTTCTTACTATCACGGAATTAAACAACTATGTAACACGAAAATGTAGCCTTGAGAATTCTTGTTTAATTTTGTGTCGTCCTATTTTGTGAATGTTGCATCTAACAGATCATCAAGGACGTTACTTATAAGAAATTGTGCTCCTTTGTCTTACAATGACTAACAAATAAGTTCTATATGGTCTAAATAAATAGGTCTATAAGAATAAAATATCTTTGTAAATATATTATACACAGTGGTCCACCGAAAACGAAACGAACTCGTTTTAAGGCACTGAACCGCATTTTTTTCTAAAAACGGCTGGACAATGCAAATTTGTTAGGAAGGGGGACGTCATGTAGCTATTTCGGTTCAGCCATTTTTAACCCTAAAATACGGTTGAGGTTCACCATAAAAATTTTGAATGGTATGGAGTAGCAAAAGACCTACCATTCGAAAGCTCAATGAATTTGCTTTACGATATAAAGTTATTCACATTTTGTAATGAGCCCTACAGTTAAGAGATCGCTGTCTTAATTTTAAGCTTTTGCAACTATCTCGTTCAATTCATACCCACCTTATTCTCATTAGCTCAATTCTATAGGTTAAGTTCTTATATTGTAACGAATATTAACATAAAGACCCCAGTCCTAGTTTTAATTACCAATATTTTCTACAACATTAGTTGTAGTTTTGTACTGTACATTTTGGACTAGATCTTCCAGGCGACCCGGACCCAAAGTATAAGAACGTCTAAGTGTATTTGAATCGCAATTTATGGTAGATTATGTAGATAGCTTATGGTGGCAAGCATTCTGAATCCATAAAAAATTCTTAAAACCATCAGGAGGTTCCATTTTTAGTAGTTTTTTTGGCATAACTTGGCGCACAATAGGAATTTTTGGATCTACTAACCGACAAAGCTGTTCTACTCACCGAGCTCGTCAAAATGAGCTACAGTATGTAATTCGATGATTCTACGCAAAGTTAGCATTTTGAACTTTACTACTCCGCTGCGCCTAGTTTATTAATGTAAGTGATGCTTTCTTCGGTCAGTAAGGCCTTTATAGGCTAAAGAATCATCCCTGAAAGCTTGAAGCAAATTGAAGAACATATTTTTTTTCTGTATTCAAATTTGTGCAGTTTCTTGGAGACAGCCTTTTAAAATATTTAAATCTTTGGCGCTACCAGCTTGCCAACTGTATTGTGATACATTTCCCAGTATCTGCTCTCTGCTTTCATATATTCGAAAAATGAGATAAAGACTGTCTCATTGACCCTCTTTAAATATTAACATAAAAATGGCTTTAATAAGTAGAATTTTAAATCCAATTTTGTCTAATCGTGGTAAGTCAATTAATTTTATAATTAGAGTCTACATCCATTTATCAAATCCAGTCATAAAGAAAATTTGATAATTATATTTTTATTATCAAGTAAAAAATAATTCCGTAGTAAAATAAATTGTCACTCGAATAAATTAAAGTACTTTTTATTGTTAAAAGCATTTGTTAGCGTTTCGTGCGGAACTGTAAAATCTTCTCGTTTCGTGCGTCAACCAGATGGACAATCAAATTCGGTACTAATGACTTCTGGTTTCGTGCGCTCACCCAGAATTTACCTGCTGATTTTGGATACTTTTTAAAATAAGATTTCTACATACAAATTGTTGATTTTCTTTTCAGTATTTTATTCATGTATGTTTTCACACCAAATACAAAAATCTAAAGTATTATAAAAATTATTAGTTTAGACCATATACGAGTAAATAATTGTTCTTATAAATAATCATGTGATTTATTAAACCAGTTTGATTACTTCATCAATTCTATGGATTTTCTAAATTAAAGCTATTTATTTTAGCTACTTTTAGATCCTAATTAATATTAGAATCATAATTAATAAAGGGAAATAATAACGGATAAGTACATATAAATAAGAAATTTATTAGATATTAAAAATAAAAATGTATCAGCTTTCATAGATGGCAATTTACAAAGCACCCACATTGACACTTAAGGAAAGGTTTTCCCATATTAGTGTTTTTTTAAATCCTGTATATTATGAATTGCTGTTTCACATTGCAAAAGGGTGGTATTAGATTTGGGGAAATTTTGGGTGCTATTATAACAGGCGAAATAGTCAATAAATATGTCACCGCTTTCACATCTTCTATATTATTTTCTTCATACAGCATATTTAAACTATTAACTGGTATAATCTTCTACTCTTATCGCTAAGGTCATCAACATAACACTGTCTACATTCTTAGTGTATCGCATATTTCGTATTGAAACGAGAACATTTTGGCGTAAAAATAAATGCATCAAGACATCAGTTTTGATGGCGTATGTCATATATTAAGTAGCAGGTTTTTCTCTTACCATTTGCCAAAGATAAACGATGAGCACGTGCTGAATCTATATCCTACAAGTAACACTGTCTGGTATGGTTTCCGGATTTACGTTATTTAAATAAAACAGCAGGCTTAACCTAAAGGTAAATGAAGATGCCAGTAGTATTTATTATGAATGACAGCATGTCTTTGTCCAATCATCTGAAACATTGAACGATGTGCTTGCCGTGGATCCATTTTATCGAACTAAAAAGTACCGTATTGTTACCAATTTTAGATTATTTATATAAAATGGCAAGTTTGGTCAAACATGAATACATGAAGATGACGGCAGTTTTTAATGGGAATGTCATATGTTGTGCAGCATGTCTTTGTATAATCAGCTGCCAAAGATGAATGATGAACAAGACCTGGAACCTTTTTCTAGAATTAAATATGTGCGGTGTTGTTTCCAATTTTACATTATTCATATGTAATGGCAAGTTTGGTCAAATATGAGTACATGAAGATGATGGCAGTTTTTAATGGGAATGTCATACGTTGTGTAGCATGTCTTTGTCTAACCATCTGTCAAATATGAATGATGAGCAAGACCTGGAACCTTATTCTAAAATTAATAATGTCCGGTGTTGTTTCCAATTTTACATTACTTATATAAAATGGCAAGTTTGGTCAAATATGAATACATGAAGATGACGACAGTTTTTAATGGGAATGTCATTTGTTGTGTAGCATGTCTTTGTCTAACCATCTGTCAAATATGAATGATGAGCAAGACCTGGAATCTTATTCTAGAATTAATAATGTCCGGTGTTGTTTCCAATTTTACATTATTTCTATAAAATTGCAAGTTTGGTCAAATATGAATACATGAAGCTGACGACAGTTTTTAATGGGAATGTCATATGTTTTGTAGCATGTCTTTGTCTAATCAGTTGCCAAAGATGAATGATGAGCAAAACCTCGAACTTTTTTCTAGAATTAATAATGTCCGGTGTTGTTTCCAATTTTACATTATTAATATAAAATGGCAAGTTTGGTCAAATATGAATACATGAAGATGACGACAGGTTATAATGGGAATGTCATACGTTGTGTAGCATGTTTTTGTCTAACCATCTGTCAAATATGAAAGATGAGCAAGACCTCGAACCTTATTCTAGAATTAATAATGTCCGGTGTTGTTTCCAATTTTACATTATATTTATAAAATGGCAAGTTTGGTCAAATATGAATACATGAAGTTGACGAGTTTTTAATGTGAATGTCATATGTTGTGTTGCATGTCTTTGTCTAATCAGATGCCAAAGATGATTGATGAGCAAGACGTGGAATCTTATACTAGAATTAATAATGTCCGGCGATGTTTCCAATTTTACATTATTTATATAAAATGGCAAGTTTGGTCAAATATGACTACATGAAGATGAAGACAGTTTTTAATGGGAATGTCATATGTTGTGTAGCATGTCTTTGTCTAATCAGATGCCAAAGATGAATGATGAGTAAGACCTGGAACCTTATTCTAGAATTAATAATTTCCTGTGTTGTTTCCAATTTTACATTACTTATATAAAATGGCAAGTTTGGTCAAATATGAATACATGAAGATGACGACAGTTTTTAATGGGAATGTCATATGTTGTGTAGGATGTCTTTGTCTAACCATCTGTCAAATATGAATGATAAGCAAGACCTGGAATCTTATTCTAGAATGTCCGTTGTTGTTTCCAATTTTACATTATTTCTATAAAATGGCAAGTTTGGTCAAATATGAATACATGAAGATGATGACAGTTTTTAATGGGAATGTCATATGTTGTGTAGCATGTCTTTGTCTAATAAGTTGCCAAAGATGAATTATGAGCAAAACCTGGAACTTTATTCTAGAATTAATAATTTCCGGTGTTGTTTCCAATTTTACATTATTTATATAAAATGGCAAGTTTGGTCAAATATGAATACATGAAGATGAGGACAGTTTTTAATGGGAATGTCCTATGTTGTGTAGCATGTCTCTGTCTAAGCATCTGTTAAATATGAATGATGAGCAACACCTGAAATCTTATACTAAAATTAATAATGTCCGGTGTTGTTTCCAATTTTACATTACTTATATAAAATGGCAAGTTTGGTCAAATATGAATACATGAAGATGACGACAGTTTTTAATGGGAATGTCATATGTTGTGTAGCATGTCTTTGTCTAACCATCTGTCAAATATGAATGATGAGCAAGACCTGGAACCTTATTCTAGAATTAATAATGTCCGGTGTTGTTTCCAATTTTACATTACTTATATAAAATGGCAAGTTTGGTCAAATATGAATACATGAAGATGACGACAGTTTTTAATGGGAATGTCATTTGTTGTGTAGCATGTCTTTGTCTAACCATCTGTCAAATATGAATGATGAGCAAGACCTGGAATCTTATTCTAGAATTAATAATGTCCGGTGTTGTTTCCAATTTTACGTTATTTCTATAAAATGGCAAGTTTGGTCAAATATGAATACATGAAGCTGACGACAGTTTTTAATGGGAATGTCATATGTTTTGTAGCATGTCTTTGTCTAATCAGTTGCCAAAGATGAATGATGAGCAAAACCTGGAACTTTTTTCTAGAATTAATAATGTCCGGTGTTGTTTCCAATTTTACATTATTAATATAAAATGGCAAGTTTGGTCAAATATGAATACATGAAGATGACTACAGGTTATAATGGGAATGTCATACGTTGTGTAGCATGTTTTTGTCTAACCACCTGTCAAATATGAAAGATGAGCAACACCTCGAACCTTATTCTAGAATTAATAATGTCCGGTGTTGTTTCCAATTTTACATTATTTTTATAAAATGGCAAGTTTGGTCAAATATGAATACATGAAGTTGACGAGTTTTTAATGTGAATGTCATATGTTGTGTTGCATGTCTTTGTCTAATCAGATGCCAAAGATGATTGATGAGCAAGACGTGGAATCTTATACTAGAATTAATAATGTCCGGCGATGTTTCCAATTTTACATTATTTATATAAAATGGCAAGTTTGGTCAAATATGACTACATGAAGATGAAGACAGTTTTTAATGGGAATGTCATATGTTGTGTAGCAAGTTTTTGTCTAACCATCTGTCAAATATGAATGATGAGTAAGACCTGGAACCTTATTCTAGAATTAATAATGTCCGGTGTTGTTTCCAATTTTACATTACTTATATAAAATGGCAAGTTTGGTCAAATATGAATACATGAAGATGACGACAGTTTTTAATGGGAATGTCATTTGTTGTGTAGCATGTCTTTGTCTAACCATCTGTCAAATATGAATGATGAGCAAGACCTGGAATCTTATTCTAGAATTAATAATGTCCGGTGTTGTTTCCAATTTTACATTATTTCTATAAAATGGCAAGTTTGGTCAAATATTACTACATGAAGATGACTACAGTCTTTAATGGGAATGTCATATGTTGTGTAGCATGTCTTTGTCTAAGCATCTGTTGAATTTGAATGATGAGCAAGACCTGAAATATTATACTAGAATTAATAATATCCGGTGTTGTTTCCAATTTTACATTATTTATATAAAATGGCAAGTTTGGTCAAATATGACTACATGAAGATGAAGACAGTTTTTAATGGGAATGTCATATGTTGTGTAGCATGTCTTTGTCTAATCAGCTGCCAAAGATGAAAGATGAGCAACACCTGGTACCTTTTTCTAGAATTAATAATGTCCGATGTTGTTTCCATTTTTACATTATTTATATAAAATGACAAGTTTGGTCAAATATGACTACATGAAGATGACGACCGTTTTTAATGGGAATGTCATACTTTGTGTAGCATGTCTTTGTCTAACCATCTGGCAAATATGAATGAAGAGCAAGACCTGGAACCTTATTCTAGAATTAATAATGTCCGGTGTTGTTTCCAATTTTACATTATTTATATAAAATGGCATGTTTGGTCAAATATGAATACATGAAGATGACGAGTTTTTAATGGAAATGTCATATGTTGTGTAGCATGTCTTTGTCTAATCATCTGCCAAAGATCAATGATGAGCAAGACCTGGAACCTTATTTTAGAATTAATAATGTCCGGTGTTGTTTCCAATTTTACATTATTTATATAAAATGGCAAGTTTGGTCAAATATGACTACATGAAGATGAAGACAGTTTTTAATGGGAATGTCATATGTTGTGTAGCATGTCTTTGTCTAATCAGCTGCCAAAGATGAAAGATGAGCAAGACCTGGAACCTTTTTCTAGAATTAATAATGTCCGATGTTGTTTCCAATTTTACATTATTTATATAAAATGACAAGTTTGGTCAAATATGACTACATGAAGATGACGACAGTTTTTAATGGGAATGTCATACGTTGTGTAGCATGTCTTTGTCTAACCATCTGTCAAATATGAATGAAGAGCAAGACCTGGAACCTTATTCTAGAATTATTAATGTCCGGTGTTGTTTCCAATTTTACATTATTTATATAAAATGGCAAGTTTGGTCAAATATGAATACATGAAGATGACGAGTTTTTAATGGGAATGTCATATTTTGTGTAGCATGTCTTTGTCTAATCAGATGCCAAAGATGAATGATGAGCAAGACCTATAATAAAGGTCTAGTTTCACACGGTGCCAAGGATCGGGTTTTATTCAGTAGTGCATGGGGAATCGAACTCGCTAACGGAAATGGCCTGTTACATAATGCGAGGAATAACGTGTTCAATTTCACGTGTAGAATTCCTTTAAAGGATATCTTCGGGTTTGCAGATGATTACAAGAAAGTTATTCCTCATATGAGTTGTCAGCAAGTTTTGATACGTTCTAAGAATGATTTTAATTGCTATAAAAGTGGCGCCAGAGATGCAGGCACTGATGCAGAAATCAAGATTGATAGACTGTCTTGGGAGGTTCCTCATATACTATTATCGGACGAAAGCAAGTTGAACTTAGTTGAAAGTTTGAGAGATAATTCTTCTATTATCATTCCATTTAGGCGTTGGGAATTACACGAACTACCATCGCTTGGAACTACTAAAAATCAGGTTTGGCGTATAAAGAATTCAAATGAATTGGAAAAACCGCGTTGGGCCCTTGTAGTTTTACAAGACGAGCTTCATTTGGGTATAAGAACCCGTAACCCTACTACATTTACTCATTCGAACCTAGTCGATATTAAGTTGTATTTAAATTCGCAAGTGTTTCCGCAGCAACGGTTACATCTCGATTTAAGTAGTAAGGATTACATTCCTGCCTATTTAAATTATACACGTTTTCGCGAGAGTTACTATTATATAGGTAGAGCATCGACTGCTAGCTGTTTAATCGATTATTCCAAATTTGAAACATACCCTGTTTTTGTAATTGATTGTTCAAGACAGGTAGAGAGTTTTAAGGATTCCACTGTCGATATTAGATTAGAACTTAAATCTTCCGCTGCATTTACTAATACAACTAAGGCATACTGTTTGATCCTACACGACTCCTTGATAGAATATAACCCGTTCACTGAAACCGTGACTAAACACGTACGCATACCATAATGAAAACTGTTAAACAAAAGAAAACGCTAAACATATTTAATTTAGACAATGATGTATCTCTACAATCTGACAATGATAGAAAACACGGTGACTTATTACCTACGTCTTGTCGAACAATTCTGAGCGGTCCTTCTTCCTGCGGTAAAACTAATGTTATGTTAGGTCTACTGATTAGTGAAAACGGATTAAAATTTGAAAACATCTACCTGTATGCCAAATCCTTATTTCAACCGAAATACGAATTCTTAAGGGAAGTTATGAAACCTATTTAAAACATTGGTTATGAAGAGTTTAGTGAAAACGATGACGTAATCAGTCCTAGCAGCATCAAACCTAATTCAGTATTCATTTTCGACGATATTATTTGTGACAAACAGGAAAAAATTAGAGAATATTTTAGTATGGGTAGGCATAAGGGTGTTGACTAGTTTTATTTAGGTCAGACATATGCAAAGATACCGAAACATTTGAAAAGGGATAACGCAAACTTGATTATTCTTTTCAAACAGGACGAATTAAATTTAAAGCATGTGTATAGGGGTCATGTTGTAGGAGATGTTAGCTATGAGGACTTCAAAAACATTTGTCGCATGTGTTGGAAGGATCCGTATGATTTCCTAGTTATTAATAAAGATTGTTCCCTAAACAACGGTAGATATAGGAAAGGTTTTGATAAATATATAAGTTTATAATTAGACTCGAATCGT
This sequence comes from Agrypnus murinus, assembly GCA_929113105.1. Lineage (NCBI taxonomy): Eukaryota > Metazoa > Arthropoda > Insecta > Coleoptera > Elateridae > Agrypnus > Agrypnus murinus. Next base: position 113,383,522 of record OV816024.1, read on the forward strand.
TTAGTCCTCTCTTAGAGTTATCAGCATGTCGAGCTCATATGATTTAAGTTTAAAACGTAAAATAATAAACGCACGCAAGGCTATACGTAGAAAATTTGCTTACTTTCGTCGTGATAAATCTGAAGCAGAACGTATTTATCGTGATACTCATAAACAGGTTATATCTCCTTTGGAAACTATTACCGAATCAGTTAACGTTCCCCTATTGAAAATTAAAACACAACCATCTGCTGCTACTACTACTACTACTGCTAGTTACATTCCCCTATTGAAAGTTAAAAAACAGCCTGTTGCATCAGCATCATCATCATCGGAAGCAGATGAAGAAGAAGAATCTAATAAAACTCAGAATCTCCCTACTCATTACGGTATGTTAATAGCTAACGCTTTCGGAAACAAAAATATAGATAGAACTAGATTCGGTATTAGATATAAAATTGATCGAGACGCGTGGACATTTGCATCTTCCCCTGTGACTATGCGTGATACAAACATCATAATTAAAAACAACGTTTTCGAAGCAACACCCAGTCTGTTTGACTTACTCACATTTAGAGAATTAGAGTCTACACAGTAGATAACAAATGGGCTTAGTGGAGCCACACAACCTTGAACTCTCATTTGACCTCCTTTCACTTTTTAAGCCCCTCCCATTTAGAAGCCACTTCCCCCTCTCCAGACCCCTCCCTTTATAAGCCACGCCTTCCTCTGCTTTCCCTCTCTTTACTTGCCTCACTTGTTTTCAAGACCCCCCCCCGCTTGGTAAGCTACCTCTAGACAGTTACAACCACGCCCCTCTCTACTTGCCATTCTTGTCCCCAAACCGCACCTCAATCTCTACATAAGTTCAATAACTGTGTCCACTAGTTATTTATCTAGTATAAAATGTGTTGGGAACATCAATGGTCGATTGAACGAAAGACTGGCGCAATTAAGTTTTCTCGTTTTAAAACTCACAATACCGGGTTGTTAATTGAATCATATAAACTGCCCAATATTGTAGAATTAAGAAGCATTGAAGATATAGGTCACACTGTATGTTCATATATAGAAATTTTATACTTAAATGAAGATGGTAATCCAATAAATTCACAAAGAATAGAATGCACGAAATCGGGCAGAGAACATATTCACGAAATATATCTTTTGGGGGACACTTGTCCGTTCGTACTTTTCAAATGTGTATGCCGCACGTGGGATAGCGTAATTTCTGATGTGTGGATGGATAATATAGAACGCAACATTTGGTTTAATAGATCATGGTTGCATAATAGTGAAAGACCGTTTAAGTGGATGACTGAAGAAGAATTTCACAAGGAAAGGACTCTCAACTTCACTCGATATTCAAAAGAACGTAACCCCCATATACCTGAGGTGCATAATAGTGATTTTAAAGTTCCGGAGACGTATATTCCTGCGGACTGTAATCCGAATAACTGTTATGTACTTAACTATATTAAACGTGAGCCTGTAAAAAAATCTGATAAATTACTGACAAATTACAAAAAGGTTTATTATAATTGTTTAGATTGTATACAATGTTACAACAAAAAATAAAAGACTCTTATTAACAATTGGTTTTATTAAAAAACGGTTGCAGTACAAATACAAAGTTTAATACAACATGTTGTATTATGCACATTATTAAACTTTAAGGTTAAGCAAATAAATAACCACGTAAACAATCAAAAATATGGCAAATATAACCAATCCAAAGATCGCCACTGAGACGACAACTATACAGCTAACAGGCGTTGGTGAATCAGGCAGTTTGCAAATGTGCGGATCATGACCAATTGTTTGCCAGCTGGTCTCGATGTCATGTGACGGATAATGAAATTTCACTTTGAATGATGAAGGTACACGTGTAACATTACTCAATGAAACACTGTAAACGTTTAGTCCATGCAGAACATCACTTTTTAAGTTGTAACGCGTTGGATCTTGGGAGAACACTATTGACCCGGAAATGGACTCCGACGGTCGTGCGATGTACATAACACCATCATAAACGGCGGTTAGCACTATTAAGAGTTTTATAGCTAAAGCACCCATGTTCGCAGCAGGAAGTAGACTAAAAGAACTCTTGATAGACTTCCCCCACTACGTTTAAACCCCCCCCTTTAATTCTCCCCACCATGAATTGATCCATATAAAAATAGGATCTTACCAATTGCAACATTAAGTGAGCTTAATCTATCAGTAAGCATTCAAGAAGTGCGTCACTATTTACATAAGTAAGTGCATTGTAAATTATATTACTATCTCTGTAAAATGGAAAATTTGGTTAAAGCGTTTGAAGTCGTCAAGAACGTTGCGAGTGGACGAGTATCAAATGCATCTTCAAGTTCATCGTCATCACCGGACAGCAAAGCAAAATTGTCACAGATCCTACGTTTATTAGAAGGGCGATCCTACCTTTACTATTTGAATAAATCTAAATGTAAAGCGGTAACTATTGGATTGTGTCCCGTAGACCTTTTACCACGAGTGAGAATCTTCGAAATCAGGACTGGTTTAGTTACTTTTACGCTCGAGGAATGGCTTGATGTAGTTCAACAACAATCGCTTATAAAAAGTTTGTTGTACAGCAGTGAAATACCGACCAATCCAGTAACTGTATCAACGTGTAAGACTATTATCGTACAAAATATCGAAGGAAAGAATGTGTTGAGATTTCGCGAACGTATTGATGGGTCGGAAGTGTGGTTGGGATTTGAAAGCGTCATTCAGCTTCTAGAACTACTTCCTCTGCTAGAAATCCGTTTGAAAATCCTTGTAGAGCAAGATTTTGTTCAATTTTATCAAGCTTTATTAAAAGGATTGAGTGTATTAAGCGGGGATTCCACCGAAAACGTTAAACAAGTGTTATCTGATTTACCACCGTCCGAGAACGTTGTGTGTGCTTTGGAAGTGGTGGCATTGTACCCGGAAAGAATTCAGTGTGACATCGACTTTCAAAACGTTCTTGTATAAAGATGTGGATGTGTTATAGTTCACAATCGTGGCCTAAGGCTATTGATCTTAAAAGTGCAGTACAGAGAGTGCAGGAAGAGTTACGCGATCTACGCTTTGATGCCGATCACGAAGCAGTCTACGGATTGGGCAAATATTACACCGACGAAGAGTGTAAAGAACGAGTTCTACAGTTTCAGAAAGGGGTAGACTTGTGTGAATCGTATTTAGAAGGAAATATCTGTATAGATTGCTTGTTGGATAAATTAAACAAGACAGGTTTGGAATCATTTACGTCTACAATAGAAGAGTTTGTAGACAACAAAAATGAACAACCAAAAGAAACGCGTTACGATCAAGGAGGGGAATAATAAAATACATTATTTATTTACGTGGAATTACGCCTACAGACAAGCACGAATATCATTGTGGATGCAAAGTGTTGTAGATCGGTATCGGTTTCAAAGACGTATCGAGAAATGTGGTGTAGTGTTAAATAGAATTTTAGATATAGAACATAGAAATAGAATTTATATTGATCGCTTTAGTAAGGTTTGATTGTAATGCATATTATAAGCTGGTTTTTTGTATCTTATATACTATAAATAAAATAACATATTGAGAAAAAAACGTATATTATATAACTTATTATAAAAATAAACATAAAACACACAAGGATATTTAGAATAATTGAAGCATGTTCTTGCACAGGTAAAGTAATGCATCTATACTACTTAATTTACTATATTACGTGCTGCTATATACGAGTTATGGGTGTTATCAAAGCCCAACCACTTGACCAGAACGCGATCCCGACTTTTTTTCAAGACCTGTTCCACTAAAAATATATCTGGATGTTTAGCTATCTGTAATTCCTCCGTGTAGAATCCGCCGCGAATTTCTTCACCTTTAACGTCTTCCAAAGTATACGTTGTAGGGTTTGTTAGTCGAACCTTTTTAATCTTAAAAATTTCTGTACTCCAGCTTGGAGTGTAGCCTTTTGCGAAAGCTTCCCGGTGCTTACTGATTCGCATGTGATCACCAACTTTAAATTTAGGACTTCGCGGATCTATGGTCTTTGGAAATTTAAAGACTGTCTGTAAAATTTTCTTAGCGTTTTTCCGACTAACATCAATAGGTTTAAATCCAGTGGTTCCATGTACTGTTGAGTTATACTTCGCAACTACTTGAGGTAATAACTGTAACCACTTATATGACCCTTGCATTGAAAATTCTTTCCACACCTTATTTTTGAGGGTTCGATTTACACGTTCCACGGGGCTTGCTTTCATACTAGAGAACGTGCTGTAATGATTAATGTTGAAAGTTTGCATTAGCTTACGAAAATGCTGGTTGTAAAATTCCTTTCCCATATCCGTTTGTAAATTTTCCGGGGTACCTCCTGTTGATGATAATAATTTTTTCATTGCTTTCGTGACGTCTTCACCGTTTTTTCGTTTAAGTGGATACGCCCAAACACGCTTGCTAAACATATTCAACAAAACTAAAATCTATCGAAAACCTTTATTTATTTTAGCATAGGGAATCATTTCCACAAGATCTGCCATGTACAAATCGTTCAAGCCTTTTACGATTACGCGTCTTCTTCGAAATCGTTTACGAGCAGGTTTATGCAATTCTTCAATTATTTGACGTTTGATACTCATTTAGAAAATGCCGGAACACTAATAACAGCTTCAAAAATAAATATGTCCCTAGTAGGGAAAAAATGAGAGTTCTGGACCCACCCCCCACTCCTGACCTTGACCTTGAACCTATCTCTCTCTAACACATGGTGACCTTGAATCTATCTCTGTCACCTAGACGTGGCACCACCGCATTCTCAAGGTCACCAATATGGCACCACCGCATTCTCAAGGTCACCAATATGGCACCACCGCATTCTCAAGGTCAACAATATGGCAACACCGCATTCTCAAGGCCATCAATATGGCAACACCGCATTCCCAAGGCCCTCAGTATGGCAACAATGCATTCAAGACCACTCTTCAAGGTCATCAAACACCATTCAAGGTCAAGCTTTAGATATATATAGCAGGTCGCATGTATTGAAAATGCAAAATGTGTGTAGAAGCGAGCTTGCAGAATACGTGCCTGACAGAACGAGTGTTATCATTTCGTAATTGGAAGGGTATACAAACCCCAAAATCTTTAGCTGAGGCCGGATTTGTGTATACGGGGCGTGAAGATAGAGTAGAATGTTTTTATTGCCGAGTGAACATTTTCAAATGGGAACCGTCGGATAGTCCAATCGTAGAACATCTGAAATGGTCACCACATTGCGTGTTTGCAAACGTGTTAGCACCCATAAACGTTGAAAGCGGTAGAGACGTTTGCGGTTAAAAGAAGATACAACATAGAATATAACACTAAGGAAGATGTTACCAATCAAGGCGGTAATATTATTAGCAACCTTGTACGAGGGTGTAGTGTACGTTGCAAAACTTCCAGACACAACAGCAGCTTTTATTTCATACAACTTCAATACGAGTGTGTGGTATGGAATGCAACCGGTGACGTTGCAACACATGGGAATGTTTAAACACGAGGTCGGCAATAGAACGCAAGAAGTACGATTCAGGGTCAAATTCGTGTACCCAACATATACCATGGATAGCGAGTGGCAAACCCTCGGGAATAGTCCGGTAGAACAATGTAAAGTCAGCAGCGAAACGTGTTACGCTTCAGTGGCGACCTTGGGCACCCTGTTAATCGCAGTAGTTGGTGTAAGCATGGGAACATATTGTATCGCTCGTTATCGTTACCACTAAAGACTATGACCTTGGCTCCCACCCGCCAACTGAAACCATGACCTTGGATCCCACCCCTCGACTCAGACCATGACCTTGAATCCCACCCGTCAACTCAGTGTATATAAACGCATACGCAAGAACACTTCAGTAGTACAGCATCTACACAAGAACAATTCAGCAGTACAGCATCATGAACGTGGTAGAGGCAACCGTTTTAGTAACATTCGATTTCGAGGACGACGAGGATGAAATGCGAGACGAAGAATTATATGGTGGGAACGTCGAGAAAACTTTAGACCACCACAAAGAGGCATTCATTAAACGCGTCAAAGAGAAGAGTGTTCTTGAAGCTGGTTATCTGGTGTTTGCGCTAGTGACGTTTGCATATTCCATGGACTTAAATGGGGAAAGGATATGGTTTGACGGAAAAAGTGGGACAGCGCCGAAACAATTGGAAGAACCGTTAGACGAATGGTACGATACAAATATAAAAATTCCCATCATGAGACGTATAGAGGAGTATAATACCGATAAGTTGCGAACGGAACATTTGTGTCGTTTCACCATACTAATAGCGGAGAGTTAAAGTGCTGTTTATAGACTAGTATAAGCCGGATAAGTTTCGAACAGAACATTGGCGTCGTTTCACCATCTTAATAGCGGAGAGTTAAAGTGTTGTGTTGTTTTTGTAAAGTCACAGAAACAGCCAGCGCATTATTTAGTGAAAAGTACGCCGAGGCTTAACTAATGTATTATTGAAATAATTGTACTCTGTAAACAAATACAAGATTGTAAATTGTAAAAGATAAATGTACTCTGTAAACAAATACAAGCGGGTAAATTGCATATGTATTTAGTTAAATAAACCACGTATTTATCTCATTATATCGTTTCATTTAAGACCGATCTCCGTCTCTTCTAGAGATTAGTTTAACGATTAAATCAAAAGTGAAACTAAGATTTAAAAATGTCATACCATTTTAATTTCAATTAGATTCTTACTTAACTATGAAAATATCCAGAGGAAAGATCAACACAACCTCAAGGTAAGAACGACACCAGACAGTCAGGAATGTGCAAACAAAGAAATTCCACAGACATCGTTGAGAACAGGTGAAACAAGGTTAAGGAGATTGTATTTACACAGAAAGGAGTGACCAGACAGGCACGAATGTGCAGGCAGAACAAAAGAAATTCCGCAGACGTTGTTATGTTTACAAAAAAATGTACACGAAAGGTCAACACTACCTCAAGGGTAAGAACTACACAGACAGTCAGAAATGTGCAAACAAAGAAATTCCGCAGTCTTTGTTGAGAACAGATGAAACAAGGTCAACGAGATTGTATTTACACAGAAAGAAGTGGGGGCACAGATATATCTATAACTTCCAAGCTTCACCACTCAGTTACATTTACAACAGTGAAGATGAACAACGAAATGAACAATGAAAGTGGAGTAGAAAGTGGAGTAGAGAGTTCGTCGCCGGAGGTCGACCGACCAGCGTCTCGGGGATCAAGTCTGTGGAGCGAGGATACGGAGATCCTCGTTGTGAACGACGTTGCGCAGGTAGAGGACCTGGAGGAGACTGAGGAGATGGAGGACGAGGTGGAAGACCTGGACGAGGTGGAAGACCAGGAGGAAACCATGGAAGTGCTGGTAAGTAACTAAATAATTTAACAAAATTACTTTTAACAAAAATACTTTTAACAAAATTACTTTTAAATAAAAGGAGGAAACGATGCAAGTGCTGGTAACTAACTAAACAATTTAACAAAATTACTTTTGAATAAAACACATAGATATGAGACATATATTTTTATTTTAATGTTTATAGCCGGAGAACGTTTTAGTGGCGATGTCGCGACCCGTACTAGTACGGGGGCGGTTTAGCACGCTGGTGCTGTGTTGCGTATGTAGGGAGACCTACATAACCGTCCCTCGGGACTATGACGCGGTGAGGTACGCCGCCACTCACCAGAAGTGTGAGGCATGCACATAAGTGAGTTAGAATTAGTATATTGTAATAAAATTACGTTTTAATTTACCCCGTGTTTTGCAGGTGCAGCGCGAGTGTAAACAATCCCCAAAAAATCCCCCAAAAAAATCCCCAAAAAAAATCAAAAAAAAAATCAAAAAAAAAAATCAAAAAAAAAAAAAAAAAAAAAAAAAAAAAAAAAAAAAAAAAAAAAAATCAAAAAAAAAACTAAAAAAAGTTAAGGTAGGTTAGGTTAGGTTAGTTGAAAACTAGATGATACTACAAAGAAAACAAAGCTGATACTATAGTAACCCCCTTAAATGAATTTTAAGGGGTGTCAAGGTAAAGGTGAGGTAAACAACTGGGGGGGGAGGAGGCATGGGGAGGGATGGGTGGTGGGTTGAGGGGGGGGGGGGTTTGGGGCCGGGGGGGGGAACGAAAATTGAAAAATCAGCGCTCTAGCTCTCAAGGTTAACGAAGGGCAAGAATTCGATTGCTCGATTTGCTAAGTAGAGATAAATGAAGGTCGTCACGGGTATGCTGTTGACCACAATTGAATGGTCATAGAGTATTTCCGGGTTACAACAAACTTTTGGATTTTGGTTTTTTTGGAATTTTTTTTTTTTTTTTTTTTTTTTTTTTTTTTTTTTTTTTTTTTTTTTTTTTTTTTTTTTTTTTTGGATATTTTTCAGAGAGTATTGTCTGGTTGCTACAAACTGTTGAATTAAAACAACATAGTGAGTAATGGGTCAGACGGTTTTAGTGACTTTTTGTTTACGGTTATAATATCTACAATTTCTTTTATTGTATACAATCAAATCATCAATTGTAAAGGAAAAAGAATTATTTCATGCTATTTTTTATTTAAAATGTGTTGGTCCTAACTAAATAATATTAACAAAAGTACTAAATAATATTAACAAAATTACTAACTATAATGTCTACAATTACACATCACTGCTGATCCATCTCCATCGCCAACCGTGCATTCAATATTTGAAAGTAAAGGCTGCCGTGACAATTATCATCGCAGGTACACTCATCCGCATCGTTGCCTCCAAACTGGGATACCGGACCGAGGATATGCAACCGTTCGCAATACGCAATTGGGTCGAAGGTGTTGTACAGCATCCGTTTCATGCAGCCATCACACCAATGGGATGGTACGTGGGAAATCGATCTCGACACCGTTGTGTGGTATTGCTGTGGTAGGGTGGCCTTACTACACACACTGCGTATGCAGCCCTTGCATAGACGCTTCTCTTTCCACGTGTAGTATGACCACCACAGACAGTACGGGACATCTGCCACTGTAAAGCACCCCTGCAATACCGTAGCCACCTGTTGAAACCGTAGGGTTCGGTTTGCACAATCAAGGTCCTCCAGGTCACCGAAACGGTCTTCATCATAATGTCTTTCGGAGTTAGCGGTTGTATACCAATACCATTTCCACATCACCCATAGTTCGAACACTAGGCGTTCAATTCCTATACCTATGGATGATTGTGGATTCATCAGCTCTCGATGGTGGCGGGCGATGGATACATGTGGACCCAAGGAGGCAGCGATGCAGCGTAACGATTGAGCCCGTAGGCTGAGCCAGCGATCCCATTTCTGCGCATCTGGCGCGGTATCTCCTTCAACGGAATGTGGTATGCGAGGTGCGATGACGGACATTGTGATGTGTTACCTGGTGTGGAAAACACTCCCTATTATATCGAAGTTACAACACCCACGGAGGGAGTGGGAAGTGGAACACCTTGAGGTACCTATACACCAATGCCCTTGAGAAAATGTAAGGTTTCTGTCTAGACACCGACCTATACACCAATGACCGTGAGGAAATGCAAGGTTTCTGTCTATACACCACTGACCGTGAGGAAATGTAAGTATTTGCGCGAATGCACGGTAAAGTGGTGGGGGTGATGGAGGGGTTCAAGGTGAAGGAGTGGGGGTGAAAGTGGGGTTCAAGGTTAGGGAGTGGGGGTGGTTCGACAAAACCGGAGGGCGACGAAGCGGAGCGTCAGTCTGTCTTCGTTCATCATGGATACATCATCTAGTAGTGTTACCAGTGTTGGTGAAGTGAATAAGTGTCGTTGTGTGACATTGTCCTTCTGGTCAAAATTATCGATGAAGAAAGCGTGCCCGGTACATGTGCCGCGTACACCATCTCCAGTTGCTGCGTGCCCGGTACTTGTACCAACTATCGAGCGTGCACCATCTCCAGTTGCAGCGTGCTCGGTACATGTTCCGCGTACACCTTCTCCAGTTGCTGCGTGCCCGGTACTTGTGCCAACTATCGAGCGTACACCATCTCCAGTTGCTGCCGCAAAGAAGATCATAGTACTACAAAATGTGGTAGTAAAGGCGGCAGCCGTTAATGTGGAGAAGCCGAAGTACGACATGCTTTCCGGGCGTTCACAACCTTTACTGCGAGAGCTGTTGACTTCGACAAATGTGTTTTACGCTGTTGGAAGTTTGCACATGAGAGGAATCCCCATCGTGACGGTCCAGGAAGCACCTGCGGCATCACCATGTTCGGGTGAGTGGGACTCCCAATTGTTGAATAGCCCACCGGGCAGCGAGTATGATATCTCAATTCGGGGGTCCCTTTTGGGGGATGCATCACCATCTGCAACCGATGATGAAGTGAACCTGCCCATGGAGATTGCTGCAAGTGCAAATGTAATTGTTGATGAAACGGAGTCGGACTGTTCCACATCAATTGCAAGCGATCCTGACGATGACGATGAGGAGTTAATCATTCCGGGTACCCCCTGTGATGACGGGGTGCATGACCATTTGGACATAGACACAGCGACACTTATGGAGGTTTCTGATGACACAGCGTCCATACAGTTGTCCGGCAGCATCAGAGACTTCACAACTTCGGCGATGGTCTTCATAGATGGTGTACCATGCGAGAAGCAGTCTTTACCGCTTGCTGTCGTTGATGACGCACAGCAGACAAGGATTACACGACGGTTAAGAGAAGTGGCGTCCGGTTTGCGAGGGTGTGAGAGTGAACGCATCGCTCTCCTCCAACGCAAAGCGGAGCTCTTAGCTGCTGTGGAAAGATATGAGATCAAAATCAAGAGTATCAAGACGCAGCAGCTACGACAAGTGATGGAGGAGTTGGGGTCCTGTGAGAGCGAACGCCTCGCACTTTTAACCGAAGCGGAAAACTTGTCAGCTTTGCGTCATCAACGACGTTAACGGTTGGTATAACTGTGACCTCCCACTAACAATAACCCAGTCCTCTTCCTATCCCGGTCGGGTTTGCATAACACGTCCTCGTCGTCCCGACTGGAAATCAGTATCGCGAACGTTAGTGGTAAAAGTTGATGTAAAAGCTTTATCGTTTGCCAGTGCGTTCCCGTTTACTGATTACAAAGAATATGCATGTGTGTAGCTGTGGCGCGTCCTTCACCCGACGGGATGCCTTAGCCCGTCACCGAAGAGAAAGCTGCCGTGGACCGCTGGACTACCCATCCACGAGCGGTAAGTAACCATTCCTGTGAAGTTGTATGATGTGATACGAGTATTTTGTTGATTACAGCTGGGGGAGCTTCGGATGCTGTAGGTTATACCGGTGAAGGACCTGCATCTAAGAAAGCGAAAAAAACCTCCCCGCAAGGTACGTGTACACATTGTTAACGGCTTTAGTGTTAGTGATCTGTGCAATTGTTTCAGGAAATACCTCCGCGACGGTGTATTGCGATGTGTGCGAGCTGGATGTTCCACGACGTGGCTACGCTGGACATCTACGAAGCAACCGCCACAATCGTCGTAATACCGCGTCAGTGCAGTCGGAGGAAGTGGTGGTCCTGGAGACGGCTTTCAAGTCGCGTATAGCCAGTTATCGAGTCTCGGTGAGAAATCATCACATAAATCTCAGAGAATTTACTGATGAGACCCGCGAAAATGTGTTAAGACTATTAGAAAGAAACGTTCAGCGCTTTCGTAGTGTGAAAGTCAATCTAGAAGTATTCGGAATGTACTTTTTGGAAAGTCAAAATTTGCACGAAATTAAATCGTTTAATACGCAAAATGAGATTGTGACCGGGACTTCGAATCTGACCGATTTGTATGATGATTTCGTTGAGGTGCTGGATACGAAGATGTCGGACTTTAATGATCGGAACTCAGGTAATGCATAGTTACGGGTTACGATTCGATTGCTAATTGTAGGGTCCTTGCAGGTTGGGTACTGGAGCAGCTGTTATTTATAGAAGTCAACGTCAATAAATACAACCCGCTCCGTGCTTCCTCCTATGTTCCACTTCCGCCGTCGATACAACATAAAAAGGCTGTAATCAACGTGCAAAATAACGATCAGTGCTGTTTTGGTTGGGCCTTGGCGTCCGCTTTGTATCCGCCGAGGAGACATTCCAACAGGACGACTTCGTATCCAAATTTTGCACAACTGTTTGATTTTGAAGGTATCACCTTTCCTGTCAAACTGGATGCTATTTCGAAATTTGAAGCGCGTAATCCACGCTTATCTATTAACGTGTATGGTTTGGAAGCTGCATTTAAAGACGGAGAAATGAAACAAGAAGTTGTAGGGCCTCTGCATTACTCTAAGCAAAAGAAAGAAGTACATGTAAATTTATTATTAATTTCTGATATGGAGGGTAATAGTCATTACTGTTGGATAAAAAACCTTTCGCGTTTGGTATCGTCACAGTTGTCGGCTCACAATGGAGAAAAACACTTTTGTGACGGCTGTTTGCAGTATTTTCCAAGTGAAAGTAGATTAAAACAACATACCCGTTTTGATTGCAATCATGTTTACACCAAGTTACCAACTATCGAACCCGTATGCAATAAATGGGGGCACGACCGGCCGGGTAATCTATTGAAGTTTGATAATTTTCAAAAGCAACTTACAGTACCTTTTGTCGTTTACGCGGATTTTGAAAGTGTGTTGAAACCTTTGGACACGGTTGAGCCGGATCCTGGTGGAAAATTTACCATGACATCGTACGAACACGAACCACATTCGTTTGCGTATTACATTAAGTGTTCCTACGATGACGCGTTATCTAAATTTGAATTGTACCGTGGTCCGAATGCAGCAAGTGAGTTTATGCTGCGCTTAGAAGGAGATGTTAGAAGGTTGTATAAGGATCATTTAAGACATGTTCAAGACATGCGACTTTTATCGTGCCGACAAACTTTCAACTATGATAATGCAACCGTGTGTCATATTTGTGACAAACCCTTTGGTGAAAACGACGTTAAGGTGAAAGATCACTGTCACCTCAGCGGCGAGTACCGCGGGGCGGCTCACTCCGGGTGCAATTTAATGTATCAAATTCCCGACTTCATACCGATATTTTTCCATAATTTGACGGGATATGATTCACATCTATTCATAAAGCAATTGGCATTAGAAAAAGAAGCAATCGAAGTGATTGCGCTCAATAAAGAGAAATACGTTTCGTTTTCGAAACAGCTTTTGGTAGATGAAATTAGGGACGGGTCCCAACGAATACAGGTATGTCTTAAAATGCGCTTTCTGGACAGTTTACGATTTTTAAATTCTAGTTTGGATAAGTTATCTCAAAATCTAACTTCCGACCAGTGTTTGACTATCAAAAAGTATTTTGGAGATGGGGTTAGCTTCGACTTACTGCGACAGAAAGGTGTGTTTCCCTATTCGTACGTCGACAGCTTCTCCAAACTCGCACAGGACACGTTGCCGACGTATGAGGACTTTTTCGATCGTTTGACAGGGGAACACGTCTCTCGATCGCGGTATGCTCGCGCTGTGGAGGTGTGGAATACGTTTGGTTGCACGACTTTGGGCGACTATTCGGATCTCTATTTGAAAACCGATGTCTTACTTTTGACTGATGTCTTTGAAAACTTTAGACGTGTATGTCTTGAAAATTACAAGTTAGATCCGGCGCAGTATTTTACTGCACCGGGTTTAAGTTGGGATGCTATGTTGAAACGCACGTCTGTAGAACTGGAGCTGCTCACGGATCTGGACATGCTCCATTTCTTTAAGAAAGGTATTCGGGGAGGTGTCAGTACCTGTGTTGGCAGGAAGTGTTTCGCGAATAATACGTTTCTTCCAAATTATGACGCGTCCAAGCCCCATTCTTTTATTATGTATCTCGATGCTACCAATCTCTACGGTTACAGTATGCGACAGTATCTGCCGCAGCGCGACTTTGAATGGCTTAGTCCGTACGAAATTGAACAGTTCGATCTAAATTCCGTGGCGGAAGACGCCGATATGGGTTACGTGCTGGAAGTAGATCTACACTACCCAACGCGGTTGCACGATTTACATAATGACTTTCCTTTCTGCCCCGAACCTCTGGTGCCGCCTACGGGAAACGCGCGTCACCCAAAATTAATTCCAAACTTGTTCGATAAAACGCGTTACGTTATCCACTATAGAAATTTACAACAATGTCTTAAGCATGGTTTAGAATTAACCAAAATTCATCGCGTGTTAAAATTTCATCAGGCACCCTGGTTGCGTTCCTATATTGATTTGAATACCACGTTACGTAATCAGGCAACTAACGAAGCGGACAGGGACTTCTTTAAATTAATGGTTAACAGTTTATTTGGCAAGACAATGGAAAATGTCGATAAAAGGGTGGACGTTCGTTTGGTTAGTCATTGGGAACGTCATGGTAAAAAGCATGGGGCTGAGACGTTAGTAGCAAAGCCTCAATTCAAAAGCGTTGCTGTCTTCTCGGAAAATTTGGTCGCTATAGAGTTACAAAAAGTGTCGGTTACATACAATAAACCGGTGTACGTGGGTTTTACTATTTTGGATCTTTCTAAAACGATAATGTATGAATTTTTTTATGATTTTCTCAAACCTTTATATGGTGATAACGTGCGCTTGCTGTACACAGATACTGACTCTTTCATTATAGAAATTAGTACTGAAAATTTTTATGCTGATATGAAGCAACACTTAGATAAATTTGACACCTCAAAATTCCCACCTGACAACATTCACGGTATACCGCGCACGGCCTCGGTGGTTGGTAAAATGAAAGATGAATATTGTGGAGTGCCCCTCTGCAGTTTCTACGGTGCAGGTGCTAAAACGTATTGTGTAAACGTGCTTGACCGCGACGGTGAAATGGCGATTAAAAAGGCGAAAGGGGTAAAAAGGGCGGTAATTAAGCGCGATCTCACCGTTGAGGACTACCGTCAGGTTGTGGAAGATGGTGTGGTGCTCTTCCGAAAAATGTTTATATTCAAATCACGTTTACATGCTATGTACACAGAACTTCGGAATAAAGTAGCGTTATCACCAGCCGATAACAAACGTTACATTATTCCCGGGTCGCACAACACTTTAGCATGGGGACACCGCGATATTCATCCGGGGCGTGATAGTTATCAGAATTTGGATCGTCTGTTAGAATTACTGCAAGCCGAAATGTAATTTTGGAACTCGTTTGTTGGTAGAACCGACGGTACTGATTAGTATTATCGCAGAGGCCCCCGGCTACGTTGACAACAGCCTTTTCTTTGTTATGAATTATTGTAAATAGTATTTATGCTTTGTAGTTTATAACCGTATATATTTGATGTATTTATTATGATATTGATTAATGTGAATAAATTATATACATCATACTCTGTGTTTCTGTAAAGGTAGAAGAAATAAAACACACTATTGATATCAAAAAGTGATTTATTATTGTTTACTGCTTACATAAAATGATAGTTATATATTAACATTGCAACACACTGCATGCACTATACTACTTAATGCACTATATCACGTGCTGCTATATACGAGTTGTGGGTATTATCAAAGCCCAACCACTTCACTAAAACTTGATCTCCCTTTTTTTTTAACACCTTCTCTACTAAAAATACTTCAGGATGTTTAACCATCTGTAATTCCTCCGTGTAGAAGCCTCCACGTATCTCTTCCCCGTTCATGTCTTCCAAGATATACGTTATGGGATTGGTTCGATTAACCTTTTTAATTTGAAAGATTTCGGTACTCCATGTGGGAGTATAACCTTTCGCAAACGCTTCCCGATGCTTGCTGATTCGTACGTGATCACCGACTGTGAATTTAGCACTTCGCAGGTCGATGGTTTTCTGGAAATCGTAAACTGTTTGTAAAAGAATCTTGGCGTTGCTGTGGTTCACTTCGATGGGTTTGTAGCCGGTGGTGCGGTGTACTGTATCGTTGTATTGGTTAACAACCTTTGGTAATAACTGCAACCACTTATATGACCCTTGCATGGAAAATTCCTTCCACATCTTGTTTTTAAGAGTTCGGTTTACACGTTCTACCGGACTTGCTTTCATACTAGAAAAGGTGCTGTAATGGTTGATGTTGAACGTTTGCATTAGCTTACGAAAATGCTGGTTGTAAAATTCCTTCCCCATATCCGTTTGTAAATTGTCGGGAGTACCTCCTGTTGATGTTAATAATTTTTTCATTGCTTTCGTGACGTCTTCACCGGTTTTTCGTTTAAGTGGACACGCCCAAACACGCTTGCTAAACATATTCAACAATACTAAAATATATCGAAAACCTTTATTTATTTTAGCATAAGGAATCATTTCCACAAGATCGGCCATGTACAAATCGTTCAGGTCTTTTACGATTACGCGTCTTCTTTGAAATCGTTTACGAGCAGGTTTATGCAATTCTTCAATTATTTGACGTTTTATACTCATTTAGAAAATGCTGGAACACTAATAACAGCTTCAAAAATAAATATGTCCTTTGATCCAGGCTTCTTCACTTTAAACTTATCCCCTTGCTTCAATGACACTCCGATGAGTGATTCGGCATCGTATAACGTATCGTTTAAAAAGATTTGCGCATCTGTGGGATAGTATTTGATTTGTTTAATGATACCTTTTGTTAGAGGAACGACATACTCGAAGTTGGTGGAGTTCAAAAGTGCATAACCGTTTGCATGGTTGTATATTCCCATCATATACAACATTGTCTCGTAGTGTAAATTAGACACGTCTTCTAAAAAGAATACTTTTGCACGAGCGTCGAGTTTAACTCGGACAGGAGTTTTATGAAGATGTTTACCGAACTTATCCAGAGTCATCGTCGTGAGGTACTGACGATATATGATGATATGGCTGACTAATAACAGCTTCGAAGTAAAATGGGACGGCTGTAGACGGATATAGCATCATTGTTGTGTACCTTACATTTGGTATATCGTCTAATAGGTACACTTTCGAACGAGTGTCGAGGGGTTTTGTGAAGATGTTTCCCGAATTTATTGAGCGTCATGATTGCACTAACGTTAGCAATATTATGAAACGGATCGATACGCGTGTGATGATTTATTCGATAATTTTAGCAGCTCTCAATTCATCGATAATATATATGATTTCATTAGTGTGACCGGTGTGGCCAGCCGACTTTGAACTTAAAAGGAGTCTCAATCTGTCCACTAGTTTATTAGGATCTTTCCAAGGTATAAATTCCACCTGTTTATCATTATAGTTGAGAACGCGCATATCACCACCGCCACGTTTTGGTAATGTGCGAGTTTTCGATCGCGTGACCGGTGTAGTAGGTGTAGACTCGCTTCGAAATCTTGCTCCAGGAGTAGTTAGAAGGGGTCTAATTATACTTGAATATTTCTTTCCGGTTCCGTGTAGCTGTGCACCCTCAATGTAACCTCTTCTGGTAGCATTGGTACGTGTAAGAAGGTCCTTATACTTCTGCAAGTCTGATTGGGTGTATCCAATAGGTGCTTTTTTAAATACTAATTCGTAAAAACCAGGAGTGCCTGTATATTTAAAAATTGTGCCTGAGGGTTTTTTAATAATAAAGTCGTTCTCGTCAAAAGTGAGTACGGCGTCTCCGATTAGGTACTGGTGAGATTCCGGATGGAATCGTACGCCATAATGATGATCGAACTCGTTCTTAGTATCCTTGAACATGTTTTCCATATACATTTTAGCTCTACCAGAAAAGGTCTCATCTATGTAAGTTTGGAATTCCGGACTGAATCCAACAGCAGCAAGTTGTTCTTTCAATTGATCCAATGTTGGGACCCCAGATTCTTCCAGGACTTCTGTTTCAAAAACTGAGATATCAGGTGAGGGAACGCTAGTAGTGCGCATTCTTTGGGTGATAGGTGATGGTTCGTGAGGTATTCGTCTTGCGGGTGGAAGTCGTTTATAAAATTTTTTTGGGGTCGAGGTAGGTATGGGAGAAGACACTTCCGTTTTTAAGGGTTCTTCTTTCGGAGTTAATAATTCCGTTTTAACTCCGGTTATAAACTCACGCAATGGTTGAGTGATAGGTTGATAGCGGCGTTGTAGTTCCACTTCTGACCGTGCAATTTCAGACTTGAGACTTTTGTATTTCTGTTTAACATGACGTCGTGCTTTAACCAAGTCTTCTGCTACACGCTTATCCATGTTTACTAAAACGTTTAGTTCGTGTCTTCGGTATTTATGGTGAAGTAACAGTCGAAACCTTTTCGATAACGTCCTCCATTAAGTGGATAATCTTTGTCGATTACTAAAAAGCCATATTTCTCCTTCCAACAGTGTAAACACAAGTGTTTAAACGCTTCGAGAGTCATATCCCCGCTAACATGATCGTTAAATATGTGTTTTAAGTTAGTATTATCCTGCTTAAACACGACAATGAGATTTGAATTATCTCTTACGAGTTGTTTAGGTATCGCAGAATATGTCTGACATAAATAAAAACAGTCGATGTGCTTATGTCTCCCGAAGCAGAAGTAATCACGTATGGTGCTTTGACTATCGCAAACTACATCGTCGAAGATAATAACCGAGTTTTGGTTTGCATCCTTAGGCGGTAATATAGTTTCAGAAGAATCGTATTCGAAATAACCGATGGGTAATGATCGAAACAGGTCGCGCAGATATGCGTATTTCGGTTGATAAAGAGATTTACTATAAACATATACGTTTTCGAAGCGTAAACCGTTTGGATGTTCTAGTAAACTTATCATTAGGTTGGTTTTACCACATCCGGAACTGCCTACTATTATACCGCGTTTGCATCCTGCACCCAACAATACGCTATGTTTAAACACTTGTGGCGTCGGTGAACAATTATCCCGATTTACAACCGGTAATCTGTGTCTCTGATGCACCAACTTTAGCTGCTCCATGTAGGACACGTTGTGAGGGCAGAGCACACGTGTGTGATATATATAAATATATGTAGACGGGTCACTTACAGTCACTCTTCACCTGTGATAGGAGGAGTAATGTGTTATGAAACGTACTCTGCGAAAAGCGGATAATCGTCAATCAACTCGTAAGGGGAAGGGAGTGATCAACACTCTCATTAATAAGTTACCGTTAGAATTACATTTACCAGGGTATAACTACTGCGGACCTGGCACCCGTTTACATCAAAGGCTTGCTCGTGGAGACAAAGGAATAAACCCGTTGGATGAAGCTTGTAAAGAGCACGACATAGTCTATTCAAAAACTAACGATCTTGGTGAACGTCATAAAGCCGATAGTATATTAGGACATAAGGCGTGGACTAGGTTTCGTTCTAAGGACGCTCGTTTTGGAGAGAGAGCGGCTGCACTTACTGTGGCCGGCATTATGTCTGGAAAAAGAAAATTGGGTATGGGTGTTCGACGGCGATCTAAGGTGAAAAGAAGGGGTACTTTAACGTTCAACAACGCCATCAAATTAGCTAGAAAACGTATTGGTGGTAAAGTAAAAAAGTTATCTTTAAAACGATCTGCTCGTCTTGCCCTAGCGGCCTTGAAACGTAAACGTATCATTGCTCCCAAAGGTCGGATTATACCTATTCCCAAGCAAGGTGGTTTCCTACCGCTGATTCCTTTATTTGCCGCTCTCGGAGCTATAGGCTCGTTAGGAACTGGAGCAGCTGCGGTTGCCAAAGCAGTGAATGAAGCAAAAGCAGCGAAATCAGCGCTCGAAGAAACGAAACGACACAATATAGCGATGGAGCAAGCGCCTGTAGGAAAAGGATTATATTTGAAACCGTACAAAAAAGGATTAGGATTGTATTTACGACCTCCAAAAAACTACCCTTAAAGCTACCACACCGACCACTGACCAATATCGATCTGTCAAAGTACGTAAACGAGTTAAAAATTCCATACTTCAGAGGTATTTTTATGCGAAACGGGTTACCGAAACGTATCCGTAAAAACGAATGTGGAATTGTGAATTTGGATGATACAGATGGGGAAGGTACGCATTGGACATCGTATGTTAAACGTGGTCGACATATATTATACTTTGATAGTATTGGACAGTTAAAACCCCCACTAGAACTCGTTCATTACTTTAAAAGTGATGGTAGCTTAAACGTTATTAGTTACAACTATGATGCTTTTCAGAAGCTAAATTCGTACAATTGTGGACATTTAGCGCTGAACTTTTTATATGAAAACACTCCTTAACATTTCCTCAGTCTTACTGGGAATGTTGAGATGTCTCAAACATTTATCTTCTCCGCTACAACGTCTGTTTTAACTTCTCCTTTTAACCCTCCCATATATTTGGATCCTACAAAACAATGGGTTATGCGTTTGACAAATTTCGAAACGTTCAATACTGTTCCGAACGTAACGGATAAAAACAACGTGTTTAAAATGGGAGAAAGAATAATAAAGATACCTACTGGATCATATGAGCTTGCTGATATAGCTCAATACATTAATTCTCAAGTAAACGGTGAGTCTGTTAACATCGATCCGAATCATAATACCCTAAGATCGATTATAAAAGCCGATCACGACATTGACTTTACAGTTGAACACTCTATCGGAACATTGTTAGGGTTTAAGAATAGAATCTTAAAAGCTAAGGAACGTCACATATCTGATTTTCCAGTTAAAATTATCAAGGTGAACTCGCTAATGATAGAATGTAATATAATAACAGGAAATTATATTAATGGTACACCTGCCCATGTGATACATCAGTTCTTCCCCAGTGTTCCTCCTGGATTCAAAATAATAGAAGCACCTGAGACTGCACCCTATTTACCAATTAATGTCAATACTATTTCAAACATTACCCTTAAAATATTGGATCAAGACGGGGATTTGGTTAATTTCCAAGGGGAAACCGTGACGATAGGACTTCATTTGAAGAGCGTGGATGATGGTGTTCAAATATAACACTCCTCGATGTTGCACTGATCGCTCTGGCTATAAAAGATCGTGTTGGAAGCGGAAAATGGTTAGTCAGGCATCGGTCGCTACTCAATTGACAAGGGGTAACCGCTTATTCTTGCAAACCTTAGGTTTTATTATCCCAAAATGAATGTGCTAAATGTAAACGAAAAAGTGCTCGTCGATAACTCGATTGTTGGAGCTGAATTTCACACTCACCAACCTTATACCACTCGTTTTGAGAATAATGATGAAATTCGAATACCTATTCAAGAGGATATGTCCACTTTGCCTTCGCGTAGTTATCTATATGTAGAAGGTACTGTACTGAAAGAAGATGGTAAACCATCAGCGAGTGGTAAATTTATAAACAATGGTATTGCATATCTTTTTAGTGAGATTCGGTACGAAATGAATGGAGTTGTGGTGGATTCGGTAACAAAAGTTGGTCTAACAACCACCATGAAAGCTTACCTTTCCCACAATTCGAATGAAAGCGTTAAGTTACAAAACGCTGGTTGGTTTCCGGATGGTACCAGCACCTTGCTAGATAGTAAAGGTAATTTTTGCGCCTGCATACCTTTATCAACACTGTTGGGGATTTTTGAAGACTATGGAAAGATTATTATGAATATTCGTCAAGAATTGGTATTAATTAGAAGCAATTCCGATGTCGATGCCCTAATATCCACCGATGCTAATGAAAAGCTTAAGGTTAACTTGCAAAAAATACATTGGAAAGTTCCACATATTCAACCGGGATTGGCTGAAGAATTATCATTAACGAAATATATTGGGAAAAATATTGACACTCAAGTGGCATTTAGAAGCTGGGAAACACATATTTATCCCGCTGTACCGCAAACGGATAAGCACAGTTGGTCTATTAAAACATCGACCACTCTGGAAACTCCCCGTTACGTTATCATAGGGTTTCAAACCGATCGTGATGGTCAGTTGCAGAAAGATATGAGCACATTCGACGCCTGTGATATTCAAAACGTGACGGTATTTTTAAATACGGAAAGATATCCTTACGATCAATTAAATATTAATTATGGTGAAAATCGATATGCTACTTTATACGAAATGTATGCTAACTTTCAACGATCCTACTATGATAAACCCAACGAACCTCTACTGACTCCTGATAGATTTAAGGCACTTACACCTCTAATCGTCGTCGACTGTTCGCGACAGAAAGATTCCTTGCTAGGGAAAGCTGTCGTTCTTCGAGTTACTTTCGAAACTCACAAAAGCATTCCAGCGAACACTACTGCTTACTGTCTCATTTTGCACGATCGTGTATTTACGTATAATGCATTGACAAAGCAAGTACGTCAACTGTAAAGGAAATCGTTATATACGTCCAAGGACCTGTTACCTTTATTAGTATAGTCGCACGCTTCGATCATGCTAGTTATCGATGTGCAAGGTTTCAAGACTTCAGAAAAAGACTTTGCACCCAAGGAATTAGCCGTGTTTGATGGACATCGTGTGTCTCACTACGTTTTCAAACCTCCATTCGCCTTTCGCAACTTACCACCCACGTTTCGTCAACAAGCTACTTGGTTAATGCATAATCATCATTGTCTGGATTGGAATGAAGGATTCACACCTCCCTTTATGCTCCCTGTAATTCTGCAACGCTTAACTCAGCAGGCGGATACCATTTACGTGAAGGGATCTGAAAAGAGCAACTACATTCGACGTTTCGTATCACAACCGGTGGTGGAGTTACCAGAGGAACCAGCTCTACAGGCTATGCTTCCATCATGCTTTTATCATCATCATTCACTGTGCTATTGTGCATTAAGTAATGTATACTACTTATATAAAACTCATGTAATGGATTTTTCAGAATAAAGTTTTTAAATATTCATAATGGTTTTATTAAAACAACATAATAAGATTACAGCTATTTATTCATTGTCTATTACAACTTATATAACTATTCACGATTAAATATAACAATTACTAAACTTTAATACCCAATCCAGATAACATCATATGATTACAACTATTCATTGTCTATTACAAACTTATATAACTATTCACGATTAAATATAACAATTACTAAACTTTAATACCCAATCCAGATAACATCATATGATTACAACTATTCATTGTCTATTACAAACTTATATAACTATTCACAATTGAATATATAACAATTACTACCCTTTAATTCCCAATCCAGATAACACACCAAACCCGAAGGAAAACCGACAGCAGCAAGGTTGTCACGTGCACGTTCAGTTGCAGCAATCCATTCACTATACGGTGTAACACATTTACATTTGATAAGAATGAAATCACATTTATCAGGCAACAAGTTAATAGTATGACGATGTATGAGCAACCCCTGTTCTGTACATGTGGAATTTTGTATATTTATAAGTTTACCATTTTTTAACAAATAATGGACTTCTACACCTGCACACGAAGTGTGTCGATAATCGTTTTCACTACGTACAACCACAGTGTTCGATAGTTTAGCTCTTTCGATTAACAACCCGGTATTGTGCGTTTTATAACGCGAAAATTTAATTTCACCCTTATCTGTTGTTTCAAGAACCCAGTAATGTTGCCAACCCACTTTGATTGAACCCATTTTTGTAACTGACGGTAAGCGACTAATGTGACTATTTAAACTATACCCCCACCACTTTTAAAACGTGTATTATAGATACCCTCTCTATACTCTTCTTTCAAAACTGGAGCGATTACATTTTCCACATAGCTTATTCGTCTCTGAAATCGTACCCTATCCCTTGCTATTATCTCCCATTGACTTCTGCGTGCTTGACGATGTGCATACTCCCATGTTAACATGTAATGTATTTTGTTTTTACTTTCATCAAATGTCACTAAACCACCCATTTAATCCGTCCTCTATTAAGTCATATGCAAAGTCCCTTAGATGTTGCGCAATGAGCTTTTTTACCAAACACTCATCACAAATCACACCTCTAATGAAGTCTTGACACAACTGCACGCCTTTTCTATATCGTTGTGCTAACTCTTGACAATATTCTGGACTGAATATCCCCGTACCATGAACAGCTTCGTGTACCGCATCCTCCTCTAGCGCTTCTAATTCACACCGTAGTTTCACCACAGCATTCAGTTTATCAATAGCTTTGCTTGATACGTCTTCACTGTTACGCGTCTCCATTGTATTTCACTACGTTACACCTAGACCATGTGTTCTTATATTCACCCGCCCCCACCCTTTCCGCTCTTCATTCTTCCATTACGCAATACACCTTTTGACTTCCACATCCACTATTACCTTTTCTGGTAGATAATGCACAACTTCTAGCATTCCAAACACGTTCGGGATTTGCATCTTCATTAATGGTTCCAATATGTTTGTGATGTTCACTATGCAGTCACCCGGCATGTCTACAACACCATCTATTATGCTATGGTAGAAATTGAAAAATTCCAAACCCTTCAGAAGGTTTAATCGATATGTTAGTAACGGTATTAACTGCCACAGCTCATATAAGGACTCCCACGCTAAATACAATTCATCATCTCCTGCATCAGTTATCTTTATGATTTTTGTTTTATCGTAATTTCTGTTAACACGCTCAAACGAGATAGTTTTTGTACCCATTTTCAAAGGAACCCCGACCTCTTCTCCTGCTTTAAAGTATTTATTAATGACTCCTTCATTGGTTATTAACGCGTTCCACTCCGTTTCATCAAACAGCATGCACTGATTCTTTACTCCAGCTACTTTTATTACAGGAGTGAATCCCAAATGAGCACATAATCCAACAAATACAACTTTACTTTTTGATTTGTTTAAATAAAACACTGATTGATTCACTAGCGGTGCCCATTTAGCATCCTTAGGAAGCTCGTTTGGAACCATCAACTGCTTTTCTAGAGCTTGCGCTTTCGCATTCTCAATTGATTTAGCGAGGCTTTCCATTGTAACACTGCACTGTACACTGCAACTGCAAACGCTTTACTCTTCCCATACATGCAACCTGCTATATATATCTAAAGCTTGACCTTGAATGGTGTTTGATGACCTTGAAGAGTGGTCTTGAATGCATTGTTGCCATACTGAGGGCCTTGGGAATGCGGTGTTGCCATATTGATGGCCTTGAGAATGCGGTGTTGCCATATTGTTGACCTTGAGAATGCGGTGGTGCCATATTGGTGACCTTGAGAATGCGGTGGTGCCATATTGGTGACCTTGAGAATGCGGTGGTGCCACGTTAACATGACAGAGATAGATTCAAGGTCACCATGTGTTAGAGAGAGATAGGTTCAAGGTCAAGGTCAGGAGTGGGGGGTGGGTCCAGAACTCTCATTTTTTCCCTACTGTCCCTTGATCCAGGCTTCTTCGCCTTAAACTTATCCCCTTTCTTCAATGACACTCCGATGAGTGATTCGGCATCGTATAACGTATCGTTTAAAAAGATTTGCGCATCTGTGGGATAGTATTTGATTTGTTTAATGCTACCTTTTGTTAGAGGAACGACATACTCGAATTTGGTGGAGTTCAAAAGTGCATAACCGTTTTCATGATTGTATATTCCCATCATATACAACATTGTCTCGTAGTGCACATTAGACACGTCTTCTAAAAGGAATACTTTTGCACGAGCGTCGAGTTTAACTCGGACAGGAGTTTTGTGAAGATGTTTACCGAACTTATCTAGAGTCATGGTTTTGAGGTAATGATGATATATGGTGATATGGAAGACTAATAACAGTTTCGAAGTAAAATGGGGCGGCTGTTGACGGATATAGCGACGTACCTCTCACCTTAATCTTATCGCCTTTTCTCAATAGTCTCCCAATTAAGTTGGCAGCATCACCAATACTAATGCCGTTTACAAACATATAGCATGGTGGTGAGCTGCACACTTCTTACAGTCCCTTCTGTAAACGGTATTGTGTATTCCCGTTTACTGTTGCTACCTTTCAAATTGTAATAGTTCGGTAGGTCGGAAGGATCGTTCGATGCAGGTTCGGGGTCCGCCCACATATACATCATTGTTGTGTACCTTACATTTTGTATATCTTCTAATAGGTACACTCTCGAACGAGTGTCGAGTTTCACTCGGACAGGGGTTTTGTGAAGATGTTTACCGAATTTATCGAGCGTCATGATTGCACTAACGTTAGCAATATTATGAAACGGATCGATACGCGTGTGATGATTTATTCGATAATTTTAGCAGCTCTTAATTCATCGATAATATATATGATTTCATTAGTGTGACCGGTGTGACCATCCGATTTTGAACTTAAAAGGAGTCTCAATCTGTCCACTAATTTATTAGGATCTTTCCAAGGTATAAATTCCACCTGTTTATTATTATAGTTGAGAACGCGCATATCACCACCGCCACGTTTTGGTAATGTGCGAGTTTTCGATCGCGTGACCGGTGTAGTAGGTGTAGACTCGCTTCGAAATCTTGCTCCAGGAGTAGTTAGAAGGGGTCTAATTATATTTGAATATTTCTTTCCGGTTCCGTGTAGCTGTGCACCCTCAATGTAACCTCTTCTGGTAGCATTGGTACGTGTAAGAAGGTCCTTATACTTCTGCAAGTCTGATTGGGTGTATCCAATAGGTGCTTTTTTAAATACTAATTCGTAATAACCAGGAGTGCCTGTATATTTAAAAATTGTGCATGAGGGTTTTTTAATAATAAAGTCGTTCTCGTCAAAAGTGAGTACGGCGTCTCCGATTAGGTACTGGTGAGATTCCGGATGGAATCGTACTCCATAATGATCGAACTCGTTTTTAGTATCCTTGAACATGTTTTCCATATACATTTTAGCTCTACCAGAAAAGGTCTCATCTATGTAAGTTTGGAATTCCGGGCTGAACCCAACAGCAGCAAGTTGTTCTTTCAATTTATCCAATGTTGGGATCCCAGATTCTTCCAGGACTTCTGTTTCAAAAACCGAGATATCAGGTGAGGGAACTCTAGTAGTGCGCATTCTTTGAGCGATCGGTGATGGTTCGCGAGGCATACCTATTCGTCTTGCGGGTGGAAGTCGTTTATAAAATTTTTTTGGAGTCGAGGTAGGTATGGGAGAAGAAACTTCCGTTTTTAAGGGTTCTTCTTTCGGAGTTAATAATTCCGTTTTAACTCCGGTTATAAACACACGCAATGGTTGAGTGATAGGTTGATAGCGGCGTTGTAGTTCCACTTCTGACCGTGCAATTTCAGACTTGAGACTTTTGTATTTCTGTTTAACATGAAGTCGTGCTTTAACCAAGTCTTCTGCTACACGCTTGTCCATGTTTACTAAAACATTTAGTTCGTGTCTTCGGTATTTATGGTGAAGTAACAGTCGAAACCTTTTCGATAACGTCCCCCATTAAGTGGATAATCTTTGTCGATTACTAAAAAGCCATATTTCTCCTTCCAACAGTGTAAACACAAGTGTTTAAACGCTTCGAATGTCATATCCCCGCTAACATGATCGTTAAATATGTGTTTTAAGTTAGTATTATCCTGCTTAAACACGACAACACGGTGATCAGGAAGGGAGAAGAAGTACGATGAAAATGTCCGGGAAAACGGCTAATGCAGAAAGTTTCCGTATCATCTGGACATTAAAAATTCGCAAAGTTCAAAATCCTATCAGATCCTTCTTCCGAATTATCAACAATTTGATATATGTAAAAACGAATTCCCCAGAGCTTCGACTGCCCATCGGTCGCTCGAAGTTCTCAGCTCACCTATTCCATATTGTGGGCCCAAGTCACGTTCGTTCAATATTATTAGGTTCTTCCGAGTCTTATCTTGAAGATAATTTGGGGCAAACGCTATTATTTAATTTGTTAAAAACAATTTACAAATGAAAATTTGACTTTCAGGGTGCAAAAGTTCGAGAATTTTAAAAACTAATTCTTATATAGGATTGAGTGTCAGATAGTATTATCTAAACCAGAAATTAAATTATTTGTTAAATAAACAATTCAGAAATTGTTTAAACAAAATACTGCAACCTCAAAATTTTCTACTCAGGCTATAAAGATAATGGTTTTGAGGGCTCAACGTTCTATATATCCAGTAAGTTTTTGCGATGAAAAACTATTGTAACTTTCAAGAATTTAAAAACACCACGTTTGGCTTTACCCAGAGCCAACGACGGGGACGTAGTGGTTTACTGGCTCCATTTTTAATATTTTTTTGGATTTTTTTTATTGTTTTTTTTATTTTTATATTTTTTTTAAAATTTTTTTGGATTTTTAATTTATTTAATTTTTGTTTTTTTATTGAAAATTGGACTTTTAGAAATAATAAAAAGAAGAAACATACATCACATGTGTATTTAGAGGTGCAGGGAAGAAAACTCAATGACAGCCTTTAATAAGTTGGTTGAATATGTAGGATGGCGAATGTCTGCCACCTTGTAGCGGCCCCAGAACTTTAGAAAATTGTGATGGATAGCCTCTCCGCTTTGCTCGGACCAGAATCCCAAACCTTTATCATTTTCAATTAATGATAAGCATTCTTCTAAATGATCGAGAAGGACATGGATTTTCAAGGTGCGGGATAGGTTTTCTATAGCATCCAAAGACTTTCTCAATTCTTTCACATGGTCGCCAACCAAGGGACCAACTTGACCAGAAGTAAAACTGCAATTTACAACCTTGTTCATCGCTTTAAATGCAGCAATGTAAGGTATTATTTTAAAAATACCTACATCCTTATAAATTTGTGGATCGTTCAGTTTATCAGCTTCTTTTAGAAGCTTTCTACAAGCGTTCCCTTCGAATGCGTTACCGTGATAATATTTCGAAATTAGATGTAATTTTTTTGGCCATAACAGGGCTTTTTCTTCGCCTACCAGTTTGACCAATCCTTGCCAAAAGAGATGGTTGACGAACCCTTGTAATAGATGAAGCTCGGGAATTAGGCATTTTTGCAGAACAGAGGTATAATCTTCTTCAGATATAAGAGGAGGATTGACAGTGCTATGAGAGTCTTTACTAAATTTCTTTTTTTGCCCCACAAGACAGTATTGTTCATAATCAGCTCTCAAGCTTCCAAATGTCCTCAAGTTTGGGCGGGCTTCTACTTCAAAATCGTTGCTCGAACCTGTGTGGGAGTTAGTATTAGGGACATTCTGAGATGTTGAAGACTCTCTCCTCAATTGCTGTAATGAGATGTAACAATAGGGACAGGGATAGGTTGCTGTTGCAGTTTGCTGGCCGTTTATAATTAATAGAAGTTTGAAGTCTGCGACGAATTTGAATGGAATATCATTAATCCCAGTCAACTCAAATAATAGCTTCAGTTTTCGTAAGATTCCTTGATCTGAGGTACTAAGCATAGCATTATCAATTTATCCACACTAGTGAGTTTACCTCTTTTAGTTACCTTGCCACCTCCAGCAGGATAAGAAGAGCTTTTTCTCTTTCTTGGTCCATTTGCGCTGCCTGATGAAGATGGCCCTTCTTCTGAAGTGGGACCGTTGTCCTCATAATTGTCAAGAGAACAATTTTCAGGGAGGATGGTCAAACTGATTTTAAAAAAACCTTGTCCTCCATCTGCCATAAGTTTGATTAGAAAATTCCCTTCCAGTTTTCTGTCCTCTATAACTGCTTCGAGAAGTGCTCCAGCATTTGAGAATACAACAGGTCGAAGTTTTTTAGACATATTCGCCTTACCTTCACATTCAAATTCAAACGAGTCTACTTTGTAAACGTCCCCCAACACCTTCGATTGCTCTGAGGTATGTTTCAAATAATTCTTCGGGACAGAAAATCTCCCTGTACTGGTTCTCAGAAAGTTTGTTATTGTTCTCATCTGGTTACTTGAACAACCAAGTGTTACCCGTAAATCATCCAACCGGGTTTCTTCAAAAGCAACTTTTTGATCGTCGCAGGAATTAACAGCTAATCTAAATTTCCGTCCACCCGTAGACATAGTCAAATTAACGTTTGACCCTTTTCGCACACTTTCTTCTTCAGAGGTACATTTTGTCTTTATAAGATCAGTAGCAACCTGCTCTTGGGTTTTCTCCGGGAGCTTTTCAATAATTTTCATCAAATTATCTCGAGAATTCTTACATTCATGTCGTATACCCCGGCCAATCCGCTGCAAACATTTCCCGCATAGGTGCAAATGATCTGAGGATTTTTTTGGTTTTATCCCTTCGAATGAGGACGGTTCTTTCTCAGGAGATTTATAACTTTTGGATACATCGACCTTATTAACAATGTTTCTGAAATGGCCTCTTCCTTTTTGAGTTTTGACATGTCCTCGGAATCTAGCTGTCGAACAAATGTAACAGTTACAGGTTTCGGAAGAGCGTGTAATGGGTTGTAAAATTATATCAGCGTAATTAGGCATACATGGCAATTGTCTTTTATAAATCTCCTTGTCATATTCTCGTAGTGTTAATCTACAAGATCCACAGATTGACAAAGGATATTTCTCGTCATTCTGATTAAAGTGAGTCGATAAGAACTGTTTTATCAGTTTTTCTAGGTTGTCATTGATGACAAAAGAAGATTCATGGGTAAATACAATTTTTCTACCACATGGGCCACATATTTTTTTTCTATTATCTTCATGGGTGCAGATACTAGTGGGATTCATTTTGAAGGACAAAATGATATGATCATCACCGATTATCTGTGTTTCCTATATATATACTTCACGTCGTTTTTCGCTTGCGAGAGGACTTTTTTACATCATGCGCCACCTATCGGAAATCTTCAAAACAGATATTCGAATTGAGCTTCGGAACCCACAGAACCATTTACCTTTGTAGCCTGATAATATTCAAGTCAAAATTTTGAGATTGGAATATTTTGTTTAAACAATTTCTGAATTGTTTATTTAACAAATAATTTAATTTCTGGTTTAGATAATACTATCTGACACTCAATCCTATATAAGAATTAGTTTTTAAAATTCTCGAACTTTTGCACCCTGGAAGTCAAATTTTCATTTGTAAATTGTTTTTAACAAATTAAATAATGGCGTTTGCCCCAAATTATCTTCAAGATACGACTCGGGAGAACCTAATAATATTGAACGAACGTGACTTGGGCCCACAATATGGAATAGGTGAGCTGATAACTTCGAGCGACCGATGGGCAGTCGAAGCTCTGGGGAATTCGTTTTTACATATATCAAATTGTTGATAATTCGGAAGAAGGATCTGATAGGATTTTGAACTTTGCGAATTTTTAATGTCCAGATGATACGGAAACTTTCTGCATTAGCCGTTTTCCCGGACATTTTCATCGAACTTCTTCTCCCTTTCTGATCACCGTGACAATGAGATTTGAATTATCTCTTACGAGTTGTTTAGGTATCGCAGAATATGTCTGACATAAATAAAAACAATCGATGTGTTTATGTCTCCCGAAGCAGAAGTAATCACGTACGGTGGTTTTACTATCGCAAACTACATCATCGAAGATAATAACCGAGTTTTGGTTTGCATCCTTAGGCGGTAATATATTTTCAGAAGAATCGTATTCGAAATAACCGATGGGTAATGATCGAAACAGGTCGCGCAGATATGCGTATTTCGGTTGATAAAGAGATTTACTATAGACATATACGTTTTCGAAGCGTAAACCGTTTGGATGTTCTAGTAAACTTATCATTAGGTTGGTTTTACCACATCCGGAACTGCCTACTATTATACCGCGTTTGCATCCTGCACCCAACAATACGCTATGTTTAAAAACTTGTGGCGTCGGTGAACAATTATCCCGATTTACAACCGGTAATCTGTGCCTCTGATGCACCAACTTTAGCTGCTCCATGTAGGACACGTTGTGAGGGAGGAGCACACGTGTGTGATATATATAAATATATGTAGACGGGTCACTTACAGTCACTCTTCACCTGTGATAGGAGGAGTAATGTATTATGAAACGTACTCTGCGAAAAGCGGATAATCGTCAATCAACTCGTAAGGGGAAGGGAGTGATGAACACTCTCATTAATAAGTTACCGTTAGAATTACATTTACCAGGGTATAACTACTGCGGACCTGGCACCCGTTTACATCAAAGGCTTGCTCGTGGAGACAAAGGAATAAACCCGTTGGATAAAGCTTGTAAAGAGCACGACATAGTCTATTCAAAAACTAACAATCTTGGTGAACGTCATAAAGCCGATAGTATATTAGGACATAAGGCGTGGACTAGGTTTCGTTCTAAGGACGCTCGTTTTGGAGAGAGAGCGGCTGCACTTACTGTGGCCGGCATTATGTCTGGAAAAAGAAAATTGGGTATGGGTGTTCGACGATCTAAAGTGAATAGAAGGGGTATTTTAACATTCAACAACGCCATCAAATTAGCTAGAAAACGTATTGGTGGTAAAGTAAAAAAGTTATCTTTAAATCGGTCTGCTCGTCTTGCCCTAGCGGCCTTGAAACGTAAACGTATCATTGCTCCTAAAGGTCGGATTATACCTATTCCCAAGCAAGGTGGTTTTCTACAGCTCATTCCTTTATTTGCCGCTCTCGGAGCTATATGCTAGTTAGGAACTGGAGCAGCTGCGGTTGCCAAAGCAGTGAATGAAGCAAAAGCAGCGAAATCAGCGCTCGAAGAAACGAAACGACACAATATAGCGATGGAGCAAGCGCCTGTAGGAAAAGGATTATATTTGAAACCGTACAAAAAAGGATTAGGATTGTATTTACGACCTCCAAAAAACTACCCATAAAGCTACCACACCGACCACTGACCAATATCGATCTGTCAAAGTACGTAAACGAGTTAAAAAACGGGTTACCGAAACGTATCCGTAAAAACGAATGTGGAATTGTGAATTTGGATGATACAGATGGGGAAGGTACGCATTGGACATCGTATTTTAAACGTGGTCGAAATATATTATACTTTGATAGTATTGGACAGTTAAAACCCCCACTAGAACTCGTTCATTACTTTAAAAGTGATGGTAGCTTAAACGTTATTAGTTACAACTACGATGCTTTTCAGAAGCTAAATTCGTACAATTGTGGACATTTAGCGCTGAACTTTTTATATGATAACACTCCTTAACATTTCCGCAGTCTTACTGGGAATATTGACATGTCTCAAACATTCATCTTCTCCGATAAAACTTCTGTTTTAACTTCTTCTTATAACCCTCCCATATATTTGGATGCTAAAAAACAACGTGTTTAAAATTGGTGAAAGAATAATAAAGATACCTACAGGGTCATATGAGCTTGCTGATATAGCTCAATACATTAATTCTCAAGTAAACGGTGAGTCTGTTAACATCGAACCGAATCATAACACCCTAAAATCGATTATAAAAGTTGATCACGACATTGACTTCAAAGTTGAACACTCTATCGGGACATTGTTAGGGTTTAAGAATAGAATCTTAAAAGCTAAGGAACGTCACATATCTGATTTTCCAGTTAAGATTATCAAGGTTAACTCGCTAATGATTGAATGTAATATAATAACAGGGAATTATATTAATGGCACACCGGCCCATGTGATACATCAATTCTTTGCCAGTGTTCCTCCTGGATTCAAAATAATAGAAGCTCCTGAAACTGCACCCTATTTACCAATTAATGTCAACACTATTTCAAACATTACCCTTAAAATATTGGATCAAGACGGGGACTTGGTTAATTTCCAAGGGGAAACCGTGACGATAGGACTTCATTTGAAGAGCGTCGATGATGGTGCTCAAATATAACACTCCTCGATGTTGCACTGATCGATCTGGCTATAAAAGATCGTGTTCGAAGCGAAAAATGGTTAGTCAAGCATCGGTCACTACTCAATTGACAAGGGGCAACCGCTTATTCTTGCAAACCTTAGGTTTTATGATCCCAAAATGAATGTACGAAATGTAAACGAAAAAGTGCTCGTCGATAACTCGATTGTTGGAGCTGAATTTCACACTCACCAACCTTATACCACTCGTTTTGAGAATAATGACGAAATTCGAATACCTATTCAAGAGGATATGTCTACTTTGCCTTCGCGTAGTTATCTATATGTAGAAGGTACTGTACTGAAAGAAGATGGTAAACCATCAGCGAGTGGTAAATTTATAAACAATGGTATTGCACATCTTTTTAGTGAGATTCGGTACGAAATGAATGGAGTTGTGGTGGATTCGGTAACAAAAGTTGGTCTAACAACCACCATGAAAGCTTAGCTTTCCCACAATTCGAACGAAAGCGTTAAGTTACAAAACGCTGGTTGGTTTCCGGATGATACCAGCACCTTGCTAGATAGTAAAGGTAATTTTTGCGCCTGCATACCTTTATCAACACTGTTGGGGATTTTCGAAGACTATGGAAAGGTTATTATGAATATTCGTCAAGAATTGGTATTAATTAGAAGCAATTCGGATGTCGATGCTCTAATACCACCGATGCTAATGAAAAGCTTAAGGTTAACTTACAAAAAATATATTGGAAAGTTCCACATATTCAACCAGGATTGGCGGAAGAATTATCATTAACAAAATATATTGGGAAAAATATTGACACTCAAGTGGCATTTAGAAGCTGGGAAACTCATATTTATCCCGCTGTACCGCAAACGGATAAGCATAGTTGGTCTATTAAAACATCGACCACTCTGGAAACTCCCCGTTACGTTATCATAGGGTTTCAAACCGATCGTGATGGCCAGTTGCAGAAAGATATGAGCACATTCGACACCTGCGATACTCAAAACGTGACGGTATTTTTAAATACGGAAAGGTATCCTTACGATCAATTAAATATTAATTATGCGGAAAATAGATTTGCTACTTTATACGAAATGTATGCTAACTTTCAACGATCGTACTATGACAAACCCAACGAACCACTACTGGCTCCTGATAGATTTAAGGCACTTACACCTCTAATCGTCATCGACTGTTCGCGACAGAAAGATTCCTTGCTAGGGAAAGCTGTCGTTCTTCGAGTTACTTTCGAAACCCACAAAAGCATTCCAGCGAACACTACTGCTTACTGTCTCATTTTGCACGATCGAGTATTTACGTATAACGCATTGACGAAGCAAGTACGACAACTATAAACGAAATCATTATATACATTTATTAGTATAGCAGCACGCATCGACCATGCTGTTTGTCGATGTTCAAGGTTTCAAGACTTCCGACACAGACTTTGTGCCCAAGGAATTAGCCGTGTTTGATGGACATCACGTGTCTCACTACGTCTTCAAACCTCCATTTACCTTTCGCAACTTACCTCTCAAGTTTCGTCAACAAGCTACTTGGTTAATGCATAATCATCATTGTCTCGATTGGAATGAAGGATTCACTCCTCCGTTTATGTTTTCCATAATTCTTCAACGCTTGACTCGGCAGGCGGACACCGTTTACGTGAAGGGGTACATTCGACGTTTCGTGTCACAACAGGTGGTGGAGCTAGAAGAGGAACCAGCTCTCCAAGCTATGCCTCCATCATGCTTTTATCATCGTCATTCACTCTGCTATTGTGCATTAAGCAATGTATACTAATTACATAAAACTCATTCAGAAGTTTTTTAAATTCTTTAATGGTTTTATTAAAAACAAAATATTAATTACAGCATTTATTCATTGTTACTACAAACTAATTTATCTTTGATACATGATTACTCACAATTAAACAAAATTTAACATTACACAGTTATTTACATTTAACAATTACTATCATTTACTTCCCTAGTCAGATAATGCACCGGGACACTTGAGGCGTACAGACGTGACGTCACAGTATAGCTATCTCTCTCACATGATTACTCACAATTAAATATATAACAATTACTATCATTTACTTCCCTACTCAGATAATGCACCAAACCAGTAGGGAACCTGGCAGCAAGATTGTCACGTGCACGTTGAGTTGCAGCACGCCATTGACTATATGATGTAAAGCACTTACATTTGAAAAGAACAAAATCACATTTATCAGAACAAACCATGTTCTGTACATCCATAATTTTTCATATTTATGAGGTTACCATTTTTTAACGAATAATGGACTTCTATACCTGCACAGGCAGTGTATCGAAAATCATCTTGACTTCGTATAACCACAGTATCCGGAAGTCTAGCTCTTCCGATTAACAACCCAGTATTGTGAGTCTTATAACGAGAAAACACAATTTCACCATTATCTGTGGTTTCAAGTGCCCAATGATGTTGCCAGCCCACTTTGATTGAACCCATTTCGATTGTCACTGAGCAATACGTTACGTTCAACGCTTTTAAGCTACATCCCTACCACTTTTGATGATTCCCACCCGGATTTTATAGACTAGGGAAGTTTACATAATTATTTATATACAGCAGACAAAATTAATACAACATAATACAACATTTAGTTATATTGAATTTATATACAGTAGACAAACATCAACACACGTTTACATAATTATTTATATATACAGTAGACAAACATTGACACACGCTTTTAACATGTTACATTTATTTTATTAATAATAATAATAAAATTAAATAGAAATTAAATAAAAACAAAATTACAATTCATTCTCTAGCAATTCTATCAAGCGACTTAAATCTTGTCTTTGTAAATCGTCATCAATAATTTCCATAAGCATATCTAGATTTTCATTTACCATTTCTGGAACAATATCAACGTGCCCCCAAGCTAAGGTTTTTGTGGTGCCAGGAATCAAATACCGTTTATCATCTACGGCGGAAAGTGCAATCTTGTTTTTCATTTCCGTATATATGTTATGACGTTCTGTCTTAAATATAAACATTTTACAGAAAATAACGCTAACTTTATTCTCAACGATATTTTCATAATCTTCGCGCTTTAATACATTTTCTATAACATTTTTTTTTATTCCTTTCGCTTTTTTACACACATCATTTATCGTTTCGCAACAATATGCTTTCGCGCTAGCACCCCAAAAACCTCTTAGGGGAATGCCTATATATTCATCTTTAAATTTACCAAGCACCGATTGGTTTGGTGGAATTTCGTGCAAGTTATCATTTTTAAAATTTGAAGTATCAAATCTATCCAAGTGCAGTTTCATGTCTTCATAAAAATTTTCCGTGAATACCTAAATTATTAGACTGTCTGTGTCCGTATAAAGTAAGGAAACTCGATCGCCATACAAACGTTTTAGAAAATTATAGTAAAAATCATACATCACAGTTTTCGAAATGTCTAAAATACTAAAACCAACATAAACCGGTTTGTCGTAAAGCACTAAAACTCGTTCCATTTCCACGGCTACCAAATTTTCCGTAAAAACAGCAGCACTTTTAAAATTAGCTTTAGCAATATAGGATTCGGCACCACGTTTCTTTCCAAAATTTTCAAAATGAGACAATAACTTTATGTCCACTCTGTTTTCAACATTTTCCATCGTCTTACCAAAGACACTGTTATTCATCAATTTAAAAAAATCTTTTTCAAAACTGTTTTTAGCTAAGTTTCGTAAACGGGTATTTAAATCTATATAAGACCTCAACCAAGGCGATTGATCAAATTTTAGAATCCTATGAATTTTTGTTAATACTAAACCGTGTTCCAAACACTGTTTTAGATTACGATAACGAATTACGTACTTGGATTTATTATACAAAATGCGGATGAGTTTTTTTGTTTTTTTCCCGCTGGAGCCATTATATCGGGACAAAAGGGAAATTCATTCTGCGCATGATGTAAATCTTCACTAATTTTCAAATCCACTTCCAGGACAAAACCTTGGGGGGATTCGTCTGTAATTTGCATGACGTCGAAATCTTCAATTTCTCGCTCTGACAGCCACGTAAAGTTACCACGAGGTAAGAATTGTCGCATCGCAAATCCGTAAAGATTCGTGGCATCTAGATACATTATGAAGGAGCTGGGTCGTGAGGGATCATAATTTGGAAGAAATTTGTTATTTGCAATAGCTTTGCGTCCAACACACACGCTCACCCCTCCTCATATTCCTTTTTTAAAAAAGTGTAACATGTCAATATCGGTTAACAACTCAAGCTCTACACCCGTATGTTTTAACATAGCCTCCCAACTCAAACCAGGTGCCGTGAAATATTGTGCCGGATCAAGATTATAGTATTCAAGACACACCGATCGAAAATTCTCAAAAATATCGGTCAGTAGTAACACATCACACGTTAGGTATATATCAGAATATTCACCCAACGTTTTACATTCAAATAACTTCCACACATCGGACGCGCGTTTATAATCTTCTTCGCTTACATTTACATTTCGAAGTGGATCATAAAAATTGTCACGAGTCGGTAGTTGCGTTTCATCTAATTTTGAAGTCGTCAACATATGCATAAGGAAAACACCTTTTTTTCGCATTTGTCGAAACAGTTCACCAGAACCAAATTTTCTTCTAATTTCTACACACTGTTCATCGGATAAATTTTTTCCTAATTTGTCTAAACTCGAACTCATAAATTTAAAACTGTCCAGAAACCTTAAACGAAAAAACACTTTCTGCAATTTATCTTTCGCATCTCTTACCTCATCAACTTGCACGACTTTAGTAAACGAAATGTATTTTTCTTTGTTTTGCGCAATGACTTGTATCTCCTCTTTTTCTAAGGCTAACTGTTTGATAAACAAATGCGAATCGTATCCACTCAAATTATGAAAAAAGATGGGTATAAACTTTGGAATTTGATAATGAAGATTTCAAGTTATGTGGGCAGTCCCGCGAAAGCTACCACCAACGTGGCAGTGGTCTCTAACTTTAACATCATTTTCAACCGACCCTTTACATATATGGCAGGTGGTAGCAGCTTGAAATTCGTTTTCTTCCTCCCCCGTTAAAGCCAAAGTTGTTTCGGTTTTAGATAATCGTGATAAATACGTTTAACTTCCTCATCTAATTTTCTAGTGAACTCTTTTGCAGCATCACCCCCCCTGTAAATATAAAATTTCGAAAGCGAGTCATCGAAGGAACATTTTATATAAAACGAAAAAGAATACGGGATATGGTGCTGTGCGGGAACGGTAAATGCTTGGCCATTATCAGGCACCGAACAGGCACTAGTATGAACAGGCACTAACATTGACTCAATATCGCAATATATGACAAACGGTAATTTTAACTGCTTAGACAAATTTTTGAACTTCAAAATATTCTCCGGAATTTCTCTTCCTACCTTATCTTTAATCAAACCAGTGCTTGGTAATTTAGCATAAAAATGATTACAATGATTTTGCGTGTGTCTCATTATTTTTGCAGGCGTCGCGAAATATTGCAAACAACCATCACAAAAATATTTAGTTCCATGATGCTTGTTAATTTGTTTGTGTAATAACCTAGAAAAATTCTTAATCCAACAATAATGCCCATTTCCGTGATCGTCTTCTACCAATAAGAGATTTACATGTACTTCTCTTTTAATTTTCGAAAAATACAAAGGTCCAACTACCTCATACTTTAGAACGTTGTTCTCAAAAATCTTTTCCAAACCGTAAACGTTCACGGAAATTCGAGGATTATCGTTCAAAAACTTATCTATTTTTTTTACTTTTACCGGAAACTCCACATTCGTAAAGTTCAATACCTCGTTGGGGTCCGGATACGAGTTGCATCTGTGAGCACTTCCGTTAGGGGGCACAAGAGCGGATACCAAACTCCAAGCGAAGCATCGTTCATCATTATTCTGCACGTTAATGACAGCTCCCTTTGTTCGCATCTGCGAGGGTAGGGGGATGTAAGAAGAAGCACGTAGAGGGTTAAACTTATTAACGTTTACTTCTAAAAACAGCAATCTGACTAACGTCCAACCTGGAAACATAAAAAACACATAAGTTTTCGCTTCCACACCGTTTTAAATGTCATACCTGATTCTCGCTCTGCTTCAGACTTAGTTGCCAATATTTCAGTGATATTTTCGTAATATCCCTCTAGATCAGAACCTGGACTGATAACAGAATTCTTTGTGTTGAAGGACTTGATATCTTCCAAACCCTTGGCTTCGAGAACGTAATATCCAAATAACTCCACATTTACTTTTATCGAGGTATGATTGCTCACCTCATTACTTAGAACTTTGAACACCTTCGCTTTAATATCCTCCATAAACTCCGACGTATCCACATGATGTTCATTAGTGGAGACTCTGTAGCTAACAATACGAGACTTGAATGCAGACTCCATAACAGCTCTCCCCTCTTCCCCATCTAATGCTCGGGCAGCTTTTTCCTTGTGATCATTAGTTCGCGTATGCGCTGCATAGCTGGAACGCAGCATATTTTCCCTGCACGGCTCACAGAAGAGCAGATCTAAAAGATATCATACTCAGCACAAAAAAATTCCAAAGACTATTTATCAAAAAACCTTACCTGCAGGTGGAACCACCCGTGTTCGTTTTGGGGCTGGACCTTCCCCAGTGGTATCCTTACAATATTTTTGTAAGTGGCGTTTGAGAGCATCTTTTCTCGAGAAAGATTTATTGCACTTATCGCACTTCATCTAATACATTGAGAACGTTACTCGACGAGAAAGTGCATCGACACACACACACACACCAACCTTTACATTCTTTCCTCTAACTCTCTAAGAACTTTCAAACACTCTTTCCACTCTTTCATACACTTTTCATGCAAATCTCTCCTTCTTAGATACTCATGCAGATCATCAAACCAAACATTCTCAAATTGCCATTCATACTTCTTCGCTACCTCTCTCAGCTCTCTGATCTTGTTACGGGTCTTAAGGATCTTTGCTCTGCGTTGTTTTCTTTTAATGTTGTCCAAAGTTTCTTGGTCGAGCGCGCCTTCCTCGACGAAGCCAGAGCAGGATCCTACACCTTTCCAGCTGGCAGGGGTAGCGGGCCACTTTTGCTTCCATTCCTCATCATCGTCACCTTCATCCACACCTATTTTGGATGTGGACGGACGGGGCGATACCGCTCTGTTCTCAACATCCATTTTGGATGTTGAAGGACGGGGCGATAGCTCTCTTTCTTGCACCACATCCAAACCGGGAGGCGTCGGCGCAGATGCAAGCGACGAAATTGGTGACCACGACACCGGAGGAACAGCGACAGGAACACTTATATCCTCATACAAAAACGGATCGTTCACATCTATAATTTGCGCACACTCTCGCATATGGACTTCATTCGGAAGAGGCGACGAAGGAAGTCCATTTTCAATCCTCTCATGCTCTTCATTCGCAAACATTCGCCTCACTCTAAATTTAGACCGTTCATTCCTCGCATGCTCACGCAACAAGTTTTCCAAATTTTCAAACACTCCCCTAGAGCAGACATCTTCCACAGCCTCTTCAGGCACATTTTCAAAATTTTGTTCATTCAAATTTTCAACCTCCAAATTTTGTTCCCCAAAATTTTGTTCAACTAAATTTTCAACAACATTATTCAAATTTTGATCAACTAAATTTTGCTCTTCCACATTTGCAACAACATTTTGTTCAACAACATCAGGTAAATTTTCTAAAACGAAATCATATACTTCATTATTTTCAACTGACTCATTAACAATTCGTTCGAATAAATCAGATGCATTTTCTAAAACGAAATCATCTACTTCATTATTTTCAACCGACACATTTAAAATTTGTTCGTCTAAATTCTCTAAATTTTGTGCACTAAAATTTACATGATATTGTTGAACCAAATCTTGTACAATAACATTTGAATCCATTTCTAAATCATCTAAAGCAATATTAGTTTCCAAATTATTCAACGACATTGGTGTGGGTAAACCACCCACATCCATGTCAATATCGAAACGTCCTGCATCCACAGCTGGAGGTGTGGTTAAATCAATCACCAATTCATCCTCGCTATCAGATATTTCAATTACGCCATTCACATCTCCAACAGCAATTGCAGGGATTAAAGAAACATCCTGTAGAATTCGTACCCTGCCTGCTCTAGGAGCGTTTTCTCTTGCTATTAACACATTCAATTCTTCATGCAATTCGTCAAAACCGTTTACAAACACATTCCGATAACTTCCCATCATTCCCATCATTGGAGCCAACGGCCTGCCCTCTTTTCTTGGGGTGGAGAAGGGCCAAATCATATATATATATATATATATATATACAAATTTAATTCTTGCCTTTCATTCAATCGTTCGAAGTTAGCGTTTAATTATCATTATCATTATCATTATCATGGCATTTCCACCAGATGCAGACCAGCCGTTGTTGTTTTTTAAGAAAGCTCATCCAGATGCTGTGGCACCAACACGAGCTACGCCGCTTTCTGCCGGTTTTGACTTGTGCAGTGTCGAAACTGGCATTATTCACCCTCGGGATAAGAGGTTGTTTAATACGGGGCTGCAAGTAAAATTGCCTCCAGGGTCATATGACCGTATCGCACCACGTTCTGAATTGGCACATTATCATTTTTTGGACGTTGGTGGAGGCGTTATCGACGAAGACTACAGAGGAACAATTTTTGTGTTGCTGTTCAACCATTCCTGTCATCCCTACACTGTTAGGGCCGGTGATGGAATTGCCCAACTAATATGTGAAAAGATTTACTATCCGGCAGCGTATGAAGTGTTCCAGCTGACTCCTACAGATCGAAATACGAACGGCTTTGGTTCCTCCGGTTTGAATGGTGCCGTGGAGTCTAGACCATTCAATCAATATGAAATGGAGACATGGCTGTACAACAGCCGCAACAATTTTCGTATTCGACCCGAGTAATTATAATATACTTAGTATATAGTTTAGTTAAACAATATTTGTAATTAATAGTGATTAATATAATAGTAAATAGTTTTTAATAAATATATTTTTTATTATATGATATGCTTTTTCTTATTAATGGTGGAAATGTCATGATAATGACAATTATAATGATAATTAAACACTAACTTCGAACAATTGAATAAAGATGATGTACTTGATACGATTTTCTTATTATCCAAACTTCATTTGACCATACCGTTTTTACATCCTATTAATATATTTGGAGATACTAATGTGATTGTATAATGTTTTATATTGTACCACACTTTCCTGTTTCGTAGCACACTAGTTTCGAACGATGGAATAAAGGAGATGTACTTGATACGAATTTCTTATTGCCCAAACTTCATTTGGCTATACCTTTTTTACATCCTACTAATATATTTGGAGATACTAATGTAATTTTAACTGTCTAAAGCTAAGGGGGTGCTGTCTATGAAAAGTGGTCTATAAAGGGGTATAGCTTACCAAGCGGGGGGGGGGTCTTAAAAACAAGTGAGGCAAGTAAAGAGAGGGAAAGCAGAGGAAGGCGTGGCTTATAAAGGGAGGGGTCTGGAGAGTGGGAAGTGGCTTCTAAATGGGAGGGGCTTAAAAAGTGAAAGGAGGTCAAATGAGAGTTCAAGGTTGTGTGGCTCCACTAAGCCCATTTGTTATCTACTCTACATCATCGCAAGATGATATCAATAATTATATGCAGATAATAGCTTTTACTAATGCGCATAAGAAATCCTATAAACCACACGGTATACTAACAGCTGTTAAACATTGAAAGTATGATTATATAATTAAACCGAACTTACCCAGAATCAAAGGTTTAGGTATTAGACTATCATCATCGTCAAATTTTAAAAAATTAAGCGATTGTAAAGTCGAATACGTCTACTGGAATAGGGCTAACGAGCTAGTCAACAGGCTACGTTTGTTATTTGCTGTAAAAGAAGCCGGTAACAGTAGTCCTCTGAATAAAAACCAAATAATTTCAATTATTTTCGAGTTAAAAGAAGAAGGTAGTATAGAATAAAAGATTTCATCACGGTTGTAAGTAGTCAGTTCGTTACCATTATCATTCGGAGTATGAATGCTACTATAGATTTGTTCGAACGTTCAATAGTTGGAAATGCTGTAACAGTTCCAGGTCCTCTAGGGGTAGGATTTAAGCTAACAGAAGATCAGAATTTCGATTTAGAAAACAAAAGAATTACAAACGCAGGCCACGCTATTAATGATTCAGATCTGGTAACAAAGAAACATGCTTTAATACTAGAAAATAAAACTATTAATTGTAAGAAACGAAGATTAATCAATTTAACGGACCCCGTAGATGCAGAAGATGCTGTTACAAAATGGTATATGGATAGCGAGATATCTAACATCAGTCATGACGCGCTACGGGATAGTATTAAAACTTTGACCTCGCTTTGTATAGAACTGTCTAAGGCAACATTATGGCTTCTTGCTAAAGCAGATTCCAGGTCTAAAAATAGAATTTGATAGATCACAGCTCGTAGACCTACAAAATTTGTTAATTACTCAAAGAACCCCGCAATAGTCGTAGGATATATTACTTTACATTCTATTTAATAGTTCAGTCTTACATAACTTATAATTTGAGTAACTGTAGTTATTAACAGAGATGAACGCAAAACAAACCGTTGTCGATGAAATACATAGATCAGCTAGAAAAAATTTTCAAAGACGTAGTACTATAATAAAGGCTTATTATGATTTGTTTCAAATAGATTTAGCGGAGTTTATTCCCTACGCTAAAGTAAATAAGGGTTATCGTTACATACTGATGATGATAAACTGTTATTCGAAATACTTGTATGTACGTCTATTGAAAACTAAGACCGGAGAAGAGGTGACAAAGCAGGTCCGTAGTATCTTAAAGGGTTCGGTCATACCTAAAAATTTACAGTCTGATTTCGGGAA
This sequence comes from Agrypnus murinus, assembly GCA_929113105.1. Classification (NCBI taxonomy): domain Eukaryota; kingdom Metazoa; phylum Arthropoda; class Insecta; order Coleoptera; family Elateridae; genus Agrypnus; species Agrypnus murinus. The sequence continues at coordinate 113,427,980 of OV816024.1, forward strand.
AGAGTTTTATAATAAACATTTTAAAAAGTTAATGAATGAATACAACATAAATCAATACTCTACGTATTCCGTGATTAAGGCTTCAATAATCGAACGAGTTATTCGTACAATTAAGCAAAAGCTGTATAAGGAGTTTAGCTACAGAGGGAAATTTAAATGGGTCGATATATTACAACGAGTAGTTGATAGCTATAATAATACAAAACATAGAACAATAGGTATGCCTCCTGCATCTGTTAAACCTACGACACAGCTGTCGATGTATAACACTAATGTAAAAACTATCAGTAAAAGTAGATTGGATTTGAATGACATCGTACGTATAAGCAAATTCAAAGGAGTTTTTCCAAGGGATATACACCTAACTGGTCAGCAGAATTATTCAAAGTAGTTAAAGTTCAATTTACAAAACCTATCACATACTTGTTGGAAGATCTACACGGAGTTCCCGTTCGAGGTGCTTTCTACGAGTTCGAGTTGCAGAAAACCAATCAACCTGATGATACCTAGTTGAAGAAATACTTACACGCCGCAGCAATGGTGACATTTACGTAAAATGGCTCGGTTTAAATGAAAAGTCCTGGATAAAGAAGGAAGATCTACTCACTCACTAGCTCCTTTATAGTATTATTATTAGTATACTTATGTATTATTTTAGATATAATTTAGTATTATATATCAGTATGAAATGTATTTTCTTCTAGATATAATTTAGTATTATATATCAATATGAAATGTATTTTCTTCTTTCAATAAAAGTTCTTGTATAAAATATTTGTTTTTTATTTTTACCTTAAATTACAGAAATAAAAAGACAAGAAATAAATCATATTACATCTATTATTTACGAATAATATAATACATGTTATAACATTACAAAATAATTGATAACACAGTGAAACATGTAAAAAATATAACAAATTGAAAACTATATACAGGTATTATTTAAACTATTACATCTATTACATACGATTAATATAAATACACGGTGAAAAATATACAAACATTATTAAACTATATAAAGAAAAAATTATTTTGAAAACTATATACAGATATTATTAATGCAAGAGACCAGTAACATGAGTTGATCCTAGGCTTTTTATATCCGTACGGAACGGAATCGAAGTCGTCTATACGACGTCGCTTGTCGAACGTTATTCTGTAGGCTTTTGATTCCGTTCGCGTTACAAGTTGGTGGTCAGTCGTGCGCCTGATGTTACTGTACTCAATCATAATCTTTGAGTCCATGTCGTCCAACAGCCGCAACATGGACTCAAAGTTTACTTTTTGAGCCGCGGCGTGATTGAGAGTGATCCCTTTCACCTTTACGACCACGTGTACTAGATCCGTGGCCGGACAATATACCTTATAGGCATAATTTTTGGGACCCCCTGATACAAATTCTATAATGTATGCCCCTGGTCCGTAATCCTCGAGTTCATCCGTGAGATCGCCTAGGAAGTTGCCAGTTGGAAGATCTCCTTTCCCGGGCCTGGACACGTATATTACAGAATCTGTAACAAAAAAAACATACTTAGTAGTTATCAAATTATAAGAGAGAAATGAATAATTGTTACCTGTATCATAGTATAAGACTCTCTCGCCCAATCGATCAAGGTAAGAATAAAGTTTAAGTCGGGCCTGTGCACTGACAAATGCCGCGATGACAACGTTTACTGACGATAGAAGATCTGCTGATTTCTCCTTATGTTGCCAGTTAACGGCAATCACCTCGTCATTTATCTCCTGCACGTTGTTGACTTCTACGCTAGGGTTGGAGAGTAAATCGAAAAACTCATGGGGTTCGTTGATAATCGAAGTTTTGGATTGATTCTCACGCTGACAGAATTTCCCTATAATACAATTATTATTAAGTAAAGAAGACGTAAAAATCATTTTGGGGTAAGTAGTACAATAGTCTTACGTACTATTGTACTACTTACCCCAAAATGATTTTTACATCAACTTGGCCAGCGATCTCAATCCGGGGTTCTTCACGATTTTCGACGATTCCAGGAGACGACTCCTTCGTTCAAGACATACTCATCAACGTAGGTTTGTTTTCGGACTTCATCAGCAGCAGCGTTATCGGAACATGTTGTAGAGGGCCATCGGATAGCTTCCTGCTTCATTTTCAGGAACTTATCTATGAACCCCGAAAACAATCCGCCGTCCATCGACTTCCTGTCATACTGGGTTACATCGTATGACCAGATCTCCTGTACATCTTGTATGATGTAACCCCTTCGTACCGCTGTAACCACCTCATCCACGACCCATGTTCCGCTAATGACTCGTTCGGCATAGGAATGAAGACATTCTGCTTGGTTGAGGTCTTCAGTACAAGAGCGACATAAGGGAAACAACAACTTTTTATGTAACTTTACGGGTAAGACCGGATGATATAGATCTTGAGGCTGTAAAACAGTGCATTTCATTACACCATTAACGTTTTCTATACCCCCTTTATCCCGAATAAACTGCTGACATTCTTCCCTACCGACGTAGACTTTAGGATGTCCAATGGGGAACTTTACATATTTACATTCCCATGTATAAAGGGAGCATACATCTACATACCTGATCTTTTCCCCGTTTTTTACATTAGGTTTAAGCTTTGCAGCTCCTGTACGTCCGCCGTAAAAAGCATCACGCAGATTTAGCGGTGTGTTTAAGAGTATTGGATGCTTCTCTAGCTGTTTCATCTCAGGTGTTAGCTTCTTCCTGAAGTCGCACTTCCATTGTTCAATAACATCATAACCCATGGATTTGAATTTTTCCGTTGTGGACTGAGCTTTCTCATAACGCATATTCATAGTATCAGACGGGTCGTTATGTATAGGTTCATCACGCCTAGTGATGTAGCAAGTAGGACAGCCGTGATAGAAACAACCGTGGAATTGGAATATCTGTCTTTCATACAACCCGTCTACCTTTTGACCGCCCACGATAACTTCTCACTGTCTGCCTGCATGTTGAATTTGTACACCGCGTTGCTGTTCCTCCCACAGCAACCATTGCAGAGCTATTCCGGAGTGACTGTCTGCTCGGCGGTAACCACCTCTCGGAATAATCCCTATGGTACTTTCTTTAAGGAATTTCCTCCGGTACATGAGGTTACAGGCAGAGGCTATGGTGATGGCTTCCGTGAACGGGTCAACATCACATTCTTTAATAAAGAGATTCCTAAAGTGGATACAGGCTCTCTTCAGAATATCAACGTCGGTTCTGCAATATCCGATTAGGTCACGTTTCATATCGAACTCTGTGTCCCTGTTTGCATCGTACCACTTTAGAAACTCTTCACGAGCTTTTGGTTTCATGGTATCCGGGCTGTAGAATTTGACGTCGGGTAATGGGCCGACATAGCTGGTGTTGGCTTCGGTGTTAAATAGGTGCGGGAAGTATCCCTTGGGAGCCGGTAGATCGAAGGCTTTAGGCAACTCTGCCAGAGCCATGGGGAAAAAGTTGAGTGAATCGATAATCTTTAGGTTATCTAGTTCTAGTAGTAGAATTTTTGTACCATGCATGATGAGTTCTGGTTTTATTGAGGTGTTTGTAATAACGTGGTTTAAAATGAATTGGGTGTCAAAAGATTCCCCGTTATGAGCAACTGCTACAACCTTTTTGAACTTTTTCCTTACCTCTAGCAGGTGTCTAAGAATACCTTCGATGCATTTTTCTTTTAGGATTTGTTCCCGCATCTTTTACATATCTGCATATCCGGAGAATCATAACATTCAGGGCAAACCTGCTGGAATACGCATAAATTTGCTTCGTGTAGTTTCACGTCTGGTGCAATTTCCTTTTCTTGACGGGTCTCCAAGTCAAAGAACACGAATAGAACGTCTTGCTTCCCAGCCATTTTACCCGATGGTCGTATGTAGCAAAAATGATTCTCCGGCATATGGCTCTGGCACATCTTACAATAAATTTCTCCGCATACATGAGCTTCTGTTCTGTTTTTGAGGTTTATGATCCTAAAACAGTCTTCACACTTTTTAAGACTCTGACACATAGCATGTTTGTGTTTGTCAAAACATTTTTGACTTCGGAAATCACGTCTGCAGTCCTGACACCTGATCAATTGGGCTTGTGTTACACACGGCGGAGAGCTACCGCACCCTATACATGACTTCTCACACCTATGCTCGTTTTTATGGTCGTGCGCGACGTGACAATGCTCGCAAAAATACTTACAGACAAAGGCTGAGGTCAGAGAGGTGATTACGTTGTAATGGCCTTTATGGTACAGGAGATTGATCTTCTTCTCCGTATCAGCAGTACCTTCAAAGATCACATTGCGACCCTTTGTACCGTAACTGTAAACAGTGTTCTTATAGTTGAGAAGATACTGCTGGAAGAGTCTTAACTCATTAACCCCGGCTCCCTCTGCTGGAATGGGAATTACATCAGCTTCTCGCATCAATTCCTCAGCCTTTATCTTTTGCGCACTCTGGTTATTTCTAAGCTTCTTACATTCGGTGCTGTTATCTGCGTAAGCTTTCCCCGCAGCCAGAGCTCTGGGTAGACAGAGGTTGTCTGTATTTTTAATACTAACAATCCCTCTACGTTTGCTACACTCTTCAGCGAAGGAGCTATAAAGTCCAGCACGTCTAGGTTCTTGCCCAGCAGGCGGTGTCACAATTGTAGCTATAAGCCTAAACGTAGCAGAGCTGAGCGCTTCGGGGTCAGGCTGAACAATGCTCTCTAGTATGCCCCAGACATCGTTAAACTTGATTTCATCGGCTCTTTTGAAGCTCATGTAGCCTGGCAGTTTTTGATTGAAGTTGTCGAATTCAAACGTGGCTCCAATTTGATCTGAAGACTGTGCTCGATTTAATAAATTCGATAAAATTTGATTAGCGGCCGATTTAAAAAATTCCAAATGGTTTTCGCCGTCTGGTGCATCGTTGACTTTAAATACCACTCTGTGTTTCTGTGTACCAAATTTCTTTATGGTGGACACACTTTTGTTGATTACTTCGTAGAGAGAAGACATTTTGGATAAGATGTATGTATATAGGAACTGTAGTCAATCTGAAACAAATTTCAAAAATAATAAATGCAGTCTCATTAGGGGGGCTTAAGAACATTAGGTACAGAAGGGAAACAGGAATGAACACAGGGTGTGCGATCTCACACACCGTATTTTAGACCTGGTCCGCTGTGTTCGGCTAGGTAAGTACTTCCTGAGCACTAGGTATAGAGGTAGAAATGTATTTAAAACATAAATAACTTAATCTGAAACAAATTTCAAAAATAATAAGTGCACTCTCATTAGGGAGGCTTAAGAACATTAGGTATAGAAGGGAAACAGGAATGAACACAGGGTGTGCGATCTCACACACTGTATTTTAGACCTGGTCCGCTGTGTTCGGCTAGGTAAGTACTCCCTGAGCACTAGGTATAGAGGTAGAAATATAGTTAAAACATAAATATCTTACCAATTGAATTTCAAATAAGGATATAGTATTTCTTATTGATATGGAATTGTAGACAATCTAAAAAGTTCAAATGATCAGTTTGCATAACATAGTTAAATTAAAACACTTACATGATGAATTTCAAATAAGGAAAATTAATATTTCTTATTGATAAATTATATTTCTTAGGAACTGTAGACGATCTATAAAAAAAATCAAATGATCAGTTTGCATAACATAGTTAAATTAAAACACTTACATGATGAATTTCAAATAACGAAAATTAATATTTCTTATTGATAAACTATATTTCTTAGGGACTGTAGACGATCTAAAAAATTCAAATGATCAGTTAGCATAACATAGTTAAATTAAAACACATGACGAATTTCAAATAAGGAAAATTAATATTTTTTATCGATGAATTATATTTTTCGGGGACTGTAGACGATCTAAATGGAAGCCGATCTAAAACATCCGTAAATCATTTACATACAGTTTTTAAAATATAAGCAAAAATAAAGCATACCAGATTTTAATTAAATATTTACTTGATGTAACTATCTTGATGGTTTGAGAACAGTTTCGGAATGAATGGGAAACAGAGATTTCGGGGTTTTTATACTAGTTTTCGGCGTCTGCGTAATTATGATGAACAATAGTTTTTAAAATAAAACAACTTTTCTATCTGTTAGTTATTATAAATACAACTCGTCTTAATCTTAAGTAATCAATAATAAACATGTTTCTCTGTTAAAAAGTTAATGAAGCGTACATCAAATCTGAGTGATTCACAGTTCTGAAACAATACAATTAAACATATATAGTACGTTATAAGGTTGTGTCTCTTTCAAATTATTTCCGTATTCAAATTTTCTACACATCTAACTTATACAGACTAACACAAGGGTGCCATTTAAAAAATAATTTATGCCGCTTTTAAAATGACGATCTCTTAAAAAAATTTTTTGAAAATCTAAATTCCTTTGAAATGTTCAGTCATCTGTAAAAACGTTTTGTTTATTTATGGTTGAAAGCATTTGTAAGGAATGTTGGTAAAAACAACTCATGCAATAACATCAGTTTGAAGTAACTTCTTAAACAGTTATAAATACAGAAAATGTTTTTAATAAATTTTTAAGAAATCATAACGAACGGCCCTAATTGTTTTCTTTCAAATTAGAATTTGCGTTCCTGAGAAATAACCAACTAAAGTTGAAAGCAGTTTTATGGAATGTTTGTCAGTCGTATGAAACAATACATTTTTACTAGATAATTATGAATGAAAAGATGCTATGATAATAATTACATGGCGACAGTAACCTTTAGAGGTACCTTGTATACTTGAAAATATATTTTTTCTCGTATTATTATCCTAGATGTTTCTACATGTTAATTATATTACACGTATGTTTAGAATAAATTCTGGGAACTGAAGTAAAATCAATAACGAGAAATGACATGTTTTTACATGTTAAATTGTTTTCGTAGAATTACATGATGACGTATAGATCTATATTTAAATATCAATTAGGAATGACAAAATAAGATTTATTTTAAAATAAATTTATGAGAGAGAGATGAGAGATGACAAATGAGAAATGACAGATGACAAATGAGAGAGGAGAGAGGTGAGATGACAAATGAGAGATGAGATATGTAAATGAGAGATGAGATATGCAAATGCTACCGTGAATTAAATTAATTCGCATATGCATGTGAGAGATGATATATGTAAATGAGAGATGACTAATGAGAAATGAGAGATGACAAATGAGAAATGAGAGATGACAGATGACAAATGAGAGAGGAGAGAGGTGAGATGTACAAATGAGAAATGAGTTATGTAAATGAGAGATGAGATATGCAAACGATACCGTGAATTAATTTAATTCGCGCATGCATATAAAAAATGAGCTAGCAAATGAGAGATGAGATAGGCAAATGATATCGTGAATTAATTTAATTTAATTAAATTAGGTCAATTAATTTAATTCACGCATTTAGTTCGCGCATTTAATTAGATCACGCCTCATTTGAATATTATTTAGATCGCGGGTCATTTGCGTAAAAAGGGTGGGGGTCGGCCCAATGGGGGGAATACCTACTATGTTCGATTCCTAAAATTGGGTATTTATCAAAAAAATCAGTTTATAGATTTGACATCTATTATTGACAGAAGAAAATTTGACATGTGTTATTGTAACGGTATATTTTTATCCTCCAGTCCTGAATAAGACTTCGAGACAGTGCAGTTTAACAATTCAGTACAGTACAGTTTATAGAAAATGGCCGGTGTCGGATGCCCGTGCCTTGTTAATTAAAAATTTGCAGTTGATAATAAAGTACGGTTGTGCAATTAGTTTTCAGGATATTAATTAAGAATTCTTGGTTAATAAAAGTACCGCTATACAGTTAACAATTTTTCCGGATGTTTGTGTTTTTAAAGAACGGGAAATCTAGTTTTTCCTATTAAAAAGTGTAATAGCTTTAATACAGTTTACCGATGAAAATAAATATTGTATCTTATATCGTTTAAATAGTCCTCGTACCGAAATACCGATAAAAAAATCAATAACTACAGACTTTATCTTCAGTGATCGAAATCTCAGATCAATAATGAAATCCGAGTTTTGTGCTTTATAAATTCAGCTCGGATTTAAATAATAAATGGGTTGCTTTAAGGAAAATAACAAACATTTGCCGATGGTTCTTAAAATTAATTTAATAACCAAATCTTATTGAAGTTTTATGGTTGCATTCAGTTACTTTATTTTGGGTGAATTCGTGAATAATAATTCCCCCCGTAATACAGGCATTACGAGGGTTAATTCATTGCATCCTTGAATAATGTGAAAGCAAAAATCTACGAACATTCCAGTTTCCGTTCAGCAGTGATTGTTTGGTGTGTGCAAGAGTCATTTTTGTGCAATTTTGCGTTGATTTGGTTTGAGCATTATTGACAACTACAGGTACTGTGAATTATGTTTTTTTGAATGTTAAATATTTATGTGAATTTCTTTGGATCTTTGTAAAATTTCTACAGTCTGTTTTTTATTTATATGTAATTTGTATACAACTTTTATTCATTTTAATAGTCAAGAGCTCTTAGGTAGGGAATTATTACTTGAATTTTTTAGTTTAAAATTTGTAATTTTTTTATATCTTATTTTTCTTTGTGTTTTCTAAAATAAATATGATTTTAAAGTTAATTAAAACCAGTAAGACAGAACCATATAATTATGAAAGTTTTTATTCATATCATCATTAAACTAAATTTTTGACTTTGTTGAAATTTACTAATATTTTGCACTAAATTTATATCGGTCTGATTTCATTTTCTGATTAGTGATTTCAGACAGATTTATTAGATTTATTTGATCTATTTGATCTATTTATTTTACTACTACCACTTTATTTTACGAGTACAATAATAAGCCAGTTCACTGCCGCAATACAATACAATAAACAATACTTTATAATGCAATCGGACATAATAGCTATATATGTAACAAGTACATAATGTAGGACATTATAGACAAGCCCATTATATGGCCGAGCGAGCGAAGCGAGCAAGGCCTATAAAAAGGACTAGTCTATAAGGTCCGATTATGTAAGAGTTGCATACAAAGCTATATGTTCGATTCCTAAAATTGGCTAATTATCAAAAAAAATTGTTTATAAATTTGACATTTATTCTTAACAGAAGGAAATTTTACAGTTGCCATACTTAAACCATAGTAAAATAAATATTTTACTACTATATACTTTATTTTACTACTACCACTTTATTTTACGATTACAATAATAAGCCAGTTCACTGCCGCAAAACAATACAATAAACAGTACTTTATAATGCAATCGGACATAAAAGCAATTTATTTAAAAGTAGTGACGGATATGACGTTCAGAAACCATGTTGGTCGCCTTACAAAGATTCATATTCAAGAGAGGTTCTTGCCAAAATATCTAAATTGACGACACTATAACTTTTATTGGAATCACCAAGAAGTTTCTTCACAAGAAATACACGCAGTCAGAAAAAATAAACACCAAGTTGATAAATAGCGAAAGTGGGAATTCAATGGAATTTCATTCCTCCAACCACTTCGCACTTTGGTGGCCTTGGGAGATGCCGCACATTGGGAATCCGATGTCAAAGCTAAGCTAACATTACTTGAAAAAAATTTGAACATTACTATGTCCAATAGATGCGTGATTGAACTCTAGATCATTATGTAGTCTTAGCAATGACATCAATATCGCTGCAGTTCTAACGTCTGGCCATTTCTTACTTGGACGGTTCACACTTAAAACAGATCCCATGATAACACAAAGATCGAAACTTATTGAAGAAGTAAACAAAGTCTTTTGAAAAGCGTGGTAGTCTGAATATAGCCATCAACTTCAGCAACGCCAAAAATGGTAAACAGTCGACAATAATCTTCAAAAAGTAGATGTTATAATAAAATATGAAAACATTAATCTAGCAAAATACTTATCTAGCAAACTTATCCAGATTCAGAAAGAAAAGTTAAAATTAAAACCTACAAAAAGACCTATAACCAAATTAATACTCCATCCAATAGAAAACACAGAGACCAACAGCGAAAAACCACTTGAGCATCCAATCCAATCATCCAAAGAAAAAGCGAGACCGAAAATCTAAGAAAAAGTAAAAACATAGCCAAAACTCCCCCGAAGAAAACCTGTCATATTCAGCTGGATATGTAGTCTAATCATTGTGTTCGTTAGTTAAATAGTCATCGCTAATTATATGATTAAATATCACTGAGAAATTTCACTCGACAAACAAAGCCCATGATATCAGCTCTGTCAACTTTCAGTGGTAGTTACCAAAACAAATATAGAGCAGCAACTAAACCGATTTAGCGAAAAACTAAATGAACGGTTAGAAGTAATAGAAGGTCACCGGTGTAAACAAGCTGAGCACCCATCTCTAAGCTCGTACCAAACTGCAATAAACTGCATCGAGGAAACTTCTACCCAAAATTCTAGTAATGGTCTCGGCACACTACAGTTGTTTATTAGAAATCGAAATCAGCTTCAAAATTTAACCGAATATATTTAATTAGTAATTTTACGTATGTTGGTTTTACATTTTCCTGCTTATTAACTGATATTTTATTCAATTCTCTAGTGTTAAAAAAACACTCAACATTGCCACCATCATATTCAACCTGATCATTTGTATTTGCTAAAGAATTATGGATCGTTCTTTTCTTACATTGAGATTTTAATTGCCCCTTAATGCCACGTCGGTGACAAATTTAATTTTTAAAGGCACACTGACTTGAAAAGTGATTTTCACTACTGCATACACTGCACTTACTTACAGATGTAAGCTTCCGGAAGTTGGATTTCTTATCATTTACTTTCCGAGTTGGACGTTCCTGCCGTACATTAATACTCGTTGATGAAGATTCGAATTGAGTTCCTGATGTTCCTGTACGCTGTTGTACCAAATGCTCGTATCTTTTGGAGACATATTTGTGATAGTTAACCTGCTCCGTTTTCGCAACCACTTCTAAGCTTTCTCTGGTACTGTGTTCCCGGCTTCAGCTTTGTTATTGAGAATGATTTACAACGAGTCTAATTTAACTGTGGTGATAAACATTTTCATCGTTGTTTTCAATTTCACACCCTAGAACGTATACTCTAGTGGTAACATATCATTATGTGAACGGAACTTTGAGTGGTTACCTGACAACTGTTACGTTTTCCGAATAGCTAACGAGACCGAAGTTTAATTGGAAACCAATAAGCAAGCGCAGTAGTCTTTTAAAACCTCCGAAATCACTACTGCGGTTGCTTACATGTACTAATGGTGGTTGCGTTTTAGTTCTCTTACAATTTTTATCTAACTATGCAAACCATAATAGGTTTGTTTGTTATAGTAGGATCATGAGTTCATATCACATCGGCACGGCTAGATGTGCGATTTAACTCTTTATTGCATTGGTTTGGAAATTTGTTGTTTTTGTGAATTAATGTTAGATTAGGGAGGGATAGCAGTTGTGTCACTTTTTTATTTAAACATTAAAACCGTAACATCAAATCTAGAGCACGTGCTATAGTAAACTGTACGCGTAGAATGCACACTGTAGTGCACCGAAAATATTTAGAGGAGGCCCTCAAAATTGAATTGAGATCTCTCAAGTGCTAAATCCACCACTTCCTACGACCAAACAAAAAGAATTAGAACAAAAAATTATTGCTTCTTGTATTGTTGCTACGCTGGTCAGTAACAGATCCTAAATCTCCTCCTGTTTTTTATAAACAATAATTTGATATTATAGTGTCATACTCCTGCGGCTAGAGAAAAGAGATACTTATTTGAATAAAACAATGCTATGGCGTTACTGATGGAGATTTTTGTTATTTCAAAGTACGTTGTTTCGAGATTAAGAATAGCAATTCGTGTAGTAACTTTAGTTCCCCTTTAAAAGGACCGAGTGAAATATGCAATTTCCAACGTTTACAAATTCTGGAAACTGACAGCAAATTATAGGATTTTGATTACTTGAGAAGTAAAACCGTCCGATATCGGAAACAAGCTATGGAAGTCGAAGACGTACGTTAACGGGTAACATCGGCAGGTGGTCTATTTGTTTGCAGTCTATTTGAGAAACGCTTTCAGAACAAGTTCCGTGTCAATAAAGAACTTTTTTTGGTAGATTACAATGGATGTCTTTATATCTATAAAACATTTCGTCCATTTTTAACTGTATTTTTTAAAGTATTTTCTAAATCTAGTTGTGCACTGAATAAGTACAACATATTTTTTTATTCATCACTAGACCTAACTGTATTTGTAGTAACTTAATGCCAACAAATACGTATGTAGTATGTAGTTAATCAGATTGCCTAATTATTTTGTAAAAATAAATTAAGATCTAAAACAGTAGATCCGAGTAATTTACTCATTCTTATATTTCTATAGAAATTGTACACATGTAAATGTACCACATAGCTGAATTGAAAATTGCATGAAAGTACATAAAGTGAAGAAATAACTTTTTCGATTGCCAATTTTAGAAAATATTTCACTTATTTTTCGAACAGCGTAACTAAATTGTCTTTCAGATTCGTCACGTTACCCATTCGTTTTCAGTCTTAAACTCGTGTTCAGCATTATCACTAAGAATAAAACAAATTTTCCAAATTATAGAACTAAGCGAAGCAATTTGGTTTTAAGATTTATGTGCCTTAAAAGACTTTACAGCAATTTACATTATAACGATTTCGTTCTGCAAATCACAGACTTAAATCTTGAAGTCTGCCTTTGAATGTAAATGGTTGGCACCGTAAATTGAATACTTTAATTACGTTCATAATTAACACTTCATAACGTACGCACAATGCATGTGAAAATAAATTTAACCAGCTGAGATTAGTCTCAGAATTATAAATAAACTGACTTATGTTATTTAAAGGAACAGTCTGGATGTGCGAGTTCAATTTCAGTATTTTTTAAATATATTTTGTTTGGCATTTAAAATATATCGTTGTGATTTCATATTTCAAGAATTAGCTTCCTAACTTGAAAAACTGCTAGAATCGTATTTTAAAAGTTATCATTTACAAAAGCTTCATTTCATCCTCAATCAAAGTAGGATCCCTCCCTTCTTTACATTTAGCCAGATTTGATTCGGAAGAAGGACCCCTGTTCTAGCCCTACCACAGATTTGAACTATTTGTGTGAGTAATAACGAAATCCCAAAATTTGGAAGCAGTGACGTAAAAATAAAAGTACTTGAAGTGGTAAGTTTAAGAAATGCTAGTAGTTTGAACTGAACTTTTAGCGTATTACTGCGAGTAAATATTTTGCTTTAATACATATATTATTCATAAAAATGAAAGTTTTAACAAAGTTTCGTGGAAAATATAAATCGGCATTAACAAGAGTGGAAACTTGGGTCAAAGTCAACTCTGACTCTGTCAATGAAAGTCACGAGTTTAAAATTAGGGAAGAAATGTTAGTTAAATCTTTGTAAATAATGAAAATGTTTAAAGTCAAATTGAAAATTTAGATTCAACCCAAGAATTAGATAGAAATGAAACTGAATCAAAATATTGTACAATTTTATTACCTATTAGAAATAAACTTGATGATTTCATGTCACCAAAGTCACAAAGCAACACGGTAAGTCAGTTTCAAAAACATATAGGTGTAAAGCTTCCTGAACTTAATATTCCTCATTTCACAGGTGATCTCATTCAGTGGGAAACCTATATTAAACTTTTGAAACATTAATCCAAGATGGACCAAGTCTGTCTGAGGTTCGGAAATTGATACACTTAAAAAACTATTTACAAAATAATAATATTAATAATAATAATAATAATTGCTACAACCATAACCTGGAAACCAGGCCCCAGAAGCTCTAAGCTTGTGCGGGAGGGAGGGGGCGATTATTATTATTACGTAGGCCCTATGTGCGGCTGCAGCCGACTTACAGATGGAACAGCGCAAATCCCACATTTGTGTCACAGCTAAGGAAAACTGCAGAAAACCTTAACCAGATCTGCCGGCACCGGGAATCGACCCCGTAACGCTAGACATTACACTACCAAGGCTGTTCCATATATAATAAATCCCAAATAAGTCCCAAATAAACCACTAAATTTAATTAAAAATTTAGCGTTGGTTCCCGGTAGTTTACACAAATGTATATATGACAATCAAGTGTCAATAATTTTTGCACACTTAATAGTTATTTACATGCCTAGCTTTGTAAATTAATCCTTACGGGTTAAAGGCTGGGAAGTTTGTGGGGCGAGCAACAAAGGAGCGAGCCACTATAATCCAGTGAGCCCAGTAAAGATTAATTGCAAAGCGTGTCGCGTACAAAGTTTTGTTTCCACCTTCACCAGTGTTTCTTATAAATTGTATATTTTTTATAAGAAGACATTTTGTAATCAAAGGCGGTAGCACAATTTATAGCTAGGCGTTCTCATGGTGTTGCGGTTAAGCAACAAAGTAGTTTCCATAGCTTTTTATTGATGAGCATTGTAAAATTTTACAGGTCTCTTTTAGGAGGCCGTAGAGTTTTACAGAGCTGTAGTTGTAACTACTCATTAAGTTAGTTCCCATAAATCCTGTAAAGTGCCATTTACAAAGAAAATGGAAATAAAAGTATTTTACACATGCCTTCCCTAAGTACCTTCATTAAACAAAATTTTGAGGCTCTTAGAAATTTGCAAGTTCCGGTAGATCAATGGGACTTAATTTTAGTTTATGTCCTGTGTGAAAAATTGGATTTTAGTACTAAACGTTCATATGAAACCGATCCTACTAAATTGCCCACATTAAAAGATCTTTTCAGTTGTTTCGAGAGGAGGTGCATTATCTTAGAAAGGGGAACGGCTCCCGAGTTACATGGTACATCCAAAAAACCTCAAAATATTTCGCATTATGTCCATGTTACACAAAGTTGTCAAACTGCTGGTTCTAATCTATCTCAAAGTAGTAATGTAAAGTGTTTGTATTATAATCTAGATAATCAGAAGCAGTTACAGATGCTTTAAGTTTACTGCTCTTTCTTCAAAAGAAAAAAAGTGATTTTATGAAAAATAGTATGCTCTGCTATAATTTTTTAGGTTCAAGGCATTTTATAAGTCAATGCAATTCTCAAGGATGCGCAACCTGTAACAGAAAGAATCATTTAATTCTGCATGTACATAGAGCCACCTACCAACATTCACTTGCATTCCTGCTGCAAACTTTGAAAATTTTGAAGGTTCTCAACATTCTCAAAACTTCCAAAATAACTCTATTCACAAATAAACTCCAAATTCTCGCAAGACCTATTCACCCTCTTGAAATATCTCCAATGACTCTCCACACAATATTCACTCATTCTCAGAACCCCAATCCCTTCCTCACACTCACAATTAAGTTCTCCTTCACAGACTAGCACTCGGTCAAACACCATTCTTTCTACACTGTCATCTAGCGAAGAAACACTACTTTCTACTGTAATGATAACAGTATTTACCGTAGAAGGTATTCTCTTAAAGGTCAAGGCAGTTCTTGATAACTGTAGCATAACTTCACTTATCAATGAAAATCTAATTGAAAGACTTAAGCTTCTCTTAGTTACTCGCCAAATCTGTATAAATGGAATAAGTGAAGTAGCCACTAACAATAACAAGGTTGTAAAAATATTACAATTTATTCTAACATACACAAGAATTGTAAGTGTTTGGTTTAAAAAAATACTAAACAGTTGCACCAGTTATCCCCATGAAGAGAAGAAATAAACATTGACGAAAACATTCAACTAACGGGTCCAGAATTTTACATTCGATCTAAAACAGATATTTTATTAAGAGCTGGTGTCTTCTATAAAATGGCCATTAATGGAATTATAAGACTTCAAAACAATTTTTTAACACTTATGAATACACATTTGGGATACACTATAGGTGACCCCAACCCTTCCCAAGTAATTTCTTGCCTAGCAAATCTGTCAGATTTCGCTAAAAATTACCCATACATAGTTTCTGAATAATCCCAACTTTGTTGTTTTTACAAACTTCAGATTTAAACGAAGTCTTACAAAAAGTTCTGAAATTGAAGGTGTCCCTTTTCCCAGTAGTAAAATTCTCAGCAATGATGATGCGCTTGCAGAAAAATGTTTGCTCTTCAGCAAAAATTGTAGAAAATGGTCGATTTCAAGTAAATATTAAAAACCTCTCCGAACATAAGAAACTTGTCGATTCTCAACTCTTGAAAAAAGATTCCAGAAGGACTCAAAGTTGTTCAAAAGTTAGAAAGACTTTATTGACGAATACGTTGCTTTAGGTCATGCTCAGTATGTTCCACTAAATTTTACTAAATTGCTAGTAGTTTTTGATGTAAGTAGCAAAAGCACTTCAGGATACTCACTAAATGACGTGACTCTTAAAGATTTTCAAGTTCAACCTGATCTGTACGACAGACTCAGTAGGTTACGTCTATTTCAGTTTGTCTTAGGGTATCGAATGTTCAAAAAATGTACAGACAAATAATGATCAATCCAGACCAAACCTTCTCGCAAAATATTTTATGGAGAAAATGATTCCCAAGAATCCCTGAAATGCATTGAGCTTTTAACAGTGACGCAGGGCATACATTCTACCCCCTATCTTGATACTCGTGTGCTACATGAAATCGCTTTAATTAAAAAGTCCCAATTTCCACTGGAAACAACATTTTTAAAACACAGTTTTCTTCTTAGTCTAGGTTACAAAGAACCGTTACTTTTTGCCTCAGCTTCATAAATAACACTAGACCCACTTACGAGAAAATAAATGGCCGCCTCACAGTTGAAGAGTTGATAATACGAGCGAGTGTCTCTGTTGAAATGGCAAATCGCAATAAGCAAGCCAAATTAACATTTTGGCTCCATAGCGGATTAAAAGAAACAAAACGAGTTGCTAGAAATTGTGTAACATGTTTTTGAAGAACATGCTGTAACTAGTCAGCAAATTCTGTCATATTTACCGAAAGATGGAGTTCATCCCTCAGGCCCCTTTTCTAAAGTAGTAGTAGATTTTGGAGAACCTTTCTTTATAAAATCGTCTAATTTAAAACAAGCTCCCTCGATCAATGGTTATTGCGCAGTTTTTGTATGTATGGGTACAAAATCTGTACATATTGAGTTGGTGTCTGATCTCTCTTCAGATGTTTTTCTTAATACTCTAAAATAATGTATTGCTTGTCGTGGTAATCCTGAAGTTATATACAGTGACAACACTACAAATTTTCAGAGTTCGAGAAATCTTGAAGTTAAAAGAACTACATGATTATTTTATGAATTAAAAAAATACTGAAGACATTGAAAACTTTTTAACAGTTAAAGAAACGCAGTGGAAATATATTCCTCCAAAAAGCCCACACTGGTGAAGTATCTGGGAAGTTGCAATTAAAAGTGTAAAAAATCATTTATGTCGAATTGTTGGACGGTCCCATTTTACATATGAAGAATTTAGCACAGTTATTATTCAAATTGAGGCTACATTGAATTCCCGTCCTTTCTTTCCAATGTCTTAAGCTTAAGACCACAATGATTTAACAGTTTTGACACCAAGACATTTTCTCATAGCCATAGTATGACAGCTTTTCCAGAAAAGCATGTTACTGATATTTCTCAAACCTTCTGGAAGGAAGGAACCTTCTCAAAGTTTCTGGAAGAGTTGGTCAAAAGGGTACCTCAACAATTTTCAACATAGACTAAAATGGTCCAAAGATTACCTATATTTGAAGGTAAATGGTTTAGTTTTACTTAAGGAAAGCAGTATGAAGCCATTAAAATGGTCATTGGCAAGAATGATTGAAACTTTTTCTGACCCCGATCAAAAAGTGAGAATGATTAAAGTTAAAGGTCAAAACGGAGCTTATATATACTTATGAAATAAATAAAGATTAGTAGAAAGTTTTACAGTATTTATTAAAATATAACCTGACAATTTATTTATTTCATTATTATTTATTTTATGATTATGGAGTTCCACGAAGTAAGGCTGGTAACAATAAACAAGATTATATATACTTATTCGAAGTTTAACAAAACTTTTCCTTTTTCCGATAAACGATAATGATGTAAATATATTTTATATTTTTATTTAATTATTTAAAGTTATTTATGTTTTTGAATTCATAGATAGTTTTGAAGTTATAAAACTTCAACGCGGGGCAGAATGTTCAAGCCCAGCTTGGACAGTCCTCAGTTTTATTTAAACGATTATTATCTCGCCATGCTATAAATCAAGTTTGCATTTACCCTGTAGCTCAGTGACGTATGTTTCATGACACGTGGAGCGGCGTATTGTTCATCACCTTTTACCACTTGATACCTAAACAGCTATTTTAATACGATAAGTAGCCTAGTAACAGGTATATTTTGTATTAATAAATTAGTAATTCTATAGTGCTTTTACGAATTTCTTTTATGGAGTTTAATAAAATTCTCGTCGTTGGTATAAAGAAGATTTTTTATAGAAGCTTTTACTTGGGTGCTTAATCAGGTCCATATCTTGTTGAAACGGATAGAAAATTTAGTGTTGATAAACCTCTATTAGCTTCTATTTTCTTAGCAACATTTTACACTTTTTCTTCTCTGTATGTTAAATTTCATCTGTGTACTTGCTCTGATAGAAGTTATAGACTTTTACACATCAGCTAACTTAAATCCTTTGGTTACGATATTACAAAAAAAATAATTTAGTTACTACTACGCATGGTTTCATTACAAACAAGGAATTTGAGAACGTGATCTGCATATTGTATGCATAATGGTCTTAATCAAAGAGGATAAAGGGTTTTAATTAAATATTTAAATAGATTCAAATTCAAAGAGAAGTTATGGGTTTAGCACAATGTTTCCTTATTAAATTTTAATCCGCTTTGTTTACTCACTTTGAAACTGAAAAGGAACTTTGCCAATTAAGATATAAAATAAGGAAATTTGACTGGCTTTCACAGATAACTTTCAGTTATAAGGATTTCATCTGATCCCATTTGTAATATAGAACTTAGAAAGCAACTTTATCCTTAAAATTCTAAGAAACAAGATTTGACAATTAGAAGTGATAACGGTCTTACAAATAAAAGCCCTTTTTGTTTTTAATTAAATTAACTTTCTCTGTAATAAGTAACTTTACATAATCTTATTTACCAGGAAAGCTTTTAGTTTGTCGTCGTCGCTATAACAATACAACAGCATTAGCGTTCGTTATAACTTTGTAGTACTTATGCATTGTTTAAAGAGTGTTGTTATTATTTATTATTATTGAAACAAAATCGTTTGTTTCAAAATGAAACAATTGAACTGTTAGGATTTACTCGACCTTTATATACAGATATAATTTTGTTTTATTTAGTTCACGTTCAGGTTCAAGTTACGTTTGAGATCACTAGCATTAGGGCAATTGTACAAATACTGAGTAAAATGTCTAGGTAATTTGTCCACATAAGGATAACTTGACTACTCAAATAAATATCGGCTATACATTATACAAAAGACATAAAAACACGCCTTAATATTGAACCGGTTAAAATAGTATATTAAAGAACAAGTTTTATAAGGGTTGATTTGGCGCACGAATCCCAAGTTAGAAAACGAGCCGCATGCGAGTTTTTCTATAGGATGAGTGCGCCAATGCCCTTATAAAACGAGTATTTTGTGCTATTTTTTTCTAATTTGCGCCCCCTTTTTTCTTATTTTAATACAAAAAAAAATATTTTGGTCGTCTAGAGAATTTTGTGTTAGTTGGTAACAGTAGTAGGGGTAGATGGCCGGTTCTGGCGCCTCACCTCCTCACCTCGGGTAGGCAACCACATATACACGCTAACCCTCGGGTAGGCAACCACATATACACGCTAACCCTCGGGTAGGCAACCACATATACACGCTAACATATAAGTGTTTAGGCGGGAAAAAGGCGAATGTGATGCTTGTCCGTTATTGGTTGGATCGAGTTGCCGGTAAAATAGGTTGCCGTATGTGTCGCTAGATGTCGCGGCGGGTGTGGTTTTGGCGGGAAAATTCGAATCTCAGGGCTGTTCGTGATTGGTTCGTTTGTTTGGTAAAGTTTGGCGGTAAAGGGGGGTTGCAGGTCGTGTCGCTTTGGAGCTGAATGTAAACAAACGGGGTTGCCAAATCTCATATTTGGTAAAAATGAAAAGTCCCTAGATAATTTCCCCAGGATTAACAGGGTTGCCAAATGTTATATTTTGATAAAAACAGAGAGAGCGAGAAAGTCACTAGATAGCTCCCCAGGACTTGAAAGTGTGTTTAGACCGCGCAAAGTGTGGCCTTCGCCCCGGGCCCCCATTCTGGGGCATACTAGAGAGATCGTTAGGGTGCTTCGCTGTGGGGCCCCACTCTGGCGTTCCCGGGGGAGATCGTTAGGGGTGCTTCGCCCTCCTCGGGGTATCACTCTGGGGGTCTCCCTGGGATCGACAGCGGTGCGTCACGTAGGGGCCCCCTTGTGTGAAAGATGTCGGCGTGCGCGTGAACGCGGCCGGGCGGTCCGGGTTAATTAGAAAAATTTGTCGCGGCGTTACGTGGCCGGTTGTTTCACAGGTGCGACGGCCCAGTGGGCCGGGGTGCGACGGTCCGGTGGGGCGTTGAAAGGGGTTAATTTATTTGGCGGTTGCCTCGCTGCTGATTAATAATAACACATAGGCTAACATACAGCTATCGTTCTCGTACAGGGGCGTACAAGAGAAAAAATATGAAAGAGGGCTTGAATTAAATGCTATAAATCAGACCAGGGGTAAATATATCTTAATACTCACCCTGCTTCTACGTTTATGAATCGTTTTCATTCCCTTTCTTTATTATTAACATATTACTTTTACTCTTATTAAATTGGAATGTATGTGTAGGAGAGAGACATCCTTCTTAAATGATACAACATAGTATAAAGGTTTATATCATATATTTATGCATACTACATTTGCAATTCATAGACTAATAATAGAATAATTACATAGGTATAGGGTTACAGACTTATATAATACAAGTTATACATGTAAACTTAACTAGTTTCCAAATTATCATTATTAGAAATCCTTTAATTTTTCCAATTTAAGGTATTTATACATATCATATAGGTAAGAAAGTCAAGTCACGTTACGTTCAACGCAGCCAATTCCGACGAGTTTTCAAGGTCACCCCGAGTGTAGCCGAACATACCCTAACAATTATTACACAATTCTAATCATTCTAGAACATTCCAATAAAAGTAAAATTTCTCTAGCCTAAATCTAACGAGTTTAGCCGAACATTCTCGAACAATTATTACACAATTCTAAACATAGACAACCGATATTATTATTATTATTATAAGCAATCGATATTAACAGCTGTCTAATACCTGTTTAACACCAGTTATACCCTTGTTTAACGCCTGTTAGACACTTGTTTAATACCTGTACAATTGGTGGAAGAGTGGGTGACGGTAAAAAGACAACAACAAAATAATCCATTATAATTAGGTGTATTTTTCAAGTTTATAAGCAATATTAACATTACACATATTTATACGCAAAATACAGACATTTCTTTATTTCTATTTACAGTAGGCTTAATTTTATCTAATTTAATTTTTATCTTATAATTAATATCTATTTTAAGATCCTTTATTTCTTTTTCTAAAAAGTAATTTGACATATATAATGGTTCTAAATTTTCGAACTTTAAAATATAACGTTTTTTATTTCTATAATATATTTCTTTAATGGCAATAATTATTAACTCTGTCCCTTCTTGCAATTCTTCTAACCTTCGACACTGGGATGGTTTAACACTCCCGCTAATCGATTGCATTGTAACAATATTTATTTGTTCTATATCTTCCTGTGTGCAAGATAAGTTATCCAAGTTTTGCGGTGTTTTGATACAAAATTTAAATTCCTCCACCTTAACGAATGTGTTCCTATTGTAAGATGTAAGTCCATTCGTTTTAAATGTTATAAATGGTTCTCCAGTTTCCAAACGTATTATATCCAGACCATTAACAGGAATGACCATGACGCCTTCCTTTTCTTCTTTAAAGTTTTCTCGAGATTGATAAACTTTTATAAGGGTACTTTTATCAAATCCTTTTAAGTAGTAAACTCTTTTAATTCCATCTTTTTCGGCCAGTACTCCAACATGTGGATATTTTCCTTTGGTATTAACAGTAAATGCAAATACCTTGTAGAATCCAGTTATGTCCAAATTTATCCATTTTCTGTCAAAATAACTTGCCAACATATCTTTAAGTTCTTCTATATCTTGCTCTTTATCGAGTAAATGTTTATATTCTTCCTTTACAGCTATGGTTTTTTCTAAATACTCGATCTTTCTTCTTTTTGCATCTGTTTCTTCCAGGTCCATTTTTCGTTTCTTTATACTTAATAGATAAACAGATGAGAGAGGTTTTATTTCCTTAATTGGATATGGAGACAACCTATTAGTTATGTTGGTTCTCTTCCTTAAAACTTGTGGAATTACATTATTGGTTTTGATCAAACCGGTGTTTTCGATACTTATATCTTCCGAGATTGTGGAGAAAATGGTGCTGTTCCGAGAAAAAAAGGTCTCGCCAGCTTTAATATAACATTTGTGTATAACATTTATAATATCTTTATTTACAACATCCTCTACAATTTCTACATAATTAATAGGTAAATAGTTAAAGCTAAAAGCGGAAAGTACGTAATTAACCATCTTTTCTCGTAATTTTAGATCACCAGGCAGCTTAATTTGTAATCCAGTCAGCTTCCGTGTATTTAAATTTGCCCAAAATACAAACTGTAAAAGATTGTTATAGAGTACTAAACAACTGTTCTGTAAACTTTCGGTTAATTTCGACCACATTTTAGAAATCGACACAGAGTAAAATGGAGCATTTCGAAAGTAACTTTTATTATTTTCTAATAAACTTAAACAATCTTCTAGGGGATCAAATGCACTAGATGGTTTACAGTAATTTCCAACTGTATAGTTATAGATTGTTGCTTCCAATCTGGTTATTCCATGTTCCTTAGCTAAAGTAGATGAAAAAGTTTCCTTTAATCGCTCATCTGGACAAGAAATAAAATCGATTATATGATTTCCAAGTTGTTTGTTTACCCCTGCGCTTGTTATTTGACAGATAAACTTGTTGTATATTTTAATTCTTGCATTCGAATTTATCCATGTTAGACAATCTATTCCCACTGTTTTATTATTTTCTACAATCGTATTACAATCTTCTTTGTACTCGCCTTGGTAACAGAAGTTATAATTAGCTGTTAAATAATCGCACATTTCTATTTTATTAAATAATCCTGCGAAATCTTGCGTAATATCCAAATCCATAAGGTAAAAATCCTCTTTTTGGAGCTCCTTTAAGATGATTGGTAGTTCTTCTAACAAAGTTTCGATTTTAACATCTGCTAGTTCTACTTTGTAAGGGATAACTAATGGGTTTGCATATTTTTTAATAATATTTTCCACACCTTCCTGTCCAATAACTTTTAGTAATCCATCGGCCATTTTGTTCCCACCTTGTAAGAGAAAAGGTAGTTTTGCTTTTACACCATGTCTGGCGGAAATAAACTTGGAGAATTTTCCTCGTAAGTAGCTATTAAATGCCCCACATATCTCTTTTTTAACTAAAAATCCACCTTTTTCACTTTTCCCAGTTTGTCCAACACAGTCCACAATGTCACTTATTTTAACCAGCATTATGTTATCACAGAAGGGATCTGTAATCGGTGTTAGATCACTACCGCTAAGGAGTTGTTCACCTTCCGAATAATTTATATTACCAACATCTGTAATTAGATTGTTATTCCTGCTATTTTCCGTCAATAACCACAGACCAAAACGTTCGTTTGTTGGTTTTACTTTAACTCCCAAGAGTTGACTAACACTGTATATTTTAGGAGCGTCCATATTAACTGATTCGACGATCACTACTAAATGTATTTAGGCTAGAGAAATTTTACTTTTATTGGAATGTTCTAGAATGATTAGAATTGTGTAATAATTGTTAGGGTATGTTCGGCTACACTCGGGGTGACCTTGAAAACTCGTCGGGATTGGCTGCGTTGAACGTAACGTGACTTGACTTTCTTACCTATATGACGTTTTCTGTAATAGGTTAGAAACTGATATCAAACGTATTTATAATGATCACCTGAAACGTGTTGTCCCAATGATTGAACTCACTGAAAACGAAAAATTGATTCACGCACTCACTCAATGTTGTCATATATGCGAAAAACCCTTCCGTCAGGAAGATGAAAGGGTGCGTGATCATTGTCATTTAACAGGAAAATATCGAGCCCCTGCACATTCTATATGTAATTTACATTTTAAGAATCCTAGTTTTATACCTGTATTTTTTCACAATTTATCACATTATGATGCTCACCTCTTCATAAAATCATTGGGTGTCGATGGTTCTAAAATAGATGTTATTGCAGTAAACAAAGAAAAATATATCTCTTTTTCAAAACACGTGCATGTTGACACTGTAGTTAACACTTTAGGACGTATGGAAAACAAATATTTGAAATTAAGATTTTTAGACTCGTTTCGCTTTATGCCTATGGGGTTAGAGAAATTAACAAAAAATTTAACAGATAAAGAATGCCAGATTACTAAAGAGTATTTTCCGGAAACCCATAAGTTTATCCTCATGAGAAAAAAAGGTGTTTTTCCTTATTCATTTGTAAATTCATTCGATAAGTTAGATTATAACAAATTACCAACGCGAAAAGAATTTTTTGATAAATTACGAAATGAAGACGTATCAGTTGAGGATTATAATAGAGCTTCAGTTGTGTGGAACACTTTCCAATGTAAAACTCTCGGTGACTATTCAGATATATATTTGAAAAGTGATGTGCTACTGTTAGCAGATGTATTTGAAGCTTTCAGATGTATATGTCAAAAAGTATATCATTTAGATCCGGCTAATTTTTTCACTGCACCAGGTTTATCGTGGTCTGCCATGCTTAAATATACAAAGGTGGAGTTAGAGCTTCTGACCGACATAGATATGATACATTTTATTAAGAAGGGAATTAGAGGGGGTGTTAGCCAGTGTAGTAAGCGATATGCGCGCGCCAACAATAAATTTATGACAGATTATGATAAATCCAAGCCCACATGTTTTATTAACTATCTTGATGCCACCAATCTCTATGGTGCTGCTATGTCTGAATATTTGCCGCATTCGGGGTTTACATGGTTGACAAATAACGAAGTTGAAAATTTCGATGTGTTAAAAATTCCAAAAAAGTCTGAAACTGGGTATATTTTACAAGTAGACCTGCATTACCCCAAAGATCTCCACGATGATCACGATCAGCTACCATTCTGCCCGGAAAATATTATCCCGCAAAATTCGAAACAGTCAAAACTAATTCCCAACTTATTTGACAAGAGCATGTATGTAATTCATTATCGAAATTTACAGCAGTGTATAGCAGCAGGATTGAAAGTTACAAAGATCCACCGTGTTTTATCTTTTATACAATCTCCGTGGTTAGAAAAGTATATTGACCTAAACACAAAAATGCGAAATGCAGATAAGAGTGAGTTCGGGAAAATGTTTTATAAACTATTAAATAACTCAGTTTTCGGTAAAACGATGGAAAATACAGAAAATAGATCAAATATACGGTTAGTTACACACTGGGAAGATAATGGAAGAAGACTAGGAGCTGAAACGTTAATTTCAAAACCACAATTTAAAGATTGCGCTATCTTTACAGAGAATCTGGTAGCTATTCACATGGAGAAACTACAAGTTCACTACGATAAACCGATATATATTGGTTTCTGCGTGTTAGATCTGGCTAAACATATTATGTATGACTTTTATTATAATCATATTAAAAAAATATACGGGAGCAAGGTCCAGCTGCTGTACACAGATACCGACTCATTAATTCTACTGACGTATACAGACGATTTTTATGAAGACATGAAGAAATATTTGTACAAGTATGACACATCAAACTTTAAGGTAGATAATCAATTTGGAATTCCGCAGACTGAATCCATAATTGGTAGAATGAAAGACGAGTATGCGGGTAGAATTCTCTGGGAATTCCTGGGAACGGGGGCAAAAGCTTATGCTGTAGATGTTGAGGGCCTTCTTACCAAAACAGCTAAAGGTGTCCAGAAGGAAGTTATCAAGAAAGAACTGGGTTTGGAAGATTATAGAAATGTGATATTACGCAATATAGATATTTATAAACATGTTCAATCTTTCCGTTCATATAACCACCAACTTTATACAGAATTAAAAAATAAAGTAGCGTTATCATGGAAAGATGATAAACGATATATTATTGCTGGTGGAAACGGTGATACCTTAGCTTGGGGAAATTATAGGATTTCTAACGATGATAATTTAGAAACTAGTTAAGTGCTCATGTATAACTTATATTATATAAGTCTGTATATAAACCCTTTACATATGTAATTATTTTATTTAATCTATAAATTGCATATGTGATAATTATGTATAAATACCTTAGCTTGGGGAAATTATAGGATTTCTAACTATTGATTAGAATTTCTTTTCCCTAGAACCCTTTATTGTTTTTTAACTATGAAAATTTGGATACTAGTTAAGTGTTCATGTATAACTTGTATTGTATAATTGTGTATATAAACCCTCTACCTATGTAATTATTTTATTTAATCTATAAATTGTATATGTGATATGTATAAATACCTTAAATTGGAAAAATTAAAGGATTTCTAATAATGATAATTTGGAAACTAGTTAAGTTTACATGTATAACTTGTATTATATAAGTCTGTAACCCTATACCTATGTAATTATTCTATTATTAGTCTATGAATTGCAAATGTAGTATGCATAAATATATGATATAAACCTTTATACTATGTTGTATCATTTAAGAAGGATGTCTCTCTCCTACACATACATTCCAATTTAATAAGAGTAAAAGTAATATGTTAATAATAAAGAAAGGGAATGAAAACGATTCATAAACGTAGAAGCAGGGTGAGTATTAAGATATATTTACCCCTGGTCTGATTTATAGCATTTAATTCAAGCCCTCTTTCATATTTTTTCTCTTGTACGCCCCTGTACGAGAACGATAGCTGTATGTTAGCCTATGTGTTATTATTAATCAGCAGCGAGGCAACCGCCAAATAAATTAACCCCTTTCAACGCCCCACCGGACCGTCGCACCCCGGCCCACTGGGCCGTCGCACCTGTGAAACAACCGGCCACGTAACGCCGCGACAAATTTTTCTAATTAACCCGGACCGCCCGGCCGCGTTCACGCGCACGCCGACATCTTTCACACAAGGGGGCCCCTACGTGACGCACCGCTGTCGATCCCAGGGAGACCCCCAGAGTGATACCCCGAGGAGGGCGAAGCACCCCTAACGATCTCCCCCGGGAACGCCAGAGTGGGGCCCCACAGCGAAGCACCCTAACGATCTCTCTAGTATGCCCCAGAATGGGGGCCCGGGGCGAAGGCCACACTTTGCGCGGTCTAAACACACTTTCAAGTCCTGGGGAGCTATCTAGTGACTTTCTCGCTCTCTCTGTTTTTATCAAAATATAACATTTGGCAACCCTGTTAATCCTGGGGAAATTATCTAGGGACTTTTCATTTTTACCAAATATGAGATTTGGCAACCCCGTTTGTTTACATTCAGCTCCAAAGCGACACGACCTGCAACCCCCCTTTACCGCCAAACTTCGAACCAATCACGAACAGCCCTGAGATTCGAATTTTCCCGCCAAAACCACACCCGCCGCGACATCTAGCGACACATACGGCAACCTATTTTACCGGCAACTCGATCCAACCAATCACGGACAAGCATCACATTCGCCTTTTTCCCGCCTAAACACTTATATGTTAGCGTGTATATGTGGTTGCCTACCCGAGGGTTAGCGTGTATATGTGGTTGCCTACCCGAGGTGAGGAGGTGAGGCGCCAGAACCGGCCATCTACCCCTACTAACAGTTGGTAACACTCGGCGCCCACTTGAGTTTTTGAATCATTTGTCATCATCCGTCACTTCAAATAAATTAGTTATTTGAACTTTTGTTACTTTATTAGTGTTACAAATAAATAAAATATGAGCGAAGACAACTTAATTTGCACTCCGCCCGAAATTCGCGAAAAAAAGCAAAGATGATTAAATCGATAATGCGTGTCTTGTTTATAGTACCATAAAATTACAAACATGAATTGGACTTACTGATTTGTCCAAGCAGATTTGATGTAGGTACGAGACTTGTTTATGTTACTAATTAGGAATATCCAAAACCTAACCTTCTTTCCAAGTAAAAATAGACCATAACTTCAAGTGAAATTTCATGTAACAATCAACAAACAGCGAACCAATTCAACGATATTAATTAAAAATTTATCGGAGGTTGACAATTTTTACTTTTATAGTATTTTTTTTTAATTTATTATTTAGCAATCATTGACGGTCGCTGCATACGTAAACCCGGGACACTCGTAGTGCAACACATGATGATATACTGCTTTAACATGTGCGTACGAAAATGATAGCGATATACCAGTTTGTCGTGTGCCCCGAGTTTGACATATGCAGCAACCACCACTGATATTCTATAAGCTAAAGGGGTGTCGAACTATTTTCCCAAAATCTCAAGAAAATCCTATGTCTAGGGACTAAATTATTAAACTAAACTTACTAAATTTTTTTGGCAATAATAATAGTCGCTAGATATACAATTTTTTATAAATTTTGGGGAAATAGTTCAAATACTATGAAACTTGAACCTTAAACGTACAACACGTACGAGGTAAGCGCCATAAATTCGCGGCCAGATATAGAAAAAGTAAACATGGTAAAATATAATAATTTTTATTTTTCAATATAATCTCCCCTAATGTCAATACACTTATTACAACGTTGAATTAATAATTCAATGCCTTTGTAAAAATAATCTGAAGTTTTTCCTTCAAAATGTTCAATTACAGCTGCTTGCAACTCGTTCTCGTCCTTAAAACGATGTCCCCTAAAGGTCTTTCTTTAAATTGGAAAATAAATAATAGTCACTACGAACGATATCCGGACTGTACGGTGGATGATCCAATGCTTCAATTCCGCATTCGCGAATCGCAGCTTGAAGTATGAACGGGTACATTGTTGTGTAATAATTAAACACCTCGTGACAATTTTCCTCGACGTTTTTCACGAATATTGTTTCTCAATTTATGTAATAAAGACGCATAATAACATATGTACTATTAACAGTTGTATTGGGTTCTTTAAAATAAATTAGTAAAATGCCGTCATAATTGCAGAATATTGTTGCCATAACTTTCTTTGTCTATTGAACGACTTTCGCCTTTTTGCGACGAGGTTCATCGGATCGCCGCCATTCCATCCATTCCCTTTTGTATAGAGGATCATAACACAAAACCATTGTTTCATCTCCAGTGACAATGGACACTAAAATCGGCTTTGGGTTGTCTCCACACAAGTTTAAAAACCAGCTCGCACTTTCGACGCGACGTTGACGTGGAACAGCAGAAAGAAGACGCGGTACCCATCTTGCACTAATTTTATTCATACCCAAATGGCCATGAAGAATTTGGCGAACACTTATTTCCGAAATGTCAGACATTACTGCTAACTCCTTAACTTTCAAACGGCGATCTTCTAATACTATTTCTTCAATGATTGCAACTTTTTGAGGCGTTGTGTTACTGCTTCAATTGGTCGACCGGGGTGCGCTCATCATCTTTAAGAGATTCTTGCCCCAAACGGAAACATTTTGACCACTTTTTTACAGTGGAATATGAAGGAGATAAATCACCATAAACGCCGTCTAAACGTTGTTTGATTTGATTAGGCGTGTGCCCTTCTTTTGTTAAAAATTTAATGACCGCGCGGTATTTAATTTTCGTTAGCTTTTACATTTTCATGCACTCGTCACGATGCTTGAATAGCTACTAAAATCTATTACGCTTCTAGCCGTAATATATATAGTGTAAGTCTCTTACATGTTCAACTATAACGCAACCAAGTTTGAACATGTTGGCATGTGTAGAACCCTGCCGGGCCAAGAATTTATGGCACTTACCTCGTAGTTATACCATCATGCCTTTTTCTCAACTGTTGACTTTAACCACACAACTTTACAGGGATGTTATACAATATACATATTTTAAGGTTATATTCAACAGTCTTTTTATCAGCACACGAGAGTTTATCAAGTACAATTTATACCTAATTTTTTTACAGTTTCTTCAAGGTCCTCTTTTGTTATGATGTTGCCCCAACAAAATAAATAACATTATTTCGCAACCATTTAGAAGTGCCACTAAATTAATTTCATTTTTTGCATTCATAGGGTCTGTTTAAGTTCTAGTGTTAATGTAGGGATACACACGGGAATGATAAATTTCCTTTTCTTTTTTAAATTCCTTAAAAACCTTAGATTTCTTTAATTCATAGTGCACTGACCATTAAAGATAAATGCAATTATGATAGAAATTAACATTATATTTTTAATAAAAATCTAAAACTAAGTTTTAAAAAAGGGACCTGCAATTACTCAGACTAGGTCGTTGAAGGCTATCTCTGAATTGGGCAGAGATTAGAAAACCCAGAATTGGTATCGAGGCGTTGGTTGACCTTTGGGCGACGACAAAGCAGCCAAGGCTTGGGATCTGAAGGTTGGCCTAGGCGTGGACCAATGTTGAAATTTGGTTATCCAATATTTAGCCAAGATGGGGCCTGTTGTCAAGACTGGTAGTTTCTACATGGGTAATTCTGTTTTCTAACTAAAGCGAAGAAAACACATTTTGTAATATTATAATATACTCTAATATCTGTTAAATGTCATATGTGAATTATAATGATTTCACTGTAAATATAGTAGTATCATCAATATAAATTTTATTAGTTTATACAATGTTGGAATCGAATACCGAGGAACAATCAGACGTTGAAGGTTCAAGTATGAGGTATATTTAGAAGGGTTGATAAATGAAGATTTGTCTAAAATTAAGCTTGTAGATATCAATAACTTCTAATTGGTAAAAAATTCCCAAAAACACCATAGATAGTGCGCATCGTAATAGGTTTCACTTTGAAAGAGGGTTTTTGTAACAATGATTTTCAAAGCGACTATTACAAATATGAGCAGTTTTTTTTTTTCTAAAAAAATATAATAGTGTTTGTATTGCACTACTGACCCAGACAGCAGTGTAAATTTTCAATCATTTTATTTTAAGTAAAGTTTGAAGGAAATAATTTGTTCGAATTTCAATCTTTGTAAGTAGAAACGCAATCTTTTTAGATAACGTTTTTATAAACTTCAAACGACAATTACAACTGTAAAAAAATACACTGGGGTAACAATAAACACAAAAAACTACAACAAATCTGAATTAAAGGTCTCAAATACAAACGCCCAAAGTTTTCAACCATTAAATAAATTAGAATTTTCAAATTTATGCGACATTCAGTGGCCGCGGTAAACCACATCCGGTATAAACGACTCACAGTGGTAGAAATCGCCGATCTAGTCGTTAAAAATTAAGTGTCTGGGTATTTTCACAATAAACCGTTATTGGGTCTCAGTATCATGAGGCATGATGTCGAAATAGTTATTTACTGCCAAGCTTTGTAAATTAATCTTTACTGGCGAGCTGGAAAGTTCGTGGGGCGAGCGACGAAGGAGCGAGCCTCCATAATCCAGCGAGCCCAGTAACGATTAATTGCAAAGCGTGGCATGTACAAACTTTTATTTCCACCTTCACCAGCATTTTTTAATGAATTGTATATTATTTATAAAAAGACATTTTGGAATCAAAGGCGGTAGCACAATTTATAGCTATGTGTTGCCATGGTGTTGTGGTTAAGCAACACATTAGTTGCCATAGCATTTTGTTAATGAGCATTGTAAAATTTTACATGGCTGTGGCTGTAATTACTCATTTACTTAGTTATATAAAGGCCTGTAAAGTATCATTTACATAGAAGGGGGATAAAATAAATAATATCTACCTTTGATTGTTATCTCTAATGTATTAGTAGGTTATTTAGTAACTAGCAATATTATTTCGTGTAAAACAGTTCACAAATACTTGTAAAGCAATTATTACTTATAAGAAGGACCTAGTAGGGTATAGTAATTTGGTAATATAGGTTATTTGGCAATAAATCTTAAAAAACGTGTTATCGCAGAATCTGTCACTTTTACGTATTACTCTTACACGTGTTTTGAATTTTGAATCCGCGGCTGAAGCATCAGTCACTTTGATATTTTCAGGATAACAACGCTTTTGAGCTAATAATAAGTCATCATAGATGGGCTATATGTCTGCATTCTGTTTTTTTGTTTCATCATGTATTACTATATATTGGTCCTTCGTAAGTCTTTTTTGATAAATGAAGCTAAAGCCTGGTCTGTCGAAAGCTTGGTTAGGGTTCTAACAGTTTGCGAAATTGACTTTCTTAACTGATGAGCTTCCTTTAAAGACTGAAATCTTCTTCACCATGCCTGCTACAGTCCGTAGACATTTGGCACGTGAACTGACTATCGTAGCAAAATTTAGCTCTTCTGTGCTTACCCCCAGTAACGGTTGTATTCTTCGACTTTTTTTAACCTGAGATTATTCGAAAAAATTCGTCCGTAGTCTTTCGATTACTTTGCTTGAGGTCGGCGTATTCGGCATTTGTTGAATTCAGTTTTTAAACATGAAAAGTAATCTTCAAGCCAATGCGTTCACTTGCTTTTAAGATTATATAGACTTGAATGGCATTCCTGCCACTTCTGGCCTGTTTGCTTGCATATATTCATTGTTTTCTTAAAATGTCTTCAATTGTTTGCGCTAAATTGTCCATGTGAAACTTCTTTGTATGAATAAATCGCGTTGATTCTATTTTCCTTGTTGGCTTCATCTCGACACACATTCACCAACTCCCACTGCGCGATTCCACTGGTCCGAGTTAAAAGAAGTCATACAAAATATTTATGACATATTATGACAAGTTCTTATACACCCCCGAATAGCCAAATAAATATACTATCGGATAAAAACAAAAAAAGTTATTTCCAAACAATGTAAGCTTAGTCAAAACTTCCACATTACAAAGAGTAATATTACTTTTAATGGCTAACTTTTAATTGAAAAAATACTGGAGCTTTTATTTAAATATTTTGTTATACAGAATAACAGTCTGACCTTCAGATGACCCGAAAATAACACTTTCAAGAGAAAAATCTTTACTGATAAACAGAAAGGCACTGTTGGTTGTTGCAATTAAAAGTAGAGTGAGAAAGGTGTAATTTTGCTGAGGGTTTATATTACTATTTAACCTCATTCGTGCATGAGCACTGACGTTTCTAAGAAAATAAAAAGAGTGGTATCGAACTATACTAAACAAATAGGTCACTACAAGTAGCAATATTTTTGAACGCCTAGATCTGTAATTTCTACCAGTGTGCGACTTGTAGATAAGTAGTGCCACGCGGAGCATGCCTGAAACTGGCCTCTGAACAGGCTTGATAACAACGTTCGTCGTCACAATCTAGAAGGTCGTGGTAAGAACTAAGCAGAAACTTTGCTTTTGGTTTTTAAAAGTCCATGCACACCATAGCATAGCACTCCAGGCACACTTACTTCTTCACTATATTGTAGAAATTTCAAAAGCTACCAGAAGTGAAATAGGCTCAACAAAATTTGTAACTAAACATATAGTGAAAGAATTTTGGAAACGGAAATGGTTTTGATATATTGACTAATAAATGATAAAACGTACTTTTACTGTAAAGTAATAAAGAACGTGAAATGTGTGATGTTTTATTCGGAATCATTTATTTGGAATGTTTCTAACTGTAAAATGCACATATCTCGATTTCTATTACAGATACGAAGGTCGGTTTTTTTATTTGACAGATAATTAACTTATTTCATGTCGTATTAACACAATTTTTTGATAATATTAACCTTTCGTAAATTTTAATTTTTCAATAGATTTAAACTTTTCATAAACTTGGACACATGGGATTTTCTTCAAAAAGATACATTTTAAGATTTTATACGTAACTCCTTAAAATTCTGCTTAAATTTTATTTTGGGAATCCTGTGCAACCACAAAGATCCTACGAGAGGTAATCAAGTGTATACATATTGATATGCTGGGTTACTGTTTGGGGTATTTAAAAAGGAAAGCTTCCTCCC
Source organism: Agrypnus murinus (assembly GCA_929113105.1). NCBI lineage: Eukaryota > Metazoa > Arthropoda > Insecta > Coleoptera > Elateridae > Agrypnus > Agrypnus murinus. Next base: position 113,462,138 of record OV816024.1, read on the forward strand.
CCTGTTTGGGACACAAAATGATACAATTTTATGAAAGAGGATGCTGATGTTTAATAAAGAATGCTCCACGTTTTGGGTTCAAAATGATATCATGTTTTACACAGAACTAATAAATAAATAATTGGGAAGTCCCGAATCAATCGATGATGATTGAAAAGTGAAAAATTTGATTTATAATTGTACTGAATTAAAACCACATAAAACAGACTCAGGCAAAAGTTAAGTGAAAACATACACAAAATATAAACTACTTACCTTTCATCCAATCAAAGAACAAAAATGCTCCTTTTTATTATTAAATTTGGAAAATAAGTTCCATACATAAATGAGACTTATCAAACGGGTCGCTTCATTAGCGTACGTACTAATATGAATCTATGAAACATTGTTAACTGACCAACACAGATAAAATAAATAAACCCTGAGTTCATTTAAAAAAAATATTTAAATGACAAAATTTTATTTACCTTAACATAAAATCAACAACTAAATTAAAATTGGAAAAAGAAATTGCTTAAAATTACAGAAACAACAAGAAAATTGAATATCAATTAAAGAATGAAAGAAAAACCAATTATAAGTATAACGCTTTGCCTTGTTAATTGATATTTCTATCATTAATAGAACTCCTTTTTTTTTAAAATTAAATACCTTACATAAAGTACTATAATGTCATTTTGGCGTCTTAAAATGCACTCTTAATACAAAGTGTATATAGATAGTACATAAGGTACATAGGGTACATGATGTAGTACATAGTACATACTTTGTTATTAATTGAAGCAAGTGTCTAGAAAGATTCTATTTTATGGTTATTGTGATTTTATACAAAATATTTTACAAATTTTTCATCAACTCTTAACTTTTGTTCTCTTTTTGTTGCTTAATCTAAATCTTCCTTAAAATCAAAATTTAATAATAAATAATTTATTAGTAATTAATTGAATAAAATCAAAAACCATTGTAATTTTATATATACAATTATTATGTTTTATAGTACACACCCATTACTACATTAACATTTCTGATAAATTCTATCCAAAATCAAAGTCAACAATAAATCAGAAAATATTTTAAATACTAAGAAATTCTAATGAGTCTAACAGCTTATCCACTATCGATATTTATGTAAATATTCACCTCTAACCACACGTTACATGTCCTCGGGAGAATCCAGGGTGTAGAGAATTAATCTGTTGTATGTATTCAGTAATTAAATCTGTCATGTCAACCTTACGCTATAGGAATGCAGTGGAAATTATTACGTATAGTATATGTAGTTCGTCCAATTCATACGGCGCAACAATTTGTATTGGGAAGTTAAATTAACAAATTGAGTAGAGAGTTTTAAGGTAATGTCCACATTTTTAATTTGCATATAAGTACATACACTGCCGCTCACGGAAGTTCAATTACTTAAATATCTTTTCATAAAATATAGCTGTAGAGAAAAAAATCCCTAAGACGATTTTTATTGTTGATTAATGTACTGTGGGATGTGTTTGTTCAATTTATAATCGATTTTAGTTTATTTATAAAATAATGCAGTTTTTATGCGACAGTGTAATATATCATTATTCATAACTAAGACTGTCTCTATTATAAGAATATTACAAAACGTTGGAAATTTCCCACAGATGGTAGGTCGGGGCTGTAAAGTGTGGGTGGGGTTGTCTCAAGTACTTACTTAAATTGATAGGTTACTTGCCGGTCTTCTTGCACCCTTACCCGTAACCTCCGAGAAAAGAGAGGCCACGAACAAGGCTTGTGTCACGTGATCTGACGTCACGAATGCCGGCTATTGCAGTTTAGATTTGCCGTGATCGTAGTCGTGTCAACTAGACTATTTTTCGGGAGTTTTTCTTTCAAAAACTCTCATAAATAAGTTCAAATAAGTGAAAGTGTTAAATTAAAGGTGTCGAATTTCAGATTTACCTGATTTATGTGAAGACAATTTATAAAATCAGTGAAAAGAGACTGTTTCTCAATAGCCGTATCGAGTGTGGGCGTTGGCAGAAATGGCCGCTAAAATAACTTTCGGTTGGTGTCGTTCATAATATGATTGTGAATTGTGTCGTTTACCTATATAAAATACAATTTCATAAATATTTTGATTAGTTAATCAAAAAAGCCAACAGTTTGACGAGATACTTGGGTGAGTCTTGTTTATTTCATTAAAAATGCCTGATAAATGTTGCGAAGAATGAAGATATTGTGGCTCTATTTCCTGTAAAAAAAACTTCTGCCGTTGATTTAAAAGAAATGATTTTAGAAGTAATTAAGATTCTAACCAAAATTGGTTTTCGGGTAATTTCTTTAATTTGTGATAATTACAGAATGAATCGAACTTGTTATCGACTTTTAAGTAGTACAAGCATTAAGGAAGAGTTACCTTGCTTTATCCAAAATGTTTCTGATCCGCAACAACAAATTTATTTACTTTTTGATACTGTTCATTTATTAAAATCTATTCGAAATAATTGGTTAAATCAAAAAAATAAAGAACGATCACTTGTTTTTTGCCATTTCGATAATTATAATTTAATTCTATTTGCAAATTTGTCTGACCTGGAAAAAATACATTCTATCGAATGTAATAGCATCATTAAATTAAATTGTTTAACATCCATTACTACCAATTCAGATTTTGTTATAAATTTTACCAACTGTGGTGAAAATGACTCTGCAGATATTAGCAAATATTTAAAAAATTTAACAAGAGGTGCTCTAAAACAACCATCTGAATTATTCTTTGAAGTGTCTATTCAGGCGTATCAGATATTCAGTGAGCTTATTTCAGATAAATATGAAACTGAATTTCTAAAGACAGGTAAACAAAGGATTATTTTACGGGAATTGACAATGTTAAAATTGGAAAAATATGTACACGAAATCAATGAGAAATGTATTTTATGTAGCAAAACGTTGAAGTCGATATTGTTAAAAAATTGTCATATTCTTGCCAATATATTTCTCAATAACTATTCAAAAATAATCAACGACAAAATTAACACCCAAAACATGGATCTATCAAAGAGAAAACTGATTAAATTTAATGGTTAAGAAGTTATAAAACACATTAACGCATGGAGATAGGGCTATTGGCGAGGCCTCCATTAGAGCCAACGCGTCTATCATGGGTACCTCAACGGTGACGTGGAAAACCCTATTCATTGTTTATCATAATGTAAGTGCTTTTTTTGAAATAATATTCAGTTTTACTCAGAAATATACAAGTGTCTTTATGTTGGGTATTTTACGATTCGCAATTGTTAGCCGGTTTTCGTGACGTCACGATTGCTTGGTCGCGGCCTCTTGACTATCTCGGAGGTTACGCCTTACCTTCTTGTCACATCTTAGAAGTCGGTTAAGCGAATTTTGTGAGAAATAATGCCACCAAAAACGGACAAAAGTTTTTTCGACGGATGATAGCAAATTTGTAATCTTTGGACAGAAGATGAGAATTTTTGTAAGACGATCTGCCAAGGAAAAGCCAACATCCTTGGCAGATCGTTTTACAAAAATTCTCCTGTTCAGCCCAAAGATTTCAAATTTGCTGTCGTCAGTCCAAAGAACTTTCGCCCATTCTTCCGCGGTTCATTCTCGATGTCTTTGTGCCCACTGGAGCAGCTTCTGCCTATTACAACGTCGCAGCAGTTTTCTTCACAGCAACACAACCACCCAAGTCTCTTGTAAATGACGCTTTACCGTACTTTTTGATAACTGATATTTTGTATTCAAGTCCGCGATTGAACTCGGCGGCTATTTGGTATGCTGGCAATCTGCGATTCCGTTTACTTATTAGAGACTCGTTATGACGCTTTAAAGTATTTTCAACCGTAGTGAATGAGAGTCCCACTTTTCGGCTAATTGCCCGAATTGAATAACCTTCTTCGTGAAGAGTATCAATCTTAGCACGTTTTTCAACACTTAGCGGCATTACTTGTCACAAAACTCGTTTAACCGTAGAGTTCAATAACTGAAGAAGACTAAAGACTAAGCTGTGACAAGAAGGTAAGGATGCAACAAAGTCGGCAAGTAACCACTCATATTTAAGTAGATACTTGAGACAACCCCACCCACCCTTTACAGCCTCGCCCTAACATCTGTTGGGAATTTCCAACGTTTTGTAATATTCTTATAATAAAGATAGTCTTTGATATTATTTTATAAAAAATTATTAGCTACATTATTTTATAAATAAACTAAAATCGATTATAAATAGAACATACACATCCCACAGTACATTAATCGACAATAAATAATCTTACTAAAATAGCCTTAAAATTTTTATGAAAAAATATTAAAGTAATCAAACTTCCTTGTGTAGCAGTGTATGTGTATCACTTATAATTTAAAAAATGTAGAATCTTAATTTACTTAAAAGTTACCTAGATAGACAAATAACTATGTGGGTGAAGTAGATGGTTTTCTTAACCTCATATTTTTGATAGCCATAAAGTAAGTAGTAGATGATATCTAAATTACTTTAGTAGCAACTGGTTAAATTAGAAGATTAATTAAAAAGATTAAAATTAAAAGCATGTATATAAAGTAGAACATTCTTATTTATTTATTTATTCACACTTCATTTTTCATTTCGTTTTTTAATTATAAGCTAAATAACATGCTTACATAGTTTAAATCGTCAAATACACTATTGACTTGATTAAATAAAAAAATGATAAAAAAATTAATTAAAAGAATTTAAAAATCTATTGTATCACTAACTATATGTTACTCTTATATCGAATCAGAGCTCAAACAGAAATAGAACTTTTAAATAGTTACGTTTGTGGACAATGATGAACCATGGAATTGAAAATGTTTGAAAATCAAGTCAAATAAAATTCATTGGATATAGTTTAAGGATTTTCAAATATCGAAATTACTTTTTAAATGATCTATCGCTTCCTTTCAACAGAACAACCCAAGCAGCATTTAAGTAGCAGTAACTAAGATCGGAACTTTGATTGAGTAGTTGTTACGTAACTACAACTAAATTTATGACTTTATAGGTTTAATTTCTTCAATTCGGAATATTTTAGTAATTGTGTAGTTGTTTCTACTATTTATTGGAACTATGTAGTTTCATTACTTCTGAGTAACTATTAAAGTATGTGGAACGGTATTGCCACTTAGTATACTTACTTTAAAGTCGTTGCAACTTCAAAGTGGTATTATGATTGTAGCAGTAACTTGTCCGAAGCTACTTTAAAGTTTTTAAAACCTTACAGTAGTATTGAATGTAAAACTTACGTTTTTGCTACCCAGGAGAATCACATTAAAGTAATTTTTCGTAAACTACTCCATCTCCATATTTACTTGTAAGATGTTGGATTAATCAATAATCATTAATCAATTTGCAATTTGTTATGATTGTTAATAGATGTTTTACTATATAACCTTCAATAAAAATAACAAATTGGTGGCAAATTGTGCCTTAGGGATTGTTATGTATGTAGGTTGAAGTTGGCAACATTTATTTGTAGTGATGTAACTAACCAATCCTGGTCCGTCCTCTGGGCAAGCTTCAGTAACACTTGAGTCGGCTTGGAGGATACACGTCTTCTACACTCTATGCATTGTGTATGTAATTCGCCCTGCTCACTCAATATTAATAAAGTTAATTAAGGACAATAATTGAGTACCTTTTATTTAAACACATAAAAGAACATAACAGGAATAATATAAAAATGGTTTCTATCATGTGTATCAACTTATAAGTATTTCGTGTATATTTAACATATTTTATTAAAGACATTTTTTTACTAACAAATATATTTAAAGAAGGCGCGTTGTTATTTTTCGATCTATCATCATCATATTTAACAGAAAAGTTGCAATGGTTTATAATTTTGGTGTACTGGAATGACAAAATAATCAAACATTTCATCGCTCTTTGTATTAAGTACGTATTACAAATAAACTGGTAATTCATTTTGTGACACGATCCAGCATTATATAGTATAGAAAATGATAGAATATTTGTTAAGTTGCAAGAGCAAGAGAGAGCAACCACGCGACACGATGTGTCAAAGAGAAAAGAAGTTCCACGAAAGTAGCAATTACTACGCCGCCACGTACCTGCTACCCAAAAATTGTTACCCATTTTGGTTACAGGCACGTAACAAAACCGTAGCAATTACGTGCTTGTGACTACTGGCAAAAACTTAATAGTTCCACCGGTAGTTGCTGGTACGTAGCGATGACTAAAAATGCTGCTTGGGAACAATATTTAGACCAAGAGGGCAAGGTAAAACAAATGAAAACAAAAGTCCACCACAGTAGAGAATAGACTAGATTAAATTAAACATCATCTGTTTATTTACATTTCAATTTTTTTTACATATGTTTAATATTATGTATATTTCTCATGACATTCTTATGCATAAAGCTATTATTTTCCATTATTTCCTTTAGAAAAAGATCGTGCAACTGACTTTTCTAATTTTTAATTTTCTAGAACTCGAATTCTAAATCAGATATAATCTGTTATGCTTATATTATCAGATAATATAACAAAGAAAACAAAAAAATAATAGCAATTAAAAAATTCGCTAAAGAATACTGATAATTCTTTTTAATATAAGCTATAATACTCCTGTACCTCCTATAACCTTGCCGTACTAGCGTTTATAAGCGACTAAATACCGGCTATAACTTTAGAAATCGACTGCAACTAATAACTATAACAGCCTTCGTAGTGTAATGTCTAGCGTGCTGGACTTTCACCCAAGCGGGCCAGGTTCGACTCTTGTTACTGGCAGATCTGGTTAAGGTTTTCTGCAGTTTCCCTTAGCTGTGACACAAATGTGGGATTTGCTCTGTTCCATCTGTAAGTCGGCTGTAGCCGCACGTTGGGCCTACATAATAATAATAATCACCCCCCCCTCCCTCCCGCACAAGCTTATAGCTTCTGGGGCTTGGTTTCAGGTTATGGATTGTAGCAGTTATTATTATTATTATAATACATAACACATAATACATAATAGACCTTTTTTAATCTAGTAGATGTAGAGTTAACAAAACTTGATGAGTAACCACATGCAATATTTCAATTTATTTTACACATTTTCAGTTTTCAAAAACGCACATTTAAATAAGTTGAGTGAGTGAAACCGTTAATAGGTACTAAAATGAGATAAATGTAATCTTAATTATTACCGCAGTAAGTTAATGATAGCATAAATATTCTCAAATCAAATTCAAAAACAAAATTCGCCCAAGAAAAAAATATCATCGTAGGTACAAAAGCGTAATGGCGACAAAAATATAAAATTACTTTTAACAATAGGCATACAGAAGAAAATCTATTTAAAATGAAAAACATAATGGAAAAATGTTGTTGCTTTAGGAATAACGATAACCTAGTTTGAAACCGACAAGTTAAAGATTTATGGATTTTACTATAAGAGTTCAGTAAAATTCTAAACAGTTAAGACTTCCTAAATAAACCATTTTAGGTTTTATTTAAAATCATGGATAAGGGCAGTATGTAAGATAATATTTATTATTTTATTATATTTATGCTTCCTCAAGCATTTTTGTTTAATGTATACAAGTAGATATTACGTAAGTTAACATACACTAGTATATTCTATTTAGGGTTTCATAAGATGGTTAATTTAAGTTAAGTATAATAGTTTAATAGTCACTAAATTACTCGATCAATTCCAGATCGATTGAATAGTCGCAGTCAATCCTTTCAAAGTAACTATTGCGTTAAAAATAAGTTTTACTACCGAATTAAGACCGCCCTTAATAACGCGAAACTACAGAAATTTCCCCTTCCACTAAATTAGTCTGCCCTTTAAAAAATAAATTAGACAACACATCTTACACTATTTAACCATAACCATTAACCATAAGTATTACTTTCCTAATACTTATGGTGGTTGAGGTCGCTCGTAAATTACTGTGTTAGAAACAACACTAAAAATATATGGTTTCATTATTATTTATTAATTGTTGAAACCTTAAAACCTGTTTATCAAAATGAAAGACACCAATGACTTCATAATAAAACGTCTACTGAAATCTCATTATTATGCCTATGTCATGTGAGGTTATTATGCTTATGAATTATTTGAGTTATAATTGCATAAGCTATTTGAAATACTTCTAATTATTAGTAAAGAAAGAATTTTCAGTTGCCATTTTATTTTGAAGTTAATTATGTCTTTCACTTTGATAAACACGTTTTAATGCCTGCCGTGTTGAGACCAACACATAAAATACCACAGTGACAGATTAAGGCACACATAAAAAGATAATTACAACACATTAGTCGCTTACGCTTTACATGGAAATTATCAGTACTTACGGGGGATTGGGGACCCCCCGTATCGTCACACGTTGCTTCTGGATGATTGGGGTCTTCAGGAGTGAAGACCTTCAGTACACTACCACGATCATGATAACCTGAAACAGATGCTTGCCGCATCTCCTGAGACTGCCCCTCGTCGGGAGTAACATACAAGTACCTGTAGGGAATAAGCACCCCAATGCTGCCCGGTGATCGGCCGGGGCCACTGGTGTGACTATAAGTATAGTCACCCAGGTCGAGGTCGACTTCGAGATACGACCATCTCTCCGTCTCTAAGCAAACACTATACTGTGCGGTTAATTTTACAGAGCTCAATTCACATGCCATCAACAACAACAGTAATTCTACAAATTACTAACAAATCAACACAACAACAAAACAACAGTAAATACACCATTGCTAACAAGTAACATAGAGCCAATATAACACATTGGCCAACAATCACCATTCATGCAACATCTCACGTTGCCAAATGATAACATCATCCAGTTAGGAGCATATCTGCGTTTTTGGTCTCAATACACGCACTACACTCGATATCACTAAGGCCTTTCACGTTCGAAGCCGACCGATCGTGTACACCACCATAATGCAACTGTCCCTTCTGAAATAAAATGCGATCGATAATTTTGTATATTTTTAAATATGTGCTTCTACAGTTTCAGACGGTATGACAAAAAATATTAAGACGTAGGGTCAGAGGGGTGACTAATTTATGGCTACACATTCTTTCGTATTTCGTAAATACATTTTAGGTTCCTACAAAGAATTCAAAACTGTACTTATTTTAGACATTACCTATTATCATGTACTATTACTTAATCACTTAAGATGCTAAATTCTCATACAGAAAATAAATGTCCTACACTAATAACTACAATATTTATAACTGTTTTAATATCGTTATATATGATTTGAAGTCATTAACAATTTAATAAACTGTGTTTTCACAAATAATATTTTCTGTATTGTATTTACATATTTCAAGGTAGGGGATTATGTGAGTATACGTAAATAATCGTTTTGTTTCATATGTAATGTTACAGCATTTTATTCATTTATTTATGTAGGTTAAAGGTAATCTCTGCAGTAAGGTTCTTGAGAACAGGATTGTCCCGCTGAAATGAGGTTGTTAGGTCACTCTCGGTACAAACTATGCGTTCCGGCGAAACATTCAATTTTGTTGATGATTCTTGACTTATAAAATTATCGCCTTGTGTGTCTGTTTGTATTGTCTTTCTAAAAGATCCGTTTGTTTCCTTATAGTTCTACCGCAGAAATGTCATGGAATTGCTAGCAGGTTATAACTATAAAAGAAAATAGTTTTGTAAAGTATTTAGCTATAAGTAATGTGTAATACTTAAAACAAAACGAGTTTTGTAAAATAAAAAACATCATTGATCTCATTTTAGCTTCCTTTATAAGAAATGTTTGTGATCGTAATTACAAACTTAAAAATTATGTTTTATTAGTACTTTTTTGTCGAATAGATGCTAGTTCGAAAGATATTAAATTCCAAAATCGTTGCAACTTATTTAAATTGGATTTCGGTGGAATTTGCTAGTTTTTACATAAGCTGTAGTTCACAAACTTCCGATTGAAATGTCTCCTGGGGTCCATAGTTCTATAATGGACAGTTTCTGTTTATAAAGTTGCAGCACGCTTGCTCTATGAGCAAAAACTAATACCTCTAAATAACATGCAGTAGACAAAAAATGAAAAATCGAAATATATTTCTTTATCAACCATAATCATTGGTTGGGAAGCTGAAATGAAACCATACAGTACGTACCATGTATGTACCATACAAGTATTAATTAAAATACTTATTTAAATTTGAGATGTATGAATAACTAGAAATTAGTATGATACAATAATCACAAACATAAGTTCCACGATTCTAATTATAGAAATTTTTTATTATGCCTACACTACGGAGGAATCAATATCTAAAGGTGCTTGCAGACTTGTACACTTTTCGTAATGCGCAATCTGAAAAATGGCGCAAGTTTGATAAAATGCCAAGTTGCGATGTGTGAATACCGCTCCAAGTTAAAAAATTGCGCAATTTTCAAAGTTGCACGCGACTTTTCAAGTTGCGTACACTTTTAAAATTGATATGTGTGTGAGCAGCTACATATACTGAAGTTGCGCAATATAAAAATGGACCGACGTGTTGGTTATATAAAGTGGGGCAATATTTTCTTTAGCGGAACTTTACCTGTAAAAAATTATTTGTTTAATAAATCACGTTACATATTTACTAGTTATTTAATTATTAAGAATATAAATTATTGAGACATTAGTTTAATTATTTAACAACTGATTTTTGTGCGTCAGAATTATATTTTCATAGAGATTTCTAAATTCTTCAGGCTCAGTACTAATTTTCAAATATTAAACAAATTTTTATTTTCAAAAACAGTATTGTATTGTGAGAAAATGTAGAAATATAAATCGAACATCTTTTTTGAAATTCTACATTTTCCATTAAGCATTAACTAAGAATTAAGCAAATGGTTAATCTTTACAATAACTTAAAATGCGCCTTTACAAAACTGACAGTTATTTCTCTCAAGTTTAAATTGTAATGGAAATTTAATTATAAACAAATAAAAACTCTTCAGCGTGTACCTCCTAAAAAAACATTAGAATTGATTAAAATGAATTAGTAAATGATAAATGAATTAACTAAAATAAATGGAAAAGATAGTATACATAACTATGTATTTTTACTTTTATTAAGTAAGAAAAAATTTGATTATCTACATTATAATCTTGTGGTATTTAAATCAAAATAAAGAACGACCTTTTTATCGTATTCGCAGTAAACCAAGAACTAAACAGTAAAATTGTAGCCCTCTATTAAAAGTTGCAGCTTGAGTTTATGAAGAATGGCGCAACAAAAGCGGAGCATTGTGTGTGAATACCCTTGCAATTTGAAAAATTGCCGTTGACACTTTTAAGTTGCGCCATTCATTTCTGCGGTAACCTTGGACTTATTTTTGGTTATGTGTGAACACAACGGCAATTTTGTAGTTCCGCCACAGAAAATTGCGCAACAAAAGTGTACAAGTCTGCGAGTACCTTAAGGTCATATGCCCCCAACCTAACACGCAACACAATCACACATACTTATAGTAAGTTGAGGTAGCCGAATTTTCCAATTTATAACAATCGTGCCATCCCAAAAGGGGGTTTGAACCCTTGACCTTTGAAATTTAGCAACTGCGTAGTGCTCTCACACCACTCGTCTACCGTCGTCGCACACTGGTGTAAAAGTCACAAAAACGGCGCATATGGGTAGAAAATTAAGTTCATGGAATTCTTAAATTACCTGTCAGGTGTCATTAAAGATGACTAGATGCATCTTTAATGCACGACCTTGAAACTGATAAGTAGCTACTTACACTTACTTGTGCGTTCATTAAATGTACCCCCAGCGAAAGAGAAGCGGTTCATTTTCTAGTTAAAAATATGGATTTAGATTTTCAAGGTACGAGTAAGTAGTTTTAGCCTATGTTACTGTTATTTCGCTTCTCTTTTGTTACAATGCATTAAATAAGGTACAATGGTTATGAGTTTTATTCTTGCTTAAAATTTTAGCAATAATTCGTCATAAGTTTCGATTCCCGTCGATACCTGCGTTCTAATTTATTCAAACAAAGAGAAGCATCATTAGTGAAGATTTCCTGAGAATCTCAGACCCCCTCGATCCCCCAGCTTAAGTTAGTAATTGTTAAAGTTACTACTGGAATTTCCAGTTTAATTTAAAATTAACAAATGTGTAACAAAGCATTCTTTAGACATTTACACAAAACCTAAATGGTATCCAGGATTTTTTTGCACAAACGAGAAGTTCTGAACTTAAACCACAAATATAAGAAATGAGTCATCGCAAATTACATGGGCGAAAGTGTAAAATGCATCTAGAATTACGCGTAATAATTTAATATAATCTGAGTTGAAATAAATAAATCTTTATTTATTTCATGATTATGGAGTTCCACAAAATAAGGCTGGAAACAATAAACAAAAAAAAAAATCTGAGTTGTGATAAGTAAATTGAAGGATCTCAGCTGTCATTGTAGGCAATAAACACGTTATCTAGAAATTCATCTATCTACTATAGTAGTGAAAAAACTTGAAATAGTACTTTCCGGACTTGGAACATCTTTTTTATATTTAGTTGTATAAGGTCTTAGTGTTTTTCGTCGCTGCATGCAAGTATGAATCAAATAATATGAAACTTACTTCGCAGGTGTATTGACGTGTAGATTTGTTTAACTTGAAAAATGCGTAGGGGAAATTCGGGGTAGAACGATTTTAATTGGTTGTAATACTTGAAAACTTTAAAACTTAGTAAGAGGAAGAGAAGACAACTATATAGCAAAATAGGAACTTATTCTTAAACAATCTGAACAGTTTAGTTTATATATAATTTAATCAAAACTGTCCCAAACCTCCCTACCAACTATTTGGACCAACCTATTGGGAGGTTTGGCACATGAATAAAATTAACTTAAATGTTAGTACATTGTTAAATTTTCTTTCTTGTAGTTTACAGAAAACCAGATCAACATACAACATGTTATACATGGCTGTGTTATACGTGCATTGAAATATATGTATTGGTGGGCATTAATGGCTGTGGAGGTATGTAGCACCTCGAAGTAAAGATGTGTTAAGCAAGCTTATTCAATCTTGAGAGGACCGATGGATATTGGTTATCGTCATTCCAAATACAAATCTTGGGGTAGGAGTCGTTTAAGTCTGACATGGATATTTCTTCTCCCTGACTGTTGGACTATGGTGTTATCTGTAATATTCAGTTTTGTAAGATAATTTGTAGTTAAAGTGCGTATACATTCTTCAATCTGCATTATTTTGAGTTCATAGTGTATTTGGTGATTCATCATATGCCATGACGCATTAAGAACGATTCTAAGTACCTTGTTTTAGAATTTTTGTAGTTTGCTTATGTTGGTTCTGGAGGTCGTACACCATACGGGGCATGCATACGTTAGGATTGGTCTTAGAAGTGTTTTGTATAACAGTATGTCACATTCGTGTCGTAGCGATGATTTACGATTTAAGAGGGGATATAACTGCTTTGATTTTTTGCCGTGTTTTGTTTATTATTGACATGAAATCTTCAGGTTAAACAAGTGTCTAGATGCACACCTAGATACTTGATGGTCTCTTTGGAGTCGTTCCAAGGAACATTCATACTAAAGAGTTGTAGAATAGGGTGATCCTTTATGCGTTTCAGGGTGAAGATTTCTGATGCGCACTTCGTGGGGCTTAACGATATACACCACTTCGTAAACCATTTACTAAGAACGTTGATGGCGAATTGCAATTTTGTAAGTGCTACAGTAAGGTCGGTACGTTGGGTTATAATGATTGTGATTGTACATGAAACATTTTCTTTAAAATAAAAATATTTACTGATCCTTTTTGTCGATCCCTTGCTTTTTAGAGCTTGCAGCTTTCCAAAAATTTTGTCTGAAGAATTTCATCCATGTCTTCTTCATTGGGGAAATATAATTCAATGCTTTTTACACTTCTAAGAAAGAAATTTCAAAGTGCAACACTTCCAACACCTTAAATACCACTGTAATGTACAAAGTATTCCTTTTTGCCTTCTACTTTTAGTTTCACTAGAACGTAATCCCCTTCGTTATAAGATTTATCATCGATGTCTACTTTATTAGAATTGTTGTCTTCATCGCTAGTGAATTCTAAACCAGAGCTACTATCTTTGTAAATAGTTTTTTCGCCAATATTTTCGTCTTTGGAGGAAGAACCTTCCTTTTTCACTATTAGCTTTCTTACTGTAAATACTTTTATCTACAAAGTTGTTGTTGCTCTATTTAATTTTTCTCGGGAGTCTCCGATATTATCCTGGACTGTCCAGGTATTCTGCCACCACTTGTTTTAATACGTGGAGCTGCCTTAGAACAATGCAAAAGTTTTTCAGTAGTTAATAATATGGTTTTAATACTGCCTCTTTCGGATTTTATGAGAAACGATTTCTGCTGGTGCCGGTGTAGTAGATGACCGAGGGTGTTGCTCTGGCAGAACCTCTCATTGAAACCGGTCTGTAACCTATGTACACAAAAAGTGATCCTCCGTAAAGGTATTAGGATTAATTGGGCAAATACCAGTGCGTCTCAAACAATCTATAATATTTGATGGAGTAAATGCCTTTTCCATCGCTTCTTTAGAAAGTTTAGGAATATCGTATATTTGCATTGGTTTGTCCGGATTCCAGCTGCAGCATTGAAATAATTCTTAAAAGGCTCGTAAACAGAAACGTCGAGGGGCTGGATTTTATAGCCGTTACATGGTGGCCGGGTCAGCAAGACCATATTATTTTCTCTAGCATTATTTGTCAAATCAATTTGGATACAAAAAAGAGCACTTAAGTGTAAACAAATTATCTTATCTATTGTTGGTACCCATCTTTGTATATGCTTATTTCTTACCTTTTAACATAAAGTCAGTTTACTCTTGGAAATATATGTAAAATGGTGGGATTGCCTGACCAATTGCATTAATAGCGCAGCAAACCGTAACCAATGTCTCATTCTCACCGGAAGTCACTTGTTTGGAGCCCTTCTGAGTTAAAACTTTTTTTGGCTTATGAACTGTTGTAAGCTCCGTTTCTTCAATATTCCAAATGTCTTCTGGGCGAATATTCTTATCTTGCATAATATCTCTTCGATTTTCATAAAACATATCAACATTGTTTTTGTTGAAGCTTGTAGATCTGCTGAGGCTAGTTGCTTGTCTTTCTCAGAGAGATATTGCTATTACGGGATTAAAACCCTCTGATCTAGTCTTTAGTAGCACTTTTTCTATTATGCTTTCGGATATTTAATATTGATACATTTTGCAAAATTGTAGGCTAGTTTGAATGCTGCCTTTCTATTCAAGCCGTAGTGAAGCTTTGATGCCTTTATGTAGTAGTTGGTCAACACAGTTTCTTCGTCCTTGAAAAAACTTGATTGCTTGAATGCTTTGTGGAGTTATCACTCCTTTTAAAAAAATTATTTCTTGCAAGACGTAGTAGTGTACTTTTTGGAATACCATATTTTCGAGCTGTAGATCTCATACCCTTCCCATTTCTAACTTCATTGATTGCTTCATCAATCAGATTCTGAGGTAAACTTTCTTTATTTCCCTTCTTATTATACTTATGAGGCCTGATAATTATTTAGAAGTCCTGAGATATCACATATTTTAATAGTAACAGCTGACTGAAGATTTGCGTTGCATTGTAATTCAAGGGCTGGGCGCCATTTAATAACAAAATGTAGTTACTCATGGATGTATTTAAAGAGGTAAATTTACAATTGTACATACAACAGTATCGAAAGTTTATTTCTTAAATTGGATCTATTACAATATCTCTCAATTTATCCATGCTGTACAGTAGTACTAAATGAATGTATTATATTAGGTTTTACATTATGCAAGCCGATCGACATTCTATTTTCCATTGTGTTATGTGTCAGAAGTGGGCTGTGCGGTCGAGCTTGTCATTCTGTTTGTGTGAAAGGCATTCATTGTGTCATTCTGGCTTTAGAGAATTGTAATTGACATTACGTTTAATTGATAAAATATATAGTCAGTCTATAGCTCCTTTATTTTCAAATAGTAGCGACAACGATTGATCTCGCCGATGGAACGAAAGAACTAGAACGATATTGGCGACATTGAAAGTTACCAGATTTGACATTCCGCTTTACAATAAATCTTAGGTTTAATAATAGTTATGCACAAATAATTTAAAAATAATTATAATTTATACCTATGAAATTGAAATTTTTAAACAAACTTTTACTAAATTGAGGTAACGTGCATGTAGTAACTTTTTCTTTATTAAAGTTTGTGTCAGGTTTGCTCAACAATGTCGCTACTATTTGAAATAGAGGGACTATAGCTCAGTCGAAGCCTAGTTATTTTAAATTAGTTAATAGAAGGATTTGGTAAATACTTTGATAGTTACAGTTTTTTTCTTTTGGTTTTCCTCTTTTGTCAAATGTATTTCACTATTTATCAAAAGTATTTCCCATCTATGTAGCTTTGACATTAATAATCAAATGAAATTCACTATTTGTCAAAACTCTTTCACGTTATTGCAAATTATTTTCCTCTTTTTTAATGTTTTATTAGAAAAAGAAGAATATAACAATTTACTAAATATACCTACTAATATTACATAATGTAACGCAATACTTGTAAAAAAAATGTTTTATAATTAATTCAAAATTTCAATTCTGTTGAGGCAATCTCCCAAATATATCTCCATGTGTCGAACATAATTTTGGCAATGTTCTTGTGTAATAGCTTCAGAAGCGTTATGAATTTGAACATATAGTTGTTCTTCATCCGTAGGCTGACTTCTTTTTATTATAGTTTTCCATTGGTGAAACAGCTCTTCAATGGGGTTTAAAAAAGGACTGTACGGAGGCAGAAATATTGGTACGTCCATGAGCTCTGATCAGTTGTTGAATTTCATCCGTTCTATGAAATCCGACGTTGTCCATGACAAAATATGCACCTTGTATATGATCTGCGGCCAAGTGGTCAATCAAAGATGTCAAGAATTCTCCAAAGTGTTCTTCATTGTAAGGCCTGTCTTGAATGGTGAATAAATATAATGAATTAATACACATTGCAGCAGCAATCGAATAATTACGGCCTCTTTATTGGGCCTTCACTTTGTTGGCTCTTGTATTTTTCGGTGATCTTCCATAAGCTCTTCTAGAATTTACTTGAATCCCAAATTCATCAATAAAAAATAGTTTTTCTCTGTGAACCATTATTCTGTTGTATTGAACAACATATTCAAACCTACTTTGGATAGTATCTGGTGTGTTACGCCTTTCTGGCACAAAAGAAACGCGTTTTACAGAATAGTGAAATGCCTTTGTCGCTCTGTCAATGGTCGATAAGCTCACCTCTAGTTGTGGATTTTGCTCCAACAATTTGGCTTTTACTTGTTTTAGTGTCAAGGTGCAATCCTCATCCATTAAATTGCAGATTTCTTCTTGCTCCTCTTGAGTAAATTTCTTGGGGCGATGACCAGCACTTCTTTTATTCACTTCGTTCGTTATTTTGTACGTCTTGTAAATTTTTCTTACAGTGTTCGGCAAAACATTAAATTGTCGTCCTATTTGGACTGAAGAACTACCATCGTTCATTCCTCTGATTATTAAAGCACGTACCTCGTTCGAGATTTTGTTCTTTTGCCTTTTTTCAGCATTCATTCTTAATAATCAATGTTAATATCAATGTGAAATAGATTTAACAAATAAGGAAATAGATTTGACACAAGGGGAAATAGTTTGACATACACAGCAAACTGTTTAATAGAGATGGGAAATACTTTTGATAAATAGTGAAATACATTTGACAAAAAAGGAAAACCAAAAGAAAAAAACTGTATTGTTTTCAGAAAGCAGCAGGTTGACTAGCGTTGCGATTTAGCATTTGCAGGTAGTTATTGGCATCACTAATCTCTGAATAGGTATATACGAGTAACTAACAAAAAATAATAATCAGCACAGTAGTACATACGCGGCTCGCGGATTGCAGGATGGAACTGGTAACGCAAAAATAAATCGTAACTGCTTGTAAGATTTTATGTGCTGCAATTTAACTTCCGTATATTAAGTATATAGAATAAGTTACATTATTTGTAGTTCATACTTAAGTACAAAGACGAAATGTTAGGATTCTTTGCAACGTATTTAGCGTTTTAGTAGACTTACGTGTTTGAGTTTTTGTTAAAAATAAAGTTTAGAGTCGTTTTACTAGGAATAGATTTTTGATAACTCAACCTTAAAAAAAATCAGTTTTCTGACTTATTGTACTACCTGTACCTTTTTTATGACACATCTCAGAGAGATTCACCGGAGGTCGTTGAACCAGAGTTTCATGAGGTGAAAATCAGTTATTTAATTACAACATTGCTTAAGCTTCTTCTTGGAGTGCCGTTTATTAGGACGTTGGCGTTTCCCCTTTGTGCTCATGTTATGAGATTCTTGTAAAACAAACATAGGTGCATCGTACCATTTCAAATGGTCCCCGAACTACCAAAGTGTCCGTAGGCACTTCATTTATAGGAAATCTCCTAGGAAGTATCCCCTGGTGGTTTGCCATGGCCTTCCAGAGAAGAAGCAGTCGTGAAAATCCGTTTAATGTTTCGGTATGGAATTAAAATTGGAATCCGGGCCGCTGAATTAACAGCCTGTCGATAGACTGCCTATGTTATGATCGTTCTTTGAGCTGATTATCGCTTATTAATAGCCAATCTTGGTGTTGCGAATTTATAATTTTTCATGAAAAATTAAAAATTATTAAAAAAGACAGCTTAGGAATTACAAACGAGATACAATTCGAAATATGATTTATTCGTAATATAAATGAATGCCTATAAACAGATAGTCATCGTAATATAATAGAAGCCAAAACGATTTTAATTCAATACAAACAAAATTAAAAATTTCACCATCAGTACTTCTATTTTACAATTTTATAATTTTTATAAATCATAATCTATTTTATAATAGCAGATAAAAAGTCGAAATTGGTGATTTTACATTTTTATTGAGTGAATCTAATCCTTACAGGCGCATAAATCATTGTACTGCAAATACTTAACAGGGCAATAGAAATCGAGAAGTAAAATAAAAGCAAAATTGAAAGGAATCTAAAAGGTCAATATAAATTAATCAAATAAGGTGAGGTGAACAGTGAAGAGAAACTCCACGTAAGTGTATGGCACATTTTTCAAATGACCAATAATTAAATTTTTTAATTTAAAATTTAAATAGCATCTGAATATGTAGCCGTCAACATGAATAGAATCAAAAACAGTTAGCTCAGTTTATAATGCAATTCAAATTAAAATATTGTTCAATTTTAGGTTAAAATTAAATCAATGAACAGAGAAAATAACCATATATATGGAATAAAGATTGAAGTGCAGAACTTAAAATAAATATACAGAATTTTTATTACTTTGTTGTTAAATTACTTAAAGATTTACCTATACTGTTTTATTATAGTTTCAATTGTTTTGACATATACTTGCTTTGTTTATGCGTATTTTCGTATGCTTCAAAACAATGACAAACTTTATTAGTTGTAACTGCCGAAACACACACCGATCTCAGGCCTCCTAGTTTGTACTTAATTTATTTATCATTAATCCTATCACACCAAAATCTACCAAAGTGACAAAAACATTCGAGACAAGAAAGCACTGCAGCGAGATTAACAGTGAGGTGGAGTGTTAGGGCTACTTTTATTAATTCTTGTAGAAGGAAATAAAACGCAAGTTTACTTCATGAATTATTTATTTGACTCTAATAGTTTATTGATTCGCGTTGCCTAGTACCATTTCGTATCTATGCAAAAATATATGAGTTGTGAGTCGTTTACAACATTACCCCGCCCGGTCTAAAACGTGGGTAATACATACATGAAAAAGAAAAAAATACGGAATGGTATTTTGGAGAAAAAATGGAGTATTTTAAAGGAACTGGAACAAAGTTGTAAAATACTCCAGCTAGAAAACCTCCACTAGGTAGTATAGGTAGGGTACAATAAAAAAACTTAAGCTAACTAACAATACGGAACTTGCGACGGCAACTCTTGGAACCTGTAAACAGAAAGAAAAAACACCACAACAGAAAAGTGTTCAAATTTTCAAAGTCAATTGGTAAAAGGTTTTCAAAAGATGCCTTTGCGTAGCATTTGAAATCAGTTCATTGTTGGCTTAACATTATAAAGTAATTAATCTAAAAAATATGCAGGCTTTAGCCTATCTAAAGAGATAGGGCCAGTGTGATTTTCTAAAGTGACGTATTTAACTGTCCGTTTTAACACTTTATAGGGGCCTAAATAACTGTCTTTCATGCCCAGAGTGTGCGTGTCATTACGAACGTATACGTGTGTGCAGTTGGTCAAGTCGCTGGGGACGAAGGACTGACCGGCATACGTTTTTGTAAAAAAATGCTTCTGCTTCCTCATACGACGTTTGAGATTGGATATGAAATTAGGGAGGTTCATGTCGTTAGCCAGTTGTTCTTCTTCAAAGAAATATCCAGGTAGTCGTAAAGGAGTAGCATACAGGATTTCTGCAGGAGAAACATTAACTTGCGATTTCAGTGTTGCACGTAAGCTCAAGAGAATCCAAGGGAGATTCGTTAACCAGGAGGAAGTTCCTGTGGTTTGAATGGATTGCTTGAGTGTCCGATTAAAACGTTCGGTAACGCCCTGACTAATCGGATGGAAGGCCGTGCATTTGACGTGTTTAATTCCTAACATGGCCATGAAGTTGATCCATGCATGAGAAAGGAATATTCTTGCAGTGTCCGTGGTGAGATACTTGGGAATTCCAAAGCGGGACACCTACGTGTCGACAAATGCAGTGATTACTGACTCCACGGAAGAATCCTTCAGAGGAATTGCTTCCGGCCACCGGCTGTAGCGGTCAATAATGGTAAGGAGGAATTTATAAACTCCCGAAGAAGGAAGGTGTACTAGGTCGAGATGGACCTTAGTAAAACGTTCATCTGGTTCTACAATAGATTGTAGAGGGGTTTTCGTATGACGTCGAACTTTATGTTTCTGACATTCAGCACAAGATATGACCCACTTCTGAATATCGTGGTGCATAGATGGCCACAGATATAGCTGAGTAATCAATCTTTTAGTAGCACGGATGCCAGGATGTGCGATGTTGTGTAGTTGTTGGAAAAAGGGATACCTGAATTTGAGCGGGATATAGGGTCGTGGTTGGCCTATACCAACATCCACCCAGAGGTTTGATTTGTTGGCAGTTTGAAGAGAAATGAATTGAAAGTTACTACGAGATCGGAGCTGGTTTAACTCGGGATCTTGTTCTTGAGATAGAGCGACTTCGTCGTAATTAAGATCAGTTCCAGGGACGTTAATAAGATTAACTCTTGTCAGAGCGTCCGCCGGAATATTCTCTTGACCTTTGATATATTGGAGGTCAGTTGTGAATTGAGAAATAAACTCTAGTTGTCGAAACTCACGTGGTAAATATTGATCACCATTATTTTAGATCGCCGTACACAAAGGTTTGTGCTCCGTAAAGATTTGAAAGTCTCTGCACTCAACGTAGTAACGAAACTTCTTTAAAGCAAAGTATATTGCAAGAAGTTCCCGAGAAAAAATACTGTACTTTTGCTCTGTGGTGGTTAACTTCCGGGAACAGAAAGCTAGTGGTTTCCACATGCCATCTTCAAACTGTTGTAATACTCCAGCTATAGTGGAAGACGAACTGTCTGCAGCTATACTGAAAGGGTTATTAATTCGCGGATGTACAAATAAAGTAGCGGTAATAAAAGCTTTCTTCGCGTGCTTAAAGGCTTCTATTTGCTCATGATTTAACTGGACAGGCTTTAGCGAAGCTTTACCAGGAACAACTATAGAGGTTAACGGTGTCAAAATTTTCGCACAGTTTGGTACAAATTTATGGTAATACGAAATTAAGCCAATAAAATTGCGGGGTGCTTTCTGACTTGAAGGCAATGGGCAATCAATTATAGCCTAGACTTTGGAAGCCATTGGTTTGATACCGCGTGTATTAACGTGATGTCCTAAAAAATCGAGCTCATTGATTCCAAAGAGACACTTTGGTAGGTTTATAATTAGGCCATTGTCTTTTAATCGGGAAAACACTTGGTGTAAATGTTCAACATGTTGATGCGAATTAGCACTAAAGACTAAGATATCGTCTAGGTATGAAAAACAAAATGGAAGCCCTGATAATACAGTGTCCATGAAACGACTCCAGGTGCTGGCTGCATTCCGTAGTCCGAAACACATCCGTTTGCACTCAAAGAGTCCCAGAGGTGTGATAATAGCAGTCTTGTGAGTGTCCTCTGCTGCGATTGGTATTGGGAAGTAGGCCTTTTTGAGGTCTAGTTTCGAGAATATGGTTGCGCCAGCAAGTTTTCTTGTAAAGTCCGTTAAAAAAGGAATCGGGTAACGATCTGGTACTGTCACTGAATTAAGTTTTCTATAATCGCCAACCATGCGATAACTGTTTGGGGCGATGGAGGTTGTGATGTCTTGGTCGTCACCAGGAGGTAGCGTCTCTGCTGTGCCTACTGCTCGCTTCTCGACGATGTGAATTGGCGTAGCGTAGCTAGATGATGACCGCTGTACTACGTCAGCGTCCAAGAGCTCATTAAGATGATCTTCTAGAAAAGAAAGATCATTAGGGTTCAGCTTGCGACAGCGTGCTTTAACCGGAGTGCCAGTCGTGTCAATGTGATGGACTACAGTATGTTTTACGGGTTGATGGTAGTCGAACTTACGTAAAAGCTCTGGGAAGTGTGTGTTTAGCATCTTGCTATAAACATCAAGATCGCTAGACAGGTTGTTAACAGTACCTGAAGAGGGTACGTTAATGGGTGAAGGTAATGGAAGAAAACGGGAAGAAATCGCAGGAGTAACGATTGACTCGGAAGCAGGAGTCAAAACATTAGCCTGTGCGGAAAATATTTTTCGTTTAGTGCCAGTCTTAACTTGGTGGGTTGTGGAACCTCGACTGCGAGTTCGGGCGGGCTGGACATCTGCTGTGCAAATGACCCGCTGAGAAGAGCAGTCAGTGAGAGGATTCACTGTTGGAGCTGGAAATTAACAAACCTGGCTGCGGTTTCGTGCGAGCTTGACATCTGCCGTATAACGTGCAAATAACTCGTCGAGAAAAGCAGTCAATAGTTAGGTTGTGCCGCCGCAAAAAATCCAGGCCTAGAATGGCTGTAGATATGATAGCAACATAAAATTTCCAGAGGCATGGCGGTAGGCCAGGAATTGGGAAATGTAACCTCAAAGTTACAATACCTGTCACAGGAATTGACGTATTGTTCACTGCCATAAATGAAAGGTTGGCAGGCGTTATGTTTTGGTTACAGGAAACTGCAACGTGGGTGGGTAAAATAGAATAATCCGCACCACTGTCAACCACAGCACGGCAGGTAGTTGTTTGAAATGTTGTTTGAAATGCTGAGGATTTCGGGGGTTCGGAGAGATGTTGGAAGTCATAGTGGATTGTCGTTTGTGCATGGTAGAAAGTTCATTAGCAATGGCTGCAAGATTAGTCGTTAAATTGTCCAATTTAGCCTCCAATACAGGGGTAGTTGAAGGTTGTGGTGCTTGCTGCATAGAATAAATTAAATCTAATTTATCTACAAAAGATATTAATGGTAAGTCATTGAAATTTAAGGACTAAATTTTAAGTTCTGGTGGTAGTTTAGCTATTAAAAAGTCTTTGGTTAATAATTCAGTTAGATCAAGATCGATAGCTAACTTCTGAATGTTAAAAAGCAATTCTTTGACACTACCAGAGAATTGAAGAGTCTCCAAAAGATTATTAATGCGAGATTCCCGTGGTCCTAGTATAGATTTTATTACTGCCCGTTTCAAGGTAGTCATGGTCTTTGTTTCGGGGGATTAATGGTTAGGTCACGATGAGCTCCTAAAACGTCGAAAGGTAAGTTTAGGGTTAATATGTTATATTTGGCTAGTTCATCGTTGATCAGCATACGAGTAAAGTATCTCTCCACCAAAATAAAATACAGGTCGATATCGTTACTCGTAAAAACTGGAAATGGAACTATGACAGTCGCCATTTGAAATATTAAATAAGTAAGTAAAATGATTTGAACTTATCGGATATGAGAAGGAGCACTAGTTCTGGTTCCAATGGTCACCTCCAACCAGCTACGACAAGTCACGTAAGCGAAGCAGGTAGCAGATCTTACGATGACAGAAGTCGAGTAGTAGTTGTTGACAGATGATGAAGGTAGAACTAGCAGTTGTTCACCTGGAGAATTCAAGGCAGCAGGCAAAGACCAGTACTGTTAAATTCTTCTTCAGGAACGTCGGGATCACCATATGTAGCGAGGTTAACACTGAGGTGGAGTGTTAGGGCTACTTTTATTAATTCTTGTAGAAGGAAATAAAACGCAAGTTTACTTCTATGAATTATTTATTTGACTCTAATAGTTTATTGATTCGCGTTGCCTAGTACCATTTCGTATCTATGCAAAAAATATATGAGTTGTGAGTCGTTCACAACAGCACCGATAAATTACGAAGTCTTCGACGTACATAAGTATTTTAGGCATTTTTTTCTTGGTTTCTTGGTGCTTTAGAGAAATAGGAAATATTATTACATGAAAGGCTTTTTAAAGCCTATCCAACAATATAATAAGCGTTGGCGTTATTTATTCTCTTATTTTTAGAACTCGAATAAGAAACTAAATGATAAAAACATGATCACAATAATTTTCCTGACTACAAAAACCAGCTGAATATTGCTTTCTACCTTATGATACTGACGGGAATATCCTAGCAGGTACAGTTCTGTTTTCCAATAGAAACTAAATAATATGAGAAACATGCGTCTTGTTGACTTGTTTATATCAATCTCAACAACCTTTTAGAAGAAATTCTTAGAAATTTCATTTTATTAGTATCTATAAAATTAGGAAAACTGTTAAAGTAAAAATCTGTAGTCGTAAAAATTTTACTCTTATTTTATATCAACGTAAATCATAATAGCATAAAGTAAGAAGTATCTCATTATTAAACTAAATTGTCTGCACAAAAGATAACATAAAACTACAAAACAGTAGCATCAGATGTGAGACTATTCTATTAAAGTAGTTAGGCAACACCGATTCGAGCGCAAAATCCCATGTTATTTCTTATGGAGGTCCGTTTTGCATTTCAAGGTCATCCGCGGCCAGACTCGCGCTCGCGAGTAAGATCTTCCGCGATCCAACCAAGCGCGCGGCAACGTTGCTAACTTCACGCTGTTACATGACATGAGTCGACTTAGTAACTATGGAATTTTATTGATAAAAGTAATTACCTAATAAATTATTATTATTATTGGTAGAACATTTTATTAATAACGAATTAAAAAAATCCTGAGAACATTCGAACATAATCCCACTTTAATGTATCTTAACAGTCAACAGGTAGAAGGACCCGCATTTTTCCCATATATTACCATTAAAACGTAACATTTAACAAAATTTCGAATAAAATTAATCACTCCCTTTCTCTATGTACTTCTTATTAAAATACTAATAATAGACTTACCCCCAGGTAGGAATATTTTTATAAACACTATTAAATTAATTCAGAAAACTGCATATTTTAGACACTGATTAAAACATCATTCAAGCCACTATAAGATAATTTCTATCACATATGTAACTGCAATTATACGTAAATAATTTAACCAATGAAGCGCACGTATTCTGTATAACACACACAATGTTTAATTCCCCATTAAAAATAGCTTAAATTTAACCAACTGAAACTATTCAGGACCCAGATCAAATGCAAACACCAACGATCTCGGATACCTGCTGCAAACTAAATATAATGCAATATTACTCACCCCCTTTATATACGATAAGAAATATCCGAGCTCAGACAGGCCAGACCCTGTATCAACACGCACAATCGTGTCTGTATACACCCAAACGTAAAGGTTAACTCATTATAGTTTACAAACAATTAAATATGATGCAGGTAAGAACACGGGACCCTATTTCAATAAAAGATAAAGATCTTACCCTTTACAATAAGTTTCTCCTTTTTAAAATCGATAATAAATAACACGAATTCAACCTTATAATGACATCCAGTCTGTTTATATATGTGCAGATCGGATAACCTGATAACTGAGATCTTCTTAAAATGTATTACGACATAAATTAAAACAGCCCTTTTGTATATGCCATCATCAAATATTTAAATCCGTCTTGAAATTATAAAATGTATCACTGTTTTTAAAAAGGAGAACTATTGCAATGGATCTTACCCACTGCAAGATTGCATGAGCGCATATCTATTAGATCAATCAGTTTAATTCACGTCTCACATGCATATTTATTAGTTCAATCAATTTAATTCACACCTCATTGCATATTAATGGATGGACGCTTAAATCAATCATTAACCTCCAGCTCAATATCAATAAGTATTCCCAACAGCTCGGCTCATCCTATTAAATCTGAAGCTCAACATAAATCACATAATACAGCGAGTGTACTTGAGGTCCTCTACTAGCGTCCGAAGAGATTGATGAAGAAATACAAAACTTGTTTAAAAGTGTTTAATATGTATATAATTTAGATAATTGTTCTCATATTTATCCTGTGTTAATAAAACTCAACAAATGTTTTATTGTCTTTTATTTTATTTTTATGTTTTATTCTGTAAGTTACTACAAGTCTACGGGTAATCAACTTATGCATTGCATTCGATGACCTAGTGCTACAAATTAATCTGATGAAATTCCATTCGGAATATAAAAGCAATAGGGCTCGTCCAGGATTGGACCCCGGGACCTCTCGCACCCAAAGCGATAATCATACCTCTAGACCAACGAGCCAGTTATATATGGAAAAATTTTTCTTCGAGAAGATTAGTATGTTTCTCATTACATCTGAATAATATAAAATATAGAACCGATCTTGATACAAGCATTTTCAAAATTGACATAATGTTTTAGCTAAAATTATAGGTCGCTTTGCCCTTATACACAGCATTATTAACAGATTTGTTTATTATACGATTTACTTCGAGTAATGCAATTACGTGAGTACCCAGCGTGAAAGTAAATATTGCAACATTCTGAATATAGTAAAATTATATGGCGTATATAATAAATTAAAACTTATTATTATAAATTTAAAGAGCGCGACATATTTTTCAATATGTTCTCTCTATAAAACAACCCAGCTATTGGAGACATAAATCACTCTAAAATATTATTATTAAAAATTAAAAATGTATTGCTTGATATAATTTGCACGCGGAAGGGTATTTCACCCAAAACTATACAGGTTCACCTCTTCTAAAATATTTAAATTAATCAATCGCTTCATGAAATCCATAGAGAATTATGCAATCTTATTAAATAAGTCCAGAAACAGATTTATACCAGAACGTTTACTGAGGTAGAGAGAGGTTGAGAAATAAGAAGCTTTTATAGAATGCATTTCGTTTATTTTGTCATCATATCAAAAATACCATATTACATATAAATACTACTACAATACGACTATATTACATAGTACAACTAGAAATTAAATATTTACTTATTCTATGATTTTTCTCGCTTTAAGCTCTGTGATGACTAAAATTATTTCGTTTTCGTTTTCGAGACTGCTGCTAAGAGCTTTCTTTGCGGCATACAACAATTGTAGTCGATTCACTAGTTGATCAGGCGTACTCTGACGTATCCAATCCGGTTTCATCATCTTGTTTAACTTTTTGGGAAGACTAACCTCAAAGTCTGTAATTCTGTATAAATTTGGTCTGATTACATTTTCGTATTTCCAATGTTTAACGCTTATTAGTCGACCGTTGCGCCTATAGTCTTTCTTATGAGCATTAGTAAGTGAGATTATTTTCATATAGTTGTCGATATCTTCCTCTGTTGGACTAGGAGAGCTTATTCGTTTAAGCGTTAGTAAATTAAACAGACCGGATGTACCATGGAAAAGTTTGTTTTTAATTAAAATATCTTTTCCCTGAAACTGTACTTGCGAACAACCAAATCGCCACTCATCGATGTCGTTATATAGAGCGTACCTAGTTTTGTCTACGTTTTTGTGTTCCCCGCTAGCTAATAATGCTCTATAATAGTTAGAGAATTTGTGATAATCTTTTAAGCTAGAATCACATTCTTCTTCTTCCTCATCAGCAGATGTAACGAGAGATAATTGTTCAAGCTCTGGTGAGAGATTGATAGCAACGGTCTCTGATCGCGGTATAACACGATTATCATGAGGTTCTGCTTTACCACAATGAAAGTAGGCTAATTTCTTACGTATAGCATTACGCGCGTTTATTATTTCATCATCATTATCATCGTCCTCGCACCTTATTTTTTTATTGACCTCAATAGCACAGGATTCATTGGTATGCATACGTTTCAAATTCACATCTTTAAATGTTACATTATTTCTAGGTGATGTCTTATTGTCAACAGCTATGGTATTATGAACTGTTTTCAAATGGCTTCTATAGTTATCGAGGCGTGTAAAATACTTTAAACAAATAGAACACTGAACTTTATACCCCTGGTGTATCTTCAAATGACGAGCAAACCCTGATCGTAAAATGCTCATGCAACATATGTCACACTCGCGTCGCCGACTCATATCGACTAATAATTGATCATGAACTCCTATTTATATAGCATCTTCTTCAGGTCACTCTTAATTAACCCTGACGCTGCGTCTATCATCACCCTGTCGATCTTGCTTCATCATTAATTAACCCTGGCTAGACACCTTTCAGCATGAATTCATCATGACACGCCTAGAGATTGATGGAATACCATCAGTACGAGATTCCCGTAATCCAAGATGGCTACCTATAAATCACAGCGTAGTAGTCGCGGTCCGAGATAGGTTAGGTTAGAACACGTGATGTTTCATTTAAAATATACATGTATGACTAAGGGTGAAGAAGGGTGACGAGACTAGCATGACTAAGGGTGAAGGGTGACGAGACTAGCATGACTAAGGGTGAAGGGTGACGAGACTAGCATGACTAAGGGTGAAGGGTGACGAGACTAGCATGGCTAAGGGTGAAGGGAGAAGGGTGAAGGGTGACTATATATAAAAGATAGATCGTTATCAGCGAGAGAGTACGCGAATAAAGCCGAATCTTTCCGATGGTGAACATTCTAGGTTACAAAGCAGAGCCGGTAAGTAGTCATCCTATGGGAAGGAGAGAGAAAGAGTTTCCGCTTAGTGAAAAGAGGATCCAATCCAAGACTAGCATGACTAAGGAGAAGGGCGATATACATGTATAATTTAAATAAAACATCACGTGTTCTAACCTAACCTATTAAATCTGTCAATTTTGCTATAATTTAAATGAAACATCACGTGTTCTAACCTAACCTATTAAATCTGTCAATTTTGCTATAATTTAAATGAAACATCACGTGTTCTAACCTAACCTATTAAATCTGTCAATTTTGCATCTGTCATTTTGAATTTGTCATTTGAAGGAGCCATCTTGGATTTCCCTTGCCCCTAGATTTGAATTTTAGCGCTAACTCTGGGATTGGATCCTCTTTTCACTAAGCGGAAACTCTTTCTTTCTCCTTCCCATAGGATGACTACTTACCGGCTCTGCTTTGTAACCTAGGATGTTCACCATCGGAAAGATTCGGCTTTATTCGCGTACTTTCTCGCTGATAACGATCTACCTTTTATATATAGTCACCCTTCACCCTTCTCCCTTCACCCTTAGCCATGCTATATCTCTGCAATTTCTTTTATTTTGTAATCACATAACTTCTTGATTGGCTTCTGGCTAACGGGAGATTTGTTCAATTGTTGTATTAGCAAATCCATTTTTTTCTATGTAAATATAAACAAAAACTTAACACTCACAAGAATAATAAATGATTATTTTAACATAGAAAAAAATGGATTTGCTAATACAACAATTGAACAAATCTCCCGTTAGCCAGAAGCCAATCAAGAAGTTATGTGATTACAAAATAAAAGAAATTGCAGAGATATAGCATGGCTAAGGGTGAAGGGAGAAGGGTGAAGGGTGACTATATATAAAAGGTAGATCGTTATCAGCGAGAAAGTACGCGAATAAAGCCGAATCTTTCCGATGGTGAACATCCTAGGTTACAAAGCAGAGCCGGTAAGTAGTCATCCTATGGGAAGGAGAGAGAAAGAGTTTCCGCTTAGTGAAAAGAGGATCCAATCCCAGAGTTAGCGCTAAAATTCAAATCTAGGGGCAAGGGAAATCCAAGATGGCTCCTTCAAATGACAAATTCAAAATGACAGATGCAAAATTGACAGATTTAATAGGTTAGGTTAGAACACGTGATGTTTCATTTAAATTATAGCAAAATTGACAGATTTAATAGGTTAGGTTAGAACACGTGATGTTTCATTTAAATTATAGCAAAATTGACAGATTTAGTAGGTTAGGTTAGAACACGTGATGTTTTATTTAAATTATACATGTATATCGCCCTTCTCCTTAGTTATGCTAGTCTCTTCACCCTCCTTCACCCTTAGTCGCGCTAGTAAAGTTTTATTTAAATTATACATGTATATCGCCCTTCTACTTAGTCATGCTAGTCCCTTCACCCTCCTTCACCCATAGTCGCGCTAGTAAATGATACATCACGTGTTCTAACCTAACCTATTAAATCTGTCAATTTTGCATCTGTCATTTTGAATTTGTCATTTGAAGGAGCCATCTTGGATTTCCCTTGTCCCTAGATTTGAATTTTAGCGCTAACTCTGGGATTGGATCCTCTTTTCACTAAGCGGAAACTCTTTCTCTCTCCTTCCCATAGGATGACTACTTACCGGCTCTGCTTTGTAACCTAGGATGTTCACCATCGGAAAGATTCGGCTTTATTCGCGTACTCTCTCGCTGATAACGATCTATCTTTTATATATAGTCACCCTTCACCCTTCTCCCTTCACCCTTAGCCATGCTAGTCTCGTCACCCTTCACCCTTAGTCATGCTAGTCTCGTCACCCTTCACCCTTAGTCATGCTAGTCTCGTCACCCTTCACCCTTAGTCATGCTAGTCTCGTCACCCTTCTTCACCCTTAGTCATACATGTATATTTTAAATGAAACATCACGTGTTCTAACCTAACCTATCTCGGACCGCGACTACTACGCTGTGATTTATAGGTAGCCATCTTGGATTACGGGAATCTCGTACTGATGGTATTCCATCAATCTCTAGGCGTATCATGATGAATTCATGCTGAAAGGTGTCTAGCCAGGGTTAATTAATGATGAAGCAAGATCGACAGGGTGATGATAGACGCAGCGTCAGGGTTAATTAAGAGTGACCTGAAGAAGATGCTATATAAATAGGAGTTCATGATCAATTATTAGTCGATATGAGTCGGCGACGCGAGTGTGACATATGTTGCATGAGCGTTTTACGATCAGGGTTTGCTCGTCATTTGAAGATACACCAGGGGTATAAAGTTCAGTGTTCTATTTGTTTAAAGTATTTTACACGCCTCGATAACTATAGAAGCCATTTGAAAACAGTTCATAATACCATAGCTGTTGACAATAAGACATCACCTAGAAATAATGTAACATTTAAAGATGTGAATTTGAAACGTATGCATACCAATGAATCCTGTGCTATTGAGGTCAATAAAAAAATAAGGTGCGAGGACGATGATAATGATGATGAAATAATAAACGCGCGTAATGCTATACGTAAGAAATTAGCCTACTTTCATTGTGGTAAAGCAGAACCTCATGATAATCGTGTTATACCGCGATCAGAGACCGTTGCTATCAATCTCTCACCAGAGCTTGAACAATTATCTCTCGTTACATCTGCTGATGAGGAAGAAGAAGAATGTGATTCTAGCTTAAAAGATTATCACAAATTCTCTAACTATTATAGAGCATTATTAGCTAGCGGGGAACACAAAAACGTAGACAAAACTAGGTACGCTCTATATAACGACATCGATGAGTGGCGATTTGGTTGTTCGCAAGTACAGTTTCAGGGAAAAGATATTTTAATTAAAAACAAACTTTTCCATGGTACATCCGGTCTGTTTAATTTACTAACGCTTAAACGAATAAGCTCTCCTAGTCCAACAGAGGAAGATATCGACAACTATATGAAAATAATCTCACTTACTAATGCTCATAAGAAAGACTATAGGCGCAACGGTCGACTAATAAGCGTTAAACATTGGAAATACGAAAATGTAATCAGACCAAATTTATACAGAATTACAGACTTTGAGGTTAGTCTTCCCAAAAAGTTAAACAAGATGATGAAACCGGATTGGATACGTCAGAGTACGCCTGATCAACTAGTGAATCGACTACAATTGTTGTATGCCGCAAAGAAAGCTCTTAGCAGCAGTCTCGAAAACGAAAACGAAATAATTTTAGTCATCACAAAGCTTAAAGCGAGAAAAATCATAGAATAAGTAAATATTTAATTTCTAGTTGTACTATGTAATATAGTCGTATTGTAGTAGTATTTATATGTAATATGGTATTTTTGATATGATGACAAAATAAACGAAATGCATTCTATAAAAGCTTCTTATTTCTCAACCTCTCTCTACCTCAGTAAACGTTCTGGTATAAATCTGTTTCTGGACTTATTTAATAAGATTGCATAATTCTCTATGGATTTCATGAAGCGATTGATTAATTTAAATATTTTAGAAGAGGTGAACCTGTATAGTTTTGGGTGAAATACCCTTCCGCGTGCAAATTATATCAAGCAATACATTTTTAATTTTTAATAATAATATTTTAGAGTGATTTATGTCTCCAATAGCTGGGTTGTTTTATAGAGAGAACATATTGAAAAATATGTCGCGCTCTTTAAATTTATAATAATAAGTTTTAATTTATTATATACGCCATATAATTTTACTATATTCAGAATGTTGCAATATTTACTTTCACGCTGGGTACTCACGTAATTGCATTACTCGAAGTAAATCGTATAATAAACAAATCTGTTAATAATGCTGTGTATAAGGGCAAAGCGACCTATAATTTTAGCTAAAACATTATGTCAATTTTGAAAATGCTTGTATCAAGATCGGTTCTATATTTTATATTATTCAGATGTAATGAGAAACATACTAATCTTCTCGAAGAAAAATTTTTCCATATATAACTGGCTCGTTGGTCTAGAGGTATGATTATCGCTTTGGGTGCGAGAGGTCCCGGGGTCCAATCCTGGACGAGCCCTATTGCTTTTATATTCCAAATGGAATTTGATCAGATTAATTTGTAGCACTAGGTCATCGAATGCAATGCATAAGTTGATTACCCGTAGACTTGTAGTAACTTACAGAATAAAACATAAAAATAAAATAAAAGACAATAAAACATTTGTTGAGTTTTATTAGCACAGGATAAATATGAGAACAATTATCTAAATTATATACATATTAAACACTTTTAAACAAGTTTTGTATCTCTTCATCAATCTCTTCGGACGCTAGTAGAGGACCTCAAGTACACTCGCTGTATTATGTGATTTATGTTGAGCTTCAGATTTAATAGGATGAGCCGAGCTGTTGGGAATACTTATTGATATTGAGCTGGAGGTTAATGATTGATTTAAGCGTCCATCCGCTATCTTTTTGCTAGATAAATAAATATATGTGTGTTAGTTTATTTCTAACTTTCAACAATCTCTATACTTACTTGAAACTCTTCGAGATCCTTAAGGATAGGATCTTGAATATTGATCTTGAACCATTGGGCTAAATTACTATATCGGTATATGGCTACATTTTTAGTGTTTATATATTTTATTTCTTCTATAATAGTATCCCCTTTTTTGACTTCAAACATGCCTGTTAAAGCCGTGTTCACCTTTAACGCCGCATCCTTCTTCAACGCATTCAGCATACGTCTCTGAATCATTTTTTGGTTTTACATAATAATAGATTATATGCGGAAACCTTATTTTAACACCTTTTTATGAATTTAAAAGATGGAGAAAAGATAAAGGTTTGATGGGGATATAGTCTAGCGCTACCTGAATGCAAGAGGCTTTTATACCTGTTAAATATATAAATTAATCTGATTGTTTTAATAGAAAGAGAACATATTTTGTCCGCAATATAGATTCCTTCATGGCTGCATCTTTTAGACCTATTTCATTTCATCGATCGGCTGTGAAAGAGAAAAATGTAGCTAATTAATATATCAACTATATAATCAATCAATCTCATATTACTGTGTTGACGTAAATATTTATTATTCCTGTAAAGTTGCTATTTTTAAGACGGTCAATCCGTTTGCCGAGTGTATCAAATCTTGTTAGAACTCAACGGTATAACCTACAGAAACACAAAGGCTATTTTTATATAAAGAAATACTTAACCAACCAAAATGTAGCTGTGCTGGAAGTATCAGCTTGATCCAAATAACACTGCCTTAGTTTTGCCAGCTAGCCCCCAATAAGTCGGAGAGGGGCGGGGTAATACAAGATATAAAAGATAAAAAAACAAGCGCCACTATTCGAGATCTCGTTTTATCCTTAAAATTAACATGCATGCATAAATTGTAAACACATTGAATAAATATATACATATACATAAATAAAATGACACATAATACATACAAATTTAGACAAACATCCCACCATTCGAAGACCCACGGCTGTATGTTTAAAGCCTTGCTTAGGGGGTTGTTTTTCTCCGACCCGGTATATGTATAGATGTAGGTACGGACACAAAGGGGAAGAACCTTCCAATTAAAATACACGGTCAGACGGGCAGGAACAAGAATACACCAACGAACAACAAAACCCAAAACAAAAAGACCTACAAAGAAATCACCCTGTATATTGTATTATTTTTAAATATTTGAAGATTTTTACCTTTCTATAAACTGAAAGGTCTTTTACAATACAATTCCCTCAAGGTGACGGCTAGGAAAATAATAGTACCTAAAATAAAAAGACATTTGTGAGATTTAGCGCAACAAGGTTTTAACTAAAATGATTTACCTAAAATGGTTTGTACCAGAACGTAATCCGTCCAATTTGACGATTGATCGCATATAAATAATCAAGCGATCGTTCTGTTGAATGTGAGATTTATTCCGCTAAAGCGAATTAATATTTAAAACCAATTTCTAATTTATATCTCGCCCATTCAACTTCTAGTACCAAAAACCAGCCATTTTGTTACTTCACTCTACTATTGAGCAGGGAGCTCAAACGCGCAGGAGCGACTTCACGATAAACCGAAAGAAAGGGAAAACCAGTGACAACCAAACAACGGAGAAGCTTGGTTTTAAACAGTGACTATCAAACAAATAATGGGTTGTGAATTTCAACGTTATAATTCCCCCCTCAACTCCCAGTCGCGAAAACCCTTTCGCGGCTTAGCATAACCTAGCCTTGCTAAAATCTAACTTGCCCAAAATAAATTGAAAGAACAACCCACTAGGATGAAAAATACCATGACAAAAAAAACATGACACCAACAATGGACACCAAAAGGGTGATCCAAAAAAAAACAACAAAAAAAAAGGACAAACACAAATTGGAGGTGGAGGTAAGGAAAGAACAGAGGAACAAAAGGTTCCACCCCGAAGCATGAACAATGGTCGGGCAAGCAGGGTTCACTGCAAAGACGCGCTTCACACACGGTACTGGGCACAGTGGTATTCCACGTCGGGAAGGGACCACTGAGCAACTCCCAGTGCCCGAGGCTTGGCAACGACTCACAACAAAACCTACCAGCACGAACCACTGAACACGGCCAGCAAAAAGAACTGAACAGCGAGCCGCCGACATACTCTCTGCTCGCACCCAAGAGAGGGTAGTATAGAGGAAAAAAGAAGAAAAGAAAACACAGTGAAAAAGAAGGGCTCGCCCGGACACATGTGAAGTGGGCAGATGGCAGAGCCACCGAGGAGCACAACTTCACACACGATGCGGGGCACTGCCAGTTCCAACGTCATGGAGACTGAACAGCGCCAAACCCCCGCATCCGAGGTTCGGAAGCACTACTCAGCAACACTAACCACCCGGACACCACACACGTACCGTTTGAGACAGAGAACAAGAGAAGAAGAAACCGGGGGTTAAAAAGGGAGTTCAGCCCAAATAAACCCAAAAGAACCACGGTCTTGGGGATCCAGCCCAAGCCGTGCTATTGCAAATATGGAGTCAAAATCGGTATAAGAAAGAAGGAGAAGGCAAAAAGGAGAAGAGAAATTGTCAAATCCGGTATACAAAAAAATAGTTTGGCTAAGCCCAAACGAAAGTCAAAATTGCTATATCAAGAATCTTGGTATAAAAGCCAAAAATAGATACTTGCAAAACAAAGATCTAAATAAAAACTAATAAGCCCTAACAAGTCGACAGATATTAGGTCGAACTGAGCGTATCACTAAACGCTCCAAATGAGGACAGCCCCAACCATCGCTGAACTCTGTGGAACCCAAACCACCAAATGGTTCCCCAAAAAAAAAACAACCAAATGACCCTAATCTCCGACATGATTCGGAACATACTCTTTCAAATCTTTGGCATGAAATTTACCGGCTTCCCTACCAAGTTCATCAGCTAAAATATAAGTCCAAGGAGACACCTTTTTGTGAATGGTAAAAGGACCAATATAACGAGGAGCAAGTTGTGAAAAATATTTACTCGCATCAGAAAGAGCAAAATTTTTCCTTAAAACTTTGTCACCAATAACAAATTGAGTATCTCGCTTACGTAGATCATAGTAACGTTTATTGCGATCAAAAGAAGTTTTATTTTATTACGCACTACCTCAAAAACTCCCTGCAATTTATCAGGAATAACAGTAGCAGACGAACGATCAACTTGCAGATCTTGAACTTTATCAGATATTTTATGATCAGTGCCTTTTAAAATATGTTCCCTACCAAAAGTTAAGAAATAGGGAGTATAACCAGTAGTTTCGTGACGACCAGTTCTAAGGGCACACCCAATCTTTGTTAATTCATCTGCCCAAGAACGCTGATTCTCTTTAACATAGGAACGAATCATAGTTTTAACATTTCTGTTCGCTCTTTCTGTGGGATTTGATTGCGGGTGATAATGCGCATTAAAACGAATTTTTACTGAATAGTTACTACAAAGAGTGCGAAACTCACGACCAGTAAACTGGACTCCATTGTCTACCAACACCAATCTAGGTACTCCAAAAACTAAGAAGACTTCATCTTCAATTCTCGAGCAGACCATCTTCGCTGAACTATTCCGAAGAGGAAATAGCAAACAAAATTTACTAAAATAGTCCATTATGACTAAGACATATGAATAACCTTTTGTACTCCTCGGGAGAGGACCAATCAAATCTATACTGACCATCTGCCAAGGGCGATCAACAATTGGTTGCGGAACTAACAGTCCAGCAGGAGGTCTTAAATCTGGTTTACATTTTTGACAAATTTGACAAGTTTTAATATATCGAGCTACATCGGCTTGCATTTTTGGCCAATAATATTTGGGAGTTAATCTATGATATGTTTTATATACTCCACCATGACCGGAAGTAGGATGATCATGTGCCTGACGAAGAATAGCAAGTCTATTTTCTTTCGGTACAACAAGTTTCCAAACGGTATCAGAATCATTTTCGGTTTTCATAGATTTATATAAACCTTCATTAGTAATACGCCATTGAGAAAACTTAGCAGGTTTAGCCCGAACCCTATCAACCATACTATTATACCACTTATCGGTTGAAACTATAACAGGCTCATCACCTGACTCAATACTGTCAAGAATCGGTACGGAACGTGATAACGCATCAGGTACCAAATGGTCTTTACCTTTACGATGAACCACCTGAAAGTCATATTCTTGGAGTCTCAAAGACCACCTAGCCAAACGACCTGTCGGGTTTTTTAAATTATGTAACCACACCAAAGAATAGTGATCGGTGATCACCGTGAAACGACGGCCTTCTAAATATGGTCTAAGTTTTTCTACGGCCCATAAAACTCCTAAACATTCCCTCTCAGTCGTAGAATAATTTCGCTCTTGACGAGTGAGAGAACGACTAAGGTAACATATTACACTTTCCTCACCATCAATCTGTTGCGTCAAGACAGCACCTAAACCAAAACCACTACTATCGGTTTGAACAGTAAATGGCAACTCAAAATCTGGACAACGTAAAATAGGTGCCCTAACCAAAGCTTCTTTCAAAGTCCGCAAGCTACATTCACACTCAGATGACCAATAAAATTTGACACCTTTCTTAAGAAGGGTTGTCAACGGCTGAATGATATCAGAAAACTGTGGTACAAAACGACGGTACCATGAAGTCAAACCTATCAGACTTCTAACTTCAGTCACATTCCGAGGAGGCTGAATATTCATAATGGCCTGAACTTTCTTAGGATCCACATGAATTCCCTTCTGACTAACTACATAACCTAAGTATCGTAGCTCAGGAACACAAAATTTGCACTTATCCGAACTTAAAGTGATACCAGCCAAAGACAATCGATTAAAGACCTCTCTTAATATTTCAATATGCTTTTCAAAACTATCTGTCACGATAACTATATCGTCCAGATACACCAAAACATATGGTTCCAAAGATGGACCAAGAACATTATCAATGAACCTTTGCCAAGTCGCAGGGGCATTATGTAACCCAAAAGGCATACGAGTAAACTGGAAAAGGCCACGATTGGGGATTGTAAAAGCCGTGTATTTACGGGAATCCTCAGACAAAGGAATTTGCCAATAGGCAGACTTAACATCCAACGATGACAAAAATTTGGCATTTCGAAGTTTATCCAAAGTAGCGCTAACATAGGGAATAGGATAAGCATCCTTCTCAGTCACACGATTAAGACGACGAAAATCTATGCAGAATCTATAGGTCCCATCTTTCTTTTTGACCATTAGGACTGGGTTGGACCAGCCACTAGAAGACGGTTCAATGACACCTAAGCTCAACATACGATCAAGTTCTTCATCGATAAGACGTTGCATAAACGGACTAACCGGATAATATCTCTGCTTAATCGGTTCAGAATTTGTACGAATAACATGCTCAACCCTAGACGTACAACCTAACATCTCACTTGGAAGTGCTTTAGACTCATTCAAAATT
This sequence comes from Agrypnus murinus, assembly GCA_929113105.1. Classification (NCBI taxonomy): domain Eukaryota; kingdom Metazoa; phylum Arthropoda; class Insecta; order Coleoptera; family Elateridae; genus Agrypnus; species Agrypnus murinus. Next base: position 113,501,188 of record OV816024.1, read on the forward strand.
TTCTCTAACTCCAATTTCTGTTCAAAACTAAGTGTAGAATTACTAAGAGACATAATCTCAATAGATTCCAGTTCAACAGACGAATTATCAGAATCTTTTACAAATCGCCAACTGCCTTGTCTCAAATTGGGAACAATACCCATAAGGTTCCAAAAGTCAATACCCAAGATCAAAGTCTGTGGAAGATCCGGAACTACCAAAATAGAAATAATATGCATTCGATCCTGAAGTTGGATCGGTACATCAACTTGACCAATGCTCTTCACAGTTCGACCATTTGCTACACGACAATCAGTCGCTCCAAACTTAGATAAACCAGCCCCAAAACCTAATATACATAAAAACGACCAACCTGGTTTACCAACTATAGTCCGAGAAGCACCGGAATCTAAAAGACCTAACAAATCATGACCCAAAACTTTTATAGACAAATACGGGCGTTCATCTCCTTCGGCATGAGCAAGGATAAAATTTAATAATACAGTGGTTGCTTGAAAAGAAGACTCGGTACTAACACCACCCATTAATGTCGAATTAAAACCGTTTCCCGAATTATTATCCCTAGGAGAACATTTCTTACAAGAAGTCTTAGTGACCCCCATCTCACCACAACCAAAACAACGTTTAATCAAGGGAGAAGAACATGCAGAACGCATGTGTCCTGTTTTCCTACAATTAAAACACAACCGTGATGAAACATCTGAAGCAGCACTACTGGAATTACTAGCAGTCTCAACAAAAGCTAAATCTGGCTCTAAGTCGGTTTTCCTTCTAGTTGGAGGAACATAACTGTCCGCCCTCAACCTTGAAGCTTCAAGCTGCCTACCAAATTGTAGTAAATCAGAGATAGAATTAATTTCTTTAAACGACAAATGAAATTGGTAAAATGGAGCTAAGTTCTTTAACAGTAATCTTAATTTAATCCCTTCAGAAAATTTTGTTGATAATCGGGAAAATAAATTATCCATAGCTACTAAATAAGTTCCTAGCGGTTCATTAGGACCTTGAGTCCTCCTACGAATTTCTTCTAAAAGCTTATCATCATAATCTAAAGGGAGATATTCCTCTTTCAAAAGTTTAACCAAAGAGTCCCAATCAGATACTTCATTTCTTCTAGATCTATAAAACAAAAGTGCTTGGTCTTTAAAAAGATCCAAAGCAGATGCAAATAACTGGGTCTTTGATACATTCCGAGCAATAGACAACTCATCCACTTGTTGCAAAAAAGCATTTAAAGAAATCTTAGATTCATGTCCTGCAAATTTATCAAGTCCCCATTTAAAGACCGGTACAGACTTCGGCTGACCACATTGAGGATCAGGCGCAGCAAGGGTAGAAGAAGCTGCTGGGTTGCCCGCAGGAGAATTAACAATAGCTTCCCCAACGCTTAAACCTAAACCTAACTGAATAGCTACTTCATCAGTTACCTGTGGTACTGAAGCTTTATCATGAATATCGCTCATTAATCCAAGAATGGATTGAATGAACTCGGCCCGCTTTGATGCAGAAGCCTCATCTTTGGCTTTCATGGCCGCAGCCCTACCTAATAGGTGACTTAACCTACTTTGCAATTTTTTATACGGATTAGAATCCACACTATCATCAAATGACTCCAAAGCCGTATTAAGTTCAATAAGAGCTGTAGAAATAGCATCTGAATCTTCTTCAAAAGTAAACGGATGAGCTGGTAACTCAAGCACGGACTGATCTTGTTCCATTTTCATTAACTGTCGAAGAGACTTTCGCATACTATCAACATTAGAGTCAGGAAGACCTCTAATAGCTAACTCATAAGATAGTTCTGATTTACTTAACCTATCTATATGGATCTTCCGTTCCATAATGAACTAATTAACAATCAAGACTAACAAAACGAATAACTAATTTATAATAAGATTAATAATCAATACTAATCAAATAACTTGTAACAAGAATATAACAAATTACAAAATACAATCCTGGAGTTGGTTCTTTATCCTAAATTACTAAATACTTAATCTATCAGGCAAAATATATTCCCCAAAATTATCCTAACATGCAAGAACAACAAATGGTTTTAACAAAGTGGAATTTCCACAAAAGGCCGCACGCATGGGCGCTAAGAAAGAAAGGGAAAACCAGTGACAACCAAACAACGGAGAAGCTTGGTTTTAAACAGTGACCATCAAACAAATAATGGGTTGTGAATTTCAACGTTATAACGGTTAAAATGAGTTTTTAAATAAAAATGCTATAAATTATAAAGAATGTTCATTTATTAACTAGTAGATTGAAAAAATATAGAACACCGGTAACAACAATTTTAATTTTATAGGAGAGTAATTTGGAAATGTTCATAGTAGTAGTAAATGTTCAACGTTAGGACAAAAGGTATAAACATTAATATTCCATAATTCTTGCATATGAGATATCTTGTAAATATGAACAAAGGCCCGGAATTCACATTAAGTTATTTTTAGTACTAACATGATTATAATTTAACTGTGGTGGAATTTCAATTTATCCCTAGCTCTTTCAAAAACATACAGGTATATTCGTCAAGGGATCATTCATAAGAGAGGGGAATTAATTTTATTGGTGATTTTGTTAATATGCAATGAGGTGTGAATTAAATTGATTGAACTAATAAATATGCATGTGAGACGTGAATTAAACTGATTGATCTAATAGATATGCGCTCATGCAATCTTGCAGTGGGTAAGATCCATTGCAATAGTTCTCCTTTTTAAAAACAGTGATACATTTTATAATTTCAAGACGGATTTAAATATTTGATGATGGCATATACAAAAGGGCTGTTTTAATTTATGTCGTAATACATTTTAAGAAGATCTCAGTTATCAGGTTATCCGATCTGCACATATATAAACAGACTGGATGTCATTATAAGGTTGAATTCGTGTTATTTATTATCGATTTTAAAAAGGAGAAACTTATTGTAAAGGGTAAGATCTTTATCTTTTATTGAAATAGGGTCCCGCGTTCTTACCTGCATCATATTTAATTGTTTGTAAACTATAATGAGTTAACCTTTACGTTTGGGTGTATACAGGCACGATTGTGCGTGTTGATACAGGGTCTGGCCTGTCTGAGCTCGGATATTTCTTATCGTATATAAAGGGGGTGAGTAATATTGCATTATATTTAGTTTGCAGCAGGTATCCGAGATCGTTGGTGTTTGCATTTGATCTGGGTCCTGAATAGTTTCAGTTGGTTAAATTTAAGCTATTTTTAATGGGGAATTAAACATTGTGTGTGTTATACAGAATACGTGCGCTTCATTGGTTAAATTATTTACGTATAATTGCAGTTACATATGTGATAGAAATTATCTTATAGTGGCTTGAATGATGTTTTAATCAGTGTCTAAAATATGCAGTTTTCTGAATTAATTTAATAGTGTTTATAAAAATATTCCTACCTGGGGGTAAGTCTATTATTAGTATTTTAATAAGAAGTACATAGAGAAAGGGAGTGATTAATTTTATTCGAAATTTTGTTAAATGTTACGTTTTAATGGTAATATATGGGAAAAATGCGGGTCCTTCTACCTGTTGACTGTTAAGGTACATTAAAGTGGGATTATGTTCGAATGTTCTCAGGATTTTTTAATTCGTTATTAATAAAATGTTCTACCAATAATAATAATAATTTATTAGGTAATTACTTTTATCAATAAAATTCCATAGTTACTAAGTCGACTCATGTCATGTAACAGCGTGAAGTTAGCAACGTTGCCGCGCGCTTGGTTGGATCGCGGAAGATCTTACTCGCGAGCGCGAGTCTGGCCGCGGATGACCTTGAAATGCAAAACGGACCTCCATAAGAAATAACATGGGATTTTGCGCTCGAATCGGTGTTGCCTAACTACTTATTAAGAATTAAAGTTTAAAATCTGACCCACAGTGGAGCTTTGCAGATACGGAATGACAGCTTTCGTGCACTTAGCATGGATATTAAGCACACAATTATAGGGCCGTATAAAAGTGGAGTCCATTTAAAAATACAATCACAAGTTACACTGTACAACAGTGAAAATTTTTTTCATTTGCAAGTGGGTGCATATGTATATTGTATTTTTAAATGCTGTCTTCAAAAGCGCAACTAGTTTTGTTGTAGCACCCTTCGTTTTTTAAATATTTCATTGCTGATATTTGCTAATAATGAAAATTATTAACTCTTACAATTATTTACTTGGTTCTCTTTTATTGATTCCATATTCATTTATTATGAAGATATATATGACAGTTTACAAATCTTTTATTTCCCTTTACCCCAAATTTGTAGTTCGCGAAAATATAAACTATGGAAGCAGCTTTAAAACATCTATGCTAGAAGACTATTGTTGGACATTGATTACCAAGACCTCCGGTAACTATTTAAAAAACAAATCTCTGTAAGCTTTCGTGAATATTGTTAATTTATTTTGTATAAAATTCGATTAAAAGGCTTTCCATCATATTCTTTTAACTAAGGGTGCAACTGGGGGGTAAATTCCAGATTTAATTTGTTGTTCAGTGTTATTGGTAAAATTTTATGTTAGTATTTAACATCTCATTCTACCTGTAGTTTGCGTATTTGGCGTACGTACAGTGCGACATATACGAGCTCCGTCCCAGTAAAGTTCGCACACTTCTATTTTTGTTATTTAAAGAATGCCCCGCATTTTTTACTGATATACATAGTAGCTGTTTTTTGTTGTTAGAGTGAAGTACTGTCTTTGCACTTATCCCATGTTAAGTTTCATGAAATTCTATCAAATAGTTTCTTCACGTCGCCTCTTTAATTTCGAACAGTCTGCGGACACAAAGAGGCGGTAAGAGGGATCCTGCCTTAGTAAAATTTAAAAAAAAACGTGACATGGAGTAGGTGCAGAAGCAACACTTTATTTTAACAATAAGAAACAATTAGGTACTTTGAAGACCAAAGGAAATTTTGGGAAAAAAATTGTGGGTCGTACTTTGTTTTAAAATATAAAAGATAAATACACAACGAAATCTAACAATAAAACAACACAACTTATAATATAGGAGGTCAGTACTTTACTCTAGCAACAAGAAATAGCTACTTCGAAAAACCAAAAAAATCCAGGGTGAAAATTGCGAGACGCCGATTAACAGAAATAGAAGTGTGCGAACTTCACTGGGACGGGGCTCGTAGTACCTATAGCGGGACAAAAAAAAATTATATAAATATGGGTATGTTAACTTTATAACGTTTCAATGTATGTATAAATGTTGATATACATATTATGAAATTTTAATTACTAAGGTAATAAGACAAAGAAAAACACAATTTTATTCATTTTATAATACATAAGACGAAGTTTAAATATTAAATATCCTTGGCGTTTTAAAACAACACAATAGAGATATTAAGCTTATTATTAAAACTGTACTTCACCCTCACTACCCACTTTTTTTACTCTAGAACCGTGTTTCAACAATTAGACTGTTATCTTCAGCAGTCACCGAAAAACTAAACTAAAATCTAACCTTACTATATACCTACAGAATTTCATGGATCGCCGGTAATCTTGATAAAGGTGACTGATTACTGGAGCAGTTATAAAACACTGGAATTAATAGGGCATAGATCAGAGTTCATCAGTATTTATATATTCTTAATAATTTTTGAGCTTTCAAAATTATTACGATTAGAAAAGTTCTAATAATCACTGACTTAGGCTCTATTAATTCCAGTCTTTTAATAATCCGTCAACCGTCAAGACCGATCTAATACTTGCTACTAAACACGTCTAGCGCTTCAGGATATTTGTCTTCAGACACATCCAGCTACTGACAAAAATACTCCCAGCGTGTCAAAATACTTGCCGACAAATACTCGTCTAGCGTGTCCTAACATTTACTGACAGACACGTTAAGCCCGTCTAATAATATTTGCTGCGAGTCACGAAAAGTGTGTCATAGCATTTACTGACAAGTACACATCCAGGGTGTCATAACATGTTTAGACCTTAGCTCATCAAGACTTTCACTCATCAAAGACACGCGCAGACCATCATAATACTTGCTGCGGAACACATCGATCCCATGATTGACGATTTTCTTAATGAATAATGATTGATTTTCTTACATTCACTGTTTTTTCAAAAAATAGTAAAACCGGGCTTTTTCTGTATAGAGTGCATACTATTTATGTTGTGTTGACTGCAGTGAGTCAGAAGTAACATTTTTACATCTACCGATCTTCTCAGATTTTTATGATAAAAACCCACGTACAACCAATAAGCAAAATATAAGTAATAAGCATAGAAGCATATACAATTAGGGTGGTCCTTATTTGTCTGGGTAAGAAAAAACATTACAATTTCAAAATACGTACCCTCCAATTCTTTTACATTACATGAAAAGAAGTTATTCTAAAAATTTCAAGTTGATCAGATCATGCTAACCCGGCCCGCATTAAGGTCAAAGTTCAGCTATTTTAGACTGTTTTTCACATAATGCCTATTTGCAGCAAAACGGTTGCAGCTACGAAAAAAAGATATTCTTCCTTTTTTGTGAGAAATTTAAGCTACTATAAATTTGATCATAACATAATTTTCGAGAAATAATCTGTTTTTGAGTTATGAAAGGAGAATCAGATGCAGTAGTTTACGGGTCGTGCAGTTACATATTGAAAAATGTTCTGTTACTCATTCGTGATGCTTTTCTTTAATACTTCTGACTACTAGCATACTTCTAGCATACAATGCCTTTCTAATACTTCTTAGTAGAAATTATTAATAATAATAATAATAATAATAATTGCTGCTACCCATTACCTGGTGAACCAGGCCGTAGAAGCTATGAAGCTTGTGCTGGAGGAAGAGGCGATTATTCCTATTACTCTGAACCAACTGCTGCTGCAACCGACTTAACAGATTGTATAGCATAAATCCCACATTTGTGTTACAGCTAAGGAAAACTGCAGAAAACCTTACCCAGGTCTGCCATTACCGGGAGTCGAACCATATGTGTCATAAGGTAATGTCATCAATAATTAATAATTGCAATTCATCATAACAGATGTAAAATATTAAGCCAGCCATATTTGTGTGAAAGGTTGTTGTATTGGTTTTGAAGACACTGAGTTGTCTTTAAAATACGCGAAACTAACTTATTGGAATACTCAATTTATCCACAAAGATTATTTCTACATGCAGATTAGTCCATTAACCATTGCACATTATAACCAGCCGTCAAGTATTTATTTTACAGTGGTCTGTTTGTTGTGTAATAAAAGCTACACAATGCAATTGGGTTTTCTGGAATTGTTTTTCTTTTTTCTTCTTTCTAAGTACTTATTACTTTCTCAATTCTTGCAGTTAATTAAACAAAATTAAATCAAAAAAATCAAAGCAGGTAATTCTTACTCACGTTTATGAAAACTGGAATAAGACTAGTGTTTTCAGTTTTCACGTGAACCAGCAATAACTGATAAGAAATACAGTCTAGTTTCTTTTTCAATAATACTTATTTTGAATTATAAGAATATTTCTGTAACTGCCTGTTTAGTTTGTTTGAAAGGAAGTGCTGCATTAGTGGTAGATTAGTGATTTGAAAAAAGGCACGAATTCTTCAACACGATTATTTAAACAATTAAAAAATTGTTTGCACCCTGGCAGCAATTGGATAAGAACTATAACAAAAAAAGTGATTTCTGCAGGCAAAGAGAAAACATCTTTGAAGAACTAGATGATTTATTTGACATCACACGTGCCAATGCACTAGAAATGATGAAGATCTTAGAAGACAAAGATACCATCCTACTGCCCGTGAAAAGAGGTTAGAATGCAGAAAGAATGAAATAAAGTGAAAAAGAATAAAACTAAAAAAGCAGACAGGCAGATGCATTTAGACGTACCAGAACCTTCAAGAAGAGTAGAAACTGAATCCACTGATGTAGATAAAATTAAAAAGTGAAATTCACGTCATGTTTTCAATAGGCAAGTAAATCTTTTTAGACGAGGTTTTCGATACTTTAACTTTAGAAGCGTAAGATGATGAAGAGAGTGAAAGAAATGAATCGATCAAACTCTACTACTAAGAGCAATGAAAATGATCAGGAAACAAATTTTGACTGCACGAATTTTATCAGCGCTAGATAGATGTAAAATAAGTGACAAGGATACCTGTCACATATTGTCAGCAAATGTAGAAGCCGTATCAATAGACCCAAATGACTATGTCATAAACAGATCTTCCATTAGGGAATACAGACAATATTTTAGCGTACAGACAACTAACAAAATAAAATTGTCATTTTTAGAAATATATTTATAATTTGCAGTCATTCACTGAGACTCAAAACTACTTCCAGCTTTAATTGAAAAATCTAAAGTATAGCTTGCCTTAATTAGTGTCGATTAATTAATTGTGGCTCCAGAACTGTCGAATGACAGGGCAAGAAGTATCTCCAGCAGTCTATGATACTCTCTGCAATTGGGAATTAACAGACAAAGTTGAAGTTTGTAAACACAGGAAGACTAAATGTTGCTTGTGTTCTAGAGCAAAAGATAGAGAGAAAAATCTTATTTTTAGCTTATCGCCACCATATTTTTGAGGCGTTCTGCAAGGAGTTTTTGCGGTGTCTAAGTTGCCATACCTTCTGTTAAGTCGGCTACAGCCGCACGTTGGTCCAGAATAATAGTAATAATCACCTCTTCCCACAGCACAAGCTTCATAGCTTCTAGGGCCTGGTTCGCCAAGTAATGGATAGCAGCAATTATTATTATTATATATTAATAATAATTTCCAGTAAGAAGTATTAGAAAAGTATTAGAAGTATGCTAGTAGTCAGGAGTATTGAAGAAAAGCATCACAAATGAGTAACAAAATTTTTCAATATGTCACTGCACGGCTCGTAAACTACTGCATCTGTAAATAAAACTGTGAAACTTTTAATAATCTTTATTTATTTCATGATTATGGAGTTCCACAAAGTAAGGCTGGAAACAATAAACTATATTAGAATTGAATTAATATCATTTTTTATTTTGGGTTTTAACCAAGATTTGGTTTTGGGGTTTTCAGGTGGCCCAGAACAAATCTACTTAACGACTTTTTGGCCATACCATGTAAAAATTACCAACCTAGCTTATTTTGTAGTCTATCCATAAGTAAAGTTAAAATTATTTTATTTTTTAAGATATTTAACCAAAATTTGATTTTGGGGGTTTCAGGTGGCCCAGAACAAATCTACCTAACGACTTTTCCGATTAAATAAGGCCTAATATGTTTTTTAGATTTTTCTTTGCATTTATCTTCGATTGTAGTAGACTATTGGTTGATAATAAATGTGGTTTTTAATTACCCACTAATTTATTTTAAAGGGTTCTTAACTGATAAAAATTTGAAATTGATTGGATTATAAATAACAAAAATACAGGAGTTTCTTTGAAAGCTTTGAAGTGAAACACCCTGTACATACATATACAAATGTCGGTTGGCAAATCACATGTGGTAAATTACTGTGGTGCATAGATGCATCGGATCGGCAAGAGCGCGTAAGCCGCGACACTAATTAAAAACACGCAGTATAGAATAATAGAGCCGCCTACAATGGTTATATACGTACCACGGGCGTTATGATGATAATAATGTCAGAAGGGCAACAATGTTAAGAGCCTGAGGGCCTGAAGGGCTTGTAGGATGGAGGTCGCCCAATGGTGCCTACAATATTGTATTTTTTACGAGAATATGTACAAGTAAAAAATTAGGTTTAATTTATAATTGTTGGCGTTTCCAAGAGTGCTGTTTATATTTGTAAAACTAGAAGTTTTTATATTTTTGTCGGGTGGTTGGTTACTTTTACTAAATTCGCAAAGATCAAGCAGAGATATGAAATTTTAAATTCAAATGGTTTCGTTGTTAGTTGTTACCAACATAATAGCAACTAATAGCAAATGTCATCTAAAGAATAAGTTATTATTTTTATCTAAGAAATTTCTGTAGAAGTTTACAAAAAAAATTGTGGATAACGCACCCAGAAACTACGTTGCAAATGTCATGTTATTTGTTGTGTTGCAACACGCTCGTACGGAAACATATTAGTTTCTAGCCTAATAATTCAAATTACTATTGAACGTAAGCCAACTACGATTGCAAAGTAAATGTTGAGCGGGGTTTATAAACTATAATGCCCGCTTATAATCTTCAATAAAAAAAACATCTTAGATTTAAAATTATTTTTTAATAAAATCATAGAAATATTTAGGTACTTACACCTCTTTCTATAGATTTTTATAAAAGTACAAAGACAACTCAAAGTCAAAAATGCATATTCTGAAATTATCTATTAACTATTTGAAATAAAGAAATTAAGGTAGAAAAACTGGGTAAACGCATTCATTCGGAATACTCGGATTCCGATGTCTGCTTTTGGTAAACCATTTTTTTTGTTTTCGTACCCTTCAGGACATTTGCAGGTTGGTGTGCAATAAAATTTAGTTTTCATGCAGGAACAAATTTTCGTTGAGCAAACTGCAAACAAAATAAATTACAGCCATTATTACATAAATAAATTACAACCATTACTACTTAACACCATGAAGTCATTTGGATAACTTTTTTACAATTTAGATGTTTACCTTGATTATCACACAGTTCTACCACGTACTTTCTATTTATTCAAATAGTAAAAACGTTTTTCTGTTGTTTCTAGCTTGAATTACAGAAAGGAATAGCGCATAAACTGTTACATCCAAAATACTTCCTGAAACATCTCATACACTTACAATGTATTCCGGAATATATTTAATTTTCCATGCGCACTTACCGTATTTAATGTTTAGATACGTATATGTACTAGGTATTCTATACATCTATACATGCATCGTTTGGAAACTGTATAAGATTGAATGTACAAACAAAATGTAGATCTTTGAAAGATTATATGCGTAAAATGAAAAATATACGGTATACAGATATATATGTACAGTTGCGATCATTCGCTAAGCAACGATGAAAAAATAGTGATCGCCGGTTTTTCAGTTTTTTGTACAATGTACGCTGTAACTCTGATCTGATTTATGAATTGGGCAATTATAATATTCAAAAATGAAATGTTCTTGCATACCATATAATAAACTTACAGTTACATTGTACAAAAAACGGGAAAATCGGCGGTTATGATTTTTACATCGTTCCTTAGCGAATGATCGCAACTGTACATAACGTATGTTATCCAAAATACTCAAAACTGAATAGACTATCTTTAGACGTCTTGTTGTAATATTTTAAAATTTGTTATGGCTTATTTTTGTATTTGAATGACTTAAACAAGTAGTGTTATATTTATCTTCTACTTACGACTGCTTGCACCAATCTTATTATTATAAGTTTTAACTCCCTTATGTAGAGCACACACGGTCGTCAGCGACCACATCGCCGACCACGTGGGGGACCAGGTCGGGGATGTGGTCCGGATAATAAGGAAATATTTAGATTTGCTATAATTTATTACATAAACAACTTGGGCTTCGAGCTGGTTTGTATAATAAAATTATAAGTATCGTATTTCTTTGAAACGTGTATATCGAAATGAAAGAAAAATTATTAAGCTCATAATAAAAGATCGACTGAAAGCTCTTTCTTTAATTATAAATATTTAGTTTTATGCAATCAATAATGGCTTTCATTGTAATAAAAGCGTTTTAACGAAATATAATAAATTACAGTAAAGCTAAACATTCTATTATTATCCTGACCACGTCCCCAACCTAGTCCGCGATGTGGTCGGGGACGTGGTCGCGGACGACGGTGTGTGCTCTACATTAGATACATCTGTCAAGTAATTAGATCTGCAAAACATACAGTGTGTATCGTTTTAAAACTGCATATAACCTTTATATTTCTGTTTTAATTATGTATTAATATTAAGTGTGTTCAAGTAACTCTTGAATCAATGCGCGATAAGATTGAAAACAAAACAATAAACTCCTGGAAGTGTTTTAAATGGACCGAGGTTTTAACCTTAAATTCTGCCAGTAATGGAAAAGAATTTCAACCTACTACACCTGCGTTAATAATAGATTCTGCATCGCCAGAACTCTTAAATTCAACCAATATGCAGGCTGTTACTAGTTTAGTTACTACCAGGCAGTTTTCTATGTAGTAATAGAAACCCTACAATATTTTGTTCCTCTGTTTCTGAACAGTATGGTATGTAAAGATCGTATAAAGTATAATAATAAGGTATTAAATCTGTTCCCCGTATTGTTACTAGTGCCTAGTTATTAATAAAGGCTAAAATGAACTCGACCTGTTCAGAATATTCGGAAACTACATTAAACGCGTCATTTCTAAATATACCAATCATAGGTACGCTGTCCAAATAGAAGTCCAATATATTCATATACGCTAAAACGATATTCTGATGGTAAAATCGTCTTCAACGACTAATTTAAGAAACATAATTAATAATTATAGCTTATAGTACGAGAATTAGCAGACAAGAAACTGAACGATAATTATCAAAATTGTCACTGATGGGAATTATTTTATTGGTATTTAGGTATGCCAAAATCAATCGTCTGCCGTTTCACAGTGGTAGCATTAACTTCAGGGGGTTGTGTATTACAAAAAGAAGTGGTGTAAGGATTTGTTGAACGGTATTTATCAAAAAAATCTTGCATCTTTCGATTCATTTATTTATACTGTTACGAAGCTTGGCTTGCTTCGTTCTCACTTGCCTCCACCATGCTTTGTCTTGTATCTTCACTTCCATTACCCTTCACGACGTTACCAAGTCATGTAGCATTAAATAAATACACTCACCCTTTATGTAATCTATTTTATTTATTTCTTAAATTTACTTAACTTATAACTATAACTAATTCTACATATAATTGACATAATTTATGCTTACCCACTAATCACAATTTGTAGGGCCATTTTCCTTACTTTGGTTATTACAATAGAAAAGACTTTTTACTTCTTTTGTGTTCTCAATACAACTAACTATCCTTTTGATTCTCACTTCCCATCTTAACTCTTAATCCCTACTACAATTTCTTCTTGCAATCAAGGATGACACAACATGTCCCTATTAACCAGGGCAGTGTCATAATGCTAGAGTCAGCATTACTTACTTTTTGAGAAATAATGCTGTGCTAGTATTATAACACACTTACAAATTGCAGAGTAGCTTCATGTCATACTTGAAATCAATTTGTTTATCTTTATTACTGGGTTAGATAATTTACAAATGAGTTTTGTAATAATTGTTGTAACATCTTTTTGGAATAATAAATTTTTAGAATAATGAATTGATTTAATTTTGTTATTAGTTTTTTCTTCTATTTTCTACTTCGTTACAATACTACAACTACAAATGTATTGGCAGACGAAAAAATCGGTAGCAACTTCGGAGCAGACGCTGTCAAAATAGCAGGCCCAGTCAAACGATTTGTTGGTAGATTTCTATGCGGCAGACTGAAATGGATGTTGTTATTGTTTTTTGTGTTTAGTGGTGTTTACTACATAAATACGTATTTCAAATCCCCCCTTTCTTTTCAACCGCCATTGAAATTCTTCACTTCAAAAGCTTAACTTCAGGCTACCCTGAATCTGAAAATTCGACGGCGCCTGCCCCGAAGTTGCTACCGATTTTTTCTTCTGCCAATTCGTTTTTAGTGGTAGCATAGGCAGACGAATAGAAAGACGCAAACAAGTGTTTTGGCTTACTAAAAGGTGGATTTTACCATTTTGACAGGCGGCTGCTATACATAAAGTAGCCAAAAAAATCGTCGGCTAGGTAGAAATTCCATCTAAACTAGTCATACTAATGATTCCCCACATAATTTTTTTTTGATAAATGCGGTTCCCCAAATGCTTCAAACCATCTCTCTTTTAATACACTCCTCAAGTTAATGCTACCACATTGAAACGTCATTTCAATTAATTCCCATCGGTGAAAATTTTGATCATTATCGTTCGGTTTCTTGTCTGCTAACTCTCGTACTATTATTATTTAATCAATACCTAATACTTATCTACTTAAAGAAAATACGACATCCCACAATTGTTTATTTTTTATAAGTTTTTGATACATGATAGTGTACCTATTAGTTATTTGTTACAAATTATTGTTACAATAAGATCAGCTACTTCTATTATGAATAATAGTTGAAAGGTTACGTCTAAGAAGAATTTTCTGAATTCTTTTTCAATCATGTTTTATTATTACGAAAATCTTAAACTTAATTATGAAAGCTAAAAGTTGAAGTGTGATCTCTTATATCTCTGTTGAACATAACATCTTCAGCACAGCATTCAATCTTAGAACAATGATGCGTTTGAGTAAATTTGAATTTCATACCCATGCTGCCATCTGTTCTTCTTGTTTTAAAATTTATTCATCGAAAGGTAAGAAAGCTTGGAGAATAGACTGGATAAAGCTATATAGGATAGCGTTCTGTTGCGAATAGAACTTTCGAAGCGAGTAGGATTTAGACAACAATATATACCTATTTACGAGACCTAACCGAGACGTAACCTTTGTGTTTCACCTAATGGTAATTAAAAATTAAAACTACATATATTTAACTAACGAAGATGCTAGTTTAATTACCATATTTTTTGTTTTAACTTTCTTAAGCAAGATACTTTTCTTATTTTAAAATAATGTATCCGTTTTATCATTTGGAAAAGGAAATTAATAAGTAATGTGATGTAATGTTATTCATGTAAATTATTAAACATAAACCTTTCAAATATAAACCTTTTAAAAGAAAGATACATAAAGTAATAAGCTTTAATTAAAGATTATGCTTTTATGCACTATGCAGCTACATAAATTCCAAGACACTAGTAAGAATATAAAGGCGGGATAAAACGAAAATAACCTTTTTGTTTTTTTCAAATAGAATTCGTTTTTATTTACATCACAAATCAAAGAGACTTACTCCGCTGAAAATTAGATTGTTTTAAAGTACTACCAAAGACTATCCAAGTGGCACTCAAACTGTAAAATACATTTACATTTGCAAACATTAAAAATACTTATCCAACAATAATAATTATATATTTCTTAATAATATCTATTTAGAAATAAAATTATATTTAAAAATATACAACAAAACATATTGTGCATGCGAATAGTTTTTATAGAATTTTTGCATTTAAAAAAGTGTCTGCAAATCAAATGAAGAGGCGATGAAGGTCGTAGTGGTAATTATAACTATCTTGATAAAAGTCACTTACGGGAAGCTGGAGTAACGTTGGACCAAGTGTGTTAAACATCGAGGAGGTTACGTTACAAAAGGAAAATATGTTTTATTCACATCACAACATCAACCAACCTTTCGCGTTTTTGACATCACGTTTAAGTAGAAAGAAACAGGAGTAACTAGTGATGGACTCGAGCCGAGTCGAGCCGAGCTTTCCTAGAATGCTCGACTCGACTCGGAAAAAAATATTCAAGCTCGACTCGAAATAATCTGTTTCAACTCGACTCGAAACTTGGCTCGAAATCGAGTCCAGTTTCGAGTCGAGTCGAGCCGGCTCGTTTTGGAATCATGGTTATTTTCCAAATTTACTACATATCTTTTTAAACTTTTGTCGTTTTTTTTATTACACTTTAAACCAAAAATGTGAATTCTTATTAAATTTTAGGTAGTTTTCTTTTGATTATGTATTTAAGGTACCTAAATAAACAATAAATGTGTCAGGAAGTAGCCGGTGATAATAAACAGGTTTTAAAGAAAGGATTAAGGGATTGCGGCTCCTTTTCATTACCCATCCGGTTTAAAACCAAATGTTAAACAAATTTTTAGAAAATCCCGAAATAAGTAGGTAAACCTTTTTAGATAAAGTGTTTAATTGATTTATTTTTGAAGAAGATTCTGGAATCCGGTTTGTTTCTTTGATCTTGTCCGTGTACTTACACCAAGGTGTCATTCACAATTTTAAACAATTTTACCGTAAACAACTTGTACTGCAAATGATAGAGCAAATGGACAACAACCAACAGCTTAAAGCAAGAAATGTTCTCGATGCTGTGCGTTTAATACGTTTGTCACGGAGTCAGATTAAACCAGAAACAATTAAGAATTGTTTTGTCTTTACACAAAATTTAAGAAAAATTATTTGGAAGAATGTTTTTCTGATGAGGAGCTTGCAAAGTGGAATACAATAAACTGTGTGATTTCCTTCAATGAATACATAAAAGTAGACAATAACGCTGTTATTTGCGGTACACTTGACGCAAATGATATCGTTTCAGAAGTTAAAACAACTAACAAAAACTCATTGTCTGAAGATGAATTAGAAGATGAAGTCAGAATTCCACCATCAAATAATGAAGCAAACAATGCAATCCTTATATTGCAACAATATTTTGAAAATTAAGAGTCTACTGAAAGTGAAGTGTTTGATTATATTAATAAATTAAAAGTCGTCATTAATCTTAACAAAAAAACAAAACAAACTAAAATTACTATTTTTTAATGTAAGTTAATAAATCCACGACGTTATCAACACGTTTTGAACATAAAAGATAAGATCAGATTGCAAGCAACAACTCTTGTTACTTCAGCTGTTAAAAACTTATAGTGGCGTGCAGGAGTTTTACTTTTTAACATTTTGTTTGTCATTGATGAATACATTACACCCTAATAACGGGATAAAATAATTAGATAATAATTAAAAATTTCATTATGTTTTAAGTGTTATAGTGTAATGAAGCCATTTAAAGAAAAGTAATTGCGCAAATTCTTAGTTATAATCCGTTAAAGTACAAAATAGGGGAAATACTATAAACTGTACAATTTTCTCGAGCCGGCTCGAAAAGCTCGAAAAACTCGACTCGACTCGGGCTCGACATACGTGAAGCTCGACTCGACTCGAATAAAGAATTGTCGAACTCGACTCGAAACTCGGCTCGAAATGGAGTTGAGTTTCGAGTCGAGTCAAGCTTGGCTCGGGCTCGAGTCCATCACTAGGAGTAACGTAAATGATACTTTTAGCCGCTGTCTATACGCTAATTGCTATTCCCCAACACGTGGGTTCTGTTTTTAAAACATATTTTGTATTATAATAACAAATACAGAAAATGAAGCGGCTTTTAAAATAGTATCTGTTAAATATATAGTTCTCTTGTAATATTTTTATCATTACATCAAAGTTTATAGATCCTGATTATGTAGAGAGGACGGTGTTGCCAATGTTTGTACATAATAAATTATATAATAAAGAAAATGTAACAATAATTAGTCCTTTAGTTAATTATTATACTTTTTGTAACAGGGTTTTTTCTTATTATAGTGTTTATTTTAATAATTGAAAGCCTGGCTTTTATCGTATATTCTTGTAAAGCTTCAGAAAACAGTTTTAATGCTTTTACAAATAAATATACATTTAGCCAGTCTCGGTGGATTAGTGGTTTGCATGTTTGCTTCATAATCCAAAGATCACAGGTTCGATCCCCGGCCGAACTGGTAATTTTTCATAGCGGAGAAAAATTTTAAACATGACTTCTTTTCGGATAGGAAGTAAAACTGTAGGTCCCGTGTCAATGCGATGTTTGGCACGATAAAGATCCCTAATGGGAATGGAATTCCCCCAGATTCGGCTAAATTCTAGTAGGGTCGGCCAAATGATCATAGCAATCGGTGCCATGAGGTACGAAGGATGCTTCGCCATCCTGATTCCTCGCCCAAAACCAAACCAACAAATTTAAACTATAATTATAATAATTTAACTATGTCACAGAAAATAAATTAATATGGCGATGTTACACACTACCTCTGTCTAAAGATGGGTAATTTTATTACCGTATAAGAAATATGATTAGCAGTCGGACATGTGATGTCACCAAGTGCAAAAATAATTAATACTTAATCAATTTAAAAAATAGAAACAATATAACTATTATAAATCTATTGGAATAAAACCTATGAACTTCTTAATTAACGCTGGCGTCTGTCCCGTTAAGTTTAATTCTGTAGCTAAGGATGGCGCTGCGATAGAAATTTTTAAATTTAATCCATTCGTTCCTATTCGGGTTAACATTTCGCTTAACAAGGACCTCCTACCTACCAAAGTCCTTATCAAACTTGTGTCCTTTTTTTCTGCGTGAATTCGTATTTATAGAATGCAACATAAAATGATTCAACTTTAAGTACGGGTTTGTAATGGAAAGAATTTAATGTAATTGATGCCAGTACAGTCGTACATTTGAATAGTATATTTCAACTTAATGTAAACAGCAGAATTAATTAATATTATCAACTGGATTTGACGACAGCATCATCATATAAACAAACTACAGCTACCCAAATACATTCTTTCAACTGAGCGTAGATGTAGGGGTAACGAAGGGTACTCCTTAAACATAAGGAGTACCTTATAATTTCTATTTTATTTCGAATCAAATGTAATGTTATAAACATCATTCGGTGGTTTATGGTTTTCTAAGGGATTTTACTAAACGCATCTCTTGTAAATAATAACTAGTAAAACTAATACCCTCAATAAAGTTTATTCGCCCAATTCAAGAACGCATAAAAATACAACAATATTACATTTAATCAGAATTTTTTGAATTTCTCGGCGCGTTTCTATTCCGTCACGATATATGTGAATTGCAATCACGCGTATATAACGACGACTATATTAGTATATAGTCAATTTATTGAGTGTGGTCGAAATCCACCCGAATTAAAATTGTGTAATCTATACATCAGCGTTACAATGACAACAGTCACAAAGATAAAAATTGGGCAATTGTTAGTAAAACAGTGAAACAACTTTGTGAAGCCAGATACGCCTTTTCTTATTATGATTATTATCATTAATTTCCCCTTCATCAAGAAGCACAACCATTGCTAATTCATCAGTATTAGTAAACAAATACCCTGCTATTTTCACGGGAACAGTACAAATACTATCGACGTCAAACTTTATTGCCCGTATGCCGAAGTTCGTATTGAACACGCTCCGTCAGGTATAAATTCTCATATGCTTAACTGTCAGCGCGTCCCGTGTCCATGTCTAAATAGACCTTTACTTAGGCTAAAACTGCTAAAAGGCTTCCTTGCAAACCTATAAGTATAGTAACAACCATAGACCTAACTATCTTAAATTTACAAAGTCACGAAAAGTAAATGATAACGGAAGAAAATTCAAATTTTCTTTGTATTTACGTACGTTAATTTGTTTAGATTTACTTAAGTCTTCTCCAACGAGTATTTCGTTCGTCAGGTAACAGAGTCTAATACTTTCAAAATTGTCAAGGACCAAGGAACCTCTAATCAACTGGGACGCGCCAAAGTACAAAACCCAGAACGTCAAGACAGTACAGTAAACATTATTAAGAGGAATTTATTAATGACAATTCCATTTTACTGACCTTTCAAAAATTATAAAATCTAGATATTCTATTTTAAATTATCATAAATATTAACACGATTATTAAATTTAATCTGTCAAAATTACAATCACCATTAAAATACGATACAAGAAAAACAAACCCCTAAAAACTACGTCATCAACTACCGCATATCGACGACATTTTGGTGTTGTTAACGCCATTTATATTTATTGGCGCGTCCCAATAGAAAACTGATTATTCACATTTACGAGGCCGGATGGGAAGTCTGGCAAAAATGCATCATAGGTCGTCACAATCGCAAATCCCAGATGACATTTGTCAATACCATCTGTCAGTAGGCAATATTAATATTTGCAAACAGATACCTATGCTATTTACTTCAGTTTTAACAGCCATTGAAAGCAGACCACCTCTCGTATTTTTGCAAATTTGGAAAAAAAGTTAATTTCGTGTGTTAATTAACATTATTTTTGCGTGGATAGACCATTACGCAAACCGAAAAAAAGGTTGATAAATATTATTAGGTTCTTCACCATCGATTAAAACGATTCACAAGTGGTGACCTACTTATTATTGTTGTGGTCGTACAAACACAAACGACTTCTCTGGACGGCCAAATGAGGCCACCACACCAGAAATGATTGACAAAATTTATTATATGGTATTGCATGACCGCAGAGCAAAATTGCGCGAGATAGTTGAGATAGTACGCATGTCAGATGAACGTGTACGTGTAGAAATATATTACTCAAACGGCGAATATGATTGCAAATTTATTGGATCGTTTCAGCAACGTTTTGAAAAAAACGTACTCTTCCATGAAGACAATGCACATGCCATGCCCGAAATCCCTGAATTAGGCTTCGAATTGCTTCCACATCCAGAATTTTCTCCAGACTTAGCCCCCAGCGACTATTTCTTGTTTCCGAACTTGAAAAAATAACTCGGAGGAAAGAGATTCGGGTCTAATGCGGAGATCATCTATGCAACCCTATTTTAAAGTTGAAAAAATACGTATTATTCCGAAGGAATCGAAAAATTGGAAAACCGTCTTGGTCTTGTAGGGTACGTCATCAGTCACAAACAGAAGAACGCGTTCTGTCTTTGGTTGATGGTCTAAGAAGATATTATCGAAAGCTGCTTAACTGGTTGCAGAACTATTCAAGAGTAGCAATTGAGGTGTATATTCTTTCGAAGGGACTAATCTAGTATAGCCATTTCATAAGTTTTTACACCAAACTTAGTTTATTTTAAACTTAACTATCACTATAATCAAGGTAATCACTAAAAACTAATGTGTCACAAAATTATTAATAATAATTAAAACTATCATTATACTAAAAATACGATCAATATATCGATATAATGTACTATAATTAAACTGCAGCTATAGACAGCGTTTACTACGCTGCACAACAAAATTGAACTTGAAAAGAATTTCCAGGTTCTAATACACTGCTTCTAGAAGTTTTTAAGATGCAGATTATGAATCTGCTATTGGTTTTTTCAGGTCTGTTCAAATTTTAGTTATATTCCAATTTGTTTTCAAATAAAACCCGTTCTTAAATGCACGAGAACAATAGGCAAACTTTTACGTTTACCAGGTAACAAGATTTGTTACCTAGTAGTGATTAAACACGTTTTGGTGCAATTTTTGTTCTTCGGTACAAGAACTGCCATTGCCGCAGCTTATTACCTGGTTACAGTTAACTCGTTACCGGTTGTTAAGAATCGGCGAGATTTAGCGTTTACCAAGTAACATAATTATTACTGGTGGTTATAAAATACGTTTTGGTGCAATTTTTATTCTTCGGTAATGAGAACCGGCAACGCCGCAGCTTATTACCTGGTTACAGAGATCATTACCCAGTAGTTAGGAATATGCGAGTTCTAGCGTTTACCAGGTAGATAGGCATGGCTAATCGCTCCGTAATGAATTCAGACTTCATCCTCAACCACCCATCACAAAGAGCTGAGGACACTAGACCAGTCCAGATGAACAAAAGTTATAGTTACCACGCCCGTCATTTCTATGGTTAGGTCGAGTCGGGGTACCCTACTTATTATAATTACAATAGCCTAGTCAAACACTATACAAATAATAGCCAAATTTAGAGAAATATTGGAGAGGAGAGAATGAATTAATGTTTGACTGGCTTATTTATGAATTCATATCTGAGTCGGTTTACATCTGTTACTTTGGATATTAAATCAAGGCATGCTAAATCACTACAGTACCAAGCACTAAAGAAAACAAACTGTAGAACCGAGAAGCATCAAAAGATCAAAACTATCAATCCTGTTCATGTGTTGTATGTATACTATTCTTCTATTGGTGTTTGCATTAGAAATCACTTCGTGAACAAACCATTTTGGGTTACGACTCATGAGGCATGTATGTGTTGGCTGCATGATACGTGAATGACATCGAAACAACAGTATTTGACCTGACCCAAAAAAACCAATAGCAGATTCGTGATTTTCATACCATAAAGGTGTATGAAAACGTGGAAATTTATTTTGTGTTGACCGTTTTTGTATGAAAGTGTTTTCGGTTTGTTTTTATATTTTGAAGTTTATGCGTAAAATACATAATAATTAGACTATTATTGCTATACTCATCTAAACACAAACGACTCTTTATGGCCCACGAGTCTCTTTATGGTCCGACGGGCAATAAAAAAATGTCACTTAAATATCAGAGCTACTTCCTGTAAAACTTGATTTGTTAATAATATAATTTGTCAACTTACCAACAATGAAAATAAGCTGAAACTAATTATTTTGGAATATTTACTATAGTAACGTAACTTCGAGTAACTACGTAGTCATTTAATTATGTTTTTGCACGTCCTATGTATATAAGGCTCTACTTTAGTCCCCCAAAAGAGGGAGTAAAGTAACACTTTTACTCCCTGAGTGAGTAAAGTGTTTCCATGACAACAACAACAACAAGTAAACAACAAAAAAAGTAATCGCGGTACATGTTAGGATTTATTATCCTGAAACTATGTTATTTTGGCGTTTGCAGAGTTCAATTGTCAGAATGACATGTAACGAAATTTTCCGAAAAAATTTTCGAAATTTTGAATGTTTGAGATTAAGTCCTTTAGGACGTGCAAAAAATAGCGTATATACCACTGGACTAAAGTGCCTTTTAATCCCTCATGTGTTTATTTTCCTCGCTAACGCTCGGAAAATAAACTCACATTCGGGATTAAAAGATGCACTTTAGTCTCTGGGTATATAATATATTATTTTATTATACCTGACTCATGATCTTGGTATATCGTACTCTTAAGCGTGTGAAATAAGGCCTTTAAAGCTGCCTAGGTAACAAGAAATTAACAACAATGTTAAAATAATACATTCTACAAATTTTGAACAATACAGCAAATTTATACATAGCAACCAAAGAACAATTCTTTTTAACCATTTCTATATCAACGATTAATGATGCAGATTATTTAGAAAATGTTTTTCAAATTACTTTTTTTGTTACAATTTTCAGATTGTAGTGTAGGTATAATAAAAAATAGCGTATAATACACGTGTACAAGAGCCTTTAAAGCACTGCTCCGTTAAAAGGCACTCGGCTTCGCCTCGTGCTTTTAAGCCCGTCGTGCTTGCTTATTATACACTTGTATTATAATATATTATTTTTACACAATTTGAGATTTGAGATAAAAACTTAATCTGTGCATCAAATAGTGTACGTATAACTGGCGTAACTTGCTTTTATGGCCCTACGCATTTTCCGCTTCCGGCCATAAAAAACTCTTTACGCCCTTAATACATAAATAACTGTTGTATCTGCAACCTAGTGTCATGGTATTATAACGGTATTATGTATTCATACATATAGTATAGACTATAGAGTAATAACTCTATAAAAAAACCTGTCATTGGAAAGTTCCCAAAGCTTTTTCTTAGAAACCCTTAGAAGAAAAAACATTTGAACATACGCTTTTATAAACTTTCAGGTTCGTTGTGGGAATGTCTTCATAGATCAATCATCTTTGATCTGTATTAATAATAATCAAATAATAGTGTATAAAATTATCTGTACACAAAATAATGTATGGTTTGGAAAAAATATTTGGTTTCTGTACGGGATACCGAACCCGCAGATTGGCATACTACATTTGTACATTTGCATATTACAGAAAATTTGTTAATTTGAAGTCTGATTATCCGCCCTCTTCACAAATATTTCATTATTAAAGAATACAAATAATGTTGGAAAGTATTAAGTTATGTTCTTTAATCACGACTAAATCAACTGATAAAAAAAATAATGAATTATTATTTCAAAATTATATTTCAAATTCTGTTATTAATTTACTTAAAACATATTATACTATGCCTATGGTTTTCACCGTTTCTTATCATTCAACGTTGCATTCAAAAAATAATAATTTTATTATCCGTACACCACCGCGGTAGGAGGTGCTAAGAAAGATGAATTATTGGATGACGTCAGGTGATTAACAGTTAATAGGTTTTTGCCGAACAAACAAACCACGCCTTTCAATTTTGGACTCTTGAAATGCGGATAAAACTAAATTTCGAAAGATATATAACTCATAAAAAAATTTTACTTGCAATTTTAGGATCACTATTGTAATAGACATCACCTGACATCTTTTCGAAAAAAATTTCTTTTTTATTTTTTTTCTTGAAAACTAAAGAAACTAACGGCTTGAAAATGCTTCATGCCCGAGAAAATGTTGTCATATATTGCTATAAAAAAATACAGCATTCTAGGTTACACCAGTTTCTATAAATTGGATCCCAAAGTTTACATGTACTAGCATAGGCAGACGCCAGTCTTAAAAACAAAACGACTGATACAGGTTTACAGGGTGGAAGCAGTTACGACGCGTTAATTTTAAGGGGTGATAGAAGACATCAAAAAGAACAAAAGGTCTGAATAATTTTTTTTTCTATGTTAATTAGCTTTCGAGTAATTTAGAAAAAACGATTGCCATATCTGGCAACCTTGTTTAAGTATAATCGCATTCTACAGCTGGGTCTTGACCTTGTTTTAGAAAATCAAACAACAAACTGATGATGAAAACCGTTGTTTAACAATAATAAACGTCCGATGCAGATTAGTCGGGTGATTAATTCTACGAAAATTGTAATCAGCACTGTTCTTTCGTAAACAAACTTTGTACGTGTTTAAAAACACGCTGATTTATAACAAACCAACTGTAAAAATAAGACAATAATTGACCTACATTTTATGTTTATTAATTTCCGGAATATTTTAAGTTGACGTATTTGTTTTTTTATTAAAAAATATTATCTTTTGTAAAAAGAAATTTGATTAAGGCACCTAATTACCGTAAAATTAAAGTTTTTATTTATGTAGCCAAAACAAGGCGTCTTCAAAATTCCTTAACCTAATTACCTAATTTAAATTAGATAAATCTTATCCTTAAAAGATATTCTCTTATAAAATCGTTAAAAACTGTTATTAAATAAACAAACTCGTGCTTTATTGACAAATTATTTTCAAATGCAGAATTATCTCACTCTAAAAAAGTATTATTTACACAGCTTTGATCAGACATTGACCTCAATATTCTTCATGAAATGTTGTAAACAAAATGTGCTTTATTCCAAGTTCAACAAACTTCCTACAGCAGCATTTTGTGCGAATGTCGAGCAAATTTGCTACAAACTTTACAAGGTTGTTACTTTCTTAATTGAGTAAAATGATTTTTTAATTGTAAAAAAAATTCAATTTTACGCAGAAACGAGATACGATACGATAAAATGTTATTAATGTTTGTTGTGATATATGAAATGCATAATTAAAGTACTATTATTGTATAAAAAGTAATATGTTCTAGAACAAAGTTGTACAAGACTTTTTTGTTCCTTTTGATGTCTTCTATCACCCGTTAAAATTAACGCGTCATATCTGCTGCCACCCTGTATATTGAGATAAATGCAATTGTCAAGACTTTGTCAAATCAACAGAGTTTTCATTTTACTCTACTCGCTACTCGCAAACATGCGTTATAGGATAAATGAAAATTTAAATATCGAAACTCTTAAACTTATGAAACGTTTCAGTATTAAGTTGACGACAACTGAACATTCATCCTATGGTACGTTTCTATTATTTGTGTTTCAATAAGGCAGCTACTTACTAATATGCTAATGTGCATGATTGTTATATCTTTCACAAATAAATAAAAAAAACTACAGTCAGTCATTCTGTTATCTTTGTGTATGTTATTATGAAATTAATATGATACAGCAGCATATTTCTAAAAGCCATGTGAAGTCATGTAATAAAATTTATTTTATACGATTTAATTAGTTATTTTGTAACTAAGCATCACTAAAAGAAGGTCGACTATAAAGTCTAAAACAAACGTGAAAAAGCAATTAGTTTTATCTTTACATGAAAAAAAAATCGATAAGAAAAAATAATGCAACAAATATCGACTTTGGCGCCATCAAGACAGGCACACTAAAGAGAAAAACTAACAACCAATTACAACTGTCTCAGAAAACAAACATAAATTATAAACCCCAAAGAAAATATTTGCTCAATTAACTTACGGAAATTGATACTACGCTTGTTTCAGGTCTTTAATAAACACATAGATAATTTATATGACGATGTTTACTTTGAGAAAATTACGAAATTGAAAGATGAAAATAAGTAAATTTACAAAGTAAAAAACTTTCACATCTTTGAACAACTGTCGCAGTCTGGGTTGCCTTGAGAGTATTTATTTCTCGGATGTGAACCTTTATTTGCCGCTCTCTGTAAAAATTGCTAATAAATTTTGGCAGTCACAATTGCAATTTCATTGCCTACAGCTAGTGAAGGTAGGTGATAAAGAATCTAATGCATATGCTGTAAGCAGTGGTGTCCCGTAAGGTTCTATTCTGGGACCATTACTTTCTATAACCTACACTTTTGATATTGATAATGCTGTGAAGACATATATGTACATACATACCGCTTTTACGCCGATGATATCTAATTATATTATTTCTTTGTTCTTAAAAATACAAATCGGGATAATAATTTAATTAAAATAATAATTAAAATTAGAGAAAATTCATGACTTTCTGAAATCAAGGTAACGATCTAAAATTTGAGTGTTTATCTTACTTGTAAAAAAATGTTTGTAATGCCGCGCAAATTTTTTGCTTCAAATACTTTGATATAACAATGATATATTACCGAAATTATCATAATGGTGGCTTTCATTATAAATTTATAAATAATGATTTTTCAGTTTTTCATATAAAACAAAGAGTTTGAGATCTATTAAAAACTGATTCAACCTGAAAATTAAACAACTAAAACGTTTATAAATAATAATGTTTTGTTCATTCTCTATTTTATTGTAAAGTGTACTTAAGTAAATACATCTAATAAATTAAGGTAAATAGATAATGTGTAGGGTATTATAAAGCTACTTATACTCTCTCTAAGGAAATTTGCTAAGTGTAAAACGTTTGCTCTCTGAGTGCATATTTTGGATTAGAAAGGAAACTCACTGAGAGAATTAGCTGTAAATTATAAAGCGCTTTTAGGGATATCGTATGTCTTTCATGAATGGTTTATGTAGAACGTCTGACCTTAGCTTCTAAGGTTATGCGCATAAGTTGTACTACACATCTTACGATGTTTACTACGACTTTATTGCGTGACACTTTCGAATATAAAGACTGCAAGGGGAAAAAGAAATAAAATTATTATTAGACCCTATTCGACTTAATTGAGTTATCAGTTAAAAAAATAATATTGGCTGTGTTTTGCTAATTGTAATAAATTGCATATAAATTCGAAATTGCAATTTTTAACGAAAATGGAGGTAAATTGATAGTAATATTACTCGATATTGTTTATGTATTTAAGGTTAGACTGATTTACTCCCAACATGAACTTGTATCTGTAGCAAAAAATAAAAAATATTCATAATTGAAACATTTTCTTCGTGTAAGTTATTATACAGGGTGCCCATTATGTATGGAATATAGTATACATCTCGGTAAATATCGACTTTATAAAAAAATTTGTTATATAAAAGTTGTTTAACATTTTATTTTCCATAATAAGATAGCATTCAATTGTTTTTATTTCAGAAAACAAATGAGTAATGAATAACACTTTAATTTTTTTAATAGCAATGTACCCTTTCATTAGACTCATTTGATAGAGATTTCTTTTCGCTTTTCGATGACCTAAAATCTTAGTATCCTTATATCAGAAAATTTTTGAAAAAAATGTAAAAAATGTTTATTAAGTTAATTTCACCAATAACATGAATCTAGATATCTGAGATCGTAAAGTATCTCGAATTATTACCCTAAAATAAACAGATGTGATCTACATAATGTACAAAACAAAACAAATGAACAAAAAACAAAATAAAACAAATGAACAGAAAATTATGTACGTCTCTTATAAAGCTTGAGGACAATACGAAATTAGCAATAAAATGGTTTTCATGGCAATAAGTGTTCAAAATGTTCACCATTAACTGCAAGGCAGTGGCCCAACCTATCACGAAAGCTTGAAAAGAATTTTTGAGCGATCTGGGAGAAATTGCTGCAGCTTCATTTTGTATTCGTTGCTCTAATTCGGCCAGATTCTGGGGTCGGTTTGTATACACTTTTGATTTTAAATATCCCCAAAAGAAGAAATCGCAAGGTGTAAGATGCGGAGATCGGAGAGGCCACTCCACAGACCCTCTTCTGCCTATCCAACGATCCGGAAATACCACATTTAAATGTCGGCGTACAATGATAGTGGAGTGGTGCTCCATCTTGTTGAAACCAAAGATCATCAAGATTTGCTTGGCAAGCTGGAATAATTTGCTGTTGCAATAATTGCAAAGAAAGGTCACCAGTTAGAGTACCATGAATAAAGAAAGGTCAAATTATGTGATCTGCACAAATTCCCACCCATGCGTTTAATTTTTTGGTGTTTGGGTATGATTTTGGATCATCCAATGGGGATTTTCAGCGGGCCAATATCGACAACTATGCCTATTTACATTTCCATTTAAACAAAACGTAGCCTCGTCAGAGAAATAGTAGATTACTTACCGAGGCGGGAAGTAGTACATTACGCGGAGAGCAATGTTGCTGCCTGAGGCGCAAAGCGCCAAGGGCAGCAATTGCTCGACGAGTTACGTCTTCCCGCCGAGGTATGTATACTATTTTATTCACAATCGTACATAATTATGTTCTTACATTGATACCTTATACTTGATATATGTAGGACACAACACCAGCGTTTTTATTCAGTTGGCGATAAAATGACAATTGCTGCAACAATTGTCAAAGTAAATTCGTGTCACTACTAAACCAAATTTAATTACATTGCTTCTAATTGCAATTTACACGATTTAAAATGTCTGATAGTGAAACTGATGTAAGTTGCACACCACTGGAATTGCGAGAAGTTGCTAAAACAGTGACTGACTGTTTGTTACCTGCTAAAAGTAAAGATAGATACGAAAAAGTTATAGCCCCTTTATTTTCAAATAGTAGAGACAACCATTGATCTCGCCGCTGGAGCAAAATCACGTTGGCGACATTGAATGTTACCAGATTTGACATTCTGTCACAATAAATCTTAGGTTTAATAATAATCATGTACAAAAATATTCACAGTTTAACATTAATTTGATAATGGGCATTCATGTTCTGTAGAAATGACCATATTAATATGACGTATACTTCTGTAATTCTAATTTTTGAATAACTTGTTATTAAAATTCAACAACACCATGCATGTAGTAATTTTTTGTTTATTAAAGTTTGTATCAGGTTTGCTCCACGATGTCGCTACTATATGATATAGAGGGGCTATAGAAAAAGTGTATCATTCCTGCCATCTGTTGAGAATATTTAGAACGAGTAAAAGGTAAGTAATGGATATTACTAACCAAGAAAACTCATTACTAACCAAGAGAACTTATTATTGACTATGGTGTATAATAAACTACTTTCTAACTTTTTAAACGTCAGTAATGAACACATTATGTATCGATTGTGAATAAACAATATTATCAAGAAAATTTGGATTGTTGTTGATTCGCAACATCGTAAATTCACAAAATTCAACACGTCGATCGTAGTCATCTTCGGATAATTCTTGCAATAAAGTCGGTTTGTACGGATGTAATTTTTCTGAATGTAATATTTTCTGTATTGAACCTTTACTTATGGGATGGTTTAAACTTAACTGACTAGTTGAAATATTTGGATTTTCTTCTATTTCTATTAAAACATCGAGCTTTTTATCTTCATTTCTCGCAGACCTCTGCGGACCAGTCTTCACCAGATCTTTAACATTGCCAGTTTCCCTAAACCGTTTCAAGGTTTTGCTAACTTCTGACTGGGTGATTGGTTCTCGATGTTGATAACGCTCATTAAAAATTTCACATACTTCTAATTGTGTTCTTTTGCGATCCACATAACCGACCATAATTAAAATTTCTATACGTTCAGTTTCTGTTAAATGAACCATTTTTATTTTTCCATGTACCAACAACTTAATTAAATAAACAAACTTCTGTCACAATAAAAGCATACAATCAATTGTTAAGACAAATGAAAGAGATCTCGGATATCTAGATTCATGTTATTGGTGAAATTAACTTAATAAACATTTTTTACATTTTTTTCAAAAATTTTCTGATATAAGGGTACTAAGATTTTAGGTCATCGAAAAGAGAAAAGAAATCTCTATCAAATGAGCCTAATGAAAGGGTACATTGCTATTTAAAAAAATTAAAGTGTTATTCATTACTCATTTGTTTTCTGAAATAAAAACAATTGAATGCTATCTTATGATGGAAAATAAAATGTTAAACAACTTTTATATAACAAGTTTTTTTATAAAGTCGTTATTTACCGAGATATATACTATATTCCAACCATAATGGGCACCCTGTAGATTACATAAAAACAGATATACAGGAACGATCTATAATATTCATAGACATATTAATTAACGGACTCAGTAACGGTGCCAACGTCGCACTGTGGGGCGAAAGATAGGGAAGAGCGCGCAAGCCCTATAATGAAGTAAATAAATAATTTTTACCGATTTTTGTTGTTCATATGTACTTTTTAAGTTATAGGAATTGATATAACCATGTTGGAACATTATTCACTAACTGCAATTAATAGTTTATGGCGTTATGCTTCATATTAGTTAGGGAAAGTTTATCTATTTTCTTGATTATACATGCAGTTTATTAGAAAAAGTGAGACGATTTATGTTATTCCAGCAAAGGTATTCTATAATATCTCTATTATAATCTTTTTAGAAGTATATGAGAAGACGTTCTAAAATTAATAAGGGCGATATGAGTTTTTCAAGGTACGTAATTCAATTTTCAATTACTTCGCTATTAATTTTATACTACAATGAGAGATTTGAATATTTAAGAAAGAACTTAGAAAATATTTTTAAGTCGGTATGTGTAAAGGAGTTACTATCCCTTACGAAATAACAGTACTGGTAACTTTTTACAATAATTGCCAATATTTCATTCATAAATAGTCTCCATTTTACTAAAAGTTTTCAATCATGCTGTTTGTTATGATGATTTCAGCTAGGTTAAATTTTTATTGCAGTTATTAGAAAACCCCATTCTGAGTAGGTAGGGATCATGGTAAAACTTAAAAAAGCCAACTTCTTAAGGGGTGGTATTTAGTTGTTTCTAATAGTTAAGATATAAGGTGCAAAAACACATTTTGCATCATCAACAATACGAATAATACATGGAGTAATACGAACAATACCGGTAAATATTTCTTGCAGTGCCTACAATAACGGCTTTTAACTTTTTAAGTTGGATCGAGTTGGATTTGGTTTTTGTATGAAAATAACCAGGAAGCTTTGGCTCTTTCTTCGACATACATCTGTCATAAGTAGTGACAACTTTAACCATCAAAATTTTGATTTATAACAAAGATTTTTAAATTTTGCCACCGGTTCTAGATGCCTTGAACATTTTATAATCAAACGCCAATATGTTTTTTATTCTTTACACAAGTTGTATTTTACCTCTTTGCGCGGTTTTTGTTAAGGCTCGCCCCACAGTGCGTCGGTTTGTCATTACCACAACTATCGTTCTTACAAGATAGCGTGTATACCACATCGTTCTTTTCTTAATAAAAATTATTATTTGCATTGTAAAATCTTGTAAAAACAAGTAACATTTTGTTATTAGATATATAACACATTCTTAGGTTTATTTTATTCAAGCCGCCTGCTTGAATAAAATAAATCGCTTATCAAAATATAAGAGACAGCGATATTGCTTCCAGTAATAGGGCTGGAATTTGTTAAATTTGTTGATATATTTTACAAGGTCTATAATATAAGTTATATCGTACCCTAAAAGTTAATCAACTATTTATACTTAATCTTATAGTATTTAAGACGCTTTAAACAAATTTTCATGAAACTAGCATGCATGTTTATCAACATTTTTATTATGCTGGTACTTGTGTAGTCATTCATGTTTCTCAAATATTTACAATATTAGCCTTTTTTATAGGACGTCACTAGTTTGCTTATGTACAACTCTTCCCCTGCTCGCCCTGTAAGTCACTCTTTCTTTGCTTGCAACCTATAGATATAGTTAGTCCGATAGATTTACGTCCGTGGTACTACCGAATACGAACCGTCCTGAAAACACAAACGGCACTACAGGGTATGACGCTGCATACCATGATATACTAAAATTCTAAAGCTTTCCAAAATTATAGATCACAATAATAAAGTTACTCATATTTTAACGATTGAAAGTTGGAAGTATTTGATTTTGATGAACTTAAAACACGTTAACTGAGTGCATTTTATAAAGCTTAATTTATTGTGGCCGCGCGCACCCTAATAAATGTGTCTAGTTCTTTAAAAATGCTTTTTAATTTATCAAACTAAATATATGCAAACTGCAAACCTTATGCTATAGTTAATTATGAAAGAATCTACAAATCTAATCATCAGTAGTAACTAGTAAGTAATCATCAAAGTAAATCATCACTAATGATGATTTACAATGATTCAGATTGCTAAACGGAAAACTACATAATTCTCGAAATCCTTTTTTTCGATTTCTATGCAACCAAATACTCCTTCTTAGGTAAATATGCATAACAAGTCAGTTCATTCGCTTGGAATTATTGCAGTTTTCACTCTACGCTCTTAACGTATTCTGCAAAACAAATGAGTCTATTGATTTCAAATAAAAAAATTATTTAAAATACATCTTTTTTCTAGGTCCGCCTTGTAATACTTTTCGATATTTTTCTTTTGTTTTTGAAATATACGTGAGTAATATGTGCTAAAATTGCTGATTTCTATGAGATATTTCCTGTAAACAGAATAATTAAAACAAAAACCCATTAAAAGAGGGACATAAAGGAATAACCCAGCTTTCCAATGATACCAAACCTACACCATTTCATAAAAATTACGTGAGATTTTATACTAATTTCTAAACGTCTTTGCGGACTTTCGACATAACTTGTATGTACTAATGTAATAGACGCGACCCCAGAGCGCATCTTGAGCTGTATGCCGTAAACAGACTCTTCAGGTCTTTTTCTAATTTTTATAGTGTAAACTCACCATTATTGCGCTTCACAACATTATGTGTATATAGAAAGATCTAAGTAACCTATTCTTGATCATTGTGCAAATACTTTCAAAATTTGATACGTGTTATATGTCAATGCTATAAGAGTAGTAAGTAAATGTTCCTTCAAGACTAAATCTCCCCATGTTATTCTTATGGGATTTTCCTATTGAGGACAGGACAATCTAGTGAGGTTATGTGTGTCAAAACTTGGTGTCTTTCCCGCTAGATGTCAGCGTGGGTGTGGGGGTTGAGTGTTTAGGCGGGAAAATGTAAATGTGATGCTTGTCCATGATTGGTCGGAGCGAATTGCCGGGTAAAAGAGTTGCAGCATATGTCGCGGTGGGCGTGGTTTGGCGGGAAAATTCAAATCTCATGCGTCTTCGTGATTGGTCCGAAGTTTGGCGCTAAAGGATGTTGCAGGACGTGTCGCTTTGAAGTTTAATGTAAACAAACGGGTTTGCCAAATCTCATATTTGGTAAAAATGAAAAGCCCTAGATAATTCCCCCAGGATTAACATACAGGGTTGCCAAATGTCATATTTTGGTTAAAACAGAGGGAGAGAAAGTCACTAGATAATTCCCCAAGACTTGAAAGTGTGAGTTCTGCGGCAAAATCCCATGTTATTTCTTATTAAGGTATCAAAACTACGAAAACGTGACATCCAAGGGGTTATGCGGCAAAATCTCATGTTATTTCTTATGAAGGTATCAAAACTCCGAAAACGTGACATCCAAGATGGCGGTGACTACGCATGCGCGTGTATGGATCAGTACATATTTTGTTGCGTCACACTTGGCTCAAGATGTCGCCGTGCGTGTGAATTTGATCGAGCGGTTAATTTGAAAAAGTTTTTTGGGCGTTACGTGGCGGGGGGGAGGGTGTTCCGGTGGTCCGGTCGAGCGGTGGTCCAGTGGGCCGTTGAAAGGAGTTAATTTGAAAATTTTGCGGGCTTGGTGGTTGCGTTACCTCGCTGGCCCGTAGAATCAGATAATAAGGGGCGGTGGGGGTGGTGTAAATTGCAGGGAGGGGGGTTAAACATTTTATTAAAGGGGGCTGAAAATTAATACACAATCATCATTGTTTTGAATTAGCTAGATGTAAATAGTACAATTAACAACATAAGCGTATTGCAGATTTTCTCTCTCTATTTTCTATAATACAATTAATGAATTTTTTAAAAATGAATAAATAGTAGCCTACAAAATACAATAATAATAATAATAATAATAATTAAAGGAAGAATGCATCTTTTTCTTTCTCTCTCATGAAACAAATAGTACAATTAACAACATAAGCTTATTGCAGATTTTCTCTCTCTTTTTTCTATAATACAATTAATGAATTTTTTAAAATGAATAAATAGTAGCCTACAAAATACAATAATAATAATAATTAAAGGAAGAATGCATCTTTTTCTTTCCCTCTCATGAAACAAAATATTATATTCTGCTGGATGATGTCACCAGTTTTTTACATCAAGTATAATCGCATAAAATGTCCTTGTAATCTGAAAAAGAAATAAACAATAATTTTACGTCTTAATTAAATAACATTCAACTTACGTGCGTGTGTTTTTTCGATACTGTAAATGGATACAAATGCTCGAGCAGGTAAGCATCATATTTTTACGTACTATAACAAACAAAATATTACCATGTAAAAAATGCAAAAGTATTTTATAGTTTCCACTTACTAATAATTGTATCCCTTCAGTAGCGTAATCTTGCGAAAAACTTTCATTTTTCAATTTACACTATTAAATATAAAACCAAAAGCGGTTGAGTTTGTTTTCTAATAATATTCTTTTTGATTAAAACAAAAAAGATGGATTTTAGGTTTAAATGAACAAAACACAGTTGAATTACATATGCACAGATCTGTTCAACGCCTCGTTTTTATTAAAACTGCACGATGTGTTGGTAAAGAGGGAAAGAGGGAATGTTTCCGCGTTTAATTGACTAATTAATATTTATGTTTAGAAAAAAAACTATAAAATGTTTTTCTTAATGTCGCGCCATAATAAATTTTTGCCTGTGATCTAAAATAAAGTGTTACAATATACATTATTTTATTGTTTATGTGTTGATATTAGTTATCATGGAAGGCTATCAATTTTATTTTGAACATTTGAATTTCTGAATCAAATAAACGTTTGTTGTCTTCAGTTCAAGATGTACAAGAGTGTGTGTGTGTGTGAGAGAGAGAGAGAGAGAGAGATCGCACAATTCAATGTTCATCTCTACGATCGTTGTATGGCTATCATATTTCTTCATCGTTTAAAATATACTTAATTATCCGCTTCCTCTTCTACCCTAGGTGTAGAGGTACTGTTTAAAATATATATGTTTACGGCTTCGGCATACGATTACATACTTCAGTTTCGCTTAGTATTACTACCTAAAAATAGGATTTCTTCGTTCTTTACTTGATGAAGATCCATATTAAATGTTATAATACAATAAAAATACTATTAAAATCTTCACTAAAATATTTATTTAAAAATTATCGTTCGAGTAGTTAGCAGCATCCACTGTTTAATAATTAAATGCATAAGAAAACTAAGCATTTTAAGGTTAATTCATATTTCTCGATGATTTTATGAAAGGAGGGTAGTACTGAACACTCATGCTCTAAAAGTATTTCACCACTGAAAGCTACACTAGAAGCTATGTTTATAGCCATACGATTACATTCTTCAGTTTCGCGTAGTGTTACTGCTTAAAATAGGATTTCTTCAGTCTTTTACGTGATTAAGATTCATGTTAAGTACTATAGTTCAATAAAAATAAGATTAAAAGTAAATTTATTCTACACAGATGTAAAGGTAAAAATAAAATACTATATACAGACAGGTATTGTTAAACGATTACAGTTTATACCTAAAATAAGATGCAATATATTTATAGTTAGGTGTGAAGTTCTAGATATTAACAAATTACTTCAATGAAATAAGTTTATATCATTATTTAATAGATTGAAAAGATCGCTGTATTTTGTATTCTCATAAAAATGTTTAATTCATCTAGTGAAAGCTTGACCGCAGTACGGTTATTACCATTAACATTAGAGGAAAAACCAAAATCCTTACTATAAACCTTCACTTAAAAAAAATCTAGTATAAATATTAACAAGAATACTATATTTAAACGATACCTCTACACCTAGGGTAGAAGAGGCTGCAGATATGATTAATAATAAGTTACAAACAGTTTAATTTTTACCTTTACATCTGTGCAGAATAAATTTAGTGAATGAATTTAGTGTCTTTATCTGAAGAAGCTATTGTGTAGCGAAACGACAGAAATAATTTTTAAATAAATGCTTTAGTGAAGATTTTACTAGTATTTTTTTTTGGATAATAAGAAAATCGTATCAAGTACATCATCTTTATTCAATTGTTGGAAATTAGTGCTTTTACGAGACAAAAAGTGTGATACAATATAAAACATTATACAATCACATTAGTATCTCCAAATATATTAATAGGATGTAAAACGGTATGGTCAAATGAAGTTTGGATAATAAGGAAATCGTATCAAGTACATCATCTTTATTCAATTGTTCGAAATTAGTGCTTTTACGAGACAAAAAGTGTGGCACAATATAAAATATACAGCTGAACGTAAGTTATTAAACAAACTCATCTTGGATAATAAGAAGAAGCATATCATATAATAAATAATATATTTATTAAAAACTATTTACTGACAAAAACACATTGGAAGGTAGAATGTTCTTATATTTCCAATAAACACTCATTAGGGATTTTACTTTTTTACTAATCATTAATTAGTTTCTATATGACTATATTTAAATTAATGTAATCATATTTTGAAAACATTTCAATTAAGAATTATTAGGTTTTTCTGAACAAGATACCTAATTAAAAAGATTGGGTAGTATAAATAGTAGGTAGAGTTTACAGTTGAACAACAATATAAATTTGTTTGTAGCAGAGGAATCATACAGGTGAGTAAGTTAGATATATTTTTAATTTTAATTGATGTTTTATAACTATATATATATTTATAGCAACAGCATAATCAAATATGATGGATTTCCTAACAGAATTTAACAGGGTTTCCGAAGACAAGGAAGTGATATCAACCGAAATTTTAGAAGTCGACAAGATTTATAAAATTATATCTGCAAAGGAGGTTGGAACTAGATATGGAAGATCAGTTTTAATTGAATTAAACGAATTCAAGATTCTCTTGCCAAGAAGGTACAGTCAAGTGATTAACAACAAACAAATAGATGAAATAAATAAATTGGGTAATTTTACCATAACTGTAACAAGATTTCAAACCTATGGTAGATGGCAGCAGAAGACGCCCGTGCTTGAAATGAGACAACTAGAAAAAGGTAATTACAGCTTGATAAAATATAGAAAAAGTAAAAGATTCTAATTTCATATTTTACTCTTTTGCAGACTAAGCAAGTAATCACCGATAATAAAAAGTCGACATACCTGTGTATTAGGAAAGAGCAACCGATTTTTATTACTATAAGTTATATGATTATATTTAAAAATAAACTGTTTTATTGAGTTGATGTTGCTTAATTTCATTGTTTACAAGCGTCTGGGTTAATACGGAATGAAATAAACTGTTTCATTCAACAACATGATAATATTGATACTAGAGCATGCATGCATACTACATCTAGACAGATATTTATAAAATGATACATATCGTATTAATAATAATACTAATCTAAGCCTTATGTACTAAATAAATAAAATAGAATTTCTCACAGATAAACTAAAAGTTATGCGAGGAAACGATTGATACAAAAGCCAGGATTGTAGCAAGGTAATCCGTGATCTGCTTAGCAGCTAGGGGCAGATAGGTAATCAGTAATTAACTTATCAGGTCGTAGGTTACTTCACCCTTCTAGTCATATCAAATACTCTAATCAATTCAGCAGTAGATGATGAATGATAGGTAATCGCTAATCAATGTTATATCATCAACTTCATAATTATCGATATAGTCGCTAATCGTATTCGTAATCTAATGCTGTAAATTAACAGGGTTAATTCCACTGTCATTTAAATACGTATCTGTAAACACATCATTATCATCAAAATCCTCCAGTTGCAATTGGATAGCCGCAGGCGATTATAATTACACTAACCCTTCAATCAATCAATTATAGCACAGCAATCATCATCAATAATGTACATTATTGAATTTGTCTAATAGATAGAATATGATTTATTTCTTGTGTTTTTTATTTCGGAAAAAAAAATTTCTGGGAATTATTTTTAAATAAAATGGATTTAAAATAGATGTGTAACCGTTTTTTTATAAATACTACCTTTAGAAAGCTTTAATGGATACACTCCGTGGTCTCGGGGTAAAGCTATGGACTTGTAAACAGACGTACTTCACGAACCCTAGTTCGAAGCTCGTTGGATCCTTTGATTTTATAAAAAAAGTGTAGCCGCTTGCCTATCTACAGGTGTATAGAAATCTACTATACCGATCACATGACGTCACCGATAGATGGCAGTAGCAGTACTAAAAATTCAAATCTAAGGGCGGGAAATCCAAGAAGACAAATTGAAAATGACAGATACAAAAATGACAAATGCAAAAATGACAACTTCAAAAATGACACATTCTAAATTGACAAATTTAAAATGACAAATGCAAAAATGACAGACGTAAAATGACAGATACAAAATTGACAGATTCAAAATGGCGGTTCAAAATGGTTATCCAAAATGGCTATTCAAAATGGCTATCGCCCTCTCTCTCTCGCTCTCCTATCCCCACTTCCCCCACTTAGCCCCCCCCCCACTTAAGCCCCCCACTTAAGCCCCCACTTAAACCCCCACTTAACCCCCCACTTAAGCCCCACCCCTATCCCTACTCCTCCGACTGGGGGTAGGAGTGGGGGCTGGCCAATGGTCCCAATACCTACTTGAGTCGATGTTACACTCAGGCATCCGGTAGTTACAGGGACGAACCTAAAGAGTTTTTTTGGAAGGGGGTAACCTTAAAATTGACAACTTATTACGATGAAAATACCAACTACTAGTCAGAAAAATTTTGTATTTGTACCTTATATGAAGCAAAATTAGTATTTTACACAAATCTTATTTTTATTTAGAACTCTCCAACGTGTGTGTATGAATGACAATTAGATTAAATTTAAAAAAATTGTTTTGGACACATTTTCTTATCTTCTCATTTTTCTCAAATTGTGAAATTGCCAACTCTCGCCCAAAATTATCAACTTTGAGGGGGGAGCTTCCCCTCCCATCCCCTCCCCATGGGTTCGTCCCTGGGTAGTTAATGGTTTGTAGTTAAGTTAAGTATGTTTGTCTGAGTGTAACATCCGCTTACGTAGCGTAGTTCGGAAGAATCATTATTCAATCAAGTCTCTTTTTGAAAAGTGCTGCAGCGCATTTTCACACTGCTTCTTCGTCGTTCAATAAATTTCTGCTGGTTTTTCACCCTCTCTACCCAAAAACGGATAAACTGTATGTAGCAATTTATTTATTTATTATTTTGTTTCTCCTAATAATAACCTAATTGCGTACCACTAGGTTTGAGAAATAAGAAACACTGTTTTGCACTAACTATTTATTATTCCAAAACAAGTGAAACTGAGAACACCAACAATTAATAATGACTAATTGTAATGGGGTGCATTAGAGCCACCCGCTTGTTAAGATGTCTTGCTGCGTTCTGAGGCTGACGAGTTCGACCTGTAAAAACAAAGAAGCAGCCCTCGAACACATATGGTAATGGGGCGGGGTGGTCAACGAGGAATTCTCAACATACCCCCCCGCCTTGAAAGTAGTAGCTTTCGAAATACAATAATTCAAATAAGGAAACTTATAAAATACAAGCACAAAAAACATAATATACCTGTATACAAAGGAAAACAAATTCTTAATATAAAAACACAGTTTCACCAGACATATTTAGTGTCATAGTTTAAAGCAATAAAGTAACAATATACAGTTATTTGACTGACACTTTGAGTTAAGCCTGGAAAGCACAATTTCACTCTGAAATATTACACTTTTCACTGACACATCGGCAAAGGACAAATCTTTGAAAATGAACGTCGTATGATACCAGTGGCAGTTCTGACAGAGACAACTCGGCTGATGCCATCCTTTCCCGGGTGTAAGCTCATGACCCTCCCGATATTCCATAGAAGTGGCGAAACGTTGTCTTGTTTTATGAGAACAAGCGTGTTCTCTTGTAGCTCTGAGTGGTTAAAGCGCCATTTGGTCCGTTGCTGTAGTTCGGATACGTATTCTTTGCTCCATCTAGACCAAAGGTGTTGTTGGAGCTGCTGGATAATTTGATATGTTGATAGTCGCGGTCCAGGTATATCCGTTAGATCTGGATCTGGGATTGCTGTCAGCGGCCGACCAATCAAAAAGTGAGAGGGAGTGAGAGGCTGAAGGTCGTTTGGGTCAGACGATAGAGGATACAAAGAACGGGAATTAAGTATAGTTTCAATTTGAATCAGCAGGGTGGATAACTCTTCATATGTAAGGAGCGCAGTACCTATTACTCTCTTTATGTGATATTTACATGATTTAACTCCCACTTCCCATATACCCCCAAAGTGGGGAGAATACGCGGGTATAAATTGCCATTCTATTCCCTCAAGTGTTGCAGCTGCGGAAACGGTCGCACTCTGTTCAGCTAAAAATTTGCCTCTCTAAGATCTGATTTCGCACCTATCAAATGTAGTGCCATTATCGGAGTATATTTTGGATGGCCTACCGCGACGAGAGACAAACCTTCTTAATGACAGTATAAATCTTTCAGTTGATAAATCTGTGACCAATTCAAGGTGTAGCGCCTTAGTGGCAAAGCAAATGAAAAGGCATATATAGCCCTTCATAGTTTTGCAACCACGGCCTTTGCGGTCTTTGATTACGAAAGGTCCAGCGTAGTCAACTCCCGTGGTAGCAAAGGAAGGTGCTGGTTGTATACGTGACGCGGGAAGATTTCCCATAATAGGATTCGTCAGTTTCGGTGAAAATCGAAAACACCGATAGCACCTACGTACAGATTGTTTTGCGATATTACGCCCGAAAGTAATCTAAAACCTATCTCTGGAGGTAGCGAGCATTAATTGCGGACCAGGATGCAGTAATCGTAGATGCTCGCGTGACATAATAAGACTTGCCAGCTGATGATTGCCTGATATGAGGGCAGGGTGCTTTTTTGAAAAGCAAAACAAAGAGTTTTGCAGCCGACCACCTACACGTATGATTCCATTTTCATCTACAAATGGATTTAAACTAGCGATATTACTGGGACTTTTGACAGTTTTATTTTGTCGTAGGTATTTAAGTTCTTCAGGAAAGCACTGAGCTTGGGAGAGGCGTATTAGAAGCAGCTGAGAATCTTGTAATCTTGTAAGAGAGAAATAGGACCAGACCGCCTTTCCGGAGCTGATCGTAAACAATTATGTTTTATTATGTTTTTGAAACGTAGGCAATACGCTACGAACCGTTCTAACCTTGTGAGATCCGCAAATCTGAAAAACAATAAATTGTGGTTTTGATCAGATTGGTGTAAACAACGAGTCTGCCTTTTGAGCACTGGTAGGTCGTGAGACCCTAAATCAGTATCTGGCCAAGAGGATTCTTCCTCATGAAGCCATGCAGGACCATGCCACCAAAGACTAGAAGCCTTTAATTGAAATGGTGGAATGCCCCTAGAAGCCAAGTCAGCAGGATTTGCTTTTGTGGGTACAGGTCTCCAAGAAGAATTAGCAGTCAACGCTTGTATATCCGCAACTTGGTTACAAGCAAATGGGGTCAGGAGGTTAGGATTCGTCTTGAGCCATCCCAGGACAATAGTAGAATCAGACCAAAATAAGGAACGTTCAAAAGTAATATTTAAAGCCTTTACTACTTGACTATATAGCTTGGCAAGGAGGGCTGCTCCACAGAGTTCCAAACGCGGAATAGTCAGCGGTTTGAGCGGAGCAACCTTGGAATTTGCACAAAGAAGATGTACATGTACCTGACCATCCTTGTCAGTTGCTCTGAGATAAATGCAAGCACCATAAGCGGATACGGATGCATCAGAAAATCTGTGCAGTTCAGCATTTAAACTACGTATGGCTATAAACGAAGCGGAAGCAGTA
The DNA here is from genome assembly GCA_929113105.1 of Agrypnus murinus. NCBI lineage: Eukaryota > Metazoa > Arthropoda > Insecta > Coleoptera > Elateridae > Agrypnus > Agrypnus murinus. The sequence goes on from OV816024.1 coordinate 113,543,314, forward strand.
CCATACGTGACAGATTCAGCTCATAGGTCTGAATAGGTTCAGCTGAGGTTCGCTCTCCAAAGAATGCATTGAAGAGATCTTTGAGCAGGGTCAATCTGAACCTGACGGTACATCTTTTCTATATCCGAAGATATAGTGAACACGTATTTGCGGAAGCGAACTAAGATAGAGAATAAATCTTGTTGGATGGTTGGGCCAACCATCTGTATACTATTTAGAGATTGTCCTCTGGAAGAATTGACTGAGCCATTAAATACTACTCGAAGCTTAGTGGTAAGGCTCTCTTCCTTTAACACCCCGTGATGAGGAAGATAGTAAGAAACTTGGGTAGGAGCAGGACCTGCGGGAGACATGTGACCGAGTTTCTCGTATTCATCCATGAAGGCTACATAAAGATCGCGTAAATCTTTATTTACTAATAATCTCCTTTCCAGTGAAAGGAAACGTTTCATGGCAAGTTGTAGAGAATCACCCAGAACCGTTGGGTGCTCTTTGAATGGAATTGATACGATGAATTGTCCATCTCTAAAACGTTTCGTATTTGCGACGTAATGTGTTTCACAAAAACCTTCCTCCTCAGAGAAAACCTTTTCTGCAGGGTAATGTTCAAGTTTCCAAAAACGGGATAGCTGGTCTTGTAAATCGAAATGAGTAAAGTGGCACTGGGTTATGTGGAAACAATCGATGTTTAAAGGACCGGATACAACCCATCCCAGCCTTGCTTTTTGGAGAATAAGAAGATCAGGACCCAATCGAATTTGTCCTTGACTTAGAATATTCCAGAAGATTGATGAACCTAGCAGAAGGTCTATTTCTTCAGGGTGGTTGAAACGAGGATCGGACAGCAAGATGTCATCTGGAATATTGAAACTATCCAAATTGACATAAAATGAAGGCAGCGTACTGGTAATCTTGTTCATTACCAGACAGGAGATCGTTGTTTGAAACGAGCAGTCGTGCGATTGAAGTTGTACTTCACAAACAGCACGTATTTGTGAAGCAGCCTTGTTGAGACCTGTTACGGTCATGTCAACGGATTTGAGGGGAATTTTGAAAAGCCTACATAACCTATCGGATATAAAGTTTGATTGCGAGCCCGAATCCAGAAGAACTCGCACTGAATGGGCTTTACCAGTGACGTCATATACTTGCGCAGAGGCTATAGGCAGTAGGACGTGCATCGACTCAGAACAAAAGGCAGTAACAGATGCATTGTTTGTCGCATTCAGTGATTGATTTGAAAGACTTGGCTGATTCGGAAAAACAGCGGCAACGGATTGACTGATATCAGTAAGGGGTTCCTCGTGTATGAGGGAATGATGTTTAGAACGACAATCCTTGCATGTAAATCTTGACTTACACTGAGCAACCATATGACCTCGACTAAGACAATTGTTACAAAGTTTCAATTCTTTTACCTTGTTAATACGATCACGCACTGAAAGCTTAAGAAATTGATCGCAGCTATATATAAGATGAGGTTTTCTGCAAACTGAACAACATGGATTCTTTCAAACAAATGCCTTAGTGCGGAGCTTTGGTTTTTCAGTAGTGGGCTTGATTTGTTTTAATTCTAGGGTTTCTAGAAGATTGGCGGTATTTTTAAGGAATGTTTTAAATTCATTGAGGGAAGGAATCTCTGACGTATTGTTTTTAAAAGAGTCCCATTCTCGTGAAGTTGTTGCATCAAGCTTAGTGGCAACAACGTAAATGCTAATTGTTTCAGGCAAGGTTTCCGTATCAACTAAAGACTTCAAGCAATTAAAATGTTTGAAAAGCATATCATGAAGATGACGTAATTTAACGGAAGATTCCTTTTGCAATGACTCCATATTGAAAAGCGATTTTATGTGATTATAAGTAAGCATTCTCGAATTATTATACCTGTCGCAAATGGTTTCCCATGCTACTTGATAGTTATCAGATCTGAATTCTAATGATTTAATTATTTGAGCAGCAGTGCCAGCAAGAGACGCTCGCAAATAAGGAAATTTTTGAATGGTCGTTATAGACTCATTCTCATGAACTAAATTATTGAAAACTTCACCGTATTCAAGAAAATCTTCTATATCCCCTGAGAACCTTGGAATATTTGCGACCGGCAGTTGAACAGAGTTTTTGTCAAACGGCGGCGTTTGCCGATTTGAAGCCGAGGCCAGAGGACTACCTAAACCGTTAGTTAAATTTTGAATATGGTTTTGTGGGCGTGCTTTCAAAACCTCTTTTGCTAAAGATATGCTATAGTAATAAGAATTTTCAAATTGTTCTATTTCTTTCATTTCGTCATCAGGTTTATCTGAAATTAAGTCTATTTGATCATGCACCTCGACAAATTCCGCTAGTACATTTGAAAGACTTACTCTATCCTCTAATTCAATAGCCCGACGATCAAGCAGATTTGTGTTTTGGTTTTGAAACTCCCCGTATATTTTTTCGATATACGTCCTAAACCGTGTTAATTTAGGTTTAATATTACCTCTTGTTTTGACAAGCGATTCCATTTTAGAAAGTTACTATTGTAAAATTTAAGCAATAATTAATATAAAAAATTTTAATAAGTAGTAAAATGTAACACTGGATAATTTTACAAGAGAGAAGCGGCCACTTTGCAATGATTTACTGATATCATGCTACCCATCAGCAGTGGCGGATTTAGGCACAAGCGTTGGAAGCGGCCGCTTCAGGCCCCGCAAGTCAGGGGGCCCCGCAGAAGCCTCCTGCCAAGGACCGCACTTGACACGCGACAAATAAAAATTATTGGCGTAGGAATTCACTTTTTCGCAAAAAAGTGAAACAACAAACAGATCAAAGCGTGTACAGGCTGGTAAAAAAAGTGTACGGTTGACGCATTTCGTACAAAAAGACAAGCGGCAGTCAGAGCGATATTGTAACGGAGTATACTGTTTCACCGCAGACCTGCGAGGAATGTATCATCTCTGTCGGTCCGAATACTGGTCTTCTCGCACAATCAGCGCGGTCATCCGACTGCTATGATGACTAATTTCTTGAATTAATGGTTTCTGATAGACATTCGGTGAACAATGGCGTATTTACGCACAAGCGATGGAAGCGGTCGCTCTAGGCTCCACAAATCAGGGGGCCTCGCAGAGGCCCCTTGCCCAGGATCGCAGTGGACATGCGACAAATAAAAATTATTGGCATGGGAACTCACTTTGTCGAGAATAGTGAAACATGTGAGAACAGTTCGTATCGTGTACAGGCTGGTAAAAAAGGTGTACAGTCGACGCAATAGAGTTTCGTGCGAAAAGGCAAGCATTCAGAGTGATAAGTAAGATTTTGTAACGGAATATACAGTTTCGCAGCAGACCTGCAAGGAATATATCATCTTTGTCGCTCCGAATAGCTTCCCTTCAATGCCTTCTAGCAAACTATGCGAGGTCTTCCGACTTACATTCGGGGAAGGGGAACTGTACCATGCTTTCGAATGGGTGAAATTCCTTAATGTCATTTGTCAATTGTCAAAATTTCCCAATGTTGAAACAATTTAAAGGAAAATCTTAACATTACTGATATCTAATGTAACTGGAGATCGATCTCCGTTCTTAAACGTGTAAAAAATTATTTAAGAAATAATCTTGGGCAAAGTCATTTAAAAAATTTATCAGTAATGTTTATTGAAAATGACCTTACACAAGATTTGCGTTTTGACTGTTTTGAAAATATTTTGATAAAGATGCTTCTAAAAGCAGAAAAGTTTCATTATAAATGAACTGATTTTAAGGAATAAAATGTTTTTCTATAATAAAGTAGAACTTTTATGGACTCATTTGTCACAATGACATATGTCAAAACTGACTTTTACGGACTCATCTGTCATTTTATTTGCATTGTTTCACATGCATTTGGCATATGTCGCACACAGCCACGTTGACTTAGTTGCCTACTCTACTGTTATGAAAAGCACATTTTGTATTTTAAATTCTTAATTTCACGATTTCAGAAAAAACGTAATGTTGATAACTAAAGTTATCAGCACTAAAGTTGATTTTTTATTACTCGTTATGGTTGTTCAACAATCTCCATATTCGTGATAAAAAAGTACAACCTTATTTGGTATACTAATAACTAATTTATCTACGAACGCCTATAGAAAATTACACATTTCACACAGTCTAGTAACTATGAAAATGACTCATTGTTCATAATCTTTAAACTGTACGGAAATGACTGTGGGAAATGATTTCGCATTTTCAGTGGTTCTATTAAAATGCCATAAATGTCAGCACATGCAATATTTCTAATTATTTGAAATATACAAAGTTATAACTTTTATATAAAGATTAATTTGTTTTTAAAAGTTAAAAATTGTTATTGGACTATTGTACATATAACTATTATACTCACAATTTTATAGTGATCTGTGTATAAATCACAGACGGCATCCTAAAACAGCTGTTTCGAGCTTTTGGCTCTCCTCAATTAGAGGCAGGTCGTATGTGAATTCTACACACATCACCTGAGCGTATATACTAACTTGGAAATAACATTAACACCATCAAATAACTGTGATGTCTCCTGGAGGTATCAAACCGCACTAAACGACGCAATTTGATTATCCAATACAGGAATATAGAAAATAATATCCGGTCGAGCGTCCGACCATATAATTAATATAAATAAAATACAAAATGAACACAAACGTGTTTTAATAAAGTGAGTTTTTAATAAATTTAAAAGTTTAGAAATTGTTAATGGACGACTATTATAGTCACAGTTTTATAGTGTTATGTGTATAAATCACAGACGGCACTTTAAGACAGCTGTTTTGAGCTTTTGGTTCTCCTCAGTTAAGGGAGCTCGTCTATGATTTATACACATATCGCTATAAAATTGTGAGTAAAATAGTCGTTCATCAACAAAACTCACTTTATTAAAACACGTTTGTGTTCATTTTGTATTTTATTTATGTTAATTTATTTTGTTTAATTAATGTTTTACTTCAAATTATATTTTGAATGCAAATCCATATCGAAAGAATTATTACCCCAACTGGAAATCAAACCCTGATTCTTCCACTTTCTGAGCGACATCTCTACCTCTGAGCTACTGTGTCGACTACCAGCATATAAACTTATTATTACCATATAAAGTTATTACAAAAATTGTTATTGAATTAACGTAAAATTGATTTAACGATATAGCCTTCTGATGGCTTTAATCCATACATTTAGAATAACCGGTCTATTACATGGAAATCTAAAAATGTTTTGGGAATTTATTATTTCAAATTACATTCAAATGAAGCATTAGGTATTCAATGTAGTATTTGTAGATTGAGGTTATGATTTACTTACATTAACAAAAAAACAGCGTTGGAACAACACGACGTCCAAAATACATGTGTCTATGACATTTAAAAAATTGAAGACATCAACAGAACTACTACTATTAATTTAAATAATTGTTCAAATTTCAGTATTAATTTTAAATAATAAATGATTATTACATTGAGTTATACGCATTTCTTAATTTTTACAACTAACACCTGTTTTCCACAAGAAACGGGGCATTATCTACTTTTGACAACCCAGCGCCTCAATCTCAAATCATATTCTAGGTTAAATATATGGTCGTAGATAAAGTATAGTGTGTAACACGTACAAAAACGTCAGTTTCACACTTCTGTGAGTGCGGCATGAGACAAAGTCGAATTATTTAAAAAATCTTGGGGAGGAAATTTCCTCCATCTCACCGTGAATTCGCGCCTGATATTAATAATTATATGTACTTAATTTTTGATAAAATATAAAAGGTATATAAATTGTAGTAATTGATTTATACTATGAGGCCCCAAAAATTTGTAACGCTTCAGGCCCCTTAAGTGTTAAATCCGCCACTGCCCATCAGGCTATCAGGCTTTCGCGCAGGAGCCTCATAGCGAAGGGGCATATTTGTAGTACAACAATGAACGACGATGAATTTTTACTTGTTGGCATATTAAGGTTAGTTTTTGCTACTTGTAATTTGGAGAAATTAATAAATTCATTACATTTAATTGTTTTACGTAAAAAGTGTAATGCTTGCCGTAGTGCATTATTTGTAGTATTATAATAAATATTTGATAAAAAGAATGTACTACGTGAGGAAGATTACCGTTATTTTAATAATTGTCGTTTTCAACAATAAATGTAAACTGCCGCGTGAAATATTATCTATCCTAATTATAAAATATAGTATATAATAACTGATTTTTAACAGGCCGTCTCCATGAAAGTGAAAAAATGATTAAAACAGGATGTGTCAGTTACCTTTCTTAACTGACCTTCATTTTATTTGTGATTTTAATCTGTGTATTTAGAATGAGTGATCTGACGAGATAACAGAAAGAAATGGAGTATTTACATTCATATAATATTTTATTATTGCATTAGGGACACATTTTTTAGCTCTAACGTAACCTTGGCCGTCTCTTTGAAAACGAAAGCCTAATGATATTATAAACAATACAAGTAAATTAATATCCTCTTTGTTTGAGCAGGTATAACTACTGTCTTTAACAATTTCATTGTATGCAAGCTGTACAATAGCACAAAATCAGCACAGATTTTTAATTTATTTTTAATTAAAAATAATCATCAAGTAGTAAATCAATAAATCTCAATATCAATCCATTCCTTGAAACATCACAACGAATAACTACATTTATTTAAAACACAATGAGATGTATGATTTCCATTTGAAATTAGTAACTGAACCTTTATAGAAATAAATTACATCGTCCTAATTTCGTATTATAGTAGTTTTATTATTTATTAAACAAATATAACAACGCGGAATCTTTCAGACTAATTTTAAAGTTAAATGTTGTATTGTTTGTTATCCCCCGTCGTATAGGTACATTACTTTAACCATGATGAATAATTAATCAATTATAGATTTAATTAAGTCAGAAATATTGTTTGATTCGTTAAACCCAGAATCCAAAACACTAATGTAAAATCTACTTCTTAGATCCGAGTAGAGAGTTAAAATCAAAGTGATAACAATTTGAAGTAAACGTTAGGTGACATTGAGTTAGGTTTTCATAAACATAATAGGACGCAATTAAAATAATAGTCAAAACAAACTGTGACATGCGACCAGCTGCATCAATGTATCATTTACCATACTAGTACTTTCTTATGTACTTTTTAACTAACTTGTTCTCAGAGGATCAGCAGACCCAAAATCAAAGATATGTAATAGTTCGTGTAAAATTCATCATAGATTTTTAAAATTAGGGTAAAATACCTGAATGCCTAGTAAGCTTATTTTTCAAAATAACCAAAACCTCTCTCAGCCTGCGGAAACTTTTAAACAAAACCCACTTTTTTGTGGGGCATGTTGTGTTAACGATGTAGCAATGCTTAGAGGCCATATCTTCTAATTTTTCCTACTTCGGTAAGATATGTATTATCATTCAACCCAGTGCAAATCCGACAAATTCATCAAGAAGCAAATTTAACCGGATTCTATTCTCACAATCCTCAACTTTCAAGCCATTGCATAAGCTTTAAACAATGTTCAGCAAAATGCTTACAAAGTCAACAAAGAGATTGAAATCATAATACGACCAAAAACAACTTTAACTGATTTTCCGGTCTAAATTATCGAATTATGTTTAACATAAAATACATTGAGTGCAAAAGAAGGGTTTAACTGATTGAGCACCTTCTCTCTAATCGAAAACAATCCTTTTAAGTTCCTTAAATAAATTACTGTACCTAAACTACAACGTGTTTATTTATTATTTTATTAAATTCAGTCAAAGAATCACTTACATAAACTACTTAGAGGTAATTGGTTTCTTCGAACCTTCGTGACTTCCTGTCTAATCAATATAGCCATAAACTTTTACTAATGGATTCCATGTACGATCTTCCAAATTATTCTATTGTTTATTTAATATTATAGTTATAATTATTTTCTTTTTATGACAAAATTTGATGGTCTAACATGAATCATAAAACTAATCTCAAAAAATTGCTGTAGTGGATAATAATTATATAGTTTCAGCTATATTATTATCATTTAAGGAAAATGGGAATACCGAAAATAGGAGAGAGTAAGTAGCAATAAAACCGAAAACAATAAAGAGGACATGAAAGATATAAAAGAGATTCCTTTCTCATTATTGGTTGGGTTATGATGACGACTATTTGCTGATGTATCAGAATCAAATAGAATTGGAGGCTTTATTATTATTGAAAGCTCAAGGTTCTTATTAAACATTTCGACCGTAATACTGTACGGTCTGCTTACTCGAACTTTGAACGTATTAGTTGGTCTCTTTAGGTATAATTTCGGCAAAGCTTAGACGTAAGCATTCTGGTTAAGCTGTAACCCTGCAATATATTTTAGTAAATTCCTGCTTTAAAAGGTGCGCTCTATTTTCAATTTAACCGTTTATTAATATGCAGCGGTTTTCCTGGCGATATGTGCGACAGGTCAGGGTCTGCTAATTCAATTAGGTGTAACACACTCGGAAAAGATATTATAATTTAATATATCAAATTAACCAGATTTCAGACTAGGCTATTTCGGTAACTGTTTATAAATATCATATCAAAATGGTAAACAGATGTATAATTCATAATTTACCTATTAAGCTCAACAGCATTTAAGGGCTGTTTATATATTTTATGTTTAAATACAGTGTTAGATGCTATGGAGGTTCTATTAAATATAAAATAGACAGCATTTATTTTAAAATAGAATATAGAGTGTAAAATATTGTAAATAGTTATTATTCTCCAATAAGACAAATTTTGATAAACTAATAATGGTTTGTGATAATCGTAGGTTTACCAGTTACTAATAGAAACATTCAAGGCATAACTCCTGGACTATGGTAGACATAGCTGTCCGGATTCTATTATTATGGATTTGCACCTGTCATATCATAGTGTTTCTATCCAATTCCACATAATACACCAATTTGGAGGAAATTTTGACTCCTTCAACCATCGGGTTATCTTTGGTATTTATTACCCGCGTGTCGCGACACTTGAGAGTCGAAATAATATGACGGGAGAAGTGTCGACTCTTCATGATACTTTAACGACACTTCGCCTTTACATCATGCATGCGCTAGTGTAAATGTAATCCAATTGAAACTAGGAGCAGTCAAGATTCATAGCTACATAAATCATAAGCAAACTATTGATTGAAAAACAATTATATGAGTAAATTCTGTTATGATTATATATTTATGCATTAAGTACATTAAAAGACATTAAATTATTTATAAAAGCAAATACATATTATGAAACAGAAATTTAAAAGAAAAGAAACAAATTCTATAAATAACTTTTAATTCAAGTCTATTAATTCTATTAATTATAAAAATTGGATTAATTATAATATTGGATTAATTATAAAAACTATTTAAAAATGTAATTTCGCTGACGACGCGACGTTGGTGTTTAGTCGAGAACGTGTTTTTGTTAAGATTGAAGATGATACTTTTATTTTGTGTTTTCAGCAAAATAAATTGAATTAATGAAAATTAATGATCATTGTATTTATTTACACGTGTTTCGACAGTAGTCTTTCTTCAAAATACATTATAAGGTATAAATATAAGAAGCTGAAATAATAATTAGGTACATGAGGAACTTATTCAACTTCAATTATTGATTTTAATTTATTTTGCTGAAAACCCAAAATAAAATTATCACCGTCAATATTATACTAATACAAAAGAAAAAAATCCGCAACAAAATATTTTTATACGTACGTCTCATTCAATGATTTTTGGCCAGTTTAACAAATCTGCCTTTAATTTCTTTGTAAGAATGATCAAGCAACTTCGAATTACACTCTAATAAGAGTGTACTATACTGTTCGACACTAAGAGTCGTGACACTTCAAGTGTCACACACCCAAGTTCCCATCACTAGTATTTTTGACTAATACTCGATTTGCCTTTTTTTGTAAAATTTTCTCCACTAAATAAGTGTCTTTAAACTACGCTTTTTGCAGTTCTTCATTGTAGAATCCTCCACGATATTTCCTCACCTTTGACATCTTCCAAAATATAAGTTGTAGGATTTGTTAGTCGAACGTTTTTAATCTTAAAAATTTCCGTACTCCAGCTTGGAGTGTAGCCTTTTGCGAAAGCTTCCCGGTGCTTACTGATTCGCACGTGATCACCAACTTTGAATTTAGGACGTTGCGGGTCAACAGTCTTTGGAAACTTGAAGGCTGTCTGTAAAACTTTTTTGGAGTTTTTCTGTCTGACGTCAATAGGTTTGAATCCAGTGGTTCGATGTACTGTTGAGTTGTACTTTGCAATTACCTGAGGCAACCTGCAGCCACCTATAGGATCCTTGCATGGAAAATTCCTTCCACATCTTGTTTTTGAGAGTTCGGTTTACGCGTTCCACCGGACTTGCTTTCATACTGGAAAACGTATTGTAATGATTTATGTTCAGACTTTGCATTAATTTGCGAAAGTGTGTGTTGTAAAATTCCTTTCCCTTATCTGTTTGTAAATTTCGTGGAGGATCCCCCGCAGACCGTAATAGCTTCTTCATTCCTTGCGTTACCTCTTCTCCGGTTTTGCGTTTAATAGAACATGCCCATACCTTTTTGCTAAACATATTTAACAATACCAAAATATATCGAAATCCTTTATTGGTCTTGGCATACGGTATCATTTCCACGAGATCCGCCATATATAAATCATATAATCCCTTTACTATTGTTCGTCTTCTTCGAAATCGTTTGCGAGCTGGTTTATGCAGCTCCTCAATTATTTGACGTTTTATGCTCATTGGGAAAATGCTGGAACACTAATAACGGCTTCAAAAATAAATATGTCCTTTGATCCAGGCTTCTTCACCTTAAACTTATCCCCTTTCTTCAATGACACCCCGATGAGTGATTCGGCATTGTATAACTTATCGTTTAAAAAGATTTGCGCATCTGTGGGATAGTATTTGATTTGTTTAATGCTACCTTTTGTTAGAGGAACGACATACTCGAAGTTGGTGGAGTTCAAAAGTGCATAACCATTTTCATGATTGTATATTCCCATCATATGCAACATTGTCTCGTAGTGCAAATTAGACACGTCTTCTAAAAGGAATACTTTTGCACGAGCGTCGAGTTTAACTCGGACAGGAGTTTTGTGAAGATGTTTACCGAACTTATCCAGAGTCATCGTTTTGAGGTAATGATGATATGGATGACTAATAAGAGCTTCGAAGTAAAATGGGGCGGCTGTAGACGGATATATCATACCTTTCGCCTTAATCTTATCACCTTTTCTCAAATGTCTCCCAATTAAGTTGGCAGCAGCACCAATACCAATATCGTTTACAGACATATAGCATGGTTGTGAGCTGCGAACTTCTTGTACAATCCCTTCTGTAAACGGTATTGTGTATTCCCGTTTACTGTTGCTACCTTTCAAATTGTAATAGTTCGATAGGTCTGAAATAGTAGGTTCGTTCGACGCAGGATCGGGGTCCGCCCACATATACATCATTGTTGTGTACCTTACATTTTGTATATCTTCTAATAGGAATACTTTTGCATGAGTGTCAAGTTTCACTTGGACAGGGGTTTTGAGAAGATGTTTACCGAACTTATCCAGAGTCATGGTTTTTGAGGTAATGATGATATATGATAATGTGGAAGACTAATAATAGCTTCGAAGTAAAATGGGACGGCTGCAGACGGATCTATCGACGTATTTCTCACCTTAATCTTATCGCCTTTTCTCAAATGTCTCCCAATTAAGTTGGCAGCAGCACCAACTAGAATACCGTTTACATACATAATGCATGGTGGTGCGCTGCAAACTTCTTGTACAATCCCTTCTGTAAACGGTATTGTGTATTCCCGTTTACTGTTGCTACCTTTCAAATTGTAATATTTCGTTAGGTCTGAAATAGTAGTTTCGCTCGACCCAAGCTCCGAGTCCGCCTACATATACATCATTATTGTGTACTTACATTTTGTATATCTTCTAAAAGATACACTTTGGAACGAGTTTCGAGGTCCACTCGAACAGGGGTTTTGTGAAGATTTACCGAATTTATCCAATGACATGATTCTACTAGTGACAACGATACAATAACAAGGTGTTAAACATGTTGGATGCTTTATGCTATTATTTTAGCTGCTCGCAACTCATCAATAATGTAAATGATTTCATTAGTGTGACCGGTATGACCGGCCGATTTCGAGCTTAGAAGAAGTCTCAACCTTCCTATCAATTTATTTGGATCTTTCCATGGTACGAATTCTACCTTTTTATTATTGTAACTTAGCACGCGCATTGGTTCAGCTCCCCGATTTTTCGCTAATGCCCCCGTTTTAGATCGCGTCACCGGTGTTGAAGTAGAAAAACTTCTTACCTTTTCACCAGGTGCAGTTAAAAGGGGTTTGATAATTGTGGAATATTTGGTTCCGGTTCCTAACAAAGGTGCATCATGTAGATAATTTCTACGGACTGCGTTGGTTCGTAAAAGAAGATCTTTGTAGCTTTTTAAATCCGCTTGCAAATATCCGAGAGGTTTCTTTTTTAAATACTAATTCGTATAAACGCGCGTACCTTCATACGTAAATGTTTTACCATTAGGTTTGGTAATGAGTCTATTTTCGTCATCAAAACCGAATTCGGAGTCGCCAATAAAATATTCCTGTTTCTCCGGAAGGAATCGTACTCCGTATAGATGATCGAACTCGTTTTTCGTATCCGTAAACATTTTCTCCATGTATCGTTTTGAGCGCCCACTAAAGGTAGCATCTATATAAGCCTGGAATTCTCTACTAGTTCCGGCCACAGCGAGTTCGGCTTGGAGTTGTTCTAACGTAGGTGTCCCGGAACCTTCCCCGTCTACTGGTTCGATGCCGGATCGTTCTGTGCTTACAGCATGCAATCTGGGAGCACTATGTGGTGTTCGCATTACCTGAGGTATACGTAGAGATCGTGATACTGAAGTTGAGGGTGGAAAAAATGAGGGAACCTCTTCCTTTATGGGTTCCTCTTTTGGAGTTAGGAGTTAGGTTTTAACACCCGTTATAAATTCTCGCAAAGGTTGTGTGATGGGCTTATAGCGACGCTGAAGTTCTACATCGGAGCGTGCGATTTCGGATTTAAGACTTTGATATTTCTGTTTGACATTGTGTCGTGCCTTAACCAGGTCTTCAACCATACGCTTATCCATGGTTACTAATGCTGTTCGTTAATGCCTCCGATATTTATGGTGAAGTAGGCATCGAACCCTTTACGATAGCGTCCCTCGTTAAGTTGAGACTCCTTGTCAACAACTACAAAACCATATTTCTCATTCCAACACTGCATGCAGAGCTGCTTGAACTTCTCGTACGTCATATCCCCGCTGACATGATCATTAAAGATATGTTTTAAATTAGTGTTATCTTGCTTAAAAATAATGATGAAGTTTGCGTTAATCACGTATGAGTTGTTTTGGAATTGCGGAATATGTCTGACATAAATAAAACCAATCGATATTTTTATGTCTTCCAAAACAGAAATAGTCTCTTATAGTGCTCTGACTATCGCAGACCACATCGTCGAAGATAATTACAGAGTTTGTTCTTGCATCCGTGGGTGGTAGTATAGTTTCGCAGGAGTCGTAGTCGAAATATCCCACGGGCAACGATTTAAACAGATCACGCAAATATATATATTTGGGTTGATACAACGATTTACTGTACACATATACGTTTGCGAAGCGTAAACCGTTGGGATGTTCCAATAAACTAATCATTAGGTTGGTTTTACCGCACCCGGAACTACCTACGATTAGTCCTCGCTTGCATCCTGCTCCCAATAATACACTGTGCTTAAAGACTGCCGGTGTTGCTGAACAAGTATCACGATTTATAACTGGTAATTGATCTCTCTGTCTCACTAACTTTAGCTGTTCCATGACGAACAACGTTGTGATAGATCCTATGTGAGTTTAGCATATATATTACAAACCTACAAGCGAACTTCCAGTCACTCTTCTCCGGTCTTAGGGGTAAGTGCTATGAAACATACTCCTCGACAACCTACAACTCCTTCGTCAACTCGTAAAGGCAAAGGTGTTATCAACACTCTCATCAATAAGTTACCGGTGGAGTTGCATTTACCTGGATATAACTATTGCGGACCTGGCACTCGATTGCGAGAACGACTTGCTCGTGGAGATCACGGTATCAATCCATTAGACGACGCATGTAAACAACACGACATAGCCTACTCCCAGTCCAATAAAGTGAGTGAACGTCATAAAGCAGACCAAATCCTAAGACACAGAACGTGGGAGAGGTTTCGTTCTAAAGACGCTACGTTTGGAGAAAGAGCCGCAGCCCTTAACGTGGCTGGTATTATGAAGGGAAAAATGAAGTTGGGTATGGGGATTAAAAAAAAGAAACGGTCTTCAGCGATGAAACGAGGTTTCCTTACGTTTAACAAAGCTGTTGCCATTGCCAGAAAGCATATTGGTGGTAAAGTAAAAAAGCTCTCGTTAAAACGCTCTGCTCGACTTGCACTGTCAGCTTTGAAACGGAAACGTATTGTCAATCCTCGATCACGAATTATACCCATCCCCAAAAAAGGTGGTATACTGCCCCTCATTCCCTTATTTGCTGCTTTGGGAGCTCTGGGCTCACTGATCGGTGGGGCAGCGGAAGTTGCAAAGGCCGTTAACTAAGCCAAGGCGGCTAAGAAGACCCTAGAAGAAACACGCCGACACAATAAGGCTATGGAAGCCGCTTCTATAGGGAAAGGTTTATATTTGAAACCATACAAAACTGGATTGGGACTATATTTACGTTCAAAAAACTACCGTTGAAACTACCACGCCGTGCGTTGACCAATGTCGATCTTTCCAAGTATATTCATAAATTAAATATTCCCTGTTTTAGAGGCATCTTTATGCGAAATGAACTGCCACAACGAATCCATAAAAACGAAACCGGTATTGTAAATTTAGATAGTGGTGAAGGAGAGGGAACGCATTGGACATCGTATATAAAACGTGGTAGACAAATTTTGTACTTTGACAGTATTGGTCAGATGAAACCTCCACTAGAACTTGTTCATTACTTTAAGAGTGACGAGGGTGGAAACGTTATTCAATACAATTATGATTCTTTTTAAAAGCTCAACTCATTCAATTGTGGACACTTGGTGCTACACTTTTTATATGATAACGCTCGATAAAAGTTTACAGTCTGCATTGGACTTCCGACATGTCGTTGACCTTCATCTTATCCGATAAGAGTTCCGTATTAAGCTCTGATCTCAATCCACCAATATATTTAGATACGACCAAAAAATTGGTTGTGGGATTAACCAATTTCGAAACGTTTAACAGCATTCCGAACGTTACTGAGGAAAATAGTGTGTTTAAAATTGGACAGAAAGCTATACATATACCCACCGGATCTTATGAAATAGCCGATATAGCAGCTTACATTAATTTTCAACTAAATTCTATAACTGTGTCCATAGAGCCAAATCACAATACTTTAAAAACAATGATACGAGCTGACGAAGTCATAGACTTTTCGGTTAATCACTCTATTGGGCCCTTATTAGGATTTAAGCCGTTGAAGTTGAAAAAAATGAACGTCACGAATCCGATGTTCCTATTAACATTATTAAAGTCAACTCGTTACTTATAACGTGTAATATTATCACTGGTAATTACGTAAATGGAATTCCGAATCATGTCATACATCAATTTTTCCCGAGTGTTCCTGCTGGATTCAAAATAATTGAAGCGCCTGACCATGTACCCTACTTACCAATCAATGTCAACACAATTACCAACATTACCCTTAAAATAGTTGATCAAGATGGTGACTTGGTTAATTTTCGTGGAGAAACCGTGACGATAGGACTGCATTTGAAAAGCATTAGCGATGGTGTTCAAGTATAATACTGCTTGTATTGTTCGCTCGGATTATAAAAAAACTTGTTGTCACCAAAAACAGGTTAGTCCGCAATCGCTAGCCGATCAAGTGACACAGCGCAACCGCTTATTTTTACAACGTCTCGGTTTTACTGTTCTACAATGAGTATACTAAATGTGAACGAAAAAGTTTTCGTCGATAATTCGATCGTAGGTGCCGAATTCCACACCCATCAACCCTATACAACTCGTTTTGAAAACAATGACGAAATTCGAATACCGATTCAAGAAGACATGTCCACATTACCCTCTCGCAGTTATCTGTACGTAGAAGGCACGTTATTGAAAGAAGATGGTGCCCCATCTACTACGGCTAAACTTATTAACAACGGAATTTCATATCTGTTTAGTGATATTCGCTACGAATTGAATGGTGTTGTGGTGGATTCTGTAACGAAAGTGGGACTCACGTCTACCATGAAAGGCTACCTTTCCTACAACGCAAGCGATAGTGTCAAGTTACAAAATGCCAGATGGTTTCCTGAAGGTAATAGCACTGTGATGGATAGCAAATGTCATTTTAGCGCCTGTATACCTCTGTCAATGTTATTGGGAATTTTTGAAGACTATGGAAAAAAAAATTATTATGAACCTTCGTCAAGAATTGGTTTTAATTCTCAGCAATTCCGATATTGATGCTATAATATCCACGGATGCTAATGAAAAACTTAAAGTTAGCTTGACAAAAATATATTGGAAAGTTCCCCATATTCAACCAGGGCTAGCAGAAGAATTATCATTGACAAAATACATCGGAGAAAATGTTGATACTAAGGTGGCGTTTAGAAGTTGGGTAACACATATCTATCCAGCTATACCACAAACCGATAAACATAGTTGGTCTATTAAAACATCCACCAGTCTAGAAACACCTCGTTACATTATCCTAGGTTTTCATACTAATCGCGATGGACAGTTACAGAAAGATATGAGTGCATTCGATCTTTGTGATATACAAAATGTGACCGTATTTTTAAATACTGAAAGATATCCATACGATCAGTTGAATATTAATTATGACGAGAACCGTTTTGTTACCTTGTATGAAATGTATGCCAATTTCCAACGATCTTACTATGACAAACCAAACGAGCCCATTCTAACTCCATCGAAATTTAAAGCCATTGCACCGCTAATCGTCATCGACTGTTCGCGACAGAAAGATTCCTTGCTAGGGAAAGCTGTTGTTCTTCGAGTTACTTTCGATACTCATAAAAGCATTGCCGCTAGCACTACTGCATATTGTCTAATTTTGCATGATCGTATGTTTACGTATAATGCACTGACGAAGCAAGTACGACAACTGTAAACGACTACTTACGACGATTGCCGAATTATTACATATATGAAAATGAAGATTTTGAGCCTCGTTTAGTTAGCCGCTATGCGTCTTGTAGTAGACGTTCAAGGCTTTAAGATTGGTAGCAACAAGTTTTTGCCTAAAGAGTTAGCTATTTACGATGGTTGTAAAATAGCTCATTATGTATTTAAACCACCTTTTCCATTTCCAACGTTACCTGCAGTACTCCGAAAACAAGCACATTGGTTAATACAGAATCACCACTGCACTGCTTGGTCTAAAGGCGAGACTCCGACGTTCATGTTTCCAGACATTCTTCGGTACGCGACGACATCAGCTGAAGTGATTTATGTAAAAGGGCGTGAAAAAAAGGAATTCTTACAAAAATATCTTTCAACGTCGATTGTTGAGTTTCCAGAACATCCAGCACTACCGGAAGTTAATGAAGTATCATGTTTCTATCATAATAAAAATCTATGTGTTTGTGCTTTATCTAATGTTTATTGGTTATATAATGAATTTATAATGAAGTAATGTTTAATAAAATGCATATATTTTTTAAATATTTTATTTATTGTTTACGTATTATAGTTTACAAGAATACAAAACTTAAGTACTAAAGCGTTCAAGGTAAATAAAATGTCTGTGCTCTTCACTTAAAATATTATTTAACACTCGACCACAATTCTCTATACGTCTTTGAAATCTATACCGATCTAAATCGGCATTCATCCACATCGATCTTCGCGCTTGCCTGTGGACATATTCCCACACTACCATGTACCGTACAAAATTATTCGTTTCGTTGAAAGTCACCTTTTTCTTTAGCTTGTCCATGATATTATAACACATAACCCTTAACATCGTTCGCAATTCTATCGTACTGAACTGCTAATAGCTCTAAACCGCTTATGACATTTCCACTCGTTGGTAAGGAAGTTAAAACTCGTTTCAAATTCTCATACACATCCCCTTCTGCTTCGGCAAGACCTTTTACCAAGGTTCGATAAAAGTCTATGAATTTTTCTTCTTCTAACAGCTTCAATCGTGACTTGACCATTGTAAGTAGTTCCATTAACTTAACTACACTTTCGACTCCTAACCATACTTCGGTGTTGTCACGACGATCCTGAGTTCTCATAGTTCTCTTATCTTGTACATTTCTAAACGTAATCGTCTTGTAGAGAAGGGGTATTGGTGCATAGTATTCATAGCTATGTAAGAAGTGTTTGATGATTGCGTGATTATTTTCAAGATTTTCCCATTCTTTCAGGTTAAATTTTATCTAGTCGTTTTTCATTCCCGACAATCTCACTTGTGGTGTTAACTCTATAGAGCAGAGTCCGATGCTAAGTAGTTTACATCGGGATTTGTTTAAATAATGCGCTGTAGCGTAAAATAATGGCTTCAGAATGTTGCAACCTTCGGATGAGGATTGATGGATGGATGCATGTTGGGTGGTGATTTGCTCATCTCGAGATAACTCTCGAACCGGATCTTTGAACTCCATCGGAACATTCTTTACAGTTTGAAATGCTTTCTTCATCAAAGCCATTATAACACAACTAACCCATACCACTACCATCCAGTTTATATAGAGTCTTCTTAATGGAAAAAAAGTAAGGGAGGGGTATATGGTTCAAGGTTACCGATTGGAGTAGGAGATAGTTAAGTTCCCTTTACGTAGAGATTACATCTCAATCGATCCTAATACAATGCCAGTGTTACCTGTAAAGTTGTTGGTGGTGCTAAGTGCAGTGTACGACGGTATTCTGTATGTTGCTCAACCATCGGACTCTGTTTCTGGATCCATTGTGTTTTCCCGAGATCCTACTAGGTACGCACTTACCAGTGACATTCTTCACGGTGTCAACGTATTCACCGTATCCCTACGCAACGTTTCTCAACCTTCTCCCTTCAAAATTAAATATAGTTATCCTAATTACTCTATCGAATCAAATTGGCAATCTCTCGGGACTAATCGTGATCCTACCATTTGCCGCATTCCCGATCCCCCCTCAAGCTCCTGTATAATAGCGGCAACAATATCAGTTCTATTCGCAGTTATTACTTTACTTTCCCTTATTGTGTACCTAACCATTTATTGGTTTGATTTAAAATTCACCTGCTGTGAAACTTAATTATGAATGGCAACGTGATCCAAGGTATGGAGGAGGTGCGGGAACAATTACTACGGCAGTTTCCTCGATTTTTAAAAACCGTTGAGAACGAAGATGTTCTTAATAAACATGTTGAATTACTTGCAGAAGTCACTTTCGTAGTTAGTGGAACACTGATCAATGGAGCATTCGTGGACATTTCGCACACCATAACAACAAATCCGCATTATGTGACTGAACCGTTAGAAGATTGGTTTCAACTTAATGTAATAGAACCAACTTGTCACGAGGTTGAAAAGTGTCTTGAAGATTTAGCTTTTTTGGACGTAAAATTTTCTCACATCTGCATCGTTCGCTTTTTGATAAAGTAAATTATACATTATCTATCTAAAATGTTATTATGTATACAATATAATAAAAACGACATAATATATAAATCAACATAAACTATTTAAGAATTATATACTATTGTGTCCTATTTCCGAAGACAATCAAAAGCTCTTTCTTCATCAGGTGTTAATCCGTTCATAGGCTTAGGTATTTTCAAATAATTTTGATACAGTTCTTTTACATCGGTATCTAATTTTGTAACAAATTGTCGAGCTGTATCAAGCCCTCGGTAAATCTCCAATTTTGAAAGCGATTCATCAAATGAGCATTTAATGTAGTAAGCAAACGAGTGCGGTTCATGTTCTTGCACACGAACCGTAAACGGTTTTTCGGAATCCGGTTCTGCACTAGATATTGCGGTCAGAACAGATTCAAAATCAGCGTAAATCACAAAAGGTACTTTTAATTGTTTCTGAAAATTTTGAAATTTCAATACATTTTGAGGTATCTGTTTGCCCATTTTATCCCTAACCAATTCGGTAGTCGGTATTTTCGAAGACACATAATTACAATCATACTTAGTATGTCTGTTTAATTTATCAGAAGAAGCAAAATATTGTAAGCAACCGTCGCAGAAATGTTTTGCAGTTTTATGACCAGATAATTGTCTAGATAATAATCTACTGAAGTTTTTAATGTATGTGTAATGGGATTCTCCATTATCATTAACAATTAGTAAAATATTTACGTGATTTCTTTTTTTCAATTTACTGTAATAAATAGGTCCAACAACCTCATTCTGCTTACGATTATTTTTAAACACTTCTTGCAGAGTATAAACGTTTACTGAGATATCATCATTAACTGATAAAAAATATGGTATATCTTTCAACGTTACCGGAAATTGTACACCATTTAAATTAAGAATCGTTGCGGGATCTGGATACGATGAACATTGGTGTGCCGGTCCTTTTGGTGCAACGAGGGCAGAGACGATGCTCCAAGCAAAACACCGATCATCACCATTCTGTACGTTGATGACAGCTTTCTTTCGCTGGACGTCTAGAGGTAAGTTCAGAAAAGAAGAGGTCCTTAAAGGATTGTATTTAGAGATGTTAACCTCCAGTAAGTCCAAAGTCCAACCTAAACAGAATGGAAAATGTATTAAAGTAAGAGTTTCGGACATTTTGATGAAATCAACCATTCCTGATATTAATAAAAAAAACACTTACCACTGTCTTTTTCTTCGAATTCTGTCGCTTTTTGGTCAATGATGGTGACTGCATTAGCATAGAACTCCTCTACATCGGACCCCTCAGTGATAACAGCATTTCGAGTTTGAAATAATTTAACATCATCCAGTCCCTTACTTTCCAAAATATAGTAACCGAAATACTCCATATTTACTTTAATCGCCGTGTGTTTATCAACCTCTCTACTTATCAATGGTAATACTTTCGGTTGCAGTCCTTCCAGAAATTCTTTTACATCCACCGAGTGTTATTGGGGTGAAACACGATAACTCACGATTCGAGATTTGAAGGCGGATCTTATAACGGATACATCATGATCGTGATCGCTGACCTGGCATGTTCTATCACGATGTCTGCTGCTACGTAAATGTCCAAGGTAGCACGATCGTTGGACGTGCAGATCGCATATGTCACAGAACACCATGGGATCTATAAACAAATCCAAGAATTAAAAAAGAGTCCCTACTAAATAGAAAAGAACTATTACCGTTCCTCCTCCGCCGTTTTTCCGGTGGCGGAATTTGATCATGACAAGACTCCATGCGATGGCGGTTTAAACCATCAACCCTGCTAAAGCTTCGTAAACAACGATCACATTGAATCATTTTAACAACTAGTTGTACACAGAACAGCCAGCAACGGGAAACTAAGAACAATGCGAAATGTTACATTTACAGGAGAAAATCGAGATAGGATAAAAGGAAATCGAAATATTACGAAAGGATCACATTCACGTTCGTGGACCAGGCTCGATGAGTCGGCTGCGGATTTCTTTAATGCGGATAATTTTAATTGTTTATCCATTAACAACTCATCGAGCCTAGCTAACTCGGCAACCATCCGTACTCTCGCAGCTTTTAATTTGAATATTTCTTCCTCTCTTTCATTCACACATCTGCAAACCTGCTCAATCCGATCTGCGGCCTCTGTGAGGAAGTCATCGAAACCATCAGCGAACTCCTCCGGTGGTGGTAGATTTGATCGATGACTTCCTCGCAGAGGTCGCCGATCGGATTGAGCAGGTTCAGGAGCGTATAGAATCGGTTGATTCATGGAAGACGTCCCCGGAAGTTGCAACTCGGAACGTGTTGCAATACGCTCTGTAGCAGAAGGACCTGGAGCGTCTTCAGGTGGCTGAAGCTCCGGAGTAGACACACTTGGAACGGCTTCAACCCGCTGAAGTCGCTCTGTACCGGAAGATTCAGGAGCGACTTCATCGGGGTGCAGACGTTCTGCACCGGAAGGTTCAGGAGCGTCTTCAGCCACTCATAACATTCTTAGACGAGTATAGTTCCGAGAGCCAGAGTTTGAGGTTATGTATAGGCTAAGGATGTGGCCAATGAAACAATTGCTTTCCCCACTCTTCTCAAATTCTGGTGGGGTGTTTGAGTTTGATTTCAGTCAAGACTCTGTATTACTCAGTCAAGATTCTGTATTACTCAGTTACACATCGAAATGGGTTGGTTGCATTCTTGGACACTTGAAACGACTGTTGATGATGGTGAAATCGTGTTTTCTCGTTATAAAACTCACAACACTGGTTTGTTAATTGAAAGAAGAAGACTTCCGGATACTATAGTTATACTGAGTGAAGCCGATGAAGGTTATTCTTCGTGTTCTGGTTTAGAAATTCTATATTTAAAAGAAGATGGTGAAGTCATGAATACTCAAGGAGTCATATGTACCGAACGTGCTTTGGAACATCGCCACGCTATTAACCTTTTGCCTGATAAATGCGACCTCATCTTCTTCAAAGGCATCTGCACTTCAGATTGGGATGAATTGAGTGATGAACCTGAACGGAACATTTGGTGTAATAAACCTTACAAACCGAATTGGGCAACGTTCGCTGCAACAAAGTGGTTAACGGAAAAAGAATTTAACGATGAAAGAGAACTCAGATTTCGTGAAAAACGTTTTCCTTCGGGAGCCACGCCTTACCTGACGAGAGATATGGATTCAAATAATTGTTATGTATTTAATTGTTTACGAGATATTGTTGTAAGCAATTTAATAAACAACTAATAAATTGTTTCATTGTTTTGATCTACAACATTTTTTTATAAAACCTGAACCTTAAAATTAGAGAAGTGTTAATCTTAACCTTGAACCGCTAAAAATCTAACCTTAGCAGGAAGTATAATAAACCTTCTAAAAGAAATATTAAAAATAATCAGTTGTTAAACATGCATTAACTATTTTTATCTTTATAATAAAATGTAGGTATTTAAAATGTGCAGATTTCATCTTTATTGATAGTTCTAATTAGTTGGAAGCAATTATTTTTATTATAGGAATATATATAAAATTGAATCAGTTGACCTACTTTATGAGAAGTGCATAGCAACAGTGTTTACGCATTCATGTGTCGATCCGTTAACAGTAAGTATTTGTACATCTTTAATTGATTTAATGCATGCTTCAATCTCTTATTAATAAATTTTAAAATAATTCTTGTTATAGAAATGTTTTTTAAACCAAGAACAGTAAGTATAATATTTAATTGATTAACCTTGAACCGCTAAAAATCTAACATTAGCAGGAAGTATAATAAACCTTCTAAAAGGAATATTAAAAATAATCAGTTGTTAAACATGCATTAAATATTTTTATCTTTATAAAAAATTTGGTATTTAAAATGTGCAAATTTCATCTTTATAGCAATCATGTCGGTCAATTAAAAAAACTAGTTACTAACGAGATGGTCGTGGTCAATGACCCACAGCTAGAGGCACCAGTGTCGATACTACCTTCAGTAACGACACGACCCAGGGTCATAATACAGTTAGCAGCCATTCAATTAGTATGGGAAACTTGCTTCCTTTAATGGTTTATTAAATTATAATAGTTTTACGTAAGTAAATTATTTTATATAATCATATATACATATTTATATGTTTTTTTTTATTATAGGAATATATATCTTAATAAGGAATATATAAAAATCAGTTGACCTACTTTCTGCATAGCAACCAGTTTCACGCGTTCATGGAAATAGAAAATTTTTACACATCGGATCAGTGGAGTCGTCTGATGCCAGGTCGAAAAGACTATGTAACGATTGTAAAAAACGATGTTCGCGAGCAAGTGCAAAAAAGATTATTACTGCACAACATAAAAGAATTGCACGAGAAATTCGTATCGGAAAAACCAGAATTCGAGAAAGTTTATCTGCATTTACAAAACTTCGGCCTCGTAACTGCATGTAGGATCAAAAGGAACCCACAATGTTTGCGTCTGCCGAACTCATCAAAATATGAAACTAAAATTTATTGGCATGAATGATGAGTTCTATAAAATTGGAGCCAAATGCGATTACTCGGTTCGTGATGTTTGCAAATTGATGGTTTGTGAAAATTCAGCGCCGATATGTTTGTTATTAGAGTTTAAAGACTGCCCTGGTGTGAAATCTTCTGTGGAAATGTTTGCTAAGGTGTTCAATGATCATGGCATCAAGAAAATTACTTTCAAATCATGGAAAAAAACAGACAGATAAAGAATACAACATAATTTCAAATATTTTGCATTTAATTTTCACGGAGATTAATAATCTAGTTTTGAAAACAGTATTCTACTGCTGTGATGCATTCTGTTAATTTCCTAAAAATTCCTGTTAGGATAACAGGAATTTATTTTAGGGCTGAGCAGAATGCAGCAGAACAGGAATATTTAGATTGTTGAAACAGTATTTTTTGTTCCGTATTTATAATAAACTGCAAGATTTAATAACATTCTTACGTACCATATTTGCATACATGAATGTAATAATTTTTTTAATGATTTTTTAGAGGCGAGTTATCTATTTGCACTCAAACTACAGAAGAATTTTTGAAGGATCTGGAAGTAGAATTTCCACATCTCTTGCAACATGTTTACATCGCAACATCACAGGCGGCTTTTTTTGATCAAGCAAAAAAAACTGTCAAAGAGGGCGAATTTGTCGTATGTCTCGATTTTGCTGAAAACTTTTCATTTGTTATTCAAGATTCCATTCAAGCGCACCATTGGTCTAACAAGCAAGTCACTCTCCATCCTTACGTAATTTATTACAAAAAAAAATAACAAAACAGAGCACCATAGCTTTGTTACAATATCGAAGTGTAACAAACACGATTCTGTGGCAGTTAATTTGTATAACAGAAAAATGATTCAGTATTTGATCAACATTCATGGAAAAGAAAATATTAAAAAAAATTTCCTAAAGATTTTTTTTCCGATGGTGCAGCGTCACAGTATAAAAATAAATCAAATTTCATAAATATGACTTATCTCCAAAAAGAGACAGGTATTTGTATGGAATGGAATTTTTTCGCTACGTCACATGGTAAAGGAGCATGTGACGGAATTGGTGGAACAGTCAAAAGAAATGCTTTAGAGCAAGTTTGTAGCGACCAATCGATTCGCAAATCACGCTTCAACTTTTTTTTGATTGGGCCAAAGAATTTTTTATAAAAATTTCTTTTAATTTTTGTACTACAGCCGAGTACGAAATTGAACAAAAAATTTACAAACTCGTTTATCGAAAGCAATTATGATTAATAGTACACGTCAATATCATTCTTTTGAACCGGCTACACAACCAAAATACATTGTTTGTAAAGTAATTTCTACAATAGAGGAAAGCGTTTTGTGCAAAATTGAGATGTAATACTTTATAAGTTACACATAAAAGTTATTGCAGAATTTTTTTGAACAACACAAACCCTTCCTATTCAAAAAACAAATACGCAGTGAGCGGCGAGATGACAAGTCGCAGCTTACTCGCAAGCCTTCCGCGACGATGAAAAAACTCAAATAACTTTTTTTTTAACTTCGGGCCATTTTTTTTCTCTACGACATATTTTTAAGAAACGAAAGAAGTATTTGTAGTTTTTTTTTTCGAGTCGAAATAAGGCGCAGAACATAGTTTTACTTGAATTTGTTATAAACAAACTTATAAATAATTGACTAAAATGCAACTTTTCAAATCAGGAAAAATCACTACAAATATGTGTTTAATGATGATTTAAATAACGATGAAATGAGAAATTTTTGTTCATTAGAACGTCTGTAGCATATTTTTTCAAAGAACTGATTATAAACTTTAATAACGAATATTATTTACAAAAAAAATATTTTCGCAAAATGCATCTGGATTAATGTTGAGCATGTTGAATACTATTGAAAAAATGTATTAACTTTTATAAACATTTTTCAAACGAATTTGGGTGATCCGTTTGAGAAATTTTGACTCACCTTCAAGAATTGTTCGGTGAATTCCTTCAAGCAGCATGTGAGTAAGCTTCTTTTTTCAAGGCAGTCAAAGTAAACATTGCATTCTTTTCTTTTCCTATAACCCCGCTTATTGTGCTTTTTTAGAATTATATTGTTTATATATATTTATATTTTAATATATTTTTAATTCCTAAATTTTTTAATTGATTGTAATAACTTGCTCGATCACTTTTAACTACAGCATATAATCTATGCTTTTTAATCTAAAAAATAGTAGAAAATGATGATTATAAAGTACATTAATATAGTACAATTTTCCTTAAAATTGTGTATTAAGCTCAGTGCATTTCATATATACTTTTTTCTTTGCATATTACAAGGTCATGATGGAAGATCAACCTTAGTTGAATTATGACCCTGCGATTTCCATTAATAAGTTTTATTTTTCATTATTTCTTTATCATATAACATTCACAAAACAAAACAGTTAAGTTTAGTAATAAGAAATCAATATGTTCTATGAATTATTTTGTTTTTTTTTGTTCTTATTATATTGGAAATAAATACATTATTATTGTATTCCGCATATTTTCAACAGTCTCTAGTTTTAATATAACAGCTACCAAATTAAATAATAACATAAGCGCCAAAGGGAAAGGATGATACCCAAGAGTGTTTTTCTTTGCGGAAGTTGTTATTGTGGTACCGGCAAATTCAATCAGCAGTCGATTATTACCTTTTCACTAAATTCAGTCCGTGTCATACATCCATTCGTGTGAAATTCTGTTGCAGCAACAAGATTAGTGTGTGATACATCAGCTGCTTCCGAATGAATTGAGACGGAAATGAATGAAACTTGGAATAGAACGCCTGGAGCAACAAGGCGACAGACGAGCGAAGCATCTATCGTGTTCCTACAGTAATCTTATGTTTCCCGGGGGAATTGGTTGTATTCTAGACACACTTGTGCCATGTTTCGTTAGATACCCCATTCTAATGTAATATGGATTAGAAGTGTTTTTTAATGAATTATAGAAAACGGACCTTTCCATCCAAGGTGTTTTGTATGTCAACTCAAATTCGCAGTAAAATACTTTTTTTTACAGAATATTTATCAACCCTTATATGTGAGTTTTCCATGCATTATAATAAATACCGCCTCCGAATTTAAACTAATTTTACTAGAGCTACCCAAAGTTTTCACGAGTACATTATAGTATAAAATCAGCATAATCAAGTTTAATTTAAACGGGTTACTATAAAATTGTAAGCCGGCATAGAAATGAAATCGAACTAAACTTGGAATTCATTACACGCAACGCAGAACTCAGATTTTAGCTTAGTATTTTTATTAGGGTCAAGCCGGGATAGGGATCGAATGCAATCATTTTTATAACCCATCTTTTCAAACATTTCTAGGAGCCACTAACTTATAGAGAAGCCTGATTCATCGGGTTCTGTTGCACGTTCATAAAACAAAGATGAGCGAGAAACACGGACATCAATAACACGTGCAAAGGGTTTAGAAATATCGGTGCTGAAGAATATGTACTTACTAGTGCGTTATTTGACCAGAATACAAATAGGCAGCTAAGCACCATTACAATACGCGCTTTTAATAGGTGACTGGGACTCCTTGAAAATATTTGAGTGTTCTAAACAAAGCGTCTAGATATTCCGGTCCTAATGGAAACTTAAATACTTCTATGAAATTGTTTCCATGTAATAAATTGAGGATGATGTGAAATTCATGTCTGGAATACACAAAAGCAGGTATTAATATGATGTATTTATATCGCTCCTGGTGCTAAGTGAATGATATAAATAAATGTCAGTTCTATGTTCTAACACATGATATAAATAGGACCCTCGTTTGAAATACTTTCCGTTAGAGCTTTAGAATGCAAGTACATGAACCATTTTAAACCCTCGATCCCTTCTCACACTCACTTCAAACTGTTGTACGTTTAACTCTATTACGTGACGTCTCTTTGTAATTCTTCACTCAACGTTCACGGATTAGATCTAGAGTTTCACATGTTTTGAAGAGCACAAGTTTCTTTTACCATTTATTGGTTATTTTTTTAAAAACTTTTATATTAAAAATGTTCCTTACACAAGAAATTGAGCGTTAGCCAGACGCGACTGCTTAGGGCCTATGACAAATTTAGAAGCAGCTTTCCTTCTAACCAATGGCAACTCACCAATAGGAACTCAAATATAGGAAATTTAAATAAACTTACTCTAGGTATCTGTAGGTACGTATAGTATGGATAAAAGTATTATGCAAAAGCTTTTTGTTTAGCTTCATAAAAAAGGGATAACAGGATTCTTATACGTAAATTAGATATTATTGGGTTACCTTCCGATCTTCTATGTACATTGAGTTAAATATTACATTTCTAGTAGGTCTTAGGCTATCAGATCAGGCGCGTGCTGGCCCACCGGGATACCGGGAGTTTCCCGGTGGGTCTTTATAAAGTTGCCTCGAAGGGCCCTACGACACCGCTGAATTTAAATTACCAACAATTAAACTATATTAAAGTAAAAGCAATATACTTCGCTGCTGTTCAACTGGACCACACCTGGCGAACAGTGACTATTGAATCGCGCCCCACTCCACCCTCCCAACCCATTGACAATTAATCTTAAGCGAGTATCCTATAAACTGTTTCCTTAGTTTATGAGTATTCGGAACACATGTCACAGGCATCCTTTGTTTACGCTATTGTCTATATAATCTAGTGCTTATTTGGTTTATTTATACGTGTACGTTAAGGTGCATTTCCACTGAGGCAACATTTAAGCAAAATGTGGCATGCGGAAATGACGCATGTTATATTGCGTCTTTCAACCGAAGCAACATGAAGCGACGTAAAGCAAGCGTCTTTGCCGCATGCCACACATTGATTGTCTTTGCCCGTCACAGGCGTCAGCAACGCTAGGCGACGTGTGGCATGTTATATACCGTCTAGTGTTGCACCAGTTGAATTGCGCCTTTAGAAGTTGAAGGTGATTTTCCAAAATGTTATTTTTGATGTGTTACTATTACATAGTTTTAAATTAAAATCAGTGACGTAACTACCGTCGGTCCGGCCGGTGCCCTCAGGCGCAAGGGGCCCCTAAGTTCATTTTTTAAATAATATTATTGATATTTATTTTTCAAAATTTTAATTGCTCAAATTTTGTTCCATTATATATCATCTTGGAGTCCCCATTGTAAAATGTTCAATTTAAACTATACAATAATAATATATTTTTATACAACGTAGACTGAGGGTATAAACTATTCCCGTGACGGTTGTAACAGTAGAAAGTTAGTAGAATATTATTGATATTTATTTTTCAAAATTTTAATTGCTCAAATTTTGTTCCATTATATATCATCTTGGAGTCCCCATTGTAAAATGTTCAATTTAAACTATACAATAATAATATATTTTTATACAACGTAGACTGAGGGTATAAACTATTCCCGTGACGGTTGTAACAGTAGAAAGTTCGTTTTAAAAATTGAAAGTTATAAAAAATTATTTGCGACATTTAATGGGTCAAGATAGACTGGCGGACTTGAGTATCTTTGTTCATAGAGAGCAAAGTCACGAACGCGTTGAAGGGAAATTTGGGCGAAGTCATCGACACGTTTGTAAACGCGAAATTATTAAAGGTAAGGTTAACTGTTTTTTTATTCGTCAAAAATCTTGACCCGGGGCCCCGGAAGGGATAGTTTCGCCTCTGGTTAAACTATGAAAAGAAGGGAGCTTGAATTGCTACGCCCTTCGGTCGGAAATCGCTGTCGGTGCCTGACCGCACCGGTTTCGGAACCAGTACTTTTTAGCGAGAATAGACTCGTCAGTGGCAGGACCCAGGGCAACTTCAGTGAAGAAACGGTCTCTAGGGGTCTTCGTCGAGGTTAAACAGCTTCAAAGGTTACGAATTATTATTATTATGCACACAAATGAAACTGCCACTTAAGCAAACCTTTAGTTTATTAATCAAACTATTGCAGACTACTGATATCAGCATCAAATAAGCCAAGTTACCATGCCAAGCCAAACTAACACCTAAATCACCGATAGGTTTGCAGGAAAAGGTTAGAAATGGTTGCGGTGCAACTAAATGCAAGCAGGGTGCAGCAGTTAAATACACTATGCTCTATATCTTAGGTATTTCGAAGGTAGTTTGAAAGATATGTTTGTGTTTGGTTCGGCTGTGTTCGATACGGTTGTATTCGGTTCGGTGGTGATGGATACGGTTCTGATCGGTACTTGTATTCGGTTAGGTGTTGTTCGGTGCGGTTATGTTCGGTACGGTTGTATTTGGTAATTTTCGAACTGGTGATATTCGGTTCGGTTGTATTCGGATGTGTTTCGGAACTGTTGCACTCGGTGCGGTTGTGTTCGGTACGATTGTATTCGGCTCGGTGGTGTTCGGTAAGGTTGTGTTCGGTAAGGTTGTATTCGGTTCGGTGGTGTTCGATACGGTTCGGTTCGGTAGTGTTCGGTACGGTTGTATTCGGTTCGATTTGGTTCGGTACGGTGGTATTCGATTCAGTAGTGTTCCGTACTGTTGTATTCGGTAGTGTATTCGGTTCGGTTACCTAATATTCGTTGTATAGGTTAGTGTATTATATTGCTTCTCACCTGAGAAGGTTTCGGTCGGTCGGTTTTCTGGTGTTGAAACGGAATGCGACTGAACCAAATATTAAAAGGAAGACTACGTAGCAAAATTTGGAAGCGTTGTTTTTTATGGCATGCGAACCTGATAAGTGTAAACATTTCTGCGGAGGTAATTATTGACAGATTATACCAGAAAAGCAAAGCATTTAAAAAACACCTACAGTAGTATTAGTACATATAATTTATCAATTTTCTTTGAATTATGTCTTCGTTGTATTTTTTGTTTTATATTCGTATATTTGTTAAATATTTATTTACGTTTCACGTTTGTTCAAATGTTTAGTCGAATAACCAAATAATGTTGACTATATTTAGTACCTAACAAGCTTTATTAAAATCCTTGGTTAGTTTAAAATGTCTAATAATAATTAATTCAAATAAATAAATTATCCTTAAAAAATTAACCGACGTAGGGTGGTGGGGCCCTGTAGGGTGGTGGGGCCCTCTAAGGAAATACTTTCCCGGGCTCTAAAATTGACCCAGCACGCGCCTGTATCAGATCCAACAGATTTCTTACAGTAACATCAGGTATACCGCACGGCACACATCAAGGCCTCTTACATTTTATTATTTATATAAAAGACAGTACCATGCGTTTACAATAGGAGCGTACATGTATACTGGCAATATGAAACATTTTCAGAAAAGTAGAGCAATTAACATTTTAAAAATTTATGATCAAATCATTGTATATTTAATTGCATACGTGTATTTATTGATGGTTTAATTTAAAGACTTGGAGACATCTTTAATTAATAGTTCAGTTCAGTAAAACAACTTTAATATTAAATTGCAAGGTTTTTATTCACTGTGCGCGTTAAGGAACTTTGAGAATTCAACTGCGTTTATGAGCTTTTTTTTATTGTAATGGCTTAATTTACCAAATCTTAAAATCGGTTTGTCTAATTCACTGATCAATTTCTCCCAAAAGTTCCCATTGAAAAATAACTGTATTTAATGAAAAGCATAGCAGTACATAAATAAATTCTCCTATCATAAAATTCTATTATCCAACACCTCTAAATAAAAAGGGCACTATCTTGATGTGTTTAAGCAATTATAGTTGAAGTTGACTCACTTGTGGGTAGAAAAACGTTTTACCACTGTAGAATATAATTGCCTGCTATTGTAGGTATCGCATACGCGAGTTAAAGATCCACTCAGAAAGATTAACCCACTTCTGGCAAAACCTTTCCTGTTTAGTGTTCTATTGTTTGTCGGTAAGTTTTAAGTCATTCGGTCATCTTTTTACAAAACATTTTTCCTGAATATGAATATGATACGTATTACTTTATTAACAATCGTTCGAATTAATATTTCATCTTCTGCGATCTATCAATAGACAATTTTACTCAAATTCCTTTTCCGCAAAATTTTAAAATTGATTGTTTATTTTTAATTTTTGTTTTTTAATATTTTCTTTTGAAATGCGATCCGTGCATGCATTCTAAATACCGCATGAGCCCGCTGGTATTCGAACCTTTACTCGAACGATAGGCCTGCGTAATAATAATAATCGCCTCTACCTCCCGCACAAGTTTCTGGAACCTGGTTCGCCAGGCTATAGGTTGTAGTAATTATTATTATTATTATTGTTGATTGTTTCTAGCCTTACTTGGTGAAACTTCATAATCATGAAACAAATAAAACAGATTAATAAAAGTTCCATAAACACTAGCATAACTTTGCGAAATAAATAAAAGATTAGTAACAGTCTCATAAGTCTCAAGTTATTATAATCTACCTGACAGTTGTTTCAAGAGCTAAGCTGTCATGTTGTGCGACTTTTACTAGTCTGTTTTATTTATTTTATTATTATTATTATTATTATTACACTAAACTTGGTTTTTACAATAATGTCATTTTTCTACATGTTTACATTTGTAAAATGATTTCAAAATGCGCTTTGGCTTATTTACATCTTAAAGCTAAACAGAAAACATTTTATTTGTAAATTTAATAAATAAATAAAATTGGCTTTGGACTTACCGATAAGTCATGCCATATGAAACAAATTCAGAAATGTAGTAAAAAATACACTATAAATAATGATAAAAGCAAATATTGTCTTTACAAAAACTATCATAATCTTCTTGGAACCCTCTACCTATTGAAAACTACTGATCATCAACGTGATCAAAGCCATACTTCAATATGAATGTTAAAGTAAAAAGAATCTGTTTAGGTCTTCTGACTACTATTTAAATAGTATTACTAAATATGAAGAGAAATTCCCAGATGGATCACCTTTTAAATATAATTGAATAGAAAGTACAAGTTTACTTAACGAATGGTTTAGCCAGGCATTATATCTAACGGTACTGTGTTACTGACACTAACCCCTTTTATTTCATAATTTTTTATAGAAAAGTTGTTAAAATTTGAATTTTTTATCCAAAAATACTAGTTAAGACAACCACCTGTTTAAAGTTTGCACAGAACTATCTTTTTTAACTAATAGTTTGCACAAGAAATTGAAACATTCTAAAGTAAGAATTTTAATTGAATAAAGTTCCGGGACTAGAATTAACAAAAAAATCGAATTATTTCCAGGGTCGGAGACACTAGCCGACACCAATTTTTTTTCTACATGACAATAGTAACGATCTTCTATTTACATCATAGATATAAAAAAAATATTAAAATCTTCATTTCAATAAACAAGTCTTATAAAACAGAATTAATTATTTTTTAACAATGTAAAAATTAAAACAAAATGGTAACTCAAGTTATGTATTCTTTTTCGTGAATTTATTTAGAAAATAAAAATGCAAGAAAGGAAAATGTCATGTAATACGCTTATGCAATAGCTCGTAAAAAAGTGTGAAGTGTAATAATCGTTAGGAAGTAAAGGAAAAGTTAATTTTCTAAAAGGCCTTAAAATTTTTTTCATCCGCATTAATTTATTCTAGCGAGAACTTTTTAATGAATGATGCTATATAGAACTTTGACGAATTTCGAGTAAATACGCCCTTTGCAAAATTATGCAAACTTAGAACACTTTAGGTAAAAGTTTTTTTATTGAGTTGTATATTCGGAAAGTTTTTAATTTGTTTGTTGTAGGTATCTAAAATCTAAATTATGCAATTAATGCATGCAGACATCCACTGCAGAGTTAAATAAGTGAGTATAGAGGTGGAATATTAAAGCTATTATGTTCGCGTAGAAGTTTGATTAACATCGACGGTAACCATTAATAACATATTTGTGCTTGTGTGAATACCATTATCTATTTAAACTAGTTAGCGTTTGAAGCAATTTTCTATTGTTATTAGAATATTATATAGTGTGTTTCAAAATAATAAATAAATGTTCAGTAAACGATCTATTACTATGTAATGGGGCATTGGTTGTTTCCGTAATATAAGATAAACTTGTTGCCTAATCCTCACTTTAAAAATAATTAATTAAGAGCAGAACGAAATGATACTAAAATTTTAAAAGCCAAGTTTTAGTAGATTTTAGTGGATTGCAGAAGTGCCGCAGAAATCCACCTGCATGAGTTCAATCGATATGTTATTAAAAACTATTTTTAACTACGATCATACAAAAAATGACTACTTTTTAGACTGGTTTTCGTGTAAAAATCTAGTAAAAACTAGTAAGCTAGTGTTATAATTCTTATTGCACTCTAATATTAATAAGTATATAGTTATTTACATTGCAAGACCGTTACTTAGAACTTTACGTAGGAGCACGGTACCCAAAAAGCGAGCGATTAGCGAGCTTGCTATCCGTGCAAGCACGTAGGGTTCGTGTAACGGTCGAGCATTGTACAACGTTTTATAGTATAATGACTCGTAAATCTTTAATAAATAATTCTTTCATTTACCGAAGCAGTATAGCACAATACGTAAGATATATATGAATGTTTTAAATAAATTGTATGTTGCTATGGTATTGATGATAATGAGCCCGTAATGATTTTTACGGGCTTCATAACGGACTAGCCAGTAAAAAGAATCTTTACCCATAGAGACAGAGCTCAATAAACAAATGTTTACGAGGCAGTACGGTGATAAAGGGCTGTAAAACACTAATTAAGCCCGAAATGCATACGTTAGCTTATGTCCGGTATAAGTTTAAATTAGTATTTAATTTACAATAAAAATAATTTGAAAAGTGCAAAACTTCAAGTAGGTAGGTGCAGTAGTCTATATTAATTTTAGTACTATGGTGACGGGGTAAAAAAGGGTAGTAAAAACAGGCCGCTAGATAGGTCATAATCGCCCGATCGGACATAAAATTATTTACGAATATGAATATTTTACAAACTGGTTGCTAAACACGTAAAAATCAAAACACGCTGATGTACATGACATGTTACAAATTTAAAAAAATATTAAGTAAAATGAATACTCCAGTAAAGCGTTGTAAGATACATATGTAAAAAGTCTGTTCATTACACTCACGTCTTTTAAAATACTCACTCGTACCTCGCTCATATCTTAAATCGTTCGAGCAATAAAGAATGACTTTTTATACTTGTTTCTTAAATATCTATTATAAACATACACATACCTAGTTAATCGAATTAAATGTACACTATTTTTTTACTATACTCGCATACGGAAAATAGGTTGTTCTCATTTAGTTTGATCTGAAATGATATTAACTGAAATCATATTTACGTGAACAGACCTCTCCACGGACAATTTTGGTTTTAGAAATGTCATTGTTTTTGTTTATGTCGCTCTTGCATTTATTTCCTATATAAAGTGTCAATAATGTAAAAATTACATATTGTAAAATTTATTGTCAACAGAGTGATTTTTTTATTTAAAAAATATCTATGCTTTTAACGCCATCTAGCATCCATACGAAAAAGGTTATAAATATGAATATTAATATACATTAAGGCTAGTCATCTATGTTACAGGTAACATAGACTTGGTAATACTCCTGCAATCAAAAATATTCTGTTTCTAATAAAGTGATAATTTGTAGGTAGAACGCTGTACTAAATACAGTTTGAAAGCGAGCTACATATATTGATTGGCACAATTTTTAAAAGTATTTTATTTATCAAATATAATTTATCAAACCTGATAAATATTATATCAATACTCTGTAAGATGTTATTTCTACACTTGGAAGTGTCTTGTATGACTTCCGCTTCACAACTTTGGCGTCAGTTAAGTTTCAGATTTATTTATTAGGAATTGCGATTTTCCACCCATTTACTGGCTTCTTTTGTTTGAAGATGTCGCATAACACTTTATAGAAGTGACCCATAAAGAGAAAGTTATAATTCGCAAAAATAAAGTTTATCTCCTAAAATCATATTAAAAAAAATTTCCCCATAGAAAACATCATCACTTTACACACTGTATGTAGGTCGAGCAATTCTTAAATTCTTGTAAAAAATATATTTGGAAGTGCTTGTATTTTCTAATTTTAAAAATAATTTTTAATTGAATAGGTTGTGGTCTATTTTTTGTTTTATTCCTTTTTTCTATTCTAGGATGTAGTAGTTTTACTGTTTTAGAATTTATAGTATTCTTTTTTGTTGAGTGTTAGAAGCATCAACTTCTATGGTTCTTAGCCGCTTCACAAGTTTTGTTTATAAAACTTTGTCAGATAATGTCTCCTGTGATGACTCTTAGACTGTTATGATGATATAATACATTCTACAGCGTGTTCGGGGTTAGAACACATACAGTTTAAGGGGTGATAGAAGACATCAAAAGGAACAAAAAAGTTTTATACAACTTTGTTCTAGAACGTACTACTTTTCCAGAAAAAAGTAATAAAGTTGGAAACTTTAACATCATTTTGCCGCGTTAATAATAGTATTTTAATTATGGAGCTTTGTCGGCAGATGCATCTCATCTATCACAACAACAAACCTTAATGACATTTTATCGTATCGTATGTCGTTTCAGCGTAAAATTGAATTCTTTTTACTATTAAATACTCATTTAACTCAATTAATAAAACGTGACAACCCTGTACAGTTTGTAATAAAATTTGCTCCACATCCGCACAAAATGCTGATGTGGAAGTTTGCTGACATTGAAATAAACCACGTTTTGCTTACAACTTTGCAATTTAAGAATATTTGCGTCAATGCCTGATCACAGCTTTGTAAATAATACCCTTTTCTTAGAGTGAGATCATACTGAGTTTGTTGAACTTTGAAATAATAATTTTTCAATAACGCACGAGTTGTTGTTTATTTAATAACAGTTTTTAATAATTTTATAAGAGTATATCTTTTAAAGAGAAGATTTATCTAATTTAAATTAGGTAATTAGATTAAGGGATTTTGTTGACACCTTGTCTTGGCTACATTAAAAAATCTTTAATTTCATGGTAATTAGGTGCGTTAATCAAAATTCTTTTTACATAAGATAGTATTTTTTAATAAAAAAACAAATAGGTCAAGAAATTTTGAAAATATTCTAGAAATTAACAAATATAAAATGTAGGTCAATTGTTGTTTTATTTTTACAGTTGGTTTGTTATGAATCAGCGTGTTTTTAACTTACAACGTACAAATTTTTTTTACGGAAAAACAGTGCAGGTTACAATTTTCGTAGAATTAGTCACCGGGCTAATATGCTTCGGATGTTTATTATTTTTAAACAACGGCTGTCATCATCAGTTTTTTTTATTTCTCGCCTACATTACGGGGGAACCAACTGCTAAGGTCATCTATCCCCCATCTAACATGCAACACGAATACACACACCC
Organism: Agrypnus murinus; assembly: GCA_929113105.1. Lineage (NCBI taxonomy): Eukaryota > Metazoa > Arthropoda > Insecta > Coleoptera > Elateridae > Agrypnus > Agrypnus murinus. The sequence goes on from OV816024.1 coordinate 113,580,850, forward strand.
ATAGTTGAGGTGGCGGAATTTTCCAATTAGAAGAATCCCGTCGCCCCAAGTGGGATTCGAACCAACGACACTTGGAACACGAGTGATGCACTGATACCACTCGTCTATCGCTACTAAAGAACTAGATTTGTGTAGACCTTATATACCTTATCTTAAGCCAAAAATATAATTTTATTTAGTTTCATTAAATTCAACTAACTACATTTCTTATCTTAAGGCTCACCTTAGTTATTGTAATTGAATACTAATGTAAACTGTACACCATCTCCGATTGGACATCCAACATATTATAACATCCGGTCGTCGATCGCCATGTCACGTCGTCTAGATTGATAGTGCACATGATGCACGTTAAGGTATATAGACTTTATATAAATGATTATTGCGTTAGATAGTATCTTATTTATTAAGTTAATTCGATGCATTCACAAACAACATTCTATTTAACTAAAATAATAACATAAATTTATAATAACACAATTTCCCAACGCTCCTTGTTTATAAATGTATACTTTACCTTTTATGATCTTATTTAATTAGATATTTTTCTAGATACTACAACACACTATGCAGCCCAAATTACATAAAACTACTGCATGTTACCAAAGCGTAGCCTGTCAAACATGTTTTTCAGATATTATTTCAAAATCTCTCTCATATGATAATTAGTATCAATTATGTGGTTGAGATGCTACTCTATTCAATTCCAATAAAACATCTTATCAAAAAGCTGTAAAAGCATCAAACTGGAATGTTACATAAAAGTACTACACAAACAAAACACCTCCTTAAAATGAAACACAATTTTCAATAATAAATTCTACAGGTGAGTAGTTACATCCTTACATACTTCTAATACAACCTGTTGTGTCTGTTGCAGTTAAATTTTGACTTGAAAAAGTCTTAAAAAGTGGTAACGATTCCCAAATCGTTAAATTTATCATTGAAAAATAATTTTCACTTAGAAATATAAAATTTTACTATATATATATATTTTGCCTTATAAAGTCATGTTTATTTACTTCGATACAGACTTAAAGTAGCTATTTCTAATAAACATTAAAATAAAATTTTAATCCTCTATCGGTTTAAAAATTGTATTTAGTACTTTTTTGAGGTAGTAAAGTTTTCATTATCTCCTCACGTTCTACCATTGGTTCTTTTAAATCGTTTATATCAGCCATTTATTTTTCTAAAAACACTGTTGTCCCATTATCGATTTATAAACATTTTCTCGTTGCTATGATTACAACACAAGAATAACAATGCGATAATTGCGATTATGTAAAAAAACGCGTAAGATCTCGATCTTTTCTTGTAATGAAACTATTAATAGTAGGCCCAAAACAGTAGAATTTATAAAACGAAATAAAGTAAACAGTTATATTACACTCCCGTTTAAAATAAAGGTTTAATTTGCGTATATTAATCCTCTCGTACTTGCGCGCTCGAGGGATTAAACTGTACGCTTATTAAACCTTTATTTTAGGCACTTGTATAATAAGTAAAAGTAATGCCCACGAGACTCGCGAGACGAGACGAGAAAATAAAACGAATCTCGTCTCGCACCAAAAAATCTAGTTTCGTCTCGAATTTCGCGCGAGAAATCTCGCAAGTTCGCACTTCTTTTTTGGAAGATATATCAGAATTTAAACAAAAAATCAAAAAGGAATGTAATGCCTAATTAATAATTAAATAAAAGTCTTCAAAGTTACTCTTTCTCTTTCGTAAATTTGTTTTGATAGTTGTTGCAGAACTCCCAGTTGAAACTTCACTCTCATTTTCATATTCAGGAATAAATAATTCGTCACTGCCACTAGAATAATCACCACTAGATGTTAAAATTTTCTCTTGTTCTTCAATGTTTTTTCGTTTTCGGTTTGAAACGTTTTGTCTCATTTTAAATAAGCGTAATTTGAATAATCATCTATTTCCTACATTAAACTCGAAATTTATAAACTGTTTTAAATTTAAAAAACTAGTATTAACCTTAATATTTCAAAATCAGAGCAAAATTAATTTTAAATTTATTAGATTAAAAAAAGTTCTAGTATAAAAGTATGAGTCTTAAAATTAAATGTTTACCGTGAGCGAACAACAAAACGGGAATGTACAAAGACAAAACTTTATATTACACTAAAACCATAGAACCAAGAAAACTTTAAATCATAATTTAATGATTTCTTTATTTAGCTCATTTAATCGAGGTATTTAGTTTGCTTTCTTAATATCCAGAGCCAGGAAAGATGAAATGATAAGGATTAATATTGTCAAAAAGCTCTTTAAATCATAGGCGTCCGGTATATTTTAGCAGATTAAATTAATTAAAGAAATATTTAACGAATTTAATGAAATTCGTAGCCTATTTTTGTGTTGCAACACATACACTTTATTCGTAAGTAATTTGATTTATTTGATTAACCATGTGGTGATTTCAAAGGGTGCAAAATTACATTTGTAGATTATTAGTTCAACCACCTTGCAAAACAAGCCAAAGAATATTTATAACCTAAAAACGAGAAGTGATTTAGTGATGGTATAAGAGGGTGTTGGAGGGTTAAATAATTTATATCTAGGTAGTTTGTATTTTTTTGTATAATATAAAAGTTTTCGAAGGAAGATTTAATTTTACACTGCGGAAATGAGAACGGTCATATTTAAAAGGTACACTGTACTTATTGTTAGAAGAAGTTGTAATTGTAGATATGATTGGCATAGCACTCATCTTTGCCGGTGCACCTTCCTCAACTGTTGCAATGTTACGCCACTGTCACCACACTTATTAATTTGCAGACATGTACACTGATATTTTTTAGGATTAACAAGCTTATGAATATTGGACCAAGTAAATACTAAATAAATTTATTTTGGAATTTATATTAAGTTAAAGTGATTTTTTATATTGGACAGCTGTGAATGTGATATATTACAAAAACATCTTACTAGACTTTACAATCTCTGTCAAGGGATATACGAAACTAAACTTTTGTGAGTGAATTGCATATACGAATTAGCAAAAAAAATTGGACACATTTTCTCATCATTTTATCTTTCCTGGCTCTGTAATATCTCATAACTCTTCTGTTTGTATCAAACATTTCTTTAAGCAGACCTCAGAAAAAACAATTCGGTGCCAGTTTTTGGCTGCTTGTACATCTAAACATTTATTAATCCTTTATTTTATTACACGATACAGAAACAGCTAACAAAACAAAATCTATAAACGCATATACAAAATGTTTTCTCCATAACGAAATATAAGTAATTATCTGATTATTGTGAATTATGATATTTTATACTTTATTACTTTGTCTTGGATTTTATATAATATGCAAGGTAACCACAACAAAGTAAAATATAAAATTTATGGCTAAACGGTAAATGAGTATATTGTATAGGTACACGGATTTCTAATAAAACATAAAATGCTTTTTAGCTTGTTAAATTTCAAATAATTTCCATAACGCGAGACTTTTGCGAGATTGCGAGAATTCTCGCGCGAGATACGAGACGATATTTTAAAAAATCTCGTCTCATTTCGCAAAAAAAAGTACACTCTCGCCTAGTATCTCGTCTCGCAAACGAGACGATATTTGCGAGACTCTCGTAAACGAGACTTATCGTGGGCATCACTAATAAGTAACTATTAGAGTCCTTGTTAGTTCCGACTACTTTTATTTTTGTTAAGAAAATATTGTTCTCTAATTATCCTAAAAAGTGAGGTTATATCACTGATAGAACGGAATCTCGAAAATTTGCTTGAAATATGCCTGCTAAATATTTTAATATGGGTTATATGGGTTGTCTCCCTAACCCGATTGAAAATCATAGCAGAGTGTTTAACTAATAGTATCCTTTATTCTCCTTCCAATTCAAACAAATAATTATTATAAACTGATCGAGCAATTGCAGTTTCCATAATCAAAACTCTCAGTATATTGGCAGGTTGATAGTATCGGAAAATTATGAAATTGGAGAATATGAGTTTTTCCATTTATTTAGTAGGTTCAATTCACAATAAATCATGTTAATCACTGAAAATGCTTTAAAAGCCCTGCTAAACTAGACACTCACTTTGAAAATTGACAATAACATCAAAATGCAATAATGTACCATTAATGAATCAACATTAATCAGCTAACATGATCATACTCTGTTGACAATTACATTGGCTGAACGTATACGTATTTTAAACTAACTTTATGCCGTACTATGTTAGGTTGTTCTATTTAATAAATAAACTAAATAAATAACTAGAATCAGGTGTACATCTATCTATTTGGTGGTTTCTAGTTTAATGTAAATATATTTTGTATCCAAGAGTATATTTAGCTAACAAGAAACCCTAAAATTAATAAAAATTTTAAGATATACATACTTCTTATACCGCTCTTTGTGCTAAAATTTAATGTGAAAAATATTTTTAAAAATGTTGTAAAAATGGAGTGCTACTTTACATTTTAATGGAAGAAATATTATCTTTAAATGACACATAAAATTGAAACATCTTTCAGTTAAGTATTATTTTTTGTTTTATTACTAGCATTATTATTATGCTGTTTTATACTAGCATTATTACTTCCATTATATTTCTACTAGCTTTTTCCAGCGGCGTCGCTCGGGTGGATATTTAAGTTGATTTCCTGATTGTTTTAAATTGAGTTTAAGACTCTTTTATGTGCCAGTGGATAAGGTTATATCTTGAATGTTTTGCAAATATACTATGCATATTCTTCATATTATGTAACGTTATTATGACAACGTTACAGGACTCTAGTATTCTTATTTCTTTACCTATACTTGTTTCACCATCTTCTAGTACATTAGAATATTGGTAGAAAAAATCCGTGAAGTTGATGTCAAATGTAACTCTGGTCCTGATGGTGTGTGAGCTTATTTTTTGAGATTTCAACCTTTGTTGAAATCTAGAAAGAATCATACGTTATACCTGTATTTAAAAGTAGTAACCATACACTTGCAAACAAGTTTAGAGCCATTAGTATTAGCCATTTGTTGGATTGCATTCTCTCAAATAAGCTTTTTGCTTTTACTTGAAGACTTATATTGATCAAAAGCACGGGTCTTGCATTGGTAGATCTACAACAACTAATTTATTCCTGTTTAATTGCTATTTGTTAAGAAATATAGAACTCGGACATAATGTCGATTGCATTTACACAAATTCCAGTAAAGTCTTCGATAGGGTCAATATTATTAACGTTTTATATACAAGTTAAGCAAAGTTGGTATTAGCAATCCATTATTATCTTGTCTACAATCTTACTTAATGGGCAAAAAGCAGCAAGTTATTGTTAATAACTTAATCCAAATGGATCAAGCTTAATTCTGGTGTTCCTCAGGGATCACACTTGGGTCCTATCTTTTTTGTGTTATATGTAAACGATGAATAACATGTATTTAAACATTGTAACTTTCTACTTTATGTCGACGGCTTAAAAATCTTGAGTTGCAATAATTTTTTATATACGTATATACTTACATATTTCCGATTGTCCACTCCAATCTGAACTTACTTTATTTAATGATTGGTGTAAACATGATATAAAACTTAATATTGGAAAATGTTAAATTATTCGAATCTGTAGAAGGAATAGTAGCAGATTTTGTAATTATCTTACACCGATTAGTACATCGTTTGATTTAATTACTGTTGCTGCACCAACTCTTTGTGCTTGTACTTCAGTGGCGTGCGGTGAGAATTTAGGCTAGGGAAGCAACCACGATTTTAATTATAATACACCTAGGTACAGGCGCGGATTAACGGGGAGGGAATAATCTCCCCCCCAATTTAGAAATAAGTTTACATAGAATAGAAACAAATAATGTTTGTTTAATTATTATTTATTAAAACAATTATTTTTCCAAAGATTTCCCCCTCAAAATACTTCTCTGGATCCGCCCCTGCTAGGTACAATAAAAAACAGTGTTACAATTATTAAGCTTAAAAGTTTTTCAAAGAAGCACTTTTACACTTTATATTTATGGAATTTGTTGACTATCATTCTATATTTTAAAAAAACTACTACTACGTATCAATTTTCCGGTCTTTCTTAGCAAAATACCTGTACAGGTTTTAATCTTTGTTGTTAAATTTGAAAGATCTGGTTTTGATCTGCCTTTCTTAATAATTTGTAATTTCTCTGCAAAACTGTATGCGAAAAATTCCTTATTAATAATTTACAAACTGAACAAAAAATCGTCCCGATTCGGCTATATCGAAGGTACTCGAACCTTTCACCGAAGCAGTTGAATTTGCAGTCGTGACGATAATGCAATTTTAAATTTGCATATAGGCAAACTAAATAGAACTATTTGTCTTTAAAAAAATCCAACTTATAAATTAAAATAATAAAATGCGACAAAATACAGTCTCATTCGCAGATTTACATTACTTAAGTGACACTAAATCGAACAAATAACCCAATTATAATAAATAAACATTTGGGAACGAAGCACAATAAAAATAACGACCAAACAATGTTAACAGCATCCGTCTACTATAACACCCCACGCTCGCTGATTCACGCCAAGGTTAAGAGAAGAGCATTTGTAAGCAATGCTTATATCAAGTGTATGTATCACATTTGAATCGGTATTACCTTTCCGTGCAAGTTTAATGAGCCTAATTTAAAATAGTACTCTAAATAATTATACTTTTTGCTGTACAGAGTTGATATTGAGCTTTAATTTGATAAATATTTCAATTTAAATAAACGATAACCATAATTTTACAAAAGTATTTTTGTTAGCATTGTTTTTATTTTTAATAAATTCTCAAGGCAAGAATTGCTTCTATTGCTTCCATGGACCGCACGCCACTGTTGTACTTTAGTGTATAGTCTGTTATCAACTAATGCCAAATTATCAGTTTTTTATTTCAGTATTTGGTTTTGTTCTTTGTTAACTGATCCAGTTACAGATTTGTAATTGATATGTGCGACTTCTTGTCCACTATGTCTTGTCTTCTGGTCCGTATTAACGACCAACGTCCTCCGACCTTTCTTTTTTATTGGAATTTTCTACTTCAGCCTGCAAACGTTTTATCTGCTTTTTTAAGTCTGCCATACTTTCTTTAAATTGTTTATTTTCGTTCTGTACTTTTTACTTTTAAATAGCATTGTTTAGATATAGAATCGCTTACACTCTTAAATTAAGAAAGTTCTTTTTTAATAATACTTTGCATTGATTTGCTCTGGTTATTAGTCAAATTCGTTAATAATTTATAGGAATTCAGTAACCCTTGGACAATAGATTTTATGTTTTTCTTAGAAGGTCTTGTTCTGGTTCACATCACAGGAAACTGTACTTCTCAGCCTTCTTGAAAACGCGTCGGATCGCTATCGCGGTGTACGCGTTATTAATATAATGTGTATACGTAAATTGTAGGCATGAAACATGTCTAAATGTGCTATCGATGTATAAATCTTTTGCTTCAGATAGCAGCGTTTTTAGATTTTTCCCTAAATCTCACTCTCTACTAGCTATTTAGGCTACTTCCGGAGTTATTTACGTGCTCACCTGTCGGGGCACGTCTCCGAGGGAGTCCCATCACCCTAGTTCAGCACATGGTTTTTCACTGCCCAGACGAGTCCAATCAAGTGTGTCTCGGACATGGAATCGGAGTCTATCTAGTTAATACCAACTAGCAGGTGGGGTTGTCTTAGGTGCGAGAGGCTTTGAATTCGCATCAACATCTCTTATAAAGTGATCCTCTGGTGTAGCCTTCTTGGGATCAGTCATACCTTTATAAGTACGATCTATATCTTATACCACCCTTAAGTGAACTTTAGATATTAAGTGACTTAAACGTCCAACAAGTCAGCGACAAAATAATTACCGATCTACCAAGTAAAGAATTTTTGGCGCTGCCTTCTTATTGTCCTCGATACCGTGGATAGGATGAACGGCCAACTGTAGCACGTGACCACATCAGCCGAAATGACCACAACGGCCGACTGTGCAAATAGTAACAGCACTTTTGTTTCTAACGTTGTCGCCTTCTTATAGAATATGTGTGCGTGCGCGCGCGAGTGTGTGAGTGTGGGTGAGAGGGAAGAGAGAGAGAGCGTGTGTGAAAAAATCAGATAAGCAAACTAACCTTTTTAATACTGTTATTTTGTGTTCATTAAGGCTTATTGCTCTCTTTTAACTTCCACTGTGTTTCAAAAAGCTAAGCCCAGAAACAGCATATTCTGAGGTCAAAGTAGCGTCGATTTAACGCGACTTACCTAGTATATTGAAAAATGCACCTCTATAGAACTCCATGAAGTTGAAGAATTTTTTTTTCTTAGTTTTTCGGACTCTCAGGCAGATTAAAAGATAAACGCTGAACAGTTGCTACATATATGATCCTTTACACTCTAACTATTTACTATAAGTTTTCTCTAGAGATATTGCTGTAGGTGAACAAGTTGTTTACCTACAGCGATATCTCCATTTTGGGGACGTTTACAAAAGCACGAAAAATAAGTATGAAGCAATAAGTTTGAAGTTTTATTTACAGATTTTCATTGCATTGGATTTGAAATACGTAATTTGCAAAAAGCACAAGAAGAAAAACGAGCTCTCAAAAAAACATTACTTGCACACCGAGCGTTACAACATAGTTTAATATGGTAGTCAAAAATTATTAGATGAGCAGAAAAATCAAGAAATCCAGAACTATTTCTACTCCCTAACGGCAACTAAAGCTACTGACTGCATTATGCAAAACCACAAAGATCAATCAAACACAGTTACAAAACCTTCCGATTAGAATGGAAAGTGGTTATTGGCCTAGAGACAATATTCCAAAACCGGATAGCTTTGGTGAATATCTAGCGGACGTGTTTACGCGGCTTATGATTGAAGAAGAAAAATCTATACAGGAGTTCCTTCAAGCCCCCTTCCAAACAAACTTGCTAATAATAATGGTAAGTCACGTTGAATCGACGATACTTTGACCTCAGGATTTCTCAGAATTAGTTTGTTTGCGTGTTTCTTTCTCACGCTCTCTTCTCTCTCACACACACTCTATGAGAAAGCGACATTCGTTAGAAACAAAAGTGTTGTCACGATTTGCACAGTTGGCCGTTGTGGTCATTTTGGATGTTGTGGTCACGCGCCACATTTGGCCGTTGTGGTCATTTTGGCCGTCGCCAGCAACTCCAATAAATAATCGTCGGTGGTTGTTGTGGGAAAAATTCGGATGAATTTTAAAAGAGAGAGATTAGGATTGAAAAATCAACTTATGCAATACGGAGATCAAGCGATACTTTAAATCCGAGAAGATGTATTATAACGCCAAGGCGCCAGCCGAGCTAATTACATAATATATATAATATAATGGTCCTGCTCATCAAACAATCTTTCCCACGTATTTTCAATAATCTCCCATAGCTCTTGTTTATTTCTACATCTTACTCTGGTTTGTTTTATACGTCCTACCATCCAACCCCAGACATTTTCTATGGGATTTAGATCATCTCCTTTAGCTACCTAGTGCATTACATATATTAATATTATTCGTTCGCAACCAATTTACAATTGGGTATGCTGTATGGATTGGACTATTTTCGTGTTGAAAAATAAAGTTTTTTCAGGATACATATCTTGAACGGATGGTAACATAACATTTTCTAAAATGTCCTTGTACTTTCTTGCAGTAAATCGCTCTCCAATTCTCCAACATACTCCTGCTCCTCTCCAACCAATCCACGCCCAAACATTTATTGAAAAAGTAGCGATCTGTCACAAAAATTAACATAATTTTCATTAAATCTCGATTTAGGTGGTCTGTACACACGAATTTTGCCATTGTTGCATGATTGGAAGGTTTTTTCGTCGGTAAATATAACATTTTGCCAGAATTCTAAATCATTATTAATGTGATTCAAAGCAAACAATAATCGGGATTGTCTATGATGTTCAGTTAAAGAAGGTTTATTTGCAGCAGCGCAGTTTTTAAGAACAGATTTTTTAATTCTTCGGCATGCAGTGGATTCTGATGCTGAAAAATTTGTGTTGATTATAGCATTTCGAGCTGTTTCAAACGGGTTGTTTATTAAAAATTGAATTAAATTATTGTCTTCATCCATAGCAGTTTTGCAACGCCGTCCTGTACTTTTCTCGGATTTAATTGTTTGTTCGTTCTGCCAACGCTTTTTTACTGATAATACAGTATTCTTGTTTATGTTCATTTGCTCTGCAATTTGTCTAATTGGTTAACCTTGTTCAACTGCAACAATAATACTTATTCTTTTCCGATTCAGTTAATCTTCTAGCGACGTTTCTAAATATCGTAGCAGCCTCAATATGACTTAAGTACGTTTTACAATAGAAAATTTTAAGTGTCTTAGATCATTATGAAATCAATAGTACATGCCTATATGCAAATGCCATTTACACGGCTTTAGTATTAGTAGTAAGTGATATTTTATATTAGTTTAGGGCATAGTAGAGCTGACTTGAGTAATAAAGTTTTTAAATTGGCATACCGTATACTAAAACCAAATTAAACTTAAAAACAACTTTATCGTTTTGAAATTGTAAAACTGTTCGTCGTTCTAAAACCGTGCTCATGTAAACATTTCATATGATAGTACAATAAAATTCCCAACTTTTTTTATTATGTTATAAATCCGTTTTACATTTTTGCCATATTTTATGTTGCAAAGGTATAATTTGTCTCTTGTGGCTGACAGTGCATTTGGAATGAAATGAGCTTTCAACAATAAATGTTTAATTGAACTTTCGATGTTATTTCAAAACTGTCGAGTCTGTTGTTTGCAAATTAAAGATGTCAGAACAGAGCCAACCACGATTTTAACTCTGCGGGGATGAAATTTCTAAATACAGCTAAATGTTCTCTACAGTCTCTAATAACATTAGATACTCGTTCAATGGAACTCGTTTTAAGCCGGCTACTTAATTAAAAGTATAACTTATTGTTATTATTAATTAATAGTATTAGTTATTTATTTATCATAAAACTGGAAAGCCGTTACGTTAGAAATACCTAGTTAACCAAAGCGATTAACTTAAGCAGGTCAGAGATAAAGTGGAGTTAAGCCAGTATTCTATTAACAATTAAAACCTGTAAAGCCAGCCTTGAATAAAGCAGAAGGCAAAGTTTGGGATGAGAGATTTGGCGAGCTTTTGAATATTAAGCGCACAATTACAGAGGCGGTATTGCAGAACGGCACGTTTAATGACGTATCTCGTCATATCGTTTATCCAACATACATATTTGTATTTCTAACTCCTTCTATCTTATGAAATTTATATGTATATCACTAGGTAAATGTAGAATTGAAACATGTTGATTTAACTATTTTCGGACACACCGTTTGGATTGGTAGGTTAAGCTACGAACTCTGCCCTATTATAAATTAAACACGATCCTGAGCTAATCTGACACATTATATTTCCGTCAAAGCCAATCTAGACCACTCGTATCGTATATTTAAGATGTCAGTAATTATTTAGCAAACTAACTCTTGGAGTTGCAGCAGGTCAATCAAGGCAAGTAAAGTATGGTTCTATAAATTTTATTAATAAATAAGATGTAGTACGTCCCATGAACTACATTGTGTGTCGTGGCAATTAAACCACCACTTTTTTCTAAAAATTTTTCAGCTTATTTTTGTTATTTATTACACTAAATTACAGTAAGACGTGACTATATGTTTTAGAAAGCAATATTTTCAAGTAATAGGTACGCAACAAACTCTTTTATACGCATAAAATGAGAAGAATTCTTACTTTTGATTGTTTTACAGCTTTAGTTGATTTTCAGTGTTATAACTGAACGCAAAAATAAGTGTTCTAAAGTACACTTAAATAGAATTTTTATTTAGGATTCACATAATATTGTAGGGCGGAGGCGTAATTCAATATTGATTTAAATTTGTTAAACATTCTTTTAGTACATGTATTTTAAAGAATTCTAATTCTCAGAAATCAAAGTTAATCCCAGTCTGAGTGTTCAATTTAACAGGTCCTTTCGGGACGTGTTACTACTTACTCCTGAGTGGGCGGGAATGGTCGGTTACGCTTCACTAGCAACAATTCAAATGCGTCCCGTGTTGAGACCAAAACGTAAAATACCACAGGACCGGATTAAGGCACACATGAGAAGATAATTACAACACATTAGTCGCTTACCTTTCTATATGGAGATTAGCAGTACTTACGGGGGATTGAGGATCCCCCGCCCCACGTTGCTTCTGGATGATTGGAGCCTTCGGGAGTGAAGACCTTCAGTGTACTATCACGATCATGATGACGCGAAACAGATGCTTTCCGCATCAGTCGTCCCTTAGCCGAACGCTAACAGGACCAGGTACACACGTAGGTACTGTCAATGTATTTATCTCCCCCGAATCCGCACCTCGTTGGGATTGACATACAGAAACGTAGGGGAATAAGCACCCCATTTGCTTTCCGGTGATCGGCCGGTGTCACTGGTGTAACTCTAACTAGTCACCCTGGTCGAGGTCGACTTCGAGATACGCCTGTCTTCAAGCAAACAGTATACTGTGCGGTTAATTTTAAAGATCTCAATCAACATATCAAAACAACAACAATAACAGTAATTTCACCAATTGCAAACAACATAAAGCCAATATAACACATTGGTCAACGATCACAATTCAGGCAACATCTCATGTTGCCTAACAACAACCATGTAACAGGTACCAGCACATATAAGTGCCATTTCCATTTCACAAAGTAAATATTGGCATTACGCATATCTGCGTTTTTGGTCTCAACACGCACTACACTCGATACCGCTAAGACCTTTTACGTTCGAAGCCCACCGCCCGTTTTCACCACCATAATGCAACTGCCCGTTCTCGCATAATATCACCAACTGACTCCCTAACAACCCTAATTCTTGTAAACTTTTAAATATGTGTTTTCTCTAGCTTCAGAGGGTGTGACAAAAACTTATTAAGACGTAGACGTAGGGTCAGAGGGATGACTATTTTATGGCTACACATTCTTTCGTATTTCGTAAATACATTTTAGGTTCCTACAAAGAATTCAAAACTGAACTTATTTAAGACATTACCTATTATCATTTACTATTCATTAATCACTAAAGATGCTAAATTGTCATACAGAAAATACATGTCCTACAATATAATAATTGTAGTTTCTCGGATAAAAACGAAATTTTTTTATAGCTTTATAGCTAAACCAAAATAATAGTTTTCAAACTTAAAAAGCTCTATTTGTTGATGGGCTGTTAGTGATAATGCTATACACCCATTTTCTTTGTTCAAGTTTCAAAATTGACCGAATTGATTCTCTCGTGAACAATCTGTAAAATAACTACATTAGATTATAATTTTATTAGTTAACACGACAGTTGGCAATAGACGTGTGGTATGAGATTATTAATCGTGTTCCACTTGTGGCGACAGGATTGTTCTAAATTGGGAAACTATATTATCTTTTAATAAAGTAATAATTTTTAATTTTTAATTTTTAATTTTTAATTTTTAATTTTTAATTTTTAATAAAGAATGGTTGTTTCTTGAACTTTAGTCTTATGATTTTTCTCTGATTATAAAGGTGTACAACACATTTGAGGTTTCAATAATGTGCATCCCATATAAAGATTGTTAGGTCTTACCAACATTTAGTTATTAAATTATATTGTAACCTTTTGGAAACACTTAAACAAGTAAGTAGAAAGTAAGTGACTTATTTTTACAATTATCTAACATACCCTTCAAAATTCAATTGGTAAGTGAAATGAGATTGATGATATATTTGGTTTCTCTTTAGTAATTCTTGAAATCAATAAATAAATTAACTGTTTTCTTCTTAGGTATGAATTCATTGAATAATTAGTAATAGTTTTACTTTATAAACCTCTGTTAGATAACAAAATGCTGCACAAATATTGACAAGTAATTAAACTAAAACACAAAGCACTCTATTTTGTTCAACCAAAGAGACCTGGTTACTTTATGATCAGACTGGCTGCTTCGTACGCTCTTGTAAATCAGTGTGATGGTTTCACATTACCAATATACCCTCGATATCTCAGCTTGGATGACTCCTTTAGAACGGACTGGGATGGCTACATACCACCGATGCGATGAAGTAAAAGTAGTCTCTAGGATGGTAAGACTAGAAACACTTACTAATTTATCATCTTTCTTGGGGCTCCGCTAGAATCTCCAACTTTCACCTACTTTGCTCTTTTGACAAATTTTTTTATCTTCTAAATATTTGTTTTTTTATCACTCCAGTATAAACTGGCTAATGTAATAAATAAGAATTCACAATTAAAAGGTATTTATTTCAGTAACCTTCATAATATTATACAATTTCTTATTAAAATTCTTTTTGAGGAACCAAATTTCATCATGGTTGTTAAACCATTTTTATCTTATTCAACTTTTCATAATAACGTGCATTATTAAATTCGTCTAACAGTTCACGTTATACATCGACAGAGAAACACATTCTTATAAAATAGTATTAATTCATCACTAGGCAATTTTAGTATTATTTGCCTAACAGCCTTTTTAATAACATTTGTGACTGATTTGATAATAATACTGCCTTTATTGTTTCAGCATTTTGCTCTTTGCAGAGGTTTGACGTATTTAAACTCTGAAAATTTTATAAAAGAAAAGAGAAGTAACCTAATCGTTTGAAAAAAATATAAAACGTAACAACATAAAATAAATAACTAACATAACATTTACTAACAGTAATTTGTTAATCATGAGAATAAAATCTATTAAACAAAGTTAGTGATGAGATGATATGAAAACATATCACAGAATCGAAAAAAAAAACAGTAGCAGAGTTTAAATACAATTATTTCAGGAATATGAGAAAGTTTACAATCCAAAATTTGAAGAATTATTTAAAATACATTTAATAGAACTTCAAGCAAATTAAGGCGGTGCACTTCGATCGCTTAAGATCTTTAGAGAAACCACTGAAAGGAAATCATCTCATTTTGGTCTAGAATCTAGAATCTGGTTTAGAAGTACAGAATTTACAGAATCTTGTAACGAAGGGAAGATCAATTTAATCCACGCAGCTGTTCAAACGCACAAAGCCAATGGACAAATAACAAGTTATAACAGTATAATTTTATCATCACCAATTAGGGAAGAACAACTACCACTCAACCTAACATTTCAGCAACGAACCATAATGCCAGTGATCTGATGCTAGGATATAGAACAAGAGGAACAGTCAATCACTTGGACGAATTGATGATGTAAAAGAAACTTGCCGAATCCTATTTCCTATCTAAGATATTAAACATTGATTGACACATAGTTAAAACATGGGATGTATGAAGAAGATAAACTATGAAACTAACTCTACTAAAGTACTCTAAACTAACTCTACCAAAGGTAGAGAGTAAACCTTCTAGATGCAGTGACCCAGAACCCGGACCCAAAGGGATATCGGATCGTAAGGAGAGGCCGAGCTCTGGTGAACTAGAGGCTGCAGCAGAGACCCGGCCACAGTCAAACGTAAAGTGTACAAAAAGTGTACGTGTAAAATTAAAACAATTATTTTGCAATGTAGTTAAATTTTAATAAACATATTCAAAAAACAGGTCCCCAAATACTAAATTATTAATAAGTTTCCATTCTAGGTAGTACTTCAGATTTCAGCTTCTTCTAGTTTTGTTTGACGTCGCGTCGTGCAAGGAAGAGTTTACAATCTTTTTACAGGCTTTTTTACTCTTACCTTTACAACAAAATTAGTTAGTGATTTCGGAGTTGTCTAGTTTTCTTTCAACTCCAATCAAGTGCATAGATAGCAGCGCCCTCATTTTAATTAATAAATTTTACTGTAAGTACTTTTTGAATTTGATTCCAATTTCAGCTGGCATCTTGTTCGTTCTTCGAGATGAGCACACAAAAAAATCCAAAAGAGCTAGAGCGTTTTACATTGTTGAAAATCGAAGAACTTTGTCAGATTGGGACTAAGAAAAATACTCGTCTTCTGAATTATTTCCTGAAGGTGAGTATTCTGAGCGTATTTTGTCGAATGATTAAAACAGTTTATGTTATTTGCATGTTTTTAAAAGTTGGTCGGAGATTATATATTATATAAATTTAAAATAATAATAAATTTAAATTTAAATAGGTTTAAAACCTATGTGATGTGAAGCTCAGCTGCTGATCGAAGCAGATCAGAGGTATTGAGAACTTGCAAGACTCTTGATCAATTGCATACACGGCTTGTTGAAGATGGATTTTCCATATCGCGGACCTCTACATACCGTAGGCTCATTACAAAGTATTCTAGATCTTTAGAGGGTAAGCGTCATGTCACAACTGTGCCTGTGAGATTGTGTCGAGCCCAACCAGACAGACACCGAGACCACGTCGATCAACATTTCTGTAAAGCTACTGCTAATGGTCTCGAGGAACTTGCATCTATACTTGTGCCTGAACAGGTAGTTTTTATCTCTCAAGATGATAAGGCAAAAGTACCGATTGGAAAAACAGCTGCAAAAGTACAGGCTCCTGTTTTAATGCATTTGAATTATAAAGTGAGCCTTGATGACCACGATTTTGCTGTCGGAGAACGTCATCAACTTACTCCTTCGGTATATGCTGGTATTATTATAAAAGAGAACTGCATGGATAGGAAAGAAGCTGTTACATATTCTGGTCCAACGTATATCGTAATCCGCAGTGGAAAACATAGCAGTTCAACAGCAGCAACTCACGCCAAAGACCTTAACAAACTTTTAACATTAGATGATTTTAAAAATTTAGCCTTAGGGAAAGATAGAAAAGTCAAGCCTGTAATGATTTTATCGGTGGATGGAAGACCGGATGAAAATCCACGTTATAGTAAAGTGATATCTAACTGTATATCGCACTTCAAAGATTACGATTTGGATGGGTTGTTTGTGTTTAAAAATGCACCAGGTCGATCAGCTTACAACCGAGTTGAGCGAAGGATGGCACCTTTGAGCCGTGAATTAGCTACTGTTGTTCTTCCTTATGAACACTATGGATCACATCTCGATTCTCAAGGAAAAACCATTGACAGCGAGTTAGAGTTAAGAAACTTTCAACATGCAGGTACATTTTATTAAGTGATATATAGTCTTCTCTGTTGCTAATATATTTAAAACTTGAATTTCAAATTAACTATTTTATTGTATATTCTTCCCAGGTGAAACATTAGCTGAGATTTGGTCCCAATGGTTATTGACGGTCATAATGTGATAGCGGAATATGTGCCTCCTGAGGAAGTTCTTCCGTAACCTGTACAAGTTTCTGACACCTGGTATGGAAATCACGTTCGTGAAAGTCAATATTTCCTGCAAATCACCAAGTGCCCCGATAACTCTTGTGTGCTCTTCGTCGCAGTGCACTAAGAAATGTTTTGTACCAAGGATTTTTGCCGGCACCTTTTCCGATGTCCCAAAATCCTTTCCGTATTCCAAATCCAGATGAAGTTGGGTCGGAAATTTTTCCATCATTGCTTGTACGTCACTGTATAACATTACGGCCGGATTTCTCACAGGGTCGAGAAATACCCTATGACACCTACTGTCCATCTATAAAAGACGATATCAACGGAAGAACCTGTTCAATTTGTGGCCTTTATTTGCCTCAAAAAAAGCAATGAACAGCCATCGAAAAAATTTGCATGGTAGTGCAGTGGACAATCTGTCTCGCGTGCGACCTCTGCGGGTTCTGTCCAGGAGGCCACATGAGGTTTTGTGTGTTATGGGAGAAAACGTAGAGCGGTTAGACGTCGAGGCCGTCGATGAAGAGGAAATAACCAAGTCTGAAGAAACTCCTGATACTACTGCCCCCGTGATCAACGATGTATCCGAGTGAATTGATGCTGGGAATGTATTTATTGATGACGTGTAAGACGGATGTTAATGTGATTAAACAAAAAACAATTGTTGTTTTCATAAATTAAGTTTTCGGTAGCAATATTTTTTTACATAAGTTTTTCTTTTTCTTAATATTTAATTTACTAGTATAATTATAAGTATGCATGCAGCTTTATGCAATAAACGCCGTATTAATAAAGACAAATTATATGAGTTAAATTACTTTCATTTGTTTTACTTTCTGCCTGCGAAATGATTAAAATCACATTTGTCAATATTACGTAACAACTTGCGGGGGAGAGGGGGGTCTTAGCATATCCTACGAGTGGTCACCGAGGGGAGGAGGGGTCAAAAAATATTTAAAAATGGGTCACGTAGTATGGGTACGTTCCCTTACCAACCTTTTTCGTTCACGGACCGCCCAACGACATAACATTTGCTTGCGGACCGGTAAGGTAAAAAATAAAAAAAAAATCGCAAAATAAATCTTCTAATAATAAATTTACTGTTACACTGTAAAAGAACTATCTAAAATAAATTAATATCCATTCTTTATAATAACAAAAGTCGGTCTTCGTACTTCATCCGCTTCCCGCATACCAAACCTAGAACGATCAAAACGGGGCGGGGCCCGGCCTGAAATCGGCGAGTAGCAAGAGGCTGGAGTTTTTTCTTTTCGCCAAACGAACGTCGAGAAACGATCGTAGGGCCGGGTGCGGCACCAAACACCATAACCGGTCTCTAGACACCGGACGTTCCATCGTTCAATACCAGAACAAGATATCTCGACAGAGAGCGGAGATATAACCGAAAACGCTGGCGAGTGGGCTTCGGAAGCGGTGGTCAAAAACGGGAATGGGCTCAAACGACCCAGGAGGGAATCATTTAAATCTTCCAGTGATTTCCACGTAGGAACCCGATTAGGCTGGTAGCTGTGATATTACTTTAGCACGATTCTCGGGCGAAAAACAAACGAAAAATTTCGTGTTTTTCGGCTGTAAATTTTTTCTTATAGTATTGCACGGCATTTGAAGGGGAAACAAGCCAAGATAGTCGTTTTGGCTCCTATAGTTTCCGAGTGACCGCCTCTCGAAAACGGGAGGAAGCCCGTAGAGCGGAAGTAAGGAAAAACTAATATATGCACCGATCGTAGCAGGCCGCGTGACATCGAATGCCGCCAACACATGTTCGATCGCTCCCAAAAATCCCATGTCACTCCTAGCCCCCGCCCCCGGAAGTGTTGGCAAAAGAGTCTTTTCCGGTAGGAATGATTATGTTACTGAGGTGGCAAAGATTCCGCTTTTCAGATTTTCGCTCCGACCTACCGAAGGCGGGGGCAGTTTTTTTCCGCCTTTGCCTAAACGATTTATCGGAGACGGTCGAGACTTATATGACAAATATGAGACGGAGACTACCCAACGCATCGATACACAAAAAACAATCCGGATCGAAGCAAGTTTTGCGGACCCTCGAAACCGCGAAACCCGGATTTTGAACGTTCGCGTTAAACGGGGACGCAAGACAAATATTCTTTCGGTTTCCGGTATTCCTAGACAAATGTGCGCCAAACCCGCTTAAAATTATATGTACTGGCCGAATGGACGTGTTTTCCAAAGCCAAAAAACAAAAAGAAACCCACATAAACTATTTGACCCTACGTTAGCTTCAGGTTAACACGAATTAAAAAATTTTTTCAATATAATTTTGAAAATACTATTATTTCTCTGCGGACCGGCAAAAGTTTCTGACAGACTACAAAAGTAGAATCTTTATGGGAAATGGCTCTCGGCCAAGATTTTTGAAAGTTTAATAAATGATAGTCACTAATGTATCAAAAGCGTCAACTGGCACAAATTTCAAAAATTCAAACGTTTCTAATTTTTCTACATCGAAAACTATCTTTCAGAAAAGTTTCAGAGCAATGCAATGTCGTAAAAGCCATTTTTCATAAGGTTTCTGCGGGGTCCTTTAGCAAAACATCCAAAATATAACCTGATAACTCCGAAACAGTAATGTTTAGATTGACATAATAGAGATTATTTAGATCAGGGTTAGTAGGAAATTGATGTAATATAATATTTTGTGTTCAATTGGAAAATAACCCAAAGCGACTATCCTACTTTAATAGAACATCCTGTTTAATCAAAAGTATTTTGAAAACAAGAGGAAAATTGAAGTTTTGAAACAAAATCTGAAGCTAAGAGATTTGACTGACATGATACACTACTGTATCATGAATTACTAGTCATTAAACTAATAATTATTTTCAAATGTCAGTTTTTCGAGAGAAACCACAACAGACTTTAGTTCAATTGAAGTAACGCTCTTTCTAAAGCAATTGCAGTTACGAATAGTATTTGAAAACATTATTCTATAATTGAAAATACGGATTTTGTAAGGTTTTTGTATTCAAGTCACTTTATTTTATTGAATTGAATGTTTCTTTCAAATTGCTTATTTGCAATTAACATCAGGGTGATATTTATCGGTCTAGTTTTGTTTTATTAAGTTAAACGCTTAACTGATTCGTTAAGATATGTATGATACCTAATTGCCATTGGTAGTTTATAAAATCGTAAAATAAACATCACTAACTTACCGGATTTATTTAATTTCACGTTTTATATCATCGTTGCTATGATAACTACACTTTCCGTTACGGATGTTCTATAATTTATATAATTTTCTTGAAGATTTCCTGATAGTTAACTATTATTATCAAGTTTAGTAGGTATTACAACAGAAACCTACTTTTTAATAGTTATTATAATTACCAATGTTTTCCTAATTTTCTCAGCAATGTTTATGACCGTAGGATATTCTAGCATGTTATCCAGCATACATTTGTATGTGTTAACTATACTTTTACAGCCACCAGCGTTATCGGTTTTTAGTGCTTATAAAATGATTTATGATGTTAATAAAAAACGTTTTAAAATTTTTGAAATACCTATAGAAATAGAGCTATAAATTTTATAAAAGGGTTAATATAAAGGAAAACGCAGAACGATTACTCATTTATTTATGTCTTATTTTGTGAAGTACAATTTGTTATTACTGCAGTTGTTAAACTTTTTTTTGTATTCGCATGCTTTATAAAAATTCAGTTTTACTACAATGAGGTCGGTCCTTTACGTTATCTGTGGTAGTTACTTTACTATTTCGTCCACATAATGCTGCAGCGGTCGTGTCCTTGGTTGTACTACAATCCAGGAGCTTACTGGCAGTAATACCATGTAATACCCTACATTCCAACATTATTGCAGTTCTGGAAACAGCAAAAGATCTCACATTGTAGAAAAGCATTAATGAGATTAACTATATCTGAGGTTAGGTCAGACATCATAGTATATACGTAGATGTATCATGTAATTAAAAAATATCAATTATGTAAGGGAAATTCTTAAGAGCCGTCAAGGACATCTTTATTGGATTAATTTATTACCAGAAGTATTGTACGTAAATTCTTGTTATTGTATGGTATTAAGTTGTGCAATCAAATGTACATGCTACTATTATTTAACAAGTAGGTGTTATATACATAATCATACACTATAGTATACTTACATAAAAATAAGGAATTCCAGTTTGATGGTAGTGATTGTAAATTTAGAATGGAGAATATTTTAGAACAACGAGATGCTACAAAAATAAATTGAAGAGTTTAAAAAGAAAGACAAAAAATGTAAGTCAATCTTAATTCAATGCATGGCAAATACTCAATTGCAATACGTTAACGATAAAAAGACATATTATCAAATGTGGGCAGGAGTTGTGGCCGTTTATCATCAAAAAAGAATTGCAATTCAATTGTATCGTTGTAGGATATTGATGACAATGAAACTCCAGGAAAATCAATCATTAAAAGACCATTTATCAAGTTTCATTAAACAGTGAGAGAGCTAAGATCCATTGGGACAAAATTGGGGAAGAGGCAAATACTAACTAATTATTAAATATGCCATTCCCCCCAATACGAAAGTTATTGGATCAAGAAATGGAAATGGAAAATAAAATTAGTCATATTAATGAAGGTCAATTGTCAGCAGCAGCATTTCCTAGTGGTGGGCATAAGTGTTTTTCACCTAAACACACAATAGCAATAACAATTCACGATAGCAATAGAAATATTTGCCAACCAATATTTGGATGCTACAGGTATGGTTTACCGAAGAAAGGAATATAGGGTAAAAACAAAAATAAAACTCTTCAACCGTGTGAAGACTATCGACAGGCAGAACATATCAAGTAAGAAGGTACTTTTTTAGCAAAAGCACAATTTACCAAAAGTTTTGAAGCACAATCTGAAGCAATTATGAGTTGGTACATCGACTCTGCAGCTACGAATCATATGGTAAATGATCAAAAGTGTTTGACAGTTTCATACTAGTTGGCTCCTGTTAAGATATGTGTGACAAAATCAAAAGAATGTTTAAGTGCAACAGTAATTAAAAATAATAATTTAATACTTAAAGATTCTTTAATCTTGCTCTAATAAAATCTTTCTGCTGAAATATAATATGTTTTATATGCTAAAGATTTAAGAAATAATTGGCTTTCTGTACATAAATTAGTTGAAGTAGGTTTAGAAGTAATATTTGTTGTTGATAGTGCATATAGTGATGTTTGTTTAGCCTCGGTAGTTTAGTGTCGAGTTTAGACTCTCACTTTAGTGGCCCGGGTTCAACTCTCGGGAACGGCAAATCTGGTTAACTTTTTTCTGTAGTTTTCCCTTATCTGTAACACAAACGTTTGATTTAGGCTATATCATCTATAAGTCGGCTGCAACCGCACGATAGGTCTCCGTAATAATATTAATCGTCCCCTCCCTCCCTCACATGATTTACCTTATTGGGCCTGGTTACTGGTTAGCAAGGTAATGTGTTGTAGCAGTTACTATTATTCTGGACCTGTCACTGCTGCTACTCATGATGATAATATTTCCTTTAGTAGATGATTATACGCAGTTTACTATTGTTTGTCATGAGTCAAAAAGAGTAAAGTAATTCAACATTTTAAAAATTACGAAGCTTATGTTAGCGCTAATTTTTATAGTAAAATCTATTGATTGTCCTGTGGCAATGGCGATTAATACTATCAAAAGATATGTTAAGTCAAAGGTATACAATTGGAATAGATTGTTGTTTCTACGCCGTAACAAAAGATGGCTGAGAGATTCAACAGAAAATTATTTAAAAAGGCTCAAGCAATGATTTTAGAATCAAAACTATCGAAGGAAATGTATGGGTGAAGAAATACTATGTTTGACATATTTGATAAACACAGCCCTTCGTTTTTAGTAAAATAGATTTCCGACGCAAGGCGAATATTAATGGTAGAACACCCCCCCACACCCCCCCCCCACACACACAATGGATATAGGCTGTGTAGTCCTAGAATTAAAAAAACATTTTAGTCAGAGATGTTAAGTTTATAGAAAGCAACGGTATAGAAGATTTAAGAAGATTTAATCATAGTTAAGAGAAACAAAAATAGAAAAAAACTAAACAATATAAAGCACGACTAGTTGCCAAAGTATTTGTGCAAAGAGAAAAGTTTCATTACAGTGAAACAAAACTAGCAACAGTTCAAACAGTAATTTCAAAAGCAAATCAAATAAAAAATTCACACTTCAACAGATCGATGTGAAATTGGCGTTTTTTTATGGAAAGCTACACTGTGCAGTGAGCTGATCGCAACTTGACAAATAACAAGAAGAATTGGTGAAGTAAGTTACTGGCTACCAAAAGTAAATATCATAGTGAGAATGCATTCAGAGTCCAAGCTCTTATCAAGTCTGTGGATAAAAATTAAAATAAACAATGTGTTGTTAATCATATATACACTTTATAGGTATATCACTAATTGCATCTCAATTCAATCACTGAATTTTATAAATCAAAAAAATACAGACACAAATTTGTGCAATTAAAATGGGTACATATGTATAAATACATTATAAATTAAAAATTGACTATTATTACTGACTGAATTTTATGATTTTTGTTTTGCTCATTACATTTTGAATTTTCCAAACTTCCATAATAGTTGGCTTGTTAATGTACATCCATGAGAAATTTAATGATTCAAGCATGGAAGTGGTGTCAATCTCTTTATTATGAGATGGATAATCAATATTGCTGTGGTGAAACAATATATGAACGCTTTGGCGTTTTTTGTCAGTTGTATATTCCCAAAACTACACTGGCTAACGTTGGGGATGTACAATGGTGGCTTTTCACAAAAAATAGTGTCAAGATGAAAATCTTCCATCTACAAAAGCTGCTCTAAATACAGCGCATTTAAGAACTCATCGTCAGGCTATAACCTACAGAAACACAAAGGCTATTTTTAGATAAATAAATACTTAACCTACCAAAATGTAGTTGTGCTGGAAGTATCAGCTTGATCCAAATAACACTGCTTTAGTTTTTGCTGGCTAACCCCCAATAAGTCGGAGAGGGGCGGGGTAATACAAGATATAAAAGATAAAAAAAACAAGCGCCACTTCGTTTAAAAACAATGCTTATTACTAAAGCTTCAAGCTTATCAGACAAACGAAGAAATAGAATTTCTACTAAAATATGGGCAACTTCCAATATTTTGGTCGTACCGTACATATATACTTACAAATGACGAACTGGAAAGCAATATTAAAATCATACAAATAAATAAATAATAAATAAATAAAACACACGTAGTGAAATGTAAACTTTCTAAGTAGGGCTTTATTTTAATTGTAACTATTGTCTATTGTGCAGATCAAAAATTTATATGTTTAATACAAAAAACGGTGAATGGTGATTTGTATCACAGTTGGCTTAAAACTACCCTAAGACAATTCCACTACTCGAGATCTCGTGTTGTTCTTAAAATTAACATGCATGAATAAATTTGTACACATTTAATAATATATATAAACATAAATAAAATGACACAGAATACATACAAGTTTAGACAAACATCCCACCATTCGAAGACCCACGGCTGTTTTATTTAAAGCCTTGCTTAGGGGTTTTCGCTTCACCCTTCGATACTTGGTCGTTTTGTTCCGACCCGGTACATGTATAAATGTAGGTACGGACCCAAAGGGGAAGGACCTTCTAAATGAACCCACGATCAGAGAGGAAGG
The DNA here is from genome assembly GCA_929113105.1 of Agrypnus murinus. NCBI lineage: Eukaryota > Metazoa > Arthropoda > Insecta > Coleoptera > Elateridae > Agrypnus > Agrypnus murinus. Next base: position 113,605,842 of record OV816024.1, read on the forward strand.
AACAAGAATAAACGAACAACAAAACCCAAAAGAAAAAGACCTACAAAGAAATCACCCTGTATATTGTATTAATTTTAAATATTTGAAGAGTTTTACCTATAAACTGAAAGGTCTTTTACAATACAATTCCCTCAAGGTGACGGCTAGGGAAATAATGTTACCTAAAATAAAAAGACATTTGTAAGATTTTAGCACATTGGAGAAAACAAAAAGAATTTACCTAAATCGTTAGCACCAGAACGTAATCCGTCTAATTTGACGATTGATCGCATATAACTAATCAAGCGATCATTCTGTTGAATGCGAGATTTATTCCGCTAAAGCGAATTAATATCCAAAATCAAGTTTCTAACATATCTCGAACATTCAACTTCTAGTACCAAAACCAGCCATTTTGTTCTATCAACGGCACTATCGAGAGAGCGCTTAACCGCGCAGGTATGACTTTACGATAAACAGAAAGAACGGGAAAACCAGTGACAACCAAACAACGGAGAAGCTTGGTTTTAAACAGTGACCATCAAACAAACAATGGGTTGTGAATTTCAATGTTATAAGGCACTTGAGTGGAATCAAGATATCAACCCACACTCAAATATACCGTCATCATCAAACTTCGGATGGAAGAAGAGACTTTCGCACCTATCGCATGTACCATCCCATGTGCTCCAAACCTTATAGCGGAACTTTGTAACTGCACGTGCTGTCAATGCCGCCGTTGTTGTCCATCACGCACCTGTCTCACCTTTGGTCTAAAGTGTACAGAAATGTGTAGATGTACACAGATCCAAGATCACAATGTATGTAGATGAATTTACTGAAACTTCTATAGAAAGTGATAAGTAGACTGTATTGCTTAATACATTTTTGGTTCAATATTTGTAATTTATTTTGCTGGTTTCAATATTTCTTACAATGTAATTTAATATAATAAATATAATTGCTTATTAAATTTATCTAAACTTTAATAACAACAGAGTTTGTTTCGTGTTCCTTCTTATTTATTTATTTTTAAATACAATACATATTCATATCTATCAAAGGCTTGAAAAGTTGTTTATAAAGTGACTTCAACATAACGAAGAGTATTTCATAATAAAATAAAACAAGTTTGTAACATTGTAGCTTCCAACTAAAAAAAAATTAATAAATTCCTATTCAAAAGTGGATTTATTATATTAAAGGACAGTCGTAAAGAAAAAGCTAAAAATGTTTCTTGTGTAGAATTTAATAAGAAATATTTTTGTAAAGGGGCTTAACCTTTGTCATACACTTTGTATTTTTGAGATAAACAGAAAAACCCGCTATCAGGTACGACAGAGCGGCGCACAGTGGATCGTAACAGCTAAACGATGGACATTGGCATTTATTTTGTGATATTTAATGCATTTTCTATATCAGTTTTTATAGACAAGTTTTTTTACATAATATATGATGCTTGTTATATCATTTCGCAAAATATTTAAAATATACGGAGAGATATCAGACAACTGGTTGCAGTCTTTGAAGCTTGCCTTTGTAGATCTAAGAATGATATATAAAACATTGTTGATAAACAAATTTTCCATATTAACATCTTGCCAAAACAATAGAAAACGTACAAAATAACGAAACGATACAGTTAGTTATATCGGTTATACTGAATGTACAGAATATAAGGAGTAAACACGACAACACTTGTACGACTACTTTTTTGTATAGTAACAATATATTATTTACAAATTCCTAAATTTCTAGAAAGGGAGTATAGTATCCGACTCTTCAGAATGCAAATATTACATTTAAAAACTTATCGACAAGAATAAAATACCTAAAAGGTACTATTGTCAAGAGCTTTACAGCTACAATAATTCCTTAATGGAATATCCAGGTGCTCAGATGAAATCAGCAAATCTTAAAATATTTCTTTGTTAGAAAATATAAAATAACGGTAAACAAAATCAATTATTATCTACCTTAGGTAAAAATGTATTTAAGAGATTCCTAAGTTATATAGACATAATACTCCTATTATATAGTAAGAAGTATCAATGAAAAGATAATTCGCGATTCTTCCCATTCTGAGAATATACCCTTTCAGATTCTAAATAAACAAAAACAACAATAAAATATCTTTCACATTTACATTCTAATAATTTCAGTTCTCTATTAGAATTCTCTCCGAATACATTCATATACACAGAAAGTGAAAGTACTATTTTTATTTTGATTCCCATATCGATTTAGAAGATCACTGAACATTAAAATGGACCAGTGTCGATGCCTATAATAATATTTCTAACTAATACATAATAGATAGTCTTTACAATATTTGCTAATATGGATGCCAAAATAGACGCATCCTATGGAATCCCGAATTTAATGTATTCGGTACTTACATAGAAAACGATAGATAATTATCTTATTTTCACATATTTGCACTAGATTAAAATGAATATATACAATAAATATGCTACAGATTCGAAATATGATAATCTCCATCTGGGATCACTTAGGCATTTTTTTTAAAGTGAACCGAAAGTCAAAACTTGTTTAAAAATTACGAGTTATGTTCCTAGCATTTTTTTTAAGGAGGATGAATAATAATTATTATCAAAAAATATATAATTTACCGAAGAAACATCATACTAACAAGCAAAAAAAGAATCAATTAAAAAAAACATTTCTTGAAAATAATTTAGTTAATTTAAAGTGAACCCACATTTTTGCTTCGTAATATACGAAGCAATTCAATATATAAAACGAGAGTGATAACGTAAAAGCAAATAAATTGACATTTTTGTAATCTATATACAGTCTTTTAAACGTCTACCTAAAAATGTTATTGATTTTCAACATTTGAGCGTTTCTCCAAATTTCCATGTTTTTCCATTTCGATCCAGTGTGTGGCGGGCATTTATTTTGCGTATAAGTTTAATCGACCACCAGTGGTAAATTCCCACCATCGCAATATTGATTCACCATCTAATAATGAAGAGATTGACACCACTCTCATGCTTAAATCATCAAATTTCCTTCGGAACATTATTTTTGTACATTAGCAAATCCACTATAAGACAAATTAACCAAACGTAACCCTCCTCTGCGACTTAACTCCCACCCTATCGACTTACCGCCATTATCCATTTATAAAGGGAAACAAATATTTATTTTACACTACTGTTTTATAGGCAGATCAAATATATAGAACGCTTTTACAGATAGCTGAAATCTATTATTATTACCTTAATGGGCGATAACCATTATCATTTCACAAAGTGGCCAATTTGTGTTCATGTGCCGTAATTTTTTTTAACTTTCTGTGGAAGAAGATTTAATGTGATGTAAGGTAGTAAGTATTCTGTTTAAGTGCTCATGTTAAAAATTAAAATCAACATTCTAACTCCATGCAAGTTGTTTATAAAGCTCATTAAATTAAATAAGGATACAAGGAAAACATTTGGTTATATTCATTAAAAGTTGTTTCAGTGTGATACATTACTTTTGTCTATTGAATTATTCTATGATTGTTTTGTCGGGGTGTATTTATAATTTATGACAAACAACTTACAGAAAACACTTTACAAATGAACAACAAAAAAGAATTAATGATATACAGGTAATTTAACATTTGATGAATTATTTATACAATATGATAATAAAGTACATTGTTATGCTGTACAATAATGACGTCATTATAAACGAGAGGGATACAACAATTTTTTACCATAGTTAATGTTTTAAAATATACTATTTTCTTAATCTTATTCACTACTCTGGAGTGCCCTTATGTAGGTGTATTGCTCTGAAAGCAAATTCCGTATTCCATTGGTTTACCTAGCATTCCTAACACCACGACGTTACCGCCGACGCTTCATAATTTTTATTTGTTTTGCAAAAGCAAGATTTTTTAAAGAATATACTGAGGTGATATTATATCACCGTTTTGAAAATTTTATCAAACAATGTTCGTGAACGTTAAAACGAATATTTTGTATCGGTCATAAATTGAAAGAGAGACATGGCATGTTCTAATTATGATTAATGAAGAATAATTAGAACCACAATTAGGTTTATAATATTTAAATCAAAACTTAAAAATAAAGATTTCATGCAAACTTAACCTAGCTTTTTCATGCGCAATAAATAAAATTAAATTTCAATTTCAGAAAAAGGATATAATCTAGTTAGATTGTTTAATTAGAATCATATTTAGGCAACCCATATTACTTTGGAACGGTTTTCCACTTGTTAGGAAGAAATTATTTCCATTTTTGAATTTAGACTTACGATGTTCTGCGTTAGACAGAATTTTTCTATATTCCTCGACACCAGCTCAGTTTACAGTGTTGTTTTGCGAAAAATAGATTATTTAGGTCAACCTTATTATGACTAGCATTATACAATTAATCTTTGAATTTGTTCACTAGTTTTCTGACCATTACAATTACTGAAGGTATTTGAATCCTGTCGTTTCGTGCTAACAGACTTTTATTGGCTTTTATCCTGCTGTTTTCACCATTGTTTTTATGTAAGCACCTAGAGCAGTGTATGCTGGACATTTTATGCATAATTTGATTAACTTTGACTCAAATATCAAGCTGGTATTTGTATGAGTATCAATTCGTATTTATAGTAGTTCGTATACTGTAAAAATTATGTTTATAGTAAGTTGTAAAGGTATTTTTATAGATAAATTGTTAATGTTACCAATATCATGTATTTCTATAGCCATTTTGAAAAGGATGAACCTTGTTTTGTTAATTTGTACATGTAATTAGATCGTAATGAGTTTGTACGTTGCCTAATGGTTTTTCGTGAATATCTTCTCTACCATTCATTTTTGGACTATACGGATCAGCGTTTTAAGATCTACAATTTCATCATAACAGATTTGGGATTAGTGAAGATCAGTAACAGCTGTTTTGGTTTAGTGACGTCACACGCGATTTAGATCTTCTGTTGTTTTATGAAAATGTCATAGATTTCAATTGTTATGGCTGTTCCTATATAAGCTGGTGCATTTTTGGAACAAAATTAGTTGATAAAACGTTCAACGCAAAACCCATGCTCGACTCCAGATAAAATATCTGTAAATTTGAGGTTAGATTTATAACCACATGGTTTTGACAAGTGTCATATAATAAATAAAGTTTGAAAATAAATATAATAGTGTTACCTGGATAAATATCAGGCATTTAATGACGATTTAATTATTGTGCTACGAATATATAAAAGTGAAAATGTTTTTCGTTTAAATAAATTCAAGTGAATTTAATTTGTTTTTATCAATTGACATATCGATTTTGTAACTAAGAAATCAGCTGTTGGTGTCATAGCAGTGTTACCACAAGAAGGATTAATTTAAGAGGGGAATATATATTACATTATACCAGGTTGGTTAATAAAATAAACGATCTTTATCGAGTTTATAAATAAATTTAATGTACAAGGTCATCCTGATAAATAACAAAAGTCTATTTGATGTAATATATTAAGTTCTTTTAAGAATTTACTTTATTTCAAGTAAAAACCAAATTTCTTTTTATTAAAATTTATTTTTATTTTAATAATATTTTATTTATAAACAAAGTTTATTTATGTTGGTTTGTTCAAACGAATGACCGTAGTTATCCTATGTCAGATCTCTACTACTTTTTATTACGTTTGAGCAAACCTGAGAAGGCACTTCTCAATTTTATATTTGTATTATTTTTGAAAAACATTTTATTTTTATTTTTGAAGTTCCATTTGATTTTTAATTGTGTGTTTAATAAAGCTCTTGTGTTGTAAATTCCATACATGTGTTTAATTGATGTTGATACATATATCCAGTATTTTTGTCTTTCAAATTCAGAGTTGAGTAGCAGTTGTCCAGCTTGCATAAGTTTTAGAGCTTACGATAGTTTATTTTCTTCTTTCCAGGCATAAATGCAAATAAGAGTCTCAATTCAAATAATTTATGCTTTACTAAGCATTCACCGCAATACTAGTTGATAAATGTGTATAATACGACAAATAATTATTTTTAGATTTTTTCTTTGGTTCTTTAGTTCATAGGTGAATAATAAATAAGTTTTTTGTATTAAACGACGTTTCGAAGGAGGGTTTCCTTCTTTATCAAATTTATTTGCATCTTAGACGGCTAATTATTATATGTTATTATTGAAAAAAGTAATTACTTTCTTTCCTGTTAAAATGACAAAACAAACCAACTTGTTTCAACAAATAAAAAACATGTTAATTAAATAAATCAATATCGATAATAACATATCATAATAATTAGCCGTCTAAGATGCAAATAAATAAATGTGATAAAGAAGGAAACCCTCCTTCGAAACGTCGTTTAATACAAAAAACTTATTTATTATTCACCTATGAACTAAAGAACCAAAGAAAAATTCTAAAAATAAAATCCACATAGTTCAAGAAAAAACAACAAAAAAAACGACAAATAATTTTTTATAATTTTGTAAGTTTCTTGTATATTTTATGTTTCTTAATTTAGTATTTTGGCCACAGTATAACAACCAGTAGGCTCACTCCCGCAAATATTGAAAGCCGCCGTGTGTGACCTTGTAGAATTCTGGGGCTGTTGGCGGGCTATGGAGCTTGATATCCGCAAGCGAACACATCGATTACGACTGAGCCGTATAAGTTTAGTTGTGTGTTGTGTAGTGGTCCCGTATGAAATGAGTTTCGTGAGATGCTGTGTAGTCTAAGACTGTTCAAATACTTCGAAAAAACTTCCTTTAGTTTTCAAGTTTCCCGGACAATCACCGGTAAGTATTATTTCTTCTTACATACTAGAGTACTATTTTTAATAAATATTTGTCATAAAAATATCAAATTCACTTACCAATTTCTTAAAATTAAAAAGACTACCAAACTTCTGAATAAGACAATCATTTTTATCAGCTACGTACGGTATTTAATAAAAAAATGTTATCGGTATATATGTATTGTAATGATTTTCCATCATAATGTTAATAAGAATTAACTGCCTCAGCTGTTGAAGTTAAAATCAAGAATTCTTAGTGTTAATAAAAATAAAGAAACGTTAAATGTTGACTGTTTGGGTTTATCATTAGTACTTAATTTCTTATTGAACATTTATAAAGAATTCACTATAAAACGATACAAGTTGATAGAATTTTCACTTGCAGTTGCATCTGGAAAAAACAAAATGTATTAGTTGAGTAAAATTAGGAAACATTACATTATTGATACTTCATTGTCAATAATATAACAATATACAAAAGTAGTCTTGACGCCGGTTATTAAAATAAACTAATATCTGCCTTAAAATACAGTTACACGAATGAAAATAGTCATAATATTAAAATAATAACCAAAAACAAGCTATTTTCTAATTGAGAAATAAACAATAATAGAACATGGAAAATAATTGCAATTAAAAAACAATGTTGAGTTACCCAGAGAGTAGTCATATAAATAAAGGACAGATGAAAAAGTCTATTAAAAGGAAATTGTTCTAAAATTTATTTTGCCCTTTAAATAAATGTTAAAAAGCCAAAAGAATAATAAGAGTTAACAGTTTAACAAGTCTAAAAAGTCATATATCTATTTCTACTATATTAAAGGAAAAATAAATATTAACAGTAGTCAAGAGAGCAGTAAAGGTGAAGTTGCATTCAACTAAACGTGCTAGATTCGAGGAAACAAGACACTATAAAACAAGAAAGAAATCAATTTTCTTCTTAAACGTTGTTCAAGAAGTATCGTAAAAAGGTAACTTAATTAGGTGCGACTTACCTCAACGTTTCTACTGCGGCTGAACAACCAGTTCTGAGGGGAGTTCCAGAGTTCAGAGGCAGTAGGCAGATTCCTGCGTAGTGATATTCCAGACAGCAGACTAAAAAAGGGGGAAGGGGGAAAGTTTAACGTCATGCAACAGTGAATGTATGTAAATGGACGCGTGAAATGAATACTTAATTTACGCATTCTGTTCTCTATAAGGAATTACCATAAAACAAACATTCAAGCAATATTCAAACTAGTTTTATTACGTTATTGTTATTAGGTATTTATAACGATTTTATTTCCATAATGGAATTTATTGCTAAAGTTAAAAATTGGAGTTCGTTGTTAAAATAATGACAGTTTAACATTCCACTGTCGTTTTCTGCAACTTTAGCTTCAATCTCCATTGGTCTGTAGTTTATTAGCTTAAGCTTTAGTTCTAGCTTTAGTATGTTTAGGTATGTTTTATAATTGTTTAACTAGGATTGTGTTTGGTATTTATTAAATTCCAACATGTTTTGAGAATAATTAGATTCTTTGCGTAAATTTTATTTTGTTGGGATCCCGGAACTTAACCTCAGTTCTTTGTAGTTGAAATTTTTGATGAATATAGGAAATGATAATTTTTATGCAATTCTTGCTCCTTTTTATTTTTTTAATATACAGACTTCAAACTTAATTATCGTTTGATATAGTTCGGCTCAACAAACTGCTGATGTTTATTTTATTAACAAAATTTTTGATTATTCAAAGATTTGTTTAGATCAATTCAAAGTAAATTTAAAAGGGAGATCATTTCCCAAACTGTAGACTGCCCACCTTTATTCAAATGATGTAACGTCTATTCAGTTTGGTGGCGCGCTCTATCGTTTTTACCCACGATGCCTGAGTATAACTTTATTTAAAAATATGTCGCGGTCGAAAGCATTAAGATGTTCTAAACTTCAAAACTATGTGTGATAGTTTTATGCATTTATGTTGTTTGACTTTAATTATTGTTTTGAATTAATTTGTTTTTTGAACAATTGACGCCCATTTGTGGGACTGATTTTTGATGAAGTTACGAAGAACTCTAAAATGTTCGAACTATATGAAATATAGGTGTTTTAAGATAATACTGTACCAATCCTAATACATGTGTCTAGTTGCGGTTCAGAAAAAAAATAGTATATTGTGTTACAAGTGTAGAAAAGTGGCAATTTCTCTCGAAGTACGAATTCTCCCGAGTGTGAACTTGGCGTTTTTACACGCGTTACACACTATACTTTATCTACGATCACAAAAATGTAATAAAACACCAAAAGCTAGGAAAAATATTTAACCTAGAATGTGATTAGAAATTGAGATGTGCTGCATTGTCAAGAGTGGACAACGCTCACATTTTATGGAAAACAGGTGTTAGTTATAAAAATTAAGAAATGTAATAATAATTTATTTACAAAATTAATACTGAAATTTGACCAATTATTTAAGTTAATAATATGGGCTTTGTTGGTGTCTTCCATTTTGTTTAATGTCATAGACACATTTTCAAATGTGTTTTGGCCGTCGTGTTGTTCCGCGGCTACTTATTTGTTAATATAAGTAAATTATCACCTCAATCTTACATACATACATACATAATCTTTAACCTCATATACCTTTCGGTGTCGAGGCGTCCGACACACCGAGCCGCAGAGTGGATATGCGCGTGCGAGACGAGGCAGCGGAGCCCTATAGGCAAGTACACCGCGCTCGTGGTTTACCCATCCGAGTCCTGACCGACACAAACTCGACTTACCTAAGTTAAGCGATAGAAATCCACTATAGACACTCTGCCGTACTGCTGACTATCTTACTCTATCTGACTTATCTGACTCAATCTTACAAATACATTTAAATACCTAATGCTTCATTTGAATATAATTTGAAATAATAAATTTTAAAAACATTTTTAGGTTTTCACGTAATAGACCGGTTATTCTAAATTTACGGATTAAAGACGTTAGAAACGTGTTTGGGCGTGCTCGTGCACGTAGTACATAGCAATGTAGCCAATTATAAATGCTCTCATTGTTTTTATTGTAATTTAGCAATACTAATGAATAATATTAATAGATGTTAACAATTATTTAATAATGTTAAAATTAATGAATTTTACGTTAATGCAATAGCAATTTTATAATATCTTTATATAGTAATAATTACGTTTACATGCTGGTAGTCGCCTCAGTAGCTCAGAGGTAGATATGTCGCTTGGAAAGCGGATGGTCCAGGGTTAGATTTCCAGTCGGGGCGATAATTTTTTCTACATGGATTTCCATCAATATATTATTTAATATAAATATTAATTAAACAAAATAAAATAAACTTTATTTAAAATGTATAACATATATTTCAACTAATTAGAAATATTGGATGAGCTGACATCTATAGTATTTTAATAGAACCACTCAAACCATGCGAAATCATTTCCCACTGTTATTTCCGTACACTTTAGATATTGCGAGCAATGAATCATTTTCATGGTTACTAGACGGTGTGAAATGTGTAATTTTCTATAGTGGTCGTAACTAAACTTTTTTATTATTGAGATTAGGACAAAAAGTAGATTAAAAAAATTTAGCTTTAAACCCACTAAAAAGTATAATAGGATCTCAATATTCCTTATAAAGTAGAGAACCTATATTATATTCTATATAAAAATATTTTTCATACAAAATTGGCATTTTTTTATTATATATTTTTATTTACATATTTTTATTATATGTGATTGATGTTTTATTTTAAAAGCATCTACTCTTATTGTTATTGACACATTTGTCTTTTAAAGGAACAATACAGTAACCTGTTTTCTAATAGAACACATGATGCACTTGTTCGTTGTGGTATACCTATAATTTAAAGTGAATTCTCATAGGATTTACCTTTCTTGATCTAAAACGGGCTATATTCGGCAGACAAACATTTTATTTCCGCTCAGGGAATTTTGTTAGGAAACCACGCCATCGTATTCCCTTATAGTATAGTAAATAGTCTACCGTTATTACTATTGTATACTGGTACATTGATTTTACATTTCCTGGAAAACGTTTAATACAAAAAGCAATTTCCTTACTTATACAATTGTAGAATAAATTAATATGATTATTCAAGCAGCAAATGTGGTTTGATCCCTAATTAACCACAATGTTTTCTTTTTGAGTACGAAAAATATGGAAATTCAGAAAACGATTCTCCTATATTATCTTTGAAAAATTTATTTATAATGTAAATAGAGGCACAACTACTATTGTATTTTGATAAGATTGTAGACTACTGAAAACATCTAAGACTTTGGAAATACACATTTGAAATCTACTATTTAACTGCAGATATATTACCTAAAAAATGCGTTCAATACGTACTTTCAACTATTTTTAAGGCCAATCAAAGTTTTAAGAGACTGTCTCCGGGAAACTGAATAAAATTTGCCTTGAATGGAAACAGAAAATTCTTTTGTGTTCTCCAATTTTCTTCAAACTTTCAAGGATGATTTTTTAACCCATAAAGGCCATACTAACTGAAGAAGGCATAACTTATATTGATAGGCTTTTGTCTTTTGGTGCATTTTGAAATTCCTACTGAGCGTCAAGTCATGCCAAGAAAACTACCAAAAAATGGTACATATTAGTGGTTTTAACCATTTCCTCATTGATTTAGATGGCTTGCCACCATAAGTTGCATATCTTAAGAATTTACGATAAATCTCGCTCCAGATACACTTACATTTATACACTGAGTCTGGGTCGCCTGGGAGAACTAGTTCCAAATGTACGGTACAAAAGTTGAACTTTTCAGGGAATGTTTAGACCAAGTTGGTGCAAAGAGAAAGTCATTCACCTAGAGGAGAAGATTCTGAAAATGTATGTTGGTACTTTTGTACCGTACATTTTAAACTAGTTCTCCCAGGCGACCCGGACTCAGTGCATAAATGTAAGTGTATCTGGACCGAAATTTATCGTAGATTCTGAAGATATGCAGCTTATGGTGGCAAACCTTCTGAATCCATGAGAAAATTGTTAAAAGCACCGAAATGTACCATAGTAGTTTTATTGGCATAACTTTGCGGACAGTAGGAATTTCCAAATGCACCTACAGACAAAAGTTGTTCTACTCGCGGTGCCCGTCAAAATGAGCTATACTATGTGAATTTATTATGTTTCTGCGCAAAATTAGCATTTTGACCTTTTTCGCTCTGCTACGTCCAGCTTGTCAATATAAGTGATGCTTTCTTCGGTCAGTACGGCCTTTATGGGTTAAAGAATTATGCCTGAAAGTTTGAAGCAAATTGGAGAACATAAAATATTTTCTGTTTTCAATTTTGTGCAGTTTCTCGGAGACAGTCTCTTAAGAACCGAAAAACGTTTTCCTGTCGATAAGCTATGTTCTCAGAATGTGATCTTTCGTTTTACTTAATAGTTTCTCAAAACTAATTTACCAGTGTAACTGATGAAACTTATTATTTGTAATTAACCATCTTGAGTATATCTAGAAACAGCCGTCCAATCAAACTTAAGAAGGTTCGAAGGCACATAGTTAATTCTACGTACTATATAAAAATATCAACTTTTTACCTTTCAAACCTACAATTTAAAATTCAAACTCTGAGGACCACACATTCATAAAGTGTCCAAAGATCTAAAGTCTCCATCATTCTTACTTGGCTGATTTTGTTTTGTTGGTTAGGAGAAAAACAAAGGAGAAGTTTGTTGTTTGAATTTGGAAAAGAATTTAGCCAAAATCAAAGATATATAAATGATACTTCTTTTAATTCTTTTGTAAAGAAATCCACCTGAGATAATCTGGTAAAAGAAAATTATATCTTGTTTTGATTTTTTAGACAGATAGGTCTTTTCTTTATTAGCTATAAATGCGTCTTATATGTTGATACAATAATTAAACACGGTATCTAACACCAAGATCTTGGAGGCATGCATTTTAAATAAGTATCTTTTTAATTACAGTAAAACAAGTATTAATTATTGTTAACTGCTTGTCTAACATCTAAGTAAAACCCTTTTAAAAACGGTTTTTGTTATATTTACAATAATGGAATAAATGTGTACTTAGTCATTTGTACTTATTTATATAAACAATTTTTCTGTGTGAATAAACACACAACAAAGATTATTTGCAGTAGTTTTCTTATCCATTATGGCTCGACCACATCACTGCATTTTTGCGAATGAAAAAACGCTGTGAGCATCTAACAATCCAGAGTGTGCTTATCCAGTTCTTTCGAAAATTTTACATCACGGTGTATAAGTATCGCAAAGAAGGAAATCGACAATTAAAAGCAGCGTACTAATCTTCAGTGGCAATAAGTAAATAATAAATAATTGTGCGTTTAAAATAAATAATCTCGTAGCATTAAATAAATGAATTTAAGTTCGTTTAGTGATTAGGTTTTTGTGTGTTAGATAATTATATTCTTTGGTATTAAACAATTCATATTAAATCTAAGTTTTAATTAAAATATCGTTATAGTGTTGTCAGGAGGTGGATTAAAATGTATAGATAAAATGGAGGCTGCTAGAATGGACAGCGTTAATAGACAATTTCAAACGAATTAATCAAAATGGTGACGAAACTGTTGTAGGCATTAAAAGTGACAGATTTGAAGAAGGAACTTGGGAAATTAGAAACAAATGGAAATAAAATCGCGTTGATAAGTCGGCCTAAAGCATGGAAGAAACAACATGACGAAGATCTCGAGACTTTCCGTGTTGAAATACCTGGTGTCGGAATCGACCTTAACGTGTTGTTACGTAAAATTAGATTTACGTTAAAATTAATCCCTAAGAAGTTCCAAAAGTCTGATAAAAAGGTTAAGGAAAGATTACTGGAAAATTTTAGAAAATTCTAGAAGGGTTAAGGAAGAATTACTGAAAAATAAAAAAAAATCCTAGCAGGTTTAAAGAATGAATTACTGAAAAGTTCCAAAGCACTAATTGAAAACATTGTTCATCAAAATTACTTTATCCCAAATTCACACATTTTTTTCTACTATAGTAACTTCATAAAGAGCAACTTTTAAAGTTTCCCACGACGCTATATGCAAAAATTCTATTAATAAATGTCAAATTAATACAAACGTTTAAATACTAATTAAGAAATGGAAAGGAATTTACATCGATCATACAAAAAGTGACCACTCTTTACATGATTTTCGTGCAAAAGGTTAACGTTTATTGAGCTAGTGTTATAAAATTTTTATTTCACGCTAATGTGAACAAGATATATATGACATATTAATGATTTAGGAATATCTTGCAAACTGGTTGCTAAACAACTTAGCACATAAAAATGCAAGCACGTTAATATATGTACACATGACGTCCTTAAGTCACAAATTAAAAAATATATATTAAATACAATGAATACTTGAGTAAAGCGTTAAGATCGTAGATAAAACGTTGTAAGATCTACATGTAAAAAGTCTCTTCATAGCACTCACATCCTTTAAGACACTCGCACGTATCTCGCTCGTGTGTTAAACCGTTCGCGCAATAAAGAATGGCTTTTTACACTCGTATATATTAAATAATGTCTATTATTGCAACTAGTCCCAAGTGAGAATGTTATTGATCACACCCCTAAACACATGACCGCAACTTCTAAAAATCAAACTTTTGTAGGGTATACATACTGTTACAACAAAATTGATCTTACAAGGATCAAATAGGGAAACCTATTATTTTTGGGGTGAACTAATGTAGCAGTGTTTCGGAAACTTCATTAAAATTACTTCTAGATACATTTTAAAGTTAATGTTTACGAAAAGAACACGTTCTTCTGAAATAGTATTTTCTTGGAATAATTGATATTCTTAATGATAAACAATAATGTTGTTAATTATATCTGTAGATAGAATTAGAATGGAAGTAAATACTTTAATAAAATGTAGTTTTTTCAACATGTAACATTTTTATAACAACCCTTTATAGTAGAACTCACATAATATTTCGCTAAGATGTTATAACTTTTTATATTTGATTTTGTTATTGATAAGAGAAAGAATCACTAGTTAAGAGTCCAAACAGAAACTTGCAACTACAACTGGCTCAAGGGTGTAAATCTTAACTGACTGAATCAGTAACTGTATTTTATGTACCTTTCACGCCATGCATGTTACCCTCCCGCATAATTGATTCTTATGCCCAACTGTTCTTCTGTCAAATGTTATTTTACGATTTTGTATATATAACCTTAACAAGAAACTCGAAGATACGAGGAATACAAAAGCATGTATGAAGTAATTAATGATGGTTGTACACAACTCATCTACGCCTACCTTTTTGTATCACATATTCAAAGGCGTCGTTGACTTGCAATTCATTAATAATGAGCACACGGCTTTCGAAAGGCACCTCCATTATATGTAGAGGTATAGCGTTGTTTACAAATTTGTGTAGAGTATTATGCTGATGAATTTCAGAAATAATACTGAAATGCTTTCCTCTGTTTTGGATTGCATGCTTTTTCAAGTGTTGTATCTATTGAAAGTATTGTAATGTCTTCTTCGTTTTGGTTGAATGAAAGACTGCTTGTGGTTTATAAGCTTTATTATTTTACTTGTAAGGGTGAGGGAATGAATGCTTTGCACTTTGGTTTGCGACTTGATTTCTGGCTCTCGTTTACATTTCGTTGCCTTGGATACTACAAATTATCACACACAGAGAAAAATGTATTTAAATTTCATCAACAATTGTGTGGTATTGTAAAACAAATTGGTCTTAAAAAAGTGACAGGGACAATTTGTGTAGAATTATAAAACAAGATTGTGTCATTTAGTTTGTCAAGATTTTTTAAATAATGTTTTCAATTTTTTGTAAGGATGTGTATAAACTCAAATATAACATTTTGTGGAAGTCAATAGTAATTTTGTAGAATCAAATGAATAGTTGTCTATAAGTTTCCATAACAAATTGTGTTACTTATTAAAACAGAATGTGTAATGTTGTTGCATACAATTTTATACAAAATTGTACAATTGTTGCGCTAGTTGTGCCACAATTGCTTAATAGTATTTAACACAATTCCTTGTTCACATTTATACAAATTGTGCAATACTCTGGCACAAATATTCTATACAGAAGGTTAGGTATCACAAATAAAATATACATTTTTACATATATTAAAATATATGCAACTAATATGTATATAACTATACAATGTATAGTATATACAGGTATAACACTGAAATTTCCTTTTGCTGTTGCCTGTTTATATATAAATCTCGAATTTACATTAATAGCGACAATTACAAGTGGTGACATCTATAAGATGTCATCCATAAACTTTGCGAAACACAATAATTAGTAGCAAGCAGTTTGAACACTGGATTATGATTTCATTCAAACAAAATATTGTATTTTTCTAAACAATTTTTACAATTATACTTCAACATAATATGCTAGCTTATCCTCTACAACATTGTTCCAAAGAATGCAGAACTAAATCTGACTGTGTTATATAATTGTCGTGCGTTCCTGTTAGACAATTCAGTAACGAAAACCTACACAACGCTGGACAATAAGATTCTACAATTATAATATAAATTTCTCCAACACCGTTTTGAACAATATTGTGCAAAGCTCTTATGAAGTATTTCTCTCTGTGCAGTGTAGTGTTCTTTCAATCTTTTTTGAAGCGAGCGATATAATAAAAATGAATTTTTGAATGAAAGGATAAATAAAAAAGAAATAAAAAATATTAAGCCTACATGGCTACATACCTATGCTGTATACAATTCAGTTAAGCAGAATTAATTACAATTAATTCTGCTACCGCCATGTAGTGAATAAACAACCATCTTGTCGTTTGAAGAAAAATTGAAATTTGGAAAGATTGAAGCAGAGACGAATAAGAAAATATAATCATAATAATAAAATAAATAAATACAACCATTTAGCCATTAGATTTAGAACATATTTTCCTTTTTTTTTTGTTTGTTTCGTATTTTTAATGTAATGTGAGTACAATGGGGGTACTGAAAATTTAATATGCGATTTTCTCGAAAACCAGCAGGAAGCGACCACATCTTGATAAAAAATATGTTCTAAATCATTACAGCTGTATATTAATGTAGTTTCTTGTGGTCTAAATGCTCAATGCTGAAAAATATGTTGTTTTTCAAGAAAAATGTGGATATTAGTTTGTATCATAAGCTGATGTCACTCTTGAAACACAAAAATGCTGGTCAATAGGCGAAGAAAGCCAGTTTTTCAATATCTTCCTAGGAAACTATTGTTGCCCATACGTTAATTGTTGAAGTGTACACTTTCAAGAGATACTCACAGTATACTTATTACAGGTATAATGATTAAAGTACGATAATAATTACATTGTTGCGTATGTTTTTGATTAAACATCGTATTATTTTGAAATATAGGTTGCTCTTGTATTTGGAATTTATGGAGCCTCTTGTAAGTATATCAAAGACAAAAACTAACAAGAAATGTGTATTCATCATCATTGGTAATGACGTAGTTCAGGCTTAGTGCTGTACAAAAAATATTTAGAGTTGCGGCCAAGAAATGTAAATCATCCCCGTTCTTTCATGCAGTAATTTGTATAAGAAAAGTGCCTGCACTATTCAACCTGTAGGAAAAACACTTTCGGATGTATTCCCAAAAGATTGCTAAATGCCTTCAAATGTTTAGTTCAGAGAGGTACACAGGGCACATCTTCCGATGAACACTTGCAACTTTATTAGCCGATAGTGAGCCTCATATTACCAGCCTGAAAAACATTGCGAGTTGGAAGAGTACATCCGTACATGAAGGGTGCTTAGATTAGTATATTACTCGCATTTTGGTCAATTAGCTGACATGTCCCAGATAGCACAGTGTCGTCGTAATGGCTTTATTTTATGATCATTACTAGTCCACGACGCCATATGACCAATTTATGATGTCCTTATGACGTTTATTTATCCACAGTACGTTCTAAACATTACGTCAATTTAATGTCGTTTTTTAGTCATATTTGTAACAATCTATTTAATTTTGTATTCGGATTTAAACTCAAAAAATATCATTTCTATTTAATGCACCTTTCAACCATTTCTAATAATCAATTTATTTATGCTTTTACTGATTCTTGTTTAAATAAAATTAAATGAATGTGTACCTATGGAAGTACTTTATTAAGTTATAGAATGCTGAAAAATAAAGTGACATTATTATACTTTTCAATTATAGCAAAGCTTCTTTCTGCACGATAAAATAACGATAATAAACAAAAAAATGCCCCGCGATTGGGCGACAATTGAAACATAGGTTTTTCTATACGGTAAAATAACAATACACAATAAAATGCCCCGCGATTGGGCGACAATTGAAACATACGTTTTTTAACCAAACTAAATAAACAAAGCTTAAACTTCAAACGAAGAATTCAACTTATATAAGCTAAATTTAGGACACAAAATTACGATACTTACTGTATATCAAAATGCTCAAAATTGCCGGCTTGAGATTTAGCTCTTTCTTACAAATTTTAAATTTTCAGGTCGCAGGTGTTAACCCTAAAAGCTTCTAATTAAATAATGGATTCAGGAATAAATAATAATATGTTGGGCGCCACCAAAGCTGAGGATGGTTTTCATAAAACATGAATAAAATTTAGAAAAAGAGAAGGTTATCAGCTAAGGAACTAACTTCTTTATTAACTTTGATGTTAATTTAATAAAACATTAATCAAACAATAAAAGATCTTGATTAGCCAAAGAAAACAAAAAACATCAGCAGTCCGTTTAGCCAAACTATGTCAAGTAGTCAATTAAATTTCAAATCTGTATATTAAAAACAAAAGGAAATAGTACATACACTGCAAATCAAAATAGTTACACATTAATAAAAAAATAGCAAATTCAAAATACAAAACACATCAAAGAAGTTATACATTAATGAAAATTTGTAAATTCAAAATATAAAACCATCAAATTAAAATAGTTATTGTTCCAAAAAATGAATAAAATTTCGGGATACCAAATGATTAAATTTTATCTAACAATACAATATTCATAAAATTAAATACCTTAGCCACTTTTTATCGTCCACAGTAGTATTCAAACCAAAATTCCTTTCACAAGTTGAAGGATACGAACTCTTGACATTCAAAACACCTTAAAAACTTTAAACAAAGCTACACTAACAAACTGCTGAGGTGCCACAATGCGGGAAGAAGTCTTCTAGATTTTGAACTAAATGTTATTAACGAGATTCATAACTTCAACACAATTGCTTTGCAATAACTGCCTTCGATATTAAATTCTTTATTATTCTTCTGACTGGAACGGTACTCGAAATTACTTGAATGTTGCTCAAAATAATTGTTGAAATTATTATAATTCAGCAAGAACAATATAGTGGTATGAAAATCCCCTTTTCTTAAACATGGGAATTAACACTGGGTTCTACTAACAAATGTCCGGCAACTAAACCATTCTTCAATGAATGAAGAATCACAAAATAACTATATTTAAACGATACTGTAAAACTGTATTTTTATTCGAACAACTCGAAAAACCAAACGGCACCTTAAATAGTTAATTTGTTATTTTATAATAAACAAATTGAACGGTACTAACAACATACTCAAACGGAGAATTACTAAATTCACTTAACGGGATGTATATTTGTACCTCGCCGAGGCACAAGGCACGCCGCACAAAAAACTTTTGCCGGACTATATGCAACTGTATCGAACTAGATCGAAACTGTAGTCCATGTCGGACCAGCAACTGAAGGAAAGTGTCCCAGACCAACAACTCAGAGTTCTTTTTCCGCGTAGGAATACATTACCAGATGCAAGATCGAAATCAACCAATATCAGGGTCTCACTTCAAGAACAAGTATTGATTTTTTCTTAAAAGCTGAAGGTTACATCATAAAAATCTTGTACACCAATCAGCGGGTTTTGGCTTAACGAATCATAGCACAGCAACTCAAAAGCAAGTATTGATTTTTTCTCTAAAACTGCAAACGCTTCAAGTTATTATTTTTTTAAGCGCTTATATGAGTAACCAAAGAAATTCTTATAATTCTAAGATTTGAAACCAACCTTTTTTAAAATAAGTTTTATGGGGTCGTTTATATCGAATGATAACGCAAGTTTACACTTTAAAAAGAACGTAAATTTGCAGAACCGGACTTAAGATTTTTGTAAATATGTCGACAAAATTACATTTATTCAGAGCTGATAAAAACATACCGTTACACAATCAAAAGCAATGATTAGACTGCATAATATGTCGCCATGTACTTATCTAATTTGTTTCTAATAAGTTGTAAGCATATAAATTTTGGAATTCGAATTGAGTTCTAATATGGCCATGGTTAATACGCTAATAACTATACGGTCTCAAAAAGTTAATAATTATTATTGTGCCATTTTGTTATTAGTTACATTGTGAAACAAAGCTTTTTTAGCCACGGTAAAATAACAATAAACACTATAAAATTATATAAAATAATTCATACTTACTGTAACTGAAAACTCAAAATATCTGCCACAGCTTGAGATTTAAACTCTCTCTTACAAATTAATTATTCAAGTCGTAGGTATTGGTTCCACAGCTGTATAAATTGTGAAAAGGAATAGATAAAGGTCTCAAAACACACATAAAAACTCACAAAAGGGCGCCATCTGGTTATGAAGCTTAAGTTATTAATTATAAATAACCAATCAAAGATGTAAATTGAATAAGCATTAAAAATTATTAAATTCATTAACCAGAAAATGAATAAAATATTTAGTTGAATCAAAAATTTTGTTTATTTAAAATTTTGAAGTAAAATGAAGCAAGGCATTCATAACTAATATGGTTCCGTTTTCTAGATCCTTAGTTTTGAATTAATAACATTTATTTAATAAGGAGAAAAAATGTTTAAGACATAACAGTACATATAATTAGGAAATAAAACACACCTCATATTTATTATAAGTCTAATCTATAGTCTTTAGATCATAATTATACGAGAGTAAATCAATAAAAATTCATCTAAGACCTTTCATGAAATAACAAGAATAACCTAAAAGTTTATGAGATCGACCACAAAAATTATTCAAAAACATTAATTCAGATTTTTAAATTTGTATTGACTTGACTTTGTTGACAAAATCTATAAACAAATATCTAAATGAGGTTAAGCCAATTAAATTAATTCGACTATTATCAGTTTGAATGATTTTAAAATACATTAAAATTTAAAGATTTCTGAATAAAGTAGAGAGCTCTCTTCCTAAAGAAAAATTGCATCATTCATTAACTAAAAGATTCTTAACTAACTGCATTATAAGAGAGTCCTTAAAAATACGGTACCTTTAATTATATCCACCAAACTCATGGAATACGAACAGATCAGTCCCGTAGAAATTGGAAATTGGCCTCTATTTCGGAAAATTGTTGTTAAATTCGGCGATGTCTTGAAGTGTTGAATTTCAGTACCAGAAATACGATTCATTTTAATTATTGTCATCAGCCCATATGGTTTCATAAACTAATTGGGTCGAGCACGCAAAAAAAACAAGATTTTAAATTGTTCATACGTAATAACGGATTTACTTTCATTTAGAAAATAACGATAATGTTTCGGAAAGTTCAATCGTTTTTTAATCACTTGTAGCACTAAATGCGTTTAAATTCTTTAAGCGGAATTTTAATTTACAAAAGCACAGGAGTCGATCATTAAATTCGAGATTGCTTTAAATGATTTTTCTTTCATTAACAAACAGCACTTCTCTTAAGAACAGGCGAAACACAGTAATTGTGATTACAGGTTCTTCACCAAAGAACAAACCCGCTATTGTTTATACACAAAAATTATAAGTTTTTCTAACACAACTTAACGGAACGTAATCTCCTCAAAAAGGATTTGCACTTTATAACGAAAGAACATTAAAACAGTAACCACTATATGTAGAATAGCTTTCAATTCTAAAGGATTAATAAACTGTAATCCGGTAATATTGATTCAAAATCGATCAATCAATATTGATCGGAACTCAAACTATGAAGCCCCACAAGTTCAGTGGTCAATCTCGCATATCGACCGTTCGCTGTCAGGGTTTTATCGTAAAAGTCCCCGCGCCAACCCCAACGAGAGCTTTTATTAACTTCGGTCCCGTAACTACGCGTGTATACATCTGTTTTTATGCAGCAAGGACGCTTTTTACTTGACCTTCTATAGGATTCTAGACTCAAATACAAAAAAGTAGAACCGCTGGAATTCGCGCGCCAAACTTATGCGGTAGTACAGTTTCTGGCGTGTAGACAAGATTCCTACGCCGTAAACTGACTTAAATTTAAAACGCAGATCACTAACAAAGGGAATTATATTTTCAACTTCTATATTTTTATCAAGGTCTCTCTCAAAGTAATTGATATTATACCAAAATGCAATTTAGCAAGATACGAAAAAGACAACATCTTTATGACGCTACATTCATTAATTACCTCAAATATGAAACAATCTTTTCTTAAAATGCTTGTTCAAATAAAACGCAGCCCTACAGGACCGAACTTAAGATTTTTAATGAGAATAAATACAAAATTCTGCATACTAAATGCCAGTGGAAAATGTACCCGTTACAATTGGAAGTAAAAGTGGGCCTATTTTCTGAGGTTGGTGCACAACTAATAATGTACTACACTACCAGTACACTACCGAACAAAGTACACTGCCGCCCATTTGAAAGTGCACGACTTTTCCATGGACTATGAGTTTATAACAGTTGCAGCGGAATGAAAGGTTTATTATTACTTTCAAATACTTGTTCAAAATGATTTATTTATCAGCTTAGAGTACGTTATAGAAAATATAACCGAGCTAAATAGGTCTATCGTGCACTTTCAAATGGGCGGCAGTGTACTTTGTTCTAATAGTATTTTCATCATCGGATGGTAAAGGCTATAAATTGCCTTTTATAGCCATAACTCCTTTTTAAGCTATCAGAACCAACCAGGTGTCAGATTAAAGCTAATAATTTTTGGATCTTTCCGAGTAAGTCAAGTAACGAGTAAAAGTATTACATAGAAGAAAATTTGCAGACACAAGCAAATTTCAGTGTTTTTACAAATTTTGCCATTGCTCATAGCTTACAACTATCACACTTTTAAATTTATTTTATAGAATCACCTTAGCATATATACGTGCTGTGGTTTAAAAATTAAACAGGGTGTTGTTAGCAGTTTTTGAAATAATTAGAGAATTTGACAATGCAGCAATACTACGAGTAGAACGATTTTTATCTTACAACTTTTAATTATAGCCAAAGTATCTTAATATGATTACTATTACATCAATATTTTTCCTTTTTTTCTTTATATACTAATACCGTTTAGTATTACATGATATTCTTTTTTATTATTATAAATAATGCCTATAGTATATCTAGGAAATCTAAGTAATAAATGTTATTTCCAATACTGAACCACTTACTTATAATTTCTGTGGTCATTTCGAATCTAGTATAGTACTAGATTTTCTTAACGAATGCTGTTAGAAATATTAATTAGATTAATGCGCTAATGGGATAGTTGGTTGGGTTTAATCACATACTTGGCTACGTTTAGCATAACGATAAACGTAACCAAAAACGCGAGAAAAGCTCTTTTTAACTAACTAATTAGCACATTAATCTAATTAACACCTTAGCTAGCAAAAGTACGTCATAATGACGTCAACATCTGGTGATAACTCGTCATAAGACATCAGTGGAACAAAAGTTGACAAGATAATGACGTGCAGTAAATGATATTAAAATGACAAATCGTGAAGGGGGGGTACCAAATATAACTTGAAAAATACTTCAACTAATGTGTTTGTAAAACGTACAATTAACGTCTAGACATTAGAAAATCATTCAGGAACGACGTCACTCGGTGGTTAAGTTTTCCATGTGCCTTTGCTACCTGGGACTAGTTAGGACGTTTGAATGACGTTATTGAATAACGTTTTAATGACGTCTTATACGACTTCCTTAGGCTGCGACATGTTGCCGTCAGTTTTACGTCAATTTGACATCATCTTTATGAGACATCTGATATCATTACCGCCGGGAAAACGACGACATTATGATGTCAGTGTGCTGGCTGAGATTTAACTCAACATGATGAATTGATTTTCTGCGATCGCGTGTTTCTAGACTATTTGTAAATAAATAAAATTTTTTTCTTTGTTTTTGTTTGAAAGATCTAGAAGAGCTCTTTATCTTTTGTACCATTTTATCAGAAAATATGACGGTATTCCTAGAAAATTAAAAACTGAAAACTGTGTTTTTATGATAGATTTTTTCGTGGTCATTTATAAATCTATTGCTTTTTTCTTTGAAAGTGGAACCTGCTCGTAGCTAACAATGTTAAATTTTACCATAACGAATTAACTTTTTTGTAAAAAAGGGTATAAAAATTATTTTTCGAGCTTGTTTACTAGAACAAATGATAAATGTACCTATAAACTGCGTATAAAATTTATTTCAGTTCCTTGAATAAAATGTGACAGTAAGTTGTAGGCAGCTGTTCACATGCGTTGAAA
This sequence comes from Agrypnus murinus, assembly GCA_929113105.1. Lineage (NCBI taxonomy): Eukaryota > Metazoa > Arthropoda > Insecta > Coleoptera > Elateridae > Agrypnus > Agrypnus murinus. Next base: position 113,630,150 of record OV816024.1, read on the forward strand.
TTTAACGTAAGCTATTTAATGAAACCAATTCGTAAGAATATGCTTCGGTGGAGCTTACTGAACTCAACAAAACAGCGTTAGCTCGAAGCGTGAGTTAAACTTTAGTTCATTTAAGGGTTTGGACGCAGTTGTTGACATGAAGTTTTGTAAATACAAGCGATTTGCTGCTAAAACTCTGCTTATGAAAATAGAATTTGATGAAATAACTTCAGAAATTAGTTATAACTACCCCTATTCGTATACCTGTGATCTCACAGGTATACAAATAGCTATTTAGTTATAGCATCAAAAATTAATGGTTTAAACTTGATATAAATTTAAATTAAAAATATAAAAATATAACTTTTGTTAACAGAAAAACCTACGTTTTGAATAGAACTGAATAATGTTAAAAATGTTATTGTGTAGGATAGAAAATAATGTGTGCACCACGACAGAAAAGCGTTTACCTGGTCCTCAAGAAGTGTTCAACCTTAGCTACCCATCTCTTCTTTCAGACCAGAAAACAAGTTTCTTGCCTAATACTACAAACAGGTAAATAGTTTATTTTACACAAAAAACCACGACAGAAAAGCGTTTACCTGGTCCTCAAGAAGTGTTCAACCTTAGCTACCCATCTCTTCTTTCAGACCAGAAAACAAGTTTCTTGCCTAATACTACAAACAGGTAAATAGTTTATTTTACACAAAAAAATAAAAATATTAAATATTATTATTAGAAATATTATTAGGATTAAAAGTGGCACATTGTTTGACGAGCAATTATGTTTGCATTTACGAGGCGCAGCGCAGCATATCCAAGCAACTGTAAAAATTACTAGTCAAAGTCCCTTTTAATCCGTATAGTATAAACACATCCTACTTTTTCACAGGATTAAGAATACTCACTTTTAAGTCGTATAATACATCCAAAAAGGTATAGCATAGCAACAGTACATTTTTGTATTAGTAACAAAAACTTCTACTTTAATGGCCAATGATGGCATTAAAACAAAGCTTTTTTAATCCTGTTGGAGAAAAATGTGGTTATACTGCATCTAAACGTGCGAAGAAGTAGATAATTGTTCTTCGACAAGAAATTTTTGTCCTATGTTCATAAAAAAACAAAACCTCAGGTATTCCATCTAATACACACTGAAGATCAATCTATTACCAATCCTCAAGATATTGTTAATGTATGTTGTTGTAAAGTGTATAATGTTTAGTATCAAATTCAGATATTGAAGCTGATGTAGAAGCTGATAACGTTTCAACTGAATTTTTCTGAATTTCATGCAGCAAGAGTGTGCATGTATTTTGGTAAAGCGCAATTTGACAAGACACATGACGTTACTAATGTTACTAGGTTTCTAGGGACTTTTATTGATAAAGACTTGAAATGGCATGAGCACAACAATTACATCTGTAATAGTTATTTATGTACCAAGGGCGTTAGAATGATGATAATGCCAGGAGGGCGACGATGTTCCAGCTCGAGGCCATGAAGAGCCCGAGGGATGGAAGTTGCCCGATGGGTATTATCATCTAGTAACGCTCATGGCGCATAAAAAATTTTATTTTTCACGAGAATATGTATAAGTAGAAAATTAGTTTTAATTTATAATTGTTGGCGTTGTTTATATACGAGGGTGGTCCCAGAAGTACCCGACCCAACAAATAAAACACAAAAATTTTGGAAAAAGGTTTATTTATTTTTCAACGTAATCTCCTTTCAGCTCTATACACTTTTCCCAGCGGTGTTCAAAAAGTTCGATACCCTTTTTATAATAAGAACTGTCTTGCTCCTCAAAATAGCCATTAACTGCTGACATCACTTCTTCATCGTTGGAAAATCTTTGACCACTGAGACATTTTTTCAAGTTTGGGAACAGAAAATAATCCGAGGGGGCTAAATCTGGCGAATATGGTGCATGAGGTAGCAATTCAAACTTTAATTGATTAATTTTTGCCATTGCAATAAAGGATTTGTGAGCTGGCGCGTTGTCGTGATGAAACAACTCTTTCTTTTTAGCCAAATGCGGCCGTTTTTGCTTGATTTCTTCGCTCAAACGTTGCAATAAGTTTGCATAATACTGGCCGTTGATAGTTTTCCTTTTTCGAGATAGTCAATAAAAATTATTCCACGCGCATCCCAAAAAACCGACGCCATAACCTTGCATGCAGATGAAACGGTCTTCGCCTTCTTTGGAGCCGGTTCTCCCTTTTGAGTCCATTGTTTCGATTGTTCTTTTGTCTCGGGTGTGAAATGATGGACCCATGTTTCATCCATTGTTACTAAACGGCGCAAAAATTCTGCTTTGTTGCTGAAACTTCGCTAAACACTCAATTGAAACATTTTCACGACACTGTTTTTGCTCGAGTGTGAGCAAACGCTGCACCCATCTTGCACACAGCTTTCTCATGTCGAAATTTTCAGATAATATGCGATGTACCGCACTTTTTGAAATGCCCTTAATGTCTGCTAGCTCGCGCACTTTCAGTCGACGATCATCAAGTACCGCTTTGTGGATTTTCTTCACCATTTCTCGAGTCGTCACTCATTTGGTCGACCACTGCGATGCTCGTCTTGGCAGCTCGTACGGCCTCGTTTAAACTCAGCTACCCAAAATTTAACTGTTGTAAACGAAGGAGCAGACTCACCCAGAGTAGAATCCAGTTCAGCTTTTATATTGGTTGGGCTGAGGCCTTTCAAATAAAAGTATTGTATCACATAACGATGACCAATTTTCTCCATTTTCACAAATTCACTGACAACGTTCACTATAGATGGCTGCCAAACAAATACTGAACAACGCGGCGCTTTCAAACTTGAAACTATGCTTTATAGACTGCGTAATTTCTAATACAGTGATATTTTCAAACAACTACCGCCACCTCTTGGTCAGGTCGGGTACTTCTGGGACCACCCTCGTATTTATAAAACTACGAATTTATATGTTTGTCGGATGGTAACAACTTTTACTAAATTTACAAAAGTCAAACAGCTAAATTACCATTTAGATTCAAATGTTTTTGTTGTTGTTACCAACATAAAAAGAAAGAAGAAATTTTATCTAAGAAATTTTTGTCGGCAATTAAATCGGCAATTAAGTCGGCACAAAAGAATTCGTGGATCACGCGCCCGGAAACTACGTGCAAATATCCATTATTTGTTGTGTTGCAACATGCTTGTACGCAAACATATAGTTTCTGACCTAATGATCAAAATTACTATTGAACGTAATGCCGCCCTATGGGGCGAGCCTTAACAAAAACCGCACAGAGGTAAAAATCCAACTTATGTAAAGAATAAAAACCATATTGGCGTTTGATTATAAAATGTTCAGGGCATCTAGAACCGGTGGCAAAATTTAAAAATCTTTGTTATTGATGAAAATTTTGATGATTATGTCGCCCTTATTAATTTTAGATAAAAAAAAAGAAAAGATTACAATAGAGATTATTATAGAATACCTTTGCTAGAATAACATAAATCCTCTCACTTTTTCTAATAAGCTGCAGGTATAATCAAGAAAATAGATAAACTTTCCCTAACTAATATGAAGCATAACGCTATGAACTATTAATTGCACTTAATGAATAATGCTCTAACATTGTTATATCAATCCCTATAACTTAAAAAGTACATATGAACAACAAAAATCGGTAAATATTATTTATTTTACTTCATTATAGGGCTTGCGCGCTCTTCCCTATCTTTCATCCCACAGTGCGCCGGCTCCGACTGTAAAGTAAACCATAAGCGGGCGTTATGAATTATAACGCCCGCTTATAATACTCTGGTTGTTATGGAGTTGTTTATGTAGTTCTTATCACAGGTATAAACAAATAACATGGAAGTGAACCATAAAAAGTTTTGAAAATGTTTTGCAGTTAAAGCATTTTTAAATGCAAATTTTCTATTGTCAGTTTATTCATATTACTACTTAAGGCTTGTTGCTCAATATATAGCTAACACAAATCCGAATGGGTAAGGCTAAATACGAGATTTCTCCCACTTGAAATTTATGACCTATTAGCTCCTTTCTGATTCGCAAACTATTTTGACAGACAGATATCAGGGCAAAGTGGAGCGCATTGCTTTATAAACAAACACGCGGTCAAATTCGAAAAAGAAAAGCGGTTTTCTTTTGTGACCGTTTTATAGCAATAATCTAGTGAGTTCGCGGCGACTGTCTTTGGTCGCGGCAAAAATACTTTGCTGTTTACCGCTTTATAAGTTGTAAACCACTCTTTTGACTACCCTTTCGGGTAGATTAATTTATTAGAGATGAAGCAGCATCTATTCTTTCCTAATGAAATACAAACACAAGTAAACAAAACGTTTGAATTTTTGAAGAAAATCTGTAATCTCTTTACATCCTGCCAGAACATTATAAAGTAGGGAAAAGGATTGCGGCAATGAGACGACCCTAGCGCAAGACGTTTTAATCGACAAAAGAACTAATCTTACTCTTGGTAATAATATAGAAAAATAATTACTTACTCATACGAAAAATATTTTGTAAAGGTTCACAAAATTTACTTAAACAGAAGTAAACTATTTGCGTTTAGTACGTCAATTATTGCTATATGTATGTCAGTCTTGCTTTAGTAAAGTTTTATCTATTTAGTTTTACTATCAATTAACGATGATCCATAAATAATGAAATATGTACATTGTACATATTTTCACACATATTTTAATAAGTGTGTTTAACAAATTAATTCCTCCATTTCATTAAATAGTCCAAATAAATAGGCAATACAAAAAAAGTAGACCTAATACAACTTATAAAATATTTGTGTGATGTTAAATGGTATACAGTTTTTAAGGTTCAGTTCATATTCCCTTTTATTTTATTATTTCAGGAGAGACAATTTCACCCGTCAAACTGTACGATAAGAATTAATTTATTATTGTTGAGTCGGTAACACAAACGATCAGGTCGTATTACTTCATCCCACCACCGCTCGAACAGTCGAAGACTAGCAAAATTCGGGCCACACACCACACTGATAAAAAATAACCAACTTTGGGAAAGGATTGTAAATTTATTTTTTAATATTTTAAAATAAATTTTTTAGTTATGAAAACTAGATAACAGTAAAATTCCCGGTACAGACTCAAATTGAAATAATCTTCAATATTTAACTTTTTGTTTTGCATTTATTAACTCTTAGTTATAAAACTTTCTGTACCCGGCTTGATATTTTTTTTATGAATATCTTGAGCCCACGTACATCTCGCTCCGATAAGAACTAAGCTCATAATTCATTCCCAAAGTTGGCTACACCGGGCATTCCGCCTTAATATTATTAATACCGGAAACTTATTTTGAAAAATGGGAGACAAAATTTAATGTCGCTTCTTGCAATGTGGTGTGGTGTAAAATATTTGGAAAGTAATTAAAAAATAGTCATTATTAGATGCAGGTTCCTCACCGAAAGAACATTTAGTAGTTCCACACCTATCTGCGAAGATGGTGCTTTAAAAATGTCACCTATTTTCATAGATGGTAAAGTATATGGAGTTTCCGGTATTAAAATATTAAAGTATTTGGTTTATTGTTCGCTTGCTTAGTCATGTCTCGCACAACACTATTATTATTATTATTATTATTATTATTGGGGAAATTCTTGTAAGTGTAATTGATTTCTTAAAGTATCCATAAGACAGGCCAGTTCGGCGCAGCGCCTATTTATACCGCTGGCCGTTTCGCCGCCCATATCAAATTATATATTTAGTTAATTTTTCAATAATAAACCGTTAGCTGAAAATATTGCACTATAAACTTGTATAAAATGTTATATTGATAATTATTTGATAAAAAATAACCATGTCCTAACTAATAAATATAAAATGTTACATACAGGAATTAAAAGAACAAAATTAAATTGATTAGAATCTAGAAATTAATCAATTTAAAAATGCAAATAACTTAACAAAAGAGAAAATTGAATAGTTCACGCTTGTTAAATTTATTTGGGTAATATATAAGTATACATAAATTTCGAAAGCGTTATTGCCTCTATAACAAAATATGTATCTCTCCATACACACAGTGAAGCACGTTTCAGCAATGTAATGTATATTCTAGGTTCTAATACTTTTCATGCTTTTATCAGATACTGAAGATACCATAACGTGTGTAACACTAAAAATTGCAAATAGAAAAGTATTCTTAAATACATTTGTTTATCATTGATAATTTTTAGTGTTAAACATTCTATATGTTGCTGTTTCAATGAAAGCAATGTTCTGTGTTCCAATAATATAAGTTTTATACACATGTATTTTTTATAGACCTGCTCATTTGCTTTACTAAAAAATAGTAGTATATTATAAACATTGCAAGAATCTAAATTCAAAACAATTAAAGCGGTGGCTATATTATTATTAACTCAAAACACGTCGACAAACTCGTCGACAGTCAATAGGCTGGCGGCGAAATGTGGCGAACCGGCACACACTGGTGTAAAAGTCGAAAAACCGGCGCATCGCGTTTATGTCAATTAACAATGCTCGCCATAATACCGTTCTTTACCAATGTTTGAACTGTTTTGTAGGATTAACGACAATTAAAATTAAATTTCCACTTGTGCAAGAAAAAACCTGGATACCATTTAGTTTTTGTTTAATTATCTAAAGAATATTCTGTTGCACTGTTTATGTTAAATTTTAATTAAACTATCAATTGCAGTAGTAACTTTAAAAATTACTAACTCAGGCAGGGGTGTCGAGGGGGTCTGAAATTTTCAGGAAGTCTTCACCAAAGATGCTTCTCTTAGGGCCGATCTATTCACCTGCTTGTAAATGTATCTGCTAGATGGACTTACTTATACCATCAGTAACGGTGGAAGACGGAAGCACGATTAGTGCTATTGGCGAGAATTTTAAACTTAATTGCGGCGGGGAGATTCTGTTACAGTCTGCAGTCGGCGATGATCAAACTGATCAACGAAGACTATAGCCCTGCAGCGTATTATAGTCAAACCACTACGACACGTGAACAGTTGTATCACAGCTTTGAGATAGAAGCTTTAGTGGTAGTAGAGGCAGTAAAGTATTTTATAATCTATTTGATTGCCACTCATTTTAAGGAAGTAACAAATTGTTCTGCGGTTAGCGCAACCATGTCGAAACGTGACCTGGTGCCACATATTGCTAGGTGGTAGATGGCGTTAAAAGAGTATGACATAGAAATGGAGTACAGACCTGGCGCAAAGACACAACATGTAGACGCTCTTAGTTGAAATTGGTTAATCAAAGTTTTTAATAAGTATATATATTTTATAAAAAGGAATATCATTTAACTTGATTGTTTTGCACTAAAACATGATGTATGTAACCCATGTTACATGTTTAGGATAGCTTGTCCATTTCTTTAGAAGATTTTATCTTTTCTTAAATTTGATGTGTCGATTATGGGATCGTAGATAGTATTTTTATTATCCTAGTAAGCTGAACCAGTCTCGGGATTATATTTCACTGGAAATATGAAAAATAGGTCATTATTATGATGTTTATAATAGTACATTTAACTTATTAATTCCTGTAATTAAAGAATTTGTATTAATTATTAAGGAAAATCAGCTGTTTTGGATATGTTGGAGGTTTTCAAATTTTGATTTTAATAGAACATTTTTCATCGTTGTTTGAACACAAGCACTTGGAGGACTGTATGCTGGACAAGTTTGAGTATAATTTGATTTCATTTATGTTAATATTTGTGTAGGATATTATATAGCATCGTTGAACTCCTAAAACGTGTAAACAGATTTTTCATTTGAGTTTTTCTTTTGTTGTAAATATTTTCTTATGCAAATTGTATATGTATGAGTTACCTAGTGTAGCTATGTGTTCATTTCTTGTAAAGATATAGCTGGAGATAATGCGTTTCCATGGTAATTTGAATCTTAATGAAGTTTTCATCGTTAATCGTTTTTGCTGATTTTCTCAGGTATGATTGATTTTAGACTATAAGTGTATTACATTGATTTGTTCTTCTTTGTGCCAGCTATATTTATGTTTTTTTAGATTTAAGATTTTAAACATATGCTTTTATCCTGTGACGTCACGAATGTAGCGAGTAGGTTTTGTTTGTGGAATTTTGTCATAGTCGTCAATTGTTTTGACACACATAAAAAGGCCAGGAAACATTAACAAATTCAGTCGACAAACCGTATTTGAAAAGTCCACGTCGACTCGTATAAGATTTTCTAAAAAAAATAAAGTAAGGTTAAGTTATAACCATATGTTTTGATAAACATACGTCGAATGTAAACAAAGTATTTATGGAATAGTTACCTGTTTATAAAATAAAGAAGAAATATTTCAACATTTAGAACAATTATTTGGGAGTATAAATATTATTATAAACAATATAAAGAAGATTTATTTGTTGGTTTGAAAAATCGATTTATTTGAAAGATCGATCATCTGACTATTGGAAGCAGTCTGTATTACCAACAATGCAATTGGAGTAATTTAATAAAAGATTTTAAAATGTTCTGGACGATTATATACAAGGTATTTCGAAAGTGAAAGATTTTGTTCACATAAAGAACTAAAAGTTATAAAGACAATTTTTATTTAAATCTAGAATTTGATTTTGATCATTTTGGGTTGTTTTTGAATAACAAAGATATAACGATTAAACAATTTTGAATTTGTTTATTACATACTGCGGTGACCCCGATATAAAAATATATAAATACTTAAATAAAATATCCACCGTTCTATATAAATTTATATACGATGGATTATGATTAAAATACACCACACATATTCTTTATTTTTCTCAGCTAGCTCAGGTTTGTTCGGTAAAACATAAATTATTTGAATTTCGAGACTCTTATATTCTTTTATGCCTGGAAACAAGAAAAAACTTAAAATGTAAGCACTTATGCTTCTGCAAGCTGGACACCTGTAACTGTACTCTGAATTTGAAAGAGAATAATGCTGTATGCTTGTATTAGCATCAATTAAACACATACGTTAATTAAAAATACAGAAAAGCAAAGTCAAAGAGAACGAAAATATAATTCACAATTGGAAATTCAGAACAAATTCTCCGGTTTGCTCAAACGTTAAGAAAAGTCGTATTTATCTGACATAGGATTAAATACAGTTATTCGTTTGAACAAACCAACACAAATAATTATTTAAATGTAAATAAAAATGTTATTCAAAATAAATAAATCTTTTTTAAAACAACTTTGAATTGTTTTCTTTAAATTGAAAATTAAACAAATTCTTAATAAGAATTTAATGAATTAAATCAAATAGATTTTTATCCTTAAGATGAACTTTACAAATTAAGTTTTATTATTCTTTTAATTTAATTCCGAGAAACAACTATATTCAAAACCAACCTGGTATGTTCATATAGTTTCCTTTTCAAAATATTAATCCAATTGGTAATACTGCTATAACCAAACAGCTAATTGTTGTTCATAAAAATATCGATGCGTAGATCGATAAACACAAATTCAATTCACTTGAATTTAATAATTAAAACGAAAAAAACACTTCACTTTTATTTATATTCGTAGCACAATACCAAATCTTCATTAAAATTCAGGTAAACACCTTTGATTCTATTTTCAATACTTTGTTTACAAAAATTCACACTTGTCAAACATATGATAGGTACATATAACCTCAAATTTTACAGATTTTTAAACTGGAGCCGAACGTGCTTTCTGCCTTGAATATTTTACGACTAAATTTGTTTCAAAGTGCAGCAGCTTATATAGGAAATGCCATAACAAAAGAACTCTATGACAGTTTCTTGAAAACAAAAGACGATCGGGCGACGCTCGTGACGTCATAATCCAAAACATGTGATTCGGATTAACACAGATCCCAGATCTGATGTGATAAACTTGTAGGGCTTTAAACGCTGATTAAAAACATATAATACATGTATAGTCCCAAAGTGAATAATAAAGAAGGTACGGACGAAAAACACTTGACAATGAAGATTCTCGTTACAACATAATTACATACACAAAATTAACAAATCAAGAGTTCATCTTTAACAATTTAGCTATATGGATATACACTGTGTGTGATACAATTGTTTAATACATAAAAATATCTTTACAATTTCATACAAACATGATTTTGTTACAGTACGATATACCATATCTGCCAATAGATGCTTTCACTAACACCGGCTTGAGAATAACTTCTACGTTAATCAATTTGTGCACAAAATGTCCAGTGTGCAGTGCTTAAGGCACACATATAAAAACAATGACGATAAAAACCAGGATAAAAGTTACAAAAGTCATTTTCACGAACCGAGAGGATTTCAAATACCTCCTGTAAATAAAATCACCAGGTTTCTATTAAATGAGTTCAAAAGTTAATTGTGTTATATCAATCATAACAAGATTAATCTACTTAATCTATTTACAGGAAAATAACAATATAAACTTGAGCTGGCCTCTAAGAATATCAAAGAATATGCTTAACGCTGAATTATCGTAACTGAAAATCTTAAATATGGAAATGATTTTCCCTGGCAAGTGGGAAACCTGACCTAAAGTGTAACTTAGGTTGCCTATACATGATTGTGATAACACAGTCTAGCTAAATTATATCCTTTTTATTTATAAATGTGATTTATTTATTTATGCATGAAATATTAGGAAAGTAAGGTTATATTTGCACGAAATCTTTAATCATAAGTTTTTATTTTAAACATTGATGAATCTAACTAAGCTCCTAACTATAGTCTTTATTAATTATGTGGCCAAGACATAACCTGCCCCTCTATTAACTTAAAAACCGATAAAAATATTCCTTTTAACGTTTCCGAACATCGTTTAATGAAATTTTCAAAAACGGTGAAACCATAACACCTCAAAACATACATTATCCATTCCCCTTTTACCGCATTTGCAGTGTCGGGGTTCCACACAAACTCTTATGGGAGTGCAACAGAGGTAATGGAGCTATTGTAGCAAGTACATTACGCTCCCCCATATTTTATCACTCATACAACTTTCATACCTTATCCTAAGGAGCGCAAACACGATTGTACTAAATTTTTAAAATTCAGTCACAACCAAGGTTTGAACCCCTGTCCTTCTGAACGAAAGGTAGATCTCTACCACTCGACCACGGAGGGCCTGAATTTGTTTATTATCAAAGATAATTCAATTTAGTTTAATAAATTCATTTAGTATTTTTAAATAATTATTTTATTGACTGATAAATTTATTTTATGTTAGTTTGTTGTAGTGGGTACCAGTTTCAACCCCCATTGTCAGGTTGTAACTAAGACCTAAAACACTTGAGCAAACTCTAAGAAGATTTTCCTAATTTTGAATTTCTTTGGTTAAACACTTGTGTTGTGTGTTTCTTTTAAATTTTGATTTTCGTTTTAGCCACAATAAAAATAAAAATCTGTGTTTGAATTTATTCATGTTTTTATTTGATGTTCATACAAGTATCCATTGTTCTTATCTTCATACAGTGTTTATGTTCCTGTTGTTTAACTGCAGAAGTCCAAATGCTTTGGTAGTAAGTCTCGTTCCAGGTACAGGAATTATTAATATAATCCTGCTCTATTAATATAAACCCGAGTCAGCTTAAAAGGGCAAACGAAATTTACTGTGTAATTTTTAATTTTTCATTATTATTGAATTTCATCGCAATATAGAAGTATGTATTTAGAAATGTGTAACAACCAGAACTACCAGAAACTAAAATGACACCAAATTATATGGGAAAGGAACCTAGATACATTGTAATGCCTGGCCCCCGCAAATCTTACGCAGCATTCTGAAGATTGACGAAAGCCTAAACAATGATTCAAAGCTGACGGTAGACGAGTGGTGTTAGCGCATCGCTCGTATTCCAAAGGTCGTGGGTTCGAGTCCCACTTTGGGCGGCAGGATGGTTCTAAATTAGAGAATCCGCCCGCCTCAACTATGGGTGTGTAATTGTCAAAAAAACAATAATTCAACCCGCTTAGTTTTCTATAGAAATTCAGTGATGGTTCATTACAAAACAGAACTGGGCCATTAATAAGAATAAGTTAATAAGTCCTAGGTAATGATAGATATGGAATATGTACGGAAAATGGCGTACGCGGCTACAAAGACTTTAGGGCCACTGCACAGAGGGCCAGATTGTAAAACTAGAAGGAAAAAATGTAAAATTCTTACCTGCAAGTAGACTTTTGCTAAACCGTAATTTACATTCTGGGAATACTACAGGTCATAAATTCCATTATGACAATGTATTTTATCGTTTTTTCTAAATCCTATTTAACACTTTTGCTTGCGCATTTGCAGTGAGTACATTGGTTGTGATAAAGTATTAAAAATTGGCAGGAAATTCTTAATTAATTTTTGGGAAACCGTTACAAATATTATAAGCGTGATAATGGAAGATATAGTTTCAGGTACGTACTATTATCTTGTATTTGAAAAAATAATATATAACTGCTAATATTAACCGACAGTTGAATACACTAATTAATGTAATTAATACAGTTATTAATAATTGATTTAATTTGCATTTGATACTGCCAGTAAAACTTAAAGGGGGTACCAGATACGAACGAATAATTATGTCTTGGTAGAAATGTAGATCAATTTTAATGTGGAACAAATAATATATGATCGAATTTACTCTTTTATAAAATATGCTTTTTAGTAGGCGGCACTGTATACCAGAGATCTATAAAACATCGTGAACTATATGAAATGCTTATTATACGTAAAACATGAATATACAAACATCATTATGTGATATGATTATATTATAGAGAAATGGACCTGCAAGGAAGAACTAAAAAAGTATCCAAGATTAAAAAACGGATTAATGCTTTTAAATAAAATTTTGTGAAAAAATGGAAACACAGCAGGCGTATGAAATCTAGGTTTCTTGAAGAGTATGAAGAATGGCTGGAGAAAGAATTTACTTTTCCTGAAACTGTCTTTACAATCATGAAAGAAAAATAAGTGTCGACCTCTTCCGTGTCAGGTGTTGGAAGACCTCGACAAAATTATGAAGAGAGTGGTGCCCGTATACATGACGAAAGCTATTGAAATTTCCTGTGGAAGAGCATACGTTAGAAGAACTAGGCGCAGCCACTCGGATGTGTTTGCGAGCCGTTGTGCACAGAGACGCGGCGAATATTAAAAAAGAAATCTGTCAAACAACGCCATTCTGAGCAACAAAACACAAAAAAGCCTATAAATCTCCTAGGCTATTGCCTATTCCTTATAAACCACGAGAAGCCGTGACTTTTTTAATTTGAAATAATTGACACACAAGTGTTCCTTAAGAGTCTGAGCACATTCTCTGGGCATTAGCGTAAATCGAAAAACCGTTTTTTCGGATTCGGTCTACGGCTAGTGCTTAAAGTTTGTGGTTGGTGGTCCTTATAACCCATAAAAAATTCCAACTCGATCGGATAATATCTTCAGGCTGCGCTTTTTAGTCAAAATTTTAAATTTTTATGAAAAAATGTCAAAGATTTGCAATTTTTCCTGATGGTTTCTCGATGATTCCGGAGTAGTTTAATGGCAAAAAATTACATATATTGCTGGTATGTTGCTTAATATTAGCGATGGAGTGTGTTTGAATCAGGCAAAATGGATTCATAGTTCGTCAAAAATCGTCAATAGACACCAAATATACAGAAATGTTACGGATGTTTGGTAGGCAATAACTTGCTATAATAACTCGGCCACACCGACTTAAATTTACCAAAAACGATAAGATAATAGGAAAGGAAGTAAACTGCAGCTCTTAGTTCATCAGCTAATCGACTATCCAGCACTCACCACGAGGAGGTGGCTACAATCTACACCCGGGTAGACTTGTCTATTTAGGTTTTAAAGTCCGCTTTGATATCAAATTTTGATAATATTTTCCTGTCCTCTTGAGGTTGATGATTGAGATTGAATTGAGCTCTAATGTAGCCATCTCGGGAGTCATTACCACATAGAGCAATTGATGCAGCAGTTACATCTTTTATGCACCCTTTCCACTGCTATGGCACGGCAGGTCAAAAAAGTTTGTAGTTTTCGTAGGGAATCGTCTCTTCCTGCTGCAATCTCTTTTAAGTCATTGATAAGTAAGTGTGCTACTGGAGGTGATGTTATTTCTTCTTTTCCCCAGTGCACTAAATCTGTGTAATCTTTGGTATTAATGTTGATCACTGGGGGTGCAAATTTTCTAATGGTGTTGATTGGTTGGCTTTGGCTTTTTCTTGCTTCCAGGATCTTCTTCGCCGCGTTTTGACGCACATTTGGGCGACTGTCTGCCAACGTACCAACAAGTATGTTTTCTGGATGCCCCCAGAAAGCATGATTTTGAAGACGATTATAGAGAAAAGTCTTTTTTAAATCGTTTGGTAAGTACTCCATTTTCTGTAATGTTAGCCACAGGCTTTTTGACGCGTCCTTGATAGTTGATCGCTAATATTAAGCAACATACCAGCAATATATGTAATTTTTTGCCATTAAATTACTCCGGAAACGTCGAGAAACCGTCAGGAAAATTGCAAATTTTTGACATTTTTTCATAAAAATTTCAAAAATTTGCAATTTTTTATTTTACCTTTTTGACTGAATAATTTCATAATATAAATCTATATATTTTCATAAAATAATAAAAATTTGAAAAATTTTACTTTTTCAATTAATGAACGACTATGCTCACAACATTTCAAAATGATATGTATGTAAATCACAGACAGCACCCCAAGACAGACTGTTTTGAGCTATTGGCTCTCATCAGTTAGAGGTAGCTGCCCGTGATTCCCATACACATCATTCGAGCTTATATACCAGCTCGGAAATAACATTAACACCAACAAATAATAGTGGTGCCTCCTGTAGGAATCAGACCGCACTATGCGGTTTTCTTCTGATTATCCATTACAGGATATACAAAATATACAACAACAATAAAAATCCGGTCAAAGCGTCCGACCGTATAATTAAATACACAAAAATATAAATTTAAAACACAATGGTTATAATAATGTGAGTATTCATAGTTATAAAATAATAAAAGTTTGAAAAATTTTACTTTTCAATTACCCTACAGGACAGGTGGTGATTCCTACAGGAGGCACCACTATTATTTGTTGGTGTTATTTCCGAGCTGGTATATAAGCTCGAATGATGTGTATGGGAATCACGGGCAGCTACCCCTAACTGATCAGAGCCAATAGCTCGAAACAGTCTGTCTTAGGGTGCTGTCTGTGATTTACATACATATCATTTTGAAATGTTGTGAGCATAGTCGTCCATTAATTGAAAAAGTAAAATTTTTCAAATTTTTATTATTTTATAACTATGAATACTCACATTATTAAAACCATTGTGTTTTAAATTTATATTTTTGTGTATTTAATTATACGGTCGGACGCTTTGACCGGATTTTTATTGTTGTTGTATATTTTGTATATCCTGTAATGGATAATCAGAAGAAAACCGCATAGTGCGGTCTGATTCATACAGGAGGCACCACTATTATTTGTTGGTGTTAATGTTATTTCCGAGCTGGTATATGGTGTTGATTGGTTGGCTTTGGCTTTTTTTTGCTTCCAGGATCTTTTTCGCCTCGTTTTGACGCACATTTGGGCGACTGTCTGCCAACATACCAACAAGTATATTTTCTGGATGCCCCCAGAAAGCATGATTTTGAAGACGTTTATAGAGAAAAGTCTTTAAATCGTTTGGTAAGTACTCCATTTTCTGTAATGTTAGCCACAGGCTTTTTGACGCGTCCTTGATAGTTGATCGCTAATATTAAGCAACATACCAGCAATATATGTAATTTTTTGCCATTAAATTACTCCGGAAACGTCGAGAAATCGTGCAAATTTTTGACATTTTTTCATAAAAATTTAAAATTTTGACTAAAAAACTCAGCCTGAAGATATTATCCGATCGAGTTGGATTTTTTATGGGTTATAAGGATATCAACCACAAACGTTAAGCACTAGCCGTAGACCGATTTCGAGAAAAAACGGTTTTTCGCTCCACCCTACTGGGCATGCTTTTTAATAAAACCTATAAGAACATTTTCAACATCTGCTATTCGAAGAACAGTAACGTGGTACTTCATAGTAACTATTGGAACACTCTTTATGTCTATTATATCGTATATGAAAATAGTATAATTATTGCCAAGTATTAACTGCGAGAAATTAATTTGTATATTTGGCCGTCCTTTAATTTTTTCCTACTAGATGTGTAATCTGACCCACTGTGTACGGTAGCAGTCGATTCGATTAGGCGATATCCTATATGTTGGTATAGGTGACAACTTGATGGAAAGTTTAGGTAAGGCGGGTGGTTGCGGTGACGACCGTACCTAGCATGATGGCGATCATAGCAAGCCGATAGATCGGAAGGATCTTGCTAGTTTGCAGAAGTGTCGAATTGTTAATTAATGACATGAATGTTTGAAGAGTGGCCGAATGTAAGCATACACTTTTTTGGGAGAAGGTGTGGAAATACACGGTGGCAGTTAGTCAGCGATTGCGTGAGTATAGCGGTGTACGGTTGATACTGTAGTTGTATACTCATTAATTTCTATAATAATTAACAAGGGCAACCACATAGTTGCTTAATGGGTAGTTACGTGCACAATTTCGTGTAGTCGAATGTATACCTAACCGTACCGTAACCTACGTAATTTTATACCTATACATTCGACTACACGAAATTGTGCAATCAACTACCCATTCAGCAACCATGTGGTTGCCCCTGATAATTAATAAACGGCGTTATTAATTACACCTTTTTGTATTCTTTTTATCGCTGAACCTTAAAAGTTTCGTTATAAAATAATTTAATAAAATAAATAAGTAGTGTATAAATAAACTAGTTTAAATTAATTTGTTGATTAATAGCACGTAATTTGTTTTAATTAGGTTAGATGTTAATTAATTTAGTTATTGTTAATATTCTTCTTTCATTAAAAAGTTAATACAGCATCTTTAGTTTATTTAAAAGAACGTTGCAGTATATAAACTTTCCCTGCATAATGATTTATAATTGTGTTCTGTACACTCGCATGCACGAAAAATAATAATTATTCTTTTATTGAAAGACATGGAGATTTACAAAGTGGGCATGGCATCATAATAGCCGCTTTTAAATGTGTTTATATTCTAGTTTAAAATTGTGCAACATATTACATGAAAAAATAAAAACTTGCCTGTATGTAAAACATTTAAAAAAGGCGGTAATGGTAGATTACATACCGAGGCGGGAGGTGCTTCATTACCGAGCCATAATTTACAGACCAAGGAGACAAAAAAAATTGCAAATTAAAACAAAAATACATTATAATTATTAAAAACTAAATGATGTTTTAAAAATATTTTAACAAAATAATCCTACCGTAGCGTTTTTGAGAACGGACTCTTTCAAGAGACCCTATGTGTTCGTTGAATATATATATATTTAACCTGTCTTATCTCTTTGTGCCCACCGTAAAGGTGAAAAGGTAACCCACATTACTGTGTTATTACAGTGTCCATCGTGTCAGCAATTTTCATAGCTTTACATAGTCCCTTAATAACAAGGTATTAAATTAATTCTAGTTGTGAACATAATTGCTCCTACAAAAGGTTGGCGATTCCGGGTTATTATAAAGTTCTTTCTAATTGTTCACGTTTCATAACGTTTTAGTAATTAAAAGTTTGCCTTATCAATATGTACTGCATAAATTGTAGAGGATAACTGAAAACCGCTCGCTGAACAAATAACTGAAACTTTTAGAATTTTTAATTTTTCTCACATACCGGGTGCAGTTACTTTAGTATATTAATCGGAGTAGAAATTATACGGGAACCAAAATAAATGGAACGTTGGAAGCTTTTGAAAATCATCATAAGAGTAGTGAGATAAAATAAGAAGAAATATCAATCAAGGTAGTATGTTAAAAAAAATAATTTCGTGACTTGACGATTCTTGGTAAAATTAGCATGGATAACGAAATTTCAGCTTTAGCTTAAATTTTCGCTTGCAATTACCGGTAATTTAATCAGAATTTAAATTATGATGCAATCTTGAATAAGTCCTGGTTCCTTTATTACGATACGTGATTCTTGGAATATGAAAATTTAACCGCGCAAAGTTTCAATCTAAATTAATGATTTTCAGCAATTTGTGGCAATCATTTTTAGTAGTTTTGATAATCTATTTATAACATTTTTTTCTACGACTAAATAATATTAAACAATACATTCATTTATTCAAGTGATTTTTGAAAAATAATATTAATCATTACCATTAAATGTGTATGTCGAATAATACTCATTACTAGGTATAGGATTTCTATGCATTTGCATGTTTTTTCTGCTTATAGCAAACATATGCAGAGTTATATTTCTACATGTTTAAGCCACATATGAATCACATATGTCAATTTGAAAGTGCATATAAATGCATATTTAGGTGTTTTTTATAAATGCATTCATATTTTAGCATTTTTGAACGAGTGTGCATATTTTACCACTTTTTGAGCATTTTACATGCTTTAATTATGAAATCTCTAATATTTTTTAAATAATTTTAGCATTTTAGACAACCAACTAAGGGCGGCTTAGATGAATCTAGGGGAAACCCATAATTTAAGCTTATTGCTAAATACTAGGCTTTAAAATATTTTACTACCTTAACCATATGTGTACTTGTTAATATTTTCTAAGAAAGAAAAAGTTTCAACTAAAATTTAAATACTTACATCCTGCGGTATTGTGATAAATAGGTATTAGGAAATTCCAAAGACCTTTTGACAACTTCCTGTTCATAGAAAAATTTGCCTGTACTTTTGTTTACTAATCTTGTAATCTTTCAATTAAGACAGTTCAGAAATTGCAAACTGCATGTCAGTTTGAAATTTTAGAGTGTAAAGATGGGTAAAGAAAAACAGTCTGTGTCTGTTACACTTCAAAGTTATGTTATGGAATTCAGTGTTCTTACAATTGACGATAAGGCGATGTATTGTACAGTGTGCGACGATAAGGTGACTGCAACGAAACGCTTTCAAGTTACATAACATCTGAACACGGTTCGACATCAAAAGTGTGTTGCCCTGAAATCAAAAAAACAAACATTGTTACCGGGGTACCTTAATAATTCGCGCGGTGAGTCCAGCAAATTGATCGAATTTAATAAAAAACTATGTAGTGCATTAGAGGCTGCAGATATCCCGTTAAGTAAAATTAATCATTCAGCATTTCGTAATTTTCTGGAAGAAATTTCAAAAATGTCAATACCCGACGAGTCTACACTCAGGAAAAATTATTTACCTCGTTTATACGAAGAGACCATAAAATCAATTAGAAAACATGTAGCGAATAACTACATATGGGTTTCCATTGACAAATCTACTGACACTACTGGTGAAACACTAGCTTTTCTGTCAGACTAAATGACAATAAACTAACTATAAAAACTATAAAATAATTCATACTTACTGTAACTGAAAACTCAAAATATCTGCCACAGCTTGAAATTTAAACTCTCTCTTACAAATTAATTATTCAAGTCGTAGGTATTGGTTCCACAGCTGTATAAATTGTGAAAAGGAATAGATAAAGGTCTCAAAACACACATAAAAACTCACAAAAGGGCGCCATCGGGTTATGAAGCTTAAGTTATTAATTATAAATAACCAATCAAAGATGTAAATTGAATAAGCATTAAAAATGATTAAATGCATTAACCAGAAAATGAATAAAATATTTAGTTGAATCAAAAATTTTGTTAATTTAAAACTTTGAAGTAAAATGAAGCAGAGCATTCATAACTAATATGGTTCCGTTTTCTAGATCCTTAGTTTTGAATTAATAACATTTATTTAATAAGGAGAAAAAATGTTTAAGACATGACAGTACATATAATTAGGAAATAAAACACACCTCATATTTATTATAAGTCTAATCTATAGTCTTTAGATCATAATTATACCAGAGTAAATCAATAAAAATTCATCTAAGACCTTTCATGAAATAACAAGAATAACCTAAAAGTTTATGAGATCGACCACAAAAATTATTCAAAAACATTAATTCAGATTTTTAAATTTGTATTGACTTGACTTTGTTGACAAAATCTATAAACAAATATCTAAATGAGGTTAAGCCAATTAAATTAATTCGACTATTATCAGTTTGAATGATTTTAAAATACATTAAAATTTAAAGATTTCTGAATAAAGTAGAGAGCTCTCTTCCTAAAGAAAAATTGCAACATTCTTTAACTAAAAGATTCTTAACTAACTGCATTACAAAACAGTCCTTAAAAATACGGTACCTTTAATTATATCCACCAAAGTCATGGAATACGAACAGATCAGTCCAGTAGAAATTGGAAATTGGCCTCTATTTCGGAAACTTGTTAAATTCGGCGATGTCTTGAAGTGTTGAATTTCAGTACCAGAAATACGATTCATTTTAATTATTGTCATCAGCCCATATGGTTTCATAAGCTAATTGGGTCGAGCACGCAAAAAAACAAGATTTTAAATTGTTCATACGTAATATCGTATTTACTTTCATTTAGAAAATAACGATAACGTTTCGGAAAGTTAAATCGTTTTATAATCACTTGTAGCACTAAATGCGTTTAAATTCTTTAAGCGGAATTTTAATTTACAAAAGCACAGGAGTCGATCATTAAATTCGAGATTGCTTTAAATGATTTTTCTTTCATTAACAAACAGCACCTCTCTTAAGAACAGGCGAAACACAGTAATTGTGATTACAGGTTCTTCACCAAAGAACAAACCCGCTATTGTTTATCCACAAAAATTATAAGTTTTTCTAACACCACTTAACGGAACGTAATCTTTTCAAAAAGATTTGCACTTTATACCAAAAGAACATTAAAACTGTAGCCACTATATGTAGAATATCTTTCAATTCTAAAGAATTAATAAACTGTAATCCAGTAATATTGATTCAAAATCGATCAATCAATATTGATCGGAACTCAAACTATGAAGCAGCACAAGTTCAGTGGTCAATCTCGCATATCGACCGTTCGCTGAAGGTGTTTTATCGTAAGAGTCTCGCGCCAACCCCAACGAGAACTTTTTATTAACTTCGTTCCCGTAACTACGCGTGAATACATCTGTTTTTATGCGGCAAGGACGCTTTTTACTTGGCCTTCTATAGGATTCTAGACTAAAATACAAAAAAGTAGAACCGCTGGAATTCGCGCGCCAAACTTATGCGGTGGTACAGCGTCTGGTGTGTAGACAAGATTCCTACGCCGTAAACTGACTTAAATTTAAAACGCAGAACGCTAACAAAGGGATATCTATATTTTATCAAGGTCTTTCTCAAAGTAATTGATATTATACCAAAATGCAATTTAGCAAGATACGAAAAAGACAACATCCTTATGACGCTACATTCATTAATTACCTCAAATATGAAACAATCTTTTCTTAAAATGCTTGTTCAAATAAAACGCAGCCCTACAGGACCGAACTTAGGATTTTTAATGAGAATAAATACAAAATTCTGCATACTAAATGCCGGTGGAAAATGTACCCGTTACACTGGAAGGTGCGTAGAAACTTCATTTCCTTCGTTTTGTTAGTAAAATTTAACTAATTAAAGACAGCAGAGCAATTTAAGGATGTTTTATTTTCTATTTTGTTATATTGCAGTCTATTTTTTTATTTCAAACTGTCTAAATTTGACAATTTGGGAGCAAGGCTCGTTCACAATAAACTCCGATTGCTAGTCTGCGGCTGCTAGATTCACTCCGGTTTAGTTTTTCATTTTTTGGTTTATACAGTGTGTTGGAGTTGATAAGAGGAAAAAAAATTATTATTGATTTTATGACAAAAAGTCATTCTTTATAAAAAATTCTGCTTGTTGAATAAATAAGTTTACCATCAGAAAATCTAAGATTAAATGTACAGAATGTCCATAAATTAAGATATCATGAAAAGAAAAGTACATTTATTGCATTTTTTAGTTTAAATACAAAATTTCAATCAATTAAAAAAGTCAACATAAATTATTCTACGAGACCAGCTGCAACTTCCACACATATCTCCATCTTTTTAATAAATTCACCATTGACTTTACGTATGTTTTGTGGTGCATTTAAAATAATTTCGTTCACCGCGCCCTGTATTCGTGCTTATAGTATTTCTCGATCAAGCTGCAGGTCATCTGCGTAAACTTTTTGTTTTAAAGTACCCCACAAAAAAAATCGGTGTAAGGTGTTAGGTCAGGCGATCGAGCAGAAAAATATATTGGTCCAAATCTTCCCATCCATCTTTCATCGAATTGATCTGTCAACCACTACCGTACCAAAAGCAATAAAAAATGCAATAAATGGTACTTCTCTCTTGAAGCATTTTCATGTTATCTCAATTTATGGACATTGTGTACAGTTAATCTTAGATTTTATGATGGTAAACTTATTTATTCAACTAGCAGAACTTTTTATAAAGAATGACTTTTTGTCGTAAATAATAAAATCTGTTTCCTCTTGTCAGCTCCATCCGGGGACACACTGTACTATATAGTTATTATTAATTTCTCGTCACAATAAGTACGTAAGCTTATTTTATAAGTGCAGTATAAAAAAGTCTTCAGTTAGTTTTGTAGATCTTAAACCTGCATTGAACAACAAAGAAATGTATTACACCGAACACCTACTCTGCCAAAAACTAAGATTTGTACCACCGCACATAAAAAGAAAAATTAATACCTTAATGCGCCCGTTGTCAACGTTATGGCCATACTTTTTTATATTTTCCAATCTAGGCCAGTACAAGTCGATATCACCTAGGCTCAAGCAAGTAAGCAAGACATATCCAACAATACTAAGTAATATCATTCAGTACAGTAACAAATCATTAGTAAAGACCCTAAACGACCTATTTTAACTCAAATATGTTGAAAATCCTAATGGAGCAAATGGGTACCATGCTAAACCTTTTAACAACAGCCATTACTAAACTAACAATATAATTAAACATTTAAAAATACCTGTATGGAATGCTAATGGGTTATCGCAACATACCGAGGAGGAGGTCAAAGCTTTTATCATTAACAACAGAATAGACATAAAATTGATATCAGAAATGCACTTTACCAAAAAAAGCAGCTTAAGAACACCAAAATTTTAATCTACAGTACTAAACATGCGGACGGCATCGCTCACGGAGACACGGTTTTGTTAATAAATAGCTCAATAAGACATTACGAATCAGACAAATACATAAAAGATTACATACAAGCAACGAGTGTGGTTTATTGCACTCCAAAACATGGTATTAATAATGAACAATTCACATAATTTTGTAATAATCTTGATATTCCTCTCGGGCGGAGATTACAACGCTAAACATATCCATTGGTGTTCCAGACTAATCTAACCTACAGGTAGACAGCTACTGGCCGACTGATCGCAACAAACTGTCAGGCCTTATTGACTTCTACATAATCAAAGGTATATCTACATAACAACAAAGTACAACAAAAACAATACACAAATACAGTAATACATCAAAGATACACTACACCAACTACTATAAGTACCACACTGAGCTTGTGGCTCCTGTTGCTTAAATTGTTAGACAGAAATATAGTAGGTTTAAACGTTCTTCTTAAAACTGATTTAAACATCAATGCAGCCGTAGAATACCTAACTAAGAACATTCAAGAAGCCACTTGGCAATCTACTACTCTCGTAATCAAAACCAATACCGATGATTGATTACCTGTCGACATCAAGAAATACTAAGAAAAACATGGCAAAGCACAAGCGCTCTAGAAGATGAAAGAAGACTCAACACAGCAACACAAGATTTAAATATTATGGTAGCCTAAAATACTAAAAAGGGTTGACAGCCACTGAGGTCTCTGAGTATTCACTTTGAAAGACTGTTAAACATATAATCGACCTCATCTGTATAACATTTTCGTCAGATCACGGTAAGGTCTGTGAATTAAAGATAGTGACACACAGGCTCAGACTTTTGCCGCGTATCTGCCAAGAATATTACAGTCAAATTGCTCTGAGATTAACAAGAATCATGACAACGCTGTATCTGAATACTTAAAATCACTTTACGAACTAGAATTACCCCTGAAAGATTTTACAACCTCTCAAGTAAATCAGGCAATTAAGAAGATGAACCCAAAAAAGTCACCCGGTTTTGACCAGATCAATGTTAAGATACTACTTGAACTATCACACAAAGCCTTAAAAACGCCTAACCTCCACTTACAACTCTATTTTAAGAACAGGCCAATTCCCGCTTCTGTGGAAAGTAGCTCAAATAATTTTAATTTCTAAACCAGGTAAACCACTGGAAGAAGTCCCCTCAGACTGATTACATATACGATACAGACCGATTAGTCTACTGCAAATACTATCTAAACTATTCAAAACGCTATTGAAGAACAAATTAGAGCCAGTTATTGAAGAACTACAAATAATTCGCTACCACCAATTTCGATTCAGGCGGGAGCACGAAACCATCAAACAAATCCATCATGTTGCCAGCAGAAATTTTCAAGACCTGGAAGATAAAAACTATTGTTCTGCAACATTTTGGACATTAGCCAGGCTTTTGATAAAGTCTGGCATTCAGGACTGCTGTACAAACTAAGAAATTTCCTACCTCTTAATTATTACACTATTCTCAAATATTACTTCCACGATTGTACTTCTCTTGTTAAATACCAAACTGCACAATCAGATCTTCATCCCATCAACCCAGGCGTCTCTTAGGGTAGCGTTCTTGGTCCTCTCCTATACCTTCTTTTTACGGCTGACTTATCCACAACGGGAAATGCTACCATAGCCACGACACGACAATACTAGCCTTCCAAGAAGATCGTAAAATGACTCACACTTGCTGCAAAAAATCTCCACCTCAATCAAGCCTGGCTAAAGAAGTGGCGAATAAAGGTCAACACAACCAAATCAGTTAATGTCACTTTTACAAATCGAAAGAGCACCTGTCCACCAATCACGTTAAATGCTAAATATCCCAGTATGTATCTGGATAAAAGGCTAACATGGAAAAAGCATTTGTTTATGAAAAAGAAACAATTAGGTCTCAAGCTACGTAGTCTATACCGATGGCTAATCGATCGTAAATCTCAACTTTCCAGCAACAACAAGCTGTTAATATACAAAGTGATCCTCAAACCAATCTGGACGTTTGGGATCCAGCATTGGGATTCTATTTTCAATTCAAAGGTGGAGATCCTTGAATGCTTTCAAGAGCATGATCATGCAAGCACCATGCTTTGTTCTAAACAACACACGAATGATGGCACCAGTGGAAGTTGTTGTTAAAACTGATTATGTGAACTATCTAACGAGAGTAGAATCCCATCCTAACAGACTTGCTCGTGAACCTTCTCAGTCTTATAATGAGACGTAGACTTAAACGTTACCATCCAAACGATGCTTTTACTAGATTTTAGTTTTGGTTTAAAATGAATTGTGCCCCTTACACACTAGTACAGGTGTATACTTGTATATGTAATGTTAATTCATTAGGAAATAGCCGCCGGGCTATTTCCTGTATGTTAATATGTTTATTATCAAAGGATTTACTTATTGTTTTACAGTAACAAATTGTAAATATACAGATTGTAATGGGGAAATAAAATTTCTTCATTCAATAAAAGCCAACTCAACTACAGTCAGCTATAACACCTTTACACAAAAAGTAAAATAATTCTAACGTTTATAATAGCAAATATAAAAAATAGGTAAATGCATTGAAATCAATAACGTACAAACGTACATGCTGTTCGCTTTGGAAAAGCAATAAACGATTGCAAAAGAGGTTACACCGTATAAATTTAAAACGTACTGCAATTGCATTCGTAAATGTAGAACGTAAATTGAGAATACAAACAAATTTCACCGATAGAAAGCCGATATTTTTAGAAAGAAACTCCGAACAAACTGCAACTAACAATTATATTGCACATTCAGGTAACAAACAACAGTTTAAAAATTGGTTTATTTGATTTATTAGGGAAAATCAGTTAGTAATAAGTCCATTGCAAATTTTTTAAAAGTTGAGAAGTAGGTTATTATTAACTTTCCAACTTTCCAAGTGATTTTTGGCTTTCCAACCGGCCCGGAAATTGTTCACTGCCTACTTACTAAAAATGTTTTAAAGAAATTACAACTAAATAATTTATGTATTTACTAATTGTTGTTTAAGATTAAGCGATTGTGAATAAAGTAGTATACATACCTCGGTGGAACGCTTCATTACAGCTTTGCGCTGTAGTTGATCTATCTCCACCTTTATATTCAATGATTATTGACAATCATTGTAACCATTATGGGTTTATTTGTAATAAAGATGATATAATCACAACTCAATACTTTCTTACCTTTAAATAAAATAATTGCTCCGGCTAAATAAAATTGTTTTGAATATTTTAACTCTCAGGCTCAGGTTCAATAGGGCACTAAATGATTATATAAATCTAGGAACATAGATACAAAGCAGTTTTCCATCAATAATAACACAAATTTATTTTACAAATTTAACAAATAACAAAACAAAGAAACAAAAAGAAAATTAAAAACTCAGATATCAAAACTATTTTGTACATTAATCCCAAAATAGTCTAATCTACTTTAATTGGGGATTAATACATCTGGCATCAACATATTTCTTACTTACTATAAATAACTATAACTACTAGTAAAAAACTCACGTTTGAAAATATTTAAATTTTGGCACCACCAGCTTGCCAACTGTATTGTTAGAAATTTCCCAGTACCTGTACCCAGTACCCTCTCCTTTCATTCAGTTGAACAATAAATTGAAGAAAGCATGTCGTCGACCTGTTTCAAATATTTCCATGTAAATGACTTAAACATGACATGACATTAAAGTCCACATCCAGTCAGAAAATCCAGCCATAGAGAAATTTAATAATTATATCTTTATTATCAAATTATAAAATTTCCGTTGTAAAATAAACTGCCATTTGATTAAACTAAAGGACTTTGAAGTTGAAACACTGAAGGACTTGAAACACTTTGAAGTTTATATCATAAAACAATAACCTCAAAATGTTGACATTTACCTTATTTACATGTTTTTAACTCCAAACATAACCATTTTATTTATTTTAGTGCTCTGCAATAGAGCTGCACTTTTCTAAAGATGAAATTGGAAGAGAGCTTGTTACAAAAATGGCCGGGTTTTTATACCTTTCTGGTAAACAAATGAACTCTATACTAAATTTTTATTGAAACAGATGAACACTGATATTTGATTTACAACATAACCAAATTATTGTTTATAAATTTTAACTAATCTTAAAACTAATTAAATAAACTTATAAAATATCAAATTTCTAATCTAATTTCTAATCTAAAACACTTAGGTTTTCATTATACAGCTAGACCTCAATTGAACGTCGATGGAACCTAATTTTTAAACAATCTTTTATTAACTAATTTACATAAGAAATACTTTTTCACACCTTCCTATCTTCACGAATTTAAATATTATATGCTAACAAACATTATTTGCATAATTTTAAACATCAACAGTATGAATATTTCAACCAATTACAGTATTTCAATGTACGATTCAAAACGCAACTAATTATATGTTGTTCAACTGATATCATTTATAAAAAGCACCCCCTACATTTAATATATTTACAATTATGTGGTAATGAAACAGTATTACGATCCTCCGCCAAAAGTATTTAACCAAGAGCTGTAAACACGAAAACACACTTTTTTCTATTAAACGCTCAGGTAAGGTAGTAAATACTTGTATACCTCCTTATTATAACGCACTAAAGTAGCACAAAATATTGGGGCAATATTGAACGTATATTGCATAATTGGGGCAATATTAGCAAGATTTAACCAATATTGGTTTTTGAGAATATGTTTTAACAATATTGTAATAATATTGGCGGAATATTTAAATGCAATATGGCGCTTTACTATAATAAACCAATATTGCAGGATCATTTAAATGCAATATCCCATAAATGTTTATAATAAATATTCTAACAATATTGTTTTATAGCATTTATTTTTAAATTATTGAACCAATATTGGCACATTACTGCCAGAATAACTGTAGCATTTTTCTTTAAAATATCGTATAGCAATATTAAACGATTATTTAAATACAAGATCGCATACATATTTATAGTAAATACTCTAACAATATTGTTTTATAATATCTATTTATATTTATAACATTTTTTCATATTTATTTAAGTCTAGTTTTCTCAGTAAACGATTTAAACTATATCGAGGACAATAAATAACCCCAAACACAAACCCCAAAAATCAAAGCCTGGTTAGTTCGTAAATGCCCAAAAGTTATTGAAACTCATTTCAATGACTACCTCAAATTTCAAAGTCTGGACTTGAATGTTATTGAAAATTTATATCAATTGAAAATTGCAATAATGATTATAAGAAATCATAAAATTCTAAACAAATAACAACCAAAACGATCGCTTAGGGAAGATAGGTGAAAAATTTTAAAAAGATTTTAGAGTTAGTTTTAGTTATTTTTTCTTTTTACTGCTTTACTTGGTAGAAAATTTTGTGCCATATTTAACGAAGCCAAAAATAAAAGATACATATTTGTAGTTAACTAAAAAGGACAATTCGTTTCGCTACCTACCCCTAATCGGAGAAAGCTGCATTTCTAAGAAGTCCGTTCCGGGTGGATGTTCACAGGTCAAGCCTCAAGAATTCACAGTATGTTTTAGGATGCAACGCAATAAGTTCAAAATAAATGAGTGTCTGTGTGTACGACTTCATTATTTTGTTTAATAAATAAATTCGTGAAAGTGTTACCATGTGTGTGATGATAATTCATTTGATTATTTAATTCAATTTATTCATTTTCTGTGATGATTAAATATTGGCTGCTGCGAACATTTGTCAGTGTTGAACCAGGACGCCAGGACCATTGCCGTTATTTTGTGTAACACCATTATTGTATGCATGTATTGTAGGGAAGTTTACGCACAATCATAAAAGGGTAGTTACTGCATCGGTCAATACCCTACTTATTTAGACGTTTCTCATGCTGTTTATATTTTATTACAGGAACGGACCAGTCAACCAGTTCTGGTGTGAATAGCCATCCTTACTTTTATTAGATGTTTCTTCTTATTATAAGTTCTAGATTATGGTAAGATTCATGTTCTTTCAGGTTAGATATTTTATTTGGTTTATAATTTCATTTAAATAAGTTTCCGTCGTTTCTTTTATCATCTATACATTTTTAAAAATTAACATTTGATTCTTTCGAATAAACTTTTGTGTTTATGTATGTAGTATTCAATATTATTTTTTTATGTATTATTAATAAATATGATGCAATTAACTCCTCGTTTTTTATTTATATTACCTTTATTCTCTTGTTTTCTAATACATAGATCCAAGATTGTTTTACGTGGGGTACCCGTGTTAACATACCCCCACGTTCCTTCCAAGAGGAAGTGACTGGGATACGCCCGTCCTCTTTCATACGGGGTCTTGCAAAGTGGGACCACTGCCCGATCGCATCCAACCTCAATTGTGGCAGGACTTGGTTTTTAAGCGGTTTTGCCACCCCGATCTACCAATTTTAGGCTTGGTGGGCCCTCGACAGAGCTTCTTTAAAGTCTACACGTTATAGACTCCCGGTGCGTACCCGATATTGGTGAAGTTGTCTTAATAGTGAGAGGCTATATATTCGCTTCAACTATCCTTAAGTGTAATGGCTTTCGGAGCTTCTCCCAATCACCGTACCCAGCTGCAGTCCGGATCAAAGGGTGGCCAGGACAGCTCCTAAGCACATTTACCTGGCGGCTTGCAGTTTCCCAGCACGTGGGATGAACCTCACTTATAGTCACCGCACTAGAGATTCCGTCAAACAGCGGGTTCCTTTGGTGACCATAAATGGCCTCGGGCAACAGCGGGTTCCTTTGGTGACCTTACATGACCTAGGTCATGCAGCGTGTTTTCTAATACAGTGACAACATTATAAAGCAATATTTACAATCAACATTTCGCCAACATAGCATACTATTATTGAGCAATGTCTAAAGACCATAATGGACCAATAAAGTAGAATATTATTAAGCAATATTTAAAATCGACATTGCACCAATAATGCAGATTATAATTGAGAAATATTTAAAATCAACATTGCACCAATACAGGATACTATTATTGAGCAATGTTTAAAACCCATATTGGACCAATGCAGTAGAATATTATTGAGGAATATTTAAAATCAGTATCGTACCAATAAAGCAGAATGTTCACATTTCTATATTGGGTCAATATTTGTTAGGAACATTGTAATCTTATTGCCGCAATTTCTAGCCAATATTGCACCAATATTTTGTGCTACTTGGACACCGTGTCTGTTTTAAGTTAGATCTTGCATTAACTTTGGCCTAAACATAATTTAAATGCAATATTCGATTATCGTCTCTTACATCGTTAATGGACAAGAAAAATTGACTAAATTCTGTGGAAAAATTGTTTTACAGATATCCTTTATCTGACTATTGTGTACTAGTGTGCATGTTAATTATAATTAACCATTTGTAGCTTCATAAAAGATAAATTTCTGAAAATTTTAATTTTGAAAGTGTGGTTATGCAACCAATCTAAC
Source organism: Agrypnus murinus (assembly GCA_929113105.1). Taxonomy (NCBI): domain Eukaryota; kingdom Metazoa; phylum Arthropoda; class Insecta; order Coleoptera; family Elateridae; genus Agrypnus; species Agrypnus murinus. Next base: position 113,660,804 of record OV816024.1, read on the forward strand.
GTATAGCTTTAAAATGTCATATTAAATTTACTTAAAACTATTGAGTCGACGAATTCCTTATTTCGTGTGTCAAACATCACCACAATACGTTATATTAATTCTACGGTAACCTGATACACTTATTACTTTTCAAACTTCGTTACTTTTATCAATTCATTCTGACTTATTATTGTGTTTTCGTTTCATGTATGACACGAGGCTTTAAAAAGATCTTGATCGACTTGAAGCTACATTCCATGTACATTTAATAAAAAAATCTGACAATGTAACCGGAACATGCATAATTTTAACAATACACAGCAAAAGCTCGTTAATTTAAAAGTACATCTGTCGTTCATTTTGTTGTTATATAAACGCTGGAATTTTTCAGAGTGGTTAACACACAATTTATCACGGCAAATGATTTAGTTAACAATATCTCTTTGTATTATCAGTTTACTATTAGTTGCCAGGTAACACTCTCCATAAGTTGTTCCTCGACCAACAGCTTCTAATAATGCATTTGAGACCTGATAATTTAATCTATACTTGTAGCATCTGTACTTGTGAAAATTTAAATTACTTTATAAAAAAATCATATTGTTAATAAAAATGATGTTATGTATTGTTTTGCATAATTGTCCTTTAACAAAATCACAAGCACTTGTACATAACTTCTGTTTAGTATAGGTATATTCCTGCAAATACATAGTACATGCAATGCACATGCAAGAGTTATGAGTGCAGTTCTATGCCACCAACCGTGTATGGATAAGAACAGAAAGCTCGGTCTAGAGGGAATTTTATAAATCTTAAGAGTAGGCTTACCCTCGGGTGTCTGATGTTTTCTACCAAGTAATCCAAATATATTTTTAGTAAAAACAGTGTATACGTATTATTTACTTTAAAATACGTATTGTAATGACACCATTTATATTTCTTTTATAATATAAATTCAATTTATAAAATTTCTAAAAATAAACGCAACAATGAGACAGAGAAAATTTTGTTTGAATATCGCTCGACAGTCTCTTTACAGGATAAATATTAAGTATAAAGGAGCTGTAGCAATTAGCATACGAAAAGTAAATACGTCGATACATCAGTATTGTGTATTGGCAGTACCCTGCAAACAGTCTGTCAATACTTGGCCATCGGATTACTGTTTGGACAGTTTTTGAATCAGCAATCAGTTTGGTTCAGTTCTCGTGACGTAATCGAGAAACTATATAATGTGGTCAAAAAATCTTTCAGTCACAGAATCATCAATACTAGAAAATATCAGCCAGCCTCGGTGGATTAGTGGTTTGAATGTTTGCTTCATAATCCAAGGATCGCAGGTTCGATCCCCGGCCGAACTGGTAATTTTTCATAGCGGAGAAAAATTAAAAACATGCCTTCTTTTCGGATAGGAAGTAAAACTGTAGGTCCCGTGTCAATGTGATGTTTGGCACGTTAAAAATCCCTACTGGGGGTGGAATTCCCCCAGATTCGGCTAAATTCTAGTAGGGTCGGCCAAATGATCATAGCAATCGGTGCCATGAGGTACGAAGGATGCTCCGCTATCCTGATTCCTCGCCCTAAAACAAACAAAACAAAAAAACTAGAAAATATCAGTATTTAATTCGTTACTTACTGTAGAAGAGCCTCGAAGCGGCAGCAAAAATGCCAATTTCAGTATAAAAAGAAAAACTGATAATTACAAATATTGGTTTATTGAAATCGTTAAAATTTGTGTATTAAATTGTGAGAACATAATAGTTCAGTCATTAGGTACTTTTTTGGTGCAAAAGGTTGAGGAGTTTTAAAACTTGGCAGTAGTGTAGACTTAGGGGCCGTAAATATCATTTTAAGTTTGCGACTTTAAGCGACCGTCGCGCTGCTCGCGCTGCCATCTTTAAAAAATGGCGTTGGAAATGGCAGTCGCCATTTTTTTAATATTCTGCTTGGAAAAGAACTTTGTGGGGCAATCACTTCTGCTTTCAAAAATATTTGAAATACGCCATGTCAAAGTTGACAGGTGACATTAGGTATCTGTCAAATTCGACATTGTTTTTTAAAATCGGCGAAAAATGACCTTATTTGTTAAGATTCGGAAAAAACTTATTAAGAAAAAATGTTTCTAATGACATTTTATGTTCAGCATCAGATACCGAATGTGAACGAGATATTACGGAAAATTTTGTTTTTTTAACAATTTTTTATACACCCCGGTAACTGATTATTTTGAAATCATTAAAAACGCTTTAAAAGAGTTTTTCTAATAATATTGGATAATGTAGGTATTTTTAACGAATATTAAAACTATCAAAAAACAAAATGGACTATTTTCCAATTTCCAAGAAAATTAGCATAATTTTATTAATCTCTTTTTATTAAGTTTTTAAGTAGTAGTTTAATGTTAAGTTCTTTAAATTATGATTACTACAATTCTTGTATTATTCAAACGTGACTTAATAAAATAAGATTAATAAAATTATGAGTTATTTTCTTGGAAACTGGAAAATAATACAGAACCTTACATTTTTTTCTTGATAATTTTAATAGTTGTCAAAAATACCAACACCATTCAATATTATTAGCAAAATATGCTATGCAAGTATTGCCGTCCTACTTATTTTAAGCGTTTTCAATAATTTCAAAATAATCAGTTACCGGTATGTATCAAAAAATGTTAAAAAACAGAATTTTCCTTATGTCTGAATATCTCGTTCAAACTCGGTATACGAACGTAAAATGTCATTTGAAATATTTTTCTTAATAAATCTTTTGCATATTTTAACAAATTGGGTCATTTTCCGCAGATTTTAAAAAACAATGTCGAATTTGACAGACACCTAATGTCACCTGTCAACTTTGACATGGCGTATTTCAAGTATTTTTGGAAGCAGAAGTGATTGCCCCGCAAAGTTTTTTTCAAAGCAGAATATTAAAAAAATTTCCCGTATGGATCCAACTTTATGGCAGACACTTATAAAAAATGTGCGCTTTTCAGGAATTTTTTGAAAATTTTGAAAAAAGGGTTGTTTTTGGTAATTTTATGTAAAAAATTCAGTATATAAGAAGTTATCAAAATTAAGCACTGAAAACGCTTAGCATTATGTTTTTGGAGTCGCTGAAAACGAATTTGATAATATGCTTTCAAACTTCAAAAGGAACGGCGAACAAAAATGTAAAAATCGAGCGTTATTTATAGTTTGAATAAATATAATAATTAATATACTGTATAATGTCATTGAGGTTCGGAACTGAGTGGTGCAGTTTCCCGTACCCAGGTAGCAAAGGCCCGTGAAAATGACGTGAAAAACTGGCCACTGAGTGACGTAATTGTCGTCGTTGTATGATGTTAATATGAGGTGACTTCCTAATGTCTCAGACCAATGACGTCATATGCTAGACGTTAATTTCATATCTTACAAACACGTTAATTTGACGTCTTTTTCAAATCAATATATATTTGGTACCCTCTCTTCCCCCAGACTTTTAGGAATATCGTTCATTTATTGCAACCATTTATAGAAATTGGTTCAAGCTATTTCTATTATCAGGATAATTTATTATTATTCAATTTATAATTGAATTCGCTTTCCTCTCGTGTCTATTAAAAAAATGCAGACAACTAAAAATGTCCAGACCAAAACACGTTATCAGAATGTAACTTTATCTAAACTATAATTATATCTTGTAAAACATGAAATATAGTTCCGAAAGCAATTTATCCATTTGGGAACATTTTAATATCGAAAATTTTGCTCAAAATAACAATTTACTTGCCTAGAAAGAGGTCATAAAATTTTATCTGTTTTTGTTAAAAGCTATATTTACAGTGTGCTTTTAAAGAAATGGTTTAAATACGTGACCAAAAGGAATTATATCACCTGGCAAAATTTAAATATGTTTACAAGTGATAATTTTATTGCAAAGAATACCAAGAAGAATATTTTTTGTATCCTGTTTGAATTAAAAGACCAGTGAATTAAATATTAAAAAAATGAGTTCTTTACAAAGTATGTATGGCTAAAAGTAGATTAAAGAAAATGTCATGAAATTTTCTTTTCAAAAATGTCATGGCTGAAGACATGACTATTTCCTATTTCTTTTACATTATCATAGCTCGAAATAGAAATATAAAATAAAAAATCTAACATCGTAAGGTCCTCTAAACGAAATACTAAAGACACCACATCGATTTAAAAAATTTGGTAATTTCAATTGGTAATTTTTCAATGTAATGTAATGCATGTCATGTAACCGATGAACATTTTATACAAATAAATACCACCGTATGCTTCCTATTATTATTTAATTCTTTTTCTACTTAGCCCTATTCATAACTATTACAATTTCTGATATTGTCATTAAAACAACGTTGGTAAACTTACCGGGTACATCTTTGTGCTTTAGAACACATAACTTATAAACTATAAAATAAATATGAAAATTAAAAAAAAAATAAATTTATTCTATAATTTTTATAAATAATAAATAATAATTAAAGTAATTAATGATCACACTAATTTAGTCATTTCAATTTAATTTATTTTAATTTTAATACAATTTTAATATTTTAATAAAGTACTTTCCATTAATGAAATTTAAAGACAATAAACCTTGTTTATATTCTATATTCTGTAGTAGTAATTATAATTGATTTAAGTTTTATCTTTTGCAAATTGCATTCAAGCCAGGTAAACATACTGCTTATTATTAATTAGTAAAATTGCTAGTGTTTGTTTATATTAAATGTAAATAGGTTCTCGTTTGCCATCCTATATTGTGTTAACACAAGATTATTAAAGAACGAGTTGCTTCACGCACTATATGCAATACTACCGTTATATTTTCTAACGAATTTGCAAATAAATATGTGTCTTATATATACAAATTGTTTTTTGAGTATGATTAGATATGATTATCATAATATTGCTATATTGTTTTGTTTCCATACAATAAACTTATACTCCATATTACGTATTCATGATAATACAAACTTTGTTTAATCTGTTATGTTCCGGCTCGAATGTAATATGAATTTCAAATTCAATTTAGTTTCTGGAGAATATAAACAGTTGCATTAAAATAAATGTTCTGCTTCAATTTATTCTGTAATGAACGGTAATAAGCTTAGAGTAGTCTAACTTGAAAATGGTTAGGTGTAATCATATGTAGCTAGGGTATTCTTTTAGAGTTAAGGCATATCACGTATGTTCCATTCAGTTCTTTTATTTTTGTAAATGCTTTTTAGTACAGCTTTGTGCTTTTGCATAGATATGCATAATATGCAATTGGAATAAGTAATAGTAGTGAATTAGTTAAATAATACAAACAGTATTTAAACATTGCGGTGTTGCAAAAACACCATTAAGTCGAAAAAGTTTAAATAGTAAGCAATTTAAACTTTGTATATTAATAAACGCAAATTTAAATATTAAAGTACATACATTGCTGTATAGCAGTAGTCAGAGATTAAAGCAAAATTAGTTTATTTAGCTGTGTAGTGATTTCTCAAACATTGACAGGTAATCTTAGTAAGTAGGTACTAAAAGTTTATTTCATTTTTTGCTTTTTAATAAATTAATATCATAAAAAACTCGATTTGAAGAAGAAATTATTATAATTAATCAAAACGTTATATTAAATGGATGAAACGCGTAAAAATGTAGAAATGTGAATAACTTAAAATTAAATAAATAAATAAATAAATTAAAAAATTATATGAAAATATCTTAGAAGTACGAAGTAATGTATCGTCCATTCTACATAATTTTTCCTGTAGAGCATTAAATCCGGAGTCTACGAGCTTTGTCTCACATGAACTGAACCAAGCAATAAATTTTATTTTTAATTTGAGTTTGACATTTTATATTTCATTTCGAATTAAAATGATTTACTTGTTGCTAATATTCCGCGCAATCAAAAACATAATTATTTCATTACTGATAATTATTTGTTGAATGATAAATATTAATTACAGGAACAGACCAGAAACAGTAGTTCAATTTATGTGCGACCGGGCTCGTATACATAAAGACTGGGAAGAATTTGAAGTGTTACACATTATTCATTGTACAGAGTGATCCAAAATGACTGAGGACGGTTTGAATCTCGCGCCGTAGGTTTAAATGTATTTCATATTGTTAGTGTGACACGATTGAAATGTGTTGCGTCAAATGACTGTGTCAACTCGACCCTTTCTCGTTTACATTGTTTTGCTTTTGCCATGTTGTCCCCAGTTTTTATTAATTTTTTTATTTAAATCGCTTGTTTAATTAAAACGACACTAATTTATAATTAATAACACTGTGCTGCACATGAAATACACAAGACCTTCTACCTATATAAACGATATTGAAATTATTTGATATTCAATATTTTCAATATTTGATACTGCAGAATAAAGACTTTTCATACTTGCAGAATTTTCCCATCACTTCGAGTTTTTTCCCTGCCCCCTGAATGTACCTCACCCAGTTTAGGTGCCTTGCACTACTCTAATGACCAAAATTTAGCCATTTGCAGTTCCATTTTGGAAATTCTCTACTGGGGAGATATGAAGTGTAGCTTTCCAAAAGTTACAAATAATGAAAATCGGTAATGAAATGACTGAGTTATAGCCTGAAACAGTCATGTTTCAGCGATTCAAAATAGTATTTACTCAACAAATAAAATTTCTTTCGCTTCATTTATTGAAGATATATTTTGTTTCATTTCTAGGAAATTTTTGTTTGTTTAAATCGGTGAACAAATGACCGAGTTATGGCCGATAATATGCAATACAACAATTTCTATTCATTATTTTAATCTGTCATTATAGTTCAATGTCCAGTCAATCTGTACATTTTACCTTGGAAAAAGTCAAGTAGTTTTGGTTTTTGGATATGTTTTTCATTTTTGGACCCTTATTAGAAATTTTAGCTTTTTTCCATCCACTTATAAATGATTCCACTTATAAGTTCCATCCACTCTAACGACTACAGCTTAACCATTTCTTGTCACATTTTGGAAATCTCTTTTCTTGCTTTACAAAAGTTCAGAAATAATGAAAATTAGTAAAGAACTTGGTTTTTGGATATGCTTGAATATTTGATAGATTCAAACTCACTGAAACATGAAGAATTTTTAAAAATATTATATGCCAATGGACTAAAGTGCATCTTTTAATCCTGAATCTGAAGTTTATTTTCCCGAGCGTAAGCCAGGGCAATAAACACACGCGAGAATAAAAGGCTCTTTAGTTCTGTGGTGTATACGCTATTTTTGCACGACCCATAGGACTTAATCGCAAAATTCCCGAAATTTTCGAAAATACTCTTAAATGTCATTCTGACAATTGAAATTTGTTAAGGGGGGAAGTGACTGTATAAAAATACGCTATGCAAAGTCTCTGAATTTACATTACTTTAAGAAAGAATATATCATAGATTGTGCATCCAACATTAGAATCTTGTTGATCAAAGTATGAACTAAATTTTCATAAAAGAATTAATAAAATTTGTTCGAAAATAACGAAATAGACATAAAAACTGTAACAATAAGTATAAATATTTTTTCTTTCTTAAAACTAAAATATCTCTTTATAATAATTTGAACGTACTCAAGTAGTTCACATATCAACAAATTTAATTGATAAAAATTTATATATAACAACAATAATCATGTTACAGTTTCGGTTACGATTATTATCATTTTTAAGCAGTTTTGGTGGACAATAGTTCAGCTACTCTGAAAAGGATGGCGCTGCAGCATGTTTTTACTGTATTTTAGTATTTTTAATTTTAATTCACAGCAGTGGTTATTAATCTTTGAATACACATTAAAATTTTTAAATTGGTTTACATTTAAACGTATACATTACCATAACTAGCTTACAAAGATAACTTTAAGTATCTGTAAATCAATTATGTAATGCAAAACATAATAATATCTCTAGTATTTTTTTTATAAATTCGAACTAAATATGTAAAAATTATAGTGATCGACAATGTAATTTATTCTAAAATTGAGGCGATACCGTCGTTTTAATATGAATTCTGTTATATTTATTTATACAAAATTATTATTATTATTATTATTATTATTATTATTATTATTATTATTATTATTATTATTATTACAAATCATTGTACTTTCCGACTTGATGGCCACCTATGGATTTGTAGTATAATCTTAAAAGTCTGAAGCTGAACTAAATTAATTAATGTTTTGTGCCAGTAGTGAGGCCAACGGCAATTTTTCCGGAGTTTCTCAATTTACCTTAACACCAAAATCACATAATTTTAGCATAGTAGGTTAGGTTTCCTGGGATATAACGCGATTATTTTACTTTGTTCCATAGGGAGTAAATCAGCTACTTTACTCCCTCTTTTGAGGAAGTGAAGTAAAGCTTTACATATAGACCGTACAAAAATTTTTTTTTTTGTTTTATTAGTCTATAACTCAGCCAGTTCTTTACCGATTTTCATTATTTTTGAACTTTTGTAAAGCAGCACTTCTTCTCTTCTGTAGAAAAGAGATTTCCAAAATGTGACAAGATATGGCTAAGCTGTAGTCGTTAGAGCAGTGCAAGGTACGAAAACTGGAGAGGCGCATTTATAAGCGGATGGAAAAAAGCTAAAATTTCTAATAAGGGTCCCAAAATGAAAAACATATCCAAAAACCAAAACTACTTGACTTTTTCCAAGGTAAAATGTTCAGATTGACTGGACATTGAACTATAATGACAGATTAAAATAATGAATAGAAATTGTTGTTTTGCATATTATCGGCCATAACTCGGTCATTTGTTCACCGATTTAAACAAACAAAAATTTTATTTGTTGAGTAAATATTATTTTGAATCGCTGAAACATTTCCAAAAAAAACTTTTTTCCTGACTGTTTCGGGCTATAACTCACTCATTTCATTACCGATTTTCATTATTTTTGAACTTTTGTAAAGCTACATTTCATATCTTCCCACTAGAGAATTTCCAAAATGGAACTACAAATGGCTAAGTTTTGGACATTAGAGTAGTGCAAGGCACCAAAACTGGGTGAAGTACATTCAGGGGGCTGGGAAAAAAACTAGAAGTGATGGGGAAATTCTGCAAGTATGAAAAGTCGTTTTTCTTCAATATCAATCCGTTTAAATAGGTAGGAGTTCTTGTCTATTTATTTTTTTTTTATTTGTAACATAGTGTAATTTTTAACATAATTTACTACTATTTTTAACTAATATACCTATACCACTCCTTTTTGAGACGCGCCTGTAAAATAAAAGAAGGATAAAAAGATCTAAAAGGTATTCGTGTTGCCAACGTGACAATAATTTGGCGTGGTGGTAAATTCAAACCATCCTCGTACATTTTGGATTACACTGTACATCATAGGCTATGCGCCCAACAGACAATAGCCTGAACCAATTTCTATAAAATAAATGAACGCGTCTAGCTTTTATTATTTTGTAAAATATGGATTTATGAATTCTGGTTATAAATCTAATGGATTTAAAAGCAATGAAATTCTTGCCACAATACACTCGTCCAAAAAAGTAATGAAATACCCCCAGGTGTATAATCCGACACCGGCAAATCTTAGTGTACCAACCACATAATGTATTTGACATAATGCAGCGAATGTCTTGTAAATCTAAGCCAAACAAAATTGTAAAAGTACGATTGCGAATAAGCTTAGTTCATTTAATTCTGTTAACCCGTTCACATGACTGCATTTCTTATGGCAGTCTATAATTGAAAAACTTCAACCAAATTCATTAACTTGTGCTAAAACTGAAAAATAGCAACGATAGAAGTTCAAGAAACAAGCAACATTAAACAGAATGTGATTGGTGTAAAATAAAAAAGTTGGTAAAATAAAATGCAGATAATGAAAGAAGTAAGAATCTGAAACGACAAGTATTTTTATAGGTTATACTCTAACTTGGGACAAACGCAAAGTGCAAAGATAGATTAAAGAAACAAAAAAAGAAGAAGTTAATAAAGGATACAAGATGAGATGGGGCACAGAAAATGATGGACAAAAGGTCGGGCAGGTAGGTGGGTAGTAACTGAGTAGCAGTAACTCGTTAAGCTAGTAACTAATTACTTTTTAAGTAACTTGCCAGTAACCTAATTGATGAAATATTTATTTACGAATGAATAATAATAATGGGTAATATTTAACAGAAATTAGAGAATACATTCTGTTCACTAGCGGTGGAGAAACAATGAGGTTTGGAACAGTATTTTTAGTTCATAAGCACCTCAAAGGGAAAAATAGTCAATTGACACTGTGACACACCACAATCAGTTCACCGAGACTTGCCGATCGTCATTGTCATTGCGTGCTGATAATAATGAGAAGAGGATACCACAGCATAACTTGCCGTTGTTCCAACAGCCCGAGAATATAACAAGGTTACACACGGCGGCTTCAGTATTTGCGGCAGTGCACCTACTAGTTGTTATTATACTGTGGTTTGAACTAATTAACTGAAAAGGGATACTTCTTAAATGTTTATTGACCAAACTAATGCATGATAGGCTCTATAAAACGATCTATGGTGTTTTTGGTATTGCAAAGTATTTTGCAAATGCTTATATTTATACTAATGAAAATTTAGGGAATCATGAATCGGAGGAGGTTTTACCGGAAGGAGTAGCTAATATCCTAATCAATTCCGTTTCTGAAAAATATTGAAATAAAAATTAATAGATTAATAGGATCGGTATAGGGTGGTAGACGAATGGCATGAGAGTACTACTCGTATAGCAAAAAGTACAGAAAATTGGTGTTTCTTGTATGTTACACAAACAGCATACATTGTATACAAAAACAACAACTCACCAAAAACAGTTCACTTTAAGTAAATGAAATAAAGGTATCAAGAAAGTAATTCTACTAATAACAGAATGTAAGAACTGTGGTTTATCACAGCTCTATTATATTAAATGGTGTCTTCAAACCAATACGTATATTAGTTATTGATGTATGCTAATACGTATTTCGGTAACAATGTTACATTGCTCACGGAGAGAACCCCTCTGGCAGTTTTTCGTTCCATTTAAAAACGTGAAATAATTTTACTCTTGTATTCTCAAATAAACTTAAAAATTCGAGGAGGAATAAAGTGTTAATCGTGTGTGATAGTTACTCAATCTTTTAGTCAATAGTAAACCCGCGTTAGCCTTGCTAGAACAGGTGGCGATGCGAAAAGCACGTGCCATATACAGCCAATATTCTATATATATTCATATTTATTCCAAGTCTCAGTTCATGCAACAGTTCCAGAAGTGCATTCGATATTTTCAATGCTAAAATGTAGGTTACAATGAATTTATCAGCAGCAGTTTATGTATTATTCATCTCAGCAGTGAATATCACACGACAAAAAAGAACTGCTTCTTGGCAACTATTATATTATAAATATTTAACGCCAGTTGCAACTAACACTGAACTTTCCATTCTGAAATAGCTGAAATGTTCAAATACCTTAGGTATCAATATCTTAGCAGCTTTTACATTCATGACCTACAAATAATCGTTATCGTAACATTAAATTATAACGCCATTTATTTTTGGAACTATGATTACTAAATTTTCTATTTAAACAACCGTAACAAAGATTCCGTTTATTGAGAATATAAAATACAAACTTATTCTCTCACTTGTCTTTTATTATTTTAGTCTTGCAGTTAACTGTTAATTAAACGTGTAGGATAACTTATTCAAACGTTCTGTTATCTTTTCATTTGTTTGAAACATTTCCATCTATTTATGCAAACAATTGGTGAAGCAGAATTAAAAAAGGAAAAAAGTATTTCTGTATAAGTGTACTTTAAAAAACCCGTTAAACAGCAGAATTAGAAGGCCTTTCTGAAAGGTAGATGTAGTAAAATAATATGTATATATCCCAGTAGGTTTCAGAAGCAACTTACTACAACAGTAGCTCCAGTGGGAACCGATAAGAATATACATACATACACAAGAATGTACATAATAGTAATTTGGTTAGGGACGTTATTTTGGGTTGATAGGATTTTCTTCTAGGGTTATAGGAGTTACTTCTATAAAAATATGTAGTAGTTTAGTAAAATTATAAAACATTACATATTTCATTGACAATTATATAATAATATAATGTTAATGACGAACCAATGCCTTGACTGCCTTGAAATGCAATTACATAGTTTACAATAATCAGGATATTAAAATAATGACCAAAGGCAGGCTAATCTTGGATTGAAATATTTAACAACAGTAGAATATGAAAAATAATTGCAATTTAAAAGAATTGTTTAGTTACTAAGAGGTAGTTAAGTAAATAAAATGGCGGAAAAAAGGTTTTTAAAACAAAAAGCTGTATAAAGGTTGATTTTTATAAAAGTTACATAAAATAAAGATAAATAAAAACAGTCCCACAAGTGTAAAAAAGACATATTTTATTTCAAACAATAGAATAACAATAGAATTTAAAAAGGAACACAAATAAAGAAAAATTAAAACGCACTAACAGTCCAGGATGCAGTACAGGTGCACTCACATCAAGGAGAGCTGTTTGATCCAAAGACGTAACCAGCTGATTCGCGCTATAAAGAAAGAAGGAGAAATATAAATTTTAGTCTTAAACGTTATTCAAGAGTTAATATTAAAAAAGTAAAAATATTTAGGTGCAATTTACCTCAACACTTTAGTTTCTGCAGAACATCATATCCTGGAAGAAGTTACGGAGCCCCATAAGCAGTAGACAGATTCCAGCGTGGTGAGCTTCCTAGACAGCAGGCTGAAAAAAGGTAAACCAAGTGCATCAAGACACCAAGTTTGTGGCAAATCAAAAAGTGCTAACAAGAGCAATGCTAGTTTTATTCGAAAAAGAATGAAAAGTAAAATCAGGTCTATAAGAGCAATGTTGAACAAGGTTAATTAACCGTAAATTCTTAAAGATCCTGTATAAAACTGTAAGTAATCATTTACTTAACCTGAAATAATAAAAGGGTCAATATAAATATCTCTCAATAGTAAAATCAAGACTTACTTGAATTCAACAGTTTCATTTCTGTTATTCACATTGTGAGGTTAGGTTGAAAACCAAGTGTTAAACTTGACGTTTCAAGGTACATAGAGATTCTCAAATATCGTAAAAGTTAAAAGGAACAATATACCATTAGCTCAAATCTTTTTTTTATAAATCCGTAAATTTTCAAAATAATCCAATTGAGGATTCATAGGACATTATTAAGATCTCATAAAAGAATAAAATAGGTAAAAGGTTATAGACAACAAGTTCTAATACAATAAAGGTTACAGACAGAATTCATAAACAATAAGTTGACCTGAAATATACGTAGTATTGTTTATGTAGATTTGCAGATTAGAAAATCAAAAATAAGATTTCTTTTTAATAATTGAAAGTCTGCAACACTACAGTATTGTAATGAACGCAATCAGTCCTTTAAACGCCGCCGTCGAATGTTCGAGACTGCATGAGTCATCAACATCTGCCAGTGTGGTTCGCCAGCACCTGCATGTGTGATTCATCAGCGTGAGTCATCGACGGCGCGACAATCAATACACCATCTAGAAGAATCTAGTGCATTTTCTAGAAAGATTATGCTGTATATAAAAGCGGTGTTACACGGAAGAGGGATTATCAGTCAACTGCGAGCAATTAGACATGTTAGTAGACGCAAGTGGTAATAGATAAATATTTAAGTTAGAATATAAATGTGTGTGAAATAAATATTGTGATTAAATATAAATAGTTTGTTAATAGTTTATACTTGTGTTTTGTAATTAGTTAAGATTAAATCAGTGCGTGTTAAGTGTAAATATTTTATCTTGTGAATAGACGATTTAAACATTGACTGTTTTGGTTTAGCAATTAGCCATTTATAAAAAACATATACAGTCTGTTTGGTTTACAGCGCCCCGCTTTGTAGCAACTTTATTTTCAGTCAGAAATGGTATAAACCATATATACTCGTATTATTAAATGGCATGAAATTCTCTATGTTCTGGCTCAAAAAATTCGGTATTTAGTAAATCGGCGTAAGCGTGATGACGTCACCGACCTTTTTTTTAAATTACATGATAGGTATTTTTTTACTGAAATCCAGAGAGTATTGTGTTTTCTTTTCAACCATAATAAATATTCATACTGTTACATCAGACAATTTTAAAGAAAAACGTGAAAAATGATTTACGACTAATAGACTTTGATTTCTGGTTCTCCAATTAAGAAAACAGAGTTATATAGCAAGCTTAGGTAAATAACGAAACTTTAGTTATTCCAGTGGCGTATTTAGAATTTTTTTGGGAAAGGGTACTCTATAAAAATTCTGAATTTCAGTAAGAAAATACCTATCATATAATTTAAAAAAAGTTTGATGATAATATATATGGTTTATACCATTTCTGACTGAAAATAAAGTTGCTGAAAAGCGGGGCGCTTTAAATCAAACAGACTGTATACTTTGATTTTACCGCTTTTCATGATGGGATCTATTTTTTATGGCAGCGCAAAATAAAGGTTTACTGGGCGTATAGTTTAATTCAATAAAGTGCGTTCCAGTATGCTGCCTTGTGGGAAAGGTTTTAGTTTCAGACTATATTGAGTTGGTTTTAATTGCGAAAGTTCGATTATGCAAAAAGGAGAAGATGATGGCTTTGATGTAAGTTGAAAGGTGATATCTAGAAGCTTCTTTTTGAGACCTTCGACCCACCACTTTGCCGGAGGACAGAGCGACGTCTAGAGAAATTGCTCTACGTATTGTTTGTTTTCAAAGCCGCGTTCGATATATTCCCCAATATTTTGTAATATTACATCTACCTATTTATAACTACATAACCTACTTACACTATAACATCTGTCTATATCCATTTACAATATCGGTAAATATCTATATAATATACATACATCGTAGAGTCATAAGCATGATTTCCGTTAATCAGGTCTAATGTGTAACTGTTTGAATCCAAGTTTCTTTTAACGGCTCCTATCTTCGCCTTCGGGACCATGACATACAATGGTTAATACTTATAATACAGAATCATCTTTCATAATTTAAAAGAAGAAAATACATTTTTTCTGATTTCATGTCTAATATGAAGCTCATTAAGGTTCTTAGCTTACGAAAAGGTTGTAAGCCGACACGAGAACCTTTTTGGACAAGAATACTTAAGTGATGCCAACATCTATTAGATGCATTATTTTCACTGCATTATTTAATAGCTGTTTCTAATGATATTAAATAGTACTTGTAATTATACTATAACAATCAATCAAGTACATAACTTAAAATTAAATAAATAACTTGTGCTTTTCCGATTTGAGGTTTGAGGTTATTTTATTTAACATTAAACAGCTTTTTGATTGCAGCACAATATAAAAAAATACTACAACTTGTTTGATCTGCAAGGAATAGAAAATGCGTAAATAAGGCAATCAACACACCGCACTTTACCGAACCAACTCTTGTAGTCATAAAATATTAATACTGGAAAGAGCTTTGGCGTGACTTTCGTTTCTCTAAACGAAATTCCACATCTGAATGAATGAATAACTACTAGTATACAACGTAAAAGTAAATTAGAATTTCTGTTTTACAGAATAAATCAATTAGAACATATTACATTAACTATTATTAAATTTATCGAGCCTAATCTACAACTAGATACTTACATAACGGCATTTTAGGAATATAAGTTAAATTTAGAAAGTTTTGTAACGTAATTTTTCTTTAAGATTTATTTAAACTTTATGAAGAGGAAATGAAAACCTATTAAACATTTAAAAGGTGGGAAGGTAAGAAATAATGCTTCGCTTAATTATTCACGCCTATTTGCACGGTTTTAGAAGGGGGGCATTTGACGTGCTTGTGAATTTTGAAAACGACTCTAGTACAATTCTGAATGATGCATTTTTTAAATGAAAACAAAATATTTTCGACAGAATTAACATTATTTAGAAAATATTAGTATATAAGAAGGCTTTTCATGCAACTAGATGAAAATATGTATACTGTTCTTAACTATCAGTGTTTAACTACACTGTTCTTAGTTTATATGTTTTGTTGATGGAGAGATTATTATAGTATTCGAAAACTTATTTATGTGGTATGGAAATAAAAAATATACTGAGAAAATAGATTTAGTTATTCGAAATTCTATGCTATACACCTTTGTAAATACATGTAGACAGAACACGAAAGAAATTGCTTTTTGTAAATAAAGATAATAGTGGAGATTCGTTAGATCTTGACTTCGGAAAAATTCCCCACAAAGTAAACTCAATAGAATTCTCTTTTTAAGCATATCCGAAATAAAGTAAAAAAAGTTTACATTGGTGTAAATAGTGAGCTTTTTTCTTATTTAGCAAAATAACTGCAAAATTAAGATTTTTGCAAATAAATTTTTATTTAACATATGTTTGAAATTAATGCCTCCAATCGAAAGAGCAGGAAATTTTACACAAAAAATGTATATAATGCTTTTTAAACATCACAATTAAAAGGAAGAATTTTTGAAAGTCTCGCCAGTTCGTCAGTGACCTAGAGCGGCGGCAAGTGCAGACCGCGCGCGACCGCTCGCTATAGGCAGAAACATGTTCTATGCTTCTAACTTAAAAAATATAAAAAAAACAATTGATTTCGATGAAAATAACTTCAAACTAATAGAGTTTTTAAGTTTCTATATATGTTATAACATAAATTGTTCAAGTATTAAGAAATGACACGTTTTAAATATTTTAGCCTATATTTTATTTAAATTTAACAAAAATACACAAATTCTTAAAGGAAGAACATAAACAAAATCATACGTTATAGTAAAATATTTAATATTCATATCTAAGTAGATAAGGAAAAAGTTACGTAAGAAACTTAAAGGTATTTTATTATTTCATTTCTTAAATTATGTGGAAAGAAAATTCGAGCATGCCATGAACATTTGCTTTTTTTGTGCACCTTACATACGAGTTTATTGCATTACGCGCATGTTGTGTTTACTTTTTTATGTAATTTCAACTATGAAGTCTCATAGAAAGCAGAAGCAACATTCATTAACTGACACACAGCTAATACCAGTGTTGTCAATATGTTCAAATAAAAAACATATTAGAGAATTTGTAACGCTGGAGCCCCTAAAGGACCCCCCACGGGAATTTAAGGGTTAATTCATTTTTCTTTCACAAGTTCTTCAATTTTGACTTTGACTTTAGAATAGTTTAGATTACATTAATCATAAAATACTTTTATAGGTATGCTTTTCGAAGCCTAAAATGTGTGCTTTAAGATAATATTGTTATATTTTAGTGAAATGGAAATTAATAGGGTATATCGATAATGGAAAGAAAGTTTTTTCGCTCTGTGCAAATGCAAAATAAATGCAATTATAAATATAATTAAGAAGATTCGGTACAAAGAGCATTTAGTTCTCTTAAAATTTAAAAAACATGTCAAACTTAACCAAAACAACTGCGAAGCCTAAAGTTCTGTAGGTATATAAGGTTAAATTTTAGTTTAGTTTTTTTGTTTCTGTTGAAGATGGCAGCCTAGCTGTTGAAACACGTGTGCAGAGTGACTAGAGTGTGAGTGGTGAAGGTGTAGAACCATTTTAATAATTAATAAAATAAGGTACTTTTTTTGTACATAATTAATGTATAAGATTCTAAATAGGGGTCTTCTTTTGAAAAGTACACCTTAGTTAGATTTTTGATTGCATCAGAACAGCCTGTAACGAAAAAATTATAAATATCACATACAATCAATATATAAGTATGTACATTAATTACATTACCTATACACAACAAGCATAACAAAAAACATTTTGGAAAATGAAGAAAATTTTAAGAAAAAAGTGTTCTTTGACTTTTTTCGTGCATATGCAACCATAAGCCATACAAAAATACAAAGCCATGCAAAAATAAGCCATTCAATTTGAATTTTTCAAATATAAAATTTTCAAAAAATAATGTTAAATACGTTTTCAGCGAGCTCAAAAACATAAGGATTTTGATAACAATTAGTGATATTGAATCTTATACGTAAAATTATCAAAATTTTTTAAAATCGCACATATTTAATATTTAAATAATTTATATACACACACACACACACACACACACACAAACACACACGCACGCACGCACGCACGCACGCACGCATGCACGTACGCACGCACACACACACACACACACACACACACACACGCACGCACAATCTTTAACTTCTTATACCTTTCGGTGTCGAAGTGCCGGACACACCGAGCCGCAGAGTGGATATGTGGCAGCGGGGCCAATTAGGCAAGTATACTGCGCTCGTGGTTTACCCATCCAACTACTGACCGCCACAAACTCGACTTAACTAATGTTAAGCGATAGAAATGCACTATAACCACTCTGCCGTGCTGCCGACAAAAAAATAATTTATATAATAAACTTAAATAAAAATACTACGTTACCAGATAATCCAAAAGGTTTATCATTTAAATTTATGCTGCCGATAATTATTCCGAAATAATTGATGTTTTCTTTCTAAAGACACTCCATATAACGGTTAACAAATCCGACACTTCGAGCTTTTATTGTTTCGGAAATATAAAACTAGTTTTCTCTCGGTTTTTTAAATCTAATTGTGTTGTCTTTGTCTTTAATTAGATTAAGGTTAAGATTGTAAGTTCTTTCTAGCCTTGCTGCATTACATTACATTATTAGTATGATATTACTAGAAATACGACTAATTCTGATTTTCAGAACTACGTACAGTGATCGAAAGGTTAAATAATTGAATGTTTCAGAAATAATCTATTTTCTTTCAAAAATAACAACTACTGCCGTAAGCGTTTCATATAATGTTGTATCATGGTATTATATAATTACCTATTATATAGGTATTATACTGCGTATTGATTTGAAAATCTCTCACCTCAAACTATAACTACACAAAGTACCAGGTTCGGAAAAAACGCGAATTGATTTTTCGAGAGGCACTTAATTTGAGAGGAATGTTTGCCTTCTCACTCTCTGCAACCCTAACTTTAAAATGTCAAATGACAACCTCACCTTTGGTATAACTCATTTTAAAGGCATAAAAAAAGAATTTTTTTTGTGCAAAAAAAGTTGAAATCGGCTTATAAGTTGCTGAGATAAAGAATAAAGTTCTTTAACCGCCCTCTTTTGATATATTTTATATCAGTTGAGATATTAACATCAGATCTGTGATAATCAACTCCTTTTTATTAACTTCTTTATCGACAACCAGCTCTTTTTCTTACTTATTTTATTCTACCAACACTGTTAAACACTAATTTCGTTTTAAATACTTTATTTAACGAACATAAACAATGTAATTCTTCACGAAAAATTTTAATTAAAAATACTAAATAATAAAATAAAGGTGGCTGTAGATAAAGAGAGGGAGTTACAAACCTTCATACCATTCTAATAATATCTCATGTTAAAGAGCTATCCCCTTTACATGGCCCTATTTTAATTTTGGCACTGAAAATTTTCTCTTTTTATACCTTTTAAAGTAAGATGTCACATAAATGTGATAGTCATTTGACATTTGAAAGTAGGGAGAAGGTAAGATGAAAAATCTTGACGATACTCCAGTTAAATATTGCACTTGAAAAATCATTGGACATGTGTGTGTAAAAGTTTGTATAGTTTAAGAGATATTTAAAGTGAGAAGTTTTCAAATAAACACACTGTGTATTTATTATATGTTTATACTGTAACGAAGTTACTAAATTTTATTAATTATTTTGGGTGTAAGATTGAAAGCGCTTATCGACTGTTGCAATCAGCGCCGTTCGGATAAGCGACCGACTCAAGCAAGAGCACGCGCCCTTTCCTTAACCGAATTCTGGCGTGCGCCGCTCCGTTTCATTCCTACCTTTTCCCCCACGTTCCCAAAACACCTATATAAAAAGGTACGGTCGACCGATTTATTTAGTCCGCGTTCAGGACTCTCTACAGCACCAACCAGCCCAGCCAGCCATCCTAGCAGACCGGACCGACCCGGGGAATTTAAGAGTAAGTCCTCTTACCGATATTCCGATTCCTTACCCGCCGCTCTCATCCTGTTTCCACCCGCTTTACCGTACCCTGTCCGAGATCTCACTGTGCGTGTGCCTGATGATCTTATCCTACTTCCACTCTCTTTACCATACCTAGTCCTAAACCTCACTGTGCGTGTGCCTGGGGGTCTCATCCTACTTCCACCCTCTTCACTGTACCTGTCCTAGACATCACTGTGCGTGTGCCTGGGGGTCTCATTTTGTTTCCACCCGCTTTACCGTACCCTGTCCGAAACCTCACTGTGTGTGTGCCTGGGGGTCTCATCCTACTTCCACTCTCTTTACCCTACCTAGTCCGAGACCTCACTGTGCGTGTGCCTGAGGGTCTCATCCTACTTCCACCCTCTTCACCATATCTGTCCGAGACCTTACTGTGCGTGTGCCTGGTGGTCTCATCCTGCTTCCACCCTCTTTAACATATCTAGTCCGAGACCTCACTGTGCGTGTGCGTGGGGGTCTCATCCTAATTTCCACCCTTTACCGTAAATTAGAAACCTGTTACCCTCTATTCTACCCTACCTGCAGGAAATTCTGCAGGAATCTTTGGGTGCAACAATAGGTCATCCGACCTATAGTCACATATGGATGTGTTGTTTGGTGGCCTAAGTCCTCACAAAGGACGGCCAAAGATAAACTCTCTAGTTTACAGAGAACAGCCAACCTGGCGGTGACGGGAGCTTTAAGCACTACACCGTCGGCAGCTATGGAAATGCTAATGGATCTACCACTCCTACACATTATGTTAAAGGGAGAAGCCAGACTGGCCACATATCGATTCTATCAAGCGGCAAGGCGAAAGCCGGAGACAGTGATCTTCATACCAAACAGACTATTACCTGTAATAGAATCGGATAACCTCCTAGGTATGATGACCGACACAATGTCTACCAGATATAACTTTAGGAAACCGTATAGTCCTATTTCCTAATAGAAACGAGTGGGAACAATCAAAGAATGCCCTGCAGAAAGCTGACACATCGACTGTTACACTGATGGCTCCAAAACCTCGGATGGGGTAGGAGCTGGAGTGTACTGCAACAATCCAAGAACTGAATTGTACTACAGTCTTGGAACGCATACAACTATCTTTCAGGCAGAGGTTTATGCATCGAGATGTATGCAAGGACGTTAATCGACCAGCGTTACGCATTCAAATCGATAACGATCTTCTCTGACAGTCAGGCTGCTCTCCAAGCCCTGACAGACTGTGGCTGTACATCAGCAACAGTATGGAGCTGTCAGAAAGCACTCTCCAAACTGGAGAAAGCCACAAAGTCACCCTAATCTGGGTTCCTGGTCACTTTGGCATTCAAGGGAATGAGCTAGCTGACCTTCTCGCCAGGAGAGAATCCAGCTCGAAGTTTATTGGCCCAGAGCCGGCCCTTGGCATTTCAAGGGCCGAGGCCAAAAGTGCTGTAACAAGCTGGATGAGGCACTGTACACAGGAGCTGTGGCATAGCCGCCCAGGGATGGCTTATTCCAAGGCAGCAATAAAGGGCCCATCCAAAACCAGACAGACCTCACTGTTAGAGCTGAACAGATAAGGACTGCGCAGCGTAACTGCCCATCTTACTGGGCACTACCGTCTTAGATACCATATGCATAAGCTGAGCTTAGCAGACGAGACCGTCTGCCGTCTATGCTTAGAGGCAGAAGAAACAGCAGAGCACGTCATATGTACCTGTCCCGCAGGGGACCGCACCAGATTCTCACAGTTTGGCTCAGTGCAACTGAAGCTTGAGGATCTGACCAACCTATCGCCCACCAGATTACTCACCTTCTTTAAGAGAATGGGACTGGAGGGTGAACTCTAACCTAGGTGTGAGCCATAATAGTCCCAGGAGGTCGCAGTGGAGGGGCGAACAGGACACCATACTCACCTTTAACCTAATCTAACCTACCCTCTATTCTACCCTACCCGCACGTTTGCTTGATACCGCACGCTGTATTGCACCCCGCTTGCTGTGGCTATTGTAGGTAACCGTAGGTAACCGTATGTTTATTTTAGTTATAGAGATTGAAGCTTACTGGAGGGTTGGAGCTTTCGTAGCAATAAATTTTGTTTGGTTTAACAATTGTGTGTTTTACTTGCTAGCATTAACATCCTATTTGTGAATGCTTTAGGGACAGGTGAAGTGATCCAGACTGGGCTGACCTCAGCAACCCCAGCAGTTCCCTGGAATATCCTTTCTCCACTAGCAATTACCCAGATTCGTGGAGAATACCACGTTAAAATAACTGGCGCCCGAGAGTACCGCCGACCACCGAAAACCACACAAGCGCCACTACGTAAGCGGGCCCCTTACAAATTTGGCTTCCGAGTAGAGACGTATACCGAGACAACCCAGGGGCACCCCAAGCCGCATTACAATACACTCACAGACAAGAATATTGTATATTTTCTAAGTTTTTAAATTTTTCTGTGACATTTTTATGTATTTGTGTTTGCTAAGTGAGTATTGCTAAAGTGTTATACGTACTATTGGTTTCATAATGATCTAGGACAGCAAGGCTAATACGATGCTATTTCTTTATTATTTTATCCTATTACACTAAAAAAAACATCCTTAATATAATAAGACAGCAATAATATGATAATAAGGCTGCAAGGATAATGCCTTATGAAATCAATAGTACATTCAGTTCCATTTTATAATAAAATAGTTTACATATGATAACGTTAGAACATATTCATATGGACAATTGAAAAAAGTTAACTTTAGTTATAACATTTAATTGTAAAGAGCAACAATAATAGTAGCATAATGTTATTTTTAGTTACTTAATATGGAAATGAATTAGTAACTGGTATTTCCTCCTCGAAGTTTACTCGTGGTTGCTCTACGAGTCATAAATCGGGACGGGACTTAATGTGGCCGTTCGAACGACGCAAGTTACATATAGTTCTTATTTCCATACATTCATTAACTGTTAATAATTAAACTACTTATCTATTTTATGCAGTTTAATATATTGCAATT
Source organism: Agrypnus murinus (assembly GCA_929113105.1). Classification (NCBI taxonomy): domain Eukaryota; kingdom Metazoa; phylum Arthropoda; class Insecta; order Coleoptera; family Elateridae; genus Agrypnus; species Agrypnus murinus. The sequence continues at coordinate 113,683,818 of OV816024.1, forward strand.
TATTGTAATTATATTCCACGTAATGTAAATTTATTTTAAAAAGTTACTTTTAGCGTGCCACAGTCTTGTTTGCTAACACGGTTCTTTCGAGAACGTTTCGAAGTCAAACTAAGGACGACAAACGAAGAAACTGTCATTCGGTTACACCCTGGAAGCACCAGCTACGTATAAATACAGCATCAAGCATAACGTACTTAACCACCGAGAACGAAAGTGTAGTGTAATTTGCAGCTTCTAATACTATAGAAGTTAGATTTGTTGACTTAGACGAATTTGTGTATTCGACAATAAATAGTTTATAATCTGCAAATATTTAAACTATATAACCCGACTTGCTCAAGGAACTGGGGTACTGTTACGGCCACATGTGTTCGGGTATTGTTCTGCATAAACACAAATCTATCATATTATCCAATAGAACTGATATGTGTTAGTAGATGTTCTTCAATGATGTTGCGGAAGTACAATCCTGCTTTCATTTTCAAATGCACAAGCACCGTACGACCTGATGCATATTTAGAGCAAACTGAATTTTTTGTTATTAACGAGTGAGTCAATACAACTCACAAGTCAGCAATTAGAATTAAAAACTACTGCTTCTGCTATTCTGCAGTAACCATATAAACATAAGAACAATCTATGTCGTGGTTTGGAGTGCTATTTCGGTAGAAGAAAACCTTCCGATATTGTGCATAACAGCGTGTTACTCATCTATAATAGTGTTAAGAAGGAACACTTGCTTACACATGCCGAGAAAATATTTGAAGGTCAAACAATTCCTTGCAGACATGACTCTTTGCCGAGTATATAAACAAGTTGGCTCAGGTCTGGTGTTAACAGAATTTGCCTTACCTCAGACAAAAAGAGGCCTGCTTTGTTTTCATAGCTAAATCTACTTTATTATTGTATCCAAGCCCAGTTTGCAAAGGAAATGACGAAATAAAGTCAACTTTCAGAATTTGTAGGGATGTACTTTGATAAGTTTTGAATAAAATAATTGTTTTATAGTTTAATAAATAAATGCTATGGTTGATACGATTTATATATTAGTTACGTTAATGATTCATAAGATACTTTAAGATTACTTTAATGATTCATCATGGTTTTGTATAAAATTGTATAAACCGAAGAGCGATTTATCACATCCATTTTTATAGATACGCCACGCGGGATAATCACTGTACTCAACTAAACTACTCAATCAGCAAGGCCATGCCCGGGTTTTGTAATGGTAGATAGTATCTATGTATGTAGATAATAAAGGGTGCTGTATTAGAAGGACAACCATAAACGATATAGGCTGGAATATTTACTTATTCAATTCTAAAATGCACATAAGTGTAGAGAGAATAAAGTATACTAGGAATGCTTATGAATTTAGTTTTTCTATACTACATTGTTTCAGACCAACACGCAGTTGTGTTACTAAAGCATTACACTAAGCACTAGATAATATCTTAAAATATGCGTATTTCATAAACTACCTTATTATTTACGTTGCTTAACTTTCATCAATAATTACTTCTGCGAAAATTATAATAAAAAAGGAATTCCAACCTGCCTGGATGGAAAAAAATACAATCTGATTGCTGGAATGAAAGCAATTTATTTCATTACGAATTTTTTAATCGCGTTAAAAATAGAAAGCGATTTTTAAGAGGCTTTCCATATGATCTATAGATACTGTAAACATATACCTATAGATACATACGGATATACTATATATACTATAGATACGGATACGCAGGTTTACATTTTACGTAAGTAAGGAAAACATGTCGAGCTGGTGTATTAATTGAATTCTGTATTGTTCATTTCCTTATCTACATATTGTACGTACGTACACTAATGTGTTGAAATGTTCTTGAACAGAGAGCTTACAACATTCATTCCAGATGTGCTATTATTGGTTAATTAATTTCACCAACAATTAGCAAAACTGGTGCACATTAATAATGTGGTAGAACATCTGAGGTGATAATATTCCATATTCTCGTTAGGTAGTGGTTTTAGCGTATATGGGAGATAATTTGATTGTTATTGAACAGGAAACAGACGTGAATTTACGAAAAACGAGCTTAACTATGAAATTATGTGGCTACTAAAAATACACGTCACGTAGTAGATTACCTTTGATATTGGACTAATTATACAGGTTTAACTTTTGTTTTTATTCTTTTAATATTTAGAAAATTATATTTTTTATTGTTATTTTATAGATGCACAGGTGGAAGAAACAGAATTTTGACATTTACTTTGTATTATCTGTAACTACAAAGCCTTCAAATATTCCAGGGTACGGACTGTAATAATTCAAAAAGAAGCTTAATCCCTTAAGCGGCCGTAACTGATGCATATGGTGTCACTTCAGGTGGTTGACATTTTACACGCCCTGCGACGTATAATTCCATGTGTGACATGTGAGCAGAATTTGATCATTTTATCAGTTTTCTACGACTTCAACTGTATTTTGTTTATTATTGCTTACCAGGTCCTCGCTGTAATTCCATATTAAATAAACAGTTAGTTTCAGTAAACTGTCGTGTACATTTTACTGTAAATAGTTCTTTAGTGTCGCCTTAAAGAACCCAAGCCAGTGAAAGATTTACAATTTTTCATAGAATTTAGATAATTTTCCTTATCCAACTAACGTTGTGAGAGACGATGATCTGATATGGCATTTAAATTAAGTTGTGGCCATAGTTAATGCACGATTTAACCTAAAACAGACAAGGCGTGTTCTAGTTCCATTTCAAAATTCTAGGTTCTTGGGTAAATAATTTTAATGGAGGATTCTGAAATTGTTTCTTTACCAGATAATTGAAACTATTTTGAATGCAGGGGTTGCTTTTACAAATGATATCAGTAAAACAACATACAGGTATGTGGGGTTAGGCATCGTGCACTAAAAAAATGTAATTGGCTTGAATTTAATTTTGTCGACATCAGAAATTATATAAATAATGTTTGTTAGCATATAAACTTGAAATTTGTAAAGATATGAAGGTGTGAAAAGGTATTATTATGTAAATAAGTTAATATTTAATTGTGTATAAATGAGATTTTATCAACGTTCAAGGAGGCTTTGGTGTGGAAGGAAAACATAAACATTATGTCGTTAGATAGGGAATTTAATAATCAATCAGTTTAACTAATTAGTCTTAGAATTAATTAAAATTTATAAACAATAATTTGGTTATGTTATAAATCAAATGTCAGAGTTCGTTTGCTTTATGCAAAATTTCCAATAGAGTTCAATTGTTTCCTAGAATAGTATAAAAACTCCGCCATTTTTGTAACAAATTCTTTTTCAATTTACGTCTTTAGAAAAGTGCACACCCGTTGAGGAAAAAAAATTAATTTTAAGGTTATATTTTTAGTTAAAAACATGTAAACAAAGATGTCAGAATTTTTAGGTTCTCATGTTTGAAAAACATTAAAGTGTTTAAATATTTAACAAAGTTCTGTGTATCCAAGTAAATTTCTTTTAATAACACGTGCATTATATTTATTGAAGTGACAATTTACTTAGAAATGGATTTTTTTTATTTGATAATAGATTTATCAAATTCTGTTACGATTGGGTTTTGCAAATGGAAATGATCTATAATTATAAAATTAATTGACTTATCACTATTCGACAAACAACTGGATTTGGAATTCATTTTATTAAAGCCATTAATATGGAAATATTTGAAAAGCGTGATTGACTTTCATTCCACATTTTATTGTTCAACCGAATGAAAGCAGAGAGCAGACTTGCAGATTTTATAATAGTAAAGTTGGGAAACTGATGTTTGATGAGTTATTTAACAATAGTTATACTTAATTATCGTACGTAAGAATTATATTGATTCCAGAAGTATTAATCCTCAGATAAAGATAATTAGCTTTTTCGGGATTAATATTTCATAGAATTTTGATATCTAAGTTTAAATTTGCTATTCATTTTATTTTTTGTCTGTGTTAAGTTTATTCAATAAATTTGTGTTCTATTAAAAAAAATTGCTTTATATTTGTTGCATATTACTGTGTTCCTAGATTTATATAACTATTTAGTGCCCTATAGAAGCGACCCGGCATAGAGAATCAATTTGTGAGAGTCAGACATTTGACAACAATTTTATTTAGCCCAAGCAATTTTCTAAATGAAAGATAGGCGAGTGGTGAGTTGTATGTTGTATGCATCTCTATTATTGCCACCGCCGCACACTGGGGTTTTTTACCCATTTTGCTGGTCAAAAGTGATTTTAAAAAGTTGTATAATATTTTATTTTCGGCATGCACTTTTTAAAAGGGATCATCAGGGTAACTGAAACTACATAAGAAAAGCTCATAAAAAAACAGATGCGTCTTTTTTCTTATTTCGAATCTCAACGTTACCAAATGCGGTTGTGTAGTCATTGCCTATCACTTATTATTTAGGTATTGTCAAATAGTGTTTTAAAGTTCATTTAGGGGTGTTTTTTAGTATGGATTCTATTCCAAGACTAGAAATCAAATTAGTTATTATTGTCATAAAAACTTAGGTTTTCTTTAAAATTTAAAAGGAAATACTTCGAATTTCTGTAAAACTATGAAGCCTTTTAGTATCGTTGAGCTATAGTTATCGTCCATAGTAGTCCAAAATATAAATCTTGCTTAGAATTATTCTATATAGCTTTTTACTACTTTACAAGTTAAAAACTATCGAGCGTTTTTGTGCTTCTTTTTGTAATTACCATTTCAGTTAATGTTAATTAAATTTCCAATATAAGGTGTCTACGGTACATTAAGTAGTATGTTTAAGCCTTTTTATTTAAAAACTTATCGTATTTAGAATCATTCATATACATACTAATATTACAAGAAAATTATTTGTTACTTTTTTACACAGGAATAGTTGATCGTTGCAGAATTTAAAAATGAATCGCTAGCAGTAATATTACCTTTTCTGTGGCAATGTAAAATTTATATACTTTTTCTATTTTTTGCTTCTATTATGGTGTATGTGGCCACACATGATAACAAAAATCTTAAAAAGCTAAATAAGCAAAGAAAATACTTTTGACCACAAATAGGTGCACTTGGCCCCAGTGTGCGTCGTGTGCTTTTAAATTTTTTAAACCCCGGAATCCTAACAAACTACATATATTAATTTCAAAATATTTGTTATTTACGTACAGTATTGGTAAAACAACGCTTACAGATTAGGTTTTCATGTGTGAGCAAAGGAAAAATAGAGAATACTAATTAATCTGAGAAAGATAGATATCATTGCGTACTTGCCAAACATTACAATTATAATAACTTTTTTGCAAAGTTGGTGCTACAGATAAGAATTTGTAAGTATAATTGACGTTTTTCATTTTGACATAATAACCTAAATTGGGTTTGAAACTTTTTAAAATCAATAATACTTGTACGTTTAGTGACTAAAGATAAACAACTGATACCGCTGCACTCGCAGAATAATAGTACCATTTTATAATTTGTCTTTTTATATTCAATTAAATTTTCAGTTATGTCAAAATGACAAACTATTTCTCAATTATTTTTAACTTTTTTTATCTAGCACCAACTTTATAAAAAAATTACTATATGTTTAGACTTGGGAAGTAAGCCATAATATGTATCTTTCTCAGATGAATTAGTATTCACTATTTTTCCTTAGCTCATACATGAAAATCCAATCCCTAAGCGAAGTTTTACCAATCCTGTATGTGTTTAAATGTATTTAATATTTATATTAATAATTGTCTACTTAATTTTTATTAAAAAATAAAAGATATATTACTTGCTGTAATTTGTTTATGCTATGGAGCTCCAAAAATTTGTAGCACTTCGAGCCTTTTAAATCCGCCACTGACACAAGCACGTGGTCACTTGATTTTACTTGATTTAAGGTTAGAGTATTATAGAAAAGGAAGGGTTACTAAAAGAAACAGGTAAGATGAAGAACGAAACAATAATCTTTCTGTCAGTTATTACTAGTTACAGTTGTTTAACTTAAAGCTAAACAGAAACTATTAATACAAAACGAAAGTATCTCCAAACGGAATGTAGAAATATTGTCTTGTAACATATAAACAGTTATATATTGCATGGTCGACAGCATTGTATTTAACTGTTCAAACATTATCAAAGAATAATTTAATAAGAAATATAGCTTAATCCGTTAAGAATAAAATTACTCAATGCCTTTGAATAACGACTATTATTTCCTTCTTTATCTTACTTGTTAATTTTTAGTTATCTTTCCTTTTCAATAATACGTCGACCTTTCGGCATCGAACACACTAAAAGCTTCGCTAAACGATATACTGTTTAAAAACTCTACATAAAATTAAACAAGTCAAACAAGTAAAAAAAATCAAGTAAATCAAAAATTAATCAAACAAGTAAATGAAGAAATTGCCACTATGGCAATTAAAAAGTTTGTAAATCGTTTGTGGTATTTAAATCAGGAGTGCGTTACTTTTTCAATATTTGACGACCGCGTAGGAGCAGATGAGAAGAAACAAATGCTAAAAAAAATACTACAAAAACCACATAATAAAGAAAACGAACTAAAAGAAGAAATTGAAAAAAAAAACTAAATTTGGCTGATCTTCCTAGTTTTATTTCCAAAGATTTGCCCACAGAATTATTTTCTCTTAATTCAATAAATTTATTCAGAAGGTTCGGTATATCTACGGACTCTTTGATTGTGAATCTGACTATATGGGAATTTCAAGAGGACTATCAAGAAGGAAAAAAATATCTTCTTTAAACAGTATTAATGACACTGCAGAACACGGCGTAAAATTTGACGAATATCATACAAAATTAAAGAAAAATGAAAACCAGAAACGTTTTTATTACAGGTACACAGTTTCTTTATTTGTAATTAATTTTTCAACTCAATATTGCAAGTTTTCTGTAGGTTGTGCAAGATTATCGCAAAAAGTAACCAACAGCCACGAAGGGAACACTATCTGCAAATTATGAATGAATACTTAATTAGTGCAAAAACAAAGTATTTACGTTTGTACTATTTGTATTGTTTACTGTGTACGTAGAAAGTATTTATTTTGTTATGTAATAGATAGGTTTTATATTGTCTTATGTATAAAAACAATATTCAAAAATAACTTAAATAGCACATACACGGTCTTCCCCGACGACGTCGGCGAAAACGTCGTCGACGACGTCGGGGACAAGGTCGAAATAATGAGGTAATGTTTACATTTACTGTAATTTAATGCATAAACAACTTGTAACTTACAGCTGGACTGTTATAATAAAATTATGAATATCGTATTTCTTTAAAACATCAAAATGAAAGAAAGCATTTTTGAGCATAATAAAATGCGTACTGAATCTGTTTCTTTATTTAGACGTATTTCGAAATAGCTTATGCAATTAACAAAAGTCTTCATAAACGTAATAACCTTGACGTCACCCTTCGGTTACAAATCAATCGAAAACGAATCGAATGCCTGGCATACAAGTCTTGGGTGCTTATTGTACATAATCTAAACTATACTTAACGTAAGTGTCATCAATATTGGTTGACTACTTAAATTTTTATGGCAACTTAAAAAACATACGCGATTTTGGCAGTTTCTTCGATTTTGCAACTTAATTATTCCAGTTATAACAATCAGACTGGTGCTATTTTGTAGCAATTTTTATTATAAACAAATCATATAATGAACTGTTTTTCGTAGTAAGCCATCCTGATGTGCTACAGAGTAAAAACTCCTGAAAAACGGTTGATGGCGTCTTAAGTTGTTAATAACTTTTCTGCTGTCACTACGATTTAGTACGCAACTACATATATTATTCTACACACTATTCTGAATAGGTTTGTGCAATAAAATAGCTGTTAACACGGAAATACACTCTTCACATCTCTATTGACTGGACTATGTCCTAATATTGTAGATTTCACGTTTTTAAATATAAAGGTTGTAACATCTGAAAAATGAAGTCCCGCAATGGACTGTCAATTGTAGCAAACTTAATCACACTACTGGAATTATTTTACTGAAAATGCTAAACATAAAATACGGTGGACGTCGCTGTAATCTCAATAAATCAAAATAAAACAATATTTACTAAACAGTAATGCTCCGGCTTCTGCAGATTCGAATACAGTTGTGGGTGTTAACCCCAAAAGCTTCAGATTAGGTAATAAAGTCAAGAACAAATAAAAAAATTATGGGCGCCACCATCCTGACTGATGTTAAAGAAAAAAACAAATCGAGAAGTCCCAGACTGGAAATAACTTCCCATTTAAAATTGACGTTAATTAATCAAACCATTAGTTGTTAATAGAAAAATCTTAATTGACAAAAAATCAGAAGTTCGTTGAGGCTTAACTATATCAAACGATAAATAAATTTGGAATCTGTATATTGAAACAAAAAATAAATAAAAGAGATGAAGATATTCACAATAACCGTTTTGAATAAGAGAAAAAATTATCTATCATAACTATTACATAATTTCGGGATCCCAAATAAATTTTACATAAACAACATCATCAAATAAACAATACTTTAAAACAGTTATCCATAATCCAAAATAATGTTCAAGAGAAAGTTTTCCTTTCACAAATGGAAGACTCCAAACACATTACACTAAAGCACAATATTGACCAAACACAAGATTTGCACTACAAAACTGCTGACCTGGAACATTACGGGAACACTTATTAATTTTAAATTCTGAACTTTTTCATTTTATTTTAACGCTAAACTTTGACATAACTATCTGCAGTAATTTCCTTAACTAATAAACTCTTTATTATTTTAATGACAACTGAAACGACACTAAATTTAACTTGAATGCTGCTTGTGGGTAATTATTTTAATTTCTGCACAACAGGAAAACGTGCTATGATTATTACTTTACCATTACTAAATGAGTCAGTATATTAATTTGAAATTCACTGTCGATCAGCTTTAAACAAATTCTTTTAAACCAATGCGACTTTCATATAAACGGGAAATTTACACTGAACTCTAGTAACAATGATTCGACAACTAAACGATTCTTGCGTAACTAGAACTTCACCAAACTAAAATTACAGGATAATCCTCTTTGGGGTACGAGACCCACCCTTCGACTGATCTTTTAAAATACAAATCTGTACTACCTTAAATTTTTAAAAAAGAGGGAAGATTTTAAACTAACCTATTACGAAATAGCCTGACTTTAATAACCAATCAGGAACAAGCATTAAAAAAAGCTTGTAGAAGTTTCGAGGGGATTTACAGCGGCTTAAATCTGCCGAACAAAGAAAGACTCACAACTGAACATGTGGTCCTGACTATTTTTTATACGTCTGGATTTGAAGAAATTATTTATACAAATTGAAAATAACACGTACGGGAAGTAATAAAGTTAAGGTTTAATGCGTTTCAGACAGCTCATTCCCTTGTAAGAAAAGCCGATACGATTTCTAAATATTTATAAATTTAATTTTGTCTCTATTTTCGCTACGAGACGCAGTTTGCAACCGTGGAAATGCCTTGAACTGAACTTTAACATTTACAAAGACCTCAACATGTTGCTTTTAGAAGCAATATTATATGTAATTTTATTCCAGAAGGAATGTCGTTTGGGCAAAAAAATTTCCTGAAAACTCCTGACTAAGGAACACATTTAATTCGGAATATCGTCGTATTTTTAATCCAACTGAAATGTATTTAAATGCACAGAGCCGTGCTAAGATTTTTTTACCATTTATGCATATAAAATTACATTTTTATAAAATTGAGAATTTGAATACGTTACAAGATACAAAACTGAAAAAGATTATTTTGATATGACAACTTTGAAAAATAAGACCCTCTCATGCATATACCCTAATGAGGGGGCATAATAGCATAGATGTTCAAATAAGCTACCGTAGAGGGTAATTAATATACAAAAATAAATTTTTGTAACGTACGCTTGGAACGGCATTATATTTCTTAAATAAATAATCAACATGGAATTAATATGTTTGATGACAACAACCTCACATAAGCACTGTTTATTTTCAATTTCAATAAATGAATTTTGGCGAATTAGCTTAATAACAAGGTTTAGACAAAAAAGAAACACATTAGGGCAGTAACTAAAAGCGAATAAATATTCTATAAGATGATACGTGGTATATGCAATCTGTCGCTACTCAAGTATAAATATGTTTGATGACAACAACCTCACATAAGCACTGTTTATTTTCAATTTTAATAAATGAATTTTGGCGAATTAGCTTAATAACAAGGTTTAGACAAAAAAGAAACACATTAGGGCAGTAACTAAAAGCGAATAAAAATTGTATAAGATGATACGTGGTATATGCAATCTGTCGCTACTCAAGTATAAATACCTAATTAATTTATTTCAGCATTCACGATAACTTATATCCACTTTATACAACCCTATCTATTCTACTACCTTACTGTATCGCAAACTTCAAAGAGAATTTAAAAGAGATTGTTGAATAGATCTATAATTAATTAACATACAGAAATAATCAAACCATACCGTAAAGAGACTTATTAATACGTTTATATAGACATCTAAAAATAAACTCCCAAATGTATTTATCTCATACAATGAACCCTTCCTTCTGTTATGGTTAATCGCGAGTGTTTGTTAGTGTACTACGAGGTTTCGCTAAATCTCTGTAGCATACAAAATAGAGAATGTTAGCATGCAATGCACATCGCACAAGGAGAGCATTACATCTCGTCTGAAATTAAAGAGCTACCTTGTATACAGTATATAAACTGCATTATTAAGCAACCTACAGAGATCAGTGATAGTTCGCAGAGATACCTCATGATATAACTTCAATTAACTTCAGTAGTGTGTGCTTAATATTGCTGCTGCAGTAGTATTGCTTCTTTTGTGTTGTCGTATGACATTTTAATAAGGCAAACCTTTTGATAATAAGTACGTTTCACTAACAGTTTTTTAATTACATATAATGAAAAATGAAAGAGCTTCATATGAAAATATTGGACTAACAAGGTCAGTTTTATAAATGCAGACAATTTCATTGTGTCCATATCAGGAGAAACTTTTATTGTAGGGATACTAAAAACACTTAAGCTGTTTTTAAATAGGTAGATTTTTTTTAAATCACTTAACTGAATGTAGACCACACAAAAACTAAAATCCACTCTATCTAATTACAATCCTTACTAAGATACTAATTACACTGGACAACTAAACTTTTTTTTGTCGAGATTTATTGATATATTTTCCGTTGTATATAGTTTGAACACCCCAAAAAAATGAAAACAATACAAGTTAGTCATAGAGAAATTCACGGTGATACATTTTTCTACATAACGGTATACCTAGCACTAAGCAAGAATGTCAATTCCTAGCAAATTTCATTTAGCTTTTACGTTTAACTTTTTTCTTATATTGGACACATCGCGAATTATGGCTCAGGAGTAATCTGCCTTCATGTTTGGACTCTATAGTCTCTGATATGCTTTTTATGGCGAAAATATTTTGGTCGAACTATTGCTATTGCAGAAGTCTCCACAGTTTTCTGGAAATATATCAATATGGGACTGAAAAAAAGTGGAGCTTTATCGACTTATTGCAATGCACGTTCACATAGTTCGTTACTAGATTTTGCACACGTTCTACTTGTTCTTAAATGTTTTCACTTCTGAGATTCTCAAAAATTCAAAGTTCTGCACAAGCTTTATTATTTCCATTCCAATTAAAACTTCTTCCTTTATTTTCGCGTTGCTTATGGTCAAAAATTGCGGTAAAATGTACGCTTCAGCACTTCGGTTCATAATTTTAACGAAATTTTTCATTGGCCTCTATCTGACGGGTAAGAGGGGTAAAAGTGCTTTATATGGTTTGGCAAGAGGTGGATATTGACATTTTTATTTCCAGGTTTTAATAACTGTCCCGCCGGCTATTGCATCTACATTATAGTGTCTTTCTCTAGCTTGGCTGTTTCATTCGCACAAAAACAACAAAACTACATTTTAAAAAATGATCTCACACGGATACTTTTACGTCTCCACATATGCATGTGCATGTTGCACTCGAAATAATAAAATTTCATTCTGGAAAAAATATGAGACGCCTACGATAAAAAACAAAATGTTGATAATATACTTAGTTTCAAATCCCTCCTGAATTCATAAGTTTCTTTGTGTGAACAAGCGAGTGTTTTTGAGGAACGCTCTACGTCTTCTAAGTCTTTCTTTGAAGTTTTTGCAATGTACAAGCTTCATGGTCTGGCCAGGATGAGGAATCACTAAATCCTTTAGAGGTTTTATTAAGATAAGTACATATTGTAAAGAACGAAACGGGTAAGGCTACAACTCGTCTTTTATTTTTCAGGTGATACCTAATTGAAGAAGTCAAAAACACTGCAGTCTGTGTTATGATACATCGCTCCAAAGCATTGGTACAACAAAAGAATTGATTAATCCGTATAGTGTAGTTGATATGCAAGATTTACAAAATATGTGATATGCCCTCCTTTTATCATAATATCCTACTATGAAGTTGAAATATAATTCATACGCTTTTCGAGTCAATGGGGATTGCCTTTCTTTCACAAAGACAATTCACAAATTCACCACAAACACAGGGTGAATTTTAACTGACATATAATATTTAGGTATATCATGTGCAAAACACATACGAATTTAATGTTAACTTATTAGATGAGTAGTTACTGGCAGCATTATATAATGCTTCAAATTTATCAGGGATGGTATCAACATTTCAATTTTGTGTTCAACATAATGGTACTTGTAAAGTTTTGTTAATAGCTAGAATAGTACGAATGTTCAAATGTGCCAAATGTGCCAGTGTTATAATGTGTGATTTTCCTATAATATTTTAAAAAGGTAACGGTTCATTTTTTGAACTTTGAACCGAAAAATGCAATTTTATTTGCATAATTGATAAAAACCCTTAGCGCAGTTCTGCATATTATTGTATATTTTTCTTAATTTAAGAATACGTTGGTATTCTGCATAGAATAAGTCTTTTAAAATATCAAGGGTCATCTAAAAGAAACATTCCCAAATAGATAAAATTTGCTTTTAGAAAAATCTGCAGATTTCGTTAAAAGTACCGCTTTTTGCATGTGTTAAAAGTTTATTTTCCGAGAAATAGAATGTTCCAGAATAAAATTGTTTTTATTTCCGAGCTTATAAGGGCTAAAACCTAATATTGGTGTTAACAAAAGTCTCCTTACAGTTAAAACGTATGAAAGTTCGAATTCATAGCTCTAGAACATTCCCTTGTAAACAACTTGCCCCCAAAAAAAGCTTTCGGAACAGGCTGTCTAGAGCACACGTGTGGAGGCTGAAGTTTAGTTAGGAAGGTCCTCGAACAAATGACATGAACGTATTTTGTTGGCTGACAAAAACCCGCTATTTTTCTATTGGACTGTTTAAAAATCTCGTTCCCGTCAAAAAATCTTACTACCGCGAAATAGTTTTTAGTTTAGAAAAGTTGACAAGAGAATCTAAAAGAGTAAACAAGTAGACGGGCAGAGTGGAAGATAATCTTTCGCGTTTTCCCGGGACTTCGCTCGGAGAGATGCCCCAGGTAAAGTTTTTGATAATCTTTATTTAGAACACTACAGTTTTTAATATGAATAAAGTTACCGTCTTTAAGAGTATAATTAAGTGATACTACTACCGTTTTGTGTGTTTAGTCCCGATATCGTATCGGAAGCTCACTTGCTTCAATTTATCGCTGACTTTTTGGGGATAATAAGTTAACCAAATTATAACCAATTAACCAAAGTTTCCCTTTCTTTAAAAGTTGTGAAAAATACAGTAATTTATGTAATTAATTTGGAATCGCTCTTACCGAAACTTAATAAATAATTTACAATGCAGTTAACGTTTAGCAGAGGCATTTTCAGTTTTAATTAATGATCTTGTTTGATCGAAATACAGTTATTGGAATAAACAATTATATTTATCAAATTTAACTTATCGTGAAATAAGTTTCTTATTGGATTCCGTTTTTAATATAATCTAAACTCGAAAGTGTTAAACTAAATAATATATTTTAGTGTGGCGTTACCTTTATTAATGCAGAATGTTTTTTAGTAAACATTAGTTCTAATGAGTCCGTTATTATGAACTTTATTTCCTTGGATCAAATAGCGGCATCAGTAAGGTGTTTTCTAGATTCTTAAACTTCTTTGAGCGATCGAGTTTGGTGAAATGTGTTTGTTTTGATGGAAAAGCAATATTGTTTCAATGGCTTTGTAAGGTGAAATCAGATTAAATTATCTGAATAAGGTATTGTGACTTAATGAATTTTATTCTGTTATTATTGATGCTATTTAAATCATTAGTTCTGTATCGAATATTTTTGACTACATTTTTTTGTGCAATATTTTCTGTCGTTAAGAATTCTTACGTTGGGTATCATTTTTTACATATATTTAAATCTTGTAACGATGTTTTATTTGGAAATTTCATTTATTTTAGTTAATTTAATTTAATTTAATTTAATTTATTTTTTCATTTATAAATGAAGCTATAATTAAACTTAATTAATCTGAATATTACAGGACCATATATTTATGAAAGTCTTTAAACATTTTATTCAACCTAACTTTGACATAACCGATTATACTTAACAAAATTAAACTAAATTTATTAGATCTGATCCCAGTTTCTGGTTACTGGTATCGAGTCAATATTTTTATAAAAATTACTGGACTTTCCTAATCAGATGACGCTCTAATAATATGTGTTTTCTTGTATCTTAAACCTTAATCTATTTTTTTATAATTCGGAGCTGTGGAAACAATACCTGCGACCTGAAATTAAATTTGTAAAGATAAGATCTCAAGCAGTGGCAATCTTGAGTTGTGTAGTAAGTATTGAACATTTTGTATTGTACAGTTCGCATAAGAACTTTTGAAAGTTAAAGTAATTTACTTTTTTGTGTTAGAAAAAGTAGGCTACGATTTGGCGCCTGATCGCAGGGCATTTTTTTGTGTTAAAATATCGATGTTACAAAAATAGATATTCAGGTCTATTTTAGCAGATCGTTAAATACACCATTTTGTTGTTTAGAATAGAAGCTGATAGACAATCAATGCTGTTAGAACGTCTTATTCTTTACGGACTCATTAATTCAAATATTACTACCCTATGATCTTATATAGGTTATATACCAAATATACAATAAACAGACATGAGTATAAACACTGTAATTAACAGGTAAGTCAAAAACTATCGGCCGGTGTATCGTTGCACGGTCTTATGGTACGAGGTCCTAAGTTTGGGGGCGACCCCAGAACAAGGCTGGACTCCAGTACGAAAATGATACTAGCAAGGTTTATTCCGGCAGCGATCCCCTGATCGCTGCTTCAGTAGGAACCGTTTCGCCAGGTGCTTCTTCCTGGTGTAGTCACTTCGGCACTGTGTATTCGATGACGCGGAGGCCACTCTGCGATGGACCAGTAGTTTGAGTCACTTCGGTGACTTAAGATCTATATGTATGGCTGATCCCAGGAAGGCTACCCCGGGGCATTACCTTATAAGGGGTGTTGAAGCGAATAAATGCAAATAAGAGCGAATAAGACCAGTAGCCTCTCACACTTAAGACAACCACATCTCTTCGTTGGTGTAGGCCGGGTCTCTACTTCAAGGTAGAGTCGGATACCAAACCTTAATTATGGTAGGGCAGGACGGCTAAATTCTGGGATATCCTAGACAAATCCAGTTTCCAAGACCCAGCCACACTTGAAGTTGGACTCGTCCGGGCAATGAATGTCTGCTTGCTGTACTAGGGATCATAGAACTTCCTCAGATACTTCTCTGACGAGTGAGTAGGTAAACAGCTACGTCGCTAGCCTAGAGAACTAGTAAAGGGTGCATAGGCAACCTCGTTCCCACCAGTGCGTACTAGTAGCTCATATAATAGTAAGTAACGCTCTAATTGAGTTAGCTTAGTTTGTTATGCCCTAAAGGGGCCGTGGCCATTAAGTTCGACGCTGATGTACTACGTTAAACAAAATCTCGGATTTTCAAGTAAAAAACGAGGTAAAAGAAAATGATAGCTTTCACCTTTATTTATTAAATTTTTAATTAACCAGGTATTGTTTAACTAATAACCTACTTGTAAGGAGTTTCTTTTTCTAATATAAGGTCTATATTGTGAGAAAATAGCTATATTTTAGAGATTGCTGCTTCAAATATGATCACTAAGTGATTGAAATGTAGGAACATAAATACCTTGCAAAGAATGATGCAATCTATAAACTTTTACAAAGAAGATAATAATCATTACATTTTTTTAAATATTCGTCACTTAGCGACAGGGAAAGTAACTACTAGGTTTTCGTCATGGCGAAATTAATATGACAGAGATGACACAGTGGCGTAGCTTTAAAGAACCATTTCTTCTAACTATTGGAGCAAAACAAAAAAAATCCACTTACAACTCACAAATCAGTATTGTAAATGGGCGGAAAGTAGATTATTTTTATGTCTCAGCAGTGATCTCTCTTTTAAAGAAGGGAAAATTGCTTTTACCCTTACAACTGTAGAAGGAAGTACTGTTTGGTAGTACGAAGTTTGATTCACGATACAACGCAAAAACATTTTCAGGTTGGCATACAGTTTTTCTAGAGCTTTTTGGTATAAAAACCACGAACCTGTAGTTGGATTTTTTCGGGTCAAGTCAAGTCAAAATATAGTTAGTTGTTTCGAATGTCATGCGTATGTCATGCAGTCAACACATACCTGCCTCATGAGTTTATGAGTCGAACACAACTTGGCTTTTTCAGGAAGTGATTTCTACCTCACTAATGCAATTCAAAAATAGCAGGCATACAACACACGAACAAGGTTGACAGATTTGACAATTTACCGACATTTTGGTTATCTCTTGATGCTTCCTGTTTCTACAGTTTTTTGTGTTGGCGATGATGACACTTCTTATTACTGAAAAACAAAAATTGCGCCAAAACGTGTTTAGCCACTACCAGATAATCAATTTTAATATCTGGTAAACGTCAAATCTTACTTACCCTTTTGGTGTATTTAAAAACGAGTTTTCTTCAAAAACGAATTACGACTAAAATTTTACTTATTCCGAAAACTAAACCATAGCCGATTTATGATCCTCATCTTAAAAAGATCTACAAAAGGTGTATGCAAATTCGGAATTTTTTAATCCAATTTTGTTATACTGTGAGTATTGATGTTTTATAGTGAAACAAATCGAGAGGTACGGGTTAAATTGTAGCGTAGTCTTTTTTATGTAATATGAACAAAAAGTAACTCCATCAAAGGTGCCTTTGGAATTTTGAACTAATGTGTATTATAACACCAGAAAATCATACAAAATAATCAGAGTCCTTTGACAGTGACAGTTATTAATTTAATCAAATACTTTTTCTACTTTGCGTTTATATCAAGACTCATTCAGAACCGAAAGTAGTGCTGAACTAGCTCATTTGAGTTTCGAATTAAAACTAGTGTAATTTAGTTTTTCGAGGTTGTCAGTCATGAACCATGACAAATGAAATGTCATTGGAATCATTGTTAAATTAAAATTTGAATTTCCAAATGTCAAAACTTGACATTTATCGATTGTTGGTACCAACCACGATAAAATTCCCCAAATTTTAAAAGTGCGAATTTTTATTTTAAAACGGATAAAATTAGTAAAAAAGAGGTGCAAAGTACTAAAAATAGTATAAAGAACTCGTTTTATACGACATTTATTGCACTCATGCTTTAAAAAACTCCCGCTACGCGGTCGTTTTTTAAACTAGCATTTGTGCAATAAATCATGTCGTATAAAACTTGTTCTTTAATATACTATTATAGTCCAGTCAAATTAGAAAAAATAGCGGAAACTTGAGGGAAGTCCGTGGATTTTTGCGTAAGCCTTCGAGGAGGGATGTTAAATAACCCCCTAAAAGTCACCGCCTGAAGGTGGCGAGCTCGAAGAGATAATGAGGGTAAACCATGCCCCCTAACGGTTTTTGTCGTTTTCCTCGGAAACTATTGGGTTTATCGAGATGAAGGAGGTTAGGTAAATTAAAGTTTACCTAGCCTTCTTTTTGTGTTATCGAAGAAAGAAGATATGTCATACATAAATGAGCAATCTGCTCCATTAAATTTGCTCAAGGAACTTTTGGGCGTAATTTTTTGTGGTCTTATATTCGTTAGCTACATGAAGTAGCTAAGTAAAGTTCGTTAGAGACGGACGGGATCGTGGTCCAATCACCTTTTACCTTAGCATTTCTTCGACAAAATCCATCAGGCGATATTATCGATATCATTGGTGCCAGTGAAATGAAAGTTTCTAATTGGCAAGTTAATTCTTAGGAGAGTACACTGTACTAGGCAATTTTTTTATGAAACTCAATACATACAGGATATTTCGTCTGTTTTGAAATTCTAATTTCCTTTATTTATAAGATCTTGGTTTTTTCTTGAATGATTTTTGCTGTAAAATTGAAATACAGGATTTAATTCTTTACTTGCTTTAAATTGTAAAGGATACCACAGTTTCATTTTATATCTTGTATTTCAATTTTACAGCAAAAATCATACAGGAAAAAGTTTACTGGATACCCAAGTCCTATATATAAAGGAAATTAGGATTTCAGAAAAAGCAAAACGCTTTGTACGTATTGTGTTGGATAGAAAAATTGACTAGTACAGTGTATTTTTTTAAGAATTAATTTGCCAATACGAAATTTTCATCCGATTGGCACCAAAAATATCGATAATATCACCCGATGGATTTTGACGAAGAGATGCTAAGGTAAAAGATGACTGGACCATGATCGCGTTTGACCCTCAATCAATTTTTCTTTGCTACTTCATGGCAAAGATGAGACAACAAAAAGTTTCGTCCGAAAGTTCCTTAAGCAAATTTACTGGTGGAAATCGCTCATCCATGTATTACATATCTTCTTTCTTCAATAACACAAAAAGAAGGCGAGGTATGAAAAAACATTCGGACATTTCTGGTAGGGATTTAAGTAAACTTTAATTTACCTAACCTCCTTCGTCTCGATAAACCTAATAGTTTCCGATAAAAACGACAAAAACCGTTAGGGGGTGTGGTTTACCCTCATTATCTCCTCGAGCTCGCCATCTATAGGCGGTGACTTTTAGGGGTTGTTTAACGGCCCCCCAGGAAGGTCTATGCAAAAATCTACGGACTTCCCTCAACTTTGCGCTATTCATGAAAATTTGTTCTAAATTGACTGGACTATAATATTATTGATACCGGAAGCTTATTTCGAAAAATGGGAGACAAAATTTAATAGTGCCCCTTGCAAATAAACCTGACATTTCTCAAATATTGGGAAAGTAATTAAAAAATCGTCATTGTAATGAAAGATTGAATAGTTTAGATAAATTGTAAAATTTTATATATTTTAGCGTAACAGTAATAAACCATCGTTTAACATAAATAGTGCTATTTTTTAATTAGATGCAGGATTCTCACTGAAAAACCATTTGTTAGTTGCACACCCATCTGCGAAGATGGCGCCACAAAAATGTCGCCTGTTTTCATATGGTAAAGTATATGGAGTTTCCGGTATTAATAATATTAAAGTATTTGATTTAATATAATTTTCTGGTGTTAGAATACACATGAGTTCAAAATTCCAAGGGCTCCTTTGATGGAGTTACTTTTTGTTCATACTATACACGATAATAGATGCTACAAGACTGAAATTGTTATAAAGTTGAGAATGTGAACGTAACATAAGTGCATTTTTATTTATATAGTATATTACATCACGAGCATGGAAAGAGACATTTTCTAGCGAGTTATGTACACTATTTTTCTTACGACCCCCCAAAAAAACGATAATTTCTTCATGATTTAGCACGATTGTTAACATAAATTACAGCAAAGTAAAATTATTATAGAGTAACAATTTTTTAAGTAATTTTTATATTTATAACATCTATAGTAATGGTTTGTTAATAAATACGTGAAATAGAATTTCTTTTATGTTTATTACTGTTTATATTTAACGAATTATATCAACAGCAGCAGACGCATACACGACATACGAACCTAACAGCCCTCTTTTAAATAATTTGAAGTCGACCACACGCATGTTGGGTTTCACGTGACGCCTTCTTGACAATTGGCATAGCCAGCACATCCGGCAGGTAGGCGAAAAACTTGTAGGTATATCACTGGCAGAAAATCATTTTTCCAATACCTAAATATTAAGAAAAGTACAGTACAAGGTTTTCTCCTAGATCAAGCATCCTTGAAGCGTATTATTTAAATAATTGGCATCTTAGATGATTATCTTGGCAACTTAAAGTCGTTGAAACTAACTTTAGGTTATAAATGACATGCTGGTTTTTTAAAGAAAATTACAACTAACTATACCCTTTTACTTTGACGATTGTACTTGTAATTTGTCTTCTATGTAAATCATAAATTGAAGGAAATTTTGCAGTCTCAGTTTCTCTTGAATATTTTATGATGCTTGTCTTATATACCTACCTTATCTGTAGTTGCAGACTGTAATGAATATATTACATCGAAGTTTAGAAATTGTTTGTTTTAGAGAATTTACCAGACGAAGTCGTTATTAATGCACATATATAGTATAAGATTTGAGAAGATTTCTTGGCGTATTTGTTTTTAAAAATTAGTTAGATAAGGTTAATAATAATTATAATTAATTATTATTAAAGGTAAGTTTAAAAAATTGATATTTGTACTAAAATTAAATTAACGACAGCAACAAATTTTATTTCACAATGTCAGAAGTAGCAAAAACGTAAAATATTGTACAAGGTGACCCAGCAGAACCAAAAAGCACATGAACCATAAATTTCAGAGGTACGCGGTCTGACTATATCTATAATAAGCTTGAAATCTCCGTAATCCAGACAAATGACTGAATATCATAGGGATATTCATCACCAAAGTTTGGCTTCCGACTCGAGCTTTCCCCTAGAGCTTGATCCTTAAACGGATATTTAAAATAAATTAAGGTTATACCTACAGCCTGATATTTAACGTTTTTAAGCCTTCCACTTAAAGGATTAATTTACATGTACGATGGATATTTACACGTAAGGTATTTTGAGTGTGCGTTACATAAATGCAACGTATTAAATTCTTTTACTTGTAATTTAACGAGAATGTGTAATTTTCATAAATCCTGCTGCTTCTTATGTATACACCCAAATTTCTTGTTTGTTCTGTAAATAAAGTTCAAACAGCACCTTCAACATACTTGTACGATAAAGCTTTAACATTAACTAGATGTATTAAAATGGTAGCACTTTGTCAAACAACAAAAATAGAATATGTGGCAGCGAACTAGTTGTAAATTTATCAATACCATTTAACTGAATATACTGAGATTATTTTTATGGTATAAAATGCCGATAGCGCTATAAAACGTATTCAGTCGAAAATTTAGTTGTTATAGTGGGCAATTTAAAATTCTATTTATTTCCATTGGTTTTCCATTTAAAGTGATATATATTTTATATGAAGTTCCATTACGTTCTACTTAGATTTCAGATATTTATTTATGTTTTAAATTACAATTCTGTGCGATATGCTTTGTAGTAATGTACATTGCCATTTTGTAAAATAAATTACTGTTACGTTGTTATAATATAGCCTATGAAAAAATAATATAAACACACTGAAAGAAATTTCAGTTGTTATAACAAAAATCATTACTTTCGACATTCAAAGAAATGCATTTACTTTAAAATATAAAAGATGCAGGTAGATTTGAACGAAATGGCTAGATTCTTCTTTTGTTTACTACTTTAAAGTGATTTTTTTAATTTGAAATCCATTTTACTTTTATGTTAATTATAAATTCCTTGTTTGGAATGCAAAGGCGTTCTTTTAAGTGCGGATTCTTTTAAATGCAGGTATATTAAATTTCAAAAGGGGTGGTATAAAGATGTTTTATTTCTGAAACAAAATATATGTTTTTAAAACAAGGTATGTAGTTCGATTTTGCTTTGAAATCAAGACTTATTAGACATAATTTTCAATTATAAGTTGCATTGCTTTTGGTTTATTTATAAAATCTTTGAATTGAAATTGTTATACATAGAAATGATAACTACTTTTAAAGTAAATAAAGGGTTTTAATTCAAGTGCGTGTGATTTTAAAATAAAAGTATAAGTTGTTACATGTACAAATAAATGTTTTTTAAATAAGATATTTGGCTTTGTTTTGATAGTAATTCTATTAGTTAGTTCGCGAGCCGTTGTTTTACGTACCGAACAAAATCGAAGTAAACTCACAACAAGTGTTTTATGTTAGTGCAAATGCTAGTTCTCAATAAGAACGTTTTGAACAATTCGAAATGCTCTCGCTGAAATTATTGCATATAAAATATCTCAACAGCGAGAGTCTGAACTATAGGGATTTTTAAAAACCTGAACGTTGAGGAAACGTGCTATGCAAAATAATAGATATTATCTTAAACAACTGGAATAAAATTTGTGTAATAGCTACTAAAATTAGTATTAAATGTTTTAGTGAACATTACGTATCATATGAAGTAGGATCACTATCAAATAATACACCATTAGAATCATTAACTTTTTCACAAGTCCTTCGACGCATATCTATAAAATTACCAGAAAATGCTTTTTAAGAAGTAAGTATTTATGTACAAACTATTTAGGTTCTGTAAGTTATTGTTTTATTTCAATTATACAAGATTTTCCTTTTATTTTTGTACTTGGTGTGATGTGATGTGAATAAAACATTAATAACAGTAAGTTGGTTTGTTACTTAAAGAGTATAATACATTCAATTTAACGCTATTAACTTAAAAGAATGTTGTAACTAAAAGGAAAACAGCATATTATTAAATTAAAAACAACTCGACATTCATACAAAAAGCAATGCATTTAAAAGTAAATAGTGGTACTTCCTGTTTGAAAGCAGCAGATAGTTGAAATTAATTACAAATTACCATTTAAATAACGTTTATTTTACCTTTAAATTAACAATAAAATTACTTAAATCAATCCACGAAACAGGTTTTTGAATTAAATGCACACTACATTGAATTAAAATTCGAAACACTCCCAAAAGTATAGCTACTTTTAAATTTGAAAAATTCTTTGTTGGTGCATTTCTGACATTAAAAGATTTGAATATTACCAGCAATTTTCTTTAATTTAAAAGCAAAATTTTTCTATGCAGGTAAACTAAATATGTTAGTCACGAATGTTTTATAGATTAGTAATAAACGACAAGTGTAATAGTAGAGTAAATCTGAAAGCGGAGTTTGTTGTCCGTGGTACATTGAAAGGTAAAAAGGTATCGAGTACGTTATTGGATGCTATTTAGGGTGTATATCAATCCCCTAAATTCGTCTGGCGATATCGGTCTCCAACACCCCCCCGGGGGGGGGGAAACTGAAAAACAGCAAATCTAGAATACTTTATTTGCTATCCGGCTATATTAAAATTAATACGATCTCTAAAGTATTAAGCAAGTTAGAGCTAATTTTCACTCAAGAATTATCATTAAATAAACGGAAGAATATTAACTAGATTAGCTTCTAACTCCCTTATTGTGCGCATTTCAATTTCTGCATAGAAAGATGTTTATATCGTGATAACTTTTGGACGACACAAGATATCAAAAATGTTCAAAAAATAATTGTTGTTAGTTCGACAATTTACAATCCAACGCTTTTTGAAACTTTGAAATTGGCTAGACAGTAACGAAGATATGACCAATTTATTCCGACAATGTATAAATTACCGCTGAGCAGCGATCGTTCTATTTCTATTTTCACCCGTCTTCCGTCTCATTCTAACGCAGTGCTTTTACCAGGTTCGTAAGTACATACAACTATTAGCACAATATTGGAGTTACAAATGCAGGTGATTTAACATTTTGTTGAAAAAAATTATAAAATTCTTACTGTTTTTGTAAATACGACATTAACCTTAACCCGGAGAGTTTTTCAAGTTATTCTATAACAGACGATGAACTATTACATACATTTAAATTTCTTTAAATTTATAAAAAATAAACAGATACGCAGTTATAAAAAATGTATTGTGTGTAAAACGGGTGGAAAACGGGAAACGAACAGGGATCCACTGCAAGAACTGTGGAAACATTCAAAGGTCAGTGAAAATGAGATTAGATATGCAATAAAGTCATAATAAAGAATTAATAGAGCTTCTTGATATAACACACAATTCAAGTAAATTAATGAGGAAAAATTGTTTTTCCTCGTTTACGCGCATATATAAAATATTTCCACTATGAAATTAAATGTACAGAGTAGTCAAAATATATAATAACAAAACTGAACACAAAGGTTATTCTGAAAACCAAAGGGATAAATTGTAGCGAGGTTTGGGAAAAGATTGTTGGGGAAATAAAACATGACATAGCCAACGAAAAGTGTATAATTCAGTTACAATTTACGACCGATATGTCCTACTGGGTGGTAACTTGAACCCGTAGTATTTTCTAAGGAAAGTGAAAATACGTTGTATTTTTCAGAGTTTATAAAAATAACAAAGCTACTTAATGTACCACAAAACAATATTTATAACGAGGTGGAAATGCTTAAAGATTTGAACTTTGAATATCGACCTATGGTGCAAAGTGTACTTTATTTAGTAGCCTCGCAAATTAAAAAAGACCTCTGAGATGTGGAAGATGCTGATATTTTAGCAGTTACCAATGAAGATAACATGAAAAAAATTCCATCATCGCTATTGATTTGCTAAGTTTGCTTTTGTGTGATTAAAGAAATCAGAAGTTTAAGCATTGCTCAGGACATTATGTTTTGACAATTTGCAGCAGACAATGCGGACGTGTTAAAGGAAACTATCAACGGTTGCATTACCTTTCACGCAACTCAGATGGTAGCTTTTCTACAATGTCTAGAAAACGAATTATCTGTAGGAATTCCAATAAAAAGCGACAAAGCGACTACTTGTGCCTCAAAACTTCCATTCCTTGTCAAACTCTCAGTATACCAAGACTAGAACATCTTTGCCACATTGCGAACGAAACGGAAAATTAGTTACTTGCCGAAATATCAAGAATAGTCAATACCTACTGATACAAATAATTTGGTGTAGATTTTAAGTTCAAAATTGTAGTTTACAGATTGCACCTCAATGGACTGATGGTTTCAACAAAATAACTGACAATTCAAACAACACTACATTGTGGACAGCCATGCTTAGGTGTCGAGATATCACTGCAAATCTTAATCGTGTAAAATATACAGTAATTACGTTTGTCCAAGTATTGTATTACTATAACATAGTGGCTTTCAGAACAACCTTTGTATTCAGTTTTGTTATTATATATTTTGACTACTATGTACATTTAAGTTCATAGTGGAAATATTTTATATATGCGCGTAAACTTGAATTGTGTGTTATATCAAGAAGCTCTCTTAATTCTCTATTATGACTTTATTGCATATCTAATCCCATTTTCACTGACCTTTAAATGTTTCCACAGTTCTTGCAATGGATTCCTGAAGATTCCCGCCCGTTTTACACACAACACATTTCTTATAACTGCGTATCTGTTTCTTTTTTTATAAATTTAAATGTATGTAATAGTTCATCGTCTGTTATAGAATAACTTGAAGAACTCCCCGTGGTTAGGTTAATATCGTATTTACAAAAACAGTAAGAATTTTATAATCTTTTTCAACAAAATGTTAAATCACCTGCATTTGTAACTCCAATATTGTGCTAATAGTTGTATGTACTTACGAACCTGGTAAAAGCACTGCGTTAGACTGAGACGGAAGACGGGTGAAAATAGAAATAGAACGATCGCTGCTCAGCGGTAATTTATACATTGTCGGAATAAATTGGTCATATCGTCGTTACTGTCTAGCCAATTTCAAAGTTTCAAAAAGCGTTGGATTGTAAATTCTCGAACTAACAACAATTATTTTTTGAACATTTTTGATATCTTGTGTCGTCCAAAAGTTATCACGATATAAACATCTTTCTATGCATAAATTAAAATGCGCACAATAAGGAAGTTAGAAGCTAATCTAGTGAGTATTCTTCCGTTTATTTAATGATAATCCTTGAGTGAAAATTAGCTCTAACTCGCTTAATACTTTAGAGATCGTATTAATTTTAATATAGCCGGATAGCAAATAAAGTATTCTAGATTTGCTGTTTTTCAGTTCCCCTCCCCCCCCCGGGGGGGGGGGGGTGTTGGACACCGATATCGCCAGACGAATTTAGGGGATTGATATACACCCTAAATAACATCCGATAACGTACTCGATACCTTTTTACCTTTCAATGTACTTACCACGGACTTGATTTCTAGATGCGTTTTTTAAGTTTGCGAACTCTACTATAATAACCAAGTCATTGCATTTAATGGAGGTTGCCTATAAAGAAACAATATAATTAAAAACTGTTGAAGTTAAAGAATAACATTGTTAAAATGGCCTCCATCCGTTATATACACTGATGAACTCTAAATCTATAGGCACTATAAATTTTGGTTGATTACGTTTTGTAACTCTTCCAATGTTTGAGAAGTTTTCGAATTTAGATTTTAAGAATCGCCGCAAAAAAATTGAAGTAATTAGGTCCGATGATCGTATATATAGCATGCAATATTTCTGAGCCTTTAAATTTAATGTCTTAGGAGTATCCGAAGCAAGGTATTATTTGAAATGTTTCCTGAAGACATATGGAATCTAAGGAGGCGATTGTATTCATCGTAGAAGTTTATACTAAAGGTAGATTTTGGAAACTACTTAACATTACTTGCAGAGATTCAATCTAACCTATTTACTAATTTCTTGTAATTCATGTACATCTAGGATCTTGAAATGATGGACGGTCGTAGATAAATTCGCACTAAAATTAAAGATTTAACATTAGCAATTCATGGTCGAATAGGAGGACGGATAGAATGGGTCATAGGTAGACATGATCATTGAATCACTAAATCACCGAAGATAAAAGTCCCAATAGTAGTTGGAGTGAAGAATCAAATGCAAAAAGCCGATGTCATTTTGTGCAAAATATCGTTAAATATAGATGTCCCAAGTTTTAGATTTTTCAGAGATTAGGGGCACTGCGTGAAGGAAGAGAATGAAAGTTAAAAACTTGGGAAATGAAGATTGTATGGTACATACATGAAGATTTAAGGTTGAATCTTTATCCTTATCTTCATCCCTTATCTTTATGTTTATCTTTAAGTTCTTTTAGCGCTAATAAAACTGCATAAAATACTTTACCCCTTTGGATGCATACAGGTCCGGGTTCGGATTGTTGTTTGTTTAATTTATCATACTTCTTTTATTAGGGAGGTGTACTTAACTTATATTCGTATATAATTGTAGGCATCATCCCATTACGTATTTTATTTTTTAGACCCATTCCGAGTATTATCGCTAAACTAATATTTACCCTTTTTGTGAAATTTAATTTAATGCAGCCCTCCCTTAATTTGATAGGGCAAACTAAAAGATAATAAGTTTCAATCTCCCATATATGGTGCTAACGCTTTTCTAGTTCTTTGATTGAAGGTTTAACCATAAAATATGGTCGTTTTAGGTACGTCGTGTTTCGATTTTGCATTCACCCAATTCGATTGAAAGGTATGAAAGATACATTACATCCACAACTGTAAATTCTTGGTCTATCTACAGACTCATGGACATATTGGTTCTGTTTCTTGTTGAGACAACCATACGTGATTTGGTTTCTAATGTGTGGTTGTTAGTTTTGGTAGATTTACATTCTTAAATTGGAGATTTTGTGTAAACTAAAGGTGTAATTTCATTCACTGAAGTTTTAACTTCCCCTTTGTACTTCAAGATTAGGCAAGAATGCGGTGACTCTCTTGTGAAATTTGAAAGAGATATGTTACCACTTCAACAATTTTCTTTGTTATGTTTATTAATGATATGATATTCTTTAAACTTAAATCCATCTAAAAATGGAGTATCCATCAATTCAACTGATAAAAATAAATCACCTCATAGTATTCTCCATCAATTTAAATTGATGAATTGATGGAGAAATCCACAAATGTCATATGACATCATTGGGCTAGAAGGGTTAATACATTAAAGTGTCACTTTTACTACCTGACGCAAAATACCACTTTTACTGCCTAGTAAGTAAGACTGACATTTTAGTGCCTGTCAGATGTCCATAAAAACAAATTCTCATGGACAATCGGTGCAAATATTTATTTTTGTGCCAAGGCACTAAAGTTCAATTATAGTATATTAAGTATCAAGAACAGTAAGGACAGTTTACCGATCGACGACAATGTTTGGCGACTGAGCGAAGCGAAGTCGCCAATATTGGAGGAGATCTGTAAACTCCTTACTGTTTGAGATGCTTATACTATTTTTTGTACGGCCATTATGAATACAAAGGTATTAACTAAGGAAATATCCCCGAAAAAAATAGATTTAAGATAATTTATTTTTGCCCTGTATATCCATCAAACATTAAGTAGGTTTTGTCGTTACCATGGATACGTTTGTAATTACTATTATTTTTGAATGTCACGATATTTGTCAAACTCGTGAGAATGAGTGAATCTGAAAACGAATATAATTGGGATATTGAAGAGGCCTGAGCAAATTTAAATAAACAACATACATTTTTTTAAATAGTCCAATTATTTAGAAAATAAATTATTTCTCGCGAAAGAGACATCTAAAGATCATGCATTTATTTTATAAATTACATATAATTTACTTACCGTTCTGTTTTTGACAGAACTGAACGGTAAGTAATTACTTACCGACGCGTTTTTGCTTAGCAACCAGTAAATATAACCTACTGTCCTAAAACCAAGTATGGTAAACAATCCGAAATAGCATGGTCGTACAAAAAAATATATTAAATCTTCCCAGGAGTGATAAAACGAGGTTTATGCCAAAGTGCACTATTTTTTGCCAAATTATTTTTTGAAATCCGGAAATTAAAACAATATTTAATTTCGACGTGAGATGCACACAAATAATAATCCATGATAATTTTGAGTGTTTGAAATATGAATTGCTAGCAACTGGCTCAAAACTACTTTAATATCAATTTCTGTTACTTTACTAACTGTTTTTGTCACACTTTATTGCAATTTGAATAATAAATATATTTTTTACACAGCTATGCGTTATATATCAACCGCAGCAATAAATGTATTATTTTGCATAGTTAAGCAAGTAACTGTTAATAAGTAGAATGCTTTTATATAGAATTTCATTATCGAAAATCGAGTCTCATGAAATTATAAAATGCAATTAATCCTATAAGTATTCGATCTTTTGTAACACTATTTCCAAAAAGTACCGGCAAACTTCGTAACTTTTTTAATTTCCAACAACCAGAATATTCGTTTAACACAGATATTTCGAACAGAAACTTAATAACACGCGACGAAGAATAACTTAATAAAAACAGTGATAATAATAAATTAATTCAGACAAAATTGCTTCGTCTACATGGTCAAATAAGAAAACTAAAGCAGCAGACTAAACGGAACTGCCGAACTTGAATCCATTAATAACATATGTTTGTCCCCAATGAAATCTAAAACTTTTCCAACAAACTTTTCTGGACTTTACTGCAAAACCCTTAGGAAAAAATATAACTTCGTAATGGCCCCACACGAAAATAAATTCTTCTTCTATTAATATGAGATGTCTTGTTTATGAAACCTCACAACTTAAAATATAGGTTAATATTCAATTTTGGAGAAGCTTTCAAAAAACCCAGGCATTGAACTTTTCAAATTGAAAACTGGAAGACAGTTATTACCCAAAAAGAAAGTAAACTAAGAAGTTTAAGTAGGCATCTCTGTGCAAGTATATTTTGCAATAATCAAACTTCCACTAGAACACAAAATATACTTTCAAATATGTGTATATACCTTACTCAGCAAATCAACAGCTGTCAAGATGTAGAATCTAAAATTCTGTACAGACTTACAAATCTGGAGTTGCAAAATAAGTCATTAACTTCCTATCAATTGTACTTTCATATTTTAAAATAATTAGCTCATAGAATGTAATTGCCCACTACAGTTCTTTCACAATTACATAACAAGTTTGTTGTTTGTTTGGGTTATCAGTAGGTTTTTAAATGTAAAATCATATAAGTAAGTACGTACTTAATAAAATTAATTCATATCCCAACATTATACCAAACGTTTTATACGGCAACATATTCGGATTGTACTGAGCATTTCTCTTGTAGCTGTTGCGATAGTTTTCAGAGACACTTTGAATTTCAAAGTTCTTTGTGGTTACATTAGCGCAGTTCACGAACGTTGTTATGCCTAAAATCTTCTCATATATATCTACACATTGCCTCAAATCTGCTTCTAAAACTGTTGCCAGAAACATAATTCTGGGAATAACATCAATACAGTGTAAATTAGCACTAACACAGTTAATGAAGCAAACTTGGTTGTAGTTAAAATTAAGTTTATTTCGCCCCAATAACGTACTTATTACAGTCACAGATTTATTATGGAAATAATAGTAAACCTTTCCCAGCTATAATTAGATTTTGAATAAACACATTAATTTATTAGTCAGTCTTTCGATGATGAAATACAAGTTATAGAAAGTTTGCAACAAGGAAGTCAAAACCTTTTTGCTTTAAAATAACTCCTTTAAAGCTGACGCTTTTTAATTAAACTTTTCTTTGGAAAAGAATTGAAATAGCTTCCAGCTCTGATATTATGATACAAATAAAAATATTTGAACTTAATAATATAACTTTATTGTACATATTGGCAAAATGAGTATAACATAAACAGTTTTCTTTATAAGTATAATCACAAAAATAATTTTCTTGGGAATCACTACGTTTACAATGTACACAGCTTTAAAAAATAAATAGTGGCATCTTAAAACGTAACTAAAAGTTTCGTGGAGAAGGTTAAAAAGTATAATTGAAAGCAGTGTAGGGTTTATATACTTAGGTCGAAATTTGATCGTAAGAAGAGGTGGTCAATAATGTGTTTATAACTAGTTCAAAACTTAATAAAATAAAGATTAGTACAAAGTCAAACTTATAGTAGCTAATACTAGTAGCTTCTATTTCTGAAACGAATAGTTTATGAAAATTTTGGTTTAGGTGAAGATGTTAACTAATTTATGAATTTCTATTAAGTGCTGCAATGATGCATAATAGGACTTTAATAAGTTAGAATATTGAATGATTTATATTTTTAAAGTAGTAGATACATCAGAACGTTAGTTCGGCAAAAAAGTTGTAAGATTTCTTTTATATAGTCAGGTGCACATGATGTAATTTTATTCAGAAAAACTGTAGAATGGTATAATGAAAGCGTATTAGGTAAGTTTGACTTGAGATCCTGTATTAGGAATTAAATCGATATTTTAGTTATGCATTTGGCAGTTCTCATCGATGTTGACTTACAGCCTTACAGTTGACATAAGATGTCATAATTTTGTTAAAAATTGTATAAGTTATTTTTCAATGTAATTTTAGGAAATTTGATAATTTTTATTATTGTTTAAATTTGTTGACACCACACGCGCAACTTTTTCTTTTATAAAAGTATAAATATGCATATCCTTGAAAGAGAAAAAAAAACATAAATCAGTTAGCGTTCGGAGGCGCAAGGAGACGAAAGGACGCCTAGAGCTAATTCAAAATAAAAAGTAAGGTTACGACCCTTTTTGTAAATTTGGAAAATTTCATTAAGGAAAACATTAATGAATAACATTCATTAATTAAAAAATATAATACTTAACATTTATATTTATAAAAGGAACATTCTAGGGAACAATATTACCATTTTCCAACGAATTTATTGGAACTTCCTTATATTATAAATCAAGAAAATATTGATTTTTATAAATAAATCGATTAGCTGATCCATCGATATTTTGGTTTGACATTCTGGATTTTGTATGGGGAAAGAACGTGTGTCTACGGTGTACCAGCGATTTTCAAAGGGTAAATAAGTTCATGGTTTTTGTGCGGACAAACATTTAATAAAACACAAAGTAAGTGTACTTAATTGTCTTTTTCTGGTACCAGTCATATAAAAGAAAATAAGTAAAGGTAGTCGTTTGGACTTTTTATTGCAAATATTAAAGTTAATAATAAAAGTTTGTATTATTATTTTTAATTTAGGTTTATATTGATTTTAAATTAAATAACAAAAATTATAATAGTTTGATTTAGCTGTTAATTATACAAATTTTAATTAAATGTTCTTATTTAAATAATAATCGAAACAAAGTAAATTATAACAAAATTTATTGGAGAAATATTTGATTTTTTGTTTATATATTAAAAAACAAGCTTTGAATTTGATTTTTCTGTATTTATTTAATTTTATTTTATTTTAAAGAAAACCTTTGTTATTTGTTGTGTAATTACTTATTTATTTACTGTGTTTAAATAATTTCAACATTGCTATTTAAATTTGTATGACAAGAAATTATCTAAACAGTTAAATAAAGAAAGATAAATAAGTTCATTCTACGCCATTCAACATCTGTTTCATGCTCTACAAAAACATAAGACTGAATTAGTTTATCGTGTAAAATAATTATTATTAGTGTTTATTTAAGCTAACCAATTTAATTAATTTATTATTCTTTAGCCAACTAACATCTCAATAAATTAAATTTTTCTATTCAAAAATAGAATTTTAAGGATAAAAGGATTTTTTCTTGGAATTTATGAAAAAACATTTTAAGTTTAGAATAGTTAGATAAGACAAAATATCAGACGAAATAATGTGTAAATACGATGATGGACTTGTTAAATCCATACTGCATCATCATTATTTAACACAATTGTTAAGTTATCATCCGTTAAATTGTCTCATACAGAAACATTCGCATTATCAAAAGGATTCATTCCGCAAATGCACCTGAAGAAGTTTCCAAGGAAAATATCATCAATTTAATAGTGTCGTTTTACGAACTCTTCCTAAAGAGGTCGAAC
This sequence comes from Agrypnus murinus, assembly GCA_929113105.1. NCBI lineage: Eukaryota > Metazoa > Arthropoda > Insecta > Coleoptera > Elateridae > Agrypnus > Agrypnus murinus. The sequence goes on from OV816024.1 coordinate 113,716,785, forward strand.
TTATCAGATTGTACACATATTTTTTGTTTTGAAGTCTTTTAACGTGCTTCGCAGGTTACTGTTAATACAGCTAGGCACAAGTTTTTCAACTTTTCTTACTTATCTTTTACTTTATATTGATTTTTACCAAAACTGTGTGTTTGGGCGATTTGAATAGCTGCCTTTATATTCTTTGGTATTGGTATTCTCTTTTCATTTTTTATATTTTTGTTGTTGACATATTTGTTTGGGTTTTATGTTGTAGAGCGAGCAAAACAAATATTACACAAAAACTTTTCTTAAAAGTAAAACTTTATGAAAGAATTTCTGAGAATCTTTCTAAAGCTTACCAAACAAAGATGTTAACAGTTTCTAAGAGCAATTAATTTCAGGATGCTGGGTATCAGTTTTATAATGCCAAAACAAATAAAAAATTAGCGTTAGTCGAGATAAAAGCACGAGATTACATCCATATAGAAGATGTACTCTCATTCAAATGATTCAATAGAATATAAGCGAACATTTATTAACAGTTTTATGCTATTGTAATATACAATTTAGAAATGATTTGACAATGAGCTCGAAACGAAAAAAATAAATTCAATATTTTAAAAACGCTTAATATTTAATTCAGTCAACTTAAAAAGATGACGAAACTTATTGTAATTTATAAATATGTAAAATTTTTTCCGAATTGTAGATTCTGGTAGTTGAATTTTAATAATAACAACAAACAGTTTGGGTGGCGCCTTGTATATTGTTCATTTATTTCTGTGACCAATCTAAAATGAGTAAACATTCGTGATGAACATTCACGATACCTGAGTATAATTCCGAATAAGTAATAAGTCTCCGAGGAGAGTAATAGTTTTGTGCTTTGTCTGTTTCTTGGATAACTTTGGTGTTTAAAGATATTTTCTGTTTACAAATGATGTTCATGGGTGTGGGTTTTGTTTATTTGTTAATACTATAGAGAAATTTGAAAGATTTCAACTTTTCGTAAGTCGATTGATTCTTTTCCCTTTGTATCCTTCCTTATAATAGTGTAACGGTACATTTTCCATCGGCATTCAGTACGTAAAATTTTACATTTATACCTATTAAAAATCCGAAGTTCGGTCCTGTAAGACTGCGCTTTATTCGAAATAGAATTTCGTCATGTAAATATTTCCTATAAAAAACATTTCAAGAAAGGATTGTTTTACATTTGATACAATTAAAGAACGTAGCGTCATAAAAATGATGTCTTTCGGTGTTTTGTTTACTTGTGTTTTGGTATAATATCAATTACTTCGTGAGAGACCTTGATAAAAACTATGGGAAGTGTTTGGTCAAATTATCTTATAAAAATATTTCTGTTAATATTCTGAGAATGTCTGGATTTGGGATCAACTTCTCTTTGTTCAAAAGGTGACTTTGGAACACGTGTTTGAGATTTGAGTCGGGTTGGCGCGTAGCAATTTGCGCGCTATTTCTTCAAATACTACTTTTCATTCCTTTAGGTCGAAACTTCTGCAGAATGCTAGCTAAAAAACTTCCTTACGGACAAATAAAATGCATTACTCCGCGGATGATCAGGGTCGCATGGGATGGCATCTTTCGCGCGGTAGTAGGGTAGCGTCACCCCACTTGCTTCCCGTTTGAGCGTCGAGCTAGACCACCTCGGTCTGGTCTTCTATTAATGAAGATCGATATTATTGAATTTTCGTTTTAGTTCAAGTAATTAAAAATACAGTTCGGCTACAGTTTTAGTGTAATTATGTGCCCTAACCTCGGCAGGGTGCAGTTCTTATAAACTTTCGTTGTGTGGATTAATCAAAATGTGATTGAGAAACTTTTCCGTTAAACTTTATGAAAAACCAGTCGACTTGGGTCGATGTTATCGATTTCCCGTTTGTTAGTGTGTGTTTAGAATTAATGAAAATTCTACATACAGTTTCGTACCGTACAGTTCACCTTCGTAATGAGTGAAATTTTTGAAAGCAATTTATGTTTGACAAATTTCGTTTGAAAGGTTTGTCATTACCGTGAATAAACAACTGGGGTTGTTTTATCGTGCCGAACTATCAAAGACAATTACTTCTTGCTGTTTGTGCTTAAAGTTAGTACAGTTTTGGTTAATGAGAAATTTATAGATTGATCTACAAATATAAAGACAGTTTCCAGTTCTCCAGTATTTAAAGTTAATAATTAATGCTTTACGGGTGGAATTTAATAATAGCAAGTTCTATTCGTGATTAAAATTATTTTATGTTTTTAAAAGACTCCATCTTTATGCTACGATTGTTTAATTTGTGCATTAACGAAGATGGTTTGTGGAATTATGTGGGCAACCAGCCGCATTTGAGACAAATTTTATCCTTGGGACCTGCTACCGTTATGTATTAGTTTGAATGCAGTTATAGTCAATTTTGGTTTTGAAGAACAAAGGCAACTTTCCAATTTCTAATGGTTTTGATCCAGTTTGTTTCGTCAGGTTAATGCAGATAGAAAATTAAAGTACCGTACTTTATTGAAAACAGATTTTTATTGTAATTTAGATTATGAATCCTTCAAGCAAGGAACTTTGTGATTTTTTCTTTAGGAAGAGAGATCTCATTAGCATGTAAGATTCAATTCCTTATTATTGCTAGTGAATTTCAGAATAATTAATTTTGATAATATTTAGACTAATCGAATTTACGTAATATCCTTCAGATATTTGTTTTTTTGAATTTGCATTTTAGTTAAGTAATATAATTTCAACAATCAATTAAATTTCTTTGCTGAATAATTTTGGTTTGTTAATATTAAGTAAATTTGTTCTTTTTGGTCAATTAACGTCTTATGTAAATCTTTTTGAGTTGTTTTGAGTTAAATTTATTTCAGAGCAGTTAAATCATTATTATTTTTTGAACTTTGATCTTTATGTGTAATAAACCTATGTTGTGTGTGTTTCATTACTTATCTGTATTGTTATTCTTTTCTTATTCTCATATTGTTTAATAAATGTTTTCAGTTTATCTTGAGGATCTAAAAACGGAACCATATAATTATGAACATATCATTTCATTTTTATTTCAAAATTTTAAAATATAAACAAATTCTTTTTGTTTTCAATTTAATACTTAATTCATTTTCTGGTTAGTGGATTTAATATTTTTTTAAAGCTTATTCAATTAACATCTTTGATTGTTTATACTAATAAACACTTTTAAGCTTCATAATGAGATGGTGCCCTATTTGAGTTATTACTTGTGTTCTGAAACCCTTATCTACTCCTTTTCACAATCTATACAACTGTGGAACCAATACCTTCGACCTGAATATTAAAATTTGTAAGAGAGAGCTAAATCTCAAGCTGTGGCGAATATTTTGAGTATATTATGATAAAGTAAGTATGAATAATTTTATTGTTTATTTTGTGGACAAAAACTTATTGTTTCAATAGATACCGTTAATTCAAAAATACCTTCAGTTATTTTGTTTTTTACTTATATGCTACATTATCCTTTTTTCGTATTCTTTTCCAGAAACTGGGCGTATAATGCATCATTTTTCTTTTTTTTTATATTCTGCCTTTTAACACTGTTTTTTATTAGTATAACTGTTTTTTATAATCAATGTGATGCTTTCACTATTAATAGAGACAAAAAGGTTTCTTTAGGATGAAGCTGTCTACTATGTAACGGTATATTTTTATCAGCTCTGAATAAATGTAGTTTTGTCTACATATTTACAAAAATCTTAAGTCCGGTTTTGCAAATTTACGTTCCTTTTAAAATGTAAACTTGTGTTAGCATTTGGTAAAAACAACCCTATAAAAGTTATTTTAAAAGGGTTGGTTTCAAATTCTCTTAGAATTATAAAAAGCATTTGGGCAATAAATTACTTCTTTCTGTATTTTATTTATGCACGTGTATATTGGTTAAAGTAGCTCCTTTGTTAAAATCTTGGAAATTATTAAATATGGTTCGTGATAAACCTAACTTTATGTCCGCTACGTGTTAAAAATCTTGTTGGTTACTTGTATGTGCGTAAACAAAAATTTAACTTGAAGCGTCTGCAGTCTTAAAAAAACAGCATCTGCATTGCACTATTTGTCCGCGGGAATACAAAATGCGTAGTACTTAGTTCTTTAAGGTCAATGTCTAATAGTAAAAACTATAGAAATTCTCCATATCGACTCCACGTGGACTACTATACACGGATTCGTTAAGATTGGACCAGGCGTTTTTTTGATTGGGTACATGATCTGCACCCTTCGAATTATAATAATATAACCTTCAGTGTTAAAAAGAAGACACGATACTTTCGTTCAGTTGCTGGTCTGAGTCACTTCAGTTTCGATCTTTATAGAGTATAGTTGCAAATAGTCCAGCTAAAGCTTTTGCGCGGTAGCGTGCCTCGTGCGTCGGCGGGGTATAATTCTCGTCCCGTTAAGTGAATTTAGTAATTTTCCGTTTGAGTATTACCGTTCGATTTGTTTATTATAAAATAACAAATTAATTATTTAAAGTGCCGTCTAGTTTTTCGAGTTGTTCGAATAAAAATATAGTATTACAGTACCGCTTAAATATAGTTATTTCGTGATTCTTCATTTATTGAAGAATGGTCTAGTTGTCGGACATTTGTCATTAGAACTGTGTTAATTCCCATGTATAAGAAAAGGGGATTTTCATACCGTTAGATTGGTCTTTCCAAATTATAATAATTCCCACAATTATTTTGAGCAACATTCAAGTAATTTCGAGTACCGTTCCAGTCAGAAGAATAATAAAGAATTTATTATTAAAGGCAGTTATTGCAAACAATTATGTTTACAACAAACAGTTAAGTTTGATGAATCTCGCTAATAACGTTCAGTTCAAATTCCATAAGACTTCTTCCCGCATCGTTGCAGCTCAGCAGTTTGTTATAGTAGCTTTGTTTAAAGCTTTAATGGTGTTTTGAGTGTGAAGAGTTCGAATCCTTCAACTTGTGAAAAGAATTGTACGGACACTACTTTGGACGATAAAAAAACTGTTAAGGTATCGAATTTTATTAATAATGTATTGTTTAGGTAATATTTAATCATTTGGGATCCCGAAATTAGTCATTTTTTGGAACAATAACTATTTTAATTTAATGTGCTTTGTATTCTAACTAGAAATAAACGTATAAAATAGTTATTTGTATCACTAGGCTAGAAAATGCAGTTTTGCAAGTGCGAGTAATATTGGGGGCAGAGGTGAAACCGAGGCTTCCAAAATACGAGCACTTGCGAGACATTTTCTGGCCGTGTAATGCACAAAACTTTTTTGGTCGACAAATTTTTTAAATTAAAACAATTAATTAATTTATTGTTAAAATATCTCCGGCTAGGGAATTTATTTTCTTCTATTGGCGGTCCTCACTCCATGGTGTAATTATTTGAATTTAAAATTATTTTATGACATTTGTCAAATTAAAACTTTTGCAAACAAAATTCAATTGCATTTTGGTTGAAAAATGGATAAAGAAAATATACCACCACATATTCAAAAAGTGATAGAAACCGCAATTCAAAATTTATTGCCAGAAAAGTCGTCCAATCGATATTGTAAAGAATACGAACTATTCAAAAAATGGGCTTCTGATAATGGAGTAAATACTTATAATGAATATGTCTTGGTGGCTTATTTTGAAGAAAAGTCGAAGTCCTTAAAATCGTCGACGTTGTGGTCGGTATACTCAATGTTGAAATCGACTTTAAACATTAAATACAACATTAATATAGAGAAATACACAAAATTAATAGCTCTTTTAAAGCGCAAACATGACGGGTATCTCCCAAAAAAAATCGAAGATTTTAGAGATGACGGATTTAGAAAAATTTATAAACGAAGCTCCAAATGAAGATTACCTTATGTCAAAAGTAAGTAAAATTATTCTTTTTATCCTAACTAATTAAAAAATATACCTACTTGTAGACAGCTTTAATATTTGGCTTATGTGGCGCTTGTCGAATTCAGGAGTTACGAGACATAAAAACTGAAGATGTCATTGATAGAGGGGATGTTATAGTCATAGCTATTCCTCACACCAAAACTAAAAAACCTCGTACTTACTGCGTGACAGAAGTGCACTGCCTTGACCTTATTCGAAAATACATGTCCTTAAGACCAAACACTAAGACTAAAAGTTTTTTTTTATTTTATTCAAAAAACAAATCTACAAGGCAACCTGTGGGGATTCATTCGTTTGGAAGTATGCCCTCAAAAATAGCATCATATTTACAATTAGAGAATCCCAAAGACTATACGGGTCATTGCTTCGGAAGGAGCAGTGCTACAGCTCTGGCAGGGAATGGGGTAGATTTAACAACCCTGAAGCGACTGGGGGGCTGGAAAAGCAGCACAGTCGCTGAACAATATACAGAAGATTCTTTGGGTGCTAAAATAAACATTGCAAATAAATTAGTGCATCAAAACAGTTTGGCACCACAACCTTCAACGAGTAGATCAGTTCCACAGGAAAGTTCAACACCAGAACCTTCTTCTTTGTTTAACGTTTCAAATTCATCTACCGTTCATAACGTGCAACTTAAATTACAAGATAAAAATTTGCCAAATGTTAACCTTTCCAATTCCCATCTGGAAAATTGTACAATCAACTTTAACTTTAAATAATTTCTTGTGTATTTACATTTACTTTTAGAGGATGTTTTCGATTTCGTTGTTCGTGTTATTGTTCTTATGTTTCGTAGCGGATTAATTAAATTTTGTTCTATCGACTTATTTCACTCTCATTGACTGTTCATGTCATAACCTAAAAAGTAAACATGCATTTTCCGAATGAAACATCTTTATAGCTTACCTACCCCTCAATTACGTGATATCATTTACGATTTATTAAACTGATAGATACCTTTAGCTATATAATAGTTTAAAAACAGTGAAACGGATTTATCATTACTGAATTTGTAAAAGTTTTGACATTTCAGCAATCAGCGTCGGTGTCGGTAAGTAAGTGGTACCAATCCAAAATCTTTCAAGGTCCCTGTTTCATTTTCTTGCCTAAGCAAGAAAAAGCCATTTTCAAGACGATTTTGTCGAATGGAAAATCCGTTTTTCTAGACGGAGGCCGAAAAACGTTTTTTACCTATTCCTGCTCCTAGGGTGGCCTGATATTTTATTAGACCAGTATCATTAGTGAACACTAATTAGTGAATTCCATAGCAAATTAAGCGTTTCCTCAAAAATTTCTTCCTACTTTTTCTATGGGTCTATTGGAAGATCAAACTTTACTAAAAGATATATTTTATTTATATATAAACATATAAAAAAAATAAAGTTGTATATGAACAGCCTTGGTAGTGTAATGGCTGGCGTGCCGGACTTTCACCCAAGCGGCCCGCGATTGACTCCCGGCGCTGGCAGATCTGGTTAAGGTTTTCTGCAGTTTTCCTTAGCTGTAACACAAATGTGGGATTTGCGCTGTTCCATCTAGAAGTCGGCTGCAGCCGCACATTGGGCCTACATAATAATAATCGCCCCCTCCCTCCCGCACAAGCTTATAGCTTCTGGGGCCTTGGTTTAGGTTATGGGTTGTAGTAATTATTATTATTATTATTACTATTGCTGTTGCTGTTGCTGTAGCTGTAGCTGTTGTTGTAGCTGTTGCTGTTGCTGTTACTGTTGCTGTTCTTTACTGTTACTGTTACTGTTACTGTTACTGTTACTGTTACTGTTACTGTTACTGTTACTGTTACTGTTACTGTTACTGTTACTGTTACTGTTACTGTTACTGTTACTGTTATTCTTTTTTTTATTGCTTTCTCAGTTTTTAAAACTGGTTGAAATAGGTGCACGAGTATTATTAATCACCTTACTTCATCTATTGTTGCGCTTTAAAAAAAAAATTTTGAAATTTTTTGAAATTTTTTAGCAATGTTTAAAAATGTTAGCAACAGCTAACTGTGTTGCAGGTGTTTAATATAGCAGCTTTCTGCATTTGAATATACAAAAGTGGTTTGAGATCTAATAGTTTTAAGTTCTCGTGTAGTATTGTGGGGATAACACCAGTAGTATATAAAACAATTGGTACTATTTTAACAGTATTTGCTTCCCACATTCTGATCAATTCTCCCTTCAGTTCAACGTACTTGTGAATTTTCTCTTGGTAGACTGATGCAAGATTATGGCAATTAGGTATAGATGTGTTTTTTATTTTTATCGTAGATTACTATGTCCGGCCGATTATTGTGAATTGTACGGTCTGTTAATATTGATCTGTCATAATACAGCTTGTAGTCAGTATTTGTAATATACAACTTTTTCCTCTAGTAGTTTATGTTTAATGGCTAATTCTTGATAGATTATACTAACAATTTGATTGTGTCTGTGTGTATAGTCACTTTGAGCTAGCATAGGACATGCTCCAGTTATATGTTGGATGGTTTCAGGTCTACTGCGGCACTTTCTGCATATATCGGAGGTAACTGCGGCATCTTTTAAAATATACTTCTTGTAGTTGTTGGTATAAATAACTTGATCTTGGATTGCTAGTGTGAACCCCACAGTTTCTGGGAAGAGTTCGCCCACCTTTAACCAAGCGTTCGACGCTGTCTTGTCGACTTCTGGCCTTTCAAGGTCGTAGGCGTGTCTCCCATGTAGAGCTTTACTTTTCCAAGCTGTTGTTTTTTTTTCGATAGTCCGAATGATCTCGTTTTCTTGCGGTTCGTGGTTACTTAGATTAAGTGGAGTATATTTAATATCCGCGTTACATACTACTTTATGTAACTGCGAATCTCTATTGTGAAAGTAGTCTCTCAGAGAATTAATCTGGCTGTTGTGCAGATTCTGGGTGAACGGGAGACCATACGATGTTCACCCTAGAACTGGCTGCCTTCCACCCTATCCCTATCAAGGGCAATGGACGAAGCTGTCAGATAAAGTGTGTGGTAGAGAAATTCGTGAGAATTCTCGACGGTTACTCATACCGATCAGGGGGAGCCCTGGTAGATGAGACCGGTGTGGGCGGATTCGAATCTCGCCTAAGAGAGGAGGTCATTTATGGTCACCAAGGAACCCGCTGCTTGGCCGAGGGCAATCATGGTCACCAAGGAACCCGCTGCATGACCTAGGTCATGTAAGGTCACCAAAGGAACCCGCTGTTGCCCGAGGCCATTTATGGTCACCAAAGGAACCCGCTGTTTGACGGAATCTCTAGTGCGGTGACTAGAAGTGAGGTTCATCCCATGTGCTGGGAAACTGCAAGCCGCCAGGTAAATGTGCTTAGGAGCTGTCCTGGCCACCCTTTGATCCGGACTGCAGCTGGGTACGGTGATTGGGAGAAGCTCCGAAAGCCATTACACTTAAGGATAGTTGAAGCGAATATATAGCCTCTCACTATTAAGACAACTTCACCAATATCGGGTACGCACCGGGAGTGTATAACGTGTAGACTTTAAAGAAGCTCTGTCGAGGGCCCACCAAGCCTAAAATTGGTAGATCGGGGTGGCAAAACCGCTTAAAAACCAAGTCCTGCCACAATTGAGGTTGGATTCGATCGGACAGTGGTCCCACTTTGCAAGAGCGCATAGCTGGGGGATAGTCCTATGCTGGACGAGGTACTCCGGTGCCGGCGGGTGAGCAGCGTGTTAAGTCAACTGCTCGGTCACTAGTGAACGCTTAGCTAGTAGAGGGTGGATAGGCAACCTCGCTCCTACCAGTGAGTTAATCTGGGAGCAATTGCACGATTGCCGGTTGTGCAACTTGCGCGCTGATTGGGCGTATCCCAATCACTTCCTCATGGAAGGAACGTGGGGGTATGTTAACACGGGTACCCCACGTAAAACAATCTTGGATCTATGTTGCGCAGATTAGTGATGTCTGCAATTCCTGTTCCACCAAGATGTTTAGGAAGTAGGAATCGTTCAACACTGGTGTTCTTATGGTACATCCGATTCCTAGTCATCTCTGTTCGAATGATTCTTTCAAGAGCATCCAGATCTGTTTGTGACCATGATATAATACCAAAAGAGTACGTAAATGATGGTATAACGTAGGTGTTTATAGCTTTAGTTATATTCCTATAGTTTAAAATTCAAGTTTGAGCTGTCTTTTGATGATGGTGTGTTCAATACGTTTGGTCTGAAGTACCCCTAGGTATTTATATCTATCATCTTCAGACATTGGCTGTATTTTTGTTGTTTGGTGGCCATCATGGTGTTCTGTAATCACTTTTCTTCTAGTAATACTTAATGTTCGGCATTTGTCATATTCGAATCCCATTTTGATATCTTCTGAAAAAAACTCCGTTATTTTAATTAGTTTATTATTATTATTATTATTATTATTATTATTATTATTATTATTATTATATTTCATTCATTTGCATTTATAAAGTTTTGTTTGAAGTTATATTAATAAAATGCTATATTATAGGTATTGTATGCCGTTATAATAAACTGAAAAGGGAGTTGCCATTAATGATTCAAACTTTTCTAGCGAAAAAATTACGTAAAGATTAGAATTAATAAAAAAGCACAAGCTTAGCAGTTTAAAAGTATTAATAGCTGTGTTGCTAAAATTAAATGGAGGAGAAACTATTAACAGTTAAATAAGTTGTGTTACGACACCGCTTTATCTTTTATAAAAGTTTACTAAAGTTACAAAAGTATAAGTTTTCTGTTTTTTTTCCTTTTTATACGGAGTTTTGTATATAACGGACTAATTGCAAGCTTTTAACTGGATGTTACAAATTATTCATTAAAAAAGCATAAACAGGGGCAGCTTAAAGCGTTACGGAAAACTTAGTAATTATCTTAATTAACATTTTAAATTGCCCTGCAAAACGTTTTTTGCCGTGATACAGAATTAAAATGTAAAGAGTAAAGAAATAACACAAATACTTACAAAACGTAGTTATCATTCAATCTTTCTCTTTGGTATTACCACCTACTAGTATACAAATTGGATTGTAAGCTAAATCGTTTCTGATTGCGTGTACATAAAATTAGTTATTTATAGTAGCTTTCTCTATATTTTTTTTGTTACCCCAGAAAGTAATCACTTTAAGTAAGTTATACACTGAGAGAAGGAAACTGTTAAATTAAAGAATAAACTGTTTAATCCAGCGGTAGCCAACCTTTCGGACCTCACCGAGAACTAAATTGATAATTTTAAATCCAGCGGACCACCAATATGAATTTTTTTATGACGATAAATACTGAGGTGTGATAAAACCATTCTATTGAAAATTCGGTTACTACAATAATATCCACTTGAGAATGCGCAGAGCTAGCATTGCCATGACGAACAAAAACAACTGTATACTTAATAAACTAATTTATTTTTGAAAACTAATGTTGATGTAACACATTAGTTGTCATAAAAACTAAGATTCTAAGTCCTAAAATTTTTCGAATTTTTTTTGTTGCTAAAAATGTTTATTTTTTCGTAAATTTTTAAAAAATACAAAATTTTTAATTTTTCAAAAGATTACCGAAATTTTCGGTGGTCAGTTTGACCACTTTCCCGAAGAGATACAAAAAAATGTTTCAACCAAAAGTTTCTTAGAATTTGATGTATTATAAGATTCCAAAAAGAAAAATTCAAAAAAGTCAACAGGGAAAAAGGCGACAGGCAGACCGACAGATAGACACGAATTCAGAGACGAACTTTTTGTTCGTCGAAAATACAACTTTCCTTAGGAACTTATCCGATAGTCTCGGAAATCAAAGAAATAATTAATACTAGAGAAACCTCGTCAAAGCATCGACATGACATGCAATGACATCGTCCGTTGTGTAATTACAATCCTTTGGGTTTCCAATCGTGATTATTTAATATTAATATTTATTAAGTAAAAGCAATCAAACAAAAACAGTTGAAAAATACTAAGTTTACCATTCTCAGACCAACTTTTAAACGGGTTATTTAACAAAGACTCCCGACTTTGCTCTACACCACCAACACCGACTGACCAATCCTTCCTACCTTAGTTACCTTCGTGTTACCCCTTTTTCCACCTTACCACCCCAATTTATTTCTTACTCAGACTTACCTCCCCTCTGTTAGCTTACACTACCGCCAACTTATTTCCCTCTAAGACTTATCCCCTGCACCTAACCCTCTCTCGGACTTCTCCCCCGACTTACTCAGCCATTTACTTTACCATAAACTTCTGGGTAATTCTTAAATTTACTGTCCCTGTTTAATTAATATTATATTACGAATACCTTTTTACCTGTCAGTTCAGTACAGTGAAGATGTAATAGCAGTCTATTTAGCCAAGTATATATTAACAACTGATCTATTTTTTTAACAATAAAAAGTAAACTTTATTATGTCATATATCATTCACGTGGCATGTCCCTAGTATGTATTCTCAAAGTAAAAAGCAGTTTTTCTAAGGCATCAGTTAATCATTATTGTTCTAATTAAGGAGAATTGTAAAACAAGTATAGGGCTCTCATCCAGAGTCAATAATATATAAAATATTAAGCATCGACTACTACACAATCAATTAAATGTTGTCCCTGATAGTTTGGCATTTGCGTGGATCTAACTAAGAGAGGAGAACATTATTAAATTTCACGTATAGTATCAGTATTTCTACAATATCAGCATTACACATGTATTGCTTGCATATGTAATTTTAATGAAATCAACATGTAGTGTCTTGTTCATTTGATCTATAAACTTTATAGAGGTAGCTTATATGGTTTGATGTAAGAGTACATTTATTTCGCATCATTCACGTGGTTATCATAATTTCTTACTGGTGTTGAATTTAGAAATGAATTTTTCGTAGGTTGATACACAACTTGTGTTGTTTCATTATAGCTATTATGAAGCCTCCAAAAACAATATTCTAGGCGCTATGTTATATTAATGCTCTAATAGTCATTCGCGTGGGTTTTCATTACATCATTTGCGTGGATTTATAATTCCACGTAATACAATTTATTTACGTAAATGACAACTCCTACATACATTCATGTTCTTACATTATGAGGTGCAAAAAAATGTGGAAAAGAAGAAAAGAAGAGAAAAAATTAAAAATGATCCAGAAAAGAAACAAATGGAGAAGCTAAAACATGATGACTGTCATATCACGTAAAATAAAAATTACTAATTTTTATTTTACTTGTTATCTTACTAAGCCAATATTAAGAATTATCGTGTTGGAAATATCTTTTTTATTATAATATTAAGTTCAGTTTTTTTATTAAATATAATCTTTTCTCATTTGCATGTTATTTGGATCATTTACGTGGATTTTAACACTATAAAGGTCGAAAATGTCCAGATTAAGCTCTACTAATCAACAGTATGTGTTATATACAATCAATTAATCATACTATTTCTTAGAAAAACAGATTTCAACAATTTTCTTTTTCGAGAATTTTTTACATCCAAATGTGGTTTTCGGGAGAAACACCCTTCTACATTGAGTCCATATATCATATCCTTAATATAGAAGATTTCTAGACTTTGTCGGTCATTTTCTCCATGTCCTTTAACATATAAAACATTTCTTAGACATTCTTATTCTCCTTTTTCATGAAATATACCAAACTGCCAGTAGTGGTAAACGTAACTATATTCCTTTCTAGTTCGTACACACACATTAAACCAGCATATCAACATGTGTTGCATTGCGAAGGCCCCCTGTTTTCGTATGCTCTGGCCGTGACTGCCGAATCTGCATTCAAAATTTAAAAATTTATCGATATATTGAATTTCGTGAATATGCTTTATATACTAATAATTGTTGGTGGCATAGTAAAGCAGGTATAGTTAGGATGTTTAGTTCCAAAACTGGAAGCAGCTGTAAGTGGACAGTCGGCCTAATGCATCGACCACAAATAATATTTTGAAATTAAAAATATAAATAATTAAAAAATCACAATACTAGAACTCCACACACTACAAAAAAGGATGGTTTTAAAATATAAAAATTAAATAAAAGTAGAATGTAGTGTTGACTAATCTATTGAGTCAAAACTTTAATATGAAAAAGAATAAAGCAAATCGGTCTTGTAGAACTCGTAGACGAAGTGGAACAAAGATGAGCCGTGTTTTAAATAACTCATGTTCAAAATTAACGCACCACTCAAATAAAATCATATAATATTTTTAATTTTTTTCAAAATTGTTCATTTTGTAACATAACCAAGAAACAATTGAACTGAAAATTACTTTGTAGTGACATAAGGCTACTAGGTTATGTTCAGAAAAGATCAATTTTTAAACAGAAGAAAAAGTTGTACAAAATACAAACATGAGTATATATACAGATTAGTAAATAATGATTCACCTATACAAGACAGTTCAATATGGCAGATGTATTCACTATCGAAGAACATAAGATTTTCGTAATCTAAAGCAATGTTAATGGGAATACGATAAGTTTGATCGCCGCTCCAGTCATTTACAATTTTTGCAACATTTTGCAAACCTACCCCACGATGTTTTTTTGTCCAAACAATAAATTAAACATATATAAATAAGCAATTGCGCCGTCAGGACATCACCTAATATTTGTATAATTTGTCTGTTTTTCATTGTTTTTACCTATGCAAACTTTTTTAATCGTGAATAGTTCCAAAAGCTACCAACGCTGGGGACTGAGAGTGCGCTGCAAGTAGATGGTCGTTCTCTTGCGTATCCAAATAAATGTGTTAGATTTATATATTTAAAAATATAAAACTTAAAGAAATGCAGATATTAAGTAGTGTTGACTAATATACACAACAAAAGCTTCAATATAAAAAATAATCACGTAACTTGGTCCAGTAGAACTCTCAAACGAACTGGAACAAAAATGAGCCTTGTGCTTTAAATATATAGATTATTTTTATACACAGCACACATGCTATAAAATAGCTATAGACATGTTAAGACACTAGTTTTATTTATTTAAAGGCTTATATGCCAGATTATACATAAAATTGGTAAGATAAAGCATTATGAAAGTAATACGATCTTTTAAAGCATAGATAAGCTTACTGTAGTAAAAATTAATAAATAATAAAAAAGGAATATCATCAATTTAGTTGTTATATTATAAACATGCTTTAGGTAGCTTAGGTTACAAGATTAGGATATCATTTTAGCTTGGATTATTTATATTCATTTTGGGTTTGAGTACTATCGTAAAGTGTCGCAGACCCTCTTCACTGACCAGGAAGGTAACACGGTTTCGAGTGGATGTTTTACTGAAAAAATGTTTCTTGAAGCCATTATCTTGACGCCATTATCTTGAACATTATTATGCCATAATTAACTTACCTGTCTTTGTATCTTGACAATCATCCATTCTCACTTGAGAAGGTATCGCGTCAAGGTCAATTTATTTAATGATTGGAATTTTGTTAGTTTAAGGTTTTATTAAGTCATGACATGCGTTTGCATCATGTTTTCCACAAAGTCATCGGTTTATATTTTGAGTTTTTTATTAGTATTTATTTGTAACCTTTGCTAATTTATGTAAGTAAGTTGATATGCGTTTGAAAGTAACTAATCCATGTTGTATAATTGCTGTAATTTGTATAGTTAAAGTATAATTAAGTTTTAATTAGTTTTGTGATAGTTTTTGTTAATTTATTCAGTTAGGAATTAATTTCGACAGTATAGTATGTATTATATCGTTTTATTCGACTTTTTACCAGCTATCTTTCCATGTAAATAGCTTTAAGTAATTCGCTAATTACGATCACATGTCTGATTTTTGTGACGTCATAAACATTTGAGATGAAAGAAGTTTTATGTTTTTCGATTGTTTTAACAAAACGTATAAAAAGACATGCAAGAGGAAATAACTTCATTGAAGATTTACCAAAATAAAGTATTTAATATTTTCTTTATTAATCACTTTAAATCACCGCATAATTTATTGTTTATCCCAAAGTGGGCTTCCAAAAATAAGTTGTTTGGTATATTTTTATTTTAACATCTCAATATATTTGTAAAATAATGATCAGAAAACTTCCATTTTATTAATATGAATTGCACCTACTTAACACCAGTTGTCCAGTTATATTTTGACCCTTTTTTAAACCTATATAGGTTTTGAAGTAATTAAGATAATGAAATGCGGTTTTCACCAGTCTTCTTATTTTTCAAGTTTTTTTCTAGTGCGTCTTTTTTGTCCCACTTTTGGTTTAACCGGAAATGACATTGTAGTTTTGGGGATAAGGCAACTTTGTGATTTCAAATGGAACGCCCTATATATCTTTTCACAGTTGGAGAGGCCATTCTTTCCGAAAGTGCTGTACTTGTCATGGTATTATACAGGGTGATGGTTTTATATGCTCGTAAAGTGAATACTGCTTGTTATTAAAATGCTACAAGAAAAAGATAATGTTTCACAAAGTAATCATAAATTAATGAAACATAACTTGTGAAAGTCAATTTTTTGATAACTCTGGTATTTGAGATTCTTTAAAAAAAATGTTTACTTGAAGTAAAAAGTGTGTAAGCTGTTTTTTTGAAACTAAATCATATCGAACAACACAAAAGAGGATTTAACACAGTATTCATTTTAAGGGCTTATAAAACCATCATCCTCTATCCATGACAACATAATAACCATGACAAGTATACCACTTTCGGAATGGGAAAACAATGGGTTTTCCAACTGTGAAAACATATAGGGTGTTCCATTTGAAACTACAAAGTTGCCGAAAATACGCTATTTACTATACTATAATTTACGTAAATACGCCGTCATTTCCGGTTAAACCGGAAGTGGGCCAAACAGGTAACGGAGTAAATATTCACTGTTCAGAAACAAACTTTTTGTTTAAATTTATTTGAGTATTTGTTACTATAAGTATCCATAATGTGGGAGCCCGTAATAATGTGTACAGGGATAATAAGAATTTCTTGGAATATTATTTCTGTTTTATTATTAATAAAATATAAAAATGCAAAGAATGTCCTGATTCTTCTGCGGACCACCAAAATCTTCTCGCGGAACATCAGTTGGCGACCACTGGTTTAAACAACATATTCTGAACATTAAATATGAGCAATGTGTTTAAAAAGTTAAATCAAGCAAAACAAAATGTTAATTTTATTTTGTTAGTTCAACAATCTTGCATCTTTCGTTTAAACTATGTTAACATTCGTCAAACGGCATTAACATTGCTGAGCTTATATATTAAACAATTTCTAATGCTGAGAGAAACGTCTTCAAATTAAGCCAATAAAGTTTTAACAAAATATAAATATCAAACCAAACATTTAGATTTAATTGTTATCATTAATACTTACGTAATTAGCTTACCAGTTTTTTTGTTGAGTCAGCAATAAATATTGACAATAATTACCAAAATAGTGGAATACTGCATCTAGATTTCTATAATTCATTATTTGCGGGTTTATTTTGTGATTGTATCCGCATTTTTTGAAGTATTTGAAGCTCGTTTGGTAATCTCTGAATACCCTAACAAGACATTTTCACTTGAAGTTCGTTATATTTTTCAGGTCTCTATTATTTGAATTATAGAAATACATTCCTTTACACAGGATTTTCATTCTTTGTAAATCCTTTTGTTAAACACTTTGAAGGAAATCTACATTGCATCAACATGAGATTTTTCTAAAACACAGGTGTGATATTCTCTTTCATTATAGTTGTGTATGTTTCTGACTTATTCACAAATAAAATACAACCAAATTAAAATACGTAAAAAAACTCATTAAAATTTTTTCAAATAATGGATATCTATTTGCTTCCGTACGTGGAATTCGCAACAATTTCGACGATTGCATACCGTTCAACTAAATATTTACGTAAAGTTAAGTACCTATGTAGTTAATTAGTTTGCATTTGTTTATTAATTACTTAGAATATCGTGAAATCTTCAACTGAAACTTAACAAGATGATGAAACAGTAAATATATGTAGGTTTTTCATAATTTATTATTGGCGGGTGTTGTCTTTCTAAATTTACTTTGAGTAGGTATTGGGTCGCTTTCGCCAGACGGAAATTGACATGCCATCTGGCATGCCAATGGCATGGCTCCTCCCCTTGCTTCTGATTGGCCAGCCCCCCTCCCTTTTTATGCAAATGACCCGCGATCTAATTAATATTCAAATGAGGCGTGGTCTAATTAAATGCGCGAATTAATATTCAAATGAGGCGTGGTCTAATTAAATGCGCGAGCGCGAATTAAATGCGCGAATTAAATGCGCGAATTAAATTAATTGATCTAATTAAATTAATTCACGGTATCAATTACATATCTCCTCTCTCATTTACATATATGATTTCTCATATGCATGGGCGAATTAAATTAATTGATCTAATTAAATTAATTCACGGTATCAATTACATATCTCCTCTCTCATTTACATATATAATTTCTCATATGCATGCGTGAACATATCTGCCATTTTGTATCTTTCATTTTCAATTTATCATCTAGGATTTCCCGCCCTTAGATTCAAATTTTTAGTACTACTACTGCCATCTATCGGTGACGTCATATGATCGGTATAGTAGATTTCTATGCGCCTGTTGATAGGCAACCCGCTATATTTTTTATAAAAAACCAATGGAGCCAACAGGATTTGAACCGGGGACCGGTCGAATGGTAGTCAGCCAATGCATCCACTACACCAACGAGGTAATCTATTAAAAGACTGTAAAAGTTGTATTTATTAAATAGATACGCGTCACCGTTAATCTTATAGGAACTAAAATTCATATTAAGCATACTTAATCTATATGATTATTTGACAGTTACATCATTAAATGCGCGAATTAATATTCAAATGAGGCGTGGTCTAATTAAATGCGCGAATTAAATTAATTGATCTAATTAAATTAATTCACGGTAACAATTACATATCTCCTCTCTCATTTACATATATGATTTCTCATGGTATCATTAGTGTATCTCCTCTCTCATTTACATAACTGATATCTCATTCTGTACATCTCATTTTTATATATTATTTGCCATCTCTCATCTCTCTCTCATAAATTTATTTTAAAATAAATCAGTCCTATTTGATATTTATCTTCAGGTCATCATGTAATTCTGTGAAAATAATTTAATATGTAGAAACGTAATAATAAAAAATTTATTTTCAACTATACAAAAGTAACTCTTAAGCTACTGTCAATCAACTGTCGGATTAGCTCTGGTGCATTAGACCTGTTTAAATATACGGCATAAACATTTAGTTTGAAAGGAAACAATTAGGGTCGTTATGATTTCATAAAATTTTATTCAAGTGAATCTTCTTAAGAATATAGAACACTGTGAAGCATTATTTTTAAAATTCAAAAACATTATCTATAGCTAAAACTGTTTAAGAAATAACTTTCAAACTAAATGTTTTGCATGAAAATACGTACAAACTAATTAGCCATGTTTCGACATTCTTTAAAACTGCTTTCAAACCATAAATAAACAAACGTTCTTACGAATGACTGACTGAAAGGAATTTAGATTTTCTAAATAATTTGTTAAGAGATTATCATCTTAAAAGCGGCATAAATTATTGTTTTAAATAACAATTACTCACCCTTGTGTTAACCCGTATGCTAAGTATGTCCTAATGGTAAAACTGTAATCAACGAGATCTAATATCATAGTAATATTATATAACAGATTAGGTGACCTAACAAACTCTTTAAAGAAATGTTTATTTACATGTATGAGATAGTATTTAACATAATGTCCTTACATACTGGGTTACGATAGAGACGGGTAATCATACGATCTGTTGAAATGTATGATATATTATAAAATAACGTTTAAATAAGAGTTTACTTTAGATGCTTTCGTATAAATAAACAAACGTTCTTACGAATGACTGAAAGGAATTTAGATTTTCTAAATAATTTGTTAAGAGATTATCATCTTAAAAGAGGCATAAATTATTGTTTTAAATGACAATTACTCACCCTTGTGTTAACATGTATGCTAAGTATGTCCTAATGGTAAAACTGTAATCGACGAGATCTAACATCATAGTAATATTATAACAGATTAGGTGACCTAACAAACTCTTTAAAGAAATGTTTATTTACATGTATGAGATAGTATTTAACATAATGTCCTTACATACTGGGTTACGATAGAGACGGGTAATCATACGAGCTGCTGAAATGTATGATATATTATAAAATAACGTTTAAATAAGAGTTTACTTTAGATGCTACGAATATCTATATGGTGTATAAACAATAAGAACACATATTTAGAAACTGTTTACAAGGTAGTAGATATAACGAAAAAAGGCTAGCATTTGTTCAAAATTACATTACGTCTAGAGGGCGATATGTATATAACTTGTAGGATTTAATCAAACTAGAAAAATACCGATATATATTCAGCGTTGAGAAATAATTATACTATGCGTTTAAATGTTTAAGTTCATCATAGCCTGCATCTCCTAAAATATGAGCGTTATACACATGTTTGAAATTCAATTCATCTTGCTTAAAGAGAATAAGTAAGTTAGCGTTGTCCCTAATCAGATGTTTCGGTATCTTTGCATTTGTCTGACCTAAATAAAATGAATCAACATCCTTTATGTCTACTCATGCTAAAATATTATCTAAGTTTTTCCTGTTTGTCACAGATAATATCATCGAAAATGAATACTGAATTAGGTTTCACATCATTAGGGGTGATTACATCATCGTTTTCGCCATATTTAGGTTGAAATAAAGACTTGGCGTATAGGTAGATATTTTCAAATTTTAATTCGTCTTCATTAGTTAGTAGACCTAACAAGACATTAGTTTTACCACAAGAAGAAGGTACATTCAAAATTGCTTTATAGGAAACAGATAAAAGCTTACAATGCTTCTTATCACCATCGGAATATTATCGAGAAACACGATGGTCTAAGTTAAAATTATTGATTTAAAAAGTAATGACCATTACTCATCCTTTGTGTTTCGCCATATTTAAACGTTATTTTACAATACATCATACATTTTCAATAGCTTCGAAATACGCAGATATGTAATAATATACTATATACTCTTGTAGGTTATTCAACGTATCTATAGTAAACTCTTATGATTAAAAATAATCTGTAACCTTATTGTTTACATCCTTAGGTTAGAAACAGTCTTGAAACAAAAAAAAAACGGCTGAGTCCACCCTGTTAGACAAGAAATCAGAGTATGGGCGTGATAAATAAAACATATAAAGTTATTTTACAAACATTTATTTAGTATACATAACATAATACAATATAGATTATAAGTTGTTTTCTATGACGACTGTTGTAGTTCTACGGGTCTCTGAGTCGTCGTATGCCCTCGCAGAAATACTAATACGTATAAAAGTCCGACGACTGACTCAATGGAACTGTACCGGAAGCCCTTTCCTTGTTCAACTCTTCGTTACTATCATAGTTGGTAAACGAGGAACCACATTCATCAATACCCAAATGTATGGTTGAAGTCACATCTTCTTCTTTTTCTTCTTCTTCTGTCTCAATGATATCAGTAGGTCCATTTGCTTCCTTTACCAGAGCTGTCTTTACAACATCTGCGTTATTATGTACGTTTTTTAAATGCCTTTTATAGCTGTCGATACGTGAAAGATATTTGAAGCAATTAGAACACCGGACTTTGATTGATTCGTGAACGCTTTTAATATGTCTTTTTAAGTGGTCACGACGTGAAAAAGTTTTGACACAGCTAGAACACTGGATTCTGTTTGAATCGTGTATGGTTTTTACGTGTCTCTTGCAAGTGAATGGCCTCGCGAAAGACTTGAAGCAAACCGGACACTGTATGTTGCAATCCTGTCGACCAGAGTCATTATTCTTACATACGTCGTTAGCGTGCTGCTCCATTTCGACTAATGAAGGAACAGGAACACTACCCCAGCCTATTTATACTGATCGACCAGCTCAATCGGTTGTTCTCGGTTATAATCGTAAGCGCTCGGAGCAATATGTATGCTCGAGAATGAATCGTAGGTTCCATCCTAAGTGTATAACCCGGAACCGATGTCCGTACATTTTAAATTATCAAACTTACCATATAAACATGAATATTTACTACATTTGCTTTAATTCTTGTTCCCTCCCTACATACCTACCTACCGTAAACAATATGACATATCTGTGTCTAAATACAATGAACGAAAGTACTAGAGGAACTTAATACCTTAGATCACGGCTGTTTCTGGATACGTGATTTCCTCTTACAATATCTATAGTTATGAGAACCTTGAAGACTTAACCTGGAGAAATAAAACATCGTCAGTTTAAAAGAAATAAGTTCGTCGCCATATTTAAACGTTATTTTACAATACATCATACATTTTCAATAGCTTCGAAATACGCAGATATGTAATAATATACTATATACCCTTGTAGGTTATTCAACGTATCTATAGTAAACTCTTATGATTAATAATAATCTGTAACCTTATTGTTTTTATTACATCACAGGTTAGAGCATACGAATATAATTTAGGTTAGATTAGGTTAGAGCCTACGAATACATTTTTAGGGCAGAACGTAGGGAGCAGAGTAAGTACAAAACAACATACTTTCATACAAGAACGTTTATTGATACGAGTAGTTTCGACGCTACTTAAAACATAATACATAACTTATATATATATAATATCTATTAAAATAGTACATTTCGTATACACTAATAATAGTACTACATACCCCACTATAAAGTAAACATGGTAAGTATAACCATAACTTATATATATAATATCTATTAAAATAGTACATTTCGTATACACTAATAATAGTACTACATACCCCACTATAAAGTAAACATGGTAAGTATAACAGCAGTTTAAAAGAATAGATAGTCAATATAACTATATCTAATTATTTTATAAAATACTATGTTAACTAAGAGGTTAGTTTTAGAATTGTCGATTACTAAGACACCCGTTTCTTCTGCCTCCCTTAGTAAATTCATATTGTTAGCTTCTACTTTGTCAACTGTTACTAGAATGCTGTTCTTTAGATCCTTTACCTCGCTCTATGTATCTGTAGTCATTACAATGAAAGTTTGTACTGTTGTGTCGAATTGACGATTTGATTTGAAAATTTAATAATGTAATTTATCGTTTAAACTAACCCTTGTTTACTTCTATATATGTTTAATTAATATGTAATTAGTACATCAAAATATGTTCTTAATATGTTTTTCAATTTCCTTATAAAATATAACTATATATCATTGAAATAAAACATTATTAAAATATTAAAAAATAATTTTATTTTATCACGTCCTAAATATTTACACGACTGATCACGTTTCTCGTCAGCTTCTTTTCAAACAATTGCAGTCGTTTATCATAAACCTAATGGTGAGCCTGTATTATTCGTATTACGATATGGATATATTATTCAATTTTCATATCTTTTGCTAACCCTACATAACCTAAGCTTTACATAGCTTTAGGCCTGTTTTATATTTCGTATTTAAACACATAAGACGACATATCTGAATGATATATTAAATAAAAATAAATTGCTACTAAACGTAAGCTAGACTTGAATGATATCGATCGATATGCTATAATATGTATAGCTTAAATGCTAGATTAGTGAAGGAACATACAGTGAAGAGTGTTTTGGGAAAACCTTAATGTAGCTGCTGAGCTCTGCTAACCAGCTTCACTTATAGGTACACTATCTATTTAGCTGATTCAATAAAAATTTCGTTATTTAAAAATTCCTAACATTTATCTGTTTTAGAATATTCAAAGGCAGTATATGACAATAAATTATCGTGAGACTCCTGATCTATACAAAACGTCTTATATAAAATTAGAGATAAAAAAAAATTAAACCTATGACATATGGTGAAAATGCAAATATTCAATAATTCTAACCCCAATTTTTCTACTTTTCTAGACGTAATGTAATTTTGAACAGATTTTAACCCTTTTCGTTATATCTACTACCATTGTAAGCGATTTCTACATATACGTTCTTATTGTTTATACACCATATAGATATTCGTAGCATCTAAAGTAAACTCTTATTTAAACGTTATTTTACAATATATCATACATTTCAGCAACTCGTATGATTATCCCTCTATATCGTAACCCAGTATGTAAGGACATTATGTTAAATACTATCTCATACATGTAAATAGTTACAACAACAAAATAGAAAAGTATACTTGAGGGTAAGAAAGAAGTCCTGGACGCGGCTATCTATAACATATGTCATATGTTTTTGTAATACGTCTTTATAACTTAAACAGCCTTGGTAGTGTAATGTCTGGCGTGCCGGACTTTCACCCAAGCGGCCCGGGTTCGACTCCCGGCGCTGGCAGATCTGGTTAAGGTTTTCTGCAGTTTCCCTTAGCTGTAACACAAATGTGGGATTTGCGCTGTTCCATCTATTAGTCGGCTGCAGCCGCACATTGGGCCTACATAATAATAATAATCGCCCCCTCCCTCCCGCACAAGCTTATAGCTTCTGGGGCCTTGGTTAAGGTTATGGGTTGTAGTAATTATTATTATTATTATTATATTAACTTTGAAACTCTACGTGATTTCCTCTTACAATATCTCTAGTTATGAGAACCTTGAAGACTTAACCTGGAAAAATAAAACAGATAAATATTTTACTTTTTATTGAAACTAGTTAACTTATATTCTAACATGTAAATAGTTACAACAACAAAATAGAAAAGTATACTTGAGGGTAAGAAAGAAGTCCTGTACGCGGCTATCTATAACATATGTCATATGTTTGTAATACGTCTTTATAACTTTGAAACTTTAAGTGATTTCCTCTTATAATATCTCTAGTTATGAGAACCTTGAAGACTTAACCTGGAGAAATAAAACAGATAAATATTTTACTTTTTATTGAAACTAGTTAACTTATATTCTAACATACATATTTGAAACTAGACAACTTATATTCTAACACAAATATACAACAACAAAATAGAAAAGTATACTTGAGGGTAACATTTTGTATAACCATTATCTTTTATTCTATAATACCTTCTTCTTTAAGCTCAGAAATAATTGAAATAATCTCATCCTAGTTTTCTAAACTACTGCTACCCCTCTGTTTTAAGGTATACAGTAGACGAAGCTTATCGACAACTTGATTCCAATACGGCGTTTTGTTTTTTGGAAATTGAGATTGGTAGCTTGAGGTTAGAGCCTACGAATACATTTTTAGGATAGAACGTAGGGAGCAGAGTAAGTATAAAACAACATACTTTCATACAAGAACGTTTATTAATACGAGTAGTTTCGATGATACTTAAAACATAATACATAACTTAAATATATAATATCTATTAAAATAGACCAGACCAGACCAGATCAGACCAGACAAGACTAGACTATAGATGATAGACAGTAAAATCATGAACAATTATACCGTCTGTAATATAATAGAGCTTACTTGATATTTTAAAATTAGCGGCTGAATCTAATTATTATAGAAATTCAATTGTAGAAACTGAAGATGTAATCTTTAAAACATCTAAAGTTAGAAGTTTTTAGTAGTCAGGTCAGATTAATAGAGGGTGTTATAATCAAATCGTTTTAGAAACTATTTGTTTGTAAGATTGGCGCCGTAAAGAAAAACAGCATAGCTGTAGTCTTGATTTTGAAATTGAGATAGCTCGGAACAAAACGATGAATACAAAGTTTAGAAGTTTATTTCAAAATTCTGTGATAAAAAACATTAATTCTTCTTTACTTTACTTTAAAACCCAAAATTGCATGATAAATCAATATAATATTAATATAAATGATTAAATTAAATGAAGCAATCTAGGTTAGACCCCTAAAAAATTATATTAAGGTTATAGATTTTAGACCCCGGTTGTTGCAAAGATTCAAGAATCTCTATTAAGATTAGTTCATAAAGCATTTATTAGGTTAGAGCATGTAGCTACTTACAAAAAATCTCTATTAAGATTAGTTCATAAAATATTTATTAGGTTAGACCATTGTAGCTACTTACAAAATCGTCATTAACATTCGAAAAACTTCACCCTTCTCCCTTCACCCTTCTCCCTTCTCCCTTCTCCCTTCTCCCTTCTCCCTTCTCCCTTCTCCCTTCTCCCTTCTCCCTTCTCCCTTCTCCCTTCTCCCTTCAACCTTAACCCTTCGGTCAGAACGTGAAGTTTTTCGAATGTTAATGTTAACCCTTCTGACCGAAGGGTTAAGGTTGAAGGGAGAAGGGAGAAGGGAGAAGGGAGAAGGGAGAAGGGAGAAGGGAGAAGGGAGAAGGGAGAAGGGAGAAGGGAGAAGGGAGAAGGGTGAAGGGAGAAGGGTGAAGTTTTTCGAATGTTAATGACGATTTTGTAAGTAGCTACAATGGTCTAACCTAATAAATATTTTATGAACTAATCTTAATAGAGATTTTTTGTAAGTAGCTACATGCTCTAACCTAATAAATGCTTTATGAACTAATCTTAATAGAGATTCTTGAATCTTTGCAACAACCGGGGTCTAAAATCTATAACCTTAATATAATTTTTTAGGGGTCTAACCTAGATTGCTTCATTTAATTTAATCATTTATATTAATATTATATTGATTTATCATGCAATTTTGGGTTTTAAAGTAAAGTAAAGAAGAATTAATGTTTTTTATCACAGAATTTTGAAATAAACTTCTAAACTTTGTATTCATCGTTTTGTTCCGAGCTATCTCAATTTCAAAATCAAGACTACAGCTATGCTGTTTTTCTTTACGGCGCCAATCTTACAAACAAATAGTTTCTAAAACGATTTGATTATAACACCCTCTATTAATCTGACCTGACTACTAAAAACTTCTAACTATAGATGTTTTAAAGATTACATCTTCAGTTTCTACAATTGAATTTCTATAATAATTAGATTCAGCCGCTAATTTTAAAATATTAAGTAAGCTCTATTATATTACAGACGGTATAATTGTTCATGATTTTACTGTCTATCATCTATAGTCTAGTCTAGTCTGGTCTGGTCTGGTCTGGTCTGGTCTATTTTAATAGATATTATATATTTAAGTTATGTATTATGTTTTAAGTAGCATCGAAACTACTCGTATTAATAAACGTTCTTGTATAAAAGTATGTTGTTTTATACTTACTCTGCTCCCTACGTTCTATCCTAAAAATGTATTCGTAGGCTCTAACCTCAAGCTACCAATTTCAATTTCCAAAAAACAAAACGCCGTATTGGAATCAAGTTGTCGATAAGCTTCGTCTACTGTATACCTTAAAACAGAGGGGTAGCAGTAGTTTAGAAAACTAGGATGAGATTATTTCAATTATTTCTGAGCTTAAAGAAGAAGGTATTATAGAATAAAAGATAATGGTTATACAAAATGTTACCCTCAAGTATACTTTTCTATTTTGTTGTTGTATATTTGTGTTAGAATATAAGTTGTCTAGTTTCAAATATGTATGTTAGAATATAAGTTAACTAGTTTCAATAAAAAGTAAAATATTTATCTGTTTTATTTCTCCAGGTTAAGTCTTCAAGGTTCTCATAACTAGAGATATTGTAAGAGGAAATCACGTAGAGTTTCAAAGTTATAAAGACGTATTACAAAAACATATGACATATGTTATAGATAGCCGCGTCCAGGACTTCTTTCTTACCCTCAAGTATACTTTTCTATTTTGTTGTTGTAACTATTTACATGTATGAGATAGTATTTAACATAATGTCCTTACATACTGGGTTACGATATAGAGGGATAATCATACGAGTTGCTGAAATGTATGATATATTGTAAAATAACGTTTAAATAAGAGTTTACTTTAGATGCTACGAATATCTATATGGTGTATAAACAATAAGAACGTATATGTAGAAATCGCTTACAATGGTAGTAGATATAACGAAAAGGGTTAAAATCTGTTCAAAATTACATTACGTCTAGAAAAGTAGAAAAATTGGGGTTAGAATTATTGAATATTTGCATTTTCACCATATGTCATAGGTTTAATTTTTTTTTTATCTCTAATTTTATATAAGACGTTTTGTATAGATCAGGAGTCTCACGATAATTTATTGTCATATACTGCTTTTGAATATTCTAAAACAGATAAATGTTAGGAATTTTTAAATAACGAAATTTTTATTGAATCAGCTAAATAGATAGTGTACCTATAAGTGAAGCTGGTTAGCAGAGCTCAGCAGCTACATTAAGGTTTTCCCAAAACACTCTTCACTGTATGTTCCTTCACTAATCTAGCATTTAAGCTATACATATTATAGCATATCGATCGATATCATTCAAGTCTAGCTTACGTTTAGTAGCAATTTATTTTTATTTAATATATCATTCAGATATGTCGTCTTATGTGTTTAAATACGAAATATAAAACAGGCCTAAAGCTATGTAAAGCTTAGGTTATGCAGGGTTAGCAAAAGATATGAAAATTGAATAATATATCCATATCGTAATACGAATAATACAGGCTCACCATTAGGTTTATGATAAACGACTGCAATTGTTTGAAAAGAAGCTGACGAGAAACGTGATCAGTCGTGTAAATATTTAGGACGTGATAAAATAAAATTATTTTTTAATATTTTAATAATGTTTTATTTCAATGATATATAGTTATATTTTATAAGGAAATTGAAAAACATATTAAGAACATATTTTGATGTACTAATTACATATTAATTAAACATATATAGAAGTAAACAAGGGTTAGTTTAAACGATAAATTACATTATTAAATTTTCAAATCAAATCGTCAATTCGACACAACAGTACAAACTTTTATTGTAATGACTACAGATACATAGAGCGAGGTAAAGGATCTAAAGAACAGCATTCTAGTAACAGTTGACAAAGTAGAAGCTAACAATATGAATTTACTAAGGGAGGCAGAAGAAACGGGTGTCTTAGTAATCGACAATTCTAAAACTAACCTCTTAGTTAACATAGTATTTTATAAAATAATTAGATATAGTTATATTGACTATCTATTCTTTTAAACTGCTGTTATACTTACCATGTTTACTTTATAGTGGGGTATGTAGTACTATTATTAGTGTATACGAAATGTACTATTTTAATAGATATTATATATATAAGTTATGGTTATACTTACCATGTTTACTTTATAGTGGGGTATGTAGTACTATTATTAGTGTATACGAAATGTACTATTTTAATAGATATTATATATATAAGTTATGTATTATGTTTTAAGTATCGTCGAAACTACTCGTATCAATAAACGTTCTTGTATGAAAGTATGTTGTTTTGTACTTACTCTGCTCCCTACGTTCTGCCCTAAAAATGTATTCGTAGGCTCTAACCTAATCTAACCTAAATTATATTCGTATGCTCTAACCTGTGATGTAATAAAAACAATAAGGTTACAGATTATTATTAATCATAAGAGTTTACTATAGATACGTTGAATAACCTACAAGGGTATATAGTATATTATTACATATCTGCGTATTTCGAAGCTATTGAAAATGTATGATGTATTGTAAAATAACGTTTAAATATGGCGACGAACTTATTTCTTTTAAACTGACGATGTTTTATTTCTCCAGGTTAAGTCTTCAAGGTTCTCATAACTATAGATATTGTAAGAGGAAATCACGTATCCAGAAACAGCCGTGATCTAAGGTATTAAGTTCCTCTAGTACTTTCGTTCATTGTATTTAGACACAGATATGTCATATTGTTTACGGTAGGTAGGTATGTAGGGAGGGAACAAGAATTAAAGCAAATGTAGTAAATATTCATGTTTATATGGTAAGTTTGATAATTTAAAATGTACGGACATCGGTTCCGGGTTATACACTTAGGATGGAACCTACGATTCATTCTCGAGCATACATATTGCTCCGAGCGCTTACGATTATAACCGATAACAACCGATTGAGCTGGTCGATCAGTATAAATAGGCTGGGGTAGTGTTCCTGTTCCTTCATTAGTCGAAATGGAGCAGCACGCTAACGACGTATGTAAGAATAATGACTCTGGTCGACAGGATTGCAACATACAGTGTCCGGTTTGCTTCAAGTCTTTCGCGAGGCCATTCACTTGCAAGAGACACGTAAAAACCATACACGATTCAAACAGAATCCAGTGTTCTAGCTGTGTCAAAACTTTTTCACGTCGTGACCACTTAAAAAGACATATTAAAAGCGTTCACGAATCAATCAAAGTCCGGTGTTCTAATTGCTTCAAATATCTTTCACGTATCGACAGCTATAAAAGGCATTTAAAAAACGTACATAATAACGCAGATGTTGTAAAGACAGCTCTGGTAAAGGAAGCAAATGGACCTACTGATATCATTGAGACAGAAGAAGAAGAAAAAGAAGAAGATGTGACTTCAACCATACATTTGGGTATTGATGAATGTGGTTCCTCGTTTACCAACTATGATAGTAACGAAGAGTTGAACAAGGAAAGGGCTTCCGGTACAGTTCCATTGAGTCAGTCGTCGGACTTTTATACGTATTAGTATTTCTGCGAGGGCATACGACGACTCAGAGACCCGTAGAACTACAACAGTCGTCATAGAAAACAACTTATAATCTATATTGTATTATGTTATGTATACTAAATAAATGTTTGTAAAATAACTTTATATGTTTTATTTATCACGCCCATACTCTGATTTCTTGTCTAACAGGGTGGACTCAGCCGTTTTTTTTTTGTTTCAAGACTGTTTCTAACCTAAGGATGTAAACAATAAGGTTACAGATTATTTTTAATCATAAGAGTTTACTATAGATACGTTGAATAACCTACAAGAGTATATAGTATATTATTACATATCTGCGTATTTCGAAGCTATTGAAAATGTATGATGTATTGTAAAATAACGTTTAAATATGGCGAAACACAAAGGATGAGTAATGGTCATTACTTTTTAAATCAATAATTTTAACTTAGACCATCGTGTTTCTCGATAATATTCCGATGGTGATAAGAAGCATTGTAAGCTTTTATCTGTTTCCTATAGAGCAATTTTGAATGTACCTTCTTCTTGTGGTAAAACTAATGTCTTGTTAGGTCCACTAACTAATGAAGACGAATTAAAATTTGAAAATATCTACCTATACGCCAAGTCTTTATTTCAACCTAAATATGGCGAAAACGATGATGTAAAACCCCTAATGATGTGAAACCTAATTCAGTATTCATTTTCGATGATATTATCTGTGACAAACAGGAAAAACTTAGATAATATTTTAGCATGAGTAGACATAAAGGATGTTGATTCATTTTATTTAGGTCAGACAAATGCAAAGATACCGAAACATCTGATTAGGGACAACGCTAACTTACTTATTCTCTTTAAGCAAGATGAATTGAATTTCAAACATGTGTATAACGCTCATATTTTAGGAGATGCAGGCTATGATGAACTTAAACATTTAAACGCATAGTATAATTATTTCTCAACGCTGAATATATATCGGTATTTTTCTAGTTTGATTAAATCCTATAAGTTATATTCATATCGCCCTCTAGACGTAATGTAATTTTGAACAAATGCTAGCCTTTTTTCGTTATATCTACTACCTTGTAAACAGTTTCTAAATATGTGTTCTTATTGTTTATACACCATATAGATATTCGTAGCATCTAAAGTAAACTCTTATTTAAACGTTATTTTATAATATATCATACATTTCAGCAGCTCGTATGATTACCCGTCTCTATCGTAACCCAGTATGTAAGGACATTATGTTAAATACTATCTCATACATGTAAATAAACATTTCTTTAAAGAGTTTGTTAGGTCACCTAATCTGTTATAATATTACTATGATGTTAGATCTCGTCGATTACAGTTTTACCATTAGGACATACTTAGCATACATGTTAACACAAGGGTGAGTAATTGTCATTTAAAACAATAATTTATGCCTCTTTTAAGATGATAATCTCTTAACAAATTATTTAGAAAATCTAAATTCCTTTCAGTCATTCGTAAGAACGTTTGTTTATTTATACGAAAGCATCTAAAGTAAACTCTTATTTAAACGTTATTTTATAATATATCATACATTTCAACAGATCGTATGATTACCCGTCTCTATCGTAACCCAGTATGTAAGGACATTATGTTAAATACTATCTCATACATGTAAATAAACATTTCTTTAAAGAGTTTGTTAGGTCACCTAATCTGTTATATAATATTACTATGATATTAGATCTCGTTGATTACAGTTTTACCATTAGGACATACTTAGCATACGGGTTAACACAAGGGTGAGTAATTGTTATTTAAAACAATAATTTATGCCGCTTTTAAGATGATAATCTCTTAACAAATTATTTAGAAAATCTAAATTCCTTTCAGTCAGTCATTCGTAAGAACGTTTGTTTATTTATGGTTTGAAAGCAGTTTTAAAGAATGTCGAAACATGGCTAATTAGTTTGTACGTATTTTCATGCAAAACATTTAGTTTGAAAGTTATTTCTTAAACAGTTTTAGCTATAGATAATGTTTTTGAATTTTAAAAATAATGCTTCACAGTGTTCTATATTCTTAAGAAGATTCACTTGAATAAAATTTTATGAAATCATAACGACCCTAATTGTTTCCTTTCAAACTAAATGTTTATGCCGTATATTTAAACAGGTCTAATGCACCAGAGCTAATCCGACAGTTGATTGACAGTAGCTTAAGAGTTACTTTTGTATAGTTGAAAATAAATTTTTTATTATTACGTTTCTACATATTAAATTATTTTCACAGAATTACATGATGACCTGAAGATAAATATCAAATAGGACTGATTTATTTTAAAATAAATTTATGAGAGAGAGATGAGAGATGGCAAATAATATATAAAAATGAGATGTACAGAATGAGATATCAGTTATGTAAATGAGAGAGGAGATACACTAATGATACCATGAGAAATCATATATGTAAATGAGAGAGGAGATATGTAATTGTTACCGTGAATTAATTTAATTAGATCAATTAATTTAATTCGCGCATTTAATTAGACCACGCCTCATTTGAATATTAATTCGCGCATTTAATGATGTAACTGTCAAATAATCATATAGATTAAGTATGCTTAATATGAATTTTAGTTCCTATAAGATTAACGGTGACGCGTATCTATTTAATAAATACAACTTTTACAGTCTTTTAATAGATTACCTCGTTGGTGTAGTGGATGCATTGGCTGACTACCATTCGACCGGTCCCCGGTTCAAATCCTGTTGGCTCCATTGGTTTTTTATAAAAAATATAGCGGGTTGCCTATCAACAGGCGCATAGAAATCTACTATACCGATCATATGACGTCACCGATAGATGGCAGTAGTAGTACTAAAAATTTGAATCTAAGGGCGGGAAATCCTAGATGATAAATTGAAAATGAAAGATACAAAATGGCAGATATGTTCACGCATGCATATGAGAAATTATATATGTAAATGAGAGAGGAGATATGTAATTGATACCGTGAATTAATTTAATTAGATCAATTAATTTAATTCGCCCATGCATATGAGAAATCATATATGTAAATGAGAGAGGAGATATGTAATTGATACCGTGAATTAATTTAATTAGATCAATTAATTTAATTCGCCCATGCATATGAGAAATCATATATGTAAATGAGAGAGGAGATATGTAATTGATACCGTGAATTAATTTAATTAGATCAATTAATTTAATTCGCGCATTTAATTCGCGCATTTAATTCGCGCTCGCGCATTTAATTAGACCACGCCTCATTTGAATATTAATTCGCGCATTTAATTAGACCACGCCTCATTTGAATATTAATTAGATCGCGGGTCATTTGCATAAAAAGGGAGTGGGGCTGGCCAATCAGAAGCAAGGGGAGGAGCCATGCCATTGGCATGCCAGATGGCATGTCAATTTCCGTCTGGCGAAAGCGACCCAATACCTACTACTTTGTGATTGGACACGCATTTTTCACGTATTTAAAACTTTAATGAAATATCTAAATGTGGTAATATACGTTTGGTTAGGTTAGCAGCTCATTTTTTAAATCTAAACGTAACAGTCTAAATAGAAACCAGACAGGTCGTCTTTTAGCTTTACTAAGTCTACTTAGCTTTATCTAGTGCATATGATAGTCTTGATATCGTGTAGGAATGTTTGCAATACGTTTGCTTGATGTGTTTGCATTATCAGTCATAGCGCTTTCATTAGATGCACTATATTGATTTTGTAATATACTTTTTCACTTTCATTATTTAAATTTTCACTACATCACTGTTATTATTTTCACTCCTGCTCATCACCTTATTTTCCAAAATATCAGATGCTACGTCAAATTTTAAATAAGAAGTTGAGAGAATGCGCATATCAGAATCTGTACGATGATTAGTATAATGTGTTTCGTTCCACCTTCCATCCTCCCTTACAAGTTTATAGGTCCTACCTCTTTGTCTTGTTCACTTGTTAATGTTTGTTTGAATTTTTGCTTATCTATTAATTTAGGAATTAACTTTTTGTTTTCAAATAAGAGATTATCTCGTAGCTATCTAGACATAATAATTTGTGATGGTAAGTATGTACCATTTAATGCAGGGGTATTCCTGAAAGTTAGAAAAGCTAAATATATATCATTTTTGTCATCAATACATGTTTCATTATTTTTTTAAAGTCTGAATGGTTTTTTTGTAAGACCATTAGATTGTTGATAGTGCAGAGATGCATTTTTCCATTTATAAATTTTTGAAAATTTTGCCTATTGAATTGTCTTCCACTATCTAAAATTAAAATTTATAGTATGCCATGTCTGGCGAATATTGATGTCAATTTGTTTATGACGTTTTCAGTCGTTAGATTATTGTTAAGATTTGCTATTTCAGGAAATTTTGAGTAATTTACTACGATTAAGTAATTTTGACTATGTTGTTCATAAATGTCAGTACCTGCTTCTTGCCATGGCTTATCAATGATTGTATGAAGAATCATATGTTCTTTTATTTTTGAATTAGAATATTTGTTACAGATTTCACATTTGTTTACTATGCTTGTTGAATGTCTGAATTAGTATTAGGCCTATAGACAGCACAAATTGCTCTAGCTATACACTTTTTTATCCCTAAGTGACCTGTATAAATATAAATTAAAATCTTATTACGCCATGATTTAGGAATTATGATTTTTTTTGTCCTAGATAAATTAAACCTTCAAATTGTGTTATTTCTGACCTAAATTTGTAATAATGTTTAAGATTAGGTGGAGTCTTATTTAAATCTTTCGGCCAACCATTTTCTATATAATGATTAATTATTTTTAACTCCTCATCATTTTCAATTTGCCAATACTAGTTGTTTAGTTCTTTCATCTCAAATATTAATTATGTTTTGAATTACGCAAACTTGAACATCAAAATTTAAATCGTGTAATGCTTGATTTATGTTAATTCTAAATAATGCATCCGCAATTTTTAAATCTTTACCTGGTTTATATATTAATTTTATATCGAATTTTTGTAAATATAAAAACATATGTTATAATCTGACTGGAGTAGAATTTACGGTTTTTTAATAATAGAGATACGTGGCTTGTAATCAGTTGTTACTATAGTTTGTCTACCATAGACGTATTGATAAAACTTATGAAAACCGAAAAAATTACAAGTAACTTTTTTTCTATTTGACCATACTTGCGTTGGGTTTCCGTTATAGCTCTAGAGGCATATGCACATGGAGAATTATTTTGAAGTAATACTGCACCTATGCTATAATCTAAATTATAATGGATCAAAATATTTTAATGTTGGCTAAGATATGACCACTGATTTTAATTTTCGAAAGGCTTTATCTTGAAGTTTACCCCAGACGAAATGAATATTGTGTTTTAGTAAGTCACGTAAGGGTTTCGTTAATTCTGATAAATTTTTTATAAACCTACTAACATATATAACCATGCCTAAATATATTTCCACCTATTTTTTATTTGTTGCATTAATTGCAATTCCATTTCCACAGAATTAAATCCAAAATATTTTACTTCAGTTAGCCCAAATTGGCATATCTTTAAATTGAATTTATATTATTTTTCGAAGCAATTTCGTATACTTTTTTGAGTCTGCTATCATGTTTTTCTTTCGTTTTACCATACACTAATATATCATCGATCTAGATTTCTACTCCTTCAATAGAAAATCTGTTTGAGAAATATTCTTGAAAAATTGTGCTTACAATCTTAATCCCGAAGGGCATTCTTAAAAATGTATATCGGCTAAATGGAGTGCCGAAAGTACACAAATTACTAGATACTTCATCTAAGGGTATGGACCAGAATCTACTTGTTGCATCTAGTCTGGTGAATATTTAAGAGCCATTTAATTTTGAAGAAATATCATCTATATTAGGTAATTTATAATTGGAATATTTGATAATTTTATTTAAATTCTTAGGTTCTAGACAAATACGTAAAGAATTATCGGACTTTTTAACCAAGACAACAGAATTAGCCCAGTCTGTACTACCATTTACTCTTTCGATTATATTTGATTTGACTAGTTTGTCTAAGCATAATTTAAATTGATTTTGGAGAGCGAAAGGCCCATTCCTTACTAGATTTACAGCAGGAGCACTATTTTCTTTAATTTCGATATGATAAGGCTTATTTATTTTTCTTACACCTTCAAAAGTTTCTTTGAGAGGCTGAATAAAGTTTTGATAATTATTTTCATCATTTGTTATTAAATAAATTATTTTTAAATTTACATCATCATGTAAAGTAACTATTCCTAACTGTATAAAACTAGTGTAAATGATGTAAAGAAATTATATTAACACTAGCTCTTGTATCAACTTCAAAACTTACAGAATTTCGAATTTTTATTTATAGGTAAATTGATCATGCAGTAAGTGTAATTATTGTTTGAATAAATTTTATCTACAACAAACATTTTTTCAGTTTCATCAATTATATTTTGATTAATTTGAGGAATTCTTTTGACTTTACTTTTACAAACACATTTGAAAAATGATTAGGAATTTTACATATATTACATAATTTTCAATAAGCTAGACATTGATTTATTACATGATCTCGTCCACATTTGGTACATTGTTTAATTAATTTTCTATTATTACCTACAGCGCGAGCGCTTGTGGCGGCGTTCGTTGCAAATATTTACCCTGACCTTGATGTGGATCGTTGGCGTCGTTCGTGTTGTACCTGCTGTTTCCTCTTGTTGATGGCATCTATCTCTTTTCCCACCCTATTACTATTTGATCCTTCCTTATCTTGGCATCATGCGTAAATTTTGTCTGGAACTTTTAGTTACTACACAGCATTCAATTACCTTGACAATGGTTCTTCGTTTTCCAGGAGATTTGCACGTAGCGCCTCATCCTTTAGTTCAATAATTATCATCGTTTTATTTAAATCATTTTTTAACGTTGCATCATCAACTGCACAAATGAATTCGTTAACACATGACTGCACCATATTTTATATTGAGATGAGGCTTGAGTTGAACTAATTTTATTTAGAAGATGGTTTATATACAGGATGGTACAATAGTGTGTATGCAACACTTTTTATACTTTTGCGTTAAATAGGCTTCATGCTGACTCCGCACGCGCATTTGAATTACACTATACCAACGTCTCAGAAAAAAATACTTCTGGAAAAATTAAAATCATAGGATTTTAATGATTTAACTTTTTTTCTGAATACATGCTGTTTGGCTTTGGAAACGCTTAGTCTTTCTCTACAAAATAAGTCTTTTTGTGAAAGTAGTTCGAAAGCTCTTATTTATTTGTTACGCCACCAAAGCTCTCGAATTGACAAAAATGCTGCTAACCGATTTAGAAGTAAATATATTAACTAACAAACACATAAACATTTTAACAAGCATACACAGTGAACTAAGATGCGATTGTGAAACCCAAATAATATAAAGCAGTGCGAGAAAAGGTTAAGTGCTACGGAAATATAGCTGTACAAAAAGTGCGTAAAAATATAGAGAACTACAAAATCATCAAACATTTAAATGTTAAACAAAGTGAAAAGCAAAAGATATTCGTGTGTCTAGATATCATAGATTAGGACAGGTACAGTTAATGGGAAAAAGAAAAGAAGAAATAGACGTGAGTGTATGCTCCCGAACTAGTAAAAATAAAGTGTTCCGCGTTTAATGAATTAATGAGAACATATTAGAATGAAAGATCTTGATCGCCGACGTTGCAAATGCGGCACTGCATTCAGAAGAAGTTATCTCAAACTATTTAACTAATTGTAACATTTATCCTGTTGTAACAATATTTTATTTCATATTTGGCAATGGTCCTTAGTCATTTAATGAAAGTTTTTATTTCTAATTTAATACAATAAGAACAAGCACTATTCACCAGCTTCCGTGAATTAAAGGTCAGAATGCTTACCTCATAATTTCAAAGGTCGTAGATTTGCTCCCCAACCGGGTTGGCAATTCTTTCAAGAGAAACTAAAAACATGCTTCTTTTCTGATAAGGAAAACCGTAAGTTCTGTGTAAATTTGGTTTTATGAGTTGGTAACTACCTTAGTTAGTGACTACATCTTGAATTTCCATTTTGAACCTAAAAAGTAATATTTTCCTTAATTAAAGTTTCTTCTCGTTTTATTTTAATAAGCTTAAGATACTTATTATTTATAGAGAAATCGATCCAGACAATTCAAGTTAACGTTTAAGTCCAATGTCCATTTTTGATGATAATTTAGTTTGATGCTTAACCTTCACAGTTGAAATTGCGAGCTTTAACCTTGTTCGTCTTGCGATAGTAACGGATGCACCTCTGTTGTCGATATTTATTAAGAAGATTCGTTAATCCTTTTAATTTGGAAATTCTAAAGCTGCAAATGGATGTAAGGCATTAATAATGGTATTGTCGTCCGCAATATTATGAGTACCTACTCGCGACGTGACGTGGAAGATAATTGAATTTTTCAAGTAACCAAATTTAATAACGATCAAAGAATGAATTTCTAAGTATTTTGTAATTTACTTGTAACATCATTATTATTAACTATCCGACATTATTTAAATAACAACTGAAGGCCTTCTAGTTCACTATTAATCCAATGATTGGATAAAGATTTTTATGTGTAAACAAATAAATGATATTGTTATTTCATTTATTTATTTAGGTGTTTGATTTTCTGGTGTTATAACGGAGTGAAGAAATTAGGTCCTTGCATAATAGAGACTGATTCACGTTAAGATCTAGAACTCCGTTATTGTGCAGCGTTACTGCTAATATTTTATTTGTTTAAATCAATCATGTTGACTCCCTTCTCCATAACTCTATAAATCAGCTGGAATTTCAATTCACCTACAACCTGCTTTAATTTAAAAAGAGACGAGTCGTGCTTTTTGCTCAGGCTAAGTCAAGCTCTAATTAAGTATAACATAAGTATTTTTGTTTATTAGAATGTTAATGATGCAAGTTTGCACCTATGCGTGGGACTATTGCTTTTAAATATTGTTGGTTGTAAATTGGCGCTCATGCGTAGGACTTAGAAATAGAAGAGTAGTTT
Source organism: Agrypnus murinus (assembly GCA_929113105.1). Taxonomy (NCBI): domain Eukaryota; kingdom Metazoa; phylum Arthropoda; class Insecta; order Coleoptera; family Elateridae; genus Agrypnus; species Agrypnus murinus. The sequence goes on from OV816024.1 coordinate 113,756,203, forward strand.
TGTATGTTACCGACTAACACCAACAAAGTTTTTGTATATTGTTGCTTAAAAAAGTAAGATAAAGGATCTAGCAGGTCTTCGTACCCGCTTAATGCCTATCAGACACCTATGAAGTAACTGCGAATCGTAGAAATCATGAATCTGGATCACATCTCGTTCTTTTCTATTGTAATTCTATTGTAAATTCTTTTTATACCTGGTCGGTTCAAAGATCACCTGCTTCCTACCAAATCGCTATGAAATCCAAGTACTCAATTGTCAATAACTTACAAAGCTCAAGGAACAACTTGAAACTCGAGTTACATTAAATATCGTACCGATCAACCGAAAGACTATTTTAAATATTACTCAAGAAAATTAAACTGAATGGTTGAAGTAGAAAAAATGTGTTACGTACTGTTTATATTATAATCGATCCATTTTACTCTTCCAGGGATATTTATTAGAAGGGGTCCCTCCTGTTTCCAATTTGCAGAACTAAAAAATCAACGTCGCTTCAGATAACAGAAAAAAAGGCAAATCCGATTAAATCTCCCATTTTAATGTCTTTTTTATTTTGATTTTGATGAAACTTTCATAATAAAGTAGGAAATTGATTTTCTTATAAAATCTTGTGGTTTCTAACTGTTCAGATAAATCCGATTCAGTATAAGTGGCAAGGTGCCACTCGACGAAGACATCTGCTATTTTTTGCGAATCTTTACTTTTACTTTATACGATCTTGAATATTTCGCAGGAGCTATACAAATCGAAAAAACAATAATAGGCATATCAGTGCAATCATTTTTGTTAAGAGTAGATTCGGTATAGTTTTCAGATTTCATCATTTTAGAGTTCTTTTTTAAATACCGTGTGTAAACCTGAAAGTACGTACATATTACTGCCAAAGCTAGCGGAGTGGCTCGCCGATATGGGCGAGCGATTTAGGCATCGTCATGGATCCCGATTTAGGGATTGTACATATACATTGCTTGCCAAATATTTGTAATATTGAGTTTTAAGCAATTGTCTTACAATGAAGCAGGGTTTTAATATTAAGTTTGACATGTTCAAATTGTATAACTTTGAATTTATTTAATTTGATGGTTTCGTTTTGTGTTTGTAATTTATTTAAGAGATAAAATCTTAAAATTAGTCTAATACTCAATGAATTGTGCACTAAAACTGCTTCAAACTTTCTTGTAATAATTAAAACATTTAATGCAATGTTAATACTTCATTTGATAGCTATGCTTAAGTCAGTGGCGTATTTAGGGGTGGGACATCTGGTTGGAGTGCCCTTAAATGTTTTAATAGTCTAGGTCATTTATGTATAGCTACAGTAGTTAAGCGAATCTGAAGCCGTGATTTTCAGTAAAAACCCGAAAATTTAGTAGTAGCCTCTCCACTGAAGAAAATTCCTAAATACGCCACTGGCTTAACTGATCTTTAAACACGAACTCAATTTTTTCTAGTAGGAGTTTAATTTTTTTCTTAAATGTGTAAGCTTATGAAAAATTAATAAATGCACATATGAAATCTACATTATATAAAGGCTATTCTATAATAAAAATTGAAACATTTTCTGAAACTGTAAGACAAACGGTTTATTTTAACTTTAATTCTACTTCATTTTTATTAGTAAATATTTACAATATTCTTTATAAACTGTAAGATACTCGTCTTTAGATCTTCCAAATTATTACTATTACTAATACATTTATTCGCATCATATTAATTAAAACACTGCAAATTAATTTCGAGTTCTGTATGTGTAAATATTTAAATGAAACATATTTACGAAGAAAATACTACATCAAAATGTATACCTTAAATGTATCGAGTAGTAAAGCCGTGACGTGATATTTTAAAGTTATAACTAAATTACTTTTATAATATTATATGAAGTTAAAATTGCATTATGGTTTTCAAGTTTGAAGACACCGCTGAGTAATATTCATCTTATATGCAAGCGGCATATTCTGCTATTAGATTAAAGTAAAGTAGGTTGATTTATTTCTGCATCATCATTTCAGTATTAATTGAATAGTGAAATAATAACACCGTATTACCTTTACGTGTAGATAATAATAATAATAACTACTACAACCCATAACCTAAACCAAGGCCCCAGAAACTATAAGCTTGTGCGGGAGGGAGGGGGCGATTATTATTATTATGTAGGCCCAATGTGCGGCTGCAGCCGACTTACAGATGGAACAGCGCAAATCCCACATTTGTTCCACAGCTAAGGAAAACTGCAGAAAACCTTAACCAGATCTGCCGGCGCCGGAAGTCGATCGCGGGCCGCTTGGGTGAAAGTCCGGCACGCCAGGCATTACACTACCAAGGCTGTATGCAGATGTGCGAAAGTATGATTTATTCTAATAGTTACACGTAAATCATGATTATAATATTTTGTGTCCTTAATAACTTTTAAAATAAAATTCCGGGGCGGTATATTATAACAACTAAATATCAAACGAACATAACATCTATTGTAACAACAAAAATGACCCACGAACGGGCGGCAATTCGTAACAACTTGTTCTACAAACAAACATAATACTAAGTACTTACTTTAAACAGTGCAACTAAAATGCTCAAACTTTCACTAAGAAATTTCTTACAGTACTTATGCTCCGGTTGAGATCTCTAATTCTGCAGATTCGAATTCAGGTTCGCAGGTACTGCTTTCGTTAGCTCATAAATTGTCTTTGGCTTTCTCCCAAGGTCACGATTCAGATCACAAAAGTGACATGCGGAGTACTCTATGTAACACAACTTATGACTGACGCATATTGATAGAATTAGAGAATAGTCATTTCCCTGAGAAAAATGTTCAAATTACTGTGCAGAAAATGCTTTTTCTAAGAAAGAAAGTTTTCTGACCAGAAAATCGCCATTAAAGGTACTGCAACTATCTCGTAGTAGGGAACAATATGCCATGCATAATGTATATTAGAATTTATTGATTCATTAAATATCTTCCATTAAAATCTATTTATTTATTGTTTATTTTGAACATTTTGCACTTCTGCAAAAAAAGTCTGCAAGATTTGCAAAGGACATTGCAAATGATTGGAGCGTTCAGTTACGTTTGCTCGTGTCCTAGCTTTCATACCCTTTTGTAATCAAACCCTTTTCGCACTTGTTACGATATAGTTAATATTGTAGTAATATTATATTAAGTTATGTATGCTATTGTATTAAAACCTTAATATGTATGCACAAAGTAGTTTAAACTAACATCGTATGTGACCACCATCTCTAAACCTAACTTAAAATCATAAATTATATATACAAGGTTATACATCCTTTTCAGGATAGTAACCGCCTCTTCTTTGAGGCTCTCAGACGCATTTGCTTTGTGGTGCGTCACTCCACTTTTATTCTTCGCTTGTGCTTCTACAATTGTCTGTGTTTCTTTGCTTCCTCCACTATATTCTTCCACTCATTCCTGTCCTGTATTTTTCTTCCCCAATTTGTAATTCTCGATTTGGTCGCTCCATCTGTTCTTCGGTCTTCCTTTCGGTCTGCTTGTATCTGGTTTCCATTCTGTAATCTGTTCAACCTCACTGCTCTCCTTCATCCTTTTTACGTGACCATACCACTTCAGTCTTGCCGCTTTTATTGTTCTTACTATATTTTCATTCTGAAGTATCTATTGTATTTCAAAATTTATTAGTCGTTGGTATTCCCCTTCTCTTACCTGCTTTGGTCCGTATATTTTTCTTATGATGTTTCATTCGAAAATTTTTAATTTCTCCTCTTCTCCGCTTGTCAGTGTTGTTGTTTCGGCCGCGTATGTAACTACCGTCCTGATTGCTGTCTTGTATATTTTCATTTTTGTTTCCCTTTTTATAGTTTTGTTCTGTATTATTTGTTTATATTTATGGTAGGCTCGATGTCCCGCCTGTAATCGCTGTGTTATTTCATTTTTTTGTCATTTTTGTAATTGATATTTCTTCCAAGGTATCTGAAATTCATCACTGCTTTGAATTTGTATTTATCGATTGTTATCTGTTTATTTTCCTTGTCTTCACTTCTCCGTATTTCCATAAATTTTGTCTTTTCTTCATTTATTTCCAATCCTCTCTTCTTGGCATTTCCTATAAGTTGTAGTAGTGTCTCACTCAAGCTTTCCTTGTCTCTTGCTATAATTGCCACGTCATCCGCATATGCCACTATCTGTACTTTTTTATTCCTTATTGTTCCTGCTATGTTGCATTCCTTTATAATTCCATCCATTACAATATTGAAAATCGTTGCCGATAGTCCGTCTCCTTGTCTCACTCCTGAATTGGTCTTGATCTCCTTTGATATACCTTCGTCCGTTAGTATCGCTGCTTTCGTGTTCTTCATTGTCATCTCCACTAGATTTATAATTTTCTTTGGTATTTTCATTCTTTGCATGTCGATTTTAATTTGTTTTTTATTGAGAGTGTCGAACGCTTGTTTAAAGTCGACGAATAGTATTTGTGCTCGGATATCGTACTCGTAGCATTTTTCAACTATTTGGCTCAGGATCTGGATGGCGTCTATTGTTGACCTTCCCTGTCGAAAACCATACTGGTATTCGCCCATCCTGTCTTCTATTACTTTCCTCATTCTTTTTTGTATTGTATTCTTTAGTATCTTGTATACAGTGTTCAGCAAGGTGATCCCTCTATAATTGGTACATTTCAATGGGTTACCTTTCTTAACTATTGGTACTATTAACCCTTCATTCCATTCTAGAGGCATGTTTTCCGTTTCCCATATTTGTTCTATTATTTTATGCATCGCCCTTATTAATTCTTCTCCGGCGTACTGTATCATTTCGTTCAGGATGCCATCTGGTCCCGCTGCTTTGCCATGCTTTAAATTATTTACGATCTCTGTCACTTCTTCTTCCGATGGTGTATCTTGCCGTTCTTCTGTATTATGCTCGTTCTCCTCTTCAGTTTAATTCGTTTCCTGTTCTGGTTTTGTTAGCAGCTTCTTAAAGTGTTCCATCCATTCTTTGTTTTCTATTCTTGCCATGTTTGGTTTCCTGTTCTGTTTCCTGATGTATTGATATAGTTTAGCATTATTCTTGCTTTCACTCTCCATTTCCTCCATTATCTGTTCCACCCATATATTCTTTTTCTTTTTCATTATCCTATTTCCTTCTTTTCTTATTTCCTTATATATTTTATAGTCTGTAGTAGGGAAAAAATGAGAGTTCTGGACCCACCCCCCACTCCTGACCTTGACCTTGAACCTATCTCTCTCTAACACATGGTGACCTTGAATCTATCTCTGTCATGTTAACGTGGCAACACCGCATTCTCAAGGTCAGCAAATGATGACCTTGAACCTATCTCTGTCACCTAGACGTGGCAACACCGCATTCTCAAGGTCAGCAAAATGGTGACCTTGAACCTATCTCTCTCTAACACATGGTGACCTTGAACTGATCTCTCTAAACGTGGCAACACCGCATTCTCAAGGTCACCCAATGTTGGTGACCTTGAACCTATCTCTCTGGTGACCTTGAATCTATCTCTCTAAACGTGGCAACACCGCATTTGACCTTGAGCCTATCTCTAACACTAAATAATGTATCAAACATTAAATTTATTGACCTTATCAAAGTTAGAAATGATTACGACAGTTTTAACAAATTTTAATATATAGGTTTAATATATCCAAAGAGGAAAATAATTAAATGAAAAATAAATTCTTAACCACATTAAAATTATGTGTAATTTAATGCAATTATAGGTTATATTTTGCATTTGATAATTGCATTGTTTATAATCAATATACTTATAAGTGTTATATTATATATTAATTTCCATTTTCAATCGCATAATAATGCTCCCATGTAAACATAGTTGTCTACCCGAGATGGGAAGTGTGGTCCTTGAAACGGCCATCTACCCTCTCTCGCAACCATTTATACAGAGGAACATATGGGATAATATATTATCGGCTTTCTACATTCGATTTGTACAGTTTAGAATTATTTAAAATATAATGTTTATATAAATTAAAATGTAATACAATTGAAATACCCAAGAGATAAAATATTAAAACTTTATAATTACGTAATTATCAAGCCCAACCAACTGGGTGCTGAATGGGTAGTTAAGTGACAATTTCGTGTAGTCGAATGTATAGGTATAAAATTACGGCGAGTCCAGGTTTTTAAACTGTAATAACTAGAAACAGTAAATCAACTGTTCAACAATTCTTTATAATCATAGAATAAATTACGCAAAAAATTAAAGCATTTAAGGTTTAATAGTTTCCCTATCTATAATTTAAATTATAATTTTTCCACCTCCTCAGCCCAGAAATACTTGACGATGTATAAATTTCAAAATTTAAATCAATTTCGAGAAGAAACATTTCTGTCTACGGAATTAAAAAGGTTTGTTAAAAAAACAGGTCGCTACATTTTGTTTTAACAAAGATGCAATAATTTAAAATTCGTAAATTGGCGTCATCGCGTCGGCGGCTAATGTAAAACGATATATAAAACAATAAGTTGCATTATCAACCGGTCTGGGCCGTATTGTTTGCATATACGAAATGCATACCAGGTAAGTTCAGTAAGATTTAAAATCTTATTTAAAAATTTAATTCAATAATTGTAATAAATTATCCGTCTTTGTTTAAATATTGCTTTACAGTAAGCATACAGTCGTGCACAGAAATTAGTTAAATATGGTTAAAAAAATACATAACTCAACGGAACTAAAAAGGTTATTTAAAATATAATTATAAAAAAGTAAATTGGCGTCGTCGTCTCGTCGACTAGGGAATTTAAAACAAAGAATAAAATGCATTATCAGCCGGTCTGGACTGTATCGTTTACACATGCGAAATACATAGTAAGTTTTAAAAATTAATCCACTAAATAATTTATCTTTTTCTAAATATTGCTATCGGAATAATCGGAATAAGCATTCCGTACTTCAGTTTACATAATCGTAAGTACGCATAACAAAGTATAGGTAATTTTATACCTATACATTCGACTACACGAAATTGTGCACTTAACTACCCATTCAGCACCCAGTTGGTTGGGCTTGGTAATTATTAATAATATTAATGAAATATCTAACAAATATTTAATGCATCTTTTTTCAATTCTTTCCTTATGACTAACATACATAATGTTGAGAATTTGTACAGATAGGGTGAATGCGTGCAAATCAGGATTGCAAGCAAATTTGATATTAGTGTATAAAAAGTTATTCAAATTTGATCCAATAATTGAATAATAAACCAAGTAGCTTATGCGTATGTATGAAGGTCAACCTGTTTACATTCGAATTGTTTACATAGCAAAAACTGCAAAACGAGGCATAAAGAATATATGCACGGCGGGAATCGAAAGTTAATATTAAGACTGTGGAAACGAGTTCATTTTTATACACAGAAAAATTTTGCTTTTAAATAAAAATTGCAGGTAACATCAAAATTCTTTCCTTTCAAAAATGCCCCAACAAAAATATTTGTTTCAATTTAAAAGTTGAAGCAATGAATCATCAAAACCAGATTGAAAGTTGTCAGAACGGGTTTGCTTTAAATTAACATTAGGATTCTTTTCTTTACTAACAACATAAACTCCTTTATATATAGGATGTTTCGCTTTTCTTTTTGTTTTGATACTATTCAATTTAATTTTGCGTCTTGCCAAGCTTTTTGTAAACGATACTTGAGTTCAACCACTTGAATGTGTGTAGTAGATGTTTTATGTAAAATAAACTTATTTATCCCACTGTCTAATTGTCAGTACAGTTTAGAATTATCTATGTCAATCGTTTATTAATTATTTGTTTCGAACTTTTAATTCAATGCAGTATGCATTTAAATACAAAACTTATTTCAGAGGTTGATTTAAATAGTTTTATTGTTAATTTAAAATTGGTATGCAGTGCTTTTTATATGAATGTTAGGTTTTGTTTTAAGTATTGCTATTTTTAGTTTTAATATTTTTTAATAACTAACCAAGTAATAATAATTAACCAAGTAGTTTATTCTTATGTTCTGAAGTATGAAGGTCAACCTGTTTACATTCGATTTGTACAGATGAATCAAATAGGGTGAATCCATCAGTTAATGACCCAATCAGGATTGCAAGCAAATTTGATATTAGTGAATTCAAATTTGATCCATCTGTCTAGTTGTCAGTACAGTTTAGAAAGAATTATTTATGTCAATCGTTTATTAATTATTATTTTTTATTTAAGTGAAGTCACAAAACCCTAATGAATGATCAGTGAATTCTAGTTAATGACCAAAAACCAGTGAATGACCAGATAACTTTTATTTCAAAAAATGTTTACATAACTTGTTAACATCAAAGCAACTTAGACTACAAATAATCTTTATTTGAGAAACAGCATAAGAGTTGCCCCTACTGCAGGCTAACTGTGGATGTTCGATTTTCTGTAAAATATTTATATGATTGTACCAGATTTGGTCAACCTTTTCAGACCATTTCCCATATTGAGGACCACTTTTGTGCATTACCCTAACTTCATATTCAGTGCCCTTTTTGGTAATAATCACACCTGGAAAGTAATCCATTTCATATTTTAATATTACAAAATTTGCAACTGAGAAAGTGGTTCTTGATTTTAATTTGCTCCTAGTCTCATTTTCCATCCCTGTTTCAGATTTGCTGGATGAAATCAATTAATTCTTTTCACTGTTTAAGATTGTCTGGCATTTTTCGTCATTGCTGTCATATGATTTGCCCGAGGCTGAAAGTATCTGAAGACAAGTCTGAGACAGATATTTTCTTTTTCTTGGTGTTTGAAATTTTTTTTCTGTAAAACTTTCTGCCTTTTAATAGCTCTATTAATAGCTTATTAAGTTTCTTGGTTTAACACTATATTATATAAATAAAATTATGTAATAATATATCTACGAAAATATAATAAATACATTAATCAATATGCAGTCATTTACTAGATTTAATAATAAATCCAGTAAATGACCGCTTTTATTTAAATTGTGACACAGACATTAAAACCCGGTCAAATATTGGTTCATAAAATCATAACCATTCGTACATTTGAAATATTACTAACAAACCCACCTCGTGTTGTTACATAAATATTATTTAAGATTTTTCAAATTTTGCCGCTAAACCAGTGAATGAGACCACTTCGGTCAATTACTGGGTTTAATGTAATTTATTGAACCAATATATGACCATGTATTATTAAAAAGTTAAACTTATTAATTATGCCTCTTTTTGCGTAGAAGTAATAATTGTAGACTCCTTATAAACCATTAAAACTATAATTCACTATACTTCAAACAAAGTGTTACCATTCTATGACACTACATCACAGAACACAATGTACTTACCTTATTAGTTTGTTAGATATACAGAACAACACGCTGTACTTGCAACTTCATTCGTCATTTGTAAAAACTGGAACGAAATTGTGATGTTGTCGCTTTTAGCACAAAGTTACTAAATGTTAGAAAAACCGCTAATATAATTATGGTTAGCTTTATTAAAAATTTGACGACTTCTGTAGTGTAGACGTGAAATAAAAAATATACGTTTTTCTCAATATGTTATTTTATTTATAGTATATAAGATACAAAAGCCAGCTTATAATATGCATTACAATCAAACCTTACTAAAGCGATCAATATAAATTTTATGTCTATGTTCTATATCTAAAATTCTATTTACACTACACTACACCACATTTCTCGATACGTCTTTGAAACCGACACCGAACTACAACACTTTCCATCCACAATGATATTCGTGCTTGTCCGTAGGCGTAATTCCACGTAAATAAATAATGTATTTTATTATTCTCCTCCTTGATCGTAACACGTTTCTTTCGGTTACTCATTTTTTGTTGTCTACAAACTCTTCTATTGTAGACGTAAATGATTCCAAACCTTCCTTATTTAATTTATCCAACAAGCAATCTATACATATATTTCCTTTTAAATACGATTCACACAAGTCTACCCCTTTCTGAAACTTTAGAACTCTTTCTTTACACTCTGCATCGGTATAATATTTCCCTAGGCCATAGACTGCTTCGTGATCGGCATCAAAATCGGCATCAAAGCGTAGATCGCGTAACTCTTCCTGCACTCTCTGTACTGCACTTTTAATATCAATAGCCTTAGGCCACGATTGTGAGCTATAACACATCCACATCTTTATACAAGAACGTTTTGCAAGTCGATGTCACACTGAATTCTTTCCGGATACAATGCCACCAGTTCTAAAGCACACACAACGTTCTCGGACGGTGGTAAAGCAGATAACACTTGTTTAACGTTTTCGGTGGAATCCCCGCTTAATACACTCGATCCTTTTAATAAAATTGAACAAAATTTTACAAAATTTTTTAAACGAATTTCTAGCAGAGGAAGTAGTTCTAGAAGCTGAATGATGCTTTCAAATGTTTGGATCTAGCTGAGTGGTGCGGCTTGAAGTTATAGATATATCTATGCCCCCACTCCTTTCGGTGTAAATACAATCTCGTTGACCTTGCCTTGTTTCGTCTGTTCTCAACAACGTCTGCTTGAAATTAAAATAGCATTAAAATTTTTCTTTTTAAATCTTAGGTTCGCTTTTTGATTTTTCTATGTATGTGTAGGAGTTCATTCTTAAATGAAACAATATAATGTGACATATTTGCATGGTTTATTTAACTCACTACATTTTACAATACCTATAGGATTGTTTACACATTATGATTGACTTTGATGTATTAGAGGATTACATATTTCAAATTTTACATCCTTGTATTTACAGAGCACATTTATCTTTTATTTAAGGAATATATCGTTAAGTCCCGGCGTAATTTTCACGTTTCTAATCAATGTATGGATGCGCTGGATGTTTCAGCACCTTGATTCATTGTTCTTTACGCGGATAAACATCACAACACTTTAACTCTCCATTGTTAAGATGGTGATACGACACAAATGTTCCGTTCGAAACTTGCCCGCATTATACTTGTCTATACATGTCATGATGGGACTTTTTATATTTGTATCGTACCATTCGTTTAACGGCTCTTCCAACTGTTTCGGCGATGTCGCACCTTTTCCATCCAACCATATGCTTTCCCCATTTAAGTCCATTGAATATGCAAACGTCACTAGCGCAAACACCAGATAACCAGCTTCAAGAACACGCTTCTCTTTGACGCGTTTAATGAATGCCTCTTTGTGGTGGTCTAAAGTTTTCTCGACGTTTCTACCGTATAGTTCTTCGTCTCTCATTTCATCGTCGTCGTCCTCAAAATCGAATGTTACTAAAACGGTTGCCTCTACCACGTTCATGATGCTGTACTACTGAAGTATTCTTGCATATGCGTTTATATATACTGAGTTGACGGGTGGGGTACAAGGTCATGGTCTTTAATGGTAACGATAACGAGCGATACAATATATTCCCATGCTTACACCCACTACTGCAACTAACAGGGTGCCCAAGGTCACCACGGAAGCATAACACGTTTCGCTGCTGACTTTACATTGTTATACCGGACTATTCCCGATGGTTTGCCACTCACTGTCCTTAGTATGTGTTGGGTACACGAATTTGACCCTGAATCGTACTTCTTGCGTTCTATTGCCGACCTCGTGTTTAAACATTCCCATTTGTTGCAACGTCACTGGTTGCATTCCATACCAAACACTCGTATTGAAGTCATAGGAAATAAAAGCTGCTGTTGTATCTGGGAGTTTTGCAACGTACACTACACCCTCGTACAAGGTTGCTAATAATATTACCGCCTTGATTGGCAACATCTTCCTTAGTGTTATATTCTATGTTGTATTTGGTTCTTGCATCTTCTTTTAACCACAAACATCTCTACCACTTTCATCGTTAATGGGTGCTAACACGTTTGCAAACACGCAATGTGGTGACCATTTCAGGTGCTCTACGATTGGGCTATCCGATGGTTCCCATTTGAAAATGTTCACTCGGCAATAAAAACATTCTACTCTATCTTCACGTCCCGTGTAGACAAATCCGGCCTCAGCTAAAGATTTTGGGGTTTGTATACCCTTCCAATTACGAAATGATAACACTCGTTCTGTCAAGCACGTATTCTGCAAGCTAGCTTCTACACACATTTTGAACTTTCAATACTTGCAACCTGCTATATATACCTAGTGAAATTTCAAAAAGAAGTTAATTTAAATTTTAATTTTAATCGAAGGAAATTTGTTGTTCGAAATTAGTATTTCCAAACCATTTCTTAAATTTAATTGCTCGGATCAAACTGTTTTAAACTACCTATGTAGTAACTGTGAATTATAGATTTTCAATGCTTATATTAAATAGCTGTTTAACCATATTATTGTTTTATATGTTTATTTAGTTTTTGTTATGTATTGTATCTAGTTACCTATTTTCTGTATGTATTTATCCTTAGCAACGGGTTTGTTTATCAATCTTATCTACCTTTGATAATGACACAAAGTGTCGAAACAATATTGTCAGGTTAAGATATTAATAAAACTTGTGAAACTTTAATTAATCTTTGTATTTATATTATATTTCATGATTATGGAGTTCCACAAAGTAAGGCTGGAGACAGTAAACGATATTATTGTTTATTTTTAGCTAAATTTCAAAAATTGTAAACAAAATTATGCGTTTTCTAAAATGTTTTATTGTCTTTTATTTTTATGTTTTATTTTGTAAGTTACTACAAGTCTACGGTTAATCAACTCATGCGTTGCATTCGATGACCTAGTACTACAAATTAATCTGATGAAATTCCATCCGGAATATAAAAACAATAGGGCTCGTCCAGGATTTGAACCCGGGACCTCTCACACCCTAAGCGATAATCATACCTTTAGACCAACGAGCCTGTTATATATGGAAAAATTTTGCTTCGAGAAGATTAGTATGTTTCTCATTGCATCTGAATAATATAAAATATAGAACCGATCTTGATACAGGCATTTTTAAAATTTGACATAATGTTTTAGCTAAAATTATAGGTCGCTTTGCTCTTATACACAACATTATTAACAGATTTATTTATTATACGATTTACTTCGAGTAATGCAATTACGTGAGTATCCAGTGTGAAAGTAAATATTGCGATTATGTATTATATAATTTTACAGTGTTGAGTAGAATATTTGGCAAAACAAACCTTACAAGACATTCAATCGGCTGACCGAAGAACAATTTGACAATTACTAATACATTCTTGCTGACAATGCAACGTATTTCGCAAGCTAACCCTCAAGTGGAAGATTTATACCAGAGGTATTAAGATTTCTTCGAATAATATTAAGGGGTAAAAGACATACGATGAACAGATATCGAACATACATCAGTTAACATTCTGAATATACTAAAATTATATGGGGTATATAATAAATTAAAACTTATTATTATAAATTTAAAGAGCGCGACATATTTTTCAAATTCTATTCTCTCTATAAAACAACCCGGCTATTGGAGACATAAATCACTCTAAAATATTATTATTAAAATTAAGAAATGTATTGCTTGTTATAATTTGCGCGCGGAAGGGTATTCTACCCAAAACTCTGCAGGTTCATCTCTTCTAAAATATTTAAATTAATCAATCGTTTTATGAAATCCATAGAGAATTATACAATCTTATTAAATAAGTCTAGAAACAGATTTATACCAGAACGTTTACTGAGACAGAGAGAGGTTGAGAAATAAGAAGCTTTTATAGAATGTATTTCGTTTATTTTGTCATCATATCAAAAATATCATATTACATATAAATACTATTACAATACGACTATATTCACGCTACTTTATTTTTAATTCTGTATAAAGTTGGTGGTTGTATGATCGGAAAGATTGCACATGTTTATAAATATTTACATTGTATAATACAACATTCCTATAGTCTTCCAAAGTCAGTTCTTTTTTGATAACATCCTTCTAGATACCTTTAGCTGTTTTGGTAAGCTTGCCCTCTACATCTACAGCATATGCTTTTGCCCCTGTTCCCAGAAATTCCAAGAGAATTCTACCCTAGTAAACGTAGTAAACGTAGTAGACGTAGTAAACGTAGTAGACGTAGTAAACGTAGTAAAAGTAGTAAACGTAGTAACCGTAGTAAACGTAGTATACGTAGTAAGCGTAGTAAACACAGTAAACGTAGTAAACGCAGTAAACGCCGTAAACGTGGTAAACGTAGTAAACGCAGTAAACGTTGTAAATGTAGTAAACGTCGTAGACGTAGTAAACGCAGTAAACGTAGCAAACGTAGTAAACGTAGTAAACGTGGTAAACGTAGTAAACGCAGTAAACGCAGTAAGCGTAGCAAACGTAGTAACATTAGTAAACTTAATAAACACAGTAAACGCAGTAAACGTGGTAAACGTAGTAAACGCAGTAAACGTGGTAAACGTAGTAAACGCAGTAAACGCAGTAATTTGTTAACAAACTTTTCCAGTTTAAAATTATTTAATAGCGTTTACCTGCAACGATAGATATAGAAACTCAGAAATTGTTCTAAGTCCTTCAATAAGTTAAAATTTTTAATAACTCGACAACCGCTGGAAATTCGACCAAAATAACATTTTTAAGACTCTTCCTCGTACCCCTAGAGCCGTTTTCAGTACGAACCAATCGATTAAACAGACTCCAAAAGGCCCAATGCCAAAAAAATTTTTTGAAAATTTAAAAATACCGATAGAAATGATAGAAAATATTTTTAAAAAGTAAAAATCGCAATTTTTCATCGAAATTCAGCACATGCTCATTATTTTAAAACGCGAACTTAATTTGTTAACAAACTTTTCAGTTTAAAATTATTTAATAGCGTTTACCTGCAACGATAGATATAGAAACACAGAAATTGTTGTAAGTCCCTCAATAAGTTAAATTTTTTAATAACTCTTTCTCAAATTTGTTCAAGGTCAAAACATTGTTGTCATATTGTTGACCTTGAGAATGCGGTGTTGTCACGTTCAGGTGACAGCAATATATTCAAGGTCACCAATATGACAACAATGTTTTGACCTTGAACAAATTTGAGAGAGTTATTAAAAAATTTAACTTATTGAGGGACTTACAACAATTTCTGTGTTTCTATATCTATCGTTGCAGGTAAACGCTATTAAATAATTTTAAACTGAAAAGTTTGTTAACAAATTAAGTTCGCTTTTTAAAATAATGAGCATGTGCTGAATTTCGATGAAAAATTGCGATTTTTACTTTTTAAAAATATTTTCTATCATTTCTATCGGTATTTTTAAATTTTCAAAAAATTTTTTTGGCATTGGACCTTTTGGAGTCTGTTTAATCGATTGGTTCGTACTGAAAACGGCTCTAGGGGTACGAGGAAGAGTCTTAAAAATGTTATTTTGGTCGAATTTCCAGCGGTTGTCGAGTTATTAAAAATTTTAACTTATTGAAGGACTTAGAACAATTTCTGAGTTTCTATATCTATCGTTGCAGGTAAACGCTATTAAATAATTTTAAACTGGAAAAGTTTGTTAACAAATTACTGCGTTTACTGCGTTTACTACGTTTACCACATTTACTGCGTTTACTACGTTTACCACGTTTACTGTGTTTATTAAGTTTACTAATGTTACTACGTTTGCTACGCTTACTGCGTTTACTGCGTTTACTACGTTTACCACGTTTACTACGTTTACTACGTTTGCTACGTTTACTGCGTTTACTACGTCTACGACGTTTACTACATTTACAACGTTTACTGCGTTTACTACGTTTACCACGTTTACGGCGTTTACTGCGTTTACTACGTTTACTGTGTTTACTACGCTTACTACGTATACTACGTTTACTACGGTTACTACGTTTACTACTTTTACTACGTTTACTACGTCTACTACGTTTACTACGTCTACTACGTTTACTACGTTTACTAGGGTAGAATTCTCTTGGAATTTCTGGGAACAGGGGCAAAAGCATATGCTGTAGATGTAGAGGGCAAGCTTACCAAAACAGCTAAAGGTATCTAGAAGGATGTTATCAAAAAAGAACTGACTTTGGAAGACTATAGGAATGTTGTATTATACAATGTAAATATTTATAAACATGTGCAATCTTTCCGATCATACAACCACCAACTTTATACAGAATTAAAAATAAAGTAGCGTGAATATAGTCGTATTGTAATAGTATTTATATCTAATATGATATTTTTGATATGATGACAAAATAAACGAAATACATTCTATAAAAGCTTCTTATTTCTCAACCTCTCTCTGTCTCAGTAAACGTTCTGGTATAAATCTGTTTCTAGACTTATTTAATAAGATTGTATAATTCTCTATGGATTTCATAAAACGATTGATTAATTTAAATATTTTAGAAGAGATGAACCTGCAGAGTTTTGGGTAGAATACCCTTCCGCGCGCAAATTATAACAAGCAATACATTTCTTAATTTTAATAATAATATTTTAGAGTGATTTATGTCTCCAATAGCCGGGTTGTTTTATAGAGAGAATAGAATTTGAAAAATATGTCGCGCTCTTTAAATTTATAATAATAAGTTTTAATTTATTATATACCCCATATAATTTTAGTATATTCAGAATGTTAACTGATGTATGTTCGATATCTGTTCATCGTATGTCTTTTACCCCTTAATATTATTCGAAGAAATCTTAATACCTCTGGTATAAATCTTCCACTTGAGGGTTAGCTTGCGAAATACGTTGCATTGTCAGCAAGAATGTATTAGTAATTGTCAAATTGTTCTTCGGTCAGCCGATTGAATGTCTTGTAAGGTTTGTTTTGCCAAATATTCTACTCAACACTGTAAAATTATATAATACATAATCGCAATATTTACTTTCACACTGGATACTCACGTAATTGCATTACTCGAAGTAAATCGTATAATAAATAAATCTGTTAATAATGTTGTGTATAAGAGCAAAGCGACCTATAATTTTAGCTAAAACATTATGTCAAATTTTAAAAATGCCTGTATCAAGATCGGTTCTATATTTTATATTATTCAGATGCAATGAGAAACATACTAATCTTCTCGAAGCAAAATTTTTCCATATATAACAGGCTCGTTGGTCTAAAGGTATGATTATCGCTTAGGGTGTGAGAGGTCCCGGGTTCAAATCCTGGACGAGCCCTATTGTTTTTATATTCCGGATGGAATTTCATCAGATTAATTTGTAGTACTAGGTCATCGAATGCAACGCATGAGTTGATTAACCGTAGACTTGTAGTAACTTACAAAATAAAACATAAAAATAAAAGACAATAAAACATTTTAGAAAACGCATAATTTTGTTTACAATTTTTGAAATTTAGCTAAAAATAAACAATAATATCGTTTACTGTCTCCAGCCTTACTTTGTGGAACTCCATAATCATGAAATATAATATAAATACAAAGATTAATTAAAGTTTCACAAGTTTTATTAATATCTTAACCTGACAATATTGTTTCGACACTTTGTGTCATTATCAAAGGTAGATAAGATTGATAAACAAACCCGTTGCTAAGGATAAATACATACAGAAAATAGGTAACTAGATACAATACATAACAAAAACTAAATAAACATATAAAACAATAATATGGTTAAACAGCTATTTAATATAAGCATTGAAAATCTATAATTCACAGTTACTACATAGGTAGTTTAAAACAGTTTGATCCGAGCAATTAAATTTAAGAAATGGTTTGGAAATACTAATTTCGAACAACAAATTTCCTTCGATTAAAATTAAAATTTAAATTAACTTCTTTTTGAAATTTCACTAGGTATATATAGCAGGTTGCAAGTATTGAAAGTTCAAAATGTGTGTAGAAGCTAGCTTGCAGAATACGTGCTTGACAGAACGAGTGTTATCATTTCGTAATTGGAAGGGTATACAAACCCCAAAATCTTTAGCTGAGGCCGGATTTGTCTACACGGGACGTGAAGATAGAGTAGAATGTTTTTATTGCCGAGTGAACATTTTCAAATGGGAACCATCGGATAGCCCAATCGTAGAGCACCTGAAATGGTCACCACATTGCGTGTTTGCAAACGTGTTAGCACCCATTAACGATGAAAGTGGTAGAGATGTTTGTGGTTAAAAGAAGATGCAAGAACCAAATACAACATAGAATATAACACTAAGGAAGATGTTGCCAATCAAGGCGGTAATATTATTAGCAACCTTGTACGAGGGTGTAGTGTACGTTGCAAAACTCCCAGATACAACAGCAGCTTTTATTTCCTATGACTTCAATACGAGTGTTTGGTATGGAATGCAACCAGTGACGTTGCAACAAATGGGAATGTTTAAACACGAGGTCGGCAATAGAACGCAAGAAGTACGATTCAGGGTCAAATTCGTGTACCCAACACATACTAAGGACAGTGAGTGGCAAACCATCGGGAATAGTCCGGTATAACAATGTAAAGTCAGCAGCGAAACGTGTTATGCTTCCGTGGTGACCTTGGGCACCCTGTTAGTTGCAGTAGTGGGTGTAAGCATGGGAATATATTGTATCGCTCGTTATCGTTACCATTAAAGACCATGACCTTGTACCCCACCCGTCAACTCAGTATATATAAACGCATATGCAAGAATACTTCAGTAGTACAGCATCATGAACGTGGTAGAGGCAACCGTTTTAGTAACATTCGATTTTGAGAACGACGACGATGAAATGAGAGACGAAGAACTATACGGTAGAAACGTCGAGAAAACTTTAGACCACCACAAAGAGGCATTCATTAAACGCGTCAAAGAGAAGCGTGTTCTTGAAGCTGGTTATCTGGTGTTTGCGCTAGTGACGTTTGCATATTCAATGGACTTAAATGGGGAAAGCATATGGTTGGATGGAAAAGGTGCGACATCGCCGAAACAGTTGGAAGAGCCGTTAAACGAATGGTACGATACAAATATAAAAAGTCCCATCATGACATGTATAGACAAGTATAATGCGGGCAAGTTTCGAACGGAACATTTGTGTCGTATCACCATCTTAACAATGGAGAGTTAAAGTGTTGTGATGTTTATCCGCGTAAAGAACAATGAATCAAGGTGCTGAAACATCCAGCGCATCCATACATTGATTAGAAACGTGAAAATTACGCCGGGACTTAACGATATATTCCTTAAATAAAAGATAAATGTGCTCTGTAAATACAAGGATGTAAAATTTGAAATATGTAATCCTCTAATACATCAAAGTCAATCATAATGTGTAAACAATCCTATAGGTATTGTAAAATGTAGTGAGTTAAATAAACCATGCAAATATGTCACATTATATTGTTTCATTTAAGAATGAACTCCTACACATACATAGAAAAATCAAAAAGCGAACCTAAGATTTAAAAAGAAAAATTTTAATGCTATTTTAATTTCAAGCAGACGTTGTTGAGAACAGACGAAACAAGGCAAGGTCAACGAGATTGTATTTACACCGAAAGGAGTGGGGGCATAGATATATCTATAACTTCAAGCCGCACCACTCAGCTAGATCCAAACATTTGAAAGCATCATTCAGCTTCTAGAACTACTTCCTCTGCTAGAAATTCGTTTAAAAAATTTTGTAAAATTTTGTTCAATTTTATTAAAAGGATCGAGTGTATTAAGCGGGGATTCCACCGAAAACGTTAAACAAGTGTTATCTGCTTTACCACCGTCCGAGAACGTTGTGTGTGCTTTAGAACTGGTGGCATTGTATCCGGAAAGAATTCAGTGTGACATCGACTTGCAAAACGTTCTTGTATAAAGATGTGGATGTGTTATAGCTCACAATCGTGGCCTAAGGCTATTGATATTAAAAGTGCAGTACAGAGAGTGCAGGAAGAGTTACGCGATCTACGCTTTGATGCCGATTTTGATGCCGATCACGAAGCAGTCTATGGCCTAGGGAAATATTATACCGATGCAGAGTGTAAAGAAAGAGTTCTAAAGTTTCAGAAAGGGGTAGACTTGTGTGAATCGTATTTAAAAGGAAATATATGTATAGATTGCTTGTTGGATAAATTAAATAAGGAAGGTTTGGAATCATTTACGTCTACAATAGAAGAGTTTGTAGACAACAAAAAATGAGTAACCGAAAGAAACGTGTTACGATCAAGGAGGAGAATAATAAAATACATTATTTATTTACGTGGAATTACGCCTACGGACAAGCACGAATATCATTGTGGATGGAAAGTGTTGTAGTTCGGTGTCGGTTTCAAAGACGTATCGAGAAATGTGGTGTAGTGTAGTGTAAATAGAATTTTAGATATAGAACATAGACATAAAATTTATATTGATCGCTTTAGTAAGGTTTGATTGTAATGCATATTATAAGCTGGCTTTTGTATCTTATATACTATAAATAAAATAACATATTGAGAAAAACGTATATTTTTTATTTCACGTCTACACTACAGAAGTCGTCAAATTTTTAATAAAGCTAACCATAATTATATTAGCGGTTTTTCTAACATTTAGTAACTTTGTGCTAAAAGCGACAACATCACAATTTCGTTCCAGTTTTTACAAATGACGAATGAAGTTGCAAGTACAGCGTGTTGTTCTGTATATCTAACAAACTAATAAGGTAAGTACATTGTGTTCTGTGATGTAGTGTCATAGAATGGTAACACTTTGTTTGAAGTATAGTGAATTATAGTTTTAATGGTTTATAAGGAGTCTACAATTATTACTTCTACGCAAAAAGAGGCATAATTAATAAGTTTAACTTTTTAATAATACATGGTCATATATTGGTTCAATAAATTACATTAAACCCAGTAATTGACCGAAGTGGTCTCATTCACTGGTTTAGCGGCAAAATTTGAAAAATCTTAAATAATATTTATGTAACAACACGAGGTGGGTTTGTTAGTAATATTTCAAATGTACGAATGGTTATGATTTTATGAACCAATATTTGACCGGGTTTTAATGTCTGTGTCACAATTTAAATAAAAGCGGTCATTTACTGGATTTATTATTAAATCTAGTAAATGACTGCATATTGATTAATGTATTTATTATATTTTCGTAGATATATTATTACATAATTTTATTTATATAATATAGTGTTAAACCAAGAAACTTAATAAGCTATTAATAGAGCTATTAAAAGGCAGAAAGTTTTACAGAAAAAAAATTTCAAACACCAAGAAAAAGAAAATATCTGTCTCAGACTTGTCTTCAGATACTTTCAGCCTCGGGCAAATCATATGACAGCAATGACGAAAAATGCCAGACAATCTTAAACAGTGAAAAGAATTAATTGATTTCATCCAGCAAATCTGAAACAGGGATGGAAAATGAGACTAGGAGCAAATTAAAATCAAGAACCACTTTCTCAGTTGCAAATTTTGTAATATTAAAATATGAAATGGATTACTTTCCAGGTGTGATTATTACCAAAAAGGGCACTGAATATGAAGTTAGGGTAATGCACAAAAGTGGTCCTCAATATGGGAAATGGTCTGAAAAGGTTGACCAAATCTGGTACAATCATATAAATATTTTACAGAAAATCGAACATCCACAGTTAGCCTGCAGTAGGGGCAACTCTTATGCTGTTTCTCAAATAAAGATTATTTGTAGTCTAAGTTGCTTTGATGTTAACAAGTTATGTAAACATTTTTTGAAATAAAAGTTATCTGGTCATTCACTGGTTTTTGGTCATTAACTAGAATTCACTGATCATTCATTAGGGTTTTGTGACTTCACTTAAATAAAAAATAATAATTAATAAACGATTGACATAAATAATTCTTTCTAAACTGTACTGACAACTAGACAGATGGATCAAATTTGAATTCACTAATATCAAATTTGCTTGCAATCCTGATTGGGTCATTAACTGATGGATTCACCCTATTTGATTCATCTGTACAAATCGAATGTAAACAGGTTGACCTTCATACTTCAGAACATAAGAATAAACTACTTGGTTAATTATTATTACTTGGTTAGTTATTAAAAAATATTAAAACTAAAAATAGCAATACTTAAAACAAAACCTAACATTCATATAAAAAGCACTGCATACCAATTTTAAATTAACAATAAAACTATTTAAATCAACCTCTGAAATAAGTTTTGTATTTAAATGCATACTGCATTGAATTAAAAGTTCGAAACAAATAATTAATAAACGATTGACATAGATAATTCTAAACTGTACTGACAATTAGACAGTGGGATAAATAAGTTTATTTTACATAAAACATCTACTACACACATTCAAGTGGTTGAACTCAAGTATCGTTTACAAAAAGCTTGGCAAGACGCAAAATTAAATTGAATAGTATCAAAACAAAAAGAAAAGCGAAACATCCTATATATAAAGGAGTTTATGTTGTTAGTAAAGAAAAGAATCCTAATGTTAATTTAAAGCAAACCCGTTCTGACAACTTTCAATCTGGTTTTGATGATTCATTGCTTCAACTTTTAAATTGAAACAAATATTTTTGTTGGGGCATTTTTGAAAGGAAAGAATTTTGATGTTACCTGCAATTTTTATTTAAAAGCAAAATTTTTCTGTGTATAAAAATGAACTCGTTTCCACAGTCTTAATATTAACTTTCGATTCCCGCCGTGCATATATTCTTTATGCCTCGTTTTGCAGTTTTTGCTATGTAAACAATTCGAATGTAAACAGGTTGACCTTCATACATACGCATAAGCTACTTGGTTTATTATTCAATTATTGGATCAAATTTGAATAACTTTTTATACACTAATATCAAATTTGCTTGCAATCCTGATTTGCACGCATTCACCCTATCTGTACAAATTCTCAACATTATGTATGTTAGTCATAAGGAAAGAATTGAAAAAAGATGCATTAAATATTTGTTAGATATTTCATTAATATTATTAATAATTACCAAGCCCAACCAACTGGGTGCTGAATGGGTAGTTAAGTGCACAATTTCGTGTAGTCGAATGTATAGGTATAAAATTACCTATACTTTGTTATGCGTACTTACGATTATGTAAACTGAAGTACGGAATGCTTATTCCGATTATTCCGATAGCAATATTTAGAAAAAGATAAATTATTTAGTGGATTAATTTTTAAAACTTACTATGTATTTCGCATGTGTAAACGATACAGTCCAGACCGGCTGATAATGCATTTTATTCTTTGTTTTAAATTCCCTAGTCGACGAGACGACGACGCCAATTTACTTTTTTATAATTATATTTTAAATAACCTTTTTAGTTCCGTTGAGTTATGTATTTTTTTAACCATATTTAACTAATTTCTGTGCACGACTGTATGCTTACTGTAAAGCAATATTTAAACAAAGACGGATAATTTATTACAATTATTGAATTAAATTTTTAAATAAGATTTTAAATCTTACTGAACTTACCTGGTATGCATTTCGTATATGCAAACAATACGGCCCAGACCGGTTGATAATGCAACTTATTGTTTTATATATCGTTTTACATTAGCCGCCGACGCGATGACGGGAATTTACGAATTTTAAATTATTGCATCTTTGTTAAAACAAAATGTAGCGACCTGTTTTTTTAACAAACCTTTTTAATTCCGTAGACAGAAATGTTTCTTCTCGAAATTGATTTAAATTTTGAAATTTATACATCGTCAAGTATTTCTGGGCTGAGGAGGTGGAAAAATTATAATTTAAATTATAGATAGGGAAACTATTAAACCTTAAATGCTTTAATTTTTTGCGTAATTTATTCTATGATTATAAAGAATTGTTGAACAGTTGATTTACTGTTTCTAGTTATTACAGTTTAAAAACCTGGACTCGCCGTAATTTTATACCTATACATTCGACTACACGAAATTGTCACTTAACTACCCATTCAGCACCCAGTTGGTTGGGCTTGATAATTACGTAATTATAAAGTTTTAATATTTTATCTCTTGGGTATTTCAATTGTATTACATTTTAATTTATATAAACATTATATTTTAAATAATTCTAAACTGTACAAATCGAATGTAGAAAGCCGATAATATATTATCCCATATGTTCCTCTGTATAAATGGTTGCGAGAGAGGGTAGATGGCCGTTTCAAGGACCACACTTCCCATCTCGGGTAGACAACTATGTTTACATGGGAGCATTATTATGCGATTGAAAATGGAAATTAATATATAATATAACACTTATAAGTATATTGATTATAAACAATGCAATTATCAAATGCAAAATATAACCTATAATTGCATTAAATTACACATAATTTTAATGTGGTTAAGAATTTATTTTTCATTTAATTATTTTCCTCTTTGGATATATTAAACCTATATATTAAAATTTGTTAAAACTGTCGTAATCATTTCTAACTTTGATAAGGTCAATAAATTTAATGTTTGATACATTATTTAGTGTTAGAGATAGGCTCAAGGTCAAATGCGGTGTTGCCACGTTTAGAGAGATAGATTCAAGGTCACCAGAGAGATAGGTTCAAGGTCACCAACATTGGGTGACCTTGAGAATGCGGTGTTGCCACGTTTAGAGAGATCAGTTCAAGGTCACCATGTGTTAGAGAGAGATAGGTTCAAGGTCACCATTTTGCTGACCTTGAGAATGCGGTGTTGCCACGTCTAGGTGACAGAGATAGGTTCAAGGTCATCATTTGCTGACCTTGAGAATGCGGTGTTGCCACGTTAACATGACAGAGATAGATTCAAGGTCACCATGTGTTAGAGAGAGATAGGTTCAAGGTCAAGGTCAGGAGTGGGGGGTGGGTCCAGAACTCTCATTTTTTCCCCCGTCTTTATCCATTTAAGTCTGGCGTTTTTCTTTTTCCGTATTGTTTCGTCGCATTCCTCATCCCACCATTTTCTTTTATTTCTTCTCTTTTCTATTCCTACTACTTTTTCTGTGGCTTTAATTGTTGCATTCTTTATTCTGTTCCATTTGGATTCTATTTCGTTGTCTTCTTCCATTTCTGTTAGTTGCTTTTTTATTTCTTCCTGGTATTTTCCTTTCTTCTTTTTAATATTTTTTGCATCCCATTTTTTCCTACCTGTCTGCTTCTTTGGTTGGTCTATTCTTCCTATATTGATCTTTGCTACTACCATTATGTGGTCCGTGTCTATGCTTGCCCCTCTGTATGATCTTACGTCGTATATCATTCTTTCTCTCTATTTTGATACTATATAGTGGTCTATTTGATTTCCTGTGGTTTTCCCCGGCATAATCCATGTAATTTTATGTTCATACTTATGTTTGAATTTTGTACTGACTATATACATATTCATTCCTGTTGCCAGGTTACATATCCTCATCCCGTTGTCATTTGTTTCCTCGTGCACTGTGTTCTTTCCTGCCACTTGCTCTATATACTCCTCTTTACCAATTTGTGCATTTAGGTCTCCTAATATTCTGACGGTCTCATGTTTTGGTATTTCTTCACATGTATTTTCTAACGTTTCATAGAACTTATTTTTATCTTCGTCGTCTGCTTCCTCCGTCGGTGCATACACGTTTATTAGTGCTAAATTTGCTATTTTGTTTTTAATCCTCAGGTATGATATTCTTCCATCCACTCTCTTGTATATGATCACCTTCCTTTTAAAGCTTTCGCTGATCAGGAAACCCGTTCCTCTGTGTCCTTGTTTTTCTTCCCCTCCGTAGTATAGTGTATAATTCTCTTTATCTACTTTTCCTTCTCCCTTCCATCTAATTTCCTGTACTGCCATCACTTCTATTTTGTATTCTTTCATTTGCTTTGCAATTTCCTCCATTTTTCCTACTGTCAACATCGTTTTTACGTTCCATGTCGCAATTCTTATAATTGATTTCTTTTTATTTTTTGTTTTTTTTTGTATTTTTCTTGTTTCCCTTATATCCTAGCCTGTCCATTGCCGTAGTCTTTACCGTTTCGTCCATCCTACCTTTGCTCACTAGTTTTTTGGATTTGTTCTCGTGATTTTTCTTTGCTGTTTATTATAGCCTTCCGGTGACCTTTCTGACACTGTACGTTTCTGACCCTCTTTTTTTTTCCTTATCCACCTTTCCAAAGTCTTCCCATTCATATTTTACACCATTAATTATAAGTTTATCGTGTTTGAGTACTGCTCTTTGTCCTTTCTGTCTGGCTTCTTTCATAAGTGGCGTGAGGTATTTCCTTCTTTCTTGTACTGTCTTTGTGTAATCTTCATCTATCCAGATTTCAGATTCTTTTAGGTTTTTGGTGTAACTATACATTTCCATTTTCTTATCCCATGTTTTGAATTTAACAAGCATTGGTCTCTTTCTCCCTGTTCTGAATGCTCCTATTCTTCTAATTTCGGTCACCTTTTCATCGCTAATTCGTCCCAAACCCATTTTCTCGAAAATTTCTTTCACTTTTTTTTCCTTCTTCTGGCTTTTCCTCTTCCTTATCCTCTATTCCTTTAATTATTACATTGTTTTTCCTTATTTCCTTTTCGATAAACTCTATTCTTTCGTCTTGTTGCTTAATTGTTTGTTTTAATTTTTTATTTTCTTCTTTCAGGTCTCTTATTTCTTCCGTATTTTTATCCAGTTTCTCTTCTATGCTTGATAATTTTTCTTGTATCTGAACAAACATTTCCTTTATTTCATCCATACTTGATTTAGGCGTCTCAAACCCCGTTATGTCTAAAACCTACTATATTCACTTTCAGACCGGTAATTCAAGCTGGCCTATCCTCAAGTAAATGTGCAAATTAATATGTAAAATTGTTCTTCGGTTGTTCCTCAAATTTTTATTTATTATTATTCTGTGTTTATGCAACTTTATAGTTATCTTCCTTAACCTAAAACTAGATGGTTTAAATTGTTTTACTCACGAATTTGTTGCTACACCCGTCTCTATTTCTTATTTCCCTCTTTCTATAGTCTTTTCTTCGACAATATTCAACTTCTTTCCACTTTGTCTTTTCTCAATTAAACCCAATTTTAAAAAAATAAATTTTAAAAATAATTTTTGTAACGGGTTTCCTTAGTGGAACAATTTTATTCATTTGATGTTAGCATGCAATAAAATTTACATACTATTTCAGTTAAAGGATACTGGTTGCTTGTTTTTAATTTTATTAATACAAATCCTTGTGAGCAGGAAGGAGGTATGTGATTTTTCTCTATTCTATCTTTCATTAGCTCAGATCCTGGTAAATTGCATCTATAATTAAACAAAACGGGTTATTATGAGTAAGTTAGCATAAGCAAAATTTACTTATCTTAGATAATTTGCAAATACGGGTTATTTTCCTTTTACGTTTTTCGTTGCTGATAAGGTACCGTTTCACCTTATTCCAAGTGTTCTTGGATATTTTGATGGAGCTTCGGCAATACAAAGTGTATGAGGTTTTCTTAGTTTAGGAAGAACTTATTCTTTAAATTCTATATAAAAACATGTTTACATGCTTGCTTTACCCTTGTAAATTCAATTTGATCTATTTTACTGTCGTAAGTATTTTTTATTTATTTAAAACTAATGAAAAAAGTTAATTAAACATGTAATGTAAAAATTCCATAGGATATAGTAGCGTGTGGACATGTGAAGAAAATTTAAGTACCTATGTATTATATGTTTTTAGATTCAGGAAATGTTGGGCTTTCGTTTTATGTAGAAGTTAAATATAGAAATTTGTATAATTTTTGTAAATGTGAAATCCAATCTTTGGGTTGCTTTGATATTGCAAATATTCCTCTGTTTCTATATGTTTTTAATTAGTAGTCTCCAAAACGTGAAAAGGGTAGGTTGTATTCCTTCCGGACAACAAAATAAAATTTATAAAATTATTTCACGTAAAAAATGAGGTTGTATGTAAAATAAATTTCAAGAATTTAAATATTATACTAACCGTATTGTGGTGAGTCATTAAGGAGAAGCCTTTAAAGAACTAGATCTTGATTGAGTTAATTAGAAGATCAATTTTATTTCAATCAATAGAAGATTGAAAGCGTCAAGATTCTGCACCTCGAAATAACATTTATTTTGGCTGTGGTTATTAGAACAGCTCGCTACGACCGTGACCTGTAGTAGAAGTGTCTGCTTATGCGGCAAACGTAAGTGATTATTTTTATATACTGGTCAATCAAAACTAAAAACTCATTGAAATTTAAACACGTCATATTTAAGACTATTTGAAAATATAATAAAAGAGTACAATTTGAACAATAATAGAAGAAAATAAAATTCTGAACTTGAGTAATTGTAAGAACTGAAATTTAGTTTAAATTTAGTTTTTTTGAGAAAATTTAATCTTGTCGAAAGGCTAACATTTTCCTATGGTAAGTAGTTTATGATAGTATAATTGAAAATTTCTTTATTTTAATTTCTCTTTATTTTTGGGTTATTTTGTTTTTTGCTTTGTACTGTGTTGATGGTTTGTGTTAATAAAATTTTGTTTTATTTTATGTTATTGCATTTTATTGTGTTGCAAAGAAAAAATATATACTGTTTGTGTTGGTATCTTTGATTGAGAACCGATTGATACGGTTTCCCATCCAAGGAGTTGATTTCACTGCAGCTTAATTTTATAAAAAAGTACATTATTAAGGTAAGTTCGAATTATTTCAGAAAAAGTTGTTTCTTGCTCTACCGACTGAGATCTGAGCTAGCGTATTTTTTTGTGTAGATCATTTCAATATATTGCATGTCCAATTCTTTTTATAAAGAGTAGACGTTAAATTTATAAACTGGATTTTTCGATAATGAGCCGATTTTAGCAGTCGAACATAAAGCTTTGTATGTAACTCGTACATAATCGGACTTTAGTGACTCGCCTTTTTTAAGAATGAAGCTCACCCCTAGTTACATAAATAGCTATTAATTAATAAAAAATACGTATGTTCACTTTACATGTCTTCTTAGAGTGAACTATGTAAAAAGAAGATTAACTTTAAACAAGGTTTAATTCCATTGGCATTTTCTTGATGTCTATTTTAAGCGACTCACTATTTTTGCTAATAAATATATCCACATATTAAATATATTTTATTCCCTTGCATAAATATCCTGCTATCCTGATTATCCTGCTGCATTGCAGTTAACTCGTATGGGAGAGAGTAGAAAAATTTGAAAACGTATTTTCCTACATATATGAAATGGTATTTAAGACGTATTTATAATTATTCTGATAAGTTTAAATTAAAAATAATTATAATTTTTAACTCTGTTTTGATATAAGTAATAAACTTTTCAATTTTCTTAAATGCACGATTCTGTGTTGCTACAATTTCATTATTTCAGTGATTTTCCGAACTTTTGCTTTATAGAATGTTAACGGATATCTTTATTACTGGAACTAAACCTGTAATTTAATACAACAGAATCAATATTTGAAACGGAAAATTTGACATTTCTTTTTTATTAAAGAAGAAATGAGAATTATATAAATATAATTCTGTTCTCTGAATTAGTTCATATGAAAATGTTCCAAAGGCAGGTTAAAGTGTAGTACATACACAGCTGAAGTTTACAGCAAATACAAGCATTTGTGCTGTATATACAGACATATTTTCGTGATGCTGCTTCCACGCCAAAGAGTTGTCTTCTTAAACCTCCGGAGACAAACTTTCTCGTTTAGGTTTCAGAGTAACGCCATCGCAACCCGTAAATTCTCATATCAACATAGATAGGAGCTAGAATTTTGCCATATAAGCAGATATATCTCAGTCTTGAACGCTTATTTGCAAAATATTTTAAGTTTTCTACGGCAAAGTAGACTTTCGTTTTCTGGGTTTTTATACATAAATATATTATATTAAGGACAGAAATGATTCAATATGCAAATGCGATTTATTGTATAACTATGATACAAAATACAGAAGTACTCAATATCCCTTCCGTTAAATGTTGCGTATAATAAAGCTCATAAAAGGAAACAAAGGAGACAATATTTAGTTAATCAACATACGCTTCTACATAAAAACGAGTCCGAAAAAATTAAGTAATTCCTGCAGTAAGTTTGAAAAGACATTTGTTACGCAACGGGTTTAGTATGCGAAAGTTGACATTTAATTATTTGGCAAATTAATTTTTTTTAAGTTTATCTTTCTACCTTTCTGCAGTTAATAAAAGGTAACTTACATTCTCCATGAATTTGATAAATGAATGAAATACAGCCAATATTATAAAAATATAATTGTCTCTCCGGGGCCATCCCATGGTTACCTGTGCGAACTACAGAAGACAAAGGTGATTTTTTGAGGAGTGTACTGGCACGAAATAAGCGATGTCTGAGCACCGCTGGAACTTCGGAGAATTGGTTCCAGAGACAGCTAGAGTGGGTCGAAAAAAATAACTATTTTTTTTCGGAACGCTTTAGTGCGGAAGAGTTGCCTATAGTAATAAGAAGAAAAACGGTATAAAAAAATTAAAATCGGTTAACATTTTCCGTTCGCGCATCGTACTTAAAGTTTATGAAAAATTGCAAAAATCACGATATTTTTGTAATTTTGTCCTGTTAGTTAAAACTTTTCAAATAAACACGCTTTAGTTTTTATACTTGTTCTATGGTTTAAATAACCTAAATAAGTTAAATTCTGATCAAAGATCTAATTTTTTCCGTTCGCGCAACGTCTTAGAAAAAACCGAAATTTACCAATATTTCGCAATTTTCACTGTGCAACGAGCGAAGACATTTTGATAGAACAAAACCAACCAGAACTCACTTGAAATAGATTGTACTGGTTTGAAGTAGGTTGAGCCGTGGCGTGAACCCTCCCCCACCAACTCGGGCTTCTACTCGTCACGGCGTTCACGTCCAGTGTCTACGACCTTCATCAACTGATATAACTCAAAGCATTATTTCTCGTTTGTATGAACTATCAATATCATTAGAAAAACTAGAAGTAGTAGGGTGTGATGGCACTGGATGGAACTCACCACGTGGAGGTGGTTGCACGTCGAATTCCACCCACACCCTACCCAACCATCCATCTAATTATTAAGTGTGGTATTTATATTATATTTACATTACATACATTTAAAGTCCGATTTTGTGGAGAAATAAGGCATAACCAATCTAGACCTCAGTGTTGCTCGAATATGGCCATTTCTAGCTTCGTGTCCACATACATCATTCGAGGCCTCTGTTGTAGTGTCAGAATTGATGAGTGATTTAATATCATCCTCTTTCATCGACAAGCATTGCCAACAAAACATTCCCTAAATGCGCAAAGAATGCATTTTGTTGTATTACTGGATCGACAACTAAAGCAATTCGTCTGATAAATACCGTGATGTTTGGATTGCTTGAAAGACATGCTTTGGTCCGTCAGTAAAATATTTGCTCATTTTATGGCAAACCGCACAGGCATATATAATTTTAAGATGAAGCCAACTATTTATTTTAAGTTTCCGGATGGATCTGATGAACTTATATACAACCTAAGGACTCGGTTGGCCGCAGTTAGCCATCTGGAATGGGATAAAGGACCAGGATCCCGATTCTCCAAGTCTTCTGGGCAATGTACCAAGATAATTTCATTTGCAATGTCCAACAAATACTGTGGGTCTTTGCTCAACAAATTCCTGTCTATATCAGGAATTGAACAAGCTATGGGTTCATAATCGATCACACGGAGTTTTTCACAGCAAGTGAGCTGCTGCCCGATGGAGCCACTAAAAGATTTAGGCCCTGCAGTTTTACCATCAATATGTTGGAAAATGTGGCGAAAAGAAAGCTCATTAAAATGCAGGAGGCATATGCTCCACTGTAGCGGGCGTCCTACATGATTCTCTAGTCGTTGGATGACACCGTTCTTCCATTCAGTGTTGGTTACAGTGCCATCACACCCTACTACTTCTAGTTTTTCTAATGATATTGATAGTTCATACAAACGAGAAATAATGCTTTGAGTTATAGCATTTTATGAAGGCCGTAGACACTGGACGTGAACGCCGTGACGAGTAGAAGCCCGAGTTGGTGGGGCGAGGGTTGCGGCAGTGTAGGGAGGGTCCACGCCACGGCTCAATCTACTTCAAACCAGTACAATCTATTTCAAGGGAGTTCTGGCTCGTTTTGTTTTAGCAAATCGTCTTCGCTCGTTGTACAGTGAAAATTGCGAAATATTTGTAAATTTCGGTTTTTTCTAAGACATTGCGCGAACGGAAAAAATTAGATTTTTGATCAGAATTTAACTTATTTAGGTTATTTAAACCATAAAACAAGCAAAAAAAACTAAAGTGTGTATTTTTGAAAAGTTTTAACTAACAGGAAAAAATTACAAAAATATAGTGATTTTTGCAATTTTTCATAAACTGTAAGTACGATGCGCGAACGGAAAATGTTAACCAATTTTAATTTTTTTATACCATTTTTCTTCTGATTACAATAGACAACTTTTCCGCACTAAAGCGTTCCGAAAAAAAATATTTATTTTTTTCGACCCACTCTAATAGACACCTGTTGGTTTGAAAGGGAGTTAATATGAGTATAAAAAGCAATATTTTGGTTTCATTTTCTTGTGAGGCTCTAAATATACCTTTCTCTTGAAGCCTATTTCTTTTTATAGAAAAAAAGTTAAGTAACGTGTAATCTATCTATATATTTAAAACACAAAGCTCATTTTTGTTCCTGTTTGTTTGAGAGTTTTACTGGGCCGATTTACGCGATTCTTTTTTATAATGAAACTTTGTGTATACTAATCAACACTACTTAATATCTGAATTTATTTAAGTTTTATATTTTTAAATAAATAAATCTAAAACAGTTATTGGGATACGCAAGAAAACAACCATCTACTTGCCCTCTCAGTCCCAGCGTTGGTAACTTTTGGAACTATTTACGATTATAAAAGTCTGTATAGCTGAAAACCATGGAAAGCAGACAAATTACACAAATTTTAGGTGATGTCCTGATAGAAATGGCTTATTTATAGCAGTTTCATTTATTGTTTAGAGATGAAAATCATCGTGAGATACTTTTGCAAATTGTTGCAAAAGTTAACTGGAGCGATTATTATGTAGATTTCATTATTGGCAATCAAACTTAGCGTGTTCCCGTTAACACTGTTTTAGATTACGAAAGTATTGTGTCCTTCGATAGTGAATACACCTGCCTTATTGAGCTTTATTGTATAGGTCAACTGTTATTTACTAATCTACGACGAGGGTGTTTGTTAAATAACGCGTTTATAAGTTCGTCTGAGAATGGTAACTTTAGTATTTTTAACTGTTTTTATTCGATTGCGTTTATTTAATACGTATATTAAAATTAAATAATCACGCTTGGAAATCCAAAGCATTGTAATCACACCACGAACGTTATATATAAAAAAATCCTTCAATCAATTAGCCTTTTGATCGTCATATCTTGACGGGGTTTCCCTAGCAATATAAACATAAGACATGTTTCAGAATTTGAAAAATATATACTTACATCAATTTGGAAATAATGCATAGCTTATAGAACACACTTCTTCTATTATATGGAAGTTGAAAACAATTGATTGTAGTTGTTTCCTGTCTTTGTTGTCTATGCAATGGCCCTTAACCTAAGTATGTAATCAAATTTATGACACTTGTGTTAAACATAGTAGGCCAAATAGAAGGCAATCCTCATTATTCTTATCTACTGTTACTCTTTAAAACTCCAGAAGTTTTCCATCAAGTACGTGAAATTGCTGCTATTCCAGACAATTTGTTAGTACCTAACCCATATTTTTATTTTTATAAGAGAAACGTATATTGTATACTAAGGAACGGCTTAGAATTCTCATGCCAGTGATCTAGTCAGTACAATAATAATAATTTCCGCTAAACTCAACTGAATGACACGTTTTTCAATTGTCGCTTTTTATTTTTTGACGGATGCATTGTTACAAAGTGAATACATTTTATCAGGGAACCGTGAAATTGCATATTTTTTCTTTTTCCCATAAATTGATTTTAAAGGAGAGCACAGCATTGTGATGGATTCATGCAAGTGAATTCTACTAAATGATGTTTTTATTAAAATTGATTTCCATGTTTTGCAAGGTTTTGCATATCCATGCATATAGAAAATTATTACAAGGAAGGTAGAAAGAAGAAAATGAATTTATACTATAATATTTCATATAAGCCAAATATATCTCAAGTAATTTTAACTTTTATAAAAATAATATTCTGAAAGATCCACTGTTTCCTAGTTTAGACGCTAATTTAGATCCTGATGTATGTAGTGAGTTTAATATACAGTGTGGGGTTAAAGTATGGAATATTAAAAAAAAAGCGAACTGAACCGGTTTTTTTAAAAACGCTGAAACACCTCGACTTTGCTTTTTAAAAATTCACATTAATATGTGCGATTCACCTCCCGACTTTCATTTGTTTTTAGGTTATGGCGTCATCACAAAAAATTTTAATGACAATATAGATTTTTAGTATTGGAATCCGATAGTGATTTCTCTTCCCTTTATGATCAAGCAAATGAATCATAAGGTTGCATGATGTGATGACGTCATAACTTAGAAACAAATGAAAGTCGGAAAGTGAATCGCGCATATTAATGTGTATTTTTAAAAAACAAAATCGACGTGTTTCAGAATTTTTTAAAAAACCGGTTGAGTTCGCTTTTTTTAATATTCCTTACTTTAATCCCACCCTATATGTTTACATATATTCACTCTCCAATCTAAATCTTTAATTTAAATTTTGCAGAGTTCTTATATAGCCTCAGTACTATCAATTCAGCCGATTTTATTCGTGCCCGATTTTAGTGTCCGCCATCTTGAAATACGAAATTGACGTCTTTGGTCTGGTTTTTGCTAAATATCTTGCCAACGGTTGTGTTTACAGCTAGAACGATTGAATTAATTTCAATTTAAACTAACAATTTGAGACCAACGGCGCCCTTTTGTTACTTTAATATTTTGCCTGATACAAGTTTTCGAAGTGTTTGATGTTTTCAGGTTATTACAAACAACATACTCTACATTATGAAATCAATAAAGATTATTAAAAAGTAAACAGTATTTATTAAAATATAACCTGACAATATTGTTTCGACAGCTAAGCTGTCATTATCAAAGGTAATATAATATAAACAAACACGTCGCTAAGGTAGATACAAAAATAGAAAACTAGATAAAAATAATTATAATAATCAGAATTAAATATCTAACATTTCCAATAACGGAGAATTACTGAGCTCAAGTTGTTCATTCATTAAAGGTACCCTGAGTTTGTGTTTGTATATCTCAAAGGCTTCTAAAATGTCTAATTTGCGTTTGTTATTACAAAAATGTAGGAATTTAATATTATTTTGAGGAATCATTGTGTGATTTTGTTCTAAAAGGTGTTTGGCGTAATTAGATTTTTCAGGATGTTTATTTTTGTAATGACGTACGTGTTCTTTATATCTTATGTCAAAATTTCTAAGTGTTTGTCCAATATATACCGAACTACATAAAGAACAATTTAAACCGTAAATTCCCGATTTCTTAATGTGCTTATAGACAAAAAACACTGGAATAATATAAAAATGCGTATCTCTGTACGCACATAAGAATAAAAAAATAAACTAATGGTAAAAAAAAAGTTTTTTAAATATCTTTCAAAGTTCTACCCTAACTTGCGTAAAAATATACATGCCCCGAAATATCTCCGCGCCGAAATGTCCCTGCGCCGAACTGTCTTTGCGCCGAAGTGTACCTGCGCCCAAGTTTCTCGGCACCGAAGTGTCCCTGCGCTGAACTCTCGCCAAACGCCAAACTGTCATCGCGCCGAAACCGCCGCGCAGAGATGGCCGTGCCTAAACGGCTACGCCCAAATGTCCTAGAACGTTACTCTATTGTTCTCGATTTTTGCTAAATATCTCCAATGCAGTCTGATTTACGGCAAAATGATTTAATCAATATTTAAGAAGTATAAATAGGCTGCAGTGTGAGCAATAAAAGTCATAGATACAATCACAATTTTTTGGGATAATCTACTGCAGGATCATGTGACAAACGTTTTAATAAAAAAATTACACAATAACTATTGAAACAATTGAAAATTAAATTTATAAGATATAACTGTTGTTGAATACTGTTTACAAAGGCCTTTGCAATGACAAAGAGTTGTGCAGGCAAGTGAAGCCTTTTTACAAACACAATTCTTAGAGCCCATAGATTCAGCCTTACATCCACACTTGATTAATTCCCTACAACTTTTGCTTGCTTCCGGTATTCGATAACTGTTTGGTAGTGACGTTGACGGCTTTTTACTGCAGTCAACTAGTAGAACATGAATTTGAGGCCTGGAAATACCATTGCTCGAAATACTTGGAATTTCTGTCCATACTTCTAAGACGATTCTTGTAAGCTGCTAAATATGTGTTGTGATATTTTCCTCCAATGGCATCTCCACGGATGATTCGTGCTAACAGTCCTCTATCTTGTAATTTACCATCCATATATCTCAGAGTCTTGTCTAGCGTTAATGTTGAGCAAATACGAAGCAGTCCTTGCGTATCTATACAAAATATGCATCATTAATCACACGTAGTGTATTTGTAGATGCTGTGTTGTTTGATTAACGAACAGACTTTCAGCTACTTTCAGTCGATTCACATTTATGTTTCTTTTTTTGTTACTCTTTAGTTTGATCCAGTTTTGAGCGAAAAAACTTCAGCAGCACTGTCTGTACCACTTGGCATGGTTTTGCAAAAAGTAAGTTGCATTGTCAAATTGAATAAACTTAACTGGCAAACTCTTCCCCAACGTGTAGAAACTCATCATAGCTTTTCCATGCTTCGACAGAGGTTTCCCATTCATGAGTTTCTTTAATAACTTATTATTAAACAATCTGTAAATAAAAAACAAAAACTAATGAAACAAAATACCACTGACAAGAAAAATGTGATGACGTTATACTTGGAAAGTCTGGATGCTTGTATGTCGCAAAATATTGAAGTTACAAAAACAGATCTAGTCTAGAGTTTTAGTAGCAAATTTAGTGTAGATTAAAATTGATTAAAATATTATCGCTGTAAACCCAACCGTTCGGGAGATAGCTATTTAACAAAAATCGACAAAAACGAGGTTTTCGTAACAACTTGAAATAAGTCCAAAACTTTGAAAACTTGTATCTCGTAAGATAATAAAGTTACAAAAGCGGTGTTAAACCGTATAAAATTTAATTTACATTGAAATGGATTTCACAGTATTTGTTGTAAGCCTAATTTTTAGGAAGATATTTAGCAAAAACCAAAGAAAAGTCGAAGATTTTACAGCTACAATCCAAAGAAAAGAAAGATGGTTTCGTATTTCAAGCTGGCGGGCACTGAGATCGGACACCGCCCCCTGACTTGATAGTACTGAGGATATGCAAGAACTTTGCATAATCTGACGCTTTAATCCAGCAGGTCACGATTTTGCCTAGTATTTGCTCTAAGGCACCACGCTATAAATGGAAAAAGTAAGTTCAGCTTTGTGACACAATATTTCAAAATTCTTATGGCAAGTTACACCAAACTGTTAACCTCAACTAACGCTAAATATAGCTTAAACTTATGCGCCATTGTAAATTAACCTCTACCTAGGAATAAGTAAGAATTAAAAGTTCGGTGCAACTGACCAATTTATGTTTCCACAATTCCAAAGGAGCAAATAAATCTATGCAATACAAGATTTCTTCAGTGCCAGTTTTCATCCAGTCGATTTTCTTTATTTCTGCTGTCAATTCATAAGAACCTTCCAGAGGTTCTCCATTTTATTACATAAGTACAGCTGATTTCAAATAAATCTAGGACAGTAAGTACTGCAAAGTGTAAATGTTGCTTTTTGTTTTCCAAGATATTTAATAAATTTTGTGTAGTTAACTATAAAAATATAATTTCGAGCCTGGTTCATCGAACCGAAGGCAAAAAATATGATGTCATTTCATGCATTAGCAAATTTAGGATTCTTTGGAGTTTGAAAACCTAGGAAATAAGACAATGTGCGGGTCCTGATATTTGTACCAAATATGAAGAAAATCAGAGATACTAAGACAACAACATTTAGTTCTGATTTACCCTTGTAAGAACTCTGGTGTTTAGCGCTTTAACTGATTAATTTAATTTTATTTATGCATTTCTGGTCGAGGAATTGGGGTGGCAGAGCCATGAGGTACGAGGGCCTCATGGCACCGATTGCTATAATCATTTGGTTAACCTTACTGGAAATTAGCTGAATCTTGAGAGATTCCTACCTAGTAGGAAATTTTTCTTGGGTAGGAATTCCTACCCATGAATTACATGAATGTTTTACGTGAGGTTCCCGTGTTAACATACCCCCACGTTCCTTCCCTGAGGAGAAAGTAATTGAGATACGCTCAATCAGCTCGCAATTGCATAACAATTGCTCCCAGTTACTCACTAGTCGGAGCTAGGTTACCTATCCACCCTCTACTAGCTAACCAGTTTAGTGCTCACCCGCCGGCACCCTCCCGTCCTCTTTCATACGGGGCCAAGTGCCTCGTTCACCATTAGGACTTTTCCCTCAACCTTGGTCAGTACATCGGAACCCTCAAGTTCCTTCACCCAGCCAGGGTTGGGGCCACTGCCCGATCGAATCCAACCTCAAGTGTGGCGGGACTTGGCTTTTAAACGGTTTTGCCATCCCGATCTCCCAGTCATAGGCCTGGTGTGCCCTACCCAGGAGGAATTTTTAACGTGCCGAACATTGCATTGACACGGGTCCTACGGCTTTTCTTCTTTACTTCTTCTTATTTATTTTTAATTTTTTCCGCTATGACCATACAAACCACTTATCTACCGCAACTGGTAATTTATATTTTATTTTAATAAAATTAATGACATAATATAGAAAAGCTCTATTTTTATTATTGCACGTACACAAAAGAATTTTTATTTTAGACTTCGAAATTAAACTATGCTACTTATAAATACCAAATTTTATTAGCATAAAGATCTACTAAATGTTATTGTAAAATCAATTTGTGCACAATTAAAGAAAAAGAAAGTATTAGCACTACCTTTATGTATATTTACATTTCTACAAACAAAAGGATACGAGTATAATTTAATAAAATATGCCCATTTTTCATCATATCGCGTTATAATGTAAATAGTTTTAATTTATTACATAAGTAAGCTATTGTTTAAAGCACGCATACGTGAAAAATCAAGCTCATTATGTAGCATTTCCTTTCTACCAGTAAAAGTTTTCAGAACTATTGCAAAGAGTTAAACTGTAAGATTTCAATTGCTACGTACACGTTTACGTTTACATGCAACCAATGCAACTGACGATAAGAATGATAACCCTAAGATAATAATACTACCTTATACGCTTTTGAGCTTTCACGTTTATCTGGTAAATACTGACAAGACTTTCATTTACGTGTGTGTTTCTAGAAAAGAACCCTGATTCAATTTCCGCCTTAATCATCCACTGTTTGGATTTTATTGTTGTTTGAAAAGTAAATTAGCGTGTTATCCCTAGAATTTTTTCTCGGGGTAAATTGTAACACCATCTGTATATTATTTCTTTAGGTTAAGTATTTTAGTGTATAGCAATAATGTTTTGGGAAAAAACGTTTTGAAACAATAAAATGCTCCTTTTTCTTAAATTGGGAAATGAAAATATAATAGTCTTATAAGTTTTATTATTGACACTAAATATAAATTTTCTACAGTTACAGTTGGCTACTCATCCCCAGTGTCTTTAAATTCAATATAAAATGGACACCATACGGTTAAAGCTATATTTAATATAATTATATTTAAACAATATAACGAGAATGGTAAATATTTAAATTATTTTAATAATATTATATACAGTTACTAACAAAACTCTATGCCAATCCATTCTATAAAAAATAACAATAATTCGAAAAATCTATACAATGGACAAGATTTATAAAATCCAATTTATTTTAAAAACGACAAAACCCAGATCTCTAGTCATGTAAGCAATGAACATTTTTATTTGGCATAAACTATTTATTTATCACTTTCCATTTTATATATATAAAGAAAATACATAAACTTTGTAACGTGCAGAAAATTTTGGATTTATTCTATAAAAATAATCCTACTGCGGCCCTGTAGAATATCGAAATATTCTATCTGAGTTATATTTGAATTTATTTCCCACGGTCAATCTGCGTACGTTCAATACATTTACAGACAGCTGCATGTAAAGTTTTAAACAGTTTAAAATCATAGAACTTTCATTTAAACTCTCACGGGTAAAGATTGTTTTTGCAGACGAATTCTTGATAATTTTGCTAAGTAATAGAGATATCGAGCTTCTTTTTAGTTTAAAAGCACGCACAGGTCTCATATAAAAATAATTTATTAGCCTGCAATATTTTTTTGTGATATATTTCTTTATATTTTAAGCTACGAATAAAGCTTTTAGTAGTCAACAAAATAATAAATGCCGTTTCATGTATCAATCAGTTTACGACTAAAGATTTCTGGTAGGTTTTGATAAGTACTTCTTATATGCAAAAATATGATAAGTAATTCCGCCTTTTCGTTATTGTATAAGAATGTCATCAACTTTGGTTTGTTTCGATTGTTTGAAAAACCCCTCTTAAATTTTTAAAAACCATGCAATTTTCGTTTCGTTTCAAGTCAGTTTCCAACGGATCTCGGAGGTAGCACGTTGGCCTCGATGCATGATTGTTTATTCTTATTGTCATATTATTAATATAAAAATTAGTATGAATATTTTCTGAGCGTTCCGCGTTGTAGAGCGCGTTATTTAAAAACTAATTTTGGTAAAGAAAATTAGTTTATAATTTTAGTAATGTGGGTTTCCTCCATGGCCAATATCTGGATAAAGTGTTTCTTTCGTTATATTCTCGAGCCATATAATCTAACTAGGGATTATACGTTTTACCGTGTTGAGAATCTAGATGTGTTGTGGTCTAGTTTCTGAGTTCGTAGTAACCAGTGTTAAGGGTCTCTCGTTTATATGCTGTATTTGTTTAAAAAATTAGTTTATAAGATTCAGCAGTGTTTTCATGTTAAAGCCGCTTAACTAATAATAATATAATGTCGCATTACATTCTTTATGAAGAACTGTTAATAAAAATTCAAGTTAGTCTTTAAGTACTGTTCCAGTTAAAGTTAATAATAATAACGAATTTATTCCGTAATGGAGATTATTGCAATGTTCAAGATACTTCGTTAAGGTAAAACAGTTCAAAATTTAAGAAATGTTTCCGCGATGTTCCTGCTTCAGACGCAGTTTCAACTAAATTTTGTGTTGTGGTCAGTGGTTTTAGTTTTAATGGCTTGAGCTATATTTAGTAAAGTTTTGTGAAATTAAGAAGCGTAAAGGATAACTATCAAGGATTAAGATTACTCAAGTTATTTATGTAAGTTTCTAAAAAAAGTTTAGTTCAGATTGTCTTTGTTCATGTACAAAATTTCAAGTTATCTGTAGTTTAAATAAGTTGTTTGGGTAAAATTTATGTAACTTATGATCCCGAAATTAAGCCACATGTAGGAATTATTATTGCATTCAGGAACGGTGAATTTTAATGGTATCGTGTAATATACTCTCAACCTTTATTTTCTCAATATGCAGATTTCAAATTAAATTATCTTGGATATAGTTCCGCTCAACAAACTGCTGCTGTTTATGTTATTAATAAAATTGTTGATTATTACAAGGATTTGTTCAGATCCAAAGTAAATTTAAAAAGGAGATCATCGTTTCCCAAACTGTGGACTTCCCACTTTTCTTTCAAATGATGTAACATCTATTCGGTTTGGGTGGCTACCTATCGCTTTTTATTTGCTTCTGGGTCTATTATATAATTAAGAGCTCTTGTAATTATCACCCACGACATCTGAGCATAATTTAATTAAATAAGATGTGTCGGCCGGAGCATTAAAATCTTTGGTAATTATCGTAACGTAACGTAACGTATAATTTGGTTACCGAGTAGAAGTAGAGATTTATGCCAGGTGCAACTTACATCTAATACTTATTTTTAATATAATTTTGTTATACAATAGTTTTTAAACTCATTTGACAATTTTTAATATTGACAGGTAAATTATTAAACAAATTGAAATCTTTATAAAAAAAGAGCATTTTCAGTTCTCTTTTTCTTAAACCTTTCCACTACAATTTTCTTATATATTTATTTATGTATGTATTATATCTTTCATTTTAGAGACAAATAAAATAGTATTAAAAGTTATTCTTTGTGTTACACTAATTCATTCATTAGAGTATACCTATTTATTTATTTTATTGGAGTATATCGAGTACAACTTAAAATATATCTTAAAATCTTGTTTTGTATTACTTTCATTTAATTAAATTTGTTTCTATTAAAATTTAACAAACTGGTAAAGCAAATCTCCATATTACAGTCAATAACAGAGACTTACGTATATAAAAGTAATTTTACATACAAACTTAACAAAGTTTTCCAACGCGATATAAAAATTTGTGATTCCAGAAGTTCTAAACCTTTGAAAACAGTAACCGAAAAAGTGTAATCGAAACCATACAAAAGGATTATTTAAAAGAAAGTCTTATTAACATGTATTTGTTCTTTATTAAACATTACTTACATTGAGATTCTTATATCGTACATGTATCTAAATATTTTATTACTTATACTTTTTTGTTTAATTCTTTCAAAAATAAACGACTGGTTATCTTCTGTATGACCTCTTTAATCTTTTCATTCACAGGTAAATAAAGGAAGCCCAGACCCAAACCCAATTTTAACGGTAAAATAATTCTTAATGATTGATAAAATCATTCAACTTGTTTAAAAAGGAAGTTGCAAAAACGGAAATTTAGGATTACCCATGTAGGAACTGCCAGTCTTGACAATAGGCCCCAGCTTGGCTGAATATTGGATTACCAAATGTTGTTATTTCAATATTGGTCCAAGCCTAGGCCAACCTTCAGATCCCACGCCTCGGCTGCTTTGTCGTGGCCCAAGGGTCAATTAACGTCTAGGTATCAATTCTGGGCTCTCTAATCTCTACCCAAGCCAA
This sequence comes from Agrypnus murinus, assembly GCA_929113105.1. Lineage (NCBI taxonomy): Eukaryota > Metazoa > Arthropoda > Insecta > Coleoptera > Elateridae > Agrypnus > Agrypnus murinus. The sequence goes on from OV816024.1 coordinate 113,799,062, forward strand.
GGCCAACTTTCAGCGCCCTAGTCTTGGTTTCTTACTGTTTGCCCAAGCCTCAACCAATTCTAGTGTTTTTAGACTTGGTTTCTTAGCCTTGGACCAAGTTTGGGCCAATCTTCACATATTCTACCAAAACAAGCTTGTGAAGTTATCATAAAGTTTTTAACCAATGAAGGCGTTAAACCGTCAGAAATTTTAACTCGTTCGAAGGCACAGTTTGGGGACAGTACACTGTCTCAGAATCGTGTGTATACGTGGGAGAGATAATTTAAGGGCGGACGAGAACGTGTTGAAAACGAAAGTCATGATCGACGCCTAAGAAAAAACCTTACAGATGACAATACCCGTACCGTTCGAGAGCTTATTGAACGTGATCGCCGGTTAACCGTGGAAGAAATTTCATCAAAAGTGGGTATCAGCTATGGAAGTGTTCAATCTATTATAACTGATCAACTTGGTTTTCGAAAAATTAGTGTTCGATGGGTTCCGAGGTTGTTGACTGGAAACCAAAAACAGTTAGGTTAGGTCGGAGATCGCTAAAAGGCTTCTGAATCGATTTCAGCGAGAAGGGGAGGCCTTTTTTCAGCGCATCGTGACATGCGATGAGACATGGGTACATCACTACACCCCCGAATCTAAAATGGCAAGTAAGGAATGGCGAAGAAAGAATGGTTTCCAGGTTGCCCAGTGAAGGCCAAAACTCGGCACTCAGCTGGAAAAGTCCTTGCAACGATTTTTTTTACTCTAGGGGAATTTTACTGATCGATTTTCTACACGATCAACATACAGTGAATGTGGCTTACTACTGCCAGTTGTTACGGTCGGTAAGAACCGCCTATCGAAACAAAAGACGAGGCATGCCCATCAGAGATGTCATTCTACTCCATGACAACGCCAGGCCTCACACCGCGGCCTTGACAAGGAATACACTGGAAGAAATGGGCTGGGAAACCCTCGAGCACCCTCCCTATAGCCCTGACTTGTCCCCTTGTGACTATTTTTTGTTCGCGCCTATGAAGGAATCACTGGGAGGAAAAGGGAAATTTGGAAGCAATGAAGAAGTCGAAGAGCACGTGCGCAATTGGCTTACAACTCGCCCTCAAACTGTCTATAACCAGGGAATACCGAAACTTCCAAATCGGTGGCAAAAGTGTGTAGATCACGCAGGAGACTATATTGAAAAATGTTAAAACAATGATTTGTGTATAACGTTATTCAATAAATGATGGAAAAGAAATTACCGTTTATATCCGATTTACCCTCGTATTAATAAAATAATGTTTATTTAAAAACAAAGCTACACTAATAAGAATAAATACAATTTCTAGTAGTAAAAATTAAACTTGTATATTTGAAAAGTATATTAAAATACAAGTTCGAGAAAGCATCGATTCAAGCACGCGTTTGGAATTCCAACACGAGCCGCGTAGCGGCGAGTGGAGGAACAAACAAGTGCTGGAAGAGCTTTCTGAACGAGTGTTTTATACTATTTTTTCTATTTTACGCCTCTTAATTCCTTTTTACAGAAAAGAAATAAAAATTTGAAATTTAGGGAATTTTGTTAAGGTTGGGTACAATGATTTAGTATTATTTAAGAAGGCTGTGGAAAATTCAATTTGAATTGTCATAATTTTTTCTTGAAAATGAGTTCTGAAGATTTTTCATGTACTCCGCCCGAAATTCGAGCAAGTGCGGCCAATGTTGTTACCAATTTATTGCCAGAGAAGTCCAGATCGCAATATGAAAAACAGTTTTATCAATTTTTAGAATGGTGCAATGGAAAAAATGTTGGAAATATATCAGAGAATGTGTTACTGGCCTATTTTGATGAGCAAAGTAAAAAATACAAACCATCTACTTTGTGGAGCACCTATTCAAAACTTAAATCGTGTCTTGATATATACAGGAATGTCGACATATCAAAATATGTTAAACTGCAAGCGTTTTTGAAACGAATGTCTACAGGTTATCAGCCAAAAAAATCAAAAATATTGGAAGAGAGCGACATTAACAAATTCATTAAAGAAGCAGATAATAAATTGTACCTGGCGATGAAAGTGGGTGTAAATTTTATTTATTTTGTAACTGTGTACAAACAATATAATTTTAGGTTATATTAATAATGGGTTATAGCGGCGCGTGTAGGCGCGAAGAATTGACAAACATGTCCATCGATGACGTTGAATATAGACCTCACTCAGTTACTGTAGCAGTTCCTAAAACAAAAAACAATGTACCAAGACAGTTTATGATAACCAACCCAGACTGGGTTGATTTAATTGCAAAATACGCAGCCTTGAGACCGAAAATTGTTACACATAAACGTTTCTTCTTAACATATCGTGGTGGTCACTGTGTAAATAGTCCCATTGGGATTAATACTATTGGGAAAATTTCAAGAAATATTGCTGAATTTCTTCATTTACCAAATCCAGAACTCTTCACTGGACATTGCTTCCGAAGATCGAGTGCAACACAGTTGGCTAACCAAGGCGGTGATTTACTAACTATAAAACGACATGGAGGATGGAAATCATCTGCTGTTGCAGAGGGTTATATTGATGCATCTTTGAAGAAAAAGATTGAAGTTGCACAAATGCTTGGTCATCAAACTGTATTGCACTTACCTGATTGTTCTAACCATGACACAGTAAACAACCTTAATTTGGAATTACCTGGATGTTCTCACCATACGGACGACGCTGAAAATAATATTACTGTATCAGATAGTAATTCTTTCTCTCATAATATTGTGTCAAACCAAAATTTACCTGGTATTACTTTAACGTCACATGACACTTCCAATGTTTCAGTTAATGTCTACAACAATTGTGTTTTTCACGGTAATAAAAATTGAAGTTATGATACCTACCCTTTTTCGTTTATTGCAATTTGACAAGTAGCAAGGTACAGGATAGCCTGATCGCTATTTTTATATTCTTCATACCGCCTGCTGGTGTCTAACAAGTTCACGGTACTTTCCGTTGTGACAGTTCTGTTAACGTTGATAATAATTGTCCATGATAATCGAAGCTGATTTATTAAAAACACATTTTGTTTCCATTCCCATTCACGATTTGACATTTGACGTTGACGTAAACGTCAAATTAAAATTTGGAAAAACTGCAATGTCGCCAACACCAGAAAAATAAAATACACTAGCTTAGTAAAGCATCCAAAATTCTCAGTAACGAACCCAAACCGGTGCTTTACTGGGTCTAGTAACGACGTAAAATAGAAAAATAATTTTCTTAAACACTTTTTTTTAATATATCTGTTTAACACCTAAAATATTATTTATTTCGTATAAAATCAGTCTCAGACTTGTTCTTGTATCACAAATTTTTAAGTTACGTTGTTATGTTACTAATAATCGAACGAATTAAAATAATTGGTAATAATTTAGAATTTTCGTGTTAATTTGTTTTCTTCATCAAGGTTATTTCATACAAGTCTTAATAAGTTATAGTGCAGCAATAAGTATTAGGTTGGTCTCATTCTCAAAGGTCAGTAATAACCCGGAGCTACCGTTGGATTCTGAACCTACACTATCAATGATTGTCAGCCTTGATACCACATTAATATTAAGAGTGGTCCAATATTGGTTAATATACCTTGCGCTAAGACTCAGTATTAGCGTCGGCACTATATTGTTTTTCACTATTGGGCCAAAATGTATCACCAACCTAGGGCCATGACTGATTAACAAGCTTGGCACGAAGTTATCATCCCGATTTTAGACCAGCCATGGGCCAGTCTTGGATTTCAGGCTTGTACCAGAGATGATAAGCATCGTCCCAAGCCTGAGCCAACCGGGGCCCTTTGTTATTTCCTATATGGGTAGCAGCAAATTCAAAGAATTTTAGTAAACAATAAACCCTTCTCATTTTTCTACTTTTACGTGGAACTACTCTTTTATTTATACTTTTATTATTTATTTATGTTTTCAATCTGTTACTGTTTTATATGAAAGCTGCACAACTAAAAAAGTTTAGTTTGATAGTATACAATAATTTATTAGTTATAATGTTTTTTATTTAGTAAAAACCAAATAACTATAACTTGTGTTGTACTTTTTTTATTTACCTAAAATTCAAAAACTCGAAATAAAACGTTTGACATTTAATTATACCCAAAATTATTAGTTTTGTAATAGTACTGGCGTTAACTCATATAAACACCAAGTTTTGAAATTTTGTTTTACTACCGCTGTCAGAAGAAGTTACTACCTGCAAATATAACTTGCTCGAACAATAGGGATTATAAAGGTTTATGCAGTTGCAACTACAATATTTAGAGACGGTTTTTAAAAGTTGCTTGCAAGATGTTTGGCAACCCCGTTGTCCATAAGAACACACACTGTAGTCTCAAAGTGAGACGACCAATAGGTCGTGCAGTTTCCGATATCAAACAAAACCCTAGTTTTGTCTCCCACACAAGCTTATAGCTTCTGGGGCCTGGTTTCCAGGTTATGGGTTGTAGCAATTATTATTATTATTATTAATTTATAAACAGTATGTTGACGTCACAACCTAAATCCTACAAGAACAATTTTGTAGAAGCGTTTTCGAGTTTTGTCACATAACTTTACTGTTTCTTTTATTATTGTCAATAATTTAAACAAAATACTTTTCCTCTTCTCTTCTTATAACTGCATTTACATTATTTTTCAGATATTTTAATAAAGTCCAACTTTCCTCTGATTTATTAGCTTTAGCTTTATACTGTAAATCCCCACTTTTGGTAAGTTTTAATATTTGATAGTTTATATTTTGTTTATTTTTGTTTAAAAAAAAAGGTGTATTTATTATTACACATGTCATTTAAAACTTGTGAAATCCCATGTATTAAAGCATCTGGCAATATAGTATTTTCCATGTGAGCTCATTTAAGTACTACTTCAAGCTTATTTCAAAGTTTTTTAAATTTCTGCATGTTATTCTTTTTAAATACGTTTTGATTAATATTGTACAATGATCAGTTATTTTAAAATCATCCAATATTTGTACATGGAATACCTTTATTACTAGTTATGATATAGTCTATATATGATTATATATAGACTATAAATATGATAAAGTATGCTTGAGAAAGAAAGTGCACACTTAATAGCTATGTTCACAAAAAAACGACAAACTGAAGATATTTTTAATAAACTAAATATACACCTTGGAAGTTCAAGAATGTGTGACGAGAGAAAAGGCTTTTTTGACGACCTTACAGAATATAGCAAATGAAATATAGTACTAAATGAAGACAAGGTCAGACACTAGCTTTTCAAGTCCAACTAAGAAGAGGAAGAATAATCTAATCAGAATGCACAAACTAAAATATAAAACTTAAGTAATTGACAACATTCTGGAAGATAAAACACATAGTGCAATGCAACTTACACCATATCACGCCTGAACCCAATAAAGCTCGTGTGGGTGTATCCTTGAAGCAATATGTGGTACAGCACATGTGAATTTTAGTTTAAAAGAAGCAGAAAATCTATGTACTGATTTTTTTAGCTAAGTCCAGATGAGTAGAAATCGCGGTATACACTATGTAGAAGATTTAATTATAAAAATTAGGAGAAAACAGCGATACAGGAAGCTCCAAGCTCCATACAGAAACAGCTCCAATGATAGTTCACTGTTACCATATTCTTCCGTAAAATTGCCTACTAAACCTAATGTTTTTATTTTTTAATGTTGTATGTTTTTAAATTTAAGAATTTATTAGATTGTGTTCACCTCCTGGTAAATCTAGAAGTTAATACTTAGATTTATTGATTTTTAATAGTTTATATACTAAAACTTCATTTAATGTGATTCATGCTCTTTTTGCTTGTCTTAAGGTCCAAGTGTACCCAAAAACAATTTAACGGTACATTCAAAAATTCTAAACAAAATCACAGCGAATTTACTTATATTGTAAATAACTATACCAAATTAAAAAAAAAATCATTACAAAGGGACCATTTAGACACCCCAATACGGTGCATAAATTTTAACCGCATGATCAATAATCGTTGTTTTTTTCATAAATGATATAATAATGTGATAAATTTGATTCTAAATTAATACTCTAGGATAGTTAAAATTTGCTTACCTAATTTGTTTTGAAAAACTATGTCTATTAATTAAATTACTTCACATTTTTTACGTGAAAAGTTAATTTTAGAGAAACTGTACATTCAAAGTTAACCGAAAAATACCACTTAAGTCTCATAGTATTTGAACTATTTTCCCAAAACTTTAAGAAAATCGTATGTATAGTGACTAAATTATTGCCAAAAACCTGCTTTTTTGGCAGGAAAACAGGTAATATTTGGTTAACTTTGAATTTACAGTTTCTCTAAAATTAATTTTTCACGTAAAACATGCAAAATAATTTAATTAAAAATTTTTTTCCCAAAACAAGTTAGGTAAGCGAGTTTTTAACATTCCTAGAGTATTAACTTAAAACCAAAGTTATCACATTATTAAATTATTTATGAAACAAGCAACACACGTTTTTCTGGGTGCACTTGGACCTTAATGCATAAAACCTACTTACCTATATAATTATTTTGAAAGTCGTTAACTCTGATGAGTAAATTTAAAATTTTGCTAATTTTATTTACATTTTAATAGCATTGTAGTAGGTAAACCTATTAGCTTTATATAAAATTATGTTTCCTAATAGGAACAGCTATGGTTCATTAACCAATAGTAACACATAGATATTGTTCGAACAATTTAGTTTTAACCATATCGCAGAGAAATCCACTGTTACTGTGGCACAGAATGTACATATGTACAATAAGCGATTGTAGCCCTTGTGACGTATTAAGAACTATCTTTATTGCTCAACCCTCCTTTCTGTCTATCTTGTGCAGATCTCACTCGCAAATATATTTGTGGTTACAATAAAACAATAGTGGAACGCAAGCCTAAGTTAGATCCGCAAGCATGTACGTAGAACATGTGAATATAAATGCCACTTTCATCGTTGGTTAAGTTCTCCATTTATTAAGGTAGATCGTGAGGTGTTCGATGAATATGTTAGTTTCATAACCCATTCCTCTTACATAAAATGACAGTTTTAGCTCCACTTAGATTACATATTAATTTTCCTTGTTAAGTATATAGTATTACATAACACCGTCTGTACCGGCAAAAACAGCATACACAGGAGTTTTTCTTTTCTCTCTGTTGAGTACTAGCCTCACCTAATTTATCCAAAACTAGCACCCCAGCTTATGATGAGAATACACGGTGCGTGTACACAATGTTGACACTACCATGTATACTCTTTTGCATAGTTAAATGAGACAAAAGGTAGTTGTTAACGAAGTTTTCATAATCCTTCAAAATAACCCTTAAAAATTCCAAAGCTCCCTTTTAATGAGCTTAATTTATTTTATACAATAAAATGGATCGAGGCTACTGTAGACTAATGGTCCAAGTAAATGACTTGTAAACAAAAAATTGTAGTTCGAGTTCTATTTTCAGAGCGGTAAGATTTTCCTAAATTGTAAAAATTTATAAATTTTATTTATAATTTATTTCTAAATTCTAAGAGTGGTGCATTTGATTGTTTAAAAGGACACATTTGACCCACTTAGTATCCCAGTTGTGTCACTAAAACAATAAAAGAAAAGCAGAATAATAACCATAATGTATAATATGTACATAGAACTTTCGTATTTAATACGAAAAAGTTTTCACTTAATAATACAAACATAGTTAAAGGTTAATTGTAGTTACTTTTTTTACAATAGAAGAAAATATAATAAAAGATTTATGGCTATTTGCTGATTAGTTGAAAATAACCTATATTAGATATACAGGGTGATTCAGGAATAACTGATATCCTTTAAATGGTAGGTAGAGGGGAGGCAAGAGAGCTAATTTACCTTGACAAGTATAGGTCAAAAACGAATAGTTTTCCAGAAAATGAATTTTAAAGTTTAATGAATTTTGGATCCAAAAGGATCCAAGGTCAGGACCGGATCCAAAATTCATGAATTTGTATCCTTCAGTATCCTTCATTAATTCTATACAGGGTGATTCAGAAATAAAGGTAATCCTTGAATGGTAGGTAGAGGGGAGGCAGTATTTACCTTGATCAAAAAGGATCCGAGGTCAGGACTGGAACCAAAATTCAATAAAACCTTAAAATTAATTTTCTGGAAAACTTCGTTTTTGACCTATACTTGTCCAGGTAAATTAGCTCTACTGCCTCCCCTCTACCTACCATTTAAAAAATATCAGTTACTTCTGATTCACCCTGTATATTGCGCTCGGTTATTAGTTGAAATGTTTAAACAAATTTATTTTGTCTTTCAAAATATCAATATCAATCAGTTCTTATCTATTGTTTCTACAACAACAAAGAAAATTATTTTAGATTGATCATTTTACTCTCAAACATATACTACAATAATATAATATCCTTTATAACCTCAAAGTATAATCACGTATTCATTTAATAATTCAACCATGATTGTGTTCAATTTTGTGTTTGCAGAAAAACTTTTTGTATATTCACAGTGCGGAAATAAAAGCTTTTCTGAAGTGTGTATAAACACAAATTAGTATCACGCTTAGTGAACATAAAAGTAAACAGGGAGAACCGGGCACATCCCTTACTTGATTAGAGAACGTAACTAGAATAAAGCTTCACATCCCTGTTAGTCTTAGACTTTGTGCAAGTTGGATTACTCGGAAACAGTTAGGTAGGTTGGTTACATGTACTATGTGTTAAATTAAGTTTGAGTGGCAAAAACAAAAACTTTTGCGAATCTTAACTTTTCTAGTGCATCTCAGGAAAGAATCAAGGGTCACGTTTCTCTTTACCAAAAGCGAATTTTGTTTTCCTGGAAGAAATGTTGTATTTCAATCGATAGAGAAATACAAACAGCTTTTCCAAACAAAACTTTGCATAATTTAAGCGCGGCCTTTTATGATAACATAACAGTATTTGTTGTTTAAAGCAATTTTCCAATCATCTTGCTAACAAAATTTTACCTGATAATTGTTTAATTCCGTAAGTTTGTAAGATAACTGTAATAATAATACTAATACAAAAATAACATACTCTGTGGATTTTATATTTCAATTCCGAATTCACGTCAATGATAAAGTCGATAACTTTTCCAAGGGTTGTTTTCAGCTTCAATAGCAAGAAACGGTTTTTAAAATATCCTATTCCTGGTTTTTTATTTTTGTTTAGGAAAGCAGTTCTCGAATGCTTTCGATTCGCTCAGTTAGTTTGGATATCAGATTCTAAATTTGCCGTTTTTTAAACGTCCGTTGTTGAAAAATCTGCATTACGTATAAAATGAAACCATGACAAATTTTAGTCAGCTTGTTACAATTCTTCTTTTTTGCTTGGTAATATGTATGTACCAACAACCTTACCGTTGGATGTTTACTGTTATATACATTTCGTCATCATATTGTAGCGTAGGTATCTATTATAGACTCTTGCAGGGCGTGGGAAATAAGGGTAGTTCTTGAAATGTTTCTTTATTAATCGCTGTTATTTATTAACATTAATAAATAGTAAATTCGTTAAAAAATTATACACCTTTTTTATGTTGTCAAAAATTATTTTTTTTTCAACGCTGCCTACATACATTTCTTTAATGGTATGTGCATGTACCATTACAGTATCCCCTCCAACTTTTTGTTAAAATACGAAGTACATAAGAAGAGTTTTAACAAAAAGTTGCTACCAAAATAATTACAAATAAAACATTATTACAAACCATAAATTATCACTTTTACAAATAACGTTAAACTATACACTGAACATATACATTTGTGATTCCATTTTCTATTTCTTCATCATATTTATTGGTCCCGACTTCCAAATCATCTTCATACCCCCAAGATAATATCTCACGCCAAGTGCAATGCGTAATACCCGCGCAATGAACGACGTTGACACTTAACTTTTCTACTAGAATCAATTCCGGTGATTTGTATTTTTTATTCTCTTTATGGTGTTTCATGTGTTCTTCAAAAATATGTTTAAATGGCAGTACCGCGATACACTGTTCGCACATCGATAGTTTATTGATTCGTCTTCTACTACTACTTCATCGGGATACACCACATGATTTATTTTATTCACATCTATATTATTTTTTAAAGCAGCAAGAGTTTGACTCAATAGAAGTTCGCTGTTATCTACTTCTATTTTATATTCTTCTTTTATCCCCCCTGCTTCATTATCATTTATAAATTCCAGTTGTGAATGGAAAAATCTACCTGGATCCTGTAGTTCAATTGATGTTGGTTCTTTTAATTTTAGTTTGTTCGAATGTACTACTTGTTTGTTGCTATCTTCTAGGAAAGCAATTTTATTGGTTTGATTATTATTTTTAATTGTTATTGACATTTCCTCAAAATCTAATTGACCCTGGTACTTGAGTATCCAATCCATTCCTAGTATGTAAGTTGTATTTAAGTGGCTAATAACCAGAAACACCACTGGATACTCCACCCCATTTATCTTCCTGAACACAATATTTGTTTCTTTACTTTACGCTCACCACCTGTTACACCTATTATAGTCAACCCACTGGCAGGTAAAACAGGTATAAATCTATATTCTTCGCTATCAGATCTAGATATGTATTTTATATGTACATAAATAGCACTAATAGCACTTCCGGTATCTATTAACATGGTTTGACTTATCCCTTCAATATCTACTAAGATGTGTGGTATAAATTCTGATGATTTAGATTTATTTTCTTTCAAGATAATATCAGCAGTTGCCATCGTCTTACTTAGTGAAGCGTGTTTTAACCGATTCAAAAATAACTTGAAATTGATATGGCTAGCTTGCTCCTCGGTTACCCTTCTTTCAACAGCTGGAGCTAACTGTCGAAGGTTATCTAGTTTTCCGGCTGTGTGTTCTCATTATGTTGCGACGTTGAGCCTTGGTTACTCTGCATCGCATAAGTCATTCTACCTTGACTACTGAAATTGTATTCTCTTCTACTATCTTTTTGTTCCAGGCAAGTTAATACTTTTATTAATTCTTTTACTGTTTCTACCTGCGCTGCAATCAGCACAGTTTCTACTGCGTGTGAGAAATTCTTTTTTAAAGCGGAGACTAAAATTCTTTCTGGCATTTTCGGTTCCAGATGTTGAGTTTTACTTACCCAGTACCATACATGTTTAGCGTACCTACCAAATCCTGCATTATAGGTGTGCTGTCTGTAGACTTCGGTTCTTATTTCTTCTTGGACATCATTAGACCAAAACTCCTCAAGGAAATCCATTTTGAAGTCTTCAAAACTTGACCATTTGTTTGATTGCCATTCTGCCCAAATGTGTACCTCTTTTCCTAAACATTCCATGGCTACTAATAACCTTCTACTAGCTGTCACCCCCATTAACTCCAAGTAACTCTCAAGTTGTTTTATAAATTTAATAGGATGTAGGCCCTGTCGATGGTTATCAAATCTTGGCTTTTCATTGTTCATTTGTATGACGAAATTCCCATTATTGTACCCGTAAGGTACCCTAGTTACCTTTTCGTCAGTTATTTCTCCTATTTCCCGGTTTAGTATCCCTATTGTATTATCTATTTGTCCAAGTTTACTCCCTATATGCTCGAATTTTGTCTCTGTACGTTTTCGTTCGACATCAAGTTTAATTTATAAACTATTATGCTTTACTTCTGTTACCATATTCTCAATCGGTACTATTCGAGTTTCAATTTGCTGATCTATTTCTACTCTTACACTTTCTAACAGGCCATTTTTCAATTTGCTAATCTCGACTGACATCTTCGCACCTATTTTTTGTACCCTTTCATCCATGTTAGACTCTATCTTGTTGCCCATTTTATGGTTCTCTATTTTAATTTCTCCCATAACACTTTGTAAATATTGTAGTATACTTCCCATTTCCTCAGGATATGTTTGAACATTCTCGGTAAGTATTGATTGTCCCCCGTCTGTATTACCGAAACCTTCTTGACTCATTGTTGACATACTGTTGTCAATGACATGCCTTTGCTCTATTTCTTTTTCTTGTTTGGCCTTTTGCTGCTTCATTATTGGTCTTTTAATGGTTTTTTAACTAAACCTGACCGTAATCTCATTAAACCACTAGTTAATTTAATATGGCTTGGTTTAACCAAACTCGGTCTGTAACGTACTCGATAAAGTTATTAGTCCTCACTTTTATTTATTTAACACTTAATAGCCTTAACTGACCCCTATTACTCGAGCCTGACCGTTGGGCGCCAACTGTTACAATTCTTCTTTTTTGCTTGGTAATATGTACTAACAACCTTACCGTTGGATGTTTACAGTTATATACATTTCGTCATCATATTTTAGCGTAGGTATCTATTATAGACTCTTGCAGGGCGTGGGAAATAAGGATAGTTCTTGAAATGTTTCTTTATTAATCGCTGTTATTTATTAACATTAATAAATAGTAAATTCGTTAAAAAATTATACACCTTTTTTATGTTGTCAAAAATTATTTTTTTTCAACGCTGCCTACATACATTTCTTTAATGGTATATGCATGTACCATTACAAGCTGGTTACAATAGCTAACATGTAACACTAACCAACATAGTGCAACGAAGTACGAATATTTTTCACGATGCATAATAGAATACTAGTAAAATCAAACCTTTCAAATCGCAGTACCCTTTTTATTTTTACTAAAATAAATATCACCACAACGTTAGCAATTAAGCAAAGATATTTATAGTTACCAATTATTTAGGAAAATGAAAATAATCCGCGAAAATCACATATGACATATTTTTTTTCTTCGCGTAGAATTTTTCCTTTAATTTTTTATTTTAAACGCGAGTTTGTGTGTACCTAATCACTTCTATTTTTGAATTTATTTCTTTTCGTCGAGGTCGCCAATACGGCTAAGTGTACTTGCTTACATGGATCCACTGCCTCGTCTTACACACATATATCCACTCTGCGGCTCGGTGCACGCGGCACCTTGACACCGAAGGTATAAGAGGTTAAAGATTATATATATATATTCTTTTTGTCGATGAAGTGTGCTTCTACGCCATGGCTTGCTGTCTAAATTCTGGAGTCACATGGGATACCCACGTTTTATCAACTGTGACGATACGACTCTAAAACTGGTTGCAAAAACACCCAGCATGGGCACAATTTTCGAATTACCAAACATTATGTCACAATATTATACAGAACAGTTTTTAAATTTAAGGAAAACACAAACTAAGCTCTTAAATTGTAAAACGTCAGTAATCACAGACGGTCGACCATTCCTTGTATCATGATGCACGTTTTCACGACCATCGTTGAGCTTCCGCACCCATTTTCTAACCATTCAATCAGTCGTAACATTTTCACCGTAGATTTGATAAATTTGACGATTTCTAACATTCAAAAAACGGATAACAGACCGTATTTCACAGTCGGCGGCCTGCTCTATTGTTCTAATAGTTATTTATGTACGACGGGCGTTAAGACGATGCTAATTCCAGGAGGGCGACAATATTCCAGCCCGAAGGCCTGAAGGGCCTGGGGAATGGAGGTCTCCCGATGGGCACCTAGTAACGCTGGTGGTGCGTACAGGATCTTATTTTTCACGGGAATATGTACAAGTAGAAAATTACTTTTAAGTTATAATTGTTGGAGTTGCCAAGGACGTTGGGATGGAACAACCTTTACTAAATTTGAAAAGGTCAAACAGATATAAAATTTTAAATTGATATCCATTTAATGTTAGTTGTAACCAACATGAAAACAAAAAAAAACCTAATAGCATATGTCATCTAAAGAATAAATTATATTAATCTTATCTAAGAAATCTCTGCAGAAGTCGGCACTAAAGAATTTGTGTATCACGCGCCCAGAAGCTACGTTGTAAAATACTCAATGTACAAATACAAATATGGTATATTTATTGTGTTGCACTTATTACACTTATTAAACGTATCGACGACTCCGGTTGCAAAGTAAACGATGAACGGGCGTTATAGACTATAACGCTCGCTTATAATGCTCTGGGTGTTATGGAGTTGTTCATATAGTTCGTATCACAGGTATTAACAACAAATAATATGCAAGTGAAACAATAACATTTTAAACACATGGGACACCACGTTAAACTCACTCTACACTTGTGCTAATGTCCTTTCTGAATTGCTGATGAATGACAGTAACCAACTGACACAGTGGAATAACAAACGCAGCGCTGCAACGGAAAGATACGCCTCGTATATGTCTTTCTTAGATGTATTTATATTTGGTATTTTTCCTTTGTTCGCGCATGAAAGCTCAAAAGTCAAACACAAAGCCAAGTGTTACCAATACTGTATGTAATATGGACGAAAGAATGATAAGATGTTTATTCACAAAATTCTCTTTAGACCAATTTCAGTGTTGTAAAAATAATATTTCTCCGTTTTAAGAAAAATAAAGAAAGTAGACAGAGTGATTAATAAGGGTGCGTTAACTTGTCCTCACCCCAGTTCATACATTTCTGCCAAAACCTAATACTAGGATCCTGTTACCTAACCAGCTAGCACCAAAATTTCAAAGTTAGCATTATTTTTCCAGAGATATTTAGACTTAGGAGGGGATTAAAGCCAGCCTCGCTAATTTGTTCTATTTTTTTAAACCTAGAACCAAATAGTCTATGGCTAGCACCCATGTTAGAAAACTTGTACACTGGGGGGGGGGGTTAAAGATTGACAGTTAGCCTCCCCCTAGACATTTTGTATATTGTAAGTAAATAAACCAATTACCGAATAACCATCTTCTCTTTTCATAAGGTATACAAGGGAAAGATAATGGTGAGGTACGGTAAAGACGAATTAAACGCACGAGGAGCGTTAAACAATTTATCAACCTGGGTATAAAGTATGTAATGAGCGTTTTTAAACTGATCTATCTGTGTGAGTTGAGACGTGTTTTGAGGTAACTCATGCACAATCCTAGTTTAATGCGATTCTAACATTGAAGGAGGCGGCATGTCAAGCAACTCTAGTAAGTACGCTCAATAAGCGCGTCATTTATTAATGTGACAGCGAGCTTGCTATGCCCCCCTACTAGTTCTTCTACTTAGGCTAGTGCTGAAGCTATTAACGTGCTCACCCGTCGGGATCTACTTCCTCTAGGGAAACCCTTCACCCCTAGTCCACCTGCTCGATCGAGTCCATCCCAAGTTTTGGCATGGCTAGGCCTAAGATTGAAGTTCTTCTTCAAGATATCATTATAAATATATCGTTCACTTTTCAACCTAAAGGCCAAACAACGTGATACTAATGTCGGCTTTAGACATTAGGTGCTAGCGAGTGCTAGCTACAAGCATTTGATTCATCTACTTAAAATGTTACAATGCAAAAGGTCACCGGAGGGGGGGGCTAGCTGCTGAACTTTAAACTTTTGTATTTCCACCCCTATTGTGGTGCTAGCTTTGTAACATGGGTGCTAGTTAGTGCTAGCTATAGACTATCTATGCTACCCTTGCTAGGCTGACGTTAACTTAGCTCTCCCCCGAATTCACCCTTAAGTATTTTTGGAACTCTAATAGTGCTAGCTATAAAATTTAAGTACTAGCCGGTGCTAGGTAGAAGCATCCTAGTGCTAGGTTTTTATAAACGAAAATTTATAAACTGGATTGGTGAAAGCCAATGGGCCCGATTAATAATTCATTTATTCAGTAGCAATCTTTATTAATAGTTTAAAACAGTCTTTCTGGGTTTCTTATAATCTATTGGTATCCATTTCATTATTTTTTATTCGTTAGTTATTGTTTAAGTTTGAATAAATAAAACATTGTGTTGTTTATTTTGTGTCTATTTTTTATTTGTCTCTACTTTCTTTTATTAACTACCATCATAACAATTTGTAATAAACATAGCAAAGAGAGCTCTATAGAAATATTTCAAAGCCAGGCAAAACAATCTTTTTCTACAGCTACAGCTGTCCACAAATGATGACATTTTGTTATTTTTTCGGTTATTTCAATAACGCTGAAGAAAATCCGTTGTGTGCAATTCCTGCTCGAAATGACTTTGGTGGTCTCGAATGAGATTTTGACCCGACTACGCCTTGTCAAAAGAGTTTCGTTCTTGACCACCAAAGTAGCATTTCGCGCACTAAATACACAAATAACTATTAAAGGTAAGAAAGAATATTAAAAGTGTTGATAAACTGGTTTAACATTATTTAATTACCATTGACAAAAATTATTTTAATTATAAGTTTATCGTCGCTTGAATTATCATTTTTGAGAAAAACCACTTTTGCTGGGTTCGGTATTTCAACTCTTTTTGCTGTGAAAAATCTATTGCTATAGTAACAATTATTTATTTACAACAATGGATACAAGACACTATAGAAACCGTTGCTCTTCGAGTCAACACATCTGAAATACCGAACGCGGCTAAGATGTACTAAATTTCACCTGATGCATTTCTTATATGTTTTCTGATATGTTCACTATTAACTTTTAAAATTTAGAATTGGCTATTGAGTTAATTTAACCGCATTCATGCCTGGTGACTATTCTGTACCATTCAAAAATTAATTATAAGCTTATTTATTTATACACTCCCGCACGAATGATTTTAAAGTGAATGTCATCTAAATAATGGCATAAAAATGGGAATCCTGACGCACACCTTTAGATCCAATACATTATTTAGTAACATGATAAGGGTTACCGACAGCAACGTCAATGTTGCAGAAGTCACATGCAGGGTAAAATCTAGAGCATGGTTTGTGAAAAAATGTTTCTTCAAAGTTCATTCTATCCAGTAGTGAGTAGGAGTTTCGAAATGTTAAATTTAGATATCCACAGTTAGTTGTGAAGAAATATACATTTAGGGACACTCTGAAATGTCACAAAATTAGAAAAGCAGTTTATACTCTGGTAGTTGCAAGGATGCAGGGGTTAAATTCAAGTGTACTATGATTCATTAGAATAACATATAGAAGTAATCAAAAATGTGATAATAAAAATAATTGATGTGATCGATTTGATTTAGTTTTAATTTGTAGCTGTATTGATTTACATAACAACCGTATACACTATTTACTTGAAGTTAAAAAATGGATGTGCGCTATTACTGCAAATTTAATTTGGTTACATTATGGCACACTATAGAGATATCAAATATAAATACATATTTGTTGTATGCTATTGTAATCAGGTTAGAAGCTTTCCAATTATTTCACTTTCGACATAAATTCCCCTTATGCCGTAAGCCAATCAATCTAGTCAATTATCTCTAGTATTCCCTGTAATAACCGGTATATAATGATCAATGGCTTTTATTGAACAGTAAACTTCATCAGCTTCAAATTACAGAAAGTATTGTGAATTCTATTTTCATTGTAATGGGCACATGTATGACAGTATATCTTAGAAAGATTTTAGACCAATTTTTTATTATAGTTATATTTTCAACTGAAACGAAAGGCTACCTTACCGTGAAACATAAAAATATTAGTCCAGGCAGTTTCTATACGGTATCGTAAGAAGTGTGCACTTAAAAACGATGTTACTTTTTTGGGAGTTGCGAAATGTTTTAAGACTAGAACTGAGGTTCTAAGACCAGAACCTCAGGTTTCCTAGGGTTGCCTAGTTCACTGTAAATTCGTATTTGCAGCATAATTTTAGCTCTAAAGCAAATAAACAAACAAAATTAATTTAAAGAATAATTATGATCCACCCAAATGATTTATAAATGGTTTGATTTTGATCAAATACAATTAAAAACAAAACTTTTTTGCATATTTAGTTTAGTTTTTGATAAAGATAATCATTGTAAATAGGATGGAATGTGATTTTAAAACAAAATTGTATGTATTTCATATTTTATGTTTGAAACAAAAATATAAAATTTTTATCTGGGTTATCAAAGCATTGCTTTTGCTTTAGTTTAGCCATCGTTCAAAGGGGGCGCTGTCACTAATAAGCTATTCAAGGAAACTTTATTAAATCCCACAATAATTGCAAAATTTAATATATATTACAGTAAACAGAGTTCGAGTTGAGTCAAAATCGTAGAAAGGTATTAATAATAGGTATTAATAATGCCATCTGACTTATGTGTCATGTGAGGTAATAGGTCCCACTTTGTCGATATCAAGTTATGCATATAGGGAGGAACTTAGCAAAATTCCCTTTCGAATGAATAGTCACCCAGCTCTCAAAGTGTTAAATTAACATGGAAATGCAAGAATAAAAAATATAATTCCAAAAATCTAATTGCGAGAAAAATACATTTAAAGAGAACTAGGTGCCAACTGCTTACCCTAACAGGTAAGCTTTACTAACTAACGCACTGTTAAAACACTGCTGTTTTTACTGATTGTTGCTTTTGTTGAAATACGAAAAAAGAATTCAAGCTCGGATCCTCACCTCTCCTTTGGTCATCCAGCGCTAGGTAGCGCTGGCTGTAAAAAATATACCGAGATACATGAATGAATAAATGAATGAAAACACAATGCTTGTACTTAAATATTTTTAGATGATATTAGTTTAGTAGTACTTTCTGGCCTCCTGACAATAATAATGTTTTGTATTCTTGGCTGCAAACTGGTTTCAGTTGCAGTGGGACCTTCAAGGATACAAAATAAATCAACAAAAAATGATATTTTCCACATTTTCGAGCTTTTGCTTTACCCGTATGTACATTTGGGGAATCAATAAAGTTTGCACTTTAACTTTGCCAGTGTAAGTTTAAGTGTACATAAATTCAGCAGCATAGCAACCACTAACTCATTTTTATGATAAATAAGATTTACAAAATGCAAACATTAAAAATATTGGTAACTACCACTACTAAGTCATAAAAATGTAAACTGTATTGATTCCCCGACTGTACGTAAGTCAGCTATACATTTTTTTATAAAAGTTGACAGTTTGAAAAATATTCCCAAACTAGAATTAATAACTAATTAATAATTTAATGAAAATGCTTTGTTTTAATAATTAAGTTATAATAATTCAATTATTTCTTCAATTAATTTCAAAAATAAAAACAGACATAACGTGAACACATACGAAATATATTTCAAGATGAATCAGATGTTTTTACAGCAGGGGTTCTGCAGGTTACTACCTGCTTAATATTCCTGTGTCATTTCGAGATAAACATTAGCAAACTTTCTGTTCGTACTTGAAATTAGGAAATTATCAGGTACTTATCAGTGGCCACTATTCAAGTTTTCAACAACTACAGTTTTAAACGTTGCAACTCTAATAGCTATATTTTGCGCAATTTAGATTTTTTGAGTCAATTAAGCGGCAATACAATTAAGCGACTCCTGTATAAAGTGTAATGTATATTTATGGAATTTTAAAAGGAATCTGCGTGGAATAATAGTCATAATAGTATACGTACTACGTTAGTATGTATTTATGGTAGAAAAAAAACAACAAAAAATTAAAAATGTTTTTTGTTTGTTTCGTATTTTTAATGTAACGTCAGTACAATGGGCGTATTTCCAATTTTCTGGAAAACTAGCAGCAAGCTACCACATGTTGACAAGGAAAATATGTTCTAAACCGTTACAGCTACCTCCCATTACGAGGTCTCTAGTTATGTTAGTTACATGAATATAGTACTATATGAATAGCTATTTCCTATTGCTAAAATAAAGTACTGACATCCTATATATTATAAGTTATCTTGTTTTATTAATATATTTTGTGATGTATTAATATTTCATATTGTAGAACAAGGTACAACCCACAATTTTGGTCTACAGGGTGGCTGTTTCTTTTTGCTAGAGTAAAATATCTCATACTCAACATTACTGGAAAAGGGATTCCGCTTACTACCCTTTCGCTTCCGTCGATTAATTGGAGTTAAAAAGACGGTGTAAGGGGGCATTTAATAAATGTTCATGAAACTTGCCATGTAGTAAGTGGAAAAGTAACACATTGTATTGAGCGCGGTCAGCCCTCTGAACTCCGCCGTCGAATGTTCGAGAATGCGTGACTCATCAACATCTGCCGGTGTGGTTCGCCGGCTCCTGCATGTGCGGTGAGTCATAGACGGCGCGAAAAATCAATAGACCTTCTAGAAGAATCTAGTGCATGTTCTAGAAGATTGTACGGTATATAAATGCCGGCTGGCACGGAAGGGAATCAATTAGTGAACCGCGAGCAATTAGACGTGTTAGTAGTCGCAAGTGGTAATAGATAAATATCTGAGTAGAATATAAATGTGTGTGAAATAAATATTGTGATTAAATATAAATAATAGTTAATAGTTGGTTTATAATTGTGTTTTATAAATTAGTTAAGATTGAATTATTGTGTGTTAAGTGTGAATGTTTTCTCTTTATTAATAGATTATTTAAATAGCATTTTGTTATTATTTTAAAAAGAACGTTGCAGTGGTGTCAGGAGTGGGATTTTAAAATAAATAAAATAGCGTAATAAACAAAGTGCTGTGAGAATAAACTGTTAGTGTTAAAAACAATTACAACTAATAATTAAAATGACGATGAAATTGTTAAAAGATCTGAAGGTAGTAGATTTAAAACGCGAGCTGGAAGAACGAGATTTAGATACAAAGGGTCTTAAAAGCGTGTTAATAAATCGGTTAAGAGAATGGCTTTTGGAACAGAAGGAAGACCCTGAAAGTTTCCTCTTCAAAATACCTGGACCCGCAATTGATACTAACGTGTTGTTAAGTAAAATGGAAGAGAATTCTAGAAAGTCTGAAGAAAATGCTAGAATGTTAAAAGAAGAATTATTGAAAAATTCTAGAAGGTCCGAAGAGAATTCTAGAATGTTAAAAGAAGAATTACTGGAAAAGTCTGAAGAAAATTCTAGAATGTTAAAAGAAGAACTACTGGAAAAGTCCAAAGAAAATTCTAGAAAGCTAATGGATAATGCTAAAGCACTGGTAGAAAGAGTTTTTGAAAATTCTGGAATACTTAAAGATTTACTAGAAAACGTAAGATTGCTCAAGAAAGAATTACTAGAAAAGTCTGAAGAAAGTTCTAGAAGACTTAAAGGAGAATTGCTGGACAATGTCAAAGCGTTAGAAGACAAAGTTTCCGAAGAATTGTTGGAAAATTCCAGCGCGTTAGGACTATTAGAAATTAAATTGGAGAAACAGGATAGGGTAATAAAGATGGTAGAAGAGAAAATAGCCCAAATGCAATTACCACCAACAACTGAGAAAGATAGCGTAACTAAAATGTTGGAAGATAGAATGAGTCAAATACGGTTTCCCTCAACTTCTGAGTGGCCGTAGGGATAAAAGTAAAACCACCCACGTTCGATGGAAAGATACCTTGGTCCACCTACTACAAACAATTTGAGGATGCCGCTGGGGCCAACGGATGGATAGGCAAGGAAAAGGCCGTTTCTTTAACTGTGGCTTTGCGTGGAGAAGCTTTGAACGTCCTGCAAACAATCCCAGCCGGACAGGAAAATGATTACCAGTTATTAGTGTCTAGATTGGAGATGAGATATGGAGACGCGCATCTTCAACAAGTGTATCACGCGCAAGTGAAGAATCGTGTCCAGAAAAATGGAGAAAGCCTTCAGGAGTTTGAAGCCGATGTTGTGCGGCTTGTCCGATTGGCGTACCCTACGGCACCCGATTCCGAAGCCGCAAAAAAAGCGTCCCAAGGCCACGGGCGAGTTCGAACCGTTGCGGAAGAAGAGGAAGGCTCCAAAAATCGCCTAAAAGAGTTATTAATGAGAGTTCTTCAAAAGGAAGAGAACCGTAAAAAGAATCCTCAAGAAGTTCGAGGACCCCGTAGCTGGAACTGCGGCGAACAAGGGCACATACGACGCCGTTACCCTAAACCCAAACAAGTTCAACCGTCGGAAAAGTTAAAGGGGGTTGGCAAGAGGAGGCGAACGTTGACCTTGAGTAAAGAAGCCCCGGAGATAACCGTCCATGCCGTAACATCAAATAATAGTACCGGCAGTTTGTTTGTGAATGGGAAGATTGCTAGCCAAATATTAAGAACTACCATCGTCAACGATAATTGGTTGCAAGAAGAATTGCAACGACAGCAGGAGGCTGATTCCGAATTAAAAATGGTATTGGAATGGAAGCGTGTGGGCAAAAGGCCTGCCTGGGAATACGTCAGCCCTCTCAACAGAACCCTAAAAGCATATTGGGCCCAATGGGAGTCCTTGAAGGTGGAAAACGATCTCCTGAAGCGAGTGTTAGAGAGTGAAGATGGCACCACCATGAGGTCTCAGTTCGTGGTTCCAAGGAACCGAGTGGCTACAGTATTGCGACATCTACATGACGGTGCCTCAGGAGGACACTTCGGTGTGAAGAAGACTTTGGAGAAAGGAGTGGTGCCGAAAATGCGAACTATGTTCCACTGGTAACGGACCGTTGATGAAACGAAGAGGACCTATGAGGCAGTACAATGTGGGAAGTCCTCTAGAAAGAATAGCTATAGTTATTGCCGGACCATTTCCCGAAACCGACGATGGGAATAAATACATCTTAGTGGCAATGGACTATTTTACCAAATGGCCAGAAGCATATGCCCTACCAAACCAGGAAGCTGCTACTGTTGCTGACGTACTAGTCAAAGAGTTTTCAGTCGTTTCGGAGTGCCCATGGAGCTGCATTCGGATCAAGGCCGCAATTTTGAGTCTGTACTATTTGGAGAAGTCTGTCGATTGTTGGGCATTCGCAAGAATCGGACCACAGCGTTACATCCGCAGTCCGATGGAATGGTAGAACGCATGTATCGCACAATGGGCAAATATTTGGCCAAGGTTGTCTCCGATCATCAACGAGACTGGGATCAATACCTGCATCTGTTCCTGATGGCTTATCGTACTTATTGGTCCACGAAACAACCGGCCAGTCACCAGCGTCTATGATGTTTGGACGTGAGTTTTGGTTACCGTGTGAACTGGAATTTGGATCTCCACCTGCAGAGCAGGAGGTAGCCGGGAATGATTATGTCATCAACTTAAAGAAGTTGTAGGAGATTCACGACCAAACTCGAAACAATAGCCGAATCGCGAGTGACCGAATGAAGACTTTGTACGATGTGAGAGCCCAAGCAGGAGGGTTTCAACCTGGACAGCTTGTATGGTTATACAACCCGCAAAGACGTCGTGGCTATTCTGCAAAGTTACAGCGAAATTGGGAGGGCCCATACCAGGTGAAGAAACGAATAAATGACTTGATTTATCGCATCCAGAAATTACCAAGAGGGAAACGAAGGGTGGCAAAGATTGAATTAGTGTGTGTTAAGTGTGAATGCTTTCTCTTTATTAATAGATGATTTAAACAGCATTTTGATATTATTTTAAAAAGAACGTTGCAACATCATTCTAGCAACAAGAAATAGATACCGTTTATACCAAAAGAAAAGGAAACTGCGAGGTATTCTTTAATAAAAATAACAGTAGAATAACTGGTATAGTACTGGACTCGTATTGTGGGACATCAACACTTACGTAATATTTGCGCTTTTGGCTTCTGCCATCGTGTATCGGTTGTTCATGAGATATTTGATTACCACAGGCATACAAAATGAGCCTATTTAAGCATTTATATCAGCCGTTGAATACTTGAAGGTCTAAGAGACGTCATCGTAAACTTCGAGTGACCCCCAATAAGAGCATAATTAATCCGTCTACCTTGCGGTTTAGGAGCAAACTTATGTTATCATGCTTTTCTGCAACGCGACCAGTTGCCTCACTATTTGGTCAAGGCATGACGCCACCTCCGCTTTACTTTAAGAGAGGGACAGACGTCAGAGGTATACTTGAAGAGACAAGAACGATACCAAAGAATTAGACATAGTTTCTGAGGAACGATGGCAACAAGCAAGAGTTATTCCCCTTTCTGAGTAGCTGCATTAGTACAATGACTTACGTAAACAAAGCCGTTGCATCCTACACCAATAAATTATCAGTTATGGCCCTACAGACTTGATCAACTTGATGTCCTGTACGCATGAAGAGGTTGATAACCGTATGCTACTTCAGACTGTAGATAATGGTGCTGAGGGATTGAAACGTATCGTTATCTGCACAGTAATAAAATATTTCGCAATCCATCAAGCGAACGAACGATATACTTTCTATCGTGTTCTATATTGAGGTGACCGTCGACAACCCTCGTGTGTTCACATCATTCATTCACATACTATTCAAATGTAAGATAAATACCGCATTTGTTTACATCATTTTTTACTTAATAAAGTAAATAAAAACAGGTGCAACGAAATAAACAATATCAGCTGACTGGACGGAGGGAAATTCAGTGCCCGTCACGTCACGTCTCTCGTCCTATTCTGGAATCACTGCTGCAGTATTGTCTTTCTGTGTCTGAGCAGTATAAACCACTCGTTCATTAGTTTAGTGGAAATGCATGGATCTGTTGTTCTTATGTTGAGAAAGAGATTTAGTGTATAAAAGACTCTTATCGAACTTACATATAGCAATAAAATTTTTTTCGTGATGATGCACCCTCTAATGATTTTTAAAAGGTACGCAGTATACAATGCGTTTCAAAAGTCTGGAACTATTGAAATAAAATTCAAACAAAAACTTTTTGGGATAAACGCTCTGACAGGTCAATTTTGGTTTTAAAAAAGAGATCTTTTTATATCCACTGAATTTTTCGATCGTCATTTGTTTTTGACTTATGACGTCATCGGATTTTTTTTTAAATTGCAACCCATATCTTTTTGATGGATTTGGATAGAGCTTGAAATTCTGGAAACAGAAATATGTACAAGTACAACCTTGACTTTGATAGTTTCTGAAATACGAGGCATTAAATTAAATTGGAGCAATTCGTCCAGAAACTCTCCGGAATGTGTTACAAGATTTTGAGTATCGCCTAGGATATTGCCAAGAAGTAAATGGGAATCAGTTTGAACATCTTATTTAGTTTAGTTATGACAATAAGGTTGTTAATTTGCTCGTTTCTACAGTAAAATAAAAAAAAATGAAAAAAATTTAGCGCTACTTCAGCTTTTTTTCCAAATTTTGAGCTTGATTATCTTGTAAACTATCAAGGTCAAGGTCATACTTGTGCATATTTTTATGTTCAGAATTTCAAGATCTATCCAAAAAAATATGAGTTGCAATTTAAAAAAAAATCAATGACGTCATAACTCGAAAACAAGAGGCGATCGAAGAATTAAATTTATACAAAAATATGTGTTTTTTAAAACTAAAGTTGACCTGTCAGAGCGTTTGTCTCAAAAAGTTTTTGTTTGAATTTTATTACAATAGTTCCAGACTTTTGAAACGCACAGTATATGATTATAAAATGATCATGTTAATAGAGTAGTCGCCCAGTATAAACGAAATGGGAAATTGTAATAAAAACTAATAAAAACTTGATTAACTGTCTATGAAATTATTTAAGTAATTTTAACAGAAAATTTAGTTTAAACTAACTTTTCAAAGAAACACAAACGTAGTTGTGAATGAACTTCATGTTTGTTTTGTTCTTTTTCGTGTTACATTTTTAAAGAGCTATTCGCATACTTAATTAAAGTTTCAACTGATTTTATTTTTCTCATACTTTTCACCATTTCTTCCATTTTAAAAATAAATCTGCAATAAAACGAATTAGTCTACTATAAAATTAGATTGAGGAAACGCTTAAGTAACTTTAGAATTCTCAAAGTACTCGAAGTAAACATAAAAATTAGAAGTTTGTAAGAGCAATTTTGAGTCTAAGAACTTTTCAAACCTGCTGATACTTTTAGGTTTATTCAAAGAAATTCCAGAAGTTCGGCTATAAGACGTATCATTAGTATCAGCAAAGCGAAATTAATATTAGCAACTTAAAGACTGCACGTGGGATTACTCGATTTTGTTTTTTGTAAAATTTGTCGGGACTTACGTACTAAAACACAAAAGAGAAATGTTTAGAAAATACGATAGGGAAGTTTTTTATGTATATTCAAGACATTTATTATTTAAATGCTTCTAAAATGTTTACAAACCCGAAATGTTAATTCATGAATCTGCAAATTTGATTTCATTGTTATATGTCGTAGACTTGTTAGTATCTGAAATACAGGAAATGCTTAAAAAATTAGAACGCCAATAGACGAGAAAACATAAAATAATACCCGGTAAGGTAGCAAGTAATCAATTATTCTGGAAGAGGTCGACCTTCTAGCTTACAATTTGTAATTAAAATTAAAATTTTCCCCACAAAAAACTGTTTCCCACAAATAATACCGAAAACCCAATGAGTATATTGAATTACAGCAGTAAGTTTAATCGTTGACGAATTATTACAAGTACTCTATTAAAATTGTGAATTGTACAGTTCACCGCATATAGCAGATTAACACTGTTGTTATTACATGCAAGGTTATTAGGTAGATAGATGATGAGAAGACTGGCCTGTGATAATTATTGTAGTTCCAGTAAGTATTTTTAGGGCAAGTTTAAACTATTTATTGCTGTATAATTTCATATTACAAGGCAATGAATTATATAATTTTATTTCATTATAAACAAAGCTTCTACGAAACAAGGAAGATGTATGATTTGGCATTGTGAGCATATAATTATAGCGAGTGCACATCAGACCTTGGTATCAATTCTGAGCTAAGAGATGTAGAATACTTCAATGTAAGCAGAGCATGTGTAAACGATCCCAACTGATATCTCCAACGATTTTCCACTTTCAACCAACCGATGCCTTTAATTTTATCAGAAATGGGATCATAGCAACTTAAATTGAAAACAAACCGACAGCACCAATTCTTAATTTTTTGAATACGATAATCAAACTTGTCTATGAAGCTTGTCAACACAAGACCCGTAGAAAATATTGCAATAATTACAATGTTGTGTGATTTTAACACTAACGACTCGGAAAATAACTTTCTGTGATTAAAATTTAAAATGTGTCGTCTGTTTACATATAGTGGTTTTCAAGAAAAGTACGCTTTTTGTATTAATTTGCTAACATGTTTTTTTAATTCGGAAGTTAGAGTCTATAATTATAACTAGATTTTTGTAGAGGCAACAGAGCCCAATTGTTCATTGTTAATGTGCATATTATGCTCATTTTTGATGATGTAATGTGGTTTTTACTTCCAAACAATAGTAAATGTAATTTTTTGCTATTAAGCTTTAGATTGTGCTCGCGAGATAGTTTCATAATTATCTCAGAGTTGATGTCATCATAAGCCTGTATTCTGTCACTAAAGTTAAAAGTTTTGTACATTTGGGTATCATCAGCCTATGCTTGAACTTTACAGTATTTCAATGATTTCAAGATATCCATTGTATATATAATAAATAGAAGGGGACCTAACATAGAACCTTGCGGAACCCCTAAAGTAATAGCAAAAGAACTAGAAAGCCGGTTATCATTTTTGATAATTAGCATGCAGTCCGATCAATAAGAATTAATTAAGTTGATGATCAATTGTTTCGAAAGCTTTCAAGAAATCAAGTAAGAATTATGCAGTACATTTTTTCTTATCAGTTGAATTTATAATGTCGTTGGTAACAGTAGCTAAAGAATTGACCGTACTAAATCCTTTTGTAAACCCAGCCCGGCAATAAGGCAATAAATTATTTAAGCTAAAATAGTCGTAGATTTATTTGCGTAAAATTTTTTCAAAAATCTTTGATATACAAGGTAATATACCCATGACTCTTAAGTGTGAAAAGTTTTAGGATTAGTAATTTTTGGTAAAGGAAGACCAATGGTATCTTTCTAAGCTTCTGGAAAATGAATGAGTAATGATATGTGTAATGAATTTATCTAAAAACGAACTACAATATTTTAGCATTTTAAGGGTAATATTACCTAAACCAATAGCATTAGATTTCAGATTAAATAATATAGTATTATGAACTTTCTCAATTGTGGTTAAAGTGAATTTGAAAGATGATTATAAAGACTGAAATAATACTGGATTTGGTTGTTCAAATTATGCGAGTTAACTTGGAAAAATGAACTAATGTAGTTGCCTACAGTGCGAGTGTAAAGTCTGGAACTATCGCAATAAATCGTTTATTAAACGTTTTTGAAAAAATCCTCGAACACGTCAATTTTTATCTTAAATGAGACATATTTTACTGTAATCGTCACTTAAAGACCGTCTTTTGTTTTTGAGTTATGACGTAAGCGATAATTTTTTTAAATGAAAACCCTAATGTTTTATGATGAATTTGGAAAGAGCATGAAATTCTAAAACCAAATATGCTAAAAAAGTATGGTACTGTATTTTGAAATTTTCGAGATAATTGCCGTTAAAGTTTTAAAACAAAAATCTAATAACAATCAAGAGTTCCAAGTTTTAATAAAAAAATCAAGTAGCCATGTAACAATTGACAGCGTTAAAAAAAAGACAGTTCTTTATCAGTTTGTTTATCTGTTTTTATTGTGGGCTTTTTTACGTAATTCAGTAAATAATGGAGCGATATTTGACTGAAAAAGAGCGAACTAAAATTTTAATATTGAGGGGATGTGGCGACCGTACTAGAACACAACAAGAGGTTTGTGAGATATTTAATAACAAGTATCCTGATAAAGAACCTATCACAAGAGCGACAGTTTCCAAAATAGGAAGAAAGTTTTCTGAACTCGGACATGTGAGAGATCGCCATAGGGGTGGTCGTCCAACAACCGAAGAAGGTAACGAATTAGATATTCTGTTGTCTCTACAAGAAAATCCCCATGGAACTACAAGAGAACTAGCCGCAAATAATGACATTTCTCAAAGGTCAGTTATAAAGATTTTAAAGAAACATAAATGGCATCCCTACAAAGTTCAATTAGTGCAAGAGCTTAACGGCGATGATCCTGATCGCAGAACAGAGTTCTGTGAGGTAATGATGGAGCGGTGCAATATCGATGGCGACTTTTCAAATCGCATCATTTTTCCTGATGAAGCAACATTTCACCTTAATGGAACAGTGAATCGTCATAACTATCGATATTAGGCACCTGAAAATCCGCGCTGGATGAACGAGACGTACACGCAGTTTCCTCGAAAACTCAACGTTTGGGCAGGAATTGTAGGGGATAGAATTCTAGGACCATTTTCTATGATTTAATTCCTGCTCTTGCGGTGCTTTATCCGAACAATGAAGATCCGGATCTACCAAGCGATACATTATGGTTTCAGCAAGATGGTGCTCCGGCACATTTTGCTATTGGTGTTAGGAATTATTTAAACGAAATTTTTCCTGGTAGATGGATAGGCAGATGGGGAACTGTTGAGTGGCCTCCGAGATATCCCGACCTAACTGCGATGGATTTTTTTTATGGGGCTATCTAAAGAGTATGGTTTACATAAACCGCCCACAGACAGTAGAAGAGCTATAGCAAAGAATTCGCACAGAAATAAGATTAATTGCACCCGAGACTTTGCGTAAAGTTCGTGACGAATTTCAGTACAGACTCGGGTACTGCCTTGCACAAAATGGTGGTCAGTTCGAACATTTAATTTAATTGTATTTCTTTACTTTGTTATTTTTTGTTTCTTTTGTATTTCATAATAATTTCAATACATTATACGCAATGAAACAGTAAATAAGCTATCAAATCATTGACCTATTTGACGTGTTTTCGATTTTTCATTACTATTTTGTACAATATCTTCCAAATAGAAAAATACAATATCACGCTTTTTTATCATATTTGATCTAAGAATTTCATGCTTTTTCCAAATTCACCATAAAAAATTAGGGTTTCCATTTAAAAAAATTATCGCTTACGTCATAACTCAAAAACAAAAGACGATCTTTAAGTGACGATTACAGTAAAATATGTCTCATTTAAGATAAAAATTGACCTGTTCGAGAATTTTTTTCAAAAACATTTAATAAACGATTTTTGCGATAGTTCCAGACTTTACACTCGCACTGTATAGTATTTGAGTCCGCTAGCTTATATCTAGCTATATTTCGACAACTAGTAAATCTTATATTGAGATCAGTTAACGCAGTCCACAGTCTGCGGGAATTATTTTCTGTAGATATATTAGTAAGATAAGCTCGTTTCTCACGATAATTGGAAGCCACTGTAAAATTCCTTAATTTTTTTATATCTATGCCAGTTTGATGTCGATTTAGTACGCTTGTATTTTATTAAAGCCCTGTCACGCTGCTTCATGATTGCGTCTAAATTATCGGTTAACGAAGGTGATTTGGGTTTGGTAACCTTTACCTCTCTGACTGGTGCATGAATGTCGAAAACCGACAAAATAAAGGCCATGAGAATGGAGAATTTATTGTTGATATTGTTTTCTCGTGGTATTTGGTACCACGGATGAATTGCAGATCATCAAGAAATAACTTACGATCAAAATTACGAAAACATCTTACGTGTATTGTCTTAGCTGTATATTTGCTCAATGAAATCTTGAAGTCATATCAAAACCACTAAACAAAGAATTTACAGGATTAGTTACATTAAAACAATCAACGGTAATGTCTTCTACAGCAAGACATCATCAACAGTAGGAACTATAGACGATAATGCAGCATCAAAATAGTAACAAAGTCATTTAAAGAAGTTTTAGAAGGTGTATAAATAGTTGCAATTGCGAT
Source organism: Agrypnus murinus (assembly GCA_929113105.1). NCBI lineage: Eukaryota > Metazoa > Arthropoda > Insecta > Coleoptera > Elateridae > Agrypnus > Agrypnus murinus. Next base: position 113,829,577 of record OV816024.1, read on the forward strand.
AGTTTTTGATCGTACCTTTATTTTATTGAATAGGCACTCTAGAGCTGCAGAAGTAGTAAATCAAAGGATAATTCTCCACAGTTGAAATCGGTTCTCATACTCTCACTACACCGGCTCTACTATCTCTGTCTTTGCGAAAGAACTGATAACCTGGTATAGAAACTGCCTCCGTAACTACGTCAGCTGTTAACCAAGTTTCTGAAATTGAAAATACGTCAAATGATTGTTAATAATTAAATCCACAAGAAAATCAAAACCCGTAATTATAGATCGTACGTTTAGGTGTCCTATTTTCATATCTACCTATTTAAAATAGATATAGAAATTTATGTTTAAGTGAATTGGCTTACTAGTAGGTAAGACTTAATAGCAATTACTTATAAGTAATTCATTCAAATAAGAAAAAAACCAATTAAATAGAATTGAACTGAACTAGGCATTACAATGGAAGTAGTCCCAAATTTTAATAATCAAGAAAACATTTAAAGCAAACAAACAAAGCAAATAAGAAAAACACCATGGAAGCTAATGAAAATTGAAAACACTAATGATTATCCTATTTTTGTTTTCTCTTTTTAAATTCCCTTGTAATATAAGCATGTAATAATATAATGAGATAAATAGGTTAAATACAGTTATTACAAATACATTAGATATTTTATTTTATTTTCCACGAATATCTTCTAGTTCAGCCATCGAATTTATTGAAACTTTATTGATATTTGCAACTATTACACCATCTTTTGTCCATATATTTTTGTATCCAAACCGTTCAGTAGCACAATTTAATATATATTTATTCGTTCGTTAGTTAGGTCTTCTCTAATAATAACCGATGATTCTTTTAATTGCCTTTTATTTTTGAAGACATCGTGACGGTAGCGGTAACTGGTGAATTTGACGAGAATTGCTCGCTAGCTGTTATTTTCATTTTTTAGACGACCCACTCTAGGCATTTATCAATACAGTCGGGAGAGATGTTTAAATTTAATTGCCTATAAGACCACTTAATTAGTTTTTGCTTTAATGAAAATTTGTAACTAAGGATTTGGTTATTGTATTCATGTAATGTCAACAGTCTTTTGTTTTGTTCAAAATTTGTATAAAAGGCAATTGTTTTGGCCAAATCATATACATAGACAGCCATTTATCAAAATCTTTTTTCAAAAAACATCTTGCAGAAACTGCACACGTTCAGTTTAGATTAATGAAAATTAAGGTTACATTGACCTAATAATGAAATGTCAAAGTTTTGAGGTTAGATTTATTTCTATTAAAAGTCAAAGTGTAACAATTTAAAAAAAAATTAATTAAAAGTATTTAAATAGCAAGTGCCAAAAGTTAATTAAGTGTTTATTTGATTCGTCATTTAATATCTGATAACAACTAAAATGTATGGAATTTATTGAATAATTTAATGGATTTATATATAAACAAGTAAAATTTTACTTACCATGGTTTTAAAAGAATTAAATGGATTCTGCCAATTTTGTAGAACCTTTATTTTAATTGGAAATAATTATGTGGTGATCAATGACACATGTTTCTTGATTTATTTGTCAACCTTAGTGAAACCAGACAGCTGATTCAATGGGAATTGAGAAACATCAAGTTGGTAATCTTGTAGAGCCAATTTTTAAACAAGGAAAGGATGACAATCCTAGTAACTAAAAACATTGTTTTTCTTTAGTACTTAATTTAATCATTAATATAACAAATTTTGATGATACCCACAGGGCACATAGAATTGTAAACAAATTATTCTCTTTATTTCAAAAAATAATTTTTTGTAGTTAAACTAAAACTATTATTTGTTTTGAAATGAATTAAATTTATCTCCAAATAAATAATATTTAATTATTTTGAGATTAATGAAAATTAATTACTATAGAATTAAAAAGAGGGAATCTCGTATTCATATTTTTCATTGCTATTTAAATTATATCTCTGTCTATTATTTCATTGATATTTGTTAATAAAACTAAAATTGTGTTGTTATTATCTATGAAATCTATTTGTGTAAATGTGTTTTTCTATTACGGTGTCCCTAATTATAAGAATTTAGTTATCCATTGAAGCAGACCTGGGAGAGTCTGAATTTGTGGAAAGTTAGATTTTTCACTTCTACTTGACATTTAGCCGGAGTATTATTTCAAATAAAAGTAAGCAAGTTGTATTGTAATTTTTGTATTTTATTCTTTTACATTTGTTTACATATTTTGTCTGTGTCTTTGGCAAGTACAGTCGGGTTTATTTTAATACCGAATTTATACAGAAAAGCAAAGTTTTTTTTCATCAGAGTTCTATCTAAAAGTCTACAGACAAGCATGAAAATAACATTACACAAGTTATTAGTTTCGAATTTCATAAAAATTAGTAAAATCTGATAACAACTTTATAACATTATATCAAGCAGTATTTTCTATTATTAAATCCTTAGCTTGAGACTTTTATGCTTTTCAGGATAATTTTATTGTCTTGATAACCATCTCTTTAGTATTTATTAAGGTCGGCATCCAACTTTGAAGAAAATTCCTAAAATAGCTATAATATTTCCAGATAACTACCCCAGTTTTTATATTATTTGCTAGTAAAAATATCAAAATACTATTATTTCTTTACTAGCATTTATTGTGATAATTACATTATTTGCGTACCAGTTTCGGTATACCTACCTACGTTTAAGAGAAATGGAATTAGAAACAAGTTATAGACAGACAGTTCAATTCTTTTTGGATACGTGCGTGCATGCATAATTTTAAAAATACTTAAAAGGCATATTAGTTTTAATAGTAAAATAACAATATAGCGTGCATCTAAAATGCCTATTTTAAAATAATTATAAAGCGTCAATGCGCCATCATAACCGGATCAATAGTTCTTTCACGCAACAATCATTTACACGTGATTGTATGTGACATAACTCGTGTTATTAACTTAGTACTCTAGCACATAACACGAGCAAAACATAACAAAAATTAGAATAATTTTCTGAACTATAAAAAAATTTATGTTAGCTAGGCATGCCTCTGTCGCTTCTACGGTAGGTTCAGCTATTACATCATACTACTTATTAATCGATGCACGGGATGATTAATTTAAATAAGGAACCTTAAAATAGAACCAAGCTTCTTTCATTTGTTTACATGTTTTGACAGTTCAAGTAAAGTGTGCACTTTTACGGTATTCAAATTCAAATTAAGTCTTAAGCTAGATAGGTCGGCCAGTGCAATCGCATGAAAACTGGATTTTTCTCAAGCATCGTGAAGCACATGTAAAATACTTTGCCTATAGCTTCTACTTAGCTCATTCTTTTATAAAATAGTGTCTGCTGTAAAAGTTGTTTTGAAAATTTCTAACGAATAAGAAATAACGTCGACGTTCTGCTTCTTCTTTATTTATTTATATATTTCTCTTTTGGTTCTGAACTCAGTTCGACTCAATTTTATTAGATGTGGTACACATCAGAGAGTTGTGAGGACGAGCGATAATTTAATCATTTTATCATTTCATAAAAATATTTTACGGACATGTTTTGGTATCCTACGTTAATTTGTACGTTTTGTAACATGTATTCCTAGCTATTAATTCATATATTCAGTTAAAATCTACCTGTCACCTTCTTTCTAGAAGGTAAGTCTTACACAATTATGGTTATGTGGGATTCGTATTTCTGAAACAACTTATAATCATTTGAACATTTTCTTATAATCATTGATAAGGAAAGGAACATTTCTCCCTCTACGATTCATTCTACCTAAACTGGATGTTTTTACTGCGAGAATTCATTCCTAGACAAGAACAACTGTTATCAACACGACAAACAATTAGAAAAAGGCAACAAAGATATTCTAGCTCATCGTGAGCTCACAAGTCCTTAACATGATGTTCTATGTACACAGTACCCTCTCAGCTCTTATGAATTGTATTTGGTATGATTTCTATCTATTTCTAATAATAATCTATTTTCTCCCCATCGAATTAATGTATTAAATTGAACACACAAATTCATACTACTAAACTTGTTCTTATAGTTTCATCGCGAATCACCTTTTTTACGGCTTGATTGTGTACAAAAGAAATGGATGAGAAAGATGAGAAATGGAGAATGTTTGATATTAGTTCGTGTAATATTTTAAAGCATAAATCAAGCCCCACGTTAGGCAGCCAACTTATAACATTATAATCTAGCAAAAACAACTATTTACGTTACGCTAGCTAATTGTGCCTGATGTTGACTTAGTCATAAAAATGTGAGCTACAGCTGTCTCTCTCTCTCTATCTTTCTCTCTCCTTGCAAATTAATACAGTCGTGAGTAAGCTGAAGTACCAGTAGATTATTTATTGAGCTATGGAAATGGGCGCCAGCGTGATAACTAATAATTCTCCGCAATAACAGAAATCTAGTTCTTTAAAGTGAATTAGCTGGCAAAAACCATATTCCTTCACCCCGATATCAGTTAAAGACACCTCACAACAAAACAATAGAAAACAAATAACACCAATAATATTATTTATTTCTTAACACAGGTAAACTAATGTCAATTTAGTAATCAGATTGTGAACTGGATGGTCTTCGTAGTTTTAGAAATCCAGTTATATTTATTAAATAAATATCAGTAAGCTAACAGAAAATACAAGTGCTTTAGACAATTTATCTCTACGATAATCCAACATAAATCACTAAATAGTTTGCCAATTTGAGGTTATACCGTGATCATTATTGATTTTAATTTATTACAATAAATTTTATATTTGAGTCAGCTTCTAAAAAATAATTTTCCAAAATTAAGAATTTTATTTAAAATAATACTGATAAGAGAAATAATAGTAAACTATAATTCATTGGGAAACACCCCTACATTCTTAAAAGGAAATATAAAATCCCATCAAGTGTGACGTTCCACTCGGCAGCAATGATTGGTTAGAGTGACAACTGGAAGTACATACTGATGAATCACTGAGCGATCACCAATATATAGTTTTCACAATAAACAGTGCAACTCGTCAAATTGACAATAGAAGCTATAGACAAACAAAAAGCAGGAGATGGTTTATCAACCACAGGTATATGAACACGTACAAACCGAAGCTGAAACTACTAATGCAGCAGTCGCTAGAGCCCGAGCCTTCTCTTAAAATAATAATAAAAATTATGATAAACGCAAGTAATGAAACTTTTCCCCAAACAACATGCGGTCAAGACAACAGAAGGAGGATTTAATGGTGGAAATAGGAAATCCAACAATTAAGAAAACAATGTTTGAGCGAAAAAGCGAAGAATTAGAACTAAAACAAGCGCAAAGGATAATGCGACCCAAGAAGAACAAGAAAGAAACTCGAATATTCAAATCATAAACCGATATTAGTTAAAACCATTAAAAAAACTAAACAAGAAGCATGGAAGAAACTATGCGACGAACTTAACCAAAACATTTGAGGTGCGGCTTATAAAATAACAGCCAAAAACCTAGGGCTCCTAATTTCCTATTGTCAAAATTAACGGAAGAAACCCAAATTGAAATAGCTAATTCACTATTTCCTACCGCACCAGAAATACTACACATACAGAAATAAACAATGACGATTACGAAGAGTTCACAATAGATAAATTACTATCAGCTACCAATAGAATGAAGAAAAAACCCTCCCGGACCGGATGGTATAACCATCGAGTTAATTGAAGCAGCCATAATTCTATACCCTGAATACTGCTAGGCTGCGTATAATGCGATTTTAAGATCTGGACTCATTTCTATTGAATGGAAAAACGCGCACTTCTCATTAACAGAAAAGCCTAAGAAGAATCCAGATTATATGACCACATACCAACCTCTTTGCTTGCTTAATACAGCGGGTAAAATTTTTAAAAGGATGGTATATACTAGATTAGAAAATGAAATTAAAAACAAAGGTGGACTTTCGATAAACCAGCACGGATTCCAAACAGGACATTCCACGGTCGGAGCTATAGCTGAAATTCAAAAGATTGCAGAAAACTGTCTAATGAGAAATATGGCAGTGAAAAGTACTGCGGTATGATTGCTGTCCACATTCACAAAGCTTTTAACTCCATACGTTGGGCGAGAATAGTATAGAAACTAGAACTAAGCCATATCAGCCAATACCTTATACGCTTAATTAAAGATTATTTTAACAACCGAGCCTTGACGATAGGTAATAACTATAAGAAGGAATTAACCCGCGGGGTTCCACAGGGGTCGGTGTTGGGGCCCATCCTGTGGAATATTTATTATAAGCCATTGCTAAACTTAAAGGCACCAAGAGATGTAAAACTAGTGGCATATGTTGACGATCTGACTATCGTAGCGCAAGCAAAATCCAAGCTCGAACTTGAAACCAAACTCAACACCACGATAATAAGGGTGAAAAGATCGTTAAAAAATACGGTTAACGGCTTTAACAGCTGCCTTTAGGCAGAAATAAATTAAAAACTTTAGATCTGTATATAAGCGGACATCGTATTGATATTCTATGTAGTTCCGTGACAGCGGTCTCAGAACCTCACTGGGACAATCACGATCAACCGCTAATTAAAAAAACTACGATTCATTCAATTTTGATCTGAATGAATGATGATCAAATGATTCAACCTTCCAGGTTGTAAATTAAATTGCATAAAAAAATACAAAGAACTCACCTGCTAGGCATAGGTAAAATAAAACTGACTTTGTAAGCGTCACCTCAAATGAATGCTTAGAAGGGTGGCATATGATGCCGACGAGTAGGTACTCCAAACACTCAAATAACTTGTCTACATTGCCATCAATTACAATTTTAAAACAGCACCAAATACGACTTGCTTTACAAAAGTTTTTTGAACATGAAACAAGGAGGGGACGCAGGCGTTCCCATGGTTGACTTGCGTAAAAACGAAGAGAGTGTCACGTCGTAACTACACTTCTTTTTAATTGAAAGGTTTCGATCGTGTCTGAAGGTAGTTTCCCGTGAATTTACAGAACACTGATTAACAAATCAGAACTATCGAAAACAACTATGGCCAAATAGGCAAATCGAAAACTCGATAATTTGTAGTTGTGGTTCACATCTTGAACAAATTTTAAACGAGATCTAAAAAAATATAGAAAAATGTGTTTTCGCTTTGTCTTGCTTTCCCATTTCCATAGGATGAGAATTTGCCTAATTTGCTTTTCTAAAAGCAACTGTGTTTAATATTAACCGCAATTCTAATTATTGTTTTAATTTATTAAATCGATTTGTATTCGACAACCATTTCCCGGTAATTCTAATGATGATTGGCAGGTAATAAAAATAGAATTTTACAATTAAATGGCATTAAAATATTAATAATGTGTACAGAATATGTAACTAAATTTTTTGCAATTTTTGCTCAATATCAAGTATTCAAGTAATGAATTATATTTATATACAAGTTAAATTATTGGTTAACAATTTGACAAGCTTACTTTTAAAAAAATTACATTTGAAAAATAATAATCATACTTACAGTGCAGATTGTTTTTCATTCCCTCGAAGGTAGTTGGTAGCTGAAGTTACATTAATTTATTCACATTTAAACTTTAGTAATTTTGCATAGATACATACGAACCGCAACGGTAAACTGTGTTGTGTTTAAAACTAACACTGTAAGTATGGCATTGTGTTGTGAACTTTATAGTTACTTATCTCGATGAAAGAAAAACAACAAGCTACAACAACAGAAAATAACTGTTTCCTACTCTACAATGTTTACAGAAAGTGATTTTAGTATAAATTTCAATTAAATCCATAATTTTTCCAATTAAATCTAAAAATGCGTTTAAAAGCGGTGCTCAGTAGATATTATACGAGCCCTAATACACATTAGTTCGTCTGATTTTATTTTTGTTAAAGGTCACCCCGTAATTTTTGCTTCAAAGCTTTCTTCTTGGTCTACGAAGTAACTGTTTCTTGATGCTATATGTGATGTAGTGCCTTTACATACACTCTATACGCAGTTTCATGAAACTGTATCAGTTTGTACACCGTTTTTTGCAAAATTTTTAGATTATTTTGTCAATCAGCAAACGCAATGGGACGGTGTGAGATAACCTATAAAACCTGTGAGATAAGCAATACTTCACTACCTCAGCAAAGAGACAGCTACTTCCTAAACCACAAGCAATACTTCGAGGTAGAAATGGTGGGGTGTCGTTTGATTTAAACTATAAATAGTATATACACGCAACTAAATATCCAAATAAATAAATCTTGTAATATAGATATTCATTTTTATACCTTAAATGACAGGCATCCAGCAATGTTTATCCGGGATTTTTCTTTTATTCCATATTCCATTTACAGCATCTGCTTAAAAAAAGAAACATTTATGTCATTCCTCATATTTATATTCTTTGGTACGGATGATCCAATCGATTAAAATAACTATATTCTACAGGACATGTATGTAGGTGCAATAACGAGTAACATTTTTTCCTATTGTTTGCACTTTTCTGGTTAAAGGGACTTAATCTTCAACATTAACTAAATCCTGCTAAAAATGCCTGCTTAACAAGCCTTGCATTAATTGAAATTCTAATTTTATTCTACTACGTAACGAGTTTTTATTGATGGTAAAATGTTTGCAATTTTCACCAAACAAGAAAATATAGTTTAGTCAACAGTGAAATTCTGAGCAACAAAATAATTTTTTCTACTCCAGTGAAATGTTGACGTTTTCTGAAGAACAAGCAGAATTTTATGTTCTGCTTGTCTCAAACCACAACTCGTTTTTAACGTTTTCGGTTGATATTTTTACATATTTTTATGTAATTATTCTTAGTATAATGTTACTGAGTATACAGACACATATGTATATGATCTTTGGAATGTCGAAGAAATTCTATCACTGTTACTGGATTCTATGCTCAAACATACCCCACTCAGAATGGTCCAGTCCGAAATGTTAGATTAGACCAGAAGTTGAGAGGCTAGAAATTTGGCACCAGCTTTAAGAATAAATTGAGGGGGATATTTTGAGAATTTTTAAAATAAATCTAAGGTTAAATATTCAAGAAGTTTTTCAGATTAGTGGGAACGAACTTAGCAGCGCCTATAATGGAATTACATGAACTTTGGGTGTAAACCATTCAAATCTGAAAAGAATCGAGAAAGTTTTTATTGATAACAATTAACAGAGCTACAGTACAAAAAGCACAGGTACAGCACAATACAAAACATGTACATGTACAAGCACAAAGTGTTTCACCGTGCCGTCAAAATAAATGCGGAAATGATTTCAAACAGTTTAAACAATTAAGAGAATTAAGAGAAGAGAGTTATTTAGAATACTTATCGGTAATTGCCATTACGCAATATCAATAATTCTTTGATAACAAAAAATTTATCTGTTAAATTAATTTATTGCTGTTGAATTTTGATTAGTTAAAATAATTTAATTTCTAAAATGTGCTAGCTCGTTTTACGTTTACATGAGTTTGACAGACTTCATGGTAAAATTATTCATACAACTGTAATATTGCAAAATTTAAGAATTTTAAATTACTCATATCTTGAAAAGTAAACTGCAAAATTGAAAAAAATATTTGTCTTTCGTTTTAATTTTAGATAAGAATATCCCACTGTAGATATCCAATTTCCAACCGATTACGTTTAAAAACCAAAAAATCTTAAAAATTGCTAATAATAAATTCTAATATGTATTGTGATAAATGAGTGAGGTGTTACACTACACGTTTGAATTTATTTACGGCTATAGTGATACACCCAACTCTTTCGTAATCAAAACAATTAAGCGCCTTGTCTCAAATACATAAACGAATGAAATTCTTATTAATTTATTTTTCTTTACACCAATATGATCTTTATCCCGAATCTTTATATAGAGACTCCAACTCTTGTTTTATAAAATAATTAAATAAAATATAAAGTATTATATTAAAAATTAAATAGGTTCTGTTCCCTTTTTAAAAATTTAGTTCCTCTAATTAATTATAAATGAAAATCTTAATGATTTTCTCTTCTAACCAGAGCGCCCTCTAACGAGTTAATCGTAAACAAATTATCAAGCTGTCAAGAAAAGAATATAACCTCACTTTATCAAGTAAATACTGAAATTTATAATTGATTTTATTATTGAGTAAATGAATTTAAATTTTGGTTTGGAGTTTAACGCGAACCGCGCTCGAACACGGACGTGTAGAGTGATTTATCGTGCTTAACCTTACCTACGAACTATCTTACTTTAAACTATGTATATTTTAAACGTAATTCTCAAGCTTGAAGATACAAAATTCCCTCCAGCAATAACGGGCGACCATTGGTCGCCCTGCATATTATATTAAATTAAATTAAGCGACTTGTTTGAACAGCTCAACAATGAATGGCAAACTGGCTGCACCAATACTAATCTACAAAGGCACTAATGCCAATTCCATGGAGGTTAACGACTCTCAGAGTACAAGCAACAAGCGTGCACTTACACCGCCCGATAACACCGTAAACAAAAAATATCTATTCCAAGCAAGCACTCTTATTACAGCTAACAAATACTATGTACTTGATAAAAATACCCACGAAACCTCTGTAAATAAACAAAACAGCACGGATGATGTAACTAAACCAATAAATGTTGAAGCAGACAATCAGCACGTGCCCCCGATATTTCTACATAACGCTCGCAACTATCAAGCAGTGAGAAGTGATATCAAACAAACTATAAATAACAACAATTTCACTATAATAAATAAAGGTGACTATTTGAAAATAAATTTAAAAGAGATAAAAGACTACAGGTTATTAACAAAATATTACGACAACGATAAAAACATCCGATATCATACTTATCATAATCCAGACAAAGCCACTGAATCAGTAATAATAAGAGGCTTGCCCTCACAAATCTCGGAAGCAGAAATTGAAACGGAACTAAAGGAAAGAAAAATATCTGTAATAAAAGTCACACGATTATTAAACAAGGATAAAAAACCAATGCCACTTTGTGCAGTAGAAATAAACAAAGACTCACAACACAATGACATCTTTAATATAGACAAACTGCTACACTGTATTGTTAAAGTTGAACGAAGACGTAAATCAAAGGATACACCTCAGTGCACTCGATGTCAACTCCTGTGTCACACAAAAAACTACTGTCATCTCCAACCCAGATGTGTGAAATGTCTGGGAATGCACCTATACACAGAATGCACAAAAACCCGAGAAGAAAAGCCGCAATGTGTCAACTGCCAAGGCGACCACCCGGCAAACTACAGGGGATGTGAGTACATTAAAAAATTTAATCAAACAACAGTTCGTAAAACAAATCAACCAATATTCAATACTAGTACATACCATAACAATACCAACCAGAGATTTGCCACATTTACTAATACTACACAAGCAAACACTAGTTATCGGAACATCACAGCTAACAGACCGACCACAAATAACGATGAAACAGCTTCACAGACCAACATAGTAGCACAATTGTTACAAGCCCTCCTAGATATTATCACCCCACACTTGGACCAGATCAAATCTTACATATTAAACCTCATCCCAACAATATTTACCAATGGCTGCAGCAAATAATCAAGGCGTGCAAGGCCTAGTCATCACACATTGGAACGCCAATGGTCTATTAGACCAAAAAACACTAGTAATGCAGTTTCTAATAAGACACAAAATAGACGTAATGTGTATAAGTGAAACACATTTAAACAATAATACAAAAATACGCTTCACTGGATATAACACGTATCGCAAAGATCGTAATGCTGCCTGCACATGCATGGGGAGGAGTAGCGATCCTAGTCAGGAAAACCCTTTCAGCCTACCCAGTTGAAATAGCACAATTACAAAATTTAGAAGTAGTATCAATCAACCTAAAACTAAAAAACAATCAAAATATAGTCATATCTAGTGTTTACAAGCAACCAAACCTACAACTACTTGAAGCAGATATAACTGCCTTATTTAATACGAATAAACCTACTATTGCCGTAGGGGACTACAACTGCAAAAATACAATCTGGGGATGTAGGAAAAATAACCCTAATGGAATAAAACTATATTCCTACTTAAGTAAACACGCCATTCAAATTTCAGCACCGACTGAATTCACTTACTTCCCTACTAGAATCGATCATCAGCCAGACATCTTGGACATAACTCTGCACAAACAAGTTAATACTCCCATATACCAGACAACCTTAGCCGAACTGGACTCAGATCATGTGCCAGTAATAGTCACATTTGACCGCGCAGCTGAACATATGGAACAATACCCACGGCTTATAAATGGTAAAGTTGACTGGACACTATTCCGGGAACATCTAAACACAACCTTGCAATGTCGAACGACCCTAGTCTCCAAAAACGACATTGACATCGCAATTAACACATTGAATAAATCCATTGCACAATCTATTCAGATCTCAACAACGGTCCAACGCCGAAGTCGTAGTTTAGATTATCTGATTCCACCGCAACGAATAGTAAACTTAATAAAACAAAAACACGCTCTAAGAAGAACCTGGCAAGTAACTAGTGACCCAGCTATCAGGCAACAACTAAACAGAATAATCAGGGAAGTACGACAAGAACTAGAGCAAAACCGTATCAGCTCCTATAGGAAATACATCGATGAATTGGAGCCACGAGATTCTTTAATGTGGCTAGCCACGAAAATAATTTTAAAACAACCGCAAACTACCTCTAGTCTGTATAAAAACGATGCAATATACTCTTCGGATGAAGAAAAAATGTGAACTATTCGCTAACCACTTGGAAACAACGTTCACAACTAGTAACGACGTAGAATTCAACCAAGAAGTCGAAATACAATTAAACCAACATGCACCCTTGGCTCCAGGAATCATAAAACCTACCAGCCCTAGAGAAATTAAGAAATACATAAAGCAGTTACCCAACAAAAAATCACCAGGACATGATCAAATTACGAACATAAATTTAAAAAACATTCCAGATAAAGTATACGCTTACTTAGCATCCACTTATAATGCATGTTTATACGTAAGCTACTTTCCCGACACATGGAAACTAGCGCACATATCAATGATTCACAAGCACGGAAAAAATCCTAAGGATCCTGCAGGATATCGCCCTATCAGCCTACTGCCCACCTTATCCAAAATACTGGAAAAAATCATTCATGACCGTTTAACAAAATTCTTGACCCAGAATAATATAATTCCACCTTTCCAGTACGGTTTTAGACCAAAACATTCAACGGTCCAACAGTTATCACGAATCACAGAACTCATAGAAAAGGGATTCGACAAAAAACTGCACACAACGGTGGTGTTTCTCGATATAGCTCAAGCCTTTGATAAGGTGTGGACAAACGGACTACTCTACAAGCTGTTAAAAATAAAATTACCTAATTATTTATTTGTAGTAATCAAATCTTTCCTCACTGATAGAAAGTTTTCCGTTAGAGTAAATGCAAAACTCTCAACAATAAAAAGTATAAACGCAGGGGTGCCCCAAGGGTCGATACTGGGGCCAACGCTTTTTAACATCTATGTGCATGATCTCCCTGAACTGGACAACACAACAACCGCAATGTACGCCGATGACACTGCACTTATAACGCAACACGATGACATTAATACTTCAACACAACGCTTACAAGAAAGTAATAAACACAATTAATGAATGGTTACATAAATGGCGCATAAAGTTAAATCCTGGTAAAAGTGAAGCGAAGATATTTACGTTACGTCGACCAAACACACCGGCAAATATAGTGATCGATGCCCGCGAAATACAATGGAATCCCTCCGACAGTGTGGTAAAGTACTTGGGTGTATTCTTTGATAAAAGACTCACATGGGGTATACACATAAACCGAAAATTGAACGAGTGTCATGCAAGATATTTAAAGCTGTACCCAATAATGAACAAAAACTCTCCACTAAAACATGAATGCGGAACCCTAATATACACCGCAATTATACGACCTATACTTATGTATGCTTGCACTATCTGGGGAACAGCCTCAAAGATTCACCTAGCCAAAGTTCAGCAATTTCAAAATAAAGTGTTGCGTTCAATTCTAAATGCACCATGGTACATAAGAAATACGCAAATATACCGTGAAATAGGCCTCCCAACGATACGTGAGCAAATATCCAAAACAGCGAAAAACTATTACAACAACATAACGGAGTACCCTAGCGCCACACTATATGAAACAGGCAAGAAACACATCCATAGAAGACTGAAAAGAAAATTAGCCCAAGATCTTTACCTATCACCAACATCGGCAGAAGAAAGCGATGACTAAAATTCCATAAAAGTTAACAATATAATAAAAGTGAAACAATTTAATTCTAGTTATCAGTTAATTTGAAGTGACGGAGGTGCTTTAAAAGTGGATCTCATTAGTGCGATTAAAGAAGTGAGTGACTGTCAATAGTGAACTCAGCTGTGAATAGCAACGAATTGCTGAACCGGCTAAATAACATGGAAAAAAAAATTTTGGTTTAAGATAATAACTTGAATCATTAATCAGGTTTGCAACTTATTTTATAATGACCTAATATTAATTAACTATAGGAGTTACTTCCAATAATATACAGGCAAGCAATATAAACTGTCCTTTTCTTCTACCAATTTTAAACTAAGTCAAATACGATTTTATTTCAGCACTAGAACGTCCAATTTACTTTGCAAGACTACACCTTAAATTCATTATTCATATTTTGAGAAAGTTGTAACTTCTCACCTATAAAAGGTGTTCATAATTATTAAAATATTATATATATATATATATATATATATATATATATATATATATATATATATATATATATATATATATATATATTGTTGTATTATTTGTTTGGTTAGGTTTATACAAATAATAAAACTTTGATGAAGTTGTTTATTTTTTTTTTTCAAAATCAGTTTTAAAATAAAATTAAGGTGGCAAAATAGTTTGTGTAGTTTATTTTGAGTTGTCCTCGTATAATATAAAGTTTATTTAAAAGAGGTATATGATAATGTTATGTAGCTGGTCTGAGCGTGGCAGAACAAGATGCATTTATTTAGTTTGTTTATTACAAAATCATACGTGTTGATGAAGTATAGTTTGATTATAGCTCTGACAGCATTTTTGTTTTAATGAAATTTTAGTAAATTACGATAATTAATTTCAATAAGTTTGTACAGTCTGGTTATTGATTACATTAATATATTTTATGTAAATCCTACTTTGTGTTAGTTAAGTTGTGTAATTTCTTCCTTTTATTTTTGGTTATTGACCTGCAAAAATAAAAGAGATAGATAAGAATAGAAATGCAACAATATGAAATTGTTATCAAAAATGTTGGAGTTTAAAAAGGATAAAAATAGATAGTCGGTGCAAGTCAGTTAAAAAGACATGCTCGTATAATTTGTAATAAAGCATTTGAATAATGAATTTATGATGAAAATTGATTTTAGTTTAGGTAAAGATAATTACATGTAATTTAGTGGTGAAGATATTATTGTGCTACAAAGATAAAGGAGTGTATATAAGATAAAGTTATATATGTGGTGATAAAAAAAAAAGTTGAGAAACTTTAATAAAAGCAAAAAGTAAAAGTGCTATTGGATGATAAATCTACAAAAGTTAACGATAATTATATAAATGATTATTTCCTAGATCAAACTATTATAATTAAATTTTAAGTTATGGGTTATAAAATCACAATTATGAAAATTAAAAGATTGATAATTTTTATAAAATTTTGATTAATTTTTATGAAAGGTTATTGTGTTTGTGTAAATCATAAAGTTAAATAAAAATGAATTTCTGTTGTCAAAAGGTTTATTATTGGAATTAAGAAATTCTAAATAAGTGACCGTAAAATATAAAAAGGTACTTACCCGTAAGACTTTTCTTGCTGTAAAATCTCACAAAGCAGAGTTGGTGCTCCATAAACATACACATTTGAAGCTGTTTCTTTCTACATTCAAATAAAAAAGGGAAATAGGGGATCATTCTGGAATCATCGTCCAATAGTGATTGTGTGCAGAGATGATAACAAGATAAGCATTAGTGTAAGTAATCAATAATCCATACCATAATTGTTTTTATTTTTTTTTCCAAAGCGAAAAGTCAATGAAGTTATTTATATTTTTTTTTTCGTAAGTTATTACAGAGGTGTTACAGAGCGGTAGTTTAACTATATTTTATTTATTTCGAACCTATATAATTTTAAAAGACCCTGAAAGAGTCTATTGTCTCTTGTTCTGAGTAGCTAAGCCGGCGCATTTCAGTAATCTTAGTAAGATACACAACAATATATATATATATATATATATCAGACCAAGTTTCTTTGAAAACTCAAAGTTACTTCTAACCTTATATATCAAAATATTTGGCTTTATTTCAAATTATGTATGGAAAAAAACGTAATATTTTACAATTTCTTTTTCTTTTCTTTTAATGAAGTTGCAAATCCTGGATGTGCTAAAATATAAATAAAAAAACCTTTTAAAAAGGAACAAAATCGCAGATGAACAAAATATAAGTTAACAATTAAATTATTTTGATAATTCCCTAATACTCAATGTAATAAATTAGCAAATACCTCTAATATATCCTTTGTGTTTCATGATAGCTATGCATGAATAAATCAACCTGTGAAAATATTATTACAGCATCACTCGAACGGTAAGAGTCCGAAATATGATGAGTAGGGGAGCGCGGGGTACGTTCGGACACCTAACTCAAAATACCTGTATTTTCACCAAGGTGAAAAAAAGAACTTATATTTATACTGCCCTTAGTTCTGAATCACATAACAGTTTACAGGGCGTAATGAAAACACCATTTTTATTTATAGTTTTAAAAATGTTGGCTTTTTAAGAAAAAAGTGATTTTGTCCGAATGTGCCCCATGTGGGGGCACTTACGGACAAGCTTAGGGGCAGTTTCGGACGTAAGGTAAATGTGACCCAAGAAATATTCAAACGCAAATTAAACGCTTTTATTGATATATATGTATTTGCCATGACACAAAATGTTACTGTACATTGTAATTTGCAAAGTTCACATCAAATTTGATGTAGGATGAAAGACGTGATGTTGCTTTAATACTGGTTGGCTTAGGTAGTTTTGATACTACATCGCTTCGTAAAACGGTAGCAAGATCCGCAACATCTGGGAAACAGAATCCGTAGGTATGTTTCTTGCGAAGAAACTTTACTTCATATTCGTCATTATGATCATCAATTTTCACTACCAATCCAACATAATGTTTTACATCTCGCTTGGTAGGAAACTTCACGAGCAAATAGTCATTCTTATTTATGTGTTCATCGTCTAATAGAGTTTGCAGGCCCTCGTTTTCCTCTGATTCTGAAAGGAAATCTGAATCGGAAGAATAACGCTGCGGCTTTTTTATTTCAACTTCTGAATCAGAAGACTCTGACAAGTTTTTTTTTTCATCTTCTGACGTTTGGTATTTTTTGGTTTGGACTTCTTAGAAAAGATTTGCCTTTTCACCTTTTTTGCATCTTCTTTCTTATTGTTGTCCAATTCGATTTGCTCTAGTCGGTTTTTCTCTGCAGAATCTGTATAAATGCGTGAAGATCCTGTTCTTGGGTTTGACTTCCTTTTTCTAGGACCAGCCTTTGGATATGGTCTAATGGTTTGTATAACTTCTTTCAAATTTCTTAGTACTTTTGGGACTGCCTTCAGGACTTTGTTTAATATTTCTTCCATTATCAAGTTGACTATGACAAAAGATTCTGTGGATTTGGATTCTGAAGCATTGCTGCCACTCGCTTCACAGTTATCAACTTTTGAAATCAACATACTGATGTCATTCTGAGAGACCTCACATTCAGGAAGGGAGGATAAATTAGGATTTGGATCTGGACGGTCAGTAGCTTCAGCTGCTAGGAAATCTTCATCCGTAAAAACGAGACGGTTAATGGGCCAAATTCCTGACCTACTAAATCCATTCACAATATTATTAGGACAAAATGATTGCAGATATGCGTCGGCAGTTAATCTAGCGATTTCTTGAATTCTGACGGCTTTTCCAGGATTTGTGGTAATGTAGTCATTAAATGCGACCTTGCATCTCGACTTAAATGGACCGTAAACGCAAATGTCAAGGGGCTGCATCCTATGGGTGCTATGTGGGGGCAGTGATAACAGAACAATGCCGTTCTCCCTAGAGTAATTTATAGCTTCTAATGAAATATGTGTGCCATGATTGTCCATTATTAGTAATATATGATTTTCCACAGTGCAACTTGTATACTTTTTAATGTGTTTGAGTAAAAGAGGAAATAGTTCCGTAGTCATCCAACCTGTTTTTGAGCCTAGAGCAACAGCACCAGTCACAGCCCCATATAAATATTCCTCTTTTATCCTTTGCCTCGGGAAAATATAAATAGGAGGAATAGCTACTCCAGAAGCAGAAACTATTCCGCAAAAGGTAACCAAGGTTCCTCGCTCACCAGACACAATCTGACCAACTTGTTTTTGTCCAGCAGGAGCAATTACTTTTGGCGCTTGTAGCACAGTGCTAATTCCAGTCTCATCAGTATTCAGAATTCTATCAGGAGTAAATTTATATTTGCTCTGGAGGCTAATCAAGTTCTCAAAAAACTGCGACACATTATGTCTATTGAACGCACTGGCTCTTGCCTGACTCGTATTCTCCGGTTTTCTATGTGATAATTGCGTGTGTCTTTTCATAAAAGATAACATCCAGTCCCTCCCGGCTTTCCCATTTACAGACCACGAATTTGGCATTTTTTTGTCTAATTGAAGAGCAAATTCATAAGCTAACTTTCGAGTATTTTGGTAGGTAAGCCCATAATTTATTTTTGACGAATGCAGTAAATATTCTTCTAATTGGTTTTCCTCTTGAATAGTAAACACTTGTCTTGTTACATATGCAGACCTTGTTTCGTTGTTGTTCTCGGCATCTGAGCTCTCCTGTCCTGAATCATCAAGATTATTATTTCCATGCTTAAGTTTATACAACTTCACCCTATCGAACAAAGTTGACTTGCTTATGTTAAAGTCCGATGCAGCTTGTCTTATTGACGATTGCCTTTTTATTATGGCTTTTACTGCTAAAGCTATGGTTTTTTCCGCAGTTTCACCACGGTTTGTCTTCTTTTTGTAAGTGCGAACCATTCTGTAACGCAAAGTAGTAATGTAATGAGGCACATTCGGACACCAAGTGGGGGCACATCCGGACAGTCCGAACCTGCCCCAAAGTTAATGTCCGAACGTGCCCCAAGCGACATATTGAAATACTAAAATCGTTATAAATTTTTGTGGTGACAATTCAAGCTCTATATTCGAGGAAATTAGAGGTAATATGTTGCTTTAACTGCTTCCATAATAAAATCATGCAATAGTCACAAACAGAATAGTTCATAGCTTGTGTAATGAACATTAAAACTTACTTACATAAACAACAAATCCCAATTTTTTACATAAAATTTAGCATTCTTAATTTTTCTACTAGTAAACACTATCAACTGTTCTATGTACTATGGCGAACTGACGGGCGTTATTTCCCCCCTCTACTACCACCTTCAGCCGTCAAATTTAAGTTGTCCGAACCTGCCCCATGTCCGAACGTACCCCGCGCTCCCCTACTGTATAAGTACAGTTATCATTAACTTTTATGAGGTTAACGGTTGTTACTTATATTTCCAGAATAAAATAGGTTGAAAATTTGTAAATAGTAGATGACATGTGGAATATATTGCTTAATTTATGATGCATTTATATACGCAGTATTTGTTGTCAATTTGAACTATACTTGTTCATGTATCTATTCTCTGTACCCTTACTGTAATGCAATTTAGTTAGTAAAATGTTGGAAGTGAACGTCTATAAAGTAAATACGTAGGTATTTATATGTACCTATACTACTCAGTCTTCAAAATATACGACACTGCTAATTTTAATCTAACTGCTAATCTAATGTGTTATTCTTAATTTCAAATTATGTGGCGAATTGCAAGGATTCAGGTAGGTGAAATAATAGTTGGGTTAAATCTTTACGATTCCGAACACTTCTTTCACTGCTAAAAAGTTTCATTTGCGTTCGTTTATTACAAACAGTAATTTAAGAGCGAGCGGTCTTGAGATTGTATAATGCATTGTAGAACGTTAATGAGAAAGGGCCGTATGCATCGTCATAGACTTTAATCCAGGTTACCCAATCTGGTTTGAATATTAATAAGGCATTTGCTATGCATCGTTACAAAAGCTGAGTAGATTAGTTAATCTAGTAGTAGATTAGATTAGATAATCGGTAGATTAGATAGTTCCAAAAGATTAGATAATCGGTTGAAAAATATTGGCGACATTAAATTTTGGCTAAAAGGGCTACATAATTTTGATAATGTTCCATAAAAGATAAAAATGTTTCTGTAAATTAATTTTTTGATTGCCAATTGAAACAACATGTCATGATCACATTGTAAAGTAAAACATTCTATGCTAATAGTAATCGACTTACGTCATATTTCCACGTTCTATAAACATAGTTTGTGAACTCATGATATAATCTAGCCAAATGCAACTTGCCTGTTTTTGATTATCACATAATTTCTGTTCCACTCTATATATTGTTTTAGGCAACCACGCTCGACCTTCGAACTCGCGTGATTGCTAAACAGTGTAATATTACGATTACATATGTTAATCTATTATATTTATGCCTAAAATTAGTGACCTTTAATAAAATATATTCTTATTTTTTTAAAATTTAATTATAAGGCTGAATTTTGAAAAACGTATTTCTCTTTAAAGCTTGATAGGTATGTAATGTGTATAAAGAGCCTGTGAAAATAAAAAAAAGAAACCTTTAAACGATAAGTAATAAAATATATTAACATTATCAGCGTACAAATTACAGAGTATGTCTCAAAGTATGTAAACTAAATAAGTTTCGCTATTAAAAATTTAAAGAACCGAGGTATAATAAATCCTCCACAGACGTGAATCCAACCACAAATCACGGTAAGGGTGTCCCAAAGCGCATAGTTCCAGGTTTGGGAACAAAGAAATCGTTGTGAGATTTGTTTTCAGGCAGTTTCACACGACAGATTTGATTTTACGTTTGAAGGTGGGAGTACTTGAGGAAAATTTGTTTCACGGTTGTTGTTTTTTTATTATTTGTTGTTTACTGTTTCAATTGGTTTTTGGATATTATATCAACGATTTTGTTTATGTAAATTTGGTTCACGAGAATGCTTTCTTAAATATTGTTTAAAACATTGAATGCTATCTAAGATGCGTTTTTAAAGACTGGTATAATATATAATACCTAAAACTATTTTTCGTTTCAAAAAGTTACTGTATGAAGTTTGTAAAAGCTTATGTAATGACACAATTTGCAATTATCTTTGAAAGAAGTAAAAGATGAACATACATTTCGATTAGAATATTAGACTGTTAATGTGGTGTAACCCTCAAATTCTATGACGGGTGACACTACCGCTGGAAATACAGGGCTGCAGCAGCTTTCACAGCCGTCTTGGATTTAAAAAACCACAACATCGCTTTATACATATAAAACGCCTGAAGCGCTGACAAGTAACGCGAGACAATTAATTGATTTACTAAATATCAATAATCCAAATGTCAGAACATCAATTTGGGAGTAGAAGTAGTGGAGGAGCGTTAGGCAAAACAGAGCGTTATCTCGGAACCGGTTAAAACTACTCGGATTTTCATGATTCTTTTTTAAAATCTTGTAAATATAAAATACTAAAATCTTTATAAATAAGAAATTGACGCTTAGATCGGGAAATGCGGTGAAACTCGAATAACCTAAAAAATTTCCAAATGGAGGGCCCTATTGCACCATTTACTTTGCAACTTTGCATTTTGCACTTTGCAATTTTGCAATTTGTGAATAGCTGCAAAGTAAAGTGTTGCACCGTCATACCTCATTCGCTTTGCAATATTTACTTTGCACTTTGCAACTTTGCATTATTGGAATGTTTCGTTTCTATGATAACGGCACTTGTCCGTTGTCATTTTAATTCAACTACAAAGAAGTTGTCATTTTTAAACAAAAACTTATTTAAAATACTTCAACTTAGCTCTAAAAGTAACCAAAATGAAAACACAAAGTATAGAAAAAAAATTAGCAGTATTGGAAGTAATTAAATCAGAAAAAAATATCCTGTTTGGATCATTTAACGGTAACACCTTAAGTAAAACTGAAAAGGAGCAAGGATGGAAAAGAGTTTTAGAAAAAGCCCAAGCATTGGGGCTAGCTGGTCAAACAAGAACCTGGCAATTTATGCGAGATTCGCTTTTTGGAACATGGAAAAGTAGGGCACTGGTAAATTTATTTTTTTCGTTGCAGCAAAAATGTTTATCCCTTATATTTCTTAGGCGAAACGGGATAATAGTAGAAAAACTGGTACTGGAGGAGGTGTTGAAAGTAAGATGGATGAAATTGACAAGACAATCTTGGATATACTAGGTAAGGACTCACCCGTCATAGATGGACTGACTGTAATAGAGTCCGATGGAGTGGGTTCTTCAAATTGTTTAGTAGAAGAAGAAAATAATGTACCTAATGTAATTAAGGAGAAAAATAAAAAACAAATGAAAAGAAAATCCAACAATAAAATGGACAATACTGAAGAAAAAACAAATAAAAAATCAAATGAAAGACTATTTTACGAAATAAAAAAATTAAAAAAAGAGTTGATAGAAGTAGAGGTGTACAAGTCGAAACTAGAAGCATTAAAACTAGAAAGGGAATTAGGAATCGGGACATCTAAATTCACGGAAGAATTAGTACAAAATAAAAACAATGAACATCTGCAGAGTGTTAGAAGTGAAAATGTGCTGGGACTTGATTATTGCTCCGACTCGGACGTTGATTTTTATTAAATGCTTTACATGTTTCATTGAATTTTACTGTTATATTGTTAATTGTTCAAGTTTATTTACGTTAATTGTACAATTTTTATTTTTTTAATTAAAAAATTGTAGAAGTTTGTTTTGTGCTTCTGGTTCTGGATTATCCTCTAGATTTTCATTATCAATTTCTTCTGGGTTTTGTTCAACAACTTGCTCAATATCTTCACATCTTCCCACAACTTTGGCTATGTTAGATAAAATACAACAAGCAGTTATTATTATTACAGTTTTTCGTGGCTGTATCCTCATATAATTAAGACATGGGAATTTTTCTTTCAAAATTCCAAAACTGTCTTCAATTATTTTTCTTGTTCTTTTATGTGCTCTATTGAAGCGAATTTCGTTATTTTGCTCCGGATTTCTTCTTAAAGGTGGTATTAACCAATTTTTCAATGGATATGCGCTATCACCTAGAATAACTGCCCCTGGAAACGGCCTCCAACCTGCTTCAAACCTTCTATATACGGCAGAATTTCTTAATACTCTGGAATCATGTACACTTCCAGGCCAATTAGCATTTATTGCATAAAAATAATTATTTGGGCCACATATCATCATTACATTCAATGAGTGGTTTCTGTTCCTGTCAACGTAAACCTCTTCCCTATCTCGAGGTGCATCAATGTTAATTAATGTTCCATCCACACAACCACAGACAAGCGGAAACCCGCCTTTTTGGAAGAAGCTTTGAGCCAAATCCATGGCATTTTCAGGCCACTTTACAAACCTGTTCAGTAAGCGTTGAACTATAACAGTAGCCACCAAATGTACTTTCCGACCAACCGTAGATTTATGGATACCATGCATATTAGCAATGCCATGGTATTGGCAACCATTACCCATCCAGTGAAGGGTAGTGAGAATTTGTTCTCTAGCGGAAAGCGCTTTGTTCTTATCATTTCTTCTTTCTAGTACTGGTCCAATTTCTCTCAATAAAAAATCAACTTGTTCATAATTAAGACGAAATGATTCTTTGAAACTGAATCCATCTTCCAGATTGAAATTAATGCGTAATTTATAACTTTTTATTCTCTGAATTAAATTTTCTTCCTCTTCTTCACTGTCCGAAGACCACAGAATATGCCTAATGGCCATTTGAGTAATTTTTCCTTAGTTCACAAAGAGAAAAATCAGTTTGCAAAAAAATGACACTTTACTTTGAATATTTTGTTTAAGTTGTTTACATAGTATTATGGTGCAACGTGACGGAAATTTTATTTGTAAAAGTTTTGCAAAAAAGACTTTGCTTTGCGCTTTGCATTTTCAAAATATGAACCATATGATGCAACAGAAAATTAAATGCAAAGTGCAAAGTGCAAAATGCAAAGTTGCAAAGTAAATGGTGCAATAGGGCCCAACTGGTTGCTCAACCATCTCAAAACAGGATAATTTAATTTTTAATTTTGTGTGTTATCACCTGTGTATTGGTAGTTCGAAACCACTATTGATTTATTTTTATTCCTTTTGGTTTAAATACGACAGCCATATATGTTTCGTGGAGCATGACGTTTCTTGCAGTTTTCTATGTAAACGAAAATTTCGATATCTCAAGAGCGTATTATCGTAGGGACGTGTGGCAACAACCGTTGTATTGTTCACACCTCGAACTAGTTACGTTTGTTATTCTAAACATAAGTTTTGTAAGATGCTTCTTTATGGGTGCAATTTAAGCCAGAAGTTTAACACATTTTCTACAAAACCGCCACTTTTTAGGGTGCTACATTTCCAAGAAAAGGTGAGGTTTCAGGGGCATTTTTTGTAATAAGTTGAACAACTAGGAATAGTTTATGTTTAAAATATTTGAAATCTGAAACTTCACTATTTTGGTATTTATGGGCTTTTGAAATTCTTCGTTTCTTTATTTTTGGGCAACTTTGAACTTCAATACCTCTGATGGGCTTAAATTGCACCCATAAAGAAACATCCTACAAAATTTGTGTTTAGAACAACAAATGTAGTTTGAAGTGGTGAACAATATAACGATTTTTACCGCACGCCACTATTAGCATCCGTTCTTGAGGTACCGAGATTTTTGTTTACATAGAAAACTGCAAGAAACGTCGTGCACCGCGAAATAAATATGGCTGCCGTATTTAAATCAAAAGGAATAAAAATAAATTAATAGTGGTCTCGAACTACCACTACATAGGTGTGTTAACACAAAAAGTTATCCTGTTCTGAGATGGTTGAGCGGAGCAATTCTATATAGGTGAAAATTTGAATTAGAATTTTGAGTTGGCCTGGGTGCGGGATAGTTGCCTTTTGATCAACCAAACACAACTGTAAAACATTTTTGGAAAAATATTAATGTCTTCAGGTTCCTTTTTTCTCTTAAAAATGTAAAAAATATGATTAAAAACGTTAACTTTTCGATGCAGCTCTTTGCTTGTTTGTTTTTTAATAAAAAAAAACAACCCAGAATCCACCACGAGAAGGTGACTGCAAGTCGGATTCCACCCTCACATATGTCTAAAAACTTACTAGATAAAATCTTTTTTTGTCTCCATATGTTGGTATTGCTATATATGGTATTGCTTTCCTGGAAGAAATTTTCGCCCGAATCAATCCGTCCTTGGCGGTGTTACCACATACTAACGAAGATGAAGAATATTTACTATTATTTCTCTAAGATCTGCTTCGGTGATACTTTTAGTCAATGGTGGTTCAGTTACGTTAACAGATTGACTGTTTTTGTCTCATTACTACATCAACTAGATTTTCTCTCCGTCGTTTTCTTTCTCTTCTAATTTTACTTCTATCAATAATTAACGATGGATCCTCGTTACTCACTATACCAAAATATTTGAGCACAGCATTCACAAGGAGAGACGCACTTCTGCCTGAAAGCCTGTCACAGGCTTCAGCCGTATTGGATAAAACCAGTCCTCTCTTGTACGGCATTCTTGAACACTTTGATGTTGAAGGTTGTGAGATAATATGGGTAGTATCAACCTCGATAAAATCGATAGAATCCTTGTTATCAATTTCGTTGCAGTTGTCTTCTTCTGTTTTGCTTTCGTCTTCTTCTTTCCTTTTACTTTGAACTGTAGTATCAGTTGAAGTTGTATATTTAATTTTCTGTTCAACCCCCTTTTTTTCTAATTTCTTTCTTTCTAATGACTTCGTAATTTTCTTCGTAGTTTTAACATCAATGCTGCCAATCATCATCTTTCTTTGACCTCTCTGGTTTTGTAGAAATTCTCATTCCATTGTTGGCACCTTGATTTTACAGCCACATAAATCGAAAGTGACATATTTACACGGACAAATGTCGAATAGTTTTAAACTATCTGTTTTAAATTTCTTAATTTTTCCAACAGACTTAATTTTCTTCATAACCTTATATTTCTCATTGTAATCTTTTATCTTCTGAATTATTCTTTGGTCAGAAATGGTTGGAAGGGAAGCTTTCTGCCAGATAGATTTAATATCCACAATAACTTGTTTAGAAATATCGAGAACATTGTAGACATAATATTGTAGATCGTAGTAAGCAAAAGTATGCTCCCAATTCGCGCCTATCTCCTCGCAACTTGCTAACCTGTTGTGACCTGTTCTGGCCCGTCACCACAAGCTTGAGGTTAGATTCTGCATAATTATTGACACTGTTATTTTAGTTATTTTTTAATGATAGCAAAAAAATAACTATTAGTCAAATATTATTTAATATAAAAAAACCCTTAAAAGTCAATAAATAACAGTTTTTAAAGGAACCTGAAGTCGGCGCTGGAAAGACTTTTGAAAAGTCTTTTTTTTGTACTAATATTGAGGCAAAAAGATAACTATTTCTCACCCAGACACTTTTGCGTTGTCCTCTTAAGTGGTTTAAAAAAAATCTAAAAACGAGAGTTACTTAATAAAATTTCGAAATTTCACCTTCAAAAAAGAACCTGAAGATATCCTCGCACAGGATTGGATTTTTTTGTGAGTTTATCTTGACCTAAAAAGGCAACTATTCCACACCCAGGGATGCGCAATTTTGAAAAAAAAGTTTTTTACTCCGCCCTATTGAGAAACCAGTACTGGACCACCTTTTAGGTTATTATTATAATTTTTAGGTTATTCGAGTTTCACCGCATTTCCCGATCTAAGCGTCAATTTCTAATTTATAAAGGTTTTAGTATTTTATATTTACAAGATCTTTAAGAAGGAATTATGAAAATCCGAGTAGTTTCAACAGGTTCCGAGATAAAAACGTAAGGTTACTCCACTACTAATAAGTGATATAATAAAAAAATAAGAATTTTAAATGGTGGTTTTTAAATCTAAAACGGTTCTGGAAGCTGCTGCTCCTAATGGGTGCGTCCAACATACCGCTGGAAATACAGTGCTGCAACAGCTTTCACAGCCAAATTACATTTGCATTCAGAATATGATTTCATGTAAATCATGTAACATTTACTTACACTTTATTTATTATTGCAATAAAAACATTTTATATTTTATTTGGTGACTTATAATATATAGACGAGTCTACCACATTGGAAGTAGTCGCAAATGTGTAGTTCTTTACAGCCATTTTCGTCGACTCTTGGCGACCGTTGCAGAAGCTATTTTGTGAAACCTACGACGTTACACTAGTTAGCTGGCAGCCGACAAAATTAATTCCGGCCAAAGGTTGTTACCGGTCTAGGACAATTGGGCGCGGCCATATCGGCGTGCCCGTATCGGCGCAAGGACAGTTTAGCGCAATACAGTTCAGTGCAGGCACAATTTGACAAACAGACAGTTACGTAAAAAACTATTTTTTTGGACTGCTACCCTGTTATCAGTGTAACCTTTTATATTTTTATGTACACACATATACCTTGGAAATTCTAGAATTTCACATGGATTGGTTAAATTGCCTTATTCCAGTGCTTTTTGACTTTTTTAAGCACTAAGCAGGATCCATTTATAAGTGTTACCTACTGAACAAAACTCGTGAAGTTGGCCACGTATTTATTAGTAGTACGATATTCAATGTTAATATGAATTTTCCTATTAGAATTTTCCCGTTTGAAGTACTTTGGTGTTAACCAAGTGTAGGTACATTTTGGTTAATATTCACTGATGGGTTTTCAAGAAATTAAGGTATGTATATATTTTAATATCAAAAGTAATTTCAAGTAAAATACAATTTACTTCAGGATTAAATTAATTAAAGCTAGATTATTAAAAATTTATTTATAAGTAGTTTGTCAGCTTATTTACGCCGGAGAAGCACGAACTTAACCTCAAAACTGTTTGTGCCCTTATTAACTATTCGAGTATAGATTTTTGATGTTTGGGGTACAGTGTTACAGTGGATAGTGGGGTTCGGTGTAACATTAGTGATCCGTCCAAGTTGCATCTAAGCGACAAAGATACATTATTCCATTATATCGATGTTGGAAACTTTGTGGTAATACAAGAAGAGACTACACTAAAACATATAGTTTTGTCAATTAGGGAAATTACACGTAAAACGAATACAGAAGTTAATCCAACTTGTAAATTCGTACGTACAACGCAAGAATATAAGAATTTTAAGTTGTTTTATTAACATTAACATTGTTAACCTTTCCTTGTAACTCTGTACCCCACTATTAGGATACAGTGTTACACAGAGCACCAAGTTGAATAAATCTTAATTTTTCTAAAAGTTGAAATAATCAAAGCAAGTTAAATGTAAAAGTTGAAAGAAGATTCGTAACTCTTAAACTAGGAAGAAAACAAATTTTAAAATTTTTAGTTGGTTCTGAATTATATCAAAAAATATTCTTTGTGTAACACTGTTCCCCCTCTACCCCTACATTAATAATAAATCCTCACGCAATAATTCATAAGTCCTCTGTCAGTACATACGAGTACTTTTGTTCATTGGCAAATATTGATTTTTTTATCATCATACCGTATTTATTCATTTCTTCCATCATATTGAATTTATTGCCTGTAACTGTTTACACGCTGAAGTGTCCCTGCGCCTAAGTGCTTACGTCATGTAAAGTGTCTTTGCGCGGATGTGTCTCCGTGCCAAAATGTTCGTCTCCGAGGTTATTACCGATTCCCAATTAGCGACCTAATGACAAAAGACAACTAATTACAACTCATAATAGATCACTAGAACAAAAAGAAAGGTATCAGTATCTGTATCAGGTATCAAAGAACATATGAGAGGTATTTTGAAAAGTAGGTTGGATAATTCCTTGCTTTTGAACAAGAACATCATTGGAGGAATGACGGAAAATAGATATCATTAGGCTTAGAAAGGCTTAGAAAATAAAAGTAAAGCTAGAAAAATATCGTACCATTCAAAAATCAAGTCAAGCAAACATGATATAGAGGTTCAAAAGGAAAAGTTGTGTTAAGGGGGATTTCAGTTCCAGAATAAACTATGATTTAACTAGCAATAAATTGATCAGTACATTGGTCTCGTTCACGTTTTACTGATGCAAGTTTAATCCAGCTTGAACTTACCACAGATATGCATTCCAGTGTTTCATTTCCTTTTCATCGGGAAGCTTCGTAGTGTTCTTCTCACCTTCTATATCCGTCTCAAGTCAGACACATAATTTCGTTTGTTAATTTTACAGAATATATTACACACCTACATTCCTGACGTTGATTAATCACAGTAGTTACACCTTACATATTTTTCTATCTTCGTATATGTACCTATAAATAGAAATATGAGTGAAAATACTTTTAGGAATGACACTTTCCTGCTTGAGTTACATAGGACAATAGGTTTTCATGATTATTATTCACGAATATACCACTGTATTGGCGATACCTTTAGGAAAAGGTGAATAATACATTACTTTATAGACAGATCGCCTCAACAAACGCAAAGTAGACATTTTAGAAGCTTTTGAAATATACAAACATAAACGCACAGTACCTTTAATGAATGAACAAATTGAGCTTTTTTTTTTTTTTTATTTCACGCCTACACTACGGGGGAACCAACTGCTAAGGTCATCTGTCCCCCATCTAACATGAAACACGAAGACACACACCCATAGTTGAGGTGGCGGAATTTTCCAATTAGAAAAATCCCGCCGCCCCAAGTGGGATTCGAACCCACGACCCTTAGAAC
Source organism: Agrypnus murinus (assembly GCA_929113105.1). NCBI lineage: Eukaryota > Metazoa > Arthropoda > Insecta > Coleoptera > Elateridae > Agrypnus > Agrypnus murinus. The sequence continues at coordinate 113,859,560 of OV816024.1, forward strand.
ACGAGTGATGCACTGACACCACTCGTCTACCGCCGGCCCACAAACTGAGCTTAGTAATTCTCCTTTATTAGAAGTGTTAGATATTTAGTTTTTGTCTGTATTGTATCTAGTTATCTATTTTCTGTATGTATTTATCCTTAGCAACGTCTTTGTTTATCAATCTTATCTACCTTTTATAAGGGGTTCCAGGCTACCACACCTCCGGCTAGCACAACCTTTCGCCCGTTATAATAATTTTTATTTACTTCACTCTTAATCATCAAGTATAATCATATTGGGAGAGCTGGTGGGTAATAACTATACTTCTTACACCATGTACCTCGTTTATTAATTCAACATAAAGGAAAAGTAGATACATAAAATTGATAAAAAATAAATAAATCACTCCAGTTTGAAATAACACTCTTATATCTATTAAATAATGCAATATAACCCATATCATAAAACCACCTTAGTTATTGCAATTTCTGATCTACCCCGGTATTCCCAAAGTTAAAAGTTTCTAATAACAAAATTTTATATTACATACATAAAGAAAGGATATCAACCTTTACCTCTTTAAATGAACAATACAATAGATTGCACTTTAGCGATAAGCGCTAAAGCAAAAATAATGATAACGCCAGAATGCGTGAACTGTAGGAACGTTCCTTCACATTCATAAAATATAAAAGGAAAATCTCCCTACAGAATTTAAATTATATACAAAAATAATAAATATTTATGGGTTAAACTAATTCCCAAAAAAATCCAATGATATTATTTATTTATCAATTAAATAATAATTGCTCAACAAACGCAATTGTTTCATTATTCTTTTTATCAATAAGATCCTTTAAAACAAATTAAGCTGAAATCCTTCATGAATATGAACTTTTAAATTAATACAATAAGAAAATGTTTATAACAGATATACCCTTATCCTGGTATTTTCGTTTCTACCAGGAAAAAAAAAGATGATAAGCTGGAACCAATCTCTAACGTACGGTCAAGCGCAGCACAGCAAAATATTCTCCTGGATTAATCGTCAATCAGATATGCGTCTACTGACGGCGATGCATCCAGATGAAATAAACAGAAGCAGGGAAGAAACTCTAGCGGAAATAAGGACCCTAAAATATAACAAAAAAAAGTCTCACAAAAGAGCCTACGCCACACGCTAGAACTTACCCAAAATATCAATTGGGGTTAATTCTACCAAATAGATGAGGACAACTCGAATAATCAGAACTTCTCGGCGATATCACAACGCTGCCTAACATCAGGTTCTTCTCCCAGACAATATCCAGACAAAATTACTCAACAGTAAAAAAAAAGAAGACCTATAGGGCACTGCACGCACTAATCCCTTTCGGTAGGTACGAAACCTTAAATAGCGAGCACGCCTAGACGGCTTGGATAATCGTAGTAGAATCCTTGAGTAGAACTTCACGCGTAAATTCCTAACAGACAAATTTTCAAAAGCAAAGAGTGGGAAAACTCGATGCGTTTACTAACTATGGAATTCACAAAGAGAAATATATATACGAGGCGCGATCGAAATAAACCCGTAACACTTTGATAAAGACATTTTAATGTCGAAACAATATTGTCAGGTTAAAATAAACTAATAAAACTTGTGAAACTTTGAATTAATCTTTTAATTTGATTATATTTCATGATTATGGAGTTCCACAAAGTAAGGCTGGAGACAGTAAAAGGTAAATACATTATTTTATAGACAGATGGCCTGTGTGTCTTCTTTTATTTTCCAAAGATAAATTAATTTTAACTTTAAGGAAGAAAATTTATAGACTTCACGTGAAAATCATAATGTAATTTTCATATTATCCAAATAAAACGAAAAATTAAAAATGTTATAAAACACGCTCTAAAAGAAATCGCAACATAGATTTTAATTACATTTTCTGCCAGAGTAAAAAGTTTTTCTGAAAATTAAACCCCGAAATTTTAAAATCATTTTTAATTAATACAAACATAAATCTCATGAAAACCCTTTTTCCCATAAATAATTTCTAAAAACGTTTAAAAGCCAGTTTATTTATCTGTGATAGCTAAAAGCCTCAAAAACGTTTCCGTCTGTGATTATATTGTATATACTAATCTGATGTCTTAAAAGGGCGTCTCTGTGCGGATTTTCAGCCTCGGTCGACAACCATCTAAATGTAGTCGAAATGAAACCGCATGCAGAATATGTACTTTAAATATTAAATATTTAAACCTTCCCTGCCCTAGAAACCGAACGTTTTACGTGCGCTTTACAGCCAAGCCGGGAAAGGATATCATAAATTCATGTTATACTCTACAAGGAAAAGAATAAAAAGTTCGACTAAAATTCTAAAATGTTAAAAGAAAATCTGCCGCTCCTACAAAAATTTTGTTGTTCTTCAGACAATGTGTTTTATTCTTGTATTGGAATCGGCGTTAGCAGAAGGTTGGTCGCTTTGTTATTTAAGAAAATGTGCTTGAAGTTGCGTTGTAGATAGACAGTTATAAAAGTTAGCTTACAAACGAGTTCACTGCTACGTTTTGTTTTTAAAATAATGCTTGTGTTTACAAAGATATTATTATAACAAAACTAAACTAATTACAACATGAAAGTAGTGCTTTGTGGAGGTATATACACAGCAGAAAGTTAAAGTTTGCACTAAACACCTGCAGCGATATTATTGAGATGTAAAAATAAAATGTTTATGGTAGATACAAAAATTACATGAATGAGCTTTTTGAATTTACTAAAAACAATTAATTAAATATGTATATAATTAAATAGGCACGCCTGTAATAATACACATAATTATCATTACGCACACTCTTCTAAAGAGGCTAATATACATTTGAGACGCTATATTTAAAGATTCTTAGCCTTCTTGACTTTTCTCACTTTCTAAACGAAGATTTTTAAAAAGTTTCCATTTTAGACCGCTGCTAAAAGCCGGAGGCGGATAACACCGGAAGTCTGGCCAAGTAATCGCTTTATTCCTTAGGCCAATTTTCGTCATTAACACCATTAAAGGATCAAAGATTATTGGCTACTATAAAAATTGACCATTCAGTAATACTAAAAAATATTATGTTGTTCATTAACTATTATAATATAATATAGTATTGAAATGTTATAACCCCAATAAAATACAATTTTTCCCACGTTGAAACAGAAATTTAAGATTGAAATGATCTGCACGAAAAATATAATTTACCCCGTCACATGGTAGAGCAAGAAACAATTTTTTCTGAAATAAATCGGACTTTTAAAATAAAATGAAGCTGCAGTGAAATCAACTCCTTGGCTGGGAAACTGTATCAAGTTCTCAATCAAAGATACCAACACAAACAGAATATATTTTTTTTAGCGACATACTAAAATGCAATAACATAAAATAAAACAAAATTTTATTAACATAATCTATCAACATAGAACAAAACAAAATAACACAAAAATAAAGAAAAATTTAAAATAAAGAAATTTTCAAAATTTACTACTACAAACTAACTACCTATCATACGAAAATGTTAGACTTTCAGTAAATTAACCCATTATTGTATGAAGTTGATCAAAAGAAAAAAAAAACTTTTTTTATATAAATTTATCTTTATTTAACATATAAAATACAAAAGTAAAGTCAAAAAATTATAAAATATTTAAACTAAGAAATTATGACCCGTCCCTTATAGGGGACTCTATACCGGCAGGGCACTACAATGTGTGAAACGCTTTAAAACATATTTTGGGATGTAAGCCTACATTACACTTTGTACAAATAAAATTTGCTTTAAATTTACAATATCTACAGCGTTTATCAGTTACACTGTATTCCGGCCAGTGGTTTATACCATCAAATCTTATATCGTCTGATGGAATGGGGATTGTTTCTCCTCTCATCGAAGGGGTACCAAATGACTGTAGTAAAGCTAACGCTATGTGTCTTCGAAATACTAAAATGCTAGCAGCCCGTTCGTCGTTTGGGTTCAACTTTTTCATAAGCAACCATCCGTTTACTACTGATACATCAAACAAGTATGCAAAAATTGGCCAATACCATTTTCTTTGCCTCATTCTAGTTCGATAAACCGCAACAAGTTGATCAGTTTTATCAACGCCGCCCATTCCTTTATTGTAACTGGCAAAAAGTTGCGGCTGGACCACATTGATTTTTTTCTTCTTTTCTCGGCACCAGCGTCTACACGTTGTTTCCTCTGGAGTATCATAATTCGTCGCCGCGGTCACTACTTTATTATCCTTCCATCTTACCAATGTTATGGTTCCATCTGCGCTGCTTCTGTAGTCGTATGTTCCCTTTGGCTTTGCTTGCATTGTCTTCTTGTCACTCAATTGACAATTTTGAGTTCTGCCATCTTGGATTGTACCTGTTGCACAAAATCCCTTGTCTGATAAATATTTCATCAGTTTCACAGATGTAAAATAATTGTCAAAAAATATTTTGAAAGCTTCATTTTGTGGTATTTGGGCTTTCTCTAATAAGAAAACAACAGTATCGCCTCCTATTCCAAAAACTTTTTCTTGCTGTTCTTTTTTTCCCATATAAATATCAAAATTTATCATATATCCGGAACTACTACATATTGCCCAATTTTTGAAGACTAATCTTATTGGCTTGCCACGTATAAATTGTTTTGCATAATGTTTGCCATAATATGGAATCATACTCTCGTCGATAGACAGACACTCTTCCAATCCACCATGCTGTCTAAATTTCACATTGAGTTCCTCAATTAGTGGCCGCAATTTATATAAACGATCGTTTGCGTTGATGTGATCGTTGTCGTTTAGATGAAAGTTTTTTATTATTGTCTCAAACCTATGTAGTCTCATACTGTCCGATAATATTGTAGGAACATCTTTTTGATTTGACCAGTACATACGTTTGTTAGGGTATTTGGCATATCCTGATAATAAAAGTCCTCCAACGAACACATATAACTCGTTAAGTGTTAAATTTAAGTGCGCTTACCACACAGTCATGTTGTCTGTTAACGGCGTTTGCTTCTTCAATGAATATCATTTATCATCCTTTTTTGTTTGTTTCTTTTTTATTATTAATTAGTTTTTGATGTCTTTTTACAGTTACTAATAACAGTATAGTCAGTCTTGCTGTAATTGGTTGTTATAGATCTTTTGTTAAAATATCTTTAGAAAGAACATTCAACAACAGTTGTATAAACTTCCATTCAGGGTCGTCTCCTATTCTATTTTGTTTTTCTTTTTTTTGATTTATATTGCAATTTTATTTTGTCAAATGAAAAGAGAGACTACATAAATAAATAATATAAATAAGAAGCAATACAAAGAAAGGAATTTCTTGTTTTTGAAACTTTAGACTTTCCCTTCTTTTATATTCTTTTGATATCAGGAATAGTATTTTTCTGAGACATATAAATTTCAATTTGGAAAAACCCCTTTATACCCATACTGTACCAAATCGCTTATTTTCTATTTTTTTTATATTTTAATTTTCTTTTTTGATGCCTTGGTAAGTGGATTTTTTCAAGATTTGAGGTTATACCTTTTATAAAAAACTTCCTAAATACTTACCTGATAACATTTTACAGTATCAATAAACAAATAAACAAATAAAAAAAGTTCAAAACATCCTTTTATTTAAGACTTTAAGCAGTAAGTCTATAACAGTTCTTTGTTGGAATAATAACTATTGTTGTGAAATACCGGTCATAAAACCAATTTCTGCAAGCCAAATTATACATTCACTTACTAATTGATTAATACTAATTAATATTAATTCATTTACAAACGCCGTTTCTAGTAGCACTCACTGCCTGAAAAACCTCAAAGTGTCTCTAAATCTATCCCTCTTCAAAAATATGTGTGGTGGGGACCTAGATCGAGAGGTACCCCTATCGTTGTCCCCTTACCGCTGCCCCCCCCCCGGAGATGGTTCAGGACTGTTTGAATATAGCTTAATACGGTGTTTTACTATTCATCTAATCTCAATATTTCTATTATTTTTCGCATTTTAAAATATAATGAACTTAATAGCTGACTATTCTTGAGACTATTTTTATCAGTAATTATTAAACAACTGAACATCAAATTTAACAATAATAACATTATTTAATAAGAGATATAGGAAAGCATATGCAAATTTGAACATATTCGTCTGCTCTATGCTGATAAATTGGATAAAACGTAAATGTAATAACGTGAGATTGAAGTATGCATCTCATCTACCCACTATCTGACTGTTAACTTTTGCCATCCGCTTTCGAACTTTACTGAGTTTTATGTGGGAATGTAGATTAAATAATAATCTATGAATACGAAAAGCTTTTTAAAAGGCAATTACAATATCGCTTCTAATGTAAATTTTATTTTAAATGTATGTATGTAAATATGAGCGAAGTACATATAGAGTAAATAGCATATTTAATCATCAGTACGGGTCATTTCGGAAAGTTAACAATTTTCACTCGAACACAATTTCACGGAAAATTAGGAGAGATAGGTAGGGTGTGGTTTCAAATTCGTACTCGCATAGGTACATAGGTTGGTGCACGTATATATTTATTTATTCGTACTAGAGAACACATTTAATTAACTCTATTATGTACATCATCTGTAAAGACTTTATTCCACAAGTCTTGCACTTCAGTTTTAATATAGGTTTTCAATTTAAATTAATTTAGAAGGTGGTGCCTTCATCAGCTATATAATAGCCCACACACTCACCTGCCTTCATTAGTGCTTGGTGTCTGTGTCGTGAATTCACGTGGGGCTAGTGTCTCGATAGGAAGCGCTAACTCCGTATAGAGGTGCTGCCCGCATGGACAATGCGCTGCTGCAAGCCTGCTAGCGTTTTTGACTAAGCCTAAGTCAAGAAAATAGACGTCCACATGCGGCATATTTTACTCCTGATCAGGGGTGGCTTCTCCAAGCAAACCACTACCCTATTTTCATGCCGGCAGTATAGTAGCTACAGAAAACTTCGAACAGGTAAAGGGGTACTCCGAGCTAACTGCAGCGAGTGACTGCTTTTTGTTATATCCTTCTTTCCCATCCGGGACCTAGTAGATTCCAACAAAGTGCACTGCGAAATGGACCTACAGTAGAATTGATCTAGTGCTTAGTGCGACTTGGATACACCCTGAGAACCTCATCTTGAGAGTGGTCCCGACAAGAGCTGTTTTTATCAGCACAATTCCATTAAAACTCTTTATAAAATATTAATGTTTTTAATTTTTAATTTAATGTAAACATTGTTAATGTTGAAACAATTGTCAGGCTATAATTTAATAAAACATGTGAAACTGTTAATTAATCTTTTAATTTTTATTATATTTCAAAATCAATTTAGCCAACATAAAATTTCCATCGCTTTCAATTTCACCTTTACTAAAACTTTGTGATTTACATATTGCTTTTAAAAATCTTTCTTAGCTTTACCATTACATTATTTTTTAAATTTTAATACTTTTTATATTGTCAATATGTTAACCAATATAATTAGGTACTGTTTATGAATTGCGTAATAATTAAAACATATCAGTAATATACGAGCCCAAAATCAAATTTGTTTTTTTTTATTTCTGTTAAAAGTCAGCCAGAAACTTTTACTCTGCAGGTCTTTTCGCCTATTAAGTGACTACTTCTTGTTGCTAGAAATGAAGTAGTGCCTTTGCACCTACTGGGTGCGAAGTTTCCTGAAACTCTATCAGCGCCTTAAGACCGCTTTTTGCAATGCTTTCGGATACTCTCGTGCGGCAATATATGCCCGTGGTGTAAGGAATCTCCTTAACAGACAAGAGTACCCAAACTCCGTGAGAGAAAGCAATGCAAAGGAACCCCCAGATAGAAATTCATAAAAACTTTGCATGAAGTAGCAACAAAATACAGTCAGCTAATACATAAAAAGAATTTTGAGTAAGAATTACGGGACGACCTTTAACGAAGACAAAATATGTCAAAATAATATCATTTTGGGCTCGTAGGTGAAAACTAAAACAAAAATAAATATTTATTGTCATGGTATTTGACATGTCAAAAAGGAATTCACTCATACAATAATTTTAAATAAGCATATTTATAAAATTTCCAAGTGACACGTTAGATTGGTTGCATAACTTTAACTTTGAAGATAATAATTTTGAGTAATTTTTCTTTATTAAAGTAAGATATGCTTATTTATGATTAATATGCACACTAGTACACTATAGATAACCAGATAATGCATATCTGGAAAACTAATTATTTTATAAAATTTAGTAATTTTCCTTGAGATGATTATCTAATTTTGCAACTTAATGAAGTTTAGGCCAAATTTAATGTAAGATTTAACCTAAAACAGACAAGGTGTATTGTAATGGGGGGGGTATACAAGTATTTACTATCTTACCTTATCAATTAATAGTTAAAACAGTGTTTTCATGTTGACGAAATTCCTCAATTGCATAATTTTCTTGTATTTCAAAACTTTACAGCTCTTAGTTAAATAATCTTGGTGGGAGAATGTAAAACTGCTTTATTGCCACATAATTGTTACTACCTTAAATGTAGGGGCTGCTATTTATTAATTACATCAGATAAACAACATGTACTTATGTTGCGCCTTTGGATCGTTTATTGAAATACTGTAATTGAGTTATTATTTGAATTTGTTGTCATTTAAAAACATGCGAATAATATTATTAAGTATATAGTTATTGTAATACATTTGTGAAGATTGTTCGTACGAGTATTATACATCATTGAATTCGGAATTTAATTTCCTATAAGTTTATCTAATTAGTATAAGTGTTAAATAAGATTTATAAATAAAAATAGGATTAATAATATTTAGAATTCTGTTTTAATTTCATCTTTCTAGAAGTGCACAACCTCTTGGAGAAATCAAAGTCAAGGTTTTGAGGTTAGTGATATTTTTGAGAAACGTAAAACCGTTTAAAATTAAAAAAAGTTTATAACACAAAGTGTTTAATTAACAAGTGTTTCAAGTTAAACAAGTGTTTAATTTACTCTTCGATGGAAATATATTACTTCGAAATATTTCAAAGAGGTCGTTGACAAACTTTCTTGGATTCTTCGCCAAGACTAATCAAAACCGCCAAACAGACACAAGGAGTGTTAATAAAAAATAAAAGTTGTCAATTTTATGGCGTCAAATATTTAAAAAAGAATTAAAACATAAACGTGAGTTTTTTAATACTAGTTAGTTTTATTTTTAATAATTAAGATATATGATGACAACAAAAGTATTAATCTCCAAATAAAGAAAACTATTTTGGGATTCATTAAAAATTAGTGATAGAATTAAAAAAATAGAATTTAATAATCAGATTTTGTTGTTGTCGCATTTGAATATTTAAAGATAAATTCATAATTAAGAAGTGTTTCTGTCTTTTTACTTCACATAAAAGAAAATCTATTACTCCGACATCTATTTTGAATTTTAATTTTGTTTCGTTTGTTGTTCTTTGTTGTTTGTTAATTAAAAATAAAGTTGTGTTATTATTGCTTTAAAAATTATTTGCTTTGTGTATATGTGTTTACTTTTCATATTACTGTGTCTTGAAATATAAGAATTTAGTTACCCATTGAAGCGACCCGCCTGAAAGAGTCTCAGTTTGTGGAGAGTTAAACCTTCCACAACTTTATATTTATCCTGAGTATTTATTTCAATTAAAGGTAAGCAAGTAGTTAGTTGTGTATTTTATCTTTGTTACGATAGCATATATTGTCTGTGTCTACAGCATTTAAACGTTTAGATAATAAATTATAATTATCGTATCAGTATGTAAGAAAATCTATTTTTAGAACGGATTTTTTACGAATTCTGAAGCTGTAGGTAATGATTTATTTATTTGTTTATTTATTGTACTTATTTATTTATGTCACCATTAGCTACTGCGATAATATGATAATCATCAATTTATTAATAAATATTTGTTGTCTTCATAAAATATTTACTTTTGCAATTTCACATATCCCTATCCTTTAGTAAAATAACTATCCCAGCCTGCATTCCTGTTGCTTTCTCATCAGGAGTGTAATAAAAGCCCTCTATTGTACGCTTGCATTTTAGTGATGAATAATAAAGTTTGTGTATAGAGCAAGTTTACTTTGTGTGAATATTGTAATTTTACTGTATTTTATTCTACTATTTGTTACATAATTTGGCTCGGTAAATTGCTTTAAATAGTTATATTTGTAACGGTTCGTTTTTGTCAGTAGATTTATCTTGAATTATTTACCAATTGGCATTGATTTGAGTTTATAATTTATAGTACGAAAGCAATAAAATATTTTTCTTATATTTTCTTTATTGAAATATTTCAATTAAGCGCCTTGTAAACAATTTTGTCGTATTTAAAAGTATTTTTAATAGAAATTATAAATTTCCATTTTGCATACGATATGTAAACAAACTTATCTTGCAACTGTCTTTCTGTTGCGCCGTCTCGAATAATTCCCTTTAATAAACATTGTTGCCGCAGTTATCACTTCATGCTACTTGAGACTACTGGTCATACATCTGCTTTGCGCAGAAGCTATCGCATTACGTAATAACTGCCGCGTGTTTTGAAACGTGTTGTGTTAATTATTTAACCCATTTGACATGGAATTTCTTAATTAGATTGGAATAATGTTTGCAACGCTGCCCCTCGCGGACGTACTTTGATGTTTGAGATTGCGCATTTTTGCCGTCGACGGATATCCGGTGATAGGCTTTTAAAGAAAGATCTGAACGGCATTCTTCTTTTGGTTTTGTAGTAATCAACTACGATCGAATTTGATCTTGGTGAAATATTGTGGGTGCTATTTAAAAAACAAATCTCTGGAGCCATATATGATGGTAATGGTGAGATTTTGTCTTCAATTACGCTTCAGCGGATTATTAGCACCACATCAATAATAATCAAACTGGTAACTACCCTATTGGAATATTTGGAAGGAAGCCATTTTGTCGCACAAGCGGATTCATTAGATCAGATCAATCCTTCGATCGATACGAATTATACCCCACCCAATGCCTGAAGTTTTTCACAGGTAAAATTTGTAGATAATGGATTTACGTCCAAGAAGTTACATACAGTTTTATATTTTAGGATTACCAGATTATTCTTTGAATGTGGATGCATTTTGTTATCGGGTAGATACCGCCCTTTTACCTTTTAGCCGCCCACCATCAGAGGTATGAATTCTTAACATGTTTATGTATCGAACCATTTTCTTTTCTTTTAGGCTTCTTGGGAAAGGTGTGCCCCATTAAGTGTAGTAAGAAGACTATTTTTAACAGAAACTCAAACTGTAGTTCACCCCTACCTGGAAGTTTGGTAGTTAAGGAAATAAACCAGCGAGTAGCAAAATTTGAAGAATCTTCTGGGTTGAATGTCGAAATCAGCTAAGTTTATCATAAGAGATAACCTGTAATTTGCTAACTAAGCTGTCATTCAAATTTTTGTTGAGGTCATTTATTAATTATGTGATGTTGAAGAAGTCATTTGGACATTGAGTCTTTTCTGAACATAGCATTTAAGCAGTCAACGTTAGGACTAGAATATAATTAATATTAATTAGATACATTATTTAGTTTATTCATTGAATTGGAAATTATCAATTGTATAAGTGTGTAATCTAGTCATTGTCAAGTCGGTTAGTTGAACAAATGCTCAATTGCTCATAGAATTACTGCATTAACTTGCGAAGGAGTAAATCGTAAGCTTACGACGGCTAACCCCTCTCCCCTATTACATGTTCTAACATTGGTGGTGGTTATTTTATTTTTTTGGGTTACTTCCTTTATAATTACATATTAGAATACCTACTATATTCAGCTCTCGATAGAACAATTATCAAGAACTTGATACTGACTAATATACAATAATATCATTTCTTTTTTTTTTAATCCTCTCAATAGATTTTACAGTACAGTTAATATTTGTTTCAATATACAATTAATTACTCTCAATACTTATTATCATAATTATTTATGTTTAAGTATTTATTATATTAATTAAACAGAAATTTATGTTTATGAATGGGCCTTTTAATGGTATGATAAGCAAGTACTTACTTAGCCCCGAGACGGTAAGTATCTGGTGCCCTTTTCTTAATTTTGGTGGTTCGATGGTTGCTGTGTCCTTAGTTGGAAAATTAAGTGGCGCTCCCTTACAACTTGAATCCAGCCCTTCTCCACTGATAGCTGGCCCGGGAGGACACAACTTTAAGCCATCGTTAATTTTGGTAATTGTCGTCGCTTTATCCTATGGTAAGGGTGCGTAACATATTTCCAAAAATAACACCAGAAATTTTACATATAGTTAAAATACGCTGAGTATTCATAAATGTATATAATATTGCTATTTAATTCATTCGATAGGTGAACTTAATGCTGTTCATTATTCACGATGTTTCATAACTTCTCCTAACGGTTCAGTGCCTAAAGTGCAGTTGAATTGGCTATCGATTAGCAATTTAAAATGAATCTATCACAGTATATGGGCAAGTTATGTTTTATGCAAAATAACCAACATAATAAGGCTGTTACTTCACTCCCTAAAAAAACATAAATCTAAAAACAAAACAGTATTATTTAGAATTAAACGTTTGCCGCTGCACTTATTGACTTTAGAAATAATCAACAAAAGTCAGTAAAAGTACTTTTGCCAACAAGGTTTTGTTTAAACGTTTCCATTTTTGAGCAATGTATTGTTCACAAGCTATTCCACCATTCCACTTTACCATAAAAGTAGTGTAGCGTAAATACAATTCAAAAACCAAGATAATTGACTCATTATTAATTATTTATGCAGCAATCAAAACAAAATTAATTAATTAGGGAAGGTAACTGACTAGCAACCTAAGCGTCATCCAATATATGTACTTAAATACGGACTGGTACTTCCGTTGCTAATAAGTTACTTGTTTGTTAGAAAGTTAGTATCACCTTCACAATAGTCACTTTTATACGATTTTAAATTCAAAATTTTATACGATAAAAAACGACAGGGACTCGGTGTCAGAAAATAAGCAGTTGTCCCACTAATACGGATCTTCCTGCACCCGCCCCAATGTACATGTGATACCGGGTGATTTTTTAAATTTCTGATCTAGTAAGTCGTGATTTTTACGCCGTATCGAAGGTCACCGAAACGTAGGGCGTAGCGTTGATCACACTGCTATTCCAAATGTCATTTATGTGACAAATTGACTACTTACTTTTACATTTATTAAACAAATTGATAAATATTTAAACAGTGATCATTTGCGAAACATGCTTTTACCAAAGTGTGCATTTTATTGCGAGTTTAAGTGCAATTTCGATGTGATTATTGACTTGAGAAGTTTAGGTTATGGTTACAACTCGCTTCAATTTTTATTCCTTGGATTTAAGAAATAGCAAGATTTATTCACAATTATAACAATTTACATTGTTAACACAATATTTATTCAAAATTTACAACAACTGTTGGAAATGTTGACCTTCAGCATCTATACACAAATTAACTCGGCGCTTCATATTCTCGAACACTCTAATAAGCACTTCTGGTGAAATCCTTGCACATTCTTGTCTGATTCTTTGTTTCAAGTCATCAATTGTGTGTACTGGTTCTTTGAAAATGGTGTTTTTTAAAGTCGGAAACAAGAAATAGTCCAGGGGCGTCAAATCTGGCGATCGAGGTGGATAAATATTCTCGGTGTGGTTGCTGATTAAACGGTCGTCATAATATTGTCTTAGGTAATTTAAAGTTGTATGGGCTGTGTGTGCTGTTGCTCCATCCTGCTGAAAGTAACCATCACGTAACTCTTCAGGGTCAAGTTGATTGATGAACTGTCCTAAAATATTTTGATACCGCTCAGCTGTGATAGACTCTTCGAAAAAGATGGGTCCAATTAACCGTCTTCGTGAAATGGCCACCCATATTCCAATTTTTTGAGGGTGTAAAGGCGATTCTCGAAAAAAATGGGGATTTTCTGCACTCCACATCCGCATATTTTGTGAGTTTACATACCCCGAAAGATGAAACCAAGCTTCGTCACTAAAGAAACTCAAGTCCAGAAGATCATTATCCATTGTCCGATTGAAAAAATTACAATAGGATATCCTTTTCTCATAATCTGGCGGCAGAAGTTCTTGATAAACCTGCATTTTGTAGGGACGCATGTGCAGGTCTTTTTTAACAATTTTTTGACATGTGCTGTAAGATAAGTCCACTTGTTGTGAAAGTCTTCTTAAGGACGTATGAGGGTCATCTTCCATTATTTGTCTTACATTTTCAACAGTTTCAGGAATTCGTTTTGTTGGTCTGCCACTTCCAGTTTTTCGCTGAACACTGCCAGTTTCTCGGAATAGATTCACCACATAAGACAGAGTCATGAGAAAATTTGCCTCTATCACCGCAAGATCTGGAAATTTTTCTTGAAACTCCCGAAGACATGCTCCGGCTTCATACACCCATTGACCATTAACTTGATGACCATTACAAAAGTAAGCTTCGATCATAAATGTTTTTTGTTCCTGTGTGAACACCATTTTGTTGTGATGAAAAACACTCCAAAATAACGTTGAAAACTAAGCGTTCAATCACAAACGAAAGGTTAGTCTTGAAAAAGACTGATTTTTGATAATAACCGAGATAATAACTGGCGAAACGGAATTCAAAACACGAGGAAACAGTGAAGCACAAAAGACGGCAAAAGCGAGAACAACACTGGAGTAGGTTATGTTTATGTCAACATTTTTGAAATCTGACAGTTGTGACAAATCGAACGATTCAAACTACGCCCTACGTTTTCCGCATCTTTTGTTTTAAAATTATGTCATGGCTTTCTAGATCAGAAATTTAAAAAATCACCCGGTATAATGGCGAATTATTAGCGATAGTATATACTGTTACCGTTCACTTTCATATTATTATTATAGTAAAAAATAAGTCGGTTTGCATATAATTTTATTTATGCACAAATGCATTATAATTAGACTATTATTGCAAGACTCATCTAAACATAAACGTCTTTTTATGGCCCAAGGGCATCTTTATGGTCAGACGGGCAATAACGAAAAGTCAATTAAATGTCAGAAGTTTTTTTGTAGAACTTGATTGGTTCTTAATATAATTTGTAAACTTATCACCAATGAAAATAAACTGAAATTAAATATTTTGGAATAGTAACTATAGTTACGAACTTCGTATAATCACAAAGTATACGCACAGCTGCTTGATGTACCTACGTACTCATTTAATTATATTTTTACACAATAATAGATTTGACATTAAAAACTTAATCTGTGCATAAAGTAGTGTATGTATAGCGGGCATAACTTGCTTTTAGGGCCCTACAGCCTTTTCTAAGCCCTCGGCTGACGCCTCGGGCTAGAAATAACGCTTCTGGCCATAAAAGCTTCATTATGCCCTTAACACATAAATAACTATTATGCACAGGTACATTATAATTAGACTATTATTGCTAGGGCATACTAGGGCTCTATGCCCAAGGGCCTCTTTATGATGGGCAATAAAGAAACGTCAATTAAATGTCAGAAGTTTTTTGCACAACTTGATTGGTTCTTAATATAATTTGTAAACTTATCACCAATGAAAATAAGCTGAAATTAAATATTTTGGAATAGTAACTATAGTAACGTACATCGCATAAGCGTATAAGTATACGCACAGCGGCTTGATGTACCTACATACTGATTTAATTATATTTTTTAAACAATAATAGATTTGAGATAAAAACTTAATTTGTGCATAAAATAGTGTATGTATATCGGGCATAACTTGCTTTTAGGGCCCTACAGCATTTTCCTAGCCCTCGGCTAATGCCTCGGGCTAGAAATAACGCATCTGGCCATAAAAGCATCTTTATGCCCTTAATACATAAATAACTATTATGTTCGGCTAAATTAGAGCTCTAGGGCTGTAAAACTTTTTAGAGCCCACTAGAAGAATAGCTACCCTTGTTTAGGGCATCTCCATAGAGATTGTAAAACGATGCTGACCCCAGAGAAAATGGTACACGTCGCAAAAGAAATGGAAAGATATGGGTTAGACGTGATTGCGGTGCAAGGAATTAGATGAGGAGGGAAGGAGAAATAAATAACACAGGGTTCACTATGTGGTATTCGGGAGAAGAGAAGCAGGGCAGAAATGGCACAGCATTGTTAATATGAAGAAAGCTAAGTAGGTAAGCATGTAAACATACGATTCACGAAATTACAAATGATAATGGAACAAGGTTATGTAACTATGCAGCAGCAGCAAACTGAATAATAAGCAGCACAAGATTTAAACATATCAGAAGACATAAACATGAATAATTCCAAGGAAAATGAGGGAAACCAAATTGACTAAGTATTGGTATCAAAGGGTACAGCATCCTTTATTGAAGATGTGAGGTCATACAGAGGTTTAAATGTGGATTCTGATCATATACTTTTAGTGACAATACTCAAACAGAATATAAGCAACTACACAGAGGATAAAAACAAGAGAAGAGATGGGCAGTAGAAAAACTGGAAAAGTAAGAGACTAGACATAAATATACTAAAGAAATACAAAAAGAGTTACATCAAAGATCTACGGAAATTGCTGCAAGCATAGATTCGGAGTGGGGAAGAATCAAATGTAGTATAAAGGGCTGCACAAAAATTAATAGGGTACTGACAAAGACAAAGGAATAGAAATGGTACGATAAAGAATGCGAGCAAAAGAGAAATAAAAAAATAGAAGCAAGAATTAAATAGCTAATATCTGAAAAAAGGGAATATAGGGAAACTTACAAAAGAAAGAAAAAATAGGCTGATAAGGTATTTCAGAAGAAGAAGGGCACTGGATAGACCAGAAACTGGAAGAAATAGAAAACAATAGACAAACAAACAAGATCAGAGAAATGTATACAAACATTTAAAAACAGAAAAGAAGAAACAACATTAAGCAAGGTGGCATAAAAGACAATTACGGAATGATAGGGAAAAAGTAAAAGAAATATGGATCAAATACTTCAAAAAACTCTTATACAATGAAGACGAGGAGCAAGATGAAGATTTGGAAGAAACAGTAGAAGAACCGAAATATGAAAAAGTGGAAACAACATAAACAGAATGACAACGGCAAAACTCCACGTATAGATGGAATAAATCGTGAAATATGGACTGTAAGAAACGCATAAAAAATACCTATATGAAGTAAGTAAAAAAGTATGAAAAAGTTAAGAAATGCCAGATGGCTGTAGGTATGGAAAAATCATCTCAATTCTCAACAAAGTGAATCCGGAGCTGTGCACAAATTACAGTGGTAACATGTTACTAAATACAGCATAAGATCCTCACATCGGTAATACAACAGTGATTAATTAAACAAACAGAACAAGAAATTGAATAATATCAATGTGGGTTTCGACCAGGCAGCTCGACAATAGATGCAGTACATGTCATAAGTTAAGTCTTAGAAGACACCTACCAAATACAACATAGATACACATAAGCATATTATTTATAGATTTAAGATATGAAACAATTAAAGATCGCACAGAAATTAATGAGATTAACCGAAACGACGTTAGAAAGATTAGAAGTAACAGTTAAAGTTGGAAAAAACTAAACACCTAGAATCAAATATGGAGTGCGCCAAGGAGATGCCTTATTATCAGTGCTATTTAACTTTGCGTTAGAATGCATAGTGAGAAAGACAAAATATGAAGGAACTATCAAAAATAAAGAAATGCAAATACTACCATACGCATGTGATTTAGTCATCATAGCAAGAAGCGAAACTAAACTAATGGAAACTGTGAAGATAATTTATTAATAAGCCAAAATGAGAGGGCTCTCAATAAACGAAACTAAGACAAAGTGCATGCAATGTAGAATAGGTGGAGAAGTACATTTACAAGAACTGAAGATAGGAAGCTATAAATCTAACCAAGTCGAAGAGTTCAAGTATCTGGGGGTAGAAATAAATAATAAAAATGAAAAGAAGTTGGAAATAGGGACAAGAATACAAAATGGATACAAACTATACAGTATATATACAAAGCAATAATAAGAGCAATTTAGAATCTTTGGAAGGAAAATAATGAGAACAATGCTAGGACCAAAGAAAATGAAACGAAAATGAATATTGAAGAAAAATAAACTATGAGATAGAAGAAGAAATAGAAGAAAAAGATATAGCAAAGGAAATAAAATCGAACGGAAGAGAAAAGGATGACCGAAGATCTGGGAACGATGGTAGTGAGGAACTGGAGAGAGACAGTCAAAAAAAGAAAACAGTGGAGAAAAATTGTAACAAAAGCCAAATCACACAAGAACTTATAAAAGAAACAAAACACAGGAAGGGAATGATTCAGCCAAGATCAATCTGAAGAGCCTCAAAGAATGCCGATTCTGCTCCGGAATTATGGCAGCTATATAGCTAGGATTGCACTTATTATAATGGTACTGTAGCGCTTTTATCTTCAGTCATATTAGGGGCAGCCGCAAGCTCAATTTTTGAAAAGTGAACAAGAAAACATGTAAAAATCCTTTTTTACAGAAATATAACAATATTTTGAATTCTGTATCTATGCCAACATTTAGTATTTAAATAAAAAAATAAATAAATACCATGTCAGGACGTGGGTACCGCATAACAGTTTTTGTGTAAAATAAAATATAAAAGCTATAAGAGACTGACTGTCGATGTAAAAATGACATTTGCTTATTGCTCTTTTCCAAACATTTAGTAATAAAAATTTAACATGTTCACAATTTGTCGAAAAATAGAGTTAAAAATATTAAATTTGATTTAATATATTTTTTATAAATATAACCGAACTGTTAACGATCACATGTTACCACGCCAGAATTTTAATATATTGTCAATATGTTATGCGGCATGTATGATTCACATTCATATTTAGCCCTCAAGATTTTCGTAACATTACTACACAATCTAAACAAAAAACTGACGCTGAATTTTAATTTGTTTAAAACTATCGATTTTAATTTACGATAACGATAAAAATTCCGATATTACAAATAGAAAGTACATTACTAAATATTTAATGAAAAATGAAATTGTAGTGTCTTACTTTAGAAAAGTTGAAAAAACTCAGTGTGTGCCGGGTTACTCTATACATACATCATTTATCTGCACAGCATTCACGAACAATATTAAATCAAAAGGATGTAAAAGCAATATGTATTCAACTAAGCATGATAAGAGCACAGCATGTGCATGATGATAATTAGTAAAATATTTTATTAATTCTTTTTTCTAAAGATTTCAAAAATATGAGAAAAATTTACATAGGGTGACGCAGAGAACAAATGCATTCTTAAACATATCGCAGGGAACAATTTTAATAAAATTTAAAATGTAGATGTGAAAACGTATCATACAAGTACAAGCTACCTTCTAGATTTTTCGTGGAAATTGGAAAATCCCTGTCTTTTCTGTCAAAACCGTTTTAAGAATATTCCACTATTGTAAATATACTTTACAGCAAGCCTAAGTTGCAAAACTCATAATTTATGATTTCCAAGATTTATATTTGTATTTTGCGGTTATATAATATTTATAATATTTTGTTTTCAAATACTTTCCTGATATTCTATTCCAATCTAAAATTTAATATACATAAATAATTAAATACAATATTTAAAGATTTTCCTATGCATTTTCTCGAATGTTTAATATGTACTGCATAGCATACTACATATATTATATTGGTACTGATACTAAGTAGCAAAACCCGCGACTTGCCGACGGGGATATCATCGTCGCATGAGGGCATAAAGCGATTCATTAGCAGGCGCACATAAAGTAATAAACTACTAGCTAATAATTTTCGGGATAAAACAGAATAAAATGATGCTGAACATTTATTGTCAAATTTTGAATCATAAATGCAAAATAAATACCTTATTTTTATTGCACATATTGTTAAACCTTAGCTTATACTGTAACGAGCTCAATAAGTTTTGGGTGCTACAGGCAGCTGTAGTTCACAAATAAAAGTTTTATAACCACAGATAGTCCAACTTAGTGTATAAATTCGTGATACCCATTTAAATTCAAGTTGAAACTTGTGTAAATAAAATCTATTTTCTACGGGATGGTATTTTGTTTTTAGTCACGCATCCACTCCAATTCTGTTTGAAATCATCTAAAAAGCGAACTAAATGCTAGCTTACAATAAATAAAGCAATATTTTGTAAATTCTGGTCTTATCAAGAACAGTTAACTTCCACAATATACGTAATAGGATTTATTATAGTAGAGTGCTCGGAGCTCAGAAACTTACAAAAAACACATTTTGTGAGACTTCGAAATCAAAATGTATAAATTATATAGAATTGTACCTTTGGTTCTGTAGATTCTAAAACTGCAACTTGTCAAAAAATTGTATGGTGCAAAAGGCTACTATTTAAAAATTTCGAGTTAAGTACGTCGATGGAAAATAGATATAAGCTACTTCTGCAATAAAAAATTATGTATATTATTTTACAGATTCTTATTAATTTTAAAGACTTAATAAAAGCTTGCGTTTGAAAATTCACGTAAATCCAGAAGCGCAAATTGATAACCATCAGATTTTTAAAAATCGCTTCTCCCTGGAAAGGCAATGGCAAACCACCGAGGTATATTTTGTCCAGGAAATTTCCCTGAAGTTAATAAAAAATCTCAGTACTATGTACTTGGGGTGTTTCGAAGTCCACCTTTACTTGTGATCACTGAACACGCACAACACAAGTATAGGAGGGAAATTCCAACGCTTTGCAACAGAGTACGGCACACAGGAGACAGCATTTAAAGATTTACTGAAAATGTTGAAGATGTGTAAATATTAAGTATGGATAGTTGGACACAGAGTGAACACCACTCCATAAGTGTTTAAAATCCTGCTTGTTTCATTGACCATTGGATTAATAGCTCAAAATTTGGATTAGAAGTTTGGATGTATATAAAGTTGGCTCTGTTATAATCTCATTAAAGAAACAGTGGATTCCAAATAGTTATTTGTGTATTTAGTGCGCGAAATGCTACTTTGGTGGTCAAGAATGAAAGTCTTTTGACGAGGCGTAGCCGAGTCAAAATCTCATTCAAGACCACCAAAGTCATTTCGAGTACGAATTACACACAACGTTTTTTCTACAATCTTGTTGAAATAATCGAAACATTAGAAAAAAATTATAAAAAATAACACAAGGTTTATTTTAGAGCAAAGTGGATAGTTTCGTTGTTGCTACGGAAACGACATTGTGTAAATCACATAAATGCACGAAATATTTTTCCCTCTAAAGCGAAAAATATTTCGTACACGTTGTCAAATAAACAAAACCAATGTGGCATTTTGCATGCGGATATTAATGAAAAAATGTCATCATATTTTGACAGCAGTAGAAAAAATTGATAAAAGACACAGATTTTCGTTTGCATTTATTTATTTTTCTGCTATTTTGTAGACTCATATTTGTATTGTGCATACATATTTGTGTTAAATATTTAACATAATAATAGCATGTATATTATAATTATACACACTTATAAAAGGAATGTAAGCAGTTTACACCGCATTAATCATCGATTGCATCTAAAATATGTAGTATATGTGGTGTACTACAAACAGAAATGTTCAGATGTATCTGAATATCAAATTAAAGGATTTCATGGCCGTTTGCATTTCAATAATGCCAAAATTGTTTCGATGATAAACAATTACCGTTATGCTGCAGCGTAAGAGCTAATGCATTTATAAATCAGTGACATATAACACAGCTGCCATTTGTGTTTTGATAAATATTCATGCATTTTTAACAGCTCGAAATGCATAGATGCAAATTAAATTTTGATAATCATTTCTTATACACCTTTTTCTATTTATTAGAGTTTTAAACTAATAACAACAGATTACAAATACTGGGTATTATTACAACATTTTACACAGTATTTAAGGACTGTCTCAAACTGTATTTCCGTAACAATTTTATCTTGTTAGATGATTAGAGTCGGGAACAAGGTTAACGATAGGCTAACTTTCAGTTTACTTATGATATTTACCGAAATACGTCTTGCATGAGTCAAATACAATACACATATGTGGTTTGGACAGTGTTTAAATACTGCCGCAGACTCTAAAATAACTAATTAAGTGTGTACTTTTGCCATGCACTGTTGTTATCTACAGTGCGCGTCTAAAGTCCGTTCCCCCCCTACTAATTTTTGAACCACCTGGTATATCGCAACGAAATTTGGAGGGCTTAAACAGGAGATAAGAACCTAATTTTTTATGAAAAAATGACAGCTGAAAGTTTCAAATTGCCGGCTGAGCACCCTCTTGAATTACTTTTTTAAATAGAACACCCTGTATATTATTCCGTTTTCGAAATCTGCTCATAATTTTTAACATTTTTCTCTCCGTAATAAATGGTCCTATTAAACGGTTCTGATAAATACCCGCCCACACATTTACCGAGAAACGCCTCTGGAAATAATGTCTTCGGACAGCAAGAGGATTTTCGTCAGCCCAAATGTGGCTATTGTGTGAATTGAAAATTCCCGCGCGAGTAAAACAGCATTCGTCTGTCCACAGTACATTTTGTGCAAATTGAGGATTTTCCTGATTGCGTTCCAATAGCCATTGGCAAAATTGCACTCGCGGGATATGATCTGCAGGTTCTAATGAGTGTACTTTTTGAAAATGATATAGGTGTAGGGAATTTTCTTTTAAAATACGCCAAACGCGAGTAGAAGGTACACCAGTTTGTGCTGCCAAGGTACGCACGCTAAGAGTGGGATCCTCTTCAACTAACTCTAGAATGTTTTCTTCCTCCGCGACATCTCCGTGGTGTGGATTGCGTCCTCTCCTACCATCTCTTGGCATAACCGATCCTGTATCGAACATTCTCTGTATAGCTTGTACGATCGTACGTGCATTTGGATGACGGCGGTTAGGAAACCGAAGGGCATACTCTCTGGCGGTGGCAGCACCATTGCGATGACATTCGCCGTATAAAATAATAAGTTCCGTCCATTCAGCAGGTGTATAGGGTTCTGCCATAATTTAAACAGTAACTAAATACACTTAAATAAACTACTTATCGCTAAAACAAAAACTTAACACTACCTAATGCAAGTTATTAATTTAAAACGTGTATTAATCGAAACTCAAGTTTACCACCACCTAACACAAAGAAAGTTGACGACAAACTGCATACTGCAGTTACAAATCTCAAAGATCTGAGTCAGTAACAGTTATTACAGATGTTCAAAATGAGTGTTATTATTTAGTTAAAAACGTTTTAAAAGCACGTACTGCTATTTGGTGTTGATTACTTTTCGGAGAATTTATATTTATCCCGCTACCTGCTTGGGTTAGTTTATGGTTCTTTTGTCTACGACCTTTAAAATTATGTACTAGTAGACACAATTTTCTTTTCATACTGTTTTATCTACTATGTTGCAGTGGCGTGAATATTATTTTTATAAGGGGGGTTGTCATTTCAAAGGGGCATTTCAGGAAATTGTTAGTAAGATGTTTCTCTACACATGTTTCTCTATTGTCCTTTAACGGGAAAGGCATCTTTTTCAAAACACCCTGTAGTAGTATAGAATTAGTTAAAAGGTTAGAGTTAATTCAATTATTTGATCTTTGTACAAGTCAGAATTATTTTACCTTCAATAATTTAACATATCTACAAAAATATGGTTTTCCTATAAGAAATTCACTCAGTCCTATGTTAGTTAACATGTTTATGGATAATTTAGAAAATCAAATATTTGAATTAAACCTTTCTAAACATATTATATTTTGATTTCGTTATGTTGATGACGTTTTAGCTTGTTTTGACAGTTCTTTTGAGGTTATCAATGAATTTTTAATTCTTATTAATAGTATTCACCAAACAAACCATAAATTTTACATTAGAAACAGAACAAAATAGGGTTATTAATCGACTTAATTATCAAGATTCATGCACACAATCTATTTGAATTTTCCATATACAGAAAACAAACACATACGGACATAATCATACCAAATGAATCCTATCACCACAAATCACATAAAATAGCAGCTTGCAGATCCTTGGTACACATAGTTTTAATCATTCCGCTCACACAGTCAGATTTTAACAAAGAGCTTTCAACCATTAGACATCTAGCACATGTAACATAATCTAAACATGATTGGCACTCTAGTTAAGCAAGAAACTTTTTAACCTAGAATTTATACTCGCATTCATATTTTTTACGTGAAATCTCTGACAATAAATTAAGAGATGTAAGGTGAGCCGCTTTCACGATGTTTGGAAGTGAACAAGTGTACACCCCATATTCCCATCATCGGATTCACTCATGATACATCTAGAATTTCGAAAACGTAAATATTGAATTTTTTAAGACAATAGTAATAAAGCGTTTACAATCTGTATAATTTCAGTCAATCTACTATTTAGTACTTACAGCTAAATAATCATACGTATGTACTCGTTTTTAAAAAGTATTTTTTTATAAACAATCACAATTCAGTTGTCAGGGTTATTAACCCCTTTACCGCCAAATGTCAACATATTCTTGCATTATGTAGCAAATTATAAATGTTTTTATTGTAATTTAGCAATAATAATAAATAATATTACATTAACAATTATATAATAATGTAAAAAATTAATCAATTTAACGTTTTAATTGAATAACAATCTTTGTAACTTAATATAATGAGAAATAATCTAAAGACGTCTACGTAGCTCAATGGTTAAGCTCCAGCTAGCAGACAGGCGATCCAGAGTTCGATTACCCGCTCTGCCGTTGATATTTTTCTAGATGGATTTCCATTAAAAATATAATTTAATGTAAAATATTAATTAAACAATAGTATATTAAAGAACGAGTTTTATAAGGCAATAATGACTTATAAAACGAGTTTTTTATGCTATTTTTTTTATTTTGTGTCTTTTATACCCTTTTTAAATTAAAAAAATCGCAATTTCAAAATTTAGGGATTTTTGTGGTAATTGACAACACTGATGTGACATTTGAAAATTCATAGATTGAGACAGAAAATTGAGTGAATTTCTTGTCAATTTTCTGTTTTTTTTTTCAATTATTTTTTCAGTTCTACCAATTTTAAAAAGTTGGGCTATTAAAGCACTCAAATAAGCTATTAACACACTGTTTTGGGTGCTTTAACAGCTTTATTATAGACGCAAACTAGAAAAAATAAATTAACCTTTATCTAAAATTTATAACATTTTATATTTCAAATAATTAATAATATTATAAATATTGCAAGTGGTGACATCTATGGCGTTTCAATAGAACTACTAATCGTGAGAAATCATTCCTCACGGTCTTTACCGTTCAGTTTGGAGATTGCTTGCAATTGGTCGTTTTCACGGTTACTAGATTGTGCGGAATGTCTAACTTTCTATGGTGATCGTAGATAATAGTATATTGTGTTACAAGTGCAGAAAAGTACCAATTTCTCGCGAGTGCGTAGAAGTAATTACACGAGGAGTGTGAAATTGGAGTTTTTGTACGTGTTACACACTATATTTTATCTACGACCACAAAAAAGTAATAAAACATCAAAAGCTAAGAAAAATATTAACCTAGAATTTATACCCATTCATATTTTTTACGTGAAATCTCTGGCAATAAATTAAGAGATGTAATGTGAGCAGCTTGCATTTTCCCAACGTCGAATTCACTCATGATAATCTAAAATTTCAAAAACAAGTAAATATTAAATTCATAAAGTTAATTTAATTTCAGTCGGTCTAGTATTAAAGCTAAAAAGTCATACGTATGTACTTAAAACTTTCAAAAGTATTTATTTATAAACAATCACAATTCAATTGCCAATGTTATTTTTCAAAGCAAACCTTTAAAATTATGGTTTTAAAAGGTAAAACAAAATAGGGCTATAACCAATATAATAGTTAAACAAGACGTTCCATATTTTTCTGTCACCTACATCTGCATCTTTTATCTAACCCATTTTCCTCGCAACGTAAACATATATTAGCGTTAGAAGGAATATCGAGAAACGGGCCAAATAAAAATTTAAAACAATAATTTATTGTTGTTAGCAACATGTTTCGGAGACTTCCTTCCTCATACTTAAACAACTAATTAATGTTGTCAACAATGTTACAAAAATACTCTTGATAATAATGAGATCAACAGAACGACATTGAATATACATAAACTGGAATAATGTTATTTTTTTTAAATCAACACAAGTTAAAAAAATAACATTATTCCAGTATATGTATATTCACTGTCGTTATGTTTGTCTCATTATTATCAAGAATACTTTTGCAACATTGTTGACAACATTAATTAGTTGTTTAAGCTTGAGGAAGGAGAACATAGTCCCCGAGGCATGTTGCTAACAACAATAAATTAATGTTCTAAATTTTGATTTAGTCCGTTTTGATTTAGATACTATCAATATTAATATTCTAGCGTGCTTGCAGGTGGAATAACAATGAAAGGGAGTTTTAAGTGTAGTCATCGCGCTTGCACTTATAAAATTATATGAATTAAATGTTGCAAATTATAAAAGTTCTCATTGTTTTTAGTAATATTGTAGTTTTTAGTTAATATTGTATTTAGCAATAATGAATAATATGTTATAGATATTATTAATTATATAATGTTAAAAATTAATGAATTTTACTTTAATTCAAAAAGAATTTTATAGTAACTTTATATAGTAAAATAAGTACCTAATTATTTAGAGCGTCTAGATGGTGAAGTATGAGGTCTGGCTTAGCACGCAGGCGGTCCAGGGTTCAATACCCCCCGAACCGATAATTTTTCTATATGGATTTGCATTCAAAATATAATTTAATGTAAAACATTAATTAAACAAAATAAATTAACGTTTATCTAAAATTTATAACATTTTATATTTCAAATAATTAATAATATTATAATATTGCAAGTGCTGACATCTATGGCGTTTTAATAGAACTACTGATCGAGAGAAATCATTTCTCACGATCATTACCGTTCAGTTTGGAGATTGTGTGCAATTGGCCGTTTTCACGGTTACTAGATTGTGTGGAACGTGTAACTTTCTATGGTGGTCGTAGATAAAAAAAAATTACTTAATATTAAAGCAGTAGTTATTAATTAACTTTAGAGACAATTACTGTTTTGTTTCACTAAAAATCTAATAGCATTTTTAATAGCAATATATTCGGCAAGGTATAATTGAATTCTTGCTTACATGAATGTATAAATAAATATAACGTATTTTTAATTGTTATTTAAATATTAGTATTGCTTAGTTGTTTCTGGTAGGAGGACATCTTTTTCTCCAATATAATGTTTATTTAAATCGAACACAGTCAGTGAAGCTTGCATTTAAATCCCGTTTTCATGTATACTGCAAACAAAACCGAACGTCTCCGCATATTTTATTGGCCGTAGAAAACTAGCTTCAGGCATGAAAGGGAATATGCGTGATCGTTTCATCAGCTTACCTTCCTGGCACAAAATCCCAAGGACTGAAAATTTTGTCTCTTATTCATTTTCTATTTCTTTTGAGAGAGACAATTTTAGAATTTCAAACTACGTAGCTGTAATTCTGGCTTTACAAAATACGTACGTTCCTTTATCAGAACCTCTTACAATCAGTAATAACAATAAATAATTGTTTATCGAGAAATCTTATAGTGCATACACATAGGTAACATTTTGACATCAACTGTAAAGCTAACTAATACTGAGAATATTGGAAATAATACTAAGAAGTACATATACGCAAAACATACCTTATACATTTCATCGACTTTATTTTGCCCTTTTCTCCGAGTTTAGAACAGTACTAAAGTCCTGGAGTTTTTAAGGGATATTAAACGATATACATCTAAAATTTTCTGATAACTAGAATGTAGACGGGATTAAATGCAGCCTTATGTTTGAAACTCTGTTCGAAATACTGTATTTACGCGGTGATAAGTTCCTTTTTCTCCTGTGGTCTGCTAAAATAACTACTAAAGTACTATACGAAAAATAATACAAGGCGGACCAATTCCGTTGCCGGAAAGGGATTTCGAATTGCTATAGAACCGACATATAGAGACCATATTGTTTGGCGGGTTTATAGCGTAGCAGTGGCGTCCTAAAATACGTACTGATTTTAATTATTGAAAGTTAATGCTATTATGTTTTACCAATTCTATACAATTTATTTACAAAAAATTAGCACGAATGCTTCCATATATAGATAGGTATATTTATACAGCTTCTGTATAATATCTAGATTTTGAAAGCAGCTCACAGGTAAACATACTTTTAATCGTTTTAATTATTGAAAGTTAATGAAATTATGTTTTATAATTTATATACACTTTATTTACAAAAAGTTAGTATGAATACACCAGTATAATATCTAGATTTAAAGACATATAGGTCATAGGTAAACATACTTTAATCGCTTTCGTCGAAATCAGATGAAGATGAAGATAAAGTTTCCTTACCGCTGGAGTCATTATATTAATGACTAGTCATTTTGTAAAGACGTCTACATCATATTCGTTCACCATATTTATCTTCAATTTTGACGACACTTTCACAGCGTTTTTTCCAGTCTTCCACAGTAACGGCGTTAAACTCATTTTCTTTCAACTTTTTAACGGCTGCTAGTTTAAAATCAAAATTTTGCTTTGCTGTATTATTCTTTACTTGAGCCCAAATGTTTTCTATAGGATTTAAGTCCGAGTGGTATGGCGGCAATCTTAAAGCAACATGTCCATGTTCTCGCAGCAGAATGTCAAATTTAGAGACAATATGATCGCCTTTGTGTGGTTGTGTAATTTGATATAATTGTGGCTTTAACATTGATAGTGAGAAATGGATATTTTTTCTAGTTAGCCAGGAATATTTGTTTGTTGGAATTACTGTTGGGTGCTGTATTAATTTGTACATTGTGATATGGAGCGTTGTCCGTTATCACAACGGAATCGGAAGGTAAACATCATTTGGTCACAGGATGGCAGTATTATCTCAATATCATGGAATTTGTTACAATCCCGTGGTTTTTCCTTGTGATTTTCAAATATTATATATACAATAATTTTGTACCAAGTTAAACTCTATAAAGCGAAGTAAGATTGGCGCAAATCACTCCTATTCTATTGCTATTTTAACGACCGATATTTCGTAGAATTTATTTCTCTAAGTCTTTAGGACTTTAAAATTATATAAAAATCAGGAATGCATGAAATAATACAACATTCATAAGTGTAAAGAACCTCAAATCGAAAATTCAAAAACTTAAAACTATAATAAGCCGAAAATAATTTAGAATTTACGTGTAAATTAAAAGTTTAGGTGTGGGTTAGGGTGGTCGTAAAGAGGATGAAAGTAAATCACTCATCAATTCTGACACTATGCTCATCAGAGAAATACAAAAGTTTCCCTGTCACACCCATGCTGTGGAGAGGTGCGTCAAGCTGGTAACAGAGACCGCAAATAAAGTATATGGACATGAAGCTAGATATGTCTATATTCGCGCAACACTGAAGTCTAGATCGGTTATGCCTTATTTCTCCAGAAAATCAGATTTTAAATGTATGTAATGTAAATATAATATAAATACCACACCCAATAATTGGATGGTTGGTTGGGTAGGGTGTGGGTGGAATTCGATGTGCAACCACCTCCACATGGTGAGTTCCATACAGTGTTGGTTACAGTGCCATCGCACCCTACTACTTCTAGTTTTTCTAATGATATTGATAGTTCATACAAACGAGAAATAATGCTTTGAGTTATATCATTTGATGAAGGCGTAGACACTGGACGTGGACGCCGTGACGAGTAGAAGCCCGAGTTAGTGGGGGGAAGGCTGCGGCAGAGTAGGGAGGAACCACGCCACGGCTCAGTATACTTCAAACCAGTACAATCTATTTCAAGTGAGTTCATTTTGTTCTAGCAAAACGTCTTCGCTCGTTGCACAGTGAAAATTGCGAAACATTGGTAAATTTCTGTTTCTTCTAAGACGTTGCGCGAACGGAAAAAATTAGAATATTGATCAGAATTTAACTGATTTAGGTTATTTAAACCATAAAACAAGCATAAAAAACTAAAGCCTGTTTATTTGAAAAGTTTTAACTAGCAGGAAAAAATATCGTAATTTTTGCAATTTTTCATAAACCTTAAGTACGATGCGCGAACGGAAAATGTTTACCGATTTAAATTTTTTTTATACCATTTTTCTTCTTATTACAATAGGCAACCTTTCCGTGCTAAAGCGTTTCGAAAAAAAATTTATTTTTTTCGACCCACCCTATGTGCATGTAACGTGTATTTGCAACGTAGTTTATGGGCGCATGATCCACACTCTTTTGTGCGGACTTCTGTAGAAATTTCTTATACAAAATTACCTTTTTGTTTTTGCTTGTTTTCATGTTAGTAACAACAACAAATTCATTTGAATTTAAAATGTCATATATCTGTTTCACTTTTGAAAATTTAGTAAACGTTGTTACCATCCGATACACATAAAAATTGGTAGGTTTTTCCACCCGGAAACACTTAGTTTCTGCTTGATTTTGGTATCTGAAAAATTAATGAAATGGGACGAATGTACAAAAAAATATTACTGGGTACTGGATGATTATGGTTAGTCAACAACTTTGAATTATTTTACCTATACTTATTCTATTGGTCACCTCTCACAGCACCTCTTCCCCTCAAGACTGCAAATTCCCAAGTCAAGTCTGTCAAATATCACTGTTGGATTGTTCCCAAACTCTCTTTCCGATATTTTCTTAATAATTTAGTTTACGTGATTTTACCCGTAGAAAGGGAAACCAGGCTGACTAGACATTCTAAGCAGGCTTGATTGTAAGTGTTTTTGCAACAGAAAATGCAGTATTTTGACTGAAGTCTACCTGAAGCCTTTTCGTTTCGTGCAGAATAAAAATGATGAAATATGTGACTTTTTATTTAATGCGTTGTTTACCTACACATGTTTACATGTTCATATTTGAATATGAAGTACAATAGTAAATTTAATATTTTTCTCTTAAACCAACACAGAGCTAGCTAAATGTCGTGAAGAAATTTTGGACCTAAAATTGAAATTATTTTTCTGGTTTAAAATAATTCTTTATTAGTATTTTGCATAAGTTTTTGTATTTGGTGTGAAAAGTGGCGATAAAATACTGAGTATGAAATCAATAATTTGCATCCAGAAATTTCATTTTAAAAATTACCCAAAACTAGCTGGTATAAATGCTTGATGAGCGCACAAACCGAGAAGTCATTAGTGATAGGATTTACGGACGAAACAAGAATCTTTTAACAAAAATGAAAGTAATGAAGAATGCGTTTGGGCTCGTACTTTTTCAGATTCACAAATTTAATTGATTTTTTAAGTTATGAATGAAAATAATGCATCAAGGATGATATTGAAAAGTTTTAGAAACAGTCAGCAATAAAAAATGCTAAAGGTAGTACAAGCATATCAATGGGTTGGAAATGGTTGTTTATACTCAGACACATTTTTTACGTGTTGTAAAAAATATACACAGTTTTCAAATGTCAAAGAAGGTGCCAGAATAACGTAAAAATATTAGATAGAACTAAATATGTTATTAAATTTCAACAGACGTGTTAATGAATGTGATTGAGCAAACGTTGATATTCAGACAAATCGCTTTAATTTAATTGACTGTAGTAGCTTAAGTTCATAATTTCATCTATCGCTACCTAGGAAAAACCTGGTTGCTACAAAGTTCTCTTGTATATTTTACAGCGGATATTAGGTTATGGAAAAAAGAAGTTGTATTATACACCGCACACAGGGATGAAACCTGATTCTAGTCGGTCAAAACTCCAAAAACCATTGTTAAAATCAAAGGTATTCTAAGAATTAGTATTTTAGTAGAAAGCTTAGTGAACTCGTAACTACCTGTCGTTTACCGTTACGGCAAATAATAACCATAAAAAAATCCGATAATTCCGGTGTTAACACTTCCGAAGGCGCCAATAAGTGTAGATGTATTTGTAGTTTGTTCGTTAACGTGAAAGTGTATTTTTGGGTTACTGTTTTTTTATTGATTTCAATAATTTATAAAAACAGAATTGAAGTTCTAAAAAGTTTTATAAAAAGGTAAGTTGATACCCTTCTAATATAGAAAACGGAGAGTTTTACTTTTCGAATAATAAATGTTTTATTTTGTGGTTTATAACTTAGAAATCTTGCAAGCTCTTGCGTTTGCAATTTTAATATTTTTTGCTATAGTATAAAGAATAACATATTTAAAGATCAACATGCACAATAGGGTGGAACGAATTTTTTTATTTTGAAATTGTTTTGTGTAATAGATGTCAAAATGTGCCTTTATATAAAAAAGTAATTTCTGCAAAAACTGGATTAAATATTTTAATGTCTTGAGGTTCCTCAAGGGCCTAAAAAATCATGATTTTAAAAGGTTTGTATTATTTTTGTAATAGTTTCCTAAAGGTGCAATTATATAAACTATTAATTGAACAGAAGTTCCGGCTCCAGAAAAAAAAGACCAGGGTACTGTTCGAAAAATGGGTATTGGCGCAGTACTGACTAAGAAATTGACTGCAGCCGAGAGGAAAATGAAGAAAGAGCATATATTTTGTGCTTCTAAATCTAAAGAAAATCCAAGTAGTATCTCAAATACCCTAAACTTCACTCTTAGTAACAACTCCAGCACTTCCAGCAGTAGTGAAGAAGATGTCTGTGATTCTCCATTTGCTTCAACATCTAAAGAGCTACCTTCAAATGTTACCGAGACAAGTTCTTCTTGTGTCGATGAAGATCGTCTCTTCCTTCTGTAGCTCTTCCATGCGATAGGACTGGTGTTTCAGACCGCTCAGCTGCTATGATTGCAAGCACAGTTTTGGTAGACTTTGGTTTAATATCAGAAACAAATCCAAGCTTGACAATCGACGGGATGAAAATTAGAAGGGCAAGACAACTTTAGCGTAATCAATTAACAGCAGGAATATCAAAAACTCCTGTATTCGGACTGTTTTTTGATGCACGAAAAGATAAAACGCTATTAAATGAGAAACAAGGTTCTGAGTCTGCATTTCATAGAAGAGAGATAGTGGAAGAAAATATTACTATCGTAGAAGAACCAGGATCCAAATATTTGAGACAAACTGTGCCAAAAAGCAGTAGTGCTTCTGATACAACAAACTCTCTTTTTAATCTTCTCGAAAAGAAATTTAACACCGAAGATTTGATTGTGGTTAGATGTGACGGTACTGTTACCAATACTAGTTATAAAGGAGGAGTGATTCGTTTAATTGAGGAGAAATTAGGTCGACCTGGCTGATTTGCCTTTTTAATGAGCTTCCCTTGAGACATTTAATGACACATTTAGATGGTGAAACAACTGGGCCAAAGGAATTCAAGGGTATTATTGGCAAACAGTTAGAAATCTGCGAAAAGCTTCCGGTTACTGATTTTAAAAAAATAAATAATAATCTACCACTGATGGATTCCAACAACCATGATCTAAGTACAGATTAGAAGTATCTACTTGAGGTGGTAGAAGCGATACAAATTGGTAATGCTTCGGACTCCTTAGCTGCCAGAAATCCAGGAAAAATGTCACATGCCAGGTGGATCACTAGAGTAAATAGGATTTTGAGGATATATGTGGCTACTCAAGAACCATGTGAAAACTTTTGCATTTTAACAGAGTATACAACAAAAGTATATGCCTCTTTTTGGTTCAACGTAAAACTTAAACCCTCATGTTTTGAAGGTGCCAAACATTTATACAAAATAGTAGTTTTCCCGATTTTTGCCAGAAAGAATAAAAGAAATAATCAATCCTGTAATTCAACAGAACGCTTTCTTCTCCCACTCAGAAAATTTGTTGATTGCTCTATCAACAGATGACAATAGTAGCTATAGAGAACTTGCTTTTCGGAGAATATGAAAAGCAAGGGCAAATGTACAACCAGGAATTCGTATATTTACTGTGCCTAAACTAAATTTTGACGCCAATCACTACTCCGAACTAATTTAATGGAACGAGGTACGAATCTCAGAACCACCATTGACGAAACATTTGGAATTTGATTTGCAGAATATAACTGGGTTTAATATAAATGTAGCAGATTTAACATGTTTTCCGTGTCACACCTAAGTTGTGGAAAGGTGTGCGCCTTGTTACTGAAGCTTCTGAGGCTGTATGTGGACATGATCGTCGTGAGGGTTCTATTCATGCAAGAATAAAGTCACGAGCTACTCTACCAGCATTTTAGACAGTCGGATTATTTTAAACCTGAATGACTTTATAAATTGTTTGTAGTATTTTGCTATGTACTTCTCTGTTGTATGTGTGTTTCTTAATTTTTAATATCCAATGTACTTTTATTTTAAACGACCTCTTTATGTAAAACTCCAATAAATAGAACTCTTCGAGAACGGTAAATTGAATCTTCTAATTGCTATACGCGTTTAAAGGGAAACAACATTTTTTGACGCTATTGAGGAACCATAAAATACTAAAATAGACCTTTGAAACTTTATGAGCTCTTCTAGGACAATAAAATGAATCTTTTAATTGCTATAGCGCCCGCCTTCTAAGCAGTGAAAAAAAATCTTTGAGACCTTTTTTGAGGACCTTGAGGAACCATAGAATACTAAAATACTCGTTTGAAACTTTGTGAGCTCTTCTAGAACAATAAAATAAACTTTTTAATTGCTATAGCGCCCGCGTTTTAAGAAAAAATGAAAAATATTGTTGCGGAATTGCTGGTTATCCGCAAAATATTTAAGACAATTATTGAAAGTTATTAGTATTTTTTCTATATGCGACACTAAAACGAAACTGACCAGGAAATTTATTATAACAGATGGAAATATACAATGGTTTAAACTTACTAAGGATCAGTTGCGTAAAACATTTGTTAACTAAATACATGATTATTTAATTTATTTTGTTAATACATGTGATTGGTTAATTCAAAGCACTGTTGTAGTGTGATTAGTTCTTTTAAACCCGTTGTTAAGTTTTATCCAATCGGGTTGCTTAACAGCGTGACCAATTTAACAACGTGGTTAACTAGGCTTTATGCAACCGACCCTGAATATTTTTGTAAATGCGCCATTCAACCAATCTACATAAACAAAGAGAGTTCAAAGAGTAGCAGGATCGGGTTAATCAATATAACAAATATTAATTCTAAATTCTTTAGTTTATAAAAAACCACAATATAAACTTTGAATTAAAAAGAACAACGAAGATATAAGATAACCTGATTTAGTGATTTAGTAAGTGGTCCTTACAGCTAGCGCCACTGCGTGGTGCAAATTGTAAGTTTATGCGTAGAAAAAACCTGACATAACATCAGCTTTCTTCAATTTCAAGGTACGCGCATTATAAATAATTATATTAGATCAGGGAATGAAGTGGTCAAGGTTCAAAGAACCGGCCTTATGCTAGTATATAAGTATTCATATATTTAGTGGAAAAGACACACGTCTTGACCGTCTTAAGATTATAAATTGCCTACCATATATTATTTCCATAAAGTAGTTTCAAGCAGAATATTTTCTGAATTCCCGTAATTTTCAACACAATTCATAGTTTTTTTATTAAATTTCTGTTTTTTCTTTCATATAATTAAGTTTAGGTTTTAGAAACAACATTGACACTATCTTTTTAACTTTTAACATTTTGATAATCATTTGGTCGAATCTAGCTATCTATTCTATCACTTCTTAGGCGATAAATTGCGATAAATAAATTTAAAATACCATAACCGGTCTACGACATTTTACAGAGAAAGCTTTCTCGTTTAAGATTCAGTAAGATGGAGGAAAAGTTTTTCTAATATCGTAGATCATTGCAAAAGTTTGACTTTTCATAGTTATAAAAATATAAAATATATGCCTATTTAAAGTTATATAACTGTACGATAATGCGATATAGGTACATATCTTATAGTTCTCAACACCTGCAGTATAGATTTTGTTCCTCAAAATCCGTTTATAAAACTGTTCTACAGTATTCCTTGCATGCTTAAATTATTTAAGATTGCTAGTGTTTTTTACTTAAAATAAGATTTTTGGTAAAAAAGAGTATAATTTACCTAAAATAAATTAAATAAAACTTCACATAAACATATCAGTATTATTTTAGTATAATTTTAAAGTATCTAAAATGAACAATAAAACAGTTTACCTGCTAGATTTATAATATTAATACGATTTTATAGTTCTAGTTAAGATAAAGAGAAACAAGAGTGTTTAATATTTCCAGTTTCCTGTAATTTCAAAATATGAATTTATAAAGTTGCCCACTAAACAAACCACTTCCACAGACGGGAAGTTTACATTACATTGCATTATTTTACTACATTATGTGTAATAAATTAGTTAAATACATAGTTCTAAATTTTAAATATAGTAAAAGATGGCAAAGTAGAAGGATGGAAGTAAAGATCTAAAGCAGTGCACTCACTCACTATAAGTTCGACTGCCAGCCGGGCTGATCGTAGATGACGCAAAGTTTACATTTATTGTGATTTATTATAGTAAATGAAATTATTTGTAATTAATGCATTAGTTGTTTAAATTGTGTTTATCAAAATGAAATAAACATTACTGAGTTTACAATGACTACACAAATCTATTTGTTTAATTATTTAGTATTCTGAGATAGTAAAAAGAATATATGCATTTAGAAATATTGAAAATGACATAAATAAAATGCAATTTTAAATAAAACTGCTGAAAATATTTTGTTATTAGAAGAATTGAAGTAATAACTTTATAGTTTGTTTGTTGCTTTTCTACAAGATGCCCACTGCAAGGACTGGGAAAAATGAAGGACTTACATATTGCAATGACCCAATTCCGTAGCAAAGCGACGGCAAGAAGTTACATGTACATATGGAATAATAGCAAAATTTTTATGATTTTAGCAGTTCCATCTTTTATTTATTGTAATAATGTAGAACAAAAATGTAAACCTTGCGTCATTATTAGTTAATTCTATTTTTACCCTTTACTATTATGCATTATTGTAAATTCAAGTATAAAAAAAACAAAAGACGTAAGATATCGTAGTATATTTTGTAGTTTTAGGATGTTTTATAGCCTTCAACTTCATATTTTAATGTATAAATATTGTTGTTTAATTTATAAACCATCCTAATTAAATTATTCATTTGTATATTTTATGTTTTAAATCAAACGACACCTGCTATAGAGAAATGCAATTTTATATGTATAAATGGTAAAACTCTTTAGTTCGGCCCTCTGTAGTTTATCATATTACAGTTGGATTAAAATGTAGACAATATTCGAATTAACTGGTGTTCTTTTAATGCCAAGGGTCACCTTAAAATGTTTTCGTATAGGATGAGATTCAACATTGTTTCTAGAATAAACATACTGACGTCTTTGTAAATACAAAAGTTTATTGAAAAGCCTTCCTACAGTTAAAAATCGTTTTTAGTATCGAAAACACATACAAAAATCAAAATTAAAAAGCCAGAAAAATAATTTCGGCTTTTAACAAGGGAATAATTTATCTGAAAACGCATAAAACCTTAAATTTATAGATCCTGTACGTGCCAATTTTTAGTTTGGATAAACAGATTTTCATAAGTGCAGACGTATAAATAAGCATTATTTGATCACCTGCAGACGCAGACTTTAGGCGGTACTATTCCGAACTTAAACGGTATTTCTAGAAGTTCTTCTACGCGATTATTTTCCTGATTGGTGGAAGGAATGTTTACTTTCTTTGGATTGGTTAAGTAGTCAATAGTCAAGCAGTCCAATACAGAGTTTAATAGAATCAACAAGGGTACAAGTGACGGGCCGACCTGGGGGTTTTCTCCTTGGAGAAGCCCCCGGTGAAATTATATGTTAGTTGGTGTTCTAAAAATTATAGTGTTATGTATGGAACACAGTTACAGTTTGAAAATTATGAATTAGTTGTGTAAATACCGTTTTGTGTAGTTCGTTCCAGTACAGGAAGCTTACTTGCTTTACCTTACTTTAATTTTCGGTGTTAATAAATTAACACAAATAATTCAGTGTACCGCCCTTTGAAAATTTGTGAAGAAAATTCAATCTCGTATTGAATTTTAATGTTTGTCGCGTTGGTTAACTAATTTATGAGTAATTTAAAGTGTTATTAGTTACCAATTTATGAAGGGAAGTTTTAGCACTCAGAATTTTAATGTTAACAATCTTTATTTTTGGGATTTTCATTTTAATCGTTAACTAGTGGACTTGCAGAATTTGGTCAGCTCTACTAAATCATTACGTTAAAACAATAACCCTCTAATAATGAAAATTAGTTAATAGAAACTAAAACTTGTAATTACCAAGTGTAATATTGGGATTATTGCAGTTTAGGAGTTTTAATATCGCGGGTTAATGGCAAATGGTTATAGAAATAATAATTTTCGTAACATCATGTATGAACTTTCCGTTAATTATTGCAGCATCTTCACCAGTATTCCACGTTCTTCACATTTATAGTGTGAGGCATTTTTAATGTTAAGGGCATAACAAGGCTTTTTTGTGAAAGTGAATTTTGGTGTATTTTATAGTATTATAGTATTTTATAGATTTATCCAAGAGTAACGAACATACTGTTTAATAGAAGTGAGTTTGATGTTAGATTTTATTAGAACCATTATTATGAAAGCTATTTGTTAGGTATATATTCTTTCTTCTCACTAAAAATCTTTATGAGAAATTTATTAACATTGTTCTTATGATTTTTTTATTTGAAACAATTTACCATCTTGTCTACAAATAAATGAGAACTTAAAATAATTATTGTTGTCATAATATTGGACCATTCACTTCCGAAAGTCTTTAAAGTATTTTAATCACTTTAACACTAACGATAACGTAATTAAACACGATCAGTAATTAAATTTAATCAATAAAACCAGTATTTCTTTCTATTTGTGAATACTAAGGTTTAAGGACTTGCAAATAGATGGCGCCCATATACATTTTTAGTGTGTCTATTACCTCTTATTTTCTTTACAATTCGTAAGCTATGAAAATCAAACCTACGCCTAAATTACAATTTGATATTAACATGTCTCTAGCCGTGGCATTATATAGTGACGTAAGTATCGTACTTATGAGCTTCCAGTATTCAGATTGTGAATTTTTTGAAGGTTACAGTGACGTCCATCGCGCGGCGTATTTTATGTTCTGATTCAGTAATCTAAAGTAACGAAACGTAAATGTTACAAGAATAATTATGTTTTACGGTTAGAACTATTTAACAATTAACCCATTAGCGCCCACGGATACCATATAGTATCACAGAACGCTGACACGATTTGTCGCATTGTATAAAGTATACATAAAAGCTAGAGTTGTGTGCATCCCTACCAGTCTTTGGCAGACACCAACCCTTGAGTTCAAACGGTATTCAGCGCCAAATCAAATGTGTATGTGGTTGGTGTATTTCTTTTTCTAACAAGCAAATTTGTGGAAAGAGAAATAATGGACATTCGATGGGCGTAAGTAAATTTTTTTTTTATTGTTATTGATAACTTTACGTAAAGTATTATACACTATTTTATTCCTGAAAAAAACGTTTATTAATTCCATATAAAGAAAATTTAATTTTTTTAATACAGCTAACGCCAGCATGGCCCAAAGTTCCCTGATACCATATGGTATCCATGGGCGTTTGGTGGCTTAACAGCTTTATGCAACTGATCAATTTACATAGAGCAATTTTACAATTTTAGGCCCGATTAAGCTGCAGCACCTATGACTCTAATGTTGCAAGAGCAGCGACAGCGAAATTTGTCATACATTATTTACAAGAATAACTTGTTTACAAATTTTAATTTACTGGCCTATTTGTTGAACGAGGGATATAGTGCAGTAGGTACTATTCGGGAAAACTGAATACTGCGATCATGTTCAATCACTGACAAAAATAGGTTTAAAAAAAGAAAACGAGGAGATTATCAACCATGTATCGAGAAAATGATGGCATTCTATTGACCCGATGGATGGACAATGCAGTTGTCACCATCGCATCCACCAACGATGGTGTTCAACCAGTGGGGAACTATGGAGACATTCACCGAAGGAAAAGAAGGAAGAGAATATTATGAACCCTCATCTTCAATGTATTTCAGCATACAATAACAATATTGGGGGGTGTAGATCTCATGGACCAGGGAATAGCCAACTACCGCATTGGAGTACGCGGAAAGAAATGGTACTGCTCCATTTTTACCTGGCTCATAGATGCTGCAGTACAAAATGCCTGGTTCCTACATAAGCAAAACCAAACTATCTCAAACCTAGATTTCAGACGAGAGATTGTGCAGCTATACTTGACAAGATATGGGACCTGGACGGACCACTCTCACAAGAAAAGTTTTTCCAGATATAATATTTGACGGACTATTTTGTCGCATCGTGTAACAGGCGGCGATGTGCGGGAACGGGATGTAAATCTTTCGGCAGAACCATGTGCCAAAAATGCAATATCGGGCTGCGTATAAACTGTTTTACAGCATATCACATTAGACAATAAGGTATTAATTTAAATGTATATGTTTTATATAGTTTGAAAAATATATAAAAAATACCTTCAACGCCCACGGATACCATACGGTATCTAGAGTTTTTTCCTAAACCTTACCTATCAAATGCAAAAAAAACACATTTCAATAGATATTAATAACTATCAATACAATAAACAGCGATGAAAGTGAAGAACAACAAAAAATAATAATTCAGGCGCTAATGGGTTAACAGGCAACTAATTATGACCAATAGCAGATTCTGAAATGTATTAACAAAACATATTTTTACTACTATATTATGAAACTTGTTTAAAACAAAATCATAAAATATTCTTTTTTAAGAATAAATTTCATGTGAAAATCAATAATTCACTACAATTAGATGCATAATGTTTTGATAAAATGTATAGCATTGATATTTCTAAATTACTAAATACCTTATCTACTAACTCGACAAATTGACGAATGATAATTATGGCAATTGTGGTATTATAGCACTTTACAATTTCAATTGCACTTAATTGCTTCTAATTTATTTGCTATAAAAAACGCAATCTATTTTAGAACAATTATAAGGGTACACTATTAGAGTATTAATTAGTACTGCAATTTTGTTAATAACACTACGTAAGTTTCCAAACCTTCACCTTTTTTATGAGATTGAGAGATACTTTAGAATTTGGCATACATACCGTAACAGCTCCATGAAATAGGACCTACAAGAACCCTTTTACACTTCCAATTCAATAATATAGTCAGGACGGGTTTATGAATTTAATACTTGTCACAAACGATTGAAAGGGGTGTTCGATTTATTGCATTATAGTTCCAAACTTTAAAACGTCACAGGGTAATTCGGGTTAATCTAATATTGGCAGTTAATTTACAATTGACATGTTATATAGAATTGACCTTCTTCAATAGTGCAAAAGTGATATAATCAGTAGTAGCTAATACAACGAAACGTTGTAGAATGATCGAAAATACTTTTTCTATTTTACATTTTTGTCCCTTTTCAAAACCGATAACAGAACCAAAAGAGAGCTCTTATCGATGCTGCTTTCATTTTAAACTGTTAGCATTGCCAACACGAATATGTAACTAAAAAATCCCTATAATAAAAATTTCACAAAAAAATGAACTAAATTATAGCGAGATTGAAAAATAATATAAAAAAACTTGTGTCACAGGGATTTTCTGACGCATCCAGCAATTCCGGACTTGTTTCAGTCGGTTTGAAAACGAAAAAGCTTGCTAGTGACACATGTTTTTTAATACACTATTGTTGTCACACGAAACGTGTTGCCTAAAAAACACCACGAACCCGTCAGAGCGAGAACTGCTTTATTTCAACACGTTGAATGCATCTGCAAAGGTATCTGATAATTCTGTAAATCGCTAGGTTGTACTTGACATGATTATACTTCGAATTAAATTCATTTTAATGGCAGTGTAAATAGCGTTTGATTATTTACGGCAACTATAATAATTAACACTGAAACATCAGTTACGTTAATACTTAAGATGCGATTCCGAAGCACCAAATCAATAATTATATATTCTCGCTTTTAATTCAAGGTTACTGTGGGGATATATCACTTTATAAAGGTTATAATAGTAGCTACACCTCTAAGACATTTGAAAATACAGTCAAGACGTGTTGCATAGAAACACAAATAGTAAATCTGAAAGCGGATTTTGTTGTCCGTGGTACATTGAAAGGTAAAAAGGTATCGAGTATGTTATCGGATGCTATTTAGGGTGTATATCAATCCCCTAAATTTGTCTTGCGATATCGGTGTCCAACACCTTCCCCCCCGGGGGGGGGGAATGAAAAAAACAGCAAATCTAGAATACTTTATTTTCTATCCGGCTATATTAAAATAAATACGATCTCTAACGTATTAAGCGAGTTAGAGCTAATTTTCACTCAAGAATTATCATTAGATAAACGGAAGGATACTCACTAGATTAGCTCCTAACTCCCTTACTATGCGTATTTCTATTTCTGCAAACATAGAAAGATGTTTATATCGTGATAACTTTTGGACGACACAAGATATCAAAAAAGTTCAAAAAATAATTGTTGTTAGTTCGAGATTTTACAATCCAACGCTTTTTGAAACTTTGAAATTGGCTAGACAGTAACGAAGATATGACCAATTTATTCCGACAATCTATAAATTGCCGCTGAGCAGCGATCGTTCTATCTCTATTTTCACCCGTCTTCCGTCTCATTCTAACGCACTGCTCTTACCAGGTTCGTAAGTACATACAACTATTAGCACAATATTGGAGTTACAAATGCAAGTGATTTAACATTTTGTTGAAAAAAAATTATAAAATTATTACTGTTTTTGTAAATGCGACATTAACCTTAACACGGAGAGTTCTTCAAGTTATTCTATAACAGACGATGAACTATTACATACATTTAAATTTCTTTAAATTTATAAAAAAAGAAACAGATACGCAGTTATAACAAATGTGTTGTTTGTAAAACGGGCGGGAAACTTCAGGAATCCACTGCAAGAACTGCGGAAACTATTCAATGGTT
This sequence comes from Agrypnus murinus, assembly GCA_929113105.1. Classification (NCBI taxonomy): domain Eukaryota; kingdom Metazoa; phylum Arthropoda; class Insecta; order Coleoptera; family Elateridae; genus Agrypnus; species Agrypnus murinus. The sequence goes on from OV816024.1 coordinate 113,902,635, forward strand.
CAATGCAGTGGGTTCCTGAAGTTTCCCGCCCGTTTTACACACAACACATTTGTTATAACTGCGTATCTGTTTTTTTTTATAAATTTAAAGAAATTTAAATGTATGTAATAGTTCATCGTCTGTTATAGAATAACTTGAAGAACTCTCCGTGTTAAGTTTAATGTCGTATTTACAAAAACAGTAATAACTTTATAATTTTTTTTCAACAAAATTTTAAATCACTTGCATTTGTAACTCCAATATTGTGCTAATAGTTGTATGTACTTACGAACCTGGTAAGAGCAGTGCGTTAGAATGAGACGGAAGACGGGTGAAAATAGAGATAGAACGATCGCTGCTCAGCGGCAATTTATAGATTGTCGGAATAAATTGGTCATATCTTCGTTACTGTCAAAACCAATAGTGCTGGTTCTTTAATGAGCCTCCAAATAAGAAAATGTTATTATTAGGCTTTTTACTCAGTTTTTGTTTAGATCGTCATGATACGGAGTTTTATCTTCCAAATGGTTACACCCTATAGAACAGAAAAGCTCTTAGTCACTGATTAGATTTTTATGACAAGTTGAATAGTCATATACGATTATACAACTATAACATCAAAAATTCTCGACTATACCAGACGTATTGCCCGTACCTCGGTTTTCTCGACCTTCGGTCTCGTGATATTTCTTTAAGCAACACGTGGAGTCTCGAGAATTTTCAATTGTCTAGTTGTATACAGAGAGAAGAAGTAAACGGAAAATTTATTATATAAAAATAGTTATTTATGTTGAACATACAATTATAAATTGTTTTCGTTTACCAGTAAAATCCATTTATTTTGCCATTAATATCCATTAATGATTAATAATATGTGATTACACAAAGGTTTGTGTAATTTTCTTAATGGTTTATTTTTAATCTTCCGTTACAGAGAATAACCAAATTATTTTATCTGTTACTAATTTTAATATTTGTAAAGATAATAACCGTAATGAGACCCCTAATAATTTTTTTGGGCAACACTCGATATTTTATAACAGGTTAAATATTGGATTGATTTGAAAGTATATATTCTGAAACCAAGGGTGAAAAATATTTGGAGGCTCCTTACTATGATAAATTACTCAGTGATAAATTTAAAGTAATTATTTACACGATATTAAACTGGCCTGTCATCAAAAGTTAAATATACTGAATAAACAAAATTAGCCATTCAAAGGTTTTACCCCAGTGCCATCCTTTTTTGTTCACTTTTTCGGCGGTTCGCTTTGTCTTTAGTTATTCAGAATTCAGAAACTCGCTAGTTATCGATTTTCTCCTGTTGCAGCTTTTCAGAATACAATACTTACTCGAACTTTTTTATTATCGTGCTGCTTAGCATAAAGAAAAACATTTCCATTCAAAATTGTTGAGAGAATACAAGGGAAATACGTTGTAAATTTTATAGCTGATATTCTTTTCCATTCTGATTTTATGCATCCATTACCTTTCTTGACTTTCACATTGAATAATGTAACGTTTATATTAACGTCGAAATATAAATATGATGGTCAAAATACTTTACAATAACGCTGATTAGAAACACTGTTTTTACATCTTTAACGAAAGCTGAACTACATCATTTGATACAAATTGTTATGTGGAAAAAAATGTTGTCTACTCCTACTTGTAAATCACCAGTTTTCTTCACGTTTCACGCAATAAAAAAGTATGCAATTCCAGCAAGCTGTATGGATATAATTTCATATCCACACAGTGTAAGGATATGAGAACAACCAATAAAAAAACCAATGACACTTCTTCATTAATAATTAATTTATTGACAATCCCGGTCATAAATATAGATGTAAAAGTAATGCGTTTTCCATTGGGACCCGGATTGCTCAAGTGCAGATTTCTCTGCGGTTGCTCGCAAAACGGGGATGACGTCATTGCTCTTATTAAGATTGCCGTTAGATTAATCAAAGAGCGATTTACAATACACAACCGTATAAAATAATTTCGATCAGTGTATGTTTGTTTGTGTGACCATTATTATATTAATTTATTATACCTAATAATAGACAGTTGGGCAATACCGTATTTTTTGAAACATGGTCAGTAATCTATTAAACATGGTTCTGTTGAAGAGAATATTATTCTTAAATTAATATGCAAAAGCGATTAATTAAATATGTATGTATTACGTATTATTATAGTAATTACACTACAAGACTACTACAAGAAATTACGGAAGAACCACTTTACTTTACATAATTGTTGTTTCTCATTTAACTATTCAATAAGAGCTTCTGTTTCTTCGTCATCAGACGAATTTGGTGATAAACTTTCTAATAAAGCCAACCAACACCTTTATCATCCAAACAATACTTTATAAATCCGTTTTCAGTTGAAGTAGCGCGGCGAATGAATTAGAGGTTAGGTTTTTTGTTTTGATCTGAATTGATCTGTCTCACGAGGCAGATCAACGAGGAGCATTCCGGACGTGCTCTTGCACAGAGCGCTTGACGTAATCGAACACACAGGTCTAGGACATTTGGGCGCGGCCAACAAGTTGCGCAAAGTTCTTGTACTGTTGGAATATTATAGACAATTTTGAATCTAAGCTGTATGCAATTTTATAGATTATGGAAATGGGTATTGTTTAGTATATATTTTAGTTTTACATTTTTCAATAGCAAGCAAAATATTTAAAGCTTTTGCCGTGACACACGGTACAAAATTTTGAAAATTGTTTTATGCAATTTGACTTTTGTGTCACTTTTCCTGTTAATAGAATTACCACAGTATTTCATTGGGTTTTTCAAAACCTTCTACAACTATTAACCTCTCAGAAAAGCAACTGATCAAATTTGTAGATGTATTTGCTTAACAGTTATGAGCACTTTTTGTCCGTGACTGACGCTTGTGACTGACGATCAAATTAAACAAATTAATAATATTATGTATAAATGTTAACTGTAATTAACATTGTGAAACCACTGTAGTATGAATATTTATACTAAGTCCGTGATATAGGGCGGTATTATTCTTAACGACACCCACAGGTAGGTGTTTGTATGCTTGTCGGGACCGACTGCTTAACGTGCCCATCCATCGGCAAGGTAAATTGTACTGAGGCTTTGTATATCGATGAGAAAAATCTTTATCAATCTTTAGTTTCCCAATAATACGTTTGATAAAGTCTGGTTTTATTTCAACAACATTAGTTGATGAAAACGCAGCAGCATTATAGAACTCATCACACAGAAAAATCTATACTTTATTTGATTACATTTAACTGATCAAAATATAAACTAGGAATAATAGTACGCTCTTGTCCCTTTGATTAAAATTCTTCATATGATTGAACAAAAATAATTAATTCAGTAATAACAATTACTTGCCAGAATCACTTGAAATGAGTACAATTCTTGTTAGCTTGAGCATAACGCAACTCAAAAGAAATAAATAAGTATTTTCAAAATGATTATTGAAATGTAATCTATCCAAAAAAATGATAAATTTATTTTGATTACCTTATTGATTTTGTACTCAAGATGATTATATTCAACTCTAGGATAATTCGATAATATATTATACTCAATTTTAAGAAATAATAGTAGTGATGAATACGTAGTATCCTTATTTGAATGCTTCGTTCTTATCTGAGCAATAAAATCAATATAAATTATCAAAACAACTACACGATAGTATATTAAAAATCATGATAAGTTCAAATTGAGCATATGAACCAATTATCATCAAACAAGAGTTGGAGTTCAAACGTGTCTTTATTGATCAGACGTAGATGATCAAGCTTGCAGCAGAAGGTTGCATTTGAACTCCTAGTTTTAAGTTTTTATTATAATAAAATGACAACAAAAAGCTTAGAGGAATGGGCGTGCCCAGAAAATATTGTAGAAACATTTGTCAGTACTTAAGTATGTATACAATAAATTCATGGACTGATTTGTTCAAAGAAAGGAACTATTCCATTCCACCCAAGTAAAGAATAGATCAAACATTTTGCTCTTCTCATTTTAAAGCTCTCTTAAGTTTAGTTTATAAAATGCTAGCTAACGTTTGGTTGGACAGTTCTACAAACAAAATAAAAGATATACAATGTATACTATTGTATATCTCTTATTTTTTTGTTTGTAGAACTGTCCAACCAAACGTTAGCTAGCATTTTATAAACGAAACTTAAGAGAGCTTTAAAATGAAAAGAGCAAAATGTTTGATCTATTCTTCACTTGCATGGAATGGAATAGTTCCTTTCTTTGAACAAATCAGTCCATTAATTTATTTCAATAAGTTCTAATGCTTATTTTGAATGCAAAATTCAATAAATATATCTTCTTATAGATTGTTACAAGTACTTATTTCAAGTTGGTGTTGTACTCAAGTTGATTCTTAAATCTTCTCAAAACGATAAAGACTGTTTTTTTGTTTTAAGAATATGTATAAGGTCAGAGAGGAATAAAAGCAACATTCAATATGAATATTAGGAAGTTTTGTTATACGAATATATTAACTATTCCTGTCTAGAAGAACCTATTATCGTTTATATAGGAGCTTACTATATAACCAAAATGAGACGCATGTAATTGAATTTATTATACATTTTTCTGTGTGTGAGACTGCAACCGTTATTATTTTAATATTATTTTTTTGTCTCATAAATATGAAAACTGATTTAACTATCTTTAGATAAAAACAGTACCGTTTAAGGAAATTTTTATTTTTATTTTTTGTCAAAAATTTTAATTATGAGTGATCAAAGCCATATTTATCACTGGTACGATATTCAATGTTAACTTTCCTATTTCATTTAATTGATTTTTTTTAAATGTATATTAACATGATTATCAAACATAATATTCTTATAAACAGTAAGTGCTTAATATAATTATTAACCATAGGAAATTAACAAAATTAAATTATTTCAGAAATAATATTTAGTAATTTCAACACAGAATTATAAAAAAGCAATAAAAGCAGGTCAGGGAAAATGTAAACGCATATTTGTAACAATTACTGCATAATCTGCTGATATATATAATTAATAGGTAATTAAGTTGCAGTTTTATCACCTAGAAGTTATAGCTGCATATACAAATCAGCACACATAAAAATGTTAACAATTAAATTATGTAAATTTAGCATACAACTTAATGTAATTAATATTACAGTAATTAATATTAAAACAGTATTTTAGGCCCCTTACTATTTATTATTTATCTTAATGATTTGGCTCAGGTTTTTAAATAATGTAAATTTCATTTTTTTGCAGATGATACTATTATTTACTTGTCAGATAAAGATTTATTATCATTAACAACAAAAATTAATGTGAAACTAGACAACATCAACACATGGATGGAAGTAAATAAAATGAATATTAATATTAGTAAGACCAATAGTCTTTTAATTGAACAAGATAAACAATTATTTGAATTTCAATATCAAAATTCCAAATTTCAATTTAGAGGTGAAAAAACTAGAGATACTAAAAAAATTTAAATATTTAGGAGTAAAAGTTGACAAGAATTTAAAATTTAAACATCAAGTTGATTATGTTTGTAATAAAATCTCAAAGAAAACTTGTGTTTTAAGTAGAGTAAGTAACTTTTTAAGCAAATATAGTAAAAAATTGGTTTATAATTGTATAATTCTTCCGCATTTTACTTTTTGCAGTTCCATTTTGTATACATCATCACAGATGAACAAAGATAGATTGCAGGTATTACAAAACAGAGCCATGAGAATAATCTTGGGATGTGATAAATACACGAGAATTACATTCATGTTAAATTCTTTGAACTGGATGAATATTCGAGTTCACAGCTACATTACGAGAGGAAAAGATAATTTTATATTAGATTATAAACGATTGAAAACAGCTCAAAATTCAATTTTTTAAAGGGGTAATAGAATATAATAAATTAAATAGTGAGTTAAACAATAGCAATCTTAACACTTTCATTAAAAAATTAAAAACAAAAATTTTAATAAACTTTGTTTTTCAAAAAATGTTATTAAGGGCCTTTTTAAATTATAACTGTTCACAATTTAAAAAAATAAAATTGTTTATATTACTTATAAGATTTACTTGTAAATAGCAAATTCTTGCTAAATAAATTGCATTGATTGATATAAATGTTTTAGCATCACAGGTTTATAAAAATAATTATAATTTGTATATAAACAAAGGAGATTTTCAAATGAAGGATTAGTAAGGTATACTGATCAATTCAACTATTATCTCCTTTAGAATCTGGTATCAACCTATACTGATTACCTAAGGAGGTAAAAACAACAGCTACCCTTATGAAGAAGAAACAGTGACCACATAAAGTCTTAGTACCAATCTGCATTGCACGTGAAATCTACCGCGAGATTTTACAGTAAGGGATTTATAATAAACAAATTAAGTTCTTATTACAAACTATTCCCTTATACAGAGATTTTTGGAAGAGTTTTGATTTTAATGCTTTAGCAGCTTAGAAAAATGATTTTCTCTTAAATCTGGCAGTATATACGAGCTTTTGTAATTGGCAAATATTGAGTATTTTTTCTCATCATACCGTATTTATCGAATACTGTATTTCATCGATCATACTGTATTTATTACCTGCAAGTAACTACCTACAGATTTTATTCATTACTATAATACTAGACAATTTCTCGCGCGAAGTGTCCCTGCACCTAAGTGGTCCGCACCGAAGTGTCCTCGCGCCGAAGTATCCCGCGCCGAAAAGGCCGCACCCAAATGTCCGGCTACGCACCCCGTGATATTACCTCAAGAGTAACTGGTTTCTTACCTACCCCGCATGGCATAGGACTAAATTCATTATCTACTAAAGACTGTACAAGTACAAAATATCTCAAGCATCATCCGAATTTATTATGGAAAGAATCCGCAAATATTTACTTAATTGTACAGGTCTAATATTTTTTTCTTAAAATAAGTGCCCTATTTGAACGCTGTGCTTAGATTTTTAAAATTTAAATCAAATTAAGCTATTTTCATAATGATCACTCTTTTAGTAAAGGACTAAATACTTTTATAAGGGCTAGGGCTAAAACTTTAGCAGTTCTCTTACTCATAATATTCATACTTTTAGGTATATGTTATGATTATGAGTTAAACTCAAAACGTAGCTCAGCATTTTAACATTGTACATGAAAAGAACATAAGAAAACGAAAAAGTGTCTGATCTAGGGTCTAGGTACATCAAACAGTAAAATTGTGTCACCTAAATGTACCTCCAAAGAAAAACATGGATCCATTACAATCATGCAATGATAATTTAAATTTTTTTATGCCACTGTGTTGCGTTACGTGATAAGGTTTGTTTTATATGCAGTGATATTTACAGCAGAAAATGTACGTAAGAGTGAATCAAAAGTGGCTAAATTTTTTTTTTAGTAGATTGAATTAGGGTAGTGTGCAAAAGATGTCTTAGACATAGGATACTGTCACAGAAGGTATTATCCAGAATTAAATAATTTATTATTACTTAAGTTGCATTTCAAACAGTATAACTGTTTACTAAGGTTGCACTCGTCTTTCCAACGTAGTATAGGATGTAACCTACGCCAAGGAACACACTCGAGCAGCACCTACGAGTTAACATTAATAAGATAATGTATTCAGTCCTAAGTGATACATCCATATATGCTATCATAAAAGCTAATGTATTCATTTATGCATCAACAGCTTTCGCGATATTCATAAGGATACCGTATATAAACGGCTACGAGACACACTTCAGTAGAGTTCTTGATTGTAATTGTAATAAAGGTGGAGTAGATTCTTTAGACGAGAAATGCACAAAGTTCTCAACAGTCCGAAAAACAACCCGCTGGCCAATGATAATTTTATTAGACTATTGGACATTTCATCGGCAAATTCTTTTATTTTGTTTGGTTCTTTTAGAAACAATCCAGAGCTAACTCGATATAATTTTATCAAAGAATTGGCTCTACAATTAGTGACTCCTGAACTCGAAAGACGGGTTGCAAATCCACACATTACTCGAGAGGTGCGATTTTGTATACGAAGAGTATTGAAGGTAAATGAAGAGTTTCATGCTGTTGAAGGTGAAGACAACGGAAAACTAGAAAAGCGTAGTACATGTTCGTTGTGCCCACCCGCAAAAAAAGAAAAACTTTTTATTTTTGTTTTGTATGCAAAAGACCCATTTGTTTAGAGTGCTCCATGAAAGTGGTCACGATTGTTGTGCCTAATAGCTATAAAATTCGATCAGTGTCATTTCCTTATCAAAACAATATTTTTAACTTATGTTTTTTTTGTGTTCTTTAATGTTTATACTAGCTATTTTTAACTTGTAACAATATTTTACGTGCCTGTTTTTCTTCTACGCTCTTTAGGATGCAGAAGGTGCACTTTTTTAGTATTTCTTGATAATATATGATGTAAATGCCGAAAAACATATGTTTATTTGTATTATCTGTGACAAAGGACCCCGCACAAATCTTATGGAAATTGGGTCCCGGTCAAATTCGCTAAATTTTTGATATGTGATAGAGTTCATCATACTGGTCAATTGTCTCAATGGCCACAAAGCTCAAAAATGGATAGTTTGGCCGGTACAGAGCTTTAAAGCTCCGAGTATCCTCCACGGATTTATGTATATGCGCAGTGTGTATAGACTTTTGAAATAGCCTATTTCATTTTTTTTATTATCTAGGTTTATATTTTTGAGGTTGCTGAATTCAGATCTGTTGTTAGATTTTCAAAATTGACAGTTAGCAGCTGTCAAATAGCTGTCAATGTGCTATAATAAAGCCAAAAACTTGTTTTTTTATGTTTTATCTTTCTTTTTTTTTAGTTCGATAAGTTCAAAGATGATATCAAACCAATAACAATGACTATCGGTAGCTGTCATTTAGCTGTCAACAATTCTTCAAAGTCCGGTAATAAAGTCAAAAACTTATTTTTTGTTTATAACTTCAAGTTTTTTAGATAAGTGAATATAAATATGATATAAAATTATGTAGTCATCAGCTTACAGCTGTCAACAAGCTGTCAACTAACTGTCAAAATGCAATAATAGAGCAAGTAACTTATTTTTTGTGCTTAACTTTGTGGATAAAAAATCAAACATGATATAAGTTTATGACATCACTTTTGAACTCAGTGATCTAAGCAACTTGAAGCTTTTTAAAAAAAGTAACTTTTTGACTTTATTATTGCATTTTGACAGTTAGTTGACAGCTTGTTGACAGCTGTAAGCTGATGACTACATAATTTTATATCATATTTATATTCACTTATCTAAAAAACTTGAAGTTATAAACAAAAAATAATTTTTTGACTTTATTACCGGACTTTGAAGAATTGTTGACAGCTAACTGACAGCTACCGATAGTCATTGTTATTGGTTTGATATCATCTTTGAACTTATCGAACTAAAAAAAAAGAAAGATAAAACATAAAAAAACAAGTTTTTGGCTTTATTATAGCACATTGACAGCTATTTGACAGCTGCCAACTGTCAATTTTGAAAATCTAACAACAGATCTGAATTCAGCAACCTCAAAAATATAAAACTAGATAATAAAAAAAATGAAATAGGCTATTTCAAAAGTCTATACACACTGCGCATATACATAAATCCGTGGAGGATACTCGGAGCTTTAAAGCTCTGTACCGGCCAAACTATCCATTTTTGAGCTTTGTGGCCATTGAGACAATTGACCAGTATGATGAACTCTATCACATATCAAAAATTCAGCGAATTTGACCGGGACCCAATTTCCATAAGATTTGTGCGGGGTCCTTTACCTTTATTTCATGATACGTGATTGATTTTGACAGATCACTAACTTAAGATTAGTATGACCTAAACTAAAAACAAATGTGATATTGGCTATTTTAAACATAGCGGCCTCCAAAACCGCACCTCTGTGGCGGTGTTAGCGAAATAGTACCTCTGTGGTTAAGGGTTAATGAGCCTAATTTAAAATAGTACTCTGAATAAATATACTTTTTGCTGTACGGAATTGATATTGAGCTTTAAGTTGATTAAATATTACAAATTTAATTAAACGATAACCATAATTGTATAAAAATATTTTTGTTAACATTGGTTCTTATTTTTGCTTCCATGCACCCACAAGTTATTAGGAGCCTATAAGCTAGCGTCCTGGGGCTCCGCTTAGCTGATCCTCCTAAGCTTAGTCGTAGTATGTAGTTATTACGAAGGTTTCGACCACCCTAGCGTTAGTTATGGGGTTCTGACCGTCCGCATGCTTGTGTAGTAGATAGTAATCTTGTTACCTATTATATTATTAAATTAAACCTTGCGTTTCATTATACCTCTACCATTAGCTGTGACGCTAGTCACATCAACCCCCACGTGACAGTACACTCAACGAAATAGCTAGTCACGTCAACCCCCACGTGACAGTACAGCCAACGAAATAGGCAAGGAATTTTAGTGTACATCTAGTTGGGCCCCTGAAGGAGTAAAATGGGCAAAAAAGATACGATGAGGGTTGTAGGGGAGAGTGGGCAGTTAAGTCGGGACAGGGGTAAGTCTGGGGGGTGAGTGGGTACGACACAAATGATTGTTAGATAACGGTACTTTAGCGGTCAATAAAGCTATACGACATATTTTAAATGATTGCTAGCTCACTAGAGCCGATAAGCGGTGTGCACGTTTAATCGAGAAATATATAAAATCTAACTTGTAATTTAAAGATTAGGAAAGCGCGTAGCATGGGCATAAAAGTTAAATAGTATATGTATAGTACATAAAGGTCCATACGTGTATATACAATATTTCATCGACACTTTTTTTAACTTTGCAATTGCGAAGACAAAACCATTCCTTACTGTTAATGATGCTATAAGAAGTAATTTTGAAAAGATCAAGTTTATAAACTATCTACTTGCTAACATGAAGTATATTGAGATTAGCTGTTTACTTAAACCTTATTTATTTTACTTACTTTATTACATGTTAAGGTGGTTTATTTATATATAACTGCATAACGTAACTGTAAATTCAGACTTAATAATTTAAATGGATTGATAAGATGTTGCAAACTCATCAATAACGTCAAAGCACTAAAGCACTCCTTGGCACTAACTGCATTCATTAATTTTCGATTAAACTGTAATTAAGTGTTCCGATGATTACGTCAGCTTAATTATGTGGATCTGAAAGGAAATTAGAAAGCTTCAAGTGGACGCAATAACAAAAAGAATTATTTCGTACTAACTTATATCTACTAGTAAATCAAGTTTTCGATAAGCACTCACATTAAGAGCGTTTATATATAGTTAGAATATGTATTGCATGATTGTGAAGTAGGGTCTATTCTAATAATGAAGTCAAGTAAAAATGATTTTATGATCATGAAATCTGTTTTGAAAGAATATAATTATGTACTTAGTCCACTTATGTTTAGGTTAGATTTTGTCCAAAATATATTAAATTAGCAAAAGTTAATCACAAATCGGTAGTAGTATTTAATTAGTCTTAATGAGTTTGAGAATTTATTAACGTTATATACAAAACAGAAAAGTTTTAAAATTATGCAAGGTAAAGGTAAAGTACCTACGCTATTTGGAAGGTGTAATAACATTACTGCAGCTCTCTGTGATAGAAGTTTGTTTCTAGCAGACAGATTAAATTTAAAAATGAACTGTTTTACATCCCGTTATAGTGCAGTTTCTAATTATACAAATGCAGTTGTGATCAAAACAGGAAAGCAAAATAAAATACTAGGTAGCGTGAAAACTCATCAGCATTGAGAAAATATGCATAACTTTAGTTTTTTTTGTTATTTCTGATTGTAAATTACAAAATAACGCATCAAAGCTAACATCCAGAAATTGTCAATATGTATCGATAATTTGATTAATTTACTTCCTATAAAAATGTGAGACCAGAGAATTATGTCGTTAAGGGATAATATACAAAACCTATCATAATAAAGATAATAAAATTGTTGCTCTTTAATACTTGTACTTATTGTCATGATTAATCATCTTTTATTTTCTGTGTTCACTGACCTACTGTATAGTCGGCTAGTTATCCAACTAGGAGGATAGTGCAACGACAGCGTCAGGCGTGTACTAGGGTTTCTGTCTCGAGAAATTTACCCAAGTCCCGGGAATTTTTCTAGTCAGAAACTCCTCTATTTTTTCTTGTCTGGAGTCCCGGGAAAAATCATTAGAGACACGTAACTTTTGTATACAAGGTGTCCAATTAAAATTCTTACTTTAGAATTAAGGTTTTATTTGTTTCAATTTCTTGAGCAAAATATTATTAGTTGAAAAAGATAATCCTGAACAAGATGTTGCTTTGCGCACGTATGTTTTTCTTAAGCAGTTTTTTTAAAAGTGCCTACTACTAAATAGTCTTTGCAAACACATACAAATTATTTACAACCTGTCTATAAACAAACAATAAAGGTAAAGGGATTAGTTTCAGTAAGAAAGTACAGTTAGGTATGGTGCCTCGTCAGAGCATTCTTTATAAGTGAACTTGTAGTGCCTATTCAATTATATTCAAAAGGGGTCTCCATTCGGAATTTACTGTCTTATTTATAAACAGGTAAGGTATTAAAAATTCATATAAGTATGAACCGGTCGTTTTCAATAGGTAAAGGGTTCAAAAAAATTTAAGTTTTTGCAATGACAATAGTTCGCTTTCATAATCAATTGCGTATTGACTACACTTCTGAATTTGTTTCATCTGACTTTTATTTACTTTTACCTATTAAATTTAAAAATAAAATGTTTTCAGTTTAGCAGATGAAAGTTCAGTTCAAGATGAAAATAAACCAAATCGTAGTTTGAAATTGTTTTAAAAATGTCGAAACGGCCCAATGTAATTATTACCTCAAACAAGTTTCGTGTTAGGTTGGAATTCTAGAGACAGCATGCAGCATTAAGAATGCATGCACGGATCGCATTAAAAAAATAGTGAAGAACATATTGTAACTTATACCTCAAAAAAATATTAAAAATTAATAATCAATTTAAAATTTTGCAAAACACGGAATTTGAGTGATATTGTATGTATCTCAATAGGTGACAGAAGATGGAATATCAATTCGAACTATTGCTAATAATATTTATCGTGTTCATATTCAGGAAAGAAATTTTATTAAAAAACCGACAAGCAATGCAACACTAAATAGGAAATGTTTTGGCATAAAAGAGAGAGAAAAAATAATTTTACGATATAAAAATTTAGTTATGTACTGCCGTGCTTTTCATTAAATACTCACAGTTATTTTCCAATGAGAACTTCTAGAAGAAAAGTGATTCGAGGATTAATTAAAGCAATTTTAAAAATGAATATTTGGATTTTTTGTTAGGTACCTATGTTAAATTATTATCCGGGATTCCCGTGAATTCCCGGGACTTTCGGAAAAACAAGTCTCGAGTCCCGGGAATAGCAAAATTATCGAGACCCAGAAACACTAGCGTGTAACCATGCTGCGCCGGTAACTCCGTTGTGCATGCTTGCGGTTGCTGCTTTAATTTTAGTACAGACCACTTAGTTGGAATAGACCTGTCTGTGTATTTATTCTCAATTTTATCTCTATGATAAATTTATTTTCCTTTATTTATTTTTATGTCCACATATAGCTAGTCCCAGATGAGGTTTACACGAAGATCTTTTTATTACTGACCTTGCGGCAAAAGCCTTTTAGAACCTTTGATCGTTATTTGTCCAAGATTCGTAATAGCAGTAACAAAATATAGTCGACTATTAAGTATTGTATAGGATGTATAAAAAAATACTTTATCTGTAACGTTATATGTCTTTAATCGTAACTCGCGCTTGCATAGATGAGAGAGAAGAGATGTCGGTATGCAATTTGTGCCGATTACTTTGAGTTGAATCTCACTATATGGTCCTTCACCCGTCGACAACCTCTGCACCTTTTCCACTTCTCTTTACTTTTCTCATAGATCCACTCCTTTAGGGCTGTTGAAATCTACTGTCTTGTGATTTCCAGGAAGGGTTCCGATCCTAGACAGAAGTCCTCCTTCTCGTTGCCCTGGACCTGAGTATGTCCTGGAACCCAAACCAGTTCCACCGCTTTCTACCTTGCCTAGTCTGCTAAAGCACCCCCGCATTGCTGGACAACAGCTGATCTCGTCCTGAATGAGTAGATTGCCTTTAGTAGTTGCCTTTATGAGTAGAGTGCAGCTTGACTGTCCAAGCAGATATAAATCTCTCTCTCTCTCTCTGGTGCTGTCCTAATCCCATCGTTGGTTGCCACCATAGAATGGCGTAAATCTTTGCCTGAAAAGCCGTGGTAAACTTTCCTTAAGCGAAGCTTTCTTCTACCCCTCAATTTTATACGTAAATTCCTGCTCCAGAGGATTTCTGCTACTCAAGAGCAGTCCGTGTAACACATCAAGGCATCCAGCTGAAACTTGACTTGTTTTTGCTCCCACTGTTCTGTAGTTGTAATTTTTAAGAGTACCTCTTTTCTAGCCTTAGCCGGTCTTCTGTTTCAGTTACCCTGTATGTTGACAAAGGTAGCTCCTTTGTTACCACCTCTTCAATCTTTGCATAGTCAGTGCATATATCTTGTTGAGGTTGTTCACTATGCTCCCGTAATCCCCATACAGGCCAGTCTTAAAGAAATGGTTGATCTTTCTACACTAGGCCACCAGACTATTGAGCCGTACTGGCCTCTTGATCTTATTACTAGTATGTAAAGCCAATACAGAATTTGAGAATTGATTTCTCAGTTCTTACCCTCTGCTCGGCGCAATTATTATCAGGTCGCTATAGACTTATTTACAGGTTTGTTGTCGTGTGGCCTCCAACTTAATTGGCTATCAAGAGTGATCTAAGTACCTAACCTCGTGCACTAGTGCAAGTGGTCTTCCATGATTTGTGGATGCCCTGAAGTCCTCGATTCTTCTTCTTTTAGTGAAGAGAATGATTTCCGCCTAACCGGATTTACCGACAAACGTTTCTCTTCACACCATCTTTCTATGCAGACTACTTGCATTCAAAGGTATATTGCAATATATATCCTAATTTAACACTACTTTATAATCTCTTTATTATTTTACTAATATGTTCAGAAACTGGTGCACGTAGCTTCAGTAAGCTGTTGACCATTACAAACCGTTTTCAAGCCACTATTGGTGAGGAAAGCAAGATAGCTGCACTAGCAATATTACATATCGAACGTGACGTTTGTGAAGCAATTAACAATTAATATAGACGAAGTAGCTGATATTTTGAAAAGGTAAAACCAAGACGTTTAGAATTTTGTTTAGTATTTTCATTTATAGTCACTCATTACATTCATTATTTTAACATGCGGTTTACTTGTTCTCTGCTTAGTTGCTTAGGTTTAAACGTGTTATACTATTAAGTTTGTTTGTAGTTCTTAACAGCATAGGACGCGACCAAGCTTCAAACGAATTGATCTTAACGTAATTCTTAATTCTTATTCTATTTCTCAAAAAACTTCTGTAATAAAGAATCAATTTCTCTTTGTTTATCCTACCGTGCGTTACCTAATCGAACAGAGAAGGGTACTCGACTGCTACCGGCAGCCGATAGCATCCGACGCCCGCACACAGGCCACAATAGATACGAACAATATAAATCAGTTGCCCAACTATTTCATTACGAGAAATGAGCGACGTCAGTATGTGTATCTTATATGGGCGATTGTAATACCTTAATACACACGTCAAATGCACATTTGGAATTCGACAATATACGACAAAGATACTGCATTAGCCTAATAACTGAGGGGAAATGAGATGCAACTTTTTACCTTAATCTTAATATTGTTATTTAATTAAGCAAAATTAGCATAAAATAGAATTATGGATAGTTACCTATATGTTTATAGATTAGAGGGAAGTACTTGATGTGGTTCCATTAAATGTAGTTAGTCTAGAAATTAAATATTTTAATACATATAGTAACCAAGTTTTGTTTTTAATAGCATTTATTTACACAAATATTACAAATTTGCTCAGTTCGACGTGTTTCCTTCATTCTACAACTCTTTAACTATCCAACTGATTTAGTTTTTTTTTCTATAAACATTTTCTTTTTGCTGCATTTGCAGTTTTATAAAAATACAAATAACTCAGTCTATTTCCTTCTAATGTTTCGTATACGGACGTTAGTAGTAGTAGTCGCGACGCAGTACGCGTCGTGTCATGATCATTTAATGTGGGATAAGCGTGTCCTATCGCCTTAATAAAATTTACGAAACATAGAGGCGCCTTTTTCTACACCTGCAACCTGCTTATCGGAATGCTCTGATCACGCCACTGGCTCTGTTCCGAGCATGCTGTGACGCAGCGCGATATTAAAATGTTTTTTTGTTTTTTTAAAGGGTTTTTAACACGGCCTATTCGATTCATATAAGTTTCGTTTATATACGGCCGTCTCATTTCCAGTTTTTTCATTGTTGAAATTAGAATCCAAAAATTACAGATTCGTACGTTAAGTGGCGCCCACTGACGATAATTTTGCAACGAAGATGGTTTGTAGACAGACTGCAGTCGTTTATATTTAGGTTATACGAGGGAAGCTCGATATGTATTGCGAAAAACTAACAAAAACAAATATTTAGTGGTGGAAACTTTTTTATTGTTTTTCAAAATATTCTCTCCCATGATCAATACACTTTTGCATACGTTGAAACCAAATTTCGAACCAAGTTTTGAATGCATCAATCGCCTCTTCCGGCGTCAAAAATCGTTGTCCACGCAGTTTGTTTTTCACGTGTGGGAACAAAAATAACTCGTTAGGTGCCAAATCGGGACTATACGGCGGATGACCCATCAATTCGACGTTTCGAGAGCTCAAAAAACCAGTTGTTTGCGTCGATGTGTGTGAGCTCGCATTGTCATGGTGTAGAATGATCCGGCGTCGCGCGTTGTTTTGTCTTATTTCTTCGAAGACTTCTGGTAAGCAAATTGTTGTGTACCATTCTGAATTGACTGTTCTACGATCCTCTAAAACCACGGTAGCGATATGTCCAGTTTTTCCAAAAAACAGGCGACCATTTGCTTCGAAGTGCATCAAGCGCGAACGACTTTTGTTGGGTTTGGCTCATCTTGGAAGACCCATACAGTCGACTGCTGCTTACTTTCGCGCTCATACGCATAAATCCAAGATTCGTCACCTGTGACGATGTTATAAACGGTTTTTGTAGCACCGTGGTTGTATTTCTCGAACATTTCTTTCGCCCAAACGACACGAGCCTTTTTTTGAGCGACTGTTAACTTATGTGGAATCCAACGTGCACACAGCATTTTCACGGCTGAATGTTCATGCAATATCGAATGTATGCTAGTCATGCTAACATCTAAGGATGCCTGAATTTCACGATAAGTCACATGACGATCTGGCTTTATCAGTTCGCGCACTGCATCGATGTTTGCTGGCACCACAACCGATTTTCGGTTGGACGACCTTCTTTAGATTCAGCTGCCAGCGAACTACGACCACGATTAAATTCATTGAACCAACGATATACAGTTGCTCTGTGTGGGGCTTCATCCCCAAAAGTTAAAGTAAGTTGATCGACGCACTGTTGTTGTGATAATCCACGTCGGAAGTCGTAGAAAACCATAGCACGAAAATGTTCACGAGTTAATTCCATTTTTTGGCCGAGAGGAAATTTTCAACTCAATGTAAATAAAACAAATAACGTCCGTATGACAAAACGTTTTGAGTACGTATGCCGTCAAAAATTTCAAACTTTATGTTGCTAATGTCAGTTTGCACCTAGCAAAAGCAGGGTTGCCAATTGGCAATATATATCAAGCAAGCCTCGTACATACGTCATGTTAATAGTTGTCATTTCTTATTGTGTAATCTTAATTCATTGGCATTTGCACATGTTTGCACATAACGTACATAAATATGACAAAATTATGTTAGGGAAAGGAATTAGGAAAACAAAATATTCTACGTATAAGAAAATTATCCTAAGTACGTACAATTTGCTAATGGTAATGACATATTTTTTAGACTAGAAACACCTTAATACACTACATGATAGTCATAAAATAAGTACAGTTTCATAATTTGCAAATTACGATTGTTATATTGCGATTTTTAGCTCATGAATTGCCACAGAACATGATGTAGGCACTTAATGTTAATGCACGATCTATGAACTGAAGCTATGATTAGAATTAGATGGATTATTGAATGCAGAATCTCTCTATGAAAGTCATTAGCATTACTTATATAATAGTATATTATATACCAAGGTTGTGAAGAGTTTTTTCTAGAGCCGAGCATTATTAGATCCCGAGATGCGCAGCATCGAGGGATATAAGATGAGAGGCTCTAGAAAACACTTCACAACCGTGGTGTATATATTATTTTTTTCACTACTAGTACTTTTATTCCTTTTATTCTTCTCACATAAAAAACGTACTATCGCGATCACGGATTTTTTCCTGGATGCCAGTGTATAATGGGATGAATTTTTGCCCCGTGTTACACTAAAATCTGGATTATTGACTAGTAGTCAATAATAAAAAATTATTTACCACTAGGCAAGAAGGCTAACTTCACAAGGTGACAACAGACTAGATAATAGTATGTTTTAAAGCTAGTAGTGAAAAAATATATTTTAGACATAAGATTTGATGAAATCTACCTGAGCCTAAGGCCAATCGTTTTAGTTAAAAAAACTGACAAAATTAGTTTTGTAAGGAATTTTTAACATGGCTATGATATAAACCAATAGCGATGTTTGAAGAAAGTATTTAGAAATTTTAACGAGTTAGGTGGTTAGGTACTTAAATATGTTTAAAGTACCTTGGTCCATCTTACACTTGTAATATTATGATGAAATCTTAACTAAGTACTGTAAGGTGGGTGCAGAGGTGACTGCCCTGGACACTAGTTTGCTTACAAAGGGCACTGAAGTTCTCGGTGATCGGCGGTAACTCTCGGACGCCAGTTATTTTAACGTGGTATGCTCCACGGATCCGGGCAACTGCTAGTGGAGAAAAAGAATCCAGGGAACTGCTGGGGTCGCTGAGGTCGACCCTGTCTGGATCACTTTACTTGTCCCTAAAGCTTTTACAAAATGGAAGGGAGTTAATGCTAGTAAATAAAATACACAATTATTAAACCCAATAATATTTAGTGTCACGAAAGCTCCAACCCTCCAGCAAGCTTCAATCTCTAAACCTAAAAGTCTACGGTTATTTACAGTAGCCAGAGCAAGCGGGATGCAAAACGTCGTGCAATAACAAGCAAGCATGCGAATGGAGTCGGGATACGGGGTCGTGTAATGGCGGTCAGACTGTAATAAGGGGAGCGGGAAGAGACTTCCAGGATACGCATAGCGAGGTCTCGGAACGGGGTAAGGGATGAAAGGAAGGAGGAGAACCCCAGGCTACGCACAGCGAGATCTTGGGGAAAGGTAAGGATAAAAGAAGATATACCCACGCTACGCACAGTGAGGACTCGGAAAAGGGTAAGGAAAAAGGAAGAGATTCCCAGGCATAGTCTTAGTGAAGCCTCGGACAGGGTGGACAGGATTTACTCTTATATTCCCTAAAACGATTCGGAGTGCTAGGCTGGTTTGTCTGCTGCTTTTGAGTCCTGGGAGTAGACTAAATAAATCGGCTGACAATTTATTCATATAGTTGCTCTCAGAGCATGGAGAAATGATAGGCGCACGCCAAATATCGGTTAGGAATGGGACGCGTGCTCTCGCTCGAGTCGGCAGCTTATCCGAGCAGTCGTATATTGCACCGATGATAAGCATATTCACTCTTATACCCAAAATAAACAACCAAAAATAAAACAACTTTGTTACAATACAAAGAAGTCACCTTTCCCTGCCACCTACCAGAACATAGAGGACTTTATGCCATTTAATAGTTCATACGTTTTAAACTACCTACAAAGCGAGCGCTTTAAATCAAACAGAACCTATAGCCTCGGGGGTAATTAATTGCAATCCCTAGACTTGGACTTCAGTATCCTGGGTTTGATAATTTTTCTACATTATTACAACGTTTTGTTACAATTTTTTTAAGGCTTTGCTCCAGTTCAATTTCACTTTAGTGTTTAACCTAAAATTATCCTTCTTAAAAGGCTTTTTTTCAGTGGGTTTATCATATTTTTCTAACTCCAAATATAGAAGTGTTTGTAGGCACACCTTTCTATTGGTTACTCCTTATTTGGTGATGTTTCTATTCAGGCTTCCTCATTGGTAATTTCGGCTATATCACAGTTTTTAGAAAATTTTGATAAGATAAACTTTTTTCCTTTTAAAAAAGTGAATTGTAATTTGTCTTGCAAATAGAGTGTGTGTTTTATTCCAGTTTTAGGAAATATTGTTAATTTCCCTCTTTATGAGTTTGTTAGTGGATAAAGTACAATTAATTCCTGGTGATCAGTTATTTCACTGTTAAACTCTACTGCAAGGTACACTTCCTAACTACTTTATTGTATATATTGTTATCTCTAGCAATTTCTTGTTTTGTAGGAATACATTTCAATACTATAATTTCAAGAGGTGATAATCTACCCTGTGTGCCTCACTTGTTTTAAAGCCGATGAAAACATACTTTCCCGGTAGGATTTAGTTTATGTTGGTAAACCGTTATTTATGCAGAATTTCTTTCTAGGCTTCTTCTTTTTACCCCCTTCTTTTTTTCTACCTTGGCTTTAGTTGCGTTTTTCTACTTTATTCAATGCTGTCCAAGACGTTGGGTGTTATTGACCACCAGCCTAGCTACTATCGGATCCGCCACTGAAAGTAATAATGTAGTACCAGCAATCAACAACAACAGATAGAAGGCTAAACAACAACATTTTCCAACACAGAAATACCATTTATAACTGTATCTATAAACCTTTTCTTTCTTCCAGTTTTAGGTTATGTAAAAGGAATAACTTCATTATTCATTTGTAGTCAAGTATATTAAAAAGGCGTAGTTGCCACTTGTAAACGAATTACCTTTTCTGCAGAAATAGTAAGTGATATTCTAATATTCATTTCTGTGTGTTATTTTGGTTATGCGAAATTATTGTATGTAAGAACTGTATAAGACTCATTGATTTCGTCATATTATTTTATATCGATAAGGGTTATTTGCAAATAATTTTGCTAGATCTATAATTGCTTTTGTTTTACCGTAAATATTAAGTGTGGTATAAATTCTCACTGTTCATATTTGGGTTCTTTTGAATAAATAACTGTCTGTCTCTTTTGTACATGTGTCCTTTATTTCCATCAATGCTTGTGCTGAGTTCATACTGACCCAAACATTCAGACAGTTTAGGGTTATTGTTTTGTGTAGTAAATTTTAATATAGCTGGGACTTCTTGTTAACACCGCGAGCTAGCCGGTTCATTCGTTATAATCTTGTGCCATTCTAGTAGCCAGGATGTACAATATTAATGCACATGGTGCTCAAGGTTAAAAGGAGAGCTGGTAGGTTGGTTCGTCGATGATAGCTACTAAAAAATAACGATTTGCTGCCTGGGCGTCATTCTAGAAACCTAGAAAGAAGGGGAATGACCAAATACACACAATCATAACAAAACACAACACGATCATGTAAAACGTATAATTAATATTAAGATTTAATAATGTAATATAAATGTAAATAGTAACAGTAGTAATAACAAATATACAAATATAGTAATAACAAAAGGTACAAAAATTTAATAAACAACAATAGTCACCAAGGGCTTAAAAAACACCCTACTACCCTAATATGGTATGAAAAATGACCACAGATATGACTAACAGCCAGTATAATATTTAAACTTTGATAAATAATCAATTTGAAGCATCAATAATATGACATGCTTTTTAAACAAAACAATAATAATATTACAAAATATATATATATATATATATATATATATATATATATATATATATATATATATATATATATATATATATATATATATATTTAAATGCAACAAGTAGTGAACAGAGGTGTAAATAATTAAAGTTGAAAAAAAAATTTGGGAGCAGTAAAAGGTGGGTAGGAAGCAATATAACAGGTAAGAACGCTTAAACTCAATTCCTAACCTTAAATCTTTACCAAACAACAGGTAATATAAAAGTAAAAAGATCATATAAAAATAGCCTGTAATAGTTTCAGGCAAGCTTGCTTAATAAGGCGCCGTACCAGCAATATTAATACCGAAGCAAAAATTTACAAGTACCACCAGTACAACTTATTAAAGATTTGATCACAACGAAGGTAAGTAATTAACTTTAATTAGGAATAAGGATAATAAGAAGGGAAAACACTTCTGTAATACTTACAGTTACAAACTCTCAAAATTTACCAATTTAATATAGTACCAAAGATGTCGAATGCTGACAAAACCAGCTACTATAATTAAACGGCAGGAACACTTAACTCCTGGCTGTGAGACAATGTGGTCTACGGGTGTCTTCAATGATTTAAACCATCATCACCGGAGGGTAAGATTCTCACATGGAAATTCCAACTAGCAGGATAAAAAATACCATTCTTTTAGAACATGCTTAAACCAAAGCAACCATTTCCATGATGCAATTCAAAAGGATTCGCCGAGTAAGTCTCAATAAAATTAGAATAACCCTCAACAATAAAGGTGAAAAATGTGGGGTATATAAGAGAGGCCTAAAAATAAAATAATAAATTACCCCCAAGCCAAAGTAGGTATAAATCTCAAATGAAAAACAAAGAGAATTAGAAAAATTCAAAAATTAGCAAACATAATTACCTAGATGTTCTTAGGCCAAAGGTTCAATAGGAAAAGAGCTTGAAAAATTTAAAATGTTTTCTCATTATCAAAAAGAGATTAGAATTCCTCCTAAACATAGTTGGTAAAACTTTCACACCAAAAGATAAAAAGAAAGTAGAAATGGCTGACAATGTTTATAATAACTAAGTTAACAAAAATACTCAGCGGAAAATATCAGAAAATACCCCTAAAGGAAAATTCGAATAGTAATTTAAAGAACAAAAATAATTAAAGTTAGTTAGGTAGGCACATCATACAATAAAGACAATTCCTTTTCTTTTCTTTTTTTTAGGAAACTTGACTCCGAAGAATCAAGAGGATAAAATAAAAATTAGGAACGTCACAATCTTAAAATTAAAATTAATATTATTGTAATATTCAATTACACGAAAACCTTCGCTGTAGAACGCATTAATTTTAAGGGGTGATAGAAGATATCAAAAGGAACAAAAAAGTCTGAATAAATTTTTTCTATGTTAATTATATTTCGGGTAATTTAGAAAAAACCATTACCATATCTGGCAACCTTGCTTAAGTATAATCGCAGCTGGGTCTTGACCTTGTTTTAGAAAATCAACCAAACAAACTGATGATGACAGCCGTTGTTAAACATCCGAAGCAGATTAGTCGGGTCACTATTTCTACGACAATTGTAGTCGGCACTGTCCTTCCGTAAACAAAATTTGTACGTTGTACGTTAAAAACATGCTAATTCATAACAAACCAACTGTAAAAATAAAACAATAATTGACCTACATTTTATACTTATTAATTTCCGGAATATTTTCAAAATTTATTTTTGTTATTTGTTTCTTCGTATTTGTTTTTTTATTATAAAATACTATCTTATGTAAAAAGATTTTTGACTAAGGCACCTAATTACGATAAAAATTAAAGATTTTTTAATGTAGCCAAAACAAGGTGTCAACAATATTCCTTAACCCAATTACCTAATTTAAATTAGATAAATCTTCTCTTTAACAGATATTCTCTTATAAAATCATTAAAAAGTGTAAATAAACAGCAACTCGTGCGTTATTTACAAATTCTTATTTCAAAGTTCAACAAACTACAAACTCAGTATTATATCACTCTATAAGGGTATTATTTTTCACAGCTGTGATCAGGCATTGACCTAAATATTCTTCATTAAATTGCAAGATTTTAAACAAAATGTGCTTTATTTCAATGTCAACAAACTTTCACATAAGCATTTTGTGCGGATGTGGGGAAATTTTTTTTACAAACTTTACAGGGTTGTCACTTTTCTTAATTGAGTAAAATGAATATTTAATTGTAAAAGGAATTCAATTTTACGCGGAAACGACATAGATATGATAAAATGTCATTAAGGTTTGATGATAGACGAGATGCATCTGCCGACAAAGCGCCATAATTAAAGTACTATTATTAACGCGGCAAAATGATGTTAAAGTTTCCAACTTTATATTTTTTTTGTAAAGTAGTACGTTCTAGAACAAAGTTGTATCAGACTTTTTTGTTCCTTTTGATGTCTTCTATCACCCCTTAAAATTAATGCGTTATAACCCCTGATACGCTGTATACTATAATTATATTAAGTATTATATATAACTAGGGAAACCTCGTCAAGACATGACGGTCAAAAGCATTGAAGGATTTCCCTATATACAACATTCGATGTGGGATTACAATCTTTCGGATTTTCGTGATTATTTAAATAAACCCAACCAAACATAACCATTTGAAAATTCTTAGCCTAGCATTCCCAGCTTACTCTCCTCTCTTCCGACATATATTCTTCTCTGGCTTACCCCTCCCCAACGGTTTATTCTACATACATACATACGGAAATTCTACCTTACGAAATGATAAGAATAAAATCAAAAATCGATCTTGTTTAAAACATTCTTGAAAGCGTCTATTAATACATATTTCAAAAACATGACATAAACATAGTGTTGACAAATTTCCTGCGTTTTATACAAATATGAAACTACTCCGAATAAGCAATTGCCATTAGCTATTATTTGTATAATTCGTCTATTGTCCATAATTTTCAACTATGCGGGATTTGTCTACGCAAACTAACAATTCCTTAAACATTAACCGCATATTAACCGCTTATTAATGATGGAAGGGGAGGAGTACTTACGAAACTCACCACCGTAGAAAGTGAGAAGGCGCATCAAGTGAATGTCCGATTCGTCCGTCTCAAATTAAACATTTTAGGGTTTTTCAAATAAAAATATAAACATTAAAAACATATAAAATTTAAGTAGTGTAGACTAATCTACACAGCAAAAACTTTAATATAAAAAAAGAATTGCCTTAGATCGGCCCGGTGGAACTCTCAAACGAACTGGAACAAAAATAAGCCTCGTGTTTTACATATATAGATTATTATATAAGATACTACGTCAGTAATAATTTTTGTGTTTGAAAAATAATTGTCAACTATAATTTCAATTTTAAGTCACCATTTTCACTGTAAAAAACAAGGATCTTTTTTCCCTTTTTCAAAATAATGAAATAGTACCTTTTTTCATTTTTTTTCGGAATAATAATTTCTTCGATAATTACAACAATAATAATTACAACATTTGTGTTTTTCCATACGTCGTAACTGCTACGACTGGTGAAAACAAACGTTTACTTTTTGCAACTGATTGTATGAATAAGTATTTTACAATAAAAAAATATCTACAACACCCAATCTTTCCCTGCTCTCACCCCATCCACAAGCAAGGTCTGGTTACACTGCTGCTAAGCAACACAGCACGGGAACTAAATAGAATACAAGTACCATAGAGAGATCTGAAAATTAGTTATAGGAGGAATAATGCAATTAAACGACGACAGTGAAAAAGACATTAGCCAATATAATCAAACACAATGATGTCACTAAATATCTCGAACAATATCTCATAATATGGCAATATTACGATGTTTCGTCATTTGTAACATCATCCTATAATGTAAATTCTAATAAAAATTTGTTGTTCGTGTTTCTTGTAACATAATGCAAATTGCTATGTAAATTACGGAGTGTAAGTGAAATTATAAACACAAATACGTATTTTAATCTCAGAAAACATCTCGCTTTAGTAAATTAGGTAGATATATCTTCAGAGAAAATACAAAATTTTAATGAACACGACACTTATGCTTATAAAGCTACTGTATGTTAAAATGTTGAACGTACGTAGATTGCTTAGTAACTACACAAACAACGGACATCAAAGCTTCGAGCAAATTTCTTTGGATAAAAGTTATCAGCACCTTGTAATTGCTTCTTGAAACATTGCACTTTCCAGGGCAGATTGTATCTGACAAATTACAAGTTCCGCCTACACCAACAACTTGTCTTTCAGAGCAGATTAATTAAAAAGATAAGGACTTTATCTAAGACTCGAGTACCATTACAAATGTATTTCTGATAATCATCATTTAATCATTCATCCTGACAGAACTACTCAAAGCAAGTAATTTAAAAAGTTACGGGGTTTATTTTGATACTACAATATATTTCAAATACGTTCTTACGGTGTTTTAGTTAAATATACGACGCTTAAATTGTATGCCCATTTTTGTTTGTGGAATAAAATTGCCTCGCATGAATATCCAACCAATATTAATTTTATTAGGACGGTGAACATTATTAACAAATATCATTACATTAAGCACGTAACAGTTTCAGATAACGTAACTGTATGATTTACCAAAAAGGTTATGCGTTTAACGATCGGTTTCGGTACTGTTATTACATACAATAATCTCTAAAATTGCTAACCATAAAGCAACTACATTGATAATTTCAATATTGTTACAAAAGAATTTATTAGGATGTAATTGAATCGGTATCCACAGAATATAAACGTTTTAATAAAGTATTATATCTATAAAAAAACAGTAACACAAACATCTCACCACTGAAAATCTAACAAAACAGGTCACGAACTTTTTGCTTGTATTTATGCCTGATAACCTTTTTAGCAGCTTTGTACAAGCTGAACAAAACATGCAGCGCGATGAATAAGTATTATCACTGCCAGAGTGAATCGTTCGTAAGATAAACTATGAAAAGTGCATTACTGCAGTTGGGGAAAAATACGTACATTTATACTTTTTGTTTTCGTTTTTAATTTAAATGTTCTATCAGTTAATATTATTAGTATTCTTTTTAAGACGGAGAACTGACTATGTCTGGAAAATTCTAAGTGATTGATCTGAATAATTGAAAATAATCTTCAAGAAATTAAGAAGAATTTTGAATTTAAATGTTATAATGTTTAATGTATTATATCCATTACTGTAACAATGGATTTGGAAAAAGGGAATAATCAGATTTTTACAGTACACTGTGTTAAAAACTCGTATGAGCTAAAACCAGCCAGTGCGTTAAATTTACTAAAAAGTAGTCATAAACTAGTTAATAAACTCTTTTTTTGCTTAATGCATTCGAGATCTTGGCTCACTGCCTAACCAGAAATTCGAACAATAAATTAATGTAAAAATAATAGCAAGCTCGGTATTTAAAGACGGAGAACGTCCGTACATGAATCTGAACAGCAGTTTATTGGACATACAGGCATCAAACGAGGATACTTCCATCAGCTATATCTATCATAGTTTAAGGCGAGCTTAACTAAATATTCGTATAGGAATTATATGTAAAACACCGCCTCACGTTCAAAATAAACAATAAGGTCGATCTAAATAGATTTTGCATAGTTGGAATCTACGAAAAATATACTAAATATCTTATTATTTTACAAAAGACGCTTATTTACGATTTTCGTATGAACTGAAAGGTAAAGATGTATGCATACATTTTTATGAAAGTATATGTCTTGCAACGTGCTAAAATTTCAAGTCCATTTTAATACATTTAAAAATGTATTCAATAAAAATAATCTTAGTTCGGCCCTGTCTATATGAACATCAAACTTCATCAATATATATATATCAACTTAGAAGCAGCTGTAAAAAGGCTTTCAAAGCATTCTCACGCCGATAAATTTGTTTTTAACAACGAAAATATAAAGCTAAAGTTCTTTATAAATAAAATGACACTTACAAAATGCATTTAAATCAAATTTGTTTCCGCTGCGTGCTTATTTCGTGTCTGTTGAATAGATTTTTCAAAATCTACAGACGAAAAACCAGTCGCACTATTTTTTAATATTAGAGGTCCCGTATTAAAATATTAAAATATTTCTTCACCTTAATAAGATAAAATTAGGAATATTCTAGACGTATTTTCCCATTGGTGTATACGTCACTTTGGCACTTGATAGGGTGTTTATATATTTCCCTCTCTTAATTTAAAACAGTGGAGACAGTTTTGCATTCCCAAGACCGTCAGACCAAAAGTCAGCCTTACAGCGGCTTTCAGAGCCCAAGTTAGGGGCTTTTGTCACGACGCTCTTTGCGTCGGCTTCGGCCGATATTACATATTTAAAACAAGATGCTGATGTGGTCCGCCAAGTGCGAATAAGTTTCTTTCCGATGTTGTTTCGTTTTTCCGTTCCGTCCACTTTTAGCACTTAATAATTAATCCAGTGTGCCGTTAGTTGGAGATTTGTGAAGGAAATTCAGTATTAAATTGAATTTTAAAGCTAATAATCTTCATTTCTTGTTTTCCATTGTAATACTTATACTGTGGAATTGCCGAATTTTGTGCAGAGTTAAAATATTATTGTGTTAAGATAATGTAATTAAAATTGTGTCAACATAGGAACTTGTAAATAATGAACGTTTCTATTGGGATTTTATGATTTAAAGTTTTTATTACTGAAAGGCAATTGCCAATTTACGCAAGACATTATTCCAGCAAATATTAGTTCTTAAATCCAGTTACTATCTTCATCATCATTACCAAAATTCGCAGTTCTTCACTTTACATGTGTAAGGCACTAGTTAAAGTAGTTAGTAAGTAGTAGTAGTTAAAAGTGAATAAAAAGGAAATGTAGTGTTGTGAGGATTAGCTGATGAACAATATTTCCTAAGTAAGTCGTCTTAGTTAATAAGATTTTATATGTACCTCTTAGAATAGTAATAAAATTGTTGTTCCTCCATTGTTGTTTTTAAGGACATGTTTTTAATCAACGAATAAATAAGAATTAAACTAGGCATGGTTGTGGTAATATTGGACCAATCATTTGTTGAAGTTATTTATTCACATTAACCTGCTTTAACGTCAACCTGACTAAGTACGATTAGTCTACTCAATTCAATCAACCTAATAAGAATCTTATCTCATTTGTGGATTCTAACAAGTATTTTACATATGCTCGGAAACCTTTCTACCCTAAGGTGTAAGGTAATAGCGTATTTTAATAACGTATTAATTAATAATTTCTTTTTTTTTCTTTACAATTTATCAGCTTAAGAAACCAGTACCTACCCTGAGATACAATTCGTCAACAAGAGGTCTTAGTCGGAGCATAAGTACAGTAAGTATCGTTTGGAGTTGAGTAAAGTTATGGCATCAATTTAAGTGAAGTAAGTACGGACCTGTTCGTTTGTTTTTAGTAAGTATTTGAGTGAGAGTAAAAACTTTCGTTACAGTCTTGGGGATGAACTTCCAGCAATTTGTCAAAAATTGACCTATACTATGGGTGGTTTTATGATAAAACTATCAATTTCTGATTTTTGCACTGATATTGTACCGATTATAAGCTTTCTGATGATACCAACTGTAATTAGATGCTAGTATTGGAAATAAACAACGTTTAAGAAAATTTAAATAATTTAACACGGCAGTATACTGGCAAAAAGTATTTCAAGAGCGATTATCTCAAAAGCGGCATTTTCTGTAAATTGAAATTTCTGTTTATCTTCAATTTTCTCAAAAACCGTTGACTTTATCAAAAAAATACTTTCTATAGACCAAATTACTAAATTAAGTTACTCAATAGTTTACTTCCTCTGCAGTTTTTTAGTTTTTTAATTATCACTCTTAATAAGGGAGATCTTTGATGAAATGTAATAGTCTACGTACTCAGCCCCCCTTTAAAACACCGCGCCGCAGCGTTCCACAAACTACCGATACACGTATCAAATAATGCTGCCTGCTATTTCTGACTATTGATATTTTTTACCCTTTGTTACTAAATATTTAACATTCACTGTATAAATTGAAAAATCCTTTTTATAAGCAGTTAGAGAAGCTGTTAACTGATTTAGGCCTATTTAAATTTGTTATAGGAAGATATAATTTATTAATTATATCTTTCCATAGCAAATTTAAAAATGGACCGTTTTATTACATTTCAGACGTACGCCTGTGCGCTATTATAGTTTTACGAAAACACTGAGAGAAGTGAAATTGTTAGTTTGGAATTTTAGTCTGATTTTGTACATCATATTCAGTGGGTGAAATTGAGATAGACTGTTGATAGACTTAGGATAGAAGGGTGCTTCCTTTAAATAAAAGTGAGGCTATTTTGAGACATTACGACTATTTTTGCATCATATTGTTTATTTATTCTGAACTCCTATAATTATAAGTACTATTTTTCACCATTTTATAGCGTATTCAATTCTTACTCAAGACAACAATACATAGTTTGGTAGTCATTTGTTTTATTTGGTTCAAATATTATATTTTAGAATTGAAAATCATGGAAGTAACAAGCCTCTCGGAGAACTTATTTTAATCAAAGATAAAAATGTTTCAATACCAAACGAAAAAACAGAAAACCTGCATAGTTTGCCCAACAAGCGGGCAATTTAGATTCAAGTGCTCCAAAATCATTCTTAACATTTAAAAATAGTATTCAATTAAGGCCAAATGTAGATGGGCTTGATGGATTTTTTAATAGTTCTAGACATTATAAATTCTTCTCAAAGTCATGATTTAGTTTGGTATCAATAATGTTACTCAAATTTTACCATTAGAAAATATTAAAAGTTTTCAAGGTAAATAGAGAATTTGTTTAAATTCTGTGAAAGTCATCGAAATGAAATTTTGTTAAGGTGTGAACATTTCGATGTTTCTAAATGTTTGTATTGACAATTGCATAAACAAAAATTATCTCAAGTTTTAACTGTTAATATAAAAAATAAAATTAAGACAATTTCGAAAAATAATACAACAGTATCGAAACGTATAGATGATAGCGACTTAATTGCAAATGAAATTAAATATCACAGTTCCTGTTTTTAAAAGAATGGAAGATTAGGAGTAAAAAATAACTAGGAGTAGATCCACTACCAAATCGCGCACACAAGGCTTTGGGTATCCGGGTATCCACACGTCGGACAGGGATTGCGCTTCCCCTCTGCATACGGCCCTGAACAGCAAACATCCTTGGTAGGCCTTCTTTCTGGTGGATACAGGGCGGAGGTGCAGTCTCTTCTTTTTGGTCTAAACTTCGATGAACCTTTGATTGGACACGGGCAGATTCTGGAAAGTACCCCAATATGGCCACAACGGGAACAGAATATGTAATAACTCCTCCTAGATAGGAAGGGTTTAAAATAAAACTAACTACATTGAACTAAATAAACTTTATTTTCTTAATGTTATCAGGTTTAAACTCAATCAAGTTCTCGTTAATAATGTGTTATATTGAAAAGTTCTTTGTGTTTTAATTATTACAAAAATGTATGATTTAGCAACTTTAAAGTTCAACGTATCATACTTCCTTCTGTCTGAAGATCCTGTTAAATAACAAGTGCACAGCACAATAGATATTGTTGATCTTTCAATTTGCTTTACAATAAATTCTACTTTCTTAACTAAGTTTTTTACATAATAATTAATTTATTTGATCATTTCAAAACTTGATTAATCGAGTTTGTTTAGGTCACCACAATATGTTCGCGGTGCCAAATGGACCTTAGGTGTCCAGGGCGTCCACATCTTCAACAGAGTCCTTTGTGCACTTGTAAACGAGGTTCTATGGGTTCTGGTGCCGGACGGAAACCAAAAGGATCCTCCATCGGATCGATCTTCCCCAATCTCTAAAATAGACGGGGGACGACTAGGTTGATTCTCCAACAACTGGACCAGGTCCAGCGTCGAGGTGTTTAGGTTCAAGATTGGGCTAGAAAGCCTTGGACAGACGGATGCGTTTGGATAGAATGATCTTCTGGAAAAATAAAACGCATGTTACTATAATTGCCTTCTTGCTCGCTAACATAAACACATCTTAGAGAAAAAAAATAAATAACTCTACATCTTAACCCCAAAATTTAAGCTATAAAAGAAAACTATGGTGGTGGAAGATATACCCCTATTCTGACCCTGGCCGAGGTACAATGTACCTATCGGTTGGGTCTATGTGCGGGGTATGTGGTCGGTCGCTGGCGCAGCATGGCCTCGCGCAAGCATGGAGACCATTGATAGGGGTTTCCTGGAGGGCGTTGGCCAACTTGGCTGTATCCTTTGAGTTCCAATCTCTCGGTTGTTCTCCCGATCGGCCGGTTTGAATAGAGACCGGACACAGGCTCGGAGATGGAATAGTCGGTGGCTCCTTAAATACCGTAGATTAGGGGCTGGAAGCGTTCGCAAGTCGGGTTGGTGTGCGTCGAAGTACCCGGGGATGGGTACAGCGGATGAGTTGGGGCCGAGTAGCTTTCCTGGACGGAACAAGGGAGGTACTTCGGGCCGAGTCTGTGGTAGGAGGTCGCCCCTTCTTGGGTGGTTGGGTGGGTGGCCTTTTAAGACGTTCTCAAAAACTCCCTAGGCAGAGCCTTAACAATATCTTATCCTTATCTTATTTGCGGCATTCTGTTTTGTTTTTCCTGCTTCTGGTAGGGTTTGGTTAGTTCGCCTTATACTTCTTTTGACACGTCTATTTATCCTCCTATAAAGTACAATACTTTTATATGAATCTGCATGGGTTGGAAACATGGCGGCAGGACTTGAGTTTATGACGGGGGTGTCATCATAACCGGATGCTGGCTTATTGCACACGGGTCGTACACTTTGTGCCCGCTTTCTGTGACTACTTAGGACCTTAAAGACTGTCGGACTCCTTAACGGCAGACCAGTACTTATCTCGCCTCTAGGGCCTTCACTGACATATAAGTGAAGCCGGGATTGCGGACAGCGGGGACTTAGTAACCGTAGCACTCCGGTCTTCAGGTAAATGCGAAAGTCATACTGGCTCAGTATGTCCATTCCTAATCGGAATGGTCATGTCGGATTCCAGGTGCGGTATGTAGCTTTGCGGTAACGGAAACGTCCCCAAATCCAAGCCCTATCCCGTAGGCTTTATTGATGGCGACGGACTCCCCATTCGCCATCCGGGTTGATTTGGTTGCGGGTTTCACGGTCGGACAACGGACTTCTCGGCACCGGGCCAATACACGGTCTCTTATAAACGAAATTGCGGTATCTACTAAGACAGTGAACAGTGTAACTAATACCTTTACCGTCACATGGTCTTAGGTCGTTGGTGCAGGCAGATATTTCGGGTTCTGACTGTTGGCATGGGCAATCCCGTTACATCACTCTTTGGGTGCCACAACGAGAACAGAACAGACTGGCCGGTCGTCGACAATTAGCTCGTAAGTGTCCCGCTTGTCCGCATCGCCAACAAACTATCGGACGTTGGGTAGGTTCTGTGGGGGTGCAGTGGTTGACCCGGCTGGTCTGTGGACGGTTGTCCATGGTGTTCTCTGGAACTGTGGATCTAGCTACTAGAGCAGGAAGTCAAACAGTATTATAGTATGGTTCCAATAATTAATAATGTTAACAGTAACAAAATATGGTTGTTTTTATTAATATAAACTGTTATATTACCGGCGTTTTCTCTAATAATATAATATTTACAGGGTGATCCAAAATGACTGAAGATAGTTTGAATTTACCGCCACGTTAAATTATTGGCACCATGAATACGTTTTAGATATTTTTATCTTGCTATTAGTTTACAGTGGCGTATCAAACATAATATAGCTTATAAACTTCATTAATTTTAAATAATAAACTAACTTGATAATAAAATCGTCTAACAAACTGTAGTTCTGAAAAGAACTGTTTTGTAAAATAAGAAAGCAGGCGAAATAAAGCAAAAATTCAATGAAACCCCAGAGCAACGTGGCAAAGGACAACGGTGTAAACGAGAAAAAGATGAGTTGACGCTGTAATTTGACGCAACACATTTTAATAATACTACACTAACAACGTGAAATACACTAAAACCTAAGGCGCGAAATTCAAACCGCTCTTAACTCAATTTAAATCTCACTGTACTTGTTATCATTACGAGTATATTAGCCAAAATTAATATCCTGTACTTTAACTAGCAATTCTTATGTATTTATTATATTACATTACATTACACTACACTACACTACACTACACTACACTACACTACACTACATTGCCTTGCATTGCATTGCATTGCTAACTCTAGGACTGTAGAGCCCGCTAAACAGTGCTTAGAGCTAGAAAAATGGCTACCCTTGTTTACGCCGCGCCGTCTCTATAGTAATAATAGTAACTAGATCACTGTTACTACCTACTCGAAGTTTTGCACTTTTTAAATTATTTTTATTTTAAAATTAAATTTTAATTGAAACTTAGACCGGACATAAACTAACGTATGCATTTCGGGCTTAATTAGTATTTTCGAGTCCTTTATCATCTTACCAGAGCTAACTGACTCTGCAGCCGCTAAGACACTCAATTAAACTCTTAATACATAATATACTATTATTAATGGTAAGATTAATTAATGTCATTGCTTTTCAATTTTCTGCAGTCCGAACTTTTGCTTCTATCACTTATAACTAACATAATTATCACCACCATTATCCTAAAAGTATTCTCTAATTATATAACTGAAAAGTGTGAATATTGATTAAACCCCTCAATTAAAAAAGGATCATTTCATTTTTATTATGGGAAGACTAAATCCAGCGACAAATTATCCTCTTTTTTGATCACGGCATCAGCACTCATTGTCATAAATCATTTGAGTGAGGCTGTCAATTATTCTTTCCTGCTTCTAAAAATTTTAAAAGGAGAAAATTATTAAAAATTTTATACTTATTGCCATGTAGTAAAAATCGCATACAAATCTTACGAAAATTTATGCTTTGGATTATACATATTTCATATTTTCAGACAGAATTTTAACATAGAATTTAAATGAATACCATCAATAATACAATTATAGTATGAATGCACATCAACATATTGTTATGTTTTCGTCACACGTTGTTTATTTTAGTAATGCGTTAAAAAACATAGCCTTATAATTTTTACTGGATATCTTAGTAATAAATACGACAGAGAAAAAATGAAAACAATATCGACGGCACAATGAGCGTACTTTTCAAAGCGAAATGCATTTATCACTAGTTAAACTATTGATTTATTTTTATTACATCAAGTATCCTTATCCCCTCCACCAATACTATGTAAACGTGTTATAAAAAATGACAACAGTGACTTTTAGCATATACGTGGCAGTGCATAACCTCAAAGTAAACTCTTATCATTTTTTGTTTGATTTATTGACCTTTTCATCAAACGAGTGTTACCATCGCCGGTCTATATTAACCACCAATATTAAAAACAAAATAGTAATTTTGTTTTTAATATTGGTAGTAAATCTGGAATAGTTCTTGTGGTTCTATTGTATACTATGACACGTATCCTGAAAGTAGTTGTTAATGCAATACGCAGCCGCTAAAAATGCCAAAAGAAAAAACCGTTATGATCTTTAGTGTTGATGTCACCAGATAAAAGTTTAGATCTTACTTTAAAGCAGGTTTTAAAAGCCTAATATTTTACTTACTTTTGATTTGTAGCTTTACGTTGTATGTTCATTACGTATTGTGTTATTTCATTAATATCAATGTAAATATTCATTTTATGTCAGGTGTGTGTATAAATTCAAGCCACCAAAGTCTTATCATCGAAGTAAACTCATTTTGGACAACATTGATGAGGGCACAAAAAGCGGAGTCAGACGAATAATTTACCAATTTTACCTACGAAACGAGCCACCAACAATAGCAAAAATAATGCTTACTATTAATATTAATGAAGAACTGCCGAATTTTAAAAAACTACTTTGTAGACATTACTAAAAGAAATTGGTTTTTGGTAAATATATTTATATATACAGGGTACTTAAATTTATTGTCGTTAATATTCATTTTAGGAAATAATGTTCAATACTAAAGTTTTTTAGGAAATTTTACCTACATTTGAGACTACGTGAAATTTTTTTTCTTTAATTGTTTTTGAGTTACGCCTTTCCGAAAAATTGTTTTAAATGGGAACCTGTTAATTTTACGCTATCATTCAATAGAACTTTTTTTCTCTTTACAATAGAATTAATTTTTTTTATTTTATTTCATTTTAATAACATTTTTTTCCAGAAAACACCAGTTAAGTATTTAACAAATGCTATTTAAGTATTAAGTATTCAGTATTAGGTTTTAAGTATTTAACAGTAACAAACTGCATACAATAATTTTATGCAATTTAATGCTGTTAACATTAGCAATGGCTAGTTTAATCTTAGATATACATACTATTCGTAAATACTTGAACCGGCGTTTCCTTGAAAAAAATGTTATTAAGATAAAATGAAAATATTTTAATACTACTGTAAAGAGAACAAAATGTTCTATCGAATAGTAGCGTAAAATTAACAGGCTCCTATTTAAAAAAAATTGCAGAAAAGCGTAACTCAAAAACAATTAAAGAAACAAAAATTTTAAATATTCTCAAATGTAGATAAAAATTTCAAATAAATAATTCATAGATATAAAACTGTGTTTTATTCCGTCTAAAAGAATTAATAATAAATGTAACATTAACACCGCCCAAGTGTTAAACCGTTACAAATTTTTTTAATACTAAAAACTTTTGTATCAAACATTATCTCTTAAAATGAATATTAACGACAATCAATCGCCGTCTCCATACTTTTAACTAGCCCTGTATATAATAAGTATTGGTATGTCAATATCTAAATTTATTATTGTTGAAGGTATATCAAAAGAAAAAGAAGTGGAATGTTAAAGGGAAAAAATGAAATTGTGGCTTGGAGACGACAATAATACCTCTTACCGGGAAGTGCGAAAGTTGGGGGCAGAAGGAAAATAATTTATTACTGATATGAAACGTGGGTAAATGCAGGTCACACAGTGCAAAAAATTAGGCAATACACAATCATAATTACAGCAAGGCAAGCTTTCCTACAAGGGTTATCTACAGGACTGAAGAATCAATCCATCTGGCAAAAGAAAACGTCTTATTGTGTTGCACATAGGATCAGAGGAAGTATTTGTAGGAAGTGGACTACTTTTTTCAATCCAAGAAGACTGGCGATTATCATGAAGAAATGAACGCCGAAGTCTTTGAAAAGTGATTCAAAGCAATATTGTCAGCTTTGGAGCAAGAAGCAGTGATAATTATGGATAATGCCCTATATCACAGCAGGAAAGTAGAAAAAACTATTACTTCAGCAAAAAAGGCAGAAATTCAAGCCTGGTCACGTAAGAACTCTATTCCATATGAAGACGATATGGTTAGAGCTGAATTATTAACTCTGGTACAACAACACGCACCGATGAAAAATTAATATGCTATTGACGAATTAGCTACAGCAGTTGGTCGTAAAATTTTACGATTCCCAGTGCCACCATATCACTGCAAACTTAATCTTATAGAATTAATATGGGCCCAAATAAAAGAAGAAGTAGCAAGAAATAATACCACCTCTAAAATCCAATCCAAAGTCAAAATCCATCGAATAATGAATTAACAATTTATATGCAAAAATGTTCTACTGTAAATCTAACTTTTACGTAAAACCAATCAGAACAATCTGTGCTGCATTGATTTTTTTAACCATGTCTATTCTATTATAGGACAAGCCGTTTACGTCATTTTTACGTTTTTAACAACGTGTGAATCAAGCTTTAAATTATATTTTCATAGGTAACTACATCAAAGTTATTAAATGTCAAGGAAAATAAAAAGCAACATTTACCCTATGGACTACTGCCGGTCGGGTAATTCTAAGCGATAACGATCACTAAAATGGCTCGCCTCACACGTATTTCAACGAAAATCAATTATGAGGTAGCAATCAACTAAAGAACATAACTTTCATTAATCAATTTGCTAGATTATGCAGAACTTTGGAAATATTCAAACTGAGAAAAATATCAGAAAACTATATTTAAAGAAATATAAATATCTCGAAAAGTAAAAATTGTGTAGATTCTTTTAACATTTCTGTATTTAAATGCAAAATGCAGGAGAAATTTTTAAAGAGGACGTTGCAAGCAGTAAGCATCCCGCATTCGCTACCTTATAGTTAGTAAGAATAGGGTCCATAATACTAACGCTCTGTCTTAAGGTCCAAGTGTACCCAAAACTACGTGTGTTGCTTTTTCATAAATAATATAACGATGGATAACTGGTTTTAAATTAATACCTACTCTAGGAATGTTAAATGCTTGTTTACACAACTTTTTTTGAGAAACGTTGTTTATTAATGAAATTATTTGACATGTTTTACGTGAAAAATTAATTTTAGAGAAACTGTACGTTCAAAGTTAACAAAAAAAATACCACTTAAGTTTCATAGTATTTGAACTATCTTTCCAAAATTTTAAGAAAATCATTCTCATTTTTTGCCAAAAACAGGTTTTTTGGCAAGAAACAGGTTTATTGGCAATAATTGCTTAACAACAAATTAGTGTCGATTGTGGCCCCAGGTATTTCAAAGCGGAAAGTTTCGGGGTCCTCGTTATGTTCTAGAAACCATTCTTTTAGCCGATTTATTAAAACGCTTTTATTTCCATTTATTTTCAAATCTCGTTCTTCTAGTTCTCTCCTTAAATCCGCCACTTTGAGTTCGTTTAACTATTTCGTCGCCATTCTGATCATTCGTTGGGAATTGCTTTTAACACTAAAAGTTTATTCTCACAGCAGTTTATTTATTACGCAATTTTATTTATTTATTTTAAATCCGACACCTGACACCACTGCAACGTTGTTTTTAAATAATACTAAAGGTACTGTTTTAAGTGTCTATTATCAAAAAAAATATATACTAGCACTAATTACAAACCACTATAATTTATTAACAAACTTAAATTAATTTAAATTATACAAATATTTATTTTAACAAGATTTATATTACACTATTTTATATATACACATTTATTTTTTACTACTACACAATGCGCGTATTCATTTAATTCGTTGTTGACTAATTCCCTCCTCTTGCGCGGTGGTGATTTATATATCCTATATAAGATTGCTGAAACGCGCTAGATTCTTCTTCGAACATTCGAGTAATTGTCGATGCGTCATACATTCCGCCGCCAATCTCGAATGTTCACCAGGGCTTTCTCCCGTTCATCACAGTACCTTCTGCTTGAGAGCCAACGGTATATATTCTCTTGATAGCTAACCTATATGATTTCTTCGTTTAATTAAGGTGTCAATCATGTTATGACTGGTGATTTGTGGATGCGTATTGTTTATTGATAGAAATTTCTGTATGAAATTCTGCTTGTGACATTGGAATGGTTAGAGCTCGATGTACTGAAGTTTTTTAAGCTACTTATAGTTTATGTGTTTTATGGTGACGGTATTCATTTGGATTAGTGAAGTCTGTATGTGTAGGCCTTCTGTATATGGAAGAATCAAATTTATTAAGTATTTATTATAATGGTGTTATATAAAACGATAATAGCTTTATTTTGTTTTGTTTCTAGTGTAGAAGTTATGCTTTATGGATAACATTAATACGATTTAAAAACTCGAATTAATAACTTTGAAAGAACTCTCAAAAAATAAATGTGATTAGGAGCATTGATATATGATACAAGTATAGGCATGTTCTATTTACTTGTCTTAATAAGCCCGTATACAGTAGGTGGTTGTGGGTTTAATTTCGATAATCTTGAAGGATTTTTACTGAAACAGTTGTTAGATGATAAATATTTAAATGTAAACATCATAGCAACACGTCGTTAAACGACAAAGTATCGTCATTGCATACCCCTTGACATGCAATATAATGCAGAGTTTGTTACCCATATTTAACTGAAAGAGCATTTCTTT
This sequence comes from Agrypnus murinus, assembly GCA_929113105.1. Lineage (NCBI taxonomy): Eukaryota > Metazoa > Arthropoda > Insecta > Coleoptera > Elateridae > Agrypnus > Agrypnus murinus. The sequence goes on from OV816024.1 coordinate 113,942,427, forward strand.
GTACTCTTAGTGACTTTTCAATGAAAAATGCATATATGGAAACTAAATCTAAGGCAGTTTAATAAAAATAAAATCCATTTGAATAACTAGGTAGACGTACGTAATCAGACAAACATGTGAAGCGGAAGCAAAGCTTTTCCATCCTGAGTTTTCCACATTGTTAAACTCATCCTTGTGTAAACTAAATATTCAGATGTAGTCTTAGCTTTAATAAGAAAAAATCCTGCACGTTCTGTCAGTTGTGTTATGAATTTATTGGTGGGTACTGGAGAGAATGATTGAATTTAGGATTAATCGTTATTTACTGTTGTTATCTCAAGCGTATATTGAGATTCACGGCTGATTATGCTTGAAAGCATTCGTCTTAAACGAACATAAGTTACAAAAGACTAATTAGAATCACACCAAGGTAAACGTGAAATGTAAGGTAATTTTTACCTCATTAAATATCAACTGGAATTAGAATATTTGCTCTTTGTTTGACTATTTTCCAACGATTCCTGAATATTATGATTATGTTTCTTAGTTTTGAACTTTCTGAGGCAATTAACAAAAATACAATAGCCACAAATGTCTTTATTTTGCTTTAGAGGAAAATACAAAACTCGAGGAAACATTGAAGTTGGGTTCATGCAGGACAGTATCTGAGTTAAATTTGAATTTTATGAAACAGTTTTCTATTTCGGTGAAAATTGTTAAATTACATCAATGCAACGCAAGCACTGGAATGTTCGGTTCGAATATTATGGTATCATTTACAATTTAAATCATTTAAAAAGCAAAATTAAATATAATCTGTAAAAATGTCTTTTAAGCAAGAACGAAAAATAGTATATTAAAAAACAAGTTTTATAATGACATGCTTTTAGCGCACGCGTTCAAGTTTAGAAAATGAGCCGCTTGCGGTGGATTTCTAGTGGACAAATGCGATATAATGTATTATGAAACGTGTATTTTATATTTTTTTTGTATTGGTTGATAACATTGATTGACATGTAAAACAATTTTAAACTAATGTCAATTGCAATTTCAGTTTTGGACAAAAACTGTAATTGTTGTGAAAGTGATTTATTTTTTAAGATAGTTAAAATTTAATTATGGAAGAAGAAGTAAGGTTTGTTCATCAATAATTAAAAGTTTAAAAAGTGCGTTCTTTATTTCTTCTATCATTTTCTACAACTTGAAATTTGAAGGTTATGTTTATAATTCGAGAACAGCACCTTACAACTTTTACAAAACTCTTGGATGTAAATGTATTTCTATTTTTTGAAGTATCTTTCAACCACACCCTGCAAACAACAACGAGATCTTACCTCAGATAGACACCATGGACGACAATGAAGTTGTGAAGCATGTAACTACGAACGAAATCGCCAAGGAGATTCAAAAGAATCTCAGTGTCAAAAAAGCAACAGGCTATGACCTAATAAGTGGCCAAGTGCTTAAGGAACTACCAAAAAAGGGCATAATGAAACTTACATACCAATTTAATGCAGCACTGCGATTTCAATATTTGCTGATGCAGTGTAAGATTGCAGAAGTTATTATCATTCCTATACCGGGCAAACCATTCAATAAGAAAACATCATATCGATCGATTTCACTATTACCAATCATATCGCCTCAAACCAATCATTGAGGAAAAGCAGTTTATTCCAAATCATCAATTTGGTTTTCGGAGTAGACAGTCAACCATCGATCAAGTTCATAGTATCGCCGACGTAATTGAAAAACCATTAGACAAAAAAGAAATATGTACAGCTATATTCCTAGACGTGGCCCAAGCTTTTGATAAAGTATGGCACAAGGGCCTCGAATACAAGTTAACTAAGAATCTGCCTAGACCGATGAATCAAATTCTTAAATCATACATTTAAGAATCGGCCAGCCAATTCAAAGTGAGATATGGCGGAGAGTATTCAGAACTAAGAAATATGGCTGCAGGTGTACCGCGTCCACGTACCAACTTTATACTTGCTCTACACCAGTGACACCACTAAATGTGATGGAGTGACATTCGTTGATGACACCGCATTTCTAACTACTAGCAATGAAATCGGAACAGCCACAAACAAGCTACAAGCACCTGTCAATAACAAATATCGAATTAAGTAAAATAAAGCGAAGTCTTCCCACATAAACTTCATTAACAAACAAATAAATTAGTTGCCTATAGTAATTAATCGCTTAATAATCCCCCACTCGAACACAGCGAAATATCTGGGCATGACATTGAATGCCAAGCTCAAGTAGATAGAACATGTCAAGAAAAAAACGCGAAAAACTTCATTAGATTAAAAAAATGTGGTGGTTGCCTAGAAGACATTCCGAGCTGTCACTGCACAATAAACTGTTGTTATATAAACAAACTCTAACACCAGTTTGAACTTACGGTGTGCAGCTGTAGGAATGCACAAAGAAATGTAATCTCAAGATTATACAGACTTTCCAGAACAAAGTACTTCGTAGCATTGTCAACGCTCTCTGGACATCAGAAACGACGACATCTACAAGAACCTAAAAGTGGCTACGGTCAGTGAGGAAATTAGACGGTTCCCGATAAAACACGAAACAAGACTACATGAGCACGAGAATGTCCTACAACTACTTAACAACTGTAGACTTGTTCGTAGGTTAAAAAGACAAAAACCTTTTGAGTTATTGTCACGTGGGGGTTTTTGTGACTGGAGGACGTAGTCAGAGGTAGAAGGAAAATAAACACAAGTCGTAAAAAACAACTATATACTAACAACAATAAAGAGAATACAAAGGTTCACATACTTAATGGTTATCATCGTCAGGACGTACATGTCCTCCTAAACTAATACAATCATGAGGGTGGTCGGAACCAACCCTGCACTAGCACTAGATCTATTAACTAAGCGTAGGAGTTAAACTCCTGGTGATCTACAACTAAGCGTGGGAGCCTGGACACAACTCCCATAACGAAGCAGAGAGTGGGCTTTTGGCGCAACCCACTCATACTAAGCACTAAGCATTAGATAATCTAATAGGTACTTACCAGCTTGCTTGTAGATGTAGTGTTCAAGCCATCTTCACTGACTGAATTGAATAGCTCAAGCAAGCTGGTTATATACTGCTGAACGCGGAAGATATTAACATCGTAGTGGGAATCAGTGGGTTGGAGTTTCAAGTATGAAACTAAGGAAGCTCACGCTTCCTGGTTGCAGGCTTGTGGGTAGTTTGCATTCGAGCTGCTGGTGCCTGGCACCAATCTGTAGGAATGCACAGCTGCTTGTAAATCGTGTAGGTTGTCCCGCATATACGGAGTAACGTAGGCAGATATGTTGCATGCCAACTAATGCAGTTGAGATCCGTTGTGGGCGAAGCGGGAGCGCTTCTATGAAAGAATGCATAGGAATGTACAGCTGCTTCCAAGTCGTGGGTTGCGTGATCACAGCTGGCCGCGCAGATGGTCGAACAACGTGGGTCGTTGCTGCAGACGAGAACGTAACCTTGGTGTAACATTTGCACTAACGGAATAATATATATTATATTATGAATTATTTAATTAGAAGTAATTTCCGTTTGTGACATTATTTTGTATATTAAATTAAGTAAGTAAAATGCATACAAAGCATGTCAAAGAAGTGTTTTAACATATATAGAGTGTACCAATGGGAGTACGTCCATCAAACCGTTAAGGCGTGTCTAGATTTAAGCCTATTATACTTGGACTTAAGTATGATTCATTCAAACCAAATTGCTAGAAAGTATCAACTAGTTGCAATGTATGCGCCAAGTGCGTGCTTATATAATAAAACAAACTCTTGTTCCTTGTTTTGTTAGGACCTAATCTATCTGTCGAGAAATGCTTCAGATATTGTCGGTCAGGAACTGTAAAGTGAGGTGGTGTACCATCTTGTTATACCAAATATTGGTAATTTTGTTTCTTTAACGATTTTATCAAAAAATCATTGCAAATAATACTTAATATCTTAGAAATATAAAAGTTACAAAGAAAAATAATTTTTGGAATTTACAGCTCTTCAATTTTGTAATTCATTTATTTCAGAATCCATTTATGGGATATGGTGGAAAAGCTTTTCTATGTTTTTGAAAAAAAAGATAGTCGTTGCCGTCATGGTACATAAAGTGGCAAGGGAAACAATAAATAAATGCCATAATATTTTGTTTTTTAAATTTAGAACCGTAAACGATTAAGCGCTTTAATAATGACGTGTCATCTGTAGTTGAAGTAAAAAGCTCTGCACATTGTACCACGGTTTGTCAACATATTAAGCTGTAACGAGAGCCTAACGTAGACACAGATTTTCATTCACTGCTTGAAACATTTCAGATTTTCAGTTATTCGTGAAGTAAAGTCAAAATACATACTATATGAAATATTTATATAGAACCAATAAATAAATCTTATCAATTATCCCTTAACCTAACGACATCGAACAAATCCTCTGAGACCAATATCCGAATATCCGAGGTGTCTATCTTTAAAGAAACGATGTGATTAGTAATCGACTCATGTAATTTATAAAAACACAAGTGCGATATAATGTAACAAAAAAAAAAGCACTAACAAAAATGCTAACCTATGAGAATCGCAGTGATAACAGGAGAGAGTAGCAAGCAACATCACAGAGAATAATGACGACTACAGTAATATCAGACGAACCCCATTATTTACCATCTTCCCGTTACCGTGGGGATATAACCAGCTTTTCGCAGTACGAATATTTCGCTTTATTTTGGTTTGCCTGTTTCTCTTTCTCAATGTAATCATACATACATCCGAATGATAATAATCGTAAACAAAGCTTGCGGTAGTAAGGATTTCCAATCTTTATCGATTTTATAAAAATGATCACATTCGTTAGTTTACTTCTTTGTTTCGTCTAATTTCAGTAATTTAGGATTGTTCGATCTTTTCTTTACTTAGAAATAACTTTTTTATAATCCATTGCTCTGCTTTAAAACTTGTTACTTTAGAGTAATAATAACTGGTAATAAAATAACGAAGTAGCTTAGACTGCATAATATATCTCAAATTTGCATAACTACCTTTATTTTAATCTGCTTATTTAGCACTAGTTTAAAAATCTTATCTTTTTATAGTATTAAGCACTTTATATTTTAATTAATTTCTAAAAGTTTCTTATCTGACAAATAGAGTGCGATCCAATGAAAACTATAGTTATCAACAAATTCATTCAAAATTCAAAATTCGTTAAAGTTCATTGATTTTGACACCACAAAAAATTCAAATGAAACATATTGGTCATATAATATATCTTTTAAAATGTTTATCAATTCTGCGTATGGCTATCATATTCTTTGTTTTATTTTATTTACCGCGCTTTCGGGGAATGCAGAATAAAGCTTTGGTATTTCAGCAATGATTCACGATTTTGGCACAGTAAAACGATGTAATTGTAACAATTACTTTAGGAAATGTTTAAAATTACTTCAACTGACCTCATAATATACGATGAACTTTCAAGCTACTCATTCATTGTCGTAAATCGTTCATTAAATTAGTTTTCACCAAGCAGTAAGTTATCCGAGGCTAGCCCAGTATGACAGAGGACTGGGTAGTCGTTAGAGATATAGGGCATGACTAGGATCCGAGTCTAGCTTAGGAGCAGGCCACATGGCGTTCACCCGTAGAACTGGTTGCTGTCTACCCAATCCCAAGTTTGTCTGGGAAACGAATGTCACAGTCAGAAAATAATGTGTGGTAGAATTATACGCAAGTGTTTCTCGACGATGACTCATAAACGTTGCAAGGGGAACTTCTTCTAACTCTGTTAACACGAGGGTCCGGTGTGAGTGGATTTGAGTCTTACCTGACGTCAGGGTCTGATATAGTGCTAGTTACCCGCTGCCTGACCTAGACGAATGGAGGGGATTTAAAGTGAGATTTATCCCGGTCAGGGGGTACGCCCGCAGAACTATAGAAATCCGCATTCCACTGGGTAGTGTCTCGTAGATGATAGTACGTGGGTCAGGCCTTGGATGTGCAGTTCCAGTTGTCTGATCCATAGAAATCGTCTACAGCAATACGCTTAAGGGGCGTTGATGCGTATATATAACCTCTCACATTCAAGATAACTTTACCCTAACCGGTACATACCGGTATTCTACTTCGGTAGTCTCGAGACGAAGCTCTGGCAGGAGCACGCAAGGCTTATAACTGGCTTATAAGTCCCGCCACATCTGAGGTTGGGTTTGATCGGGCAGTAAAATCTCACGTAGTGGGAGTAGTCCTAATGCTGGACAAGGTTTGTTCCTTGGGATAGACCCCGACGAGTGAGCACGTTTATAGCTCCGGTACTAGCCTGGAGAGCTAGTAGAGGGTGGATAGGAAACCTCGTTCCAACCTATGAACAACTGGTAGCATATGCCACGCAATGTATTACAGGTGAAACTACTAAATCCTTTTAGTAATTCTAGGTAAGGCTTTTAAGAGAATAAAGAATACAGTGGACCAGTTAGGTTTCCATTAAGAAAGAATAATTCAACAACGTGATTAGCTAGGAATGTCAACAATTAACTCTACAAGTATTTCTTAATGTTAGACAATTGTTCAAAAGTAGTCTGCATCACTATGAAAGTCAATGGAAGTCATTTTAAGAATCTTGTTAAATAATTGTTGCCATTACATAGTTTTGCTTTGCTAAGATTTTGTTAATAACATAAATTTCTTGAAATAGAGAGCTTTATTTTGCATTCTCTGAAAGTGCATCAGTAACTAGAATTAAACGAGAAAAATATGATAGTCTTATCCAGAATTGCAATTTAAATCTTCTAGGGGATGGATGCCAGAGAAAGAGGATTTCACGATTTTTCTAAAAACTTACCGAGAAGAAAAATATTTAGGGTGGATAGTTTTCATTGGAACGCACTGTAAGTACTCGTAAATTGTAATATTAAAACATAAATTTAATATATTGAAAACAGTGTTAAAAAACACACATCTTTAGCTTTAGTCGCTATATTAGTTATTTTTTAAGGAGTTTTCCAAATATTTAGATTCATAAATATTTGTAGCAAAATAAATAGATTTTGGTAGGTGACAACTAAATTCATAAAGAATTATCACATTTTGTTGGTAGTTTCCGAATGTATTAGTAGTAAGGTACAGATGATACATTTGAGTTAGTGTCCTACTTCATTAAAATTTAGAAATAAACAGCCACATCAGAGCTTGTTTCTCTTTTTATAATTAAGTCTGTATTAAAAAAAATACGTACAAAAATCTTGCCCTAGTCTCTAGTAAATCCAGAATGAAAGTTATACTCTTTACAATAGAAGATAACGCGGAATTAACAACTACGAAAAAATTAATTCACTTACAGCACAAATAAAGCTGCAAAACACTGCTGCTAGGGTAATCTATTGTAACCGCAAACGGCATTATTTGCATTTTAAGGATTTGCGGCGGAGAACGTCTTTAGTATAATTAATTGCTAGGAGAGTGTTTGTTCCTGACGATTAGTTTTCCCTGATTTGTCCCCTAGAATCTAGCCGCTTTTAAATTGACTAGAATTTACTTTGTAAATTGTCCACACGTCATTTCAATGCATATATACGTATTTTTATTAAGAAAATTGAAAAGTAATTTAAACAAGTACTTAATACCAACAAACAATGCAGTGTAATCAAATTGATTGAAGAAATTGAAAACACAAATAGCTAACAGCTTGGATTGGCAGGAAAACCTATTTTTACTGTAAAATATCCTTTTTTGGAAGAAAACTGCAATTAGTAAAATTCTTAAAAACTCATTGAGAACCGCTGGGTTCATAATTTCAACACAGCAAAATTATTTGCTGCTTATTGTTGACAAAGGATGTTTATGATAAAAAGTACTGTTTGAGCTTAAAAGTGTAGGGTGGCAGCAAGCAATAAGACATCGAAGATAGTCATTGCATCTACAGAGAATTCATAACAATAACAACTCGAAGCTCATAGTGACCGCTGATTGACTATTTCGTACAGGACAGGAATTATCGTGTATTTAATAAAAAGTGTTAGTGATTTAGGCTAAAGAATTCCATGTACTATCAATTGCGTTATTAGACTATGGCATTTTCTTGAGTAGTATCTAGTGATATTATAGTGCTTTAAGTGTTGAATCTAAGGGTTGTTTATTTGAATTTCAACATCTAGTTTTAATAGATGGATAAATTTAGCAATCCCGAATTGACTGATAGGGTTCTCATTTACGGTGAAGGTCTGGGAGATGCAGTAGCCGCTAGTTTGTATTAGGTTTTTCCTGGGTTACCACAGTTCTTCCAACCGCCAAGTATCTAATGTTAGGACATGCATGTTACATTAGTAGCACTTTCAAGACCACGGCTCTTTTAAACCAGGACGCGGTCAGAACGAACCGAATGGTTTAATTGGAACCGTAGATTTTGGATAAAATCGAAGAAACTCCACACCCCCCCTGAATAAGTACACGAAGACTTGGTTTGGAATTAGGAGTACCCCCATCATGTTGTTTGGCGTATGCTATGTAAATAAGGCTCATACGCTTATCATGTGCAGCATGTTCAAGCTTTACAGTCTGGAGTGATGTGCGTTTAGTAGCGTTTGGAAGAAAGATTCCTGATTGGCAATTAATTATTGATGCAGCCCCACCCCATGGAACACAGAAGTGACGACCTGCTTAATAAAGAATAGGAGTACCTCTATTATTACTCAGACCAATATAAAATACTTAAACGATTACATTACATACAAGATTTTATAAAACTTAATGAACAGGTAAAAGTCAGTCGTAGAAAAACTATTACCTCTTGTATCCTTATATCTATTATATCCTGGCCTTATATCTATTGGAAATCACAAAAATAGAGAAAAAAAGTCGAGTTGAAGTAAATTCATATTTGATATTCAGAATATATTTTACGATTTCGTTTTTCTATAACTACTTTTTTGAATATATCAAATAAATTACGCTTAATATTGGCTATTTTCATACGCACGAAAGAGTTCAATATTCATATGCGGTTATTGAACAGTTATGGCTATTACGATACAAATAAATCACCTACAACTGAATATGCTGTAGCCATCGATCAACATAATGTATTCATGGAAATTTTTAAGGCAAATAATCGAATAGGCATTTGTAGCGAGCAATGATATGAATAGATGTAAAATTCCTAGTTTGAAATGACTGCAATGTTGGTGTCAATGCAACATCAATTGCTGTTGTTTGTATTTATGTAACGTAGCTGTTTGAAGTTCATTTAAAACCCATATGATTGCATGGAGTATCAAGTATTTCATTGAAGCTATAAATATGAGAATTTAATAATATCTGAAGATTTATAAAATTTAAAAGGGTTTTCGGTTGCATTATCCTTTAATTTACGACAAACTCGCAGACCCGGATATAAATCGCAGAGTTAACGAGTAATCCACCCATTCTTGCAGAGTCATTCAAAAGAATATATTTTTCAAATGTAATTAGTAATAGGCGAGTGAGCAAAACTATTCCATCTATAGAAAACTGCTATTAAGCAAAAAATGTCTATTTGGTGTTGCAGAATGGTTTCTAGGTGGAAAGTATTATCACAGGTATTATACATACATATTTGCCAAATAATTTATGATTCACAAAAAAGATATCGTTAATTAATTCCTGCAAAAGCTTTTAAGCTTTTCGTTGTTGAGCTTTTTTATAATAGATAGATTGACTTTATATAAATTATGTAATATTCTATAAATATAAATACAAATTCGTTTCAGGCGTTCCATTAGCTTTTAATCAAATATATAAAGTATGTATTTTTAAAATTGTTATATTTTTAATGTACTTGATATAGTAATATAAAAGCGGTAGTGGGATAAAAGCAATTGATAAAAACTTGCAACTGTATGTTGTATACTGACATTGTACTCATGCACTTGGTATTAATACTTTAAATCCGTTAATTAAAACGTTGCAGAATAAAAAACTTCACCCGGTGTTTAAGTTCGCTTGCATTTTAACCCAATAAATGTCTACTATAAATCTTTATGGTAGTAGAAGTAGTACAGTAGAATAAAACTTTTCCCCCTATCGCAATTTCCACTATCCCACTACCTCTTTCATGAACGCTTTTATATCTCTGTATCAAGTCCATGGTTTTCAGTCTGTATATTAAAATCAAACACCAGAAAATGCTCGGACACTACCAGACAAACAGATTCTATATGTGTATTTAAAATACTTAGAATGTTTCTAGGAGTGTTAATAACCCGTTATATTTTCTGGAAGTTAATTATTAACAAAATCTCAAATCCAGAAACTTTTTAAACATACATATTACTATGTGGGGTTTAAGAATTATATAAATATAATATGCGCAGACAAAATAGGAATACAAAAAGCACACAAGTTGCTTACCTTATAAAAAGATTTATATGATGCTTCGGCTAAATAATTGTATTATAGTGAGTAACACAATCCCACTCTATTGAGACTCCCAGGTTTGGATAGCTGATTTAGAATATTCTTATATTTAAATTTAAGCTGGTTATTAACAAATAAGATTACGTAAAATACAAAATAAAGAACAGAAGTTTTTATTTACTGTTTTAAAAACATAATTTATCACATAAACGAAAAGAAACACAATGAACCAAATTCATACCAATATAAAATTGGTAAAAAGTAAATTAATAATTACTAATGACAGTAAATTATTTTAAACTTAGATGCAGAATCAAATTTATTATTTAATTTATTATTGTTTTGTAATAACTAATAAAATTATATCTGAAAATATCTATGGTACAAAACTAATTTTTATTATAACCAAAATTGTAGGTATCCAAATTAAATCAATTTTTATTTAAAAACTCACTTCTTGTGATCTGATTCGACACATGAAATCTATCTCTTATCAGTTTCGAATCGATCACTTACAAAATTAAAAAATCTTTATAAGTTTCACATAACCTTATAACCTTTTATCGCATTCAAAGTTTAAATATTACCTCACATATTATCTTAAACAAATTTCAATATTAGAAGAAGCTAGAAACACACCTTGTTTCTCTGATGTTAAATTGCTACTTATTTGTTAAAAGATGGATTCACTTTTTATAAAAAACAAATGACACCTTTTAAAAAAACTCTAAAAATCAAAAGGATCTTGACATTTTAAAATTTACATAACCCAATTATTGTTTATAATTTTCCATTTGCGTAAAAACGGATTCGATAAACTTATAGAAAAGAAAATTCTCAATTCAATGATATACAACACTTAGGTCAAAAAATGGTATAGCACGCCTAATTTTAATGTCGACGAAACAATATTTCCATACTAAAAATTAATCTCATAAAAACACTTTTTTACACATTCATTTCTCCACAAATCTAAACATTAAAACGTTACTAATATTATCTCAATGTTTTTTAATTGACAAACCTTGATTACATAATTCAAATGAACGTTAGAAAAACCCAGCTTGTTAACATGTTTTTAGGTAATTCCATCAACAAGATCCAACCTTTATATTAAAACCTGTATCAATTCTGTGTATATAATGTTATTCTACTTATTTCCACTAAAACAATTTAGCAAATAGCTTTAATTTTGAAATTCAATGACTGCAAATTAAACATATCTTGTTAACAAGAATTTTATTTTTCAACAATATTCCAACAAGGTAAGTTGCTATACATTCGCATACACCTTCAATGCAACATAGTTTGTGTGTTTTATATGATTTCTAACATTAAAAATGAATTAAAGTTTATTAAGTTAAAAAAAGCATAAACGATCCCCAAATTGTTAAGCAATAATAAAAACTATCTGGTTGCTAATAAAACAAGATTTCCACATATCCTTTGTATCTTAAAGAGTTTTTTGTGTAAATGTTAGTTTTAATTAACTAAATTTATTTTCATTTAAAAATTTAATCCTTAAAAGTGAGGTTAATATGCAACCGTAAAATGGGGTAGTTGTAGAGTTACATAAAATCTGCCTATTAAATAATATCGTGATAGTAAATTCTTCACAGTATGATCAAATATCATGACAATATGAAAATACTTATACAGTGTGAAATTTAATATTTTATACCTAATCTATCCCTAACTGTGTAACTTTTTTAAGAAAAAAAGAGCCCTAAAGCTTTATTCTTAAATCTAAAAATGTAAATGTAAACAGAATCCGCTTTTACGCGTAAACGATTAATCATATGAAAAAATGTCATTAAGGTTTTTTTCTCTGCTAGATGAGATGCATCTTCTGGAAAAACCCCATAATTAAACTAATATTACACACCCCTACAAAAAAAAGTTCTGTTCTGTAAACGTGACTATGGCATTCCGATGTATTTTTTTGATGCTGAAACCGAATCCTACCTCAGAAAAGCACATATAACCTCAAGATCTTGCGCTAGAGCCAAAAGCAACCCCCAAAATGGAGTAAAACCACTCCTGACATATGGTGACAATAAATAAATGCAAAAAATGGTTGAAAACCGCAAATGTTTTGTATTTAGAACTAGACTTCTGGTATATGACCAAGAACCCTCCCCTGGGAGGGAGGGTTAGATCACCCCAAAATGGGTCAAAACCATCCCTTTAATCAAAATACAATAAATACATGCAAAAAATTATATAAACCGAGAATGTTTTGCATTTGGAAATACACCTCTGGTATATGGCCAACACTCCCCCCCTCCCAAGCCAGAACCTAAAACCAGAACCTAAAACCACCCCAAACTGGGGTGTAACCATCCCTTACATCAGGCTTACAGGAAATAAACACACGCAAAATAAAATACATGCAAATGAAATGAGGCAAGCAAAATACATGCAAAATAGTAAATTCAATAAAACTTAATACGTTAATCCTCCAGTCTCCCGATTTATGAATCTCTTCCTTTTATTTTCAAACGATCGACGTACTGGCTGCCTATTATGTGTTTCATTAGTCTTCCTTTTCATACACTAGCAGTAATCCCCCATCATATTCTCATCCCATATTCCTTGATAACAGCCGTTGCATTTCTTTCATATTCTGGTAGCAGAACCGATCTCCTTGTCCTTATAACGACAAGCAGTAATAAGTAACAAAATAAATACCTATACATGCAGCACTGATGAAAGTAATATCGTCCATCATGTATAAAGCTCTAAACCATGCAGAACTATCTCAAAAATAAAAAATAATAAAAGGTAATGATAACTAACAAAACAAGTACATGCAGCAACGATAAAAATAATACCATGCAGCATGAGTAAAGACCATATACCAAGCACAACAGTAACAAAAATAATAAAAGGCAATAGTAACCAATAAAACAAGTACATGCAGCAATGATAGAAGTAATACCATCCATCATGTCTGAAGACTAAATATCATCGACAGCTTTAACAGAAATAAAAATATCAAACGGCTATATTAAGTAACGTAACAAGTACATGCAGCAATACGATAAAAGTAATGTCATCCATCATTATTGTAAAGACCAAATACCACGGACACCTTTAACAACAATAAAAAAAAGGCAACAAGAACAAAATAAAAAATACCATGCTAAGGGCCATGTGCAAATATAACAGTGACTGACAAACTGGACTCCGACAAATTGGAAGAAAATAATATGCGAAGGTAGATGAGAGGCAATATTGCTGACGTATCATGCGCTTTATGAAGTATATAGGGTCGAACAGCCACCATTTTTTATTACCCGAAAATTAGAATTTTAGAGAAAAGATATAAAGTACAAAAGTTATTTAGTTTTCATTGGAAAACAGGCGTTCATGTTCATCAAAAAATTTTTGCATGAATTTATTGTTACCTGGTGTAAGGGGTGATTTTACTGCATTTTGGAGTGGTTTAGCGCTCCGGTTGGGGTGGGTTCTGGCCATTTACTGGAGGTCGATTTTCAAATACAATACATTTACGTTCTTCAACATTTTTTTGCATATATTTATTGTATTTTGATCTAAGGGGTGACTTTACTGTTTTGGGGTGGTTTAACCACACACAGGGGGGGGGATTTTTGGCCGTATACCAAAGGTCTATTTTCAATCACAAAACATTTGCGGTTTACAATTATTTTTTGCATGTATTTATTATGCCAAGAATGGTTTTACTCCATTCTGGGGTTTGTTCTTGGCTCTACCGCAAAATTTTTGAGGGAATACGTGCGTTTCTGGGGTCAGATTCGACTTCAACGTCGAAAAATACATCGGAATACCATAGACACGTTTCCAGATCAGAACTTTTTTTGTGGGTTCTGTGTTATTAACGCGGCACAAAAAGATGTTTTACAACTTTTTTATTTTTCTGAAAAAGTGTGGTACCTCCTAGAACAAAGTTGTTCTAGTCTTCAACAAAAACTTTTTTGTTCCTTTTGATGTCTTCCGTCACCCCTTAATTAAGGCTTAGTAACCCCTTACCCTCTTACGTTAATCATGTTAAATAATAAGTATGAAATACCCATAAGATATGTCTTCTCAGCGTAAAAAAACTTAATTGGGAACATTAGTTTAGATGGTCAATTTTATAAGTTGTATAAGTACAATCTGGCGGTCTTAAATTTTAAAAATTTAATTTCAGCTTATATAGTATTTTCTCAACCACAAGTTAAGTACAGAAACACATGCTGTTAATAGGCGACAGTCCCATTTCCACTATGTGTAGTAAGCTCTACTCGATGGAAGTTTCAGAACTTGAACGTTTTAAAATAAATTGTATTTGTAGCTATTTCTTTCCTTTATACATTTTCGTCCTTGTATAGATTTGTTATCGGGGTTCAGCGTGCTGGGTAGTAAGATTGGAGATTATGTAACGTGATTTGTTGGAAGAATTTGGAAGTTTTTACGACTTTTTTCTTGATTGTTACTAATGTATCCGTTGAAAACTTTCTTATTCTACAAATAGCATTATCGTGTTAAAAAAGGATTTGTAAATAATTTAAGAAACGATTTTATTTGACACCCAAATTATTTTCTATGTAGATTTGGCGTTACAGAGAAGGATGATATCTTGAAAAATAAACAATAAAAATAAAGTTTTATTACAATATTATATCGAACGCTCGATAAATAACTTGGAGAGATAGCAATAAATCTTTATACGTGACTTTTATCCGTAAATGCAGTATACAGAAAATACTGTAAAAGTTATACCATGTCTACTTTTTCTTATTTCATTTTTTGTTAATAAAGTTAATTATTTTACAGTTTAGTAAATACTTTTATAAAAATGTTCATTTATTACCCTTCCAAGTGACCAAAATATTCCAGGAAAACGAAGCGTTTATTAAAGAAAATTATCTGACAGAAACCTTGTAAAATCGACTTGCAAAATAAACCTTCCACTTTTTGAATATTTTTCAAAAATTCGTAATGACATCTTTTGTTAGTTATCCTAAATTATATGCGATTTCAAATGTTGCGCGTTTCAATGCATCATCCTAGATAAAAAATATTCTTGAGACGCAACATCTTTTAAACAGCACATGAAACGCCCTGTATCTCGACAATCTTCTTATTTTCACGAGATGAATACACACTTAAGGTGGCTCTCTAGTCTGCAATTTGAAATTTTTCTAATTGCTGTATTGTTATTATAAGTAGATCAACAATGTTTTAGTTCCGCATTACTAAATTATATATCTTTAACGCTACGTTGCGTTTTTTGTCATAGGTTCTAAATTAATTATTTAATTCATTAATTAACTATGTTACAGGATATTTTCTCATCGTAACGGCAATAGTATAACATTGATTTACATATTTAAAAAAAATTGATATCATAAAACATTTCGAATGCAAATAGAAAAGTCGCGTTAACCAATTAATTACTAAAAACTAATTAATCATGGCATAATACATCATCATCCTACACAGTTCGGTGTGTTGTGGTAGCAGAATGTTTACTATGCAAACCACAACGTCCATAGTTTTCCACAAGATCAATCATTCGTAAAACTATAGCTAGACAGCACTCTCAATGAGATGTAGTTCAACTTTTGAATAACCCCTTCATAAAAATACAAATGGATTTTATTAATACAATTAATTAGCTGCACAGAATTAACTTTTTTTTGTTGATTTTTGTTGTATTATTTAGTATAGTGGAGTGGAGTATAATGTATATTGATTAGCAGTAAAACGTCGTACATTGTTTATTAGTGTTCGGAAACGTATTCATTTATTTGTCGAGTACATAAAATCCTAATTGCCTGACGAGCCTAATTATTTTAGTTTTTATGGCAACTTTTATACACGACTACAATATAAAACATCTGTAGGCTGAAATTGCTTATTCTTTTACAATAATAGTTTTGTTATAATTTCACAAATGTTTTTTCTTGTAAAAGCAATAACAAATTAATTCTGTAAATGAAAAATATATAATTTTCACAGAGATTGGTTTGGCAAATACATTTTAATACACACGCTTCAAATAGTATAACAATTTTAATATCTACGTAAAAAACCTGTATGGTAAAGTTTAGAATCCTCTACAACAATCAAATGAATTAAAAATATTTTAACTACAGCCCACAATATTCTTTCGCGTAATTGCAATTTTTTTACACAATTCGGGTCATTCAAAGACTAAAATCTCTAATCAACCAAACATAAAAAATTAAATGTTCTCCATCTTACATGAATCTCTTCAAATTTATTTTGACAATATACTAAAATTGTATTTGTCAAAAGCAGAATAGTTTTAGAAGCCTATAATAATTCGTTTCTATGCATTAGTCGGGGAGCAGGCATTTCAAAAAACGCTTTCGTTCGTCCGGACTCGATGACACACGCGTTTTGAAAACAGTTTTCTATTAGGGCTAAATTTTATTACGGCGTCCATCGATTTGAAATTATTTCGAATGGCTTTGACTTTAAAAGGCCATTTTTACGTAAAATTTTAAAAATCAAAAATGCGCTACTTTTCAGTTTGCATCGTCATAACTTCGTCCTGGATGAATCTAGAAAGTTAATTTTTATTTCGCAAAATTCTTCCTATGTTGTAGATTGCAATGTACTACTTAAAATTCAGTTTTAAGAAAAAAAGTCTTAGAAAATTACCATTATGTTATACTATGTCATATTTGTGCACTAAAATTTTCACTATGCGAAAAATTTTTTATTACAGCAGATGGATGCATATATAATCGAGTGGCAAGAAAGCTAAAAGAAGTTTCTGGGAAAAACGTTATTTCGATATCTGCAATTCAGACCAAATTATTGCACTTAACAAGATCTGTTACGCGGGCGGCTATGGCTCTCGCGCTCCAACAAAGCAGCTAAACTACTTTCGACTCAAATATGAAGTGGGAATCACATATCGGCTAGATTTCAAAAAGATTACGTGTTATAGCGGTAAAATTGTATCACTTTAGATTTAGATTCTCTGTAGAGATAAAAAAGTTAATTTATCAATCCCTTGCCGAATCTGTGATCAGATATGGAATAACATGCTATGGATTCACCTTTAATTATCGCTTTAACAGCTTAATAAGACTTCAAAACAATATGATAAAATCAGTCTGTATCAATATCAAAAATCCCGAATCATTCAACTTTACATTAGATACTTGTTACAATACTCTCGGTGTGTTTAAGTTTTTTAAATTAAGAGACTCGATAGTTATTTTAAAATATTATTTTAACAAGAAATATTTGGTATATCCACAACATAATTACCTCCACAGGCCACATGTAAGAGCATACTTAACTCCAAGAATTAATAATCACTACGGTACATCTCAATCAACATACTACGTTCCTAAAGTTATAAACAAATTCCCTTTTAAAACTTTAAACACAATTTCGGAAATTAAATTTAATCTTAAGAATTGGAATCCTGTTGTTTAGTTTAACAATCTATCAAAATTTTAAATTATATTATTATGTATATCTCTGCTTCTCTACTTCCCTTACAAACAAAATTATATTTATAATCTTCCACATATGTCTTCATGGCTTCATAGGATGGACGTATGAAGGTTAGGGAAACGCCCGAGCAATCTGTATGTTCTAATGTAATCAATCAATCAACCACATTGATCGGAGGGGAGATGGGAGGCCTTGGGGAGATGGTAAAAATCATACCTAAGTGAGTGTAACAAATAAGTTGTGATATGTAAACATAATTGACAAGATATTGTACACTGTACATTATTCTTAAAAAAACCGCTACATGCTCTTGTACACATACTTGATTTGTATTGGAGAATGTTTGTATTTGGAGAAAATCTGATTAAGATGCTAATGACGTTGTAATAGGTGTTATTTTTCCAGCTACAGCCATAGCTCATCCAAATTCTAGTATTTCGGGGAAATTAGCTTTAAGCATTATAACATTCGCAGCAGTCTTAAACAGATGTTTGATAATATGCCCTTCGAATGTGGTGTCACGTATGGAAATATTTACAATTCAGTATTACATACAAAACTCAACTTCTCTTCCGTTCGTACAATATATCGTGCAAGGCCACACTCCACATTGCCCACGCTATTCCAGCAGCCGCTGCCACGCCGCTAACGACTTGGAGCCAGCGGTACATTCCTTCGAAGAAACGCTTCCGCTTCACCAACGACGGATCTCAACTGAAGTTGCATTAGCTGGCATGCAACGTATCTGCCTACGTTACTCTCGTATATGCTGGGCAACCCACGTAATTCACAACCAGCTGCACATTCCTCCAGAAGAAACCAGCACACTTCCGCTCAACCCACAGTTTCGGTCCCACACGGTCGGCTCGAATGCAAACTACCCACAAGTCTGCAACCAGGAAGCGTGAGCTTCCTTAGTTTCATACTTGGAACACCAACCTACGGATTCCAACTATTATGTTAATCTCTTCCGCCTTGAGCAGTATATAACCAGCTTGCTTGAGCTTACAATTCAGTCAGTGAAATTTACTCCAACACTAGATCTCCAAGCAAGCTGGTGAGTACCTTTTAAATTATCTAATGCTTAGTTCTGCTTAGTTATGAGGGGGTTGCGCTAAAACCCTCTCTCGCTTAGTTATGGGAAAGTTGTGACCAGGCTCTGCTACGCTTAGTTTGTAGATTTAATGCTAGAGCAGAGTGATTCCGATCACCCTCATGATTATGTTAAATTTAGGAGGACATGTACGTCCTCACACTTTATAACCAATGTGTGTAACCTTTTGTATTATTTTGTTTGTTGTTAGTATATAGTTGTTTTTATGACTTGTGTTTATTTTTCTTTCTACCTCTGACTATGTCCTCCAGTCACGAAAACCCCACGTGACCTAAAAAAGCATTCTCTGTTGGAGGCAAATGGCTGTAAATATAAATAAGATTGGTTACGAATGTTATGATATTTATAAAAACGTAGATCAATATTTTTACCAAATGTCTGTTTTACAAGTCGGAACAGATGGGCACGGAGTTCATCTAGTAAACCTGTGAAACCTAAACGCCGTATAAAGCATTAAGACGCTGTCTCCGAGAAACTGCACAAAATTGGAAACAGAAAGAATTATATGTTCTCCAATTTGCTTCAAACTTTCAGGTACTATTCTTTAACTCATAAAGATCGTACTGACCAAAGAACGCATCACTTATCTTGATACGCTGGGCGTAGCAGGGCGGTAAAGGTTAAAATGCTAACTTTGCGTAGAAGCATTCTATACTCACATACTGTAGCTCATTTTGACGGGCATGGGCGAGGAAAAAAACTTTTGTCTGTTGGTGCACTTGGAAATTCCTACTGTGCTTATACCTAAGTTATAGCACGAAAACTACTGAAAATGGTACATCTTCGTAGTTTTAACCATTTTCTCATGGATTCGGAAGGTTGTTAAAATTGTAATTTTCTCAGATTTTTTTCTCAACGCTGTTACAATCTACAACTGTGCTTGGCTTTTTAAGGTCCAAGGATATTGAATAATAGGGTGTATCGAAAAAACTTTTTTTGGAAATTCAAAATTTCAGTTTGATAAAAAATTGTCTCTATAAACCCACATATACCACAAAAAAATTTGGCCTAATGTTAAAAGATCTAGGTCTTCCGCAAGACGCCTAACGTTTATAATTTTCTTCAAAAAATTAAATTTCTCCATATTTTTTTATAATGAAGGACGAAGTGATTTGTTTTTCCAAGTCGAAGAATTTTAACAATAGGAAGTGAAATAAAAATATAAAAAAAGTATTACTCTAAGGCAACATTTAGGTCTCACGCAGTTGGCCTAAAGTTATGTAATTTTAACAAATTTAACTTATTTTCGTATTCCATGTGAAATCGTATCTGGTGCTGGAAACGACAGTTCTAACAATCTAACATTTTTTTTCAATTCTCAATTATCTTTAATATGATCTGATAGAAAATAGAACGTACTGACAACAAAGTATAAGAAGGCGGGGCTCAGTCGCAGTACTGTTCCATATGTCATCTGGCTTGCGGTAGCTGTCATAAGTACTTCGTGTGTGTTACCGCTGCTTTAAGCGCTTGTTAATTCTCTTTTTTAAAGTTAGTAATTATATCACTAAAAGAGCTCACTTAACGCGAAACCTTCGGAAATGACGATTATTGGTCAACCCGAATATATCAGGATTTTAGTGTACTGCCAACTAAAGTAGCCGTTTTTAAGTATTTTGATTGTTTTTGACAGCAGTTGAAGCAGTTCAGAAGGGTATCATCAGCCAGCAAAAAACGTTAGTAACTGTGCGAGTGGCTCTACATCTTGAAGAGTTACGAAACAGGGCTTCTGTTCCTGTTTGTACTACGAGCAACATTCTGTATATGATTTTGAGACTGCACGACCAGGGTGAAAAAATTAAAAATCTTTAATTTTAATCTCTAGGGGCTATCAGGAAACATGCAAACACCTACAAAGCTTCTGTAGATAAGTTCAAATCCAATATTCTAAATAGACTGTTCAATATTTGTTCTTGTAAATGTGATCTTAACAACTGCCTATGTGCAGCTGTAAAAAAGGTTCCGCCAATAGAGAGTGAGTTTTTAAATGATCAACGTAGTCTTAGATTTATGAAAATTAGAGGTTGTGATAAAAAAGAAACAAAAAAACGCAAACAAAACACATTTACAGGAACAAATATCGAACAGACTATTTACAATATTGGATTTGAACTTATCTACAGACGCTTTGTAGGTGTTTGAATGTTTCCGGATAGCTCCTAAAAATTTGTTTCCACCTTGGTCATGGAGTCTCAAAATTATATATAGAATGTTGTTCGTGGTACAAACAGGAACAGAAGCCTTTTTCCATAATTTTTTAAGCTTTAAAGCCACTCGCATAACTACTACCGTTGTTGCTGGTTGATGACACCCCTCTGGTATCAACTGCTTTCGAATCTATTCAAAATACTTCAAAACATCTATTTTAAAGAGAGTTCCATTTTTAAGAATTCATATTCTTAATAATTCAAGAAATATACGTACTTCACTTCTTTGTTGTAGTCTTATTTGCAGATAAATCATTCCTTTTCATAAACTTTTCGTAAGAAAAATGTATCTCAAAACCGTATATAAATAAACGGCAACTATCATACGCATGCATATTCATTACCATTAACGTTCGCCATGGGCGTAACTAGAGAATTTCTCTAGAGGGGCCCAGGCCCCAGGTTTATGGACGGCCCCATAGAGCGCGGCGAGTTTTAAGAGGCGGTCTCCGAGAAACTGCACAAAATTGGAAACAGAAAAAATTTTATGTTCTTCAATTTGCTTCAATCTTTCAGGTATGATTCATTAACACATAAAGGCCGTACTGACCGAAGAAGGCATCACTTATATTGATAAACTGAGCGTAGCAGGGCGGTAAAGGTCAAAATGCTAACTTTGCGTAGAAGCATCGTATACTCACATATTATAGCTCATTTTGACAGGCTCGCGAGTAGAACAACTTTTGTCTTGGTGCATTTAGAAATTCCTACTGTACACAAAGTTATACCAAAGTCATACAGAAAACTACCGAAAAATGTACATCTTGGTAGTTTTAACCATTTTCTCAGGGATTCAGAAGGTTTGCCACCATAAACTGCATATCCTTAAAATTTACGATAAATTTTGCCCCAGATACACTTACATTCATGCACTGTCCAGGTCGCCTGGGAGATCTAGACCAAGATGCCGGTACAAAAGTTCAACAAAATCTTTTGTCGTGTCTATCTTAACAAAATCACTCCAAACTATGCACTGTTATGTCATTTGAAGCGTCTCGACGAGAGCTACACCAAGTGATACAAAGGCATATGGTTTTTAGTTTGTGTCATAATATCGTGGGAAATGTGTTTTTTTGATAAATCACTGGAAAATACCTAAATCCTCAAGGTAAAGGTGCAATATTATACATTTTCAGAATCCTCTCGTCTACGTTATAGTCTATATCACGTCTTTGAATTATTTTCATACGTTAGTATTTTTGTTGAGTTTTCTATTTTTGTTGTCGTGCTGTTTATTAGTAATTAATATAATTTTATCACTAACTTTGCCGTTGAGGTTGCCTCCTGCAGCATTTTAGGCGTCGAGGCGATTTTTAGTAATAATGCTCCTTACCTATTTACTAATCTAGTATGTACTAATGTTCCTTATTTTCGGATTTTTTTTAACGACCTAATACAAATATTTCTGAGTTTTATAAATTGAACATTGCTGAAAATCTGTCGCTTAATTGTATAAATATTTTCTCTATTATGTACATATTTATTTATTTCTCCAGTTACGTTTACTTCCCTCTCCGTGCATGTTTGGAGTAGGTCATGCTTACCCATAGGATTAAGGTATAGTTGCCAGTCATTTATCAAAACACATTTTTAACCACTAGTTACCATATTATGGGAAAACCTAAAAAACATAATGCCTTTGTATAATGCCATGGTGTAGCTCTCGTCGAGACGCTTCGAATGACATATAACAATGCTTAATTTGGAGTAATATTTGTTGAGATAGACAAGAGAGAAGATTTTGTTGTACTTTTGTACCGTACATTTTGAACTAGTTCTCCCGGGTGACCCGAACTCAGTGCATAAATGTAAGTGTATCTGGAGTAAAATTTATCGTAGATTCGAACGATATGCAGCTTATGGTGGCAAACCTTCTGAATCCACGAGAAAATGGTTAAAACCACTGAGATGTACAGTCATTAGCAAATGTCTTGTCCCTAGACCTAGTTTACTCCCGTTAATATTTGTAGTAATTTTTATTAGCATTAAAATTAAAACTTTTACTTTTGCGATTTTATATTAAAAGTGTCTTGATTAGATGAACGTAGTAATTCAAACCTGAAACTTTTGCATATTAAACAACTGCAAACAAATGCATATCAAAATAAATTTAGTAGGAAATATTTTATATAATTAAATAATCGCAAAAATTAATGTAAGCGATATAGACATTTATTTATGTAAATACGTTAAAATTTTAAAAAGTTATTAAATATTCAGTTGTTTTAATAAAAATACTACAAACTAAGAAAAAACTAGAAATATAGATATAGTAACTACTAAATACAAAACAGTCACAAAACAAAAATTAAGAAACACCCTTGGCAAAGCATAGAACCTTAGATCATATATATCATCAATATCTGTTTACCTACAATTTTTTGAAAATATTTGTGAAAGATTACAGATTTTTTAAATCCCGCCTCCTTTTAAGTAGATTAGTCAATGAGTTTAATTTTTCTCTCGAACACATTATTCTGTCAATTACCTATCTCTCTCTCTCTCTTGCATGTATTAACTGAGTGCAAAAGTTGGACCTTTTCCATAAACATTCCACTAACTACTTTCAAGAGATAATCCTGTGAATATACCCAAACTGTATTTATTATTAAACTTAATTTATTTGACCGGCAACTACTGGGAATTTTACCTGAAGGTGAATAAACCGGCCCTTAATGTTTAAATATGCCTCGTTTGTATGCCCAATCTGATTCTACTTTGGAAACTCGGGGAATGATTATTAGTTTCGATTATTTATTATTTTTACTAATTTTTACTAATTAATAATTAATAGAGTTTATAGCAAAGTAGAAAAAAACATACGATATTTATTTCTTAAAATAGAAGAAACGATAGTAGAAGTGAAACGGCTGTTTTGTATTCCAGTAAAATGAGAAACTCGCTTGAAAATAGCAGTTTTTATTACTCTATTGTTGTTATACGAAGCCACTCTAGGCAGGGTAGCAACCTTTAAAACTGGTTGTTTGTAAACAAAAGAAACTATGCTCCGAAACGTACGTCGTTTCTTTTACCAGAATTGTTAAATGTGTTGCCTGCTCGGGATAAGACATTTGCCAATGACTGTACCATTTTTCAGTAGTTTTCTTGGCATAACTTTGTGTACAGTAGGAATTTTCAAATGCATCAACAGACAAAAGTTGTTCTACTCGCCGAGCCCGTTAAAATGAGCTATAGTATGTGAGTATACAATGGTTCTACGCAAAGTTAGCATTTTAACCTTTACCGCCCTGCTACGCCCATCTTATCAATATAAGTGATGCTTTATTTTGTCAGTACGGCTTTTATGGGTTAAAGAATCATCCTTGAAAGTTTGAAGCAAATTGGAGAACATAAAAATAATTCTGTTTCCATTCAATGCAAATTTTTTCAGTTTCCCGAAGACAGCGTCTTAAACATCCAGGCGCTCAATTGGCTTTTTCCTGGGGAGGGGGCATGACCATTCTAGGGGGGGCGGGCCCACCCTGGACTTCCCCTAGTTACGCCAATGGCGTTCGCTAATTGTAAGTAAATTTACGGTGATTTAGTAAGTAAAGCTCTCTGCATCGAAAATTGCACTTTGCACGGCCGCATTGCTTTGCATGTTTATAGCGTTCGGTAACAGATTATTTACGTTTAAAAAGTTAGAAGGTGGTGTAAATATTTGCGTTAGCGAAGAAATTAATTAAAAGATATCATACAAAAATGTTATTACTACAACATTAAATTCAATAAAGTATAACGTACTACATAGACACAAAATAGTTCATTTTTCAAGATGTAAAGTTTACTTGCCACCTTTGCCTGAGGATCGATTTTTCGGAATTCAGAATTGGTAGATTTTGTTAATCAATAAGCAAACGTAATGCTACTACTCCTAGTGATTATTGACTCGAATTTACTAAATCACGGTTATTTGTTTTATAAAAAGTTGCTTAAAACCAAACATTTATAGTTTAGCTGTACTGCCCTGCTAAGCGAAGAGGTCGTATCTGCAAAACTGCAATGTAGTAGAATTTTATTTAGCCAGAAAGTGCTTTAGTTTTTATTTTCGTTGGGCATACCTTGTAAAAACTCCCACCCTAGCTCATGTTGTATTCTATCACTAAGTTAAGCGGAATTTACTTGTCGTCAAAAAAACTACATCGATATTTAAGTTGTCAAAAATAAACATTTAAGATATTTATTTACATTGTTTCTTACGGGAATTCCTGCCTTTAAAGTCGATTTTTTCGAAACAGCATTTTTAAGGTTTAACAAAATTACATTTTACAATTAATATCTTCAAATCTAATACATATTCAGTGGAATAAACGTTTTGCGTTGATTTTCTGTGAACACAATGGTGCTTTTATTTTTACCATAGGTATAATAAAAGCGAAGATATTTATACAAAACAACGTAAAGGGTACCGCTTCTCGTTTTTGCTGTTGGTTAACGAAAAAGAATTTTAGCACGGTAATAATGTATAGTTGAAGTTATGTCACACGCACGGTAAACAAAATATATGTTCTTACGCGTTTTACACATTGCATATCATACACAGTGCCGTATTTATTTATTTATTATTTCTTTCTTAAATTCATACAAGCAAAGATATTCATCAATAACTAAAAGCCGTCCTAGGAAATGTTTCTTTTGGCAACTTAAATATCGATGTAACCATTTACAGTTTTGTCACAACATAGAGAATGATGTTCCGCAACAAATAACATAAAAATTCAATTTCACCCCCTTTTTTACTAAAACCCCCTCTCCCGCACCCCCGCACAGTTATTTTTTTTACGAAAAGTAAATTCTGCTTAACTTAGGGATAGACTACAACATGAGCTAGAGTGGTACTTTTTACAAGGTATGCCCAACGGAATGAACGATTTCAGCCTAATAAAACTCTACCAATGTAGAAATGTGCTATATAGAAGTTAATGTGAGCTAAGAAATGATATGTTATATTTCTGAGTTGATGTTTTGCAGATACGACCTTTTCGCTTAGCCAGGGCAGTGTGGCTTTTCTACGTTTTTTTACAAAATAATCAATCTTCTATTTGGGCAATTAATGCATAAATTCTTTTAAACTAAATTTAAATTTTAATATTAAAGAGGGAAACATTTTTCTAAAATTTATTTCTTTGTTTTAATACTTTTCTGTTTAACACATTTCTATCAAGAAAATGTCTAAATATGTTTCTATTTTAATTAAGATTTTGCTTAAAAACCCGTTTTATTCTTTTAATAACAATTTTCATAAAATTCAAGTTTTTGAAATACCTCTACATTTCCCAGTTTAATGTAGATCAAAACTTGCTATCCTCATTTACATACTTTATAGCGTTAGAAGATTTCGGCCTGGTGATTTTAATTAATGTCGTCGAACCTAATCTTCGCCATTTAAATAAAACCATTTAATTTAATTTGAATTAATTCGAAGAATTCTCAACATTACCTAAGATACAGAATGCATAGAGACAGGTAGAACTCATTCTAGAGGAATGGAAACCGTACAACTCTGTTAATTAACAGAACAAGCTGACAAAATTATGCGGCTACCTTGGATTTACTTCTCTGTGTACTGCCAACTTTCTAAAACTAAAATGGAAGTAAACACACCACAAAAGAAATTTAGGAAGCTGTTTTAATATACAAAAAACTTACAAATTATTTTTCAATTTTATTTTTGATTTTTTATTTTTCATAAATTCATATAAATTAATTGAATAACCAAATAAGAATTATTTTTTTTATGTTTATTTATTCTTAGTTTTTATTTACGCCTGAATAATCACAGAACTTGCTTAAAAGAGGAAGTTTACCATTAAAACTAGGTACATATGAAACTATGTATCCTATAACTTCGTTTTTTTTAACTGTGCCACTTTATTACTTCATATTACTTTATTTAAAGTAAGTTATTTCTCGCTTAGAAGTGAAAAGTTTCCATTCATTCAACGCAAGTCTTTCTTCAATTTTGTACTTCTATCTATATATATAAAAGGGAAAGACTGTCTGTCTGTCTGTATATATGTATGTATGTATGCGATTTTCTCCGCAACCACTGGACCGATTTGGATGAAATTGGTATCATTGGAAAGGTCTTGGCCCAGAATAGAAAATAAGACCAAATTAGACTCTGATCGGCCATCGTGGTCCGAAATAACAGCGAAAAACCCATATATGGAAGTTAAAAATGGGTACTGAGATTGATGTGACAAGAAAATATATATAGATATGTTGTCAATAGGGAGAAGAAGTGCATACGTCATACCGTGCCTGACGTCATAATTCTTTCCTCGCAACGCGCATGTACTTCAATAAGGCACATTATATTTTCATTTCTGATTATTGATAGTGTTAAAAAGGATGTTTACAATCTATAAAAACACTTACCCAATGGCTTTCACCCATTGTTGTTTCAATATTTTATTTGTGATAGTACCTATCTATTATTTTAACCTCACAAAGTAGCGTCACGTTTTCTCTTCTAACTGTCAACAGTGTCAAAACTGTCAAACAAACGGTTTACAGCGAAGTAGAGCGATGCGAACATGCGCGTTGCGAGGAAAGAATTATGACGTCAGGCACGGTATGACGTATGCACTTCTTCTCCCTATTGTCAAATTTGGTAATTTTTGAAATTTTTGAAAAGCGCAGCAAAGCGCGCCGGGTATTTGCTAGTTTTATATAAACAGTAAATAGCATTGTGTTTCTCAGGTTTCCTCGTTTCAGTCGTGTGGGTTGATTTGGGTGTATAAAGATAGTTGTTTCAATATTAAATTTTATTAACACTTTGGGTTTGGTTGTTGAAAAATGAATTGAAGTTATGCTGTGAGCTGGTGATGTTCGACCGTTGATATGATAAAGAAAGAAAGTTATTATCAATCAGTTTACATGTTAATGTTCAGAAAGGAAAATTACTATTATTGTCTATAAATACAAATATTAATTAGAAGAGAATCACAATTATATTTACTTAAAATTAAATGAAAATACTGTGATTCAATGTATGACAATCATGTAGTTTTATGAATAATTTTAAATAGGTCAACAATAAACAACTGATAATTGATGGTAATTATAACAAGTTAGCCCATTAGTGCCCAGAATAATTTTTTTAAATTGTATTTGATTTTTACTTAGTGTTATTCTAGATACTCAAACAAAGTAATTATTATTGGAAAATTTGTTTGTATTACTTTTGGGTCACGTGATGTCTGGTGTTACATATATGTAACGCTAGACACAAACGGTAGCAAAAATTAAACAAAAGTATCCAATAAAGAATGCTATTTTATTTACACTTTTTTTAACAAATTATCTTCAAATTCTTTAAATTTTAAGATTCAAGATTTTTAACGTAAATGATAACTGGCAAAACAGTCCATGCACAAACCCACGTCACACTTTCGACACCGCGTACGCGCAGAGCCCTTGCATATGTTCCCTGCACAACGTCTTTTTTTTTCATGCGGAATTTTTTCTATGAGCAGATGAGGGTGTTTTACCAGGTCCTTTAGGAGCTGTAGCATATTTTTTCAAATATACATAATCAATTGTCCTTGGAAAGTTTATCTGAGAAATTTGCGAATTTGTTGCTTTACGGTATAAATACCAAGCATTATTGATCGAAGCGTCTATCAGCCAAGTAAACAGTGCTCAATACCATTTTCGGTTGCGTATTTTGATTCTGGTTTGGTTGATGTTCTGATCGATACGATCAGTACCCTTCATATTTTTATTATACTCACCAAGTAGAGCCGGTCGAGATACCATTATGTGCTTTTTTTTCGTTGTGAATGCTTCACATTCGCCACAGGATTTATACCATGTGTAGTTCATGCTACGCAAGCAACAGAATTGTCTAGTCACTTTGAAATCAAGACACCATCAGTCTGACTAATGACAGGTTCGTAATAACCTCGTTGTTTTTTTAGAACATCTTTTTTAGAAGACAAGGGGCAGTTTTTGGGCAAACGATTATCTCTCATAGTCCCCGTCGCACCGTAACCATTACTTCTCAATATTGCAGTAGTCTCAAGCTCGTGAATAAATTATCAAAATAGAAATTGAATGGCAAAAGTTTTGATTTTCTCAGGAAATCGCTTTATCATTTTTACTAATGGAGCGGCTGATTTTCCAAAAGCGTTTTCAGCTTCTGGATCTTGTATCACAGATTTACCCTGATAAATCTCAAAATCAATTAAATATCCCATAGAAGTGTTCAGGCACCATACTTTGTAGCCAAAGCGAATTGGCTTTGTTCTGATAAATTGCTTACAACTGTACCTGCCGTAATATTTCACCATACGTTAGTCAAAGGCTAATTCTTTCTCCGGCACAAAATACTTTCTAAAGTTTGCTCTCATTTTGTTTATAAATGGCCTCAATTTCCATAATTTATCGCTTGATTTTGGATCGAAGTCTTCATTATTGGCTAGATGAACAAAACGAAGATTTGCTCGAAGCGGTTTCAATGCTTAGCATTGTATACTAGTTTATTTCTTGTGTCAAAGCTTTTTTCCCACTACATTCTTTTAGAAGGAACCGTACTGTATCCACTAAGTATTAGAATAGCAACGAAACATTTCATTTCTTCTTTTGAAACTAATGGATTAGGTTGGTTTGTAAATAGTGCATATCTGCTAGTTTCGAGAACAAGAGCGAAGATTATGCCTTCGTCTATAAACATTTCTAAATAATCAATAATCGACATATTTTGAAGATGTGAATAATTTGACTGAGGAAAATTTCTCTCAAATTTTGTTGAATATCTCCGTGAATCCATTTTCTACATTCGGTAAATTTCAAATTTGCATACATAAGTTCTTCATCTATAGTTATTATGCTAGCCCTCCTTATTTCTGCTTCAGCCAGTAACTGTCGGCTACTCAAGTTGTCAAAATCTCCTCCCTCATCCTCATCTCCAGAATCTTCATCTGTAAGAACTGTTGGTTCAGGAGGAGCAATAAAAATTCTTCAATTGGGTCTTCTAATTCCTCGTCACCAATAAGTATATCCAATAGCACCTTGCACGGTTTTACCAAGTTCAAGAATGTCAGCAAGAGCTCTAGAATAAAAAGATGTGCAATATAAATTTGTATAAAACACGTTATAAGATAATAAAAGTGGCATCTGCAATTTAGGAATGCAAAAAATAAAAAAGCTCTCATTAGTTCCTAGCGTTGCATATATGTAACAGAAACATTTGTTAGCTATACTCTAACAAACAAATGAAGGATCTAGGTCGCCGAAATCACGAGGGCTAACTTGCATACCGTATCGCGAATCAGGCGAGCAACGTACGTCACTGACAGTTTTAACAGCTTGTATAATATCAGTGTTGCTTAAAATCTGATCTTAGATTTTGTGTTTACCAGGTGGTGATCACGCGGCGACCTAGATCCTTCATTTGTTTGTTAGAGTATAGTATACCATCTGCTACGTGCATAGTTCAACATTTTAAATATTTAAAAAATTTATTATACTTTGCTAATTACATTCTACGAAAAATATGCCATATGTAATATATATAACATATTGATAAAGTTATACTTACCTCTTGTCAATAAAGTCCATCTTGACACCGCTTACAAATATTTGTAATATATAGCTGAACAGAAAACCATACACACATTTAATACACTTTAAAACATGGTGGCATATGATCTTATGGCATCTGTATAACTGACTAAAAGGATTGCCAACTTTGCATAACTAACAACAGAATTCATAGGCGCCAAATTTGAAAGCAATATTTGTGTAACATAAATCTAACACTAGGAACTAATGGGTTAATAAAACGAACTACCAATGTAATGCTATTATAAGTGAACAGGTGATATAGGTAATGATAGTCTTAATAAAATATGAATGTTAATAATAATGAAAATAATAATTATAACTACAGAAATAGTGAATATCTAACATTAGCTTTTGACGAAAATATAATTAGAGAAAATCTGTCTATTGCTGTATGTGCGTGTGAACGCATTTTTATTGCAATTTTATAACCCTAAGAAATTTGTTTCCGTTTCGTTCGTATTTTTTGTACATATTTACGGACATTATTGTACATAAATAGTATATCCATTTTAATTAGACATTTATTTGAATTGTTAAGCAAATTCAACTAAAATGCATTATTGCAGTATACTTAAATATCAAACCCAGAAAAAAGAAAAACCGAAGCTAGTTCAATGTTTGATTGAATTGATTGGTTTAATGAAGAATACTATAGGGGAGTACTTTCAACCAATTTTTGAAAACGTGAACACAGAAAGGACGTGCTACTTTTTCAAATACACAGGGTGTCCTGTTTAACAGTCTACAGTCAATCATTCGGACAAGCTTCTGGATATAGCAATGGAATTAAAAGAACACTTTGTAACGTCACAAGGTTTTTCCAAACCAATAAATATTAAAGGAATCTCAGTACGGTCCTGGCAGTTTAGTAGAAATTTCCATTATGTTGGAACTGCAAATATTACATTAATCTAAATAATGTTTCTTCAAATACAAAAGAGTCACCTCGAAATATATCCGTAACCAATATCTTATATTTTAGCAGAATTTCTACTGATGCTAGCGTTCTCACGCCAAACAAATGTTTATTTTTTTGAGAAATAGAATGTTCCATAATAAAAAAAATGTTTTTAATTTCGAGCTTATAAGGGCTAAAACCTAATATTAGCTTTAACAAAAAATTTCCTTATGGTTAAAATATATCCGTAACCAATATCTTATATTTTAGCAGAATTTCTACTGATGCGAGCGTTCTCACGCCAAACAAATGTTTATTTTTTCGAGAAATAGAATGTTCCATAATAAAAAAAATGTTTTTAATTTCGAGCTTATAAGGGCTAAAACCTAATATTAGCTTTAACAAAAAATTTCCTTATGGTTAAAATATAATAAACCTTGAATCTGTAGTTTTAAAACACATTGCATTGAAATTCGACTAGTAAATAATATATCGACAAAAGGAATTTTGTGGAACGGGCTGTCTAGACTGCACCTGTAGAGGTTATTTGCTTTCCGTTGCGTGCAGCTTCAAAAAGAAATCCCGTAAAGTTCTGGTTAAGATTCTCCTAGAATAATTGACGTAGGTGCATTTGTTGGCTGATGAAAAATTCCGCCATTTTTCTATTGGTTTGCTTAAAAGATTCGTCCCCCTCAGGAGATCATACCACCGCGAAATAGTTTTTAGTTTACAGTCAGTCGAAGATAGTTCAATATAGGGGCTGGTTGAATACACAGCCGAGCGAAGTGGCGTTTTGCCACGCAGAAGACCTGGTGCCTTCCCCGTGAAAAGAGTTGATTGCCTTTGGCATTTCCCTATGTTTTAGTTGTGTGTTGTGTGTTTGTGATTAATTTAGAATCGTTTTTACCGAAATCCAGTAATTAGTCCCGTATTAGTCATCGATTATAATCAAAGTGCAGTTAATGTTTGACAGAGGCATTTCAGTTTTGTTGAATGATCTTGTTTGATCAAAAATACAGCTACCACAGTTTATAGTTGTATCTACCGAAGTTAACTTATCGTAAATCAAGATCTTATCGGATTCCGTTTTAAAATAATTTAAAAGCGGAAGTTTTAATACACTTAAGTGTGGTTTTACCTTTATTAATGAAGAGTGTTTTTAAATAAACACTTAAAAATTTGAACTTGTATGGTTGTGCTGGCTATATTTTTTATGAGAAACGGAGAACGTTATTGTGAACGTTATTTCCTTGGATCAAATTCAGTAGCGGCGTCAGTAAGGTGTTTTCCAGATTCTTCAATTTCATCGAGCGATCGAGTTTGGTGATATGTGTCTGTTTTGATGGAAAAGCAATATTGTTTCAATCACCTTGTAAGGTGAAATCAGATTGAACTATCTGAATAAGGTATTGTGACTTGATGAATTTTGTTTTGTTATTATTGATGTAAGTTGAACCACTATTTCTTGTATCGAATATTTTTGACCAATTTGTGACGTGTACGGTTTTCTGTCGTTAAGAACTCGTACGTTGAGTATCATTTTTTATATATTTAAATTTGTAACGATGTTTTATTTGGAAATTTCTTATTTTTCTATTTTTATTTATCAATAAATCTATACTTAAAATCAATTAAACTAAATATTACAGAACCATATATTTATGAAAGTTTTTAAATATTTTATTCAACCTAACTTTGACATAACCGATTATGACTAAACAAAATTAAATTAAATTTATTAGATCTGATCCTAGTTTCTGGTTACTGGTATGAAGTCAATATCTTTATAAAAAATTTACTGGAGTTTCCTAATCAGATGGCGCCCTCAATATGCATTTTCTTGTGTCTTTAAACCTAGAACTCATATCTTTTATAATTTGTGAGCTGTGGAAACAATACTTGCGACCTGAATTTAAATTTGTAGAAAGATATCACAAGCCGAGGCAATTTTGGGTTGTACAGTAAGTAATAAATATTTTGTGTTGGACAGTTTGCGTAAAAATTTTTAAGCTAAAGTAATCTGTTTTGTTTTGTTCCGGGAAAAATAACTTTCGTTTCAACTTCGTATATTTCGACCTCTAGTTTACGAATTCAGTATTAGAATCCAATTTAGAAATGTGCTGGTACCGCACATGCCTTCAACGGTTTTCAGTATGCAAATTGATAGCAAGTGTGATTCAAATTTAAAAAGTATTGTGGTACTTCAAGTTTAAAATGCATAATCACTGTGCTAGAACCAATTAACGTCATTCAAACAAGCTTCTGGATATAACGATGGAATTAGAAAAACTTTGTGTATTTCGACCTTTAGTTTAAGAAATATTAGGAACCCTTTTAGAACATGTGCTGGTACCGCACATTTTTTTGAAATAGATCCAGTTGGTTTTAAGTATGAAAACGATAGCTAGCATAATTTTGAATAGAACAGTATTAAAGTACTACAGGTCTAAAATGCCCATTTAAGTACCATTTAACAGCCTACACTCACTCATTCGGACAATATTTTGGCTATAGCAGTGGAACTACACGAACTTTGTATATTTCGAGTTTTAGTTTACGAAATCAGCATTAGAACTCATTCTAGAGCATGTGCTTGTACCGCACATGACGTCATCGAGATTTTTTAAATAGCACCATTAGTTGTTAGATATAAAAGTCGACAGTAGGGGTGATTCATTTTCTATAATAAGTTCTAATACTGATTTCGTAATTGCAGATCGAAATATACAAAGTTCTTTTAGTTCCACTGCTAAGGCCAGAATATTCTCGAAAACGATTTAGTTGTCTTGTGTAACCCTTGGGATACTTAGTTGTAACCCTAAGCAGTTGTAACCCTTGTCCGCACGTAACCCTTCGGCTGAAACTTATGATGTTTGGTAGCTCCCTCAGAGGCCAACGGGTTGAAGTGCTGGGCTAGATAATAATCAAGTGCACTTACCTTAATTTCGCTTCCTTACAGAAAGGGAGAGGTAATCCAAATAATATAAACACAGTTTATAGTTAATAATTAAAGACGAGTTTATTTATTATTGTTAATCAAATTAGTAAATCGGTTTATAACATTATTTCACACCGAACATAAATTATTGAAGTTTTATTACTTTCACGTAAGAAGGAGTAATATATTGAATTTAAATAAAAATTGAAAAAAAGATTATAAAAACTTAAAACCGAAAGTGAGTTCCTTCTTTCTTGAGGACCTAATCAGAACTAACTTAAAGAAAAACCCTAAGTAAAAATGTAGACATTTAGAAAACAGTTTAGGTGACAAAACAAACTTAATTAAATTAACAGTGTACGTGTGTTTGATAAACTCCAAGACAAAACTTACTTTCTTTTGATTAATATTAGAAAAATGCAATTATGCACGTCTTGAAGGAAGTAGCCTTTATCACATATGAAAGAATAAGCATTTTGAAAAAAATATAGAATTTCACAGTTTTCGCAAAAGGGAAATATAATGTCTATTTCCCGTGGGAAGCTAGATTTGTAATTTCTTCATATTAGATATGCAAAAACTAAATTTTAATAAATAAGTTGTACCTTGGAGTTCATTTAACCCTAAATAAATATATTATTATAAATGCAATTATTATTTGCAGAACTAAGTAAATATGAACTTTAGCTAAAAATAGTTTAAGAATAAATGATACAAACTAATAAACCAAGTTAGCTAATTATAATAAATCAATGTAGCCGTTCGGGTACACTTGTATTCTAGTAATGACGACTTAACTTCCATAATTTTCTGAGCAAGGCCATTCATAAATGTGGATGCAGGTTTGTTTTAATGCCTGTAGCTATCATCGTACTGTAGTAACTAAATCTTTAAAATATAAATAATAACAAAGTTAACCAAGTCTAAAAGTGGAATGATTGCAACTCCCGAAGGTTCAATTTTGATAATAGTGGTTGAGAGTTCCAGCATCTTTAGTACGGACAGTGTATGTTTTTTAGGTTATTGCGAAAATAAGTCTTTGCCTGTGTTAGTACCAAAGTGTATTAAAGTAGTAAAATGTATTTAAAATGAAATCCCCAAATAAGTTAATGTGAAAATTTCAAAATGCTCTTAGATTTCATACAGAAATTAAATATTGTTTCTGTTTGATGCACATATTGCAAACCGATTTTTTTTATTATTGATCTGATGAGTTTGAATTAATAAACAAAGTTAAAAATCACTAACTATTTGTTATAGCGTGGCACGGCAAATTGTTTGTGGTCCGTATAACAAAAATATAATTGACTAACGAACAATAGCTCGAAAAAGTAAGAAGTATCTGACGGGAGCTATATTTTACGTAGATAGGTAATTTTTATTTATTTATTTTTATTTATCAGTATCAGCTGTGTTAAGATAGGTGTTGTTGTGGTTATTAAAAGGTATTTCTGTTTTCGGGTGCCTTGTTGCTAAGGTCAAAGGTTGCTAATGTGAAAATGATAGCGAGATGACTTACTTGACTATTGTCTCAAATGACAATTCCAGTAGTAATAAAGAAAAAATTGATCAATAAAGTTTATTCAATAAGTAGATATGCTAAGAGAGTTCGAGCGCAAAATCCCATGTATTTTCTTATGGAGGTCCGTTTCGCGTTTCAAGGTCATCCGCGAAATTCGAGGTTCATTTGCATATCATTAGCGGGGTCATTAGCGGATCATTTGCATATCATTCGCGGTGTTATGTATGTATCATTAACGGTATTATTTGCATATCTAATTAATTTAATTCGCGGGGTCATTAGCGGATCATTTTTTATATCTCGCGGGGTCATCTGCATATCTCATCTCTCTCTCCTCATTTCCAACTTGTCATCATTTCCCGCTGAAAGATTTGAATTCCTAGCGCTGCTAATGCCATCTATCGGTGACGTCATATGATCGGTATAGTAGATTTCTATACGCCTGTAGATAGGCAACCCGCTATACTTTTTTTTTTACAAAACCAATGGAGCCAACAGGGTTTGAACCGGGGACCGCTCGAATGGTAGCCAGCCAATGCATCCACTACACCAACGAGGTAATCTATTAAAGCACTGTAAACTGGTTATAAAAAAAAATTGTTGACTAGCGACCACGTACTCATAATATAATACAATTAATTTTAGGTATAAATCTAAACGTGATACATTATTATTACTAAATTAATTTATTAAAATAAAAATAACTCAGAACTAAATTATTAATATCAAGAAATTTATTTAAAAAAAACATTTCAATTCTAAACGTAACTGCTTTCAAATAAATACAAAATAAACAAAACGCGCTTAAATAAATGCGAATCATTATACGTGTTTTAGTTATAAGTTTAAGCGATAACAAAATGATTGGAATTTGTTATTATGTAATTATGCAAGTTAAAAATTCAATTAAAGAATCATTAGATCTTTTACAGCCAAATATGTTTCAATCTTGATCTCAATGCCTAAGACTTTCATTAATTAAACTTTTACTGACGTTTTGTAAAATTGTATATAAAAAAATTGTTGACTAGCGACCACGTACTCATAACATAATACATGTTAGTAATTTCATATTATCAGATATGATATCCATTATCTCAACAAAATCATTAGCAAAGATGTGTTTTAGTTATAAGTTTAAGCGATAACAAAATGATTGTAATTTCTTATTGTCCATACATATATCAGGGTTAGATTTAATAATTCGATATACATTTCACCATTCAAATATAAATTTCATAACAAAAGAATTAGCTTTTCTTGGAAGCGAATTTAAAAAAAAAACAAACATGTAAAAGACAATTTTAAAATATCAATATTTGAAACTCTGATTTCTTGTCTAACAGGGTGGACTCAACCATTTTTTTTTTGTTTCAAGACTGTTTCTAGCCTAAGGATGTATAGCCCCAGGGTTAATTAATTGAGTTTGACCTGTAGAGCATTATACCTAAAATAAGATACAATATATTTAAAGCAATTTAAAACATTCGATTACACAATAAACAGAATTTGTTTGCTAAAGAATCAGTGCAAAACATTCAATTTCATCATCGCTGTCACTGTCGTAATTGACTTGATATTTTACAGTAGACATCTTTCATTTCCCACCATTAGATTTGAATTCCTAATGCCTCAACTGCCATCTATCGGTAACGTCCTGTGATCGGTATAGTAGACTTCTATACGCCTGTAGATAGGCAACCTGTTACACTTTTTATAAAAATCAATTTTGGAGTAACCAGGGTTCGAACGCTCAACCATCTGATTAGAACTCCATAGCTTAGCCCCGAGACTACGGAGCTTGTCTTTTAAATTACTGCATACGAGTTATTTATAAAAATGCTTTCACGTATATTTGATTAAAACCAATTTATTTAAAAATAATTCCCAGAAAATATTTATAAATATTCTACATTAATAATATTAAATCTTTAGGATTCAAAAATTATAAGCCAATTATGATTATCATCATGAGTCATTGAGATGAGACAATTATTAACCTTATATGAGCCAATCGTGAAGAAACTCAAGAAATTTTTCTTGATACATCTTAAATATAACAATTTGAAAACTATATACAGATATTATTACTACATGAGGCCCGTAACATCAATGTGATAAAATAAAAATAAATTGCACTATTGCGGACCCGGTACTAAATTATCTAAAAGATTACATATGTACAACTAAGTTAAAATCTCATAAAATAAATACACAAATTAAAACTAAATCTTATTTACATAAAAATTAATAGATGTTATGCAAACACCTGGCATATATTTAATATTTTTAATTTCTGTATAGCATTTTTCGAATGCTACACAGAAATTATTTAGTTGGATGCTGCTTGGTGACGTGACGTATCTTCGGTTATCGATTAGAATACCACCCCCAGGGAGTTCTATCTCTTCCTCGTATGAAATAATTGCACCTACTTCATAATTAGTACTGCTACTACATCTGTTAATTACTTCTTTAAATTTTAGAGTTAATTCCATTTTATCTAATAGAGCAGTATCACTTTGTGCAAAACATTCAATTTCATCATCGCTGTCACTGTCGTAATTGACTTGATATTTTACAGTAGACATCTTTCAAACTGTTTTGAAGAACTGATAATATTTAAAAAAAATGATTGACTTTATATAGTATTTTTCAGGAAAACCTTCTTCAGAAAAACCTAATAATTCTTAATTGAAATGTTTTCAAAATATGATTACATTTATTTATTTTAAATATAGTCATATACATAGTAAGGATTTTGGTTTTTCCTCTATTGTTAATGGTAATAACCGTACTGAGGTCAAGCTTTCACTAGATGAATTAAACATTTTTTATGAGAATACAAAATACAGTGATCTTTTCATGTATCATTCGTTTCCTCGCATAACTTTTAGATTATCTGTGAGAAATTCTATTTTATTTATTTAGTACATGATATGATTTTGTTATTTTTAAACTTTCAACATATAAAATAGGTATAAATTATCATATCTAGAAAAAACTGATTTTATTATTTTTAAGAAATTTTTCTTGATACATCTTAAATATAACAATTTGAAAACTATATACAGATATTATTACTACATGAGGCCCGTAACATCAGTAGATCCGCGGCCGTACTGAGGTCAAGCTTTCACTAGATGAATTAAACATTTTTTATGAGAATACAAAATACAGTGATCTTTTCATGTATCATTCGTTTCCTCGCATAACTTTTAGATTATCTGTGAGAAATTCTATTTTATTTATTTAGTACATGATATGATTTTGTTATTTTTAAACTTTCAACATATAAAATAGGTATAAATTATCATATCTAGAAAAAACTGATTTTATTATTTTTAAGAAATTTTTCTTGATACATCTTAAATATAACAATTTGAAAACTATATACAGATATTATTACTACATGAGGCCCGTAACATCAGTAGATCCGCGGCTTTTTATATCAGTATAAAATAATTAGATATAGTTATATTTACTATCTATTCTTTTAAACAGCTGTTATACTTCTACGCTTAGATAAATGTTTACTTCAATCATTATTACTAATGTGTGAATTACGTACAAGACAATTATAAGCCAATTATGATTATTATCATGAGTCATTGAGATGAGACAATTAGTCAGTCTTATATGAGCTAATCGTGAAGAAAGTCCAATTTTTCTTAATGCATCTCAAATCACTTTGAAACAATTATTACGTATGACTAGAGTCAGTTTAAATTAATTATAAATCTAAAAAATACATTTTTAAAATTAGCATGTAACCCCGAGCTGTTAATGAAAAGCAATTAACTCGTTTATACTGTTCCCCAAATTAGATTATTAGAAAAACAACCTTTCTAATTGCTCGGAAATTAACTAAAAATGACATATAAACTGAACGGTTTTTAAAAATAAATCATTGTGAAAGAGTTTTAGGAATCATCAAGACGCTATCCTACCTTCTCGTGTAAGTGTTTTAATTTTTAATTAGCTTATATATTAAAATACTATCTCATTTACGATATGTAATATGTAAATGTTTTAGATTGACTTTATTACAAAACTTTAATATTATAGCAGTATAATCAAAATGGATATCGTGAAACTTTTCAACAGTATAGTAGAAGATAAACCAATTGTATCCACAGAGGTGTTAGAAATCAATAAGGCTTATAAGATTTTAAGTCTGAAGGACATGGACACCAGATATGGAAGATCGATTTTAGTCGAGTTAAATAATTGTAAAATATTTCTACCAAAGAGATATAGCGAAAAAGTCGATAAGACTCTTATAGACGAGATCAATAGATTAGGTAATTTTTCAGTAACTATAACATCATTCAAAACATATGGCAGACATCATCAGAAGACGCCGGTGCTTGAGATGAAACAATTAGAAAAAGGTATTTTTTTTAAATAATTTGATAAAAATATCTAAAAAGTATAAGACTCTAATTACATATTTTATTCTTTTACAGACTAAACAAGCAACCACCTGTAGTAGGATGAACTGGAAGTAGATGACTTTTTAATATTTTTCTATATTTATGTATATTTAAAAAATAAATAAATAAATAAACTTTTTATTGAATCGATGTTTAATTTCTTTGTTTGTAGTTGGAGGTTGAAACTTTTTTTCATCCTATATATCATGCATCTGATCTCTTTAAATTGATTTTTCTCATGTTGATTTGATAATTAATATTTAAATAACTTTTAATTTATAAACAAATCCGCAGTCAAAGGTTCAGATGAAAATAAAAAACAAATATTTTATACAAGAACTTCTATTGAAAGAAGAAGAAAATACATTTCATAGAGATATATTTCAACAGTAGATGATGAATGATAGGTAATCGCTATCTACATGGGGTAAAATTATATACAGTAAGAAGGTATATATAGAAATCGTTTACAAGGGTAGTAGATATAATGAAAAAAGGTTAAAAATCTGTTCAAAATTACATTACTAACGCTGATCAATACCTACATATTACTATTTTTCTGTGTTTCTGTAAGAATTTATTTTCTGTTTTTAATACCGTATGTCTCATTCACCTGTTTCAAAACGTTAATGCCCAGACGCTTGTAAACAATGAAATTAAGCAACATCAACTCAATAAATTAGTTTATTTTTAAATATAATCATATTATATTTTATTTAAAATTAATCGCCTCCTTTTCTATAAACTTACCTGTACAATCCAGACTTCTCTATGATCCAGACGGACGAATAAGTATACATCCCTATACTTATAACCCTCTATATGTATTAAGTCTTCAGCTACAAGACACGCTGTAGCAGCTGGGTAGGGAGGCAGCTTTCCATCACATTTTAGTACATGTATCAAAAACTGCGGCTGATGACATGATGAATGTGGTTGATAGCGTAATTAATGTGGCTGATAGCGTGTTGAATGTGGCTGATAGCATGATGAATGTGGCTGATAGCATGATGAATGTGGCTGATAGCGTAATTAATGTGGCTGATAGCATGCTGAATGTGGCTGATAGCATAATGAATGTGGCTGATAGAATGATGAGATTAATCATTATAATCCGAACATGATTGACACTTTAATTAAACAAAAAGATTATAGGTTAGCTATCAAAAGAATATATCCCATTGACAATCAAACAGAAGACACAAATTACATATCTATACCATATTTTGGCAAAATATCAGAAAAAATTGCACATATACTAAGAAAAACCAACAATTATAAAATAACATTTAAAACCAACACTAACACTTTTTCATTTTTATTTAATGCTAAAGACAGAACACATGATATCATGAAATCGGGCATTTACCGTTTAAATTGTTCTTTTTGTAGTTCGGTATATATTGGACAAACACTTCGAAATTTTGACATAAGATATAAAGAACACGTACGTCATTACAAAAATAAACATCCTGAAAAATCGAATTACGCCAAACACCTTTTAGAACAAAATCACACAATGACTCCTCAAAATAATATTAAATTACTACATTTTTGTAATAACAAACGCAAATTAGACATTTTAGAAGCCTTTGAGATATACAAACACAAACTCAGGGTACCTTTAATGAATGAACAACTTGAGCTCAGTAATTCTCCGTTACTGGAAGTATTAGATGTTTAATTATGATTTTTATTATTAATTTTTATTATTATTATTATTATTTTATCTAGTTACCTATTTTGTATCTACCTTAGCGACGTGTTTGTTTATAATTATATTACCTTTGATAATGACAGCATAGCTGTCGAAACAATATTGTCAGGTATATTTTAATAAAACTGTGAAACTTTTAATAATCTTTATTTATTTCATGATTATGGAGTTCCACAAAATAAGGCTAGAAACAATAAACAATAATAAATATAGGAGGAATATAACTATATCTAATTATTTTATAAAATACTATGTTAACTACGAGGTAATATACTGAATATATACGCCTGTATTCAGCCTCTAGAGGGTTCATACCCTAATATAAGGTTAGTGATATTGCGTAATCTTCTTTTATTCTATAATATTTCTCTGTTTAAGTTCAGAAATAATCGAAATTATTTCGGTTTTGTGACTGCTCATACCCTCTTTCTTTTCGGCGTACAGCAAACGAAGTCGATCCACTAGTTGGTCAGGTGTGCTCTGACGCATCCAATCAGGCTTCATTTTGTTTAACTTTTTAAATTTGGGAAGACTAAAATTTGTTATTCTGTATAAATTAGGTTTAATAATATGCTCATATTTCCAATGTTTTACGCTTATTATTTTACCCTCTGGCCTATAATCTTTTCTGTATGCATTGGTTAGTGAGATAATCTGCATGTAATTTTCAACATCTTCCTCCGTAGGTGTAGAACCTAGATGTTTAAGTGTTAGTAAATCAAATAGTCCAGGTGTTCCCTTGAAAAGTTTGTTTTTAATTAGAATATCTTTTCCTTGTATTCCTACCGAAACTGAAGCAAATCTCAATTCGTCGTTATCCTTATGGAGACCATATCTCGTTCTATCTATATTTCTTCCTATCAACGTATCGTAATACTCAGAAATATCATGATATTTCTCTGACCCTTGATTATATTCTTCTTCTTCATACTCCGATGATGTCGACGTAGTTGATGTATAAGAAGGTAGTTTTTTAACTTTTAATGAGTTGTTATTGGATTTAGGAATAGATTCTAATAGAGATATAATCTCTTTTAGTTTGTCATCACAACTACATTCTGTTTTATCACGATGAACTTTTCTATGTTTCGCATTACGAGCATTTATTATATCGTCTTCCCCATCTTCCATATTATGCATTGCTTTCAAATGTCTCTTATAACTGTCAGTCCGTGAGAATCCCCTGGAACATTTCTGACATTGCACTTTATATCCCTGATGAATTCTCATATGACGTGCAAAATCAGATTGTCGAATTCTTTTGTTGCAGAGATTACAAGCAAGTCTGTCCATCTTTAATAGCCGTAGACAACTATTAGCATCATTATAACACAACTTCTATTTATATTTCACAGACATATTAATTACGCTATCAACCACATTAATTATGCTATCAGCCACATTCAGCATGCTATCAGCCACATTAATTACGTTATCAGCCACATTCATCATTCTATCAGCCACATTCATTATGCTATCAGCCACATTCAGCATGCTATCAGCCACATTAATTACGCTATCAGCCACATTCATCATGCTATCAGCCACATTCATCACGCTATCAGCCACATTAATTACGCTATCAACCACATTCATCATGTCATCAGCCGCAGTTTTTGATACATGTACTAAAATGTGATGGAAAGCTGCCTCCCTACCCAGCTGCTACAGCGTGTCTTGTAGCTGAAGACTTAATACATATAGAGGGTTATAAGTATAGGGATGTATACTTATTCGTCCGTCTGGATCATAGAGAAGTCTGGATTGTACAGGTAAGTTTATAGAAAAGGAGGCGATTAATTTTAAATAAAATATAATATGATTATATTTAAAAATAAACTAATTTATTGAGTTGATGTTGCTTAATTTCATTGTTTACAAGCGTCTGGGCATTAACGTTTTGAAACAGGTGAATGAGACATACGGTATTAAAAACAGAAAATAAATTCTTACAGAAACACAGAAAAATAGTAATATGTAGGTATTGATCAGCGTTAGTAATGTAATTTTGAACAGATTTTTAACCTTTTTTTTTCATTATATCTACTACCCTTGTAAACGATTTCTATATATACCTTCTTACTGTATATAATTTTACCCCATGTAGATAGCGATTACCTATCATTCATCATCTACTGTTGAAATATATCTCTATGAAATGTATTTTCTTCTTCTTTCAATAGAAGTTCTTGTATAAAATATTTGTTTTTTATTTTCATCTGAACCTTTGACTGCGGATTTGTTTATAAATTAAAAGTTATTTAAATATTAATTATCAAATCAACATGAGAAAAATCAATTTAAAGAGATCAGATGCATGATATATAGGATGAAAAAAAGTTTCAACCTCCAACTACAAACAAAGAAATTAAACATCGATTCAATAAAAAGTTTATTTATTTATT
Source organism: Agrypnus murinus (assembly GCA_929113105.1). Taxonomy (NCBI): domain Eukaryota; kingdom Metazoa; phylum Arthropoda; class Insecta; order Coleoptera; family Elateridae; genus Agrypnus; species Agrypnus murinus. The sequence continues at coordinate 113,987,091 of OV816024.1, forward strand.
TATTTTTTAAATATACATAAATATAGAAAAATATTAAAAAGTCATCTACTTCCAGTTCATCCTACTACAGGTGGTTGCTTGTTTAGTCTGTAAAAGAATAAAATATGTAATTAGAGTCTTATACTTTTTAGATATTTTTATCAAATTATTTAAAAAAAAATTACCTTTTTCTAATTGTTTCATCTCAAGCACCGGCGTCTTCTGATGATGTCTGCCATATGTTTTGAATGATGTTATAGTTACTGAAAAATTACCTAATCTATTGATCTCGTCTATAAGAGTCTTATCGACTTTTTCGCTATATCTCTTTGGTAGAAATATTTTACAATTATTTAACTCGACTAAAATCGATCTTCCATATCTGGTGTCCATGTCCTTCAGACTTAAAATCTTATAAGCCTTATTGATTTCTAACACCTCTGTGGATACAATTGGTTTATCTTCTACTATACTGTTGAAAAGTTTCACGATATCCATTTTGATTATACTGCTATAATATTAAAGTTTTGTAATAAAGTCAATCTAAAACATTTACATATTACATATCGTAAATGAGATAGTATTTTAATATATAAGCTAATTAAAAATTAAAACACTTACACGAGAAGGTAGGATAGCGTCTTGATGATTCCTAAAACTCTTTCACAATGATTTATTTTTAAAAACCGTTCAGTTTATATGTCATTTTTAGTTAATTTCCGAGCAATTAGAAAGGTTGTTTTTCTAATAATCTAATTTGGGGAACAGTATAAACGAGTTAATTGCTTTTCATTAACAGCTCGGGGTTACATGCTAATTTTAAAAATGTATTTTTTAGATTTATAATTAATTTAAACTGACTCTAGTCATACGTAATAATTGTTTCAAAGTGATTTGAGATGCATTAAGAAAAATTGGACTTTCTTCACGATTAGCTCATATAAGACTGACTAATTGTCTCATCTCAATGACTCATGATAATAATCATAATTGGCTTATAATTGTCTTGTACGTAATTCACACATTAGTAATAATGATTGAAGTAAACATTTATCTAAGCGTAGAAGTATAACAGCTGTTTAAAAGAATAGATAGTAAATATAACTATATCTAATTATTTTATACTGATATAAAAAGCCGCGGATCTACTGATGTTACGGGCCTCATGTAGTAATAATATCTGTATATAGTTTTCAAATTGTTATATTTAAGATGTATCAAGAAAAATTTCTTAAAAATAATAAAATCAGTTTTTTCTAGATATGATAATTTATACCTATTTTATATGTTGAAAGTTTAAAAATAACAAAATCATATCATGTACTAAATAAATAAAATAGAATTTCTCACAGATAATCTAAAAGTTATGCGAGGAAACGAATGATACATGAAAAGATCACTGTATTTTGTATTCTCATAAAAAATGTTTAATTCATCTAGTGAAAGCTTGACCTCAGTACGGCCGCGGATCTACTGATGTTACGGGCCTCATGTAGTAATAATATCTGTATATAGTTTTCAAATTGTTATATTTAAGATGTATCAAGAAAAATTTCTTAAAAATAATAAAATCAGTTTTTTCTAGATATGATAATTTATACCTATTTTATATGTTGAAAGTTTAAAAATAACAAAATCATATCATGTACTAAATAAATAAAATAGAATTTCTCACAGATAATCTAAAAGTTATGCGAGGAAACGAATGATACATGAAAAGATCACTGTATTTTGTATTCTCATAAAAAATGTTTAATTCATCTAGTGAAAGCTTGACCTCAGTACGGTTATTATCATTAACAATAGAGGAAAAACCAAAATCCTTACTATGTATATGACTATATTTAAAATAAATAAATGTAATCATATTTTGAAAACATTTCAATTAAGAATTATTAGGTTTTTCTGAAGAAGGTTTTCCTGAAAAATACTATATAAAATCAATCATTTTTTTTTTAATATTATCAGTTCTTCAAAACAGTTTGAAAGATGTCTACTGTAAAATATCAAGTCAATTACGACAGTGACAGCGATGATGAAATTGAATGTTTTGCACAAAGTGATACTGCTCTATTAGATAAAATGGAATTAACTCTAAAATTTAAAGAAGTAATTAACAGGTGTAGTAGCAGTACTAATTATGAAGTAGGTGCAATTATTTCATACGAGGAAGAGATAGAACTCCCTGGGGGTGGTATTCTAATCGATAACCGAAGATACGTCACGTCACCAAGCAGCATCCAACTAAATAATTTCTGTGTAGCATTCGAAAAATGCTATACAGAAATTAAAAATATTAAATATATGCCAGGTGTTTGCATAACATCTATTAATTTTTATGTAAATAAGATTTAGTTTTAATTTGTGTATTTATTTTATGAGATTTTAACTTAGTTGTACATATGTAATCTTTTAGATAATTTAGTACCGGGTCCGCAATAGTGCAATTTATTTTTATTTTATCACATTGATGTTACGGGCCTCATGTAGTAATAATATCTGTATATAGTTTTCAAATTGTTATATTTAAGATGTATCAAGAAAAATTTCTTGAGTTTCTTCACGATTGGCTCATATAAGGTTAATAATTGTCTCATCTCAATGACTCATGATGATAATCATAATTGGCTTATAATTTTTGAATCCTAAAGATTTAATATTATTAATGTAGAATATTTATAAATATTTTCTGGGAATTATTTTTAAATAAATTGGTTTTAATCAAATATACGTGAAAGCATTTTTATAAATAACTCGTATGCAGTAATTTAAAAGACAAGCTCCGTAGTCTCGGGGCTAAGCTATGGAGTTCTAATCAGATGGTTGAGCGTTCGAACCCTGGTTACTCCAAAATTGATTTTTATAAAAAGTGTAACAGGTTGCCTATCTACAGGCGTATAGAAGTCTACTATACCGATCACAGGACGTTACCGATAGATGGCAGTTGAGGCATTAGGAATTCAAATCTAATGGTGGGAAATGAAAGATGTCTACTGTAAAATATCAAGTCAATTACGACAGTGACAGCGATGATGAAATTGAATGTTTTGCACTGATTCTTTAGCAAACAAATTCTGTTTATTGTGTAATCGAATGTTTTAAATTGCTTTAAATATATTGTATCTTATTTTAGGTATAATGCTCTACAGGTCAAACTCAATTAATTAACCCTGGGGCTATACATCCTTAGGCTAGAAACAGTCTTGAAACAAAAAAAAAATGGTTGAGTCCACCCTGTTAGACAAGAAATCAGAGTTTCAAATATTGATATTTTAAAATTGTCTTTTACATGTTTGTTTTTTTTTTTAAATTCGCTTCCAAGAAAAGCTAATTCTTTTGTTATGAAATTTATATTTGAATGGTGAAATGTATATCGAATTATTAAATCTAACCCTGATATATGTATGGACAATAAGAAATTACAATCATTTTGTTATCGCTTAAACTTATAACTAAAACACATCTTTGCTAATGATTTTGTTGAGATAATGGATATCATATCTGATAATATGAAATTACTTACTGTAAAATATCAAGTCAATTACGACAGTGACAGCGATGATGAAATTGAATGTTTTGCACTGATTCTTTAGCAAACAAATTCTGTTTATTGTGTAATCGAATGTTTTAAATTGCTTTAAATATATTGTATCTTATTTTAGGTATAATGCTCTACAGGTCAAACTCAATTAATTAACCCTGGGGCTATACATCCTTAGGCTAGAAACAGTCTTGAAACAAAAAAAAAATGGTTGAGTCCACCCTGTTAGACAAGAAATCAGAGTTTCAAATATTGATATTTTAAAATTGTCTTTTACATGTTTGTTTTTTTTTTTTAAATTCGCTTCCAAGAAAAGCTAATTCTTTTGTTATGAAATTTATATTTGAATGGTGAAATGTATATCGAATTATTAAATCTAACCCTGATATATGTATGGACAATAAGAAATTACAATCATTTTGTTATCGCTTAAACTTATAACTAAAACACATCTTTGCTAATGATTTTGTTGAGATAATGGATATCATATCTGATAATATGAAATTACTAACATGTATTATGTTATGAGTACGTGGTCGCTAGTCAACAATTTTTTTATATACAATTTTACAAAACGTCAGTAAAAGTTTAATTAATGAAAGTCTTAGGCATTGAGATCAAGATTGAAACATATTTGGCTGTAAAAGATCTAATGATTCTTTAATTGAATTTTTAACTTGCATAATTACATAATAACAAATTCCAATCATTTTGTTATCGCTTAAACTTATAACTAAAACACGTATAATGATTCGCATTTATTTAAGCGCGTTTTGTTTATTTTGTATTTATTTGAAAGCAGTTACGTTTAGAATTGAAATGTTTTTTTTTAAATAAATTTCTTGATATTAATAATTTAGTTCTGAGTTATTTTTATTTTAATAAATTAATTTAGTAATAATAATGTATCACGTTTAGATTTATACCTAAAATTAATTGTATTATATTATGAGTACGTGGTCGCTAGTCAACAATTTTTTTTTATAACCAGTTTACAGTGCTTTAATAGATTACCTCGTTGGTGTAGTGGATGCATTGGCTGGCTACCATTCGAGCGGTCCCCGGTTCAAACCCTGTTGGCTCCATTGGTTTTGTAAAAAAAAAAGTATAGCGGGTTGCCTATCTACAGGCGTATAGAAATCTACTATACCGATCATATGACGTCACCGATAGATGGCATTAGCAGCGCTAGGAATTCAAATCTTTCAGCGGGAAATGATGACAAGTTGGAAATGAGGAGAGAGAGATGAGATATGCAGATGACCCCGCGAGATATAAAAAATGATCCGCTAATGACCCCGCGAATTAAATTAATTAGATATGCAAATAATACCGTTAATGATACATACATAACACCGCGAATGATATGCAAATGATCCGCTAATGACCCCGCTAATGATATGCAAATGAACCTCGAATTTCGCGGATGACCTTGAAACGCGAAACGGACCTCCATAAGAAAATACATGGGATTTTGCGCTCGAACTCTCTTAGCATATCTACTTCAATAATTGATTTCGTTAAATGCTGTCAACCACACACACTCACACATGCACACATGACAGACTGACTATTCTTCCCTCGATAGTTTCTTTCTGCACCTTTGCCAAAGTGTACAGAACTGAAGTCTTCAATTTCAGATGATTTCATCTCTTGCACCACTAAACATGTTGTTGTCTATTGTTTGTTCAAAACCTTAAATCATGGTTAAGATTTTTACGTTTGGCCGTTTAAATAGGTTTCCTTTAGTTAACTCAATGTTTCACTCCATGAACGACTTTGTCTGAAATGAATTTTGCTCTAATTAAGAACAATATTTTAGCTTTAGTTTGACACTAAGATCATTAAGATGTGATGAGTATTTCAGGAGCTCAACTTATTTTAACTTGAACAATTTCTTCCATAAGTATAAGTACAATCCATTGAGTCGACAATTTTTTTGTTCTGTGACTCTCAAACAATAAAATGAATAAAATATTTTACTAATTTTGTTCAGAGTATTTTAGTTATATAACAAATCAACTAAAGTTTGACGATTTCTGCTTTACACATAAAGCTTTTGGTTCTAAACTTACGTTCTAGTGTATTTTAGTATGCTGCATTTTATATGCCTACATTTTATATTCATTTTATTGAGGTAAAAGTAAATTTTATAAATCCACAATCAATCGAATTCCCATTTCTACATTTTTCTCTTTATTTGTGCAGGAAAAATTTCCAATTTAATTTTTGGTACGTATATATATATATATATATATATATATATATATCACCATGCGAGTATGTATTTATACGAAAATTATTTTAATAACAATAAAAGCTAGTTTTAGTTTTTAATCATACTGTCACAGAGTTCTTTATTTTTAGACTCTAGACAGATTGTGCGACATGGAGAAACCAGACGGTATTCTGCCTCTACAATATCTGAGATTGAAAAGCCGTCATTTCAGCTGCAAGCGAAAGCGATATGAAGAGTAAAATTGAAATTTTAAATGTAGCTGTAGGTTGCTCCACCTCTCTACCTTCAGAATATTTCATTTCTCTCCCACTGTCGTGCAAAGAGATTGGAAAAAAAGATGGATTAAGGAATACGATGAAAATATGCCGAGATTTGGGGATTTTATTGCTGCTCTTTGAAATTTAAAAGCCACTGAAGGAAAACTAGATGACTCTTATATTGGAGGTTATCTGTGGCTTCTTAAAATTGATTGATTTTTAAAAATTCTTTGAAGTTTTCAAGTGCTACTCAAAAAAGAGTTTTGCGATATTACGACAGGAGGTAGTAATAAAATCAGAATTAAAAAATGCATTTCATATTCTCACCGCTTGCTTAATGTTACGTGAAATCTTGAAGCTAAGTATCTGCTGAATTTGCAACATTTAATAAATACTGAAAGCCTAATTTAGCAAAACATAAGAACGGCATTTAAGGAATATTAGAAGGTTTATTAACACATGCTGGTTCTAACATCACACATATTACACTACTAATGCTAGACTATTCTCCTCCAGGGTATGTTTTATGTAAATATTTATGTTTGTCCTACGTCGTGACCTAAAGCAGAATAAAGATAAAATTTGTTGTCTAGACTGGTCATACTAAAGTGTTCTTTTTTGAATAGAGCATGATTGTGTTTTTGAAGTTTCGGAATAGTAAGTCGAATAGTCTGACTAAGTTTTAAATAAACTCAAATGGAATAAGTTCAAGAGAGTATGTAATAGTAAGAGTAGCATGTATCTAAGTCAGTACGGTTAAGGAGGTTTTTATTTTTTAGACATTTACTAAACACCTTTCAAATATTCTGCTTACTGGAAATAAAGACATGGATAAGGATATGACAACAACAACAACAACAACAACAATAATAATAATAATAATATAGTAGATAAGGTTAAATAACTGAGATTAGCTAAATAATACTTAATAGCAATTATCTCAAGAAAAGAAAAGAACTAGAAAAAGATCTACTTTAATAAAAAATTTCGAAACAATTTACCAGTATTAAATAATCGATTATCAAATCAACACTGAAAAATTTAAAATAAAAAGTATTAATGCTATTGTCTATTTCATAACTATTACAGAATAAGCCATGATTTCCCTATAAAAGTATAATAAAAGATTTAAGTTGACACAGTACCGGTAAAAATCGCTAAATTTCTAATTGATTTGTAATTAATTGTTATTAATGAAATTAATTATACATAATTAAGAATTACAATGAATGAATGGTATGTAAAAATAATTTTATAAAAAAAATCTGTTGTTTTTTATTGTCTCCATTACATCAATCACAGTTACTTAACCTCTAAGTATATCTAAGCTTTATAAATTACTCAGACAATGAAACCCTTACATTAAGGAAATTAATTAAGTAATAAGTAAGTAGTTATTTGTTTATCGTCCAGTTTATTATAAAATCATTTGCGAATAATTTATGATACCGAAGTGAGTTTAATTGCAGTTTAAATTCTTAAGTTATTAAAATTAATTTGATTAGTAAACTAAGGAAAGTAATCGTAATCTACTCTAAGATTTATAATTATCAAATAAACTATAACTAAAACTACGTTGCACACAACTAAATTTAAAATGAATAAATCTCGGGAGTTTCGTTTGTATTCAAATGAAACGAGTTTTTAAAAAGATTTTTTGTTTTCTCTGGATCTTTATTTTAAACCAGCGGAAGTAATGACAATTATAATACACAATAATATAAATGCTCATTAGAGCTTAGATGTAAACTTAACTATGAACTGATCAAAACTTAATGAATCTACTGTCTAACACACTATATATATGATTCTCTTATCTAAATAAAATATTACTCAGCAGTTCCCACGAGAAAGGTAATGCAATACTATCTGAATGATAAGCAATTCTCATGAGAAAGCTAATACTGCACGCTATGCATTTCACACGAAAGATTATCCTTTCTTCTTATCTTGAAATGTAATATGAACTTATCTACTTGCTGATAGTAAGCAGTATTTCTACGTAACTCGGGTATGTTACGTAAAATATAAGGTTTCTATAAGGTGTTAGATCTTTTCGCCATCTGATCTGGGTTAACGGCAAATTATCAAGATTCATTCGCAGAAAAATCTGCGTTCTTAAAAACCCAAACATACAGATAGATACTTACTTGGGCCGGTAGTGGACGAGTGGTGTCAGTGCATCACTCGTGTTCCAAGGGTCGTGGGTTTGAATCCCACTTGGGGCGACGGGGTTTCTCTAATTGGAAAATTCCGTCGCCTCAACTATGGGTGTGCGTATTCGTGTTGCATGTTAGATGGGGGACAGATGACCTTAGCAGTTGGTTCCTCCGTAGTGTAGGTGTGAAATAAAAAAAATACTTACTTATCGAATTACATTATCATCATCCGGCACAGAAGCGTTCGATTATTCATTCACTTGTACATCGTGCAGTTACGGAATCGCAATTGGAACTTTCGTAACCTTCAAGTTGAACTAGAACATGTTTGGGGCAGTCTTCTTGCCAATAGCTCCAAGGAAAAGGGTATATTTTCCTTGTACGCTGAACATTTACGTTTACTGTACTAACTTTCCCTTACCTGTATGTTCCAGAAAGTGGCCAGACTGGTTCTTCTTACTGCCTCTGTACCAATACGTCTTCGTAAATATCAAAGTTCACTGTAAAAGCATTCCCACGGTTACAATTTGTTTCTCGTAGCTAAAATACAGACAAAATTAAGTTTATAAAAATACCCCGAAATAATATTATCTTTTAAGCAAGGAATTTAATGTCAAAAAAGACATTTAGTTTAAATTTATAGAACATGGACGTGCCTATTTTTAATTTATATGAATAGATTTTTCTGCACGCATACATAAAAACGGCTTGAAGCCAACTGCAGAATATCAAGTTACACCCTGAGAAGCAGATTTTAGGTGCAGTGAATTCCCTTCAAAGATCTAGAATGTTCCAGAAAGTTCCTACGTGTTTATTTTCTTATTGGCTACAGAAATATTAGGCTCGTGTTTGATTGGGCATTTAATTTTTCCCTCTTTTAAAATTCAAGTTCAGTATAGGGCTGCTTCCTTAATTTCAGTCAGTCTGTGAGAAACTACACCGAGCAAGGAGACGGAAGTCACATAGTAGGCCTCGGACCTCCTCTGCGGAGCGGTTCGCCCCCAAAGGTTCTCTTCGGCACCTAGTGAAGGCGGTTGTGAATTTGTCCAATACATACATTATCTACCGTTAGTTAAGTTCGGAGTTTGTTTTATGGTTATTTGTTTATCGTCCAGTTTATTATAAAATCATTTGCGAATAATTTATGATACCGAAGTGAGTTTAATTGCAGTTTAAATTGTTAAGTTATTAAAATTAATTTGATTAGTAAACTAAGGACTTTATAGTAAAAGATAGAAATTTCAGATGTTTAAAGTTAAAACGCCAAAAGAAATCTTTTAGTAACAAATAAAATATTTCCCATGAGTTCTTTTTTAAACCCTTAAAAAAATTCAAGTTAGTTAAGTTTCAAAAAAAGCACTAATTTTTTTGATTCAGCTTGTCATAATAATTTGAGACACCCAAAAATGCCATTTCGATAATTTTTTATAACCGACGGAAGTTGTTGAATTTATATGATTTTGGTTATTTATTAAGGAATTGCTAATAAAATTGCAATTAAGAAACAATTGTTGTGGACTTCTGATCGTGATCTTGGGTAAAGAAAAACGGTATCAGCGATTATACTTTCCAAGTTTTTCCTGTTTTTCATCTATAACCTGTGAGGTATTTTACATTTAGTGTTAAGTGAAACAAGGGCATTATTGTGAAAGTGTTGTTTGTGAAACTTTAAAGAATTGTAAAATTCTACCAAAGTATCAAGGACTAAAGGATAATTTGTTTGATTAGAGCAAGTTTTATGTAAAAATTATCTGTACCATTTTCTCTAATGATTGTTTCTTGTAAATCTATGCCGATCTTTTCCTTTAATAAGAATTCTTATTAGGGTATTACTACCAAAACTATTACTATTATCATACAAAACAAGGGGATATTCTACAAGGGAAACAAGGGGATATTCTACTCACAAATAAATGGATATTTAAATTAAATTCTATTATGATGATAATGGACCTAGCATTACTTGAAGTTATTCAACTTCTATCTTGCTTTAGCGTCCATATCCTTTTATTATGTCTATAATAATACCTTATTTTTCTTTACAATTCGTAAGCTATGGAAATCAGACCTACGCCTGAAGTATAATTTGTCAATAAGATGTCTTAAGTATTGAATTTTATAGAGGTTACAGTGACGTCCATCGCGCGGCGTAATCAGTATGTTATGTTTTCATTCAGTAATTTAGAGTACCGAAACTTAAACATTACAAAGGACATCTGAAAGACAATTTCTTTGCATGTATGCCCTGACAAATTTTCTTCTAAAATACAAAATGGTAATCTTTTCATTGGCCATATTTTGCAAAATATATGCGTTGTTCACCCCTACATTTATAATATCTACAGTCTGGAGAAATCTAATACTTATGTTTATTACATTGCGATTCGGACTTCATACTTTCTTGGTAATACGTGTAGCATTAAAATTCTACTGAACAATGGTCCCACTAGTAGAGTACAAAACTACTCATCTAATTAAATGATAAATAAATACTTACGTTATACTTAATTAAGCGTCGGCTTAGCCTGAACAATAAGCACGGCTCGTCTCTTCTTAAATTAAAGCAGGTTGTAAGTGAATTGTAATATCAGCAAATTCATAGAGTTATGGAGAATGGCGCCAGCACGATTGATTTAAAACAAGGAAATGTTAGCAGTGATGCTCCACAATCACGGAGTTCTAAATCCGAACGATAATCAGTCTCAATCGTGCAAGGACCGAATTCCTTCACTCTGTTATCACACAAGAATATTAAACAATATAAAATATGATTTATTTATGTTATTCACACAACGAAAATCATTTTCCAGTCATTGGATAAATAGTGTACTAAAAGGCCTTCCGTCGTTAATTAACTAAAGTATTACTATAAATAATGATGATGTTACAAAAAATAAATAGTTAAACGTTCAATGCTTCTATAAATGAACTTAACAATTCATAACTACTATTTTTAAAAATACTTATCAGATCCAACCTTGATTGTTATATAAGTTTATTAATTAATTGCGGAAATTGAGTTCATAATCTTATAAAACTTAAACTCTTATCGTATCACGGATCTTCATCAAATTGTTACTTTATAAACTTTTTAGCAAATAATTCTAATAATTCACTTTTAAATTTTGATACATGAGATAAGTAACGTTTCCACATAAAAATAATATATAAAAAACCCACGTGGTTGTTTCTATAAACTAATCATTAATCAATTAAACAAATCATTATTTGTTTACAATTCATGTTTCCGTCGACTCGTTGCAGATGATCACCAAGTTGTTAGGAACCCTTTGGAAGAGGCTTACAGTTATCACGAGTAGTTACTCAAACAATTACGGGGACAAGACCACTAATAATGCCTTGTATTTGATTGCAGCATATATTTTCTGTTAACATCAAATGTACCAACCTGGGCAAAACTTTCACAAAAAACAAAAGTTTCAACTATGAATATCAAACGCCGAGCTAACTTATCACCAAAACGGACACTAGACTTAAGCACCAACGTGCATTCAAGTCTGTATAGATTTCCCTATAAATAATTATTGATCATGTAGAAAGAAGCTTCTTGATCGCGTCAATAAAACAAAAAGAATCTTTAATTAAATAAAAATATTAGCTTTCAGGATTCAAAAAGGAAATGCAAAATGGTAGCCGATACATCAATTCTCCCCACAAAGAAATATCTAATTTCGTTATATTCCGAAACTTTCAAACAATGATTAAATACTATCATCATATACATATCAGCATTTCAAAGAAACATTTTATGCACTAATTATACAATAATTGGCCCGTCAAACGGGAATTTTACTTGTTAATCACAAAAATTTTATACAGTATCAAATCTAATGTCTTGCTTTGTCAAAAAAATTTCCAGAACAGAGCATGTTTTAAAAGAGAATGTACACTTTCTTATCCAATTATAAATCAAAACATACAAACAATCATCACATACAAGTCAACGATTTATTAAACAAAATAATAAAGTCACAAGCTCACACACTTATTTATTACTTAAACTTGCTGCGTTTCACTCTGAAATAGCTGTGAATTCTTGACCCATAATTCACTCCAAATAACCACGTTTATAAAAATGTATCTTTTATTTTTGGTTTTGTAAAGTGCAACATGACACATGTGTTTTTTATTTTTAGTAATACTTATGTTGAGTTTAAACGGCGGCTGTTATTTTGTAGCAGATGTTTGCCGGAATCAAGAACCAGTAAAGTTTCAGGTTAATGTTTTGATATCTAAATGTCACTATAGCGGGACTTCTTCTTAACACTGCTAGTTAGCCGGTGAGGAAGTTTCCATTATAGGTAGTATAGGATGACATTATTGCAGGCTTACCACCCCAGGGATGACACATGGCAGTTTTTAAAATATCTAAGGCTTCCAGGTTGAGTCAGCTTGTAGAAATGAGTAGGTACCTGTGAAATGAGTACTTTCCAAAATACGACTACCGACTCATCTTGATTAGTGGTGCAAAGGCGAAGACTATTGAGGAATTAGTGCGGGCGGAATGTGGGCGAGTAAAAACAATGTTATGCCAGTCACCGTAGACACAAAAATCGCGTTAGGTCGCAAAAAATCGCACTGCGCTGATTTTTTAGGATGTTGTTAGTATAGATACCAATAGTGTAAAACCAAGTTTGCAGCTTCGAAAGACTTGTGCTAACTCCGTGATGCTCGAAAAACCTCGAAATTTTCGGATTTTTTTCATTTTTTGGCTTATGGCTTCTAGAAAGTGCATTTTACAAAAAAGTTACCCGGTATTCTTTTAAAGTAAATAAAATTTGCTAAAATTTTCGTGCAACCGCAGTTCCGTAGGTCCAATAGGTCCCGAGATACAGCACTTCAAAGATTGCCTATTTTTTCCAAAAAGTTCCTTGTCCACCCCCCCAGTTGATGGGCTGTTTCTCTATCCCCCCTCCATTTCTGCATCTGGTGGTAGGTTCTGTAGGAATGTTGGGCAGCAGCCGTTTCGAAGAAATATCCCGTAACGCAGGGCGTTGAGGGAGTCGTCTTCTCCCACACCATACAGCGCCACGAGACATTTGTTGCCAGCAGAGGCTATCTCCTCATGAGTGGCGTCATAGTTGAGAAACGTGGTAGCTGCTTCAAGTAGGTCTGGCTGTTTTGAAAGGACGTACAACATCTTCATTTTCCCTTGCCAGAAAAGGGCACAGGTGGTGTCGCAACCAGTGAAGGCGTGAAGGAACAACACTATTCCAGGGGGAAATGGCTCTCCTCGAATGAATGATGTTGAAGAGAACTGGTCGCAACCTGTTCCACCCCTGCCACTTTTCTGGAAGAAAACATTTTGTATGCTGGAGCCCAATCCATTAAGGAGCACCAAGAGATCGACATCCTCTCCAGCGATTATGACGTCCTCCCACTCCTCGATCTTCTCCAATGCTGTTCTCACAATTAGGCAGTCGGCGTCCTCTGGGGGTTGTTTCATTTCGATTACTTGTATATCCAGTCCAGTGCAGATAAAGTTGATTAAGCGATTTTTGTTTTTAGGGTTGGACAATGACTTTTCTTGGGACACTTTGATCAGTGTCGATTCTTCAAAAATACAACTGACACATTTTTCCCAAAATGATTCAATGTGTAGGTAATGTCAGCAGCTACTGTTTCCCTTACTGAGCTGTTCCATTGCCATATAACCTTGTGTAGCAAGTATCGTCCATCCACTACAACAAACGTACCATCTCCAACAACGACATTTTCTGGGAGGGGCGTGAAGGCAGAGTAGAACGTCTGGCTCCATTTCTTGAAAAATCCGATTGCCTTAATTTTTCGTTTTTTCCTGATAACAAGGGAAATATTGGTTCTACAGGGTTCCGCTTGTGTTTAAATTAACGCTAAATAACTTTGAAGTGCTGACGCCACTCATGAGGATATAGCTTCTGGTGGCAACAAATGTCTCGTGGCGCTGCATGGTGGGGGAGAAGACTCCCTCAACGTCCTGCGTTACGAGATATTTCTCCGATCTGCAGCCAACGCCAAAATCCACCTCGTTCGTCTGCCCCCAACCGAAGCGGCTGCTGCCCAACATTCCTACAGCACCTACCACCAGGTGCAGAAGTGGTGGGGAGTAGAGAAAGAGCCCATCAACTGGGGGCGGACAAGGAACTTTTTGGAAAAAATGAGCAATTTTGAAGTGCTGTATCTCGGGACCTATTAAACATACGGAACAGCGGTTGCACGCAAATTTTAGCAAATTTTGTTTACTTTAAAAGTGTACAAGATGACTTTTTTCATAGAATGCACCTTTTAGAAGTTATAAGCCAAAAAATGAAAGAAACCCGAAAATTTCGAGGTTTTTCGAGCATCACAAAGTTAGCAAAAGTCTTTCGAAGCTGCAAACTTGGTTTTACACTATTGGTATCTATACTAACAACATCCCAAAAAATCAGCACAGTGCGATTTTTTGCGACCTACGATGTTTTAAATGACTGACCTATGTATTTTATAACACCAAATGTTACAGTGTCTATTAGTGTCAAGGCCAGCAACATCAGTAGAAAAACTATACTCAGAATAGAATATATAACAATCATTATCGTTGTCTACTATGTTTAGGACAATTTCAGGGCGATTTTGACATATTTCGTCAAACTCAGACTATTTGTCCCTTTAGTTAAGAAGGAAAACTCATCAAATCTCGGCAGATCCTCTATATGAATTAGATATTTTAGCAAACATACAAAGGAACTAGATACTTTCCGAAAGGAAATTAATTTTATAAATTTTATATAAAGGTAATTTTTATTAAGTTAATTCATGATTTACATTAAATTATATTTTGAATGCAAATTCAAATAGAAAAACGCATCGTTTCGGCTGCGAATCGATTTGTCGCCTTGCTGATAGACATTTCTCGATAGTTCAGCTCAGCTGGTAGAGATACCACATGGAGGATCCAGGGTTCGATTCCCAACCGAGACGATACATTTTTCTATATGAATCTGCATTCAAAATATAATTTAACGTAAATCATTAGCTTAATAAAAATTAACTTCATCTAAAATAAGCCATTTTACTTAACTATTTTAGTACTGTTGTGATCCTGGATCATAACATACATCTCCAAGACAACAAATAAAAATAATATATCAATTATCATAAAAGTCAAAGAAAATATACACGTTTTAATCTACTCTTCGTCTTTTACTAAAAAAGCAACTAAAGTATAATTTATAATTTATATTTATGCGATTGGTGAACTTTCACAACCACCACGCATAATATTTGATGACTCCGACGTTTGTGGAAAACCGACGTACATAACTTCTCGGACATCTACATCAAGTGTCAAGCCTCGAATCATTCGCAGAATTTTTGTACAACGATTGAAGCCCCGAAGACATCTACAGAAATTGCAAGTGCATTGTTGTTGTTGAGTTCCATACCTCGGCTGCTGCATTTTTTTGTACATTTAAGATAAATATTTTTCTATTTTATTATACAATTGCTTCCTGCTTTTTTTTGCAAATAAAATATTAAACTTCCTGCTTCTTTTCCAAATGACATACGTCACTATTTTTTACTTTTTTGTCAAATAACTTAACCAGATTTCCACCTTTAATGCAACATTCCCCATAATCATTTCCATGTAATCATTCCTATAACATCTCATTATGTTAACGCTTGTTCTTCTTTTGGTGTTCTTGAAACCAGTCCATGGAGTCTGTTTTATAACAGCAAATCCCTCGAACTTCATTCCTTCATCTATCATTAATTCATCCATAAACATCATACAACCCCATTCCAAACATCGTTCAAACTCAACCATCAATTCAATCCATTCCTTCTGTTATGTTATTGCAAACCAGATCATAGTATCTGATTCAATGGCAAACCTTTTCTTCGTTTAGTGTTATGGGTAATCAGACTATAACATCTGACCCCGTACCATTACAAACCTCCATTCTTAATATACCATTCAACCCAATCACCTCTCACATCTTAAATTACTTCTTCTAATCGCTACTTAACTATATGAAATGACTTTCCTAACTTAAACAAAGCTGTTACCTCTGAAGCCAGTCAGATAGAGTGCATAATCAGACAAGACAACACTTAATAAAGTTTCAATCAGCTGGTATTCTTGAGAGGTAGCACTCACCATACGCATATCCGACTTATATGATTTGTATACTTCTGAGACAGTGCAGCAACCTTAACCAACACCCTATGGAAAACAATTCCTCAGAGGCGCCTCAAAATTATGATCAAATGAGAGCATCTATAGTGAAGAAGGAATTTTGTCTTCGGGTAATTCCACATCAAGTGATCCAATCTTTTGGAAGTTTTGACCATCACCCGCTTTGATTTTTTTACGATTTGGCACAACTGTTATACTCCTAAAGATAAGTAAAATTCTAAAATATTATATTTTTAACTCAAGTGATTCTTGAGTTGTGCCTTTCTAAAGTGTACAAAAATGAGTGATTTTGAGCAAATTGGCGTTTACGTTTTCCTTTATAACTTTTGATAGAAATATTTCTATCAAAAGTTATAAAGGAAAACGTCAACGCCAACTTGCTCAAAATCACTCATTTTTGTACACTTTAGAAGGGCGCAACTCATGAACCACTTGAGTTAAAAATATAATATTTTAGATTTTTACTTATCTTGGGGAGTATAACAGTTGTGCCAAATTTTGAAATAAATCAAAAAGGGTGAGTTACAACTCATTGGATCACTTGACACGGAATTACCCCTTCTTAAGCTTCCACAGACATTTCAGCCCACTTCAATCTAAAGAACTTCTCAACAAATCACAAAAAAACAACTCAAGAAAAGCTAGAACAAGAACAGTAAGAATCTTTTCCCAGTGAGTATATAATGTTAATAATGTTACATTTTGTTCGAATTTTCTTCTTCACCATCGCCCCCGGGGTAATGTTGTGATCCTGGATCATAACATACATCTCCAAGACAACAAATAAAAATCATATGTCAATTATCATAAAAGTCAAAAAAATATACACGTTTTAATCTACTCTTAGTCTTTTATTAAAAAAGCAACTAAAGTATAATTTATAATTTATATTTATGCGATTGGTGATCTTTTAGTTACAACCACCACGCATAATAGTACCCTTAACTTTTTCAATGTATTTAACCCTTACTTTATAAAATATTCAGAATACCACCATCATGCAGACATGCAAAATACTTTTCAACGTTTATTCAACTAAATAAACACCATTATTTGAAACCTTTTTCTATAAAATTGAAAGAAATGCGCTCAAAAAGAGTAGAATTATAAAGTCCGACTTTAAGTATTTCCTTCTTTTAATATAAAATTCATTTCCACAACTTTACCGCCTCTCTATTGATTAATTAAGCCTGATTGAAATTGCAGGGTGTAGATAAAACCGGTAAAATATAGGTGGCGTAACTTCGAACAATTCTTCGGTCCACATCACTTCGAGATCACCCTTAAACTCAAGTTTATGTTGATCCTTTGATGAATATACCTTTATGCTAAAATGTTTTCCAATAAATTACACCAATGGGAATGCCCAAAATTAAACGGACCTAAAAGTAGGTTTCCCTTATTTGGTAAAAAGGGTTTTATATAGTGTACTCATGTTCTTTCATATAATTAAAATTTTTAATGAATAACTTAGAAATTGTTTTTATAATAATTTATAAACTTGAACACACAATAAATTAAATTAAAACTTATATAATGTTAAAATTATTAGATTTTACTTACGTAATGTTAGTTACAAAATGAAGTTAAATAATAGTTCTAAAACTCAAAGAAAGCATTGCTTGTTTTTAGTTTGGTTATTGTTAAAATTGAAGAAAAATGTAGCTGTAATTTATAAAAGTGGTATTTAAAATTGAGTGAAAATGTAATTTGTATTTTCTTTATAAGAAAGTGACGCAGTTCCAGATAAAATAAAAGAAAAGATTTCCATCGCCTAAAGTCGCCGCTCATAAAATAGATTAGTCGGTCTTGTATTCAGACATTCATTTTGGAAAACGTACGCTGTAAAGAACACAAAATAGGTACTAAAAGTGGAATATAAAACCATCTATAAAATACTTTTAAATATCGCGTTTTCTTCCAGATTTGTTTCAAAACCCCTAAACTTGAGATATCAAGAAGGATATAAAGTCGAAAACCAGGAAGATTTATTACCATCATTGCATTATCATTGTAGTGTTTATCGTGCTTATCCTTTTTAATCAATCTGTGTCCCTGGAGAAAAACCGCATTTTTCTGAGGGATTTAGCAAATCCCGTTGTCTGATACTTCTTAGCGCTATTTAAAATGCAAGTTTAGAGTCTAACATTTAAATTCTTTTGCTGTCAAATGCTGGTTGAACGCAAACAACTTTTTTACGGGGAAAATATTTTCAATGTTTTAAAATTTTTAGTATATAAATTAATACATCAATTAAAAACAAAAGAAAAAGTACAAAAAATACTTGTAATTTTTACCGTTTACTTGTTCACTTTGTTACTTGTTTCTGTGCTTCATATCAGGATCTATTATTGTGTGATTTCAAAATTTTGATAAAATGAGCAAAATCTTATTCTAATTTAGCGAATTCTAATAATACGTTTGTTTGCATTAAAATAAACATATTCACCTTAACGTTCGCTGTTTACAGTTAAAGCTGTAACAAAGACGATGAATTCTAAGGTAATATGTCTATTCGATTTCTTATAATTAGATTAATGATTTAAATTACACTGCAGTTAATTATTTAAATTACGTTACACAATTAAGTAATTACTTAAATTAAGTTACAATGCCAATGCCATATAATTGCAATTACGGAAAATTCATTATAAACGTTCTTTTCATTGACGATATATTTTCATATATAATTTAACAAGTGGTCTAATTTTTTCCGACAAAATTTGTCATTTCAGATGCTAAAGACAGAACACATGATATCATGAAATCGGGCATTTACCGTTTAAATTGTTCTTTTTGTAGTTCGGTATATATTGGACAAACACTTCGAAATTTTGACAAAAGATATAAAGAACACGTACGTCATTACAAAAATAAACATCCTGAAAAATCGAATTACGCCAAACACCTTTTAGAACAAAATCACACAATGACTCCTCAAAATAATATTAAATTCCTACATTTTTGTAATAACAAACGCAAATTAGACATTTTAGAAGCCTTTGAGATATACAAACACAAACTCAGGGTACCTTTAATGAATGAACAACTTGAGCTCAGTAATTCTTCGTTACTGGAAGTATTAGATATTTAATTCTGATTATTATTATTATTTTATCTAGTTACCTATTTTTGTATCTGCCTTAGCGACGTGTTTGTTTATAATTATATTACCTTTGATAATGACAGCATAGCTGTCGAAACAATATTGTCAGGTTGTATTTTAATAAAACTGTGAAACTTTTAATAATCTTTATTTATTTCATGACTTTTTGTGTAGTTAAAAAGGCCTTAGATGAATTTGCTCCGGCGCTATTTTATTGTAATTTATTATTTTCCTATAGATAGGAACCTTAAAGATAGGTACCTATTATTAATTTTAGTCTATGGAGTCTAACGAGGTAATGTCTAATAGAGGTAAGTGTGTAAATATGATCACAAGTAAGTGAGTGTTACAAGTCAAGAACAGGCAATTTCTAAACCGCAAACAGTAAAAGAACACCATATAATGCAGAATACCAATTTAAAGGCAGTGTTTTTAAATCCAAGAAGAATTTAAGAATGCTAAAGAATAAATCCAAAAGCAATTTAAAAAAAAACATCAAAAATTAAAAGAACAATTTAATAAACATCAAGAGCAATTTAGTAGGTTGGAAGAACAGTTTGTCAATGCAAGACAAGAAATAAAAGAATAAACACACCAAACAAAGGATCGACTGAGTAAGAGAATAGATGAAACGATTGGCAACATAGAAATTAAACTTCAGGGTGATTTGAAAATTGTGGAAGAAAAGCTGAATGAACAAAGATAGATTTTAAACAGAAAAATTAATGCTTAGAGAATATGATAGATAATGCTAACATGAAGGTCGATAATATTAAAAAAATTAGGACAAGAACTAAACAAAGATATTAAGGAAGTAAAATATGATTGTAAGTCAACAGCTAGACAGGTTAAAAAATAAAAAATAAACTCATGGGACAAGCATGATATCACCCATGAACGATCAACATATTATATCGAAATATTATGCGGATAGAAGAATACATCCAAAGATGTTTCTCAAGAATTTGTAATCATATTTAGAAAATATGAAGCAATTCCTGAAATATAATTACAATCAAAGAATAAAGTTAATTTTTATTAAACTGTATTTAAATAATGAAGCAGAAAACTTGTTTGCAGTTATGGAAGAACGGATTACTAGTTTTGAGGTTTTTACAAATTTATTTTTACAACAATACTCTGGAACGACAGTTCGAGAATCGGTACGAAGGCCGTTCATGTTTGGAAGGTATAAACCTAATTATGGTTTAACTCTAGAAAAGTATGCTACGATTAAGTTCAGTCATTGGGCCTTTACATCGTAAACATAAATTTCATTTTATATATATTGCTATAATATATGTGGGGGAGGGGGCACAGCGGTAATAATATCTGTACCATCCACTGTAGTGAGGTTAAATGAAGTTGATAAAATTGTTAAATTGATTTTATA
Source organism: Agrypnus murinus (assembly GCA_929113105.1). Lineage (NCBI taxonomy): Eukaryota > Metazoa > Arthropoda > Insecta > Coleoptera > Elateridae > Agrypnus > Agrypnus murinus. Next base: position 114,007,944 of record OV816024.1, read on the forward strand.
ATTGAGAGTTCAAACATATGAAACAGACTTCGGTAAAGGCACAGTAAAGACATATACAAAATATAAACCGCCTACCCTTACCGTAAAAAAATATGCTCCGGCTATTATTAATTTTGTGAACTTCAGACTCTACTATCCATTTTTTTCTTGACGCTATCTCTCTTAATAAACAAGAAAACATAGTTCGCTATTTTTTCATATAAATCTCCAATAAAATGTTTCTTTGTCTGGAAATTAGTAGCATATGAAAGGCAAAGTTTTCTTCTAACCCTTACAGAAATTTCATAAATATATTGCATATACTTTCTCAGAAAAAAATATATTAATTAACACATTAAGAAAATGTCCGTAAAATGGGTACCTTTTATTGCATATCGCCCGATAAAACAAAACTATAGTACTTAGAAATGCAATATTTTACTATTACATGTAGAAATAAATTTACTATTTGCTCGTTTTTAAAACATTTAATTTGGCTAGTTAGTTTCCGAGCAATACGCTTTCAAAGTAAGAGGACACTAGAAAAAAAAATGTATAGTAGTCATCATCTGAGACTGCCTTCCGTGTCGCTTCAATAGGATAATAAATAAATATGGATCTATAACACATTATTAATCCATCCACTTACAGTTCGCAATTTGCGTTGACTCTCTCTCTGTTTTAGTAGCTATAAATGATCGTTTCTCTCAAGATCAAAATATAATATTTGTATGGGTTCCAAGTCCCTGCAATATTCAAGGAAATGAGAGAAGTGACAAAGCTGCAAAGGAAGCTGCAAGTGATGAGTTGGCAATTCAGCAAACACCTAGATTGCAAGACCTGAAAACGCTGATTAAAAACAAAATACATGAGAAACACCAAACTTATTGGGACCGAAGTAATACTTACCTTAGAAGCTTTCAGCCTAAAGTCGGAGAATTTACATATCCACCCCACCTTACAAGAAAAAACAAGTATTATTACAGAGAATCAGAACTGGGCATACCTACCTGACCTCAAAATATATGTTGTCTGGTGATAATCAGCCAATCTGTTATATGTGTGAAGTGCCATTAACAAGTCGTCATATATTGTTAGAATGTCACCAATACAATGTTCAACGTGCCTCCTTTGACATTGAAAAACTGATTAATGGCAGCACAGAAGCCCTAGAATTTATAAAAAGAATAGAGCTGTTCAAGGAATTATAGTATAACATTAAGAAACACCTGTGATATTTTCTATATTTTATTAATTTTCTATATTTTATTTATACAAATACAAATTATATAGTCTGTGATAAAAACTATTAACTGTGATATTTTATATATTTAAATTATGTTTATTTATTTACACATCTAATTTTTAATCTCGTTTTATTTATTTTACATATTTATATACCTGTTACCGTCTTATTAGTGTTTTATGTCGTATTCTATTACGTATTTTGGTTCATGTTGGTTGTATATATCGTTGTGCTCGTTTCGTTAGCTATATTTATATGTTATTGCATCAGTTTGCTGCTAACTACTGATCCTATACATCAGCAATGTTGTATAACAAGAGCGACAAATGACCCTGGCAGTCGAGTCGCTTACTTATATATATATATATATATATATATATATATATATATATATATATATATATATATATATATATATATATATATATATATATATATATATATACAAGAAAGTGTTATAATAATGGGATATCGCGCAACAGAGAAGAAAGAAAACCTAAGTTGCAGCCGTCTACACTTAGGTTTTCTTTCTTCTCTGTTGCGCGATATCCCATTATTATAACACTTTCTTGTATATCTCTACGCGCATTATTACTTCTAATCATTTATATATATATATATATATATATATATATATATATATATATATATATATATATCTATAGGGCACCACTATGCGTCCCCCCATGTAAAATCTTAGGTTCAAGCAGCGTCCGAAGTCACTCGGCGTCCGGATATACGGACGCTGGGTGACTAGTGCCTCAAAATTGCACCATATGAAGCTTAAAGTGTCTAGATGGCGAAAATGTAAAAATTAGCTGTGCGCAGTTTGACACCCATTCCTGATTCGTGTATAAAATCGTAGTTCGAGCGTTTGCCACACGCAGCGCTAATAGCGCGGGATTTGTATACATTTGTATACAAATTTATGGCATAGGTTTACCCTGCGTCCGCATATTTAACAAGAATTGTGTTGGTAACACTGATTCCTTTGTGGCTAGACAGTGACGTCATTTCAACGGGACTTCACTTTATGCATTGTATTTCTTAGTAAAGATTGCGTCATTTAAGGTGACAAAAATTCGTACATATTATATTTTGTTAAAGCTATTTAAGAAACACTTTTAATACGTTTCATTTATGCGTCATGTAAATTTCGTTTAAACCGGTTTTAATTGCTCCTACAAATGGGCGATAATTTTAATAAAATCGTAAGATTTAATTCAAAGCTCTATTGATTTAAGTGAAACAAACGTAACCATTATTATATTATCATTCAGTATTTAATCAATCACTGATGCTGTTAGCTAGTAATAAATCTGGCTGTTTAATCTTATCCCATATTATATTTTAAAATTTTTAAAACTCATATGTTTGTGAGGCAGACAGTGACATCATTTCAAACGGGACTTCTTATGCATTAAAATATTGAAATTAAATAACTTTTACAACTTCTAATTTGTTAGATGACATACAAACTTGAGATTTGGCACAATTATAGGAATTGGGATTCTTGTAAGTAGGAAAATAAAAAAATATATTTATGCAACCCTCGCACCCCCTGTTAGGAGTTGTAAAACTTCTAGATGACTTAGAAACTTGAAATTTGGTGTAATTATAGGATTTAAGATTATTATAAAGAAAAATATAAAAAAAATGTTATGATGTCAACCCCTGCACCCCGTTCTGGGGTTGCAAAACTTCTAGATGACATACAAACTTGAAATTTGGTATAGCGATGGAATTTAGGACTCTCCTAAAGAAAAATTTTAAAAAAATTATTAAATCAACCCCCATCTTCCATTTGGGGGTTGTAAAAGTTCTAGATGACATACAAACTTGAAATTTAGTATAGCGATGGAATTTAGGACTCTCCTAAAGAAAAATTTAAAAAAATTATTAAATCAACCCCCATATTCCATTTGGGGGTTGCAAAACTTCTAGATGACATACAAACTTGAAATTTGGTATAGTGATAGGGTTTAAGACTCTCGTAAAGAAAAACATAAAAAATTTTATTAAGTCAACCCCCGCACTTTATTTGGGGGTTGTAATACTTCTAGATCACATACAAACTTGAAATTTGGTATAGCGATGGAATTTAGGACTCTCCTAAAAAAAAATTTAAAAAAATTATTAAATCAACCCCCATATTCCATTTGGGGGTTGTAAAACTTCTAGATCACATACAAACTTGAAATTTGGTATAGCGATGGAATTTAGGACTCTCCTAAAGAAAAATTTAAAAAAATTATTAAATCAACCCCCATATTCCATTTGGGGGTTGTAAAACTTCTAGATGACATACAAACTTGAAATTTGGTATAGCGATGGAATTTAGGACTCTCCTAAATAAAAATTTTAAAAAAATTATTAAATCAACCCCCATATTCCATTTGGAGGTTGTAAAACTTCTAGATGACATACAAACTTGAAATTTGGTATAGTGATAGGGTTTAAGACTCTCGTAAAGAAAAACATAAAAAATCTTATTAAGTCAACCCCTGCAATTTATTTGGGGGTTGTAATACTTCTAGATCACACACAAACTTGAAATTTGGTATATTTATAGGGTTTAGGATTCTAGTAAATAAAAATTAAAAAAAATGTTATTATGTCAACCCCGCATCCCCTTTTAGGGTTGTAAAACTTCTAGATGACATACAAACTTGAAATTTGGTATAGCGATGGAATTTAGGACTCTCCTAAAGAAAAATTTAAAAAAATTATTAAATCAACCCCCATATTCCATTTGGGGGTTGTAAAACTTCTAGATGACATACAAACTTGAAATTTGGTATAGCGATGGAATTTAGGACTCTCCTAAATAAAAATTTTAAAAAAATTATTAAATCAACCCCCATATTCCATTTGGGGGTTGTAAAACTTCTAGATGACATACAAACTTGAAATTTGGTATAGTGATAGGGTTTAAGACTCTCGTAAAGAAAAACATAAAAAATCTTATTAAGTCAACCCCTGCAATTTATTTGGGGGTTGTAATACTTCTAGATCACACACAAACTTGAAATTTGGTATATTTATAGGGTTTAGGATTCTAGTAAATAAAAATTAAAAAAAATGTTATTATGTCAACCCCGCATCCCCTTTTAGGGTTGTAAAACTTCTAGATGACATACAAACTTGAAACTTGGTATAGCGATAGAATTTAGGACTCTCCTAAAGAAAAATTTAAAAAAATTATTAAATCAACCCCCGTATTCCATTTGGGGGTTGTAAAACTTCTAGATGACATAAAAACTTAGAATTTGGTTTAGTTATAGGGTTTAGAGTTCTCGTAAAGAAAAATATAAAAAATTGTTAGTATGTTAACCCTCCGCTACCCCTTTAGGGGTTGTAAAACGGGACTTCACTTTATGTATTTAAGTAATGAAATTAAATAGTCTTTATAACTTCCGAATTTCTAGAGTACATACAAACTTTAAATTTGGTATATTTACAGAGTTTCGGATTCTCGTCTAGCGAAAAATTAAAAAAACGTTAAAAAACCCATATTTATATTTTCAAAATTTTGTTCTGTTTTGGGTAGCAGCCACCTCTTAGAATTTCTACACACGGGAAGAATAGTAAACAATCTTTGCGTTTGATTTTCGAACGGGTGCCGTGAAAGAACATAAAAAGTCACCTATTTTATAGATTTTGCGAAGTTGAGGGTCTAAGGGGGTAGCAACCAACCCTTAGAATTTTGAAATACGGGAAAAATAGTAAATAATCTTTGTTGCGGTTCATATTTGAATGGGTGACGTGAAAGAACATAAAAAGTTACATACTTTACGGATTTTGCGACATTAAGGGTCTAAGGGGTAGCCAGCCATCCCTTAGAATTTGCAAATGTGGAGAAAATAGTAAAGCAGTTTATTTGCGTTTCATTGTTGAATGGGTTGCGTGAAAGAACATAAAAACGCACATGCTTCACCGATTTTGCGAAATTCAGGATATAAGGGGGTAGCAGCCGACCCTTAGAATTTCTAAATGTGAAAAAATAGCAACGATTTTTGTTGCGCTTCATTTTCATGGTTATCATGAAAAAACATAAGAAGTCGCATATTTTATGGTTAATAATATACAAGATACTTTTTAGATTTTGCAAAATTCAGATTTCAAAGGTGTACGAGTCACCACTTCAAATGTTTAAATGTGAAAAAAATAGTAAACACTTAGCCACTTAACGGGTTCTGGCCTATTTAACAGTCTACACTCAATCATCCGGACAAGCTTTTGGTTATAGTAATGGAATTAAAAGAACTTCGTAGATTTCGGCTTCTTGTTTACGAAAACAGTATTAGAATACATTCACTTTATTATTTCATTATCATTCACTTTAAACCTGTAGTACCTTATTACTTTTTTATTCAGAATCCCACTTGCTATCGATTTCCATACTTCAAATCTAATCGTTCCATTTAAAAAAATCCTGATGATGATATCCAGCACCAGCACAAGTTCTAAGATGTGTTCTGATTTCGTAAACTAGAGGTCAAAGGATACAAAGTTCTTTTAATTCCACTGCTATAGTCACAAGCTTGTTGGAATGATTCAGTGTAGACTGTTAAACAGGACACCCTGTATAGTCTTCAATATCTTCCTCTGAATCGCAGAAAAATTAATTTAGTGACAAGCGGTTTGGACAAAAAATTGGTTTTTATGTTATTGCACTGTTATTGTTAAAATTAGGAATATTTCTTTGAGAAAAATAATGCCTACATGAAAAGTGTTCATTTAACCAAAACGAAATCAAAAAATTAATAAACAAGAAAACATAATTCCCTATTTTTTATATAAATCTTAAATGAATTGCTTTTTGGTCTGAAAATTAGAACCCAAGGTTTCTTTCTATAACCCCTACAAAAATTTCATAGATATATGGCATGTACTTTCTGAGATAAAAACTAATTTGTTTTTAATAAAATTGACCCTAAAAATGGGTAACTTTTATTACCTATTGTCTGATAAAAACAAAAGTAGCTATAGCATTTAGAAATATAATATTTTACTAAAGTTAAGCTTTATTAAAGTCAGAGGACTCGAGAAAAAAATGGATATTAGATAATCAGGAATATAACTCAATATTATAGTTTGAAAGACGTCCTTATAAAAAGTTAATGTTGTTAGCAAGAGAATATTTCCTTGTAAGCATGGATTAAATTTCATTGCAGGTGTGCAAGTCTATAAAGTGACGTAATTTTGTGTATGCTATAACGCACACGTAAAAAACAAAAGCTAATTATTGTGTAAAATGACACTTAATTCGATTTCTAGTTAGCGAATAGATTCTGATATTGGGCTATTGCCAGAAATTCCATTTTTTTCAAATTATGCACGATGGTACATTTTATATACTAGAATGATTGCTTGAAGCTGGAAAAAGAACTTAAAATTGTCTGCTAATAGACCCAACCTGTGTATTCTTGTATATAACTTTTTTCGGTCAGTTGTGTTTACAAATTTTTAATCGTGTTCCTTTTAACACTCGTTTTTCGGGGATTTTCCAAGGAGTAGAGGTTCTCTTTTGCAATTATGAATTTGATAACGGTTACAGCTGTACATATAAGTAAATGTAAAAAACAATTCATTTATGCAGCATTCATTCGGAGCATTTAAGAATTAAAGTAAACATTTTAGGTTCTCAGAATTGTATGATGAACAATTTGACGTCGCGTCATCAAACATCGTATCAAATATCATGTTACTGAAGATTTTAGTTGCCCATTGCAAAATCTTAATTATTTATGCTGCCAGATTTTAAATTTTTCTTTATATTCTTGAATCTGAAATTTTTTGAAAATATTTTAAATGTTTACACTTGAAACCACCAAAACAAATTTTGGTTAAAAAGTCTTGAATAATTATTGTTTTAAATGCGTTAATAGGATTGAATTAAGATTATTATTTTTTGTTTAAAAGACTGACATGGAATTATAAATTATAGGACCTTCGTCCAGCTTCAAGCAATCATTGTAGTATAAAATGTACCATCGTGAATAATTTTTTCTATCAAAGAAGAAGGAAAGTGGCAAACACTCTCTTATATTGCATGCACGCAGGCCCCAGTTTTTTTCTGCCTGTCATTTTCTACGAGTTTCTCAAAATATTTTTTATGTCACTATGTGTAGTTTATAGCAATTTAAATTTGTCCAACAAGCGTTGATCTTCGTACACTGGTATAACACCGTAAGCGTTTCAAAATGGAAAACAGCATTCCAATTATACTGTCTCAACAAGGATTTTCGAAGCTCCACTGTCTTTGAGGTATAGCCCAATGCATGAGAGTACTACTTTTAGGAGATGAATCCCTCCAAGACCAAGCAATAGGTTGGGATTTTTGTTAGACACACTGAATTTATTTGAGCATGTGATGTACTTCTTCATTGCATCACAATGAACCCTTTAGTTCAGTTACATTTGATTTTCTAAGAAATAGAGAAACCATACAAGATCCTTGGGAAGGTTTTTACTTCATTTTCTTCGTTAACGTCACTATTTCCTTTTGTTTTGATAGTACAGTAGCTTTTGAGCAGTACGGTAGTTTTTTCTTTTCCTTTGTGTCATAATTTTTTGCAGTTTTCAATTTTCCAACACCATAGTGTGTTATTGTCGAATAATTTATATGAAGAAAAGAAGTTGTCAAGGAAAATATTATGATTAGGGTTATTCTCTACAATAGATAGTAGATAAAAAACAAAGTCACCTCCCAACCCAAGTCTGGATTTTTTATTATTTGGAGGATAACTTGTATAAGTACCCTTCATCTGAACAGATATACCATAATATGAAACCGAATCTTACCGGTTTCACTTTTAGAAGCATTTTGTTGCGAGTGCCGTTCAAAATATGGAACTATCTGTTCATCTAGTAATATAAGTTGCACGAGAATACTCCATACTGCATGAGTTTTTTATTCATGATGTAAAAATTACCTACTAAGATTTACCAAAAAGAATGAAGTGAATATAATCATGGGTGACTTCAACGGAAAGATAGGTAAAGGAAGAGTGCAATATATTGTTGAAGACCATGGTATTTGCAAACGAAACGATAGGGGGGATATCTGGTACAGTTCTGTAATGAAGAAAACTTAATGGTAGCAAACACCTGGTTCCAACTTCCAGAAAGGCGATTGTACACTTAGAAGTGTACTTAGGACCAGGAGACAATGAAGGAAATATCATAAAAAATCAAATAGATTATATACTGATTGATAAACGATATAGAAACGGAATTAAAGTTGTAAGAACTTATCCTGGATCAGACATATGATCTGATCAGAACCCCGTAGCTGAAAAACGTGAGATTAAATTGAAGAAAATCCGGAAGAGAAATAAAACAAGACCTAACTTTGAGAAACTGGGGGAACCACAAATAAAAGAGGAAATAACACGAGTTTTGAATAGTAAGTTTAGGGAAACGGTATAATTGGAAACAGAAACAATGGAAAACTTTTGGCAGTCTGTTAAAAATGTAAACATGAAGTACAAGAAAATGAATTGGAAAACAAGAGCAGAGAGCAAAACAGAGATGGATGACGGAAGAAATCCTTTTATTGATGAACGAAAGAAGGAAGTACAAACATAAAGACTATAATAAATATAAAGAAATCCATAAAAAGATTACAAGGCTTATAAGAGAGGCAAAGGAGACCTGGATGGAGAAATGTTGTCAAGTACTCGAAGAGCTGCCAAGAAAGCACGATTTCTTTAACACACAAAAAAGAAGATAAAAGAAATAACTGGAAATAAAACACATCAACACGATATCTTAGTCACAGATAGTAACAAAAAAACAATAGACCCAAACGAGATAGAAGAGATTTTGACAAGCTATATACAAGAGCTTTTTGATGATATCAGAATGTAACCAGAACCAAGAGAAAAAGATCAAGAAGATTAGCCATTGAAAATTATTATAGCAGAAGTGAAACACGCAATAAAACTATCAAAACACGTAGAGTCCCAGGTGAAGATAACATCTATACTGAGATGCGTAAAGTATTAGACGATGAAAGCCTCAACATCTTAACATCTCTCTTAAATAGAATATACTATACAGGAATCGTACCACACGACTGGACCCAACCTATTTTTATTCCGATACCTAAAAAGAGCGGAGTAAAACAGTGCTCACAGTACCGATTGATTAGCCTGATGAGCCATGTACTGTAGATAATGCTAAGAACATGCATCAACGAGTACACACAAAATGCGGACAATATGTAGAAGAACAATTTGGTTTTCGCTTAGGCATTGGAACTAGAGAAGCAGTTCAAGGTCCTAGGACTAGCAGAAATACATAAAACAAAATTAAATAGCTTATCGGTATCTCCAACGTAAGTGACTCCTGCGTACAATGTTGCTTCCTCACGGCTTGCTCCAAAATTATAAGTCTGGATTTCTTCAGCTAGTTTGCAAGCATAATTTTCAGAGAAGTCTATATGTAGTAACCCTTCATTCTTACTAAGACTGTTTTTCAGTGTGTTCTAAGCAGCATTTTCATTTTTAATGTTAAATTTATATTTATTTTTAAAGTTTTCATTTCTTCTTGAACCTCTCCCTCCAACTCTCGGACAGGTTTAGTAACATTGATTTTAGCTGCAATCTTAACATTAAATTGAACCTTTTCTTCATTTTATTTTGACATTTCAGAGGCCTGCCATACATATGCAATGCGGAAGCCTTACTACATGTTACAGGAGTTCATATGAATTTTCATTATCTACAAGTTTTAGTGGCTTTAGTTTTTGTGGTTTGAAGCTTATGTTTGCACGTTGCTTGTACAAGCAGGTAGCTCTGTTTATTTCATTAGGTTTGCATACATAATATAGACGGTAATAACATAGGGATGGCATCGAGAGAATGTACTGTAGGATATTTTTGTTTTGTGTGCAAGGCCAATTGTTTTATTTGCTAAACTATAAAGACGGTAGTGTCCTATATCAATGTACATCAACAAAGCATTTAAAAATATTTTCCGTTGGTTTTTTGACCTCCAGCAACTCTCCAAGGTTTCACCAGCGAGTCATGCAAAACTAGAGTACGGATTGCTTATTCCTCATTGCTTTTTCCTTTTCCAGGTCCAAGTCCAACAAAACGTTTCCCTGCAGTTTTTTTTTATTCAGAGATGGGCATTAGTTTTTCTTCAGGTGTTTTCATAACTGTATTGTTTTCAGTTTTTTTCTACTTAAATGCTTTCTTCTTCTTTTCACATTCTCAAGTTTGCTCAAAACAAATAGCCAGAAACCCAAGTGCAGAGAGGTTTCTTTTTGTATCTGAACTTGCCCGACGAAGAGAACACAAAAAAATTGAACAGCTAAAAAATCATTTGGCAGGTCAATCACCGCTGGATATTTTTCTAAAACTTTTTGATGATGAAGTTCAAGATATAGTATTGCGATTTTTTGTAAAGTAGGCTCATGATAAATGAACTCGCTAAATGCAAAACTTTGTAATTATTTACAAAAATAATTATAACAATTTAGATATCGATATTATTGGTTGTCTTGTTTTATGGACTTGCAGTACTGATAAATGTATGAGATGCAAACTTTGGTGTTTTATAAATGTAAAACTTCACGCTTATAAAATATAATCATGTAAAAGTCATCATCAGATGCAAAACTCACGGGAAATGTGAGATTGTTAGGTGCAAGACTCAAGTTCACTAACAATGTAAACGCAGAGTTTTGTATTTAGTGGGCTCAAACAATACACACGATTTTATATTTACAAGGGAAAAGCTTTTCAGTTTTATTGGCATCCTGTTTTTATTAGGCTATCATACGTTGCCCCAAGCTAATTTGTGTTGGTATGTTGAAGAAGGCAAAGGAGTCGATATTGCATAGAACTGCATGACGAGAAACAAATTCAGAAATATTCAGTAAGCTCGATAAAACTGTTACATTTTCTAACTTTGCGGCCTTTTTTACATCTTCTTTTTCTTAAGGTGCTGTCTTCTTATAGAAGGTTAACAACAACTTCGGCAAATCGTTCACTATCTTTTGCTATTCTTAGTAATAACTGTGAGTTTAGGCCAGTGCAGTCTCTCACATTTCTCAACCATGAGCCTTGTCTCCTGCCAGTTCTCTTCTACCCTCAATCTTGCCCTCCATTATCAGTCTTAGGTATGGCTCAGCAGAAGTTCAAGAGTTGCAGGGAGAGGTTCAAGAAGAAATGAAAACTTTAAAAATAAATATAAATTTAACATTAGAAATAAAAATGCTGCTTACAACACACTGAAAAAGAGTCTTAGTAAGAGTGAAGGGTTACTCCATATAGTCTTCTCTGAAAATTATCCTTGCAAACTAGCTGAAGAAATCCAGACTCATCATTTTGGAGCAAGCCGTGAAGAAGCAGTCATTTACGTTGGACATACCGATAAGCTATTTAATTTTGTTCTATGTATTTCTGCAAGTCAAGATCATGTCCTGCAGCTATTTGGGCACACTTAATCCTGTCTTTACCTTTCTGTCGCAACAATTGCCAAGAATCCAAACAGTTTATTTGTTTTCAGATAGACTCTCCATTCTTTAATAAGGTAGTTAGTTATCTTTAAACTTTGATGCATTGAGTATTCCTTAACTATCTTTGTAACATAAACGGTTTTTGTATTTAGTCAAAGTAAAACTTCTAACCGAGAAACAAGAACAACGACGAGTGACATGGACTAAATATGTAGTTGTCCTAGACAATGTTCCAGAGAATGACTGGTATAAGGTCATATTCAGCGACTAGTCAAAGTCTGGTGTTTTCGTTGGTTACTCTCGCAAAAGACTGATCGGAGCTAAACATGAAGCATTCCATAAGTACTGCTTAAAACGTACGGTTAGGTTTCCTCAAGGTGCAATAGTTTAGAGCTATATGTCAGCTGGAGGGTTAGAATGATTTCAGTCCATAGACGGCACAGTTAATGTTGAAAAGTATCAGCAAATTCTTAACGCAAACTTGTTACCAATCGTTAAAAATCGATCTTGACCGCGATTTAATCTTTCAACAAGATGGTGCTTCTTACCACACATCAAAAACGACCAAAAAATGGTTTGAAAATCATAATTTCAAAGTTGTTGAATGATCCTCAAGCAGTTCGGATCTTTAGTGTTATTGAATTTGAAATTATCAGCAAGTGGGGCATTATCCAATTTAGATAATTGTAATCCCCAAGTTAGAAGTATGTCAGCCAAAATTTAAGAGGCGAATAAAGCAAAGCGAGATGTTAAATCTTATTGAATTGTATTTATAAACTGCTATCTGAATATTTAGTTGTCAGCGAGTTTTATTGAATTTTTGAAAATTGTTTTCTGCAGATCTTTTTTTACAGAAGTTAATGGTTATTGTTTGAAAATGGTGTAATTTGGAACACTAGTAGGAAAAATAAACACAGAATTCATGAAACTGTCCAAATACATATTTAGTTGTTAGGGCTCGTACATGTTTTGTAAATTTCACAGAGGAACATCGATAACTTAATACCAGAATGTATATTTAAAAGGTAAATAAAATAAATAAAGGTTGCTCATGAAACTAAAATTTGCAAGTAATAAAAATTTCTTTCTCAAAATATTATTCCAAACACAAATGAAAATGATCCGAAATAAACAATTATATATAACAAGGTTACAAGAAATGTGTTTAATACCAAAAATAGGTGAATAGATTAGCATGATCTTACATTTTAGATATGATATTATTTACTACGTATTATGAATGCACAGCTGTTTTCTTCTGAAACTAATAATGGTTTCAATTTATAAAAAATCAGTAATTGATTAAAATAAAGTAAGCACTAATAACGAAAACAAAAACGTCATTTTAAGAGATTGCTAGTCAATAATATTTTTGTTGCATCTTTATTTAAATATTTTTAAATTACATAAAAATACATCTGCACTGACCGCTGGACCTTGAAATTCCCTTCTAAACTACCTTTATCACTACCCAAACTTTTTTTGTCAAATTTCTCTTCAGGCAATATTTGATAATATTGTTGCATGCGCTCATTTTTAAGGTTTAATTTAAAAAAAGAATCAGCTTTCTAGCTCAAATATGTTTGGAGATATAACGATTTAAACCACTGGAAGAACTTAAAAAACTGAAAGCTCTAATTAACACATTAAATCGCTCGGCTCTATAAAATATAGAACGAGAAAATGTACTACAGAATGTCAATAAGAAATAAAACAACGAATCTGATATTTTTAATTAGGTATTGAAATTAAAATGCGTTCCCAATAAAAATTAACAAGTCAATCAAAAATCAATATATTTCATTATTTCATAAAATCAATTATTAGTCGTTATAAATAACCAATAAGTTTTACCTTGTGCGATCGAATAGTAACTGTTTTGTAAAACAGTGACAGAAAGAAGATAATTTAAGAAGAACTACAAATTCCTTTTTATAGTTTGCTTTAATAGACATGTAAAACGTAGTTTCTAGTACATAAACAAACATAAATACAAAACAATACATCTGCACTGACCGCTGGACCTTGAAATTCCCATCTAAACTATCTTTATCACTACCCAAACTTTTTTTGCCAAATTTCTCTTTAGGCAATATTTGATAATATTGTTGCATGCGCTCATTTTTAAGGTTTAATTTAAAAAATGAATCAGCTTTCTAGCTCAAATATGTTTAGAGATATAACGATTTAAACCACTGGAAGAACTTAAAAAACTGGAAGCTCTAATTAACACATTAAATCGCTTGGCTCTTTAAAATATAGAACTAGGTATTAGTAGCAATAAGTATCATCACAATTTTTTATATGCATTTAACCTATAATAATAAATTAACCTACACAATTTAAATAGTTTTCATCTAGAAAATACATATTAAAATCAACTAAATTCAACTGAATTAAATAAAATTCAGACACAATTGAATGGAAGTGAAAGATTTATTAAGTAGCTTTAATAAAATTATTTTTGTCACTTTAAATGACGCAATCCTTACTGAGAAACACACATAGTATTTTGGCAACGCAGAGAGTTTCGAATATACTCCCAGATGTTAAGTTTTATGCAAATAAATCAAATTTTAATTATTATGGCCGCCATATTTCATCCGCGCTTTAAATTTGCAAACGTTGACATCAAATTTGAAATCAGCGACCTGAAAAACCCCTTTGTAGAAAATTTCATACAAATCCAATAATATTTCGAGTTTTATGATGTTTTTATGCATAAATCTGAAAGCCTTTTAAATAAAATTCATACACATACAGAAACGAAACTAAAAGTATTTATTACATAGCGTTAATAAAATAGAATTATTTTTGCCAGTTGAGATGACGCAATCTTTACTCAGAAATGCAGAGAGTAACTCGACACCGCAGACAGGCAAAGGAATTCAAGCAGGCTGGCCAATACTGAAAAAATAAATGGACGCTGTATAAACCTATAGGTTGCATAAAATAAACAGACGCTGAATAAACCTATAGCTTGCAAAAGACGCTGACTGATACCATCATTTATATACACTTATATACGCCGGACGCTGGGCGCTACGCTTTTGGTCCGGACGCATGGTAGGCCTCTATAGATATATATATATATATATATATATATATATATATATATATATATTACATTACATTACATATATTACATTATTAAACCACACACACACACACACACACAAAACAAAATAATAAACCAGAAGTTACTTTTCAAATATTTAAACGACAAAATTTATTATACAAAACACCAAAAATAATAACAAAATTAAAATTGAAATACTGAAAGTTAAAGAAATAAAAATAAATTTGGATATCTTAAATAAACGAAAAATCAATTCTGAGAAAATAATTCTTTTATTTCCAGAAGTAATATCTCGATTATTCTCTATAATCGAAATTATAAAAAGCCATTATTGCAGACATAGGGTAAATCCATTTAATTACTACGATGATAAATCTGCGTATTCCATCCAAATTCTAATGAAAATAATTAATCTGATAACCCAGAAAAAATTTTCTTCACAAAAAAATTAAATCACCATTAATTCACAACACTGTTTATTTATTTAAATTAAATTGTTTATTATTAAAATCATTAACTAAGTTCATAAACTTTAATAAATAATACACACTTTGACGTTTCATCAACATAACCTAAAAATTTGACATTTGAACTTTGTTTGCATTTTGAGGTCGTCACATAACCTTTAAAACTTTTAATTATGCTCTGGGCACAACCGCATGGCTTGGAACGACTAAATTTACAGAGAGAGAGAGAGAGAGAGAGAGAGAGAGAGAGAGAGAGAGAGAGAGAGAGAGAGAGAGAGAGAGAGAGAGAGAGAGAGAGAGAGAGAGCGAGAGAGAGAGAGAGAGTCAGCAAATTGCTTCCTGTATTTATTATGTTAAATACAAAAAAATTCTCTTTCGTGAAAAACAAAAGAGAAATTTGGTTAACCTTTAGTGATATCTGGTGGAAAACAAATGCAAAAAAGTTACTAAATCTAAATAACCAAATTATTGTTTATAATTATTAATTGTTTAAACAAATTGTATAATTAGTTAGAAAAAAATTCCTCTTTCTAATGGTATAAAATACTTATACTAAAACTTAAAATAATAATATGGCTATTAAATGTCGACTGCATCAAATTTCAAATGATTTCAGTTATACATTAAAATATAAATTAAATAATTAATATCCTTGTTTTACCTTTTTTTATTATTACAAAAACCTTTCTTATACCCTATAGAACAATATTTACACAAATTTAGATATCCAAACTACAAAATAACAACTAAATCACATAATTTCAGATTATCAAGGTAAAACCAAAAAAGAAATATGTTTTTAAACCTATAGATCTACTATAAATAATCTTCCCCACATTTGCATTTATATCTCAGTTGTGCCCAAGGAACTACTTGACAGCAACATAATGAAATATTTAAGCCCACAGAGTTTTTACTCTTGAAAAACAACATTATAATAAAACCTCCAAAACGTTAACTCTCAAGCAAAACTTGACAAATTAAACCTGCAGGTAAGGCAATAAATCTTTGCATACATCTCCACTAACAAGCACTTTAACTATTTCAGGTCAAAACAAACCTTGAAATGGCTTCAATACTTTTTTATATACAATAATTTATGTAACGATAGTAAATCATCGGCGTTAAAATTTATGCTTTTTCTACTTAGTGTGTTATAGAGTGTTTCTTTAAGAAATTGAAACATATTTTCTGTAAATTCATTAAAGATCAATCTATTGCAATCTTTTCTCCTGAAAGTTCTGTAACCCATCTAAAATGTTTGTATTTAGTGATGCCTATATTTCAAAACATGTCATAAAAACCATGACAATATATACGTCTAATTAATTAAATTAAGTTTTTGCAACTTACATGCCATTTTTGTAGCTAGAATGTATTATATATCCATATGCAAGGACATTCTATCTTTTTCTTGAAGAATGTGTTGAATGCTCTTCTAAGTTATTCTGCATTACCATTTAAAAGATGTTCAGCATTTTTTACGGAAAATGTTAATTACAAAGGAAGGGTTATTAACACAAACCCCATACTCTATAGTAGCATAAATAACTACGTATTTAATGTATCTAATAATGTGAGTCAACAATAGGAAATGTGCTCTAATTAAATAACTAATCAAATTTTGAACGCCAAACAAACCGAGATATTATAGTCTTATGATTGAGCTACTCACTTTGAATAATTATTTGGTTCAAATAATATAAACAATTTCAATAAATAAAGAAATGAAAGCAAACCATTACAGTATAATTATGTAATATGTATGTTCGACCTATAATATTTTTCTAAGTTTCCTTAAGTTTTATCTATCAATTGCGGGGACAGCACAAAGTAAAACAAAAGTTAGTAGTAGTTATCTTTAGAAATATTGCAATTCTAACCCCGGTTCCATAAATATTCTTGAAACAAATGCCCGACGCATTAAAACTCCTACGCCATTTAATATTTAAGCTTTGTCGCAATAGGATGTTTCGCATTACATTTATATTAGCTTGACAACGAAACCCTTTGTCTGAATTAAATTTATATAAATTACCGCACTACCTATCTAACAAATGAAGCACTCACATAAAGGTTAAAGTAACATTTGCTAGAAATTTATTGTTTGTCTAGAAAACAGAACGTCCTGAAAGACAGATTAATGCCTGTTAGAATATTATAGATATGCTTTTAATCGTATTGCAAATGGGATTTCAAATGCATGCATTCCAAAGTAAGTATGCAAGAATTATCTAGATGTTCCTGTTTTCAGCGTAAGATTAATATTATTATTGTATAAAAAGCAATATTTATTAATTTCGTGGCAACTGTTAATCGTAATTCATTAACAATTGAATTTGTCAGCCAACTCTGACTTCCACAACCTTAAATCTATCAACCATTTGGGATGGTTTAAAAAGACCTTTAAATAAATATTGTGGTCATCAATTTATCATGGTTTAGTCCTGTATATTTTTCTAGAGTGGCTGTCACAGAGCCATACACAAAATATCATTTTTCCGCTAAAGGGCATTATTCAATCTAGTACGTATTTTCACTTTATATAGTCCCTCATTCATATTCATTATAACCAGTAAATGGTTTTCAGGCCGGCGCTAAAACTTGTTATACAAAAAAGCTAATAAGTCAATACTAATGGAAATTGGTTTGCACAATTATCTTTTAATTTTCGTATTAGTGACCAGCGTTAGGATAAGTATTATTTTTTAAAATGCGGTTAGGGTGAAGGCATTTATTAGACATAATCGTTATATAATGCGTCTGGTTGAAAACGATTTCCGCAAAACAGGCGATTATTTTTTCACTTTGCTTTTATATGTATTCGTTCTGATAAATTTGTTCGAAGACTACAAGGATTAATACATCAATTATTTGAGATGCTTTCTAAAATACTTTCGGCCCTTTTCGTTTGGAAATGAAAAATAATCTGTTATAAAATAAATACGGATTATAAGGGCTTATATTCTCAAAGTTTAATAGCCATAAATTGCTTTACATCATCGTTTCACATATATTATAAAAATAAATAAATAAAACGTTATCTAAATGAAACTTTAATAAAACCCACGTATTAGGTAGGGGAAAACGTTTAATAGTGTTAGGTGGAATTAATATGATGAATATAATGCGTTTGAGTTCAATGTTACCGCCATACCAATATCAAATGGTTAATCTTACAAGAAAGTTGCAGATGTAGTAATTAGCATTTTTACAAATTCACAATACTTTTAAAAATACATAGGTATCCGAAGGAATCGATCTATTTCTTCGTAGCTTCGGAGTCGTACAATAATGACAAATTTAAACTTGGATCCCCAGCTACATAGATGTTCGACAGTACAGCTACAAAAATAAGTAATGCGTCGCCTCCTATGGCCGCCTGTTCAGTATGCACACACACACCTTATTCAAACAAGAACACACATTCAAATAAAAGAAACAACTTTCTATTATTAAAAATAATTAATCTTTAATGCATAGATAACATAAAAATTATGTATAAAAACAATAACATAAAAAAGTCAAATTTGCTAAAAAAGAATAATTTTAAAGATTACCAGAAAGAAGAGACTTCAATTTTTGTTTGTTGTTATTCGCCTTGTGGCCAGATGGTTGGTTTAGGATACAAGGGCGATTTGAGCTTCGCATCGAACACCGGTGCTCATATAAGCTTTTTTTAATTATATTTTTGTATGTTAATATTAATCTGTTGATTACATTATTTAATCAGACTTTTTATTGCAATTTAGTTTTTAAAAACAGTAAATATCTGGATATTTCTAAATATAAATTTTAGACTAACAACAAAAAATTCTGTAACACAACCTAAAGAAGAGAATCCTTGTCAGCTGGTTCTTCGAACTGACAAATTATATTGCACTCAATAGAAATATTCTCTTTATATCTCTTAATAATAGCTTTTAAAATTAGCCTACTATGTGACTATGTGACTATATAGAACTTCTATTATTAAAAATAATTAATTTTTAATGCATAGATAATATAAAAATTATGTATAAAAATAAAAAGATGAAAAAGGAATGTAAAAACTGCTAAAAATAATACAAACAAAATTTAAAAAAAAATAATTTTAAGAGTTACTATAAAGAAAAGACTTCAATTTGTGTTTTTGATTAGTCACCTTCGTCAACTGTTAATAAAAAAAAACAATTAATTTTTAATGCATAGATAATAAGAATATTGTGTATAAAAATAATAACATGAAAAAGAAATGTAAAAACTGCTAAAATTAATAAAAACCAAATTTAAAAACAGAATAATTTTACGGGTTACTAGAAAGAATAGACTTCAATTTGTGTTTCTGATTCGGACCTTTATGGTCTGTGTTCGGTTAGGGTAGTAGGGCGGTTTGAACTTCGCATCGAGCCCCGGTGCTTCGAAGTGTTATTTTTTTTAATTGTTTTGATTAAATTATTTAATCAGTCTTTTTATTGGAATGTAGTTTTTAGAAACAGTAAATATCTGGATATTTCTATATGTAGATTTTAGACTGCGCGTAAGTAATTTTACAAAGCGACCTAAACAAATAAAACCTTGATAGCTGTTTCTTTGAACTGATAATAGTTATTTACATTCGCGTGCGGTAACTTTCATTTTACAGTGCGAAATTAATTTGAAGCACGACGCGAAGCGGAGTGCTTTAATAATTGAGCACTGTAAAATGGTTAACACACAAGATTTGTATTAAACTTTTTGGCCGACTTCATAAAGAAATCCTACTTGTTAAATTGAAATTTATTTTTCATTCAACGTCAAAATAGCGTTGTGTTGAGGTATCGAGGTGGCTATGGGCTCAAAAAATGTTTACTGTTTGTTCATTTGTTTCAAATGTCAAATTATTATTAAATAGTGTTAATCACGTCTTAATTTACGTTTACCTGTTAAGCATTTTTAATTTCAAAAATGTCCAGTGACGGCAGTGACGATAGTTTGACATGTACGCCTCCAGAAGTGAGACAATTAGCCGAAACTGTTTCATCACAGTTATTGCCGGAAAAATCGAGAGCTCGCTATGAGGCACAATTCAACGCCTTTATAATGTGGTGTGAAGAAAAGGGGGTGAAGAATTACAGCGAGAATGTCCTGCTAGCGTACTTTACTGATTTGGTGGGAAAGAATAAAAAGTCTTTATGGGCAATTTTCTCAATGTTAAAATCATGTATTATGCTCAACAAAAATGTAGACATTTCTAAATATGCCAAATTAACTACATATATAAAAAGACAAACAGAACATTATAAACCCAAAAAAGCCTAATTTTGGATGAAGAAAATATTGGTGCATTTTTGACACAGGCTCCAGATATTAATTTTTTACTTATGAAGGTAAGCATTTTCATACACAAACTAACTAATAGAAAGATTACTCACCCCTATTACTGTAAAATATAGGCCATAACTAACAAGCTACATGATTTTAACATTGTTCCAGGTGGTTCTGATAATTGGAGTGTCCGGTGCTTTGCGTCGAGAAGAGATGTGTAACATGCTTATGAAAGATGTACAGCTGAAAGATGATATAATTATCATTACAATCCCTAAGACAAAAACGAATATAAGTCGTTCTTTCGTCATAACGAAAGAAGAATGGGTGGCCACTATCCAGAAGTACTTACAGATAAGATTAAAAATCACAAAAGTCCCTGATCGTTTCTTTCTAAAATATCAAAATGGGAAGTGTTGTGTTGTGCCTATTGGCATAAATAATTTTGGGAGCATCCCTTCCAAAATTGCCACATTTCTCAAATTACCCAATCCTCGTCAATACACTGGGCACTGTTTTAGACGAAGTGCTGCAACTTTGCTTGCAAACAGAGGAGGAGATCTTCTAACTTTGAAGAGATTTGGTGGCTGGAAGAGTGGGACAGTGGCAGAAGGCTATGTTGCTGATTCTTTAAAGAGGCAAATTGATGTGGCCCATATGATGACTGAGGCTGGGCCTTCTGCTGCAAAAAGACCCACGTCTGAAATAAACCCTTGTTCTTCCAAAATTCCTGCAGAAAATTCTAGTGTTGAAATTGAACACATTGAACACCATGTAGGGGCTGTGCATGAACACACAACTACCACAACGGAGGTAAAACAGTTAATGCCTGGACTATTTTCAGACGTACAAAACTGTACAATTAATGTTAATATTTATAACAGCTGTAATATAAATAAGTAAAATAAATCTTATTGTATGTTTGACACATCACTTATAAACATCAACTTATGAAGCATTTTTTGTAAAAATGAAAATTTTATTTTATATTAAACTTCGTTACAGACAGGAATCGGTAGGTAGGTAGGTACAAGTTGATACATATGCGGAAAATTCTTCACGAATCAAAGCCATTATTACTGCTTTCAGTGCTTTCTCTTGATTGATACTCATTGGGAATTAGGGCTTGTTAGGAAAGATGAAGTAAGGAATGTATTAGAAAAGGAATGACTATAATATACGAATACCTACCTTTGGGTTTTTCATTAAAATTTCACAATGTTGAATGATTATTGCTTGTTTACTTTCGTTTACTTCCATGCATCCACGTCAATACCAGTCAATACGCCATTGACCTTCGATGTGTCAAACAAAATGTCATTCTACTATCGGTGTCGGTACTGTCGGTACCTAACTAGTAACATGTCATTGAAACAGCACGAGATGGCGGCGCTGTTCTACTTCAAAGAAATGTTAATATAAAGGTTATTTTAATCATACAACAATTGAAAAGTTGTGTAAATGCCGTTTCAATAAACATGTTTTTCTTGTGCAAAGGGATTTTTTTAATAAACGTATCTGAAGGATGAAAAATTACATCAATTTTTACAGCACGCCGTGTCCGAAAAACTCCAGTGACTTTAAACATCATGTTCCCATAGATGTCAATGATACGTTAATTTGACATTTACAGGTTAGGAGGCCAAAAATGATATTACTACTTGAGTTTTTGTCAGCTGGGGCTTAATCCAACTTTATAACTAATTTTTTAGTACTGTAGTAGTAATGAAAGCGGTCATACTCATAGAATAAGGTTTCGAAAAGTATCTTTGGTAGACACCGAGTCGCATGGTGTTTGCTTATCCGTGTTTTCATTAAAAGGCAATGATTCCAATTTCGAAGCAATTGAATCAGAGTAGTGATAGATTTACATTATATATAAATATATCAGTATAAAAATGGACGTTCTCTTTTGTCATCATCAACATTTATCTAACACTAGTTGAAAATATTTTAAATTCAAACGGTATTAAATACTTAAGGAGGTTACAGCGGATCTTTGCGGGGTGAAGGGCAAGGGGATATCTCCTATGCTTTTACATAGGCTCTAACAAGAAATACCAATCGATAAAAAAATAAATTGACATTCTTAAAACTGAACAAAATCATTTTATTATGAATGCCTATAATGCATTTATTAATTATTTGTATATATTAAAATAATTTAAGTAGATTGGAGTGCATTTGTTTAATTGTTGAAAGTGTAAATATAAATGCAAATAGGTTAAGAATCGTGGCAACACCTCAAAGAAATCAATCGATTTTGTTGTTAGCAGTGTTAGGTTTCAGCTTTCGATTGAGTTGACATCCTAACCTCCAAATGTCAATCCCAAAATATAAGTGGAAACATGTTGAATGTTTTGTAATTTTGTATGCAATTACAGATGGGAATATTCTATTTTTTAACTTTTGTATAGTCTAAAGATTACAATCTGCTAAGCAGATACAAGAAATATATAAAAAGTTGTTGACGTTTAATACATATATTTTTAAAATTAGTGTGTTTGTATTACTGATTTCGTGGATATTCTGATTGTGATGATAAATTGTATTCATCACATTGCAAAAGGTAATTTTACATTTTGCAATATTTCCGTCGAATTAACATTTGTATTCTGATATTATTAACGAAGAAGACTGAATTGTTCAACATAATTTGATTAATAAAATATATGATTATTAGTTAATACAATAAAATATAGATTATTATAACAGTCATTATATGTCATCTTTCTGTTCTGTTATTTGAATTCGCGCGCTATGA
Source organism: Agrypnus murinus (assembly GCA_929113105.1). Classification (NCBI taxonomy): domain Eukaryota; kingdom Metazoa; phylum Arthropoda; class Insecta; order Coleoptera; family Elateridae; genus Agrypnus; species Agrypnus murinus. The sequence continues at coordinate 114,031,239 of OV816024.1, forward strand.
GGTGTTGTCACATCTCTGCTGTCTTTCCACATATGTCGTGAAAAATTCTTGTTTTGTTTACTTTAAATTATTATTGTGCATTAACTAGACACAAGATTTCAAAAATATTGGGCAGCATTGTTCTTCGAATATGAGAGTATGTCATTTTAGTTTTTTATCAGATTCCCTACATTTCTTCATCATAATTTTTCGTTAAAACTGCTAAAGGTTAAATGGTCTCCATAAGAGCCCATGTTAAATTCTGGATTTTATTTTCCATTGTTTTCGGTAATGGTACACAAGAAAATTATAAAAAAAAGTTACCGAATAGAATAAGTGTCAAAGAACTCGAGCTTTAAATTTCACGTCATTCTCTACATTTTTACATTTCGCTGTATCCTCCTTAAGTAAGTAAAAATAATTCCATAAGCAAAACAAAAATTCTAATTAAAGTTTTAAAATAAAATAGAAAGATTAGAACAGAAAATGTGTAATAAAAGTAACTTCATTCATTTATATTTACATTTATTGACATAAATTCAGGTAGGATTCCCTTGTTTAGGTCGTGTTGTAAAATTGTTTGTTGGCACTGTAAAATTTATATTTAGAAATATCCAGATATTTATTGCTTTTATGAACTAAATTCCAATATAGCCTGATTAAATGAAAAAATAACAAAATAAAATAATTTAAAAAAACATATAGGTACCGGGGCTTGATGCGAAGCTCAAATCGCCTTTCTAAACTAAACCAACATTATAACTACTAGAACACAAAGACGAATAACCACAAACATAAATTTGGTATTTATTCCTTTTTAGCAGATTTTACATTCCCTTTTCATGTTATTGTTTTTATACATAATTTTCATATTATCAATGCATTAAAAATTAATTATTATTAATAAGGCGACGCATTACTTATTTCTGTAGCTGTACCTTTGCGACTAAAATCGATATAGGTATTTTTTTTATTTTTAAAAATAATTAAAAACGACTCGATGTCTAAAGTCCCTAAAATGCAGGAATTTTTGTTTATTGGAAGAAATCTTCAATTAAATTGCGAACAAAAATGTTGGGCGCCAAAATATTAGAAAGCAAAAATGTTATTTCATTATTTTAGTTATAACGTAGACGAGAAAATGTTATATATCCTTTTGCATTACAAATAAAATTCAGAATCGATCAGAAACAACTACATCAAATTCGGAGCCGTAGCGGAGTTCCAATAATTTGCCATTTTGGCATTAAATCCAAGATGGCGATGAACTTTTTAAATAAGATTCTAAAGTCAAATCCCGTATACTTTCAGGTCATCAAGAACCTGGTCAGGAGAAGGACTAATGTGGTATTTGCTTTGATTCAAACCGAATCGATTTGAATCGATAAAGCAAAAAAACTACCAACTTTTCGGTACTTTCTAACTATATTGAACTGACCAAACATGTTGGGTGTCATATGTTTGAACTGTATGTTTGGCTTTGAATAGCCCCACTCGTTGGGTGAAATATTTTCGAGATGAATAACCTTCACGTCAGTCGTGAAATAAAAGCACGGAAAGGTGCAATGAAGTTATTTAGGATTTTAAATTTTTACTTTTTAAAAATTATTTTGATTTATTGACCACTATGGTCTGCGCCATAAAATTGTACACTATTGAAAATGTGTATTGGAAATCAATGGTTATGCTGTAATCAATAGAAACTTCCCTAATCAAAGTGAAGGAATCACAATTCTTGTTGGATGTTAAAAGTTATTTTTTTTTCAATTATGTAAATCTCAGGATTAATTAAACTTATTATCTTTGCGTAAATAGTATGGAGGAAAGAATGATTGCTTAACTTTAGGTACTCTTCTGAAATAAACCACAATAATTACACACTGAGGGTTCAAGTTCAAATGATGCGACTTCCTATGGATAGTTTTAGCTAGGATTCAAACGTATTATGTCTAGAAAATCTTATTCGACTGGTGAACGTTATTTTTAATAATAACATAACCTCAAAATTGAGTGGTAAGTAAATAACATTTGGCTCCTTTCATAATTTTTAAATAATTTTCTTTAACCTTATTTTCTTTTCTATGAAGAGGGTATGAAATCTTTGAAAGAAATTTATGGTTTTTAAGTTTTAAACCTCTGCACAGTGGGTGGAAATACCCTGAAAGTACGCCATAATTATTTTTTATGATTATTTTTGTTATACACTCTGTAATATTGTACAATAAGGTGATGAAACACATTAGGGGTTATTTTAGACAAAGAATTTAATAATAAAATGAAAATAAAAAAAATTGTATATTTATTATACGTATTCTATTAAATAAGACACTCTTAAAAGACAAACACAAAAGGTGCAAGAGGATTTTCATAAGCTTACTTTAGTAAAAAATATGTAAAAAATAAAATTAACAAAACGTTAGAAAAAAATCTTGGGTAGAAAAAAAAACAGATTGGCCGGAGCTGCCTTCGCACCCCCATTTACTAATTAAAGTTAAACTTGAGATGGTATTCATATCTAAAGTCTCTAAAATTGGAATTTGGACAGAAATTAAACGTCGTGTGGTATGGTGTAACAAATTTTATAGTTTTTGATTTCGGACCTTCAGCTTCAGTAACTGTTATAGACTCTTTTTTTCATATACCAACGTAACTTTGCCATTTGTATGTTCCCATACGCAGATAAGTGCAGATCTTGTCTTAATACATACTCGTATATTGCTGTCTGGTAGACTTGTTTTCCACAAATAACACATAAAGCTCCATTGCTAGAAAGCACCCTACGAGATTCATTATGTAATCCTTTCAGTAGTTTGGCAGCTCTTGTAAACGTCTTATTTGTTCATCAGCTAAATCTTTTAAATTCTTTCTTTCATAACGAAATTTGTCAGTTTTAATCATACTAGCATAGTTTTTCTTTCCTCCCACAGGTAAACTATTTATAATCTCTAAATGACTGTATGTAGTAGCTAGACACAATAATAAGCGCTTAATTAACATTAAAAATTTACTGCAAATGCCTAAGCAAATATCTGCAAAAACAAATTAATGTCCTGTATTAAGAAACGAATGCAGAAACTTTTAACAAAAAAAAAAATACTTTTTTATGTATCTTAGAATTTCTTGTATAAAGTTGCATATTTTAAAACACTAATTCTAAACTTTCGCTTTAAATAGGATGGTTATAACTAATAAATAATAACAAATACATAAATTAATGCAAATGAATTATACAATACCAACTGCACCAGTATCAGCCAATATAAAATATTATCGTAAAATATATTTTAAATAATTTAAATACAAGACAGACTTTAGACGCTTAATATGTATTTACACTTTATTTGCACAAACACAACTACCCCAACTACCCCAACTTTCCCAACCGATTACACAATAAACAATAGTTGCACTTGCAAATGTTTATTAAAAACATCTTTAATAAGGTTTTTAAGTGTTGTAAAATGTAAATATGTTATGTTTTATGAAATTTAATTTTGAGGTTTTAACTGTAATATCACCCACAGTGCTCTGGTAAGCTACAAAATACTTTACAAGTCTAATTTGTATTCAACTACAGTAAAACACCAAACACTAAGCACTTTATTTTGCCCCAGAAAGGGAATACCTGATTATTTGAATGATTGAGATCCTGCAGCGTAGACTCTAGTAGAACTAGCCGGAGATGTTCTCTCAGCAGTGAAACAATGGAGTTCTTAAAGGTCTCTGGTATCCTCTAGATAGTAGAAATGACCCCACTTACTAATGATTGTTTCCGTTCTAGTTCGTCTGGAATCTCCAAACTTTGCCTGTTTTGCCTAAAATTTAACCGGGGTTAAAAATGTATCAAAATTTAATTATTGATGCTGAATAATTTTGACATTATTATTAAAGGTGCTTAGAAAAGTGAATTTGTAGAAAATAGCAACATATTTAAAAATTGTAACTTCTTGATTAACTGTACTAATGTAAACACAAGAATAATTTACAAACAATATGCCGAATATTCAGCGTGCATGTAAAATAGCCTGGTTAAGTTTTGGCGATTTTTTTGTCAAAATGTTTTGCTCTAAAGAAATACGTCCCGAAAATTTTCCGTCCGAAAATTAACACATGTTAACCTCAAAGTTAAAAATATAAATGAATTTCTTAGTTTTACCTGTTCTCATCTGGTTTGCGAGTAATGAATCTTTTACTGTTCTTTGGATGTTGACTTAAATATGAAATAGGGGATTTCTCAGTGCTAGCTACACAAAAGAAGCGTATCTATGGGTTTTGGAGTACGAGAAATTCATTTTTAGTATTTGCGTTTACCTACGACGATCGATAGAGGACGCTAGTGCACAATTTTCCTCACGGCCTACTAGATTTATATAAGCTTCAAGCGAAGCTTATATGAATCTAGTAGGCCGTGATTTTCCTCGATTCTTACGTAATTTGCAGTTAAAGGGCGGTTGTGTGGAGTTTTTGAGATCAAAGAATTTATTGTAAAAGTTGACGCAATATTTAAATGTATACGAACTATTTTCACAAAGTGCATTACCATTTAGATTATTTTGCACAACTGTTTATAGAGTCCGACGAGCAAGATGCGCGATTTCACCAGGACCTCTAGCTGTTGAAAAGGCGGGACAAAAATTAGATGGCATACTTGGAGACTGTTGCTAGTAGTTAATGAATTTCCCTTAAAAAAACTTGATTTAGAAGTTAGTAAAACGGAAGAAGCAATGGAATAGTCGCAGATCACAAGCAATGATGAAATGTGTGGCGTACATTAATGGAGCGATAGTGAGAGCATGGATAGCAATTAATTTGCTTCATGCAGTATAATATTGTTTGACCTCCACGTACCGTCTCGGCCAAACAATATCGCTTGATTTGTAAAGATGTCCTTTAGCAACTCAACATGTAATATACTAACCCCTTTTGTAAAGACCTACTTTCTATAGTAAAATTTGTATTGAAAGGCTTACTTACAATAACGGTCTTCAAAGAAATTAAATTACTCTATAGAAACGTCTTCAAGAGAATACAGATAACTACAGGTGCAATACAATAGAGATTGCTTTATTGTTTAACGGTAGAAAAATATATTTGTAACTTTATTTATTGATATGAATGTCCTCTTTTCTATTTTCTACAATATAAGCAATTCAAATTGTAAGGTATTGTAACGAATAGTAAACCCACATACGACGTCGTCAAACATTCTAGATGTATGAGTCATCAACACCTGTATGTATGACTCATCACAACACCTGCATGTATGACTCATCGACACGACTCATCGACGTGACTCGTCAACAGCTGCATGTATGACTCATCAACACCTGGGTGTATGATTCATCGTATGAAAGATATAAATCGCGGGTAGAAGGAGTGAAGTTTATGTTTGACCGGCATAGTGAAATGTACTCTGAATAATTAGTTAATAGTCGAATACTAGTAAATAAATAAATATTAATAATTATTGTAATACATAAATAGTTTTTATATAAATAAATTTGTAAATACCTAGCATTTAAATAGTTTGTTGAATAGTTTATAGTTATAGTGTTTTTAATTAAGTGTATGTAAACTAATATTTCTCTTATGAATAGACGATTTAAACAGCATTTTGGTTATTATTTTAAAAAGAACGTTACAGTATTAAATCAATTGAAATAAACCTTGGGGTAGAGGGTAAAAGTATTAAGTCTTCTTCGATCACGAAATACGTCAGGGTGTTTGGTACTTAAAAATTTCAATAGACAATGAATTTTTGCTTGACTTAGTTTCAGTAATTGCTTCCATAGGTTTATATATATATATATATATATATATATATATATATATATATATATATATATATATATATATATATGTGTAGCAAAAGAATCCGGTACTCCTATCGGAAACATCCCTCCAATAATCTCAGAAACACAATCTTATTTCAAAGATTTAAACATTAATTTTTAATTTCAAATTATGTTATATTGTACTTGAGGTATAACACAAGTATATGTGAATAAATCCTTCTAGCATTAAAAAAGCCTTTGTATCTGCTTCCATATCTGAGAGAATTTATGGTAGGTAATCAATTGTATGTCACACTATAACAGCAGACGTGATAATGTCTTTGATACATTCAGTCAATAATAACATGAAACCTAACAGGTATAGTGGAGATTATTAAGATAAATTATTGTCATATTAAGCTGAAATAGCAACCATTTCCTTGTGATAAGCATTTAACCCTTGCGGAAATAAATAAAATAAGTTATAAAGCAACAATTAAATTAAGAGCTGAATTTATTAGGTAATTAAATTTAAATAGCAGAGGAGCGTCAATTTTAACTATTACGGGCTTAACATGCTTTAGTTAATTATAAACAGTTAATTAAATAATAGCCAGTTCATTTGGAATGTTTATTTACTTACTCAGGCAAAGGTATGAAAATAACGAAAAGCTGTATAAGTAGGTAAAGCACTACACTGCGTCTCTAAATTAAATTAACTTTATTTATTAATTTAATCGATTTTTAGTTGCTGATTTTTTGAAATTATTAAGTAATTATCCTTTTAGCAAATTTCCGACGATTGTAGGTTAAATCCTTGCCATGAAGTGCTTTTTCTTAATATAAATTGCATATAATACATTAATCCGTCATACTTTTAATACTTCTTTTAGTCTACTCTATGTATTAAAGCTTACGTAATATTTATTCCCTTCCGGTAAAATTCAAATTTTAAATACATCACTACCTAGATCGAACTATCTAACTAAAATGTATCGGATTTCAAAGCCCTATATTTGGTATTAACGGCGTTTCGTTCGTATGAATGAAGAATTGTTATCATTTTTATCAATTAAAACTTGTCGCCGGATATAGTTAATGAAATTATCCTATCAGAGAAAAACTTGGATAGAAACGTCACGTCCACCCAGGCGAAATTCTACAGAACCCCTTTGTTAGAACGACATCTTGTTTTGGTGTTTGTTGAGCCAGTACGTGTCAGATTGATCGCACTGTAAATTGTTGGTTTTTGTTTTGATTTGCTCTTTAACTTGGAAATATAGTATGCAGTAAAAGCATGAGTAAGAACCTGTTGCCTGGAAAAAGTTTTCTTTCGCTTTAGAATATGAAATTGGTAAAACTCCAACATTCTCTTGTGTTTGGAAACCAATCAAGGATTACCCGTTGTAAACCCTGCTATTTGAAGGTATGTTGCGTTAAACTAATAACTTCCTTCGTTAATGAGCTGGTTATTAAACTATATGCATCTTCTACTAAGACGTAAGTATTAAATTAAGGGGTTTTTACTGGTACCGCCAACTTTTTATGGTCTCGTCGAGTTTTTCCTGGTACCAAGTTTGTCTGGTATTCATAGGTCTTATCAGTAAAAACACGAATTTATATGGCGAATGTGATCCCAGCCATTTTACCATTGTGAAACCGTTCTTATTGTGTTATTGAGTTGACAATTCTAGTCAATTAAAACCAAAAATTCGAAGTACACGATTGCTATGGACTTACAACTTACTGGATCATCTCCGTCGAGGTAGCCGTTTTGACTGTTTCCCAAATTCATATTTTATATTACAGTGAAACTTTACAAGGTGGATTATTAAGACGAATTTATTTACGATTTTAAAAGTTGTGTTTAGTGTGTGTTTAGTGTTTAGATGGTTTAGACAGTGTTTAGATTTAGATACTCGGACATTGTTTAATATCAATGAAATATACAAGATCTCTTACCTAGGTATATAAACGGTTTGATATTGAATAATAAAGACTTTTCGCACTTGCAGAATTTTCCCATCAGTTCGAGTTTTTTTCCAGCCCCTTGAATGTACCTCACCCAGTTTTGGTACCTTGCGCTATTCTAAGGACCAAAACTTAGCCATTTCTTGTCATATCTTTGAAATCTATTCTCTACTGGAAAGATACGGAGTGTGACTTTACAAAAGTTCAAAAATAATGAAAATCGGTAAAGAAATGATTGAGTTATAGCCTGAAATAGTTACAAAAAAAGTTTTTTTTGGAAATGTTTTGCGATTCAAAATATTTACTCAACAAATAAAATTCCTTTTTCTTCATTTATTGAAGATATATTTTGTTTCATTTCATTATTTTTGGACTTTTGTAAAGCTATACTTCTTATCTTCCCAGTAGAGCAAAGATTTCCAAAATGTAACTACAAATGGCTAAGCTTTGGTCATTAAAGTAGTGCAAGGCACCAAAACTGGATGAGCTACAGTTTACATTCAGCGGACTGAAAAAAAAAACTCGTAGTGATAGGAAAATTCCACCTACTAGACCCTATTAGAATGTAGCTGAATCTCGGGGAATACCACTGGGGGGGGGGGGGGATAATCTGAATCTAGCACCAGTAGGTATTTTTATCGTGCCAAACATCGCATTGACACAGAATCTACAGTTTTACTTCCTACCTGAGAAGAAGGCATGTTTTTAAATTTTTCTCCGCTTTGAAAAATTACGAGCTCGGCCGGGGATCGAACCTGCTACCTAGAAACGACGATTTAATGGTATTGGAGTGTTATTAATAAAAAATAGAATTTTGCCTCACGTTGACAGCGGCATTAAAATATTAGAGTGATTTTAATATGCCCCAAGTTCTGTGCAAGCCATTAAAATATGAGGTGAAATTTAATAAAATAAAATAATATGACCCCAATATTTTTTCTTTTTCCCAACTCAGGTTTAATTCGATAGAGCATGAGATAAATGAAATGATAAAATCTTATTGATTCTTATACCTGGAATAAAAGAACTTACTACCAAGACACTTGGACTTCCGTAACTGGACAACAACAAGCTAAACTCTATATGTGAAAAGAAAAATAAATGGGTGCTTGCATACACATCTAATAAACACATAGATAAATTGAAAAACACAGTCTTTATCTTTATTAATGAAAATAAAAGAATCTAATTCAAAAAAGAAAGTAAGTGAAAAATTATTTATACACAACAATAAAAAGTGAAGGAAAACCTTCCTTGAGCTTGCTCAAATGTGTAAATTAGTCATTATTAACCTGACATAGGGCTGTAACTGTTCTTCATTTGAGCAAACTGACATCAGTCAATGTTATCGATTAAAAATATTTGCAAATGTTAAAATAAATTTAACTTATGACAATTAAATTTTAATAAACAAGTTTAAATTGTTTTATTTGGTAAAATTTTATTCTTGAAAAACATTTTTTAAGTGAGAAAAAATAATTCTGGATTTATTCAGATAGTCTTTATAATTTTGTTAGTTAAAAAATTTAACCAAAACCTTTTATTTTGACCAACCTTGTATATAAAGTACGTCGAGATCCACTTCAATCTTATTTAAATTGGTAGTACTGCATTTAATTCTGCCAGATGATTTTATAATGTAAATGCGTCGATTATTCAAATCAATATTGGAAACAAAATTCTTCTTGAATTTATTTCGAAAATAAATCGTTGACAATTCCATACAATTGTTGAATAACAAATATAAATCTTTTTCAATTTAAATATCCAGGTAAATATTCCATAAAAAGTTTATTCACATTTGACGCATGTTTATGAAACCATATGATTATGACTTAACCTCACTTATTTTTAAGATTTTTTTGTCTCGAGTCGAACGTGGATTAATTAAAGCGTTTAATTGACTGAAATTGTTAATTTTTCCTGGGCTTTAAATATGATTTAGCAAAACAATTGCCGGCTACGTCAAATTTCCGAAAAACAATATCAACACGCTATGTTTATGACGTCACTTTACAGAAACAGCTGTTTGTAATTATCACTAATTTTAAATCTAAAGAGATAGAATTGTAACTTGCAAAATAACAATAAAAACAACATTTGGACACTTATAGTATAAAATTTATCATAACTGAGAAAATTAACAAAAACGATTGACGATGAAAAAATCTCATTAGGACTTAATTACATGGATACACAAAATCTACAGCTGAATCCTTTACAAATAATAAATACATAATTACACTAGGTAACTGATACATATAAAATTTACATAACAAATTATTTACAATAGAAGAAAAATTCAAATTAAAATCTGTTTTTTACGATTTATGAATTCAATGTTGCTATACAACCTCTTACACCAATCTCAACTTAAATGAAATGTAATTATAGTCAAACTTGTCCAGCATATAGTCCTCCAAGTGCTTGTGTCCAAACAACGGTGTCAAATGTTATATTAAAAACAATATTTGGAAAAAACAAAGCATATCAGCAAAGCCGAAACCTTCATAGGGATAAATGCTCTTTTTAGTATTCAGGAGATTGTAAGTTTAATTGTGCTAAAGTAGTCATTACAGTATTGACCTAATTTACATAATTTTAGTTAAATATGATCCCGAAACTAAATCATTCGCATGGGAAACAGAAAAAATTTCCCTACGTTATCCATCTTTGAACTCAAATATAATCAAGAAAATTAAATCTTCCAGAAATATGGAAAAACCATCCTAACATGTGACTTGGGTTGCATAAAACATGTATGATTATGAAAACAGTCTAAATGATTGATATCCTTTTTATAATTCAAACTTTTTATATAAAAATTTAGGTTACGTCTGCATAAAATTTATCCTTCTATAATTTCTGTTTTAAAAATTGATAAATCTATCTGTGACCTAACATGTAGCTTTTAGATTAAATAAACCTAACATCCTAGCATGTCTATCCTTTATTTTATTTTATTGCATGAAATAAATATATTTGTGTTTACGATCAAATCGTCCAATAAATTTTCAATCATATGATTTCATATCATCTCAGTATATGTATCCTTAAGTAATCATTATTGATCTTTTGTCTGATATTTTTTATATGATTGATATATAAAAGTAACATGAATTTTGAATCGTACGAAGGTCTTTCGAATTAGCTAACTAATGAATTGAGCGTTATAACTATTTCACTGACAACTTATTTATGCTTTATGTTAATAAATGAATAAACAATATATTTAATATTTTTTTGTATTGTATAAATTGTGTGTTATAATATTTAAGGGATATTTGGTTTTCGCGCAATTGGAACCGAATCATCTCACTGTAATAGAACTTCGTTCTTGAGAAGACATATTGTCAATAAATTGTTTAATATTTAAACTATTAAACCAATTGCGCTAGCGCCCATCTCCATAGTTGTTCAACCAATTTACCGATGCATCAGTTCACCTATGTTTTCTAAAATAAGATTGCATCATTGCTAAAGTTATTCTAGCTAAGCCAAGGCACGACTAATAAGTCAACGTAAAGTAAGTATTAGTTGTTGATGAGTTGAGTTGTCCTATTAGATTTTATTGAAAAATAATAATATGTTAGAATTTGGCTTCCACTCGTGGGGTCTCGTGAGTTTATTTACTTTTGATAGAAGTTTTCGTTGTTACAAATTCATAGCCCAACGTGGGACTTTGTTTTTGATAGTTTTTGAGACTGCAACTGACAGGACTTCAAATTTCTTATACGGTGATTTATTATTATGTAATGATATATTTGCAGAGCAAATTTTACGTTTTTTATTTTATGTTATTATAATAATGGTGTAGATGATGAAAATCTCTGGATCTCCCATCTATGTTAAAATAGAGACTCTAAACGGTAATCATAAAAGAACAGCTCATATTTTAAGAGTTTTATATTTTAACTGACAAAATTAATAAAAGTTTTACCTCATGAATTTATTAGATTATGTGTTTTATTATTTATAAAATAAACATTATACTTTTTAACTCTCTTTATTTTATTTGTTGAATGCTTGAACCCACAAAGTGAGTTGAATCTTTATGAATGATGATATATATGATATCAAAATGATAATATTTTAAAATCAGTTAATTTAGCGCTATTTGATAGTTGATTACTACAGTGACATATGAATGCCTTGCTGATATAACAAAGAATGAGAGGACTAATTTTCACAAATGAAACTATAACCTCATTTTTTAGCTAAAACAAGGAACGATTTTATATGTTCTAAACTTGATAAAATTTCTATATTTTAATTTAAAAAATTTCAATAACAGCTTATTAACTATTATTTATTTTTATATTTACATTTTTTTATCTTTTAGCAATTTTGTTGCAATAATATTCTCTGCTTGTTGTTACCAGCATGCAATGTCGACGACGATCGGCAAGTGTTGGCAAACTGATCGTGGAGTGCCACTGGTGTGTACGATATTCGATGCTGCTTAACAACTTTAAAACGTCGTCAATCGAGTGAACATGCTGTATATTTTTATGCAGTACCAACATCTAAAATCGATATTATTTTTTTAACTTTCAATTTCTTACTCTCTGGTATATTTTCTTTCCGGAAACGATTATTGGAAAACACGTTTTTATTGGATTTACCAGTCTCTTAATCGCCAAGATAGTTAATTAGGTTACTATTTATATATCATTTTTATAACAAATACAGAATTTATAGCTCAGTAACAAGACAAGAGTACGCAAAAGATTTGCATACATAAATGTTTTTATTGTTAAAACTTTTTAAATTACCAATAAAGATACATAATCTCACTTTTAGTATTACGGTACATAATGGTCTTTGTTAAAATTTTACACAATTTTATTTTTTTTATAAAGTGTTAGCAACCATTGCTCAAAACACTCAAAAATAACACAACAAGGAAATCGTACCTTGTTTGTTTTTTTATGTGGTAGGAAACTTTCTTTTGTAATTTTGTAAAAAATAATACACCCTAATAATTAAATCTGAGTCGCATGTAGTTAATACAAATAAATCTCATTAAAGCACAGCACAAGGAAATTCAGAACTCGCTAAAATTCCTAACACTACACATTCCCAGTAATATGTAGGTTATACAGTAATAACCTGCATGTTTAGGTAAAAGGTTTGTAAAGAGGTCAAAATATAATGTACTTCTCGAAAACTGAAAATTGTATTTAATGCTGGTTTTATAGTGGCGACGCACAGTGCTTTGTTCTATGGACGAAAGTAAATAATTTAATAATTTGTTTCTGGTTATACTTTAGGAAGCTTCATAATTGTCTGAAATATAAAATAATGTGCTTATCAACAGGTGGCGACTTGTTTCTTAATCGCTATAGCCTGACAATTGCGTATATAAGCATTTATTGTCTGCTGAGTACTCTTTTCCGTGCATTTTGTCATTGAAAGAGCGTAAGACTTTATATCAAATTTTTATTAAAATCAACCATTGAAACTATGGAGCATCTTGAGCAAGGTATGCACATTTCTCCATGATAATATTTATCTTTAGTTTCTTTACGCTATTATAGTGTAATCAACAGAATTCGAAATTACAAATGAAATTATGTTTCTTTAACTTTGTTAACATACTTAATGGATACATGTAAAACCATTATTGGGATTTTTTCGCTATTTTATTCCTTTACCAGTGTAATTTAAATTTATATAAATTTTACCTGCTACTGCTTGCAAATCTGTGTGTAACAATTTATTTTCAACCAGGACAAAGACTTTTAAAAATTGTGGTCTAATTGAATAATGGTTTTCAAGCAATGAAGCTGATAAAAATTCCCATATTTTTATTTTGATTAAGACCGATTTAGAAATTTCTAACTGTTCTAATGAGATTAACGCAGTTAAATGATATGAGTAAGTATTTTTGCCTTACTGCAAAGAAAAAAAATGGAATGACTGTATAAGATACTGAAAATTGTTTCTCAAACGCCATGAAAAGTGGTTAAGTAAGAAATTCAGCTGTCTAACAATGTGATAGATATTCTGAAGCTAACAGGCATTTCTGTTCAGTTTACTGCAAGTTTGGAAAGACCTACAAAGCCATTCAAGGAAACTTCATTAAAAACAAGAAAACGCCGCGTTGAACAGAACGTTGAACTTGCTACAAAAACATACCAACAGCATAGTTTTGCTGCAGAAATGTCAAGACAGTCATGATTCATATTTATGAAAAAAACCCCTCATTTAGTTCGAAATGGGAGTCCAAGATGATTACGATCTCCCAACTCGTTTTTCACGCATTGGATCTTAACGAAAAAATAATTTAAGTCGAATTTTAAATGTTATTCGCTATGATTGATGGAAGTGTTAGCAATGTTTTGTCTAGAACTAATTGTGCTTCCAAATGTTATCTTTGTGGTGCTACTTCAAAGGAGATGAACTTGTAAAGTATTACCAATAGCCCTCCAAACACTGATCAGTACCGCTTTGATTTATCCAACTTACACTCGTGGATAAGTGTTTTCGGGCGTTTGTTACACATATCATATCGTCTTCCAATAAAATCCAAAAGAATTCAAGCTGACTTTAAGTCCAAAATGGGTATAATAGTGGATAAACCGAAACAAGGATATGGATCTTCAAATGACGGTAATACCGCCAGAAAGTTTTTTAGCAATCAATAGCTTAGAGCCGAAATTACTGGAATTGACAAACAAATAATAGATAATTCTTCTATAATTAGAAGAGTTCTGGCTAGTGATGCGAAAATTGGTAAAACCGAAATTTAGTGTTTTGTTAGAGGAAACCAGCAATCTTTATTTAACATTATATAATTAGCACTACATGTCTCGTAGGGTCCATTAGGTACTAATTCATGATTGTGACGTAATTGACTTTTTCGACTTACCAATAGGGCACTTGTCTGAGGAAGCTCTTGAAAGCAGACATAAGAAAATCAGAAAGAATCGTTTGCATCGTGTCTGTAAATCATCAAGGGTGAACACAGATTTAATCACTATGTTGTTACTTACTTCTGATCCGTTGGTGTCGTCTCTAAGAAAGACAACTTCTAGCAAATCTGGAGAATACGATTATGAAATTAAGAAGTATATAATAATCGCAGATCCATTAATTAATGCAATAAATCCTTCTGAAACTCTACCGAACCTACAATTATTGAGTAATAGCAATGAAAAATTGACTGATAACTCAGAACTTGATTGTTTTGATTCATAACGGTTTATATTTTTTATAGTTCAGTTAAATAATTTTGTTTGTTTTCTTTAACCTTTATGTTCTGCACTACATTCCTTTTTTTTCTATGTCTGCCTTTATTGGTTCATTATCATAATAATTCTTGCATGTGTAATTTAATAGTTCGTTTTGAGTAAACGTTAGTAAACATTGATTTGAATTTCTTTAGTGTATTGGCAAAAAATAAATAAGATTTATGGCAGCTGAAGTGGTTTTTATTAATTTTTTCCCGTTGATCAGTGTTGGGCGTAATCAACTAATTTCCAATCGATTGATTAGCCAACTAAAAATTGTTAACTATTGTTAACTACCAAATGTACTTTATTAAGCATACGCAATCTACGTCAGTAAAAATAGCACCACCACTACTTTGTTGATTTTTAGAAATCTTAGTGCCATGATTTTGGACTAATTATGGACCAATTAAAAAAAATTTGATGCAACCACTTATCATTAGAAATAAAAATTTTAAAGTGGGGGTGCTGGCTTGAGCTCAAGCTGGTATATAACCCATTTTTGAATTCATCCCCTAACCTGATAAATCACCTTATGAATGTTATTACAAAATTCAATACATAAGAGTCTGAAGAAACTGTAATGTAATCTGGAACTTATGAAAGAGTATTCATTTTTCCTGAAAAAAAACCTGAATAGCCTAGCCATAACTATGGAATAATTAAAGACTATTTACTGGCAGTTAACTCATGTTTGAAATCATTCCCTATATTGGTAACTTACCCCATGAATAATGTCACGAATTAAAAATGGAAAACAGTGCCATTATTTTAAACTAATTAAAAACCAATCATTGGTATTGGAACAAATGGGGAAAACCCCCTATTCGGCGCCGTCGAACATTCGAGACTCATCGACGTGACTCATCAACACCTGCATGTGTGATTCATCGGTATGAGTCATCGACGGCTGCACAAAACAATACACCAACTAGTCTAATCTGTTTATGACAGTCAAGCACGATCGTTCACTCTGCCATTTTATATAAAAAGATAGTTTGCCGTGAAAACAAAATATAACAATTGCCTCAAAAATTAATTTCGATTTGAGTTGAAGGTTTTTAAAAATTAAATATTAATATTCGTTTAATTTAAAAATTTAATCTTAAATACGTGGTTTAAGTAATTTAAACTGCGCATGATTCATTCATAATTAGTATTTCATATTGCTTGGTCTGTGAGTGATAAATAGATTAAGAATTTTGGACCAGGTAGAAAGCGTAAAACCAGGGGACGGCGGGAACTTATTGTGTTACTTTTCGACCTCATTTAGGGATCCCTAATATTAGAAATTTTGGGAAAAACCATATACGAAAATAAGGAGCTGTTCCAAATCAAGGTCCCTTTGTTGGGTTTTCCATACCTATCGTCTTAATCCCGTTAGAAACTCGCAGACCAAGCAATATGAAACACTAATTATGAATAAATCATGCGCAGTTTAAATTACTTAAACCACGTATTTAAGATTAAATCTTTAAATTAAACGAAGGACTCGAAGGACCAAATTGTTAAGGTACGGGCTTCCGAAAATACGAAACGAAACAAAATGAAACTCGTTCTTGCAACGAAAGTAAGTGGACTGTATTTCGAAATTAATATATGCGAGTTTCTAAAAGGATTAAGACGATAGTTATGGAAAACCCAACAAAGGGACTTACCTTGTTCTGAAACGGCTCCTTATCTTCGTATATGGTTTTTTCCAAAGTTTCTAATATTAGGAATCCCTATATGTGGTCAAAAAGTAACACAATAAGTTCCCGCCGTCCCCTGGTTTTACGCTTTCTACCTGGTCCAAAATTCTTAATCTATTTATCACTCACAGACCAAGCAATATGAAACACTAATTATGAATAAATCATGCGCAGTTTAAATTACTTACACCAAGTATTTAAGATTAAATCTTTAAATTAAACGAAGGACTCGAAGGACCAAATTGTTAAGTTACGGGCTTCCGAAAATACGAAACGAAACAAAATGAAACCCGTTCTTGCAACGAAAGCAAGTGGACTGTATTTCGAAATTAATATATGCGAGTTTCTAAAAGGATTAAGACGATAGTTATGGAAAGCCCAACAAAGGGACTTACCTTGATCTGAAACGGCTCCTTATCTTCGTAAATGGTTTTTTCCAAAGTTTCTAATATTAGGAATCCCTAAATGTGGTCGAAAAGTAACACAATAAGTTCCCGCCGTCCCCTGGTTTTACGCTTTCTATCTGGTCCAAAATTCTTAATCCATTTATCACTCACAGACCAAGCAATATGAAACACTAATTATGAATAAATCATGCGCAGTTTAAGTTACTTAAACCACGTATTTAACATTAAATCTTTAAATTAAACGAATTTCAATATTTAATTTTTAGAAACCTTCAACTCGAATCGAAATTAATCTTTAAGGCAATTGTTATATTTTGTTTTCGCGACAAACTATCTTTTTATATAAAATGGCGGCGTGAACGATCGTGCTTGACTGTCATAAACATAATCCAGTATGTTCCAGAACTTTATATAAAAGATATAAATTGAGGTCGCGGGTAGAAGCAGCCAGTTAATGTTTAACCGGCGTATTGAAATGTGCCCTGTGTAAATTAGTAATCGAATGTTAGTGAATAAATAAATGTTAATAATTGTTTAAATAATACATAAATAGTTCTTATATAAATAGCCTGGTTTAGATTTGTAAATATTTAAATAGTTCATTAAATAGTTTATAGTTATAGTGTTTTTAATTAAGTGTATGTAAATAATACCTCTCTTGTGAATAGACGATTAAACAGCATTTTTCTTATTATTTTAAAAAGAACGTTACAGTATATAACCCATTCTTGAAGTAATCTCTTAATCTGGTAAATCACCGCTATACTTATGAATAATGTCACAAAATTCAATACATAAGTGTCTGAAAAAACTGTGCTGTAATCTGGAACTAATGAAAGAGTATTCATTTTTTTAATCATCCCCTAAACTGTCAATCCTTATAAATAATATCACGAAGTTAAAGAAAACCTGAATAATCAAACCATAACTAGAAAATAAAAAAACTATTCACTGGCAGATAACCCATTTTCCAAATCAACCCCTATTAAAGAAACTAACTCAAATGAATACCTACTTGTTTATGTTGACTCGCTTGTATTTTTGTTAAAGTACTTTTAGCATTTTTTCTTTGGTAAACGCAATGCTTTAACAAAATTGAAACTGGACCAACTAGTATGGGATGGGTTTCGAATTCATGTGGGATAGTTTTATATTAGAAGTTGATTTGGAAAATGGGTTATGAATGAATAGTCTTTGATTAGTTCAAAATTATGACATGGGGTTTTCCTGAATGTTATCCTATTTAATCTTTTTCCTTATTTATTCGGGGTAATTTTCTATTTAGAGGTTGATTTCGAAAACAGATTGTGTGTATAAATCGTGTATGATGGTGTATAAATTTGTTTACCTATAAATTGGAGTTGATTAGTGGGTAGCTAAGTGTAGGATGTACGAGGAGGTATTGATAAATAGTTGGCCTAGCCTAGAAAAAAACTACTTGTTTTCGAAGTAACAGTATTTTATTCGACTGTAATTACACGAGAGGTCTTTTTTTGTCCGGATAAAATTGATTTTTTTAACGATAATTTGGTTGCTTGGTAAATTGACGATACAAACCACCTACGATAAAAAAACGAGTCCGAAGGACGAGTTTTTTTATCTGGTGGTTTGTAGAGTCAGTTTACCAAAAAGAAACCAAATTAGAGTTTAAAAAATCAATTTTATCCCGGAGAAAAAAACCTCGAGCGTAATTCGATGAGATAATTTAATGAATAATAAAAAGGAATAACTAGGTAATTATGAAGAAGTCAAGAACACATTTATTAACTTGAAAATGACAATTATTAAAAACAATAATCAGGTTCCGAGAAAGTGTGCCATGGAAGTTTAAACACATTTTATCCAGATGCAAAGTTAGGGCTAACTTTATCCGATGTCAAAGTGACAAATGTATCGCGGCTTATGGGATTTTTTATACATGAATTAAATTATCACTTGTAATATACCAAGTGCATTGATTATTGCCGGAAATTTTTTGAGTGACATTTCTGCAACGTCATAATTGCACGACACGAAGTGGAGTGCAATTACGTTGCAGAAATGCACGAAATCAAAATTTCCAGGCAGAATCAATGCACGAGGCTGTATTCGGTAAGAGAATCGCACGACGCACAGAAAAAATGCATTATGATTAATTGGTTTTATGTAGCTATATATGTTACAAGTATAATTTCCAAAAAATTTCCAAAAAATTACTCCTTGGTAGCATATATATATAAATTTTCGGGGAAATTGTGTGATTGTCATGGATACAATTCAAATTTGAATTTTTCTATTGGTTCTCGGCATCTTCGTGCGATTCTCACTTATAATATACCAAGTGCATTGATTATTGCCGGAAATTTTTTGAGTGACATTTCTGCAACGTCATAATTGCACGACACGAAGTGGAGTGCAATTACGTTGCAGAAATGCACGAAATCAAAATTTCCAGGCAGAATCAATGCACGAGGCTATATTCGGTAAGAGAATCGCACGACGCACAGAAAAAAATGCATTATGATTAATTGGTTTTATGTAGCTATATATGTTACAAGTATAATTTCCAAAAAATTTCCAACAAATTACTCCTTGGTAGCATATATATATAAATTTTCGGGAAAATTGTGTGATTGTCATGGATACAATTCAAATTTGAATTTTTCTATTGGTTCTCAGCATCGTCGTGCGATTCTCAACATAATCACCTTTCAACTCTATACATTTAATGCATCGATCAAAGAGTAATTCTAATCCTTTAGAAAAAAAAGTTTTGTCCTGTTCTGCAAACCACGACTCCACAGCATCAATTACCATCTCATTTGATGTCAATTTTCTTCCTTTCAATGATTTTTTGAGTTTCGGAAAGAGATAATAATCCGATGGGGCCAAATCGAGAGAATATGGCGGTTGGTCGACAATTTCAAAGCCGATTTCATTGATTTTTTTGTAGAGCAATAAGTGATTTGTGGACGGGCGCATTATCCTGCAAAAACAAGACGCCTTTGGTAAGTTTTCCTCGCCGTGATCCCAGAATTATCGCTCGAAGTTTGGTTAATAGAGATGCGTAATATTCTCCCGTGATTGACTTTCCATGTTCCAAGTAATCCACGAAAATTATACCATCTTTGTCCCGAAAATGGAGGCAACAACTTTTCCAGCAGACTTCTCCACACGAAACTTTTTGGGCCGAGGAGAGCCAGAATGTTTCCACTCCTTAGACATTTCTTTAGTTTTTGGATCATAATGATGAATTCAAGTTTCATCCATTGTAACAAGGCGATCCAAAAAGTTTAATTTTCTATCGTTAAATTGATTGCATATCCACTGAGATGTTGTCACCTTCAATCGCTTTTGATCAGCATTGAGACATTTGGGTATCCTTTTTGCGGATAGCTTTTCCATTCCCAATTCATTATAAACGATATGAAAAACGCGTTCGTATGAGATATTCAAAGTCTCTGATATGCGTTTTAGGCCGATTCGTCTATTATCCAAAATCATATCATGGACAGCATCAATGTTTTCTTGCGTTGACACAGAAATCGGTCTCCCAGACCTCTTATCATTGGTGACATCTTTTCTTCTACGTTTAAAAGCAGCAACCCAGTTTTTAATGGTTGAATAGGATGGACATTGATCTCCTAACGTTGTTAACATGTCATCATAAGTTTCTTTACCAGACAATCCCTTCAAAAACAGGTACTTGATAACCGAACGATACTCGATTTTGCTGAAGTTCCAATCTTCATCTGACATGGTTTACTTTTCTTAATCACAATTTCAAAATAACATCACCTTTTGGGCTGACATTTTGCACGTGCACTTGTCAAATTTTCAACTTGTTTTCATATAGCAACGCGATTTATTTTTGCCTGCTAGAACTATTCAAGGCCAACTATTTATCAATACCCCCTCGTAAATAGCTACAGGGTAGTAGTCCGAATGTTGACTGCAGCCTGAATTTCAATCAAAAATTTTTAGTTTTGATTAATTGATTAGGACTAAAACTAATCAATCATTAGTCATCGGGGTATGATTGAAACTAATTAATCGATAATCATTGATCATGATTATAATTTTAGTCATTAGTTTTCAATCCTTAATCAGATTGAATTTTGCCCAACACTGCCGTTTATCCTATAACGTGCAGCACGTGTGCGACATCCTGAAAACTGTTTCTAAACTTTAAGCATTATAGTGTTTCTGGAAATATTTATATTAAACGCTAATTTCACGTTTCTTGATAAGTAGGTATAGAAATTGCCTAAAATAAACATCTAAATTATCATTCTTGCATTAACCCTGGATATTGTAAATTTAGAACAATCTTCTGCATTATCCAACTTTATATTCCATGTTTCTAGCTTTATATTCCTGTTTACAAGCACAGAGCAACATATTTGCTAAAAATACAGAATGTTATGTTGAGTTACGAAACTGCCGGCTATTGTCGTCCACAATCCCCACAATCAACCCAGCAATATTCATTCTAACTATATTCTACTGTTCTTGGTCTCTCCATTTTCTGTTTTGTCTATTTCTTTTTCAAATACGTATACGTAAATGAAAATAGTGCAATACATTAACTTTCTGCGAATTTCGTTCTAGATGTGAGTTGTAAATACATTTTATTGTAATGTAAGCTAAAATTTCAAGTTATAGACGTGAATAAGACCTTTTACGAGTTTTAACGAAATTATCAATAGCCAACCACTATGGATTGAGATATTACTGATAATCTTTTGTTATGAAGCATATGTGTCCGTTTCATGTCTACAGCAATAAAAAAATATCTGTAATATCTCAATCCCATGGGGTATTTTATATATATGAGATTTTGCCAACTAAACGACGATCACAGACGAAGGCTGCACATTTAAGAACTAGGTTAAAATGTCAGTCTGTTTAACTTAATTGACATCAAAAAAATCATCGCCATCTTAATTTTTTCTAGGAGCACAAATTACCGCGGAATTCCATAGTTATTGATTGGAATTTAAAAATAAAGCTTTATTCTTATTGATTTGTATTCTATCTCACTAACATTCATCTAGCATTACAAAATAAGTAGAAAACTATAACTGTATTTTTTGTACGAAACTTTTATCTATATCTTATTTTTATGAGTGCTATAAAAGAATAATAATTTATATAGTAGCTCGTGGTACAGAAAAGGTGATGTGATGTTGCAACAACAGTAAAAACAACACGAGTCCTTAAAAAAACATTCTCTTTGTCCTCTTCAGTCATCCATCGGGCAGTTTCAGCAAATTTTGATTAAATTTGAAAGGCGTCGTTCTCAGCGCAGCTAAATCCTGTAAATGCCGAGAGGATACTTCAGCTTGTTGCGTTATACTCAAAACGAATTTTCTTGTGAAATCGATAGCGCCTATCGCGTTCGTTGATTGCTTCAGTACATTTTACATATTGCTTAACAAAAAAAAAAGAAATATAAATATGTTCTTTCTAATATTGTAAGTTAGTAATAATACTAATGTATAGATATTGACTTTTACATATATTGTATTCTATATATATATTTAGTACTTCACATTAAGAAATTACTTTTATTCACGCTAAATACATAATCTAATTTATTGAAAAGCTATTCAAAACATAACCCAAATCATTTTTAGTGAAAGATTTTTTGACTTCATAAGAATACAAATAAATAAAATACCTGAATTCCTTACCAGTGATTTGATTTTGAAAGGGATGTAAAGCTAAGGTACATAGGAAGATTCTTGTATCCTTCTTGCTATAAATAGTAGTTTTCCATATTGAAAAGCAAGAATTTCCAACGCATAAAAAAAGAATGCCTTCCATAAAATAAAGGTGAAACTGCTACGCAATAGAAACTGTAAGTAAGTTATGAAGCAGTAACGTTCTAACTTGGAATTCACATAGTATTCAAATTTTCGATTTTTATTATTATTTATATTTGATTTTAGGCACCAACCACCAACATATAAGTCATACAACCGGTCAGTTAGAGCCCAGAGACGAAAAACTTTTTTAGAATCGAGTCACGAACCGATACCAGTTCTGATTTTTACTTCGGACCACACTGCAAAACAATCTCGAAAATTATCCAAAATTAAGAGCAGCTTTTCACCTTGGTGTTCATTGTCGGAAATTCTTTATTATATACGTATGTGGTTTTTAGTGGGACTGCATATACTTCAAAAATTACAAATTTATTTAAGGAGTGATTAATAACAGTATGTATGACCAGAACCGGGTTACTTTATAGTACAATGAATGCGTTCACTTCAAACTAGTTTAATTTTAGTAGTAGTGAAATATGTAAAATAGTAAAACTTGTATGTGCATGCAGATCTTAATTTTATAGCTATAGGATTTTTTAGGAACTTTAGTTACTATAACTTCTCCATTTGTATTTCAGAAATCGTCAATTGTACTTCAGATTATTCAAATAAATTTCAGTAATAATCAGATGTATTTCAGTTTTGTCAATTTGATTTCAGAAAGCATTGTTTGTATTTCAAAATAGTCAGTTTGATTTCAGAAAACGACAATTTGTGTTTCAGTTTAATCTATATATTTAAAACACAAGGCTTATTTTTGTTCCAGTTCGTTTGAGAGTTCTGCTGGGCCGATGTACGTCATTCTTTTTTTATACTGAAGCTTTCGCTGTGTAGATCAATCAACACTATTTTATTTTTACAATTATTTAATGTATATATTTTTAATTTAAATAAACATAAAATGTTTAATTTGAGACGCACGGATTGGACATTCACTTATGGCGCTAACGCACTTTGCACGGTGGCGAGTTTCGTAGCTACTCCCGCTTATGTATATCTTTAAAACACAAAGATGATTTTTGTTCTAACTCGTTTGAGATTTCCCCTGGGCGAATTTGCGTAATTCTTTTTTCTATTGAAGCTTTCGTATTGTACATTAGTCAACACTACTTAATATCTGCATTTCATTAAGTTTTATATTTTTAAATAAATAAATTTAAAATATTTATTTTGATACGCAAGAGCATCCAGTTTATTGCAACATTTTGTGTTTGTATTTCACATAAATATTTGGTAGCAAAAGGCACCAACAAATAAAATAGTTATTAGGCCGTTATTGTTGGAAAGTTTAAAGCTTTGCAAGTTTATTATATTTTGTTATATTACAGGACTTACAACTGATCCCACGGACCCCATAATATTTCCACGAACTCCAGGATTCCACGAAACTCCAGGATTCCACGGAACACACCTTGGGAATCAACTTTTCTTGAAATTTACCATTTCAATAAGTTTCCGAAAATATTTCCATGGAAATTTACCAAAAAATAAATTTCCGGAAATTTGCCAAAACTATTTTTATGTCATGTTTTTGAAATATGTACTGATAGACGTTTTCAAAAATTTCTTGAACAAGATGGATTTTTGATTTTATTCTTATCATTTCGTAAGGTAGAATTTCCGTGTGTATGTATGTAGAATAAACCGGTGGGGTGAGGTAAGCCACAGAAAAAGATATGTCAGAAGAGAGGAGGGTTAGCTGGTAGAGAGGAGTGCTAGGCTTAGAATTTTCAACTAGTTATGGTTGGTTTCGTTTATTTAAATAAGAATTCACGAAAACCCCAAGAATTGTAATCGCACAACGAATCGCACGTCGTATATAGGAAAATCCTTCAATTCTTTTGACCGTCATGTCTTGGCGAGGTTACGCTAGTCATTTATAAATAAGAATTTGATAAATTAATTTCAGAAATCGTCATTTATATTTTCAAAATCATCAAATGTATTTCAGAAAATGGCGAATATATTTCAGATATTTCAATAAAATTTTAAAATAATCCATGGCATAAGCTGGTATATTTTGTTGGCATGAAAATAATTTTGTTTTGTAGTTTGTTTATATTATTGAGAGTTTACGTTGTAAACCTTTTTTTAGTGTGTGAATTTCGTGCGCTTTCCAACTTATGTTATCTATAGTCAAATTAGCCAGTTACAACTCAGACTGCCAGCAAATGGGTTATGTTATTATTTGAAAGGTGGCAAGTCATGGGTAACTAGTTGAGTGATTTAGTCATAATAACTGATAATAGTCTTATCATGCGTTTGCTTGAAAATGTAAAAAGATCTCAGGTTACTTTATTTTACAATTTGGCTTTAAAGGCCATCTTTACTTTAGTGTTAAAAATTGACAAGACGATGAAATTGTTACGTTAAAAAACTATTAAAAGAAACTAGAATAATGTAAGAGTAATGATTTTGAAAACTCTAAGTGGGTTAGAGTTAAGAAGGATAGTAGAACTTTACGTACTTTCTCCTGATCCCTTTGTCCTTGTTGAACGCCGGATGTAAATAGTCTCCAACTCTCTGCACTTCATCCGATGTTCGGCATCTTAGCTTTCCTATCACCTCTATTCTCTTGAGCAAATTCTTTTGGTGTCTTCGGATTCTATTCTGTTCTTTTTTCTATTCATTTTGCTTTAACTGCCTTCTTTACCATTCATTATACAGTCCCTACAAAAAATAGTCGGTCTGGTGCCTGAGGTATAAACATGGGTTTTGACTAATTTTGATGTGCAGAATACGATGGTAATACTCGGTTTGCTCAATGAGGTCTAAATTTTAAGATACAGTAGATAGCCATCTGAAATATTATAACGTGTTCTAAATTTTTACGCTGTAAGTTTTGTGTTATTAATTGTAAAAATTATGCAATAATATATTCATTATACTAATATCTTTCCAAATAAGTCGGCTCATGAAAGATCGTCATTTGATAGACTCGATGGATGCATTTGAAAGAAATGCTTGGATATCACTTGTTTTAGTTCTTTAAAACTTCCTCGGAAATCATAAAGCAGAAAACTATGCTGAATTATTAAAAAACATTACCATTTTCAGAAGCTTGGCTGCAATCGAGCATAAGTTCACTACTTGTATAGTTATTTGGACCATTTTCCGGAAAACCGGAGATTTTAGCGAAGAGCAAGATTCCATCAGAATATAAAAATTATGGGGGAAATCTTTCCCCCATAATTTTTGGACATCCCATATTCCCTGGTATCTACCAGGGAATATGGAATGTCCACATGATGGCGGATTACTAGGATGGGATCGTGTGCGTGACTGTCCTGATGCATCACATAGAAAAAACTCCGATAGAAGAAGTTTTACATAAATTCAAATTCAAATTCGAATTTATTAGAAAACCGAAATAGAAATAATACAAAAACATATAGAACATATAACATACTTAGACAAAAATAGATAAAGTTAAGAAAATACAACATAAGATATATGTTTCTGAATGTATAAAAATAGTTATATGTAGACATTTAAACATCTCTGAAGGATAATGTCCACAATCACATATAACAGTAGCAGTAGTATATTATCAAGTATTATTATTGTTTAATTAAGTTATCCCCAGTCTAAGCAAGCTTGTGTACCGGGAATTATATTTATATACATTATACTATTTATTTCACCGCCACGATGTTTTATTATAATTGCCTGCATAAATATTTTGTTAAATTAGTATATGAATTTTATTAATCGATTAGTTCGTAAAACTTGCTCATGTCGGTAGTCTTCAGAAATTGTGTGAGAAGACGCTTAAATCGGCGATAGTGTTATTGTCTATTGCAATAATATCTCTGGGTATTAAATTATAAAATCGTGGACCTAGAAAACGTGTGCATCGCATACCTATCGTTTTTATTGCTCTGGCTGTAGTTAGATGTTGATTTGTAACATTTCTAGTTGCATACTTATGACTTGCTGGCTTTTTAGGTTGACCATAGTAAAATACAATGACATTTTTAATATAAATTTGTCTTATGTTTAGTACTTGGGCCTCAGTAAAAAGTTCATTGGAGGGAAATCTACTTGGCTTGTTTGATATTATTTTCAAAATAGTTTTCTGAGCAATCGCTAAAGGCAATAGAGTAGATTTATACACACCTCCCCATCCAATGATTCCGTACTGAAGAACCGAATGTACCAAACCGTAATAAATAATTTTCAATTGATCTAATTCTAGAAATTGTTTGATTATCTTAAAAAAATAAAACAGTTTACGAACTTTTGATACTGTCTGGTTTATATGACGTTCCCATTTCATGGTGTTATCCATCCACAGACCCAAATACTTAATATTTTCAACTATTTCAATCTCAAGCTGAGATCCATTTAATCTAATGTTTTTATAAGTCGGTAGATTGATTTTATAAGAGCTAATAGGAAGACATTTAGTTTTTTCCAAATTAATGGTCAGAAATTTGCGTCTAACCATTTTATAACTGCAGGGAGAGTATTTGATATTTTTAAATAAAGCATTGGCCATGATTTGTCCGAAAAATATAGAACAGTATCATCTGCATATGATATAATATCGCAGTAAACATCTACGTTAAATAAATCATTTAGATAAATAAAAAACACCGGCCCGAGCACGCTTCCCTGAGGTACACCATATGCGCTTTTTTTCTTGTGACTTACAGTATTACCAATTTTAACTTGTTGCGTTCTATTTTCAAGATAGCTTTTTAACAAATCTAGACATATTCCTCTAAAACCATAATTATGTAACTTTTGTAATAGAATTTCGTGACACACACTATCAAAAGCTTTAGCTAAATCTAAAAAGACAGCAGCGGAAGCCAAAGAATTATCTAAATTTTGATAAACTTTTGATGTAAGAGATTCTATTGCATCACTTGTTGATTTATTTTTTCTAAAACCATATTGAAATGGAGACAGTAATTTTATTTTATCAAGATATTTAATAATACGCTTTTTTATTAGCTTTTCACAAATTTTTGATAAATTTGAAAGGATAGCAATAGGACGATAATTATTTACGAGAGTCTCATCACCTATTTTATAGATAGGAACGACCACGGCATTTTTTAAAGAATCAGGGAAAATTCCCATTTCAAACATTGTGTTGGTAACATACTCTAAAGGATGTGCTATATAAATCGCAACCAGCTTAATAAGAGAATCTACACTTATTCCATCATCTCCGTAGCTTTTAGTGTTTTTTAGACTCAAAATTACCGATTGAACCTATTCAATAGGCACTGGTGTTAAAAAGAATGTAATGTTTGTTAAAGGAGGTAATTGGATTTGATTATTACTGCTAATATTTTTATCATGAAGTTTTTCTGCGTACCCATTTCATTGAAGAAATCATTAAATGCATTAGATATATCAAATTCAGTTTCTATATCCTTTCTATTCTCTAATTTTAATTTACTAATTGTTTTACGATTTTTACTTTCTGTAGTTGATTCTTTTACAACATTCCATAAATATTTAGCATCGTTTGGAAACTGCATAATTTTATTTTTAAAATACAAGTGTTTTGTTTGTTTTATACAAGAATTTAAAATATTACGGTGATTTCTGTAGTAGTTTTGTAATGGTACGTTATCTAGCTCTTTTTTCAGTTTTTGTTTTAGTTTATTTCGTTTGTTAATAGAATTAATTAAACTATTAGTAATCCAGGATTTCCTTTTTCTGTTTTTTGAATTATAAAGTTTATAATGTATTATTTCCCCTGATACCACAAAAAATACGTAAGAAGTTTTCAAGGCCCGTATTTGGATCAGTTGTATCGGTAACGTCGTCCCACACAACCTCCGAAACATCTTTGACAAACTGTAATTTGTTGAAGATTGGTATTTTAATTGGAGCTTCATTACTGTTCGATATGATAGGAACACTATCCCTTATACTTACAATTACACTGTCATCATCCGTAATATCAGTGTTTAAAATTATTCCAGTAATGTCTTTTAAATTTAAAGCACTCTTTACAAAAATATGATCAAAGCAAAAATTACTAGCAGACCTAGTAATATCATTAATTATTGAGTGATACCAATATTCTGACATTATGTTTAGATACTTCTGGGTAGGCAGTTCATTTTTTAATAAATTAAAAATATTTCAAGATATTCATTACACGTGTTTAAGTAGTCACCTAAATTATCTAAAAATGCATCTGGATTTACGTCATGGCACCTGTATATTGCATTTATTCCGATGTTTAAATTTTGTTTTTTTATGGTTATTCGTAGAGTACTAGCAATTATATCATTTATTATATTTACATTTGATTTCAACTCTTTTTTTACAAACACTGCCACACCATCATTTTTGTTAATACTACCATAATTATAAAATAAATTGTATCCATCTATATTAAACCAATCAATTGAATGTAAACGAAATTTTTTGTTATAATAACATAAAAAAGTTTTATGTATTGGCCATTCGGCTCATTCTTAGTCAATCTTAGTTGATAAAATATGAGATTACTTAATTACTTAATTCTGTGCACTCCATAAAAAGATAGGGCATTCCAAAAGACGTTTCACTAGCAAACTAGAACCTAGTTTGTTAGACTTGGTCCCAAGATATAAGAATAGTCTTTGTTATTTCCGGTTGTTGTACAGTTTGGTTCGTTTTAAGACGTAGTTTGCGCAAGTGAAGGAAAAACCTTTTGTTTAAATGTTGTCGTAGTAGAAAAACTTAAGCACTACATTAGAGAATTTTTTGGTTTTCATACAGGATTCCCGTTTATACCCTTTGTGGACGTTTTGGGTCAACATTTTGGACTTATCTCGTGAAGCGGATTTGTAGGGAAACCGATTTCACTTTGCCGTTACCATTCTAAATGCAGTTTAAAATCTGAAATAAGTATTTGGCTTTTAGTTTTGCTTTAACCTTCTCTTTAATATTCTCTTTGTTATTTCCATTATTTCGTTTCAGGACTTTCACTTCACTTCACTCCATTTCACCTTACTTCACGTCATCACATTTCCAGTTTTGCCTGTTGGCCGTTTTCTTTGCACCTTTACTGGATGCCCTCTTCCCATCAGTTTGGACTCCTGGTGAATAATGGGCTATTCATCCAACTGTACCAGACGTTGCCGTCGTCAGTCCATCATTAAGTTTGCAACACGAGCGAGAACTGTCGAGTTCGGTGGAAATGAGGTGATATAATACACATAATAATGTACAATAAATTATAAACCAAGGTTAGTCAACGTCTTAGTTAGCTCTACCATTATCGAATTAATTGTGATACTATGTTGCGATTGAATTTATAAATAGAAAAAATATGAGGTTTCTCATTTTTTCGTGAAGCGATTGGATATTCAAGAGCGACAGTCATAAATTTTAAACGCGTATGTTAAAGTAAATATTGGTTACATTTATTTAGTCATTTTATGAAACATTTTGTGTATGCATAGTTTTTATTACCGCTATTATTATCTTGTTGAATGTAGAGTGTAGATTTGGGGAGCATTACTATTAAACGTTTTTGTATCATTTATTTGTGGTTGTTTGTTTGATTCTATGTACATACGTTGCTTGTATAGTGATTACTTAGTTTCTGTAGAGGCTAAACTGTGGCCCATGGTAAGTTATTACGAGATTGTGAGAATATTACATGGGTGTTTAGCAGATAAACGTCTGGTTCCATCGTATGAAGCCGTTAATTTATTTTTTTTTTGTGGAGATTTTTAAACAACTTGGAATTTTCTGGGAATCTACACACGCCGCGACCATCGGCTTCTTCTGAGCTAGTTATCATTTTGTGGGAGCATTTCACACCTTTAAATCATTACCTAAATAATCCCAAGCTTTTTCTGTTTAAAATAAAAATGGCGTTATAAGCTACCATGTTAGAATTGACTTGATTTACCCAATTTTAGCCGCCATCCAAGATTTTGTTGTTAACAAAGCATATAACACCCAGCTTATTCATATCAGTGTTTTTCAAACACCGAGGTCTGCACGATTTGTTTATTCGTGCGGATCTCGGTGTGCAAAATTCTTTTCACCTACTGCATTGCAACATATCACCGTTAATCTTTCTTCTGATGTTCTTCCGCCAAAACATTTCTTACTTTTTGACACTAACAATTTATCAGATAACGCTGGATAAACCAAAGCAGTCTCATCTAAACTAAAAGCGTCTTTTACATCATAACCCTTAATTATGTCTTTTAATCTATCACTCCTGTCCAAAATAAGATTTTCTTCTACGTCCGCACCTGCACTGTTAATTATCCGAAAAAACATGTTATTCCGTCTGTGAAAACTTTCAAGCCACCCGTTGCTCACTATAAGATCTTGACATCCAAAGGCATTTACAAATTCTTTGGCGTATTTTTCAGGCGACTTTAGAAACCGTTCCCAAACTAAGAATGTCATTAATTTTTCGATACTGCTGGGATCGTTTTCGCTTTTTATTTTCGCATCAGTTTTCACGCCACCCTTTTCTTTGGTATGTAGTTCTTGTTTGCGATTTTTTTATTTGCGGTTTACTACATTTGAATTTCCTTGCTAATTCGCGTTCCTATAACCCGTTTTCACTTGCAGGAATAACTTCCGTAAGCGTTTTTAAATTTAAAATTGAGGTTTTAGTTTTTGTATTCATCGCAAGAATTGAAATTCAAAATTATCTTCCATTTCTGTAAAATCTCTTCTTCCATAAACAGAAAATATTTGAAAAAAATTAAATCTGGAAAAACCTAGAGCTTTTTAGCTACAATAGATATTTAAGATACAATTATAAAAAGTCATTCTTTATTGCACAAACGGTTTAAGACACGAGCGAGGTACGAGCAAGTGTTTTAAAAGACGTGAGTGCAATGAAGATATTTTTTCCACGTGTATCTTACAACGTTTCATCTACGATCATAACGCTTTACTAGTAAAGCGTTTTGATCGAAGCGAAATATTAAGTAACTCTAGTACTTAATATTTTTTTAATTTTGTGACTTATGTACTTATGTCATGTATATCATCGTGATTTGGCTTTTACGTTAAATTATTTATCAACCAGTTTGTAAAATGCTCCTAAATGTATGATTAATGATACTTACATTTTTAACAGTAGCTTACTAAACGTTAACTTTTACACAAAAATCAGTGTAAAAAGTAGTCACTTTTTCTATGATCGTAGATAAAGAGATTTAGATTCTTTCTACTTGCGAATCAGTGCTCTCAGGCGTAAAATATTTATGTTTTTTTTTTAGAATTTTAAGGAAATAGAGAATTAAGTAAAATGATTTGAACAAAGAAAAGAGCCTTTAATGTATGTATTCTTAGAAAAACAAAATCTGGAAAAATCTAGATATTTATGAATCAAAATTGCACACTTACAAAAATATTTAATTCTTTCTACCTACCAATCAGTGCTCTTAGGCCTTCCTTAGAACTTTAATGTAATAGTAGATTAGGTAATGGAATACAACCCAAGAAAAGTGCGTTTGATATAATTTTAGAGTAACTTTTAAACAAAAATATAATTTCAGCGGTCGCAACACTTGTTCACGGTCACCTTAAACAGTAGTCATTTTAAACAGGCTAAAAATTGTTTTTAGTAGCAAAATTCTAGTTTCACCTAAATTATGTTTTTTATACGGGTGGTTTTCTTAGAGAGGTGGTCGTTTTCAGAGGTTTCATTGCATGTATATTAAAATGAGTTTATTTTTTAATAAGTGCTTAGAAATTTCTTTTATAGCAGAAATATTAAGACCTTAATTGAAATCTAAAACTACCAAAACTTGATTTAAAGAATTTCAATGTAATTTTTTTGATGGACATTGTGTATTAAATGAATGTGAATTTTTCACAGAAAACTCACTCTAGACTTAAATTAGTGATTTTTATGAATTAATTTGAGTTTTCAAGATTCAAGTGTTATATCTCTTATTAACTTGTAATCATCCAGGTGTGTACTAAATACCTATGCATTAAACTAAGTAAATCGAGTACTGGATGATGCACTTATGTATTAGGAAGTACTGATTCCTTTTCGATACAGAAACAGCTTCCATTTCAGAAATTAACTAGAAACTCAATAGGCTCCTGAAAACCATCATAGCAAACATCATTTTATTAATCTATCAACTTTAAGTCAATGATTGGCTGCTCGCCCTGAACTATATCGTAAAACTGAAAACGGCATAGCTTGCCTCAATGCCTCAAGCAGACGCGAAAGCACACCTGAAAGTATCACATGTTGCGTTAGTACATTGGTTGATTTTATGAGCTGCTATTTACACACTTATTGTACCCTTTTTATGCATTTATAAGAATAATCTTGTCTATAGGATAAATAGAATAGTTTGACAATAATTTTGATAAAAATATTTGTATAAAAATTACCAGCACCGTATTTCTCAAAGAGAAACAGCATATTTAATTTTAGTACATAATAATTGTATTTATGATTGGTTGTTTAAGTCTTCTCTCATTCTGATAAGTACACATATTCTTTCTAAGGTAATATACTTTTACTGTATAATATAATAATTTGTGATTTTTATACCTAATAAACAAGATTGAAGTCCCCATAAAAACTGAAAGTTGCGCATGGTGACATTTCTCACTCATTATATTTAAATTAATTTATGAAATTGCTGAAATGGTGAAACGAACAATCCAGCATATAATAAAAGTAAACACTAGTCAATGGTTACTTTATGGTTTTTTTTACATTTGCGGTACTCTTTGTTAGTATGTTATAGCCTATAGTATAAAAATAACTAGCAGATGCACTCGCGCTAATAATTTCAGCTAGTGGGTACGACCTTGATTTATTCCCAGACTGGTTGGCAGACTTCGGAGCAGAAGTTATGTATAACACCCGCAATTAACACATGGAGTAGAAAACTTTAGTTTTCGTTATGTGAGTTTAGTGAGATGCTATGCAGGCAACAGCTATGTAAATACTTCCGAAAATACTTCCTTTAGATTTTTCAGATTTCCTTTGGATAATTACCAGTAAGTGTTACATTTTCGTATGTACCTTTTAATAAATATTTTCATAAAAATGATGCATCTAAGCATTTACCTCTACTTTTGTACCTACCAATTTCTTGAAATTAAAATTAAAAAGTTTACGAAGACGGAGACAATTTCTTTCTATAATGTGGTTGAAGATTAAAACTAAATTAAGTAAATACTTCGAAATTATGAGCTAGTTACAAACATTGTGATCTCATCGATTTTTCTCAGAATTTATGTTATGCTACCTTATGATTTTTTTGCATGATCATAAAGAGAAGTAAAATTACTATCGGATTCCACTATTAAAAATCTATATTGTCATTTAAAATTTTTTGTGATGACGTCATAACTTAGAAACAAATGAAAGTCGGAAGGTGAATCGCAAATATTAATGTGTATTTTAAAAAAACAAAATCGATGTGTTTCAGCGTCTTTAAAAAAACCGGTTGAGTTCGCTTTTTTTTTAATATTCTTTACTTTAATCCCACACTGTATATAGTTTCTGGCTTAATGATCCAGATTACTATTAAACGTATCGCCGGCTTCGATTGCAGAGTTATCGTTTATAACGCCCGCTTATAATGTCCTGGTGGTACGGACTTGTTTATGTAGTTCGTACCGCAGCGCTGGTATAAACAACAAATAATATGCAAGTTAAACATAAATATTATTACTAACGTAAATTCTACGCTATTGCATAAATAACACAATAAAAAATGTGGTTGTAAAAGCCTATTGATATCGAATGAAAAGCAATTGGAGAGAATGTATATTAAAAAAAAGTCTTATGTTAAAATTATAAAACATTCTTAGACTGTTCATCAATTTTTCAAGTTTTTGGCCGTTTACTCCTTCCTGTAATTGAAAAATACATCAAAAACTAATTTTGCTTTTTGTTGATCTATTAGTGTTAGTAGATTTAATAGGTAGTGTCCAAAAAACGCGTTTATTAGCCAAATGAAAATTAGAGACCCTTCAATTAGAGTCTGGCCAATGCTTTGCCACAGTGCACTTTGTATCACAATAGGGTCAATGACATGGATTTTGATATTTTACTGCTAAATATTGTTTTATATACACATTTCGTGTTTTTTAATTGAGTCCAATACCGTTCACATGCGTACCAATATTTCGCCGTGTAACCATTTCTGCACTTTTTACATCTGGCACCACGTATTGTGATATAAAATGGCTGCCTTGTCCAGACGTTAATTGAAAGGTCTCTAATGAAAATATGACGCGAACGCCCTCATATGAATTCGACAATAAAAACAATAGCACCATATCCCAACTTGTATGTTATAGTAATGCTGTTATAGTATATTATATGTGGAGTTGGTAAAGGATATCTTTACAAGCCGACCGACATTATTTGGCCGAGGCGGTATGTCGAGGTCAAACAATATCGTGAGGCTTGGAAACTTTACCAACATTACCTATTTTGTGAAACTTACTTTTCATTCGTCAAATCAAATGGTACGAAATAGAGTCTTAGAAGTAAAATAGAATGTTAGCACACTATTGAAATTTCAAGGGTGGTCTGCTCTACTGCCACGGTAATATTAATTTGATACAAGTATGCAAAATTTGTTGGTTAGATTAGGTTCAGAAAGGTAAAGCTGTGGTAAAGAGTTAATATTTATTTTTATAATTTTAGAAACTGGGTGATTCTTAATTAGAAATCCTAATTTCTATAAACATTGAAATTTCATAGATCTATAAATATAAACACTGCGCTACTATAAACGTATTTTCCTTTTTTATTTTAGAAAATTTGTTTGCGTATTTGTATACAAACAAGGACTTTTCATATTAAAAGAACAAAGTTAAAGCTACTACATGTTTTAGTAAATTATGGTCCTGACATTTGTAGAAATGAAAACAGAAAGTAAACCACGGAATTTAATTTTTTTGTGTAATTAATTTTTGAAAGGAAATTTACGATTCAAACTTTTAAATCAGGGGTTTTCAGCAAGACACAATTTTGTTACTATGTAACAAACAACGTGTAATCTTTCAGCTTAAATATACAAATAAAAATTGGAATTTTATAATTTTTTTATAAATGTTCTTTAACTTAAGTTAGTAACAAAATTATTTAATGTATGAATCAATTTTCAGTTATAAAAATGTAACTACTAAATATATTAACAAAATATACAATAACTATTACTTATAAAATATTAAGAAACTAACTAATTTATTTAAGCAGCGTTCAAGACTTCTAAAGTATATCTAAATGTTTAAAGTCTAAACAAAACTGTATGATAACAGTAATTAATTCAAATTACTTAGTTTTGAAGTTACTGGACTATCAGAGAGAGTTGTCGTCAGGCTAATAAACGACCTTTGAGAGAGTACAATTAATTACTGTTATGAGTTGAATTGTATTTGCAGAGAATGTTAAAGTTAAAGTTATCTTTCTGGTAATAGCGATCAAATGTTGAGTTAAACATTTAAAAAAGTATACCTCTGTCCTGTACTTAAGAAATTAATTACATACATGACTTACCTAAAACAAGTATCTTTCAGATTTGTTATGTGTATTGATGTTCACTAAATATTATTTACATTAAGGAAATGCTACAAATAACATATGCCAAAATGCATTAATTTGTTGCGTGAATTACTTGCCAAGAATTGATAGTGGGTGTCCATAAATATCTCCGATCTGTGATGGGATTAGCTACTTAGTGATGAGGGTTAGTATTATATTTGGATTACATCAAATTTGACGTTCTTACTTTAAACTCAAATACATATTATTTGACTTGATGACTATTAATTCGCCCGAAGCTATGGAGATACTTCATAGCCCACTAGATTCCACATTTTTATTGATATACACTATATTATACATACAATGAGCCAGATGCAGTAACAGTCATGATGGCGTAGAATTGAGTTGGTAGGAGTATATTGCGAGGGAGCTTAACACCAAACCGGATATTTTTTCTGAAATTTGTAAATTTTAATGAAATTTGTTCGCTATTGTACTCCTGTATCTACACCTTATATTATTTCCAAAATTTTCAGCTTTAAAGGTCTCTTTCTCTTCACATGCAGTATCCCACCCAGATCTAGAAAAAGCCTACATGTTGTTTGAGAGTAATTAAAAATTACTTTCAAGACTTGTCCCAGATATAGGTATTTCAGAATGAGCTGTTTGTAATTTTTGCGTTAGAATCCTCTCACCAACTACTACTGAGATTTTTAACGTCAGCCTCATAGGGGCTGAAGGTAATCTTTATCTTTGTGTCACCTAAAAGGTTTTTAAATGGGTTTTTATAAAATAAAAGGAATTGAACGCACCTATATTTCTACCAAATTCAAAGAAAAGCACAGGACAGGGCACTGAAGGCCCTTTATACATTTCATAAAAAATATCACTGAATGGAGAATAGCATAGGAGGCAAAAAGACTGAGAAGACCAAAGTAAGGTGAGAGAATCTATTAAACAATGACATAAGACAAACATAGACAACTAGCAGAACTAATGAAGAAGAGAAGAAGAAAGGTGTGTTTATAATTAATGGGAAAAATTATTTAGTTATTATTATTATTCCCTTTTAAATTTGTTTAATATTTTACATTAGTTGGGGTTTTATTTAAAACAAAATATATTTTATATAAGGCTTGAACGCTTATATTCTGTCTAAAAGTAAAACCATTTTAGAAAATCAAAGAAGTAGATTTGACTAATTTATTTATTGGAGTTAAAACTGAAAATAACAACTTAGCTAAACAGTATAACATAAAACAGCTTCTATAAAACATTTTGCACAATTAATTAATAAAATTACCGATTTTTCTCTAATACCTACCATTATAGAACTTATATTGTTTTCTTTCATGTACATTATTCTTATTATTTATTTTTTAATTATTTCAAAGTATTTTCAAATCCTGAATGTTTTTAACGGTTTTTCTGGCCTTTCTAACTTCCTATTCATACGAGGGCTATCTTAATATTTTAATTATTATCAAGAACTTACAATAAAAGTTAAGTATAGTACACTGAAATTAAATCTTGACCTTCCTCAATCCAACATTGTAAAACTCCTACAATTGCATGGAGAACTACTGTTCCACTTCCATAATGACATCGCCAGCGTCATCAAATCGCCGACACCGCAGTGGTTTCTTCATTCCGGGGAAGAGATAGAAGTCGCTGAGTTTAAGATCACGCAAATAGGGAGGGATGGAACAAGATTTCAAAGCCGCATCTGTCGGCTTCCACAAGGAATGCTTAAGCAGAATGCGCGGGTGCATCGACGGATGCCTTTTCCGATCATTCCACGGCGTTTTTCTTTTACTGCATCTCGTAACTTTCGCAGAAGCTTACAGTAATAAGCACTGGTAATTGTCTGACCTTGCGGAAGGTAATCAGTTAAGATTACACTACGACAAAATAAAAAAAAACGGCAGCAAGGCCTTCGCTATACTCTTTTCCACTTTAGTCTTTCTGGGAGGAGGGGAAGAGAAATGTTTCCACACCTTACTCATATTTATTTGGTCTGTGGATCGTACAGGTAGACCTCAGCATTCACCCATTGCTATGAGACGTGCAAATAAATCATCCTGCTCCAAAACAGTCAGCGTCCGCTGTGAAAGTTCACTTTGAGTTTGCTTGTGGAACGACGTGAGAAATTTAAGATCCCATTGCACTGACACTTTAGACATGTGCAATTGCTCATGAATGGTTTTTCGTACCCTTTCATAATTCATCTTAAGACCAGATTCATTCATGATGATTTCAATGGTTATTCTTCTGTCCTGAAAGACAAGAGCCTTCACTATCGTCACGATTTCTAGATCATCTGTGACTGAGTCTCCCGGATCGAGTTTTTTCTTTAAGGGATATTTTCCCAGAGTGAAAATTCTTTTTCCACCTCACAACTATATGATGTACTATCATCGCCATACACGGCAACCATCTCTTTATGGATTTGACCGGCGTTGTTACTCGTCAAATGAAGAACTTAATAACGCCTTGGGCTTTAATTTTATCCATAGCGTGCTTCACTGATATTTGGCGGCTGTCAAATTGGCTGAAATTTGTCACATCAGGTATCTAAAAATCAGTGATGGAGTTGACCAGATTACATCTGGATAGCTCAATTACGTCGTCGTGATAATACGAAAATATTATTAAAATATTGCGATATCCCCTCGTCATAGTCCAATAATGTTCTAATGGTCAGTTATGAGACATTAAGTGCAAATATTGTTGTCTATTGTTGCAGCAAAACACAAAAATCTATTACAGAACTGTTGAACATTCCTTTAAATTCGCCAAGCTAAGAAAGAACAACTCGTTTTTGAAGCCATATAAACTGGGTTCTTTTGTAATTAAAGTTAATACATTGCTAGTTCGTATTAATTGATAAATTTTATTATTCAGAAATGGAGATATCTATTGTTAAAAATTAATTTATATTCGCTTTGGTCAATGCTAACGTTGACACCGACATTTTTATTTTTTTTAATCTGAAACCCAGTTGGTTAAGAAAGATAAATTGTTTAACCAATTA
Organism: Agrypnus murinus; assembly: GCA_929113105.1. NCBI lineage: Eukaryota > Metazoa > Arthropoda > Insecta > Coleoptera > Elateridae > Agrypnus > Agrypnus murinus. The sequence goes on from OV816024.1 coordinate 114,070,614, forward strand.
CATTCAGTCATTAATCATAATATCAGCAATAAGTATTATTAATTACGATCATATTACGAATAATATTAAATAATATTATTAACACCCCCTCCCTTCTGCGAGAATTTGTTAGGGTGAACGCAAGTTTGTTTTAGATTCATAGCAAAATTTTGAAATCGTTGTTACGATGTTTTAGTTTAAAACCTTTTATCGCCAACCATCAATAAACCCATGCATTACCATAGCGATTTGTGGAAATAAACAAACACTTTATTTTACTGTACAAATCAAGCATTTTACCTGCCGCAAATATGGCGATAACATTTTGTATGCATCACGTAAGAAAAGTGTGTTTGTCGAACTCGCCTGTTAGTCGCCTCGCTCGTCTCATAATCTCAGACTCGTTCGATAAAGAATCACTTTACTGGCTTGGTACATAAATAACTATTATCTACGTTTGCTTGGATAAAAACTCATTATGTCATTCGTTTGAGTGTTATAATGAAGTTTATTATCATACTGAGTGGAATTAGGAAATCATGATCATAATTGCTTGGTTGCTATGGCTTTGAATTCTAAACTCAACTCAAAACATTCGTATGTTAATCATGCCTTTATCCCACTAATAGGATAAATAACTATTTTTTTCAAACGTCAGAATATTGACAATTTTGTGACTTGATGAAAAACAGAGAAGTGTCGTTTTATTGATTAAACAGATAAAACTATCACCTGCTGTCACTTTATCTGCTTAAGCAGAAAATGCTGTCACTTTATATGCTTAAGCAGATAAAGCTGTCACTTTATGTGCTTAAGCAGATAAAATCAAAACCAGTAATCTTTAGTTTTTATTAATATTGATTACAAATTTGATTTTTTTTATTGTGCCAGTTAATCTCACCTGCAACTGCAGCGTTTGAAAAAAAAATCGTATATGTTATTCGGCGCAAAAGTGCTTTGTGTGCTTCAGCTGGGAATGGCTGCCTCACTACCGTTCGGCAGTCAAACGCCCAGCTTCAGCACACAAAGTAACACTTTTGCGCCTAATAACATAATCTACTATTACGCCCTCTATAAATTTTACATGTATTTTTTCAGTCTAGCTTATAACGCAATCACTAATCGCCTTGCATCTCATTTTTTGCTTTCGCTATTCAGTTTATCACACTGTTTGATTAATTATCAAAGATTTAATCAAATTAAACTTACTAAATTACGACTTACAGACTGAGTTTGTTATAAATCTATTTAGTATTTAAACGTTTAGTTATTACTAGGTATAGGATTTCTATGCATTTGCATGTTTTTTCTGCTTATAGCAAACATATGCAGAGTTATATTTCTACATGTTTAAGCCACATATGAATCACATATGTCAATTTGAAAGTGCATATAAATGCATATTTAGGCGTTTTTTATAAATGCATGCATATTTTAACATTTTTGAACGAGTGTGCATATTTTACCACTTTTTGAACGCTTTACATGCTTTAATTATGAAATTTCTAATATTTTTTAAATAATTTTAGCATTTTAGACAACCAACCAAGGGCGGCTTAGTTGAATCTAGGGGAAACCCATAATTTAAGATAATTGTTAAATACTAGGCTTTAAAATATTTTACTGCCTTAACAATCTGTGTACTTGTTAATATTTTCTAAGAAAGAAAAAGCTTCAACTAAAATTTAAATACTTACATCCTGCGGTATTGTGATAAATAGGTATTAGGAAATTCCAAAGACCCTTTGACAACTTCCTGTTTATAGCAAAATTTGCCTGTACTTTTGTTTACTAATCTTGTAATCTTTCAATTAAGACAGTTCAGAAATTGCAAACTGCATTTTAGTTTGAAATTTTAGAGTGTAAAGATGGGTAAAGAAAAAACGGTCTGTGTCTGTTACACTTCGAAGTTATGTTAAGGAATTCAGTGTTCTTACAACTGACGATAAGGTGTTGTATTGTACACTGTGCGACGATAAAGTGACTGCAACGAAACGCTTTCAAGTTACACAACATTTGAACACAGTTCGACATCAAAAGTGTGTTACCCTGAAATCAGAAAAACCTTAATAATTCGCGCGGTGAGTCCAGCAAATCGATTGAATTTAATAAAAAGCTATGTAGTGCATTAGTGGCAGCAGATATCCCGTTAAGTAAAATTAATCACTCAGCATTTTGTAATTTTTTGGAAGAAATTTGAAAAATGCCAATACCCGACAAGTCTACACTCAGGAAAAGTTATTTACCTCGTTTATACGAAGAGACCATAAAATCAATTAGAAAACATGTAGCGAATAACTACATATGGGTTTCCATTGACGAATCTACTGACACTACTGGAAGGTGCGTAGAAACTACATTTCCTTCATTTTGTTAGTAAAATTTAACTAATTAAAGACAGTAGAGTAATTTACGGATGTTTTATTTTCTATTTTGTTAGTTACATATTTAATCACAACAATATTTTTGCTTGATAAAAATATATTTTTTTTAAATAACTGTTTTGCGCTAATTGTTTGTAACCGACTATTTATGTAGTTCGATAAAATAAAAATCAAATTTTTGTTTTCAGATACGTGGCTAACGTTATAATTGGTGTTTTAAATTCGGAGAACAATTCCAAATCCTATCTATTAGCAATGGACGTTTTCAAGAGCACCAATCATTGTTCTGTGGCAAAATTGTTTAATGATTCGATGGCTATTTTGTGGCCGGACGGCATACAGTACAACAAAGTACTCCTGTTCGTTACCGACGCGGCACCGTACATGATCAAGGCTGAAGCAGGCTTTCAAGTTCTGTACGAAAAAATGATCCACTTAACTTGTCTTGCCCATGCAATGCATAGAGTTGCGGAAAAAGTGCGGGAAATATATCCTAACGTAAACTCTATAATTTCAAAAAAAATTGTTTGTAAAGATCCATATCGCATAAAAATATTTAGGGAAACTGCTCAAGAAGTGCCTCTCCCACCTGAGCATGTAATAACAAGGTGGGGTACTTGGCTTTCTGCAGCAGAATATTATGCAACTTATTTTGATATTATTAATCCATTTGTAAATAAACTTAGTAAACACGATGCACTATGCATACACAGCGCACAGGATGCTTTTAATACTAAGGAGGTTAGGGCAGAATTATTGTTTGTTTTGACAAATTTTGTGCGTTTAGCTAATGTAATTCAGAAATTAGAAAGTCAGGGAAATTTTAAACAATTTTAAGTATGCCCCAATTACGTCTTGCGATGTGGAACGGAGTTTCTCAAAATATAAATCAATATTTAGGGATAATAGGCATATGTTTACTTTTGAAAATTTAAAAATGTACGTCATTGTGAACTGTAACGCTCTATGTTTAGAAAATATAATTAATTAAATTGTTGCATAGGATGTCTAATTAAAATAATTTCTGTAAATAAAATGTAAATAACGCTAAACAGGTGTTTTTTTAATAATGAAAGTGCATATACTTATTAAAAATTTCTAATAAACGCATATTTTATGATTTTTAGGTGCATATTTAAGTGCATATTTCAGCATTTTTAACTGCATACAAATCCTATACCTAGTTATTATCCTATCGCATGTTTTTGTAAGACAATCCTTTGTATTTAGCTGTTTAGATGTAGTTTATGTTAGTACATGTTAATTTACCTGCTTAACTACCTTATTTGCCTTCGGCAGTTCTCCTAAAAGTCAATATTTTTGTGAGAGGGCCAGGTCCGCCGAAAAAATTACCAGGGTGAAACGTAAATCTAGCCCAGCCACACCCGCTCGAAGCGCTAGCTTGGACTCGACTAGACTCCTACTAGACCTTTTCCAGCTAAGGTTTCAAACAAATCCGTTGTGTAATAAAAATGTTTACTTACAACGTAATTGCTTAATAGTTTATACATATATTATTTTACTCATTTACTATCGATTAGGGGAGGTTTTGTCCGAACTGCATCTGATAGCTGGTGTTCTGTGTGAATAAATGCACTTCCCGAATATATCCTTTCACTAGGAATATACTCCGCCCTTATTGTTCGTCGCTAGAATAGTTCTAGCTTGAAATATAAAATAGTATTTACGATAAGTGACAACCATTTCAAGAATAGCAAGCAGCACTGCATGCTAAGAATTTCTGAAATTACACTTATTAATTATCAGTTATATTAAAATGCTTATATGTACAAGGTTGATTCATGCATATTTCTTAAAAATTCCTGATTGTAATTTTTTGTCTTCAGTTCAAAAGGTTATAAATAGTGCAAAAATGATAGATTTTTTAGATAGATTTTAGAAAGTACAATAATCAATCCTAAGGATACGCAGTTTAACGAAACTTATAAATATTTATTTAGTATTTCCTGAAATAGTAGTTATCCAATATAGGTGAACAGAAGTTGCATTTTAATGAATGAAACTCCGTAAAACTAATTTTGCATACTCTGATTCTTTCGATCTTTATTCTTTTGTGAAAATTTATAAGCATATTTTCAAACTTTACGAATAAGTACCAATATGTTAAACAAAACTAAACCAATTTAAATTTTGGTCGATTTATTATAATAATAGTTAAGCGAAGAACTACTAAAAATTAATTACTAGAGCAAAAGAATAATCATTTAAAAACCCTTTTATGAGAAACGATAGCCCGCAACAATCAATTTTCGTCTGACAGAAAAACAGTAATAACAATCATTTCAATAATAAACATCAATTTATCGACGCCGAGACTAAGGATTTTCTTCAATTGCCTTTTCCTGCAAGATTTCGAGCGTAAGCTTCCGCGTATGTTTGGCTTCGCTTTGTTGTGCTTATATATTTTGCGCAAGCGTAGACGCACCCTCTTTACCTGTCGTATATCATACAATTGACGCTGTTCAGACGTCGGCGTCGAGCTGAAATTCAGTAGTACGGTTTCAGCTGCGGTGTGAGCTGAAAGCTTTCCACCCTGCTGCTGACTTAGCAGCGTACTGTCTATCGTGTCTTTTGGTATAGCGGTTAGATACAGATCGTTAAGCTGAGAATCTTTCTGGTTAATAGTTATCATTAGTGCGAAAATTAACAGTTTTTATCAGACATCTCGTGATTTTGTTAATTTGTTGGATTTTAAAATTTACGTGAGTATTTTTATTTGACAATGCAAATTTTTATTGTTTGTAATATGTAGTTTATTTTATACGCAGCACAAATTGAATTAATCTACATACTCGTTGATATTTTTGGATGGAAGGTATATATTTTGTATCAATAGATTAATAAAGACGATAGATTAAGAAGATAACTTTTCAAAGTCAAATTACAGTATTATAATTAGTTAATTATGTCATGGTTTTAACTTTCTTATTACTACATATATCTTTTGAAGTTAGGGCGTTATGAAGGTTAATTAGCTTTATCAGATCTTTAAAGTTTTGCTCTTCATTCTATCCAAAATTATTTTGTTATTAACTTTTATAAAAATAAAAAGTTTTAGTAATTTGTTATGAAAACTTAAAAATCTACAGTGTATAACTACATTGTATACAATTTCTTCACATAAACACATTAACAGAAGTTTTGCATTATCTCATGTTTTTGAATTAGCTCTAAAATGTAATGTAACAAAGGTTCTTGTACCTCATATCGCGCACTACCCTAATTAAATATAAAAAGGACTATTATTTAGTTGTTTCGACAAACAAAGGTCATATATGAAAAAGAGCTAGTGGAACGTAGACTAATAACCATGAAAATGTTTTTTTCGTATGAATAAAGTAGATTTGGGTATTTTATTGTTGCCGAATGCCATACATCACATATACCTACAGAAACTTTTGTAATAAATTATAACATAATTTTAATTTGATGAATGAATTACGTACGTTATTGTTCTTTCCAATTCTGCAGTAATTTGTTGTATAATTATTCATTTTATTTTAATAAAAGCAAGCTGGAAAAGTGTCATGATAACAAAACATTACTTTTTAATAATAGCTAATCCTAAAGGCTGAAACTCTTTGTACATTCAGAACAAAATTGTATTACTCTATGGCGTATGTAGATTAGTCCTGTCACGACATAAAACAGTGAATTTATTTGTTTTTATACGTTAACTTCATAAATGAAGTTAGTCAAAGTAGGTACACTTTAAAAGCACGCAATATACCTTAAATAACGTTACACATATATACTTGGGTACCTGGTACTTTGTCTATATAAGTATTAATAAACATCGATTCAACACAATTTATTAGTATGCGTTCTCTAGCCTCTAATATATAAAAATGGCAATATTATATTCTCATAAAATAGAATCAATCCCATAAAGCATATTTTAAAATATAGTCTATTTAAACAAAGTTCACATTAATCTTATTTAATTTTGTTGGGGGTTTTACTCAAAAAGACATTGACAAATTTTAGTTGACAAAATAGAAAACGGTTCGCGTATATTTAGTACTTGACGTTATTTTAATTACTGGCGTTTAATAATTAACACCATACATTAAAATGGAAAATTTTGAAGATCACAACTTTGATACTGTAATTTATAGCTGATTCTTTATTGCTTCAACTGACTAGATTTTATAAAAAAAAATATTACATTATAATGTGTCAACTTAATAGTAGGTTATTGACCGAATTTTAAAATTAATAGACACCTTTTCACAAATGTTAAAAAAGAATCGCTTTGTTTGTGGATAATAAATTGTCAAAAACTGGTAGGAATGCTTGAAAATTTCTTTTCTTATATATCCGTAAGTGGGTAGACTATATCCTTAGGAAACCCTAAAAAAGTTTGTTCGGCGAGCACAGATGCTGAATTAGGTCTCGTTATGGATTGAGATGTCTTTTGTGGAAGAATAACACGTCGATGGAAATAAAATGAGAAGAAGCATTGAATATTTAGTGACATTACAATGTAAAGTCGTCTAACTTTTTTTCTAATTTACCAAAAAAATACGCATGTAAGAAATGTGTCGAAGTGTACAAGTTACACTTTGCTCAATTGCATTAAGATTAAAAACATAACGGTAGTAATAAATCTTCGTGAAAATGTATTTTAGGAAATCCTCGAATCATCTAAATAGTTTAGAAGAATTTGCAAAAGAAACGAACGGCACTCTAGTTACTAAACTTTCGTGTTTGCAGTGGACGTCTTTTTCTTCAGATATTCTAAATAGAGTTTTACATTTCCGAAAACTTATTCTCGGATAGTTTTGAAATAACTTTTCACACTCTTTCTGATTTGAAAGGACATAAAAAAGTAATGCCAATAACGGCATTTAATGGAGAAGTGTTATTGGTATTAGTTACTAACTAAATGGTTATGGTTTATTAACATTAGCAACTACCTTTTTCGTATATATTTCCAGATATTTACATTAGAACTAATTTTCACATTATTATTATTTTTCACTTTTTCTTGGATAATTAATTGTTTAGTTTTTTCTTGTTCATATCCTAACCTAACCAACCTGTTTACTGATTCTGTGTGTGTGACAAGAGGTTGTCGATAAATTTTTGTTAGTATTATCAAAAACGACACTGTGGTTGTAAAAAAACGTTTTACAAATATTTGTACACGAATTATATATTTAATGATGTAGAGATCAGAATTATTGGAAGTACTTTTATTGATAAAAATACAAATTTGCCAAAATACAAAATAAAAAATGTTGATATCTTTTGCTTCAGTCGTTCAAAATCTCTTGCTCCTTTGGACATCTTGAGGTCACACTTGCATATAGACTGAGACCGTGTGCAAGCAAGGTCTCAGCAACTTACTATGTCGCTTTAAAGCAATTATGGTGCTGCTACTTGAGAGGAGAACGAAATAATATGCGTTTATAGTATCGTTGTCATTTGAGGAACACCGCAGTTGTTCGATACATATCTCCGAAGAAACCCTCTCAAGTTATGATAGTTTATCACAACTTGACTTATAGGGAGTTTCGCTGAATTTAACGGCTTATAAATACATTCTTAAGATGAAGGGCAATGCTTCTTGAGAACTTTTTCAAAATTTCACCTTAATCTAAGATTCCGTAAAATCTAAGTCTTTTTTTCTAATTTATGATTAAATGCTTACATGTTACGATCTTAAAGCCCGCTCATAAAGTCGAAGTGAAGAACCGAAGTGTAGTTGACACTACACAACGGTTAATGTTGTTACTACCTAAACAATGTGTAAGTTAAATTATTGTTAATAAACGTAATTTAAAGTAACATATATTTTTTACTCAATATTATACTAATTATTTAAAAGTGCTATTCTTTTTTCTATGACTTTTAAAAAAGATGAACCGCGAAATTTAATTACGGAAGCAGATTCACAAAATTATGTAAAACACAGCAGAAAAATAAGCGAAAATGTGGAAAATCGGCAATATGTTAGATGATAATGAACCAGTTATTATAAACATTACTATTGATGATAGTGATACTATTATTAGCGATGTGGACAACAGTGATGAAAAAACAAAGCAATTTATAATTAGCTAAGTTACACTAAAATTTTGAAATATTAATTTTGCATAAAGTTTGAGTGCTGCTGACACAAAGATCTAAGTTAAACGAGGTAAGATAAGGAAATTAGTGCTTGGAAATAAAAAATAGTTATTTATGCACTAAGGGCGAAGGAGACTTTTATGGCCGGAAGCGTTGTTTGTAGGCTAGGAAAAAGCTGCATGGTCATAAAAGCAAGTTATGCCCGCTATACATATACTATTTTATGCACAGATTAATTTTTTAATCAAATCTATTATTGTGTTAAAATATAATTAAATGAGTACGTACACCCAAACAAGAAAATGAAGAATCTAGGTCAACGCGTGATCAACAGCTGTGAAATACATTAAATTAGTATAAGAGATAAGCAGCATCTGTCGTTACTCGCTGCTGTTAAAGAAAGTAAGTAGCGTGTGTTAGGGTTGTACTTTTTAACATTTCGTGCAGGTACATCAAGCCGCTGTGCTTATATGAACTACGTTACTATAGTTACTATTCCAAAATATTTAGTTTCAGCTTATTTTCATTGTTGATAAGTTGACAAATTATATTAAAAACAAATCAAGTTCTACAAAAAAAAAAACAGCTCTGACATTTAATTGACGTTTCTTTATTGCCCGTCGGACCATAAAGAGGCTCTTGGGCCATAAAGAGACGGTTATGTTTAGATGAGTCTAGCAATAATAGTCTAATTATAATGTATCTGTGCATAAACTGAATTTAGGTATGATTGACAGGTACCTAGTTATTGTCCTCAAGTGAGTACTAAGCACTTGATGTATGAAACAAAATATAGAAGAAAATTTATTTTTAATTGTCAATACAAGGAACAATCACAATTTAGAACATGTACAAGTACATATAGACATTTCAAGTTGCTTTGTTATTTTACATCGACGATATGTGTGTACTGTCATGAAAACAAACCTGGTAATGTACATATTGTTATAGATGAGTATCTGAAATAGTATTTTGATCATGAAAATAAAAGCGCCAATAAAAGCGAGATACTTAAATACAATAATACGGACACCGATACGATTTAATGTTTTTTATATTAAATATAAACCATAAATTAACAAATTTAGCTGTCATACAGTTGACGCAATAAAATTTAAATCGGAGAACATTGAAAAGATTGCTTTAGAATTCCACTGCGTAACTCCTTTCTGTGTAACCTAAAATATTAATCTTTTGCGTATCGGGTAACTGTACGTAGTGCTTTTCTGTATAACATACTTCGATAACAAAATACATGTGATGGAAAGATTCCCATCTACTTACAATTCAACATAAAACCTTTCTCTAAAGCGATTCAATTCTTAATTAGCAACTAATCTAATATAACTTTTTTTTTGTCAAAACTAAACCGTTTTCTTTATTGTGCCACTTTTAAATATCTTCTAAATTTATTTACTCTTTTCTTCCTTTCGCCATATTTAAAAACGTTAGAAATGCATATAAATAGATCATGATGATACATAGATAGTAATGTAAGTTACTTGAGAACAAAATTTGACCTTATTTTGAGATCCTCTACGACCTAAGTCTTTTCTTCTTTTCGTCATATTTAAAAAACGTAAGACAGCGTGGTATGATGCCTTAAAGGTGTTTCAAGGCATGAAAAGTCATTTTACGGATTTTTTACACTAAACTACATTTTTATTATACGATCCTTGCACCAAAAGAGTACATCCACTGTGGTAAACGTTTACTTTTTATAACACTTAAATAATTTAATGAAAGTTGAATATAATTTTATGTCCGATTGCATTATAAAGTACTGTTTATTGTATTGTTTTGCGGCAGTGAACTGGCTTATTATTGTACTCGTAAAATAAAGTGGTAGTAGTAAAATAAAGTATATAGTAGTAAAATAAAGTATGACAACTGTATATTACATGTCAAATTTTCTTCTGTCAAGAATAGATGTCAAATTTATAAACTGATTTTTGTTTGATAATTAGCCAATTTTAGGAATCGAACATAAAGCTTTGTATGCAACTCTTACATAATCGGACCTTATAGACTCGCCCTTTTTTATAGGCCTTGTTCGCTTCGCTCGCTCGGCCATAAACTGGGCTTGTCTATAAAGTCCTACATTATGTACCTGTTACATAAATAGTTATTATTCATTTCTTATGTTTGATTAATTTATTAAATTCTATTAGCTTCAACGCGTCTTGACAGGGTATCGATAACATTTTCGGAATATCCATGAGTGAAATATGTGTAAATTGCTATTGATTAGGAATTTAAATTTGCAATTCTGCGTTAAGATTTAATTGGATTGGGAATCATATAAAAGCACTTTCGCTGCAGTTAATGTACTTTTTTGGCGCAAGGCTCGCATGTAGCTCGTGATCTACACCGATTCTATCGCTAAGCGCTTTAAAAATATTGTGCGTTTATGGTAACACCCCCCCCCCATCATGTACAATTTTGTTTTTAGAAACATTACTGTCACAGTCATTAATCCACCTTCATTTATTTATCCAACACCTCTAAATAAAAAGGGCTCCATCTTGATGTTTTTAAGCAATTCAAGTTGAAGTTTACTCAGTAGTACACAAACTTTTTACCCACTGTAGAATGGTGATTGGTTGCAATTGTAGGTAGCAACTAATCACTAGCTTACATTGCATAATATTATTAAAATCCAATCATCGGGTTAGAATGTCGAAGTTTATTACCGACAAATACTGCAGACTAAACTATACATTTCAAATTCAATGTTAAGTTAAACAAGAAGGTGTTGGATAAACCGTTGTATGACACACGTGGGTAAGTGATATTATCCACTAAATTCTTCATTCGTGGATAATATCTTACTTAACTCACTTGTACCATAAACAATTATTACTCTTCTAGCAGTATTATATATAGTTATATAGAATACTGCCAGAGAGAGTAATAATAATTATTTATGGTAGAAGTGAGTTAAGTAAGATATATGGTTATATAGAATAACAGTATAATCTACAGAAACTGTTAGCAAAATATATGAGGTGCAAATGACGTAACAATTGAAGAACTGTTAATCAGTTGTTAATTTTTTATTCAAGTCTTCGTGATTAATTTTACATCCATCTTAACGTCGCAGCGTTCTCTATAATTGTCTTTGTAAACTTCAAATCGGAAAATGTTAAAGGCTCAACTCAAATCAGTTAGCTCAGTTTTGTAGTTATATCAAACACCGTTTTTCAAGATTTTGTTCCCAAGTTTTTCAAGACCAATTAGGTACAGAAACACATACAACATTATCAAAATCAAAAATTGCCTTACAGTTACAATATAGAATCCTTGAGAAAGATTGTTGCAACTGTGTAAAATTAAGACCTTCATCTTGACCTACTACCGGGGTAGGCTCCTTTTAAAATTCGTTATATAATTTTGGTTATATAATAAATTTAATCATTAGATCATATGGCCGTATGCGCATGGTTAATTATTAGTTTGCATTTGTTGTATAAACTGGCATGATTTTCGTAGTTGTTACTTATTAATTGTTAGCTGTTAATTCTTAATTGTTAATTGCTGTATAAACCAGGTATTTACATTACTCTTACGTGTGAATACCTTTATTTCAATATAATATTCTAATAAGATGTATAAAAGGAATATTTAATAATAAAATTTGACAGTTTGAAGTAAATATATACATATTGACATGATATTTAATAATACAAGAAGAAATTCCTGTCGCGATAATATTTTTTTTGATAGGCAGATTTTATGCAATTCTATAACTACCCGATTTAATGGTTGCAAAACCTCACTTTTAAAAATTAAATTTTAAAAAAGATTTTCTTTGTCAAAATCTATTAATTAAATAATTTATTATTAATTAAATTTAGGTAATTAAAACCAAGTGTTGTAAGTGGTCAAGATCTGTTTGTTATTCGAGGAGAGTTCGAGAGAGTACAGTTTTGTTGTTTTACAAACAAAAACATATAAAGGGAATCCATTTTTTAACAATTAAGTAGCAAAATATCATTTGAGGAACAAGGCGTTCTTTGGAAATAATGAAAAAGTAGCGTTATGTGAAACGTCAGATTTAGTCAATTTTGTTTAAAGTATATGTGAATTAAAAGGTGTTCCTTGAAAATAATACAGTTTTCTTTAAAAAATAATTATAATAATAAAAGTCATCATTTTTATTAACTCTGGATAACTTTAGTTTAATTTTGAAAATATGTAAAGGAAGTATCGAATGTTTTTACTCACTTGTTTAATTCAAAGAAGATCCTTTTATTATATAATAAACAACAATAATTTGGATGGAAATTGTATTCGGTTCGTTCAATATTATTGGAAATCAATTCACGAATGTAGATGTCAAAATAAATTTTGGCAGTATCGTTTGGAATAGAAATGGGAGAATAATTAATTGAGTTTGTGAAGCATCTCGAATCTCATTATAGATGAAATTAGTGGAATATAGTGACGCCAAATATAAAAACGAAAATTGAGTTTTTAAATGAAAATTTAATTAATATAATTTAGATATCTATAATTTCATTGATAAAAGAAATAAAGCTCGTGGCATAGATAATATTCTTAAATTTAAGTAATTTTCTTAAAGTAATGTATCTCAAAATAATAATAAATGAAAAGATTATCCATTTAAATAATTTTTTGATTTGTTATTAATTAATAAGTATAATTCCCATTTGCTTTCTTTAATAATTAATATTTCATTTCTGATTTCTTTTCAAAATTTTGTATTGGTATCAATTTAGCTCTTTTGTTTCTTTTATTTTATGTGTTTAATTATGATGTTATAAAATAAACAAATATAAACGTGTGTTCTTTATTTCGGACTTCGTTATTTGTGTAATCCCATTTGTTAATAACCAGCTCAAATTTACAACAACGACCCAAACCTAAGAGAGTCTCAATGTAGTGGGATTATGTTACTCGCTAAGATACTTTTGTAAAGTCGAAGCATTATATATTTTTTTATAAGGCAAGAAGTTGTAGTCCATATGTCATTTTTTTACAACTTGTCGTTTGTATGTATGTCTTTAATTTTTATTTAATTAAACCCCCCCCCCACCCGATTAATAAAAATACCCGGTAATATAGAAACCAATTTTAAAAGCGTTGATTGGTTTGCTCTCTTTAGACAGTCATACTGAAAAATGAAAAGATCTGATGAAAAAAATTAATTTTGATCATACTTTAGACTTAGCACCCAGACTATTAGAAAACTAATAACTGACATCATGTACACTGAAAGACAAATTAAATGAGACTCGTATAGGTGTTCCAATTCAAATAAAACCGATGAATTTAATGAAATTTGAAAATAAATTGCATTAAAATATTTCAGTTTCAGTTTAAGTTCGGTCCTGATATATTTAGGCAACCCAACAATCATCTGTGCGCGCAGCTGATTTTTTAAATACCTATATGAGTCTTATTTAATTTGTCTTTCAGTTTACTTCGCTTCATTCCTACCTTCTAGAAAAGTGTCAGACGTGCTCATATCTTCTACTTTGTATCCTTACCCTTTAAGCAAAAGCAGTTTAACTAATACTGTTACACTTTTATTACACATTTACCATTAATATATGTTAATCTTAACGAAGTACATTGCGTTTAAAACAGTGTTACTAAATTCTCAGGCTAATATTCGGTTATTGCACAAAACTAAATTAATAATGTCATAATGCATTTGTATCGAACATTGCCAATATTAAACAAGTAATAACCTATTAGCACAATGCTGTTAGTATACATAATCCGATTACGGGTTTTCACTGAACACGATAAAACGGAACTTGAATGTAAGAACTACCTCTAGGTTCTGTTTTCATTGGTATATATAACATGCAATTTTATTATTTGTAATAAAATTAGTGTTTGTTCTTAAAAGAAATTGTAAGGTCATAATTACGTTGTCAGTTAATGATAGTTTAATATTTAAAAGAACTTTTGACTATATTCTTGCATACACTTAATTAGTATAGTTGAGTGGCAAGATCAGATGATCGAGTACATTATTAAGAAGATGCAAATTTCAAGGCGGCCATTACATCTTTTATAGTTATTAGTATTAGGAGCTATAAGCACAGAAACTAAAATAAACTATTACAGTGTCAACATTGTACTCCCTTTTATGGAAATGCAAGTAATAAACTGTGTGCCTGCGTATAAAGTAAGCTTGGCCACTGGAATACGAATTATGTAGAACAAAAGGTACACTACTTAAAAGAAGTATATATCCGAAAGATATAAAAAAAGTACTAGGAACCAGCTAGCAGTGGTGTAGCTGTTATACAGTTTACGAGTTACGGCGTAGTGTGAGTGCTCAGCAGTTTTCATTTTATAAAATTAGGTGCTAATCCGTCAGATAAAAGACACAATGAGAAAATAACATTCAATTACCTTTTACATTTTAATTTAAATAATAATGGTACTAAGAAATTATTAACTAATTAACCAAGTAAGGAGTCAATCAGTATCAGCGTTAATTCGTATTTTAGTGTAAGGTGGTGTAATAATAATTTTTAACCGTTCATATCAAAGAGAGTTTCCTCCATGATTAAGTTTTTTAGTTTAGAACACCACAAAATTTGCAGAAAAAAAATTCCATAAGTTATCGTAACCTGAAGACAACATATGTGTATGACGTATAACTAAAAGCCTGCAAAATTTTTCAAAAAATTAACAATGAGGGTACATATTTCGATATCGTTTCATATTTCTTTGTTCCTATACGGTTAACTATTTTATTAAGAGTGGTTTGAGCGAAACAAGATGTACATTAATGCTGTGTTTTAAAGTATACCTTAATTTAATACTTAAAGAACTGAAAGCAAAACAGAATCTGCTACTACGTAAATCTAGACAGTTATGCAATAGAAGCTTATCATCTGTCAAAGTTAGACTATCAGCCTATATCTCACTGTATAACTCTACGTTCAAGGTGAGTGGAGGCTGATGTTATGGTGAACAATGATCATCACTTTGTATTGGTTAGTCGCACACTATTCGTCCGTTCGTCATCATTCATAAGTTGTCAGTATGTAATGGTGTTAACTGTGTTGACGAATTTAAATTGTTTCGGATTTATTAAATGAACCTAGTATTATTTCAGTATTTCGATTTCGTTTCTTGTTTATTAAGTTGTAATAAACTCTATACAAGCACTGTATTGTAATGTTTCGAACTGATTCCTTGTCATATATATTAAATTTAAAATTAAGCTGATTTTTAGATTTATTTATGACCTCACTTGACACATAAACATGCCTTTACACATAAATATTTTAAGCTGAAAGGTTGGCCTCGAAAAATATCAAATACCAGGATAAAATTCGCCTTTTTATCATTCATTTATTATGACATAATATGTTTGTAGTATTGATACCATAGGAGTTAATTCCGTAGACAACAAGAGCAACGCGGGAATGTCTGCAATGTCTTTGTTATGATGCCGATATACACCCTATGGTCCGATGGTGATTGCTCAAAATATGTTTAATTAAGTAAGATAATTGCTATTTCTGAAGCGTGTATTAACCAATAAGCAAAATATGTACATATCAGTTGAGTTTTAAATTAAATTCGCCGCAGTTCAGTGTTCAATTAAATTTTTTATTTTGTTTTGTGTTCACGAAAGTGTAAATTTTATTATATTTTCACTAAGTAAGTTTCCTAAAAATTAATTATTGTACGAGTTGTTTCTGAAATGTACTGAAATGTAATATAAATTAATTAAAACCGTTTTATTACAAAACAATATTGTTCACAAATCTTTTGTTACAAATGTGTACTGTGTTTATATTTTTGAATTGTGTCAACAAGGGCTAAAGTATTAATAAAGTGTTTATAATAACAAAATGTGAAGTTTGAACGTTTGGAAGCATCAAATTGTTTGTGGCGCGATCTTTCAAACACTTACATTTTTTGTCTTACCTGAATTTAATTTAAAAATCGATCAATATGAACTATTAATAAATTGTGAACAGATTCATATCTGTAAAAAATGTAATAGTGCTAAATTCTTAGCACTATCACTTTAATCTGAATTTTCTACAGACAATTTGGTGTCACCCATCATATTATTCTTTTGATTTAATTTTTTTTCTTCTTAAACCTGAAATCACTAGACTTTCAAATAACACCTACGACCTGAAAGTAATTTGTGTAAAAACAATAAGAGTGTCTGTTTTTTAAGCATAATCCGCTTTGTGTGTATAACATCATTATAAAGTAAGTATTTCATTTTTTTTAATTATTTTGAATTGTACCTTACATATTTTTGGCGCTTAGTCGTGGTGATTTATAGTACTGTTCATTACATATTTTTGGGGAACGCCAACGTGTGGCTTTCATATTGTGGTGGGCTATATATTTTACACGCCCATTTGTGGAACTGTTATTTTTGTGAATTATTACAAATGTCATCAGCATAACACCTTCTGTACGTTAGTATTGACCTCAATCTATTTTGAACTTATTTGAATTTATTTATATAACAATAACTTAAAAATAAATAAAAGAATTGTGTTGGTACCCAAAGCGGTATTTTCAGAAACACAATTCAATTTAATTTGGCATTCAATATAAAAAAAATAATTACTGGATCCTAGTTTTATCTAGTTAACAAGAACTTACTGTCAACTTTCGAATTTGGTTTTTTGATAAATTTGGTGTTTTGGATTGTAAATTATTACTAATAAATAGTAATTGTAATGAACTTAGCACGAAAGACGCAATACTTTTTTGGTTTTTGATACTGATCTGTATAAGATGGTAGAAGTATGTCATAAAATCTGCATCTGTATATCGGGGGTAAAAAAGTGGCCATGTATCTGCCAATGATGCTGCTTATAAGAGACTAGCCAATTAAGAAATATAAACTAATTAAGGGGAAGTCCGTTACGAGGAACTAACATTAGTTACTCCTTCTCTGGTATAAAATCTTTGTCCTTAAGCTGATATATGTAAGGGTTATCGATTTTAGTAATAAATAAAACGGAAAATGGTCTCATTTTTCACTAATATTAAAATAATTTTTGTCAAGACAAGTGGTAAAGCAGACATGATAGCAATGTAAATTTTTAATATTAGAGACGCACCTCTTCCATGATAAATAATTTAGAATTGATTCGGACCAACCTTAATTTTCGTTGGCCCATACAAGCGTTTAAGTCGTTGTGCACCCCATGAATATGAATATTTTCGAATAAGATTATCCTACCATCTACTACCCCCATCTAGAATTATAGCTGTTGGTTGGTCAGGCATCACAAAATTCTAAAAACTAAGTGTTTTCGATCTACATGTGTACAGGTTGTCTTGGCTTTTGAGTGACACATCTTCTCTACCTTCAGAACCTCCACTTCTAAAACTACCTACCTAACTACCATCATCTGTAATCGCCAGTCTGCAGTTTTTGTTTGGGAAATTATTTATTACACCTACAATTACCAATTTTTGTGGTTTTACAGTCTGGACCACGGCTACCACAAAACTGCAAAAGTGAGTATGTGATCCTTTCCATCCAATTTGTAAATCTGTAAATTCGTAGTTGTAGTAGTTTCTACCATTACTAAAACTAAGAAAAGGAATTAACAAATTAAATGTATAGTAACCACAGAGACACTTCACGAAAAAAAGTTACATATCCCATACAAATTCATAGAATCAGTAGAAATGCCCAGAAGCGGATAGTAACTACAGAAACTGCTTTACACACACACACATATACTTGCAGAATCTTACAGACGTACACATATGTAATCGATACATTCCTTTCAATTAGAATTAAAAAATACATTGTTAATACCTAAACATTATTAAGATTACTACAAGGATTACTGATCGAAACCAAGCTCTTGTATTTACAATTAATAGGTACAGTTATTTTATTTTAATAAGTACAAAAATATATATTCAAAATGCGGTTGCAAGATGGTTGCATAGAGAGCTGACAAAGTTTATATAGTTTATATTATTACGTGATGATGTGAATATTTTGCCGCCGAACCCATAGTTCTATTTTGCTCTTCCACTGGCATCTATTGAATTTTCCCACTAGAATAAATAGAGACAAAGAAGTAATCTTTGGTTCAGACAGCTTAGTTTTGGCCTAGATAGAAATACTATTGTTCGAAGTTTACATTCTACAGGAACCTACTAAAATGTATCTATAGTAGACAATCTACTAATGACTAAATCCACTTTTTTCGCATCCGCATTTATCTATGTATGAGGATCGCACATTCGCATACGGTCAACAATATCAGGTGACATTATCAACATTATCATTGAAACGTTTGAACAAAATTGATGCATTTCTAACCGTAATAAGGTTAAGAACCACTAAGAATGACGCAACTGCGTTTACTCAGTTCATACGATTTCAGAAAAAAGGAATACAAATCCTATAAAAGGTCAACTGGTTGGCAAAGTATCCCAAATAAGCAATTAAAATTATACTTTTTGCGCTATTAATCTATTTCTGCTTTCCCCTCTTTTAGCTGACACAGAAACCCCAACAAACCGAATTATTGTCAGTTTCTACGAAAACAACAAAATAACAGTGTTATTGAATTGTCTATAAGTTTAAATCACGAGGCTTATTTTTGTTCCAGTTTGTTTGGTTCTATAGGCCGATTTGCGTGAATCTTTTTTATATTGAAGTTTTTGTTGTGTAGATTAGTCAACACTACTTATAAAACATTTATTTGGATACGCACGAGACACTTGCATCCACTTGCAGCGCCATCTCAGTATCCAACGATTGCAAAATTTGAAACTATTCACGATTATAAATGTATGCATTTGCATTTATTAAAGTGTTTAACGTTTGCTTGTTATTAAGTTGCGTAGATATGTATTAATAACAAAATGCAATAATAACAATAACAGCATATATTAGTATAATATTTTTATAATTACTGAAAATTCTACTACCTAAGTGTTTCTTTCACTTAGCCTTTGTTAGTTTCATATACTATAAATAAGTATTTGTTCTTGGGTTTTATTCCTGTGAATAGTTTATATTAAATAAATAAATAAACCATGGAAAGAAATCAAATTGTACAAATCAGGGTATTAATATCAAAGGCGACAGTCTCCAATTTTAGCTAAAACATATAGCTCAAATTTTTCGTCTTTTCAAGGTTTATTAAACTACATTATAAGGTGGTAGCAAAATCGGAAATATTCCACATAGAGGTATATTTAAAGTTGCTTATTAGAAACAAAACCGGCAATCTCCTAAGATGGGGTATTTTCAAAAGCGGCAATCTCTATATGAGCCAATCACAGTTGCTATACTGTAGACACAACGAGAAACTGTTGTGTCTATTTCAAGGCACCTACTACTGTAAATTGTATTTTATTTTTAAGTTTAACCTGTAATCGTACCTATTAAAACGGCGCCAATCTGGAAATGTCCCCATATGAGTAGAATTACATTATAAAGGTGATCTAGGTAGGTGTAAGGGTGTTACAAAGAAAGGGAAAACATCTGGATCTGTAAATTGTATTTTATTTTCAAGTTTCACCTGTAATAGTACCTATTAAAACGCCGTCAGTCTGGAAATGTCCCCATATGAGGAGAATTACATTATAAAAGTGATCTAGGTAGATGTAAGGGTGTTCTAAAGAAAGGGAAAACATCTGGATTTATATATCCAGAGCAAATAGAAAAAGAGCAAGATGCGAAGGAATTAAAATTAAAAGATGTAAATAAACTGTTGACCAAACATTTTGGGAGATACTGGAGGGCAATAGAAGACCTCACATTTTATAATAATATTGTTCCTGCCATAATTGAAGAGGAAGAAGAAGAAGGGAACACTAATATTGTTGAAGACGAAAGTACGGTTGGTTATGAATATATTCCGGAATTAGAATCTGTGTTGTTGTAATATAGTGATATTTTCTTAAGCATAGTTTTGAGTTTAATATTTCTTTTTGTAAAACAAATGTTTTATGTAAATAAAGATTTTTGAAAACAGATTAAATCGATTGCAAGGTCTCATTAATAATAATTACTGCACATTAACTATGATATCTTGATAACAAAGGTGGCAATATCCACCTTTTAGAAACAAAATCAAATTAGAAACAAATTTTTTATCAAATACTTTTAACTTTTGAAGTACAGTTGTTAATGTTTTTTGATAATATCAATACTGCATTTAAAGTCTTAAAATATATTTGTCTTGAGATAGCCACAGCAGTTTTTCACTAATATCTCAAAAATATCTCGAAATCTGGAGATTTATTTTACCCTCAAATATTAAGTGATGGCAATTGCTTATTTATAGCTGTTTCATATTGCTTGGCGAAGATCATACGAAATATATTTACAAATAGTTATAAATGACTGGGACGATTATTATAATGCCGATCAAACTTATCGTGTTCCCATTAACACTGCTTCAGATTAATACGAAAATCTTATGTTCTTCGATAGTAAATACACCAGCCATATTGAACTTTATTCTATAGGTCATTTATTATTCACTAATCTATATATTTAAAACACGACTCATGTTTGTTCCACTTCGTCTACGAGTTATACAAGGCCGATTTGCTTTATTTTTTTTATATTAATAAAGCTTTGACTCTGTAGATTAGTCAACACTACTTACTTTTTATTTTTAAAACCTTTTTACTCTGTGGAGTTTTAGTTTTGTGATTTTTAATTATTTATATTTTTAATTTAAAAGCATTATTTATAATCGTAGCTTTTTAATATGCCGACTGTCTACTTTCAGCGCTTGCTTCGTCACGTTTTGGTACTAAACATCCTCCCGATACCTGGTTACTATGCCACCTACAGTTCTCTGTTGAGTTTTATAGTATTTGCTGTGGAGCATTTTCACAAAATTTTATATCTCTGTCCGACCCTGTGAGTGTGCAGTTTTGCAGATTGGGATATTTGATGAAATAGCAGAATAGTGTGTTTTTCTTAATATAAATGCCTACGAACTAATGTTTTATCTCTTAAGGAACATAGACAAAATGCCTACACAGTTTAGAAAGCTGGTATTTATATAAGCATATGATATATGAATCCAATGTAGAATTTTATGGAAAGAATGGGTGGGTAAGTCGAGGGAGGAGTCCGAAGGGAAGTTAGCCAAAGGAGGTAAGTCAGAGGGGGTGAGGTAAGTCATAAGTAAATCGAGGCGGAGGTATGCCGGGGGAGGGGAGATAAATCTGAGAAAGAGATAAGTTGGATGGGTAAGTGGGAAAAGGAAGTAAGACGGGGATAACTAAGGGAGGAAGGTGGGATAAGTCGGGTGTGCTCATCGTAAAGTGTTTACAACAAATCTCAAAAATTGTAAAAACTCGGAGTTATCGTTTTTCCAACTTTTTTCGATCTGTTATAGGGAACCTATAGCAAAGTTCTGGGATTCACAAGAGGAATTATTGTGGTACGTACCAATGACCACATTTTTATTGAAGTCTTGAAAACTCACCGAAAACAACAATATAAAGTTATTGATGTTTTATATGAGAGTACAGACATTATTCGATTATGAAATAATCATAAATTTGAAATTTAACCGAGAAGGGAAGCTATTACAGGAGTTATTATTTAGGTAATGATAAAAACGTAGCTTTCATTTAACGTGACAATGTGACAATCGACGTATTTTGCAGAATTAATTACTATGCCGTGTTGTTAGCACTTGCCTGTTAATTTGGATTATTAAAATGAATCTTGTTCCCGGTTTTGCAATAAAATATGTATTTTAATTAGCAACCAATACATTATTACCAGTGAGCGTATACCAGTTCATTTCATCCAATTTAATTTAGTTAATTTATTAGATATATTAGCAAATGCAAATGTGTTTTACTTCCATGAGGAGATTGATCAAAGAACATTTTATAAAAAGAAGTTGGGAAATGCTATCAAAAAGATCTTTAGAGGCCTACACGATTTAAGTCTCACGTCTTTATTACTGAACGTTTCACGGCATCAAATTATAAGGTCCTTCTTTTGATCATATGATAACTTTATGTAAGATTAATAAGCACGAATTGGTTATATAAACTAAAAAGAAAGTATAAGTATCTTGGGAAGAAATACGCTTTTATTAAGACCTTTAATTTTGTTTTTGTACAGAAAGAGAATTATCCAGAGAATTCCTTTGGAATTAAAAAAAGTACTTTAATTACTTGCTTTTCTCCTACAATGTTGCACTAAAGCATGCTACTTGTACGTTTAATTGCATGTATTGGTGGTAGTGGTAATACTTTTTTTAATGTAATAAATATATAACTACAAATAATAAAAATATTAATAATGTAATTTTATAAAATAATATGATTTATAAAACTGGTTTATAAAATATCTACCTATTGCTCCTTGTTCATGATTACAGATAGTATGTCTCAATCTAATCAGCTAAATTGTTACAGAATAGTACGTTATATTACAATACGAGACCGGTAAGTGCTTTATAACAGATAGAAAAAAACTTGGAAAAACCAGACTTTTCAAATTTTCGATATCTGTTTTAAGCACTTAACGATGATTATCGCATAATGTTTTTTGTGCTAACGACACTATTTAATAAACAAAAAGATGTATTTATTATAAAAATTTATAATGATTTTTTTTCATTTGACGTCGACGTTGGCTGAGAAACGTTCATTGTGAACATACCGCAAAATATACCTATCCTTACTTTTCTAATTTTGTAATGTCAAATTCTAAGCGTTAGCTGTCAGCAAATTACAAAAGTAAGGTTAGGCATGACTTGCGGTATGTTCATAATAAATGCTATTAATCAACTTACGGTAACATCAACTTACTGTACGAATAAGAAATCGGTAAACAAACAAAAACAGATCGGTAGCGCAAAAAATTCTTTTTTCCACAATCCTTTATAAAAAGACATTTTTCGTCACCGAATACTACAGCGAAAATTTTATTTCCGTCACCAGTGAGAGAAAATCCTATAACATTAACTTTCGTCACTACACTGAAAAAAGCATTTAGTAGGACCAATTAAATTTATTCAATTCAACTAAATATTTAGTTAAATAAACTTTTTGTACGACCCTGCTATTTCGGATTGTTTACCAAACTTGGTTTTAGAACAGTAGGTTATGTTTACTGGTTACTAGCAACAACGCGTCGGTAAGTAATTACTTACCGTTCAGTTCTGTCAAAAACAGAACGGTAAGTAAATTATATGTAATTTATATAATAAATGCATCAGCTTTAGATGTCTCTTTCGTGAAAAATCATTATTTTCTAAATAATTATTGAACTATTTAAAAAAATTATGTTTTTATTTAAATTTGCTGTGAAAAAATACCCAATAAATAATAATAACAACTATCTTTTTATTTATGTTGAAACTACAAAAATATCGTGACATTAGTAGTATAGCTATGTTCGTTCTGGCGCAAAATCCCATGTATTTTCTTATGAAGGTTCATTTTACATTTCAAGGTCATCCGCGAAATTCTAGGTTCATTTGCATATCATTCGCGGGGTCATTAGCGGATCATTTGCATATCATTCGCGGTGTTATGTATGTATCATTAACGGTATTATTTGCATATCTAATTAATTTAATTCGCGGGGTCATTAGCGGATCATTTTTTATATCTCGCGGGGTCATCTGCATATCTCATCTCTCTCTCCTCATTTCCAACTTGTCATCATTTCCCGCTGAAAGATTTGAATTCCTAGCGCTGCTAATGCCATCTATCGGTGACGTCATATGATCGGTATAGTAGATTTCTATACGCCTGTAGATAGGCAACCTGATACACTTTTTTATAAAAACCAATGGAGCCAACAGGATTTGAACCGGCGACCGCTCGAATGGTAGCCAGCCAATGCATCCATTACACCACGAAGGTAATCTATTAAAGCACTGTAAACGGGTTATAAAAAAAAAATAATGTTGACTAGCTATTGTTGTGTCGAATTGACGATTTGATTTGAAAATTTAATAATGTAATTTATCGTTTAGACTAACCCTTGCTTACTTCTATATATATGTTTAATTAATATGTAATTAGTACATCAAAATATGTTCTTAATATGTTAATCAATTTCCTTATAAAATATAACTATATATCATTGAAATAAAACATTAAACAATTGCAGTCGTTTATCATAAACCTAGTGGTGAGTTTGTATTATTCGTATAGCGATATGGATATATTATTCAGATATGTCGTGTTATGTGTTTAAATTTCTCATATGCATGCGCGAATTAAATGATTGAAAACAATGCAGTGTTCGGTTTTCGGCAGACTAGTTTAGTATTTTCTTTACTTAAGAGCTAATATTTATTTTAATAACATTTTCATTTCAACCAAGATCTCAACCTAGAAAATTTTTTAAATAAACGCATTCAATTTACATAAGAATGTTTAAATAAGTATACTCTAAACAAAATTGAAAACATTTTATATTAATTACATGAATCTAATTACCCTAATTAAATTTATTTGTTCTAATAAAAACGCTTAACGTTATTATCAAAGGTCGAAATTAAAAAGGTCCCCCTATACACGGTCCAGCGTGCAATATTACCTCGTATACGGATCAAATCTACATATTACATTATGATTGATACAATCGTTCGGGAGGGATCATAACGATTTTATAATAAAGACATCTCATCTCTCTCTCTCTCATAAATTTATTTCAAAATAAATCTTATGTTGTCATTATACAATCAGATATACAAGCTGCCTCTAAACGCTTACTGTCAATCAACTGTCGGATTATCTCTATGGCATTTTGACCTGTTTAAATCCTAACGTCATAAACAACTTTCACTAATAAAAATAAATATTTTTATAATAATAATTAATTAACATATATTGATAATGAATTCGAATAAGTTCCTGAAACACTCTAATTAGAATACGACTAACAAGGCCCGCATTTAACCGCTATTTTTCCCCGTTTTAGGTTTAACTACATGTCGACACTCTAACTTTTGCAATATCTTATAGTAAAGAATATTATTCTCAATCAGGATGACTGTTCACATCGAGCATGTCATTTTCTATATCTCATCTGCATATAACTTTTGAACTACAGACATTCCTAAAATATAAATCTATTAGTCATATCATTTAAAATGTGTAACATAATTAACATTATGTTATCAGAACTTGGATCTATGAGGATTATCTCTACGCCAACAAGAAACCTCGAGTAAAATGTATTGTCTCATCCGAAGGCCGTCAACTATTTCTTATCATAACACCATTAAGTTCAAAACAATGCAAATATAATTACTTTCAATATAGTCACTTGTTTAGTATTACATATTTCTTCGGAATGAAGGCCGATTACATCCTTAAGGAAACAATTAGGGTCGTTATGATTTCATAAAATTTTATTTAAATGAAACGTTTAAGAATATAGAATACTGTAGAGCATTATTTTTAAAATTCAAAAACATTATCTATAGCTAAAACTGTTTAAAAAATAACTTTCAAACTAAATGTTTTTTGCATGAAAATAAGTACAAACTAATTAGCCGTGTTTCGACATTCTTTAAAACTGCTTTCAAACCATAAATAAACAAACGTTCTTAGGAATGACTGACTGAAAGGAATTTAGATTTTAAATACTTTGTTAAGAGATCATTATCTTAAAAGCGACATAAATTATTGTTTTAAATGACAATTACTCACCCTTGTGTTAACCCATATGCTAAGTATGTCCTAATGGTAAAACTGTAATCGACGAGATCTAACATCATAGTAATATTATAACAGATTAGGTGACCTAACAAACTCTTTAAAGAAATGTTTATTTACATGTATGAGATAGTATTTAACATAATGTCCTTACATACTGGGTTACGATAGAGACGGATAATCATACGAGCTGCTGAAATGTATGATATATTATAAAATAACGTTTAAATAAGAGTTTACTTTAGATGCTACGAATATCTATATGGTGTATAAACAATAAGAACACATATTTAGAAACAGTTTACAAGGTAGTAGATATAACGAAAAAGGCTAGCATTTGTTCAAAAATTATATTACGTCTAGAGGGCGATATGAATATAACTTATAGGATTTAATCAAACTAGAAAAATATCGATATATATCCAGCGTTGAGAAATAATTATACTATGCGTTTAAATGTTTAAGTTCATCATAGCCTGCATCTCCTAAAATATGAGCGTTATACACATGTTTGAAATTCAATTCATCTTGCTTAAAGAGAATAAGTAAGTTAGCGTTGTCCCTAATCAGATGTTTCGGTATCTTTGCATATGTCTGACCTAAATAAAATGAATCAACATCCTTTATGTCTACTCATGCTAAAATATTATCTAAGTTTTTCCTGTTTGTCACAGATAATAGCATCGAAAATGAATACTGAATTAGGTTTCACATCATTAGGGGTGATTACATCATCGTTTTCGCCCTATTTAGGTTGAAATAAAGACTTGGCGTATAGGTAGATATTTTCAAATTTTAATTCGTTTTCATTAGTTAGTAGACCTAACAAGACATTAGTTTTACCACAAGAAGAAGGTACACTCAAAATTGCTCTATAGGAAACAGATAAAAGCTTACAATGCTTCTTATCACCATCGGAATATTATCGAGAAACACGATCATCTAAGTTAAAATTATTGATTTAAAAAGTAATGACCATTTACTCATCCTTTGTGTTTCGCCATATTTAAACGTTATTTTTACAATACATCATACATTTTCATTAGCTTCGAAATACGCAGATATGTAATAATATACTATATACTCTTGTAGGTTATTCAACGTATCTATAGTAAACTCTTATGATTAAAAATAATCTGTAACCTTATTGTTTTTTTATTACATCACAGGTTAGAGCATACGAATATAATTCAGGTTAGATTAGGTTAGAGTCTACGAACACATTTTTAGGGCAGAACGTAGGGAGCAGAGTAAGTACAAAACAACATACTTTCATACAAGAACGTTTATTGATACGAGTAGTTTCGACGCTAGTTAAAACATAATACAAAACTTATATATATATATATATAATATCTATTAAATAGTACATTTCGTATACACTAATAATGGTACTACATACTCGACTATAAAGTAAACATGGTAGGTATAACAACAGTTTAAAAGAATAGATAGTAAATATAACTATATCTAATTATTTTATATAATACTATGTTAACTAAGAGGTTATATACAGAATATATACGCCTGTATTCGACCTCTAGAGGGTTCATAAGACTACACTAGACCAGACCAGACCAGGCCAGACTAGACCAGACCAGACCAGACCAGACCAGACCAGACCAGACCAGACCAGACCAGACCAGACCAGACCAGACCAGACCAGACCAGACCAGACCAGACCAGACCAGACCAGACCAGACTAGACTAGATTATAGATGATAGACAGTAAAATCATGAACAGTTATACCGCCTATAAAATAATAGAGCTTATAATATAATATATAATAGAGATATATAATATAGAATATTATCGAGAAACATGATCGTCTAAGTTAAATATATTTAGCGACTTCTTTTGCTTAATAATTTTCATTATGGTATATGTATATGTCTAGTCACAGTTTCAGCAAACGCATTGTATTCTATCAACGAATCATGTAAATATCAAAAATTCGTAACGGTTATGCATAGGTTTAATACCATCAACAGCTCATTTAAAGGAAATGTTAGATTTTTAACAGTTTATGAGCATTAATCAAAGACTATTCTATAATGATGTATTATTTATTTATAAACATAGTATAGTAGCTAAATACATGACTGACTGAAAAAGTTACTTTTATTAATGATGACTATTGAATTCGATCTGTTACTAGCTTAACCTTTTAATTTCCACTTTTGACCAAATTATAGTTGATCTGATCAAATATTGCTTACAAATCGGAGCTCTAATTTAATGTCTACAGTAGAATCCTTAAAACTCTCTATGAAATTTTAGAATTGTCGATTACTAAGACACCCGTTTCTTCTGTCTCCTTTAGTAAATTCATATTGTTAGCTTCTACTTTGTCAACTGTTACTAGAATGCTGTTCTTTAGATCCTTTACCTCGCTCTATGTATCTGTAGTCATTACAATGAAAGTTTGTACTGTTGTATCGAATTGACGATTTGATTTGAAAATTTAATAATGTAATTTATCGTTTAAACTAACCCTTGTTTATTTCTATATATGTTTAATTAATATGTAATTAGTACATCAAAATATGTTCTTAATATGTTTTTCAATTTCCTTATAAAATATAACTATATATCATTGAAATAAAACATTATTAAAATATTAAAAATAATTTTATTTTATCACATCCTAAATATTTACACGACTGATCGCGTTTCTCGTCAGCTTCTTTTCAAACAATTGCAGTCGTTTATCATAAACCTAATGGTGAGCTTGTATTAATCGTATTACGATATGGATATATTATTCAATTTTCATGTCTTTTGCTAACCCTACATAACTTAAGCTTTACATAGATTTAGACATGTTTTATATTTCGTATTTAGACACATAGCACGACATATTTGAATGATATATCCATCTCGACTAATGAAGGAACAGGAACACTACCCGTCTATTTATACTGTTCGACCAGAGCAAGCGGTTGTTCTATCCTACGTTGAGAAAAATAACTATACTATGTAAGCATAGATACGTTACATATGATTGCGAGCCTGAGTATAAGCATAAACCCTATACTACAGATTTTTATCCTTTTTTTTCATTATATCTACTACAGACGAGGTGAAGAATAGGTACATTTAACATGCGTATGCTACAATTATCTAATTTATAGTTTCTAGACGTAATGTAATTTTGAACAGATTTTAACCCTTTTCGTTATATCTACTACCCTTGTAAGCGATTTCTACATATACGTTCTTATTGTTTATACACCATATAGATATTCGTAGCATCTAAAGTAAACTCTTATTTAAACGTTATTTTACAATATATCATACATTTCAGCAACTCGTATGATTATCCCTCTCTATCGTAACCCAGTATGTAAGGACATTATGTTAAATACTATCTCATACATGTAAATAGTTACAACAACAAAATAGAAAAGTATACTTGAGGGTGAGAAAGAAGTCCCGGACGCGGTTATCTATAACATATGTCATATGTTTTGTAATACGTCTTTATAACTTAACTCTACGTGATTTCCTCTTACAATATCTCTAGTTATGAGAACCTTGAAGACTTAACCTGGAAAAATAAAACAGATAAATATTTTACTTTTTATTGAAACTAGTTAACTTATATTCTAACATACAAATATACAACAACAAAATAGAAAAGTATACTTGAGGGTAAGAAAGAAGTCCTGGACGCGGCTATCTATAACATATGTCGTATGTTTTGTAATACGTCTTTATAACTTTGAAACTTTACGTGATTTCCTCTTACAATATCTCTAGTTATGAGAACCTTGAAGACAACCTGAAGAAATAAAACAGATAAATATTTTACTATTTATTGAAACTAGTTAACTTATATTCTAACATACATATTTGAAACTAGACAACTTATATTCTAACATACAAATATACAACAACAAAATAGAAAAGTATACTTGAGGGTAACATTTTGTATAACCATTATCTTTTATTCTATAATACCTTCTTGTTTAAGCTCAGAAATAATTGAAATAATCTCATCCTAGTTTTCTTAACTACTGCTACCCCTCTGTTTTAAGGTATACAGTAGACGAAGCTTATCGACAACTTGATTCCAATACGGCGTTTTTGTTTTTGGAATTTGAAATTGGTAGCTTGAGGTTAGAGCCTACGAATACATTTTTAGGATAGAACGTAGGGAGCAGAGTAAGTATAAAACAACATACTTTCATACAAGAACGTTTATTAATACGAGTAGTTTCGATGCTACTTAAAACATAATACATAACTTAAATATATAATATCTATTAAAATAGACCAGACCAGACCAGACCAGACCAGACTAGACTAGACTATAGATGATAGACAGTAAAATCATGAACAATTATACCGTCTGTAATATAATAGAGCTTACTTGATATTTTAAAATTAGCGGCTGAATCTAATTATTATAGAAATTCAATTGTAGAAACTGAAGATGTAATCTTTAAAACATCTAAAGTTAGAAGTTTTTAGTAGTCAGGTCAGATTAATAGAGGGTGTTATAATCAAATCGTTTTAGAAACTATTTGTTTGTAAGATTGGCGCCGTAAAGAAAAAACAGCATAGCTGTAGTCTTGATTTTGAAATTGAGATAGCTCGGAACAAAACGATGAATACAAAGTTTAGAAGTTTATTTCAAAATTCTGTGATAAAAAACATTAATTCTTCTTTACTTTACTTTAAAACCCAAAATTGCATGATAAATCAATATAATATTAATATAAATGATTAAATTAAATGAAGCAATCTAGGTTAGACCCCTAAAAAAATTATATTAAGGTTATAGATTTTAGACCCCGGTTGTTGCAAAGATTCAAGAATCTCTATTAAGATTAGTTCATAAAGCATTTGTTAGGTTAGAGCATGTAGCTACTTACAAAAAAAAATCTCTATTAAGATTAGTTCATAAAATATTTATTAGGTTAGACCATTGTAGCTACTTACAAAATCGTCATTAACATTCGAAAAACTTCACCCTTCTCCCTTCACCCTTCTCCCTTCTCCCTTCTCCCTTCTCCCTTCTCCCTTCTCCCTTCTCCCTTCTCCCTTCTCCCTTCTCCCTTCTCCCTTCTCCCTTCTCCCTTCTCCCTTCTCCCTTCAACCTTAACCCTTCGGTCAGAACGTGAAGTTTTTCGAATGTTAATGACGATTTTGTAAGTAGCTACAATGGTCTAACCTAATAAATATTTTATGAACTAATCTTAATAGAGATTTTTTTTGTAAGTAGCTACATGCTCTAACCTAACAAATGCTTTATGAACTAATCTTAATAGAGATTCTTGAATCTTTGCAACAACCGGGGTCTAAAATCTATAACCTTAATATAATTTTTTTAGGGGTCTAACCTAGATTGCTTCATTTAATTTAATCATTTATATTAATATTATATTGATTTATCATGCAATTTTGGGTTTTAAAGTAAAGTAAAGAAGAATTAATGTTTTTTATCACAGAATTTTGAAATAAACTTCTAAACTTTGTATTCATCGTTTTGTTCCGAGCTATCTCAATTTCAAAATCAAGACTACAGCTATGCTGTTTTTTCTTTACGGCGCCAATCTTACAAACAAATAGTTTCTAAAACGATTTGATTATAACACCCTCTATTAATCTGACCTGACTACTAAAAACTTCTAACTTTAGATGTTTTAAAGATTACATCTTCAGTTTCTACAATTGAATTTCTATAATAATTAGATTCAGCCGCTAATTTTAAAATATCAAGTAAGCTCTATTATATTACAGACGGTATAATTGTTCATGATTTTACTGTCTATCATCTATAGTCTAGTCTAGTCTGGTCTGGTCTGGTCTGGTCTGGTCTATTTTAATAGATATTATATATTTAAGTTATGTATTATGTTTTAAGTAGCATCGAAACTACTCGTATTAATAAACGTTCTTGTATGAAAGTATGTTGTTTTATACTTACTCTGCTCCCTACGTTCTATCCTAAAAATGTATTCGTAGGCTCTAACCTCAAGCTACCAATTTCAAATTCCAAAAACAAAAACGCCGTATTGGAATCAAGTTGTCGATAAGCTTCGTCTACTGTATACCTTAAAACAGAGGGGTAGCAGTAGTTAAGAAAACTAGGATGAGATTATTTCAATTATTTCTGAGCTTAAACAAGAAGGTATTATAGAATAAAAGATAATGGTTATACAAAATGTTACCCTCAAGTATACTTTTCTATTTTGTTGTTGTATATTTGTATGTTAGAATATAAGTTGTCTAGTTTCAAATATGTATGTTAGAATATAAGTTAACTAGTTTCAATAAATAGTAAAATATTTATCTGTTTTATTTCTTCAGGTTGTCTTCAAGGTTCTCATAACTAGAGATATTGTAAGAGGAAATCACGTAAAGTTTCAAAGTTATAAAGACGTATTACAAAACATACGACATATGTTATAGATAGCCGCGTCCAGGACTTCTTTCTTACCCTCAAGTATACTTTTCTATTTTGTTGTTGTATATTTGTATGTTAGAATATAAGTTAACTAGTTTCAATAAAAAGTAAAATATTTATCTGTTTTATTTTTCCAGGTTAAGTCTTCAAGGTTCTCATAACTAGAGATATTGTAAGAGGAAATCACGTAGAGTTAAGTTATAAAGACGTATTACAAAACATATGACATATGTTATAGATAACCGCGTCCGGGACTTCTTTCTCACCCTCAAGTATACTTTTCTATTTTGTTGTTGTAACTATTTACATGTATGAGATAGTATTTAACATAATGTCCTTACATACTGGGTTACGATAGAGAGGGATAATCATACGAGTTGCTGAAATGTATGATATATTGTAAAATAACGTTTAAATAAGAGTTTACTTTAGATGCTACGAATATCTATATGGTGTATAAACAATAAGAACGTATATGTAGAAATCGCTTACAAGGGTAGTAGATATAACGAAAAGGGTTAAAATCTGTTCAAAATTACATTACGTCTAGAAACTATAAATTAGATAATTGTAGCATACGCATGTTAAATGTACCTATTCTTCACCTCGTCTGTAGTAGATATAATGAAAAAAAAGGATAAAAATCTGTAGTATAGGGTTTATGCTTATACTCAGGCTCGCAATCATATGTAACGTATCTATGCTTACATAGTATAGTTATTTTTCTCAACGTAGGATAGAACAACCGCTTGCTCTGGTCGAACAGTATAAATAGACGGGTAGTGTTCCTGTTCCTTCATTAGTCGAGATGGATATATCATTCAAATATGTCGTGCTATGTGTCTAAATACGAAATATAAAACATGTCTAAATCTATGTAAAGCTTAAGTTATGTAGGGTTAGCAAAAGACATGAAAATTGAATAATATATCCATATCGTAATACGATTAATACAAGCTCACCATTAGGTTTATGATAAACGACTGCAATTGTTTGAAAAGAAGCTGACGAGAAACGCGATCAGTCGTGTAAATATTTAGGATGTGATAAAATAAAATTATTTTTAATATTTTAATAATGTTTTATTTCAATGATATATAGTTATATTTTATAAGGAAATTGAAAAACATATTAAGAACATATTTTGATGTACTAATTACATATTAATTAAACATATATAGAAATAAACAAGGGTTAGTTTAAACGATAAATTACATTATTAAATTTTCAAATCAAATCGTCAATTCGATACAACAGTACAAACTTTCATTGTAATGACTACAGATACATAGAGCGAGGTAAAGGATCTAAAGAACAGCATTCTAGTAACAGTTGACAAAGTAGAAGCTAACAATATGAATTTACTAAAGGAGACAGAAGAAACGGGTGTCTTAGTAATCGACAATTCTAAAATTTCATAGAGAGTTTTAAGGATTCTACTGTAGACATTAAATTAGAGCTCCGATTTGTAAGCAATATTTGATCAGATCAACTATAATTTGGTCAAAAGTGGAAATTAAAAGGTTAAGCTAGTAACAGATCGAATTCAATAGTCATCATTAATAAAAGTAACTTTTTCAGTCAGTCATGTATTTAGCTACTATACTATGTTTATAAATAAATAATACATCATTATAGAATAGTCTTTGATTAATGCTCATAAACTGTTAAAAATCTAACATTTCCTTTAAATGAGCTGTTGATGGTATTAAACCTATGCATAACCGTTACGAATTTTTGATATTTACATGATTCGTTGATAGAATACAATGCGTTTGCTGAAACTGTGACTAGACATATACATATACCATAATGAAAATTATTAAGCAAAAGAAGTCGCTAAATATATTTAACTTAGACGATCATGTTTCTCGATAATATTCTATATTATATATCTCTATTATATATTATATTATAAGCTCTATTATTTTATAGGCGGTATAACTGTTCATGATTTTACTGTCTATCATCTATAATCTAGTCTAGTCTGGTCTGGTCTGGTCTGGTCTGGTCTGGTCTGGTCTGGTCTGGTCTGGTCTGGTCTGGTCTGGTCTGGTCTGGTCTGGTCTGGTCTGGTCTGGTCTGGTCTGGTCTGGTCTAGTCTGGCCTGGTCTGGTCTGGTCTAGTGTAGTCTTATGAACCCTCTAGAGGTCGAATACAGGCGTATATATTCTGTATATAACCTCTTAGTTAACATAGTATTATATAAAATAATTAGATATAGTTATATTTACTATCTATTCTTTTAAACTGTTGTTATACCTACCATGTTTACTTTATAGTCGAGTATGTAGTACCATTATTAGTGTATACGAAATGTACTATTTAATAGATATTATATATATATATATATAAGTTTTGTATTATGTTTTAACTAGCGTCGAAACTACTCGTATCAATAAACGTTCTTGTATGAAAGTATGTTGTTTTGTACTTACTCTGCTCCCTACGTTCTGCCCTAAAAATGTGTTCGTAGACTCTAACCTAATCTAACCTGAATTATATTCGTATGCTCTAACCTGTGATGTAATAAAAAAACAATAAGGTTACAGATTATTTTTAATCATAAGAGTTTACTATAGATACGTTGAATAACCTACAAGAGTATATAGTATATTATTACATATCTGCGTATTTCGAAGCTAATGAAAATGTATGATGTATTGTAAAAATAACGTTTAAATATGGCGAAACACAAAGGATGAGTAAATGGTCATTACTTTTTAAATCAATAATTTTAACTTAGATGATCGTGTTTCTCGATAATATTCCGATGGTGATAAGAAGCATTGTAAGCTTTTATCTGTTTCCTATAGAGCAATTTTGAGTGTACCTTCTTCTTGTGGTAAAACTAATGTCTTGTTAGGTCTACTAACTAATGAAAACGAATTAAAATTTGAAAATATCTACCTATACGCCAAGTCTTTATTTCAACCTAAATAGGGCGAAAACGATGATGTAATCACCCCTAATGATGTGAAACCTAATTCAGTATTCATTTTCGATGCTATTATCTGTGACAAACAGGAAAAACTTAGATAATATTTTAGCATGAGTAGACATAAAGGATGTTGATTCATTTTATTTAGGTCAGACATATGCAAAGATACCGAAACATCTGATTAGGGACAACGCTAACTTACTTATTCTCTTTAAGCAAGATGAATTGAATTTCAAACATGTGTATAACGCTCATATTTTAGGAGATGCAGGCTATGATGAACTTAAACATTTAAACGCATAGTATAATTATTTCTCAACGCTGGATATATATCGATATTTTTCTAGTTTGATTAAATCCTATAAGTTATATTCATATCGCCCTCTAGACGTAATATAATTTTTGAACAAATGCTAGCCTTTTTCGTTATATCTACTACCTTGTAAACTGTTTCTAAATATGTGTTCTTATTGTTTATACACCATATAGATATTCGTAGCATCTAAAGTAAACTCTTATTTAAACGTTATTTTATAATATATCATACATTTCAGCAGCTCGTATGATTATCCGTCTCTATCGTAACCCAGTATGTAAGGACATTATGTTAAATACTATCTCATACATGTAAATAAACATTTCTTTAAAGAGTTTGTTAGGTCACCTAATCTGTTATAATATTACTATGATGTTAGATCTCGTCGATTACAGTTTTACCATTAGGACATACTTAGCATATGGGTTAACACAAGGGTGAGTAATTGTCATTTAAAACAATAATTTATGTCGCTTTTAAGATAATGATCTCTTAACAAAGTATTTAAAATCTAAATTCCTTTCAGTCAGTCATTCCTAAGAACGTTTGTTTATTTATGGTTTGAAAGCAGTTTTAAAGAATGTCGAAACACGGCTAATTAGTTTGTACTTATTTTCATGCAAAAAACATTTAGTTTGAAAGTTATTTTTTAAACAGTTTTAGCTATAGATAATGTTTTTGAATTTTAAAAATAATGCTCTACAGTATTCTATATTCTTAAACGTTTCATTTAAATAAAATTTTATGAAATCATAACGACCCTAATTGTTTCCTTAAGGATGTAATCGGCCTTCATTCCGAAGAAATATGTAATACTAAACAAGTGACTATATTGAAAGTAATTATATTTGCATTGTTTTGAACTTAATGGTGTTATGATAAGAAATAGTTGACGGCCTTCGGATGAGACAATACATTTTACTCGAGGTTTCTTGTTGGCGTAGAGATAATCCTCATAGATCCAAGTTCTGATAACATAATGTTAATTATGTTACACATTTTAAATGATATGACTAATAGATTTATATTTTAGGAATGTCTGTAGTTCAAAAGTTATATGCAGATGAGATATAGAAAATGACATGCTCGATGTGAACAGTCATCCTGATTGAGAATAATATTCTTTACTATAAGATATTGCAAAAGTTAGAGTGTCGACATGTAGTTAAACCTAAAACGGGGAAAAATAGCGGTTAAATGCGGGCCTTGTTAGTCGTATTCTAATTAGAGTGTTTCAGGAACTTATTCGAATTCATTATCAATATATGTTAATTAATTATTATTATAAAAATATTTATTTTTATTAGTGAAAGTTGTTTATGACGTTAGGATTTAAACAGGTCAAAATGCCATAGAGATAATCCGACAGTTGATTGACAGTAAGCGTTTAGAGGCAGCTTGTATATCTGATTGTATAATGACAACATAAGATTTATTTTGAAATAAATTTATGAGAGAGAGAGAGATGAGATGTCTTTATTATAAAATCGTTATGATCCCTCCCGAACGATTGTATCAATCATAATGTAATATGTAGATTTGATCCGTATACGAGGTAATATTGCACGCTGGACCGTGTATAGGGGGACCTTTTTAATTTCGACCTTTGATAATAACGTTAAGCGTTTTTATTAGAACAAATAAATTTAATTAGGGTAATTAGATTCATGTAATTAATATAAAATGTTTTCAATTTTGTTTAGAGTATACTTATTTAAACATTCTTATGTAAATTGAATGCGTTTATTTAAAAAATTTTCTAGGTTGAGATCTTGGTTGAAATGAAAATGTTATTAAAATAAATATTAGCTCTTAAGTAAAGAAAATACTAAACTAGTCTGCCGAAAACCGAACACTGCATTGTTTTCAATCATTTAATTCGCGCATGCATATGAGAAATTTAAACACATAACACGACATATCTGAATAATATATCCATATCGCTATACGAATAATACAAACTCACCACTAGGTTTATGATAAACGACTGCAATTGTTTAATGTTTTATTTCAATGATATATAGTTATATTTTATAAGGAAATTGATTAACATATTAAGAACATATTTTGATGTACTAATTACATATTAATTAAACATATATATAGAAGTAAGCAAGGGTTAGTCTAAACGATAAATTACATTATTAAATTTTCAAATCAAATCGTCAATTCGACACAACAATAGCTAGTCAACATTATTTTTTTTTTATAACCCGTTTACAGTGCTTTAATAGATTACCTTCGTGGTGTAATGGATGCATTGGCTGGCTACCATTCGAGCGGTCGCCGGTTCAAATCCTGTTGGCTCCATTGGTTTTTATAAAAAAGTGTATCAGGTTGCCTATCTACAGGCGTATAGAAATCTACTATACCGATCATATGACGTCACCGATAGATGGCATTAGCAGCGCTAGGAATTCAAATCTTTCAGCGGGAAATGATGACAAGTTGGAAATGAGGAGAGAGAGATGAGATATGCAGATGACCCCGCGAGATATAAAAAATGATCCGCTAATGACCCCGCGAATTAAATTAATTAGATATGCAAATAATACCGTTAATGATACATACATAACACCGCGAATGATATGCAAATGATCCGCTAATGACCCCGCGAATGATATGCAAATGAACCTAGAATTTCGCGGATGACCTTGAAATGTAAAATGAACCTTCATAAGAAAATACATGGGATTTTGCGCCAGAACGAACATAGCTATACTACTGACATTCAAAAATAAAATTACAAACGTATCCATGGTAACGACAAAACCTACTTAATGGTTGGTGGATATACAGGGCAAAAATAAATTATCTTGAATCTATTTTTTTACCATCTTTGGGATATTTCCTTAGTTAATACATTTGTATTCATAATGGTCGTACAAAAAATAGTATAAGCATCTCAAACAGTAAGGGTTTACCGATCTCCTCCAATATTGGCGACCTCGCTTCGCTCAGTCGCCAAACATTGTCGTCGATCGGTAAACTGTCCTTACTGTTCTCGATACTTAATATACTATAATTTTATTTGATTTAACTAAATATTTAGTTGAATTGAATACATTTAATTGGTCCTACTAAATGCTTTTTTCAGTGTAGAATCGAAAATTACCTACTAATTTTAACCTTCGTCTAGTTGCCTACTGTCGCTGTATCGCGTCATTATTAAATCACGTCAGTTTGTGCTGTTGGTAGCTTTATCATGATTTCTGATTCAGAAAGTGACTAAAATCTTCCCAATACTCCACCAGAAATAGTAAATCAAACTGGGAAAACCTCTTATGGTGGACTTATTGCCAGAAAAATCGAACAAAGAGGTATGAAGAAATCTATGTAAAATTCATGGAATGGGGGGCTGGTATTCGGCAACTGTGCTGCTTGTATATTTTGCAAAATTGTCGAAAAATTTAAAGCCATCGACCTTATGGTCTGTATATTTTAAGTTAAAAACAACATTTTTATCATTTTTGTAAGCTCGCGAACATTCTCTCGCTTAAGAAATGTTACTTTCGTCACTCGTTACACACGATAAAAAACTGATAAAAGAAACGAAAGAAGTTTAGAAAAGTAAGGTTATATATATTTTGCGATATGTCCACAATGAACGTTTCTCAGTGAACGTCGACGTCAAATTACAAAAAAATTATAAATTTTTACAATAAATACATTTTTTATTTATTAAATAGTGTGGTTAGCGCAAAAATATTATACGATACTCATAGTTACGTGTTTACAACAGATATCAAAAATTGTATATCAAATATCAACTTTTCCTCTGTCTGTTATAAAGCACTTACCGGTCTCGTATCGTAATATACTATTTGAGGTTACAAATAGTTAGTTACTCGAGTAGATGAAGTTTAAAATGAGTTCCTTCACGGTTCTTTCTTGTATTTTGTTGTACTCTATTTACTCGTAGAACTCGATTTCTATAATTTTCATTATCGTAAATAATTGTAATTATAGCAAAAGAGCCTTAAGAGCTCATAAAGTGTTATAAAACAATCCACATGCATCTCCGAGATAGCATTAGAAGCAGATATATTTTTTAAATTTATATAGCATTGAAAACTACTCTGACATTTTCGCGTATATTTGCATAAGTAACCATTGATGAGCCCTTGGAGATTAAACGATTGGTTTTTAACTTTTTTTGCGATTTAAATATTGTTCACAATCATATTTGTATGTTACAAAATAAACAGGCACCGTTCAACACAGCATAAGCGAAATAGAAATTAAGGACAATAGTCCTCAAAAGAAACAGAAAGTTAGAGTTATATTTATAGAAGAAACAATACAGAAAAAGATAAATAAATAAATAAAATCATAGTCAATGAATTATCATATTTAAATTAATGGTACTTCGCATAAAACACCAGAACTTACAAATTACACAATATGCAATTCGACATCTTAGAAGGAAGATCATGAAAACTATGCAAAATTTAAAATTACGAATTTGTTGAAAGATATGTCTTACGAAAATGCACCACAAAACTTCTAACATGTCACTTCTTCAATCTATCAAACACAAAATAACAGAAAACAATATAATTTCTGTTATAGCAGATAAGGGTAGTACTTTGATAATAATCTTTCAAAAGATATTTACACACGAAAACTTGATGAATTTATTAATCAAGAAAATTTAGAAACTTTTAAGTAAACCAAACCTTAAAAAACTGCAATATTAGGGACTTAAGAAATTCTTATAAATTATTCATTAATCTTCCCTTATAATTTAATATAAAAAGTGACAGAGGTGAAGCAGTTCAGACTCCAGTTTCCTTTTAAACATTAAAACATGTTTAAATTTTCCGCGGAAATTTTCAGTTATTATGACTTAATAAGGGAATTCATCTTGCAAGTAAGTTCAAGGTCTTTACTTGTAGGTGCGTAAGGTATAACGGCATTTTTAATTGTAGATAGGGTAAACTTGCATTAAATCAAAGACCGTCCTTATGTACTGCATAACGACTAAATTAATATTTATACCCGTATATAGTGTCTGTCATAAAGTTGGCTACATATGGGAAGTTTTTCTAATATTCTGCTTGGAAAAAACTTTCTGCTTCTAAAAATACTTGAAATACGCCATGTTAAAGTTGACAGGTGACATTAGGTATCTGTCAAATTCGCCATTGTTCTTTAAAATCGGCCAAAAATGACCTTATTTGTTAAAATATAAAGAAAATTATTAAGAAAAAATGTTTCTAATGACATTTTATGTTCATATTGCGAATTTGAACTAGATATTCCAACATAAGGAAAATTTTGTTTTTTAACATTGTTTGATACACCCCGGTAACTGATTATTCCTCTAAGTAACGTTCCTCTAAGAAACGAACAACTAGATGAAGAAGCTGAGGCATTTTTAAACAATATCCAGATAGTAAGTAGCATGGGAAACACTCCTGTGATCAACTACCCGAAAGAGATTAGCCT
The DNA here is from genome assembly GCA_929113105.1 of Agrypnus murinus. NCBI lineage: Eukaryota > Metazoa > Arthropoda > Insecta > Coleoptera > Elateridae > Agrypnus > Agrypnus murinus. The sequence goes on from OV816024.1 coordinate 114,111,867, forward strand.
TTATGTTGACAACCACATACCCGGGTTTGATTTTCATTTTCAACAGTACAATTTGTATGATCCTGATGTCGGATCGACTTAAAATTTTCAGTAGCTGCTCAAAAAAGTGTTTCTAACCAGAGTACAAAAAAGATTTCTAAAGTAGGCCGGAGATTTTTTATGGAAAATATTTTGAATTTTATTTCTTTTATTTCATTTCGTATTTCAAACAATTGTTTATATACTACAATTAGTAAAACAAAGTATAACTTGATCTCCGTTGTAAATGACACCGGAGTTCAAGACGTTCTTGATCTCCGTTGTTGTTGGCAACGTAAAAATCATTTGATGTTGCATAACAGCCACACGTGACATGCTGCTTTTTATCTCCTTGGTTACGCGTATGATGACACAGACAGAACTTGCTTCATTATACAATAAATTCGGATGAATTTTAAAAGGGAGAAATTAGGATTGAAATACGAAATAAAATAAAACAACTTATGCAATACGGAGATCAAGCTTGCTTAAATCCTCGAAGATGTTATAACGCCTCGGCTGGCGCCTCAGCGTTATAAGTATCGCTTGATCTCCTAATTATATAATATACATTACCTGACAACCAACATACCATGGTGTGTAAGTAAAAATTAATGCAAAACACTAGGGAAAATTGAGAATAATTCAAGAAAAAATACATTTTTTTTATATGTATAATAATAATAGAATAATAATAATAATAATTGCTACAACCCATGACCTGGTAACCAGGCCCCAGAAGCTATAAGCATGTGCGGGAGGGAGGGGGCGATTATTATTATTATTATTATTACGTTGGCCCTATGTGCAGCTGCAGCCGACTTACAGGTGGAACATCGCAAATTCCACATTTTGTGTCACAGCTAAGGAAAAGTGCAGAAAACCTTAACCAGATCTACGGCACCGGGAGTCGATCTCGGGCCGCTTGGGTGAAAGTCTAGCACGCTAGACATTACATTAACAAGGCTGGTAAATGAGTATGGAAGTATGAAAGTGGAACAGATGCAGGCCCCTTTTCAGGAGCCTTAGAGCCTGACGACAAGGTATGGCTCAATATACTTTATTCCATTTCTTGTAATGAAATGGCGAGTCACTTGGGCATTTATTGATCGCCGTTGGACTTTACGCATAATCAACTGTTCACCCAATTGCTACAGGAATTTGCACTGGCGATTGGTCGATGTTTTTAGATGCGGCTCGTTTTCTAAGTAGATAATATATGCTGCTAATGCTGCCACATCTAAGATATTGTAGAAAAAAGCAAGTGGCTATCTGCACGTTTTTCTTTTGGACGAATATTCACCAAGCAATTTGTCCATATTGTCTACGCCGCCTTTGGCCTTGTTGTAGTACAATATCACGATTGGTTTGTTCACTGATCCTTTGGTATCTGTATCGTAGTACATTGTAGACAGAAAGACAACCGCTTTGTTCTTTTTAGGAACGTAAGGGCACCTACTTATGTTTTTGCAGAAACTAAAAACAGATACATGGATAGGTCGAAGATTGCCTTTTGTAATCAGGAATTCTAATGGTATGAAGCGACGTCTTTTGTTGACAGTACCTAAAAAAATAAATAGATAAATAGTTGAGTTATGATCAATAACTCTTGCATAGTAGTGTTGCAATTAGTAATTAGTATAGTTGTAAAAATTACTATGCGTACAAAAATATCTAAAAGGAGTGTAAACAAATCACAAATCGTCTTTTTATTAGTTTAGTTAACCAAATAGTGTAACAAAAACTCATACAAAACATAGCACACACCCGGGTGTGTTGGTTGTCAAGATCTGTTGTAAATCTTGGTTGTCAACATAAAGGTTAGAGACCTTATCACAGAAAAAAAGCATTAAGACGTAAATGGTAACAATTCAGACACCCCTCAAGATAAAACACCGTTGAATAGAGCTAGTCAACAACTAAAAAGAGAAATTTAGCGAATAAAGAATGAACCAATTGAAGCTTACCTAAGAAAACAAACGGCTGACGGCAGCACCGACTACTCTCTTTGGAAAGCTACAAAAAGACTGAAAAGGCCAATGACCCAAATTCGTCTAATAAGACAAAAAGATGAAAAGTGGGAAAGACTAAAACCTATCATTGAAGCAATATTCTCAAATCTTCAAGTTTTACATTTCTAACAGATACTTCAGCATCAAGCAGGAAGATGCTGCTTATTCTGAATTGAAATAAATTTAAGCAGGAGCGCCGCAAGGAAATGTACTAAGACCGATTTTGTATCTCTTGTACACTTGTGACATTCCAGCATTAGAAAACAATAACATTGCTACTTTTACTGATGACACGGCTACATTAGCAATACAAACAACCAATGCAAAAGCATCAGAAAAATTACAAAAAGCCATTGATCTAGTTTATCGTTGGACAAGATAATGGAGAATAAAATTGAATGAATCCAAATCGCTACATGTAAACTTTACGAATAAAGTTATTCAATATACGCCAGTCAGTATAAATAACAACCAAATTCCATGTTCGAACACAGTCATTGCACTTGATGCGAAGCTTCGATGGAAAGAACATGTTGAAAAGAAACAGCTTAGAATGCGCAGAGCTAGCATTGCCATGACGAACAAAAATAACTGTATACTAAGGGCCGGTATTATAAAACTTTTTACTTTCTAGATAAAATTTACTTTGAGAGTAAATTTTATCTAGGAAGTAAAAAGTTTTATAATACCGGCCCATAATAAACTAATTGATTTTTGAAAACTAATGTTGACGTAACACATTAGTTGTCATAAAAGTCCTAAAATTTTTCGTTACAAAAATAGTTGGTAAAAATGTTTATTTTTTCGTAAACTTTTAAAAAATACAAAATTTTTAATTTTTCAAAAATTTACCGAAATTTTCGGTGGTCATTTTGACCACTTTCCCGAAGAGATACAAAAAAATGTTTCAACCAAAAGCTTCTTAGAATTTGATGTACCATAAGATTCCAAAAAGAAAAATTTAAAAAAGTCAACAGGCAAAAAGGCGACAGACAAACCGACAGACAGACAGACAGACTTCACGAATTCAGAGACGAACTTTTTGTTCGTCGAAAAGGAGAACTTGGTATTAAATACGAAAAAATGTATTGGCTGATTGGAAGAAACTCCACTATGTCTCTACACAATGCTGTATGGGTGACACAGTAACACCGACAACATACAACGATTCCAAAATAAAATGCTGAGGTACATAGTAGAAGCACCTTGGTACATAGTAGATGTCTAAAACAGTGATCTCCATCGGGACTTGAATGTGGAAACTGTCAACCAGACAATAAAGAAATTTGCGAAGAGTCACGAAGACCGACTCCATCATCACGTAAATGTCGATGCCATTCAGCTCCTGGGCAACACGGAATTAGTGAGAAGACTAAAAAGAATCAAACCATTTGAGTTAGTGGAGTGAATAGTGTAGATCACACCAGAGTGTAGTGCTAGTGTACACGGTAACCGTAGTGTAACTAAGTGAACAGAACCTAAAGAACGCTGATGAGTATACCTTAGCTTTTAAGACACAAACTCTAGTAAGTTAAGTTAGATTCAAATTACTCATTGGTCATTCTGACAGGATTGCAATGATATAAAACATCTACAAGGTGATTATTAAAAAAAATACGTATACATACCGAGTTAGGACGAAATATTCCGAAAGGAAAATTTTGCTTTTAACATTTTTTTTGTACATCCCCATAACTGAATACATTTCTAAGTAGTAGTTTCGTGTTAAATTGCATACATTATGATTACAACAATTCTCTTACAATAATTCAAACGTGGTTTAATAAAAAAAGACTAATAAAATTATGAGTTAAATACTTGGAAATTGACAATTTTAATATTGGCCAAAAATACCTACACCATTAAATATTATTAGCAAAATATGCTAAGCATTTGTTGCCTTTCCACTCGTTAAAGCGTTTTTAATGATTTCAAAATAGCCAGTTACGAGGGTGTATCAAAAAATGTTAAAAAACAAAATTTTCTTTATGTTGGAATATATCGTTATACAGTGTCTGCCATAAAGTTGGATCCATATGGGAAATCTTTTTAATATTCTGAATGGAAAAGAACTTTGTGGGACAATCACCTCTCCTTCCAAAAATACTTGAAATACATTATGTCAAAGTTAACAGGTGACATTAGGTATTTGTCAAAGTCGCCATTCTTTTTTAAAATGACCTTATTTGTTAAAATATGGAAAAGTTTTATTAAGAAAAAATATTTCTAATGGCATTTTACGTTTACATACCGAGTTTGAACGAGATATTCCGACTTAAGGAAAATTCTGTTGTTTAACATTTTTTGATACACCCACGTAACTGACTATTTTTTAAGTAGTAGTTTCGTGTTAAATTGCTTAAATTATGATTACAACAATTCTTGTATTATTCAAACGTGGCTTAATAAAAATATTAGTAAAATTATCAGTTATTTTCTTGGAAATTGGAAAATAATCCAGAATGTTCCATTTTTTCTTGATAACTTTAATATTTGTCAAAAATACCTACACAATCGAATATTAGCAAAATATGCTATGAACTTGTTGCCTTCCCACTCATTTAAAGCATTTTTAATGATTTCAAAATAGTCAGTTACTGGGTTGTATCAAAAAATGTTAAAAAAACAAAAATTTCTTTATGTCGGAATATCTCGTTCAAACTCGACATGTGAACGTAAAATGTCGTTAGAAATACTTTTTCTTAATAATTTTTTTTTTATAGTTTAACAAATAAGGTCATTTTTCGCCCATTTTAAAAAAGAATGGCGAATTTGACTGATACATAATGTCACCTGTCAACTTTAACATGGCGGATTCTAAGTATTTTTGGAAGCAGAGGTGATTGCTCCACAAAGTTTTTTTCCAACCAAAATATTAAAAAATTTCCCATATGGATCCAACTTTATGGCAGACACTGTATAATTTATAACATATAATATTATTAACTATAATAACTTATAATAACTTGTTATAACTTATAATATATAAGTTATAACCGAAATTGGTATGTGGACGTAAAATATCTTTATCTACGATCACACAAAAAGTGACCACCTTTTACACTGATTTTCGTGTAAAAAGTGGTAGTGTTATAAAATTTTTATTGCACGGTAATGTCAACTAGAGTGTATGATAAATCAATAATTTATGAATATTTTACAAACTTACTGCTAAACAACTTAGCACATAATAGTTATTTAAGATATAAGTGTAAAAAGCCATTCTTTATTGCGCGAACGGTTTAACACACAAGCGAGGTACGAGCGAGTGTCTTAAAGGATGTGAGTGCAATGAAGAGACTTTTTACACGTATATATTACAATGTTTTATCTACGATCATAACGCTTTACTAAAGTAATCATTGTATTTGATATTTTTTTAAATTTGTGACTCATGTTATTTGTACATATATTAGAGTGCTTAGATTTTTATGTGCTTAGTTGTTTAGCAACCAGTTAGTAAAATTCATAAATCTCTTGTAGATATGATAGATATTTATTGCACGTTTATTATGCGTGCAATAAAAATTTTATAACACTAGTTCACTAAACGTTAACTTTTTACACGGAAATCAGTGTAAAAAATGGTCACCTTTCGTATGATCGAAGATAAAAATCTAAGCACGCTGATATATGTACACCTGACATAAGTCACAAATTTAAAAAAAATATCAAATGCAATGAATACTTTAGTAAAGGGTTATGATCGTAGATAAAACATTGTAAGATATACGTGTAAAAAGTCTCTTCATTGCACTCGCATTCGTTAAGACACTCGCTCGTACCTCGCTCGTATATTAAACCGTTCGCGCAATAAAGAATGACTTTTTACACTTATATCTTAAATATCTATTAGAAATATTTTTTCTTAATAAAACGTCATTTTTCGCAGATTCGTTTTTAATAGGGAATTTGATAGATACCTAATGTCAGCTGTCAACTTTGACATGGCGTATTTCAAGTATTTTTAAAAGCAGAGGTGATTGCCCCACAAAGTTTCTTCCAATCAGAATATTAAAAAATTTTCTTATATGGATCCAACTTTATGGCAGACACTGTATATATTTTTTATTTATTGCGCAGTATGTAATATTTTAATGCGCAAATGAATCGTTTTGGTCAAAACTTTTATAACAATGCGTGCTGAAATCCTGCCCTTATTTTAAATAGTACATACATATTTCGAAAATGGTCGTTGTATTTAATTTAAGTGAAACGTTCTCCAAATTAACTTATCAAGAACAATTAGTGGTAAAAGAGCAAAATCGTCCTCAACCCGAATTAAACGAAATGTGTTGTTTTCTGACGACCGTGACGAGAAAATTTGGAAGTAACGGAGGTAAGACATCTGGCACATTTAAAAGAAAAAAATCAAAAACACGAAAGCTCTAAAACACATATTAGGAATCAAATACGATTTATTTGACAAAATTAACAGGCAAAACAAACATAAGCATGTAGGTGTTTGTAGCACACCCAAAAATATTTGGTACGCACCGCCACCGTATTACATGTATGTAGTTATTTCGTTGCTAAACATTGTTAAAAATGTAGAAAGTCAAATTTTAAACGGATGTCTTATTTAACAGACGTTAAATGTGTTACTTTTTTAAGACAGTTACCGGAGATGTTACTATGGTGCTACTTATGATCGCATTTTATTGAAAAGGTTAGTTGCATTGCAGAACTAAAGTATGTTGTATGCTATTATTTGTTGTAAACCGGTTCGTTTAGATTCTGAACTCATGACCTGTCAATTGAATAAATACTGATAGTAATAGTAACCAAACTGATATTGATGTATTGCAGGAATACGAGATCTCATGTAAACAATTTATGTAAACAGAACATAATAAGTATTGAATATATTTAATGTAAATATTACTGTAACGTTTTCAGTAAGTCTTCAATTTAATTTCCTGCACTTCTACGGCTACCGCTATTCTTTGTTGTCATTAAATACAAAATTTGTTTGGCGACTACTGTAGAATTTATAACAAATAACTTTATTTTCCGTTTTTTTGATATAGCTAGAAATATAGCTGACAATCACTTTATAAAAGTTTAGTAAAGAAATATAAATTTCCATACTATCAAGATTAGGTATTAAAGAGATTGAGAAAAAGGTACTTGCGAATTGAGAACAATATGTTAGAGAGTGAAATCAGTGGCGTAACAACCGCCCCTGCAAAACCCTCCGACGCAAGCAGGCGCAATCCTCCGAAGGGAGCAGCTTTCGTGAATTTTTAATTCCTTGGGAATAGAAATTCTAAAACAAGCAATGGAGGTAAAAAATATTCTATGAAGCAATAAGTGGGAATTATGGATTTACATAAATATGCATACATACACGGTGATTCACTACCCAATGATAGGACTTTGAGGATAAACTTCTCTGGTCATTAGAAGCATAAAACCTTAGTAACATTTTTTGATTAAATAAACTTGAAAATTTCATTTAATCAATAATTCGGGTGGGGAGAGGCAAAACGTGCAAACATATGACAAACTTGAAGAAGATAAAATTACCAACATTTTTTGTATAAACACCTTTTTTTTGTGAATCTAATATTTAACGGGTTACAACGGTGAAAACATTTAAAAAATATTGTAAAACTCTGTTATTGTTGGTGTATGGTGATGGAGTATATTACTCCATCTTAGTTTTAAAGATTTTCCACACCACAATAAGATTATATAGCAAAATATATTTCAAATTACAGTGAGTTTTCTTGGTACACATACATTTTATTAATTTAAGCAATTCCCATCAACCTACTAACGTAGTTCTAGAGAAGGTGTATTGCGAAGATATTTGATGACGCGTTGAAAAATTTCGTGAAATTAGAGCTTGCCTAGTTTCCTATGTCGATTTTCTCCGACGAAGGAATACGCAAATGCACAAAATCATCACTGTATGCTGTTTTCATACAACTTTGGAATGTTGGGAATTTTGTGTTCGTCAAGTTGGCCCTCAAAAGTTTTTTGAGTTTCTTGAGTAATTTTCGTTGTGTAATCATTAAAAAAAAACATTTTGTGCACCTTTCATGCAAGATGGCGATTGCGGCTCGTGCCTCTCCTTCACAAGCTCACAAACTCGAAATTTTTCATCAGGGTACCGTTCTAAACAGCATTTATATCAAAATCGATTCTACTCCACTTTTTATGAGGCAACTGCCGTTTTTATCCCTACTGACTAGATTATGGGTTATAGGGACAATAGCAAAACAATGGATTTTGACAGTTTTTGGTCAGTTCGCCTGCGTTTAAGCCCGGGAAAAAACGATAATTAGTGATAAACTTCATTAATCATATGAAAAAATTGGTTGAAGAGATAAAGCAAATAAAAAGGTACTAAATTATTTTTAATTATTGCATATTTTACTTTAACAGAAGTTACCTACGTATAATTATATATGAGGGGCGCAAACGTAAGTTTGGCAAGGGCTCGCAATCTTACGTAGTTCCATCATTTTTTCATTAATATCCGTATACAAATTGCCACATTGGTTTTGTTTACTTGACAACGTGCACTAAATATTTTTCGTTTTAGAGCTATAATAAACAAACCGAACATTTACATTTATGTCAAAATTGTGCCCAGGGAACTGCTTGACAAAACAGCAATGAAACATTTTAGCCATAAACTATTTAATCCAACTAAAGAAGAAGTTTTTAACTACTTCACTATATCGTTAAATTGAAACATAATTTCTTCACATTAATGATCAGGTAAGGTATCAAATATTTGCTTACATCTTCACTAACACGCACCTTGTTTCTTTTAGGCCTAAACATGTCTTGAAATGGGTTTAATTCATTTTTTATGAGCATAAATTGGTAACGATACCACATCGTTAGCTGACAATGGAGGTTTACCAATGTATATTTAAGATTGTTAGAAAAATCAACTTTAAAATTTATGCTTTTACTGCATAGGATGTTCTAGAGTGCATATTTATTAAATTAAAACGTTTTCGTTGGTTTTATTAAAAAAAAGTATAAAATAAATTTTTTTCCTAGAGGTCATGCAACCCAACTAACATCTTTTTAAATAAGGGTGCCTAATTCCTATCTAATGTCAAATATCATGACACTATACTGTTACAAACATTAATCACATAACTCCATTTTCTGTGATTCCTACTAAACAATTGTTTTAAATTAACTTTTCACTAGCATGTTTTTCTGTTCTGGCGTAAACATTTCTTAATTGTATTAAAAATTGAAAATACACTACATAGTCAATTGCATTTCACATCTAAGTTCAGTTATCTTTAAATTTTGCCTTCGACAAATATTGCCAGTTCTTCGATAAAAGAAAAAACAAAGCAATACATTTTTGTGTAAACGACATACCAAAATGGTGTACACAATTACTTATAACGTTATAACCTAATTCTACTATGTCGATAATCATGATTTGAAAGTACATAACAAGGAAAGTTAGTTAATTATACCATACACAAGCAAGAAATTGAGCAGTAACTGTTTTAATCTTTTCATTGTTCAATAGTTTTATTGAAATTGTAATTAGAATTTATAAAAATTCCATTCTGACATTTTCCAAACTATTTGTTAAAAGCCCTGAATAATGGATAACAGCGGTGGCTTATAACTCAAGCACAGCTGTTGTATAGAGGAAAATCTATTGTTAAGAGGAATGCAGATTGATAATTTTCAAAAGGGATATTTGGAAAATTTATTAATTGCTGGTGGGCCATATTGTTAAAAATATAGCAATATTCTTCAAAAAACTGACATATGTGTTACACTTTTTGTATCAGTTTATGTTGAAAAATAGGCGACTGTCATGTAAAATACCGAATGTTAAAACGCAAGCTATTAACAAGACTGTATACTACACAGCAAAATCGTTTCTACTTTTATTTAAATCTAGATAAATGATCGAAATTAAACGTTTTTACTGATGTTTGTTATAAAACTTAAATATTTACAAACAACCCGAAGTTCCTGCTTCTGTCTATTTTAGTTTTTAAATAGTTATGCAGTTTTCATGGGTTAACATTTGCTTTTAAGTGAAAATTTTACTTTTAAGGGTTTAAGGCCATGAACAAGAGATGTGCTTTATTCAAATCCTGAACATAAATCGTAATTGTTAATTGATAATTGATAAACATAAAAATAAGTATTGGCTAATTCCAATACTTATTCCAAAATTCCAAATTCGTTTAAAAGGTGACCGTGATTCAATGTCTCAGATTTTAATCAAATCTTTTCCTTGCATACATGCATATGAAATGACATTATTGGACGAAAATACTTTACGCACTTTACATAATTTAACTAAACTAAAACTGCCCCCTTTCTTAGTCTTTAATCTATCAGGTCCAGATTAAATTTAATTTTTCGATATTTCAGAGTGTATGTCAGAAAACTCAAGACATTGCAGGTATATAGTAAAAAAATATGTACCATCAAAAACAAATTTCAGTGCTTTTTACTAAGTTTGCTATTATTCATAACTTAGACATATATCATGTTTAAACCTTGTTTTTTATAGAATCACCTTGGATGTTTCCCATCAAAAACATGAAAAAAACTGAACTCTGTAGTAGTACATCTACAGCTACACCTAATTTTATATAAATATTTACCTTACAATGTAAAATTCGTAGAAAAAGTTCCAGCTTGCAAATAATCTTTAGGCTAAATTTTATTAATATTGAATTACTGTGATGTCAAAACACGGCAAGAAATATATAAAACAATTGGGGAATCAAGATTTAATAACAGTATTTATTGCTAAATACACAAATATGTGTAATAAGTCGACAAATTTGACTTATTACAAACACTTCACTTTTCGTTGCTCGGTGGTCTAGTATGTTACTGCTTGCTTGATGAATTAGCTCTGACAAGGTTGCAGCTCGAACCTGCATTTATAGCTGGTACTTCCAGGGTGTGGGTTGGTTTGTTTGATGCTGCCCTTGGTTTGACTTCCAAACTATTCCAGGAAGGTCCGTGGGTGCAAATGAGCCATTAGCATGCTGAACGGTTCTTAGCAGAAATGCATAGCAGACGTGACCTGATAAAGGTGGCTATATTTAGATTGTGCTCAATGTCAAGCAGACCTTGGCACTCTAGAACTGACTAACATTTACATTAAATGGAATATGATGAGAATAAATTGCAACATTTTAGACTGCATAAAATCTATATGTAGGTAGTTTAAGTAAAAAGTGAATTAATGTAATGGGAATTAGAGCTTTATGTAACTGGCATAAGAAAGGGTATCTAAAGGCAGGAAGGAAGAAGAGTACATGTTAGAACATGAAAACTTTAAGTGTGTAATGAGAAAGCAGCAGGACTGTGCAATTGTTCTTTGCTTTGTCTTCTTTGACAAACGTAGTTTTGAGTGTAATTTATTAGATTTTATCCCTTTCTTAATAGTTTATCAGTTTTTATCTTTTAGTAATCAAGATATATTAGCTAAAATATTTGCTTAGGTTTTTTTATTGTGTACATTATATTTAATTTTATTACAAACGGATAATTGTTCGGTGAGACTTCAGCTACATAAAGACTATTCACATCTGGATAAAAGAAGGTCAGAAGATATTGTAAGGTTTGCTAAACTTACTGATTTAGATAAAGAACCCTTGAAGATAAAAAAATGCCCAAACATTGAAATCATACGACTTCATCACAAACGCATCTTTTGACAAATTTTGAAAGTCTTTAAAGGATTTGTTGTGGCCCATTTAATAAACATTCCAACAATATGTATAAAGGTTTAAAAACTGTTTTAAAAAGTATTAAGATTTTGTTGAACAGGTGTCTATACAGTGGCGTAACTACCGCCCCCGCAGACCCTGCGACGCGGGGGGGCGCAACCCTCCAAAGGGCGCTGTTTGGAAAATTTTATTTCGTTGAGAATAGAAATTTTAAAACAAACACATTCTATGGAAACAATAAAAGAGAATTGTGAATATACATTGCTTAAGACAATTGGGGGATATTGTGTACAATCATATAAGGTATTTAAATAAGATTAATTGAATTATTTCTCTGCTTTGACGACGACGCTAACAATAACTAAAACATTTCCGTCGTGCTTGCTTCGTTCTGTAGTTGTTAATTGTAATAAAATTTGAAACTTGTTTAAAAACTTCAAACTCAATGTGCTAACTTGTTGTATCAGCGACAACATATTGATAATTATTATCGAAGAAGAGGTTTATAGCGGAAATATCAAAAACAATGGATTTTGTTAGTTAAATTGACCAGTCCGCCTGCGTTAAAGCCAAGAAAAAAAATGAAATTGTGTTAAATCTCATATAAAAACATTAGTTGAAGAGATAAAAGGAAATGAAAAGGTAACAAATTATTATTATTAATTAGTGCTTATTTTATGGTATGGTTCGACGTCTTAATAAGATGAATTAAATTGTTTGAATCAAATAAGAAAATTAAACTGACTACCTCTGACAAAAGTCTATAGTATCAGTTTGTTGGAGTTCATAATTTTATTATTTACTTATTAAAGGCATCTTCATATTTTTGATTCACATGAGATAAATTGATAGAATTTTATACAGTAATGATAATTTTCTTCAGAAATTAAGTATTATTTAAAATTACATTTTCATCTAGCCTTAAGTTGATTTTAAATTGTTTATATATTTTTTTAGTATTATCAATTTATAAATCTTAGCAAAGGTTTATTTAAAGTTTATAAATCTGTCTCTTTTGGCTTCTTTAACTTTCCTATTTTTCTTAAAACACAAACATAGATAAAATTACCTTTGACCTCCTGGTACACATATGTCGCAACAGAGCCACCATTATTTTTCATTTTGTGTTGCCGCACATTCCATTGCCTAACCTCAAATCAGAACCCTATACCTTTTATCTCTTCAAATAAAGTTTTCTCGATGAAATATTTAGTAAGTCAGTTAGTTGTTATATTAAAACATCAAATCATTCCTCTTTTTTATATTAATTTTCCATTCCTTTTTATAGGCTCATTTCTTTTATTATATTACATTTATATATACATAATTTATATCCAATTAACAACATTTTATTTTTTTACATTTCTGTACAGATTTTTCCTTGAACAAATTTTTATTTATTCTCATCTCTATATTCCTTATCGACTTTTTTTTTATTATTGACCCTAAGCTCCACTTCTTTTATTTTTTTAATAAGTAAATATCAACAATATGAATGCATCTTTGGTAACCAAAAATGTTTATCTTCCAACAAACAAAAAGAGTTAGATTTTTTTAAATCATTAATAAATTATTAGTATTAAAATAAAATAAACCAAACATTGACACACCCATAAGGTCAAGGTAAATAAAGAAAACCTAACCAAATCACCACTCTATAAAACAACTACAGTATATTTAAATCGTTTATTGTAGAAAGAGGCCAAGTAACATTTTACAGTTTTTGAAATAAACAAGAAAAACGTTTTTTTTTTCTTCAATAACACTTTATTGCTATTTCTTTTTTTTGGAAATCTTACATTGGAATTTCATAACACAGGATCAAGTAATTCTAATAAAAAAATTATTTTGATAAGCATGAATTAAAAAAATACCCTTTCAACAATAAAAGCACAAATTAAATAAAAAATTCATCAAAATATTATTAAAGATACAACAGAAACATATTCATAAACATTATTATATTAGTGAAGAAAAATGTCTTCACTTTTCCTTTTTTGATGACTTTGTAGGTGATTCTTATGTATATTATATTATAGGCCAAAATCCTACAGGATGCCAATACTTAATCAATGAAATACGTAATATCCACGAAAACTTCAAAATGCCTGAAAATGTAACTGAGTCCCTTTCTACAATAAACGATTCATCTGTATATATGAGGGGCGCAAAGGTAAATCTCGCAGGGGCGCGCAATCTTACGTAGTTACGCCACTGTGTCTATATATCTTGTAGGAAATGTGTAGTTACAAAAGAAAAAGTAATGAAGATAACAAAACAATGAAGACGTAAATAACTCTACAGGTAGTGATTATCAACCAGATTCTTCCTTTATTCTTGAGAGACGCAATGGAAGTTGAAGGATGATCAGTTGTGAGAATTACAAGCAGAAATAGTAATGAAATAGCAACTTACTAAAAAAATGAAACCCATCGAGTAGTTGAAACTTGCTTAACTGGCAAGTTAAGGTGTTAATCGTGAAAATCCATTAAGCATTAAAATGTATGATAGCAATAGTAAAAGGCCTTGTAATGACCGTCGTACTCTAATGGAGTAATTGAAGAACCGGAATTAAGAAGCAAAATATTAATATTGAAAAAGTTTAAAAGAAATTTATCTTAAATACAAGGAGAAAAACCCTACTGATGAAATAGGGCTATCAAAGTTTTTTTAATTACGGCCAAAAGAGTATGTAACTGTAAATAGTCGTGTCATTCATTTGGTATGTGTCTGTACATATCACCAGAATGTCAAACTTACAATGCAAAGTATTAATCTTACAACTCCCTTACCAAGAGCTCCTCAGGAAACTAGTGTGTGACATATCCTCTAAAGAGTGTATGCTACACCGCAGTCCTAACTGGCTTGATCCATATTCACTCTGTGAATATCTCATACGGCTGGAATATTTTGAAACCCAAAAGACTATTCAATTCAAACTATGGCCCCATACTGATAGCGTTTACTATATTATTAGAAACATTAAAAACAGTAGATGACTGTGTTGGCATACAGCTCGAGAAGTTGAAAGCTTTAACACACAACAAACAACTACATTGCAAAAGCACAAAGCCAGCGTTTGAAGCACGTGAAAAAGAACTTAGATGACAAACAAAACCTGCTTGATTCTTTCAGACTTTGCAGACAATTTTACGTTATGTCCTCTTAAAGATACTGTAATGAACGAGAAAACCCCTATGACTGGCGGCGAACAAGCGAGAAGGTTTACGTCGCATCTACAATGTTCGAGACTGGCGACAGAATGTATGACGACACATGGACGTCTGCTCAAATGGACGAGCCGCGGTGTACTGGAAATTTCTAGTACGTTCCACACTTTCGTATACATGTATAAAGCCGCCGTACAAGGAAGGGAGGAATCAATAGTCAACAAGTTAAATGAATACGCGCATCGTAAATAAGGAGAATATAAATGTGTAGTACGATAAGTGTTAAAGACAAATATTGTAAATAAATAGTCTGCAAATAATTTAGTTTAAGTTCGTTGCAATTTATAATTAGTGTTAATGTAAATATTCTCCTTTGGTTATAGACGTAATAATAATAATAAAGTCGACTAAAACAACAATCTTAGTAGCACTTAAAAAGAATGTTACAATACTAACCAACCACCTAACAAATTCACTACATTGCATTTTAGTTAATAAATTAATATTTGCCTAGAACCAAAAAAAATGCGAATTTCCCTATAAAATGCACTTCGCTTCTGAAAATATACGACTTATAGTATAATAGGACTTGGAATTTTAATATGGTCAGCTTATAAAAAATAAATATCTTTAAAGTTTTGCATTTTTAGCTACAAGATAAGTATTCAGGAATTTTGATATTAATTATGATCATAGCTTCATATCTTTTCAAATTTTTTTTCTTCAAATTTCAATATACGAATGAAATTCTTACTGCAAGCTCTGCTACAATATTTTCAAACTATGTAACTATAAAATCTGTTTATGCCGAGCAACTATCACATATAGAGAAATATGTGTTAAGAAATTACTTAATAGCTGTATTGTTTCACAAAACAAACAAAGAATGATGTGATAAAACTGGTCCATTTTCCTCTAAGTTTGGATATTGGTAATGAAATTAATAATAAAAAATAATAAGGCTGAAACAATTGTAGCAAATTAATAAAGTTGTTTGGATGGACTTTGGGAAAAAAATTATTATTATTTTTTATTATTAATTACAAATAAAGAATGATGTTTTTTACTCATTTGCATGTTCTTTTAAAGTGAGATAATGACGGAATTGCGTTCCTACTGCAGAGCTTTTTGTTTAAAATTCTTTATTGTATCTATTAACCCAAGAAATATTATCTCGGCGACGTCCGTGTGTTATTTATCATCCGTGCTTTTACATAGTTGCTGAGAAAAAAATGTCTAAATAAAGTTTAAAAAGTTTTTTTATTTTTAACGAAAAGAAATGAATGAAATGTTATTAACAGTAGCACAGAAATATCAAAAGTAACTTGGTATTTCGTCTGCTTTCTACATAGGAAGCAGTTTAACATTTGCATTCAGTACAGTTTCGTTTATTGTTTAATAGTTATATTCTCTACTATTTTTGTCTTGCAGAATGCCTTCTAATGCAGAAAATGGCAATAGCTTCACTGTATTGTCTGAAAACGGCAATTAAATTAAACGCAACTTCATTGAGTCTTATCGTGTACATTTAGATTTAATTTTTTTTATTTTTAGACAACATTCACTAGTAGTCCTAAAAAGTATCAAAAGTTCAGAAAGGCGGAATATTTCGTTTTTGTATTTTTAGTAATTTTTCTTCAATAACACGAATATGACACTATAATATTCAAGGGCGCACTGGGGGAGGTACTATGAGGCTGGCAGACCCTCCCAAATCCCTCAATCAAAATTCCAAAAATGTTTATGACAATATTATACAGTGTCTGCCATAAAGTTGGAACCATATCAAATTTAATATTCTGATTGGAAAAAAAAATCTGTGGGGCAATCACCTCTACTTCTAAAAATACTTGAAATATGCCATGGCAAAGTTGACAGTTATGTTTCAAAAAATTGGCGAAAACCGACCTTTGATGTTAAAGCATAGAAACATTCTATTAAGAAAAAATGTTTCTAATGACATTTTACGTTCGCATAGCAAGTTTGACCGAATCGAAAAATGTTTGAAAGAGAATAAGGAGAAAAAATCTATGTAAAAATATGAAAAAGTGGAACTCTTTAAAAGTTTTGAAACATACAGCAATTGCTATTATTTCTAACCTTAAAATAGTTTTGGAATCTCATAAGTAATTAAAATTGGTATAAAATGTTGGGGGTCTGTATACACATTTCTAGTTTCTATTTTATTCCGGATTGTCCAGTGAAAATATTGTTTATTTGCTTTTAAATTACCACACAGCTTAGACAGTGGATTCGTTATGCAAATTTTTAAAATATGCAGTTTTTTTTATTCTTACAAAACATTTTTTGATTTACTTAACTTCAATAAAAAATTCAGTTGGATATTGAAACCTTTATTCAAATTGAAAACACTTATGTTAGCAAAATAGTTAAGAAAAACGTTTAGACAGTGGAATTATTATCCAAATTCTAAAACGCAAAGTTCTTATTCTTTCAAAACTTTGGTTTTTTATGGTTTATGGTTACTATGGTTTTTAATCCAAATAAAAGTTTAGATGAAACAATAAAATCCTTATCCAAGTTAAAAACAATTAAAACAGGTATGTGTTTGGCAATGTTTTTAAAATCGATAAAACGTTTTTCAAGAACAAAAACAATTTATTTACATTTGGAATTTTAAATGATAGGTGGCAGAAAAATATCAATGAGTATTCTTAAATTTCGCATTAAATTATAATTTTCAATTTTGCGGTAAGAATACATCAGTGGTGTTGAATATTTTAAATTTCGCGTGGTCTTAGATGGTGAAGATATTTTGTGTTTTATTTTTTTCAAAATTTAGTAATTAATTTGTTTTTTAGTAAAAATTTCAGTAATTGTTAGTAAAAAAAGTAAGAGTTTTTTAATACTAATATTTACAATACTTTATGATTTTAAAAGCAATGATTGAGGAAAAATAAAATTGTTAAAATTAATAGCAATACTTTTAAAATCAAACAACATTTTAAAAACAAAAAATTATATTAAATGATAACTGGCAAAATACATCAATGTCGTTTGACACTGATAACAGTTGTTATACAGGGTGACTCATAGCCCCCACACCAGACTTTACCAGCGCATTTCTGATGGCATTTGGAACAAAAAATCTTAATAAAGTTTTTTGATTGGAGAAAGTTCAAATTTTTAATAATTTTGACCGACGTTTTCAGAAAAGAACGTATAATTGATGTAGGTCAGGTGTTAGGTCAAACAAGATTAAATGCAAGCCCTTTAGAAATTGACACCATCAGTAAAAACGTGACATCTGCTGAATGAACTCAACAAGGTTGCATTCCATTTTGGATACTGTTGAAACTTAAAACGCTCTATTAAACTGGGGATTACCCTGTGTTCTAATAGTAGGGAAAACATGCAGAAATGACATTATTTTAATACCGACCCATTTAATGATATCATTTTTGATTTGTTATTCGTTATATTAATAAACAGCTGTCAGGTAATTATGTAAAGATATGTTTTAGATAATTTAATCTATCCATCAATAGATATTGTTATTTTTTATTTATTTGATTCTAAGTCTAAAATCTAAATACAGTAGTATAAAGTGCCGTTAGAAAACGTTTATTCGTTTTTATGTTTTGATAGAACGACCTTAATGGATGATAATTTGTTTACATAGAAAATAACTACACATTCTAAAAACAATTCGTAGAAAATAAAAGTACTGCTAATTTTAAGTGCTTTTACTATAAACTGCAGTGTAAGGGATTTACAAATTGTTAGGCCCTGACCTTGACCTAGTGTTTACAACATAATATGTACTCAAAATAAATTTTGCCGACCGGGTTGTTTTGATTATTTTATTACTAATGCAGCTGTGTCAATTCTTAGGAATATTTACGGTATCTACAGTGTTGATTTTCTTACTTTTCTTATTACATAGTATGTACTTTCTAGGAATAAATGTTATTTTAAATAAAAAATAGTAGAAGACAATACAGTACATGTACATGTCCAAGACATAACACAATTGGCACGCGGCTATCAGAAACAAAAATCAAATAATCAAAACACATTATACTACTAACAGAATTCTAAAACATTAAAATTGAAATGACGCAAAAACGCATTTATTTTATGCACGCATTGTGGATTGAATGTTCTTGTAATAAATAAGTCTCTTACAGCGAAATTCCTAAAGTATATTATTTGATTTACTGCAAGCAAAATTAATACGAAAATATTTTTTTTTATTCAGAGACCTGCTTGTATTACACATAATAGGGGTTAACGTACCTATTAATAGAATATGAAATTGTCTTACAAAGCAATAATCAACAAAAATACCGTTTTTGGAACATAATATCAAACACGAGTACATTTCTTATTATTTATCTGTTCTTATTCCACGAAACACTTGGCCAAAATAAAGACGGGTTATTATTTTATTATGATAGCTTGCACATTCTTAAAAGTAGTTTTGTTTATCACCTTGAAGCTTGAACTTTAAAATATGTGTCATGTGCATTCATACTATTAAATTTGAAAACATTAGGCTGAATTTCGATGCCGTTTTTCTCCAAAAGTATAGAACTACGAGAAAAATGGTATATAGGAATTTTCTTTCTTTAATGGTTATCTAACCACTGGCAAAGTCCGACTACATCTTAATGGGACACCCTGTATAATACTACTAGATAAATGAAACTGTGTTTTAAAAATAGAGAAAAAAGCATTTCCAATTTCAAAGCATACAGCCTTGGTAGTGTAATGTCTAGAATGCTGGACTTTCACCCAAGCGGCCCGAGGTCGATTCCCGGTACCGGCAGATCTGGTTAAGGTTTTCTGCAGTTTTCCTTAGCTGTGACACAAATGTGGGATTTGCGCTGTTCCAATTGTAAGTCGGCTGCAGCCGCACTTAGGGCCTACGTAATAATAATAATCGCCCCCTCCCTTCCGCACAAGCTTATAGCTTCTGGGGCCTGGTTTCCAGGCTATGGGTTGTAGCAATTATTATTATATTATTAAAATTATTTTTTAAATTTAGTTACTATTCCTTAGCTTAAGGTATGAAAGTTGTATGAGTGATAAAGTATGGGGGAGCGTAATGTACTTGCTATAACAGCTCCATTACCTCCGTTGCACTCCCATAAGAGTTTGTGTGGAAACCCGACACTGCGAAATGCGGTATAAGGGGAATGGATTATGTATGTATGTAGTGAAGTGAGGTCATTGAGCGATCAGTTGGAAACACTGGCATATGGATAGAAAAATTCTAACAAATATTGTTGTTCTGTTTTAATAGAAACCGTTAGTTTTGACTATTTCTAATGATTTCTCCTTGTTTTAGTAACAAAACTGAGATGGTATTTACTTAGTTTTAAGTCAAGACTACATTTTTGTTTAAGGTAAAGTATTTTTCATCGTCTATGTTTCTAAAGAGTGGTTCGTGTTTCTTTGAATTGCGATTTTTTTAACTATTAAAGATAAAGGTAGACCTGTCAGTATCAAAATAAAGAAAAACAAATACTTTATTGACACATATCATAAAATACAGGATGTTCCATTTAAAAAAATTGAAAGAAGTAGATTGAATAGAATAGATTGAATTATATATTTTTATCTGGGTCGCTATAAACCTATAATCGAAAAACGCAGTACGAAACAGACACCCTGTATACATACTAAATAATATTTCATCAAGTAAATATTCTCCAAATATTCTCAGAACAGAAAACTACGTCGCATTGGTTGAGTGTGACAAATAAATATTTATCGGTTAAATAAATAAATAATAATCGTTAGTCATAAGAAAGATACCAAGTGACTGAATACACATTATGTTATTAGATGAAGTAAATATTTAATAAGAATATTACATTTGGAAAACAGTTTGTTTGCTTTTCGTTCTCCAATGTATTTCCCGTTTTCCGAGTTTCTGTTTCCGTTAATATCGCATTGTAGGAGCGAGAAATAATTCATGGAAATCAAGCAGACTTAAGTTCAACCCGCACTGAACGTGAAGCATACACGTTTAATCATAAGCCACCCTCTATTGTGCGTTCTCGTGTGCGTTACTCACGTTCAATTTTATGGTAGTTTAAAGAGAATATAGTTTGTACGTTCGTAGTACTTAATTTAATTTAAATCTAGTGCTTAGTTAAAGATGTCTGGGAAGCTTTCTTGGAATTACGTCAGTTGCTTCGTTTTCACAATATTCTGTCACGCAAATTCGGAAAGAATCGAGTCAAACATTTAAAATATATAAACTAGTAATCACTATAGAAAAACCTTAGGTCATCAATCACCTCCATATGGTTAAAGATTAAGATTTACAAGGCATTCATGTATCGCGTTTGTCACCAAATATAAAAATTTCAACTAACCTTCAGTATACAATTTATTGTACATACATACATAATAATTTCTCGAATAAGCATTTTAGTACCATCAGATAAATCTTCCGATCACCCACTTTTCCGATGTCTTTTCTTTCCGCGGCTGGATAGAATTGGATATCATTTTAATAATTTATTATATACAGTAATTCCTAAATATTTCATACCATCAACAATTTCTATATGCTCTCCATCAATGTTTATCCAATGTCAGTTGTTGAAATATTAAGCTTTAGTATATTTAGTTTTCATCATCTTAACTGGATATACTTGTTAAATATGAATTTGCCTTTTGTATCGCTTATCAATGACCGAGGTGATTAGCTTAGGTTTAATCATCACCTGCTAAAAGATTTATATCACAGATGTTGGGCTGCTTGTTTATGTCATTGATATACGCTACAAATTACAATATACCGAAAAATACCCTACTTGGTAGCAGCGCTATACTGCATTGACTTTTTGCTGACTTCACAAAAACCTGGTAATTCGATGCCTTTCAGTTAAATCACATGTTTGTTAAACCTTTAATACCGTATATTTCCATTTTTGTTAATAAGACATCCCTATCAATTGATATCAAATCCGTTTTTAAACGCTTGAAGGTTACTTGTTACGTTGTTACTTAAACATTGTTACTATTTTTTTGTTTCTATCTAGTTGGTTCACAAAGGTAAGTTCTAAAACCTGATTTGCATTTTAAAAATAGTTTAATATTGTCAAGATAATCTAATAATTGAGATTTAAAAATTTGCTCCATAGTTTCTTCTAATCTGGGTAACATATTTATGGGTCTAAACTCGCCGTTTTCTAACTCTGTGGAAATCTGAATCTTTCAAATGATCTATTAATTCCGAATAGCACATGTGTCTTGTAGTAGGCATTGAATCTTTAATTATTGCATTTAGTGTGTTTCCATCCGTAGAGATTTTATACCGCTCATCACTGTGCAAATATCGTAATTAAACTAAAGTAAAGAAGAGATACGTGACAGAGTGTCTTCCTATATGTCATAATCGACTTAACTATAGCTGCTGATGTTCCTATTAATCTGTTTAACAATACAGTAATAAAATAGTAATTAAAATTTTAAAAAATTTCTTTTATTTTTATGTTTTGTTAATCTTTGTATGGTTTGTCCCATAGCCTGCTGGAATCATGTCTAAGTGATCCCGCGTTCGTAATACTGAGAGTTTTATTAATAATTTTTTTGTATGACCATGCTATTTCAGATTGTTTACTATACTTGGTTTTAGAACAGTAGGTTATATTTACTGGTTGCTAAGCAAGAACGCGTCGGTAAGTAATTACTTACCGTTCAGTTCTGTCAAAAACAGAACGGTAAGTAAATTATATGTAATTTATAAAATAGATGCATGCTCTTTAGATGTCTCTTTCGCGAGAAATCATATATTTTCTAAATAATTGGACTATTTAAAAAAATGTATGTTGTTTATTTAAATTTGCTCAGGCCTCTTCAATATCCCAATTATATTCGTTTTCAGATTCACTCATTCTCACGAGTTTGACATATATCGTGACATTCAAAAATAATAGTAATTACAAACGTATCCATGGTAACGACAAAACCTACTTAATGTTTGGTGGATATACAGGGCAAAAATAAATTATCTTAAATCTATTTTTTTTTTGGGGATATTTCCTTAGTTTATATTTTTGCATTCATAATGGTCGTACAAAAAATAGTATAAGCATCTCAAACAGTAAGGAGTTTACCGATCTCCTCCAATATTGGCGACTTCGCTTCGCTCAGTCGCCAAACATTGTTGTCGATCGTTAAACTGTCCTTACTGTTCTTGATACTTAATATACTATATTGTAATGGTTTTTCGATTTCTGTAAACTGTACTTTATAGTTTGTTTGACATAAATAATTTCGGTGACCTTTCAGAACTTTTCCTGCTCATACCACCCGTTTTGCTTAAGCATTGTTATTGTTACGTATGATATTAAACCATGCCGTATATTATGCTTCACGGAAGATCTTTGGTAACACTTGCTGTCATTATCTGCGTGTTGTTTTCCAGTAGCATAATCACCCCTTTAATCTGTGTACTAAGTGGGTCACATCCTTAATATATTATATGTTATCATATACATACACTGATGTTCACTTAGCATTATCCATAGTGGTCGGTACACTTTTGTTAATATTTTCAGTTCTTTAACTTACGTACAGCGTTAAGATGCATTTTTTTCGCACTACTTTTCCACTCTTAAACAATCTGACCAGCTACATCAAGAACATGTTTCATTTCTGCATGCACTTGCCTTATGACTATAGCCATTGTAGCTATAGTATCATCTTTCTCCTTATGCGCAGAAAACTGTACATCTCTCCTAGTCAACATCCACTTCTCGTTTACTCAGTAACAATCTCTACGTAATACGTCTCATCGTGAATCTCCAAATACTTAATAGAAACATCTCAGGAGTTTTATGTTTTTTTTCACTATTCATGTATACAACTTTTATTTTTGTGTTTACATCTTTTTTAATTAGATTTTGTACCTATTATTCCCTTTTTTTAGCCAGCCTCGGTGGATTAGTGGTTTGCATGTTTGCGTCAAAATCTAACGGTCGCAGTTTCGATCCCCGGCCGAGCTGGTTATTTTTCATAGCGGAGAAAAATTAAAAACATGCCTTCTTCTCGGATAGGAAGTAAAACTGTAGGTCCGGGGTCAATGCGATGTTTGGTAAGTTAAAAATCCCTACTGGGGCGGAATTCCCTCAGATTCGTTAAATTCCAATAGGGTCGGCCAAATGATCATAGCAATCATGAGGTACGAAGGATGCTCCGCCATCCTGATTCCTCGCCCAAAAATAAATAAAAAATAATAATATATCTGAGCTAGACTGTTTTCTGCAACATCTACTAATTTATGTGTGGATTCTTGATTTTACTTTCAATTACTACACTCCTGGTATTTACCAACTTACGTATTATCTATTATCAATGTTTAATTAATTTATATTTTGATTGATAATTTAATAGATTAATATTTTTCGTAAAATTCTAGAATAGTTGGTGGAGTTTAGATCCATACCTACTACATCAAAAATATGTTGAGATGCTTCTTGACAGACTCAAATTTAATTCGTTTAACATCAACAACATATTATACACAACCCTCGAGTAGCGTGTATTTCATCGATGTGTAAGAAGTGTTGTCAAATGTATGTAGTTTCTTCCTGTGATGCTTAATTATCTTTCTATTTTAAGGTTTTATATTATGTTTTGTAGAAATTAAGCATGTATTTGTTAAGTAGATATTTATTTACACGAAATATTTACAGGAAGTTTAGAACAAAATACAATTTTACATTAATTACAAAATGGAAGTTTTATTTCTCAGCTCATGTTCAGCCTATGTGTCAAATACTAAATAGTGTTTCAAGCGTTCTTTAAATTTATATATGGAGAAGTGGCGTAATCATCAATAGATCAATGGATTAACTTTAAACAAGGAAAGTAACATTCCATTAGCGTAACTAGGGGGGGTCCAGGGTGCCCCCCCCCCTAGAATTTCCATGGTCCCCCCCTAGGAAAAAGCCAATTGAGCGCCTGGATGTTTAAGACGCTGTCTCCGGGAAACTGAAATAAATTTGGATTGAATGGAAACAGAATTATTTTTATGTTCTCCAATTTGCTTCAAACTTTCAAGGATAATTCTTTAACCCATAAAGGCCGTACTGACCGAAGAAAGCATTACTTATATTGATAAGATGGGCGTAGCAGGGCGGTAAAGGTTAAAAATGCTAACTTTGCGTAGAAGCATCATATGCTCACATACTATAGCTCATTCTAACGGGCTCGGCGAGTAGAACAACTTTTGTCTGTTGATGCATTTGAAAATTCCTACTGTACACAAAGTTATGCTAAGAAAACTACTGAAAAATGGTACATCTAAGTGGTTTCAACCATTTTCTCGTGGATTCAGAAGGTTTGCCACCATAAGCTGCATATCGTCAGAATCTACGATAGATTTTACTCTAGATACACTTACATTTATGCACTGAGTCCGGGTCGCCTGGGAGAACTAGTTCAAAATGTACGGTACAAAAGTACAACAAAATTTTCTCTCTTGTCTCTCAACAAATATTACTCCAAATGAAGCATTGTTATATGTCATTCGAAGCGTCTCGACGAGAGCTACACCATGGCATTATACAAAGGTATTATGGTTTTTAGGTTTTGCCATAATATGGTAACTAGTGGTTAAAAATTTTTTTTTTTTTTCAAGTTGTACATTCAAGCGATATAGCTCGAAGGGCATAATTTGTGAATCAAAGTGTAGTGCATAAGTAATACTAAGCAGGTTATATTTGTGAAGCAGTTAAAATAAAAAACGATGTACTAAAGCGAGTAAATTAATGTAAACAGTGTAAATTTGTAGTAATCTGCAGGTAAAAATTAGCAAACATGTTAATATCACCTTGACGATAAACACGTAGAGGAGTGTTCGTGTCCGAAATCTTAGAGATTGGTGCCTAAATTGCATTAAATAAAGTGTATTAACGTATTTAAATTTTAGCACTTATTGAAATTGATTTTAAGGTGGTTGATCTTCTAAAATAAGTTGATAAAAGACCATTAATACACCATGTCAAGTGATAAATCGAGTTCTACTCGTACTACTCGTTCGACTTCTGTGACGGTGGATGGGGTTCAGATTATTGAGTTGTTAAATAAAGTCAGCACTAAATTAGATAACTGTTATAAGATAATTAATGAGCAGAGTAAAAAAATAGATAAGTTACAAAAGGAAGTAAGTTTTTTAAAAAAGGAATCTACAACTGTTACTGAGGGTGATTCACCACAACCTCAATATGCTGAAGTAGTAAAAAAACAAGATCATGTATTAATTATAAAACCGAAAAACGATAAAGAAATCAATATGGTTAAAAAAGAGTTAAAGAGCAACATAAATCCTACCGACTTACAGATTGGGTTGGACATAGGAAAAAGTGTGAGAAAAGGAGGTGTTGTTGTCAAGTGTTCAAATCCGGAAGCTCTAAAAACAGTGAAAAGTAATATAGAGTTAAAAATGGGAAATGATTATAAAGTGCACGAACCTAAGAAGGTTTTTCCGAAATTAATCATAACAGGTATATCAGAAGAGGAACTTAACAATGAGAACGAAGACGTTTTGATTGAAAAGATTATTCAGCAAAATAAAATTCCTCTGGGTAGCTATTTTAAATTTCAAAGAGTGTTCAGTACTAAGATTCGTAATGAAAGGTTCAATCTTGTTATACAAGTAGATCCTGATACATTTAAACATCTTATAAGCAGTCCTGAGCTGTACATAGGGTGGAGTATCTGTAAGATCTATGAATACTTTAATGTCAAAAGGTGCTTTAAGTGCTGTGGCTTTAATCATGAGGCAAAAAACTGTAGTGAAAGTGAAGCATGTGTAGTGTGTGCTGATAATCACAATAGTTCTACTTGTACAAGTATCATTAAAAAATGCATCAACTGTCTTCGTACCAACAACCAGTTGAATATGAATTTGGATGTTGACCACACTGCATTTGATAGAAACTGTAAGTGTTATTTAAGAATTGTCCAGTCATTACAAAAAAAATAAGTTATGGTAATTTTAATAGTCAATAGCAATTACTGAGAGATAATGAGCTTTTTGTATCTTGCATGAACGTTTCAAGCTTTTCCAAATACAAAGATCAAGTATGTGATTACATTAACCTTTATAATCCTTTGATATTGTGCTTAACTGACACATGTATAACTGAAGAATTCTCTGACTTTGAACTCCAAATTGAAGGATATAACATGGCTCGTTGTAATTCTAGTAGTAGGCATACTGGTGGTGTATTAATTTTTACAAAACAATTTTTGAAAATGTCAAATATAAAAACTTTTATTGTTAATATGAATGTTTGGATTTTATCAGTCCAATTAAAATTTAACAAGATGTCTTATAGTATTGCGGGTTTATACAGATCACCGAGTGGTAATATGTCAGTTTTCTTTGTAAATTTTTTAAATTGGCTTGAAGAATTTGTGGAATTGAATGGTTGCAACAGTATGGTCATTACAGGTGATTTTAATATTCAATATGATAAAGATTCTTATAATAAAAATAAAATTAAGGAAATTATAGAAAACAACGGCATGAAACAATTAGTAACTGAATTTACCAGAGTTACTAGGGATTCAAGTTCCATGATTGATTTAGTACTATCAAATGATTATACTATGAGTACGTTTG
Source organism: Agrypnus murinus (assembly GCA_929113105.1). NCBI lineage: Eukaryota > Metazoa > Arthropoda > Insecta > Coleoptera > Elateridae > Agrypnus > Agrypnus murinus. The sequence goes on from OV816024.1 coordinate 114,139,381, forward strand.
TTGAGAAAAATTACATAATATCTGATCATGGTATTGTACATACTGTAATTCTTAGTACATTCAAAAATATGGTTCAAACCAAGCAAGTTCGTCCAGAAATAAACTATGATGAATTAGTGAATATGTTAATAGAGAAGGATTGGGGGTATTTCTCTGATGATGTAAATTTTGTGACGAAAACTTTTATTGGAAATATAATATCTGCCATTGATGTTATCGCGCCTTCAAAAACTGTAAATATAAATTATAAAGGCAAGCAGTGGTTTAATAATTGTTGTAGAGTTGCAATTAAAGAAAAAAATAGATCTTATAAAAAATTTATCTTAACTCGAGAGGAGGAAGATTGGAATCAATACAAACAACTGAGAAATAGAACTGCCAAAATTATAAACGGGACTAAACAAAAATTTTATGTAGAGAACATCGATGTAAATAAAGCCAACCCAAAAGTGATGTGGAGGCATTTAAAACAACTAGTTGTTCCTAGAAACTCTAAGAGTAACTTAGATAGTGTAAATTGCGAGGGAATAATATACAACAATAATCTTCCAGATATACTGAATCGTTATTTTATAAGCAGTATTCAAGACATTACAATAAGTATAAGTTTAGAAAATATCAATGTTGAGGAAGTACTTCAAACTGTTTCTACAACAAATTCAGTAATATCTGAATTTGCTCTTTTAACTTTACGAGCTTTACATGACATACTAAAAACCCAAACAAAAAAGAATAGTACTGATGGAATAGGTCTTGATGTTATAAATAATTTGTTTAACGTTGTTGGTTACCCATTACTTAATATAATTAACTTAAGTTTGGAAAAAGGAGTTGTGCCTGAATGCTTTAAAATTTCAACTATCATTCCTGTACCGAAAGTCCATAATACTAATTTAGCGGAACAACTAAGGCCAATAAATATGTTACCATTCTGTGAAAAGCTGCTTGAAATAGCTGTGTATAACCAAATAATTAAATACTTAAATGTAAATAACATATTATCTTCTTATCAGTCAGGTTTTAGGAATTCCCACTCTTGTGAATCAGCTTTACAATTAGTAATTTCAGATATGAAACATATTTTAGATGAACCTGGTATTGGCATTGGTGCAGTGTTTATTGATCTCAAAAGAGCCTTTGAGACTATTGATAGGAAGATTCTTATTCTTAAATTAAGAAAATATGGGTTTTCTGGTGTTGTTTTAAGCTGGATTGAAAGCTATTTATCTAACCGTTCCCAAAAAACAAAAGTGAATAATATAACATCTGATTCTGCTATCAACAACCTTGGCGTGCCTCAAGGAAGTGTGTTGGGACCCCTCTTATTTATATTGTACATAAACGACCTTGGAAACGTGTTGTCTAAGTGTAAGATTCATCTCTTTGCGGATGATACTTTAGTCTATTTCTATAGCTCTGATTTTGTCAACATAGTACAAACTTTAAATACTGAATTAGACTTGATTTGCAATTGGTTTAAAAACAATAAATTAAAAGTAAATGAATCGAAATCCAAGTACATGTTTATTGGAAATAATTATTTGTATAATAAATTTACAGCATTAGGTATGAATATTGTATTAAATGGTCAGATTGTTGACATGGTACAGGAAATAAAATACTTAGGGTTTGTTATTGACAGGGAGCTAAAATTTAATAAACATATTAATTATATTTCTAAAAAGATCGGGGAAAAAATAGGTTTCTTAAGGCGAATATCTTCGTTTTTATCTATATACAGCAAACTTACAATTTTTAATACATTAATCTTACCACATTTTCTCTATTGTTCTACTCTGATGTATACATGTTGCTCAAACTTAAATCGATTGCAAATACTTCAAAATAAGTCTATGCGGGTAATATTGACATGCAATAGACATACTAGTATAACTTACATGCTTACTACTTTAAATTGGTTAAACATAAAAAGTTTGCTGTACTTCCAAGCAATGATATTTATTTATAAAATTATTAATCATTTATTACCTGATTACTTGCATATACAGCTGATACCGGTAAATTATGTTCATAATTTAATAACGAGAACTGCTACAACCTTAAATTTCTATATTAAAACAACTAATAAAGCTAGTTCGATGAAAAGTTTATTTCTTAAAGGTTTGTCTGAATTTAATTTTCTTCCTCAGGAGTTAAAATGCAGCCCTAGTCTTGCTGTTTTTAAATCTAAATTAAAAAATCAAATTAAAGATGATCAGATATTATAGTTTAAATTTGTGTTTTTTATTTTATGTCTAAATGTTATTAGTTTTATTATGTTATTATTATCAAGATGTCTTTTTTCCTTTGTATCTTATTATTATTGTTATTTAATTATCCTTGTAATAAATAAACCATTCATTATTATTATTAAAAAAAAATGTGTTTTGATAAATGACTGACAACTATACCTTAATCCTATGGGTAAGCATGACCTATTATACATTTTCAGAACCGCTCGTTTAGATGTATAACTTTCTCTTTGCACCATCTTGATCCAAACATTCCCTCAAAGCTTCAACATTTGTCGAGACTTGATTTCCAAACACGCTCGGAGAGGGAAGTAAACGTAACAGAAGAAATAAATAAATATGTACATAATAGAGAAAATATATATACAATTAAGCGACAGATTTTCAGCAATGTTCAATTTATAAAACTCAGAAATATTTGTATTAGGTCGTTAAAAAAATCCGAAAATAAGGAATATTAGTACATACTAGATTAGTAAATAGGTAAGGAACATTATTAATAAAAATCGCCTAGACGCCTAAAATGCTGCAGGAGGCAACCTCAACAGCAAAGTTAGTGATAAAATTATATTAATTACTAATAAACAGCACGACAACAAAATTAGAAAACTCAACAAAAATACTAACGTATGAAAAAAATTCAAATACGTGATATAGACTATAACGTAGACGAGAGGATTCTGAAAATGTATAATATTGCACCCTTACCCTGAGGATTTAGGTATTTTCCAGTGATTTATCAAAAAACCACATTTCCCACGATATTATGACACAAACTAAAAACCACATGCCTTTGTATAGCTCTCGTCGAGACGCTTCAAATGACATAACAGTGCATAGTTTGGAGTGATTTTGTTGAGATAGACACGACAAAAGATTTTGTTGAATTTTTGTACCGGCATCTTGGTCTAGATCTCCCAGGCGACCCGGACTCAGTGCATGAATGTAAGTGTATCTGGAGCAAAATTTATTGTAAATTTTAAAGATATGCAGTTTATGGTGGCAAACCTTCTGAATCCCTGAGAAAATGGTTAAAACTACCAAGATGTACATTTTTCAGTAGTTTTCTTGGCATAACTTTGTGTACAGTAGGAATTTCTAAATGCACCAAGACAAAAGTTGTTCTACTCACCGAGCCCGTCAAAATGAGCTATAATATGTGGCTATACGATGCTTCTGCGCAAAGTTAGCATTTTGACCTTTACCGCCCTGCTACGCTCAGTTTATCAATATAAGTGGCCTTCTTCGGTCAGTACGGCCTTTATGTGTTAATGAATCATACCTGAAAGATTGAAGCAAATTGAAGAACATAAAAAATTTTCTGTTTCCAATTTTGTGCAGTTTCTCGGATACAGCCTCTTAAAACTCGCCGCGCTCTATGGGGTCGTCTATAAACCTGGGGCCTGGCCCCCCCTAGAGAAATTCTCTAGTTACGCCCATGGGAATGTTATCAACGAACCAATTACATATTTTTAACAAACGGTACTGAATTTCCATGTAATGTAGTACGAACTCGAAACGAGAATAAATAAACGAGAATACGCGGTGGTGTATCGCTACACTGTGTATGTAGATGCTTTGGTGTTTTGATTTGTAATGTTTTTAAGCATTTAAAACTAGACATTTTAAACTTTTCGTAATTTTCTTAAAGTTGGCATTATCATGGTATTGCTTGAATATTTTAAAAACAAATGCTAGTCAAACGTCAAACATTTATTAATATTTTATACACATTAAAATGAAATAAATCATTAAATAATCCTAAACATTATATTTGTTTTTATATTTGTTGATATTGACTTGTAGAACATAAAAAAAATTGAATGAATTTGAATAGGCTTTTCACCATTTTATCATTAGACAAGGGTTTGGCTGAAATCAACATAACCTAGAAACTATTTTTCATAACCTAGTTGCCAAGTAGGAGTATGATTCACACTGCAACAATTTTGAAATTGTTATACGAGTTCCGAGTACTCTTACACTAGAAAAGTCCCTAAATATGTTAGTTTTAGTTACTCTTACCGGGTGCATATAGATAATATACTATAGCTATAACTATAGCTTTTATCGAAATTTACTATTCTATATGACAGCTTTTCGGGAAAAAATGGGAAAATATTAGATACATTAATGTGTTTCTGATGCAAGACATCTAGCACTCAGTTAATTGATGATTAATCACCAGTTCCTATTGTTATTAGTATTTATATACTCTTACAAACCCACAAGTTTTAAAACGAACTAAAATTTCTGTTTTGTTAATGATTGATGTTTCATACTAGATCAAATTGTCGGCTGTTTTGTTTAAATGCATTTTCAGTGACTCTGAAAAGATTTCCATGTTTTGCTTATTTTAAAATCTTTGTGTTGCATTATATGATTAATGTTTAGCGTTATCAGAATTTCCTATTAAATGAACAGCGGAGGCATGGGAAGGACATCCGCTTGAAGCACCCCGCTAAACCGATGATTACATTTCGCCACCTAATAAAATTAGTGCCATCGAAAACTAAGCCCAATTTGAACTTTCTACATTATGCTATGCTTGGCTGGTGACTTTGTACAAATTATGATCATTGGAAATACGCCGACATATGAAAATATGCATAAAATTATCCTTAATAACCGAAAGCAAAACCTTTTAATTTATTAGAATATTTATCCCTAATTCCAGTTAACTTTTGCTTTTTTAAGTAATGTTAGGGACAATTGGTTAAGTAAAAGATTTAAAAAACAACAATCATAATCATAACTTCTGCATCCTATTAAGAGTCATAATAAAATAGAGGGACCCCAAAAAAACTGTAAAAATACAACTTTAACATACAACATTTAGAGCTTATAAGACTAAACAGTTGAATAATTTTTTTACTCGTTAAATGCTGAAATTCTTTATTCTACTCTAATTTTCTAATTTTAAAAGGATTTTGGATATCTTTAGTTTTTGGTAGTATTTTTGTTATATTTTTAAACACTAAATACATAGAAATTTGCGGGGCACAGATAAAATGTCCAATATTTGTCTTAGATTTGAACGTTGATGATCACTAATAAATAGAACTTACACAAGCGATTTCTTAATTTTCATAGGAAGGATGAATAAGACATTATTTTTAAGATCTGTACATTTTAGGCAATATTACGTAAACACATTGAAGCCTCTTAAAGGTTGGAACTGTAACTATAATTGAAATACGTAAAGTACAATATTCAAAATGGCGCATTAAAATGAATTGATAGAGTAATGTAACTTTAACTTTAAGAAAAAATATTGGTAGAATTAATACAAATATACGTAGCATAATAACTTTAAGAAAATGTATCTCATTGTGACAGGTTTATTGAATTATACCTTGCAGGCGAGGAGATATTAAATCCTAATAGATATCACCTTACAAATAATAGTATTGATCGATTTTGCTCTAAGAAATTAGAGTATGTACATCATTAATTTTGCAAATCAAATTTCTCCCGGGTTTGTAATTATTATCTTTCAGTATTCGTTTATTTCATTTCATCTTATGAACCTGTAAACTGATCTTAGTAGCCTTTGCACAAAAGTGGATGGAATCAAAGGATAGATATGAATAATTAAATCGCAATGTTTTCTCAATTAAGGTAATTTTCAAGAAATATTAATCATTACTAATACTAAGAAGTATTCACCAAATTAGCTTTACTAGTATTTGAAAACTACTTTAACTAATGTCCTTGTGGAATTCTTCTGCTAGCTATGATAAAATATTAGTATTACATGAAAACAAATTATTATTCTCATATATAGGTCCTTATTTTATAACATGGACAATCAGAACTTATCGCAAGTAAATGAAAGCTTTGCTATTGCTGCTCTTCTAACGCTCTTTTCTCACTTTTCTGACCAACAAATTTGCACGTTTGAGCCGTCAATTGTAACCAGCGTTTTTCTCAACGATTCAAACAATAAACCAAATACAAAATCAAATGCATCATAAAACACCATACTTAATTTTAAGCTTATGTCCCGGCATAGACGTCTTATTAATTCAGATTATGCTCAGAGATCGTGGCGTTAATCACAAAGGCTTACTGATTAGCAAATAATAAAATACAGGGAGCCACCCAAAACCAAGAAATCCAAAATTTGGAAAAGGATTCTCCTTAATATTTCTGTTAAATTATTTGAACAAATCTTTATTTTAATATCAAAGTTTAGTTTATGAATGGAACACCAATAATTTGTCGTATAATGAATGCGGTACTAATTAAAACATAAAATTAAACTATAGCATTGATTATTAATTTTGATGTCTGCATATTAAAATAAAAGTATCTGTTACACAATATAAACACTCATAATAGTGATAAACAAGAAAAACTACTTGCATTTTAGCATAATTGTGGGATCCCATTCGACATACATTTTCTGATAAAATTTCTAATTTAGAAGCAATCTCAAATTTCGCTATCAACCAACGAGATTTCGTCAAACACCATACTTAATAATAATTAATAATCCTTTCGTAACAGCTCTTCTTAGCAGGTTTTTATTTTACAATAACCTCACAAATAGATGCTGAATTCACTAACAAAAGCCCAATAATCACACAAAGCAAAAAATCACTAACACTACAATTTTAAGGAAACGTTGCGAGAATACTTGAATTCTGAACAATTTTACATTAACAACACTGCAATAATTTCCAATGTTAACTGGTTCAATTATAATTAAATATTTTTTAACTCGAACAGCGCTTAAATAATGACTTAAAATGTTGCTTGAACTTAATAATCATCCCACAAAGGAGATGATGGACATTCATTTATTTACAGTAAAACGCGTCTCTAACTAGACTCTACTGGTCACTAATTAGATCCACAATACGAAATTACCAGAAATTCTCTTCACTAAACTGGCATTTAGCTATGATCTACATTACAATGCGGAACTATACATTAATACTCCGCAATCCCACTTTAATTTTTTTTACAGAGCCCGAGCCAATTCGCCGTATACCGACTAGCGAGGGACAACGAACTTCCTGCTGAATGGTAAACTTTTGCATTTGTCTCTTTCTGCTTTAAAAGGGGTTTTCTTTGAATTTAACCACTCAAACTTGCATGCGATAACAGGCTTAACTGATAGCAGAATTGAACAGATGTATCTTATTTTCCTGTTAAAAGGTGCACCGATGAGTAAAAGTGGAAATTTGAAACGATAAGGACTTGTCAACCAAATAATTCTAGCTCTTAATTCTTGTAAAAGAGATCATTTACACAAAATATAATTATAACATTAATCTTTTAAAGGGCAATTTTGAAGAATATGTGCCCACAGCAAAGTTTCAAACATTTTACTATTCTGTAGAATTGAATTTAGTAAAATCTGATACCAAGAAATTTATTTGAGGTGAGGCTATCTGCATTCATCGGTGTTTATTTAAATGCAGCTGTCTTTCATATTCAACGGGAAAACATGTTATCTTTTACATACCAACTTAAATTTTAGACAAAACGGAATAATTCATTTTAAACTAACTTACCCCAAATTTGAGCTCATTACCTCTTTTAAGAGAAAGAAGTTGGTTACATTTAAATATTTGACGTGTTGGGAGAAGAAAGAAGGAAGAAAAGTCAGAAACCTGCTTAATTCACGATCAATTTCTGAAACTAGAACTACTGGTCTCGTAACTTCAATTTACATCAGAGTCAATTGAAGTATATTCGTCATACTACCAGATTAAGACGAAATTGACCTTTTACTTTGATCTAGAATTTTCAATTGCTCCAATATACGACATACTCAGTGTCAGAGACCGATTGTAGTTCGATTAGTTGCGTGCGGGACTATCGACCATGGTACCCGGGTTCGAACTCCGGTCAATAGTTATATAATCGGATTTTCAAAAATTATTTCTCCTTCTGCAATGGAAAACCACCGAGTATACTTTGCCCAGGAAAATTCCCTGAAATTCAAAAAAATAATTTAAGTACGTAATTGAGGTGGTTTGGAGTCCATGTTAAGCTCTAGGTCCTTGTGTACTTGTGATCACTGGATACACACAACGCAAGTATAGCAGAGAAACGCCAAAGCTCTGCAACAGACGACACTCTAAATAAAAGAAATCATCTTGAATTAATGTGCAAATATCTGGAAAGAGCATATTTAGACGTGCGGAATTCTAATCTACAGAAGTTTTGTAGAGGATGGGTGTAAATAAATTTGATATCTGGCGATTCATTGATATTCACGTTGCAGTGACAGAAATTTATTTACAGTACCTACTCTAAATGTTTACTGATGTAAGGATATAATTATATTTATTATCTAGAGTAAATCTTATAGTTCAACAACACTTATTATTTCGTTTCCCAAGTAATTAAATATTTTAAAAATTAGCAAAAGAATATATGAATACTATACAAAGCTCATTCTAGTTCCTGACTTACATTAGCATAAATCGCATTAGGACATGCAATTACTAATGACAGACATTTACAAATATCTTCTTTAACACCTCCTATACGCCTTTATTATTTTAATAGATTCGTTTTTAGTCCTTAGATTTGGGAAGTAAATGTAAACGTTACATCATTAATATTTAGCGAAGGAAAAACAGTTTTTTACCCTGAGAGGCCTTAGAACTATGTTGTTACTACCGCGAGTTTCAATCTTCTCTTAAAAAGTGTTAATTAGGTTAAGCTTGCTTAGAGCGTCAATAGCTCTTCCTTCAGATACAAAAGATGTGGGACGTTTGTAGAGGCTGTGGAATCTCATCTCGCTTCTTGAAATTCTCTTTTTATAGCGTCTTTGTAAAAAAGTTCGATTTATATTAAAGTGTCTCACTTGGTCGACTTCTAGAGTAGGTTTTTACTGTAACTTGTGAAATACAGATTTTCATTTTTACTGATACTTAACCTTTTTATTGTGTAGTTTTTGAAATACAGTTAATAGCAACATATTTTTTTTATTTCCATATACTAAATGAAATATTTATGACTTCTGCCTTGAATAATTTTATTCAGTACTACGGTTTTTATATCTTTAATAAATTTTCTGTTTCAGTCTATATTATCAGACACATTAGTCCTGCTTTTATTACTTATAAAATACTTATGGTAAGTACTTACTTATTTTATTTACTTACATATTTACGTAGGAGTAGTCCTACAAAATCAATGTAATTAAACTAATCAACTATAGTACCTATAAGTTAAATATAATACTAAATTGTAAGCAGTAATAAAATTTGTTGTTTTAATTAATTATTCCATTTAATAGAGATTTTTAATGTAAAACATAAAACTGTTGTAGCTAATTGACTGAAAATCCCTATTGAAAACAAAGTAATTAAAGTTAAGTTTTTATTAAAAATATAAAGTATTATTGCGTTGCTGAAAGTGCGCTGTTCATAAAGTTTTGAGGCACGAAACCGACATTTGAAGCAGAGTACATTGAGTAACAAACTCGGTTGACAAGGTAAAAGGTTGTTTTTTTACGTTTATTTATGCCGATAGATAATAGTTATTTCCGTGGCTAGCTTTGTAAATAAATTTTACAGGCTTATAATTTTTACAGGCGAGCTGGAAAGTTTGTGGGGCGAGCGACGAAGGAGCGAGCCTCCATAACCCAGTGAGTCCAGTAAAGATTAATTTCAAAGCGTGCGGCGTGCAAAGCTTTATGTTCATCTTTACCAGCGTTTATTAATTTATTGTATAGTTTGTATAAAAAGACATTTTATAATAAAAGGTGGTAGGACAATTTATAGCTAGACGTTGTCATGATGTTGTGATTAAGCAGCAAATTAGTTTCCATTAGCCTTTTATTGATGAGCGTTGTTGAGCTTTACAAGTCTCTTTTAGAAGTACAACTTTACATGACTGTATCTGTAACTACTAATTTATTTGATTACCATAAATGCCTATAAAGTGTCATTTACATAAAAAGTGGAAATAATAGTATATTATGTATTAAAGGATTAATTGAGTGTTTTAGAGCCCGCAGTCAGTTAGCTCAGACGATAAAGGGCTTTAAAACACTAATTAAGCCCGAAATGCATACGTTACTCCGGTCTAAGTTTAAATTAATATTTAATTTTAAAATAAAAATAATTTGAAAAGTGCAAAACTTCAAGTAGGTAGGTGCAGTGGTATAAACATATAGAAAAACGAGTTGGAAGTATCTATGAAACCATATCTATGATAAAGAACGCGCTAGTAAAATAAAGAAGGGTTTATATCGATCGGGTCATGCCTTTGCTCTTCTTAGATTGTGTTAGTGGGGGAATATTCGAGCATTAAAGTTGTTTAGTAAACTACAAACCAAGCATTGGTGTAGTCGTGTAGTTGTTTGTAATTGAAAGAGAATTTCATGATATTAAATTTTCCCAGAATTAAAAAAAATATTTGGCAAATTATACTCTAACAAACAAATGAAGAATCTAGGTCGCCGCGTGATCACCACCTGGTAAACACATAAAATCTAAGATCAGATTTTAAGCAACACTGATATTATTTAAGCTGTTAAAATTGTCAGTGACGTACGTTGCCCGCGTGATTCGCGATACGGTATGTAAGTTAGCCCTCGTGCTTTCGGCGACCTACATCCTTCATTTGTTTGTTAGAGTATAGGACCAAATAATCACTTGCTTTTTAAGTAGCTTACAATTTTTAGCTATAATGACTGAAAATAAAATAAATATTTTTATGAGTAGGTAATAGGATACCTGGCCAGCCTGCGCCATAAATGAAGCGGAGATCTATGATATGATAAAAGGTGTGAGGTGAGAATTATTAGCGGTTACCTGTAAAATGATTAGCGGTTACCTGTGAAATGATTAGCGGTTACATGATTAAAGGTGATGATTAGCAAAGGTGATAATTAAAGGATTTGAAATGATTAGCGGTCACCTGTGAAATGATTAGCGGTTACATGATTAAAGGTGATGATTAGTAAAGGTGAAAATTAAAGGATTTGAAATGATTAGCGGTAACCTGTGATATAATTAATTTGATATGATTCGCGGATACCTGTGATCCGATTAGAAAGGATGATCTAATTAAAGATAAGGATTTGATATGATTAAAGGTTATGATTAAAAATGTGATAATTGAGTAGCGGATACGTATGATATGATAAAAGGTGTGAGGTGAGAATTGATTAGAGATAGCCTGCGATATGATTAAAGGTTATGATTAGAAAGGTGATAATTGAGTAGCGGATACCTATGATATGATAAAAGGTGTGAGGTGAGGTGAGAATTGATTAGAGATAGCTTGCGATATGATTAAAGGTTATGATTAGAAAGGTGATAATTGAGTAGCGGATACCTATGATATGATAAAAGGTGTGAGGTGAGAATTGGTTAGAGGTAGCTTGTGATAGAATTAAAGGTGATGATTAGCAAGGTGATAATTAAGTAGCGGATACCTAAGATATGATAAAAGGTGTGAGGTGAGAATCGATTAGAGATAGCTCGCGATATGATTAAAGGTTAAGATTAGAAAGGTGATAATTGAGTAGCGGATACCTATGATATGATAAAAGGTGTGAGGTGAGAATTGGTTAGTGGTAGCTTGTGATAGAATTAAAGGTGATGATTAGCAAAGGTGATAATTGAGTAGCGGATACCTAAGATATGATAAAAGGTGTGAGGTGAGAATTGATTAGAGATAGCTTGCGATATGATTAAAGGTTATGATTAGCAAAGGTGAAAATTAAAGGATTTGAAATAATTAGAAGGGATGAGGTAATCTGTGATCTAATTAAATTGATATGGTTCGTTGGTGATAGGATTAAAGGTTATCATTAGAAAGGTGAGAATTAGAGAGGTGAGAACTGGTTAGAGGTAGCTCGTGATATGATTGAAGGTGATGATTAGAAAGGTGTGAAGTGAGAATTGGTTAGAGGGAGCATGTGATAGCATTTTAAACGAATACGTAGAAAAGAACGAATTTCATAAATGTACCTGAGCAATTATAATTAGAAAATATTATATATAGTATCATTATGCTTAAAATTAAATTAAATGTACCCACGATTTCTATTAAATACAATAAGATTTATATTGCTGTAGAAATAAATAGTTTGATTACATTATCAGTTAATATTTAAACACGTCGAATTATTATCGATATCAATTTCCTATTAAATAATATAATCAGTAATTTGTTTACAAGTGCTGATATCGAAAATAGATCGGTTGTATCGTTATCTAAGATTGGAATACCGGAGACGGAAGACCGGAATTGTTGTAATTCTTGTTTATTCATACATAATCCTGTATCTTCGAATATGTAATCATCACTGTCTAGCGAGGACACTGAAGTGGTGCGGGATAACGGCATACTTTCGTCTTGAACACGACAAACAAGTTACAATTTTAACGGGTCGGTTTCTATTCAGAGGCTGAAACAATCGAAATAGTTATAGAAAAAAGGTTAACCTTTCAAGTTTCAATTTAGAAAATAACTGAGCTAAAGACGATGTAAGAATATACAATACTAATAAATAGGAACTACATTAGCATAAAAGGTTTAAAGGTAAGGATTTGATAGGGTGATCTGCTTTAAAAAAGGTATTGATTTGAAATGATTAGGTGAGAATTAGCGGTCACTTGTGAAATGATTAGCGGTTACATGATTAAAGGTGATGATTATAAAGTAAAGACAAATTAGTTAGTTAAAAGAGTTATCGTTTTATATCTTATACGTTTTATTATTTATAATTCCGATATTACAAAATCAAAAATCTAAGTTTACGAATATTAATACCAATTATACATGAATAAACTTTATGAAGGTAACACACACTCACAATCTAATCCTAAACGAATGTTCGTCTTTTCTATTTCATGGTAAAGTTTAGCAAACGCTCTTTCCACTTGTTTCTCATTGATACCTTTATGGATGTGAACTGGTACCGTTGTATATCGTTGAGGATCTAGTAAGATTTCACCTCCAGATAATATTAACTCATATTCATAGCATACAAGTGCTGATATCGAAAATAGATCGGTTGCATCGTTATCTAAGATTGGAATATCGGAGACGGAAGACCGGAATTGTCGTTGTAATTCTTGTTTATTCATACATAATCCTGTATCTTCGAATATGTAATCATCACTGTCTAGCGAGGACACTGAAGTGATGCGAAATAACGGCATACTTTCGTCTTGAACACGACAAACAAGTTACAATTTTAACGGGTCGGTTTCTATTCAGAGGCTGAAACAATCGAAATAGTTATAGAAAAAAGGTTAACCTTTCAAGTTTCAATTTAGAAAATAACTGAGCTAAAGACGATGTAAGAATATACAATACTAATAAATAGGAACTACATTAGCATAAAAGGTTAACATTCAGTCGATCAATTTAAAAACTTATGATAATATAATCGAAAACTCACCTATTGATCTTGAAGTTGTAAAACACAGTCGTCTTACAGTATTGAAGAATTGCTGGATTTCATGAAACTGATTAAAAATGGGGCTTATATATGTACGTATATGTACGTATATCTATTTGCTGACTTTCAGATATTCTCACACATTTCTTAATAGTACTGCATACATCTAATTGATAAAAATAACATTTCTCTGATTAGAAATATAGTAAACACTAATTATAATTTATCGAAACTATTTGCGTTTCACAGGCTTGAAATAAAAATCTGTTAAAATGTGTTTATTGTATTGTATTGTAATTACTGAAGATTATAGGGGAGCATGTGAATTGAGTATTATTTATATAGTTTACGTAAAAAAGAACGAATTTAATAAATGTACCTGAGCAATTATAATTAGAAATATTATATAGTATCATTATGACTAAAATTAAATTAATTGTATCCACGATTTCTATTAAATACAATAAGATTTATATTGCTGTAGAAATAAATAAATAATTGATAGCATTATTCGCTAATATTTAAACACTTCGAATTATTATCGATATCAATTTCCTATTAATTAATATAATCAGTAATTTGTTTACAACAAGTAAAGACCGATTATTCTGTTATATTAAATTAGACAAAATTCCTCATTCTGCTATCAAATCCTTTAATCATGTAACCGCTAATCATTTCACAGGTAACCGCTAATCAATTCTTATTTTTAATCATACCGTTATACGAGTTCAGCCGATCGCTATTCCTGTTTGCAATTTCGTTAAGCAAGGCATTCAATCAAAATGTATCGTTGAACTATTATAATCGGATGTAATGAGAAACAAACTGACTATCGAAGTATAATTTCTCTTTCATTACATACAAGGCAATAAATTGTGTACATCTTTGTCTGTAAAGATATAAAATCAATACAATTTGCAATAATTCTATTGACTGTTTTTCATAAAATATTATAATATTTCTAATTATAAACTTATATTAACAATCAAATCCCTTTCGATATCTACCCTTGTCTAGAGAACAAACTTTATTAATAACTAAAAAGTCATATGGTTCGTTCCAGCACATGAAACAAATCTTATGTTTAAATTGAAGTTTAATGTTTAAATGTTTAAGTTCATCATAGCTTGCATCTCCTAAAATATGAGCGTTATACACATGTTTTAAGTTTAATTCATCTTGCTTAAAGAGAATAAGTAAGTTAGCGTTATCCCGTATCAAATGTTTGGAAATTTTCGTATATGTTTGGCCTAAATAAAATGAATCAACACCCTTTATGTCTACCCATACTAAAGTATTCTCTAATTTCTTCCTGCTTATCGCAAATTATATCGTCGAAAATGAATACCGAATTAGGTTTGACGTTGCTAGGGGTGATTACATCATCGTTTTCGCTATATTTAGGTTGAAATAAAGACTTGGCGTATAGGTAGGTATTTTCAAATTTTAATCCATTTTCATTAATTAGTAGACCTAACAAGGCATTAGTTTTACCACAAGAAGAAGGTCCACTCAAAATTACTCGACAGGAAACAGGTAAAAGCTTACCATGCTTCTTATCACCATCGGAATATTATCGAGAAACATGATCGTCTGAGTTAAATATATTTAGCGACTTCTTTTGCTTAATAATTTTCATTATGGTATGTGTATATGTCTAGTCACAGTTTCAGCAAACGCATTGTATTCTATCAATAGTCACAGTTTCAGCAAACGCATTGTATTCTATCAACGAATTATGTAAAATTAAGCAGTATGCTTTAATTGTATCAGAAAGTGGGTTGACCGACTCAAGCTCTAATCTCTAAATTCATGAATACCTTATACACACGATATAACTACGATGTAAGATTACGAGAGGGTACATGAAGAAAAGGGTATGTTGTAAGTCGGTTCTGAATTTCTTAAAACATTACTCGAATATCAAAAATTCGTAACGGCGATGCATAGGTTTAATACTATCAACAGCTCATATAAAAGAAATGTTAGATTGTTAACAGTTTATGAGCATTAATCAAAGACTATTCTATAATGATGTATTATTTATTTATAAACGTTACATAGTATAGTAGCTAAATACATGACTGACTGAAAAAAGTTACTTTTATTAATGATGACTATTCATTTCGATCTGTCACTAGCTTAACCTTTTAATTTCCACTTTTGACCAAATTATAGTTAATCTGATCAAATATTGCTTACAAATCGGAGCTCTAATCTAATGTCTACAGTAGAATCCTTAAAACCCTCTATGAAGTTTTAGAATTGTTCATTACAAAGACACCCATTTCTTCTACCTTCTTCAGTAAATTCATATTGTTAGCTTCTACTTTGTCAACTGTTACTCAAAACAACATACTTTCATACAAGAACGTTTATTGATACGAGTAGTTTCGACGCTACTTAAAACATAATACATAACTTATATATAATATCTATTAAAATAGTACATTTCGTATACACTAATAATGGTACGATATACCCGACTATAAAGTAAACATGGTAAACTTTTATTAATGATGACTATTCAATTCGATCTGTCACTAGCTTAACCTTTTAATTTCCACTTTTGACCAAATTATAGTTAATCTGATCAAATATTGCTTACAAATCGGAGCTCTAATCTAATGTCTACAGTAGAATCCTTAAAACCCTCTATGAAGTTTTAGAATTGTTGATTACAAAGACACCCATTTTTTCTACCTTCTTTAGTAAATTCATATTGTTAGCTTCTACTTTGTCAACTGTTACTCAAAACAACATACTTTCATACAAGAACGTTTATTGATACGAGTAGTTTCAACGCTACTTAAAACATAATACATAACTTATATATAATATCTATTAAAATAGTACATTTCGTATACACTAATAATGGTACGATATACCCGACTATAAAGTAAACATGGTAAACTTTTATTAATGATGACTATTCAATTCGATCTTTCACTAGCTTAACCTTTTAATTTCCACTTTTGACCAAATTATAGTTAATCTGATCAAATATTGCTTACAAATCGGAGCTCTAATCTAATGTCTACAGTAGAATCCTTAAAACCCTCTATGAAGTTTTAGAATTGTTGATTACAAAGACACCCATTTCTTCTACCTTCTTCAGTAAATTCATATTGTTAGCTTCTACTTTGTCAACTGTTACTCAAAACAACATACTTTCATACAAGAACGTTTATTGATACGAGTAGTTTCGACGCTACTTAAAACATAATACATAACTTATATATAATATCTATTAAAATAGTACATTTCGTATACATTAATAATGGTACGATATACCCGACTATAAAGTAAACATGGTAACTGTCAACAGTTTAAAAGAATAGATAGTAAATATAACTATATCTAATTATTTTATAAAATACTATGTTAACTAAGAGGTAATATACAGAATATATACGCATGTATTCGACCTCTAGAGGGTTCATACCCTAATATAGGGTTAGTGCGAGAGATTAACGATCACTGACCGAAGGGTTAAGGTTAAGGGTTAAGGGTGAAGGGAGAAGGGTGAAGGGTTAATGGTGAAAGGTTAAGGGTGAAGGGTGAGTAGCCAGTGTCTTTCTGAACTTAAACAGAGAAATATGATAAAATAAAAGACGATCACGCGATATCACTAACCTTATAACGCTAAAGCAGATTCTAGATCTAATAAGTTTGATAGATCACCGCTCGTAGACCTGCAAAATTTGTTAATTACTCAAAGAACCTCACAATAGTCGTAGGATATATTACTTTACATTCTATTTAATAGTTCAGTCTTACACTGCTAATAATTTGAGTAACTGCAGTTATTAACAGAGATGGCTCGACTTAAATGAAAAGTCCTGGATAAAGAAGGAAGATCTACTCACTCAATAGCTCCTTTATAGTATTATTATTAGTATACTTATGTATTATTTTAGATATAATTTAGTATTATATATCAATATGAAATGTATTTTCTTCTAGATATAATTTAGTATTATATATCAATATGAAATGTATTTTCTTCTTTCAATAAAAGTTCTTGTATAAAATATTTGTTTTTTATTTTTTACCTTAAATTACAGAAATAAAAAGACTAGAAATAAATCATATTGCATCTATTATTTACGAATAATATAATACAGGTTATAACATTACAAAATAATTGATAACACAGTGAAACGTGTAAAAGATATAACAATTTGAAAACTATATACAGGTATTGTTTAAACTATTACATCTATTACATACGATTAATATAAATACATGGTGAAAAATATACAAACATTATTAAACTATATAAAGAAAAAATTATTTTTAAACTATATACAGATATTATTACTACATGAGGGCCGTAACATCAGTCGATTCGAGGCTTTTTATATCCGTACAAAATAATTAGATATAGTTATATATACTATCTATTCTTTTAAACTGCTGACAGTTACCATGTTTACTTTATAGTCGGGTATATAGTACCATTATTAGTGTATACGAAATGTACTATTTTAATAGATATTATATATAAGTTATGTATTATGTTTTAAGTAGCGTCGAAACTACTCGTATCAATAAACGTTCTTGTATGAAAGTATGTTGTTTTGAGTAACAGTTGACAAAGTAGAAGCTAACAATATGAATTTACTGAAGAAGGTAGAAGAAATGGGTGTCTTTGTAATCAACAATTCTAAAACTTCATAGAGGGTTTTAAGGATTCTACTGTAGACATTAGATTAGAGCTCCGATTTGTAAGCAATATTTGATCAGATTAACTATAATTTGGTCAAAAGTGGAAATTAAAAGGTTAAGCTAGTGACAGATCGAATTGAATAGTCATCATTAATAAAAGTTTACCATGTTTACTTTATAGTCGGGTATATCGTACCATTATTAGTGTATACGAAATGTACTATTTTAATAGATATTATATATAAGTTATGTATTATGTTTTAAGTAGCGTTGAAACTACTCGTATCAATAAACGTTCTTGTATGAAAGTATGTTGTTTTGAGTAACAGTTGACAAAGTAGAAGCTAACAATATGAATTTACTAAAGAAGGTAGAAAAAATGGGTGTCTTTGTAATCAACAATTCTAAAACTTCATAGAGGGTTTTAAGGATTCTACTGTAGACATTAGATTAGAGCTCCGATTTGTAAGCAATATTTGATCAGATTAACTATAATTTGGTCAAAAGTGGAAATTAAAAGGTTAAGCTAGTGACAGATCGAATTGAATAGTCATCATTAATAAAAGTTTACCATGTTTACTTTATAGTCGGGTATATCGTACCATTATTAGTGTATACGAAATGTACTATTTTAATAGATATTATATATAAGTTATGTATTATGTTTTAAGTAGCGTCAAAACTACTCGTATCAATAAACGTTCTTGTATGAAAGTATGTTGTTTTGAGTAACAGTTGACAAAGTAGAAGCTAACAATATGAATTTACTGAAGAAGGTAGAAGAAATGGGTGTCTTTGTAATCAACAATTCTAAAACTTCATAGAGGGTTTTAAGGATTCTACTGTAGACATTAGATTAGAGCTCCGATTTGTAAGCAATATTTGATCAGATTAACTATAATTTGGTCAAAAGTGGAAATTAAAAGGTTAAGCTAGTGACAGATCGAAATGAATAGTCATCATTAATAAAAGTAACTTTTTTCAGTCAGTCATGTATTTAGCTACTATACTATGTAACGTTTATAAATAAATAATACATCATTATAGAATAGTCTTTGATTAATGCTCATAAACTGTTAACAATCTAACATTTCTTTTATATGAGCTGTTGATAGTATTAAACCTATGCATCGCCGTTACGAATTTTTGATATTCGAGTAATGTTTTAAGAAATTCAGAACCGACTTACAACATACCCTTTTCTTCATGTACCCTCTCGTAATCTTACATCGTAGTTATATCGTGTGTATAAGGTATTCATGAATTTAGAGATTAGAGCTTGAGTCGGTCAACCCACTTTCTGATACAATTAAAGCATACTGCTTAATTTTACATAATTCGTTGATAGAATACAATGCGTTTGCTGAAACTGTGACTATTGATAGAATACAATGCGCTTGCTGAAACTGTGACTAGACATATACACATACCATAATGAAAATTATTAAGCAAAAGAAGTCGCTAAATATATTTAACTCAGACGATCATGTTTCTCGATAATATTCCGATGGTGATAAGAAGCATGGTAAGCTTTTACCTGTTTCCTGTCGAGTAATTTTGAGTGGACCTTCTTCTTGTGGTAAAACTAATGCCTTGTTAGGTCTACTAATTAATGAAAATGGATTAAAATTTGAAAATACCTACCTATACGCCAAGTCTTTATTTCAACCTAAATATAGCGAAAACGATGATGTAATCACCCCTAGCAACGTCAAACCTAATTCGGTATTCATTTTCGACGATATAATTTGCGATAAGCAGGAAGAAATTAGAGAATACTTTAGTATGGGTAGACATAAAGGGTGTTGATTCATTTTATTTAGGCCAAACATATACGAAAATTTCCAAACATTTGATACGGGATAACGCTAACTTACTTATTCTCTTTAAGCAAGATGAATTAAACTTAAAACATGTGTATAACGCTCATATTTTAGGAGATGCAAGCTATGATGAACTTAAACATTTAAACATTAAACTTCAATTTAAACATAAGATTTGTTTCATGTGCTGGAACGAACCATATGACTTTTTAGTTATTAATAAAGTTTGTTCTCTAGACAAGGGTAGATATCGAAAGGGATTTGATTGTTAATATAAGTTTATAATTAGAAATATTATAATATTTTATGAAAAACAGTCAATAGAATTATTGCAAATTGTATTGATTTTATATCTTTACAGACAAAGATGTACACAATTTATTGCCTTGTATGTAATGAAAGAGAAATTATACTTCGATAGTCAGTTTGTTTCTCATTACATCCGATTATAATAGTTCAACGATACATTTTGATTGAATGCCTTGCTTAACGAAATTGCAAACAGGAATAGCGATCGGCTGAACTCGTATAACGGTATGATTAAAAATAAGAATTGATTAGCGGTTACCTGTGAAATGATTAGCGGTTACATGATTAAAGGATTTGATAGCAGAATGAGGAATTTTGTCTAATTTAATATAACAGAATAATCGGTCTTTACTTGTTGTAAACAAATTACTGATTATATTAATTAATAGGAAATTGATATCGATAATAATTCGAAGTGTTTAAATATTAGCGAATAATGCTATCAATTATTTATTTATTTCTACAGCAATATAAATCTTATTGTATTTAATAGAAATCGTGGATACAATTAATTTAATTTTAGTCATAATGATACTATATAATATTTCTAATTATAATTGCTCAGGTACATTTATTAAATTCGTTCTTTTTTACGTAAACTATATAAATAATACTCAATTCACATGCTCCCCTATAATCTTCAGTAATTACAATACAATACAATAAACACATTTTAACAGATTTTTATTTCAAGCCTGTGAAACGCAAATAGTTTCGATAAATTATAATTAGTGTTTACTATATTTCTAATCAGAGAAATGTTATTTTTATCAATTAGATGTATGCAGTACTATTAAGAAATGTGTGAGAATATCTGAAAGTCAGCAAATAGATATACGTACATATACGTACATATATAAGCCCCATTTTTAATCAGTTTCATGAAATCCAGCAATTCTTCAATACTGTAAGACGACTGTGTTTTACAACTTCAAGATCAATAGGTGAGTTTTCGATTATATTATCATAAGTTTTTAAATTGATCGACTGAATGTTAACCTTTTATGCTAATGTAGTTCCTATTTATTAGTATTGTATATTCTTACATCGTCTTTAGCTCAGTTATTTTCTAAATTGAAACTTGAAAGGTTAACCTTTTTTCTATAACTATTTCGATTGTTTCAGCCTCTGAATAGAAACCGACCCGTTAAAATTGTAACTTGTTTGTCGTGTTCAAGACGAAAGTATGCCGTTATTTCGCATCACTTCAGTGTCCTCGCTAGACAGTGATGATTACATATTCGAAGATACAGGATTATGTATGAATAAACAAGAATTACAACGACAATTCCGGTCTTCCGTCTCCGATATTCCAATCTTAGATAACGATGCAACCGATCTATTTTCGATATCAGCACTTGTATGCTATGAATATGAGTTAATATTATCTGGAGGTGAAATCTTACTAGATCCTCAACGATATACAACGGTACCAGTTCACATCCATAAAGGTATCAATGAGAAACAAGTGGAAAGAGCGTTTGCTAAACTTTACCATGAAATAGAAAAGACGAACATTCGTTTAGGATTAGATTGTGAGTGTGTGTTACCTTCATAAAGTTTATTCATGTATAATTGGTATTAATATTCGTAAACTTAGATTTTTGATTTTGTAATATCGGAATTATAAATAATAAAACGTATAAGATATAAAACGATAACTCTTTTAACTAACTAATTTGTCTTTACTTTATAATCATCACCTTTAATCATGTAACCGCTAATCATTTCACAAGTGACCGCTAATTCTCACCTAATCATTTCAAATCAATACCTTTTTTAAAGCAGATCACCCTATCAAATCCTTACCTTTAAACCTTTTATGCTAATGTAGTTCCTATTTATTAGTATTGTATATTCTTACATCGTCTTTAGCTCAGTTATTTTCTAAATTGAAACTTGAAAGGTTAACCTTTTTTCTATAACTATTTCGATTGTTTCAGCCTCTGAATAGAAACCGACCCGTTAAAATTGTAACTTGTTTGTCGTGTTCAAGACGAAAGTATGCCGTTATCCCGCACCACTTCAGTGTCCTCGCTAGACAGTGATGATTACATATTCGAAGATACAGGATTATGTATGAATAAACAAGAATTACAACAATTCCGGTCTTCCGTCTCCGGTATTCCAATCTTAGATAACGATACAACCGATCTATTTTCGATATCAGCACTTGTAAACAAATTACTGATTATATTATTTAATAGGAAATTGATATCGATAATAATTCGACGTGTTTAAATATTAACTGATAATGTAATCAAACTATTTATTTCTACAGCAATATAAATCTTATTGTATTTAATAGAAATCGTGGGTACATTTAATTTAATTTTAAGCATAATGATACTATATATAATATTTTCTAATTATAATTGCTCAGGTACATTTATGAAATTCGTTCTTTTCTACGTATTCGTTTAAAATGCTATCACATGCTCCCTCTAACCAATTCTCACTTCACACCTTTCTAATCATCACCTTCAATCATATCACGAGCTACCTCTAACCAGTTCTCACCTCTCTAATTCTCACCTTTCTAATGATAACCTTTAATCCTATCACCAACGAACCATATCAATTTAATTAGATCACAGATTACCTCATCACTTCTAATTATTTCAAATCCTTTAATTTTCACCTTTGCTAATCATAACCTTTAATCATATAGCAAGCTATCTCTAATCAATTCTCACCTCACACCTTTTATCATATCTTAGGTATCCGCTACTCAATTATCACCTTTGCTAATCATCACCTTTAATTCTATCACAAGCTACCACTAACCAATTCTCACCTCACACCTTTTATCATATCATAGGTATCCGCTACTCAATTATCACCTTTCTAATCATAACCTTTAATCATATCGCGAGCTATCTCTAATCGATTCTCACCTCACACCTTTTATCATATCTTAGGTATCCGCTACTTAATTATCACCTTGCTAATCATCACCTTTAATTCTATCACAAGCTACCTCTAACCAATTCTCACCTCACACCTTTTATCATATCATAGGTATCCGCTACTCAATTATCACCTTTCTAATCATAACCTTTAATCATATCGCAAGCTATCTCTAATCAATTCTCACCTCACCTCACACCTTTTATCATATCATAGGTATCCGCTACTCAATTATCACCTTTCTAATCATAACCTTTAATCATATCGCAGGCTATCTCTAATCAATTCTCACCTCACACCTTTTATCATATCATACGTATCCGCTACTCAATTATCACATTTTTATTCATAACCTTTAATCATATCAAATCCTTATCTTTAATTAGATCATCCTTTCTAATCGGATCACAGGTATCCGCGAATCATATCAAATTAATTATATCACAGGTTACCGCTAATCATTTCAAATCCTTTAATTTTCACCTTTACTAATCATCACCTTTAATCATGTAACCGCTAATCATTTCACAGGTGACCGCTAATCATTTCAAATCCTTTAATTATCACCTTTGCTAATCATCACCTTTAATCATGTAACCGCTAATCATTTCACAGGTAACCGCTAATCATTTTACAGGTAACCGCTAATAATTCTCACCTCACACCTTTTATCATATCATAGATCTCCGCTTCATTTATGGCGCAGGCTGGCCAGGTATCCTATTACCTACTTGTTGGCCATACCCCCACTCCTTTTCTACCTGTGATGACGTCATGTCACCTGACTGACAGGTGATGATTGAGGTGAGAATTTTTAGCGGTTACCTGTGTAATGATTAGCGGTCACCTGTGAAATGATTAGCGGTTACATGATTAAAGGTGATGATTAGCAAAGGTGATGATTAGCAAAGGTGATGATTAGCAAAGGTGATGATTAGCAAAGGTGATGATTAGCAAAGGTGATGATTAGCAAAGGTGATGATTAGCAAAGATGTAGATTAGCAAAGGTGATAATTAAAGGATTTAATATGATTAGAAGGGGTGAGGTACCCTGTGATCTAATTAAATTGATATGGTTTACGGCTACCTATGAAGCGGATACCTATGATATGATAAAAGGTGTGAGGTGAGAATTGATTAGTGATAGCTTGCGATATGATTAAAGGTTATGATTAGCAAAGGTGAAAATTAAAGGATTTGAAATAATTAGAAGGGGTGAGGTAATCTGTGATCTAATTAAATTGATATGGTTCGTTGGTGATAGGATTAAAGGTTATCATTAGAAAGGTGAGAATTAGAGAGGTGAGAACTGGTTAGAGGTAGCTCGTGATATGATTGAAGGTGATGATTAGAAAGGTGTGAAGTGAGAATTGGTTAGAGGGAGCATGTGATAGCATTTTAAACGAATACGTAGAAAAGAACGAATTTCATAAATGTACCTGAGCAATTATAATTCGAAAATATTATATATAGTATCATTATGCCTAAAATTAAATTAAATGTACCCACGATTTCTATTAAATACAATAAGATTTATATTGCTGTAGAAATAAATAGTTTGATTACATTATCAGTTAATATTTAAACACGTCGAATTATTATCGATATCAATTTCCTATTAATTAATATAATCAGTAATTTGTTTACAACAAGCGTGAGAATATTTAATACATTCTCATATTAAATCCTTTAATTATCACCTTTGCTAATCTACACCTTTGCTAATCATCACCTTTTCTAATCATCACCTTTGCTAATCATCACCTTTAATCATGTAACCGCTAATCATTTCACAGGTGACCGCTAATCATTACACAGGTAACCGCTAAAAATTCTCACCTCAATCATCACCTGTCAGTCAGGTGACATGACGTCATCACAGGTAGAAAAGGAGTGGGGGTATGGCCAACTGCCCTATTACCTACTTTTATGCTCGAATATTCTCCCACTAACACAAACTAAGACGAGCAAAGGCGTGGGCCGATATAAACTCTTCTTTATTTTACTAGCGCGTTCCTTAGCATACACACATATGGTTTCGCAGATGCTTCTGACTTGTTTTTCTATATCTGTATAATTACTGTTATTATTGTCCAACGTAACCACGGAGACAACGTAAACAAGAGTAGCTATATTTCTAGCGGGTTCTAAAAAATTACTTCAACTCTAGAGCTTCAATTTAGCAATTTATATTTAAAAAAAACCCATAAACCAGTCAAAATCGCCCGACCGGACATAAAATATTTTACATGCCGCTGGGGGTGAGTTACGGCCAAATAGATGTAATTTTCAAAACGCTAGACGCTTAAGACTCAATCGACAAGGTAAATGTCTGTCTTTTTTGATGTTAGTATATTATTTTATAAGGAGCTTAAGTAAAGCTTTTTGTGTTAAGGCTGTTAGTTTGACTGCCGAACGTCAGTGAGGCATGTAAAACAGCCGAATAATATACCGTATATCATATATATTACTAACAGCGTCAGCACAAAAAGCTTCAGTTGAGCTCCTTTTTAAAAATATACTATTTTTGTATTCGTCTACACAAAGTTATAAAAACATTAATTTTTTATAAACTTTGAGGTTATGTAGTTTAGTAAGGTTAGGTTTGACAGATATCAAATTACGCATATAACGAGTAACGCTTATACTATATTTAGTCATATACCACTATACCACATATACAGCGTATATACGTTATGTATCTGACAAAACGAATACAATAGACTTATAGAGTATCTTTGCAATTGTCAAGCAAAATGTCAACCTTTGAGTTGTCATCTTCAATATCTTCATATATGGGGCATTCGAGTTTTTTTCAACGATTTACAAATAAATTACAAAATAATGCACCGTTCAATTAGTGTTGAAGTCATGTAGAATGTCCCATATAATTTTTTAACGTAATAAAATCGCATCGCATCGCATCGATGCCCGTTAATTCCATAAAATCAATTTTTAAATTTTTTCTCAACCATTTTTCCCAGTGGTCAAAAATATGCATAATTAAATGGGGAACTTCTCTTCGTTACAGCAAATGATTAGAATAGAAATAGGAAGTTCGTATTGGTCTTAAAATTTGCAGTTTTTCTTTGGAATCAAATGGGCACTCGGCAAAACTGAAATTCCAACATGACCCAAATAACATAGAACTGGTCCCACGTATCCTAGGTTGTGGCACGAAGCATACCAAGACCAGATCGGTAAAATGGAACGATGGGAACTGTAGATCCGGCTTTTTATAACTATACTGTGCATAGACTTGAAGAGCGCCTTAAAAGGCCTATGATCCTTGTCACAGGCACTAGACACAGAGCGAATGAATATCGAACTTTTCTGTAACTTTGATGCATTCAGTTACATGTATTCAGTCTGTTACATGTCTCAAAGGCACATTGTCATTCACAAAAATATCGAAAATTGATATGACTGGTACTAGTACTAAAAGCACCAAAAGTGATACTAAATAGTACATAAAAAAACATTTTTGCCGTCGTACCTTCCGCAGTATTACGAGTAGTACGTACTAGAAACAAAGATAACCTTAATTATATTAGTTTGTTTTAAATTTGTGAAAGCTATTTCGACTTCCAATAATAATTATAGTTTAAGAAAGTTGTGACTGTAGAAAAATATGATGAAGATGTAAATGAAATTCGGCAGGTGATAGATTTTAATGTACAAAATTATTTTCTAAAAAACCTTTAATGTTTAGGAAGTTTGTTTATAGATAAATTGCACTTAAAAATAATACGCGATCTTATGCAAAATTGTACGTTGTTAATACATTTATTATGTATACTTTACAACTTCATAAAAATGATGAAAAAACTTGACACCTAAACATTTCACGTAAAAATGTTGTACGATTGTGCCGTTAAAGTTTCAAAGTTATTAGAAAGATAGTTTTTCCAACAAAAATTAATACGAAGAATTTTTCGATTGAACGCTTGATATAGGTCGCAAAGTAACAACGTCGCATAGCGACAAACAAGCGGGAAACTTAAATGCTTTATATAACTACATGCAGCACCACTGGCCGCTCGTAATTTAGTGTCCAAAACAAAATCATTGTCTTAAATAAAAAGATACATAATTCAAATTTTTTTTTATTGTTACGTTTTAAGCGAATCTGAATAAATAGTGTTTCATCCATCGTTTTATATACATATATTTCTAATATTTGGAAAGATAACCTCAAAACTTGAGTCAAAGTCATTTACTGCTTTATTTTGTTTTCATCAGAACAACAAACAAAATACTGATACAAACTTAAGACAACGTTGTCACTTTTTCACTATTCTAGAAGCGTATAATTTATTTATTTCTAGAAAGATTTCTTTATTTTTTAGTGTTTACATAGTTATATCATTTTATTTTTACTAATAAATAAAAATTTCTGATTAGAAGAATTGTTTTTTCTTCATTTTTTCACGTTCTTAAATTTGGACTAGACAAGTTAATCTCTGACTTTAAAAAGACTAATAATAATTAGTTAAAAACATATGTTTACAGCTTGTTCGTTCTCAAACTCGATTTTTATTTTAAAATACTAATTTAAGAGTTAACTGTTGTTAAGTATGACAAGCCATGATTTTCAAATTGTTTCATTTTAGCGTATAAACACTTGGGTACCTAAGATATTATAAAATTAATAACGGTTTCAAACATCACAAACTGTTTCAAAAATTCAAAATGTTTCAACTATTCATCACTTTAATATGTATTTATTTAGTAAAAAAAACAGCAAAATACATAAAAGTAAAATACACAATGTTATTGCCTAAGATTGACTTTGAGAGTGGAAACCCGGTATAAATAATAACTAAACTGCTTTTACATTCATTCTAATAAAACTGGTATCGTTAGGGCCATTATTTGAAGCAAAACTACGTAATTATTTCTAATTGTCAAAGTAGCACAGCTTCATAACTTTTGCGAGCTGAGGTTTTTTTAGAGAATATATTCCCTCTTATTTTAAACGCACTCTTTTTTGCTGTCAAAGTTCAATAGTAAAGATTCATGAACCTGAGCGTCAGTTACCCTTGCAGATGTCATTTTTCTTAATATTGACAGATTATCTTAAATGGTTAGTAAATAGATATGTATGTGAGAAGCGTCGAAGATTGACCTGCGCTTTAAGAAGCTTTTATTAAAACCTGTTATGCTGTATGATAATTGACATACTAGAAGGTTTAGAGGTTATGCTACACCTACAACTTGCTTCTCGTTAGCCGCAAGCATGATTATCTACCTCATATTGACGTCATTTTATTAGAGTCAAATTGGGGTAAAAAAGCGCGAAATTAATAGTAGGAAAATTAAAATCGCATTTTACGTATTTGGCATATTAAAGGTTTTGGGATTTTCAGAATACGAATTAAGTATGTACATAGAAAAACTTTTTAAACATGAATTTAATTAAATTTAATACAGATGGCAATAAGATGGCGTCGCTTGCGGTACTTTGAATCTCTGCTCTACTGTCATGGCCTGCCTGCTTAGGTGTGATAGTGACGCTACATTTTATTTCTGTACAACGCCATCTATGTTTATTGACGCATTACAATACCTTCTAATAACTGGTACATAATCTGTTTATTGAATTATGTAAGTTTTGTTTGAATTATACATACATACTTTAAGCTTTAATAAATGATAATTGTATACAATCGATATCGGTAAACGCATTTGTGTTAAGAAGGTTAGTTTAATCAACAAATAATTGGTAATTATACTCCCATTTCGATAAGTGTAGTCAGACTAAAAAACTTAATGTAGTTAATTATAAATAAAGTAGATGTAATTGCAAACATTTACGTTAATAACAGCCCTTAATAACTGCTCGTTGTACAACCTACAATGTTCTACGAATTTTCTCTACGTATTTGCTGCATATTTTGTTTTTACTTTTATTAAAAATTGTGATTGTATAAATTACGTAACAAAAAAATTAAATTAAACACAAAAAGCAGTAATTGAACTTAAAAGGAACTCAAATTACAAATAAAACCTTTTTAATCATAAGGAAAAGAGAATTAAGGCTGGAAATTAAAGAACGAATTAACTCGTAATTGCTTGCGTGGTAAAACAAATAGCGACGTCCATCGGAAGCGTTGTTTTTTATGAAGTGCTTACAAAGTGCTTACAGATTCACGCATTTGGAACTAGTTTGATGTTTTTTACGCAGAACCCATTACGGAAAACGTTTTTAATTAAAATCTAACAATTAATTCTTCTAGTAGGAAACTACCTATGATAAAAAACTGATTAAATCTATCTAACTAAAAATAAAATAAAATTTAATTACGAACTTTTGAATTTTTCGGAAGAATAGCCAGTATATTTCCCTTTCATTAATGTAAATAGAGTGCTAAAACAAAGAATAAAGATTAAGGATGCCCATAACGTTAATTAATAAAGTAAAAGCTCAGGGCAGCTTACTTTTAGAGAAAAAAATCAATTCCTGTAGTAAATGTTAATTTCCGGAAAAAAATTCAAACGAACTCTACTTTTCAAATTTTTAAGCTTTCATTTAAATTTCTATTAGAGAAGGCAATATAAAATGTATGAAGGCAAATGAGTTATCATGCACGTAAGATCTAGGAGAATCTCGGATTATTTATGTTAAATTAAAAATCTTTTGTAAAAAATAATAGTTACTGTCTTACATGATTGCTGCTAAAATGCACATTGTTATGATATTGGGGGGGGGGGAGGTATAATAACGGTCGAAGATTAATTAAATAAATTTGGAAAAAATTTCACATATAGTCGATGATGATTGGTAAATGGTAAGATTTTATAATTGATTTAAAAAAAATTATTTTTGACTTTACATGAAACAAACATCTGGCCTGTAAACAATGGAAATGTAGACAAAATAACCACCTACCTTCACCAATGAATAAAAAAGCACCGGCAAAATATAATTTACTATAAACATAGAAAGCAAATTCCATTACTAACTTGAGACTTTTTCAGGCGAGTTGCTATAATTGAAGCACTACTTCAACTATTGTTAAATATTGTTAAATTGTTCCAAACACAAATATATGAAAACAAGTCTATTACAAAATTTGAATGAATTAATTTATTTCTCTCAACATAACCCATAATCTTCTTCTTTCGCTAATCTTTCTGCTCTTTCAGGCGTCGGATGATAACTCGAAATAAAAAACAAATAAAAATGAAAATACAAATTGAAATAATTTTTATTTGTAACAAAACACATAAAAACATTGGATACTGCTTTAATTAGAATAAAAGAAAAAAAATGTAAAGGTAGTATAATTCTTTCACCTTTTTAATTATTATTTACAAAAAAATATGATTTAAAGTTCAATTTTTTTAAAAATCTAACTTTTAAAATTTAGCGTCTTAAATAATTTACCGACCTTGTTTATTAAAGCAAACTATAAAATGTTGTTGTTGGCAATAGTTTAATTATACCATGGCCACCACTTTCCCAAATTGAATTGTTTGTTTATGTTGAAGTTATTATTTATGATATTGGATAATTTATTTTCACCATAATTGATAACAGTGATTTTCTTGATCAGGTATTTCCATTTATAATTATGGATTGATAATTCTTTTATATCCATCCTAGTACTAACAAACTTTGACATCTTTCCAGTTCAAGGTTAACTTTTAAATTGTCCAAAAATTAAATTGCTAAAATAAAAATGCCCACCACACTTTTAATTAATTCACTGCACTTGTTGAATATTATTAAACATTTATTTACTTTAAAAAACTTTTCCTTATTACCAACTGTTGACTTAAAATATAACCTTCAAATGTTGACACCTGTCAACATCAAATTTTTACCGCTTAACCTCAAAATTTTTGAATTTATGCTCTGTGTAGATACACGCTGTTTGAGTGATATGAAAATACAGATAAAGTCACCAGAGTTCTCATTTTTATATCTTTTGAAGAAATATTTGAATGTGCAAATAAAATTCTAGTTTTATTCCCCGGAAACAATTGGTAGTTATGAAATTAAATAATTTCTTAACCATACATTATTTATAAATCTTAATAATTTCCAAAATTATTATTGTAGTTTTGTAAAGGATATTTTTATCTACAAAATGATGTGTCACAATATTAATTTGATTGCCTATTAAGGTTAACTCAACTTGGCAATGACCTCCATTTTGTATGTTTTCAATTACACATTTAAACATGAAATACATAAACTAATTTTACTAATTACACCCTTTTTTTGTATATACAATCCTTCTTTATATTCCATTTTACAAATTTGATACATTTCTAGGTATCCAACCCACTAAATAACCTCAAATTTTACACTTTTAGAATACTATGTTAATATGCAAGCAAAAGTGATCTTTAAACCCCTAGTCATATTAGTCTATAAATATGCCCTGTACGTTTCAGGTGTAAACCATACTTTAAATGATTTAAAATCTAATTATATTGAGAAAACCAGTAACGGCAGTACAATTTCATTTGACCGAACAAAATTAATAAATTTTGGGAATAAATCAATTCTAAAAACCATTTCCAATCTACAAAATGTCTTTTACAGTGTATCCTTCTTAAATTGAACCAAATTAGCTAAGTTAAATCCAACTTTAAATTCAGTCGCCTGTCAGATAGGCAACACATCCTGCAGATATTTATTTATGCACTCGACACGTATGTGATATCATAGCAATATGTAGTACGTTCGTTTGCATACAGCATGTCATTGAACTTGAGGCATTAATTTATTTTATAGATTTATTTCCATTAGCATAATTAATTATCCAAATGCTCAAGTCAACAAAAATTAAAAAACTGACTTACCTGAGTAGACCAATACTCTTTTGTTTTAACACGATTGTTTAGTTATTCATGTACATTTTTATTTACAACAAACTAGAACGACACCTTTGAGGACAAAAATATGTCCCCGAATGGCGTTGCTCTTTATTTATTTGCCTATTGGGCAATGCCATCACATGTTAAACGGTCGGTAAGATCATCAAATTAACATTGGAGAATTCACATTTACTAAATTAATGTTCAACCCCGATTTATTATTATTACACTAAACTATGATTTTTCGAAAAACGTTTTAAACGATAATGAATAAAATGTACTGACGTATTAAAAAAATTTGAAATTACAAAACGATGCAAGAAAAATAGATGTCATAAGGATAATTGACATGCAACAAAATATTTACCTTAGTTAATGATTAAACTTAGTCCAGAAAATTTCACTATTAAAGTCTTCTGACACTGGTTATTTAAAGTGTATAATTCTTTATTTGTTTAAATCGAGGTCATATTTTGGGTTGTTTTCCACGAATTGCACTGTGTCTGCGCTTTAATACACATGACTTGTTTAGTCTGTCACACTACCTTATTATTTACATAGGTTATGCATTTCTTCAAAAGCTACACAACTTAAACCATGAAGAATTAGTTTCGCAAACAATCTTACAGAATCACTTACTTAATCTAAATAAAACCACGATAAACAAAAAGTACCAAACAACAAGCACACAAGCATACAATCTGAAACTAAAAAGTATGTTGCAATTCAACCCCAACGCGTTTTCAAACATGTCAATTACAGTTACAGGCACAATGTAGGTTACACTTTGTTAGTTTGTGACAGATTTTAAACACCACAATAACAGATAATTTAAGGTTTTTTTTGATCCACCTCATTTCAGACGTGGCGCTCGGACTGTTTTTGTAAAATAAAAAAAGTTGTTTTCTTGTTAACTATTCTTTACCGATAGTTATATTAGAAAATTTTGTTAATTTTACAAATACCCTTTTAATTAACTATAA
The DNA here is from genome assembly GCA_929113105.1 of Agrypnus murinus. NCBI lineage: Eukaryota > Metazoa > Arthropoda > Insecta > Coleoptera > Elateridae > Agrypnus > Agrypnus murinus. The sequence goes on from OV816024.1 coordinate 114,172,553, forward strand.
ATGCACCAACCCTGTATTTATATCAATTCTGTTGTAAAATTATATTACATAGGCATTGAAGCCCGAAAAGAAGGTTAAAGTAGGATTACTTATTAAAAGATTTATACAGTTTTCCTAGGTTTTGTTGTTCGTGGGCAGTGTGTCTCGAAAACAAAAATATTGCAATAAAATAAATAAGTACTATTCAAATAATAAACGAAGTGATGCACGTCATATAATATCCTCCTGCTTCAAAAAAACTGCAATAAAAGAGTTAATCAGCGCCATTCTTCGATTAATATTTCAAAAACAATCATCAAACAAAATTCAATCGTGACAACTAAACCGTTTTTTGTGCAAAATTAATTTAAAATATAGTTAGTTATTATATTTTGTCAGTTTATGTATCCTTATTTAAAGACAAAAATCTTCCTAGAAAGTGTATATTAAGTGAGAAGTATCCTCTAGGCCCAATTTTAATCATATTATGAAATATAACCTACAAATTTGAGTTTTGTGATGAAAATCTAACCGAAATATAATAATGATACACTAAGGTTTTGCTTTTTATGAAATTTTGATATTCTTAGGCATGTAAAAATAAAATTAACAATATTGCTTTTTATCCAAGTTCAAACCAAATTAAAATTTTCTTCAACAAACACTAGATGCATTTAACAGATTCACAAGAAAATAGTGACAGTCCTGCAGTCAAAATCTGATGTTTCTTAAAATAAATACTAACAAGAATATACTTTAGAATAATTTATTTGTAATTTCAGAGGTATTCAATAAATCGAACTGATTTAAAGTTGTCATGCACATCATCTATTACTTTTTTCGAGGTCTCGACGATAAAACTGGGTTCTGACTCTGAGTTCTCATGTTTCCTTTTAATCTTTGGTACCGTAGTGACCGACATATTTAGTTGATTTGCAAAACACTAATTTGTAAATACAGATATTTATTGACAAATGTTGAAATTGTAAGAATAAGTACACGACTAAGCTATCGTACTACAAAACACTTACAGCAACTAACCCCTATAATTGCTGATAATTCTAACAGTGGATCTCCATTTTCTCCCTCGCGTTCAAAATATTCGAAATGGACGTTACCGTAGCTTGATATTGCGAATTTGGCTTTGTTCTCATTATGCTCCGATTACAATCGCTCTAGTACTATACTACAACAATAATATTGCAACAGATGCGCTTAATTCAACTACCGATAGATGCATTTCTGTTTTGAACCGCACGTTCGTGGCACACTCGATATTGGTTTCGTTCCATCCCCGTCATACTTTTAGCTTAGATACCAAATAAAAATTACAAGATTGTTTTTCTAACACATTGCTAAGATAAACAACGTATGACGAAAATTTAGCAATGTGTTGGTGATGTGCATTTAATCCCCCGTGAAATGAATTATACGTATCAATATTTCACGTATAACAATTTCCATTGCACGTCGTTTATGACGTCAAGCTTGTATCAATACAAAAACTAAACTGGTGCTAGAATTTTATTACTGTTGAGCAAGGGTGTATGTAGTTATTAAAGTGTGTAACTGATGACTCTGTATGCAGTTGCTTATTCAGGTGTACTAATCATCTTTATTTATTTTGTTGGTTTCTAATTAAGTTTGGCGAGTATCAAATAGAGGGCGAGTCTTCTGTGGTAGTAGTTATTAGTAATTGATACAATCCATGCCAAAGTTGGCGCGGTACCCTCATAGATTTTTTTTATATTTTGTTCACGTAATACCCTTTCGAAGCCTTATATAAAACTCAAATATTACTGCCCTTAAATACACCGTTCGCGAGATATAGACATTTATTTTTTCAGTTTTAAACGTACATGCCTATATTCAAATGCTATTTATTCGGTTTTCGTATTAGTTAGGAAGGTCGGGCTTGCATTTGAAAGAGAATGAAATGGACTATCTACGGTACTTTTTGTTCATTGTTCCAACATTTATAACTCTATATTATCTGAGCTTTTAACAAATTTTGACTTGTCTCAAAATCGGTTCCATTAATTTTTTTCAAAAAAATTACAACTATTGTATGCAATGTTCTTATAATTGCGTTAAAATTTCAATTTGGTATCTCTATGGAATCAGAAGTTATGAATTTTCTTCTATAGTCGTGCGAACAAAATGTTTTGAAACGACATGCATTTGTATTAAGAACAGCGAATGTGACTCTCAAAATGTTCCATTAATTTTCTCCAAAAAATCACAGCTATTGCATGACATGTCCTTATCATTGTGATAAAATTTTAACTTGCTATCTCAATAGAATCGGAAGTTGAGAGATTTTCTCTATAGTCGTGCGTATACACTTTACACACTGCAACAAGAATTATCCGAAGTCCACGGTACGCAATTGCGAGCAAACCCATTGTAGGTATTACTGTAAATTAATTGCCGTAAATAGTCCATTTCATTCTCTTTCAAATGCAAACAACCCGACCTTCCTAACTAATACGAAAGCCGAGTAAATAGCACTTGAATATAGGCATGTACGTTTAAAACTGAAAAAATAAACCTCTATATTTCGCAAACGGTGTATTTATAAGCAGTAATATTTGAGCTTTATATAAGGCTTGGAAAAGGTATTACGTGAACAAAATATAAAAAAAAATCTATGAGGATACTGTGCCAACTTTGGTCGAATCGGCGTGGAATGTATCAGTTATCGTTATACTCGTTTTTCTTTTGTTTAAAACCGTAAGGGGCCATCCTGAATATACAAATTCCCTAAAACTTCAAATCTTCTATTTCCCTCTAACCCATGCTTTTCTTGGTATAACACTACACACAGTAACTATTATCATCGATACTGATGTTTTTTAAAAAAGAAACTACTATTTACTTCTCGGAAACATGCAATTTAAATAAAAATAATTTCCATTATTTTTATTTAGTTATCTATGTTTTGTATTTACTTTAGCGATGCGTTTGTTTATATTTATAGTACCTTTGATAATCAATAATAATCACAGCTCAGTTGTCAAAACAATTATCAGGCAGATTAAAATAATTTTGTAAAACCTTTTACAAAACCTAATTTGCAAGAAGGCTATTTTATAACACTTATAAGTACTGCAGATTTCTATGTCGTCTAGTTCTATATGATAAAGTATTTTTAGTTTCGAGTATTAATAATATTTAAGTATTTGGTTATACTATTAGATTTGCGCCAAGGCCTTAACGAATCTAGTGATCTAGTAAAAAACGTTAATCGATAGAATTAAAAGATTGAAGGATTTCAATAAGATAATAACACTTTGCCAATTAGATTTTTTCTTATAAACATTTAGTTAAATATACACCTATAATATCTGTATACATATTTGGTTAGTTTCTGCCTTCATTTTATTGATCTAAAAATAGTTGGTTGCATTGGTTTATTACTTGATAATGTTTGTCTAACATTTAATTAATTTTCTGATTAATCCTTCTGAATAATTCTGATCTGATTAAAATTTATTGATTTTTATTTGAGAGACATTACAACATATGTACTTAAGCAATGTTTCTGAGGTTTTGTTTTGTGTGTTTATTTTGAGTTGCTATCTTAGAACCCGTAGCTAAACTCTGTAAGTCCTTTGGGATTTATCATGTTCTTAGTGTAAAGGATAAATTGAAAATTTAATTAAAAATTAGAATTTAAAAATCGCATTAAGCCTAGAGCTGAACCTTTCAAAACTAATCGAAGAACTTCTTCTAACGCCTTCAAAGAAACCAGTACCGTAAGTCTTTTTGTACTTCAGCACTATTGTCAAATAAATGCTATAAATCGTATAATGAGTTATTACTGTATTTGTTCAAAACTCAAAGTCAATAATATTTGCACGCCACACTGCAAATAGTGCTTTAGTTTGAGATCGTGGCGTTTGCAACCTGGAACGACCAATTGGAGAGCTAACCGCTAACCCCCTAAATTAGACTTATACGAGTGACTTACCCGTTTTTATTTATAAACAGATAGAAATAAGTCAATTAGATGATTAGAGTTTTACAAGATTCTAACAATGTATGTATGTATAATATATTAATTTCATAAAACAAAGCAAATAAAATCAAAATTCGGATTGAGATATTTCCCTAAACAAATTCTCCCTTTCGTGGCAGATAAACTATGTTAGATAATTAAAGAGCTTTCTAAAAACATGTCTCTTTCTGAAAAAGGTTGTTAGCTTTTGCATAAATGTAGCAGTAGCGTATTACAGACCGCTTGTCTAGTAAATCACTTGGTACCTTGCTGCGGAAAACAGAGAGCTCACCTGTTTCCTGAAAACCTTCCAAAACGTTACACATCTTTGAAGAAGCGAATTAAAGCAAAACTATTGGATTTAGATTTTACGGGGGCTGTAAGAATTTTGTGTTTTGAAGATTTCTTAGCCGATGTAAATTTTTCAACATATCAAGAACTATTTCTGAAGCACCCCAGTCCAGGTAATGTTTATTTTCTCGATTCCACCACCGGAAAATCATGTTCCGTTTTGAATAAATTCGAGATTTGTTCTCTAAGCCTTCTTTTTGTCAATCACGTTATTTTTATCTAGTTATCTATGTTGTGTTACCTTAGCGACGTGTTTGCTTATATTTACATTAACTTTGATAATGACAGCTCAGCTGTCGAAACAATTGTCAGGTAGATTAAAATAAATTTGTAAATCTTTTTACAAAACCTAATTTGGAAGTACTTACCATTGAGTTATACTACATATTTGAATAGTATTAATACGGAAAACGAATCTTTAACAAATAAATTTTGAGTTGTTCTGCTTCTTGACTTAACAGATTAAGACTACATCTTTAAGATCTCGTCTCGTTTTCGGTTGGTGACGTTGAATAGGGATTACTGTACTTGGTGGCTCGCTTATGCAATCTCATGCTATGCGGTGTGGTGCACTACTAAATTGGTCAATATATTATTGTCAGTAGCTTTCACAAAATATATGGCGGCAAAGAACTGTAGCCGTCGGGAATATTTATAGAAGGCTGAACTTAAAAAATTTCATTGAGAAGGATATTATGCTGCAAAAAAATTAAAAAAACTTAATTAGTGTTCTCATCCATTTTTATTCAACTTATTCGTTCCCGTCTATTTTGTATTGTGAAGATAAAATATTTTAATTCTGGTGATGGCAACTTAGTGGATCAAATATCAAACCTAACTTGATAGTTAAAGTTAAAAGAATTAGAACAGTGTAGAAGTAGTATATAATTTCTAATATATCCAGATTGGCCGCCGTCCTGTTTATGATCACGTTTGAGTGAGGATTTCTTGAAATGCATATTTTTTAAATAAATTGTTAATTTCTCTAGCTGTGCGCTGTCACGTTAATTTCTAAGTTCGATTCCGAGATTTAAAACACGACGCATTAGCGGAGTGTATTAATAGAGGCGAGAGCCTAGAAATCAACAGGACACGTGTATGGAACAATAATTTTTGTATTCGTTTACACAAAGTTATAAAGAGCTTAATTTATTGTAAATATTTAGGTTAATTTTGACAGATGTCCAATTAGGTATACAAGCGAAACAGTTGATGTGTTTAGTTATATGTATATCACTTTTTCGGTTAGGTATCTGAAAACGAATACAATATATATTATGTAATTAGGAGATCAAGCGATACTTTAAATCCAAGAAGATGTATAACGCCGAGGCGCCAGCCGAGGCGTTATAACATCTTCGAGGATTTAAAAAAGCTTGATCTCCGTATTGCATAAGTTGTTTTATTTTATTTCGTATTTCAATCCTAATTTCTCCCTTTTAAAATCCATCCGAATTTATTGCATAAAGAAGCAAGTTGCCTTGTCTGTGTCATCATACGCGTAACTAAGGAGATAAAAAGCAGCATGCATGCATGCATATGGCTATAATGCAACATCAAATTATTTACGTTGCCAACAACAACGGAGATCAAGAACGTCTTGAACTCCGGTGTCATTGACAACGGAGATCAAGATATACTTTATATTACTAATTGTGGTATATAAACAATTGTTTGAAATACGAAATGAAATAATAGTATATTATGGGACAAGTGGTTGAAACAAAATTTCAACGTTGAGAGTGGTTAACTCGAGACGAAATTTTACCAGCCACGCGTTCCATATACTATTTTTTCTTCGAATTTTTAGTAAATTAATGCACTTTAGAAAAAATATTACATTTAAGTGACAAAACATGACATTAAAGTGACATTTCTCTTGTCAGCAATTGAATGTCGAACAGTTTGAAATTCAAAATCGCGTTAGTCCGATAATTTCAACCTCTAGAGGTTGAAATACGATTTCAACCATTGTTATCGATTGCAAAATGAGTGATATCAATGTCATGAGTAGAAAAATAGTATATTGTGTTACAAGTGCAGAAAAGTGCCAATTTCTCACGAGTGTGAAGATTTTGCGGCATGAGACGTAGTCGAATGCCGCAATCACACGAGTGAGAAATTGGTGTTTTTGCACGCGTTACACACTATACTTTATCTACGACAACAAAAAAAGTAATAAACCACCAACAGCTAAGAAAGTTTTTTAACCTAGAATTTATACTCGCATTCATATCTTTTACGTGAAATATTTGGCAATAAATTAAGAGATGTAACGTGAGCCGCTTCCACGATGTTTGGAGGGTACGAGTGTACACCCCAAAATTCCTTCATCGGATTCACTCATGATACATCTAGAATTTTAAAAACGACAAAAGTAAACATTATATTTGTAAAGACAATAGTAATAATACGTTTACAATTTGTATAATTTCAATCAATCTACTATTTAGTACTTACAGCTAAATAATCATACGTATGTACTCGTTTTCAAAAAATAATTTATATGTACAAAAATCACAATTCAATTGTCAAGGTTATTAACCTCTGCGCAAAATGTCAAATATTCTCGCATTATGTAGCAAATTATGTTTTCAATGTTTTTATTGTAATTTAGCAATAATAATAAATAAAATTACATTAAGAATTATATAACAATGTAAAAAATTATTTAATTTTACGTTTTAATTGAATAACAATCATTGTAACTTTATATAATGAGAAAAAAACATCATTGAAAGGCGTCTTGGTAGCTCAATGGTTACGCTGTAGCTATTCTAGATGGATTTTTTCTAGATGGATTTCCATTCGAAATATAATTTAATGTAAAATATTAATTAAACAAAATAAATTAACCTTTATCTAAAATTTATAACATTTTATATTTCAAATAATTAATAATATTATAAATATTGCAAGTGGTGACATCTATGGCGTTTTAATAGAACTACTGATTATTGAGAACTCCTTCCTCACATACTTTACCGTTGAGTTTGGAGATTGTTTGCAATTGGTCGTTTTCACGGTTACTAGATTGTGCGGAATATGTAACTTTCTATGGCGGTCGTAGATAAAATACATTTTGAATCCTTACAGAATACCCAAATGCCGTTTATCTAATTCATTTCATTTCATATAAACGTCACTTTTGATAACGAAATGATGTTCTCGGTAAATAGATTTACTCTGTTTAGACCTCTTTACTTAAGGTATTCACTTTTCATGATTTATCAACTAAAAATGAAACATTCAATTAGGTATTTTCAATTGCTTCCCTCTTCAGGTTGAAAACAACCATTCCTTTTTACCAAGTTTATTTATCTGTGTATGCAAAGCTTTTTTGCAAGTATAACTTTCAATTTGCATTCTAGTATAAATTTTAATAAATATGTATGGCTTCCATTTTTCTGCAGCATATACCTATTATACCTCATTCTGCTACTGTCTTATTTCTTAACCTCAAAGACGTATTTATTGATAGCCATTGCAACATTTCTATATATAATTTCTAAAGAGCCTACAATCCCTTAAGCTATAGAAACTTTTATGTAACTACCAAATTGAAAGCTTGTAAGGAATTAGACCATCTACTTATTTGTTCAAGTTTGATAGACTTATAATTTATTAACCTATTTACATATTAATGAATAGGTGCTACGAAAATTCGGTCAAGGTTTTTTAATATTCAGGTTTAATAATTGCTTGTGTCTTACTAAAACTTCTTCCTTACAATCCTTAAAATCATCGTCCTCTTCTAAGAGACATTTACGATAAAATAGCTGTCACAGTAGTAGGTCATAACGTTAACCTATGTAATCTCGTGACGTATTATAAAATCTAAAATTAATTTTTCTACGCTTCCGTTGCTATACGATTCAACTTTTGCAACATTGTAACTTAAACGACACTGTTCAAGAGAGGTAAGGATAAATTAGAAAATGGGTCATTAATCTTTTCTCTTATAGTAAGCGTTACCGCTCTTGCATACTTAACTATTTCAAGTCTTAAATAATGTAAATGTCAAATAAAATTTTGAAGTTGAATAACATAATTTTAAGTTAAAAACAAAAGAATTAGCAAATCTGAATTTAAATTGAAGCTGTAGTAATTAAAACTGAGAATGAATAAGGAAAGGAAAATATCATGAAATAAACTTTTTTCATTTATTACTTTCTCATTACAGCTTTTTTAAGCTGTAACCCAATATTCTAAGCCAAAAGAAGGAAAACAAAGAATATTAATAATTTGCATTATTTGGTTTTGGTTTTCAATTCAAGACTAAATGTTTTTATTATTCATGTATTTAGTATTGTCTAGTACACGGGCTTAATCCAAAATCAAAAGATACGAAAATTTTTAATAATACACAATAGGAGTTGGTGTACACTTACTGTCTTTCGTTATATATGCCATGTAATATGTAAATAGTTGCTCTTGATTAACATCGTGGAACTTTATAATCCTTTAAGCAGTGGCTTATTAACGTTGAGTTCAGATGTTCAGAATTTTCCTGAATAAAACGTATGTAAGACCCATTCTCAAACTGTAACAGGGGCTGTTCTTCTTTTAGTCATATGTATTTTTAAAACGGTGGTTACAGTTGGCGATGATATCAGAAATCAATAGGTTTATAATTCAAAGAACTTAACTACAGGAAAATAACGATTAACCATAATCTACAGTAAAATTTAATAAAAATAAGACGGAAGTGTGTTCGGAATGTTTTCATTCAGATATCCAAAAACTATAATTGAAAAAATTGTATTTAAAAGTTAAATAGTTAAAATTTTACTCATAGCCTTGCGGACCGTTTGCGACACCCTGATTAAAAACAACCGTTTTAACACGATGGTTGCCATACTGTGTTTTGCAGTGTATTCCTAATTTCATTTCATTATAATCGTGGTTTTAAAGCTCGTAGGGAGATGGCGCGAGTATTGTTAGAATACTGTATTGTATCATATGTAACCACTTATGTAACTAATATTAATAATAATAACAACCGAATCCAATCTCAATGTGGTTGGGCTTGGAAGGTTACGGCACCCCGGCCTACAAAGTTATAGGGCCCTTGTCATATGCCCTTGTCAGTGCTTCTTTTAATTCCACCGAAGCAGAACCCGATAAGGTGAACTTGACTTGTGAGCGCGAGAGGCTATATATTCGCATCTACACTCCTTAATCGTAGTGGCTCTAGACGGTTTCTGTGGATCATACGACTGGAATACACGGTCATATACTTTCGTCACCAAACACATCTACTTGGCGGCTTGCAGTTTTCCATTGTCTAAGGCTTACCCCCCTTCCAGGCCGGGATAAACCATACTAGATATACCATACACTCCTTAATCGTAGTGGCTCTAGACGGTTTCTGTGGATCATACGACTGGAATACACGATCATATACTTTCGTTACCAAACACATCTACTTGGCGGCTTGCAGTTTTCCATTGTCTAAGGCTTACCCCCCTTCCAGGCCGGGATAAACCATACTAGATTCTCTTCCTTCAGACTAAATCTGTGGTAAGAATCAATTCCACCCACACCGGTATTCATGTCACAGAGTTTCCTCCTCAACGTTAATGAGTAATTCGTCGAGAAACAATATCGTGAATTTCTATCACGCATTACTATATTCTAACTCTATCGTCTGTTACCCACGTTTGGGAAAGTGCAGGGTTATACAAGTATATGTTAACCCCCTATTATCTTTTTTATTTTTGAGATAATGGGTTAGGCCAAAAAATAATTTTAAACAATATTATGTGTAGCTTTTAAACATACTAAAAGTTTTTGAAAATTCGTATATTATACAGGATACAGGTGATAGGAAAGGTAAGCCTTTTTTTAAATGGAACATCCTGTTGATTTTTCAATATTTGTTCCCACTATTTTCTGATTTCAAATAAATATACTTATCGTATATTTCAACGTGCACTTTTTGAATTATCGTTAAAAAATGATAGGCAATAGAATAATAGGGGGTTAACATACACTTGTAACACCCTGTACTTCTTCAGGCCACCACAACTCAGATACTAGTAAGACAATTTTTCCGACATCTCTAACGATGCTCTGGGCAATCACTCCCAGATCTTGTCTCGGATTCTAGTGAAAACAACCTCCGACACCTCTAGCGACTGCCTGTGGCACGTTTACGTTCCAAACCTTGGGACTGGATATACAGTCAGTTCTAAGGGTGAACACCGTGTGGTCTGAACCCAGGTTAGTCTTGGATACCAGACACGTCCTACACCTCGAACAACTACCCAAGCCTCTGTCATCCTGGGACTAGTCTCGGATACTAGCCATGCCCGACACCTCGAACGACTGTCCGGTCGTTCATCCTACACTGTATACTAATATATTGTATCCTAACTTGTATTGTCCAAATTACTTAAAAAAAAAATTAAAATTTTCAGGAAAAGAAATAATTATTTGACAACGTTGCACCTATTGAAGAAAATATTCTAGAATTGGTTAGAATTGGTGTTAGTAAACGCTTAATTTTTTGTAAAACTATTAAAAATGTTTTTAAAATTCAAATAAATGAATAAACTGTGAATTATTTATGACGGCCTTACAAAACTGAAAAATTTTCGAACATAATTTATAAATTACCAACGTCACAACGGATTAAAAACAGAATAATATGCTATTGAATAAATAACTGAGAGGAAGATCAATACCGGATAAGATATATAGGATGTCCCATTTAAGGCCATTTAAGCATTTATCGTTTTGGACATAACCTCGAAATAATCTTCTGTAGTTAGTAATATTGTAAAAAAAGTTTTAAAAAGTAATTAAGAATAAAAAAAGAAACAACCAAAAGGTATAATAAATGGACATTCCTTGAAGAAGAAATCTATGACAACAGCTCCATGTCAAATGCGGCTCGTACTAGAATTGAATTCAGAAACCCGAGTTCTAATCTCAGCTTCCCAGCTTCTGTAAAATTTTGTTTTATAAATGTTATAAATTAAATGTTATAATAAAATTAAATTATATGGTTTAACAAGAGGAACTTATACCTGACGTGACGCCGATTAAAAATTGTTATTGAATTGAATTTATAAAATAATCAAATTGTAAATAAGATGTAGTTTTATAAAAAAATAATATAAAAAAAAAGAAGTAATGCAACTGGTGGCAATCAAACCCGCGGCAATCAGTTACAAGGTGTTATTGTACTTTTCAGCCACCGTCCCTTTGACTAAGGCGAATTCTTTTATACCAAGTGAATACCTTGCATCTTGTATGCGTTAATTTGTGATTTTTTTAAAGATAAGTCACATTAGACTAAATGCAGAATCAGGTATTTCATTATTTTGAATTTACGTTTATTTAAAAAATGAAATTATTGAATTTGACGTCACGTCATTTAACATTTAATTGCAAAGCATAAATAAAATCTAACATTAGCTCTAATGTCATAATTATAATGTACGTTAGCGAATCCATTATTTAATTATTTAATTATTTAATTATTTAATGATTTAATTATTTAATTATTTAATTATTTAATTATTTAATTATTTAATTATTTAATTATTTAATTATTTAATAATGAATTAAGAATTATTTAAAAAATGAAATTATTGAATTTGGCGTCACGTCATTTAACATTTAATTGCAAAGCATAAATAAAATCTAACATTAGCTCTAATGGCATAATTATAATGTACGTTAGCGCATCCAACAACTATATCCTGCGCCTTGAAGGTGCTGCCAGTCGCAGGATCGATCCCTGTCCGGTACCTTTTTTTAAATAACAATAATAATAAAAAACAAGTAACATTAAAAAATATAATTCAAATAATTAGTTAAAAAATTATTCTATTTAAAAGCTAACTAGCTAAGCTCAAGTTCAAATTTAAAAAAGAACTACCCGAGTAAGGATTGATCCTACGATACACGAATTGCAAAGTAAGTGCTTTTGTGTAATTATTCCTTTTTACAAATATTATATTTGAAAACAAAATACCTGAACCGGATTACATCCACGTACGAAACAATATCGCACGTATGTCTCTAAAGTAAGCAGGACCTCGTTTAGAATTTACACTATTTAGCAAATATAGTGACCTTTCTGACACCAATAATAAAAATCCAAAGAAAAGTGATTTCCAATTATTCGTCTCCTGATATTATTAATTCATCTATTAAAATGAAACAAAAAGCAAAATGAAGTACGATTAATAAGCTACTCCAGCGTTTTTGGTTTTTCAGAATTACCCTTTGTTAATATTTTAGGATTTTTTAAACACCAATCGATTTTTCTGTTTTTTTAAACTGTTTTCCATAAAAAAAGCACTTTTTCCTCAAATCCGATAAAGCACGGAGGTAGAATAGACTTTCCTCTTTATTGTAGTTCAAGTAGGGTGCAAAGATTTTAAGAAATAACTGAATGACAAGTATCGTATAAGGCGAAAAGTATTTTAGGGATCATAAATATACGTACCGTAGACCCTTAAGAAAAGCATTGCATTGCGAGCATTTGCCCGCTTTTGTAAAACACCCTGCATTGTTGTAAATATCTTTAAAGTATGCATCTTTGGCAACCAAAGATCATTTGTATTAAAAGTTTTTCTAGATATATAGTAGGCGATATCGAATAATTGCGCACTAAATGGACGTATGCCGTGCGAGATGCTGGTATCTCCTGATTTTTATACCTACCTAACATGGGTCTATAATAATTAATGAAAATTATAGAAACTAGGGAAACCCCGTCAAGTCATGACGGTCAATAGTGTTGGCAAATTTCCGGAAATTTATTTTTTGAAAACTTTCCATGGATATATTTCCGGAAACTTATTGAAATGGCAAATGTCAAAAAAATTTTACGAAATTCAAAAGCAGTAAAAGAGGTATCTAGAACTCAGTGGTTCCCAAAGTTTTTTCCGTGGAACATTGGGGTTTCCTGAAAATATGTTGGGGTTCCGCGAGACCAGTTGTAAGTCCTGTCCTAAACTTTCCTACAATAACGGCCTAATTACTATTTTATTTGTTGGTGCCTTTTGCTATCACATATTTATGTGAAATACAAAAACGAAATATCGCAAAAACTGGATACTGCACCAGATATACGAATTCGCTATAAAATATTAACTCACGTTTTCAGAGAATATTGAAGTCTAAAATACAACCACATTCTTCTCATTATTCATTTACTTTTACTTCATAAAGCTTTTCTATATTTTATTTTATTTTGTACAATTTATGTTATTTTTGTATTGTATTCTGTAAAATTATCTATTGTACGTCTTCTGTATCTTATAATGTTTTATAATGTTTGAATAAATTATTTGTAGGTAGTTTTTATTTTTTCAATACCCATTTAAGATTCGGATGTTTGTAGATATAGTTAGGGTTCCGCGATATGTAAAATATGGTATAAGGGTTCCGCGGAAAAATAAGTTTGGGAAACATTGATTTCGGTGAATCAATAAATGACTTAAAGTTGAAAGATTTTTTTATTTAAAAAAGAAACACAAGAACGAAAAATCATTCCACTGAAGAATGAAAAAACAAATATGTATAAAACTTAATAGGGCAAACTAAGAATCCTCATTTACGTTTATCACTGATGATGGATGAATGATGGTAATAGATTTATTTTTAATTTTAATGATTTTGGTGTTTTGAATTAAAAGTTTAAAAACGAAAAGATGATGTACAACGTTTAAAAATGAGGTTATAAATTGAAACGCGTACATGAACTCAGGGTTAAGGCTGAAATTTCTTGGATTTGAAATTCATTAAATATTTGGAAATATTTCCTCACGGAAATATTTCTATTTGCCAACACTACATAAAAATTATAAAACTCAAACTTTGGTGCCTTAATACAGAAATAACTAGGTATATTTTCTATTTTGAATTGATTTTTGTCTACTATTTTAAGACTTATATTTGTTTGAATATTGTTGAAATATCACCACTGAATGACTAAAATAGAGAGATGAGAGATTAAGATAATAGCCGCAGCACATATCGACGGTTTCGATTTTTAACGCTAATAAAGATATAGTAATGGAATTGGCCTGTTTATAAACGTAGTTCCAGAAGCTGACCGACTGGATTTTGAGAGGACGCCCAAAGTGGATGTTCGATTTCTTCCATCTTGAATTAATCATTTTAGATTTATTTAATTTAAATATATAATAATAAGTGAAAGCTTCACTATAAAAAAGAATTACGTAAATCGGTACAGTGAAACTCAAACGAACTGGAACAAAGATGTTGTGTTTTAAATATATAGATTGTCCAGAAGACATACTAAGGTCTCAAAAGAGGAGCAAAGCAAAAGTGATAAGGAAGGAGGACAAAGATAAGATAGTAATATTCCTATATCTTTGTCGGGATTTGATTTTATATCGCTAACCCTTAAAAACAAATCTCTGGGTATGGCCCTGCAACATTCGCTTCAGAACCACCACACAATATTAATGTAATATGGTTTTGTTTCCCGTATTCTTGTGTATAATGTTTGATTTTCTAAAGTAATTTTTATATTTTATGATTTACTTACTAACTTATCCTTTTGGGAATAATCCATCTAGCAAGCTATTTGCAAACAGCCGCATAAACTAGTCTCTTATAAAGACATACAAAATGAACCTGTAGACGTCTTGCAAGATTTTACTTTGAACTCAACCATGTAACGGTAATGCCCCTTAGGGTTTTGTTTAACCTTAATGGCGGAGTTGGAAGCTTCAAAAATAAGACAAAAAGGAATTGTTAGTTGAACATTCTACAAGCACAAGACATTTTGAGCTTTTATTTTTTATAGTATAGTTTGCATAACCTGAACGTTACACACGTAAACATCATTTAAGAGATTATTTTACCAGAATAAAATACACTTTAATATGTAGAAGAAACTGCGGTCACGAAAAAGTTGTAACAAATTCCTTTTACTATTATATCTCTGCAGCGAAAATCTTTCATAAGTCGATTATACGCCTTTTTCAAAGGTAATGGTGCATTATCCATAAGGCAGATCAGGCACGTGCCTAGGGGCCCCGGATCTTGAGGGGGCCGAAAGGATACCTCTTTTAATTCTCTTTGGCCAAAATTAACCCTCAATATATTTATTGAATTGTAATTCAAATAGTATCACGAATTCGTTCTTGAATGAATCAATAATAAAAGGAAAAATGTTGGGCTGAAAGTGTGGTTCTACACGTAATACGAGAGTTTCATACTCAATGTTATAGCCTAATTTATATATTGTATCTTTTTTATTATCTTATCTATTGTATCTTATTTATTAGGAGTAACATTTTAATATGCTTACATCCTATGGACTCCAGTGCAGTTGCGGAGCAGTTATAGAAGCAAGGAGTACATGAAAACAAAGTAAAAGATGTAAAAACAGGTATAAAAATTAATATTAATTGACAAGTCAAAAAATCCAAAAGGTAAAGAAGCTGAAAGCAAGGGTAATTTAGATGATATTTTAGGATTAAAAGATGTCAAGTGAACATGTCCTAAATCAAAATAATGTACTAGCTTAGCTAACATATAGTTACAACTATTTTCATCTATTTTAAAAATGATTTAAAGATTTTAGTTGTCTGTAATGGTTTCATCATTGGAGAAGCATTTACTTTTAATAAAAATATTAGTGATATTACTAATTATTATTACAACTAACATTTATTAATAGTTAAACTATAGTATACAATTAACTGTAATTAATTACGATAACAATTACTAAATTAGCATAAATTTGGATACTAATCTATCATTTCTAAGGTAATTATCAGAAACGTAACCAAAAAACTGTTAACATATTTTAGGTCAGCGACTAAGATCTAACTTAAAGATATATAAAGCTTTTACCTTACATTTTCCTTTCTGCTTATAAAGTTACAAGATCATTCGATTAATTTACTTTTATACCATTTTCATACAGAAATCCATAATAGCCATACTAGGAGAACTAATATTTTATGTAGAATGTCTCTTATATGCACCGTGTAATTAATCCGGCAGAGACGCTTTGAACATAACAGAGTTCATTCCGTGAAAAATGTCATAAAATTACGTCGTCATGTCAAGGCGAATATTTTAATCAGAAACAAAATAAAAGGGTAGTACTTTTAATTAATGTGAAAGCTAGACTCAGAGTTATTTTTCCTTGTTTCTACTCTGCACTATATTTTAGACCAGAACTGAAAGTCCTAAATAAACAATTTCTAATGGGTAAAACGCTTATAACAGTAAATTTGTAAGATCGGCTTGCTTCATATTTCTCGCTTCCTGTAAGTTGCTTAACCAGCTCATTAGTTGCCTTTTTAAGTATGGGTAGTTATAAAATTTCTAAATAAGTTTTCTAATTAAAAATAACATAAAGGACTCTTAGTGAGTCCTTATTTTATTTATGTTCATCTACAGTAGTTCAGAGCTCTCCAAAGTGCAATATTAACTACTATGCCTATCATTTTATTTTTTCTTTTTATTGTTTATCTCATCGTGAACTTATAATTTCTTTCTGTTATCCTGCCATGGGAAATGTTTTCAAATTTATTCCGAGTATAAATATGTTTTCGACGTCTAACGGTACCTATATGTACCATATAATAGATAGCAGTATACTATACTTCCTGTTTTCAGTTGCTAGGTATCGACCTTGTGAATGTTTGGTAGAGTTCTAAATTATAGCTTACCGAAATTTATAGCTTATTGAAAAGCTAGCTAAAAATATAACGTAAGCTGTAGTTGGAACTGCAGGTCTTTGATATACTAAAAATATTGCACGAGCATCCGGGTGCTCCGTTCCGTCTTATCTCCAAGACACGAATTGAAATACGCCCAATTAGAGCGCATTGCCTACACTTCACAATGCTACGAGTAGCTCACTGGTGGGAGCGAGGTTACTGTCCATCCTCTACTAGCTCTCCAGGCTAGTGCAGGAGCGATAAACGTGCTCACCCGTCGGCACCCTCTCCTAGGAGATGGTACCTCGTCCAGATTTGGACTAGGGGACCACCACCCAATTGAATCCAACCTCAATTGTGACAGGACTTGATTTTTAATGGTTTTGCCACTCCGATCTATCAGTTATAGGCCTGGTGTGCTCTCAGCAGCGCTTCGTTTGAGTCTACACGTTATAGGCCCCCAGTGTGTACCCTTTCGAGTGAAGTTGTCTTGAGAGTGAGAGGCTATGTACCCTTCTCGCATAACTCCCTTTAAAGTAAAGGCTCTAGAGCCTCTTCAGGATCTACCGGCACTAGTAACGAGACAAAGTTGATCCGAATGGCTTCCGGAACACAGTATCTGGTGGCATGCAGTTTCCCATTGGTCCAGATTCTCCCCTCTGGACCAGGATAAACCTCACTTCAATAATCCTCCATACGATCTAGTCAAGCAGGGGGTGCCACGGGCTGCTTAGGAGACCTTGTCCCAGGTCAGAATCAAATCCACTCACACCGATACTCATGTTAGCAGAGCTTCCTCCTCAACGTTTAGCGTCGAGAACACTTGCGTGTATCTCTCTCACACATTTTTAATCTCGGAGGCCTAGGCAGTGTACCTAGACCTTTTTTCATTAATAACCGTACCCCCGACAGCTGCAAGTCTGGGATAGGGGCGATCGGACCAGATCTAAGAGTAGGCGCCGTGTGGTCTGCTCCGCCCACCCACAGTTGCTAAACGACAACATAAGAAATTAAAATGACGGCATATAAAAGACTGCCAAGATATCGATCGACATTCGATGGAGGCGCTCTTTCAATTCGCCACTTTTAAATCTGATCTTAGTTTCATAATTATTTAGATAGAAACACTAAATATTAAAAATACTCAGAAAGTAGTGTTTTAAAGAATCTTCCACCTTATGCAGCTTTTATTCTATCCTGCGAACAGCGATTACTACAATAATAATATTGGTAATGGTGGATACTCAAAGTTACGAACATTTCTAAAAAGAAATTCAGGCTATCCCGGTCCTAAAGCATTAAGCATCTTCACACCGAAGGATATTAAAAAACAAGAAAATGAAAGATTTTATAAAACTTTGGTTCTTATTTTTTCAGATTGCTATTATGATTAGTCGCATTGTAAGTGGTTGTCGACGACATAAACTGTACGACTTAAAAATGTAAAAATTTCATTACACGGATTCAACTGTGCCAGTTACAATACCGGACACAAAAAATAAAAGTGTACGATAAATAACGAGAAAGTTGTTTGAACTATTTGAAAAATACCCTTTTAAAATACGCTAAAAAATTTACGACTTTCAAATAGCATTTGGTTTTTTATAAATTATTATCAAAAAGGTAATTGTGCTGTACTATTGGAAGATAAATGATTGGTTTTCCTGTTTAAACTTTAAGACCTTTTCCATATGACTTTCTTCCGTAATAAAAATATAAAATTTGAAACTGTCACTATCAAAGTCGGTGCTATATGCCAAAATTTCTAAAAACCGTGCACTTTATGATTCAACCGTACCAATTATTTTTCTTGCAATTATACAAAAAATTGGAATTAACAAACTTGATCTACAGCAAAATAACCTGCAAGATATTTAAAACCCTTTACTCCTGTATCATACACACGAAATTGTTTTTGAAGAATTTATGCTACAATCTTGTTGGTGCTTGAGGGGGGAGTGACTACTTCACTACAAATATGATATACAGACCAATCAATTCAAAACAAAATGAATAATAAAATTTTAAATTCCATTTACCTAGCCCAAAATGTGTCATCTACATCAAAATCAGTAACTTTAGGGGTCAGTTAAAAATAATATCAACACAATAAATAGTATAGTATTAGATTCAGTTTCTTAAATATTAGTCGTTATAGTTACTATTAGCCGTAAACAAAGAATAGTCTGCTACTCGAATGCAAACAGCTATTATAATTTGTATGTTTATTATTATTATTATTATCTAATATATTGCTATCTATATTATAAATTAGTCGTAGAAGAAGTATAGTGCTATTGCTATTCGTAGAATAAATGGCCATTTTCGAACCAGTATGATTTAAACACGTATGAAAATGAGCATCATCATATATTCACTACATAAATAATTCAGGAACTTGCAAATGTAAGGAATAATTTCCGTTTCGTTTCAATCTTTTATCAAATGAAAATAGTTATTTATCATACAAGGATGAAAACTACAATTTTTCGGACGCATGCGGGATGAGTTCGGAAGAAAATGTGTTCGTCCGTGTGTTATACATTATTTTATATTCGATTGTAATCAGTTTTAAAGAATAATTTAGTATTATATGTTAAAAGATATTTAGCAAGTTATTCTTTCGCCTACTAATAGTTTAGTGAATGAAGGGGTTTTACCCTGTAAAAGGTCGGGTAGTTCTAAATTTTTGATATAATTCAAAGCTTTAAACACAACATGCTAACATGCTTAAACAAACGTGGCAAAGAGGACAGAAAATATAACAAAAAATAATTATATACAATATTTACAACTTTCTACGTTTATAAGAGAGTGAAGTAGGAGGGGCGGAATTGTCGTTAGAGTCTTCTTGTGTTGGTGGTATTGGACCGATGTCATCTTTGTCCTCGTTGAGAAGAATGTCTCGCCTGTTCTCGCAGGACTGCTCGCAACAGAATTTCCAGAGGGTGGAGCATTTGAGGCCAGCCTTCCTGCAGCCACAAGCTCCCATGCACCCAGTTATATATTTGCAGGATATTGTTTTCAGTAATTTAAGAGGCGCAGTATCTTCCGAAGTCTTGATGGGTTGCAGTCGTCGGCTTCCCCTCTTCCAGCCCCAATCCAGAGGATTCTTTTCAATTACCATCCACGCCATGACCTGGTGTACGTATGTGAAGGTCTGGATGAAGATCACTATTTCTGATATACCAAGGCGCTTTGACGATGTTCCTCAGTGCTTTGTTCTGGAATCTCTGGATAGCTAGAATTCCCGGTTTAGGAATCATAATGACTTCAGGGATTTTTCACATCTTCGATACATATCTCAGCGTAAATGAGGCGTTAATGTGATGTGTCAGTTTAATTATTGCTTTTTTGAGAGTTGCTTTAGCACTTCTCTAGAAATTAAATCAAACCCAGCTTTCTTAGAGTTAATGTTTGTTCTTATTTCATTTGTAATTTACTTTAGGGAACTTGATCTAATGCTTGTGTTATCTCTGTTAGAAAGGTCCCAGTTCAGTAATTATTCTGCTTCCTTTGGTTGGAAGGTGTTTTCGAGGTGTTCTGCAAATCTGTTAGGTTTCTGTGTATTATTTCTAGCCCAACTGTCATCTGCATTTGTCCACTCTTTTGATAAAAAGATCAGTTTTACATCCAAATGCTCTAACCCTAACACCTTATTTTACGTATTGTTGAATAAAAAGAAGTTTAATTAAATTTTTTGACGGTGATTTGCTAGTCTTGGATTTTCATTACCTATTATGACCTCGATGCTATGTCGTGTGATATGTCGATGCTATGTTGTGATTAAGCAACAAATTGGTTTCCATTAGATTTTTGTTGATGAACATTATAAAATTTAGGTATCTTTTAGGAGCCCGTAAAATTGTACACGGCTGCATAACCACTCATTTACTTACTTACCATAAATGCCTATAAAGTGTTATATACATAAAAATTGGAAAAAACGGATTTAAGAGCCATCACGTGCTTGATATTCAGATATTAGCAGATACACGCACTATATAAGAAGTCATAAACAGCATCATTCTTACTCCGCACGAAACGAGAAGGGCATCAGATAGATTTCCGGTGGACAAAACAATATATCACCAAGTGAAAAAACTGTTACATTTTTTTTTATTTTGACAGATATTTAATAATAATAATAGTGTCTTTATTATCCGTTATAGTTGTTTTTACACATGTACATATGTTTTAATTGTGCATAGGCGAAGTTCAGCTTGATGACACGTCATATCGCTGATCTTCCACTTAGAATTTAAAAGGTCACAGGCAATATCCCATATATTTGTCGGTTTGTGTATAGTATTTATTTATAAATTCCATCAGAACTAGACGTTAAAGATCATACAAAAAGCTTTACTATAAAAAAGTAACTAAAGTTCAATCATCTATAACTTATTCACTTTAAACTATTTTCATGTAGAATTTTTTATTTCTAAAGTTCTTCGTCTACAGAATAATTTCAGTTTAATTTAACAGTTAATTTCTAACAATAATTTTAATGCAGAATTAAATTAATATCTGGCTAGCTGCATCTTCATACAGCTTGATTAAATTAGCTGCAGCATTTCATTAACTTTATTATCTGAGTAAAGTTAATTAAATTCCGTTGAAGTACGTGATGTCTCATAGGTATGTCGAAGATCTCGTATGCAGCTTCTCATTAAACAATGATGGATAGCTAAAGATTCTTTACCGTGTTAGTTACAGAATGATGTTTGGAGAGTTGAACTAAAACAAGTGGGCGGTCTGTTCACGTTTGCAATATAGTGGTTATTAGTAAACATTTACTGGTACTTACTTAGTTTTAACTACTGACCTTATTGCTAGTTAATTATATGATTTAGTTTTTAATAATACCACACGTTTCTGTGGAAATTGTTATGATTATTGATTTATGATGATAATTTAATTCATTACTATAAAAAATATTTGTATAATAGACACAGACTAATTGTAACATAGAAGAAACACACAACTTACTACTTGCTTACCTTTAATTGAAATAAATACTCTGACTAAATATACTGTAATTGTGAAAAACCTTCCTTTCCACAGGGACTCTCAGGCGGGTCGCTTTAATGGTTTATCATATCCTTATAATTATTATGGGCAAACATTAATAAAAGCACATACTTATTTTTTTAATTATTAAAAAAATAATTTAAGGATTATAATTTGTTTATTTTTTTTTTATTAACTTTTGGTATCATGATATTTATTAATTAATAAAAACAAAACTAACTATGTATGAAAAACTCACATTTTTATTTATTGAGATTGCCATCCTTTTCTTTTTTTAAAAATTGGTGCCACAAGAATACCAATGTTGTTTTTTATTAACTTCGCTTGTGCCTGCTTGGCTGCTTTTATGTCTTGACAGAGAAATGTCGCAGGCAGATAGTCAAATCCGACAAATAACTATCTGTCTAGCCATTTTCTAAGCGACGGATAAGGTAGTAAAACGAAAATAAATCTATACGATTTTGCTATATGTCTAGGAATTTACTAAATACCGTTGTTTAGAACAGGCAGTTAGTAAATGGCTTAATGTGCTATATAATATAATAAGGCAATAACATTCACATTTCTTTGTAGAACATTCTTTTTTACATGAGCACTTGGAAAATCTTTGCACTGGTCTAAAAGCCGTTATTTAGAACACGCAGTTAATAAAGAAGTTTTCAAGATGTTCCTAAAAATAAGGTTTCTTTGCGAGGAGCAACTTCTAAGTACTTACTCGCTTTACAATGGACAAAGCTTCTATAAGTGCTCCTATAAAAATAATGTTCTGCAAAGAAATGTTGATGTTATTTCCTTATTTGCCGATAGCACATTTACTAACTGCCTGTTCTAAACAACGGCATTTGGTAAATGCCTAGGCATATAACAAAATCGTATAAATTTATTGTCGTCGTACTATCTGCCCCATTACTTAGTAATTGACTAGTTTGATAATTATTTGCCGGATTTGACTATCTACCTGCGACATATATAAACAAATCAATTTAAGATTTATTAAATTCTACACATTTTTCTTGTTACAGATAATAAAATTTTCACCAAAGAATAACTTAATCACATGATTATCTTGAAACACTTCTTAATTAATCACTTAGATTTACCAACTTTCCTTAATTTTAAACACTTTGACGTTTCACAAAAATATCATTAGTCTCAAAATCTCGACATTGATTTGTTTATATTTTAATTTATAACATAACCTTAAATTATTTTATGCTCTCCAAAAGATTGTGCGCTTCTTGAAAGATGAAATTGGAACAGAATTATGGAAAAATGGCTGTCCTTTTTATATGATTTGGTTAAAACAATTGAATTGCAATGCAATTTTTGCATGAAACAAATGAAACTTTGACAAGTCATTTAAACATAACCAGATTATTATTTATCAATTTTAATTAATCCTAAAACTAATTGGATAATTTTATAGATGAGAAAGTTCCAAATCTAATGGTGTTCAACACGCTTACGAACAAATAACATTAACTTTATAAGTGAATGTCGATGAACACAATCTACTAAAAAACTAAATCTTATTAACTAAAAATACCTTTATACATCTTCCTAACTTCACAAATTTAAACATTATATTCTTTAAAACATTATTTGAATAATTTCAGGCATCGATAACATGAAAATTCATATATTCATTAAACGTATCAACTAACAATATTTATTAAACGTTCCAAACCGCAACAAAATTATACGTTGTTTATTTGATACCATTAATAAAAAGCAACCGCTATATTTAAGATAGTTTAGTCAATTATGTGGTAAAGACGCAGCTTTATAAGCTTCCACCAAAATAATTTGACCAAGAGCTGTAATGTTTTGAAATATAAGAAACTTATACAACTGAGGAATCTCGTTATCATGAAATGCATTTTTAACTATTAATAGACCAGCAGATAGTAAATACTTGTATACCTCCCCATTACAATACACCTTATCTGTTTTAGGTTAAATCCTAAAGGCCTAAACTGCAATAAATTAAAAAATTAGATAATTGTCTTCCACATCGTTAATGGATAAGGAAAATTAACTAAATTTTATGGAAAAATCAGTTCAAAATTATTACTTTGAAAATTTAGGTTATGCAACCAATCTAACGTGTATCTTTGAAATTGAATAAATATACGTTTATTTTAAATTCTTGTCAGAGTGAATTTATTTTTGGCATGTCAAATATCATGACATTATGTAACAACCTATCTAACATTAAAAAATTATTAATATTTTTATAAAAATTGATTATTTAACATTGAGGTAGCATATCTGATATTAATTAAATAATGAAGGTACGAAAAGGGTAATTTATTATAAACATTTTCTAAAACTCAAATAAAAATATGTATCTCCATATCGAATAGAAAAAGATGACCAGATGAACCTTTGGAATTAAAACGTAAACTCGTCTCCATAAGGATCAGCCTCCCAAAACGCTTACTATATTCTCCAAAAATATGGGGTTTTATAGTTTTCAAAACGGTTGCTAAAGTACTCCTTAATTAGAAATTAAATATTATGTGTTCACACATTAACTAAGTTAGGGATATTTTAAGTTTGTTTATCTTTTTAGAAAACGACGGACGCGCCAAGTTTTTCCAATTTAATTATTCAAATAGCCGAAAGCCCGATCCGCGCTTGTGCTGTGTCTCGTGTCTTATGTGTATCTTCTACAGTTGCATAGCGAATATTTGTATTAACGTTGTTTGTTGAAATTCGTTTAAAAAGAAAATCTGCAACTAGGTGCTGTAGGGCACATCATTATATTTGAAGTTTATCCAAAGCTTAGAAGATATATTAGTTAAATAAAAATTCTTTGCATTCTCATTTTAAACTGTCGCTGCGTGATGTGCTTCAATCAAAACTTGTAGCCTTTAGTAAAAAGTACACAGAAAGAAATCGTGTGAAGTACGATTATACGCTAATTATGCAGTTTACACGCAAACGAAGTAGAGAAAGTATAAAGTATGCTTTTCGAAAGCTAAATCTCCATAAACTTGTATTTTGATATTTCTTAAAACTAAACGACAAAAAAAGATGAGAAAAGAATAGAAATATTCCAGTAATCGCACGTGACAACAAAAAGAGGAAATTTGAATAAACTAAAGCCGTAGATTTTTTAAATTAAAATTTTGCTATTTATTTTTTCCATCTGATAAACATTTTTAATGCAAAAGTTTATACTAGATCTTTCTAGATTCGAAACAGAATGGCCTACGTATTTCGGGTCCTACGTTGCGACAAAAAAATTCATCTCTAACAGGGATAAATGCCCAACCTTTAACTTACAAGCAAATAATTTTAATTTTCGACAGTAATTTTCAAATTCTCAGAAATCCTCGACCGGTGGGCTGCGGTGGGCTGCTTCCCTTTTAACCGTTCTCGTTATTTAATATTTGCTCGTTACGGTATGCGATGCCTTTATTTTTAATGTCTTTTCTGATAAATTAATCTGATATTTTAATCCTGATATAAATCAAGAAAAATACTAACTACGTTTTGCTAATTATTGGAGAAACTTGTTAGTTTATTCCTGCTCATTTATGTATTCTTTTTCAGCTAATGCATTTGTTTAATATCTAGTGTAATGGCCAACAATTCTAAAAAAGAAATTTTGTTTAAGATAAACTGATTCCACTAGCTTATTTAAAAAAATAAACAGTTTTTGTTAATTTGTTGAAAAGCATATGTTATACATTAAAAGTTTCAGACTTTTTATTCTTATGATTAAAACATTCAAAGAAGGGAGTCTTAGTTAATAAAAAAAGGTTTATTCATGCTGTGTTAAAATTTGTGACTATTTAAATTAGGAATTATTTCTTTCTTGTTACGATTTATTCTTGTTCGAATGATTTGGTTTGTTCTCATTCCTTTTATAACATTTTTATTTTGAAAGTTTAAAT
This sequence comes from Agrypnus murinus, assembly GCA_929113105.1. Taxonomy (NCBI): domain Eukaryota; kingdom Metazoa; phylum Arthropoda; class Insecta; order Coleoptera; family Elateridae; genus Agrypnus; species Agrypnus murinus. The sequence goes on from OV816024.1 coordinate 114,198,490, forward strand.
AATATGGCAAACCTCTGCAAGGCAGCAAAACGCTAAAACAATAAAGATTGTATTATTAAATCAGAAACTATAATTATTATTAAAAGACGGTTGTTAGACAAATAATAAAGGATGAGTGATGAATTCATGTTATTTTTAACAAGAGTGTGAACAACAAGTTTGAGAGTTTAGCAGACCTACAAGAAGAGAAATTAATAAATGTTCCTGGTCTTACCATCCTAGAGACTATTACTTCATCGCTTCGGTGGTATGTGGCCAAAGTAACCGGCCAAGCAGAGTTATTGGGGACATCCGGTGGTCTGAATCCATCACATCTTGATATATAAGAGTCTACGAAGCAGCCATCCTGTTTCTAAAGTAACCAGGTATCTTTGGTTCAACAAAATAAAGTGCTTTGTGTTTTAAGTACATACCTGTAGATATGTTGTTGTACAGCATTTTGTCATCTATTAGAGGTTTATAAAGTAAAACCATTATTAATTTTCAAAAAATTCATACCTATACAGGAAGAAGTTAATTAATTAAATTATTTCAAGAATTACTAAAGAGAAACAAAATATCATTTCACTTACCAATTGAATTTTGAAAGTTATGTTAGATTTGAACAAATAATTTTTCATTTGTCAAATTAGTTCCAAGAGGTAAAAATTTCTTTTGTTGGCTAACTTTTGATAACAGCTAACAATCTTTAAAAGGAGTATACATTATTGAACCTTCAAATATGTACAAATTTATAACTACAGAGAGGATTCTTGGAGTAAAGATCACGAAACAATCATTTTGTTACAAATTCTTTATTAAAAGATAATATAATCAATTTAACCCTGAGATTCCTATACTAAAAGTAAATTCATAACCATAAGTAACATCAAATAAGAATATTAAGTCTCTTGTGTTGATTTGGGGAACACCAAGATGGAAAATAAATGTAATACCCAACACGTCTGGCAAGTTCCAGATGTAAAGTATCAGCACTACAGATGCCTACATTTAGTTTTGAAAAACCAATCGCCGTACACATACATATTTTTAGAGGGGAGAGATATTAGACTTTTTTTTATCTAAATTATAAATTGCAGGTGAATATTTTAGTGAATAGTACTGTATACCTTACGTATCAACGGGCATGATTTAAACTGCTTTATTCAAATATTCCTGTTTGGATTTGTATTTACATTGCTCATCTAATCTAGATGTGACTACAGAACAACCACCAGCTCATCGGAAATTACAAGTACTTGGCTGTTGTCGTTACCTCTAAGTAAGCAGATTTAAATGTGCTGGTAGGATTTGTACACAGCTCGTTAATTTTATAATGTACATTTATTGGCAGAAATCTAACCTATTTTGAGAGTGATCAAATTTTCCTTATATTAATAGATTTATATATTATTTAATACCCTTATAATTTTATTCTTTGTACGAATAAAAATTACTTAAAAATAACTTCGTTTTTAGATTTAAAAAGTAACCATTACATTCAAGTCTCTGTGAGACGGTACAATAAAAACAGCAAACTTAACATCAAAAAATAAAATTTAAAAAGCAACTTCGAGTGCGTTCAGCGGAAAGTAAATAGAACTAATTTATGTCTCTAACTAACTTGTGCTAATAGAATAACTTCTTTTATTTTTAACTTTAACAGATTAAAAAATGTTTAATTTAATTTTGTCTCGGACTGCATGTGCTTGGAATTGGAAGCATTTCAACGGTTGGAAAAATATGTGAACACGAAAGGAAAGAGAAAAATCACCAATTGCTCGAACAACTTTGAAGCTGTTAGTAACTCCACATCAAGTCTCATACATACATACGCGTAAAATTACTTTATACAAAGTACACTGTTGGTCTAAACTTACAATTAGTTTAGAACATATCTACACGTGAAATGTTGAATGCAAAATCAAGTGAAAGAGAATATACCATCAAAGGGTATTCTATAATGGCGTAGGTTAACAACCTACTTAACTCATCTTATTATTACTTGTTGAATTAAGAAGTTTTAGTAAGTGTATTATGCTATACATGGTTTAAAACGATAACAACTATTTATATCATTTTAATAGAATTTAATTAAGGGATTGAACACAGATTGAAACGCTGGTTACAGCAAAGACATTTAATTTAATAATAATAATAATAAACATAACAATAATAATAACAATAATAATAATAATAAAAGTGCGAAGCCGGTGCGAAAGGGTGTAAAGAACTACTCTTTATTGACGCTACTATAACAAACTACTGTAAAATAAAGAAGAGAAATATCTCCGTAGGATGGATAGACTACCGTAAAGCGTATGATTCAGTGCCTCACTCATGGTTGCAGGACGTACTGAAAATATACAAATTACATGAATCAGTAACAAGTACGTTAACACATATGATGAAATCGTGGAAGACCAACGTCGTTGTAAATGTGGGAGAAACAAAATATACCACAGAAGAAATTCCAATAAAACGCGGAATTTTTCAAGGAGACAGCTTAAGCCCTTTATGGTTTTGTCTTGCTTTAAATCCGCTTAGCTACATGCTCAAGAACTCCAAATATGAAATAAATGTAGAAAAGCAGCCTGCCAAGATTACGCATCTTTTCTACATGGATGACCTTAAGTTATATGCGAATGGACCTGGCCAACTAAGAAGCCAGATAAAACTTGTAAAAGCATTTAGTTCATCAATAAATATGCAGTTTGGTCTAGATAAATGCGCAGTTTTTCATGGAAGAGGCTGAAAGGTAACAGACCTAGAACACAACATAAAGCTACTGGACGGGACAGAAATAAAAGAGTTGGAACTTGGAGAAGCATACAAATATCTTGGTATCCAACAAATATTAAATATCAGAGATTCAGAAATGCGGAAAAGCATTACAAACACTTTTATCAATAGAATAAATGTAATACCACGCTACTTAATTCAAAAGTCACCATAACAGCGATAAATGTGTGGGCTGTACCAGTTATGATGTACACTTTTGGAATTTTGAAGTTGTCAAAGACAGACTTACAGAGATTGGACCGACAAGTCAGAATGGAGCTAAATAAGTCAAAGGGTCATTACTCCAATGCTTCAAGCAGTAGGTTATATATACATCGAAAACAAGGTAGACGTGGATTACTGAATTTTCAGCTACTACATGAAAACCAAATAAAGAAATTTAAAACTTACCTCGACAAAAGGAACTCGCCCGTCATAAACATCGTTAAGGAAATGGAAACATATGGGCCTATCATGCAAGAATTGGAAGATCCTACCATCTCCATAGCCTCAATGAAAGAAGATTGGCTATCTAAGGCACGACATGGCAGATACCCGGTAGCACTGTTTTGTAATAATGTCGACAGCGACGCTTCTGTAACATATTTAAAATTTGGAGAGCTGCATTTAGAAACAGAAGCTGTGTTAACGGCTATACAAGATCAGGTTATACCGACGAGAAATTACCTAAAATATAGTATGAAAATCAATGTGCTCAATGATAAATGTCGAATGTGTAATAGTACAAGCGAATCAATACAGCATATTACTGTTGGATGTACCTACTTATCACCAAGAGATTACCTCGACAGACACAACAACGTTGCCAAAGCTATTCATCAAAGCATCTGCATTAATAAAAACTTAATTAAAACTAATCAGCCGATATACAAATACTCATCAGCACCTATAAAAGAAAATGACACAACTAAAGTTCTTTGGGATATATTAATAAGAACAGACCGGTTGATTCCACACAATAGACCGGATATACTGGTTATAAACAAAACCGAAAAAACAGCTGAAATTATAGACATAGCAGTGCCATTAGATGATAATATGGAAAAAACATATAGAGAAAAGATAAGTAAGTATTTAGACCTAGCCTATGAACTGCGAGATATGTACCAACTCACAAAGGTAGAAATATATCCTTTCATATTATCAGCAGTTGGGTTAATACATAAAGAATTTAAAAACAATCCTAAAAAACTAGACTTACCACCTAGTCTAGTATACACAACTCAAAAATCTGTGATTTTAGGCACCACACGCACAGTAAGAAGGGTTCTTAATCAATAAACCAACAATATAAGCCTTGGCTAAAACCCGGCTAATGTTGAAAATACTACCAGGGAAACCTGTGTTAAAAACAATAATAATAATAATGTCTGGCCAGGCGTCAGCCTGCTACCGTAAAAATCGCTAGTAGACACGGTAAGCGGTACAGCCAGTGACCTTAGTCAATATTGTTCTCAGTAGACGAAGGAGGGAACCTATCCCGTACTCTCCCGGGAAATAAAAATAATAGGGAGGAGAAAAATGGGCGTGGCAATCCCACGTACCCTATTTAACCATTGATGGGCCAACAACCCCCAATGTGCTTATTATTATTATCGTTGCAAGTAATACGAGGGAATATGAAACCAGAAGGACGGGGAAGGATACCTCAGAAGCTGGTCCTTCTGGTGCTGGTACTCGGCCTCTAGCTGTGAGATGCGAGGCGAGGGGCGCCTCTCAGTGAAACGAAACTCCAAGGTCAAATGCCTTAAATGCCACAGGGAAGAGCTTGGGCCCTTCAATGAGAAGCCCCGCTCAAACCCAACAGCAGGCAAGACGTATGCGCTGGACAAGGGAGTTAAATATAGAACTCATGAGCGCATACTACGAAGTTACTGAAGGAGAGGTAAGCAGAACAGGATATCGCGGGAGATTGGAAGAGATATGGAGAGAGCGACACCCAGAGCTGGGTATTTCAGCCCAAAGACTTTCTGAACAAGTGCGATCTATTGTTAACAGAAAAGCACTCTCAGAAGCTGAATTGAATACCCTACAAAGACAACAAAGAAGACGGTCAATGAGAAGATCAATTCAAGCTGACATAAATGAAATCATTACTCAGGACAGTGTGATAACGCTGGATGAAGAAGAAGAAGAAGAACAAAATGAAACCATCGAGGAAGAACGTCAACTTATAGATTTGTCCTTAGAAATAGATCTCAAATATCGAGGAATACCAATGGAGAGCAGACCAAAGATCCTAAGGCTACTACAGTTACAGAAAGCCTTAGAGGAATCAGACACCATACCACAATACTTTACCCGAGGCATCACCTATATGATACCGAAGATGGACGATACGAGCCAAGCTAAAAATTACCGGCCTATAACCTGTCTGCCGGGAATTTATAAGATAATTACTTCCATTATAGCCCACAAAATAACGAGTCATTTGCAAACAAGCAATGCTCTAGCGTGGGAACAAAACGGATGAAAAAAAATGCAAGAGGCTGTAAAGAACTGCTCGTTATAGACTCTATAATAACTGGTCAAGCAAAATTATAAATGAGGAAGCTTTCGGTAGCCTGGATTGACTACCGCAAAGCATATGATTCTATACCTCACTTGTGGTTAAAGCAGATACTCCGTATATATAAAGTACATCCCGCGATAGTAAACCAGATCGAAACACTAATGGTGACCTGGCGAACAACTTTAAGATTAAATGAGATTTGCACGGAGGAGATCTCTATTAAAAGGGGCATTTTTCAAGGGGACAATCTAAGCCCCCTATGGTTTTGTATGGCACTTAACCCTTTGAATGCAATGCTGCACATAGCGGAAACTCTTATGCTGTTAATAATCAGACGAAAATTTCACACCTCTTTTACATGGACGACCTGAAAGTCTACGCCAAAAATCCAGGGCAGTTGAAAGGATCCCTCGAATTAATTAAAACATTCACCACCGATATTATTAGAATGGAACTGGGTTTAGACAAGTGCGCTGTTATACATACAGAGAGAGGAAAACCTATAGAAACTGAAAATATCGTATTGATGGACGCAACAGAGATAACAGCACTAACACCGGAGCACACCTACAAGTACCTGGGGCTCATGCAGGGGCTCAAACTCAATATCAAGGAGAACAAGGAAAACAGCATTAGCGAATATTTCCGCAGAGTAAATATCATCCTACATACATATCTTAACTCTAAGAATATGATAAGCGCTTTAAACACTTGGGCAGTTCCAGTCCTAGTTTATACATTCGGGGTGTTACCTTGGTCAAAAACCGAACTTCAAGCACTAGACAGGAAATTAAGAACAATGTTAACAAAGCAACGGATGTTGCACCCAAACTCAGCAATAGAGAGATTGTACCTAGCTAGAACAGAAGGAGGTCGTGGAATTACAAATCTCGTATGCCAGGAGAACATTTACAGGCGTAAATCATGATGATCTTTGGATTAATTTCTCTTCTTATTTCGTTTTGGCTATTCGGAGCTACTGACCAATTTTACTTTTAATGGATGATGTACTCCTACAGTGAGTAGTCTGTTAATTCGACAATTATTTACCTATATGTATATTTTAATCAATTTCAAGCTATGGAAAACTTTAAATAATAATTTAACAGCCAATCACGTGTGACTCTACTAGAAATCAAGCAAGGCGCTTGATTTCCGCGAGAATTTACCTGTTACATCGAAATACATATATGTTCGGTGAATTTCATGCTGACTACAATGTCCAATATCCTGATATATTATAATTTTCTATAAAAACTTGACTCGTGCATTGTTGAAGGCGGAAATTGCACTCGGAGTGAACCTGTCGTGCAATTTTCTAGCAGTAACGCACTCCTAACTTTTAAAGAAAATTTTCAAAAAGCGCTAGTGGTATTATAATTATGTATATGATAATTGTTAGGTTGTTAATAAATTATCCACCATACATTAATTTTCATTATGAGCTTAACTTCGCAAGCTATTCTGGTGTTTTATTTATTCCTTTGGCAGCACATTTTTCTATACTTTCTAGCTATTTGTTTTTTAAGTGTTATTATTTATTTCATACTTTATTTGCAAATTGAGCATAAAGACGGAAAAAGACATTGTATACGGTACTTAGTGTATGCTATAATAATCAAGTTCTGTATTTAAACGGTATACAGGGTGTAATTAATAGAGCGACAAATCTCGTAATAAGGGGCAGCTGTAATGATTTAGAATATATTTTCCTTATCAACATGCGGTCGCTTCCTGCTAGGTTTTGAAAAAATCGCATTTTAGATTTTAAGTATGCCCCCTTGCCACATTACATTAAAGATACGAAACAAACAATAACAAATCTTTTCTACTTGCGTGTCAAAACGAAGCCATTTAGACACGCATTTTGCGAGTTCAAAAGGATACTCCAAATAGTAAAATTTTATTTAAACCTAAGTAAGTTATTATTCTTTAAATGATCACAAAATAACTCAAATAGAAAAATAGTATAACGTATTCGTTTTATAAGATGTACATATTAACGTACGTGTCCATTAGAAAACTCCCCGCTGCGCGGGTTTGCGGATCGCTTTCGAAACTTCGACGCGTGCGGTAAAAACGTGTAAAGGCTAAATGCATAAGGGTTATTTATCTACCATGCAATATATGTAAAACGATTAAAAAAGCGTGCTGTATAATTAGTTACCTATATGTGCATAATGCATTGGCTCGATTATTTTCAAATGCAATATAGGGAAATTGTACATACGAGGGTGATCCCAGAAGTACCCGACCCAACAAAGAAAACACAAAAATTTTGGAAAAAGATTTATTTATTTTTCAACGTAATCTCCTTTCAGCTCTATACACTTTTCCCAGCGGCGTTCAAAAAGTTCGATACCCTTTTTATAATAAGAACTGTCTTGCTCCTCAAAATAGCCAGCTTTCTCATGTCCGAATTTTCAGATAATATGCGATATACCGCACTTTTTGAAATGCCCGTAATGTCTGCTAGCTCGCGCACTTTCAGTCGACGATCATCAAGTACCGCTTTGTGGATTTTCTTCACCATTTCTGGAGTCGTCACCTCATTTGGTCGACCACTGCGATGCTCGTCTTGGCAGCTCGTACGGCCTCGTTTAAACTCAGCTACCCAAAATTTAACTGTTGTAAACGAAGGGGCAGACTCACCCAGAGTAGAATCCAGTTCAGCTTTTATATTGGTTGGGCTGAGGCCTTTCAAATAAAAGTATTGTATCACATAACGATGACCAATTTTCTCCATTTTCACAAATTCACTGACAACGTTCACTGTTGATGGCTGCCAAACAAATACTGAACAACGTGGCGCTTTCAAACTTGAAACATATGCTTTATAGACTGCGTACTTTCCAATACAGTGATATTTTCAAATAACTACCGCCACCTCTTGGTCAGGTCGGGTACTTCTGGGACCACCCTCGTATTGCAATTCAATTTACTAGCGCTGTGTACACTTTTTTGTCGACACTTACTGTATAGACTACTCTACATCGTGTTTCCATCAAATGTCTGATCTAGCTACACTGATCTCGATGGTATGTCGCAAACACCAGTGTTGGGCACAATTAAATCTTACTGGCAATTAACAATTAGCAATTAACAAATGATGAAATATAATATAAATACAAAGATTAGTTAAAGTTTCACAAGTTTTATTAATATCTTAACCTGACAATATTGTTTCGACACTTTCTGTCATTATCGACATAAAGTGTCGAAACAATATTGTCAGGTTAAGATATTAATAAAACTTGTGAAACTTTAAGTAATCTTTGTATTTATATTATATTTCATGATTATGGAGTTCCACAAAGTAAGGCTGGAGACAGTAAAAAATTAACAAATGATTTATATTTTTATATAGATTGTGCAGATAATACATTTTTAATAGTTTACAAAAGTTATTCGTGCACCCAATATTACAATACATGCATAAAGACATTTCAATTGCTCTTTTTATTTATTAGGGTTTGTTTAGTCTGGGACAAGGTTGAAATGCATCTGGTTTTCAACAATTTTAGTTGTGATTGCACTTGACCTATGAATTGAAACTAAGTGTAATTGTAATTAAATTTAGTTGCAGTCTGCAATTAAGAGGTTAGTTGCAATTAAATATAATTGCAATTGAAATGTCACAACTAAATCTTCAATCAACTGATTAATTAATTAAAAAGATAATTGATTGATGCTCAACACTGATAGACACTGACATCTGGACTATAGGCTTTTTCTAGACACAAACGTGTCTACGTGTATATATGATTAAATGATTATACTTTAATGTACTATTTATTAATTTGTTTTTATTATTTTGTTTGTAAAAATTAAAATTTTTTTTACTTGTTTAGTATTTTTAATGTGAGTACAACAGGCGCACTAGAAATGTAAAATGCGACGACATGTTGATACGGAAGATATGTTCTAATCATTACAGCTACCCTCCATTTTACGAGGTTTGTACTTATATTAGTTACACCCAGTGTATTCTGAAGAAGTTAGGTTTCTTTCACCCACTGCAGAATGTTTCACTTTTCTTCAAATTCATATTATATTATTGTTATTATTATTATTATTAAATACATAATATATTATGTATTCTCATTGTTTTTGTATTGTTTTTAGTAGTTTTAGCATTAAAAAAGATATATCTCAGTACACTGTAAATTTTACTTAAACTTTTTAATTTAATGTATACCTGCAAAGTAAAACAGATTGTTGTGGTTTGTAATGTTTCTTTAGCTATAATAAAAAAAGTTAATCCTAACCTATATCGTTCATGATACGATACATAAAAACGATTGTGGATTTAAGCACGGCTATTAATTATAGCAGAAGGTACCAGGTGTTTTGTTGTATGTATTTTTAACTGGCCGGTATTTCATTTGGGGAAAATAAATATTGATTGGTTGATATTATTATTATTTGAATTATGATTTAAAATGTAACATTTGTATTTTACTGACGCATTTGATAAATTTTACTTTCAAATCTTCATGGATATTCAATATTTAAATTTTTCATTTACATGTAACAATAATATTGTAAAGCTGTGTGAAGCAGCGAAGCAGAGACATTATTCAGTTATAAATTTCGATAAAAGTGTCAACATACTTCCTAATCATTTGGTGTTATCATTCAAATGCGCATTATGTATTCGTCTATTTCCGGGGTAGTATTGTGCGGTGGTCCATACACTTTCCAAAACCAAACCATACAAGTAAGATAGCCCACAATGTATTCAGTACATTTGATAAGACAACAAACAGGTTAACTAGCTGTGAACAGAAATATTTTGCTGGAATACATATTTCATGCTTTAAAAGCATTTTAACGTAATTTAACATTTCAGATAATAATTTAAGATACGGCTGTTATTCTTATTTGACAGAATATTCCGCATTTAACTTGGAATGTTAGCAAGGAATTTCGTTGCTGAAGTTATTGACATGTAAAATTTCCCTGGCATGCACAAAGGGGCCGATGTATTTATAAATGAGAAAACATTTTATATTTTTAACAAGGTTATTTATTGCATTAAAATTATTGCTTTTCTGTATTTCTCTTTGTAATTTCACAATTTTTCATGTTACGTTAATTGATGCTCTGTTGGACTGCTTCGGGAAATATATTGCCGAATGTTTTTTAAAACAGTGAAGTACATTAAAAGTCAACATATAAATTATTTAGATAATGTGATGTAATAATTTCGATTTGTGTATAATTAAAATAAGAAGTTTTTTCTTTCATAAAATCAAGGTAATAGATATTATCCACCACCAAAAATGGATACATTTTCTGTTCAAGCGTTTGCTAGCTGAGTTAGCAGTGATTGCCCTATTGGTATTGAGATGATGTATTGTCGTCTTGAAAATTTAATTATTATTATTATAATAAATACAGAACTTTTAAAGTCTCCGATAGTTTAGGAAAGCATAGGAATAGTGCGTTCTTTGTTTATTTACAGTACTCATGCAGAGCTTACTTTAGTAAAAGTTAAATTTTTAAGAAGGGATAAGGGTCAATTTAGTTGTTATATAATAACACATGCTTTACGTAACTCAGGTTACAAGATTAGGATATTATTTCAACTTTTCTTGAAAGACTTATCTTGATGCTCAATTTCAGCATTATCGTTGGGTAACGCAGATGATACTTTTCCATTTCCCAAGAAGCTAACACAGTTTTGTGTGGATCTTTCACTGAAAATAGTTAAACTAAGTCATTATCTTGAACTCTATTATGCCACAATTCAGATAATATTTATTTTAAATCATGAGTGTCTTATATTGTTTTATTCGTCTTTTTCCAGTTATATCTTTCTGCAAATAGATTTAAGAAATTCGTTAATTGTTATCATAGGATAATTTTTGTGACGTCATAAACAATTGCGTTCACGAAAGTTTTCAAGTTTTTCGATTGTTTTTGACTAAAGGTATAAAAGGACCTTCGGAAGAAAACAAGTTCAGTTAGCTCAAATAGACAGGCGAATTCACGTCTGGCTAATTCAAAATTTCCATTAAGAGTAGGGTTAGGTACACATAAAAAATATTTTTGTAAACAAACGTTTAACGTATACGTTTTTAAACAAAAAAGTTTATACGTACGTGTATATATACCATTGGATTCAGAAAGAATTACATTCATTTATATTGGAAATACTAATGAAATAAATAAAATTCATTTTCTAAAAGAAAATTTTCTATCAATTAAGAAGTTCGATTACTGTGCAATGATCGAAGTGACAGCTAGTTCATAATTTCAAAGATGTGGTGTGTTTACGGTAACAATCATAAGTCATCAACGGGAATTAAAAAATAAGGTAGAGTCTCATCTTGTATTTTTAGGCCAAAAGTAAGTGGACTTTTCTGCAGCAATTTTTCTGATCAGAAATTAAACAAAACAATCTTATGAGATTTTCTAATATAGAACAAAGTTCTTGTATAACACTCAATTTATTTAAATTTCCTTTAATTTCAGTATTGGTTCGTTGAAATGAAATTGTTGTAATACCTTTGTCATGTTATCAAGAAAACTATAATTCATTTTAACAAATTTAAGAGAGTCTCTCACAATTTTTCATTTTGTGTTTTGATTCATGTTGATTGTTCTTATATATGATAAATAAAGAAAACTTATTTTTAAATCATTTGTTTATTATTTCTGTGTTATGCAAGTATTCAATCATTCTTTAGCACAGTGTCCAGGTGTGGTTTGATATAAGTAAATTTTCAGGTATCAAGGCTGGTGATGTTAATTTTGCTATTTATGTTAGTCTCATGCTCAATCAATTCAAGACTGAATTAGCCTACTGGGTAAAAGAAAAGCCATTGGGTTATTATAATTTTATTTTATTAAAGCTAGCCGAGTCAATTAAGGTTTTAAATCACCGCATAATTCATTGCCCCAATAGTGGGGCGTTCTAACAAATAAGTCGTTTAGAATTATTTTCATTACAAATAAATTTTAATATATCAATCATATAAATAGTATCAGACAACAGATAACTAATGATTTCTTCAAAATATATACAATAACAGATTATCTTTCTATAAAGTAGATAAAGTAGATTAGTACAAAAACTATTTCTTGTTAACCAATATAAAATTGTACCTTGATTATGAAAGTTAATTGTAATTGATAAATTTTGAATTCAAAAACTGTTAATAAATTAAAATTTCCAATATTATAAAATTTGTTTGCTTCTCAGTTACTTTGACGATAATAAAAATATTAATATAAAAAAAATTATCGAATTTTAACTTTAAATGTATATTTATAAACCACTTTCAAATTGTAAATAAATTCTGATCTCCTAAATAAAATTTGGATTATAAAACCAATATCCAATATACTCATCAGGTATGGATACGGAAAAGCTACAATCTTATACTCCAAGTACTTCGGTTTGATTAAGTAGAATTGTCAGTTCACGACCAAATCCACAGCCAGGAATCAAAGATTAAAATAAATTATTTCACAATGTTAAAATGACTGGAAGCGCGTGCAACATATAAACGCGTGTTTTTATAATATGAGAAATATTATTTTTTGATCTAAATTAATAATTTTTATTAGGCTTTTTGTATTCGGTGTGAAAAATAATTATATAAAATACCAAGAAAGAAATCAACAATTTTAAGTAAAAATCTTATTTTAAAGAGTACCCAAAGGCAGCAGGTAAAAGCTGGATGAACGCACAAAACCAGAAATCATTAGTACGGAATTTTATTGTCCATCGGGTTTACGGACGACTTAGCACGAAACGCTCACAAATCTACAACACAACAATGTAATACAAATGGAATGTTGCAATTGAATTAAAGTTTATAAAAGGAGGAATGTATTGCAAATGTAATGAGTTGATAGTTGCCTGTATGCCCGCTCTCTCCTAAGCGACTAGACGGATCTGTGGCTTTTAAAATCATTTTTGACAACAGTTTATGAGCTGTTTTAAATGCTTAGAAAATACTGCTAATATACAAAGAAAATATATTTCTGCAATTTAAAAAATTACTACACGAGCCATTGGAATATTCTTTTTGATTTACTTCACTTTTAAAACGTTTTCTTAATTTTAAACAAATAATTTACCCTTTCACGTTCACTAAACAAACATAACTGCTTGGTTTGCTAATCTGAAATAACTATATAAAAGCGACACAAATAACCGTTTTCATTTCGAGGGGAATCCCTGAACAGTACTGTGTAATTCCCCTAATACATTTTACACATTACTACTACCTAAAATTTATTTTCAAATGCATTTACCTACGTATGAAGTCCTGAACAATCTTTGAAAATTATATTTTCAAATACATTGTCCTATATATAAAACCTAATAAATTTACCATCTAAGATAATATGCCATTTTATAGGGCAATTAGACTTTATTTTTTAATTAACTAAAATTCAACAGTAGTATTCGAATAACAATAGCGCTAGACAATATTTTTTATGTATCAACCGATTTTGGTTAAAGTAACAAGTCCGCTACAGAAACTCGCCTATAAAGCTCAATATAAAAGTGTCAGCAGAAGCTGCGGTGCCGACACACATGACAAGATATAGGAGGGATAACCGCGTTGCCGGATGCGAATGCGTTAATTGGTTTTTATAGAAATATTTAAAATAAGCCAATATTATGGAAAAGGGCTAAAGTACACATATGCTAAAAGACCGCAAATAATAGAAATATTTCTTAAAAAATATTTCTAAATATACCTAAATACATATAAAAATAAAAAAAATAATACTATATAAAATACCTAAGTATATGAGGGTTGTGCTGAAAATTGTTAGTTATAAAAAGACCGTTGCATTTTTTAACAAAAAATATTGTTTTTCAAAATAATCTCCATTCAGACTAATACACTTGTGCATTCTTTGAAACCACTTTTTAAAACATTCGGAAAAATCATTTTCGGAAAGATCCTCAAAAATTCTTTGAAATTCTGTAACTGCTGCATCTGCGCTGAAAAATCTTTTACCTCCCATCATTTTTTTACAGTTGGAAACAAAAATAGCGCGCACGGCGCCAGATCTGGGCTATACGGAGGATGAGTTACCAATTGAACTCCAGTATCTTTCAAAAAATCCAATGTTCTGGCAGCAGTGTGGGAGGATGCGTTGTCATGATGGACTAAGATGTTACGCAAACCGGTCCTTTGGCGACCTGTCTGTAATTTTGCAAACATCTGTGGTAAAGCCACTTCGCAGTACCATTCAGAATTAACAGTTCTGCGATCTTCAAGTGGAATAATAGCAACAGGACCACTTCGGCGGAAAAAAACAGCAATCACTTTCTTATTGACGCTTCTGCTACGAATTACTTTTGTGGGCAAGTCTTCATCTTCGAATACCCAAACACTAGACTGCTGTTTAGTTTCAGGGTCGTAACTGTATACCCAAGATTCGTCACCAGTTACAATGTATGCCACTTGCTTGGAAGCTCCTCCGTCAAATTTTTGCAACATAAATTTACACCAGTCTACTCGAGCCTGTTTTTGACTTTCTGAGAGCAAATTCGGTATCCAACGCCTGGCTAGCTTTCTTTCCACAAGATGTTTATGCAAAATGGTATTCACCGCCGAGCAACCAATCTTCACTTCCTCTTGAATCTCCCTATAAATAATATTTCGATTGGACTGAATCAAGCTTGCCACACGATCAACATTTTCTGAACAGGCAGCTTCCGCAGGTCTTCCAGGTCTTGGTTCGTCTTCTAGCAGCTCTCGCCCTCGTCGAAATTCGCGGAACCAATGACTAACAGCGGCTAACTAATGAAGGGACAGCATCGCCAAAAGCTGCTATCAAATTTTCATGGCTTTGCTTGTATCCTAACTGTCTTTTATAGTCGTAGAAAATCATAGCTCTAAAGGCAGTTCGCGGAATTCTCATCTTAACTGAATTAAAAATGCACAACTACTTATTTTACAAAATTAACTGCGTTTCACAAGGAAATCGGAACGTTTGACAATTGTGGGTAACGAATGTCAACTAATGCGACATTCAATTGTTGCAATTGTTTCTAGCCAATTGAGCTTTCATGGTCTGCCACTAACTATTAACAGAACATCTCTCGTACCTGCCTAAAACCCCTTTATGTTAACAATGTAGACGGTAATCCAAAATGACTGAGGACACTTTGAATTTACCGCCATCTTAAATTATTGTCGCGTTGGCAACATGAATACTTTTTAGACATTTTTATCTTGCTTTTATTTTACAGTGGCGTCTCAAAAATAATATAGCTCATAAACTTCATTAATTTTAAATTATAAACTTACTTGATAATAAAAAAAGACTAACAAGCTGTGGTTCTGAAAAGAACTGTTTTGTAAAATAAGAAAACAAGCGCAATAAAGCAAAAATTCAATGAAACCCCAGAACAACGTGGCAAAGTACAACGATGTAAACGAAAAAGTGACGAGTTGACGCTGTAATTGGACGCAACACATTTCAATAGTGCTACACTAACAATGTGAAATACATTAAAACCTAAAGCGCTAAATCCAAACCGACCTCACTCAATTTGGATCTCACTGTACTTTCTATAGGAAATTACTCGTATTAAAAGCTAAAAAAGCCAATACTGAACTGAGAATCTAATATGATTGTTATATTCTGTACTAATCCTTCAACAGAGGTGTAAATTGGAATATGTTGAATGATTTTAATTTCAAGCTTGCATATTTTGGCCACCTCAGTAAGAAAGTTCGTTTTTGCTTTACGTATAAAGTACGAAGGACAGGAAACACCACGTATTTTTGTGGAAATAATAACGAAAGTCAAAATGGTGTAGCGATCATAATACCACATCACCTAAATAGCGCGGTAATTGGATATAATCCCGTTAGCAATAGAATTATATCAATCAAAGTGCGAGCAAAACCATACAATATGAACATAGTCCAGGTACACGCCCCATCCTCGGACTCGACAGAAGAAGGGTGTGAAAATTTCTAGCAACGGCTGAAGAAGACTATTAAAGCACTACCGCGGAAAGAAATGCACGGTCTTTATAATGGTTGATTCACGTTGGAAATCTCCGATCTACAATTCAAAAGCCCTATCCCGGGGCAGAATACGGCTCGGACCACCAAATGCTTGCAGCACAGATAAAAATAAAACTTAAAGACATAAATCAACAATATCAAGCAATCAAACTAGATACCAATACTGTAATTTACCTGAAAACAGAAATTAACAATAGCTTAACAGGTTACAGAACTCATATGCTAGAAGAAGACTGCTACACAGAATGAACGAATTTCAAAAACAATATTGAAGAAGAGATAAAAAACAACCAAAACAGCAGATTAAACTCGAAGAAAAAATCAAACAAACACTGGTTAACATAAAAAACCGTAGAAATAACCGTCGAGGAACGAAAAGCTATAAAACAATTACGAATAACCACTGAAGAGAACATATGAGAACACAGCAGATTAAGCCACAAAATTTAAAAAAGCTGCCGCCAAGATAAAAATGAATATATCAAAAACATCTGTAAAGAAATAGAACATAAAGACTCTCTTTAAGTATGCGAACGGTTTCAGAAGGTAAATTTACTGTCAAGGAAATTTAAGCCCAAATCGCTAGCAATTGAAAATGAGAATGGACAAGTCCTATGGGAGACTGAGAAGGTTCTGAATAGATGGGCAGAATACTGCGAGAAGCTCTACAATGATGCTGAAACACAACGGAGGCAGCACGACAGGAGAAATGGAGAAGAAGAGGAATCTGAACCAATCATCTTAAAAGAAGTACAAGAAACTATACGCCATCTTAGAATAAACAAAGCACTGAACTACATAAAGCTCTAGAAGCTGCAGGCTTAGAGATATTACTGGATCTGTGCATCAAGAAATAGCGAACCGTGAATATTGGGCGGAGAATTGGACTAGATCAACTTTTATCCCAATACACAAGAAAAGATCCACAAGAATATGTAGAAACTATAGGACTATCTCACTAATATCACACGCTAGTAAAATTATGCTAAGAATAATGGACCAGGAATTACACCAATATATTCAACAACAAATACCGCCTAAGCAGGCAGAATTCGTAAGAGGAAGAGGAACCAGAGACCATATGTTCAACGCTAGACAACTGATTGAAAAATCACGTGAATTTAATACCCCAATGCTACTATGCTTCGTCGATTATAAAAAGGCTTTCTGATTAGATATAAAAGACTGTGTTCGATGGCAACAACTATGGACAATCCTTGACGAAATGTGATTCCCGAACCAACTGATAGAGAAATTGTATGCAATAAATCTAGCAGTAGTCCAGTTGGATAAACAAGAATCAGGTACATTTGCTGCAACAAAGGAGTGCGACAAAGTTGCATACTTTCACTCCGACTCTTCAATGCATATGGACAGTACATAATGAGACGCGCACTGGAAAACTTTAAGGGCGGCATCTTGATTGGCGGGTAAAAGCTCACTTTGGTCACACAGTTAGAAGACAACATACAGCCTAGAGAAACTCATCGTGCAGGGCAAAGTAGAAGGCAAAAGACCAAGTGGCAGATCATCAACAAGATGGCTCGACTAAATACTAGCCATAACAGGAAGCCCACCACAAAATACGCTCACGCAATCATGGAGAAACACCATAAACAAATGCAAATAATCATGGTATCGCGATTTCTCAGACATGCGAATACGACAGAAGAAGAATAAGGTACAAAAAGTTTGATGATATTAAAATACGCATTTTTTTATGAAATCATCCTTATGAATCTATTTATCACTTTAAATTTTAAAATAGGATTTTGCATAATAAACATTAGGTTTATAGAACCAAAACGCGCATTAAAGAACTAATTAACAAAATATAGGATACAGTGTTAGCTGTTTTTATATAAATAAGGCTCACTTCACGTGTACGAGGAACAGCAGGTAGGATTTTGCATCTGTTGATATACTAACTCTCTATCGAGTTACGTTCAACCTGAAAACAAATAAAATGATCTCATTATCTAAAACCCTATAATGCTAGAACTAACTTGTATTTATAAATGTGGTTAATTTGAGTTTTCTCCCTTGACTTAACGATGTCTTCCAATATTGAAATTAATGATTTAATTTGCTGAATTTGTCCAATATTTCATTACAGTTAGCTGGATTATTGCAAAAGAACGAGAACTGTTTTGACATTTTTCTCATATGTGTTTAGTGGTAAGTCCTGGACCTAATGCAGGAAGGTTGCAAGTTGGTGCGATGCAGTTGAGCCATATGATGTTGGAGTTTGAAATTATGTAATTAAGAATTAATTAACGTTTCAAGTTTGTGTTTAACAGCTACAGTTGTCGTTGTTTACAGCCATGTGGTACATTTTAAAATACAAGTGTCTTATGTCAATTTGTTTGTATTTCTATAGGCTACATTTCTATGTAACTAGAATTAAGAACTGTGATAATTTTTATTACAGTTAAAATAATGTGACGTCAATTGTTTGTTGGATTTCGTTTGTTTTTGTTAATTTTTTTGTTTTTAAAAAGGATACAAATACTCCTGCAACGAAAAACAATTGAGTTTGGATATTTCAATAAAAGTCGAAGCACGGCTGGTTAACACAAAAAATAAAAAAAAATAAGATTATGGACCTCGCTTCTTTGTAAACAGGTGCGAAGATAATGTGAGTCAGTAAGTAAACAGATGTGTCATGTGGTTGTTCGTTAAGTTCCATTAAAAAAATAATTTAAAGATAATCTAACAATCATAAATCAACTTTTGATTTTTTGCTTGCTATTGCATTACTATTTATTTTTCTATGTAATAAATAAAACCTGCCGTTGTGTCTGTATAACTCGATTTATTTATGGTGTTTTTTATTTTTTCATTTCATTAATTTATATGTGTATGACAAGATATTATTAAAATAGTTCTCGTCCAGCTGCTGTAGTCCAGATGATTTTGGGAATAAGATTTAAAGTATACAAATAAGTTCATTCAATGGCGTTATACAATTGTTTCATGCTCAAACAAAATAAACAAGGCTTAGTTATTTTATTGGGAGAAAACACATTGGGCAATTTTTACTTATTTAGCTGGCCAATTCAATAAAATTATGAAGGGAAGTTTAATAAAAATAACATCGCAGTATTTATTGACTGCCCCAACGTGGGGATTAATTAATTTAAATTATTTATTTATCATCTAATAACATCTTAATATATTATGCTTTCGATTTGCAGCACACATTTCCATATCATCTAACAAACTTATTGGTTACAAAGTTTGAAATTTACTATTGAGAGTTCTTTAGAAAGTATTTACTTCAAAAAAGGCATGTTCGCTTTTTTGTGACATTTTCCAGGTTTTCATTCCATAACTATTGTACTATTCTTTGAATATACAACAGTTCGAATTTTTAAATTAAATTTGAAACTTCTTCAATTTTGTTAACCAAAGTATAAGTTGACATGGATACGTGGCGGCGGAGGCGTCAACTTTGTCTGCGATCGCGCTCCACAAATAAATGAAACTTGCGAAACATAGTAATTAAAAAGTGTAAATAGTATTAGAGATTGAAAAATGATGCGGAAACATGGAAAACTGCGGAAAACACACACAGTCTATTTCAAAATTCTGAAATCTAAAGTAAGCCATGATTTCACTTAATTTGTTTAGTGTGTATAATAGATTGAGGTTGGTAAACTTAACAAACTTATGATAATAATAATAATTGAATCGGTCAACGCAGAAACTGAATATGTCCACTTTTTGTGTAAATTAAGTTATACATGAATTCACCATAATTTAAGGGTGCCCGATCGAATGGTGCAAAAATATAACATGTCCTGCTTTTCTATAATGTAGAAAAGCGATGGTATAGTACAGAAACTGAAGAAACATAGGACGTGTTCAATCTCTGTAGCGATGCGCTGAAGTAAAAACAGCTTAGCTGATATCAAATGAAGCCATCGTCGCGTCGTTTTGACATATGCAAATGATATTTTGTTAAGGGAAGTTCTCTATGCAAAAATGTCTAAATCAACTAGTAACAGTGTTTACGAAGAAGAAAGTAAAACTGAACAACCTAGGAAGCAGTTGAAGGTATTTCTCACTGACTCCACACCCTCTCTAAAACTGAAAGATTTATGAAGTACATTGAGAAAGAATTTGACGAATTTTACTAGCAATTTTATCATAAATGGCCTATGAAAGAGAAAGAGGAAGCAGACAATGTTTAAAAATATTTTTATTTGTATTTAGGATTTTCAGATTTCTTTTGTTAATATTAAGTTCAGTTGTTCTTTTGTCACAAACAGTACCGGTCTTAGGCCTCTCAGCACCCTCGGGCAGAGTCCTTCAGAGCGCCCTTATTAACTTTAAAAAGTAACTGTTATTGAATGATTTTACAAACTTCGGCACCCAAACAGCTCAGCGCCCTCGTGCGGCGTCCGACCTCGCACCCCCTCAAAGATCGGAACTGGTTACAAAATAGTTTCTTGCGTATTCTTTGCATTTTATTTGCGATCAATGCAGAAACTGAACATGTCCACGTCTTATATGCATTTTTTTCTCTTAGAATACAAAACTTTAAAATTGAATTATGTGATCTTACCTAATAGATACCCTTCTTTCATATTCCAAAAAGTCATGAAAGTCCATAAAAGCAACATTGAGTAATTCAGTTTTTCTTGTTTTTCTCAAAACAAGGTGTTTGGGACATATTCAGTTTCTGCTTTGACCGATTCAATTGCTACAACCCGTAGCCTGGAAACCAGGCTCCAGAAGCTATAAGTTTGTGCGGGAGGGAGGGGGCGATTATTATTATTACGTAGCCCGTATGATCAATTATCAAATTATTTTTATCACTGAAAGTTAATAATTATAATTAGAAAACTTAAGTAAAATCAATTTATTTTAAAAGAATTTTCTTCTAGTTTTTAAAAATTATATGGGAATCAAATAAATAACTGGTAGTCGACTACGTAGTATATCTAGCCTTAATATGAGTATGTGTTATGTAACCCGTATAAATCTAAAACTTCAGTAACTTTTAATGTAATAAGTGCACTGTTACAAAAAATGAAATCATAGCCTACTGCGAATTTTATAATTTTGAAATAAATCTATGTCTCAATTTACAAACATTTTAGTGAGGTTAGGTATCAACAAGGTCAACATTAACTGCAACAACACAAAACGTGCCTTGTAACTCGAAATCCTCAACAGCAAGTAAGGATGGTCTATATCCTTACAGACCATCAGAAGAAGAAAGAAAAAGAAAACGAAAAGTCTGGTAGCAATACTTACATAGTATTTAGTTGAAAATGAGGCTTTTAAAAGCAGTAAAGTAACAACTAGAACACCTCCTAGAACAAATTACGAAGGAATGGGAGAGAAAGGAAGACCAGATAAACTAATTAAGTTAGTTGAGAATATAACACAGCAAATGCAGAAAATTAAAGGCGATATTAAAAAACCTAGAGATGGCATTAAGATAAACAACTGGCAGATAAAACAAAACGAGAAACAAATTACAGCTATGAATGAGAAACAATTAAAGGAGACTCACGACTTAAAGGAGAGCACAAAAACGCTTTAAGAATCGCATAGTAATAAGAGGTATAAATATAAAGATAAGATGGAATATATTGCGGTGATCTTTAAAGATAAAATAAAATACAATATGTCCACCGTTCCAAATATAAACATAAATTATATACGGTGGATTGAGATGAGAATAGCTCACAGGTATTTTTCTTTATTCCTCTCAGCTAGCTCAAGTTTGCGCAGTAGTATAAGTATAGTATAGTATAAGTATAGTATAATTAAGTATAAATTATTGGAATTACGAGACTCTTGTTTACTTTTATGCCTGGAAAGGAAGAAAAACTTATATCATAAGCACTAAAGCTCCTGCAAGCTGGACAACTGCTATTAAACTCTGAATTCAAAAGAAAAGAACGCTGGATGCTTGTATTAACATCAATTAAACACATATATAAAATTGAAAACACATAAACTTTATTTAACGAACAAAATAAAAATTCAAATGGAAAGTCAAAGTAAAAAAAATGTTATTCAAAATAATACAGTTAATAATTGAGAAACACTTCTCAGGTTTGCTCAAACGTTAGAAATAATTGTAGTGACCTGACATAGGGCCAGTATGGTCATTCGTTTGAACAGACCAACACAAATGAAATTTGTTTATAAATAAAAATATTCATCAAATGAAAATAAATTTTATATAAAAGAAATTTAGTTGTTTTATTTACTTCAAATCAAATAAATTCTCAAAAGAACTTAATAAACTAAACCAAATAGTTTTATATTTGAGGATGAACTTTACAAGTTAATTGTTATTCATGAAATTGACAAGAATATTTATTATAACAAACCTTGTATATTACGATATATTTTCCCCTTTTTAAAAGTTAATCCTTTTTATTGGTAACACTGCGATGAAACCAATCAGCTGACTGCTTGTTTATAAAATATCGATACGAAGATCGATGATGAAAATAAATCCAATCAGAATTTATTTGAACAATCACGTTCACTTTGTATTTTTGTTGCACAATTATTAAATCTTCTTTTAATCCTTTTAAAAATGTTCAGGTAACACTTTAATTTATTTTAACTTTGTTTCATATATGACATTTGCGTCATAAACATATGGTTGAAATATAACCTCTAATTTATTACAGATATTATCCGGAGCCGGGCATAGATTCTGCCTTGTACGTTTTATCGACTGACTTTGTTACAATTTGCTCCAGCTTATATAGTTTATGTCACAACAAAAGAAAACTATGACACTTTTTCAAAACAATGAAACGTCGAGTAAGCTCGTGACGTCACTAATCCCGCACAGCTGTTATTTTTTATCACTAATCCTAATTCTGTTATTATAGAATTGTAGCCCTTGAATCAAAGATCAAAAAAGTATAATACATTCATTGTCCCAAAATGTATCGTAACGAAGATATTCAAGAAAAACGATTGACAATGTACATATCTCGTTACGATCTAATTACATATAAAGTTCAACAAATCAAGGTTCATCTTTTACAAACTAGTTACATGAATACATGACACAAGTAATACAAATAATTTCTCCATAGAAACATCTTTACAATTTAATACAAACATAATTTTTTTTAGAGTACGAACACCAATTAATGCATATACAAGTGCCAGCTTAAATATTAAGTCAATGTTTATCAATTTATGCTCAAATTGTCCAGCATACAATGCTCTAACCACTTACATCACAACAATGGCGAGGAAAAACAGGATAAGAGTCTATAAGAGTCATATCAACACCAACGACAGGATTTAATACCTTCATTAATTGAAGTGATTAGAAATCTTATAAACAAATTCAAAAATTAATTGTATTGTATAAGTCACAACAAGATTGACCTAATCAATCTATTTTCAGCTAATTAGCAACATAAACTTGAGCTGGCCTCCTGGAAAATAGAAAAATTTATCTAACGCTAAACATCGTAATCTGTAAATTTAAATATGGAAATTACTTCCTCCTAACAAGTGGGAAACCGTCCCAAAGTGTAACTTGGGTTGCATAAACGTATTTATGATCAAGCAATCTAACTAATTGATATCCTTTTTCTAAAATGAAACGTATTTATTTATGCATAAGAAAGCTAGGTTATGTTTGCATGGAGTTTTTATTCATAGTTTTTAATTTAAGTATTAATAAACCAAACTATGGTCCTATATATAGCCTTTATATTAATTATGCCCATGACATAACATGTCCCTCTTTTAATTTAAATATGATATAAAAATATTTGTGTTAACGTTTCCGTTCCGTTGTTGATAAAATTTTCAATACGGTGATTTGATAACACCGCAATATATAAACATATATGGAATATAAAGATGGAGACCTAAACGATAAAGTTTTTAAAACTAATATGGTGTAAAGGCTGCAGTAAAAATTGCTTATAAAATTTGTAGAAAAAAGAAAGAAAAGTAATTATTATCGTAAGATTAAGTGACTGGACAGGAAACGGAAATATTGAAGCAGAAGTAAAGGTTCATGAGAAGATAAGAAGATATTCCTAGATATCAATTTAACTCTTGAGGAACAAAGAATAGAGGCAGAAATACCCAAGTAAGCCAAAAAAAAAGAAAACGAAAATACTGCCAAAGTGAAATACTAAAAACTAGTAATAAATAATAAGAAAGAGAGACTAACGTTAAAAGATTTTAGCACCCATTCAGCCAAAACTAATTGATGAAGATATTGCTTTTACATTGACGAACCTGGGGAAATTAAAGGGATCGAATAAGGTTCGAGACTATGACATATTTAGTTAATACACCTAAAAGACAGCAAAAATGTGCAATTAAAATTGGACAGTTGAATGTTAGGGCGCTATAAAACAGGAAGATTTCAGCAAGTTTTATAAGAAATGGGAAATTACAAAACAGAAGAACTAGAAATTAGTGAAGCAAGGTGGAAACGTAGTGAAGAGATTGCTAGTAGTGGCTATAATTTATCAATCATAAATATAGGAAGCAAAATTGACCATATATGTATCAGTAAACTATAGAAAAGAGTAATTAGAAGAAAAGGGGCTCTTACATACCATCACTTGGTGGTGGCAAAAAAATGCAAAAATATTCACAAAATCAAATGTGATATTGAAAAAGCAGAGAAGAACATTTTTAAAAACATTCATAATAGTAATCAGTCAAGAAACGGAGAAAATAAACTATAATAATAAAATGGAAGATATATGATGAGGGTGTAAAAAATTAGAACAAGGCAATATTTAAAGCAACAAGCCCTCAGGCGAGTCAATCAAAGATGAAAACAAAATAAAAGAAGTTTACAAACAATACAAAATAACAAGCGGAGAAGGTAAGAGGAGCACTAAAAATGATAATGATGACAAGTTACTTAGAAAGATTAGCGAAACGAATACAAAATTTAGTCAATAGAGCCAATAGAGGTGACAGAAAACATGGTAAAAAACGATAATTAAAATAAGAAAAAATAGTAGAAATACAACAGACCGTCCGATAAAGGGCAAACAGTCACAGATGATTACTTCCGAAGCAGAACAATTCCAAAGATAGGCAGAATATTTTGAAGAAACAATGAATATTAGAAAAGACACTCTACATTTATCAGAAATTACAAAAAGAGAAAAACTACAAATTGACATAAGCAATCCCGGTAGAAAATAGCTGAGAAATGTAATACACAAAATAAAAAATGATAATACCATCTTTTGCAAATCTGCTGCATCTATTCAAAGATTAAATATAAAAAAAGAATTGTTTCCAAAAGATTAGCAAACAGGTCATATAACTAAAATCCCTAAAAAGGAGATTTACAGAAGTGCGAAAATTACCGTGTGTAAGTATATTAGACATTATGAGCAAAACCTTTTTCAAAATTATCGTAGACAGGATAATATATGGCTTAAAATTGGTCCGGTCTCTACTGTTACCTGTAGAGTATAGCGAGTTAACTGAGCCTAGACATCCAGATTGACATGAGATCCAGTCTCAATTTGGGCAAAGGCTTTTTAGCCCCAGAACAGATCTCATGGAGCCGTATGACCATAGATGGCGGAACCCTTAATAAAAAAAGCTTTAAACAAAAATATTCCTCACACACTATCAACATACTTATGTGTATACCTAATAGAACAGTCATGGAATATCACTCATTCTTGCAAATGTTATTTATCGACGCAAAGGCATCAACTCCATAAACCGCTAATGTATATGAGTAATATTAAAAAAACAGGGAAGTGCAAGGTATGTTGATACACCTCATAAAGTTAAGATATTTATACAGAATATAAATGTCGGGTTTTGTGCAAAGATAAGTTATCACAGCTCTTTGCAGAATCTGGAGTTGGAGTATTTTGCCGCCTTTATTATTCATAATAATAATGGATGATAATAAGCAACACATGTAAGGACAGAAAAAGAGGGTGGAATTTAACGGAGGGTCTCGGATGTTTAGAGTATGCAAATGATGTACGCTTATTATCCCACAACGTACGTCAACTACAACAAAATCTAAATATTCTGTGCACTAAATTAAACAAAATTAGGTTAAAAACCAACAAAGCAAACATAAAATTACTTACATTAATGCAAATGTTTAAATTGCAATCGATACATCCTGTGACATTGAGGTTATAGAGAAAGTACAGAGCTTTACAGACTTGGGTAGCGTGTTAGATGGTGTTGGTCGATCCTTACAAGATATTGAACAAAGTATAAATAAATCAAGAATGTGGTGTTCAGCAATATATAGACTATGGCATGAGAAGAATACTCTACTAAACTAAGTGTTTAACACAATAGTGAAATAGTTTTAAAAAAAACCTGTATTTAAATGCTTTCAAATGTTATGTTGAATTTACACGTGTTTCAGCTTTTTATGCAGTTATCTTGAGCTTGCATAAAACTAAACAGGTATCTAAGGTGTATGGCTTAGGATGAATCCCGATCATTAATAATTGTTATTGATTTTAAAATGTCTGTGGGAGTGTTCATGCAACTTGTCTGGTAGTTTAAAAAAAACATTAAAAAGCGGAAATCCGTGTAGAGCGTTCTACATAATATTAGCATTTACTACAACAGTTTTTCTTAAAACTATTTTACACAACTATTTTACACGACTTCATTTTCACCAACAATAGTGAAACCCATTTTGCTATATTGAAGTGAGTCATGGTGTATAACAAATGCAATCAAAGGAAAACTAAAAACTTTTGTAAATTTATATATATATATATATATATATATATATATATATATATATATATATATATATATATATATATATATATATATATATATATATATAAATTGCTAAGCGTTTACTTGAAAGCTTATTTCTAAACGGTCAATTTTACCGATTTTAGAAGCACTGGAAACATTTCGTCTATAAATTTGCACATAATTGTCAAAGTAGCATTTTGTACGGTCTTTTCATTTAATTTTGTAAAAAATGTTTTATCGTAGACATTTTTTAGGGGAATTCGAAATAAATGGTGCTGCTATTCAGTCGGTGATTTATTGAACCATCGTTAGCTGACGCTTCATCCTCCTGACCGCGTTCTAGCAATTGGAAGCAAAAGTACATGTTAATGTATGTTACACTATATACCCTATGTGGCTAATAATATTACTTAGTATTGTCGCTGTCAAAAATACTGCTTATACCGCTGCATTTCCTTTTGTTCGTTATTTTATCAGTTTCTTAAACATTTGATAAACAGTTCTTTTGAGAACTACTTGCATATTACTTTTTTAAAATTATTTTTAACTACGTAGTATTTTCATTTACAATGATTTTCAATAGGGTCTTTTCCACAATAAAACCTATTGTTGGTAATGGTAATTGTTTCTTTCGTAGTTTTTTCCCTTTTATATCTATGTAGTTGGATAAAGAATTCTAGAAAGAAGAAGAAAGGACACTCTTTAATGAAATTAGATTTGAAATTGTCAAAAAGGTGATACATAATCGGGATAAATACTCAATCTTTATTGTAGGGTGCCCTACTTACAGACTACCTATAGAAGATTCATTGGATATGTGAGCAATGTGGAGATTGCAGCAACATCAGAAGTATTTCCTAATTGTCAATTTTGATTTTTTTTTCTAAAGATTTACTTAATTTTGTAACTTAAAAACCCGAAGTAAATCTGATTGTTATCACACTGCGCACATTGTATATACGTAAAGAAGTCGTTAAATAAATAGTCTTTTGAACGTCATGTCACAGAATAAAAATATACAGCATACCCACTCGATTGCGGCAGCTTGCCAGTAATAAGTTATTAATAAGAACTTACATGTAAGCATACTATTTCTGAATTATATTCTTGAGCTATCACAATCTAAATTACAATAATTTTGTAACTTATATTGTTGTTTATAATAATATTGTGAATGTACCTAGATACTTTCGTATCTAAATGTAGAATAAAAGTATCTTGTATCTGATGATGCCTTAAAACACTGCTCCTTTGATAAAATTCCAGTTATAGTTCATCAAACGAGAACTTACGTGTTGACTGCGCAGACGACAAAGACGTAGGACATACGGGGTAAAAGAGATACAGCATCACCGGCACTTCTATTTTGACAAATTGCAAACACTTTTACATCTGCCTGTGCCCGAAGTGCACTGCTAGACGTTCAAGTAAGTAATGCGCTACCTGACCGATAAGGCGGTTGTGTCACTGCGCATCTTAAGATAACACAAAAGTTTTGATGAACTGTGTACATCCCTTTATAGGATAAATGTATCTATTATGTTCCGAGAACATTTGCCATTCAATTCCAAAACAATTGGTTTACTTACAAAGCAATTCACTATTCTAACCTGTAATCTAACTACACAATTATGCTTCTGTATATCGCTGGGTCATTCCATGCCAAATCATCACAGCTCACAACCCGACCATCTCAGAATTTCGTAAAGTTTGGTAGGATGGTAGAGAACATAAAGTAACTTACGTATGTAAAGTTATAATTTTCAATGATGCACGGTATTCATACAGCAGTGTTGCAAATATGATAAAAATGTAAAATTTATACTTACAAGGTGAACAAAAACAATTCATAACTTTGCTTCTAATCATAGTAGAACGTTCATCTTAGGCATATTTTAAAGCTAAAATAGCATAGTTTTTATAATAAACTATTGAATTTTTCATTCCGAGGTCACAAGATGTGACCTTTGTCCTTGGATATCTAAGGAAGTGTACCTTCAATTTTTTAGGAACACAATATGCTATACAGCTAGATGCAGTCTCTCGTTGGAGTAAGGTTCATTTTAGGAAGCCTTTGGACACAGAAGTAAACAAATTGTTAAATATGGTAGTTACTTGGGTTTATTTAGTTAGTTAATTTGGTTGGGACACCCTGTATAGCTACCTGTATCTGCACTATCTTCAGGTACAGGGTCAACATCATACCTATGCTTGTCTTAGTAGATAAGATTTACAGGTATCTGCACAGACATATACTAAGTGCCTGATACAATACTCTTCTTTGAACTGCCAGATGCATGTTTGTGTAAGAAGTGTATAACTAACATTATTAACAATTATTTTACTCCTTTTCTCAAAAGCTTCCCAAAATTAAACTTACACCAAAGAGAGACTGCATGTAGCTCTATAACATATTGTATTCCTAAAAAATTGAAGCTGCACTTTCTTAGATATTCAAGGTCAAAGGTTACATCATGTGACCTTAAAATGAAAAATTCTATATTTTATTATAAAACATTTTTTTTATAAAAACTATGCCCTTTTAGCTTTAAAACAACCCTAAGATGAAAGTTCTACTATGATTAGAAGCGAAGTTATGAATTATTTTTGTTTGCAACCCTGCTATATGAATACCGTGTATCACTGAGGGCTATAACTTTACATACGTTAAGTTATTTTATGTCTTCTATCATCCTACCAAACGAAAATCTAAGATGGTCTGGTTGAAAAGTTAATTTTTTGTGATGATTTGGCATGGAATGACGTAGCTACAAGGAAAATAACGGAAATGATTTTTTATTTGTTGTAACCTGAGAAAGAACGTCCATTCTCGGAAGTATTTTATGCATACACAAAATAAAAAAGTTTATGTTAACATTGTAATTAAAACATCAAGTACTTGGTTAATTTTTTGTTTGAAAATTGTAATTATCTGAAAATCATTCCTGCTTTTCAAAGCAGAAGTTATTTTCACAATACGAGCAACGCTGCTTTTTCGAAATAAAATCTCTAAATGTTTTACGTACGCAAAGTAAACCAGGAAATTGGAAAAGCTAACAGTTTCCTAATAATCTTTATTTTGGTGCATATTTTCTCGTATTCAGTTTGTCATTGTTATTAGTTTCTAAAGGTTTTTAGATGATGAATACCTTGCGTCAGTGTCAGTCATAGCATTATTGATGGAGGAATTTGTAATATATAGGTGCTTGATCATAGAAATTCTAACCGTATACGCTTTCCCCCTTATACCTACTATAATAACTAATAACACACAGGGTCAGTCAAGCTTCACATACAAGATTTTTTAACAACAAACGAATATGATATTAAAAAGCATATTAAACAGGATGAGTTTGCTTATTTGATCTCTTTATATAAAATTATTTTTAATGTTATCTTCCAGTAAGTGGAAAAGGTACGTATTAAATTATTACAAAATAATTTAGTAATATTTTTAGTTAAATAGCTTTAGCTAAATAGCATTATTTATTTTCTTCCTTTTTTTGGGTTGGAGAGCCGAATTATAAGTATTTGGGATAAATTTCTCTTAGTTTATTTCAAAATACGTAATGTTTTTACAATAATTTTCTTTGAACATCTAAAATTAAAATATAAATAATTACAATTACAAATCTAGTTTTTTTAAGTCTACTCATACAGTGTTATTAATTATTCACAAAATTTGATTTTAAAAATTACGGTTTGTCTATCCAACGATGCCGATTTCAAATACAAGTCTTTCATGAATTGTAAATTCTGGCAGAATAGGTATGTAAGACGGTTTGAGGTGCCCCTGGGTTGTCTCGTTAGCCATCTCTGCTCGGGCGCCAAACTTGTACGATGCTTGCTTACAAAGTGGCGCAGTGTGGTTTTCGGTGCTCGGCGGTACACTCGGGCGCCAGTTATTTTAACGTGGTATGCTCTACGGATCCGGGTAACTGCTAGTGGAAAATGGATAATCCAGGGAACCCCTGGGGTTGCTGAGGTCGGCCCAGTCTGGATTACTTTACCTGTCCCTAACGCTTTCACAAATTGGAAGTGTTTTTATGCTAGCAAATAAAACACACAATTGTTAAACCAAACAAAATTTATTGCTACGAAAGCTCCAACCCTCCAGTAAGCTTCAATCTGTATAACTAAAATAAACAAACGGATATCTACGGTTACCTACAATAGCCACAGCAAGCGGGGTGCAATACGGCGTGCAATAATAAGCAAGCGAATATGGGGTCGGAATACGGGGTCTTGAAACGGGGTTGTCGGATAATGCTGGATGGTCCGGAATAAGGGGAGCTGGAGGAGATTCTCAGGCTACGCACAGCGAGATCTCGGAACGGGGTAAGGGATGAAAGGAAGAGACCTCCAGGCTACGCACAGCGAGGTCTTGGAAAGGGTAAAGAATAACGGAAAAGACCCCTAGGCTACGCACAGCGAGGTCTCGAAAAAGGTAAGGAGACAGGAAGAGACTCCCAGGCTACGCACAGCGGGGTCTCGGAAGAAGGTAAGGAGACAGGAAGAGACCCCCAGGCTACGCACAGCGAGATCTCGCAAGCAGGTGGAAGCAGATATCGGAAAGTCGGCAAGAGGACTTACTCTTGAATTCCCCAGGTCGGTCCGGTCTGCTGGGCTGGCTGGCCCTGTTGGGAGTCCTAAACGCGGACTGAATAAATCGGACGACCGACTTCTTTATATGTGTGCTCGGAGCATGGGGAAATGGTAGGAGTGAAATGGAGCAGCGCACGCCAAATATCGGTTAGGGAAGGGACGCGTGCTCTCGCTATAGTCGGCCGCTTATCCGAGCGGTTTGAGATTGCACAGCTGATAGCTTATTCACTCTTTTACCTATAATAATTAACTAAAATTCTGTAACTTCGTTACAGGTACAACCGCTTAATCTTTCCCCGCAGAGACACAATGATTATTCCATTTCCAAGGATACTTAATATGAATCAATCTTCACATCCCACTGTCCAAAAAATACCAAATAGTACTTTTTTCCACGAAATAACTAAGTCGTTGAACGCATCTGCATTCATTTCTCCTTCGACACAGAAGTTCTGCTCAGAGCTCAAGTTGAGACTGTTAGTTCAAATAAATTACTTTACGAACAATGTTAGCTATATCAAATTTTAAACCAAAAATAAATTTGATTATTAATCCATAGATCTAAGCCTAAATTGTATAAATCTCTACTTCGATCCTACTAGTTTTCATTCCGTCCAACTAAAACTACGCTCCACAACAGGAAGATCTGGATCAAAATGTCATATGCTTCTTGATTCTCTAAACCACAACTAAATTTCTAGAGTATATCCATCAACAGTTTCTAGCTAAGGATCCCTGCTGATATACGGTTAACACACCTAACCTTCAGACGATATTGACCTCTTTTTAGGTTCTTCTACATATTTAGATTAATGCTCCCTAATAGAATTTATTTAATACGTTCTATGCATATTCTTTAAATTGCTCCTTACGATGGATGGTAAGTAATCTTGCCTTCTTCTACTGATCGAGAAAACGAATCAACGCCAAATTTGCATCTTAGTTTTATACATTGAGTTTCTGCGAGAATCATTTCCTCAATACTGTATAAAAGGATTCTAAAAGTCATCTCGTAGTCTCCTATGTTGTTTAATGAAAAATTGCTCTTTTGCGTATAGTACTGTCTTATGATTTGCAGTGAATATAATAACCACAGAAAAAACTGTGAACTATCTGCAACACTAAACAAAATACTGCGCAACACAAATATAATTTACAAACATGTAATAAATCTATAAACTGAGATCTTTTCCACTACTGATTTTCTATTATAATAATTATTATTTTAGCGCCCCTTCGTTATCAATTATATATATCAGTAATGCAGATTAGTTAAGCGCTTCTAAGCAAAAGCAAAAAATGGACGTAGCAGTCGTGTCACTTACCTTAATAAAAAAACAAAAAAGCAATATCATTTTTATTATAATTTGTTTGTAAGGGTTTTCCTTTATGCAGGTAGGGTTTTATCTGTAAGTTATTGTTTGGGTCTACCATGTACATGTATTTCAGTTGAGTTTTTTTTTTAACAATTTATAGTGCTTTAGAACTCCACTTCTAATTTCTAATTTTTTCTAAAAATAAATACTTGTGTTTGTGTTTTATTAATTTATCAAATATTTTCAAAAATGGTGATAATACGGCGGTAATAATTTTCAGCTGAAGATTGCCACAAAGTTATATAATATTCTAATGATTTTGCATCATAATATTAATACAAAAAATAATTGCATCAGCTGTTGCAGTTACAGTCATGAATTCTTATTGATACCTAATAAAGAAATGTTAAGTATTGAATGTTGCGTTTATAATTAATAATTATTAAGTGAGCATTTATAAAGAATTTACCAGAAAACGATTCAAGTTTGAGTTGATTTTATTGAATTTGGTGCATGTACATAATAACAAGATTCGATTAAGGGAATTATTTTGGGTTGATAGAATTTTCATTAGCAGTAACATCTGAATGAACAAAAATGTATTAGTTTAGTAAAATTATAATATATTACATATCTCATTGACAGTAATATAACAATACAAAAGTAGCATTGACTACGGGTATTAAAAAACCAATTACGTAGTTGACAACAATCATGATACTAAAATAATGACCAAAGGCAAGCTATTTTGAATTGAAACATAAACAACAGTAAAATATGAGAAATAATTGCAATCTAAAAGAATGTTTAGTTACTAAGAAGTAGTTGAGATATAGTACATGAGATATAAGGTATTGTAGAGTATTATTCTATGTAAGTGCAGATCAATGAACAAAATAAAATTTCTTATTAATAATATTAAAAGTCTGTAACATTATAATATATAATTATCAAAGAATAATCTCGTGGGGAATAAGCCTTAATCGATTAATTGTATCACTTACTGACTTTGAATAAAGATTATTCTGTCTTCCTCGTGTTACATGCTGCTTTTAGCTGTCTTTCCTTTTCTACAATACGCTGCCCTTAAAACAGTTTGAATATTTTTTCAACTTTTTATATATAACATGTACCATTATCTCTAGAAACGCAAAATTTGTAATATGTTGTATAAAACATTCTAATAAAATTAACTTACTGTAACTCAAACAAATGTTATGAATTAAACTAAATAAAATAACAATGTATCTTTTGAATCCTCTTCTAAATGCTACATTAAGGCCTTGATCTCCTATTAAGTCCTAACTAAAACTTATTACATCACATTTTTTTGTAGCAGCGGCAGTAATAATCTCAAAATTATGCCGACGACTAAATTAAAAACATTTGCATGTCAGCACGGGCACATCCTGTCTTGCAGATACCTTAGAATATTAAGGATTATAGTATTACTGAATTTTTTTATTCTTCTTTGTACCCTTCCAGAAGGAGTTATATATAATTATTGCAAAGGTGTTGTCCATCTAAAATGAAATTTCATCAGCCAGGATTACCTGGAAATGCAAAATACTTTATTCTCAGATTTTAAGGGATATACATGTTTAAAAATAACAAGGGGAATTCATAATCTATTTTTTCAGTTTCCATTTTTTCATCCAATTCTCATATTCGCTGACTGCTTGTATTATAGTAGCAAAAAAATGTCACATCTACGTGCCTACGTTGCGTTGTTATCACGTATTTAATGAATAAAGTAAAACTACCTTACATGAAAAATGAGTGTTACTAAAACTGCTGTATTTTTTCCTACAAATTTTCTATTTTCCTTCCTGCTTACTTCATACCGGAAATTCTGTCGTACAGACAGTTATCTAATTGTGGAACAACTCCACAAACATAATTCTTATTTCACTGTTACGTACAACTCCCTAGAAATTGTTAAACACAATAGCAGCCCCATGTGCTTTGTTCCTAATGAACAGACAAACCTACATAGTTATTCGTCGTTCCCTAAAGTAAACTGCAACCAGAAATATTTCTTTTATTGTATCGAGGTAAAACTGAAACGATAAAAAATACTATCTAGTCAAAACTGAGAACAAAATAAAATTTAAATCCACATAGTGTTATTAAATATTAATACTTGTATGCTAAATGAACCCTGAGGCGACTTCATTATTGTTTTATAAATATTTTGTTCCAGATGCGGTAGTAAGTATTATTACTGAAAAGTGCGCATGAATTTATATTTTTATACGCTTTCAACAAAGAAGCACGAATTTCAGGGGTAGAGCTTAAATAACCCAAATATTATTTTCTATTTAAAAATTATCGACCTTTTATTTCATAATTAATTTAATAGAAAATTGTTAGGAAGGACAACCGTGTACAAACATATTTATCATTATAAACTTTATAGTAAGCAGTCGTAAATAATTAATGTCGATATAATACGATTAATATGTAAAATAATTATTCGTAAAAAATGTTATAATACTCGTATAAATAAATCAAATAAATAATTTCCAAAATGGTCTGTTCTGATTATGGTGTGCTGTACGAGTATAACAGTGTGTGATAGTATAACAAAGATGCTATAAAATAGAGACTCGTATATAAATAAACACAAAAACTTAAGGAAAAGTAATTTATAATTTCTATAATAAGTTAACTTTAATTTTAAATTTTACATTTGAGTTTAGTTTGTTCATTTGAATTACTTTACATGCAATGTCAATTTAAAATTAGCAACAAACTTCTGATTTGTTGAGGATATTTAACCTAGTAATGGATTTATTGCTTTGGGTCTTTTAGATCAACATTTAGTTTAAAGATTGAGTACATGTACTTAATAGCTATAAAACCCAGTGTAATTAGAATCTAGTGAGTTAAATTAAAATCTAATAACACGGGTTGTTATTTGAATGTTTATAATGAAATTAACTTACCCTACTTAAAAGAATTGTTAATTTAAGCTTTGATCAATAGTAAAATTTCTAAATTATTATATTTCCTTAATTCAACGATTTGTTGAAGCTATGTTAAATATTGTGTGGAGTACACGAACTGTATTGAAATTTTCTTAAGTTGTATTAAGGTATTCAAAACATGTTACAAGGTAAGGCCAGCTCAACGATGAGATCGTCAAATAATTATGTAAATTTTCACTTATGTAATTGTTTGTTGATGATGTAATTTTGTTCAAGAAAGTTTATAAATAGTATGATGCAGATGTACAGTCTGTAGCAAATATCTTATCCCGAGCAGGCAACACATTTAACAAATCTGGTAAAAGAAACGACGTACGTTTCTGAGCATAGTTTATTTTTCCATTGTTTGCAAACAGCACAGTGGGTATTACCAGTTTTATAGGTTGCTACCCTATCTAGAGTGGCTTTGTATAATAACAATAGAGTAATTAATACTTGTATTTTCAAGTAAGTTTCTTATTTTACTGGAGTACAAACAGCCGTTTCACGCCTACTATCGTTTGTTCTATTTTAAGAAATAAATATCGTATGCTTTTTTCTACTTTATTATAAACTGTATTAATTTATTTACGAGTATGATATGTTTATTTAAAATGTTTAATTATTTTGCAAACACTAAAAAAAACTAAATTTTTAGTACTAACTGTAATAAGTTTTTATTGTAAAAAATACTAAAAATAATCAATATTAACAATTATAAAAGGTAAGGTAGAATGATTTATTATTTATTCTTTACAAAACAAATAAATTAATATAAAAATATTACAATAGGGAAGAATGCCCTACAATAAGACAGTGCCAACAACGAGTCATTTGAAATTTCAAGTTAATGAAGTGTACAAAAAATTACCGTTTTAGTTTAATAGATGAGTGTAATAAAGGTTTTGTCAGTGGAGTTTTGGAATTTTACAAATCCTTAGAAAGGACAAATGAAAGTTTCTTGTCAATTCATGAATGAAAAGATTATAAAATTATAACCGTTCATTCGTTAAAGCGGATAGTAAGTCTTTGAGTTTTTTTCTGAAGCAAATGAATTTACGTTGCAGGTAAAAAATAACAGTTATTTAGGTATTTCATACTAAATTTATTTTAATATGCATTTGTTGTGACTATGTATGTTAATTGAATATGAATTTCTAAATCTAGCAAACAAATTAAAACAAGTTTCAGGTTTGAATTACTACGATCATCTAATCAAGACAGTTCTAATATAAAATTGCAAAAGTTAAAGTTTTTAATTTTAATGCTAATAAAAATTACTACACACCTTAACGGGAGTAAACTAGATTCAATAGATTCACTCTTTAGTTATTTTTTTATTAAAGGTAAAGAATGAAACAAAATACCCTCTACAACTTTGGGTAACTAGTAGATGCTTCCATTTAAAAGGGTTATTTTATAAAGTGTGTCAAAGAAATTTAGAATAGAATGAGTAACAGTAGATTTACAAGCATGTTTTCAAAACACACCTTAAAAATTTTAAATATGTTGGCATATATTAAATATCTGACCAGATAGTTGTTCATCTCTGTCTAATTCGATCGCTTTCGTACACAATACAAGGGGTATTTCGATTTTTAAAGCAACAGCTCTCATACTCTTGACAAGACATTTGCTAAAGACTGTACTACCTACTACCACTTTATTTTGAGCAGTTATTGGAATTTAATTTGACATAATATGTTGTCGGAATTTGCTTAGGATATAAGTATTGCATATCAATGTAATCAGCAGTTTAAGAATTATTATTGAATTATTTTAACGGTTAAAGAATATATTTGGGGGTGTGTTTTCAGGCAGGTCATTTTTCACTTTTCTAAATACATCTCGGTATATTATAATAGTGAAGAATAAAGCATAACATAAAAATAAAATAAAGTATTCTTTCTTAACATGAATGAAGCCGTTGTTTGTTCATTGACTCAGACCGTGAAAGTCTTAGTTTTTATTTTAAATAAGGCTGTCATAGGATAAAAAATCTTTTGATAAAAATCTACGACGGATTAAATCTTAATCTTATATCTTAATAGTTTATTTAAATTATTTAATTCTTATCTTATTTAAATCTCGATTAGTTCAAAAACAATTTACCTCAGAATAGTTTGCTTTCATTCATAGACAAGCTGTACTTAAAAGATCTTTGCTTGTTTGCACAAGCTGCTTGCTAGACCCGCGTCCCTGCATAAAACTATCAATTATTTTCCTAGCCGTACAGCAAACATAATTTGAAAAACCCACCCAAACGACACTTTTGAATTTTACACTTTAAATTATAGAAAGCTTTCAGCTGCCTTAAGTACTAAGTCTGACTTTTACAGTTTGGTCGGACTTGTATGTGTAAATAAATGTTCATACAAACTTGCAGTTTTTAATGTACTTTTTAATGATATTAAATTTTAATTATGTTTCTCAGTTCCGTGTTCCAACTTTTAATTTTAGAAATTATAGAAACATCATGAAAACAAGTGTTTGCATACTATTCAACTTTTAAATTTTAAATATTAATAAGTGAACGGAAACTGTTTTAATGATAGACATCTCTAAAACGGCAAGAATTTATAATATGTATTCAGGTGGGGAAAAAGTGTTTAACTGTTCTATGTTACTTTATCGTTTATTGTTTATATTTGCATTATATAACAATATAAATGAAATATAACCAAAAAGAACACGAAAGCGTCTGCAGGGTTTCCTGCACATAAATTAGTTGCGACCTCCATTTAGAAATTTGAAAAGCCATCATTGCCTGCCGAAAATAATATTAAGTATACACAAACTACATCAAAAATATGCAATTTTACTTATAGATAGCAGGTAATATTCAACGGAGAGCTTTTCCTGTAATAGATGATATTGATTTTGTTGATTCTAATAACAGAACACAAGACTGACAGAACATTTAAAAATTTTATTGTTTGATTGACCTTTTAAAAGAAAAGATGAAATAATAACAATACCTTTTCGTGGTGTTTTTTATCGAGTAACTAGAAGCATATAAGAGATACAAAACTTACCTCTTTGTCATATTAAAGCTAGCGTATTATAGAAAAGGAAGGACTACTAATAGAAACAGGTAAGATAAAGAAACAATCAATATCTTTATTTATCTCCGGTCATTACTCACTTGTATAATTTAAAGCTAAACAAAAAATACTAAATAATAAATATTAATGATACTTTCGCTTACCTGAATTTTATCCATCTAAGAGTATCTAAGGGCAGAAAAAACGATTTTCCACAAAAGGACACTTTCCGCAGATGGACGTCTATACAAATATTTATATTGTATACGGATATTAAGAAATGAAAACTTATCTATTTATTAATATTATTACAACTAGTACAATTTTAACAATTTGTAATGTTAATTGGGGGGGGGGGTATTTACAGGCTTAATATCATTTTTTCAACATTATTAGAAATATAAAATGCGTTAACTACACTATTAGCTTTTTCGATGGTTTCTGCATTATCCACCATGTTGTCATCATAATTTCCATTTCCATATATCTTATTTGCCCTTTCTACTTTGTGATTTAAGGAATCTCACACCAGGGCCGGCGCTAGCAGTTTCGCCGCCCCGGGCAAAAAGGTAAAATGCCGCCCTTTTATAACAAAAATTAAAAGAGATAACCTGAACCCTTCCCACGCTTAGTAGTAAAATAAAACGAGAGCAAAAAATTGGTATTAAAAATGTTGAAGTATTGATTTGCCAAAAATACAAATTTCTTGATTTATAATTTTGCCACTAAATTGAAATTAAAGTTGCACAGAAAAAAAGAAAAGACACAAATCTATTATATAATTATAAAATGCACATATTAAAAAGATAGTAAAACAAATTATAGAACCACTAAAAATAAAAACCTAATTATTAAAAATACAGTTAAACTTAAAAGTGTTTTTTTTCTCACTTTTAATTCTGCCAATCCAAATCTAAAATTTTTAACCAATCAAATTACAGAATTTTTCAAATTGGGACCAATGAAATTAGTTTTATAGTGAAAAAAACACTAGTGGTTTTTTCACTAAGAAAAAACCACTTGTCAAAATGAAATGTCAAATTTAATTAAATTAATATTAAGTACACACGCTAAATAAAAATTTGCTCGATGGATTGTCAAGCCGAATACAACTCGTGGTCTAATTTTTTCTTGCAAAATTTATTATTTAAGACATTCGTAGCTTTTGCTTTTGGAAAATTACACTCGTCTCCTGCGTCGACTCGTGTAGTTTTTGTTGCGAAAGCTACTCATATCTGAAATGACAAATTTTGTCAGAAAAAATTTGACCACTTGTTATATTACATATGATAATTTAATTCATGTATAAAAAATCCCATAAGCCGCGATACATTTGTCCTTTGACATCGGATAAAGTTAGCCCTAACTTTGCATCTGGATAAAATGTGTTTAAACTTCCATGGCTAACTTTCTCGAACCTGATTATTGTTTTTAATAATTGTCATTTTCAAGTTAATAAATGTGTTCTTGACTTCTTCATAATTACCTAGTTATTCCTTTTTATTATTCATTAAATTATCTCATCGAATTACGCTCGAGGTTTTTTTCTCCGGGATAAAATTGATTTTTTAAACTCTAATTTGGTTTCTTTTTGGTAAACTGACTCTACAAACCACCAGATAAAAAAACTCGTCCTTCGGACTCGTTTTTTTATCGTAGGTGGTTTGTATCGTCAATTTACCAAGCAACCAAATTATCGTTAAAAAAATCAATTTTATCCGGACAAAAAAAGACCTCTCGTGTAATTACAGTCGATTATTTCATTCTACTTCG
This sequence comes from Agrypnus murinus, assembly GCA_929113105.1. Taxonomy (NCBI): domain Eukaryota; kingdom Metazoa; phylum Arthropoda; class Insecta; order Coleoptera; family Elateridae; genus Agrypnus; species Agrypnus murinus. Next base: position 114,239,248 of record OV816024.1, read on the forward strand.
TTTTTGACCATTCGCAAGGCTTTATCTTTTGGATTACAGCGATAATTCGATAATTTTTTATTGTCCTTTTCGACTGTTTTTATCTTCGTGACAACGCTGAAAACTAGTGTCACATGTGTCCCATTTTTTACTTTCATGTCAAATACTAATCTTTATGTTAATAAGTAGATGCTTAAATAAACAACTGTATCATGAAATAATCTTACCGAATTACATGCTCGTGCTTCTGAAATTATCTGTTGTAATACTCAAGTTGATTAAAACGCAACATTCGTGTCATTTTTTGACAAATTTCCCTCCGTTGCACGTCGGGAAATTAAAACGTCAAAAAATGACACTCGTGGTTGCTAATCAACGTTCGTATTACAAATCGATAATTTCGAAGCACTCGTGTAATTACAAGTGAGAATTTTTTGATAATTTTTTGACATCAATTTCTTCAGCTAGCTCATGTTCCATGGCTAATGTTTTTTTTTAATGCGGCATCGACTACCAAGGTCATTCGCCGCTTTAATCACAAGTAATTTCTGCATATACACACTAATATTCAATAAAACAACGTTAGTTTACGTTGATGAGGCACACGATATTTAAGTGTTTCAGTATGGTAAGTCGTTTGAAATCCGAATAAAAGTCTTATATACTACATATTAATAAACAGAATAAAATTCGACATGTGAAACATATACGAATAATAAAACGTGGAAAGAATTAAAATGGTGTATAAAGATAAAATCATAATTTATTAATAATAGTATTTAAAATATCACAGTTTATTATCACAGCTATACTAAATTTTATTTATTAATCCCGTAGAGCGCAAAAACGACATCAGCTTTCTATTAGTGTCTGGATTGTTTTGCAACACCTCTAGCATTGATTGTGCTAAGTTATGAATCTGTCTAGCTTGGTCATAAATGGGACAGTTAAGTATAATATAATATGTTCTACTGTTAGTGAAACCATACATACAGGACACTCTGGCCGAGGTATACTAGCCAGGAGATAACTAGATGTGAGTTTAGTGTGTCCAATGCGGAGTCGACTTAAGACTGTTTGTTCGTGTTGAGATAGAGTTATATCAATTTCACAAGGTTTTACTGACGGATGTACGAGGGTAGATCAGTATTTACGGTCCCTGACATAGTAGGCTTTGCATGATATCGTCACTCATTTTTCTATGAGAACTGTCATTACTAATTATTTGTTGTGTCAAGTTTTGCGTAGGTGCGTGTTGTTCTTTGAAAGTTATTAATAATTAAGCTGGTCGATAACAGACAATTTTTAAAAATGGAAAAAAGTGAAGTGAAGAGCGTTGATAAAGTATTTGCAAAAAAAAGGATTAACACCTACTGAAATTCACAAGGATATGACAGACGTTTTAGGGGACTCTGCCTCTTCTTACCAAGTGGTGAAAAATATGTCTCGTGAGTTTAGATTAGGCAGAACAACTTGCGAACATGCGAAAGGTGCGGGACGTCCAGTCTGTGTCACCGTTGACAAAAACATCAATTTGATCCATGATATGGTAATGGCAGATAGAAGACTGACTATTCGCCATATCGCGGAAATAACGAACATCTCTTATGGGCCAGTTGAAAATATTTTAAGAAATGTTCTTGATCTCAGAAAAATTTCGGTGCGTTGGGTTCCAAAGATGCTGACCGTCGATCAGAAACGCTCTAGAGTGCTGCATTCGGAAGCCAATTTGGAGTACCTGAAGGCCAATCGGAAGCAATTTCTCACTCGCTTTGTGACTGTGGATGAAACATGGGTGCACCATTTTGATCCTGAGACGAAAAGACAATGTATGGAGTGGCATCACAGAGGTTCTCCACCTCCACGCAAATTTCGAGTTCAATGGGCGTCTGGAAAGATTATGGCCACAGTGTTCTGGGATGCAGAAGGAATTTGGATGATCGATTATTTGCAGCGTGGACACACAATAACGGGTTCTTATTATGAAGGGTTAATTCGAAAATTGCGCGAAAGCATCGACCGAAAAAGACCAGGAAAGTTGGCACACAAAATTTTGTTCCATCAGGACAACGCTCCAGTCCACAAGAGCTGCATTGTCATGGCTGCCATACAGAACGCTGGCTTTGAAATCCTAGAACACCCTCCATATTCACCAGACCTGGCACCCAGTGATTACCATCTATTTCCAAAATTAAAGGAAAACCTGCGTGGAAAAAATATGGAGACGATAATGAAGTTATGACCGCAGTAAATGGCTGGTTTGAGGAGCAACCGGAAAACTTCTTCCTGAAAGGCATTGAAGCATTGGAACATCGGTGGACCAAGTGCATTGAAGTCCAGGGAGATTATGTTGAGAAATAAATAAATAATGTTTTAAAAATTCTTTCTCTTTCTATATCAGGGACCGTAAATATTGATCTTCCCTCGTATGTAGTGTAGTTTTCCATTATTTCGATCCCAATCAGTTTGCCATTCAATAATGCTTTTATGTTTGTTCCAATTTTTTATATCTCTAAGGGACATAGCTTTGCTTACATTAAAAGTTCGAGTGGTTGCAAATTTTGCTGCACGATCAGCCTCTTCATTACCAGCAATGCCAATGTGGCTGGGAATCCACATGAATATTTGTTTAGAAAAGCTGTCTATTTTTTAATTATTACCTACTCACCTTACTTTTACAACACACTTTATGACACAATTTCCAAAAACTCAGAGCAAATAATAATTGCATGTAACGCACTCTACTTCACTAGTAACCAACCTGTAAGGCAATTATTGCATAAATAAAACAATTGAACTGCCTCTTTTCCTTTTATAATAGCAGCGTAAAAATCGTGTCACAACTTGTTATGACTGGTTTTTCGCGACCCCATACGCATACATGTTCCGACAAATTAAAACACACGGTAAAGAATTCTTTTACAACACTTTGTATGTGTGTCCATTTATTTAAATTATAATAAAAAGGGTCATTTTTTATTTTATACATTTTTAAGCTGGAGTTTATTATGCTTGTGAGCGGTTTCCTTGAAAAATTTTGATATTTTATCTATGTTGCTCTGTATTTTTGGCTCGGTTTTAGATTTGGTCTTTAATACACGAAAACTCTACTCATCTTGCAAAACGTGTTTTCATTTAAAAACTACATACCTCAACTTTCTTATGTCGTTCTCATGCTTGAGGATTTTTGAAGTGAGTGGGTACCTGTACTTAAAAGTTTGTAAAATATATTAAAAGCAATTTTATTAAAATTCCACCTTTTAATTTTTCATAAGTATTCAAATGAATCTTGGTTTAATCATTTTCTTCATAAACTAGTTAATTTTAAAGCCCATTTGCCGTTTCCTAAGGTTGCCGCCCCAAGCAGGGGCCCGGCTTGCCCACCCCTAGCGCCGGCCCTGCTCCTACATATCCCTCTGCAACAGTGGGGATTTCCATCATCCATGTCTTTTCAAAGCAAGAACGCGTGATCTGATATTAGCTAACAAAGTAGCTGCGGTTCTTCTAAAACTATGACCCGTATAGTTGTTTACATCTTTCAAATTCAAGAACTTTAAATGGTATGTTGGATCAAGTATGCTTGCCTACTACTTGCCGTGCGCATTTACAATTACTGTAACGCATGAAAAATCTACGTACTTTAGTATCTTCGGGTCGTAGTTTTAATTATTTTTCAAGAATCTTCAACCAATTAACCTTATCGTTACAAGCACTAGTGACTACAAATTTTCGGGGATTTTGTTTTTCGTTTGTAGGATATTGATAATTGCCACGTTAGGTTCTTCAACATCTGCAAAATTCAAATCGTGCGTCTGTCCGACATGCTCCAGCTATTCCCAATATCATTACAACCATCATCTTTTCGCTTAAGGAATGATATGAGTAACTTGAACTTTGTCACGTCAATGTTATCATGACCACACAATGTTAATTTGTAACGTTACGTTTCTTTTAATTTTACTAAATACCTTTTTGTATGTATAACATATAAAAACCCTTAGTGCGGTCCTGCATATTATTGTATATTTTTTCTTGATTTAAAATTACGGTTGTATTCTGTATAAATATGAGTTCTACTAAATATCAAGGGTCACGTTCAAAAAAATATTTTCCCAGACTAATAAAATTTGCTTCTAAAAAAAATCTGCAGATTTCGTTTTAAAAATACCGTCCTTGCAAGTGTTAATGTTTATTATTTCATGGTCTGATGGACAATAGGAATCGTTCTTGTGTAATAGAATATTCTAGAACAAAATTGTTTTAATATTGTATTTATATAGGCTGCAAAAGCAAGATTATTCTTCTTATCAAAGGTTTTCACGTAAAAAATCCATTAAGGCTTTTAATTTATAGCTTCAGTAAATGGTAGTTGAACACTTGTTCAAGTGCCGACAAATAATATTCTCCAAAACAGGATGCCTAGACACACCTGTGGGTGATATTGAGTTTCCCCGAAAGTTTTCGTTGAAAATGTTCTGGAAAGATGTGACGTAGTTACCCCCTTAAGAATTCGGATCTACTTTTCAATTTGTACACCAGAAGTCTTAATGGACTGCAATGCATTATTGAGGTCATAGGTTATTGCGCTGTTTCAGTTAAAATCATAATTCTACCCTTCTCTAACCGCGCGGTTTCTTGCTAAAAATTGCTCCTATATAGATTCACAGCGTTCCGCTCTCAGACCGGTTTTACTTCGAATCATTCCATTTAAAACTAAGGAAAGCGATTTGGTCTGACTCAACCTTAAATCATTAACGGATAAGGCATATGACCAACGAAAATGGGATGAACGTGTACAACGGTAACCGCTGTCGAATGCGAATGTGTTAGAAAACTATTTTAGGAATTGTTTTCTTTAAATAAGTTATTATGTTGGACATGTTGACTTATGACGTTTAGAAGGTTAGGCATAATAGAATTTAAAAATTGAAAACCCTAAAACGGTATCAAGATCTGTTTCTGTTGTTTTCAATTTCGAAAAGAAACAAAAATCAACGTGAAAAAGAAAATAAATAGTATAAGAAACATTGAAAGTGGCATATTTCCAACGAGTGTGAAAAACACCTTCCAGCGAGTTATGTACATCTTTCCTGTGATCCCCAAAAAAAGGTACATTTCTTTCGATGATTTGTTTCGATCGTTAACTTAAATCACAACAAAGTGAAATTATTATAAACAATTTTCTGCGGAAACTATTCACATCGCATACAAATGTCTTTAGAGGAAGTCTACCTTATTGTGCTATATTGTAAGGTTTCCTAAGGGGTCGTAGTAAAAAGCATTTTCAACATTACCATTATTTCATTTAAAAAAACAAGTTCGCGAAAACAGCAGAGTCTGTCTCTATACATTTAGGTACATAAATAACAGTGTTGTTTTAGTAATTGTGATAACTTGTAGTAAATTATACATTTTTAAAATACTACACTAATTTCAGTAAAAGTTTTTGATGTGAAAACTATTTTCCGTTCTTTTGTTACAAATATCCTGAAGTAATAAATCTATCTAAAAGCATATTATTTTCGTATTCGTAAGATACTTCTAAAATAGTAGTTAAAAGTTATTGCTGGTGTGGTAAAAGATTGATTTTACGATGTTTCTTTAAATTGCCTTTTCGGTAAGAAAACCTTAAAATTATCTCGATAAAAGAGCTTGCTAAGGAATACAGATACTAAGATTATCTGAAAACTCTGTGGTAAATAAACGTTATTATTATTTTACATAATAATAGAATTTCCTTTCAAAGAAAATGACGCATTTCCCTAGGAAGTCTTTATCCAGCTAAATTCTAATGTTTATAACCACTGAAAATCACTTTTAACTTTTAACGAAAGGTAAATTTGTATTGATTATCAATCTTTTCATTTTATTATAAAGTAATGTTGAGATATACTGGAGGTTAACTATGATAGATATATAAGTCACGCAACGTCAGTAAACTAATAAAGATTATGAAAATAAGAGAAATGATATTTTAACAGTTTTATGTTTTATTAAACATATTGATATAAAATACGTAAGTATTTTTTTAAATACATTAATTGAAGTTATTTTCTCTGTATCAGATCTTTAAGCTTGGTTGTATCGTGTGAGTCTCTAACATGGAATAAATTCAGTATATCAAGTACATCGTTTTTACACAGTTATATTTTCATTAAAACTATCTTGACAATAAGTGGCTGTTGAAGACAGTAACAAGCAAATTAATAAATTAATTTTATCAGCATTAATCATACTCTTGTGGTTGTTTATCAAAGGGATGGAATGCCAAAAATAACTATTCTATCAAAGAACAATGTGTTTTATATTAATACCTAATAAATTAACAAATGACAACTAAATTACTTTATATTTAAAAACAAATTTCATACTAAATAAAATAGAAAATTAAAAGTGATTAATAAATTACACACAAACAAAATGTTCATACTTTTTAATATTAAAAATTCTTTTTGAAAAAGCTTCCACTGAGGGGCGAAACGTAAAAAAATTCATATAGATGTTTCATTAAACGCTGCCAGTCCTCATAAAATTCAATTAATATTTAATAAACAAACAAAAAATTTTTAACATGGTAAAACAGCATACAAATGATAAAAATGGACATTTATTTCTAAAATATAAATCTAGATATATATTTTTTAAAATAATGAAGATATTTCGACCGATATAAATGTTAATTATAAATATAATAATATTAGGAATTCCGGTCTAGTCAATAATTACTTTTTGTTTTTAGCCAAGCTTTCGCAATTAGTTGCTTCATCAGGGCCTATAAGGTAGGTACATCAGAACACTATATATCAGAACAATAGTAATATCTACTTACAAAAACGTGAGTATCCTATTAGTACATGTAACTGAATACAGTTAACAAGATATAAAAAAAAATATAATACCCAAATACATAAATTCTAGGTTATAAATATCAGCTCTCTATTATAGTTTAAAAATGAAAATGACAAATATAATTGACATACAAGGTGCCAATTATTATGTCTTGAATAAAGTAGGCTAGCGAAAGAATTCTTTAATAATAAATAATTGATGAATTATTCCATACTTATATCTACAAAATTATAATTATTGTTAGTTTTATTAATTATATAAAATTTTAAAATATAAGCATAAACTGTGCTGAGATCACATCACAATGGCTACGCTCAAGAGTCACTCAACACAGAAGTAACTGCAAACTTGGGAAAGATTCATGTGCTTTGGCTATACATTCAAAAGATTTCAACCATGCTATTGATTTTAAAAATGTAAAGGTTTTGGATATAGAAACTAACTACAAAAATAGACTTTTTATTGAAATGACCCATATTCTAAATACACCTAATTCTTTAAATTTTAAAACCGATGTGAAAAATCTCAGCACCGTTTATGCTTATATTTTAAAATTTCATAAAATTAATAAAACTAACAATAATTATAATTTTGTAGATATAAGTATGGAATAATTCATCAATTATTATTAAAAAAAATTTTCACTTGCTTACTTTATGTAAGACATAATAATTGACACCTTGTATGTCAATTATATTTGTCATTTTAATTTTTAAACTATAATAGAGAGCTGATATTTATAAACTAGAATTTATGTATTTGGGTATTTTATAATTATTTTTGTCATATCTTGTTAACTGTATTCAGTTACATGCACTAATAGGATACTCACGTTTTTGTAAGTAGATATTACTATTGTTCTGATATATATTGTTCTGATGTACCTACCTTATAGGCCCTGATGAAGCAATAAACTAATTGCGAAAGCTTGGCTCAAAACAAAAAGTAATTATTGACTAGACCGCAGTTCCTAATATTATTATATTTATAATATATTTTTTATAAATATATACATTTTTAAAATATCTTTTTAATTAAAAAAGTAAGATAGATTGGAGGGTATTAGGATGCTTGTTGGCCCTGTTGGTCGATTCTGCAATTCGCATTTGGAAATACGGGATGGGATAATAGGTTGTTGAGACTGGCAGCCGGTTGCTGAGGAAGTTTATGGAAAGTCCAAGAACCATTGCGTGGAAATCGAACAGCAGTTCCTCTTGTGTGGAGCACATCATTTTGAATAAAGGGTAATTGACTGCCATGGTTGAGATGGAAAGGTATCTCTTCACTTAGTAACAGTGGTGCATCGGGTGCAGTTTCTACTTCAAAACCATAATGAGACGAAGACTGACGAAATCACAATCAAATTTTCAAACTGCTTTCTAACTAGTGATGGTATTGCTTGACGAACCGACTGAAATGGTTCTCTTTAAATACATAAATAATGTAATACTGAATTAACTTAATACTGAATGTATGAATATTTAAAGACTACAACTGGTTGTAGCTTTAGTTTCTTCGTTTCAGGTAATCAATACTGTTGTTCTCCACTAGGGTTTCTGGGTCTGGAAAATTTTGCTATTCCCAGGACTCAGACTTGTTTTTCCGAAAGTCCCGGGAATTCCCGGGAATCCCGGATAGTAATTTCACATAGGTACCTAACACAAAAATCCAAATATTCATTTTTAAAATTGCTTTTATTAATCCTCTAATCACTTTCTTCTAGAAGCTCTCATTGGAAAATAACTGTAAGTATTAAATGAAAAGCATGGCAGTACATAAATAAATTTTGATATCATAAAATTATTTTTTCTCTCTCTATTATGCCAAAACCATTCGTGTTTAGTGTTGTATTGTCTTAAGTTAGCCATAGCTTTTGTAAGGAATTTATTTTCGTGATTATGAACACGACAAATATTATTAGCAATAATTCGAATTGATATACAATCTTTTGCGACCTATTGAGATACATACAATTTCAGTCAAATTCCTGTTTCGCAAAATTTTAAAATTGATTATTAATTTTTAATATTTTTTGAGGTACAAGGTACAATATCTTCTTCGCTATTATTTTTTCAATGCGATCCGTGCATGCATACTTACTATGCAGCACTTGCTGCACACGAAATTTGAGGTAATAATTACATTGGGCCGTTTCGACATTTTTAAAACAATTTCAAACTACGATTTGGTTTATTTTCATCTTGAAGCTAAACAGAAACATCTTATTTTTAAATTTAATAGGTAAAAGTAAATAAAAGTCAGATGAAATAAATTCAGATATCTGGTAAATACGCAATTAATTATGAAAGTAAATTACTGCCATTACAAAAACTTTTAAAATTTTCTTGAAACCCTTTACTTATTAAAAACGACCGGTTCATACTTCAATATGAATTTTTAAGTAAAAACATTCTGTTTAGGCTTCTCGAAGAATACCTTACCTGTTTATAAATAAGAGAAGAAATTTCGGATGGAGACCCTTTTTAATTGTATAATTGAATAGAACCTACAAGTTCACTGCAGAATGCTCTGACGAGGACCATACCTAACTGTACTTTCTTTTTGAAACTAATTCCTTTACCTTTATTGATTGTTGATAGACAGGTTGTAAATAATTTGTATGTCTTTGCAAAGACTGTTTAGTACTTTAAAAAACTGGTTAAGAAAAACATACGTGCGCAAAGCAACACTCTTGTTCAGAGCTTCTTTTTTAACTAATGATATTTTGCTCGAGAAATTGAAACAAGTAAAACATTAATTCTAAAGTAAGAATTTTAATTGAACACCTTGTATACAAAAGTCCCGTATCTCGAATGATTTTTCCCGGGAATCGATACAAGAAAAAATAGAGTAATTTCCCGAGTCAGAAACCCTATTCCCCACTGGTACTTCCCGGAACTATTGCACATCAAGTTTTATCGCTGGCAGTTTCCAAATAATGCAACTTTCTACATTATTTTGTATGAATGTTTTTGTTTTAAACTGCTTCAACTATTGGATAATTGGGTATATCTCGAAAAATCCAAAAATATGTGCTCTTAGACAAGTTGGTGAATTTTGTTATGAAGAAAACAATATGGTTTAAATTTCTAAACGTAAAATCTGCGATAAACTGTAGATTCTCGTCCGTTATTATTATTACTGAACGATTATTCATATTTATGGCCCTCCGTGGTCGAGTGGTAGAGATCCTACCTCTCGTTCAGAGGGACAGGGGTTCAAACCTCGGTTGCGACTGAATTCTAAAAATTTAGTACGATCGTGTTTGAGCTCCTTAGCTTAAGGTATGAAAGTTGTATGAGTGATAAAGTATGGGAGAGCGTAATGTACTTGATATAATAGCTCCATTACCTCCGTTGCACTCCCATAAGAGTTTGTGTGGAACCCCGACACTGCGAAATGCGGTATAAGGGGAATGGATTATGTATGTATGTATGTATTCATATTTTCTGTTTTTGTAAATACTCATGTAAGTTTTTAGTGGAAACATCAAACAATAAGTAATAAATACGAATAATGTAAATTGGGTTTTAACAAACCGCACACATGAAATATAGTATATTAAGGTACAATATCTGAACAAATTTTCATATAATATGGAATCATATTTTCCAAACTTTCTACTAAACTGAACTGCAGTTGTATGTTGTAAATTTCACAAGTTAGTCTATTATAGATTTGAATGCAGCTACAGTATAATATAAACAAAGAGCTCTATAAGAATTTATATACTTTGTTTTCTTCAACTTTTTAAAGTTATTCTGCAACAGATGCAACGCGATGTAAAATATGCGATGCTTAGTTTTAGTTTTCGTTTGCAGTACCTTCTCATACTCTAGAGTCTAGGTGTACATACTAGTTGAATGAAAAATAAACAAGTATCCTGTTTCTGAATAAACCGTGTAACGTTCATTTCTCTTATACAGTTACTGCTGTTATTAGTTATTAACTTGAATTTTTATTCTTTATGGTAAAGATATGTTTCAAATACAAGTAAACAAATGATTGTAAGAATGTATCTAGCCTAAAGAATGCAGCCCCATCTTATTAAAATCTTAGACCGCATTGTAGCCCATCATAGATCATTTATGCAAATGTTCGATTGATTTTACCACAACTATTTAATATTCTTGTTATAGAGAAACATGCCGATTATGAAGGATTGCATGATAGAAATCTGAGAAATGTCTTTGTGGTCATTGCAGGATTATTACACCACATCATTCAGTAAAACATTTTAGTTTTGTAACATAAGCTTGAGAGCAATAACACATTTTCGAAATAAAACATGCATAAAAAACACTTCAAAAAACTTCGAAATTTTAAAACCAATAATTTATGAATAATAATCTAACCTAGATTTACTTAACGTAAGATTATTGGCCTAACCTAACTTAACCTAACCTAACGAAAGTTCAAAATTACCTCATGACTTTTAGCTAGTTCTGTGTTTGCTTAAAGTTTACAATATTAAATTTACTATCGTATTTGGTATTCAAATATGAGCAGGTAAAGATGTGCAGGTAAATAACGCACCAAATACGAAATAATAAACGCCGTCATTTTTATTCCGCATGAAACGACAATTTTCTAAATTGCGCTGTGTTTTAATGCTCATTCCGCGAATGTATTGACCTCCCTTTGTATCTAAATAATTAATAAAAAATACAGTAGTATCACAGCCAATCGGTGGTAGGTTTTTAGTGCACATGTACTTAGTCTCAATTCATGTCGTACATTTTTGTACAAGACGTCTCGAACTGTAATCTCAAGTATTAATTCTCATAGATTGTAATTGAAATCCCATTGGTAGATAGCGATACAAATTCTAGTAATTTTAGTTGAGCGGAACTGAAAATTAATTTCTTGCGTTTTTGTAAATAGCTATTTCGCGATGCCGCGGGAACAGTCGTATGAATTCTGTTTAGCAAAAGTTATTTGAAATATAAAAGAGCAATACTAAGACTAATAACAGGCAATAACTATAAGTTAAATTTTGTTTTATATACATCAAGAAGTTATAAACATCTCAAAATCGATCCCGGATGAGCCACTTTTAGACAGTAGATTCTCGATCATTTAAAAACTCATGTGAACTCTGCGAATTCTTTGGTAAGAGCTATAAATTAAACATGGTATGTATAATTTCAAATTATAAAGTTTATGATTATGAATCACGAAACAAAAAAAAACAAATTGGAATAAAATTCAAATGTAGAAAGATTATTCAGACACTCGGGCCTTTGGATGAACTAAACGAAAATATGAATACAGAAGTATAAATAAATGAGAAAGAATGATGTTGATAAGATACACCGATTACAGCCTTTGTAACAGAAACAGAGCAAGACTTAGATCACTAATCGAAATCAATTCGATTCTACAGCAAAAAAACTTGAAAATAAGATACTTACAGAAGATAAAAATACTAGTAAGTAGTAAAACACTAATGGCTGAGACACAAATAAAAATGGAGGATCAGACCTTTGACGGAGCCGAGTCGTATCAAGCAAGCAAATAACGCATTAGAAAGAATTATTGACATCTAATAGATTACCAATCGAAGAGAGAAAACGACTTCGTCTGGAGTATAGAACTTTATGGATTCAAAGCGTGGGCGATAGCTACAAACCAGCAGAAAAAATTATAAGTATTCGAAATGTGGCACAACAATGTTGAAAATAAGCTGAATAGACAGAATACCAAATCCATAAGTACTGGAAATAATTCAAGATGGACAAACACTGATAAAACATATTCAGGGAAAAAAAGATGCTAATTGGGCATATTCTTAGACAACAAAGACTGCTGAAAACTATTATAAAAGAGAGAATTGAAGGAAAAAATGGACCTGGACGACGACGGAAGCAGTATATATCTCAAATTATAGCCGATTTACAGTGCACTAACTACACAGAGCTAAAAAGATTTGCCAAAGATAGAGTCAAATGAAGAAATACCATGTCGAATTAAACCAATCACTATATTGATAACCATAGAGAAAAGAGTTACTAACGTTAAGTTAGTAAGTGCTGAAAATAAAATTCACCATTACGATATCAAGGACGGGACATTCTAGACAGGACGTAACTGACACAATACATTTTGATAGTTTTCCAGTTCAACCTTATAAATAAATTACTACAGGTCATAGGTCCCTAAGGTCCAAGTGTACCCCAAAAAAATTTAACGGTACATTCAAAAATTCTAAACAAAATCAATGTGGATTTACTTATATTGTGAATAACTATCCAAAATTTAAAAAACCATTACAAAGGGGCTATTTAGACATCCAAATTTGATATAAATAGAAAGCACTGAATTTTTTTATAATTTTTGAACTACCTTTTATTTTTTATTGGGTAGCTACACTTGGACCGTAATGATACTGCAAAAATCATAAAAAACCAGTGCTTAAACAGTGCATAAAAAACCAAATCTCAAAAATATTGAATGTATAGTTTTAAAGTTATTCTAAAAAACTTATGAAAAAGCAGGTTTTTGACAATAATTTAGTTGCAAGACATACGATTTTCCTAAAATTTTGGGGTCTGAATGTACAGTTTCGCTAAAATTAATTTTTTACGTAAAAAATGTGAAATAATTTAATTAATAAACCTTTTAAACCTTAATAATCCTTTTCCAAAACAAGTTAAGTAAGTAAGTTTTAACATGTCTAGAGTATTAATTTAAAGCCAAAATAATCACATTATTATATTATGTATGAAAAAACAATGATTATTAATTATGTGAAATTTACTTATTTGCTATAAAAATAATAATGTTCATTACTTTAGTCACTTTATGCACTCATCTGATAACGATATCCACGCTGGAGAAGCCGAGGGCAAAATAAATCTTTCTGTAAGACCTTCCAACAATAATATATTTCAATAAATGCTAGGGTATTACATATGGTCAATATCCTTTTTTGCAATACTGCTTAATACTGTGTTCTTTCCCGATTTCACATTATTCACATTGAAATATCCATTATTGTGAACATTGTGGTGTTATATGATAAAAGAAGGATTAATATCAATTTAGAGTTGAAGCCATTTTAAGCTGGATTGTGCTTTTTAATCGTCCGCCTCGTCATCACATACAAAAAAAAAATAAAACGTTTTATACCTATGAGCGTTTCATTCTCGAATCTGTTTAGAGCGAGAAAAAGTTTATACTTATTCAATTATATCCTCCGAACATTTTATTTAAAAATTTAATAAACCTTTCAAAACCCGTTTAACGAAACCTCCTTTGTATCCTTTAGGAATCCTTGTATCCCCAGGAATTATATCTATATAGTTGCTCAGCGAATTTAGAGAATCGTACCGGTTTCCGGATTTCAAATTGTTTTCAATCAATCTTTTACGAGCAGTTTGAATGATATCGTGATGCATTTGCGTTTTGAAAACTCAAAGCGTTTCCTAACCGGTCGATCGTAAAAATACTGTCAGGATTTGTAATCGAACAACTATAAGGTTTTACCATTTAGATAATTGTAATTCAATTCGTAAACTTCTTGTTCTAGTTTTAAAATTTACGCATTTAAATAGGTTAACCTAAATATATTATGACAAACTCCTATTTGCAAAGATAATTTTGGAAAGGAAATTACGTTTTCTATTCTTGCCTTGGCCAATAAAGTTTCTTTATTGTGATTCCTATTTTCAACAAGCAGGAAGCAACTTCTAAAGAAGTAAAACTTTATTTTCCTACAAGTAGGAAAATACATTTTGACGTTTTACCTAATATGTATTCCTTTTAGACAAAAATAAATTTAAATATTTTGCTGCATTTTCATTAAAACTGAGCCATTTTTTATAGACCTGATAATATTACTTCATATACAGGTTGGAAACGCATGGACTTGGTATAGGGATATAAAAGCGTTCATAAAAACGAAAGTGTTATAGTGAAATGTTTGTTTTAAAGGAGGAATCTCGACTATTCTCCATACCATCAACACATCTATTAATAACTAAGTATTTAGCGACGTATACGGCAAATACTATTTGACCGGCGACACTATCACGTTGTGTGATAAAATCTAAATTAATATTTTCTTCGCATTCACAATAATGCCAGTAACTTAAAAGCACAACGTACTTCTCCAGTGTTACTAGTGTAAGCACTAAAATCAAAGGCTTGTAGGAGAAACTGAAATATAACTATACGATACAAAAAAACATGTTGCTCAAGATAGTTGCATATGTTTCCTTTTTAATACAACAATATTACGGTCATTATAATGCTCACATTTTAAAATATATCTAAATGCGAATTATCTTTTAAATATGCAATACCCGTAAATTCTTTTTAAGTTGAGATTAAATTTTTAATAATACTGTAAAATAAATTTAACTTCCATCAGACGGGAGAGTAAACTAATTGATTCTGACCGTGAACTCTGACTGCATATTGACGGCCCCACTAACGTACAGCGGGCGCTACTTAACGCATCACTCCATTATTTACCGTTCTTTATGAACGCATTTGTCTATAGCAAGCTTACACGTTTCCAGTATGTATAATCACTACTAACAAATTGATTTCCGAGTGAGAATTTTAAAAAATTATCATAGGTGAATGAATGTAATGACCGTGCCTTAGGGTGGTGTCATTTCAAAAAACACCTTTCTGTAACCCATTTAAAAATAATAATCTAAATAAAATTGAAATAGATACAGAAGGCCAATACTACGTTTATCTGAGATACATTCTAATATTTTAAAAAAGTTCTAGCATAGTACTAGCACAAACGTTCCTTTATCTGCGAGTATTATCTATACTTGCATGTGGAGTGAGAGCGGTCTACCTTCGTATAAAGTACATAACTACTTAGTTATGTTCCTATATGTAGCATTTATTCTCGTAAATACATTATCCTTTTACGTATTTCACTTTATTGCTTTCATTAAGCTTTTGGTATGAAGATCTATGATACGAATTTTAGTTAAATTTTGTGGTTACAAATTAGCATAGCCTAAGATTAAAGGTTTTGCTAGGGTAAGTTGTTGGTTTAGAACTCAAGTTAGCAGCTAGATTCGGTTATCTTGCTTCAATGTTGAATACTGTCTATATATTCATATACATTTGCGAAAATTAATTTTAACACAAATTGATTTCTAATACGCTTCTTAACGAATTCGGTGTTAATAGTTTTGTCTTTTTCGTCACACAGGTATTACTAAAAAAGATAATCAGATATGCCGCGCAAAGTTACATTTATTCTTGACAATGTTAAAAAGAAAAATTTATTAGAACGCTTACATAAGTGCATAGTGGCAGATAACGCCGGCCGTTTGCTGGATAACATTAGGAGTTTTTAAAGCTGTATACAGATGGCGCAATCTGATGGCGCGAACACTAGATAACTATGCATTGAAGTTTGAAAAGGAGCACAATAACAGCATTATAACAGCAAAAACGCCGAATAGTACAGCTACCACAAACGACAACGAAAAAATAAAAAATCGACGAAAATGTTGATGGAGCCCAAAATGTTAATCCACCCGTGGGGAACATCGAAAATAATGAAACGGGAAATAAATGTTACGACATTGACGACAGTCTATTCGTTTGGAATGTCGAAAAAGTATAAAAGTTGCTAGAATTCCTAAAAACAGCAAGTCAAATTCGAACTGGAGAAAAATCGACGTTAGGGTTAAAGACGAATTCACCAGATTTTATCTTAATTGCAAAATCAAATCTACTAGGCTGTATAGAAATGTATGTGATTTAGAAAAAGGGAGAAACACTCATCACGACTAAGAAAGCTATATGGAATGCAGAGAAAATAGAATAGTTATTAGAATGTGCACAAAAGGCTCACGATGAAGATGGGGAAAACCTCAGGCAGGGGCAATGCGAAGGTTTACAAAAGAAGTCAAACTTCAACAGCATATTAGTGCAATTACTCCAAATTAAATATCCGGAATAATCGAACAAGTCTATAATATCAAAATACGAATGTTTAAAGCGCGAATTGCAAATGAAATTTCAAAACGTCCTGCATATTGGGACCGACGAACATATTTAAGAAATAATGCGCTATTGGGAAATGGGCTTTAGAGTAGGAAGAGCCTAGAAGCATAGCCATCTTCGACGAGAAATATATAGAGCCGAAAAATGACAACAAGAACAACGATAACCAAAAACGAACAACTTTCGATGATCATCACCTGGTCGTGACTTACGATGACACTAAATTGGGCGAAAAGATATTCCCCTGGCTGCATCCTTACGGCACCGGGGGTTACGTTCCGAAAATAGGTCTGACTATAGGCGAATTTTACAAGTGGCACCTGTTGATGTTATACTATCGATTCAGGCGAGACCGAAACTACAAGTTTTACTTTAACGATCTCATAATTACATTTATTTCTAGCAATAGAGTAGGACGTTTTTGGTGCATTGACTATTTTTATTTTACAAATTGCATTGATAAGTTTCCTGACTGTAATTTCATTATTAGCGTATAATCTAGAACCTTATACATATGACAAGAACTGTAATACGTAATTGAGGGATTATGTAGTATTTTTAACAATACTTGCAAACCTTTAAACTTGCACTAAGATTAGATTGGTTTCTTCATCAAATCGTAACTTGGTGTATGGCTCAAATAATTAGAATAACCACAGAACTAGAAACTTCAATCTCTACAAGAAACCATATTAGAATATTTCAAACTATGTTAGTATATCTCAAAATCACCGGAATTTTAGCACTGTTTAAAATTTGCTATATCATTTCTTTAAATTTTACATACTAGTCGTGCATTTTTATTTTAAGCAACAAATCATAAATAAAAACCCACAATCACTAAATTACATGGACTCATCATAGCACATAAACAAAATATGCCTATAGGAGCAGTTGTATCATATATTAATGCATCGTATTACATTTTATCCAAGACACTGAACCATATTATTAATGCAATAGGTTACAAA
This sequence comes from Agrypnus murinus, assembly GCA_929113105.1. Classification (NCBI taxonomy): domain Eukaryota; kingdom Metazoa; phylum Arthropoda; class Insecta; order Coleoptera; family Elateridae; genus Agrypnus; species Agrypnus murinus. The sequence continues at coordinate 114,257,034 of OV816024.1, forward strand.
TCGAAATACTGTTATAAATTCTTTAGAGTAAGTAAATAAACTGCAAAACATACATTTTCCACCACATTCAAAACTGGTTAGCTTTGACGTACCTAGCCTGTTCGTCAAAACACATCTACAAGAATGTAGGATTGTATATGTCAAAATTACTTTACCTACAATAATTTAACAAAACCTACAAAAATATGGTTTACCTATGGAAAATAAGAGGTTATCAATTTGATTTTTTTGATGAATGAATTTTTAATTTGTATTAATAGTCTACACCAAATTATAAATTTACGTTAGAAATAGAATAAAACAGAGCTATTCATTTTTTAGGCTTAACTATTAAGATTAACGCACACAATCTATTTAAATTTCCCATATGCAGAAAATCATCACATACGGACATAACCATACCAAATTCTGTCACTACAAATCACACAGCATCTTGCAGATCTTTGGCACACAGTCAGATTTTAACAAAGAGAGTTCAACCATTAAACATTTAGCACATGTAAATCATTATAATCCAAACATGATTGAAATCTTAATCAAACAAAAAGATTATAGGACGAAAAACCAACAACTACAAAATAGCTTTTAAAACCAACAGAAAACTTTTGTATTCTTATTTAATGCTAAAGATATTTGTTCTTAGTAGTTATATATTGGTATATAACGGTATATATTGGACAAACACTTTTTCACAAAATTTTGACATAAGATAAAAAGAGTACGTGCATTATTGCAGAAATAAGCATCCCAAAAAATCTAATTATGCCAAACACCTTTTTGAACAGAATCACACAATAACCCAAAATAATATCAAATTCCTACATTTTTGTAATAACAAACAGAAATTAGATAGTTTAAAAGCTTTCGAGATATAGAAGAGGGTACCTTTAATAAATTACTAGATTGAGCTTAGTAATTCTCCTTCACTGGAATATTTAATTCTTATTATTTTTATCTTTTTATCTAGTAATCTATTTTTGTATTTACCTTAGCGGCGTATTTGTTTATATTTATATTACCTTTGGCAGCTTAGCTGCCGAAACAAGTGTCAGGTTATAATTTAATAAATCCTTATGAAACTTTTTATTAGTCTTTATTTATTTAATGTTGTAAAAACTACCAATAATATTTCGTTTGTAATCAAATATCAACACTATTACAAAAATGCAAAGCATACTCTGAATCATAAAAAAGTAGAATGTAACATATTCATTCTACTCTCGTGTCTTTAAAGTAAAGCAAGTAAGCTGCTTCTATAAATTTATGTAGGTGCATATATAACTTTATTTATACCTTTTATGGAAGAAATCAACTTCTAATCGGCACACGAATATTAATAATCCAGTTTGATTTTTGTATCATTTGTTTCGTTATGCTGTAAAGGGAAGTAGCTGTGTTTAGCCCAAACCTGTGTCTCAATCATGTACTTAAGGATGTTTTGTAAGAGGTCTACCGCTAAGCTTTATAAATAGTAAACGATAGTAGATACTCGAATTCGTTTTCTTTCAATCTCTACCCTGACGTCGGCAAAATTACATGTCCTTTACGTAATTACCAGTCCAAAATGATTTCTATGCGTCTGGTACGGATTCTTTCTTTCGTATAATCATTTATATAAATTTTATTGTTAGCAGATTTTTCAACATCCTTCCGAGTTCTTCTAGAAATTCTAAGCAATTATGTCTATTCTAAATACTCCTATATAAGTGACGCTTGCTTTTAGCTGGAAGAAGCCAGCATTGAATAGCTGTAGAAAACTATGTTTTGAAGTAGCTCTTAATAAAAAGTTTTGGTTATAACCAATAGCTTATACAGCTATAAACAGCTTTAAGAGTTATGCCAATTTTCAAAACATCCCATCAACACTTAAAGGAAGTAAGGTTTTTCCGTATTAATGTTTCTTTAAATCCTGTATATTATGTATTCTTGTTTCATATTGCAAATTTAATTATGTTAAGATTTTAATAGAAATTGTAGGTAATATTAGCGGTATATAACAAACTAGGTATTAAACTCTAAAACCAAATTCTTTGAAAAGAATAAAGTATTTAAAAAATATCTTGGTTTTTTAGTTAACTTTTGAATTGAAGGAAATTTAAGTAAAAAGTACGCTTAATTAGTCTGTATTATCTACTTGTTAGTAGATCTATATTATTCATCAATATTCTAAATTGAATAAAGTTTCCGTTTGTTTTCTAGCGCTACTAATGGTAAACAAATGCTACAATTTGCTTGTTTTTAGCTAGCTCTGTGTTGGCTGCAGTGTAGAATATTAAAGTTACTAAACATGTGCAGGTAAATAACGCACGAAACAAGAAATCATAAACACTATCATTTTAATTCCGCAAAAAACGAGAAGGGTTCAGATACATTTTCGTCGGCGGAGGGCACGTGACGCACGAAACAAGAATATAGCATTTATTCTATTTTGCATGCCTTTGATTATGTAACCAATGGGGTAAAACAGTGTAGATGGCTATAAAGTTGTCTTTAGTATTAGACAGTTTACTATCATACTTGATATTCAGATAAGATCAGCTAAATATGTGCAGGTAAATAACGCACAAAACAAGAAGTCATAAACGCCATCATTTTAATTACGCACGAAGCGAGAATGGTTTAGGTAAATTTTCATCGACGGACGGAACGCGACGCACGAAACAAAAATATACCATTTATTCTATTTTGTATGTCTTTGGTTACAGTACTATCTACACTCATTATACTTCCTAGATACGTTAAGTGTGTTACCCTTTCCATAGGCATCCCTTCTATAAAGATTTTCTTAGAATTAGACACATTTACACAAAAAAGTAATGTTTTTCTTTTATTGATTTAACCCTACTTTCTCTTCACTTAATTTTTGATTGCGTTGTGTGACATTCAACAAATGTCATCTGGATAGTCTAGATCATTCAGGGTCTTTGCAAGTCCCCACTTGATGCCATTGCTTCCATCAGACACTGTATTGCATAACTCTTCATCTAGAACAAAATTAAATAACAGTGACGACATTACACACCCTTGTCTTACCCCGCACTTACTGTAAAATTAATTTGATAATTACCCTTCGTGCATAATGATCTTCCTTGCACTTGAAATCTTTATATCCCTCTTTTATAAGGCTGTTGAGTTTCTGCGGTAGCCCGTTATTTCTTAATATTACCCATATACACTATACAGTCACGATTCGCCGAGTCGAGAACTCGCCCGTAGTCAAGGAATTCCAGATAAAGTGGATCCTGAAATTCTATAGACAGTTCAGTTATTGTTCTTAGGGTGATATATGATCTAAACGTGCATGATCTCCTCTCTATGAACTCTGCTTGTTCCTTACGTAGGTTTTGGTTTAAAACCCCCTTAATTCTCTTTAATATTAAAAAAATGTTTTATTCACCATACTTAGCACTCTCTAATTCTAGAGTTCTTTAGGCCACTTTTCTTTAGTAATTTCATGATGACCCCAGTTTTACAATCGTCTTCCATCCATATCTTTTTACTAGATTGTAAAATTGATACATTTTTGTTAACGGGTGAATAGTTATTTGATCTACACCATGAGCTTTTCCTGATTTCATATGTATTATTACTTTGTATATTTCTTCTGTTGGCGGCGGATTTATTTCTATGTTTTTTATTTCTTTGGTTTATATTCTCTACACTGTGTGTTCCCTTTTGTTCACTCATTAAATCACAAAAATACTCTTTCCATTTGTTCGTTTGTGTATCAGTATTATAAAGGGCATTACCCCATTTATCTACGACTGCGAAATTTCTTTTTGTGGTATCCTTTTTTAACTTGTTTATTGTTTTGTATAATTAGGGTCCCCTTTATAGACAGCTGTCTGTGCATCATCTGCAATGCTCTTAATGAAGTATTTTTTGTCAGATTTAACTATTTTTCTAATTTCTTTACTTACTTTTGTATATTGTTCTTGTAACTGTTTCAATTGATCGGGTGATTTGATACCTACATTTTTTTGTTTTATCTTGCGTCTCTATCTTCTATTCTATTCCAAGTGCTTTTTCTCATCCAACTCCTTCTCATTGTTTTTACATAACCTAACAGTTCATTACAGATGTCTTTGAACATGTCTGTACACACGTTTCAAATTTCATAGATTGTTTTATTGTAGTCTATGTTTTTAGCTTTTACATTAAACGTGTTTGAATATCGTGTCTTTGTCCCGTGCTCCCGCAATTTATTAAAATTATATCTAGGTCTCACAATTCTATTTTTTGGACTTGCCTTTTGGTTTGAAGTCAATTTTTAAACTTCCTTCGATAAGATAGTGAGCTGACCCAATGTCTGCTTCCCTTCTACTTCTAACATCATTTAATACTTTTTTAAGATTTCCATTAATACATAATTGATCAATTTGATTCTTTATTTGATTTTTAGAAGATGTCCATGTATCTTGTGGAACACCTTGTGTGTGCAAAGCGTTTTTTTCAATTTTAAGATTATACATTACACATAAATTTATTAATAATTCTCCATTTTCATTCCGTATACCTATATCTTGTTTACCCATAATTTCTTTAACGTCGGTATTATCCTTACCCACTTTTGCATTTAGATCACCCATGAGGATTATTATGTCTTTTCTATCTACTGTACTTAAAATGCCCTGCAGTTTATCATAAAATATTTTCTTGTCTGTGTATTCAGATGTATCAGTTGGTGCATGTCCATTGAATGATGAACATTTCTTTTCATACCTTAAATCTACTTGTAATGATCTTCTCAGAGATTGATTTCCATTAGGATTAATGTTTCCTGTAATGCAATTTCAAGATTACTTAATTACAATCCGTACGATATTTGTTGAACCAAAATTCCTAAAAGACCGCTACGTCACTTTCTCAGAATTAACCGCATTCGACACCCGAGTTAGAAACACATTAATGGCGTAATAAACTTTTCTTTGTTTATTCCTTTTTTGTATTGTATTTTAACATGTAGCTAGATGGTAGTCACGAATTAGTGTAATACAAGAAATGAAACACATGACTTACAAGAATGCAAATATTTCTTACAAACAATCTACATTTCAAGGCACACCGCTGCTTGCAAATATCAAGCCGTGGCAGACCGTTGCGTTCCGAGAATAGACGTTATTAGCTTTCTCCTTTCTGGGAATTCTGACTCAACAAATATCATACGGACTGTATATTGATTATTGCACTTTGTCAGTTGGCGAAAGCAATTGATTCATTGATATTTTGCAGTATTATATATAACATAGAATGGTAGATCCTGAATGATACCTTTGCAAATTTTATTATGATGTTAATTTGTTTAAATGAATCTATTTAAATTGAACAAGTTCTATACTACATATTTAAACATGCACTCTTACGAGTTGAGAACTACATGTATTTAAACTCTACCTTTATTACACCTTAACTACAAAAGCAAGACCAATACTGAAATGAATTCGTTTAAATACTAAAGGTTAAATCATTTTGAAAGTTTAAAAAGGTCAATGAGTAAATGTCACCGGGAACTAGGAATATTATTTATTTACACCAATTTTACAAAGTAAGGCGGTATTTGTCATCATACTTTTGGGAATTTTATATCTTTATTGCGTGTGAAGTTTTATAATTTCAAAGCTTTTAACAAACTTTTTATTAGATATCATGAATCTAAAACACCATTAAAGAGCTTGGAAAGTAGTTATAAACAAAAATAGGAAAATGTAATTATCACATTTTCGTGTTGCTTTAAAAGAAATATTAATAACTGAATTTGGAATTATTTTTAGGCTTTATAACTATTTTCGAATAATCTTATCCAGATTATAATATAGGAGTTTATAAATCAAAATTTCTTAATTATACATAGCATGCATAAATATTTTTTTAATAATGAGGCTATGATGTTAAGAAAATGAATAATTAATACATTGATTTCTTATTTTCATAACTAAAAGTAAATCTTGAGACTGTTTAAATTTTATTGTATAACAAACTAAACCGCGTACCTTTTAAGAACTATGTACGTAGACGTCATACACCTTTGCGCGTAAATATATGCTAATGACTTAAATCTTCTTTTAATAATAACACCTCTTTTAAGGTAGAAATGATAATACGTAATAGTAAATTTGAATGATACTTAAATTCAAACTACTCTTAAAACTCCCTTTGAAAATATAAACGCACGATTTATTAGTTGATGCCGCGCCGCACCTGCCTCTGTGTATTTCTTAAATCGTGTCCTCCCTGCAACCACATCGATACCGAAAGCTTCGGATTTCCTATTTTGTTATTCAAACTAAGAAATACCTTATCCTACATACTTAATTCCATAGACTTTTTCATATTTTTCTAATATTTCTTTGTTACTTTCTTTTGCAGATATCTCCAATGACGGAAAATCAGAATCAACAATGTACTATTTTGGGTTTCATAATATGCTTTTAACAAGATCCGCATGATGACAACGGTTACAAGAACACGTAAAATAGGTAAGTTCGTGTTTCTATTGATAGACTGAGTTTGCTTTAATAAAACTTGCAATATATTTAGATATGTAATATTTTTTAGAAGATAATCTAGGAAGTTATAATTGCTAAGAACTAAATGTAGTTACAAAAAGCGACAAATACGAATGATTTTTAAATATATCTATTTTTCTTTTCATTGCGTGCGTAAAGTTCCACTTTCTACACTAGTAATGTAATATACTATTTCCAACAATTCCTATTGAAAGGGGTTTAGTTGAACTTTTACAAGATTATTTCACACATGCATAGTTCAATCAATCAAAATGCATCATTTTGATCTCTGCATGATTATAAATCGGTGAAATTTTTATAAAACTTCGAGATTAAATAGTAACAGTATCCTAGGAATGGCAATAAATAAACAAAGTATGCCTCTGAGAACTTAATTGACATTTTATTTAGAATGCGTGGTCGTTACATTGTAAAAATAATCTAATTAAATGCCATTCAAAATTTGAATTTTTCTTGAATAGTTTCATTATACTTCCTGTACAGCAATACAAATCGTGAAAATCTTAAAATTTATTTCGCTGTTCAGCAACAAGTTTTCATGTATTGAGTTAATTTTATGGCATTACTACTAATAATTTTGAAACATTTGACACACGAACTTTATGACAAAACTGAGTATTTCGCCTTGAGCAAAAACAGACGAATTGTATTAACATACATTACCTAAATTTTTGACAAATGATACCCTATCTTTAATATTACGTATTTATGTAGTTATGTTCTATAGAATTTTATTTAAGTTATTATGTACTTTAAGCGTTTGTTTTATTTACTATTTGCAATTTTATTTTGGTTATTATCTAAAGATTTTATTCTTCTTTGACTTTTAATATATAGTTTTACTGTGTTCCATGATTGATAAGACCTGTTGCCTATTTTTATCTTAACAAGAGTGGCTCTCTAGACCTTTTAGTTATTCTTTGCTAAACGATATATTGATATTCTTAATTCCACAAAACTGAACAGTGTATATTAGATTGACTAACATAGATTATCAGAATAGGTAAATACGAGGCTTTTTCCACATAACACGATATAATTAGGACCATTAAACTAAAAAATAAGTATCACAATTTATTTAAGACAACTCAGTCTCTAGCTCATTATAATGAATTTAGTGGTTTGAGGACTGCAGTTAAGTTAAAAATTAATAATGCATATAAAACATATTTACAAAATGTTGAACAGTCTGTTGTTGCAGATGCAAAATATTTTTGGAGCTTTATACACACAAAGCGAGGTACTAGCAGAATACCTGGAAAGATGTTCAAAGATGATATATCATATGACAAACCCCAAGAAATAGTAAATGTTTTTAAAGATTATTTTTGCTCAGTTTATGATAGTTCAGAAAATTCGCTACATAACAACAACCATTATGAAAATTCAGTTTGCAACAATATCCCTTGTATAAACCTTGATTTTATAACTGAACATGACATTATTTCTGCTATAAAAAAGCTAAAAATAAAGCAGGATATGATCAGGTTTCCAGTTTCTTTGTAAAAGACTGTGCAGGAGTTTTGGCTCGCCCTCTTTCTATAATTTTTAATATAAGTTAAAAATCATCCACTTATCTCCAACAATGGAAAACAGCCAAAATTATTCCAATATTTAAAAGTGGTCAACAATCAAAAGTGACTAATAGGCGAGTGGACACCGTCCATCAATTCATTTAAAACAGTACACATTCGATTTTAGACCTCTAAAATAATACAAAGTTTCAGTAAATAGTTTAAATAAAAAATTACATAATGAAAAAAATTAAATTAAAACAGTAAAATTTTCATAGCTTTTGAAAAATGCGGTATCGCATACGTCATAACTACTTCTCCGCAGTATCAAAATGCAAAGACATACGCGATTAAATCTTTCTGGTAATTGGCATTGAGCTAGTAGAGGATGGTTGCTAAAAACGTAATGTACGGTTTGATGCGTTCTTTGTTTGCGGCGTTTCCACATGTGATTCGGAACTTAACCTTACAAATAAAAAAAATTAATTTTAAAAATCTCTTAAAGCTAGGGTTGCCAACTTTTAAAAGTAGGAAGTAAGGACACTCAAGAATTTCCAGGAACGTTATTTATTATATTCATTTACATAATAGAGGTTTTCCAATGCTATTTAAATGAAAACGAAACGTTAATGTAATAAACCGGCCAATGTCGTTAAAAGGGCTCATCATCAAAAACCAATTAATAATAAAAAAGAAACAAAAAAAGGATGATGAATGACATTCATTAAAGAAGCAAAAGGCATGCTCAGACAGCATGAACGACTGGAAGGAGCGCTGGATTTACGATTTCAAACCTCCGTTCTATTCCCCTATTATTTGTTTTAATAGATTATTTAATATATTTCAAAAACAATTTTTTATAATTATAATGTTTATAAAAAGAAATAACTTATAATTAAATACTAAATGGCATGCATAATCATTTAGTTTTATTTTTATTTACCATAAATACACATACAACATTTAAACAACAACTATAAAATTAAGGGCTCACTTTATATAATTATTCTCTTTTATAAATGTTATATGCATAAAAAAGGTCTATGTATAAAATAAACAATTTATTAAAGAAACAAACGAAAAAGGATGATAAATTGGATACATTCATTAAATAAGAAAAAGACATGAATAGACAGCATGGCCAACTGGAAGGCGCGCTGAATTTACGACTACAAAACCCCGGGTATGTTCCTGGTTCGGGTAATTATTTTTTAAAGAAAATATTTAATATAACATAAATAAATTTTTTTTTATAATTATAATATTTATAAAAAAGAATAATTACGTAAAACTATCCCTTAATCTTATGGTCGTTTGAACAATAAAAATAAAACTAAATCATTATGCATATATATTAGTATTTAATTGTAAGTTATTCATTTTTATAAATATTATAACCATAAAAAGGTTTTTATGAAATTTTATTAAAAAAAATTACCGGAACTGAAAGTAGTACTCGGGTTTTGTAATCCTAAGTTCAGTACACCTTCCAGTCTGTTCATGTCTTTTTGCTTATTTAATGAATGTCATTTATCATTCTTTTTTGTTTGTTTTTATTATTAATTACTTTTTGATTATTACTAATTAAGTACGTTTACTTATTAATTGTTTAATATTAATAAATCAACAATTAATATCATATATATAAATCATTTACGCATGCTATTTCTGGTATCACTGCCTGAAAAATCTCAGTTTCTCTGAATCTATCCATCTGCAAAATAATGTGTGGTGGGGGACTAGTTTGAGAGGTTCCCCTTACCGCTGCCTCTTCAGCAGATCGTTCAGGACTGTTTGAATATAGCCTTAATGGTCAATCAGTATCATAAGAAAAATAGAACTTCAACTGCGGCGTTTGACCGTTAATAATAATTAACGCCTGTCAGTTAATAATTAATAAGTCGTAGATTAGTTGTTAGGTTATGTGTTAGTTGAAGTTTATTAGATATTTAGTAAATATATGTACTTCTAGACAATTCTCAAGATTGGCTATCATTAACGACATTGACCGGTTTACTACATTATACTACATATAATACGTTTTCGTTATTTTCTGAACTTTTAACCACATTTTCTTCATCGTCCGGTAAATTATAATCTGTAGCTTTAATCATTTTAATGGCTTTTAATAACAACAATGCACTAAATTACCTAACTTGATACAGCTCACAAAATGTAAAATTTTAAGTAAAATATTGAATCATTTTCGTTGATTGTCTTAACTAAGGACAAAACCCGTCCTTTCCTATAACAAGAAAGGACGAAGGATACAGTCTTAGAAATAAGGACTGTCCTTCCGAAAAAAGGTCAGTTGGCAACCCTACTTCAAGCAGTGATAAAAGTTTGGTAAAGCAGTTTGGGAAAGTTCTCCCTTTTAAAACTGACAATAAATTTATCTGAACAAATCTTCCTAATAATCAAAACAATTGTTAAGAAAATAAACATCAGCAGCTTGTTGAGCCGAACGATATCAAAGATAATCAAATTTGAAGTCTGTATATTGAATAAAAGCTTGTAAAAACGTAAAATACAGGATCGTCACAAATGAAATTAATAACAAAAATTACTAAATACAAAAGTCAATTCTATTAAGATTCCCTTTAAATCTCGAAATCCCAGACTAAATAAAATTTAAACCTATAACATCTTTGATTTTAAACAACAATAAACATATCATTGCATCATTACATGATTAAACACTATTATTATAAAAGTTACGTAAGCAGTCGGACCGTAATCCTGAATACAAATGAAGACGCAAGTAGAAAAAGGTGTCATGTAACAAAATGATTATTTTGAGAAAAGCGCGTTTAAAGTTTTTAATTGGAATGTTCTAGTATGGCAGTAGGGTAAGAATGAGTCTAGTGGAGCCACACAACCTTGAACTTTCATTGACCTCCTTTCAATTTGACCCCATGCCCCAACCCCTTGGTAAGTCCTCTCTCTACTTGCCCCACTTCTCATAGAACGCACCCCTTGATTCCTCCCATATGAATAATAAGTAGATATTAATTAATTCGGTGAGATTATGTAATAGGAATTAATAGTTATATTTTATGATCAATACAATTTCAGTAATAGCTAATTTAAATTAGTAATAATAATCTTGTTTATTGTTTCCAGCCTTACTTTATGGAACTCCATAATCATGAAATAAATAAAGATTAGTAAAAGTTTCACAGTTTAATTAAAATACAACCTGACAATATTGTTTCGACAGCTATGCTGTCATTATCAAAGGTAATATAATTATAAACAAACACGTCGCTAAGGTAGATACAAAATAGGTAACTAGATAAAATAATAATAATAATCAGAATTAAATATCTAATACTTCCAGTAACGGAGAATTACTGAGCTCAAGTTGTTCATTCATTAAAGGTACCCTGAGTTTGTGTTTGTATATCTCAAAGGCTTCTAAAATGTCTAATTTGCGTTTGTTATTACACAAATGTAGGAATTTAATATTATTTTGAGGAGTCATTGTGTGATTTTGTTCTAAAAGGTGTTTGGCGTAATTAGATTTTTCAGGATGTTTATTTTTGTAATGACGTACGTGTTCTTTATATCTTATGTCAAAATTTCGAAGTGTTTCCCCAATATATACCGAACTAAAAAAAGAACAATTTAAACGGTAAATGCCCGACTTCATTGTATCATGTGTTCTGTCTTTAGCATTAAATAAAAATGAAAAAGTGTTAGTGTTGGTTTTAAATGTTATTTTATAATTGTTGGTTTTTCTTAGTATATGTGCAATTTTTTCTGATATTTTGCCAAAGTATGGTATAGACATGTAATTTGTGTCTTCTGTTTGTAATAATAATTGTAATAATAATAGTAATAATAATAATTGCTACAACACATTACCTGGCTAACCAGTAACCAGTTCCATAAACTAAAACTTGTGCGGGAGGGAGGGGGGCGATTAATATTATTACGCAGGCCCATCGTAAGGCTGCAGACGACTCGCATTTTCGTAACTATAAGGAAAAACTGTAGAAAAGCCTTAACCAGGTTTACCGGTCCATGGAACCTTTATCTTATAGAAATCTTAGTTATTCATCATTATAATTGGAAATCAAAGCTACCATAAAAATATAACGTATTTGAAGTATATTAGGTGAAAAAACTTATTTTTGAAAAAATGACATGACACTTTTATCTACTTGTGCCTTCAAATATCCTTAACACTTTATACTTCCAAAACTTCGCACAAAAAAGTCTCAAAACATTTAAAAACTAAAACCATTGACCATAACACCAAATTTCACATAAAAACTGCTGATTGAAACTAGAGTTGCGGGCAGCACACCTTTAGTCTTGAACTATTTTTCACATTGAGTTAAAATTTGCATTTATTTCCAATTCGGAACAAGTTCATTGTAATTCTTAACATTTAATGATAGGTAATAAAAACTAACTGCAAACTGAAGGTAGGAAAAACTAACTAGAATGTCGCTTGAATGTATTATTGACGAGTCCTTATACAACATAACGCGTTATATGATTATTATTAAAACGCGTCGTTTAACATGAATTCACTATTTTCTAGCTTTAAACTGATTTTCTAAACCAATATAGTGTGCAATTGAGAATATTTTAACATTATTTAAGCTTTATTCTTAATCAACTGTACCGAAATATAATTAATTCTTTACATAAAAGAACTGTAGCCCCACAAATTGTATTTATATGAAGTGTGTACATGCGTTTCAACCAAAAAGAAGACTCGATATCGTTATTAATTAGCTAAGAAGCAAAAAATGGTTTTTAACTGAAATAATTCTACGAATACTTCTATCCAAACATGTTTTTTATTCGTGGGAATTTAATTTTAACTTATCCCAAACGAAGTATCTCACATAAACAGGGCCGTAGCAAGATTACTTTTATAAATGAATCTTCAAGTTTTCTGAACGTTACAGTTGCCAACAGATCTTTGTGCTCTACTTTTTAATCCATTACATGAGTATTGGCTATAAAATGAATTAACTATAAACTTCCCTGTACAAAATGTATTTTTTATTTTAATTTATTTGTATCATTATAAATGTTCTTTAAAGTGATAGTATGCGTAAAATGCAATTGAAATCTTTTACTTCTTAGGATTCTAGTGTTTACGTACATATTATACAGAGTCAACATATTTAGAGAAATAATCAAGTATTTCAAACCAAAAATAATAGCACAAACATAAATTACCCCAATGAATGAAATATGCTAATGTAAAGATTTATTAATGCAGTCTTTAGATACTTATAACGTATAGGGTGCGTGTGCCAGAAATTACAGGTAGGAAGGATCTTGCAGGTGTCATTCCAAGTTTCGTGAAAAGGAAATATTCGTGTCGTGTGTTCATTATAATGTTTATAAAATTGACAAAAATTTCAGTAGTAATTTACTCATTTTTCATTTTTATATAAGCAGTTTACCTTTTTAAATTTATGTAAATTTAAAAAAGTGTAATTTTAATCAGCCTTTTAAACAGCTTTGCAAGAAGAAAAGGCAAAATCAAATTTCATGTTAATTATTATTATTATAAATAGGAATGAGTTAATGTTCGTCTGTAATCTCCTCCTAAACGACTGGACAAATTTTGATGGGATTGGTGCCATTCAAGTTCTTTTCGGGATAGAGCGAGGGGGTTTAGATTTTGATTAGACGCTACTCTAACCCTTATTAGTGGTTATATTCCGGTATTTACTTATTTACCTATTACTGTATTTCATATCCAGTAAAAGAATGATCACACATTTAAAAAGAGGGTTTTGTGCATGTATTAATTGGTCTTTTAAAAAAGAATTTTTTAACATATTAATATTATTCACCATAAGTTAAATGAACCTGTGCTATTTCTTTAATGTCTGTATATAATAATATTTTTGTTTATAATTTCTAAGCTGTTTTAAATCCATAGGTGTTCATGAGGGTAGCCCATCTTATGCGACTTTCTAATTTTTACAGTCTCACCCCATAAAATTGTTCCAATTGATACAAAAACAACCCCTAATTTATATTTTTGCGTTTAGGCATGTAAAAGGCGTGCCGTGTCGCCGGACACCTCAATATTGGAAGAATCTAATAAATTTTGCATATTTAAGGTAATAATATTCAGGTAATAGCAGGTAATAGCACGTCGGGACATAAAAAGTAGCTTCTAAATTCCCTAGAAAACTATTTGCAAATTTTAAAAATTATTATAGCTGTGTCACGGCTGTAACTGTATTACAGAATTTTCAGTAAAATTGATAAATATTTCTGTCATACTTAAAAATTTTCCTGGAACCATAAAGACCTGGTATTATAGGGATCTGTTTGATATTACCACTTATAATAAGAACGGCTAGTCTGTCTTTGCAGGTGCTAATAACAGAAGAAATGAGTTTTCCATCCCAGAGGATTTGCAGGTGCTAACAAACCAAATCATTCTTTAAACCGATTTTCTGCACATTTTTTACAAAAATCTTGTGTACAACGTTCAATGGTGATTATATTTATAGACAATGTTGATAAATCGCATTCTAAAGCCTCCACAAAAGCTCACAATATCTCAAAAAGCTCAAAAGTCAAAATATGCACTGCATCTTTGTCGCTGATTTTAAATTCATTTAAATCTGCAACTAATTTAGGATTTATAATGTTGAGTAATTGTGTGTGTCGTAAACTTTTCTGTTTTGGTTGCGATGGTTTAAGTTCTTGTCGCTGATTCGAAACAAAATTGACGGATAGGTAGTTGTCGATGAGAATTCAGCTACTTCAGCTGGAAAGAAAAAGTAGCATAAGTGAATATAACACATTTGTAAAAACGGAAAGGCTTCATAATAGTGTTGTCTAAGACTTAAAAAATTTGCTTTCTGTAAGTGTTCTACGCTTATGTAGCCTTTCAGACTTTCTTAGTCTTATCTTCCTTGCCTTGTTCTTGTGCAATCAGCTATGTATCAATACCTCACATGAATCCAGGACACACCTTTTTCTTCGATTCATTGCACCACGATAATCAAAATCTTTGTCCTCTTTTACTTTAATCATGTCCAGAGCATTTCCATGTACTGTATCAAACAGACAATGAAGTTTACCTATAAAAGACTGTTCGTTTCTTCTTACAGTATCAGACAGTATTAAATTAAATTAGTTAGAGTAGGCTAAAAAATAAAATTCTTATGTATAAATTTAATAAAAAATAGCCATTAGCTGATTGTGTTAGCTCTTATTTACAACTTTAAAGAACTACCGGTCTTTTTGAAATCACTGAAGATTTAATGAAGAAATTCTATTGCATTTAAAAACTATATAAAGTGTAAGTCGATGGCGGGCACCAATTCCCTTGCTTCAATTTTACTAAAATTTTATATGTATTACTTTTTTCATATAGGAAACAACTTTAGGGGATCAGATAAAAAAATGTCGAATTTTATTTTTACCCCCTATGGAGATGGGCCACCCTAGCGTTCATATCCTACTTATGTTCATAATTTGGTATACGTTATTTTGATATGATATAAGTTATAGAGGGTGAAACAGATTACTATGCGTTAATTTTAACGGGTGATCGAAGACATCAAAGGAAACAAAAAAGTTTGATACATCTTTGTTCTAGGACGTACCACTTTTTCACAAAAAATAATAAAGTTGTAAACTTTAACATCACTTTGCCGCTTTAATATTATGAGTTTAATTATGGGGCTTTGTCAGAAGATGCATCTCATCTAGCATAACAAAAATACTAAATAACATTTTTTCTAATGATTAATCGTTTACGCGTAAAATTGAATTCTTTTACATACACAAATTTTTGAAAAAATTGAATTTTTAAATAACGCATAATTAAATAACGAATAGTAACCCTTTCCACTCTGTATGGTATCCTGCGAGTATTTATTCCAATGGTTCAGCTAGTTCATTTTAGAAAACTGCGATTACATTCAGATTTGTATATGCAAATGTAATTTTCTTGTTGCCGACATAGTATGTACTATTAATAATGATGTAAGACAGCATGGCTAACATAAATACATGATGCTATTTTTTAAGTGTTTTTTAATACAAGAAAATTCCTTCATCTTACCTTTGTTGTCCTCGAAACCATTATGAAACCAATAGTACATGTACAGGGTGGCCCACGCAAGATTATCTTGGAAACTGTAAGAGTTACGAAAAATGTTAAATATCAAAGTTGGATGGTGTGAAACAAATTTTAATTTTATAATAGTTTTGTATATACAGGGTGAGTCATATTGCTGTGACTACTATCAACTTTTTTATTTTCAATGGAACACCCTGTATATTTTTACTGTTTTTGAATCTACATTTTATATACCAAAGGTATAAATCTTTGAACAGGAAAACCTCACTTTTTTCAAATAGGACGCCCTGTATATTTAAATTTTATGTGATTTAGCTTTTGATTCCCTAGCAATTCATGTATATATGTTCTATCTAAAAGTGAACAGTTTCAAAGTTATATGTGTTTTGCTGTTTTTTTCGATATTTTTCCTGCTAATTTGGATGGGAAGATTTTTAGCGTTACAGAACCAGCTCTATCTATTGGCTAATCATTTTTTTGGTTAAGAACTAGATTAACTATTATCAGTTACTATCGATTTCAATGAGTATCGGTTTTTAACTACTGTCATTTGTCACCGCCATGGTCATGCAATATACATAGCAATGCAGGGAGGTTACGTCGAAGATATATTATACTCGTTCACTAGTTTATGTTTTACTGTAGTAATTTATTCTTATCCTTCTTATCTGTTGCTGTTTGTTTGAAATAAAAATGTTTTAACACACATCTTACAGTTATTGATCAGCAATTTGATAATAGCTCTTTAATATACCCCATTCTGCATCGGTAAAAGTCAGTTGAATCCTACTATTTTTTATAAACTAATAATGAAAATATTGAACTAAACTGTTACAAAACCGTAAAATCATAACCTAGTCTGAAGTCTATAATTTTGAAATGACTTATACTGTTCCAAAAGGAAATCGGACAAATGACAATGGTTAAATACATAATTAAATACTGATACTATTGAAATCAAAAGTAACTGAAAATAGTCAATTTAGTTCTTATCCAAAAACATGATTAGCCAATGGATAGAGCTGCGTCTGTAACGCTGAAGATCTTCCCATCCAAATTAGTAAGGACAATATCTAGAGAACCAGGAAAACGCGGATAACTTGCAAACTGACCAAAAGTATAAATCTTTGAACAGGAAAACCTCATTTTTGGAAACTGTTCGCTTTTAGATAGAACATATACAGGGTGGGGCAAAAGTCCCGCAACGGCCAAATATCTCCCGAGGGGAAGGTTTTTTAAAAAAATGTTTCAGGCAAAAGTTGTATGGCTTTGAAAGAGGAATCATTTGCATACAAAACCATCTCCCACCCCTTCACCCCCTCCTGAGGGGTGGGGGTAACTTTTAAATTTTAAATGGCCAACCCTATTTTTTTTTGCTGATTAATATTCTCTAAGAAAAAACAAGAACTTTTGTCCGAAAAATTTTTTTTTAAAAAGACGAATTTCGCGATTGACCCAACGAACAAACTTTGGATATTCCAAAATATTCCGACTCTTTTACGCGAAAATGACGGGGTTTTCAGAAAAATTACAAGAGGTAAAAAAGGCTTAGAATTTTGCAAAAAATCTAGGAAAAAAAAATAAACAAAAAAATTTTTGAACAATTTTTGAAAAAAAAAACATGATTTTTGAAAATGTGCACACGTTCATATTTCACCTCCTGGATTAGCGTTACCCAATGTGTACCACGTGGAGGTTCCAGGGAGGATTTCACACATCATAGTGGCCCTGAAAAGGGCCGTTTTTCTTAATCAGGAAGCATTGAAGGACCCCGAGGTTCGTCACTCCCCCGGTATTTATCGACTCCAAACCTCCGCTGCCCTGCTAATTATTTGATCAGATGCTCAAACTGAGCACCTTCCACTGTTTGACAATGAGCCAGTCGCTGATAGAAAGTCTCCAGAACATCTGCTATCATTTCTGGCGTAATGGCATTTGAGGTTTCCAATATCCTACCTCGCAGATCGTCTATGCTATCAGGTTTCGTCTGGTACACGCGATCTTTTAAATAACCCCAATAGAAGAAATCAAGGGGTGTCAGGTCTGGTGATCGTGGCGGCCATTCAATTTCTCCTCTCCGACCAATCCATCTCCCAGGGAATGTTGCATCCAGATAGGCACGTACTTGCCGCCCAAAATGACCTGGTGCTCCGTCTTGCTGAAAATTGACCAAATTGAATTGATTTCCAACGATCCCACGAAGAGCAGGAACGATTTCTTCTTGAAGCAGCCTCAAATATCGCTCAGCTGTCAGATTCTCATCAAAGAAGAACGGGCCCACAATCTGATGTCGGAAAATGCCAGCCCAAACATTGATTTTTTGCTTCCACTGAGTGTGAGAATCTCTCATCCAGTGTGGATTTGCATCGGACCAATATCTGCTGTTATGACGATTCACGTTGCCGTCCAATTCAAATTTCGCTTCATCCGAAAAACACGTCCAGAAAAATGTCATTGGGTTATCATCGTATCGCTGCATTATCAACTCACAAAACTCCACTCTTAAATCGAAGTCAAACTCCGTCAACTCTTGCACCAAGTGTATCTTGTATGGGTGGTATTTGTGTGTCTTCAAAATCCTACCCACAGACCTGATGCTGATATCCTCTGCCTGAGCCACCCGACGTCTTGATGTGTGTGGATCTTCTTGGAATTCGAGGAGAACATTCAATGATGTTCCGGGATCTGTCGCTGTTCTTGGTCGTCCCGTTCTCGGCCTATCTTCGACGGAACCTGTTTGATGAACACAAGAAATAATCTTTAGAAAACAAGGAATTCATAAAACTACAGAAAAAACTGACCTGTATCCTCATATCGGTTAGCTGTTCGCATCACGGTAGTTTTGTTTACCGGGCTAGGACGATTCGGATGCAGCTGGTTAAAGAGATTTGCAGTTTCCTGGTAAGAGCGTTGTCTATCTCCGTACCCACGCAATATCAATACTTCAATTCTTTCTCTTTTAGTGAGAGCCATGGTTTTGCAATACAATTTTGCAAAACAATTTCCTGGCAGTTTGAATTGCGAGAAAATCACCACGTATCAACGACTGGATATTAACTCAGTCTTGCAACTCCTTTTAAATTAACAATTTCTTGCAACTCAAATTCACAAGAAATTGTTTTGCAAAATCGTATTGCAAAAGCATGGGTCTCATTAAACGAGAATTAATTAATTAATTAATTAAAAATTAATTAATAAAATTAATATCATTAATTGATATTGCGTGGGTACGGAGATAGACAACGCTCTTACCAGGAAACTGCAAATCTCTGTAACCAGCTGCATCCGACTCGTCCTCGCCCGCTCAACAAAACTACCGTGATGCGAGCAGCTAACCGATATGAGGAGACAGGTCAGTCTCTTCTGTGGTTTTGTGGATTCCTCGTTCACTAAGAGTTCATCAAGCAGCTTCCGTTGAAGATCAGTCGAGATCCGGACTAAGAAAACCTGCAATATCACTGGATGTTCTCCTCGACTTACAAGACCCACACACATTACCACTTGAGTTGAGTGTGCATCGCTAATCCAGGAGGTAAAATGTAAACGTGTGCACATTTTCAAAAATCATGTTTTTTTTCAAAAATTGTTCAAAAATTTTTTTGTTTATTTTTTTTTCCTAGATTTTTTGCAAAATTCTAAGCCTTTTTTACCTCTTGTAATTTTTCTGAAAACCCCGTCATTTTCGCGTAAAAGAGTCGGAATATTTTGGAATATCCAAAGTTTGTTCGTTGGGTCAATCGCAAAATTCGTCTTTTTAAAAAAAATTTTTCGGACAAAAGTTCTTGTTTTTTCTTAGAGAATATTAATCAGCAAAAAAAAATAGGGTTGGCCATTTAAAATTTAAAAGTTACCCCCACCCCTCAGGAGGGGGTGAAGGGGTGGGAGATGGTTTTGTATGCAAATGATTCCTCTTTCAAAGCCATACAACTTTTGCCTGAAACATTTTTTTAAAAAACCTTCCCCTCGGGAGATATTTGGCCGTTGCGGGACTTTTGCCCCACCCTGTATAAATGAGTTGGTAGGGGAACCAAAACCGAAAGCATATAAAATTTAAATATACAGGGTGTCCCATTTGAAAAAAATGAGGTTTTCCTGTTCAAAGATTTATACTTTTGGTCAGTATCCAAGTTATCATCGTTTTTTCCAGGTTCTCTTGATATTTACCTTGCTATTTTGGATGGGAAAATCTTCAGCGTTACAGAAGCAGCTCTGTATGTTGGCTAATCATGTTTTTGGCTAAGAACTAAATTGACTATTTTCAGTTACTTTTGATTTCAATGAGTATCGGTATTTAACTATCTATTTAACCACTACCATTTGTCCGATTTTCTTTTGGAAAAGAATAAGTTCATTTCAAAATTATATATTTCGGACTAGGTTATGATTTTACAGTTTTCTAACAGTGTAGTCCAACTTTCGTTATTAGTTATCATCTAAAAAATAGTAGGATTCAACTGATTTTTACCCAGGATGCAGAATGGGGCATTTTAAAGAACTATTATCAAATTGCTGAATAATAACTTAAGATGTGTGTTAGAACATTTTTATTTATAACAAACAGCGTCAGATATGAAGGATAAGAATAAATTACTACAGTAAAACATAAACTAGTGAACGATTATAATATATCTTCGACGTAACTTCCCTGCATTGCTATGTATATTGGATGACTATGGCAGTGACAAATGACAGTAGTTAAAAACCGATACTCATTGAAATCGATAGTAACTTATAATAGTCAATCTAGTTCTTAACCAAAAAAATAATTAGCCAATGGATAGAGCTGCTTCTGTAATGCTGAAAATCTTCTCATCCAAATTAGCAGGGAAAATATCGAAAAAACAGGAAAACGTTGATAACTTTAAAACTGTTCACTTTAGGTAGAAAATATATACATGAGTTGGTAGGGAATCAAAAACTAAATCACATAAAATTTAAATATACAGGGTGTCCCATTTGCAAAAAGTGAGATTTCGCTGTTCAAAGATCTATACCTTTGGTATATCAGATTGAACACCCTGTATACTATTCAGTAATAAATTTATGCAGAATCGCGGATTTAGATATATATATATATATATATATATATATATATATATATATATATATATATATATATATATATATATATATATAAGCGTCGTGTATTATTATAATCGTTTAAATGTAACTTACACTATGTAAATTTATTTTTTGAAAAAACTTGATTTTTCAAAAAATAACAGAAGAACTGAATTTGCTCAGAAACTGTGCAGACTTTTGATATAAACATTAGGCAAACATACTTAGAATAAAGTGTAGACTCAAAAACAGTAAAAATATACAGGGTGTTCCACTAAAAATAAAAAAGTTGATAGTAGCCACAGCAATATGACTTACCCTGTATATACAAAACTATTATAAAATTAAAATTTGTTTCACACCAACTAACTTTGATATTTAACATTTTTTCGTAACTCTTACAGTTTCCAAGATAAGGTACAGGATCATTTTGCGTGGCCCACCCTGTACAGTTGGGATCATTCGCTAAGGAACGATGGAAAAATATTGATAGCTGGTTTTTCAGTTTTTTTTATATAATGTACGCTGTAATTCGACCTGATTTATGAACTGGGCAATTATAATATTCAAAAATGAAATGTTCTTGAATACCATATAACAAACTTACATTTACATTGTACAAAAAACTGGAAAATCGGCGGTTATGATTTTTTCAACGTTCCTTAGCGAATGATCGCAACTGTACATTATATTACCATTAAAAAATCTATGGGTCATTCCATCTCGAGTGGGCCACCTTTTTTCTGACAAATTCTTGTCAACGTTAATCATATTGATGAATAATGATTTTCTAATAAAAGTAAAAACTTGGAATTTGATGAATTGATGGAATTTGATTATTTAAAAAAAAGTAATGACACTGAAAGTAAATAACACATAAATCTAACATAAAGGTAACCATAATATTGGCAATAATAGAGAATTTGTGCAAATATTAACGAACAGTATTACTGACTCAGTTTATACTTAAATACATCCCTATTCCAGTATTGCAGATATTTATTTATACAAAAGCTGTTGTCTGACATTTCATTCAGTAGTTGCAAATTACATATTTTAGTGGGGTGCAGTTAATTATTGTTTTAGTTGAAAACTTTCAGTCTCGGTGAGTTTTGGATTGTGTTGTTGTCAGGGAGAATATTACTAATGAATAGATCGCCTATTACTACGTAGATTTGGAATTATTTTAAAAGACAACCAACAATGATAAATTAATCGATTTTAACACAACGTATATAATAAACGATTAATAAATAATCTTTATTTTTTTTCTTTAATGTTCAATAAATAGTGTGGCTTTCAAAAATGCATTATACAGTGAGGTCGAAAAATAAGAAATACATGCAATACCTATTTTACAAACGCTTAATGTTTAAAGGACTCAGACCCATTGATTTCGTCTTTTTTCTGGGTTTATTTTAAACATATATTTTGTTTTGCAGGGTATCTCGAAAAATCTAGGCTAACATGAACTTTTATTTTTCAAAACCCGTTTTTTGTTTTTTAAAGGTTCTAAAGGTAAAGTTTTCTAAAGGACAAGTAGGAATTCCCATCCTTGTTTACTATGATTATTGTAATGGATGATGCCTAAAATTTTAAACTGTACTGTTCGTTTTATAAATCAAGTATTTATTTATGGTTTTTTTTTGTTTTGCTAATGATAAACAGTCGGTATTTAAAATTTGGTTTACTTGAAACAATTCTTTAGGAACTTCTTGCATTATGGTTCATACCAGTCTTCTTTAGAGAGTGTACGCATTTTGTGCTAATTATATTGAAAAAGGAAAAAAGGTTGTTATATGCAGATCATTTTATGGAAGAGAGTGTACCAAGATCAACAATATATCGGTACATTAAACAAACGATGGCAAGAAGGAACTCCGTCTTTTCGCAAGCCAGGTTCTGGCCAAAAAGCAGTGAAGATAACAAAATCCAATAACAAACAAAACTCGCCGCTTGGAAGAACAGTTGAATAGGAAATGTGGAATATCAACCAGAAAATTAGCAAAACAATTCAAGTGCAGCCAGTCTTATATTGTCAGGACCCTTAGGAACAAATAGCGGATGAAATACAGAAAGAAGATCAAAGTGCCTACTAGATTCTGAGCAACAACAGCAACAAATTTGGCCAAGATGCAGACGCATGTTAGAGGAATTTCGAGAAAAGTTTTTTATTTTGGATGAAATTACTTTACTGTGATATTTTGAATTTATGCGGGATTATGTTTTTCCTTTTCCCCGCCCCTTTCCAAACTATACCATTTCCGGTTAGTTATTAAGTTCATTCTGTTTCTGTATATGGAGGAAATAAAACGTTACTTTAAATTGATCCGTTTTTATTTTTGTAATCTGTTGATGTTTAATTAAGAATAATAAATGTGCTTAAAAATAACAAGTCTATTATTGCAAACATCACAGATAATTGGCGACGAGTAAATTGGACAGTGCAAAAGTGAAATTTTCTCTTCAATAATAATTTATTCAAAATGGTGGAAACTGTTGTTAATAATTCGAACGTGGGCAAAGTGCGGGAATTTACGTTAAATTCGGACTGGTCTATATACAAATCACGTCTCGATCAATACTTCATAGCAAATAATATAACTGATGACATTGTAAAAAGGGCAATTTTATTAAATAGTTGTGATGAAGAAACTTTCCATTTGTGTTCAAGTTTGTGTATCCCAGATAAACCAGAATCAAAAACCTACAAGCAGTTGGTAGAAATTTTTACTATATATTTTAAACCTAAAGTAAGCGCGTTCCCAGATAGACTAAAATTTTATAATGCTGTGAAGCACCCAGAAGAAACTATAAACGAATGGGCCGTAAGAGTACGGTCATTAGCTTCAAAATGTGATTTTGCTGGTACTGAGTTAAACATGGCAATGAGAGATAAATTTGTAATGGGATTAAACAATCCTAAGTTAATCGAAAGATTATTTGAAGAAAGTGTAGCGGCATTAACCTTAGAAAAAGCCATTGAAATTGCAAATTCCAGAGAAGCGGGACATATTAAATTACCCATCAAACAAGAAGCACTTTTCTACAGCGCATTGAAGGACGTCCATTACGGCGCAAGTGTTGGCGCCGGTGGAAAATCAAAACCCCTTCCAGTCAACAAAATGAATCAGGCGCATGGATCATCGATTCCAAATTGGACGAGTCGGCGTATAAATCAATCGATAAACAAGAACAGCAAGATGGCACATCCAAGTGAAAACAGAAATTGCAAGATTTGTGGAAAACGTCATGGTGGAGCTTGTTTTTACAAAAATTATACCTGCCGTGTCTGCAATCAAGTTGGTCATCTGGCAACGGTTTGTAAGAAGAAACAGCCCGGAAGGAATTATTATTTGCAAGCGGAATCTGCGAACGTAGAAGATGGAGCGGAAACCGTGCCTGCTATAAATGAAGAGTATCAATCAACAGAGGATTTAGATCCTATCTTTAAGTTAAGTACTTCAGATAGTTCTTCTTTTGTAATTAATGCAATAGTTAATAATATTGAAATTCAATTTGAAATTGACACTGGAGCATCGCTTAGTGTCATTAGCTCTGTAAACAAAGAGAAATATTTTTCAAATTTACCATTATTTCCAACAGTAAAAAAATTGGTATGTTATAATGGGGCACAAATTTACCCTATTGGCTACATGGAAGTAGATATAATATACAATAATGTAACACAAGTTATCCAACTTTATGTTATAGAAGGAAATGGTCCCTCATTACTGGGTAAAGATTTTATTAATTTATTTAATTTAGCATTGGAAGTAAGAGTATATGGTGATAACGAGAAAATGCTGAAATTAAATAACGATTTAGTTATTGATACTATAGTTAATAAGTACCCTAAAGTATTTCATTCTAATTTAGGTTGTTTCAGGGGTGGCAAAATTACACTGCAGGTAAACGCTACAGCGAAACCGAAATTTTTTAAACCAAGAGCCCTACCTTTCGCTTTGCGTGATGGAGTTGAGACAGAGCTGGATCGATTAGTAAAAGAAGGAGTTTTAAGCCCAGTCAACTTTAGTGAATGGGGCACTCCAATCGTGCCAGTAGTGAAGGCTGATAAATCAATCAGAATATGCGGTGATTACAAGGTTACGATAAATCCGGTTTTAGATATTCATAAGTATCCTTTGCCACGAATTGAAACATTATTTACACAATTACAAGGAGGTCAAGAGTTTACTAAGTTGGATTTGTCTCATGCCTATCAACAGGTAGAATTAGATGACAAGTCTAAAAAGTTAACTACCATATCAACTCATAAAGGGTTATTTGTATATAATAGGCTCCCTTTTGGGATCGCTTCGGCACCAGCCTGTTTCCAAAATATAATGGAGCAGATTTTGCTAGGCATTGAGGGTGCTGTTTGTTTTTTGGATGACATCCTAATTACAGGCAGGACTCAAGAGGAACATTTAGAAAGGCTTTATAAGGTGTTAAGTAGATTAGAACAATATGGACTAACAATTGCTTTTCAAAAATGTGAATTCTTTAAAGAATCAGTAATTTATTTAGGTTACAAAATTGATAAAGAAGGGTTACACCCTTGTGAAGACAAAGTTAAGGCTTTAGTTCAGGCTCCCACTCCTAAAAATGTAAAGGAGGTAAGAGCATTTTTAGGTGGAATAACATATTATTTTAAATTTATTCCGAATGCTAGTATTGTCTTACAACCATTATATAATTTATTACAAAAAAATGTAAAATTTAATTGGACAAATAAATGTGAAAGCGCTTTTAAAAAAATTAAGCAGGAATTAGCATCATCAAAGGTACTTGTTCATTTCAATCCACAGTTACCAATCAAATTAACTGTGGATAGTTCTTCTTATGGTGTGGCTGCCATGCTATCTCATGTTTTTGGACCTAGAGATGAACGTCCTATTGCTTTCGCAAGTCAAACACTTAACGATAGTCAGAAAAACTATAGCCAAATCGAAAAGGAGGCTCTAAGTATAGTGCTTGGCTTGAGGAAGTTTTATCAATATTTATATGGGCAATATTTTACATTACTAACAGATAATGCACCTTTAGTGGCATTGTTTGGCCCTAAAAAAGGAATTCCATTGTTAGCCGCTAATCGCCTTCAGCGTTGGGCGTTAATCCTTTCGAATTTTTCGTATGAGATTCAGTACGTACCCTCTAAGTATAATTTAGTAGATTGGCTTTCTAGGCTACCATTACAAGATAAACTACCTGATGATCTTGAAATTTCATATATAAATTTTATAGCTGAAAATAAAGATTTTCCTATTGATTTGGAGCAAATGCAACTTAGTACTGCCCAAGACCCGGTCTTAATTAAGATTATGAAATATATTCAAACTGGATGGCCTGAAAGATTATCACCTGAAGTTAAACCTTATGCTATGCACAAAAATGTTCTGACGATTTACCAGGGTTGTATTTTATTAGGGCATAAAGTTGTCGTACCATTTAATTTAAGGAATAAACTTCTGTCACAACTTCATCAAACGCATTTGGGAATAGTTAAATTAAAAAGTTTGGCTCGTTCTTACATATGGTGGCCCAAACTTGGGGCTGATATTGAGAAATTTGTAGGTTCATGTGAAAATTGCATATTAACTAAAAATAATCCTAATAAAGCTAAATTGCATACTTGGAATTTTCCAAAAGAGCCTTTTGAACGCGTACATGTTGATTATTTAGGCCCAATTCTCTCAAATAAATATATTTTTGTTTTGATAGATGCACACAGTAAGTGGTTAGAAGCCATAGTGACTAGTAATACGACTTCCGAAAATACAATAAATATTTTGAGGGATATTTTCTCCCGATTTGGGTTACCCAAATGTTTGGTAGCAGACAATGCTACGAGTTTTACTTCTGCGGATTTTCAAACGTTTTTAAACAAAAACAAAATTATTTTTAAATCAGGTGCTCCTTATCACCCTGCTACAAATGGTGCAGCGGAAAACGCAGTGAAAACTGTTAAATATGCTTTAATTAAGGCTATTGGTAAAGGACCTGTAAGGGAATTAAACAAATTGTTAAATAACTTTTTATTAAGTTATCGAATTACCCCTCATTGTACTACAGGCCTTTCACCTGCAAAAGTAGTTTTTAATAGAAATATAAGATGTATATTGGACATTATTAAACCCAAGGAGGATCGAGCAGGGGACTTAAATAATCCAAAAATTGTAAAGAAACAAGTTTTCAAAAATGTAAAATTTGCACAAGAAAATCAAATTAGGAATTATTCAGGCAAACGACTTAAGATATTTAAAGTAGGAGATTTAGTTCTTGTAAGGGATTATAGGAACATAAATAAACCTGGATGGATTAGGGGCGTAGTAAAAAAATGTTTTGGTTCTAGAACATATTTAGTTCATGTCACATCTTTAAATAAATTGTGGAAGCGCCACCTTAATCAAATCTTGGAAATTGCTGACTGCGTCACCCCAAATGCATCCATGGTCAATACTAATACTACTGCTGATACCGACATTAATCATAAAGATGATATTGTAAATAAAGATGATTGTGGGTTATCTAATTCGCCTTTAATAAGAAAAAGCGATCGCAATATTCAGAGGCCAATTAGATATCCTAAATAATTAGAATTAATTATTGTTTTTTTGGGGAGGTAAATGTGATATTTTGAATTTATGCGGGATTATGTTTTTCCTTTTCCCCGCCCCTTTCCAAACTATACCATTTCCGGTTAGTTATTAAGTTCATTCTGTTTCTGTATATGGAGGAAATAAAACGTTACTTTAAATTGATCCGTTTTTATTTTTGTAATCTGTTGATGTTTAATTAAGAATAATAAATGTGCTTAAAAATAACAAGTCTATTATTGCAAACATCACATTTACTTTCAAAAATTCTGATAAAAAATGCGAATGAAAATTTCTAAACTACTGCTCTTCACAAAGCCACCAATCAGAAAGCCAACCATTCATTCATTCAGGAAAGTTATTCTAATGATAATTATGCATTCTGGCCCATACTCTAATCAGACTATGCGAAATCTGATCTGCGACCCATTAAGTACTTCTGATATATTCTAAACGGTCTTGTATGTGCGAAAGTTTGCAACACTCAAAATGAGAAGAATATCTAAAAATACAATTTTTGCCTATATATATTACCTAAATAAAATAAACATGAACCTCATACAGAGAATGATGGAAGGTGTCAAGAAAAACTGGATTAAATATGTTTACGTATTTGAAGAATTAATTAACTTTTATAATTTAAATGGATTACAATGCAGTATGTACTATAACTCAATAGAATTTATTGAAAGTATTGTAGTTTTTTTATGCATTCAAACACAGTCTCAAATTTTAGGCATCGCCCGTTATAAGAGAAGAATTGAAATACAAGTTTAAAATTAGAGCCCAATAGTTCTCGGTGAGAGATATACATTAAACGAGGTATGTATTAGATATATAACAGCAGTTTTCTAGATGATTTACTATGGCAATATTAAAATATATGTGATCTATGTCCTTCTACTCCTTATTAGCTTTACGTAACCACTAGCGCAATTAAAGTCTAATTAGTATTTAGTAGTGTACAGAAATTTCTAGGTGATTTATGGCAATCTTGATTCTCGAGAATTTGAAGAAGAAAACCACTATGTTAACGGAGCGAAGGAATTTAATTTGCAATAGAGCAATGTAACTCAAAGTGGGCGCTTGAAAATGGTAGATTTGGACTAACCACGCCGCAGAAACACAAAGTGAAAAGGGAGCTATTTAAAATAAAAAACGTGAACTAAAGATATTGTCAGTGGCCTAACAAGTTTTATATAACAGATTTCGTATTTGTAAACTATGTGTCCTTAACTGTAGCGATGGCGCTTATGAAAGATGAACTAATGAAGGGTTTTTTTCAGGCGAGGTCACCTAATGTCTCTACTAATAAGTTATCTTCAATCTCCACTTCCCAGATAATGTAAACTCAAATCAACGAATACGTCCCACCTGAATCTACCTCTTCTCTGTCATTTAGTCTAATCGTAAATCTGACCTTGTTAGAGTAGCTAAATTTTACATAGTTGATTTTGACAGTAGTCCCTGGTGTTTTCCATAACGTGAACCCCTCCCCTTCACCGTTCCCGCAATGCCAATGCAGATACTGCTTCTTACATTTTACTGGATAGTCATTGCATATGCTCCATCTTGATAAGTATAAGCATTGTCAACGAATTGAGAAGGTTGCCTACGTTATACGTATACTGATATATGTAGCACTCTTTACAGTTTATATTCATACATAAAATGCACTATTTTTTTATAAAATTAAAACAGGTACAGGAATACAGTATAGTACAGGAATAAATTAAGTAGATTATTTTAATAAATTAATTTTTGACACGTCCGCCTTTCCATATTTTTAATGACTTGCATAAAAAGAATTAGAATTAATACTCAGTTTTATGGAGAAATTTAAGGATTAAATCGTTCAGTTAATTACCTGTCATTTATGCATTAAATATGAATATGTGCTTTGCTATCCTTTTATTACATAATGTTAGGAGAAAGAAAAAATGACCAGACACAGTTAGTTGTTTTAGAACTTTCCATTTCATTACGTTGGTAACACACCCACCAACAACTGCAATAGTTTTAAGTTATAATTCATTTTGTATAGAAATTACGCGTTACTCTCTATCTGATTCTGTAAATTGTGAATTCATGCTAACATTCTGAGTAGTAATTAGACCGTCGCGTTCCAATTATGGGCGTTACATTTAGATATAAACGATAAAAATTGCTATTAGATTAGTACCGTACGGTCGACCAAAAGTTAGCTACTAACTGATGCAATATAAAATTGCTAAAGGGTTGATAAGATAAAAACGTAAATAGAGTCATAATAATCATTTTCAAATTTTAATTTTTATGTTTGAATATTAAAAGTATCGTGTAGTGAACGTTTGGGAGATTCCTATCAAAAATTTTGAAAATAAATCAGCTTACAGGTGAAAATCCACCGAACACACACCTATTGATTTAGTCTGCGATTAGTGGTGTAACTGGAAATGTTTGAAAATACACTTCATTGATTTTATGTGAAATATTCACTTGTCCAACGAAAATACAAAATTGCTTTATCTGCATTACGGGTTCCCGACAATTAGCTAATATCATAATAAGGAAAAGTATACTACAAAATTAGGAAAATTAGGTTTTATAAATTAATAAAATGTACGTAATTATGCCTAGTAATTATGTTATAACACAGATAGTAACATTAAAGCCTGTAGGAATAATTTTCACTTATATTATTTAATAAAACTGTCTCATCTCTTTCTGCATGTCACAGTAATCAGAACATTATAATAGTCTAATTGGCAGAACAAAGGATGTTAATACCTGGTATATATGCATGCAGCCATCGGAAACTACAGTACTATGTCTTAATAACTATACGTATTTTTTAGGTTAGGTTTGAAAGTTGTAGGAATGCCCCATAATAGTTTGTGTGGTACCTTGACATAGCAGACGCATTGATAAATGAGGGAATGGATTGTGAATGTATCTATTCCTCCATTAAAGCAGGATCATTAGCTAACAAATAACTCAGTGAAATATGCTCGAATGTTTATGGAGATAAGTATTAAGTAAATATGAAGAATGAAGTGAAATTTAGAAAAGTAGATAAGTATGGTACCATATTTAAGTAAGTGTAGTGTAGATGAGTAACCGTGATTGTTAGTGTATTAAATACAAATCATATTAGTTATTGGTCAGAACGCAAAATTACCGTCTCGTCACTTTTTCATCTCATTAAGGTGATATCAGACGCTTATACCACATTAAACGATCATTAGCTGAAAAAACTCTAGAAACTTCAAAACTTTCAGAACATCTATCTCGCTCAATAGAACCCTGAGAAAAATTCAATATTATAAGGTCTTGGAAACACAAATGGAAGAGCGTACTAAAAGGGCAGCAAAATCATCTTAATGTTGGCGTGGAGCAGTGGACTGTATTGCAGACTGTATATTACGCTGGTGGTCGTTGTTTATTCAAAACGTTTGTTGTTGGCACTGCATAAGCTACAATTATTGCTGTAAATCATATGTACAATTATTGGTGCATCTTGTATAGCGTGAAACTTCGAAATGTAGGGCAGACTCTTTCTTAATTTCCTGGTATACCGTATAACAATAATTTCACGCAACATTGCAAAGTCCATAAATTAAAACAGTGCAATAGGATATCCTGAAGTAAGAGAAAGATGAAATTATAGCGACGAATCGAAACAATTGATCTTACTATGCCTACGTATTCGAAAAAAAATTACATTTTACCTGTCAAATTTTGCTTCAAATTAGTAATTGTCATCTTGCACGATGCTGTATACTCTGGAAGAGCGAATACAAATAATTAAATGGGTGTATGGTGGTAATTCAATTAGAGATACTGTTCATTTATTTGTAGCAAATTTGAGAACCGCCCAATTCCACACTGTTCAACAATTTCAAAAATTGTTCATACCTTTGAACAGGCAGGATGTGTTGCAAACAGTAACTGCCACAGAAGAGAACAAAGGGTTCCTACAGAAGACCAGGAAAGACGCGGTACAATGATTTGGGCTATTGCCGAAGAAGAGTCATCAAAATCCAGCCTTCAGATTGCTAATCAAGACGGTAGCAATAGGGAAACTGTTTGACAGGTTCTTAGACGAAATGGATACAAATCATAGAAGGTGTCAACAGGTCACGAGATATTTCCCGAAGATGAGATCGAAATAATGGTGTTCTGTGAAACGATGATGGAGCGTGCAAACGAAAATCCCAATTTCTTTAACAATATTTGTTTTACGGACGAATCGACGTTTCCACTATTAGGAAGGCACAATCCTATTGTTGTTAGGTTTTGGAGTAGGGCGAATCCACGTCACCGAATGGATTTCCGGACCCACAAAAGCTGAAATATGGGCAGGTGTCGTCGGAGATCATATTGTTGAACTTTTCTTCATTGAAGGCAATTTGAATGGACGGAAGTATTTGGACCTTCTTTGGAACCAAATCATTCCAGCCTTGAGGATACTTCCAGCAGTGGAAGTTTAGCCGAATATGGTATCAGCAGGATGGCTGTCCTGTGCACGACAAGGTTGAGGTACGACAATTTCTAAGCACTAATTTTTCGAATTATGTAATTGGTAGAAGAGGTAACATCAGGTGGGCAGCCAGGTCGCCCGATTTAGGTGTTATTGACTTTTTCCTTTGGCCATACGTAAAACACAAAGTATACAACCATGTGAGAACTGAAAATTTAGAACAGCTTCGTCAAAGGATTATAAATGTGTTTGGAACCATTACACCTATGATGCTTCGTAACGTAAGAAGGATCTTCTATGCCAGATTAGGGCACTGTGTAGCAAATTCTGAGAACCGGCCAATTCCACACTGTTCAATAATTTCAAGAATTGTTCATGCCTTTGAACAGACAAGATGTGTTGCAAACAGTAAATGCCACAGAAGAGAACAAAGGGCTCCTACAGAAGACCAGGAAAGCAACGTCTACATGCACACGAAAATCTCGATTTTTTGAACAATATTTGTTTTACGGACGAATCGACGTTTCTACTATTAGGAAGGCACAATCCTACTGTTATTAGGTTTTGGGGTAGGGATTTCCAGACTCAGTACCCAGAAAAGCTGAATGTATGCGCAGGTGATGTCGGAGATCATGTTGTTGGACCTTTCTTCATTGAAGGTAATTTGAATGGACGGAGGTATTTGAATCTTCTTCGGGACTAAATGCAGCCTTGAGGCTACTTCCAAGAGTGGACTTTAGCAAAATATGTTATCAGCAGGATGGCTGTCCTGCGCACGACATGGCTGATGTACAACAATTTTTAAGCACTACCTTTCCGAATCGTGTAATTGGTAGAAGAGGTAAAATCAAGTGGGCAGCCAGGTCGCCCGATTTAGCTGTTATTGACTTTTTCCTTTGGCCATACGTAAAACAGAAAGTGTACAACCATGTGAGAGCTGGAAATTTAGAACAGCTTCGCCAAAGGATTATAAATATGTTTGGAACCGTTACACCTATGATGCTTCATAACGTAAGAAGGAACTTCTACGCCAGATTAGGGCACTGTTTAGCGGCGCAAGGACCTGTATTTGAACATTTATTGTAAATTATCTTATCCACGTTTTCGGTTGCATATCTTTATTAGTTTTTACTAACCACTTATTTACTATGTTAATTTTGTTCATGCCTGTTATTTTATGTTAGTTTCTAAAGTGCTGTTTGTAAGAGCTTTGTAGTATGTATTTATTAAATTTACCTTGTGTTCTTGCAACAAGCTTAATAATTTGTACAGTATGCATTTCAGTCAATCACTTTCTTCGCCAATTAATCGAAATGTCTGGTGATTCAAAAGCACAACTGATAGCTAAAATTACTATCAAGTACTCAGGGGACTCAGGTTGTTGTTTATAATCTGTCTTGCTTCCTCCTATTGTTTGTATATCTATTATTACTCTCCAACTCATAACAGAAGCAATGCTGCGGGAAATTATTGCAAGGCGGTATATCGAGTTACACTTTATTAATGTAAATCGTTTTCTTAATTTTCATTTATAAATCGTTGTTTAATCAAAATCTGAATGATGCGGTTTTTGTCTTCTTAAAAATGCGGGTTGAAGAATGTTGTTTAATTATTTAACTTTTTACAGAGAAGGAAAGTTATTGTTAATGTTGTTTTTAAGAAGTGACTATGACAATATACACTGTCTGCCATAAAGCTGGATCCATATGAGATTTCTTTTAAATATTGTGATTGAAGAAAAACTTCGTGGAGTAATCACCTCTGCTTCCAAAAATACTTGAAATACGCCATGTCAAAGTTAACGAGTGAGATTAGGTATCTGTCAAGAAAAAAACATTTATAATGACATTTTGCGTTCATGCAACATACCGAGTTTGAAAGAGATATTCCGACATAAGGAAAATTTTTGATTTTTAACATTCTTTGATACACCCCCGTAACTGAGTATTTTTTAAGTAGTAGATTACAACAATTCTTGTATTATTCAAACGTAGCTTAATAAAAAAAGATTATGATTTTAAAATAGCCAAATGATTTATATACGGAGGTGTATCAAAAAAAGTTAAAAAACAAAATTTTTCTTATGTCGGAATATCTCATTCAAACTCGGTATGTGAACGTAAAATGTCAGTAGAAATATTTTTTCTTAATAAAACTTTTCCATATTTTAACAAATAAGGTCATTTTTCGCCGATTTTTTTAATAGCGAATTAGACAAATACCTAATGTCACCTGTCAACTTTGACATGGCGTATTTCAAGTATTTTTTGAAGCATTGATTACAATAAATGTTTTACGTGGGGTTCCCATGTTAACATACCCCCACGTTCCTTCCCTTGGGAGGAAGTAATTGAGATACGCTCAATCAGCGCGCAATTGCACAGCAATTGCTCCCAGTTACTCCTGGTCGCAGCGAAATTGCCTATCCACCCTCTACTAGCTAACCAGATTAGTACCGGAGCGATTGACTTAACACGTGCTCATCCGCCGGCACCCTTCCGTCCTCTTTCATACTGGGTCAAGTGCCTCGTCCAGCATTAGGACTATTCCCCCAACCTAGGTGAGTGCATCGGAACCCAGAAGTTCCTTCACCGAGCCAGGGTTGGATCCACTGCCCGATCGAATCCAACCTCAAGTGTGGCGGGACTTGGCCACCCCGATCTCCCAGCTATAGGCCTGTTGTGTCCCCGACAGAGCGTCGTTTCGAGGCTACTTTATAGGGTCTATAAAAGTAATATCCCGGTGTGTACCCGTTAAGGTGGTGAAGTTGTCTTGAACGTGAGAGGCCATGTATCTTCGCATCAACATCCTTTAAGTGTAGGTCTCTAGACGATTTCTGGGAATCCGACGCTAGAACTGACAGCATATGCCAGACCCCCGTACTGTCAGTACTGTCAGTACTGTCCTCTTTCATACGGGGTGAAGTACCTCGTCCAGCAATAGTACTATTCCCTACTATTCCCCCAACTTAACTCAGTTGAATAGAGAGAGCCCTCCAGTCCTATTTCATACCTTCACAAGCTCCTCCCCGAGACAGGGGTTGGGGCCACTGCCCGATCGAATCCAACCTCAATTGTGGCGGGACTTGGGTTTTTAATGGTTTTGCCACCCCGTCTAGGTCAGACAGCGGGATACTTAGCTCCATAAAAGACCCTGACGTCAGGTAAGATTCAATCCACCTACACCTGACCCTCTTGTTAGCAGAGCTCCCTCCGCAACGTTTTAGAGATTTCATGCTGATCGCGTCATCCGTTGCCCAGACAAGCCTGGGATTGGGTTGACAACGACCAGTTCTTCGTTCAAGGGTGAACGCCGTGTGGTCTGCCCACAAGCTAGTCTCGAATCCTAGTGCTTCCCGACACCTCTAACGACTGCCCTTTGTCTATCTTCTGGCTAGTCTCGGATACTAGTGAAGTCCGACATATCCAGCGACTGCTTGTCTGTTCACCCTGCCGTTTGTGAAAGCAGAGGTGATTACCCCACAAAGTTTTTTTTCCAATCAGAACATTAAAAAAATTTCCCATATGGATCCAACTTTATGGCAGACACTGTATATTAATTAAAAACTCAAACATCGCCAAAACCAATCGCCTTCTCGAAATGTATTCTCTGCATAGATCTACTACAGAAATTCTTTTCCATTCACATCTTTTCAACACGATTATTTTAATCTTACTTGATGTGGGCTACGCTAATCTTCAGCGCGGAGTCGCAAGACTAGTTCGAGCGATTGACAATATATATTAATTATAATAAAAACAAAATTATGACTTGATCCTTTTTTCAAGTATCCAAATCTCAAAATTTTTTGACATAATCTTGTATCCAATTATGCGACTGCGTAACAAATGTTAATTGTTACTATCAAAATGTCAGAGGTCTACGAACTGAAGTTAATCAGTTCTACTCTTCAGTTTGTGAATTTGCATTAATTGGTGTATCAGAAACTGCTCTTAATGCATATATTTGTAGTTCTGAATTAGTTTATAGTAATTATAATATGTTGAGATATGATCGTCAATATGATGCACTTAACCAAACTTGGGGTGGGGGAGGTATTATTGGCTGTTAAGGCTAACATAATAGTTGAAACCATAAATTTATTTCATTTCCGCACTATTCTTCCCCATATTATGTAGTTGGTTATAAGGGTATTTTCCCAGCCGGTGTTATCTACATTTTTGTTGTTTACTTACCACCTTACACTACTCTTGTTCATTATAATACTGTCATCAAATATTTTGAACAGATAGATTATTGCCATAAAGATAATGTTTTAATTGTGTGAGATTTTAATGTTCCTTGTTTTAACGATACTGATCAATTAGATAACAAAATCATTCTCATGCACAGCTTTATTGAATTTTTTAACTTTACTCAATTTAATACGATCGTTTATGTTGATGGTCGACTTCTTGACCTTATAATATCTAGTATTAATTGTGAAGTCTGTCATGATAATGCTTCATTGGTTAACGAAGATAGATATCATCCGGCGTTGTATGTTACTTGTCACATACCATGTCATTGCACTAACAGCTCCCCAGTAAATTTTTGTAGCAGAACATATAATTATAGAAAAACCAACTTTCCCGCACTTAAGATGGAATGTTAAATACTGATTTGTCCTTTCTGTTAAATGTGACAGATCACTCGTCCTGTGAATGATTTTATAATTGTATTTATAATGTATTTGATTTACACGTGCTTCTTTATAGGACAAATAAGAATAACAAATATCCCACCTGGTATTCTTCAGAAGCAATAAAAAATATGCAGCTAAAAGATTATTACCTTAAAATGCACAAAGAACATAACAATGGTTCATACTTACAAAATCTCTGACGACTGAGAGCACTTGTAATAATTCAGAAAGCTAACGCATACAATAGTTACTTGCAGATTGTTGAAGAATCGATAGTCAATGATTCCAAATCATTTTGGTCTATGTTCGATCAAAATAAGGTAACTGTAGAATTCCTGGGAAAACGTCTGATAGCGATCTAACTTACGATTCTCCAGAGTCTATTGTTAATGTTTTAAATAGATAATTTGCTAGTGTTTATCAAGCTTCAATCCTGCATACTGCATCTTTTGTTAGTACACAACTGAGTAACATGCAGACTGTTCATTTCTATCATCTCTGAAGAGGAAGTCCAAAACTGTATACGCAAATTAAACGTGGTCACAATCCTGGGCAAGTAGATGTGATATTCTTAGATTTAAAAGCCATGTGTTACAGAAAGAACTTTATACTTTTTAACCGACTATACAGGTTTTACGCATTCGAAACCAAAGTAAGAAACGAGCTCAGCTCCCCCACTCTATAAGTTTGCTATTGGGCATCCTTCAAGTCACCGGTACAGATAGTTTAAATTATTAAAACGAAGAGTTTGCCTTAAGAAATGCTAATTCTTAATGACTAATTGCAAATAATTAAACCAGGTAAGTGTAAAAGTGTTATTAAAGGTATGGTCCGTTAAATAACCGAACGCGGCCGAAATACCGGTTCATAGTTCCGTAAACGCTGAAAAAGAGTAACTACAACATTAACCGTGATTTACGGACCATGTTTTTTTGAGAAAATATGCTGTTAGAAATTTTACCATCATGATCACTGTCCGAGATTGGTTGCTGTGGTTAAAAAAAGCGACTCTGAGGTTACGTTAAGATTATTTTAACAGTTGTACCCAAATTACGGGTCCGTTAAGTTTAGTTCAGTCTGTTGCCGTTAAATTAACTTTTTATTCAACAGAAGAATATATTTTGCTTTCAAAAATCAAACCAACCTAATATTTGACTTGTTACTTGTCAATGACATCTTTCACCTGTCTGCCCGTCCCGTAAACCTACCAGAAGTTTCAGAGATCCGGTGTGAACGATGAATAAACCGACTGCTTAGGTTAACCTGGTTAACTTACGGACCATACCTTAAATCAACGGAATATTCCAATCTTCCAATTCACAAAGTTGATTGAAAGGTTATCACTTCATAAAATTGGGAATTACATAAATATACGAGCTTATTAAGCGTCCATATATGTACATCCGAAATTCTTATGTATCTTATTAAAGTACGAATTTGCAAGCATAAAACTGTACATAATTAATGGTAACAATAAAAACGCAAGCTATAAAGACTTTACATGCTTTTAAGACTTTCACGTGATGTATAAATTAGCAGGTTTAACAATTTTATGATTCATTAAAACTTATCAATTAAATCAAGGTCAAGGTTTTGCTCTATAAAATAAAATATGTAGTTTTAAGGTGGAATTATTTGTATTATACATTTTTACACTTTATGCGGAGTAGAATACAGGGTGTAGAATCGCTTCACGCACAATACAGTTTTACTTGCATTTTGTTCAAACCTTAATATTATCTCCACTAATTATTTTACAATAAAGATATTAAGGAATGCTATAAAGAAAAAAATTACGAATCGAATGATACCTTTGGTTACGGATTGCAATTGATTGTAACCGGAAAAAGTAAAGAAAAAAAAAGTTCCATTTAGTCAAAAATCAGTTATGCTTTGGAAACATTTTGGAAAAGGGGAAACTATTTGTTATCTAAATGTAATTTTTAAGGTTATGTTGTCCGTCAAGCTGTTTCCAAGACATAACTGATTTTTGCATAAACATAAGTTTTATTTTCTTTTTTTCCGGTTACAATCAAATGCAATCCGAATCCCAAGGTATCTTTCAATTCGTTTTTTTTTATAGCATTCCTTAGTACCTATCGTACTAAGTACCTTCCTTAGTACCTCCTAGTATTGTAATAGTTATTTACGTTATAAGTCCTGGAAATGGAACTTTACAGTCGAGTAAGATATTACGGACAAGGAGCCGAGTGTCCATGGTAACTGAATCAGTTGGTTTATTCTATTTGAGTCCGGTAAAAAATTTTACAGTCATACTAGACCGTAAAATCGCATTTTCCGGACTGTAATCGCTACCGTAAACATGAATAATACGATACAGTATGAAATAAAATAATTTATGGGACATAATATGAAAGTTTGAAAAAAATGGATGTAAATCTGTATTCTGCGTAACCCTGTTCTACACCCTTTATAATGTCATTTCCATACTGTCTATTGATCATTGTTACTTTGATTTGAGTAAAGTAAGTGAAACTTTCCATTTGTTTACAGGTTACCACGAGCAACGGGAAATACTATTCATTAACCGTAAAGATATTTTTATACAATTAAGTAAATATAACAATTTTAAATATAAATAATTAAACAAACGTAAGCATTTCAGAAGGCCAAACATAGGTTCCAAATATGTTGGGATGGTCTACAATTTTGTATTAAAGAAGTATAGAATTTCAATTTTACAATAACTTTTTAATTTTACAATAACTTTTTAATTTTAAGCTTCATTCAGAACCTCCAAATTAATACCTAAAGTTAATACTCGCTAATTAACGTCAGACTTTGTACAATGCTTTAAGCCAATAGCATTCACAACATTCAAAATTAATGTTTAAAATTAATACTTTACGTAGAAGCTTGCAAACTTTACGGTTTAATTTTACGATAACAAGCGCATGCGTAAGCCTTATACAATCTTCGTCTCCTCAATCTCCAAATCCGTTCATTCTGGCAAACTTTTTATTTTTAACTAAATTTTATTATTAAAACGAAAGGTTTGCAGCAAAACAACTTTTAATAGTTATTTACGTGCCAAGCATTGAAAATTAATCTTTACGGGCGAGCTGGAAAGTTTGTGGGGCGAGCGACGAAGGAGCGAGCCTCCATAATTTAGCGAGCCCAGTAACGATTAATTTCAAAGAGTGTCGCGTACAAACTTTTGTTTCCACCTTCACCAGCATTTTTTTATGAATTGTATATTTTTAATAAAAAGACATTTTGGAATCAAAGGCGGTAGCACAATTTATAGCTAGGCGTTGCCATGGTGTTGTGGTTAAGCAACACATTAGTTGCCATAGCTTTTGGTTGATGAGCATTGTAAAATTTTACAGGCCTCTTTTAGGAGCCCGTAAAGTTTTACAGGGCTGTGGCAGTAATTACTCATTTACTTGGTTACATAAAGGCCTGTAAAGTGGCATTTACATATAAGGGGGAAATAAAAATATTTTCAAGACCTTGAGGTTACATTTAATTGATTTACAAGTTGCCGCTAATATAGTGATTCTATAATGTTGTGTTTTGATGGTTCTAAAAATTGCAAATAAAGGACTCTGTAAGATTACGCATTATAGAGTCACTGCATCTAGTTACCTAGGCCAGCTGGTCGACCAGAGTATCGCAAACCGCCGCCATATTGGGGCAAATAAAGCACGAAATTGTTTATTATTTGTTCTGTATTGCATTTAATCAAATCCACGTTTACTTTAAAAGGTTTTTCTTATTCTGAAAGATCAAACGTCTAATATGCCAAACACGTAAAACGTGGTTTTAATTTGTCCATTATTAAAAATCACCCTTCTCTGTCCCGATATGGCGGCGGTTTGCGTTACTCTGATTGACTAGCTGGCCTAGGTGACTAGATGCAGTGTCTCTAACGCATGAATTTTAATTATTAATTAAGTACATCAATTGTGAATGATACATTTGAAGTGATATGCAGGAATAATTGCAGGGATTAATTTGAAGTATCAATTTTGAGGTTCTGAATGAAGCTTTACGTCCATTCGAATTTTACATAAAATAAGTTTCAGTATGTTTGTAAACACGACTGGCAATCTTTGGTAGCGAATTCGTTCTAGGATAAAATGTAGGAAATTTAATGAAAAATACCCAAACATTAGGTTGCTGAGTCTTAACAATTTTCTCATTCCCGGGATTCAAGAGTTTTTCTCGAAAGTCTCGGAAGTTCCTGGGAACTCCAGATAGAAATTTTACCTAGGGACCTAACATACAAATTTAAATATTCATTTTTCAAATCGCTTTAACTAACAATCTGATCAATTTCCCATAAAAGTTCCCATTTAATAAAAGGCGCAGCAGTATATAAATAAATTCTCCTATCATAAAATTCTTTCTTTTTTCTCTCTTTTATGGTCCTGTTTAGTGTATTGTTTGTCGGCAAGTTTCAAGTCATTCATATCTTTTACAACACATTGTCCTGAATATAAGGATGATTCAGCCAAGAATTATTAACAAATCCCGTTTTATTAAGTTTCAAAATGAACTTGTAAAACACATTGCTATGTCCTAGAAAGCTATTTTAAGAAACTATTCTCCTAGAGAACACTTTTTATTATTTCTGTCTGATTGAATGGTCATAAAATCAAATGAAACAAAAGAAATGTAGTAAAAACATTCGATAATCAATTTATTATTAAAGCGTGGTATTGTATTTACAAAAACCATCAAAGCTTTGTTGGAACCATGTACCTTTTGAAAACGACTGCTTGTTTAAGTGATCAAGCACATACTTCAATATGAATTTTTAAGTAAAAAACATTTAGTTTAGAGAGACTAATATTTAGAAATAGTAATAGCTGTTTATAAATAAGATAGGAAATTTGTAATGGAAACCCTTTTTGAATAGAATTGCATAGAAAGTACAACTTTACTTAATGGATGTCCTGGCCAGGTATCGCATCTAATGGTAGTTTTTAATGAAACTAATCACTTCATTGAATGTTTATAGACACGTTGTAAATAATTTGTATGTATTTGAAATGGCAATTTAATAGTTAAAAAAAACTAATTATGAAAACTACCTGCGTAAAGCCACACTCTTGTTCAGAACCTTTTTTTAACTAATAATTTGCTCCAGAAATTGATACAAAAAACCTTAATTCTAAAGACATCAATTCTAAGAATTTTAATTTAATATCTTGTATACAAAAGTCGCCTGTCTCGGATTATTTTTCCTGGAAATCGAGACAACAAAAATTGAGCAATTCGGGACTTACTATGTTCTTTAGGTACATTATATTAAAAAAGATCCCTGTGAGGATATAATAAAGCGCAGAGATCTGGAACTATTAGTATTGGGTGGATTTTATGCAAACTCTTAACGAAGGCCTCATAAGCCGAAAAACGTGTTTTTTTGTACCAATAATTTACTAAAATATTTGGAAACAGTTTTTCTTCAAACTATACTTTAATTACCCGACTTATTTTTTCAATTAGTAGTAAAAAACGAATAAGCTGGTGGAAAAGCTTTTTTCTTATATAAAGTCAAATTGAAAGTAAATAATAAATTGTTTACTATTTACGTTACTCTTGTTTACTTTGCGGCAATTTTCGATAATACATAATTTAAATTTATTTCTCTTCTGCCAATAAAAATAAATGTAATAACAAAAGGGTATAAATAATTTCATAACTAATAACAAAAAATCTCCTATACTCTTAGGAGAAATATAAAGAAATTTCTTGGTCCCATATGAAAACAACCGTAATTTCACTGAAATTATACTACCATTTCAGCATTGAGATAAATCACTTTTCTTGATTAATAACGGCAAAAGAGAAAACCAACGAGTAGGTCTCACATTGAGTCTTAGAGACTTTAAATTTTAATCGATATGGGCGGTTTTATGGCGTAGTAATATTCATGGCATTATTAAAAAACTTACATTTAATTATTCAACATTTCACCATGAAGAGGTTTATTTAAGGAATAGCTTTTATGTCCTTCAATGAAAAAGAAAGCTTTAAATCGCCCTTTAAACAAAAGCTATATAACTAAAAGGGTGTTCCATGAAAGATATTCCTAGAGTTTTACAACCAAAAGCATAAAAATAATCCATATTCAATTTGAATGATCCTAA
Source organism: Agrypnus murinus (assembly GCA_929113105.1). Taxonomy (NCBI): domain Eukaryota; kingdom Metazoa; phylum Arthropoda; class Insecta; order Coleoptera; family Elateridae; genus Agrypnus; species Agrypnus murinus. Next base: position 114,300,044 of record OV816024.1, read on the forward strand.
TTTATTTTATACTAACTTTAAGATTACATCAATGCCATTTTAATTTCTAAAACTAACAAGCCGACTACTTTTTGGAAGCTACAACTTTCTAAAGTTGTTTTAGGTTTCTTTTCCAGACCCTCTCCTGAAAATATGTTCAGACTGCAACATAACTGTTCCATGTTACTCCACGCTCCACCTACAAATGTCCTTTTATATGATAAGGGAAACCCATTTATCGCAAGAAACATGCAATTATTTTCTTTATGCCAGTAAGGTGTGAATAAAATAAAGTATATTGAATTATATTTATTTTATAACCCTTTATTTCAAAGTGTTGCTTTGCATGAATATAAAAGTTCTACCTCAGTGAATTTTATATACTCATAAATTTTTTATATTATCAGCTGCTCACGCACACATACGGTCTGTTACAAAGTGTTTACACATGCATTGGTATCTTGACACTAAAACGGACGATTGAATAGGACAAACTGTGCTAAACCAATAAACGGGTTTACTACAATGACATTTGTAATTTAAATTAGATTTTAGTTATCATACCCTCATCGTATTCTCCTAGCTGTATCTGTGCTTTCGATTAATTTGTAAATTATTCCAAATAACGAATGAAAAAAAAATTAAATTGCAACCTCGTTTCCTCTAAAAGCGTAATTGATAAACTTAGATTTTAGTCAAAATTAGGATATTTAGTTAATAATATCCTCATATGTAGATATGCATTTTTTAATTTAGAAAATTTTTACACTTTTATTTCTTTTGGTATTATTATTTGATAGCTGACAATATTTTATAGGTGACTACTAATAGATAAGTGACAAGTGCTTCATATGAATTAATTCATGTCGAGAACTTATTACTCTACTGGTAGTCGCTTCACGTACTTCAGAGGTAGAGATGCCGCTCAGAAAGCGTAAGGTTCTGGGTTCGATTTCCATCCGGGGTGATGACCTTTCTATACGAATTTTTTTTCAAAATATAATTTAATATAATTAAAAGTGTTTACTAAACACTTACAAAGCTTGCTGGCAATATAAAATATAAATAATATTGTTGCGAGATAAAGCTCTTAAATATTTAAATCTACGGAATACTTGAACTATTATATAATTGAGATTAATACTCCAATAAATATACTCCAATAACACATTCTGGTAGTGCAAGAAATGAAGGTGTCATATTGATTACAAATTAGCATTTCAAGAGCATATTAACGCATGTACAGAAAAATATTTTACTACTCTTAAGATTTTATACAATAGTAGACATATTGCCGATCAGAATATCAAAATTACCTTATGTGAGTCTCTTGTACTGTCATATTTTAACTATGGATCCATTTATATGGACCATATACAGATTCATCAACAAAGAATAGAGGCTTTAATTACTTTTCTTAAACACAAAACTGAGTTCTTTAAACATTCTTTCGCATATTTCACATTTTGAACGACATGCCATTAAAATACCCGCCTATACTAAAAACTAACAGCGATTCTCATATTTACGTGTGTAAAACTCTTTCGATTTAGTTTAATTTGATTTCATTTAATTTAATTGGTTAGTTCTTCTTGGTTGAAAAACGATCTTTCGATTTTTCTTATCGGAGCCGGACATTTCGGCGCGACCATTTAGGCGCGGCCATTTAGACGCGGCCGTTTCACCGCGGCAGTATCGACGTGGAACACTATCACAGGGCAGTTCGGCGCAGGCCACTTAGCGCAGGGACACTTCGTTGTGGAGACAGTTCAGCTCAGGTACACTTAGGTGCAGGAACACTTCGACTCAGAGACATTTCGGCACAGGGACATTTCAGTTCGGCGGAAGGGCAGATTCATGCGAAGAGATTCCGCCGCATATATCAAATCAAAATTTATTGCTTTTCCAATACACCACAATCAAAGAAAGTATTATTAGCAAGGGAGTTGTGAACATTGCAGTAAATATACATCAGGTCATATAACCTACTAATACTTGAACAAAATATATGTTTGCTGAAATATTAAAATAAAATATGGCATAATACACTTCTGTACCTGCCCAAAGGAAGTATTGTCGCAGAGCTTTGTAAATAGAACATTCCGCGGCAAATATAAGTAGTACTACGCCTTTATTTGGAGGAATTGTTTAGTGTTATTGTCATAATTACATATAAACAAAGTTTGTAGGTACTTACAGGTAATAAATACAGTATTCCATAAAAATACTATAATTAGGAAAAAACTTCATATTTACTAATCAACAAGTTTTCGTATATGTACTGCCAGAGGGCTTATCAATTATTGCGTGAGTATTCTTTATTATTAGTGTACTAAGTGCTTAGTACTGTAATCAGCTAGTAGAAATTCGTTGGCATCTGAAAATGAATGTTGCCAAAGGGTCATTCCATACGAAATCGATCACTAAAATGGGTCGATCTCACGGATTTTAATGAAAATCACTTATGAAGTAGCAATCAACTAAAGAACATAACTTTCATTTATCAATTTGCTAAATTACGCAGAACTTCGGAAATATTCAAACTGAAAAAATTATCAAAACTGCTTGCACGCCTTTAAAGAAATATAAATATCTCAAAAAGTATTTACCCTAGAACAAACATTTTTTTGTATATTGCTCACTAGAAGACGGGCTTTTTGGGGATCAGTGGTTCTATCAAAATGCCATAGATGTCAGCACAAGCAATATTTCTAATTATTTGAAATATACAAAGTTATAACTTTTATATAAAGTTATTTTTAAAAGTTAAAAATTGTTAATGAACGACTATTACACTCAAAATTTTATAGTTATATGTGTATAAATCACAGAAGGCACTTTAAGACAGCTGTTTCGAGCTTTTGGTTCTTCTCAGTTAGGGCAGCTCGTCTGTGATTTATACACATATCACTATAAAATTGTTAGTATAATAGTCGTTCATCAACAAAACTCACTTTATTAAAACACGTTTGTGTTCATTTTGTATTTTATTTATGTTAATTTATTTTGCTTAATTAATGTTTTACTTATATTTTGAATACAAATCCATATAGAAAAAATTATCACCCCAGCTGGAAATCGAACCCTGGGCCTTCCACTTTCTTCCACATCTCTACCTAAGCTACTGTGTCGACTACCAGCATATAAAATTATTATTACTATATAAAGTTATTACAAAAATGTTATTGAATTAACGTAAAATTGATTTAACGATATATCCTTCTGATAGCTTTAATCCATACAATTAGAATAATCGGTCTATTACATGGAAATCTAAAAATGTTTTGGGAATTTATTATTTCAAATTACATTCAAATGAAGTACTAGGTATTCATTCAATGTATTTGTAGAATTGAGGTTATGATTTACTTACATTGACAAAAAAAGCAGCGGCGGAACACGACGTCCAAAATACATTTAAAAATGTGTCTACAACATTTAAAAAATTGAAGACACCAACAAAACTACTATTATTAATTTAAATAATTGTTCAAATTTCAGTATTAATTTTAAATAATAAATGATTATTACATTGCTGAGTTATACGCATTTCTTAATTTTTACATCTAACAGCTGTTTTCCACAAACTGTGGGCATTGTCTACTTTTGACAATCCAAGCATATCAATCTCAAATCATATTCTAGGTTAAATATATGGTCGTAGATAAAGTATAGTATGTAACACGTACAAAAACGCCAATTTTACACTCGTATGACTACTGAATGAGACGAAGTCGGATTATTTAAAAAATCTTGGGGAGTAAATTTCTTCCATCCCCCCACCGTGAATTCGCGCCTGATATTAATAACTACATGTACTTAATTTTTGATAAAAAAATAAAAGGTATATAAATTGTAGTAATTGATTTATACTATGGGGACCCAAGAATTTGTAACGCTTCAGGCCCCTTAAGTATTAAATCCGCCACTGATTACAGTCAATAGTCAACTTAACTACAACTAGCATTATAAATGAGAAGAGGAAAATTGGAGAACATTCGAGCGTTTTCAGCATTTTAAGAATTTCAAGAACTTTTGAAATTATCCTTATTTTGGGTATATCTTTGCAAGTTAAAGGTATATTCTCCATTCCTGCTCACTTTTGAGGGTTTATTTTCGTTCTTTCTCGTTTGTGCTCCGGGAATATTCTCCAAAAATAAAAGTTTGAGCATTTTCCAACAATAAATACAGTAAATACCAATTCCGGTGGCGGAATATTCTTAGAACGAAACGTCATCTTTGACGTCGTGAAGAATATACCCAGAATGTTATAAGATTTTTGTGGCGTGTTGTTCTTATAGTTAATAGTATAAGAACGTAATAGGTATATAGTACGTATTTTAACACGCCAGTGATACACTATGAATGTGCCAAACTATAGGGTCTCTACCTGTCGGTTCTAGTAGGTATTCGCAATCCCGTTTCCGCTAACGGAATTGGTACAGGCTGTACTAGTTATAAACTTTGTAGAATGTTCGTTTAGTTGCCTTTTTAAATGGACAAATCTTGAAAATCTATTTTTTGCAGAGCATAACAAAGAATTTAATCGAAATGGCACCTGCTCCAGCTATATATTTTACGCTTTTTTCACAAAGAAGTGTAAAGCAAGTCCTTATTCCTAAGGAAGATGTAAAGATACGATTTGCAATTACTTCTATCTTTGTTTGTTCCTAATAAACGCCTAAAACATTTAAGAGAATTTAATAGAAAAATTGTTTAAGCAATCTTTTAAATAGATCTTTTGAAGGACACATGATTAATTATTAAATTTAAGAATTTTGTATTAGTTGGCAATATAAAAGCCACCATTTACTAACCATAGTTTTCAGACAATTTAGATGTCATAGTTATTTTATAAAAGAATTTCTATAAAAACTACTTTTTTAAGTACATATTTATAAAATATAAAAGAAAGATTAAGTTTAAATTTAACTCCCAGAGCTTCTCGTATTTTCCATCTTTATTTGGTGAAAGAAAACGAGAAAGTTCAATTTGTAATGCTAAAATTTCAATACAATTTAAACGCCTATCAAATCAAATTGGAATATTGCTTTCCATTTCATACTGCGTTTCATCTATATACGAGTTTATCGGTTTTCAAGATTTACAGAGCAATCTAACTACATGTATACTAACTATACTTTTACAGTATTGGATACATTTGGCATCAATACCATTTAATGCAAGTTTGATTTATTTTAGAATTAATTTGTTTGAAGTACTACAAAAGCGAAAATAATTTGCAGGCAGGTACAGGAAAAAATTAAACTTGTTCGATTTATTAAATAATATGTGTTTGTAACTCTTAGAGCTTTAGTAAAATGGAAACCCATTTGTTACCTACCTAAGGGAGAAGTGTAGGTACTAAAAATTATCATATACAAATAATAAAGCAAGAAATAAGTGAAGACGTCTTCTTTAGAATTCTTGGTTTGGTTCTACACAAATATAGCACTGGAAAGGTGATATTCTATATCGCACAAGGAAACCTCCCAAAACTTGAAATCGACCTTCAATGATTTTTCAAATTATGCCATTCTCAAAAGTTTGCTCATCACAAAATAAGACAACTATACTGCTCGACAAATGAACTGGGCCATTTGCATATATTGGTGTATTTTTTTTTAATATTTAAATATTTTCCAATAGGACAATGATGGCACCTTTGGTAATCTTTAAGGATTGGGTAACCATAGAAACCATTTGTTTTGATTCTTTTGTTTCAATAAACATAAACGCATTAACAAAATAATAATAATAATAATAATAATAATAATAATAATAATAATAATAATAATAATAATAATAATAATAATAATAATAATAATAATAATAATAATAATAATAATAATAATAATAAAAACATCTAACCACCACTCACGAAGCCCTAGCAAAACATATAAATAACTTTATAAGAAAACCAGACACCATGCCCACGTTTCTCACGCAGGGTAAAACATATCTGTTGCCGAAAAACGACCAAACACAAGACGCAAGCAACTATAGACCAATAACGTGCTTGCCCACTATATATAAAATCATGACAGCATGTATTTCGCAAATTATTTACAAACACTGCGAAGACAACACCATCCTATCAGAAGAGCAGAATGGATGCCGGAAGAAATCCCAGGGCTGCAAAGAACAACTTATAATAGACTTGACAGCAATGAATCAAGCCTACAAAAAGAACCGTAATTTTTACACCGCATATATAGATTACCAAAAAGCGTTCGATTCAGTGCCGCATAGCTGGCTCCTGGAAATATTGAAAATTTATAAAATTAACCCGACCATTATCAGATTTTTGGAAATTACAATGCAGCGCTGGGAAACAGTTCTAAATTTACAATCCAAGAACGAAACCATTACTAGCGATCCTATAAAAATAAGACGAGGTATATACCAGGGGGACTCCTTAAGCCCACTATGGTTTTGCCTCTCTCTTAACCCCATGTCCAGAATGCTGAACAACTGTAAAGGATACACAATCGCAAAAATTCGTAACACCAACGTCATGTTAACCCATCTCATGTACGTTGACGACATTAAGATTTATAGTAGCACAGAACAACATCTAAAACAAATGTTAAAAATAGTCGAAATTTTCAGCGAAGACATTTGCATGAAATTTGGACTGAGTAAATGTAGAACGCAAAGCATGCGCAAAGGAAAAAGGGAAATTGTAAATTATGAAACAACAAGTGGAGAAGATATAAAAGGCATGCAAGAAGGTGAAATATATAAATACTTAGGCATAAAGCAATCTCGTATGAATCAAACAACACAAATGAAGGTAGACTTAACATCGGAATATATGAATAGAATAAAAATGTTAACTAAAACCAAGCTCTATGGAAAGAATATAATAAAAGCCATCAATACATATGCAGTTCCTATGCTAGCGTACTCCTTTGGAGTCATTCCATGGACAGAAACGGATATACAAGAAATAGAAAGAAAGACACGAATGGCACTAACATCGGCTAGGTTTCATCATCCAAAATCGGCAACTGAAAGACTCACACTGCCACGTATCGACGGCGGAAGGGGAATAGTAGATTTAAACAACCTACTAAATAAACAGAAGGCATTACTAAGAAATTATTTTCTGGAAAAACAAGCCACATCTATCACACATCAAGCAATAGTTACCATCGACAATAACTACTCTCCTCTAAACCTAGCAAACGAAGTTCACTTTCCGCAAATAGCAAACGAAGAAAAACATAGAAGGTGGACAGGGAAGGCGCTGCACGGAAAACATGTGTACGAATTAAGTCAACCACACGTTGATAAGAAAGCCTCTAACGCTTGGCTAACACACGCTGGTCTATTTCCAGAAACAGAAGGTTTTATGTGTTCCATACAAGACCAGGTTGTAAACACAAGAAATTACAAAAAACACATTATTAAAGATGGTACGCAAAACGACACATGCAGACGCTGTAATCAAGCAGTGGAGAACATTCAGCACATTATATCAGGGTGCCAAGCTATAACCAAAGAAGACTATAAGGCCAGACACGATAATGTGGCAAAAATATTACATGACAAACTGGCCAATAAATACTCCTTTATACATGAGCACATACCTTATTACAAATACAACCCTGAAAAAGTATTAGAAAATGAAAATATAAAACTGTACTGGGACAGGGGAATAATCACCGATAAGACTATCATTCATAATAGACCAGATATTACTCTAGTAAACAAATCCAATAAAACAACGTACCTTATAGATATCACTATCCCGAACACTGGTAACCTGCAAAATGCACATGCTGAAAAAATAAGAAAATACACAGAATTAGGAATTGAAATAAAAAAAATGTGAAAAATGGAATATGTCTATATATTACCTATTATTATATCAGCCACTGGAGTAATTCCAAAGACAATCCACGACTCTCTACGAAAACTAGATATGCCACCGCTTATGTACATGAACATGCAAAAATCTGTAATATTAAGCACCTGCAATATGGTTAGGAAATTTTTAGGTGAATCATAAATTATATCTAAACAATACAAATACCTAAACAATAGATAAATACTTTCTTTCACCTTGGTCAATAGACCCGTGAGTAAGTTATACTTACCGTGCGAAGTCACGAGATACGCAAAAATAATAATAATAATAATAATAGTTTATTTCTAACAGGCATACACCCAAGTATAAAAAATAAAGAAAAATTACAGAAAAAATTATGTATAAAGTACACAATAAAATAGTTTAAAAATATTATTAAACAAAAACCTCATGTTTACTTATTGCTGCGTTGAAAATAATCGAAAACCTATCAGACGTTATATCATATCACACTCCATGCAAATTGAATTGAAATTGTTGCACATTATATAAATAGGACTGCTTGTTAAGATATTTGTTCTTGCAGTATCATTATAAAAGATTAACGCACTTCTGCTGTTTTATATTAATATTAATCATCTGAAGATTTCGGGTTCTGTATTTACAGTTGGTTATATTAGTACGGTGCAATTAGTCCAAAAAACGGTCTAACCTCAACATCCAAAGTAAAAGTTTCCCTCCAACTCCAAATTGTTCTATACAGTCCACATATTGTTTGGTAAAAAGTTACACCATTTTAAGCGTCGGGTTTGGTGGGGGGGGGGGGTGCGAAAGGTTGGTAAATTAGTAGTTTTTATCAGTTTTTCTTAAATATTTCGAAAACTATGCGGTTTAGCGCGAAAAGTGCCATATACAAAAATCATATACATTAAATTGCGAACAAGAATGGTACATAATCTTGCTAAAATGAACAGTTACAGAGTTATGGAGGGTGCAAAGGTAGACATTTTTCGTATTTTTTAGATTTTTTGGTAAAATAAAATTCTACAGAAATAACTAAACAATTTTATTAAACATTGTACAATCGTATTGTAGTCCAAAAGAGGCTAAGAGGCACCACAAAGGGTTAGAAGCGTAAAAATACTGGGAACGAGGACCGGTTTAGTACAAGCAAATGAAAACGTGAACTGTGATAAAGCGTTTGAAGTTGGAACACTAGCCTTGAAAGAGATTGAGAACAGAACATTCAATGACATACACTTGAAAAGAAAGTTAACTGTTAAGCCTCTAGCCTCTATAACCAAGTCTATGACAATTAGCAACACTGTATGTGTAAACCCTAACACTCTCTTACATCGGATGGTATGCACAGTAAGGATGAGGGACTTGAAGAAATATTTCAATTTGAATTATGTGCTTATACTCCATCCTTCTTCGACGAATCTGGCTTGATGAAGAAGGGAAGCAAATCTTCAATGGTGACTGTTTTGGTTCCAGATTCAAATGAATCATCAATCACCCCAGCTACCTTCAGACAGATTTGCGAGTAATACACAGATTACATAATTAGTCATTATGGGCAAGCAACTGTTGTTTTTGATGGATACGAGCACGGAAACACAAAAGATGAAGAACACTTACGCAGCTCACGTTCTACCATTAACATTGAAGTGAATGTAGAAGACTCAATCCATATAAATATCAATCAAAGTGAATTTCTAGCTAACGCTAAGAACAAAATGGGCCTTATTTCTCTCCTTACAGTGCACTTGCAAAGTGGTGGTTGCACAGTTCATCAAGCATCGGGTAACGCTGACTTATTAATAGTTTTAACAGCGATTGATGAAGCTAAGAAAGGAGTTGAAGCTTGTGTAATTGGTGATGACACGGACTTACTAGTCGTGTTGACTGTCCAGGCACCATCCGAGAACAAAATGAAAATGGCGGTACCATAGAAAGGCAATCAGCAGGAAAAAGTGTACACTATTTCTGACATTCAGCGAGGCATTGGAGATATGAAAGGTGTACCCTTAGCAATATAAGCCTTCACAGGATGTGACACTGTATCAGCTATCTACAAGAAAGGGAAAATTAGACCGTATAGGAATGTGCAAGCCAACAACGCTCTAAACTTCTAGTCTTCAACGACTCCAAAGCTGGCCCTAGTGCAGTGGCTGACGCTGGAAAGCATTTCCTTCTTGCGATGTTTGGAGCCAAGAGCACTGAAGATCTAGATTGTTTTCGCTACCAGTGTTACTTGCAGGCTATTGCAAAGCAGCCTATACATTCATTGTTCAGTTGGCTGCACTTCCCCCCATCAGCAGCTTCCAGGCATCATTCATTTAGAACCTACCACCAGGTACAGCAGTGGCTGAATGAGAAGAAAAATCCGCTCAAGTGGGGGTGGAAGAAGATTGGCGAACACCTGAGATCAATTACAACAGTACGTCCTGCAGCTCCCCAGGAATTACTTTCCCTCATAGTGTGCGCTTTGGTACCACCATTTTCAATTTGTTCTCTGATGGTACGTGGACAGTCAACAAGACTAGTAAGTCCGTCTCATCACCAATTACACAAGCTTCAACTCCTTTCTTAGCTTCATCAATCGCTGTTAAAACTATTAATAAGTCAGCGTCACCCGATGCTTGATGAACTGTGCAACCACCTCTTTGCAAGTGCACTGTAAGGAGAGAAATAAGGCCCATTTTGTTCTTAGCGTCAGCTAGAAATTCACTTTGATTTATATTTACATGGATTGAGTCTTCTACTTTCACTTCAATGTTAATGGTAGAACGTGATCTGCGTAAGTGTTCTTCATCTTTTGTGTTTCCTTCTCTCATCACTCCTTACTGTGCACACCATCCGATGTAAGAGAGTGTTAGGGTTCACACATACAGTGTTGTTGTTAATTGTCATACACTTGGTTATAGAGGCTAGAGGCTTAACAGTTAAATTTCTTTTCAAGTGTATGTCATTGAATGTTCTGTTCTCAATCTCTTTCAAGGCTAGTGTTCCAACTTCAAACGCTTTATCACAGTTCACGTTTTCATTTGCTTGTACTAAACCGGTCCTCGTTCCCAGTATTTTTACGCTTCTAACCCTCTGTGGTGCCTCTAGGCCTCTTTTGGACTACAATACGATTGTACAATATTACTGTTTAATAAAATTGTTTAGTTATTTCTGTAGAATTTTATTTTACCAAAAAATCTAAAAAATACGAAAAATTTCTACCTTTCCACCCTCCGTAACTCTGTAACCGTTTATTTTAGCAACATTATGCAGAGTATTTTTGTATATGGCACTTTTCGCGATAAACCGCATAATTTTCGAAATATTTAAGAAAAACTGATAAAAACTACTAATTTACCAACCTGTAGCGCCCCCCCCCCCAACCCGACGTTTAGAATGGTGTAACTTCTTACCAAACAATATGTGGACTGTACAGAACAATTTGGAGTTGGAGGTAAACTTTTACTTTGGATGTTGAGGTTTGGGTCTAATTGCACCGTACTATATACGTGTTAAGTCATCTTTAAGTTGTGTTACTTCGCGTTACAATGTCAATCATGCCTTTAAGAAGACTCAGTGTAACTGAATTAAATAAAGCAATTGGTTGGTTGGAGATAGGAATGTCTCACCGTTCTGCCAACTTAAGACACATGTGTCACACACTGTGATATGAACAGCCTGGCGAAGGTATTTAAGAAATTGTAGACCAAACTATGGCCATGGAGGAGGCACAAGAAGAAAAACTACTGCAAATCAAGACAGATCTTTAACGTTACTTGCTCGTCGAAATAGGTTCCATAATGCAACTCAGCTACTAATGGCTTTCAAAATACTACTGGTGTTGATATCTGAACCCAAACAATTCGAAAAAGATAGGTAATTTAAATCCCCGAATCCCAGCCAGATTCCCAAAATTAACGATACCGCAAAAAAGGATTCATATGGTGTGGGCGCAAGAACATAGAGATTGGAGTGATGAATGGGCTACATATTTATTTACAGATGAATCTAAATTTATAGTATTTTCTACGGATGGACGTATACGAGTTTAACTTACTTAATTTACTTAATTTATAGTCCGTACGGTTACTTTTGGAGGAGGCTCGATAACCGTATGTGGAGGAATAAGTTTGGAAGGGAAAACAGAGATCGTAACATTTAGAAATGAGTCTGTGAATGCAGAACGCTACTTAAATAATGTTTTTTAACCTATTGTTGTACCATATGCACATGTAATTGAAAAAGAATTCATTCTTGTGGACGATAATGCTCGACCACACAGGGCTAGAGTAGTAAATAACTTCTTTGAAATGCAAGGGATTACGCGGATGGAATGGCCAGTAGTCTCACCGGATATGAACCGTTTAGAGCATACATGAGATTATCTGGGGAAACAACTTAGAAAACGCCAAAACCTCCGATTATTATGCTCGAAGAAGCGTTGAGAGAAGAGTGAGACAATATTCCCCAAATGTAGATATATGTACTATAAAACAAAAACTCGATGGTTTTATGCGAAATATATAATATTTTTAAAAATTTCACCAATTTATGCAAATGGTCCAGTTCATTTGTTGGGCAGTATATATGTTATGGTCAAAGAGGTAAATACGGACAATCACGTAAATGGCAGGAATACAACGGCTGTTTAGGTCGTTTACTCAGTGGCCGGACAGTGACGTTAATGCCCAGCTGGTTGGTTAAAGACGTTGTCTCATACGATGTACTCCGATATTGGCCGGACCGAATAATGTTACGGTCATTGTTGTAAACCGGCCAATGTCGTTAATGACCAGCCAATCTCGAAAATTGCATAGAAGCATATTTATCAAATGTCTAATAAACTTCAACTGACACATAACCTAACAACTAATCTGCAACTTAATTATTAATTGAGCGACCTTAATCATCAATTAAGGTTAAGTTAGGTTAGTGTTAGTTAGTAATTTTACGTTATGAGACTGTGCGGCCATTAACGACATTGGCTGGTTTACTACATTGACCATAACATATGTCTCTATGTTCAACATTTCCTACTTTATAGATGGACATTGACTATAATAACCAGTCAATGTTATTTTCAATATTAAAATTAAACAACATTGTCCACATGAACTGAATATTTGCGTCACTGACCGGCTTTTAACGTGTTTAACCAACCTAAACGGGCTATGACGATAATGACCGGTTATTAACGACATTGACCAGTTTGCCACATTAACCGTAACATATATAACTGTAATTAACAAGAACAGGACAGTAGTAATTGCGAGGTATGAGGGTTGTCAATGGAACACAGAATCCATCTACGGTAAAGGAGAATTTTTGTTTCTACATGCAATTTTCCACTGAAAGAATTGATCTAATATATAAAATTTTATTTACATATTTTTCGAATCAAAATAAGCAAAAGTTAATATCCTGCAGGTTTGTTCAGGTTGACTCTAAATTGACGCTCAGAAAATTTAGGCTTTTTAGTTATTATTTCACTAAAGTTTTTTAGTCGCATCGTATTTTATGTTGATATGAATAAAAAGTGTTGGGAGATAATTCCTAAAAGTAGATTATTTATTTAACTAAGGTATTTTCAATATTTTCTGGTAATCTTTATATTTACATATTTTCAAATATACTATATATATACTGGGTTAAAAATTGACAAATGCTGTCAATTATTACCACAGGCTTCCTCCAATAATAGTGATACTCTGAAATATTGACGCCTGTCATTGAAAAGAGTTAAATCGTCTTGAACTTTGGACCAAGTTTTTTAATATTCCAGCTATTTATTGGATTATTTGTCATTCTTGCTATGATTGTATATAATGTTAGAAGACAGTTTTGCGCACCTTTTTTAAATCTTATTGTATTCATTTAATATGTTTTTCCCAGAAAGCGTATTTAGTCTAATAAGAGAAACAATAAATGGATTTTTAATGAATTACCACCTAAAGGATAAATATCTATAAAACAACAGAGAGCCAATTAAGTAAACATTAAGGCAGCTAAGAGAGATTATAATTAAATTGTTACGTTTATGAAGTTTGTTAAACAAATTTAATATAACTAAACGTTTATAAGCGATTGGGTGTCTAATCCATCAAGAGTTAAATTTTAATACAGCAATAACTTCTTTATTTACTTCCACTTACTAATCTTAGTTCTTAGAAAAGGATATTCCCCTTATGAACGTAAAATAGTTTCAGTTTTAGTCAATTATAGAGAGAATGTTGCTAAAGACGTAAATAACTAAGGGTAACAGTAACGGCGGTGACACTACTCTCTTTCTTTTTCAACATTAGAAAATGCTAGAACATGGATTTTCAGAACAGCTAACAAATTATTTAATTAACAGAACATTGTTGGAAATTAAGCAATTTTCTAATAACGTTAAAAAATGTTCTGCTCTGCAATTAACTTCATCAATCATATTCTTGTCAAATTAAACTGTCTGTGTTATACAGGGTGCCCATTTAATGCGCTATTCCTCTCTTATACTTATCTACGTATATATTTAAAATAGAAGACTCATTTGTGTTGCAGTTCGTTTGAGAGTTCTACTGGGTCTATTTATGTGATCCTTTTTTATATTGAAGCATTCGCTGTGTATATCAGTCAGTACTACTTAATATCTGTATTTCTGTAAGTTTTATATTTTTAAATAAAGAAATCTAAAACATTTATTTGGATACACACGAGAAGGACCATCCACTTGCAGTAACTATGACGAATCGAATATACGAACCTTTGTATAATCGCTGTAATACAAACCTTTGTATATTCACCCGCATGAGACTCAATTCTTAAATTTCAAGATATCCATGAAAACTCCACAACAGTCAAATAATTTATTAGTAAACAACGCAATGATCCACAAACCTCATCAGGCTCTACGCATAATGTCTACAATAATTGTACGTTCAATATAAATGATAAATAAATGTTAAAGTTGTTAGTGTATTTTTTATTCATGAAATAGTCTAAATGTATGCAACTCGACGATCTAAAATACTCAAAACTCGACATATTGCCTTAAAAAAAACACCACTCGACCTTCGGTCTCGAGGTGTTTCAGACAATATGTCTCGTATAATCGAGTATTTTCGATCGTCTTGTTGTATAATATATGATCATTTAATGTGGGATAAGCGTGTCCTATCGCCTTAATTTGACAAAGTTTGCAAATCTGCTACTTTTTATTTCCTAATTACGTATGTGTGTTTCCCAAAACTGCTATTGTTCTACTGCAGAATTTTTGTGAATTCGGAGTCCGGCTCTCCGTGCTCTCTTCCATATCTCCAGTATGGATATTCTATTGTTATTTTAACAAGAGAAAAAGGACAATTGGTACAAATTTTAGTAAAAGATCATCGAATTGAAATGTGAAAGGGCCAGAGTAGTTATAAGAATATTAGAAAAGAAGTAAAATATAATAAAAATCAAAAGATTAATTAAAGCTTCACAAGTTTTCGGTTAGCTATCAAACGAATATTTCCAATTGACACTTAAACACAAGATACAAACTATATATTAATACTATACTTTGGCAAAATATCAGAACCAATTGCAAATATACTACGAAAAACCAACAATTACAAAATAACCTATAAAACTAACACCCACACTTTTTTTCATTTTTATTCAATGCTAAAGACAGACCACAATATATCATGAAATCCGACATTTACCGTTTGAATTGTTCTTTTTGTAACTCGGTTTGTATTGGACAAACTAGAAATTTCGACATAAGATACAAAGAACACGTACGCTCTTATAGAAATAAACAGCCAGCAAAATCGAATTATGCCAAGCACCCGTTGGAATAGAATTACCTAATGACACCTCAAAATAACATCAAATTCTTACATTTAACAATAAACACAAATCAGACATTTTAGAAGCTTTTGAAATATACAAACATAGGGTCAGTAAGCCAGTAATTGACCATCACCCAGTAGTTGACCAAACTTCACTTTAAAAGAAAAAAATAAGATACCTGTACATCTTTATGAATATTTTATGTTTCACAAGCGATTATTGCACCTCTAATTACTATATGGTGCCACATTGCTGCATTATCTTGGTCAAACGGTTGTCTAAATACATGTGGAATTTGTATTCGTTTATTTGACAGCTAAATTTGTGCTTTTACAGTAAGCGTGGCAAGTAAACAACTCTATTGAAATCTGCAATCATCCGGGATTTTAATGAAAATCGTTATATTATACATATTGTGCAAGTAATAGAAAGGTCGAACTAATAAATTTTTGTTATATATATTTTTTTAATTGACACTTTTTTTGCAAAAAATGTGGTGGTTAATTACAGAATTCGAAATCTTATCAGTTTTCCAGTAGATGACCAACCACTAGTTTGATGCAAAATAAAGAATTTTGTTTTTTGTCACCCCTACAAGATTAGTAAGTTACTCTTGTTCCTGTTTTTCTTAATAAAATTTCAAATAAATAGCTGTTTCCAGTATTTGTTCGCACAAAACTACTGCTCAACCACTGGTTTCGTAAAGTGGTCAACTACTCGTAATTTTTCTTTCCATTTTTGTTTTTAGCAAAATGTCATCAAAAATAATATGCATATATTTTGATATTTTTTAAGAATGTTCGTTTTTCTTTATGCAATACATACTATGTGGCTCGATAACAATATATAATAAAATAATAAAAAAACTGATGTTTTATTCGTTATATTATAACACTGGTCAATTACTGGGAAAAATTTGGTCAAACACTGGGTTGTTTGTGGTTAACTACTGGAAAATTCTAACTTTTTTACTCTTATAGTTTTTTTCTATGAAACAAAATGTTTTTAATTTGTGTATTATTAATATTTAGAGTCTTAGACTATAACTGCACTTTATACCATTTTTTATTTTGTTTAAAAAAATATATTAGAAAGTTATAAATTTATATTTCTGAAAAATCTCTTAAGTAGTCAATTACTGGCATATTGACCCTAAACGCGCAGTACCTTTAATGAATGAACAACCTGAACTTAACAATTCTCCTTTATTAAAATTGTTAGATATTTAGTTTTTGTATGTATTGTATATAGTTGCCTATTTTCTGTATTTATCCTTAGCAACGTGTTAGTTTATCAATCTTATCTACCTTTGATAATGACATTTAATGTAGAAACAATTGTAAGATTTATTAAAAACTTGTGAAGCTTTAATTCATCTTTTGATTTTTATTGTATTTTATGATTATGGAGTTCCACAAAGTAAGGCTGGAGACAGTAAACTCTAGAAAAGAAGCAATTAAAATGACTGACAGTAAATGATATAAATTTAATAATTTTTTTGTCTCAAAACATTAGTAAAGGTTAAACCAGTATACGAAATTATAAAAGGAGTAATTAAAATGTATAATTTTAATGTAATGTGTAATTAATATTTTAAACTAATGTTTTTACATTAAATCATTTTAAATGTAAATCCATATAAAAGAACTAACACGATAACTGGGAAGACCTTCTTCTTTCCCGAAGGAAGCTCTACCGCTGAGCTACTGCATGATTTCCAGTCAGATGATAATTTTTCTATACGAATTATATGTTTGCAAACATTTAAAGGGCACTAAATATAATTGCTGTATCCAGTTTACTTGATAGACTATCATTTCGTTAGGAACACATCAACTTTCAAATCTATTCTAGTTTTATTTTTAAATAATCCTATATACGGAAATTAAATAGTTTAATAATTTCAAGGTACAGGTTAATATTTAAAATTAAATTAGATATTTTGACACATCTAGTTCGTATAGAAAAATTATCATCTCACCGGAAGTCACTCGGTAGCTCAGCGATAGTTTCCAAGCGGTAAGCGGAAAGCCCTGGGTTTGATTTCCAGTCGGGGTGATAATTTTTCTATATGAATTTGCATCCAAAATGTGATTTAATGTGAAATTTATAATTTTAAAAGGCACTTAAAAATTGCCAGAATGATGTGGACAACAATATTCAAATTCAACACTTTATTTTAGTGTTTTCATTAAAGAGTAGAAAAATAGCTATGTATAATATGACTAGCAGTTTTTAGAGTTGAAATAAAAACAAATGTAATTTTGTGGTATACATATGTACTGCAACTACGGTTTAATCTAAATTTCAATTTAAATCCTGCAAACTTTTACTAAACCCACTGCTATGGGGTTTAGCATACTAATGTTGGACTGTTTATAACAACTTGTTCTAGTCTGAATGTTTGTGAAATTTAGACAAGGAAAGGATATTGTTTTCATGCAAACCAATTCAACTTTGACAGATTATGTAGAAAAGATACGCACATCGAACAGTAATGTTCTTATTGAAATTACAATCGACCATTTAGAGGTGGAATAAATTTTAATTATATAAAATATAATATACGGAAACCAGCTATCATCCGATGCAAAGATAACAAACAATAATTGAAACAACAAATCGCATTGTTATGATAACGCAGGCTGTAACAAAGTTTATGAGAATTTTGATATGTTAAATGAAATTCGCTTCAAATGGAATAAATCCTGACAAATCGAAAAGTAAACAAAAGATTGACCTTTCATTATTTAAATACTAAAATGGTTTTTAAATACTCAATTTTTGTGATATTATGAGTGTATCATTAATTTGTTGACCGGTTTATTATTTATTTTTCTGGTAAATTAAACGGGTTTTCTGTACTTGTGTATCATTATTTATGTTAACTAATCTTTATTGTGATACTTATTGTTTTAAATTAAAATGGCTGAAAATAATAGGATCTTAACCAGCGCCTTATTTCAGCTTAAAAAGTTTGAAACGAAGTATCAAACTGAAAACGTCGTTCTAGCAAAGAAGTCAAATTCTTTTTAAATCTCAAGGGTGGTAAAGGAAAAAGTGCTATTTTTTCCTATTTTTGCAATTTGCGAACTACAGCAGGTGGTCCATGAAAATACGCGTGTTCCCTGATATATTCCGGCATACAATAGATTGAATTGATTTTGAATTGTTGAAGCTCGGACAATAATATAGAACCGGAAAATACCTCACATCGGGGCAATACGGCTCGTTGCGTGCAAAAACATAATTGGTAGTACTATTTCGTTTGATATTTATAATGCTTAGTGAATGTCGTGTAATGAATTTAACAAATGTTGTGTGTACTGTACTGTAATGTACGATGTATTTCTTGTACTCTAATAAAATTACGATGTACTGTAATATATTTTACAGTTTAAATGTTTCATTTACTAAAGTAACTGAAAAAAGTAGGATTTTATTTTCACTGAATAAATACCAAATGTTATGTTTCAGAACGCTAAGTCAACAAAATTATTGAATATTCGTGAAAAACTAAATAGTGACGTGACGACAAAACCACATGCAAATATTTGCCATAGCTGTTCACAATAAAAGAGTTGTTTCAGTGCTTTTAATATATTGTAATTACCCATTATCGCAAAATGAAATCAATCTACCTGGAATTTTAAACATTTGTTGAATGTTGCGTTTTAATCTTTAAATATTTTAACAAATTGGGAAAGACATAAAAATTGATTTGGTTTTCGGAATAAAAAGTACGAACACGCTGTCATGCCTACTTGCATGCATAGCTAAACATTTTCATGCTATTGTTAAGACTAACATTCCTGCAAATCCGATCTCTAAAAGGTAAGGTGAGTAAATAATATATTGCAGATATGTCCGTCAATGTCAAAAGTTAATTCTGCAGACATCACAATGTTTTTTCCCTATCGAATTTCTATTTCCGTTTACTGCCTAACCTAAATCTATCTTAAGGAAGATCGTCATAAATATATGGTTTACCGTGAATTTTTCAAGAAATGTTTTGAAATATTGGGGATTAGACAAATATACACCTACACGAAACAAAATAAAAATAAAACTTGTATATGAACTACCTTTATTTCAAAATTCTCATAAACTATATTTGTACCTTTAAAAATATGCCTGTCAGTTAATAAAATATTGAAGCAGGGAAAAGTATTGCAATATACTTACACGACAATGGTTTTCATTCACGCAAATGCATATATGCGTGCCTTCTAACTACACTTTAGAATTGCGACTTGAGGAAAAAAGTCTTCTTATCATCCGACGAAGCCGTATTCGATTCGAACTCGTATCCGATTCAGTAGCCGTATCGAAGTACATCTGTATCCGAATTTTATCCGACATCCGTGTAATAATCCGTTGTACACTACACCGTTGTACATCCTCATCAGAATTTTATCCGAATCTATGTAACGTGTAATACGTAATCCGTTACAACTATTGGTCGTCTCACTTTGGGACTACAGCGCGTGTTCTTATAGACAACGGGGTTGCCAAACATCTTGCAAGCAACTTTTAAAAACACTTTCTAAATATTGTAGTTGTAACTCTATAAACGTTTATAATCCCTATTGTTCAAGGAAGTTATATTTGCAGGTAGTCACTCCTTCTGACAGTGGTAGTAAAACAAAATTGCAAAACTTGCCATTTATATGAGTTAACGCCCGTAATATTACAAAACTAATAATTTTGAGTATATTTAAATGTAATTTTTAATAAAATAACAAATACATGTTAATAAAACTTTCTTTTAAAATTCACCTTTTGTATGGTTACGACTACATATTTTCGGTTACATGTTTTCAAATGTTTAGAACTTCTGGAATCTTAATCTATATTTCTATAGATTCGTACAGTGAAATAGGTGGCAACAACGAAGCACAAACTCCCATAAGAAATACATCGGTTATCTTTCCCTCGCTATAGTTCCAAAGTGAGACGACCAATAGGTAAATTTTGGAGGTGCGACTTGAGAAAACACTGACATTCGACGAAGTCGTATTTGATTCGTATCCGATCCAGTATCCGTATATCTGTATCTATACAGTATAGCATTTATATAGTATACTATCTGTATAGTATATCTGGATCCGAATTTTATCCGACAATCGAATTTTTACCCGTCATCAGATTTGTATCCGTATTCGAATTTAATCCGACATCCAAATTTTATTCATTATCCGAATTTCATCCGACTTCCGAATTTTTACCCGCCATACAAAAATCAGTGTTATATATTCATTGTAATTTCTGCTTGAACTTTGTCAAAACAAATTACAAACTCTGGAAATAAGGTTATTAACAACATACCACATGTTTACCCAACATATTTGGTTGAAAAATTTCATCTACTAATAGTCCAGTCAATTTAAAACAAATTTCCATGAATAGCGGAAAGTTGAAGAAAGTCCGTGGATTTGTGCATAGGTCTTCCTGGAGGGCTGTTAAATAACCCCCTAAGAGTCACCGTCTGTAGTTAGCGAGCTCGAGGAGATAATGAGGGTAAACCTCTCCCCCTAACAGTTTTTGTCGTTTTTCTCGGAAACTATTAGGTTTATCGAGATGAAGCAGGTTAGGTAAATTAAAGTTTATTTAAAACCCTACCAGAAATGTCCGAATGTTTTTTCGTACCTCACCTTCTTTTTGTGTTACCAAAGAAAGAATATATGTCATACATAAATGAGCAATTTGCTCCAGTAAATTTGCTCAAGGAACTCTCGGACGTAACTTTTTGTGGTCTCATATTCGTCTTGAAATAGTTAAGAAACATTCGTTGAGAGCCGGACACGATCGTGGTCCAGTCGTATTTTACCTTAGCATCTCTTCGGCAAAATCCATCTGGCGATATTATCGTTATCCTTGGTGCCAATAAGATGAAAGTTTCGTATTGGCAAATTAATTCTTAGAAGAGTACACTGTGCTAGTCAATTTTTGTATCTAACCCAGTACGTACAGGGTGTTTCGCCTTTTTAGAAATCCTTAGAAATATTTATGTAGGTGCAATTTTGTTGTAAACTAGCAAGATACTAACGCAGAATGTTTTATATTTTAAAACGTCTGTTAACAGATAATTATAAAGATTTTGCTCCACATTTAGCATGCCTGCAAGGTACCGTATCAATATTAAATTGTAAATGTGGACAACACCAAGATCTTAGAAATAAAGGAAATTAGAAGGATTTCTAAAAATCTATTTCATGACGAATATGAGACCACAAAACGTTACGTGCGACAGTTACTTGAGCAAATTTACTAGAGCAAATTGCTCATTTATGTAGGACATCTTTTTCTTCTTCGATAACACAAAAAGAATGCGAGGTACGAAAAAACATTCGGACATTTCTGGTAGGCATTTAAATAAACTTTAATTTACCTAACCTCCTTCATCTTGATAAACCTAATAGTTTCCGAGAAAAACGACAAAAACCGTTAGGAGGCGTGGTTTACCCTCATTATCTCCTCGAGCTCGCTACCTACAGACGGTGACTTTTAGGGGGTTATTTAGCAGCCCTCCAGGAAGGCCTATGCAAAAATCCACGGACTTAGCTCAACTTTCCCGCTATTTTTTCTAATTTGACTGGACTATAAGCAGTTCTGATAAGAAAACATGTTTTATGGAATTTTCGATTACTACACATTGTTCCACGATTTCGGCTTCGCATGATTTACATATAGGCATAGGCATACATACACATATTTATGACAGAACGCGCTTTTACTTGAAACCTTAATTAATTAGATAATTAACTTAACTCATGTCAGACATTTCATTTTCGAAAAAATGTGCAATACATAAAATTGATTTCTCCAGCTGCACAATACATGTTTGTTACATACTTTAATTGCAGTGTTACATTTAGTTATAAAGATACGTTGTAAAATTTAGCTAAATGTATTATTACATCAATAAAACTTCAAATTTTCGATATCCATACTCAAGGGATATTTTCAAACATTGACATTTTTTGGTTAATCGGAACTCAGATAATCTTTCCACCAATACAAATTTACTAAAAATTTCGCTATTCTGTTTATTAAAGAACACTGACACTATAAAACTTTAAGACCAGAGCACGTTATCAGAATTCAAACCATAACAATGACCTGTAAACATGAATTTATAGTTCTAAAAGCATTTTGTTTCTATGTGAACATTTAATATTGAAGATGTTTTGTACAGTCTATTTACCTAAAAATAGGTCATAATAATGCGACATATTCCCGATTTTTAATTACCTATGTCCATCCCCAACGATATCTTGTATATTTTATACTATGCTAAAATTCAAAACAAAGCGAATTAAGGTTTTAACTTAATGAGTTCGTTACATGGTTCAACAGTCCCAGATCTGACTTGGCGATCTCTCGTCTGGTTTATGAGTTCTCAGACGGGTTAAATGGTTTCTGGTCTGGTTTAAAGGTTTCCAGCATCTGATCCTGGCTCAGTTTAATGGTCCTAGGTCTGATTTAACCACCTTTGGTTTGATTTAACGGACCCCGGTGTGGTTTAACGGTCTCCGGTTTGGTTCAGTTGCTCCAGGCCTGATCTAGCAATTTAATTTTAATTAACAGGACTGATTTAGTCAATTAATAGCCATGCTATTAAATGAACTAATTAATTTAAATAAAATTAGGCAAGATATGTTCACCTGACAGAGTTTAATCTGTAATCTTTAAATTACCATCGCTATACTAAATTATTAAGTATAAAGACAATAAGCATGTACAGTAGGCCGGTATTGAAATGGTAAAGAAACACAACGTCAAATTTTGATGTTAATAATTGAAATACGAGTATTTGAGCCTGAGTGAAACCCGCTTTTTTAGATTTTCTAAGATAAATTATAAAATATATCTGACCAGATGAAGCAGTTTGGGTTAGGGATTCGTGATAATCATCAAAAGATCTACTGGATCCATCCTGGTTGGTTCTTAAGCCAGACCAAAAACAGTTTTTTGTAGAACAGTGCAATTATCGTAGAGTACGTGGAACGCAAATGTTTTTCTCAACACCGACATTCGATTAAAATAAAATATCGTTACACAAATACATCTTTAACATTTAATACTTTCTATTGTATACTTACAACATTAATGATAATTATCAATACTACCAAATTTGTACGAAATAAAAGTGGTCAAAATGCTAATTTATCAAAGGACTGCTTTATATGCAAAATTTGTTGTGTACTTATGTTTCGGGTTGCTATGAGTGGCCATTTAAATAAATGTAACTAAAGAAAACCTGTTAAAATGCTAAGGCTAGCATGGTCATACGAACTCCTGAACGGATTATTTAACAAGCACATCCGACTTACCCATCCACCTGTCAACTTAACCACCCTACTTTTCAATAACTCCAATTTGAAGACATACGGATGGATGGGAGGGGGCCTAAAAGTATGAGTTATAGCTATTTTTGATTGCAAATAGTACCACCGCCACCCCGGTCACTTTTTCTAAAACACAAAGCATTCTTATCACAGAGATACATAACATAACAATTATTAACAATAAGATTAAATCACACTTCGAATTGTTGAATAAGGGCATTGCTTTTGTTCTTAATCCTTATACATAGGGACTAGGGATAGGGTTAAGTAAATTTTTAGTATGTAAGCACTAGCGTACATCATTTAAATATTTAGTCAATCTAATTTCATATACTCGACTTGATCCATTTGTCTTCATAAATTTTGCGATTTTTTTTAGTCTAGGAGAATTTTACTTCCCATTATTTGTAAATTCGCAAGCTTTACTGTATAAAATTGTGTTCGCTGAGTTAATAATTTGTTTATATGAACATCTGCTTATCCAATTTTTAAAATCAGATTGTAAATTACTTAGTTTTAGATTACAGTTTACTTTTTCATCTTTAAATATTCTTTTATTTTGCTGGCGTCGAACATATTTAACTATGATACCTCTCGACTGATTTGGGCGGATCACATTTTTTAGTAACCAATAATACGCATTAACCATGTTGTTTTCTAATTTGAAGCGGATGGAGGCAGCGACAGATTTAATGACGATGGGGATATATTCTCCGAAGGCTTCTGATTGAAATATATTTCGATATGAGTAAGTGTTCAAGATCATTTAATCTTTTCTTTATTTCGACATTTTCTTTTTGAAGTATCCTCCGTTCCTAACTTTTCGATTCGTTAGGTTGATGCTGCTAAGTATTTTTTTATTTCCTCTCAGTTGTTATTTAGACTTAGATCCATAGAAATCTGTATCTTTCAGATGATATACTATGACCCTCAATCTTTTTATTACTTGATCCAGAATAGCAGCTGTGTCACTAGGTTTTATTCTTTCAGTATCACTGTTTTCATCAAGTTTAGTGCATAACTCTGCACATCGCCATTATTTCTTAATATTATTAACATCGGCGGCTGTTACATATATGCAGCTATGATACCACTTGATGCATATTGTACACTAGTTTTTGTTAAGTGAAAGCGATTTTTAAAGTACGAGATTGGCAAACGTCAAGTATAATTATTCTTTTTTTTTAGAAATCTTTAAATGTAATTTCAGTTTAATATACTATATTATTAAGGGCGGTAGGTACACTTTACCAGACGAGGCTAATAGTGTGGAGGTCGAGGCGTAGCATAGTTAATTCTAAACATATATAGCAGTACTTATAGAAAAATTATTAAAAAATCACTCTGAAAATGTGAATTTTATCAAGTCGGTTAATGGGCTTGGTTGTTATGAAGAAACAAAAAAATTTTTGTTTCAATGCGGACAAATTTTAGAATGGTAGTGAGTGTTTTTTGACTTAAATGATGAGGTACTTTATGTATGAGCAATGAACGTAGAGCTTGTAAGTGAACGAAAACGCCCGATCGGGCAAAAATACAACAAAGTAATAATAAAAAATAAAATATTAGTTCTAATTCAGAGTGTTTTCTAATGACGACTTTCAATAAGTTTCCAATAAACTTACAGTGCTAGGTTACTTAGTAGACCATGTTGACCGAAATTTAGACTATTATTTTTAGTTGCATATGAAATACAGGTAGTTCGACTAGATATTTAGTAGTACTAGAGTCGGTCTTTGAAATTTCTTACAGCTTTATCTGGAAGTTAATTATTATGATTTCATTTGTTTCCACAGTTGCGTGTATGGTAATTAATTGCCAGACAGCGTTATAAGCAGATAAGAAGATCGTCCCTAAAACTTAAACATTTAGACATAATAAAGTTACAAAATGTTCCCATGGTGAACACCAAAAAAGTGCTCGTTGCCACTGTGAACATGCGCCTACATATAGTAAAAACAACTTTTAACTTAACTTTTATTTAGTTTTTAATTTTGATTTCAATACTTTCTCTAGTAACAAGATACGGTCATATCGCGGACCAAAAAAAAATTTATACTCAAAGTTCGGGAGTGTATTTTAACAAAAATAAAAGTGTACGAAGTATTATATGATTGGGCTTGTAGTTCTTTTTTAAAAGTTAACATCGGTTTTCTAGAAGATGCACGTAGTATTTTCTAATGGGCTAAAGTACAGTAAAAAATAGAAAATTGTAGCTAAGACATTTTGTTAAATAAAAGTACTTAGGTATACAACTTAGTTTTGCCTCGGTTTAGCTTAAATACTATAAAATGAAGACTCTCTCCTTCTTGTAAGGCAGGTCATAGATGGATTGGAGCATCATCAAATTCATAGAGATAAGGATATATGAGCTCCAGCATAATTTATTTAATTTAATAAAGGAGTGACGTTAATCGTCCACAATACGAAGCTCTAGATCTTACAATGAACCAGTCTCAATTATGCAAAGACTATTTTCCACCACCCTTTTTTACACAAAAATAGTATATTATAGAAAATAAGCAAGAAATAACACAAATAATACCATTTTAAATTACCATACCTAAACACAAAACTCTTTTTTTGAACGTTCATACAGTTATAATATAGCATCAGTTTACAACAATATTCCTAGCCCATTAAAAGAATTGTCGCTATCACAATTTAAAAAAAATTGCATAATTATTTGTTTAGCAAGCAAAAATAAATAAAGTTAACCAATTTATTCTCTTTACTTGGTTTACACTTTTTGGTACTACAAACCTTTATTTGTCAAACTTGCCGAAAAACTGATTTAATTGTGACTCTTCCACATCTTCTCATCACTTTTGATTTATGATAATATTTTTCACTTTCATATGCCACAGCATATAATTCAACGCCTTTTCCTTTATATAGTAACACTGCCTATCCAATGATAATTAATTAATTATACTAATTAACAAAATATTTAAGTTACTTTAATTTTTTATATTAAATGGAATTAACAAGGTGCAAGTGGAAGATCAGCGATGGCTGAACTTGCACCTTGAGGTTCTATACATTTGGTAAAATATGTATTGACTTTTATTGTATGTGTATATGTGTATTATAATATTTCATTTATAATTCATTATAATCAATAATAATAATTATGTATTATAAAACTTTTTGTATGCCAGATGTGTGGAATAAACGTATTATTATTATTATTATTATTATTATTATTATTTATTCATTTGTTTCACACAAAAAAAAACATTAAATAATAAGAAAACACTGTTCTCAAGAAAGAATTCGCACTAAAACCTTTATTCGATTTAATAACGATTAATATTGCTTGAAAAATAATAAATTCAGAATCTACTAAAAATCTACTTATTCCCATATCAAAATTTTTCTTTAAATTACAACATTAAAATTTCTATATAAAAATATAACAATCCACTCTTAAATTTTGATAAAGTGAACCAATTAACGCTTCCACAAAAAATAGGATATAATTAACCCACCTGATTATTTCTATAAATTTAATTTGGTTTAACTGATCTTACTTCAAATAACTCGCCGAAGATGTCAACCATGTGCATCAGGTTATTGTGAGTCTCCCTGGAGAAGGTTCGAATGAATCACTTGTGGCGTTGCAAAATACTAGGAACTGCAAAACCATATTCGCCATTATTATCAAACAAACAGACAAAGGCGAAGCTCGAAGTTTCCTCTATGAAGATTAACAGCAAACTAGATTTTAAAATTTGTTGATTTTTTTAATACACCAACTTGATTGCAGGTCTGGATCAATATTCTCGAACTAAGGTGTGGATCGATTTTCTTAAACTAAAGTCCGTATCGACTTTTTTTTATAAAAAATGATCGATATTGTAAAGAAAAGTTTATTGATCACATCAATAAAACAAGAAGAAAATTTAATTAAAATAAAAAGATGATTATCTTTTTAATTTCTAAAGGGATTCTAGATGGACTTTCCAACGTGTAACTTCGTAGTGCGGAGAAAACTATAATTTCGCTACTTTCCAAACTTTCAAACAATGATTTCGTACTTCCAATAAATCACACAACGTTTCTATGCACTAATAAAATTATAATTAACTCATTAAAAGTGAATTTAACTATTTAAAACCAAAATATTAATTAACCACCAAACAAACGTATTGCACTCTCAAGAAGATTTTAACAAGATTGACGTAGTAGAATACGAACCGGGGAACGCAGGAAATCGTTACTCGCTAAAAGAAACGTCTGTCCTTTTTTATTGCTTGTTAACGAAATAGAACGTCAGAAAACATGTATACCCATATAGGGATTATTGAAAAAAATCGATATTTTGTAGTTGAAATACCAACCCTAGATGGCGTTGCAAATAAACATTGACAGTCGAATTTATTTTACTATACATGGTGTCTTACAAACAATAACCCAATAGTATTTCTATAACTATACAAGGTGCTTTTAAAATAAAAACATAGACAGAAAAACTGTCAGTTACAAAAGGAAGGAGAGGGAAAATACAAGCCAATCAGACACCGTCCGAAACGCTAAGGAAAATGACAGAGAAGGAAGTAGAAGAAGAACACGAGAAAAGAAAATCAAAAGAATATGAACTTATGAGACTAGAAGATTCAGATAAAGTTATGGAGAATTGTATATTTACAAGCTCACTGAAGGTATAAAAAATGATTTATTTATACATCATTATTAGCAGCTTTATATACTCTAAAAACGCTCAAAATGATTGTACACTGAAAGATTTAAACGTGCACTAAATAAGTTTAATAAAATCTAAAGATATCATAATTGAAAAAGCAATTATACAAAAGATTGTATTACATTAGTTATAATTATTGTACAACAAAATGTATGAATACTGAACAATTTATTGGAATATTACAGACACCACGATTGTTAATAAAAACATAATTATACGTTGCATAAATACGTTGCAGCTATACTATGTAGTAGGCGTTATTTTGGAATAAACAAATCTATAATCTTAATCATGTTTTGTCATGTCATGTTTTGTTTATGATTTTAGATGTCGTTCATGGTTTTGGTTTTTAAAATTGGTGATTCTATATAAATAAACGCGTTATGTAGTGATTGTGCACCAATATCGCCCGTTGCGGTATGATATTGTTCCAACCTACGCAGATTTAAGTAGCCTTCATTAGTATTAAAATCGTGTAATAAAACACCTGTACAACTTTCATTGTCCCTGTTCAGCGTGAACAACTTCATCAGCGATACACTCGCGGATACATTCCTTTAAACTAATATCAGGATTTTCTGCTTAGCTAACTAAAATTTATTAATCACGCCCCTACAAACCTTGGTTTGGTTTGGTTTTCCAGGAGATTACGTTAACGTCCGTTAACTGTATTGCGTCTAATAACGTAAAGAAATGTTTGAAAAAAGGGTAAAGAACGATACCAATTAATCTATCTTCTAGGCCGTATGTGCGAATACCTTCGAAATCTGGTACGAGTTATGTCATTCGAAAGCCATAGCTGAGTAAAAGCCATTCATGTAATTAGTTTTGTCGATGCCGAAATGTATGGTAGGATAAACGTATAATATATGTACATATACTGTGCATACTTTTCAACAGAGTGTCAAACAGTTCCAGTGGGTAGTTTGAACATAACAGGCCATCAAAATGGCGTGTAGCTTCAATTGACCGCTGCAGTACACGGGGTAGGTCATCAACTTCTACGACTCCCGATTACATCGTGGGTATTGATGACAAAGAGTTGATTAAAATGCACCACAGGATAAAAAATCAAGAAAATGCTGGTTCGGCCATTTCCGCACGGTTCCGCGAACTTCTATTTTGGAGGAAGTTTCAAGCTGCCAATTGTGAATGCCAGTTATGTTCAGTTACGCTCTGAAACTGTTTGACACTCCAAATAAATAACAAACCCTACTGTGATGGTTTTAAGTCGCTATGCCACTTGTATAAAACCCCGATAGATAGTGTTAAGTGCAACTTAAATTTTGATACCTGCTCGTACTGTGGATGTACAATCCTCGTATCCTGAAGTGTTCGAAGACCGACAATACATGGCCTGGCATTTACTTTTCGAACGTACTACTTATAACACGTACCAATTCTCAATGGTATCCATGTACTTATGTACGGCCAAGAACGATACCAATATTATTTTAATTGGCATCATTCTTTAAATTTTTGCGTTTGCTTCCTAAATTATATCTTTTTTTAAACAATACATGTTAGTACATTAATATGTTTCCTATTTATACCTATTATTTAAGTGGTGTAATAAATACTGGCAACTTGATCTATTTTCCACTGATTACTTTAATAAAAGGTGTTCATGGTAATTTGTTGTTATGTAATGAAAGTTAGATTAGTAATAGTAATTAAATCGTAAGAGCCTGTTTACTTCAGTGTGGCACTGCTAATTTGTTTGGTGTTCATCTAATAATTAATAGCAATTAAAATAAGTACTATTTTCCGCGTAATTACTGTCATTAGTAACTTGCTATTTATACAACTAATACGTCGATAAAGCTATACATTATCAGTTGTCTTCTGATGAAGTAAACTTGGACGTTACTCTATTCGTACTTTTGATTTTACAATCAATCGCGTTGATTGTTTCGTGGGCACGTACGTTGTTAGTAATATAAACCTTTATATTTAAACTTTTAATAAACAGATTTTGTAACGTATTTAGTTAAAATACCGAAACACTTAAGAAACTGGTTGAGTACCGCGCTGATTGAGCAATATGATCCGTAATACCTCTACCTTATTGACGGTTATAGCCAAGCAACAAATACAAAAGCTTAATCATGGTGGTTCATACATTGATCGAAAAACCATCTTAATCCGAAAGCGGACATTTCGGATTTTACTAGACTATATAATCAAAAATGTCCAGTTTAACGTTTTTGTGATTGTTTGGTAAATTATATTTTTTTCTTTGAATGATAAAAATGGACGATTACGACTTTTTAATTGAAGATCATTATCATGAAGCATTTATGTACAGTGAAAATACCAAGGTTTAATGGGTGTTTGAAAAGGAAATAAATGTATAATTTTGTGGCGGTTGTATATCAATTAATATTGATTTTAAGCAAAAATTTCTGACATATTTAATTTTCTAGATATAATATTCTACTATATTTTGAAAGTGGCACTTTTAGCACAGAACAAATCTGATTTAATATAAAAATTTTTCTCCTGGTAACACTCCTCTGAAACTGATCACTTTTTGGTTTTCATCTCCTTATAGTTTTGTTGGAAAAACTAGCGTTGTAGCAATTAATGAACAAAATATAAATAGTTAAATGCAATGCATTCAATCAATTATTATTATTTTCAGTTATTTCAGTTAGCAGCAATTCCCGTTTGAAATTCCCTTTCTGCATCTAGGTTTAGTGGAAAATAAAAACTTCATAAATATTAAACTGCCTTTTACCACATAATAGAAGCAAAAGGTTCAGCTTTAACATTTACACACAAAACCAATTTAAAACCGTCAATAATAGATACAGTTTCCGCAAGTTTCACACTGAAAAATCTGGCGAAACAGAAAGATAAATTATTGTCTTGATCATAAATTATTATTATGAAAATTTAAAATAGGGAAGTGATTATTTATCTTTTAAGTGCAATTTATTTTTCCTGCTGACGGTAAACGTAAATACGTATCTTCAATTGCGCTAGATCGATAATGACGTCTAGCTGTAATTAATATTGAACATGCTGAAAGCATTAAAGCCTGAACTTTAATTTGACCCCATAAATATTTTAGTAACTACACTTAGAAAGAATTTATTGCATGCACGAGTAACGAACAGTACTTTAAAAGATTATCAAACATCTGATTGAAAAGTTCGCGATGTGTTTACTGATAATTCCAAAAATACACTGCTTTGATAAATGTTTTTCAATAAAAAATATCTCTAATAGCACCCCACTAATAGCGCAACTTCTACTAGTTTTTATACATTATACGAAAAAGGATCGTTGAAAGTTGAATTTAGTTATAAAAAATCCTATATAAGTTATGTTAATTTGAATTAGAGAGCATGATAGGTTCCTTTCTATTTATCTTGTTACTAGGGAAACCCCGTCAAGACATGACGGTCAAAAGGATTGAAGTGATTGAAGTATTTCCTTATGTACAACATTCGTTGTGTGATTACAGACCTTCGAATTTTCATGAGTGATTATTTAAATAATAAACGCAACCAAATATAACCAGCTAAAAATTCTAAGCCTAACATTCCCCTCTCCCAACTTACCCTCCTCTCTTCCGATATATCTCCCGCTCTGGCTTACCCCTCCCCTTCAGTTTGTTCTACAAATCTACATACATACAGAACTTCTACATTGAATCCATAAATGATATGCTTAATATACTAACTTCTA
Source organism: Agrypnus murinus (assembly GCA_929113105.1). NCBI lineage: Eukaryota > Metazoa > Arthropoda > Insecta > Coleoptera > Elateridae > Agrypnus > Agrypnus murinus. The sequence goes on from OV816024.1 coordinate 114,332,418, forward strand.
GTTCATTCTGGTTCTTCAGATATTCCTACTCTACTTTTTCATCAAATATTCGAATCTGATGAAAATTTAAAAATTTCTAAAAAACTGATAGGCAGAGACAGACACTCGTATCGAATTTCGTAAAATGCTCCACATTAAATACTTTAACACTCGACTAAGAATTGTTTGTGATATGATTTGTAAGCTAGCGGTCGGTGACGTAGTAACCGAGTAGAGGGAGGATGTTTAGTTCCGACACGTGACGAAGCGAGTGATGTAAGTAAACATTCGCCCTCGAGCGTATAGAAATGCATCGATTACAAATAACGCTTTTAAAAATGTAAATAAATACTCAAGAAATCGCAAAACCTATAACTTAGAATTGCATAGATCGGCCCAGTAGAACTCGTTACTCGAAAGGAAGCGTAACAAAGTCATGTGTTTTAAATAGTAACAAGGTGTTTTAAATTTATAGCTTTAAAAATTTAAAGACTAAAGAGAATATAATGCCAAAACTTAATAAAAAAGAATTATCAGATCGGTCTTCTAGTACTCATAAAGGAGAACTATGGCGGCATCAAGGGTTTGTCTATATATCAAGACAATTCGAATACCTATTAAGCACTCAATAATTGATGATGGAAGGCTTAATTTAAAAATATAAAAATTAAAAAATATAAAAATAAAGTAGTGTTGGTTGATCTACACAGCGAAAGCTTCAATATAAAAAAGAATGACGTAATCGGCCCAGCGGATCTCTCAAACGAACTGGAACAAGAATAAGCCTTGTGTTTTAAATATATAGATTACACTTCAGTTAGATTTGATTTAACACTGATATTTAATGGAACTTATTAATGAAACGATTTCTTATAACATTTCAGACCGTTTTGTACTTTCAAGAACAAGACAAGTTTAACTTAAATAACTTCTTCTATTTTACCATTTCTAGCCTGCTCGAAAAGCTTCAAAAGAAAATCACATTGTTTATTTAAGGCCATCGGTCAGAAAACATTCTGTTAAGTGGTTTACGTCGGGAGAAGATGTGTTTAAATTTTATTTTTCCAGGATTTCAAATATTTTTTTATAAGGGATTTCCAACAGGTTTAGTTTGATCACCACATTTTCAAGTTCGGTTCACGGTTCACGATTTCCTTTTGCTTTGCTTTCCAATAGGCATAAGGTTTTCTACGCGTAAAACTTACGGATATTGTGTAGTCTACCGTGTTGTGAGTTTTTTTTATTTAAAGGCCGTTTTCTCCATAAACCATTTCCTTTGATATATGTATATGTAAAAATATATATATTATATGTAAGTATTTACTAAAATTGGAAATAAATATGATTTTCAGATTTTTAAAACGCAGAGTAACATTTTTCTTTGCGTGTGATGAAAAGCTTTTCTTTATAATCGTTTATAGGTTTATGTACTTGTGTGGTATTAATACAAATGGGAAAGTTAGGAGCAGGACGCAGTGACGAATACTACATACCTACCGTTAAGGGAAATCAAAGAGTGAGCAGCAAATGATGTTGCCTTTTAAGGGTGCGCACAAACCACCACCCACCGCTGGCTAACGTAATGTGTCACAGAGATTAGTATCATATTTTTGTGGTACATTTATTTTCGGTATGTCATTTTAGCATCTTTAGTGATTAACTAATGATAGTAGTTAATGTAGGTAAAAACGTAAAGTACAGTTTTGAATTTGTTGTAAAAACTCCAAATGTTTTTTAAGAAAAACGAAGGAATGTAAAGCAATAAATTAGTAACCCCTCTGACCTTAGGGTCACACCCTCTGAAGCTATAAAAAACACATATTCAAAAATGTACAAAAATTAGGTATAATATCAGTCGGTGATATTATGCGAAACGGGGCAGTTGTGTTATAATATATTAAGCGGACGGTCGGTCGAGGGTAGTGCGAGTATTTAGGTCAAAAATGCAGATGAGTAAAATGCTAATATTTACTGTGTTTGTGAAACGCCATTTACAAGTGCCGGTACCTGTTAACTGGTTGTTGTAGTTATCATTTGGCTTGAATTGTGATATTTGGCTAATGTGTGATATTGGCTTTGTTGATGTTAGCAATTGGTGAAATTGTTAAATAACTTCAATCAATGATCGGTCTAATATTATCACAATAAAAGTTAATTTAAATATTCATTTATTCGTAGATAAAGTAATCTTTTATCTCAAATGACAATAATAAAAACAATCGTAATAGTATTCTAATAAGAATTCTTATTGAGAAGAAAATTGTTGCATATTTAACAAAAAGTTTTCATAGGAATGCTACACATAAAGTTTAAACACAAAACTTGCTTTTATTGTACAATTTATCAGTTAATTCTTAATAAATCGGTAGAGCCTTACAATCCTTTAAATTTCACAAACATCACTTGCACAATAATGCCCTTAAAATCACTTAACATTAGGCACATAGTACCTCACAACTTACAAATGTAGAACTCTGAACTATTGTTATCGATATTGAAGTTATAACAATCGTTTATTAACTGAAGTTTATGGTAATTATGTGTACTTAGGTTGGCAATATCTTTTCATGAATAAAGAATTAAACTATATAATTTCAAAAGAAGCTTTCATCATTTAAAAAATTACTACATTGACACAACTTTATTTCTCAAATGGGGTCAACTGACTTGAGTTTTGGGGATGCAAAAATATCTTTCCGCTAATATTTTTAAGAGATATTTTTAACATAACCACCCTATCAAAGACTGCATTGACACATTTTAAGCCAATCATATAAATTCTTTCTAGAATATTCTGCATCTTATTTATTGAGACGAAACAACGAACTTCTCACTGGAGATCTACAAAAAAACGACTAGACATACCCTTATCTGTATTTTTCGAAGAATTCAGTTTAACAAACAAGAAATAGGCACGTAGCGGATACATAAATTTAAATGCAATTTTAGGCATATTCTTTTGTTAAAAAGGCAATTTTATTTCTGCATTTTATTCTAAAAACATTTTCATCTGCGTGTCAATACCTTGGATGACCTTTGATATTAACGTGAAACGCCATTTGATTTGAAATAAAATCTGGAATTTTAGCCCAACAAGAATATACTGAATTGTACAGGACCGTCCTAACATTATTTGCAATAAATGCATTTTCAATTGCATTAAAATTGAATCGAGACTTTTAACATGTTACAAGATTCATGTCAATCCCGGTGTAGGGCGGTCTCTGGGGAGGTGAATACATAACGGTACCTAGATATGTGTGTACCTGGTCTTTTAAGCATTCGGCTAAAGGGCGTCCGAAGTTGCAAGCATTGTTTCAGGTCTTCACTCCCTAAGTCACCAAACATCCAAAATCAACGAACAGCATGGGGGATGTCCAATACCCCCGTATGCCTAATTTTCATGTAAAGGGTAAGCGACCAACGTGTAGTAATTATCTTTTCCTGCGTGCCGAGATCCGGCCCTGTGGTATTTTTACGTTTTGGTCTCAACACCGCTTGCATCTGGATTATTACTAGTGAAGTGTATCTGACCGTTTTCTCTCACTCAGGAGCAAGCAGCCACACGACCCGAAAGGACCTGTCAAATGTAACATTCAGAACTGAAGTAACTTTTTTTCAGGAGTAACTTTGATTTATGAGAATTAAAATAAATGTATCAAAAGAATATTTAACAAATTTAAATCGTTATTGTATTAAGCCACCGGTCTGCATATTAGACGTTAATCTAATAAAAAATTTATTTCTGTTGTGTAAAATGTAGGCACAGTACTTCTTTCTATCAGTTCAGTTATATCAGTTCTAGGAGTTCCTCCATCATCTGCAGTACATGCCACTAACTCTTAAATTCTGTCATTTTTCCTAATTCATTCGCTATTGTGCGACGAATGATGTTATGTTGCTTATGTAATTATAAGATGATTACCATCAGGATATCTGTTGAAACGTGAATCAAGGTTTTATCTTCAATGCAGTATTAACACTGAGTACAATTCTGAGACCTGTCTGGTATTCCTATTAAATTAACAACATGGCTTTTTCCACTTAGTAGATGCTAGTCCGTTTAAAAATGTAATATTTTTGTTCATTGGCGCGTTATTTCTTTCCAGATTATTTTCTGGTACATCAATTTGAAGTTTTTCAAAACATTTCACAGCTTCCTCGTCGGAATTTTGCATTTTGGAGGTCTGGAAATTTTACATTTAATAAAGTTTTGAATGATCTTATCAATCCAAGTGCATTGAACGGAATGTGTAATTGTGTAATTGAAAGGTAGATAGAAATGTAAAAATATGAATCTCGGATTACACTTTAAAAATTGAAAGGTGGTTAGATTTTGAAAGCCTCTCTTTAATTTAATTAGGATACTTCCATAATCCAAATTAATTTTATCAATGATGAAACCCTTAAATATTTGATATTACCATTTTTACAAATTGGTTGTACCATCTACCTGCTGGTGAAAAAATTGAATAAAGTCGCACCTAGCGAATATTTATTACTCGTAACTGTAGTCGTTTAATATAAGTCCAATTTCATTGAGTTTTGATTTATGAGAAAGTATCAGAATTGGTTGGTTGAACAGCAGATTGTGCGTTTTTGTGATTAAAACAATGTCAACAACAATAATTAATCTTTCTTTAAATAATCTTACTCAAGTTAAAGTGCCTTACAACTAATAGTTAGCGTCAGATAGGGTGAAACAGATTAGAGGCAATAATATAATAGCGGCATTGTTTCGCGATCATAAACGAGTTTATATTTCACTTGCATATTTGTTGTTTATACCTGTGATACGAAGTACATAAACAACTCCATAACAACCAGGGCATTATAAGCGGGAGTTATAATTCATAACACCCGCTCATGGTTTACTTTACAATCGGAGCCGGCGTTACGCAATAGTAATTTGGAAGCCAGAAAGTATATGTTTGTGTACGAGTATGTTGCAGTAGAAGTATTTGCACGTAGATTCTGGGCGTGTGATCCACGAATTCTTTTGTGCCGACTTAATTACCGACAAAGATTTCTTAGCTAAAATAAATTTATTTTTTAGATGACATTAGTGATATTAAGATTTTTGACTTTTGTAAATTTAGTAAAAGTTGTTACCATCCGACAAACAAAAATTCCTAGTTTTATAAATATATAAAAAACGCGTTGGCAACGTCAACAATTATAAATTCAAACTAATTTTCTATTTATACATATTCTCGTGAAACATAAAATTTTGTATGCACCACGAGCGTTACTAGATGATAATACCCATCGGGCGACTTCCATCCCTAGGGCCCTTCAGGCCCTCGGGCTGGAACATCGTCGCCCTCCTGGCATTATCATCATTCTAACACCCTCGGTACATAAATAACTATTTTGAAACTGCGGACAAAAATCTGTTAATTTTAAAACCAAAAAAAAGGAAATTGCAGGAAGTTTTAAGGTTCAAAGAGTATCTTAGCAATATGTATCAATACGCAGAATTTGGAGATAGTATATTACAAAATGAAAAACGAAACATGGGGTCCACAAGGCATTGGTATCTTTGTTGTTTAATATTTTTATAAATGATATAGTAAATCGTGTACAGAAATGCAGGATATCTATTTGTGGACGATACTATGATTTATCTGAAGGGTGAATATAACGAGTAAATGATATAAGTATTAAAATAAATGATACTTTACGAGAATTATATGAATGGTTATACAATAATGAAAAAGTATGTGAAATAAAATATCTGGGAGTATTGATGAGAATCTTAATTTTAAAGCAGACTATTCATATATTCTGTGAAACAGGAAAAAAGTTTTCTTAAAGAGAATCATGTATCGCGATTTACAAGATTAACAGTTTTCAAAAGTATAATACCTCTTCAATTTGACTATTGTTCATGGATACTGTGATATCTCAAGTATAATAAATTGCAACAAATACAAAAACTTCAAAATAAGGCCATCAGAATTAATCCAGTCAATTTGTGCTCAAAAGAGCCTCTAGAGGGAAAGTTCTGGGGTAGTTTTGATTTCTTCCATTTTATATGTTTTTTGGGGTGCTGAATCCGAATCTGAGGTTTGCTAACAAAATTTCGTGACGCAACATTGAAGAAAATGCAAAAGAAGATAAGAATTCTTATTTTTTGGCGGTTTTTGCTTATAACTCGGAAACTATCAACTTATCGTAAATAACCTTTCAATTCAAAATCAAAGTCTATGAAATTTCCTACAAACTTCACTTTTTAGATTTTTTCTCCGACAAACCGTTCGGGCTCAAGCGATAGTTGAAAATTGGCGTTTTTTATCTGTCTCAGCAAAAACCCACTTTTTCTACTCCAAAACTCTAATTTATTATTAAAGGCTGTCAATTAGTGAATTCCACTTAGTTCTCTGCACATACCTTATTTAGATCGTATATGTAAAGGTACAGGTAATTTGTTCAAAAATTACAGATTGTTCAAGTTATTTAATGAAGTCCGAAATTGTACAAATTCAGTTACAAAAAAGTTGAAATTCTAACGAGAAATCTTGAAAAATTATTACATTTTATTTTATTATATTACAATACATATCATTATATATTACATTATTATATGAGCAAAAATTATATGAGCCGTTGTCGTTTAGAGGGTCCTGGCTGAGGTTCTTCGAAGACGGCGAGTCCTGGCACAGGTTCGGGTTATTCTATCGTCAGCGTAATGAAAGAAGTGGTGAGAGAACAATAACTTGTGATCATATCTTAAGGAGAGATGAGTGATTACGAAATAGATAGTCTTTCTTCAGTCTGTTCTTGGTCTCTTTCTTCGGTCTCTTCTTCGACAATGTCAATGCTGAACGGAGCTCGACGTTTTCACACAGCCCTTTCCACAATTACGTTGACAGCCTTTTTTTGCATTTACAAGAAATGTGCCGGAGTATCGAGTACGGTGCAGGGTTCAAAGTGGTTGGCACTGGCACAAGACCATTCCTTGTTTTTTCCACCCCCAACTCGTTCGGGTCTCTTTGTTGCTCGTCGATCGTGGTTTGACCGGATAACCACTGCTGCACCTGAAAGTAAACTCTCAGTGAATGTTGTCGTGCAGCATCTTCGGTGGGAGGTAGTGAGGCAATGTTGGGTTTACTTTTGTAAGATGAACCCTCTACATCTCTTTGCATCTATCATCATCTTGCCGCTGACAAAACCCTATCAGACCATATATTGTTCCTGCATGCGATGAGTGATTGTGACACCAATTCTGTTTTGTTTAATTAAGGGAAACTGAAATTTCCTGAAGTCCTGCAGATGAACAATGACTTGCAACCAGTCATTGATGCTTTCAAACACCCTCATGCATACCAGGACGAGATTGCCGAAGCAGGAAACGTGTTTCTCATGGCTCTGTATAGGAAAGGACATGAGACCAGCCTGAACGACTTGAGATACAGGCAATACGTATTGCCTTCACCTTACTAAAGTAAAACCAACATTTCCTCACTACCCCCCACCGAAGCTGCTGCACGACAACATTCACTGGGAATTTACTTTCAGGTGCAGCAATGGTTATCCGGTCAAACCACACTCGACGAGCAACAAAGAGACAAGGAGTGGTCTTGCGCCAGTGCCAACCACTTTGAACCCTGCACCGGACTCGATACTCCGGCACATTTCTTGTAAATGTAAAAAAGGCTGCCAACGCAATTGTGGGTGCAGGAAGGCTGGCCTCCATTGCTCCCCGATCTGCACATCGTGCGAAGGGCTGTGTGAAAACGTCGAGCTCCCGGAAGACAGCGTTGACATTGATGAAGAAGAGACCGAAGAAAGAGACCAAGAACAGACTGAAGAAAGACGCTTACACGATGTGGAAGGTATGTCTAATCGCACAATCTATTTCGTAATCACTCATCTCTCCTTAAGATATGATCACAAGTTGTTGTTTTCTCACCACCTCTTTCATTACGCTGACGATAGAACAACCCGAACCTGTGCTAGGACTCGCCGCCTTCGAAGAACCTCAGCCAGGACACTCTAAACGACAACGGCTCATATAATTTTTGCTCATATAATAATGTAATTAATATATAATCATATGTATTGTAATATAATATAATAAAATGTAATAGTTTTTCAAGATTTTTGTTGGAATTTCAACTTTTTTGTAACTGAATTTGTACAATTTCGAACTTCATTAAATAACTTGAACATTATGTAATTTTTGAAAAAATTACCTGTACTTTTACATATACGATCTAAATAAGGTATGTACATAGAACTGGGAGGAATTCACTAATTGGCAGCCTTTAATAATAAATTAGAGTTTTGGAGTGGATAAAGTGGGTTTTTGCAGAGACAGATAAAATACGCCAATTTCCAACTATCGCTTGAGCCCGAACGGTTTGTCGGAGAAAAACCGAACAAGTGAAGTTTGTAGGAAGTTTCATGGACTTTTATTTTGCATTGAGAGGTTATTTACGAAAAGTTGATAGTTTCCGAGTTATAAGCAAAAAACCATCAAAAAATGAAAACTTTTACCTTTTTTGCATTTTCTTCAATGTTGCGTCACGAAATTTTGTTAGCAAACCTCAGATTCGGATTCAGCACCCCAGAAAACATAAAATTAAAGAAATCAAAACTACCCCACCACTTTCCTGGTAAAAACACAATTTGACTGGATTAAATTATGCAATAAATGTAAGATAATAAATTGACACCTACTAAATTAAAGTTAAATGTTTTTCCTATGACCCTATAGGAAACCTAACAATATGGCACAATAAGGTAGGCTTGAATGTTGGCAATATCAACCATCCTTGAAAAAGAATTGATAAATTACGGTTTGCATGCGATATAAATAGTTTCCGCACACTAATGTCATTAGTTTCCGCACTAATGTCACTGCACAAAGCAAAGTTTAAATTATTCCATATTTTATTAAACATTTATCTCTCCAATGGACTTTCTTTGACGACGCACATAAATATATCTAAATAAGAATAAACAGCATTAAACTGTCAAAATAATTTTAATTCTCAGATCTGTAGCTATTATTAAGATTAATATTAGAACTTTCATTAATAAATATTAGGAGTAACTAATAATAAAACATTAGAGTCCGCAAAGGGAGGGCAGCAGGCAAGTAAGGACTGCAAATGCTTTGCTGTCAGTGATATTCCTAAATGTAATATTAAAATATAATAGTAGGTATATTATCCAACGAGCGTGTAATGATGGCCACTACTCATGATGTTTCATCCGAATGAGTAATCTATTACACGCCAGTATGATACTATACTTTTTCTACAACTATTCAATAGGAAATTACACTTTGAGATGAAGACAATTAATTATTTATTGCTTCGAGCTTCATTTGCCAAAACTTCATAATCATGAAATAAATATATCAGTTTAATAAAAATTAATTAATTATTTAATTTTGTTATACTGATGTTATTTATGTGTAGTGTGCTTTGCAACATAGAATACAACTCCTATCACGATGAATATTTCTATCTCTGATAATATTCTGCAAAATAAGCTAACAAATGTTCCCAGTGAATGAATTTTGAGTCATCGCCAATCCATAAAGGCCTTGTACACCATTTAGTATTCTGCCGGCAACAAAGTTATTATACAGATTATCCGAAAATCAGTCTAAACATACAAAAATTAATGAGTACGATAAGAAAGACCTAAACAATGTGGGTGGCACAACAAAGATATAATGCAATCATGGTTAGATACATTTTTAAACTGAAGATAATATAAACAATAACAAGCAACAAAAACATTGGTCATAAATATTTTATCTGTCATTAAAAGCATAAAGTGAGGTTAAATTGCTGATTGTTTTTAAAACTACTACTCCTATATGCTATTCTAAGATTCTAATGACAAATTGTGATAAAATTGATTGTTCTGACGCAAAGCAAAGCAATTTATTTAGTAGCATACTATTATATTGACATAATTATTTTAATCTCACTTTATGCTTTTAATGGCAGATAAAATACTTGCGACAAATATACTGCCCTGTTAAGGATAAAGGTCGTATCTGCATAACTGTAGGTTTTGAGAAATCAATAAAAAACTAATCGTTATTGTGCCTTTTGTTTTATATTAAAGTTTCTATTTTATATAAGAACTTTATAAACAATAACAACTTTAAAATAAAACAGAAAATGCTTTGGATGACACAATAAGAATTAGTTTGTTAATGATCTCTCAAAATTTACAGCTATGCAGATACGACCTTTATCATTAACAGGGCAGTATATTTGTTTGCTTGCTTGTTATTGGCAGAAATGTACCTAGCCATGATTGCATTCATCTTTGTTGTGCAACCCATATTGTTTATGTCTTCCTTGTTGCACTCATTAATTTTTGTATGTTTAGACCGGTTTTCGGATAATCTAATAGGGTGAAATATTTTTGCTAAAACAGTTCACTCTTTTATGTAACTTTACAATATTACTGTGAATATAATATATGCGTGTTCCATAACAGGTTGTGACAAACAAAAAAATTCAGGGAATAAACATTCACTGAATTCATTGTCACTGGCGTTTTGAGATGAATTCGAAATTAAGCAAAAATACATTTAAACTCTCTGGCACTTGAGAGCATAATCAATGGCACTGAATCTTTAAATAATTTAAAGAATTCAATATTAGTTATTGTTGAAATAAATTGTTCATTTACTCGTTGTCTTGGGTTCATTTATTAAATTTAAGTGCTCATTCACTAGATTTTAATACATTTTAGAAACAAATGCATTTATTAAATAGTACTACCGCAAATATTAAATTTTTTTATTGCGCTTCACCAATTTAGATATCACTGAGCTTATAACAAATCTGTTACGGTGACAAAAGATGTTACACTAAAGTTACATTTAGAGTAGAAACAAAAATTTGTCCTTAATTGTTCATTCACTGGGCAATCTATCCTATGTTTCTTTTGCCGCTTGTAAAAATCTCATCGGAATTCATTTTTTAATTCTTTTCACCTACATAGGTGGCGTTAGAACGCTTTAAAACAAAACAACTAAAAACATATGAATGTCTGCGTCAAAGAGTCACTTTAAAAATTGCTACTCTAGTAATTTCATTTTGTTGTAATTTAAGTTAAAAATCGATATAAATCATGAAGTAAAAAATACATCGTTTTTTCGGTGTCGTAGGAAAAATAGTGTACACAACTGGATAGAAAGTGTCTTTCGCACTTTCGTGTGATATGTCGCTTTCCATGCTCGTTATGTTATATACTATTACAATTCTTAAAAGTAAGACAAGGAATTTCGTTATCTGCTCTAAATTGCATCTAAATTGAAAAATCATGTTACCTATGTTCAGTATGTTACCACAATATTTCTGCGAGTCAATGGAAATTATTTGCTGATTCACATGACTACAATACTCGTAACAGAAATGATTTAATTATTAGAACCTTGGATTATAATTAAATATTTTTAAAAGTCTTTAAACTATACAGTGCGCGTCTAAAGTCCGTTCCCCCCCTACTAATTTTTGAACCACCTGGTATATCGCAACGAAATTTGGAGGGCTTAAACAGGAGATAAGAACCTAATTTTTTATGGAAAAATGACAGCTAAAAGTTTCAAAATGGCGGCTGAGCGCCCTCTTGAATTACTTTTTTAAATAGAACACCCTGTATATTATTCCGTTTTCGAAATCTGCTCATAATTCTTAACATTTTTCTCTAATACACTTTACTTCTAAATTTAATTGATTTCGAAATATTAACGTTTGAAAAGTGACATTCCGGTTTAAAATATGGATTTTGCGAGGGATTTTGGTCACTTCCGGTAAAACATTTTTCTAACTAAATTTTATTTGACAGCTAACAGTTAAGTTTGACAGTAAACAAGATGTAAGATACCCCAACAACGATTTTTGTTTTCAATGCAAACTTGATTGATAGCAGAATTCGTGTCTTTGTTGGATTTGAAATTAATTAAAATGTCACTTTTCAAACGTTAATATTTGAAAATCAATTAAATTTAGAAGTAAAGTGTATTAGAGAAAAATGTAAAGAATTATGAGCAGATTTCGAACACGGAATAATATACAGGGTGTTCTATTTAAAAAAGTAATTCAAGAGGGCGCTCAGCCGCCATTTTGAAACTTTTAGCTGGCATTTTTCCATAAAAAATTAGGTTCTTATCTCCTGTTTAAGCCCTCCAAATTTCGTTGCGATTTACCAGGTGGTTCAAAAATTAGTAGGGGGGAAACGGACTTTAGACGCGCACTGTATAATGAGCTGTCAGTTGTTGTGTATAAATTCCTGACCATATTATGCAATCTACAGTATTGGTAAAAATTCTCTCTAGGTACATATGAATTCTCATGTGATGTGAACAAAGGAAACATAGCGAATAGCAATAAATCTGAGAAAGATAGATATTATGGCATACTTGCCTCCTACGAGCAAATAGAAACAGGAGAGAACATTTCAATGGTCGGGGGTAAGGAACCGACGCGACGGAAGTCGGCCATTATATAAACCACGTTGAGCAGGTCGGGGTTGTTGACGTACGACGTTCGATATTGTCCGTGTCAGGTCGGGGTTGTTGACGTATACAATCGATCGATATTCATCGGGTGCCGGTACCCTCTCTCACTCACTCGTACCCTCTCTCACTCACTCTTATAAACCACTTTTTCTAGCAGTTCCGTCGCGTGGAATATAATGCAATGTTCTCTCCTGTTTCTATTTGCTCGTAGCTTGCCTCAAAATATAGCAACCCTCTTTAAAGTTGGTGCTAGGTAAAGAAATTAACATCAATTGAGAAATAATTTGTCATTTTGACATACATATTTAGCTGAAAATATAATTAAATGGAAAAATACAAATTATGAAATGGTACTATTCTTCTGAGAGTGCAGCGGAATTATCAGTTGTTTATCTTTAATTAATAAACGTACAAGTATTGCCGTCTTTATAAAGTTTCAAGTAACGTCAATTATATTTGAAAATTTTTAGCTATAACACCAACCTTACTATATTAAAAGTTACTATATTGTAAAACTTGGCAAATATGCGATGATATCTATCTTTCCCAGTTGAACTGGTATTCACTATTTTTTTAACTCACACATGAAAACCCAAACTCCCAAACACATGGAGAGGTTTTACCAATACCGCATATTTTTACTGAGCATTCTTTGTTTTTGTCACTTTGATAATTCATTGATAAGGAGACCAATAATGGTGTTTTTCTTATCAATAAATTATTATTATACTAAATTATAAATACGAAAAACCCGACGTACATTTTCTCTAACAATCTTGTTCTTACATAGTAACGTTTTAGACTTTCTGAACCTCATCTAATAGATACATTCTTAATGCTATCAAAAGTCCTCGAATTCTTGTGCACATTAAGAATTCGTAAAGACTCAAAGAATTCTCAGAAGAAATTCAAGAACTCAAAGTTCCTATTAGCGTAGTGTTTAAAATTTCATGTTCTGTTCTGCCATCATGTTTTGGTTTATTACGCGCGTCTAGTCTGTAGATTATGTTTCTATTTCCTGCTTCAGCTCATTTTTCAGTATTGCATGATTTACAGTTATTATCGGTGCATTAAACGGTTTGATTTATTTTAACGCTATTGATGTTTACAGGTAACCTAAAAGTATTACGACTATCATGTTTACGTTTAATGGTACACACCTTTCTTCAATAACTATTAGTTTTGTGTGCAACAGCGAAACTAATGTACTGATTTATATCCTACCTGGACAGGGTCGGATTTACGTAAATGCTAAATAAGCTATAGTTTTGCTAAATAAGGCCTCCGTGCGTGCCAATGTGTTTTTCAGAAATTAATGAAATACAATATTTTTACTAAGAAAAATTTGTCAAACACTCATATAAGTACATGTTATTTGTTTTAAATGTGGGTACTATAACGTTACGTTAGTTGAAATTGTGGTTCAAATATACCTAAATACTCTACTTTATCCTTTCAGCACAGGATTTAAAATTAATCACTTTTTTCAGTAGGCATAATAGAGTAAAGGTAACGAACTGTTCAGAAGAAAGGTCATTCAGTAGATTCAAAAAAATATAAAAATTAGTCTCGTTCTAGCAATCTTCACGACAATTAGCCAATTCAACAATATTAGCCGCGTTCGTTATTTCAAATATATTTACTCGAAGAGCTCGGTTTCTGTAGTTGCCATTGTGGTAAATGATTGTAAATAACTACAGCAACGAAGCCTTAAGAGCAAAAAGAGCTGGAATTACGAACGCATACGTTATGTCAGATTTTCAATTCAACAAAGAAAACGCTTGTTTGAAGTTGTAAATAATTAAATAAATCCTTTGTTGGAAAAATACAATGTTATTTAATTACTGCAATTTTTATTTTAGTAACAAGAATTCATCTTAAAATTAGTAAAATTTTGTTGCTTAATGCCCTCAAAAAGTTTTTAGCTTAGAGCCTTTCCTATCGTAAATCCGGCCCTGTACCTGGATAAGGCTGTAAATTAGAGTCGGTTTTACAATCCGTTAGAAATACAGTAATCATAACATCATGTCATTATTATCTTTCTAAACGCATAATGTATGTGTAATAATATTGTATTTTATGCAGTAATCTGGGGATGGACGTTTCTAATTTGAACCCTTCAATATTTTTATCCCTTAATTTCCTAAACATGACCAGTATAGGTTTAGGGGTCGTCCTTAAATTACGTAGGTGATAAAAAAAGTTCAAAGTCTCTGGGTTTTAAAAGTAGTTATTAGTCGTTCTAATTCTAAATGTGCCAAAAAAACCTAAACATTTTATATTTAACCCCTATGAACATGCCTTCTGAAGTTTATAAAGAAATCAATTAATTATGTATTTTCCTAATTTTGCTAAAAAATTCTCCCGGGAAGCGACTTGTTATTCTATTACAAATCGTACTAACATTTGCACGTTTAGTCGCCATAAACATGGATCGAATAAATAAAGACATTATTGAAGTCATAATATCTCTTCTAAAGCCCAAAGGTGTCGCGCAAAAATTGCGGAAAGACGCAGCAGCAATTACAACAAACATAATAATGGATAATTGGATTTACGGCAATCTTTACACAATTACTGAAGACAGTGTTATAAAGAAGGTACTGTTCCTTTACGAAAAGTTCATTTCTCTCCATCTGACAAAAAAACAAACGCAATCGTCTAAAGCATTCATTGGAAACGCCACTGAATTCAATGCTAAAGCTCCTTTGCGCTTTGATATTATCACTGACCATCCTGATAGAAGAGAGAAGAAGCTTTATACGGCGTCAAGATGGACCTGAGGTATTGGAATTTTATAACGACCAGAAAACCGAAAAAAATGTGTGTTGTGATGCATAGATGTTGAAAGGAAATGCTTAAAACAGGTGAGAGTTTGGAAAAAAATGATGATTAGTAATGAGTGAATCTTTCAAATCTGCGAGAGGAAGATATTTTAGAGAAAACGGAATTTGGAAATGACAATATTGATACTAATAGAAATAATAATGACTTTGACCCTGACGATGAAGTAGCT
This sequence comes from Agrypnus murinus, assembly GCA_929113105.1. Lineage (NCBI taxonomy): Eukaryota > Metazoa > Arthropoda > Insecta > Coleoptera > Elateridae > Agrypnus > Agrypnus murinus. The sequence continues at coordinate 114,347,915 of OV816024.1, forward strand.
GCAGGTAGTAGTACTTGTGCCAAGAAACGGCGGATATTTCTTCACCAAATGAGGACATACCGATTAAGTATCGCCATTTAAGAAAAAGCGAAAAAAGGATTAAACCTCAAGTTTATGAGACGATGGATAAACTCAAGTCTACATATCACTTAACACAAACTCAGACAGAAGCTGCGATTGCTGTTGTAGGTAATACATTATTTAATTTGTAGTAGAAGTTTCATAACCAAACTGAACTTGATCTTGACACTCTGCCACATGACAAGAACTCAAGATCAGCGAGCAAAGTTATTGAGATAATGACAGTTAGAGAAATAGACAATGTGGTGTTAACTGCTTATTCTTATGTTTTAATTACTTACTCCAATGATGGTTCCAAAAAGCAGTGGGCGGGAAACTTACAACCTTGAATATCGCATCCGAAACAAGGCAGAACTCAAGAAAACAACATTCAAAATCCTAAAAGGAATATATTCTTTTGATAGCTAACCTATAATCTCTTTGTTTAATTAAAGTGTCAATCATGTTCGGATTGTAATGATTTGCATGTGCTAGTTGTTTAATGGTTGATATCTCTTTGCTAAAATCTGATTTTGTTAGTGGAATAGTTAAAGCTCTGTGTACTAATGATCTGTAGGCTGCTATTTTATGTGTATTATGGTGACAAGATTCATTTGGTATTGTTATGTCTGTATGTGTTGATTTTCTGTATATGGAAAATTCAAATAGATTGTCTGCGTTAATCTTGATATTTAAGTCTAGAAAGTTTATAGCCCTGTTTTGTTCTGTTTCTAGTGTAAATTTTATATTAGGGTGGATACTGTTAATAAGAATTAAAAATTCATTGATAACCTCAAAAGAACTTGTCCATAAATATGTTAGCTAATAGATGACTTACAGAATTACCCATAGGTAAACCATCCTTTTGTAAATAAATTATGTTATTAAAAGTGAAATAATTTTGACTTATACAAAGGTCAAATAATTGAATTAACTCTAACCTTTTAACTAATTCTATATTACTATTGATCAAGAAACTATCTAATAAAGGAATACATTCTTGTGGGGGTATTCTGGTGAACATGTTGCAAATATCAAAACTAACAAGTTTTGAATGTGGTTGAAGATGTATGTTTCGCAGCTTATTTACTAATTCTAATGAGTTTCTAACAGAGTATTTCGATTTGTAACCTATCGTGTTAATAATCTGGTTCAGTTTTTTGGATAAAATGTGATTAGGTGCATTGATGTATGATACAACTGGTCTTATTGGCATATTCTGTTTGTGGGTTTTTACTAATCCATATAGTTTAGGTATTTGTGGGTTTTTATTAATGATTTGTTGCTTTTCTAATTCTGAAAAGCAGATATTGCAGTTTTCTAAACCTTGTTTTATTTCTTTTTGGAATTTTGTGGTTGGGTTTTTGTTTAAAGTTTCTAAATTTTCTTTATTAATAAATTCATTAACTTTTTGTATGTAAATATCTTTTGAAAGAATTACCAAAGTGTTACCCTTATCTGCTTTAACAGAAATTAGATTGTTCTCTGTGATTTTCTGTTTTATTAATTGAAGAAGTGATATGTTAGATGTGTTGTACATTTTGTCCTGTTTCAAAGACATCTCTTTTAACAAATTCCAAATTTGGAATTTTGCATAGTTATTATGATCTTTCTTAAGTATAGTTTCGCATTCAACGGCCAAAATTCCTTTAATTTTGTTGGTAAATTTTGGAAAAGGACAAAATTTGAAACCTTTGTTAAGAAATTGTGTTTCTCTGTCATTGAATGTTATATTCGACAAGTTCATGAAACGAGGATAAAAGTTTGCAGTGTTCTGACAATTAAGGTTATATTGTAATTTTCTAATTCACGAATAGATATAATGCGGATCTATTCGGTTACACAAAATACAGACAGGTAATTCAACCTATTCTGTATTTAGAAACTTTCGAACTATTCTGTAGGTGTGTGGTATGGTAGTGCTTTGAAGCGTGGTAAATATCCCTTTTGGTATGTTGAGGGAGTCTAAATTTTTAAGAAAGTGTTTAGAAACTACTCCTTCAGCTGAGATGGCAATAGGTACTATTCTGACCTCTTTTAGTTTCCATATACGTTTTAGCTCTATTGCAAGGTCTTCGTATTTTTGTAGTTTCTTGGCTTCAGCTTCTAATACGTTATGGGTAAGAGGGATCGTTATGTCTATAATTACGCCATTTTTATCTCGCTTGTTTATGAAAAGAATGTCCGGCCTGTTGTGGTTAACGGTTTGGTCGGTAACGATTGTGCGATCCCAGTTAGTAAGTATTCACTATTTTCAACAACTGGTAACGGTAAGTATTTATAATATAGTAAATATGACTTTAACAACTTATTCTTTAAGGCAATATGTTGGTGAATTGTTTTTGCCACAGCATTATGTCTCTCAAGGTAATCTGAGTTAGCCAACTGGGGACAACTACCCACGATATGTTCTATAGTTTCCCCGGGGTTGTTACATTTTCTGCACCTATCTACGATGTTTTCCTTGAGTATGTGCTTTTGATAGTTGCGCGTTTTGATGACCTTATCTTGAATGGCTAGTATAAATCCCTCTGTTTCGGAATGAAGGCCACTACGCCGAAGAAAGTTAAATGACGTCATTTTGTCGATATTCTCATTATCCATCTGGAGAGGGTATCTACCATGGAGGGCTTTTGATTTCCATTCTCTAATGCTGTCTGTTTCGTTAGAAAAGTTATCTATTATATTCTCCCTGTTGTTCAAATGTAGGGGGAGTATATGAGATGTCATTTTCAACAATAGTTTTTATAAAGGGATCGGTATGGTTTAAAAAGTACTCTCTTAACTTTGATTCTCTTCTTCTACAGAGTTGGTGAATGTTAAGCAGGCCCCTGCCACCCTTTTTTCTGGATATATAAAGACGTGACACAGATGAATTGGGGTGCAAATTTCTAAATTTCGTGAGCACTTGCCTAGTTAGACGGTCAAGCTCGCGCAGGTCAGTCTCTGACCATTTAATGATACCAAACGTGTAGTTTAATAGGGGAATTGCCCATGTGTTGATAGCAGTAACTAAGTTTCTAGCGTTTAGTTTGGTATTCATGAGTTTAGTTAGCCATTGTTTGTACTTTTCAATATAGATCTGCTTCATAACAGTGTGTTCTACCTCTTTCAGTTGGTGAAGTCCTAAGTACTTATAATGTTCGTTGGGAGACAATTCTGGAATGTCTGAGATATCATCTCCTGTGTGTGTAACCTTTCCTTTCGTTAATGAAACCGTAGCGCATTTGTCTAAGCCTAGTTTCATGCAGATACTTTCGCTAAAATGCCGTGTGATGTTTATCAAGGATATTAATTGAGCTTGGGTTTCGGCAAATAGTTTTAAATCGTCTACGTATAGTAGATGCCTAGCACGTGCAGGATTATTCTTATCGATTCTGTAACCTTTCTGTGAGTTATTTAGGAGAAGAGACAGTGGGTTTAGAGAAAGACAAAAAAGTGAGACTCAGTGAGTCTCCTTGGAAAATCCCTTTTCTTATTTCAATATTACCTAAAGTTTCTCTGTTTAGCTGTAGGTTTACCTCCCATTCTTTCATCGCTTGCTTCAAGAGTTCTTGTACTGCAGAGTGTACCTTGTATATATTTAGTATTTGCAAAAGCCAGTTATGAGGTACGGAATCGAATGCTTTTGCGTAGTCAATATAGCAAGTAAACAAATTACGTTTTTTGATTAGCGCCTGTTTCGTTATTACAGAATCAATAACAAGTTGTTCATGGCATCCCATTGCACCTTTAGTGCATCCTTTCTGTTGCGGCGCCATTGTACCGTTGCTCTCACAGTGTGCGTATAAGTATTTATTAATTAAAGATGTTAACAGTTTGTAAACAACCGACAAGCATGTAATCGGTCTGTAGTTGCGGGGATCTTTTGTATTTCCTTTCTTATGGATAAGGTTCCCAACCGTTAAAAACTTTGGCAGCAGGCTTGGTTCTTTTAGAATTTTATTGAAACATCTTGTTAGAGGTAAGTGGGATGACGTTAAGTCTTTTAGCAAGAAATTCTGTAGATTATCTGGTCCAGGAGCCTTCCAATTGTTGAGACGACTTGTTATATATTTAACATCAGCTTCCGTAAAGTTGGGTTCGACCATATTTGTGATACTTTCTGCATGTTTGCTAAGTTCGTTTAACCATGGAGCATTCATATCTGCCGAAGTTGGTTCAGCCCACATTTCTTTCTAAAATTGCAGGAATTCTGTCTTATCTATGTCGCTTTCTTGGTTCTGGCTTTCATTAAGCGACAAACTTTTATAGAATTTACGTTGGTTATCTCTGAATAAGCTGTTCTGATCTTTTCGCTTAGTGGTGTCATTATAGCGTTTTAAACGGGCTCCTTTCGCTTTTGCTGTCTGGCGTAATAAGTCTTTGTGCTCCATAATTTTTTGTTTAAAATTGACATTCGTCCTAGGCGTTTTAATTTTTTCAGCGATGGCGTCTATTCTTTTCAAGATCTTTTTTGTTTCTAAGCCCTCAAGATAGTCTCGTATGACATCAGCTTCAGATCTAAGTCTATCTATCTCTTTCATCAGACGGATCCTCCATCCTTCGACATTTGAATGTTTCTTTGGCTGTGTGGCGAATACTACATTTGTTAATAGTGCCTGGTCATTTAATTTGATTACTGTCGCAGCCGCCGCATATAATGCTAAGTGAACGGTTGGTAGGTCTTCTGAGCTTTGCAGGTAAGTATTCAATGCAGTGTTAACCTGTGTTATAATGGAAGATGTCTTGAATCTCGTTATCAGCTTTGGCAGCTTGGGTCTTTCTAGAGGTTGCGTACTTTCATAATAACTAACAGTAGGTACTTAAGAAGGTTTCTTCTACAGTGTTTCTTGCCTCATCTGTTGCAGGAAGTACTGTTGATTCTTGTGTTTCCTCTTGCTCTTCAAGCTCATAATTCTCGCCAACTTCGGTTTGTAGGTTTAACGAGTTTCCTACTTCACGTCTGATGGCATCTATTTCGGTAGTACACAGATATTTCTTTTTAAAAATGACGTTTTTTCTATCGGCAATATTTTGCTCAGTTAAATTTAACTCCGGGTGCAGTTTACCAAACTCTGTATGAAGGAGTGTTCTCCATCCTGATGGTAAGTTCTCCTGACATTTTGTAACGCAATAAAATGAACGAATTATATCGGTATTTAGCTCGTAGCTCCACTTTATACGTTTTCGTTGATCCCTTCTTGTAGCAGCAATTTCGATATTACGTAGTTGCAAGCCATGCGTAGGTTGGGCAATGTTGTTGGTTTCGCCTGTTGTAGAACCTGCTGTGTTGCTGTTATTACTGTTTTCTTGGGCTGTAGTTTGTAACGCTTGGCCTGTACTTTCAGGCTGAGGCTCGACAGGGGTCCGCCTCCTCAACACCCTGTCACCGATGTCCCACATGCTGTCATGTCCAGCATCGGCTCCAGACATGCCCTGGCGCTCCCCAGGCAGCGGCCGTTGAACCATATTTCAATTATTCTCCATATTCATATTTTAAAACATAGGTTGTGTTTTTCTTCCCTTTTTCCTTCAGATACCTGGGAAGAAGATAGGACAGTCCCTGCATTTGCGGGGACATAATTCAAACTTAGGTCGCTGGCTGTACCGTGTACCATGTCTGCATGCGAATCTTACGGTAGCAAGTCTAAAACCTGGCCACACATTATTATTATTATTATTATTATTATTATTATTCTCTCATATGCATAGCTTCGAAGATTTTAGCTAGTACTGTTGAAGATCCGGATTGCAACAAGCATTCTAGGGATTCTTCTACTTGATTATTTAGTACCTAGGAATTTTCTAATGATGTGGGCTGTTCCTAGTATGGCTGTTTTCTGTAACTCATCGATGTTAATATTACCAGGAATCTTGCTTATATGTTCTTCATGTCGCTTAGTTGTTGTACCTAAAGCACCTATTATGACAGGAACTACTGTTGCTTTTGTTTTCCACATGCGGCTAATCTCTATCTCTAAGTCCTTATATTTACTTAGTTCTTCAGCTTCTTTTACGGCTATATTAAGATCGTCTGGAATAGCTACATCTATCAAGAGGCATCTTTTGTTGTTTTTGTCGTAGTAAACTATATCGGGCCTATTTGCATTTATAGTTCGGTCTGTGTATATAGGATGGTCCCACATGACCACGATGTTGTTATTCTCAACGACTTTTTTTGGTTGGTGTTCGTAACTTTCATAAGGTTACAGATTATCGTTATGTCCAGTTCTATACTTAGTTAATTCAAGGATGAATCACGACTAACGTAGCTGAATCTGAAACTGTATTAAAATATTAGTCTCTTGAAATTAATAATGTAGAGCATTCTTTTTTCCAAATTCTATTATTTCTTGTAAACTATTATTTCAATAGTTAAGCGTTAAAACGATTTATAATTTTAAATGACCAAATTTTAAATGTTCAAATTGCAATGCAAACGTATGCAGGTAGTTTAAACCAAAAGGTGATATTAAAGCAATATGCACTGAAAAGCTCAAATGCTGCATACATTAGTTATTTAATTACAAACACAGCTGCTCTATTTATACAAATTGTTGTTAAAATTATAGCGAAGTAGTAAATTGAAACGTGTTTTAATGGAAATCCAGTCAATGTATGTATGTATGTATGCACTAATCTAGTACATCTGTCAGTACCATGAATGTGCCATGCTATTCATGAGAATGACACATGCTATTGCTAATTAAGTAATTATTCCATTCAATTGCCATGGTAGAGGTAACAATAATCGGCTATGTAGATAGAACTACAGAAAAATAAAGTTTATATTTCTTTTTCACACGGGATTGAATTCATACCACTGTGTTCTGTTTAAAATGATCTAAAATCGTTTTTTAAGATGGTGGATCTAAGATCACCTTTTCGAAATAATTATGTAAGGTTGGACTTCCATCTTTAAACTATAATCTAGAAATATCTGCACGTAACAAATAGAGATAACACCAACATTTTACTGTAATGAAAGTAAAATGACGATAGTTTAATAACAGATACAAATTACCACAACTGACAGCAGAAAGGATTTTTTATTAGCAATTTATTTACAAAAATAATAGAAACCAAGCTAGATACATTTTGAATTGTGAAGTTGGGTGAACATTAAAGAAGTAACTCTTACAACTAGCGAATAATATTCAAGAATTTTTACTTTTATTATTTAACCAAGAAAACTTAGAAAACAAATGAACACGCTGTATAACAAGTTAATATTATTAACTGAGATACAACGTGTTGCTAGTTATGAACATCAGAACAGAAAATTACTTTCACCCACTGGACAAAAAATTACAACTTCTCTGAAATGGGAGAGGACAAGCTTATGGTAGAAAAGTATTTTAGACTAAAGGCAATGTAGAAATAGGTCTTATGTCTATAACTAAATTATATGTAAGTGGCTCATAACTTTTGACTTGGTAGAGGCTCATTTTTTTATTTGGTTACCATCAAACCTCACAATGCTGTATTTGTGATCTCGCGAGATTTCTTTATCTAGCCGGTGATTGATCTGAAGCATGATTGCAATGAGACTCCTAAGACCCTCGGCACATAAAAACCTATTTCCTAAGCCTCCAGATGATTGTTTCGTGTAATGCTTCCCATATGTGTTTTGCCTTTTTTTCTACTTGGTTGTATCTAGATACCATTGCTTATTCTCTTTGATGCTACTTAAGCTTCTTACACAAAAATTTTAATATGTTTGTTACTTGTTCCTTTGTTATGTTGTTTATACTCCACTGTTATTCGAACTCCACCGGCTAAAGACAATAGGTACCTTATATGTATACTATATTCTATATCTAATTATTCTATATGTATTGTAAGCAACATTTTTTTGAATAAGTCAGTTGTAGCACTCTAAAAAAATGAAACCCCACGATGGACTGTCATTGAAACAGGATAATTACTCTAAACAAAACAAACTATACGCCGCGCGATGATGTCCCTGTAGCCGTAATAAAAACTCAAATCACTAAATACTTACTGTACTATATGCACCGGCTGTGATTTCTAATTATGCAGATATAAATACAGGTGTGGGTGTTAACCCCAAAAGCTTCTAATTAATTAATGGAGTCGGGAACAAATAAAAATATGGGGGAGGATGTTAGATTTAGAAGAAATTCGGGAAGTCATCAGTTAAGGGAATAACTTCCCATTTAAATTTGACGTTAAATTAAAAAATCAATACCTTAAAACGTTTTCATTAGTCAAGTTCAAGAATTCCTTACACAGATGGAAAACTTCAAACACAATACTTCAGAACTTCAAATACACTATAAAAACAATAATGACCTTACACGAGAAACACAATAACAAACTGCTGACCTGGACGTTACGGGAACACATTATTATTTTAAATTCTGAACTATTTTGTCTTAACGCGATTCATCGAACATTAACATAATTGTTTGCAATAAATTCCAAAACGGAACCAATTCTTCATGAATTATAATGGTAACGGCACTTTTACTCTGCATACTTGAAGGCTGCTTAACAAATCTTTAATCGGTAATCCGAATTGTACATAATTTTCCGATGTAACGAGATCATATTATTTTTCTTCACTAAACTAACTAAACTTGCGAAATAATCCTTCTATTGGATTAATTTCCAAACAATGAAATCGGTACGATATAACACTAAATTAAAATTGATGCATAAACGGTAGTACGGAATATTTTATGGAATTCACTAATTCCGAACTAAATACTTAATAATAAAGGCATACATTCACCGTAACGACCCTTTTAAAATATTCTCGGGGCGCAACGCGCCCGGAGACGCCTCGAGGCACCAGCCTCTTTGATGGTTGTCTTCGACCGTCCTTTTAAAAACTCAACTGAACTAAGGGATCTGAATTTTTTATCATCACAATTAAACTTAAGCAGGGACTTTTAAACTAACATATAGCAAAATAGCGTGACTTTTCAATCCAATCAGGAACAAGCATTCAAAAAGCTTCGAGACAGTTCTATGTAATTTTAAGGGACTTCACCGCAACTAAAATCTGCTTACCGAAAAGAACTCGATATCCACACGTGGCTTCAATATTTTTTTATATGTCTGCACTCGGGAGAATTCGTTTATGCACCATATCGATAAACATGAACAGGAAGCCATAAATAAAAACTAAATACATTTTAGGAACTGAAATCCTTTGTAAGAAAGGCGGTATTAGTTTAAAATATTTATAAATTAAATTTATCAAGGTTCTTTTCTACGAAATAACCTTTATAACTATGGGAACGTCTTGAACTGAACTTTAACATTTACAAAGACGTCAACATGTTGCTTTTAGAAACATTATTCTAGAAGGAATGTCGTTTAGACGAAAACATTTTAGGCTAACCCCCGGCATTTTAAGAAAGCATCATTTGAAATAAACTAGAGTCTGCAAATGTTTTACTCAACTAAAATGTATTGAAATACGCAGGACCGAACTAAGATTATTTGCTATTTATGCGTATAAAATTACATTTCCATAAAATTGAAAATTTGAATACGTTACACAGTTTTGTATCTCTTAACAGTAGAGGAGAACAGAATAAAGTTGTAAGTATCAGAGTTATCTTTGACTTGATATAACTGTCTGCAGCTTCTGAAAGAATCTTTATAGGTATGCTTATATTAAAGTTAGAAATCTAGTACTATAGAACTGTGCATACGAGAGCCAGGTTTCTGATTAATCAATATGAATCGATTTTGTACTAATACTGAATTCTATTTGTGTCTTGGATACTAAAGACATCTATTTGGCTTTACTATATAAAAATTTAAAGGAAAAGTTGTTCACATTCTTTGTTCTTTATAGAAATAGAATTTTTTATAAAACCACCAGTAAATATTTAACTTCATTTAATTAAGGAAAAAATTAGAAAATGTTTTCTCAGTCAGCTGTGTAAAATAAGAAACAGGTAATTCAAATGAGATACTCTGTATTTGCTTTTCTCTTATACTGAGCTAGATAGCATATAACATGAATAAATACTACAATTTTACCTACTACTCGCAACCAAGCACGAAGATGTTAAGTCAGGTGTCTCAACTGAAATAAATATTCTAGAATAGGACAGCAATCTAGGACGTGCGATATAGCAAGTAAAATATTCAGTTATATGGACCTCGCCGCCCTACTACTTTATAATTGCGCGCTTAATATTCAAAAGCCCCAAAATCTCTCATCTGAGATCTGGAGAGCAAATGCTTTCCGCTTTACTTCAAGCTGCCTTGAACATTTTAATTTTTCATGGGTTTTAGATGTTCTCTTACCTTTTGTGTATTTTTTATCTGACGGTACTTGCATTCTTTCAAATAGTTAATTCTTTTCTTGCGGCTTTATTTTATGTTAATTTATACGCTAAAGAGTTCTATGCAACATGTTAGCACGTTTATTGTATAATTGAATTTTGAAATGTTCGCCGTAAAGTGTAGCGTTAATATTGATAATCATCAGAATTCTTTCTTTATTAAATTTAAATGCACTTAAACATTTCAAAAGATATTACATTTTGTTAATGGTATTAAAGTCGTTAACTGCTTGTGTAAGTATACGCAGCAGCATTGTGCTGTTTACTAATTCATAATTGTACGTCTGGAATGCAAAGAGGACGAGAAATTCTTGCACTAATCTAAATGTCTATGTTAAAAATTTAGTACGAAAGACGAAGATGTACGTAGATATAAAGCAAGTATAAATTCAGAAATTATACATTCTTGGAAATGAGTTTTTGGGGTTTGTTTTACTTTGCTATTCTTGCGTGTCATTCTGTCATATGTTTGAGGTTTGAACTGTAGAATATACAATTGGTTTCATAAAGTAAGTTCGCGCAGTGAGTAATCTGTAAAAAGCAATTACGACATGGCAACAGTCAGTCCGAGAGGAATAAAGGTTAACATGCTTATGTACTTCCTAATCCAAGAAACGTGGGTTCTGACCACGACGATGTTTCTATAATGACATGTATTCTCTAACAACCATTTTATATCAATTGTTATGGATAGCAATTATTGAAGAGAAACGAATTGATATGAACTCATAACAATTCAAGTTGGTTTTGGTATTCTGTAACGTCAATTGTTACGCGCCGACATTTTATATGTTAGAACTCCAAAGCGAGAATTCTCTATTTCTTAAAATTAACATTAACGGAACAAAAACTGCTAAAAACTAGTGAAACAGTTTAATTTGTTATTAGATTTTATTAGCAAAAGTCGTTTTTAATTGTAAGAAAACTGTGAGGGTAGATATCTATACGGACTAAAGAACGATGTTGATAGTTGAAGAAGACAGTAAAAACACTTATTTATTTATCATCATTGTTGATATTCACCTGCTTGTAAAAATCTATATAGAATTATTAATATTTTTGTAGAAATGAAACACAACAGAGTTTTGAGGTACACGACCAGTGCTGGATAGCAATTGATGTGGCTCTTCAATTTATTGTTATGATATAGCAATCGATTGACACAGAAAGTGAAATGATATGATTGCTTACAGAATTTTACTTTGCAGGAGAAAGTTCAAAAACAACTCATTTTTGATAAGGAAGCGCAAGTATTCAATATTCTTGATAAAAGTTTCTACTTCTTGTAAAATATTAGAAAATGTTAAAGCATTTGATTCCGCAATTTCCGCAACGAGGTATTCGGTAAAGAACCGAGATCTCATCAAGACTATACTTATAGTGATATTTTATTCTTAAATTCCAATTGTCCAATAGTCCGACCTTGAAAAGTTTTTTTCGTTTGGAGTATTATAGAACTACGAGTAGATAATTGAATTAGTCATTTAATCGGAAACAATAAATTGAATTAAATATTATAGCACTATTTTAGCTGGGAAAATAAGTAAAAATGATCTGTTAAAACCCAAAGATAATTTTCATATATAATATCACAAGTGGTCTGATTTTTTCCGACAAAATTTGTCGTTTCAGATATGAGTAGCTTTGCAACGAAAATTACACGAGTCGACGCAGGAGACGAGTGTAATTTTCCAAAAGCAAAAGCTACGAATGTCTTAAACAATAAATTTTGCAAGATAAAATTAGACCACGAGTTGTATTCGGCTTGACAATCCACCGAGCAAATTTTTATTTAGCGTGTGTAGTTAATATTAATTTAATTAAATTTGACATTTCATTTTGACAAGTGGTTTTTTCTTAGTGAAAAAACCACTAGTGGTTTTTTCACTATAAAACTAATTTCATTGGTCCCAATTTCAAAAATTCTGTAATTTGATTGGTTAAAAATTTTCGAGTTGGATTGTCAAATTAAAAAATCATCATTACGGTGCATTTCAAAAATTACAAACTCTATGTACCAAAAACAGATTTATTTATTTATTTATAACATATATATTTTTTTGGTATATTTATCTTTTACATTTTAAATGAAAGGACAATGCAATCTCCGCCCACCCCAAAATATGTTTGGTACGCCAGGTAGCTGTATGGATATTAGAGTGAAGTAATATCCTTGAACTTACTGCCTGCCAAGATTCATTAAGTTCTATTGGCGAGTGCTCTCACATCGATTCGTTTCGTGTTTGTAGATCAGTAGAGTGCCGAAAAACTTAAAGAGGTGTTGCGAGGGAACCTCCTAATAAAATTTCATTAAACCTGGCATGAAGTAGGTACAGTGGCAGTACCCCACTTTAGCAACAACAAACAAACCATATCGTGGACCAAGAAGTTTTCGAAGCAAAGGTTCCGAACTGTTACCAAAAATAGAAGCATGCAAATTATTAGGTGACGAGGTGCAAATGAGAATGCTGATTAGCATAAATATTATTTTTATTGTAATCAACACACCAGAGATAGCATTTGCTTGTCATGGGAAAGCTGTTAGCACATGTAGTTAACCTTGGTTACTAATAACTGTTGTTCTGCATTTCTCTGCAGTTGAGATAACTTTCATAAAGCGTTTGAATAATAAATTAATTTAAATTATTCCATTCGTGACAATATGCCATCAGAAAAGGTCCCGCTCGAGAGTTTCCCCAGTTAATGCATCTCTGCAATTTTAGGTTTCAGCTCAGGAAATGAATGTTCAATACAACGTCCGACCGACTTTAAATAGCTCTATAGTATTTTTTATGTCCCGATAAAGCATTCTCGTTTTGCACATATTGTGTGCTAATTTGAGGAAATATTATTTTTATTAAGTTCAATATACAAAAGAAAGCACTTGCTTGGTCACAGCCAAGCTGTGAAAACAGGCTATCGCTGTGAATCCGAGTATTTGTTGTTTTGCATTCATTTGCAGTTGAGATAACTGTAATAAAGTGAAGTTCAATAATTAATTGTTTTATATGAGTCTATTCATGACAATATGAAATTGTAAAAGTTGCTCTCGAAAGTCTTTCGAGCCAATGCTCCTGTATAAATTGCTAGTTTGTATAGGGCATTTTTTTATTTTTATTATTTATATATTTGAGCCCCTAATGCTTTCGGCCTTTTCCTATTACAATAGTGACAAAATTGTTATTGTAAATGACTGCAAAAACGTGCATGTCGGCACTAAAATACTTTTTTCATTCATGTGATTTTTGGGTTACTGTGCCTCTTCGAAGCAACTAAATCGATATTCGCCACATTTGGTACACAAATAACTGTTGCGTCAAATTCAATTATTAATACAAAACATCTTTTAACGCGTTTTTTATATGCAATATTAAAAAAATTTTTGAGAGCAGCATCTATTCTGAGGCCCAGCGTGGTGTGAGCGCATTGCTCGCGTTCCAATGGTCGTTGGTTCAAATACCACAGCAGGAATTTTCTAAATTAGAAAATTTTCGCATTCTCTCTTCTCTTGTTGCCATTTTGTTTGGAACTAACTTCCCGTTGTTGATAAGAGATTTTTTTATTGGTGCCGTAAGGGATTTACCGTTAGTTCTTTTTTGAAGGTTAGGAGCACGTTCTCGTAAGTTTATATATTAGCTTTTCTTTACTTTCAGTCTCTTATACTGTAATTCATTGAGAGGATTCGATATATAATTGACGTTAGCCGCATTTGGGAGCGGTATAACTCTTTCAGAAGGTCACCTTTTATCTAATTCAATGTTTGCTTGGTGCATTTTGGTAATTGATTTTATTTATTACAGACCTTTTTTCCTTTCTATTTTATATAATTCTTTTATTTTACCTCAACGTCGTACACTTTGTCCTATATTTGAGTTGTTAAAACACCACTACGCTGAGCTTGCTGACGTAAAGTTACTTGGTTGCTGTTGTCTCGTTGGATCACGCTACGTTCGACCTGGTTGGTGACGTTCCTCTTCAGTTCGAAGAACACGCACCTGTATCGTGAGTCAGTTATATTGTAGCGACTATTTACAACAATATGTTTAATAACCCTTGTTGTATATAAAGCATTACTGTATATTTGTATATTATAATTTTATGTGTTAAAGGGTTTTTCCCCAGTGTGTATGTGGGTAATTCTTCAGAAATATTAAATTTACTGTCCCTGTTTAATTAATATTATATTACGAATACCTTTTTACCTGTTAGTTCAGTACAGTGAAGATGTAATAGCAGTCTATTTAGCCAAGTATATATTAACACCTGACCTATTTTTTTAACAATAAAAAGTAAACTTTATTATGTCATATATCATTCACGCGGCATGTCCCTAGTATGTATTCTCAAAGTAAAAAGCAGTTTTTCTATGGCATCAGTTAATCATTATTGTTCTAATTAAGGAGAATTGTAAAACAAGTATAGGGCTCTCATCTAACTAAGAGAGGAGAACATTATTAAATTTCACGTATAATATCAGTATTTCTACAATATCAGCATTACACATGTATTGCTTGCATATGTAATTTTAATGAAATCAACATGTAGTGTCTTGTTCAGTTGATCTATAAACTTTATATAGGTAGTTTATATGGTTTGACAGCCTTGGTAGTGTAATGTCTAGAGTGCTGGACTTTCACCCAAGCGGCCCGCGGTCGATTCCCGGTGCCGGCAGATTTGGTTAAGGTTTTCTGCAGTTTTCCTTAGCTGTGACACAAATGTGGGATTTGCGCTGTTCCATCTGTAAGTCGGTTGCAGCCGCACTTAGGGCCTACGTAATAATAATCGCCCCCTCCCTCCCGCACAAGCTTAAAGCTTCTGGGGCCTGGTTTCCAGGCTATGGGTTGTAGCAATTATTATTATTATTATTATTATATAACAGTACATTTATTTCGCATCATTCACGTGGTTATCATAATTTCTTACTGGTGTTGAATTTAGAAAAGAATTTTTCGTAAGTTGATACACTACTTGTGTTGTTTCATTATAGCTAGTATGAAAACTCCAAAGAAAATAGTCTAGGCGCTATGTTATATTAATGCTCTAATAGTCATTCGCGTGGCATTTTCATTGCATCATTTGCGTGGATTTATAATTCCACGTAATACAATTTGTTTACGTAAATGACAACTCCTACATACATTCATGTTCTTACATTATGAGGTGCAAAGAAAATGTGGAAAAGAAGAAAAGAAGAGAAAAAATTAAAAATGATCCAGAAAAGAAACAAATGGAGAAGCTAAAACATGATGACTGTCGTATCACGTAAAATAAAAATTACTAATTTTTATTTTACTTGTTATCCATTACTAAGCCATTATTAAGCATTATCGTGTTGGAAATATCTTTTTATTATAATATTAAAGTTCAGTTTTTTTATGAAATATAATCTTTTCTGTCATTTGCATGTTATTTGGATCATTTACGTGGATTTTAATACTGTAAAGGTCGAAAACGTCCAGATTAAGCTCTACTAATCAACAGTATGTGTTATATACAATCAATTAATCATAGTATTTCTTAGAAAAACAGATTTCAACAATTTTCTTTTCCGAGAATTTTTCACATCCAAATTGTGGTTTTCGGGAGAAACACCCATGTAGCACTTAGATCTATGTATATATTGCATATATCTATATTATATTATCAGTTTACCTTGTTAGGAATATTGGCGAGTGTGTATACGTATAACCTTTGCTCCCTATATGTTAAACAATTAAAATATGACGATTAATGATTGCGCAATCTCTATGTCACAGGTAATCGCGTTAACTTATCGTGCCAGTTACATTTTTGAGACTTGAACTGTTAGTCAGATCCAGAGTAAATGGTCCCGCTCGCATGAATTCTACCTCTGTTCAAATTTGTATATAAAAATCAATAACCTACATTTAATTTTTGCCAAGGCTATTTGTCCTTGATTAAAATATAACCGTACTTGATTGATTTATTTTAATTGATCTACCTACTTGCTAATTTGTTTATTTATTTGATAATAAAGTACTGTAAATCTCTTGCTTGACGACTTATCATTTATATGTGTGGTATTTGGGGTTTACATTTTCAGCTATCGAGAAGCCACTATTGGGAGAAGTTGACCACATTGGTAGTAGTCGCAAATGTGTAGGTCTTTTCAGATTTTGTCGACAAATACAGTAGCAATTTTAGACGATTCTTGTCGCCCATTACAGAAGGCCTCTAGTGAGACCCACGACCTCACACTAGTTAGCTGGAACCCGACAGATTTAACTGCGGTTAAAGGTTGTTACCGTTTCCCAATTAGTGATCCCCATTTTGTGGGCAGCAAGAGTTCGAGCACCTCAAGTGTGTGTGCGTGTGGTGAGGGGTGGGTATGGGTGATCGTGTTGCATGTTAGATAGAGAACATATGATCTTAGCTATTGGTTCCCTTGTAGTGTAGACGTAAAATAAAAAACTACATATTTTAAAAAACTAAATTAATATCGGAATTCACGTATCAGAAATTTTTTTATTAAACTAATACGGCTGGATAACTCACTTAATGAGCTTTCAAACAAATTTGTCTCTGCAGAAGATGAACTTCAAAACAAGAATGATTAAATAAAAAAAATCCTTTTAGCTTTCTTCCAGCTGTGTTTTGATATCATAAATTGGTGGAAAATTGATTTTATTGCAACCAAATCAAACATCAGTATATGAAAGTTGTATATCACAATTTTAAATAAATTTTGTATTAGCTGCGAGGCAACATTCCACTTTAATTTTATGAATCTAAAGGGCAACTTATAAAGATCAATCTGTCTCCACATAAATTCTTTTGTATATTATCATGTTCCCTCCTCCGTTTTAGTAGTTCAATTTCTGCTTATACTCCAAGCGTTTATAGTCCCCTATCTCAATTTTCAAAAGGAAGTTAAAAGGGCGTTTATGTTTTGTACTCCGGGGCGTGTAATTATTTTATAATTTATGTTATGGTTCAACGAGAAGTAACCATAGGTAGGACTTATTTAGTGTCTTAGAAATAAAATTTACTGTTAACAGCTACTTTTAGAATGGTAATTTATTTCTTTTACGCAATGTTTACTTACCTTTTACGTTTGCTTTCGGCATTTATTTTTTGCACTACAAAAAACAGTTAATCAAATGGATAGGGGAGAACTCTTTGTAGTGTGAAGTATAAAACCTTTGTACTATAAGTAGGATAGTTTATTTGTTAAAAGAAATCCTTAAGTAATAAAATTCAACATTCATTCATTAATTATTATTATTATTTAAAGATCTGCATAGTTATTTCGTTTCTACAAGCTTTCAAAAATATTTGCTTAAACTTATCCGCCGGTATGTTTACTTCTAGAAGAAAACGTTAGGTGTAATCCCTGCACAAAGGCGTCTATTCACAGCCAACAAGTTTGAAGCTAAACTATGTATGAGAAATTCCATCTGCGAATCTCCCTGCCCACGTAATAAAGTTTTAGTAGTAATAATAGAGCAAATGCAGTTTCTAAACTTAAAACTTGCCGAAATCTTGATATAGTTCTCTCAGGTAGAAATACAGAAACTAGAACTTTTGCTTTACAAAGAATTGTCATTTCCATGCTTATTATACAATTTATTTTCTCTAATTATGTAAATCTAGGAAAACTGAAAGGCACTATGTTTTCTGTTTCAAATTTCCAAATGTCAAAAGAATTGTCAGAAACGATTGCAGAACATTTACATTCATATTGAGTACAGTTGTTACTGAAAATGGAAAATAAAAAATAATTGAATTTTACATTTTTCCATAATCGTTTTAGTATCATTTAATGCTTTTTATGTTAATTAAATAAGTAAAGCTGTTTGATTGGAATGACAACTTTAAAATTGATATAAGCTTTTTAAACGAGATTCCCACGAGCATGAGAAAGAAGTAAAATTCCTTGTAAAAAGATGTTTTGGTATGTAATCTCAAAGAACTTCATGGTAATTAAAAACTGTATTAGATACTGTTCTGAAGATTTTCGAAAAAAATTATTGCCAAGATTTCTCCGCCCCTTAAAACTTTAGTTGCTTACAAATAAATAACAATGCTATGCGAGGTTGATATCTTGTTGTCCGCCGACGTAAACCTACCTGAAGCCTTTTCGTTTCTTGCGGATTTCTTATTTGGCGCATTGTTCACCTGCTCATATCAGCTAAATATCAACCTTTATAAATTCTTTTTATAAATCGCACTTTATGTATGAAGCTTGAGTATTTTTGTAAAAACCACAAAAGTCATGAAGCAATTTTAAATTTAGGTTAGATCAAGCAGTTGAACTGGTTAAAAAAATTACATCATTACTTAAAAAAATTAAGAAAAATTATTTTTTTGTCTAAATTAATACTTTAGATTTTTGTATTTGGTGTAAAAAATGTAAAAAATACTAAGAAAATCAACACTTTGTATGAAGCAGTCTTATTATAAAAAGTATCCAAAAACAGCAGGAAATGGTAGATGAGCCCACAAAATGAGAAGTCATTAGTATCGAATTTTATTGGGTTTACGGATGAAACAAGAATGATTTACAGCTTAGCACTTCTCCTATCGGATTTTAGATATTGTAACTTACTTAAAAAATATTCTGTTTTTTGTCACTGAAAATGGGCCCTTCTATTAATGAGGTCACGCCCGGAATGTCATATGTGTTGCCGCGGGAACACGCATTAGGTTAGGCAACAGAAACAATGGCACGGGTATAAATTTGGATTATAGGGTGCATGATAGTTTGAAATCGGGTTGCCGAATGGCAATCTAAAAAAAACTAACTATTACAGAGTGATATAGTACAGTCAATTTTTGCAAAAACCAGGCCTAAATTCTTATTTTTTACTATCTTGACTATCTTTACTATCTAGAGACTTGAAATCTTTTGTAATGCCTTCAGTACCGAACCAATATAAAATGTAATATGTTTAAAATGGGGGTACGCTCGCTCACTCGTTGAAACCCCCATTTTACACCCCCCAATTTAATAATTCAGGAAGTTTTTTACAAAATTGAGCAAAATTCATGTTGGGGGGGGGGGGGTCGCTTATTATGAATCCAATGAGAAAATTGAAAAATCAAAATGATGAACCCAAAATAGCGGTTCTTGTGATTAAAAATGGGATTTCCATCGTTTCTATTGATTTTAGAGAAAAAAATCAAAGAGTCAAACGGTATTTAGAATGTGATTTTTCATAGGAATAGACTGTTTTGGTTACCTTATTATGTAACCCCTTTTCTCTCCCCTAGTGAGAAACTTACTATGTCAGAACCCCTTTTCGAGAAAAGTCGAGATATAACATTGTTTTATACAGAAAATAAAGTTAAATTAATAAAGAATAATAACTTTTAATTAAATAATAAATTTTTGCAGTACTTATACCTACATCTTTTTAAACTCTAAAGTAATGCATTTATTTGAACGCCGAAAGTGATGATTTTTGTTATAAAAACTGAATTTCCTTTCAGTGTAAGAATATTAGGAAAAGGTAGATTAAATTAGAAAAAAAAAGAAACTTTAATCAAACTTTTATTTTTATTTTTTATAAAAATTGAATTCTACTTAAGGTATAAAATAATATTATATAGATAAATAATAATAAGATTAATATTCATTTTCATTATCTACAATAGAGCAGCTTAATAGCAGTACAATTTGAACAGGTTGGTATGCACTAAACGCCACCTTTTCTGCATCCACAGGAAGAAGTCGCACATTCAGTTCTACACGAGCAAAATATAATTTTTAATAAACTGCAAGGAACTGCATTTTTGGTCATTTTAACAGGAACCAGTAAATCAGCTTAATTTCTAATAAACTGCCAGTAGCTACTTTTCCCAAGGTATCCTTTTTTGCAGGCATTTTCTGGGTATATTACATCATAATTTTTTCTAAAAGGCCAGCAAGCAACCATAAAAAACGAAAAATCCAGATATTTGCGAATGGGTCTCTTTATTTGAAGTTTACAAACGCAATTTTGGTTGTATGGAAATCGAAACACATTTTATGATGTTAATAGTGATGACGATGATGTAGAAGTCAATTTCGATTGTGATTTTAATGAAGACCCCCAAAAAAGAAAATCCACGATCATCTTTCAAATAGGGATGAAAAAGTGAAGCTGATTTACTAATTCCAGTTAAAATGGCCAAAAAATGCAGCTCCTGAGAGTTTATTAAAACTTATATTTTGTTCGTGTAAAACTGGATGTGCGACTTCCTCCTGTGGATGTAGAAAAGGCGGCCTTCAGTGCATACAGCTTGTTTTGGTAACAAACAACAACGAAAGATGAATTATAGGATGATGATACAAATACTGCCAAAACTACTATTGTAGATAATGAAAACGATATTAATATTATTATTATCAACCCGTCAAACCGGGTGAAGTAAAAAACAGTCTATGACCTTCAACGGAACTGCGTAACTCAGAGCTTCAACTGCTGGCTGAATACCATTTTAGCCAAAATCAAAATCATGTTTTGTTAAATAAACTTCTGCCAAGCTGATACTCCAATTATATTTTTGCTTGCGCAAAAGCTAATGCACCGGTGCGGTGGGTCGTCCTTCATAGAGTTATATAATACACCGAGTATTATATAAGGTTACAATAGACGACAACCCTTCAAAGCAGATAAATCAGATGGCCCAGTGGTCAGCGATTCATATACCTTAAACAAGTCATATTTATTAACAATAACCAAGTTGGATTTTAATCTTTATTTCGAAAGTGTATATTTATAGGATTTCTATTCATAAATATTATCAACAAATTCCATAGGCTATTGTTTAAACAAACTTACTGTAATTTTCGGTTTAGGCTAACATTAGTAAATACCTATTAAAATTCTAGTTTAACTTAAATAGCTACAACATTTTTATAGGATAGCTTTAGTAAGAATATTAAAAAATATCACTTTTATAACTATTTAAAAGCAGCACTTTAATAGTTATTTATCTTATTAGTGGGATAAAGGCATCATTAACATACGAATTCGTTAAGTTGCACGACGAGAGCGTAAGCCTGAGTCGGGTAACAACATGAGTATGTTAACAGGACTGCCCAAAATTGAAAAAAAAAACTGTATTATTTAATAAGTTGAAACAGTTTTTTTAACATAAATCATGAAATTTTTTATTTAAAATCAGACAAGCGTAGAATCCGCAGCCATAGGAACCAGGCAATTAGGATCATGATTTCATTATCATACTGAGTTTGATAATAAACTTCATTATCTAACTCGAATGAAATAATGAGGTATTATCCAAGCAGGCTTAGATAAAAGCAATTAACAGTAAAATCACCAAAAAAATTACCATTCAAACTAGTTTTGTTGGAGTAGAAGGAATTTTCTAATTTTCGTAGTCAACGAATTAAATATTTTGAAAAGTAAGTTAAAGAAGAAATCCTGTAGATCCAGCTTTTATTAATATTCAGATATTGAAGTTGAAGCTAACTACTGTTTTAATAATACTATAATTACTGCTACATATATTCATTGCTAAATAAATGCATAGAAACGTAATTGAATGAATGCATACCTATAATGTTCATAGTTTCTTGAAATCTAAATAATTGAATATATTTTTGTTTATTGTTTCTAGCCTTATTTTGTGGAACTCCATAATCATGAAATAAATAAAGATTATTAAAAGTTTCACAGTTTTATTAAAATATACCTGACAATATTGTTTCGACAGCTATGCTGTCATTATCAAAGGTAATATAATTATAAACAAACACGTCGCTAAGGTAGATACAAAATAGGTAACTAGATAAAATAATAATAATAATAATAAAAATTAATAATAAAAATCATAATTAAACATCTAATACTTCCAGTAACGGAGAATTACTGAGCTCAAGTTGTTCATTCATTAAAGGTACCCTGAGTTTGTGTTTGTATATCTCAAAGGCTTCTAAAATGTCTAATTTGCGTTTGTTATATTAATCAATTATTAATTTTTTGTTTGTTATATTAATTAATTGAATATATTAATCAGTGTTAATGCAAACACACAAACCCGAATAATATATCGACGTAACTTCGTTTTGCTGTTGTAATATTACATCTGCAGTAACAGCCAATAAATACCATTCACACTACTATTTTCAAGTATGATGTCGTTTTAAAAAGGTCTATACATGCCCCATTCAGAAGTTTGTGCAATAATTTTAAGAATTATTACCTATAGAATATTTAACAAGAAATTCCGATAATTGGTTAAAATCCCATAACAAGATCAAGGCAAAGTACCCTTTATGCCTTTTTAAATATAATTCAAAGACCTGCTTTGCTTGGTGTTGGGCTGTTCAATTCAAAAGCAGCTACTGTTATCCAAAGTACTACCCAAACGGCAAAATACATTTTTACATGACCAACATTTTTTATGTTCATATTAATCTCTTGTTACAATAATTAAACAGAAAAATAAAAGTATTTAGAAAAGAAAATTTTAAAAAGGCAACTAGGGAGGGCCATTTAAAAGGTTTTACCTAAACATCTTTGCCATGAATATACTCTGTGGGATTAGCCAATAATTGTAAGAGCTATTATTCAAAGAGAGATGCTTAAATAGAATATTTCTATTAAGTGCAATATAATTTGTCAGTTCAAAGAACCAGCTGAAAAAGATTCAAATTTATATTTAGAAATATCCAGATATTTCAATAAAATATATAATAAGTCTGATTAAATAATATAATCAACAGATTAATATTAATATACAAAAATATAATTAAAAAAAATAAAGCTTATGGGTTACCGGGGCTCGATGAGAAGCTCAAGCGCCCTACGACCCTAAACGTGCATTCTAACCATCAGCCACAAAGACGAATATCTAAAAACATGGTAACCCTTTATGGTAACCCTTAAAATTATTTTCTTTTTAAATTTGGATTTTATTCTTTTTTTAAGCAGATTTTAGATTTTCTTTTTATATTAGTTTTATACATAATTTTCATATTATCTATGCATGTCTGTTGCATACTGAATAGGCACAGATAGGATGAGACACATTACTTATTTCTGTAGCTGTCAAAAACAATTATGATTATCCAAAGTAGTATTCAGCAAATATATTTACATTGACAAACATTTAAAGTCATGCAATATTAGTTATACAGTCAAACTCACTTACAACGAGTACGGGTATAACGAGATCCTGGATATTAGGAGCATTTTTACAGTTAACATTTGAAATCGTATTCGCCTAATGCTAATATTTCTCGTTTACTACGAGTACGTTTCCCGGAAACAACGAGCAAAATTTTAAGTATAATGTATGTGTTAACAAATGTTTCGTCTTACGTTTGTATCTTTGTAAACAAAGAACTTCTGTGTAAAATTCCGTTTGCTTTCACTTAAAATTTTGCTTTGTATTTTTAATCCTACTTGTTTTTATGATTCAGGTACGGTATTCCCTGAACTCGAAATCTGTTTAATACGACAGTTAACGAACGTTATTTCTTGCATTTTGCATTTTTGTACTTTGGTCTGTTCAATTCTACTCGTTATTTGGCGTGCATATAGCTAAAAGAAAAGTCTTTTCGATTCAAGCGAAAGCCGAAATTATTCGCGAATTAGAGCGCGGTGAAAAAAATCTGCAGTATGCAAAAAATGTAACCTAACTTCTTCTACTGTATCTACATTATGGAAAATAGGTCAACAATTATGACAGCGTTTGAAGCGAGTGCAAAAAAATAAAACAATGTGAAAAGAGTGATGTTGATAAAGCACTTTTAAGCTGGTTCAAAATCAAACGAAATTTTGCGTTGCTTATAAATAGACCAAGTGGACGAGGAAATATTACAAGAAGTGGTTAGTTGGTGAAGAAAAGGGGGATGATAGATATGATGAAAGTGTTGATAAATGTTTTTCTTCTATAGTCACAGAAAATGCGTTAGAAACCTTGACGAATTTTTTTAAATTACGTTCTTGCTGTAAGAAACTATCCGATAGTTTACGTATGTATTATTAAATGTAACTTAAGAGATTTTCGTTACTCCTTAACTCCTTAAAACAGACTACAATAACGTCATTCATCAATTAAATTGCAATTAAAAATGTTATACTTGTTTCTAAAATTTATATAAATATAAGATAAATGTTTTTGCAACTACAATTCTTTCTTCTCTGTTATAACAAGCATTGGATATAACGAGCAAAAACCGGCGGTGCCGACGATCTCGCTATAACCGAGTTTGACTGTATATTTCTTTAACAAAAGATAGCTCTAAATAGATTGTTTGAAATATACCTACAACAAAACTTGTCCAATTATTTTAAAAAATACATACTATAAGAAAATCAAAAGAAACAAATTGTGAATGCACATATTTTTCTCTAGAACCTTTCGAATTTTACATTTCAATAAATTTCTGCAATACCTACCCTTTGTTCCTAAGATTGAACGTACTAAATTCGTCGTTCGAAAGTCGGATTCGCCGTTAAAATAGTGTCACATTTTTACAGCTTATTGGACTTGATATTGATACTAATTGATATTTATATACATAAATTTATTTTTAACCAAAGGACACCTATGGGTACGGTGTGGACAATTGCGGTAAATCTGAATCTCGCAGCCTATGCGCTTTGTTATAAACAATCTACACTCTGAGTAATTTCATTATATGATTACAGTATGTACTTATATACTTGTAAGCATTATGATAAGTGCATGGTATGTACTTCTAATGACAATGAGTGAATTAATTACTGCAGCTACGAGTGTAAAGCGCCTGGAAGGTTTGACATTTTGATTCTGTTGAAAGGTTGATAGACAATGACTCCGCTAAAATCAATAGTGTGCTAGAAGTTAGCCCTTGTTTGTTTTAATTTTTTATGCTGCTTTCAAAATTTCTTTACGTCACCGTTAAAGCAGACCCCAGCGGATGTCAAATTAAATAGAAGATTTAATGGCAACGCCCGGCTGGAAATCAGATACTACACGCTGAGTATCCCTGTTTCTGCAAAGTTACTACAAAATAATTTATTCTCTATCAGGGGCACTCAAGTTACTAGGTGTTTGTTGCTTTCTTTCGTGAACCATTTGCATTTCAATGGAAAAGATGAAAACGCAAGCTCAAAGAGTATAATATGATACATTTTAAAATTTTAACCAAACCTTCAAATTCTAAGATATACTTATAATTAAAAGTCTGTATAAATATAAGCTAAAAGATCTCAAAATTATGCTACCCAAATGTGCTGAAACTTTATTTAGGATTTTGGATTAACAATTAATTAAATCCCATAAATTTTAGTGCATACATGCAAACTATTATAATGAAATATTCAAAGTACATACATAAATTAAAATTATGAAAATGAGCCACACCTTCTTCAAATTAAAACTGAATTTCAAATATAAAACAATTAGTTTTCAGAACGTTACTGTAAAAGCAATTACTTTTTAACACGCATTTGTATTCACAAAGATTACTCCATAGAGGTGTTTCAAAGTAATACACGTTCACCTTAGGTCTACGGTGGCTGATACGATAAAATCCGACAGGTAACATGACATAAAGAAAATCTTGCACTTAACCTTAACGATGCTTTTAGATGTACGAGCTTATCTCACTACTCCATAAGGTGTTTCTAACCTGTTCAAATACAAAAAGACTGTATAATACTATGTAGGTACCTCAGAAATAATGCAGATGCAAGTATGTATTTTTAAAGTAATGACATCAGTCCCAACAAAGTTGATAAAAAGAAATATTGAACTAATAGTGGAACGTCTCAGAATACTTCTTGGATGTAACAATTTCCTTAGAAATGATTGTGTCGAACACTAGCGAAATAATGGTTATATTTGAATTTATAACTAACCTTAAACTGTTGCGAAAGTAGCAACAACGCTGGTAGGCAAAAACCGCCGTATGTCGCTGCTGTAAAGAATATGGCCATTAGCATTACTATAATTATTTAGTGATTAACAAAATTTTTACATTTTTCAAAAATCTAGCTCTATGATTGTTAAGGACTATTTGTATTCAAAGCTTAAGGAATATTTTAGAACAGGTTTTTTTCCCAACTTCTAATTGCTTGTAACTTCAAAGTTTATGACGAGCATGAGTTTGGATTGGTTTATACGATTTTAGAAAAATTCTGCAATATTTTGTAGGTAAGTAATACTGGGCTCTATCTACTAGTGTAACAAATTTTTTAAATTTAATTTTTTATTTAAAATTTTTTTTGTTTTAATCAATAAAATTTAACGTGTTGGGATGTTATATATTATAAGCGTCCGTGATATTTAAAATAAACGTAATAATCAGTTATTCAAGGTGAGTACGTTTATAATTTACTATAAAATTCGTTTTACTTGACAGAATATTTTTTTTACGTCTAAGTATATATAAACAACAAGATTCACTCTACTTAATTTAGTTTTTTTGTCTAAACTCTTAATCTAAGTTTTAATAAAAGAATATTAGTAAATAAAAGTTATGCATATCTCATGTAAACCCGTGTTAGTAAAAGTAGCACTAAATAGCTAAATTGATGAGTTTTAACATTACTAAATAGCTAAATAAAATTTAATTACATGCGATTTAATAAGCATTTTTTAATTCTACTACAGTAAAGTAGTATGTAAACACGGTGGCGCCATAATATAAAAGCCAATGTTATTTGAACATTCTTTGCTAAGTATAATATTGCATAATTATTAATGATAACGTTTTTTAAGTACATATCCAGTTAAATAGTGATATAAGTGCAACTAATAGTTAAAATTTAAAGGAGAACAGATTTAAAGATTATTTGATTATTATTTTTAGTGGTTACAAATTGGAATTATGTGACTTTAAAAATCGGTTGTTCTAGACACAACATGTAGCCTTATCGCATTACATAGTGGACTTCAAAAGAGAGTGCAGTTTTGACATAATTTCAAAACGACAAAATTTGCATTTGTGTCTCTGTTGAACTAAATGTGTGATATATTAAATTGTTTTTGGGTCATTAAAACATAAAAATAATAACTTGCTTTTCATTTTTTCTTGGTCATTTTTTCGAATTTGGTAACTATAACCACTTCTACAGTAAAGGCGTCTATGGTAGCCATCAAGCACACCTCTTTGACTATTAAGGACTGCAGTTTGATAAACTATTGCAATAAGAAATTCTGTTCGACATGAATGACAGAATGCAAATTAAACTTTATTCAGCAAATACAGCAATTAATCCTAATTATTAAATACTCTTAACGTTTCCCCTAGAGTTTCCAGAAATTTAATAGAAAACAATTTATAACACACAATGTCTAAAGTACAGGGTGCGGCAAGATAACTTCCTTATTTGAAATGAGCGCTCTGAAGCTGATAGGAGTCCCAGGCGAGTGCGCGTGGTCTCCTTCGAGAGAGGGGATCCTAAAGTTGTGTCAACTTGTGTTTCAGTCGTCATCATGCGTTGGAGTAACGAGCACGGTGCGTTTGCCTTAGAGGCCTATTTTGACTGGATATGTTGTAATGAGCCGGTTTCCCTTACCCACTAGACGATCACGGCCCATCTTACTCTACCCGCGTAAAATTCAAATATTTAACAAACCGGAAATTGACACAGTATTACCAACCTTAAAAATGACAAACTTTATAAAGATAAATATAACAAACAGAACAAACTTGATATTTAACAAACTGGATCCTACGTTGTGATTATTTTTTATACCATGTGACCAAGGTTGATAACGATTGATCTACTTCATACGGACGGAGAAAGAGAAATCACAAGCAAAAGAACACAAACAAAAGAACAATCAAATATGATTGCATTATCCTACTAATTTATTCTTAATCTTGAGCGAGGAGGGACGTATTTAAACTGATACAAATAATGGCTAGTTCTCTAAAAACCTCCTTGAAATTATATGCTAGCCCAGCTTAAATACGTACACGCTGCAAGTTTTATATGTGATCAAATGATTATTCAGCTTGGTTACAATAAACAATACAGATCAATAAATCAATCCATCAAGTTGATACAGTTGTGTGATAATACTAGGCATCTATAAACAGACAAACGCAAATCTCTCAATGACACAAAAACATCAAAATTGAGTGAAACAGTCAATCACAAAGATTTACGGATAAACCAGCAAAGGTAAATGTGCCAAATTAAAATGAATACACAAGGACTGCTGAACAAAAATTATATCATATTTGACATAGCAACATATACGTTGTGACCAAACCATATATGGTTATATCAGAACACGTCTTTTGCAAGACATAGTTTTACTGTCAACAACAGGGAAAGCTCGTATCTAGATACCTAGACAAGCGAGAATGTGTTATAAGCACTGAAAAGAATAACATAGCACATATAAATAATATAAATATGCAAAACAAAACAGTTTGACGGTTCTACGACACGGCCTATCAAATGGACTTAAGCCACCGGGGAGCCTTCGTCTCTTAAATACTAAATCAGATTTTCTCTTACACGGCCTATCATGGGTTTTATTACCACCGTGCAAATTAATACACTTTTAAATAATAATAATTCTAACCTTAGGGTAACATAATCTCTTGTTCCGGACCAAAAGATTATCCCTTCATTTTTTAGTCACAAAGTAAAATGTTTTGTTAGGTTATAAATATTAACCTAAAAACTCAATAACAACTGACAGTAAAACACATAACAGCAGTAGTCGTATTTACCCACTAATAAAATATCAAATTGGCAATAATTAGCTGTAATGCTACGACTCACGTTATAAGACATTATTTTCTAATCATATTTCATCATAAAAGGTACAAATTTATCAAATATTAAATGGTATCAAACGAATCTAGTTACTGCATAGATCTGGATTAATTCAGATTAATTAAACAATACAAAAATTACACCACACAACTAGAATCAACATAAATTCAATTAACAGAATACACTTACATGACTTTTATATTCCCTTTTACAAAACAAGCTAATATGGCCACCTCCTCTCTGCTTTCCCAAAAACCTCCTCTCTGTTTTTCAAACAAAAACCAAACGTCCCTTAACTACCCCTTAGCAACCCAAACTACCAACATTAAAGAACCTGTAATAACCATCCCTAAACATAAAATCAAGTTACCAACCCCAAAGAAACTGTAATAAACACCCCCAACATTTTATATTGAAGCAAACAGTTGTTATTTTTAAAATAAATTACATATTTTGCCTGAACTTGTATGTAATAACAGAACTAGGTAAATTGATTATTATGAAAATTGTTTTGTGACAAATTGACTTGCTACAGCTACTTTGATAATTCTGGTTGACTGTAGGTCTGACCACTACAATGTCGATAAGCAAATTATGCGCTACTGGGCTGCCAACATCCCCCGAGAACTCTATCAGAGGCTTTTGCAATCACCACGTTTCACCGTTTGGTGCTCAATCTTGACAGTTGGGATTATCAGCCCATGGTTTTTCGAGGAAAGTGAGCAGACTGTCACAGTCAATTCAGATCGTTATGTGAACATTCTCGACGAGTTTTTTTGCCACGACTTGATGAAATGGACGACTTAGGGGTTTCAACAGGACGGAGCAACGGCCCATACTTCAAGGGCATCGATGGCTGTGTTACGAGGCACTTCCCAGGACGCCTCATCATACTGAGGGGTGATTTGGAGTGGCTGGCACGTTCACACGATTTGGCCCCTTGTGACTTCTTTTTGTGGAGGTTTTTGAAATCCCATGTCTATACCAACCGCCCACAGACCCTGGACGACCTGAAAAGAAACATTCAGGAAGAAACGGCCAACATACCCATCAATATGCTGGAGAGAGTGATAACACGCTCACAGTCAAGTCTATGGAAATAAGAAACTTGAATAAAAACTTGAAAATATATCTTTACTACTTTTTGTTCTATTGCATTATGAAATAAGGAAGTTATCTTGCCGCACCCTGTATTTAAAAAAGAAACTGGTAGTAGCAATAGCGCATCAGAAATAACACTACATTAAGAAGAAAACGTTTGTAGAGAGTATTACACTTTAATACATTTGTACTATTTAAAGCATCTTTACGAAGTACTACATGGGCAGTGTTGTAATTGTAAACAAAACAACATTATAAAAATATTTAACTATGAGAATAGTCGCGAACATTCGCACATAAAGAAACCGTATCAAAAGAATGTTGTAAGCAAAACCGAGCATGTTCATAAGTGTTTTCAAATAAATTCTAGAATGTTCAGAATACTGAAGCACAAATGAGCATAATCAGAATATAGAAAAATCACAATCAGAAATCTGCGTTTAAATATATTTATTTCCATTGACTATGTTATAGTATGGGAAGTGTCGACAATAATAATAATAAAAACATATTCCAATATTATTTCACATTAACATTTTAATATGTTAATAACTATAGGTACTAAAAAAAGTTTATTAAGTTACAGTAATTTTATCATATAATTCATAATATACTTATTCTGAATAACATACTGAAGTTTCTAGAATTTTTTAAAAATAATTCCTAAGTTTCTTTGTATCTTGAATTATCTTGTATTTATCTGAAAGATCATTATATAACTTTATACTTTCAATAAAAGAGCTATCAGCATATTGTTCTAATCGGCAGTAAGGCACATATAGTTTATTTGCAGATCTAGTATTATAAGAATTTACATCACTACATTTCAAATATTTGTGTAGTATGTTGGATAGTACATGACACAGTCTAATATGTATAGAGAAGGGATTGTTAATATCGCATGCTGTTGAAAGATTGATCGACAAAATTCCCTAGGTGGTAATTAAAAATAGTTCTTAGTATGCGTTTTTGCCACACAAAAACTTTATTAAAAGAGACACGAGGACTGGCTATTAAATAACGAGACTGCTTATAAAAAAGAGTTTTATTTTAAAAATTATTCTACAATCGAATGCTCCCCTTCAATGTACTCCCCTCCCCTCGCCACACACCGTTTCATTCGTTTTTTCCATTGGTCAAAGCAATGCTAGAAGTCTTCTTTTGTAAGAGCATTTAGGAGCTTCGCCGATTTTCGCTTCACCACTTCGATCGAGTCGAACCGGTTTCCTTTTAAGGCAGACTTGATTTTCGGAAACAGGAAAAATCACAGGGTGCTAAATCGGGCGAGTACGGCGCGTGTTCGAGCACTGGAGTGCCTCTAGCAGCTAAATAACGCTTCACAGATAGCACGTTATGGGCAGGTGCGTTGTCCTGGTGCAAGATCCACGACTTGTTTTTCCACAACTCCGACCGTTTCTTACGAACTCGCTCTCGCAGTGTTGCCAAAACTTTCAAATAGTAAGTTTGATTTACAGTTTGACCCTGTGGCACCCATTCAGTCATCACGATGCCGTTGATGTCGAAAAAAACGATTAGCATGGCTTAAAATTTTGATTTCGACATCCTTGCTTTTTTCATTCTTGGCAATGCAGGAGTTTTCCAGTGCATGAATTGCCGCTTAGTTTCAACATCGTATTGGATTATCCATGTTTCATCGCAAGTGATGATGTTTTCCATCAATTCAGGCTCTTCATCTAACCTCTCAAGAAAATCTGAGCAGATCTGTTGACGGGCGAGCTTTTGTTCGGGGTCAAATTTTTTGGGACCAACTTCGCACAAACTTTCTTCATGTTCAACTCGTCATGTAAAATTTTTTTGACAGTTTCTTTATCGGCGTTTACAGTCTCAGCAATCATCCGAATGCTCATACAACGATCTCCGCGCACAATTTCATTGATTTTGGTCACCTGGACGTTTGTCATCTTCGGTGCTCTCTCGGCCTTCAGAAAACCGTTTATACCATTAGAAAACACGTGCACGAGATAGAGAATTCTCACCATTTAAACAACTTATAGCACTCAGTCGGAGTATTTTTTAATTTAACGAGAAATTTCACATTGATCCGTTGCTCGTGTTTTTCGTCACACATTTTTATCGGCACGAGAAAAAAACACGTTCGTTTCTAACCTCTATACAAAAAATACTACTACAGCGACAAAAACGCGTCTCGTTATTTAATAGCCAGACCTCGTATTACTGCCACACAGTAGCGTGCAGTCCTTGTAAGCAGTGGAAGCAATGGTTCCCTTAGTAATTATTTGAACACAAAAAAAAATGCTACCAAATTATGTTTATAGATTACATAAAATAAGATTATGGTTATTATTTATTTATTTACTTAATTTATAATTTAATTAATTATCATGTATTTATTTTTGTAACATTTAATTAATTTAAAACGGACAATTTCGTACCTACTATTTTAGGGTCATTAGACTTGCACAAAACGGTAATGCAGATTCAAATGTACTACATATACTTGCATATAAGCAACGACTCATTTGCTTACTACACTTAGTATTTTCGTTAGCGGGTGGTGCAGTGTGGTGATGCGGTTTGCATCGTAAGGTCATGTTATTAGATGCTTGGTGCTCAGATAAAGTCGATTATTTCTTCTTTTTAGTGTTAATTAAGTGTTACTTATTAAACACTGTATATCTGGGAACGATATTGAATTTAAGAAAATGTAATTACTTTAACTTATATTAGTTAGAATTATTTCATAGACGGAAATAATTGTATTTAAGTTGATTCTACGTAAAGTTAAAATTGATCAACGAGTGACTGCAAATTCGTTTGCTTCGGTAAAAAGGCCGAATATTTCCGATACTCTTAAATCGCGTCCTTTCTGTTTGTGAATTATTAGAGAAGGAATCTTTTGCACACAGTTTTAAAAAAATTATAAATTGCTGATAAAGACAGACGAAAACCAGGACTTCGAAGGTTATTTTTTTTTATTTTATAGTAAAGATTAAAACGTTCAACAGATATTTTAAAATTGAATCCTTCAAAAAATAGTGGGCGAGTAGTAGTTTATGTGTTATTATGTTGTATTACTCTTTAATTATGAAAAAGGTGTTTGGAATAAGTCCTTAAGTTCTTATTTAAAAATCTTTTATAAGCCTAATAATTATGATACTGTTTTTACTGCGCCTTAGTAAAATCAAAATCATTGTTGCTTCTCTTGATTAGATTCTCACCGTACACCACTGCTACCCCAACATAATATTCCATATGTGAAGAGTAAGTCTATGCATCCATAGTCCATAGTAAAAGCAAATAAGAGTCTTTCTATTTACGGAATGCTTTAATTGTAAAATCATGTAGTGTCGTATTGATAGTTTTTCACAGACAGCATCCAGATGAATATTCTAAGGCAGATGACTATCAATGTAGACACCAAGAAATTTGACATTATTTGTTTGAACTAGTGACGTATTATTTAATGGTACTCGTGCACTATAATCACATTTACTTCCTAAGTTCGAAAACATTACAAAATCAGTTTGCGGTGCATTTAAAGTGATTCCTTATCATTACACCAGAATGATAATTTATTTGCACAGTTAGAAAACTTGATAGTAAGAGTAGCGAGGCTTGATGAAGAGGATACTACAGAATTATCGTCTGCAAAAAGTGTTAATGAACCACTAACATTGCATCGAGTGATGCTTTTTAGAAGGATAAGGAAGAGACTAGGCCCTACAGTACTCCCTTGTGGAACACCAGATGGCACAATATTGATGCTAGATTTATAACTTGTAAAGCCGCCATTAATGGTTACATATTGTTTACGGTTGCTCACATATCCAACATAGTATCCATTCCCAAAAGTGGCGCCTTATTTCAACGGCATATAAAATATCAATAAAAAGTGGTAAATGAACTACATCAAAAGCTAGACAGAAATCAAAAAGCAATCCTGCTACTTTGAGTTTGTCCTCTAGAGATTTAATCTCATCTATCACAACAACAAACCTTAATAACGTTTTATCCTATCGTATGTCGTTTCCGCGTAAAATTGAATTCTTTTTACAATTACAAATTCATTTTACTCAATTAAGAAACGTGACAACCCTGTAAAAATTGTAAACCATATGCTCCAGTTTACACAAAATGCTGATGTGGATGTTTCTTGAACTTGAAAAAGCACGTTTTGCCTAAGATTATTTGGGTCAGTGCCTGATTGTTGTATAAATAATACCCGTTTAATGCTATAATGCGCGATAATGCTGAGTTTTAGGTTTTTGAACTTGGAATGATTTGTCAATGCACGAGTTTGTTTATTTAATAACAGTTTTTAGTACCATTTTAAAGCGAGATAAGATAAACACTTTGTCAAAAAGTTCTTTAAATCATAGACGTCCGGTATATCTTGGCTGATTAAATTAATT
This sequence comes from Agrypnus murinus, assembly GCA_929113105.1. Lineage (NCBI taxonomy): Eukaryota > Metazoa > Arthropoda > Insecta > Coleoptera > Elateridae > Agrypnus > Agrypnus murinus. Next base: position 114,382,487 of record OV816024.1, read on the forward strand.
AAAGTAATAATAATTTTATAGAATTAACTGAATGTCGTATTAATTAATTGATGTTTTTGAGGAGAATAATTAACGAATTTCAGAATCAGTAATTTTGCAATAGCAACTGGTCACTGTGGGGCGAGCCTTAACAAAAACCGCGCAGTGAGGTAAAAATCCAACTTGTGTAAAGAATAAAAAATATATTGGCGTTTGATTATAAAATGTTCAGGGCATCTAGAATCGGTGACAAAATTTAAAAATCTTTGTTATTAATAAAAACTTTGTTGCTTAAAGTTGTCACTACTTTGAACTAACAATTTCTCGACATTTCCAGGCTGAGATTTAAAATAAATTACTTTTCTTGTATGGAACTTATTGAAACCAAAATTAAAAATGATAGTATGTGCAGCTACATAACTTAAAAAAACATGTGTTGTAGCTTTTATTTTAAAAAATCCTAAATTGTAAGAGCTTTTTCTTGCTAAAATTCAAATTCTGCTGGAGTTATAAAAAACGCCCGCATATCCCCGCTTTAAAATTTTTGTTAAAGAAAGCGCCAAAGCATCCTGGTTATTTTCATACAAAAACCAAATCCAACTCGAACCAACTTAAAAAGTTAAAAGCCGTTATTGTAGGCACTGCAAGTCGTATTATTCCAGGCATAGTTGTTGATGATGCAACATTGTGTTTTTGCACCCTTTATCTCAACTGTTAGAAACAACTAAATACCATGTCTCAAGAAGTTGGTTTTTTAAGTGTTACCATGATCTCTACCTACTCAGAATGGGGTTTTTGATAACTGCAATAAAAACTTAACAAAGCTGAAAGCATCATAACTCATAAAAAATAGCATGATTGAAACCTGTTAGTAAAATGGAGACTATTTACGAATGAAATATTGGCAATTATTGTAAAACGTTATAAGTACTGTTATTTCTTAAGGGATGGTAATCTCGTTTATAAATGCCGACTTAAAAATATTACCTAAATCCTTAATTGGAAACTATTAATTGCGCTTACTCAATATTGCTCTAAAAATTCCCATAACTTAATACATGTTAATTAACAAATTGCATAATCAGATGCGGTATTGTTTTCGTTAAATTGATTTCTGTATTCGCCCTGTTTTTTAATACGCAATTACAAATGTTTCTTTAAATGGCTTCATTGCACTATGACACTTAAAATAATTGCATTTTTAATTAACCCGTTATTTGGGAGTAAGTATTCATCCGTATAACGCCGCCGCTGGCGTTATTATTTATTTCAAATTAACACCAGAGAAAAGTGCTGCTTGTAATCTGATCTGAACTCATATTTACACAGATGTTGATCATATCCTGACCTAGATTTCTTATTTACTGTTTTTAAATTGTATGTTTGTTTAGACTAACCGATCTTAATTCTAAAACAAGTTCAAGACCTTCAGTTGCAGAATGCCATTATACTTAAGCAAGGTTGCCAGATATGGCAATGGTTTTTTCTAAATTACTCGAAAGCATATTAACATAGAAAAAAAAATTATTCAGACTTTTTTGTTCCTTTTAATGTGTTCTATCACCCCTTAAAATAAATGCCTTCTATCTCATGACACCCTGTATATTCATAAAGAGATAGTATGCCTTGTTGGGTTGATTTATCATTTTAAAAGTCAAATTGAATTGGAGATAATAATTGATATTTGTTAAAAAATGAAGTAAGTTTCAGTTGAAAATATTTTGGAAAATATAGATAACAGAGCTACTGGCCTATAGTTCTGTACCTTTTTGGCAGCATTCGTTTTAAAAACAGGTGGAACTGAGGCTATTTTACGTTCCTTAGGGAAGTATTCCTTTTCAAAACTAAAATTAAGAAACAAGCGGTTTTATAGAATATTTTCCTTAATCGGCCAGCACACTGAAATAGTATATTGTGTTACAAGTGCAGAAAAGTGCCAATTTCTCACAAGTGTGAAGATTTTGCGGCATGAGACGTAGTCGAATGGCGCTATCACACGAGTGATAAATTGGTGTTTTTGCACGCGTTACACACTATACTTTATCTACGACAACAAAAAAAGTAATAAACCACCAACAGCGAATTTATACTCGCATTCATATTTTTTTCGTGAAATATTTGGCAATAAATTAAGAGATGTAATGTGAGCCGCTTCCACACTCTAAAAAATTACCGGTGAATTATACACTAAAAAATGGAGGCAACTATGTTACCTCCATTTTTTGGGGTAAATTTACTTCAAAGTGTAATTTTCATAGGAAGTGAAAAATTTCAACATTAGGTTAAGTTTGCATTGTAATGTTTCCTTTTTAAGTAAATTTACAGATTAAAATTACAATCTCAATGTAATTTTACATTTTAACATTAAAACACCTGTGTAAAGTTACATGACAAAGTTAATATTTAATGGCAATAGTACTTTTCAGGGTTAAAATACAAATGTGAAAATACTTCTTGAATGTAACGATGACTTGCGAAAGTACTTGCAAATTCAATCGTTCCTCTGAATATTACTTACATAGGTAAAGGAATTGTATGAAACAAAATAAAATCAAAGTAATTTTTATTGAACGTATGTACTTATATAAAATATAAGACATTTGAAACAAAGGTTTTATCTCCCGGATAAAACAACAATAATAACTATAAAAGCTATAAAAATACATCATACTTACTGTAACTGAAAACTCAAAAAATATCTGCCACAGCTTGAGATTTAAACTCTCTCTTTACAAATTGATTAATCAAGTCGTAGGTATTGGTTCCACAGCTGTATTAATTGTGAAAAGGAATAGATAAGGGTTCAACACAAATAAAAACTTAAATGGCGCCATCTGGTTCTGAGCTTAGTTAATGATTTATTATCCATTCAAAGATGTTAATTGAATAAGCATTAAAATTTATTAAATTCATTAACCAGAAAATGAATAGAATATTTAGTTAAAACCAAATTTTGTTTACTTAAAATTGTTGAAGAAATAAACTTAAGCATTCATAACCAATATGGTTCCGTTTTTCAGATCATTCAGTTTTGAATTAATAACATTTATTAACAGGAAAATAATTAAAACACAACCTTGCATAGATAAAAAATAAAACACACCTCGTATATTTATTACAAGTCCAACCTAAATTTATTAGGTTATAATTATACCAAAATTAATCAATAAAAATTCACCTAGAACTCTTCATTAAATTATGAAAATAACTCAAAAAGATTTGATTAAATCGACCACAAATAATGTTCAAAAGCATTAACACAAATATTAAAATTTTTTTTGACTGGTCTTTTTCTGGACAAAAATTTATACACAAATATCTAAATGAGATTTGACAGATTAAATCAAATCGAAAGTATCAATACAAATGATTTGTAATTACATTAAAGTTTAAAGCTTTTTAACAGCTGACGAGAGTTCTATTGATAATAGAATTTAATGAGCAAAAATTTATAATGAACTTCTAATAATTGAGAAACAATAACAAAAATGACTGCAAATTCAAGCAAGAAATTTACCTAAATGAATAACACTAAAAACAATAGTCACAATACCTTTTATTTTTGGTAAGTCACAAACCAAAATCAACGATAAACTGCATAAAATTTGACGACAACGTCACAGCAAATAGAAACTGGAATATTGGGATTTTTCTTTCATACATTAAAGATGTACGAGATAACCCTCGTAGAAACTGGATATGGCGAATTATAATTTGCAAATTCACCCCAAACGGCAGTAACAAAATGCAACCAAAAAGTTCCATAAAAGATTTGGCTATTAGTTTTGATAACCATTTCATAATTTCATTGTTTTCAATAAAACAATACACATAACTATTAATTCTGAACTGAATTTAGAAGGCACACAGCACGAATTATTATTTAGCCGAAATTTCGATTACAGAGAAAGCGTCTGTAAATATTAACTTATTTCTGTACAATAATTATTTAGACGAGAGTACGGTACTGTAGACTGTCGTAACTTTGTTACACAGTAATAAGGGAAACTGAATTTCCCACTTTTCTGAAGCACAAACGTCCGCGAAAATATTTAACGGAATAACTAACTTTTGTTAACCACGAATTAATTATTGGTTAATTTCCGAACACTTATTTAAACGATAACTATTACATGTTGATTTTAATTAAATGCACCGACCATCCGAAAGTCGGTAATTGTTCAAACAATATGAAAAACTGAATTTAGAGTTTTCTTTCAAACTCCATTTTACTACAACAAAATGGCATTTTTAACACAAGATCGAACGTACGCTCTCGGCGTGCGATTTTGGAAGACAGGCCTCGTCTCAACATCATCTCGCGCTTATATTAACTCTGCATGAAAATACATTCTTATTTCCGTGTAGGAATATCAACCAATCGCGAGGTCTCACTCACAACTAAATATCGATCGGTTTTTAAGTAACCAATCACAACAAGTCGCCTGTTTTTTACTTAACCAATTATCGCACGGCATCTAAAAAAGCTAATATCGATCTTTTCTCTAAAACTGCATAAGCTTCGGCCCCCATTTTTGTTAAACACTTATATATTAAAAAGAATGGAAATTTGCAGAGCCGAACTTAGGATTTTTAACAAGAATCAATACAAAATTCTATATACTAAATGCTGGTGGAAAATGTACCCGTTACACTCGCCCACTCGTCAAAGAAAAAGAAAAAAACAATAAAAAAAGAAAAGCTATGAAGCCCGTCTTATCTTTTTATACTCAAAACTAACAAAATGCCAAAGGCCTACGAAGATACCATACTAGTATCAAAACCAAAGCACACCCAAAAGTGCCTATACCAGATAAGTGTATACCAAACGGTATACCAAGAATAAAATTCAAGCTCAATACCTGAACGAAATGAATTCCCAAAACGTAAACCTATAACTGAAAATCAAACGGTATAGAGTTACTAAAACTCCTTTTCAAATTCTAACATAATATAGGTTCCCTATAACTAAAATTCAAACGATATGGAGTTACTAAAACTACTATTAAATTCAAACCCAAGATAGGTTAGTCATAACTATAAGCTAAGAACTTAAGGTTGATAAAACCTCTCCCAATTACACTCCTCAGGTTATATAGAAACCTCATCTTATTCTTAATGAAAAGTCATCAGACTGTACTACAAACTAAAAAGTTAAGGTTAATAAACCTTTTCATATAACGCAATAACTGCAAGCTAAAGGAATCAAGGTTAATAAACCTCTTCGGAATTAAATACTTACAAGTGGATAAATTAAGGTTAAGAAACCCTTATTGTATTTACCAATGAAACACTAGATAATCCCGGCTAACGATTGGGCGACTTAAAGTTACTAGAACCTTTTCAAATAGTCTCCAAGTGTATTGGGTCGTAGCTATTAACTGAAAGAAATAAGGTTAATAAACCTATTCATATTTAGAACTGGAGGTTAATAAACCTATTCATAATAACTGAAGTCCGTTAACTTCAACGAAGGACAATATAGCTGAAGGTTGAAAACCTTTTCAAAGAGCTTACTGACTGTAACTATAAAATAGATGGTTAAAGGTTAATAACCCTTTCCGAATTATCTGGCTCAAAAATTGTATAAGCCTCTCCAAAACATTATGTCACCAGACAAAAGAAGCTCACACTAAAACAACCAAAAGCTGTCCAATTGTACAAATTGTATCAGTTCTACTGAAACGGAGAAAGAAGGAAACACAATAGTGCTTTGTTCTAAAAAGAACAGATTCCAACATTGCTAGTTCGTCTCTTAGAACGACAGTAAAATAGAGCGCAACATGCACTAAAACGCCAGACTTTACAAACAACTGTAACACAAAAATCCCATTAAAAGGATACGGTAGTGGGTCAAAATCCCACAAAAAGGTACGGTAGTGGGTCAAAATCCCACAAAAAGGTACGGTAGTGGGTCAAAATCCCACAAAAAGGTACGGTAGTGGGTCAAAATCCCACAAAAAGGTAGGAACCTCCCAAAAGATGACAGAAACGACAAGACAGAACGACAGGTACCCAGAAAGGGAATGATCTGCCCTTAAAAGGACACACTGATACGGTGATCTATACAAATTAAAAGATCGGGTACCTCATAACTGCACAGAGCAAAAGATCTCACAAAGAGCATGGTTCCCAAAAGGACCGACAGATTGGTTGGTCAACATAGACCAGTAGGACAAAAAGTCCTCAAAGAAGGTAGTTGAAGGATGGTAACGGAAAGAACTACCTCAGCTTTACCAGACTTTTAATGGAACCCGACATCGGTGAAGGAATTTCTAGAGCGCATCCCACCGCGCTATAATAGACAAGGTCTAAAACAGAAGGTCTAAAGAAATATAAATTTCTATAAGGGGGGAAACAGTTTCAAAACGAAACATCAAATTTAAATTGGTCAACGAAGTGACCTGAAGGACCAGAAGTCCTTAGGGAGAAAAGTGGCCAAAAGATGGTAGGAAAAGGACCACAAATGCTTTACCGGACTCTTACCGGAACCCGTCATCGGTGAAGGAATTTCTAGAGCGCCTCCCACCGCGCTATAATAGACAAAAGTCTAAATAAAAGAAGTCAGAACCCGAAAGCTTGTTCTGAAAAGAACACGACCTCAAAACTCGATACGATAACACAAAGCTGAACACCATAAGATCACTAAGACCTTCACAAATTCTCAAATATCAAACAAATTCCAACACAGGAACACTCATACTGGATTGTCACAGCAAACTGTAACGATACTGAACGGTACATACGAAGCACCATATACTTCAAAAAGCAAAACGGTAATGACGGTGATCAGAATCACCAAACGGTACGGAACAGAGACCATAATGCCTCCAAAAACACAGTACTAAGCGGCACTGCAAAACGGTACGATACGATATTGCCTGAACGGCACGGAACGGTAAATGGCACATGCCAACGATACGATAAAAAGACAGAAACTGTCTCCCAAAAGTGCAGTACGGCACGGAACTGTACTACAAACTGTATCACAAACGATACAAAAATCGGTAAATGGTGGATGCCAACGGTATAAATGCGAACAGAACGGCATCACCAAAACCTCACACACTCATCTTCAAAATGGTTCAAAACCACAAGACCTAATAGATCTCAAACAGATTTATAATTTAGCTTTTAGAAAAAGCTCATAGAAGTTCAACGAACTTAAAATGCACAAGGACTCAAAATCCCAACAGATTATTGTTTTCTGAATATTCAAAATGAAGTAATAACTTCACACAAATTTCTAAATAGACAGAACTGTCAAAATCGGTAAATATATACTGGACACAATAGGGAAAAAATTGTCTTACACCCTGCGTGCGTTCCGACCAACCTACCAAGAAACACCCAAGGGATAAAAGAATATCCCCTGTACACGCTTCACTCAAACACACTCCCACACAAGATCCCACGAAGATATTCAATCACTCAAAAAGAAGAGGGCACGCAACAAATCACGTTATCATTGTATTATGTGACTCCCACAACTAAAGGAATGAAAAAAAATTCAACAGTACCTGACAGGACCATGAAAGAATTAACGCCACAAAAGGAATTAATTAATATCATTTAAAGATAAAACTTATTTAACAGTAAGCTTGAAAAGACTTTAAAATACAAAGGTTAGAGAATGACCTAAAAAAGAATTTTATACAGTAAATAGTTAATTTTTCTGCTAGCCATGACGAATCAGCTCCTCAAACATCTCACACAAAAAAATTCATTTACCAACTTTCGGGATCGTCCACTCATCAAAGTATACGCATACAACAACATTCAAGGTCGACCTAACAATCGCACATGAGCGTACTTCACCAAAACCAGACCACAAGTAGCCAAAAGAATATTTTGAAAAAATATCATCATCATAAAATATCTCAGAGAAAATTGAATTTATTCATCCAAAAGTAAAACACATTACTGAAACCCAAAAAATTTTAAATCACTACTAACCATAATCGTAATCAAATTACTAAAATTCGAAAACGCAAAACCAAAAAATTTTGTCTAACATATCTGTAACCTAATTTAAGCAATGAGAATCTTTACACCTTAATAAAGTTTCAAACGAACCAAACGCTCGATAATTTCTAATAAACTCAGCTGTAATATTTATTCAAATTCTAAAATAATTTTTCTCCATTAATTATTATTTACTGACAACAAAATATAATTTTGGAAATACAAACCAACGATACTATCCAATAGTATTACTAAAAAATTTCAACATCAAAATTTTATTCACGAAAGAGAAAGAAACTCCCTGTACTTCAAACTTTCTGTAATTTAAATAACCTTTACTTATTATCGGTATTTACTAAAACTTTCAAACAAAGCTGAAACTTTACACAACTGTAAATTTTAACAAAGAAAATTTCTTATCAATTCGGAAAAACTCATAATGGTTTTCTAACTACAGAAGACGTGAAATCTATAACTCGAAAAAATTTCAAAGCCATTTATCTATAATCTGAAATATCCTAATGATACCAAAATTAATTCTGAAATCGTTGTCATTCTATTTAACTAAACGAAATCGCTAAATTCAAACAGACGATACGGTACGATACGATACGGTACGATACGATACGATACGATAAATTTTCAAGTATCGAAAGTTTTATCTGAAAAACTCCTAACATATTTTCACACGGTAACATACTGTAATTAACTTTACTCAGTTACCTTCAACGAAACACATTACGGTACAAAGCTATCCGACGGTAGCTATAAATAAATCTCAAAAATAAACACCTTCTGACCGTTAACGCAAATGCCTTCTAAATACAAAGCCTATAAAAACTGTATCATACAAAATTTTAAATAGTTCGCCAAATCCTCAAAAACTTTATCGGTAATTAAAAATAATTCTGTAATCTGAACTACCAATACTTTGAATTTTAACTCATTGCATAATTTAACAACAAACTATATGACTGTAATTGAAGCTTCCAGTTTCCTCACAAAAAATCTGACAATATTGTTGATTCCAAAAAGGAATCTTTATCTGGATACATAATACAAAATCACATGAAATCTTAAACCAATATTCAACCAATATCTCAAACCTTTTCTTAACTGTGGAAACAATATTTTATTCAGGCCCCACGTTGGGCGCCAATGAAACAAAGGTTTTATCTCCCGGATAAAACAACAATAATAACTATAAAAGCTATAAAAATACATCATACTTACTGTAACTGAAAACTCAAAAAATATCTGCCACAGCTTGAGATTTAAACTCTCTCTTTACAAATTGATTAATCAAGTCGTAGGTATTGGTTCCACAGCTGTATTAATTGTGAAAAGGAATAGATAAGGGTTCAACACAAATAAAAACTTAAAAGGGCGCCATCTTCTGAGCTTAGTTAATGATTTATTAACCATTCAAAGATGTTAATTGAATAAGCATTAAAATTTATTAAATTCATTAACCAGAAAATGAATAGAATATTTAGTTAAAACCAAATTTTGTTTACTTAAAATTGTTGAAGAAATAAACTTAAGCATTCATAACCAATATGGTTCCGTTTTTCAGATCATTCAGTTTTGAATTAATAACATTTATTAACAGGAAAATAATTAAAACACAACCTTGCATAGATAAAAAATAAAACACACCTCGTATATTTATTACAAGTCCAACCTAAATTTATTAGGTTATAATTATACCAAAATTAATCAATAAAAATTCACCTAGAACTCTTCATTAAATTATGAAAATAACTCAAAAAGATTTGATTAAATCGACCACAAATAATGTTCAAAAGCATTAACACAAATATTAAAATTTTTTTTGACTGGTCTTTTTCTGGACAAAAATTTATACACAAATATCTAAATGAGATTTGACAGATTAAATCAAATCGAAAGTATCAATACAAATGATTTGTAATTACATTAAAGTTTAAAGCTTTTTAACAGCTGACGAGAGTTCTATTGATAATACAATTTAATGAGCAAAAATTTATAATGAACTTCTAATAATTGAGAAACAATAACAAAAATGACTGCAAATTCAAGCAAGAAATTTACCTAAATGAATAACACTAAAAACAATAGTCACAATACCTTTTATTTTTGGTAAGTCACAAACCAAAATCAACGATAAACTGCATAAAATTTGACGACGTCACAGCAAATGGAAACTGGAATATTGGGATTTTTCTTTCATACATTAAAGATGTACGAGATAACCCTCGTAGAAACTGGATATGGCGAATTATAATTTGCAAATTCACCCCAAACGGCAGTAACAAAATGCAACCAAAAAGTTCCATAAAAGATTTGGCTATTAGTTTTGATAACCATTTCATAATTTCATTGTTTTCAATAAAACAATACACATAACTATTAATTCTGAACTGAATTTAGAAGGCACACAGCACGAATTATTATTTAGCCGAAATTTCGATTACAGAGAAAGCGTCTGTAAATATTAACTTATTTCTGTACAATAATTATTTAGACGAGAGTACGGTACTGTAGACTGCCGTAACTTTGTTACACAGTAATAAGGGAAACTGAATTTCCCACTTTTCTGAAGCACAAACGTCCGCGAAAATATTTAACGGAATAACTAACTTTTGTTAACCACGAATTAATTATTGGTTAATTTCCGAACACTTATTAAAACGATAACTATTACATGTTGATTTTAATTAAATGCACCGACCATCCGAAAGTCGGTAATTGTTCAAACAATATGAAAAACTGAATTTAGAGTTTTCTTTCAAACTCCATTTTACTACAACAAAATGGCATTTTTAACACAAGATCGAACGTACGCTCTCGGCGTGCGATTTTGGAAGACAGGCCTCGTCTCAACATCATCTCGCGCTTATATTAACTGTGCATGAAAATACATTCTTATTTCCGTGTAGGAATATCAACCAATCGCGAGGTCTCACTCACAACTAAATATCGATCGATTTTTAAGTAACCAATCACAACAAGTCGCCTGTTTTTTACTTAACCAATTATCGCACGGCATCTAAAAAAGCTAATATCGATCTTTTCTCTAAAACTGCATAAGCTTCGGCCCCCATTTTTGTTAAACACTTATATATTAAAAAGAATGGAAATTTGCAGAGCCGAACTTAGGATTTTTAACAAGAATCAATACAAAATTCTATATACTAAATGCTGGTGGAAAATGTACCCGTTACACATTAACAGAACTTCTTTTCAGGGGCTTTCGGAAATATTTGGTCTCTCAAAGACATTCAGATAAAGTTTCGATTCCACCTAGAAAATTAAAAAATTATAAATTATATAAACAATTATACACGAGTACCTTTCTCAATTACAGTTATGCTAGTTTATTTCGAATTCTTCAATTTTTGATTCATCCTAGAAAAACATTAAATTAAATATTTTGATTTTATTGGTTTAAATTTGTAATTTTAACATATAGGTACTTACCGATTATTATTTTTTAACTTCTACTATAAAATAAAATTCTCCCCATCTTCGGTCATACGTGTAAATATTTGCCTTGCGAAAAACAAAATATTAATGAGCAATGAACACTTCGTTCGATATCGATAGAGTACGCCTCGCCGAAATCATAAAAGAATGGTACACACCATTCCGACCATTCCCCAAAAAGCCTATTTGGACTGTTCATAATGGATTCCTGAATTCTTTCACGAAACGAAGGTCAGAAACAAGTGCGATCAGCGAAATAGCATCTCAACGGTTAAAAACATATTAAGGGTAAAATTACACTATTCTTGTTCAAGTTCATCTTATCTTTAATATTACACTAAAAATGAATTAAGTTATTGAGCAATTATACATTTGTAAGGCAAAAATTGTCTGAGTTATGTAAATTTATATTATGGATAGTGATTTTAACCAGTTCAATGTAGTAGAATTACTTATATTTGTATAATTTTACATAATTACAGGGCATTTTACCACAAATAGTAAAACTACTATTAATGTATAGGTAAGATTAATTTTAGTGTAAAAATACCGCAAATAATAGCGAAAAGTTACCTCTTTCCCAAGGTAATTTTACCTCATTTTTTACAGTGCACGATGTTTGGAGGTGTACGAGTATACACCCCAATTTTCCTTCATCGGATTCACTCATGATACATCTAGAAATTAAACACGACAAAAGTAACCCAAGTAGCACAAAATATTGGCAAATGATTGGGGCGATATTGAACCTACATTGCATAATTGGGGCAATATTAGCATGATTTAGCCAATATTGGTTTTTGAGAATATGTTTTAACAATATTGTTATAATAATGGCGGAATATTTAAATGCAATATAGCGGTTTACTATAAAAAACCAATATTGGAGGATTATTTAAATGCAATATCCCATAGATATTTACAATAGATATTTTAACAATATTGTTTTATAGTATTTATTTTCAAATTATTCAGCCAATATTGGTGCATTATTGGCAGAATAACTTTAGCATTTTTCTTTTAAATATCATTTAGCAATATTGAACGATTATTTAAATACAACATCGCATACATATTTACAGTAAATATTCTAGCAATATTGTTTTATAATATTTATTTTTAAATTATTGAACCGATATTGGTGCATTATTGGCAGAATAACTTTAGCATTTTTCTTTTAAATATCATTTAGCAATATTAAACAATTATATAAATACAACATCGCATACATATTTACAGTAAATATTCTAGCAATATTGTTTTATAATTTTTATTTATTTTTATAACATTTTTCATACTTGTTTATCTAATTCTAATGTTCTCAGTTAACGATTTAAATTCTCTCGAATACAACAACCCTAAACACAAAACCCAAAATACCAAAACCTGGTTCATAACTGTCCAAATGTTCTATAACTACCTCAAACTTCAAAATCCAGAAATGAATATTATTGAAAATGTAGGTCAATTGATAATTGCAATAAGGAATCATGAAATTTTAAATAAAGAACAATTAAAACGAGCCCGAGACAATATTTTATCAAGTCTGTTGTGCTTGTATTTTGTTTAATTCATTCTAAAACTAAGCTAGAACTAGCTAAACTACAGAACCCTACACTAACATTAGTAGTTACTGATTAATTAATGTAAGTGAACTTATTATTATTGTAATTATTGTTAAATGTGTTATAAATAATTAAGATTAAGTAAACAAAAAAATAAAAACATCATGTATTCTAGGTACAACGGTAACAATTAAAAAGATTTAAGAGAAAAGAAAAATTCATATTCTGAATAAAATTAACGATTGTAACATCTACTAATAAGATGCAGTTGAACACTAGATGCAAAAAATTATTATAGCTTTATATACATGACATTATATCATTTGTTAATTAAATTTATTCATATAATTATATTGCTCTGAAGAGATTATAAATATAATCGAAACCGGTCAGCTAATGTATCAATGCGTTATGATTAACCCACAATTGTCCAAGAAAGCCATTAAGAATATTTATATCTTAGGGAAGAGAGGTCAAAATAATACCAGAATATTGCATGAACGAGTATTATATATACTTACGTTGTTGCATTTTAGCAAAACCAGAGAAAAAAGATACAACGAAAAGGGAACGATTCGTTACGCCTGATCGGGAGAAAGCTGAATTTCTAAGAACTCGGTTGTTTAGGGTAGAGGCTGAGGCTTTTACAGGTCAAGAATTTACTCATAGTTGCTTCAGATTACAATGCAAGAAGTTTAAAATAAGTGAGTGTGTGCGACTTCATTATTTTGTTTAATAAATAAATTCGTAAGCTTTATGTGATGATTGAACATTGGCGGCGGATGGTAACATTTTGGTCTTATCAAGTGCACGGAGATTTGTCAGTATCGAGCCGACTAATGTCGTTATTTTGTGTGACACCCTTATTGTTATGTTTACCTACAGACATAAAAGGTGCATATTAGTGCATCGGTCAATACTTATTAAGAAATGATCTCATGCTGTTTATCTTTTATTACAGGAACGGACCAGTTAACCGGTTTTGGTGTGAATAGATATCCTCCCTTTTATTATTTTATATATTATATTTTAAGATTATTGGGTCATGTGAATAAAATGTAATAAAAGCTTTTACTATACATCTACACATCTATCTTATTCTGATTAATTAAAAATCTTATTTGTTATCTTTTATTAATACTAGTGAAAGCATTTGCTATATTTCATTCACATTGCCCATTGTTCTTACAGGTTAGATATTTTATTTTGTTTATAATTTCATTTAAATAAGCTAACGTCTTTTCTTTTGTTGTATATTTTTAAAAATTAACATTTGATTTCTTCGAATAAATTTTTGTACTTGTGTATGTAGTTAGTTTTTAATTTTTTTCTATGTATTAATAATAAATATGGTTCAATTAACTTCTGGTTTTTTTATTTATATTATTTTTATTTTTTCCACTACAGTGACAACATTATTAAGCAATATTTAGAATCAACATTGCGCCAATAAAGCATACTATTATTGAGCAATATTTAAACACAATATGGGACCAATAAACTAGAATACTATTGAGCAATATTTAAAATCGACATTGCACCAATAATGCAGAATATAATTGATAATTATTTAAAATCAACATTGCACCAATACAGGATATTATTATTGAGCAATGTTTAAAGTCTATATTGTACCAATAAAGCAGAATGTTCACATTTCTATATTGGGTCAATATTTGTTAGGAACATTGTACCTTTATTGCCGCAATTTCTAGCCAATATTGCACCAATATTTTGTGCTACTTGGGAAACATTAAATTTGTAAAGACAATAGTAATAATACGTTTACAATTTGTATAATTTCAGTCAATCTACTATTTAGTACTTACAGCTAAATAATCATACGTATGTACTCGTTTTCAAAAAATAATTTATATGTACAAAAATCACAATTCAATTGTCAAGGTTATTAACCTCTGCGCAAAATGTCAAATATTCTCGCATTATGTAGCAAATTATAAATGTTTTCAATGTTTTTATTGTAATTTAGCAATAATAATAAATAAAATTACATTAAAAATTATATAATAATGTAAAACATTAATTAATTTTACGTTTTAATTGAATAACAATCATTGTAACTTTATATAATGAGAAAAAAAACATCATTGAAAGGCGTCTCGGTAGTTCAATTAGGTTACGCTTTAGCTACTAACCGAGCGATCCGGGTTCAATTCCCCGGGTCTGACCTTAGTTTTTTTTTCTAGATGGATTTCCATTCGAAATATAATTTAATGTAAAATATTAATTAAACAAAATAAATTAACCTTTATCTAAAATTTATAACATTTTATATTTCAAATAATTAATAATATTATAAATATTGCAAGTGGTGACATCTATGGCGTTTTAATAGAACTACGGATTATTGAGAACTCCTTCCTCACATACTTTACCGTTTAGTTTGGAGATTGTTTGCAATTGGTCGTTTTCACGGTTACTAGATTGTGCGGAATATGTAACTTTCTATGGTAGTCGTAGATAAAAAAGTTTAGTTGGCCCAGTTAAAATTTATTTATTAATTCTGCCTTATCAAGTCATGTTTATTTGCCTGGATACACACCATTAAAGCAGTTGAATAAAAATTTTATTCGACTAGCGGTTTAAAATTTTGATTTAGTAGGTACTTTCTAAACAAATTTTTGGGAAACGTCTACTTTTCAAAATCTTCGTACTATTTGTAAACATTCTCTCGTTGCTATGATACATCAAAATCATGGCGATGCAATAATTGTAATTGTCAAAAAAACGCGTGGGATCTCCAACTTCTCCTGTAATTTAACTATTAATGGTAGGCCCAAAACAGAAGAATTTATAAAAGCAAAATTGAATAAATAGTTGTATAGCACTCGCGCTTAAATTCGTGTATATTAATCCTGTCGAGCTTGCGCGCTCAAGGGATTCAACTATACGCTCATTAAACCTTCGTTTTAAACGCTTGTATAATAAATAACTATTCATTCAACTAAATATTTAGTTAAGGGCCGGTATTATAAAACTTTTTACTTCCTAGATAAAATTTACTTTGAGAGTAAATTCATTTGTTCTGTCAATTTCATATGCAAACTGAGAGAATAAATTAATTTAATCTCAAAGTAAATTTTATCTAGGAAGTAAAAAGTTTTATAATTAAATAAAAATAATCAAATAAAATTTTAGTTTTGCTAACTAAATGTTTCGTTGAGGTAAATAAAATTTATAAAATAGAGAATATAATTCACGTGTCACATGGTACATTTTTTATTAATTTCATTGGTGAAAGTACAAAAACAAACTCGCAGAATAGGCTATCAAATCGATGATAATTCTATCACCGCATGTTGACTGTCACCTGTTTTTAATAAATAAAATTGTTTACTGTCAAAGTGACAGAAAGTTTCAGTGTTTATTTTCTGTCAACGTTCATTATATTCTCTCACCAAATATAACACGTGTTATGATTAATCAACGATGATACCACTCGTTAAAACCTTTAGAAAATTAAACTCGTGCTTCGCACTCGGTCAATTTTCGTCGGTTTTAACTCGGGCTATCACCGATGATAATCATAACACTAGTTATATTATCCCCGAATATAAATATAAAGATTAGTTACAGTTTCACAAGTTTTATTAGTATCTTAACCTGACAATATTGTTTCGACATTAAATGTCATTATCAAAGGTAGATAAGATTGATAAACAAACACGTTGCTAAGGATATATACATACAGAAAATAGGTAACTAGATACATTACATACAAAAACTAAATATCTAACACTTCTAATAAAGGAGAATTACTAAGCTCAGTTTGTTCATTCATTAAAGGTACTGTGCGTTTATGTTTGTATATTTCAAAAGCTTCTAAAATGTCTAATTTGTGTTTGTTGTTGCAAAAATGTAAGAATTTAATGTTGTTTTGAGGTGTCATTGGGTGGTTCTGTTCCAAAATGTGTTTAGCATAATTTGATTTTTCTGGATGTTTAAGTCTATACGTATACCCACGTACGTGGGTAATTCTTCAGAAATATTAAATTTACTGTCCCTGCTTAATTAATATTATATTACGAATACCTTTTTACCTGTTTGGCATAATTGATATTTCTGGATGTTTAAGTCTATAAGAGCGTACGTGTTCTTTGTATCTTATGTCGAAATTTCTAAGTGTTTGTCCAATATAAACCGAGTTACAAAAAGAACAATTCAAACGGCAAATGCCGGATTTCATGATACCTTGTGTTTTGTCTTTAGCATTGAATAAAAGTGAAAAGATGTTGTTAGTTTTATAGGTTATTTTGTAACTGGTGGTTTTTCGTATTATAGTTGCAATTTGTTCTGATATCTTGCCTAAGTATGGTATTGATATTTAGTTTGTGTCTTGTATTTGAGTGCCAATTGGAAATATTCTTTTGATAGCTAACCTATAATCTTTTTGTTGAATTAAAGTGTCAATCATGTTATGTTTATAATGGCTTGCATGTGGTAATTGTTTGATGATTGAAATTTCTTTATCAAAATGTGATCTGCATATAGAAAGCAAAATGTCGCAAAAATAATCACAACTAGTGCGATATATAAAAATAACTCGTTTTATTTAATTGTTAGTTACATTCTCCATTATTCTTACATTAGAATTTGTTCTTATTCATATTCGATTGTAGTACCTACTTGTAATTGCATTATCTTAAAATGACTACATTAATTTTAAATGATGATATTGATAAATACAAAAATTTCAATGCCTTAGAAATAGATAATGTAGAATGCAAGCGTTTAGTTGCAGATAAGGAAATCAATATTTTTCAAATGAATATACGGAGTATTTCTAAACATTTTGATGAATTGTTAATTCTGTTAGATATTATAAATGCTAATTATTTTCATGTTATTATATTAACGGAAACTTTTTGTATTGAAAATCCTCATTTCTTTAATATTGCATGGTTCGCAATGTATTACAACCATGGGAATATTAATAAACTTGACTGTGTAGTGGCCTACATCAATAATAACTTAAATGCAGAAGTGACTATACGAGTACATAGTGTGCTAGGAACAAATAGTCTGAGAGTAACATTTTCAAAAAACAATAAGAAATATGGTGTAAATGCTTTGTACAGAAGTCATGATTTAAACATTGAAACTTTTATTGAAAATTTAGATTCTTATTTGAAAGACTATAAGGAAGAATATGAAATATTTTTAGGTCATGTGAATTTAGATATCTTAAAATCAGATAATTTAGCATCGGAATATTTAAATATAGGATGGCCGAACACGGTTTTATATCTCTTATCAACAAATATACCAGGGAAACTGCAAATAGCAAATCATGTATAGATCATATCTTCATAAGAACTAAAAAATTACTAATTTCAGAGAACGTTATAAGTGGGGTGTTGCATACTGATATTACCGATCATTATGCAGCAGTAATGGGAATTAGGGGTGTGACGGTAAATTCGGAAACAAATATTTCTAGGAAAATTCATATGCGATGCAGCTTGTAAAAAGTTGGCAGGTTTTCGATCTGTCATATTAGTCAGTTAAAGTACCCAAATAAAAGTTCCAGTTTTAGTGTTAATGTGGAAATTAACTGATTTGTGCTTATGTTTGTTAAATTACATATTTTTTTTGATTATTTTTTTGTATTTTCGTTTTAATTATACGTTTTTTTTTAGTATTTTTTTAATATTATTTTTCTAATATGTCAACGTCATTTTTCTCGGATGAAACTCCCAATTCCCCAAAATATCCACGAACCTATTTGCCGCTGGATATAAAAGGGTTCAAAATTTCTACCCAAGACCGTCTAGCTGCTGGACCTTCTACTATTTCTCCTGAATGTAATATACTCGCAAAATCCCCCGCAAAATCTCCTTACTTTCTCAGAAATCAGAAAAATTGTAGCCATCTCCAAGATAACATTAGCTCTAATCAGAATGAGAAAGCACTTAACAAGCATGTGAATATTAATGATTGTAATTTGTGCAATAAATCCTATAAAAACTTGAAACTACATACAACAAAAGTTCATCTTAATAAATCCAGCAATGCTTCCAGAGATGATATCGAAGATAAAATTGTGAGTAATATTTGTAAACAAAATTTCATTAGCATAAAAGGTTTAAATACACATATATGGAAAGCGCATCCAGAAAATCACCGTAAAGCACTATTAAATAATAAACCATTAGTAATTACTGAAACATCGCAGCAAATTAACGAAGACAATAATACCTTAAGTTTTATAACAAAATCTGTAAAAAATAAAAGCAAACAAGAAATCGATCAAGGATTTTCAAATTGGGAAACAATATTTAATGGCAAATTTAATAATGAAGAAGACTTTAGCGAAGCCGTCAGAAACTTTGGGTTGTTTTTGGTATCATTGGTTGATGACCTTCCAGGTCCAAAACATCCAGTGCG
This sequence comes from Agrypnus murinus, assembly GCA_929113105.1. Taxonomy (NCBI): domain Eukaryota; kingdom Metazoa; phylum Arthropoda; class Insecta; order Coleoptera; family Elateridae; genus Agrypnus; species Agrypnus murinus. The sequence goes on from OV816024.1 coordinate 114,401,872, forward strand.
TAAATATTATGAAGCAAGAAAACGCAACGGATTTAAAAGAAGCAATTCTAGTTACAAATACTCTACTAGTCCACAAAGAGATTCAAAGCGAGATAGGGAAAGACGAAAGGCCAATTATGACTACGAGATTACACAATTCTATTATCACTATCAGAGGAGAAAAGCGGTTAGAAAGGTATTCCAGAATGAAGAAAATAAAACATGTCGGATAGAAAATGAAAAACTTCACGACTTCTTTAAAACTAAATTTGAGAAATTCAATAATAGTTGTTTGGAAATATACAATAATTTGGATTTGTACAACAACAATAGTTCATATGTACCAAATATAACAAGAAAAGTGGTAGAAGGTGCTATTAAATTGATTAAAGTAGATATCGCACATGGACCAGATAAAATTATTATGCGAAGCATTAAATGTAGTACAATAGCTCCATCAATAATTGCAAGAATAGGAACAATTATGCTGCAAACTGTATTCGTCCCAAAAAACTTTAACAAAGCAAGAACTGTTTTGATTTATAAAAAGGGCGACGCTTTAGATCCAAATAATTGGCGTTCAATAACTATATGTTCCATTCTTCGCAGAATCATAGAAAAAGTTGTAGATAAACAAATTAGAGAATACATTTCAATTAACCAAAATCAAAGAGGTTTTATGTTTCTTCCCGGATGCCACATAAATAATGCAATAATTGAAAAAGTTTTGGTAAACACTAAATTAAATAGAGAACGTGCTACATTGGTTTTTCTAGACCTAGATAAAGCCTATGGACACAACGTTGGACACAAACATTTGGCTAACGTTATCAAACATTCCAAAATTCCTCGACATTTACAAAATTTAATTATTAATTTACAAACAAATAACGAGTCATTTATAGATCTAGGAATGCGTAAATCAAAATCTTTTAAAATTAACCGAGGTGTAATGCAAGGAGCTCCACTTTCGCCAATTCTTTTTAATTTATGTATTAATCATGTGTTTAACGACATATCTGAACTAGAGGTTTCGTCTAGTTATGGTTATAACATTGGCAGAGATGAAAATAAATTTTTATCTATATTGGGATATGCAGATGATATCGTAGTTGTTGGAAAAGATTTATCATCTGGCAATGAATTATTATTAATGGTTGAAAGTAGATTAATGGAAATTGGTTTAAAAATTAACTCGGAGAAATCGTCAGCTATTGTTATTGAAAAAGGGAAATTATTACCTAGAAATTATTATTAACCTCATCTTTAGAAAGTATCACATCTATAGATCATAATGAAACGATAAAATATCTGGGTGTAACGTATTCTCATGAATCTTATTTTGATCAAGAAGAAATATTTAGGAAATTGTTTAAACAGTTGGAAACCTTAACAAAATCACTGTTACTACAGTCAGATCAAAAATTAAATATTATCCAACGATATATTCTACCTTCTTTGGTATATCCTTTCCAAACAGTTTCTATCAAACTAATATCTCAAGATTTTTTGGAAAGAATTGACAAACTAATTAGAAGTAGCATAAGGGAAATTTTACAACTACCCGGCGACACACCTAATTCTTTTCTGTATTCAACCAAATCAGTAAAAGGCCTAGAGATTTATAACTGTAGTTGGGAAGCATTTATTCAACAAATCAATAAATTTAATATTTTGGAATGTTCAAAGTGCAAATTTTTATCCAGTGACTATAATAGTGAAAAACAGTTTTGTTTAAATAAATTGAACATAAAAGACAATGCAGACATAAAGCTTTCCGGAAATAAGAGAGATGGTAAAATCTTAAGAGGATTTCTAAGAAAAAGAGAATTCAGTAAATGGTACCAGTATCCTCAAAAAGGAAAAGGTGTTATTTTATATGATTCTGTAAAATCAGCGAATGAGTGGGTATACCGACGAAATGGACTAGGTTGCTCAGAATGGATCGACTGCATGAAAATGATATGAACGAGTTTGAATCTCTTGGACATGTGTTGGAATCTTGTCAGTATGGGGAACTGCTTAGAATAAAACGGCACAACGAAGTACGTAGTTTGATTGCATCGGCAATGCGAGATAAAGGCTATGATGTCTACGAAGAAGTAGTCGGAATTTCTGAAGAAGATAGTATACGACGAATAGACATCATAGCTATTAATCGTAGAACAGATGAAGCCTGGATAGCCGACCCTACAATAAGATTTGAAGATAAAGCCTCACAGCCAGAAGAAGTACATTTAGAAAAATGTCGCATATTTGAACCCACAGTTAATTACTTTAAAGAAAAATATAATGTTAAGAAGATTTCTGTTATTGGTTTATTTTTTGGGTCACGGGGAACTTTAACAAAAAAATATATTAGCTTTAGAAAACAATTCAAAATTAACAAATGTTTGGACAAAGCAATTGTAATCAAAATTTTAAAGAGTTCTGTTTATATTTTAAAACATCATTTGTTTAATCGTTAAGTTTGGTTTGAGTTATGTTAATTGTTAATGTTAATTATAAATGTTGTATTTAAGTTATACTTAAGATATTTCTATATGATTGTGTAAATATTATTATTACTGTGTCATAATGGCAAACTAATTATCTAGTCAGTCGTTTAATAAAAACTTTATATACTATCTTTGATAAGCAAAAATTTTTCGATTTAGTAAGAAAAATTTCGTGGAACAGGTAATGAATCAAAAAGATGTTAATTTAGCAACTGAACTTTTTAATAATTTGTTATAAACAAGTAAACAGGACTCTATTGCTACTAAAACTATTAACTACCGCCCCATAGCGCTGTTGTCTACTGTATCAAAGATAGTAGAAAAAGTAATAAAGGTTCGTCTAGTAAAATTTCTAGAAAAGTATGACTTATTGTCGCAAAATCAGTTTGGTTTTCGGAAGCATATGTCTACTGAAGATGCAATTGAACTTCTTATATCGAATATATATGAAAATGTTGACCGTGGTATAAATGCTGCCGCTGTATTCTTAGATTTATCAAAAGTACTCGATACAGTCAGTCATGAGATTTTACTAGATAAACTTGAACACTTAGGAATTAGAGGAACAGGATTAAACCTATTTAAGACATATTTAAATAATAGAATGCAGCAGGTCAAAATAAATAATATAATCAGTGAAAGAACCTTATGTAAATACGGTGTTCCGCAAGGTAGTATTTTAGGGCCAATTTTGTTCATAATATACGCAAATGACTTGCCAAAACCCAATAACGCCTACAAAATCTTTTCTTACGCAGACGATATGCTACTATATTTTAATGGGTCCTTATGGGAAAATATTTTTAATACAATAAGTGAAAACATGAAAAATATACAAAAATGGCTTGATGTTAATCTACTTACCTTAAATTATGGAAAAACGAAATGTGTGCCATTCATCTCGTATAGAACAGGATTACCCTCGATCAACTTTATAAAGATTCCGGGAACTACTGTTCAAATACAAATAACTACAAATATAAAGTATTTGGGTATACATATCGACAGTCATCTAAAATGGGATATTCATATACAGGAAGTAATTAAGAAAATTAGAAAATTATTTTACCTTTTAAAGCAACTCGAACGATTTGTAAATAACAAATTTCAATTGAAAAAGGTGTATTATGCTTTGATACAATCTCTGTTACAGTATGGTTTGATAGCATGGGGTGGAGCTTACCAGTCCGCTCTAAAGCCTCTGGAGATTGTACAAAATACAGTGTTAAAAATAATACTGTCGAAGGACAATTTGTTTTTCACCACATTACTGTATGCAGAAACTAAACTATGTACGATCAGGCAACTATATATAAGGTCGATACTATGTAACTACAATAAAAACTCATAACAGACAACCATAAGTCATGGTTATGAGACTAGAAATGAAACAAACAGATCAGTAACAGTTATAAGAGCGTATAAAACTATTGGCATGAGGTAACAAATTGGTTATCCTTTTCATTTTTATTTTTTCCGTATTTTTGATAAGTGAATCCAACACACAAGCTTTGCTTAGGTTGGCTTCACTATCTCTTATAATTCAAAAAAAAATTTCTCTCTTATTGTTTTTTTCTTACTATTATTATTTTATGTATAGAATTAAATTTCATAATTTTCCTTATATTTATTTTATAAGTTTTTCATATGTTTATCATATACATATACATTTAAATTAAATTTTATTTTTGTGAAATTCGATTTTTCTAATTTTTAATTTGGTTTCTTAAATAAATATTATTATTATTAATATCATAAAATACATAAACTAGCGGCTTATAGATCCTTAGTACACCGAGCTTTAACTACTCCAATGAAACGATCACATTTTGATAAAGAAATTTCAATCATCAAACAATTAGCACATGCAAACCATTATAACCATAACATGATTGACACTTTAATTCAACAAAAAGATTATAGGTTAGCTATCAAAAGAATATTTCCAATTGACACTCAAATACAAGACACAAACTACATATCAATACCATACTTTGGCAAGATATCAGAACAAATTGCAACTATACTAAGAAAAACCACCAGTTACAAAATAACCTATAAAACTAACACCAACACCTTTTCATTTTTATTCAATGCTAAAGACAAAACACAAGATATCATGAAATCCGGCATTTACCGTTTGAATTGTTCTTTTTGTAGTTTGGTATATATTCGGCAAACATTTAGAAATTTCGACATAAGATACAAAGAACATGTGGGTGTTTCTCCCGAAATCCACAATTTGGGTGTGAAAAATTCTCGGAAAAGAAAAATGTTGAAATCTGTTTTTCTACGAAATAGTATGATTAATTGATTGTATTTAATACATACTGTTGATTAGTAGAGCTTATTCTGGACATTTTCGACCTTTACAGTGTTAAAATCCAGGTAAATTATCCAAATAACATGCAAATGACAGAAAAGATTATATTTAATAAAAAAAAATTGAACTTTAATATTATAATAAAAAGATATTTCTAACACGATAAAGCTTAATAATGTCTTAGTAATGGATAACAAGTAAAATAAAAATTAGTAATTTTTATTTTACGTGATATGACAGTCATCATGTTTCACTTTCTCCATTTGTTTCTTTTCTGGTTCATTTTTAATTTTTTCTCTTCTTCTTTTCCACATTTTCTTTGCACCTCATAATGTAAGAACATGAATGTATGTAGGAATTGTCATTTACGTGGACAAGTTGCATTACCTGGAATTATAAATCCACGCAATGAAAATGCCACGCGAATGACTATTAGAGCATTAATATAACATAGCACTTAGACCATTTTCTTTGGAGGCTTCATACTAGCTATAATGAAACAACACAAGTAGTGTATTAACTTACGAAAAATTCTTTTCTAAATTCAACACCAGTAAGAAATTATGATAACCACGTGAATCACGCGAAATAAATGTACTCTTACATCAAACCATATAAACTATCTCTATAAAGTTTATGGATCAACTGAAAGAAGACACTACATGTTGATTTCGTTAAAATTACATATCCAAGCAATACATGTGTAATGCTGATATTGTAGAAATACTGATATTATACGTGAAATTTAATAAAGTTCTTCTTTCTTAGTTAGATCCACGCAACTAACGAATATATCAGGGACAACATTTTATTGATTGTGTAGTAGTCGATGCTTAATATTTTATATATTAATTGACTCTGGATGAGAGCCTATACTTGTTTTACAATTTTCCTTAATTACAACAATAATTATTAACTGATGCCTTAGAAAAACTGCTTTTTAATTTGAGAATACATACTAGGGACATGCCACGTGAATGACATATGACATAATAAAGTTTACTTTTTATTGTTAAAAAAATAGGTCAGTTGTTAATATATATCTGGCTAGATAGACTGCTATTACATCTTCACTGTACTGAACTAACAGGTAAAAAGGTATTCGTAATATAATATTAATTAAGCAGGGACAGTAAATTTAATATTTCTGAAGAATTACCCACATACGCTCTTATAGACTTAAACATCCAGAAAAATCGAATTATGCTAAACACATTTTGGAACAGAACCACCCAATGACACCTCAAAACAACATTAAATTCTTACATTTTTGCAACAACAAACACAAATTAGACATTTTAGAAGCTTTTGAAATATACAAACATAAACGCACCTTTAATGAATGAACAAACTGAACTTAGTAATTCTCCTTTATTAGAAGTGTTAGATATTTATATCTAACACTGTATTTATATGTATCTAATATTGTATCTAGTTACCTATTTTCTGTATGTATTTATCCTTAGCAACGTGTTTGTTTATCAATCTTATCTACTTTTGATAATGACATTTAATGTCCAAACAATATTGTCAGGTTAAGATACTAATAAAACTTGTGAAACTGTAATTAATCTTTATATTTATATTCTATTTTATGATTATGGAGTTCCACGAAGTAAGGCTGGAGACAGTAAACGCAAAAAAATAAAATTTAGTTTGCCGAACTATAAATTATTTTCTCAGTGCAGGGAATTTTATTTAAACCTCATACTAATATTAAGTTAGAATATATTTACTTTTAAACGAAACGAAGTATCTAATCCTCTATATCTCTAATATCTCTCCACCGACTCTATAACCTTGTTTACAATGTCACGAAAAAGAAAATGATACTTATTGGAAATTGTTTTTATTCTTCACCGATTATGTGACGTCCGTGTTCCTAATAATATTAGCCTTCTTTGTATTGCTCCACTGCTTTATTTTCGAATAATAAGGAAATATTTAGATTTTCTTTTTTATATATTTTTTTAATAATGTCCTTCCGGTTGAGTAGTTTTGCTATTCACGACACTGATTTTAACTTATTTGATTTAATGCGGTTTAATAACACGCGAGACAAAACTCTTCACATTATACTATTATTACTGTTAATTATTAGAGATTTTCTATAAGACACTAAGGGTAGACGCTTAAATATTTCAAATCGTTCATCGGCTTTGTTATTTTTTAGTAATGTTAATTAGAAAGCCTATTTGAATTTGCTTTTATTTTCCAATTTCACAACACTGCCAAATGATTTGCCGTATTAGGGTAACAACAATATGAAATTTTATATTGCAAGTTTTTAAATACTTTTAGTACATTAAAATACAGTCAAAATAGTATAAACTCGATGTGATTGTTAGTAATAATACACACTTGCATCGGATTTGTAATTTTGTAGAAAGTAGCAGTTGACATTTGTAAACACGGCTGTCAGAGGCATTGTTAGGTGTTATTGTATATCAGAAAAATCAATATCTGCTTAAAGGTTAACAGATTGTGTTGTAATATTAAATTCGTTTGGAAACATAAACTCATTTAATAATTCAAATGCAGATGATCTTTTCTATGGCGAAAGTATTTAAAATACTTAACGCTCTAACTTAATTTGCACATTAGCTTTTCTAAGGTAAAACTGTCTTTTAAACAAAATGTAATTGAAAAGTCTGTGTCTTTCTAATATCAAATATGTTATGAAACAATTGCGATTTTAAAAAATCTCAACAACATCAAATTTCATCATTCCATTTGTTTTCATATTTAATGATCTATGGTTCATAGTTTAATATAATTTGTAATTGATATGAAAGCATATGAAACAACTGAATGCACGTTTAATGCATTCATTATTATTAATAGAGAATAAACAAGTCTATTGTTCGGAAAACTATAAATAATTCGAATACGATCTATTAACCCAAATAATTTCTAAAATTAAATATTACTAATGCGAATTTCATTTACAATTTACTGCTTCCACAATGCATTAACAACCGTAAAATAGAAAGGATAATATCAAACCAATAATAACGAAAATTTGTTAAAACAAATTAATTGAAAACTAAAAGTGGTATATCAAAAATGTAAATTGAAATATACTTATAATATATATTATAAAATATAATAAAAGTCAAAAGATTAGTTAAAAGTTTTACAAGTTTTATTAAATTCTTAACTGACAATTGTTTCAACATTAAATGTCATTATCAAAGGCAGATAAGATTGATAAACAAACACGTTGCTAAGGATAAATACATAAATAGATAAAATACATGAAAATCCTAATATCTAACACTTCTAATAATGGACAATTACTAAGCTCAGTTTGTTCATTCATTAAAGGTACTGTGCGTTTATGTTTGTATATTTCAAAAGCTTTTAAAATGTCTAATTTGTGTTTGTTGTTGCAAAAATATAAGAATTTGATGTTATTTTGAGGTATCATTAGGTGGTTCTGTTCCAAAAGGTGTTTTGCATAATTAGATTTTTCTCGCTGTTTATTTCTCTAAGAGCGTACGTGTTCTTTGTATCTTATGTAGTATTAAGTATTTGTTCAATATAAACCGAGTTACAAAGAGAACAATTCAAACAGTAAATGCTGGATTTCATGATATTTTGTGGCCTGTATTTAGCATTGAATCAAAATGAAAAAGTGTTGGTGTTAGTTTTATAGGTTATTTTGTAATTGTTGGTTTTTACCACAGTATGTACCGTGGTATTGGTAAGTAGTTTGTGTCTTGTATTTTAGTGTCAATTGGAAATATTCTTTTGATAGCTAACCTATAATCTTTTTGTTTAAGTAAAGTGTCGATCATGTTATGGTTATAATGGTTTGCATGTGCTAATAGTTTGATGATTGAAATTTCTTTAGCAAAATGTGATCGTTTCATTGGAGTAGTTAAGGCTCGGTGTACTAAAGACCTATAAGCTGCTAGTTTATGCATTTTATGATTACGTGAATCATTAGAAATGGTGATGTCTGTGTTTGTAGGTTTTCTGTATATGGAAAATTTAAATTCATCGTTTGTATTAACTTTAATAGTCAAATCCAAAGAATTTATTGCTCTATTTTGTTCTGTTTCTAGTGTAAACGTGATGTTTGTATGAAGACTTTTAATAAGGATTAAAAACTCAATGATAACTTAAAAAGAACTGTCAAAACATGCTAAAATGTCATCAACGTAACGAAACCAAAAAATAATGTGTTTAGGAAGATCTAATTCAAATATTTGATCTTCTAAATTATCCATAAATATATTAGCTAACAGAGGACTAAACCATCTTTTCGTAAATAAATTTTATTATTAAAAGTGAAATAATTTTGACTGATACAAAGATCAAATAATCGGTATATTGAATAGGTCTTGAAGTAATCATTACTAAGCTTTAGTTAAAAAAATTCTATTTCTTCTGACCTCTTTTTGACAGAAATGGGGTTGTAACTTACCCTTAAAATAAATAAAAGCTTCCTACCATTTAATTTTATTTATACAACTTCTCAATACTAAACGCTCTTACAATATTTAGAATTGGTAGAAGTTCTTACTGATAACACTTCTCTTATGTATAGTATTTGAAATATTATCAGTTCATTGTTCATTTCCAGACCTAATGCATTTGATTTTCTTCAAAAAAAATTATTAAGATGTATATATAAATACAAAAATTAAAAAACCTTAATCTCTTGTAAAACCATGTTAACAAACACGTTCGAATCATGAAAGATGATTAAAAAATGTTTATTAAAGTCGACCGGGAAAGAAAAAGGCATATTAGGCATGTGGGAGAATGATTCAGAAAAGTAGGCCAGTTACAATAAACTTTATTAGTGTACTAGCGTAACAAACCCGCCAAGTCGTTCTCCATGGGTCAGTGGGTAGAAGGGACCTGTAGAGACCGAAGTGAGTGTGGTTGACCCAACCGAAAAAAGGTGGGTCAACCGAAGCAAGGCCCTTTCTTATGTTGTAGTTCTCCGTCTTATTTTCCTGCTCCGCCGTCTCTAGCTTCGGTCGACCCACCTTTCTTCGCTTGGATCAACTTCGGCACACTCACTTCGGTCTCTACAAGTCATTTAGGTATACCCACTGACCCATGGAGACCTACTGGGCGGGCTTGTTACGCTAGTGATGACTAACTCGCGACACCAAACTACGGTAGAAATATCGCCGCCGATAAGGTCGGAATGATGACTAATTCGCGGCACCAAACTGTCCCTGAAAGAGCTTAACCTTTAGTGTCCTCTTCCGCCTCCTCCTCCCTCTCAGGAATTAAAAAAAGCGACAAAAATTCGTGACGCCAGGCGGCTCTTAGCTACAAAATGAGACCACCCACAGCTTTCAAAGTGGTATGGGGGACGAGAAAAAGGGACCGGTAGCTTTGTCTTCATGAATTAGTATATAAGATGCTTTCATTATTGCTATTTCAGTTTACCAAGTTTAAACTATTCTCAACCAACTATGGTTTTCAGTGATGAACCAAAACAGTTAATGTTAGAAACTTATTTTAGAAGTGGTCAAAAAGTTACTTAATAGTGTATGGTTTATTCTGCTCAAAACGCCTTCCTGGAAAATCTTTATTTCTAAATGTAATTGATCTTTTTGGTAGCTTTTGAAAATGCATCGTGCATTAAATTGTGGGTTTGTGTAAAGCAACGGAGTGTATTACTGGAAAAGAAGAAAGTAGCAGACCAAGAATGTGTAAAGAGCAAAATATTTAAATTGTAAGGTAAGCAATGAAGAAACCATTAGGGACATCACTTTGACATTTGAAATAGCAAATGAGTTTATCACATAACACTTGCCAGTATATTTTTAAAGGGTACCCGCAACTCCATCTCTATCATCAGGGAGACCTGGTTTTTGCCAATAGCATTTACACAACCTCAAAAACAACAATAAAGTCCTCAAGGAATCTTTCTTTGCTAAATTAGAAATGTATCTCCGTTTATGGAGATGTTACACGACGAAGGATAGAGACAAGGTTATAGCTAACAGGATGGAGCATACAATTCACAGTACCCGAGTAAGCTTGACTTCTTAATAATTCTTGGAAAAACGCATAATTAACTTAAATATTCCAACAATATTCCTACTTTTAGTTCCTGTAATTTAACTCCTTGTGATTTATTTTTATAATCAAACATTATACTAACTTAACATTAACATTAACATTTGATGGCATATGAAATATCTTAAGAAGAGAAATACAAATAAGACTGAAAAAGTTTTAATACTGGTGGACTGGTGCAACAAAAGTGTACTTGTACTACCCATCCCTAACGTAATAATACTCTTTTCCTACGACCCCATACGAAAGTGAACAATAGCAAACGCTACCGATATTAAGAAAGTAAGTCATATAACACGCGTATGTTAGGAACATAACACACGTGTGTGTTATGAAAATACGTCACGCTAAGCAATATCTAGAAATCCATGAATTTTGTTTACATTAAAATGATGACATTAATGTTTAATCCAATTTTGAGAAGCATTTTAACCATTATGTATCTATTCTTTTCTTATAAATATAACTTTAATTAATGTTTAATTAGTTATTTTAGCTATCAAAAAGAAATATCTAATAGATTAAACCTAACGTAACCTCACTATAATACATGAAAATTATTGAAGCAAGTTTGCCAAGATTAAAATCAGCGATGCCAAATGGGAGAAAAATAAGAGTAATGTCAAATAATTTAGTTAGGCAACCTCTCTTCACACCTGGCATTGTGTTATTAGTTGAAGTTATATTTGTTAATTTTGGAAATATTATTAAATATAAATAAAAAATAAATTATGTGCCTCTGAAATTATTATATTATAAATTGCAATAGTAATTCATTTAACTAATTTTGCTGCTAAACCCAAGGTTTAATTTTATACTATGTTTAAATAAGTTATAAATATATGAGTTTTTAAAATTGAAATTTATATTTAGTAAAAGAGTCTATTAAATAAAATGTTAACAAACACCCATTCACTTTAACAATTGTCATAATTCAGCTCCATAAAAATAAAATTAAGTTGTCAAGATAACTTAATTTTATTTTTCTGGAAATGTTTTGATAGAAATTTCGTTATCATTATTCATATTGTTTAAAAAATTAAACTTTATATCCTAAAAATAAATGGCTTAAGAAAATTAGCTTTAAGTGTGATTTTCTCTGTTAAACCTAACCATCAAAATTTTGCTTTAAAATCTTCAAAAATTATATTCTTGAAAATTTTAAAAAATCAAAATTTTTTAAACATTTGAAATTTGGGGGGTCGTAGGAAAAATATTGTACATTACTCGTTGGAAAGTAACTTTTCTGCACTCGTGTGATATCCGCACTCGGCTTACGCCTCGTGCGTCAATTCACACTCGTGCGTACGAAAAGTTTCACTTTCCCCACTAGTAATGTAATATACTATTTTAAAATATACATTGCATCTAGGGTAGTAAATTGTCCTTTCACTGAGCACAACATGATGATTGCTGTTTTTCTCGCTGCGTAGTTTGTCTTTGAGTTTTGAAAAATTATAAAAAAATTATTAGTTACTTTAGTCTGGTAAATAGAATGGATGTTCGAAAAATCCCAACCCAACATTAAGTATATCATTCATAAAGACAGATGTTTGTAAGCTGGACCGTTATCTTGATGAAGAGGGTATGCACCCATTTTCTTATTTATCTTGATCTTGATATAAGCGATCAATGATCTACACAAGTAATTATAATTAAGTCGATTATTAAGCATTTTTCTGCATCTAAAAGTTCTTGCTATTACCTTTCTGTCTAACGAATACACCTTAGTTAACGTCTAGGAGATCCTCGATGTTGTCACTCTATACTTGGTATTGATTTTGCGACAAAACACTAGACTATTTTTATTAAATGTTAAAAACTTACGTTGAAAGTATCTCTGGATAAAATAATCTAAATTGGCGAGATACAGCTTGAACATTCGTGGCTGCCAACTAACTGATATCGTGTGCAGATATATTATTAGTTGGTTCATTTATATATTTTTCTTGGTACAATCTGCCAAACTCACCACATATTATCGTTTACAAACTTTTTTGTGCGACAAACTCTTTTTTTAATTTTTGTTTATTTTTGCATTCTATAATTTTTTGGCTTAGTTCTTTAAAGTGCATTTAAAAATTTAACTGGGAAACGTTGACTTTAGTACAGCTTGAGGCGACTAGTGACATTTGAATAAATGGATTTATTATTTATGGGGTCACATTTAAACCAGTCAATAAAACATTAATGTTGCAAAAACGGAAATTAAAAAACTTCAATATATGAACTTAGCTTTTACTTCTAAAATACCTAATAAAGAATAACGTTACTATTACTATTGACTGAGAATTGAATTTCTATTGACTGATAACTTGTTATGCTTTACATCTAACACTTTTAGGCACGGATTAACCTTGAAGCCTACGAAGCTCGGACTTCAGGTGCCACGTTTTTGGAGGCGCCTACGCCAGACACGGTTTGCAGAATCTCGAATTTTTAGAAAGATCTAGGACTGGACCGCCGGAAGTACTAAATTCCTGTTTTTATGATTTTCTATTGAAAAACAGAACCCTCCTGACATGTTTTTCTATTTACTTTAGCTGTATTGTTGGCCTGCTAGTTACTTACTAGCCAATAAGGTCGTTTCTTCGACGAATCTTAAAATGGTCAGAGAAAGACCTGGTAAATTACTGAATTTACTATGTCTTTCTTGGACCATTTTAAGGTTAAGTGCTGCTGGACTGCCAACAGCGCCAAACGAATCAAGAAAAGTCAAAAAGTCAAAAGTAACTTTGTTGTATGCCTTGCTTTGCAAACTTCACTTTCTACCGAGTAATGATGCCTGATGTTGCTCTACACTACAGCCACTTCATACTCAGTCAGTCGCCATATTGGGGCAAAAGAAACACAAAATTGTGCATTAGTTTTATTAGTATTGAATTTAATCCGATCCACGTTTAGTTTAAAAGGTATTTTTACAGAATTCCTATTCTGAAAGTTCAAACCTCTAATATTTCAAATACGTAAGATGACATTTTAATTTGTCCATTATGGAAGTTCACGCTTTGCTTTCCCAATAGGCGGCAGTTTGTACTCCGATCTGTCAGCATGATTAGATGTGGCTCTACTTTACACTATTCTCTACACTTCTTCAAAGCAGGACAGATCGACCGGACAACGCTAGTATAGTATACTATTGATGACAGATCTGTTGGTTGGTTTAAACATAATGTTTATCAAATTGTCAAATTTATAAGAAAGTTTATAAAAATCCTGCCTAAATATAAATAAAACACAAAATAATTGTTGACTTTGATACTTACTTATATTCATCTAATGATATATCATCAGAAGGCTCCAGCCATAGAAGAACTTCAGAGCGCTCAGAAGATTAATCTGAGTCTCTGAATCATTTTCAGTCATGAATCTGAGTGTCATCTGAGTCATTTTCCTAATCCATTAAGGTATAATAGCTAATGATTGCAAAATATAATTTAAGGCTACCTGTAGGTAGGCCTATGCATACATTTGAGAGCAAATCTCTGTCGAGAATTGTCAGTTGGTGTAGAGGTATCCAAGCAGAAACTTTGACAATCTGCAATCTCAAGAATACTAGGCCTCGTAAAATCGTTACCACCATGGAATTTGTATAGTTGCTATAAAAGTAAATTTTATGAAACCATCTAATTACTGCATTTGCAATGTACTGTAATAGGTTTCACATTAACTGCTCATTAAGCTATAATAAAAGACTACTTTTAGTTACAAACTATTATTTTTAGCTGCTTATCAGTTTAGCTGTCAAGTTCACTAAGGATTACGATAAAATTCCGCTTGCGGAAAGACCCCTGAATATCCCAAACGAGCTTCAAAGTCAAACATTGTACATGTTTTGGACATCTTGTGAGTTTAGAATAATTCTTCTCATGGAAGAAGCCATTTTCTCTTAAGCAAAGGGAAGCGCACTGCTACTATGTTACAAAGAAGACATTTCCGACCAAAAATATCAGTTCCTCAAAGAATGTATAGGCATCCTCAAGTCAGGTCAAGTCGAAGTCTATGCTATAGGTTTCAGGTCATTTTCATTAAATGAGCGTTCACTGCCATCAGATAATTTATACATCTTTTGGTGTTGTGGTGGTTAGCTCTATACAAAAACATATATATTACTTATTACTAAATTTGCTAAAAAAATTCTTATTATACAGTAAGTACTCGAATTATGCTTAAGAACAAACATTGAGGAGATCTACTGCAAAAGAAAGGAGAGGTATTTGATTTAAACGCTGTAAAAACATACATTTTTATTTGCAGTCAGTGGAATATTTAGATATCGGGCTGAAGCCCCCCTCCCGAGATTTTTTAATAGTCTACATCATTTATGTGTCGAAATTGTGGTTTCCCGTGAAAACCCGGAAATTTATTAGTAGCCCCACCCCCCGAAATAAATTCCTAAATACGCCACTATTTGCTGTTATGTATTTATGATATTAGATAACAAATTGTTAAAGATATAAAACTATATAAAATATGTACTAGTAGGAAATTACTCAATCAATTGACTGTAGGCTAGAATTGTTACTTTTTAATCAATGTTTAATTATATAGCTGCATATTTTGTAGATCCCGTTTAATTGAAAATACGCAAATTGTATTTCCCAGTAATTTAGATACTAATTGCATTTGAATTTTAGATAAAAGAGGCATTTATTTAGTGGTATTAATTTGACCTAATAAATATCACAATAAAGAATTCAGTACAGTATAGAACAGCACCGATATCATCTTTCAGTAGGAAGTAGTTTGGATCTACATGTACCTATAGACATTCTACGAATTTCTACCAATTTTTTACACAATTAAGTACACTGAAAAATCCAAAATATTATAATGTAAAAAGGTTTCTTCCTACAGCCACTATTACGAAAATTGAATTTTTTGTAAGGGAACATATGTACTCATAAATAATAAAATATACTCGCATATCAATATTTACTAACCTCAAAATTATATTCTCATTAAATTGTTTTTCAGGTGGTCTCTAATTGATGAGTAGGCCTGCTTTTTATTCTTTTAGTGTAGAATGTTTTGGAATTTACATTACTTGGTTCAAATGCATTTATATTATTGTTAAGGACTACTTACCTTCAACTAACCTACATATGTATGTATATCAAGATTATTATCAGAATGATCAATGCGATTCTCTCACTACCAACTCTTACTTGCTGAACTAATCAATTAATGTAAATATTTATACAAGGTACGCTAACCTAACAGTTTCATTACATGAACACACCCTATTCCATTGTGTTCTATACGGAAAATCCATTATGAAATCCAAAGTGTTATTGGTATTCATTGAGATTTAAAGTTTGAAAGGTACGTATAATGAATTGGTAATTATCCTCAATTTTTAATTTTACCCAATAATATCTTTGTATGTAACCAAAATAAGTTAAACGCTACTGAAAGCCTTAATCTAATTGAATATAATTGTAATGTATTTCATTGATAAGGCTATGCGCCGACCACCAGTGCTGGATTTAGGTAACGCGGGGTCCCAAGCAGTAATACTTTGTCCCCTCCGCCCCTCAAAAAAAATATAAGAAAATTAATAAATAATAGAAAATTTTAAGAATTTAAAATCAGAATATAATACAATAGTTTCGCTTGCATTACATTATACTCGATTTGCATTACATTCATCTGAAAATTACTTTAAGAAGATGAACTAATTTACGAAAATTATTCTTGTGAGAGGCCTCCTATGAATAAGGACATTGGCAACTATATAACTTAACAAGATATTGAATTCATAGTATTAATGAGGAGAAGGTAAAACCAAGCATGTTTAGAACAAAAGGCTCAATTATTTTATAACAGTTTGAAACGAATGTTATCTTTTCGGAACAAAACAAAGCAGATTAGTTTAACTTCAGAAATTCTTATTCAGGTTGTAGGTATTGTGTCCAATAGCTCACAAATTTATAAAAGAAGTGGGTTATAGGTTTAAAGACACAAGAAAATCCATATATTTGGGCGCCATCTGATTAGGAATGTTCAATAATTTTTATAGAAATATATTGACTCGATACCAGTAACCAGAAACTGGAATCAGATCTAATAAATTTAATTTAGTTTTGTTTAGTCATGAACGCTATGTCAAAGTTAGGTTGAATAAAATATTTAAAGACTTTCATAAATATATGGTCCTGTAATACCGTAAAAATTTTTAACGACAAGGAATAATACACATCAAAAAATTGTGGTCAGAAATATTCGATACAAAAATAATGGTTCAAATTACAATAATATTACCCAAAAATAAAATCCATTAAGTCACAATACCTTATTCAAATAATTCACTCCAACTGCACCTTACAAAGCAATTGAAACAATATTGCTTTTACTATCAAAACAAACACTTATCACCAAACTTGACTGCTTGATGAAACTGAAGGAATCTGGAAATCACTTTACTGACGCCGCTACTGAATTTGATCCTAGGCAATAAAGTTCACAATAACGGTGTCTCTTTAGAACTCATGTTTAATACAGTTCTCCTTTTCTAATAAAGAAAATAGCCGAAATAACCATAAGGGTTCAATTATTAAATGTTTATTAAAAACACTCTTTTCTAATAAAGGTAACGCCACACTTAAATGTATTATGTAAGTACTATTTAGTTTTAAAACTTCTGATTTTAAATTATTTTAAAACGGAATCCTGCAAAAACTTGCTTCACGATGAGTCAAATTCGATAAATGTAACTGTTTATTACAATAACTGTATTTCGATCGAACAAAATCATTTGACAAACTGAAATTTAACCGCCAAATATTAACTGCACTTTGTCTATAATTCGATAACTCGTGCGGAATTAATTACTAGATTTAGGTAAAAGCGATTCTAACTTAATCACTGAAATTTCTGCACTTTTATCTGTACTTGAATATACAACTGAATATTTGGCAAGTGCCAGCGGCCATCAACCCCTGTACGACATAATGAGAGTTCCGCACATTTTTAAGTGTTTCTTCTTCACACCAATTCAACTAAACAACTTTAAACTAAAACTGTAACTCGGAATAATTCTCCACTGAATTAACTTTATTCGATAATAAAACACACAACTAAAACATAGGGAAATGCCAAAGGCAATCAACCCTCGTACAACTCTCTTCACGGGGAAGGTGTATGGCCTCCCGCGTGGCAAACGCCACTTCTTTCGGCTGTGTATTCAAGCAGCCCCTGTCTTAAACTATCTTCGACTGACTGACTGTAAACTAAAAACTATTTCGCGGTGGTATGATTTTCTAAGGAGGGCGAAATTTTGAACAATCCAATAGAAAAATAACGGGATTTTCATTAGTCAATAAAATATGTTTACGTCATTTATTCCAGAACAATCTTAACGAAAACTTAAGGGAATTCCCTTTTGAATCTATGCACACAACGGAAAGCAAATAACCTTTGCAGGTGCTGTCTAGACAGCCTGTTCCAGAAAATTCCTTTTGTCGGTACTATATTTACTAGTAGAATTTCAACGCAGTATGTTTTAATACTACAGATTCAAGATTTATTATATTTTAACCATGAGGGAGCTTTTATTGAGGCTAGTATTTTATTTTAGCCCTTGAGGACACAAAATTTAAAAACAAATTTGTTCTAGAATAATCCATTTTCTCCGAAAAGAAACATTTGGTCGACGTAGAAACGCCTTAAAATAAACACTCGCATCAATAAAAATTCTGCTGAAATACAACATAATGCTACGAATATATTTTGGGGTGACTCTTTTGTACTTAAAGGAAACATTATTTAGATTAATGTAATATTTGCGGTGCTAACATAATTGAAGTTTACTAAACTGCCAGGACCGTACTGAGATTCCTTTAGTATTTATTGGTTTCCAAAAAACGTGACGATACAAGTTTAAAAAGTATTTAGAAAAAGCCATATAAGGTGATCATCAAAAAATAGCACTATTCTGTTGATTTTGGATCCATGCTTCAGGACTGGAGAAAACATCTTAGTATGATGCTCTTAAAAGTTAATCTTGGTTTTTTATCTGCAATTTGCTTTGCAATAAAAAATAAATAAATGTATTTACAATATATTAGAAAGACTGCTACATGTGTCAAAAACAATATTTAAAAAAATCATGGGACAAAAATTATATTGGACTGTTTCAAGTATTTCAAATTATGTACAACATTCTACATAACATACTAAATAAGAAGTCTACGTTCATGTACCTATGTACTATATTCGTATTTTAGATCTATTTTTAATCTGTTTACTTTTAGGAAGTTTCACAATAAATTAGTTCTGTCTAGTCACTAAAATTTCAAACTTAAGGTTGCTTTGCGGTCCGTGGTTCTCAGCGCTAACTTTCACAACCTTAAATTTCTGATTTGTTGATTTCTTTATTTAACATATTTATTAAACTAAAATATAAATAATTGTAATCAGACTCTTAAGTAGTTTCAAACTATCTATTCTTAGGGGGGATAACAAACAAAAGATTATCTGTTTTTGAAATGGTCGAGTGACCAATTTCTTCACTTCAGATGGATTGGCCCTAACCAAACTATTCTTGCCAACTCCAACCTTAATGCCAACAAAGATTTAGTGACTAGATAAGATTTTCAAAATATTATAGATGTGAAAAGCATGTTTCCACTTTATAATAAATGTTTTTGTTTCAGGTAAGCCCAAACACCATCCTTTTCATAAGGTAAGATGCAGTCTTCGTAAATCCTTAACCTAGAAGCTTTTTAAACTATAAAGGAGATTTCCGTATTTTATCGTAACTTCCTCAAGTATCAATGATTTAAATATTGATTTTTCTAATTAACGTTTAAAGCGCATAAATACTTCCGGCGAGACTTAATTATCGATTAGTTCTATAGAACATCGGTTGCAGTATAACATGCCCTTTAAACAAAAGAAACTTTAAATTATCTACAAAGCAATTTAGAAAAGTTTCTAGGAATAGCGTATTGCTATTCTAAAGGGTATTCCAGGTTATATCTGTATCAATATGCGACCCTTTCGAGGAAGCTTCGATTTTGTTTTGTAAAAGTTTTTTGATGAATTTTCCTTTCTCGTTCTGTCGTAGTTATTCAACAAACCGGCAAGAATTAAAATTAGGAGCAATATCCGTCAAAAACTTTTTTTAATATATTTTTTCTTCATTTCCACAAGCAGCATTTTAATAAAAGAACCAAAGTGGATTATATTAACGCATTATATATTAAAATTATATAAATGTTAGAATAATCTTGAATACGACCGTTACATTTATTGCCTATTGTTTTATTAGCACAAATTAATCGCTGTCGAGTTAATGCAAATTAATGTAATTCTTTAACGATTTACCCATAATTATACAAAAGTTCTTCTGTCATAAATTATGTTAAAGAATGTCTGCTTTTTGGGTTTTACGGTTGCAAGGGCAATCTTTTATCACAATGATCGTATTTAAATTTAGGTCTTACAACTGCCGGAACCGTTTGCGAAGTAACCTCTTAATATATTACCGACTTAAAAACTCTGACGTTCTCTAGTATTAAACCTCAATAAAGTTAAGACTTAGATAGATAATAAAATTACTCCTTACTTGCAAACAAATTAAACTCCTAAGTGAGTAGAATTAAACTAAATTAAATAAAAAAATATACCTAATATATATTAACTTGGAAAGAGATGAATTCTCACCAATATCATATTCTTAAATTGAAGGGTCCATACGAAATCAGCAAAAAAAATAAAATTGATGCTCGACCATTTTTATATTAATGTCTTTGATTAATTATTATTTGTACAACTACTCTCCAATATTTGTAGTGCGTCCAAGTACATTTATTTTTTTATGTGGCACATGCCACACTTCCATCAAAATCAAGAATGTAAAATAAAAAATACTAACAATAACAAAAAGCTTATTAACAGGTGGGTAGTGGATAATGGAATATAAGTAAATGAGTTTGCATTATTTGAATAAGAGAGTGGCCATGATTCATTCTCTTTTGTTATAATAACGTTAAGATTTTTGGCTATCTCAATAATTAAACAGAACACAAGGAATTCAAGATATACTTCTATCTATTTTTTTATTTTATGCATTTATTTTTTATTTGTTAGCAATGCATAAACTAAAAAAAATAGTTATTATCATTTGATTTATTGAAAATGAAATAAATATTAACTAATGCAAAATTATTATCAGTCACACATGTTGTTTATAAAGTGCTATTATTTATTTACCATAAATAGTACAAAAGAGCGTGCTGTATAATTGGTTGCCTATGTGTGCATAATGCTTTCACTTGATTAATTTCAAATGCAACACAGGGAAATTCTACATATTACAGTTTAATTTAATAGTGCTGTATGTCAAAATTCTTTTGCAAACTATAAACATAAAAATCGAAATAAAACACTCATGGTTTTAAAAATTGGTAAGCACCTTTTCAGGAAAAGTATTGTTATAAATAAAGATCAGATTTTAAGCGCATCTATGGTAACTAAACACTGCATAAAAAAGTCTTGTATTTTTATCAGTGTTGAGACTGAATGTCATAAATACATAAACAATGTGTAAAATAGCAAACTCGATTTTTTTAGCAATAATTATCATTTTAATCGATTTTTAGCTATTTTAGCCATTTTCAAAGAGCTTTAACTCAAATCGGTCAACTTCAATGAAAACCAAGTCCGCCAGAACCGAAATCAATGTGTTCTTTCCTCCTCTTCAAATTCTTCCCGCTTGCATATAGGAATCTAAAATGCGTTTTACCACCCTAAAATTGTGAAAAACTGGAAAATCTCCCGTTTTTGGCTAAAATTCGCGATTTATTTGCATTTTTTTTTAACTTTTAACCTTTTCGATCTGTTATTATATTTAGATTTAGGGATTACTTTTTTTTAGATAATGAGCAAAAACCCCCAAAATTGCCCTTTGGAACCCCGAAAAAGAGGGTAAAAATTGGTTCATTTTTATAACCTCATCGGTTCTTGTTTTCAATGTTTTCTATTGATAAAATGTACCTTTTTGACATATTAGCATTTATAAACGAATCTTTCCATGTAAAAAATCTATTTTTACAGTACTAATGTGAGAGCTTTTGAGTTTTCATGAATTGAATACGCTAGCAGTAGTATCTAGGGAACAGTTTAATAAATGTCAGTTTTAAAAATATGGTTGTTCCTAATAAGTAGTTTGAAGTGAAATTTCATTATTGAATTCATTTTCTATTCTGCGGCGCCATATACTTCAGAAGTCACACACCATTAATAATTTTTATCCATCAACCTGTTTCTATGTATAACTCAAGTAAGAAAACGTCATAATTTCTTAAGAGTGGAAAAAGACAAACGCGTGCTCAAACTTGAAACCAATTAATTCTATATTTGTTAATTCTAAGTACCTCAATCGAAGGATTAGATTTTTAAAATAAGGGTATCTGTCAATTGACGCTACTAGCCGGCTTGTCTCCATTCTTCTTGTTAAATTTTATCTATGCGGTGTTTTATTGTAAATACTACTGCATATATAATTCAGTTCAAGAATATCTCAGAATACTGGGATATATAGCTTTTGAGATGTATGTTCAGTTTGAAAAACTGGTGCCCTCGGCCAGTTTTAAAGATAATAGTGCTTTCAGATATCAAAGCAATCAAGAGAAGAAATCCAGAGTGTTCGAAGGTTTTTTAAATGCTCCAAGGTAAAATAAATTCTTAAAAAAGTTAATTACCAACATAATACCAAACTAGTAGATTAACTAGCAATCAGAGAAATATCAAATCGATAAAATGAATATTAAAAAATCTAATTACCTTCTTAAAAACGAAAGTTTTTCAAAATTTTCGCAAAATGTCGTTCTGCGTCAAGAAGCATCGAAACTGATTCTTATTTTATACAGAAATTCCAATTCTCCAAAAAAAATTATCTAAAAAGATCATGACTACAGAATTTTAAATTTTATCCAATGAAATCTGTGGACATTAACATGTTACAAATGTCGTCAGTTTGCAACTAGAAAATGTTGTAAATTGAGATCAGGTTCGTAATTACGAAAAACTTCTGTAGAAAGATACGCAACAATTAATGTAAATAACAGGAGAAGAAAATTCCTAGGATACATAAAATAACCAAACTGACACTAAATGAATGAGGTTACGAATGTTTAGTAGTTAATAAATACGCGTCAGTATTACAAGCTTGAAGATCTTTAATTAAAGCGGAAAACAAGCCTTCAAAATAAAAGAAATATCTGCGAATCTAAGGAGAAGAATATTGAATACAGCCACAATGAGCAACTGAAAAGTAACCTTAGACCCTACTTTTAGTGAAAGCATCATAAATAAATCAAACAGGACAAAACAAACCCCTTTGATAGTAAAAAGCCGTAACAATTGATTCTTATAAAGTTCAAGACTTGATTTCTGTCAAAAAAAACAGTACTTGTGACGAATTGAATTGAATTTATGTAAGAGATTCAAAGAACATTTTTAGTTACTATATAAATAGCTGCTTATACGAACATGCAGTTTTTACTAAATTTTCGTTTGGATAAAAATCAATGATCGAATAATATACGAATAATACCATAGCAAGAACTGCTTAAGAAAGTGAAAGAAATTCTAGCTAGACATATAAGCAAAAATGTATTAATATTAAAAATATAGTTAGGTAAGGAAAGTAGTCTGTTACTTGTCGTAACGTTACGTTTACTGGTTACTCTTCCTTTTCAACTATTTAGTTGACATTTAATTATCTGACATTGCGGAAAATCTGCCGGATTTTAGGCCTTGTAGTGGGTTTTGGCACGACCAAGCCAAACACTGTTTCTATGGAACCAACAAA
Source organism: Agrypnus murinus (assembly GCA_929113105.1). NCBI lineage: Eukaryota > Metazoa > Arthropoda > Insecta > Coleoptera > Elateridae > Agrypnus > Agrypnus murinus. Next base: position 114,425,543 of record OV816024.1, read on the forward strand.
ACTAAGAAAACCGGAAAGAATGTCTTGAACGGCCTATTGTATAGCAATTTCTGACTACTGATGGAGCAAAGCTCGACGTAGATTTTCCTCGCTTGATTTTGCTACCTGCGTGGTTATGTGGTAGGAATTCTTTTATTTTTCATAAAATGATTCAAATCGCTTGTTAATATACCTATTGTTCTGTCCCTGCTGATTGTTCCCGTTGTGGGAAAATAGTCAAAAACACCATCTACTTGCCACACTTTCTGAGCAAATTATTCGTTCTGTTATGTTCATCGTTTTAGTAACCCGCGTGGTATGTATACAGTGTGCTAGAACTCGCAACCAAAGCTTATTGCACGAATGCTTCGTCATATGTAATAATAAAGTAATTGCTTCCACTTGGCAGGTGTACATAGTACAGTCGCATTGCACCTAAAATCGCTCTTGATAGTAGACTCTACGTATATCGTTGAATATTAGTTTTTCAACGTTCGTTACAATATAAAGGCAACTGTTTTATTTTACTACAGAATGTAATAAAATGTAGTTAGTTCTGTAATAAATTGTACTTAGTTCAAAACTTCCAATAATGTTTAATTTTCTTATACTTAAAATGCGGCCATATCCATTCTATTCTATGTATGTCAAGGATTTAAAATTCATCGTTGAAATGATGAATCTATACGTACGTGTATTTCATCAGCGAATATATTCCATATGCATTATGCATAAATTGTTAGGAGAACAGCATTGAAATAATTTAATACACCTTATACTTCTAAAAAAAATAAAACTAACTCTATCCTTCCTGTAGTTTCTATTAAATGAAAGCAAAATATTTGAAATAAATTATAAATCGTTTAAACAAAACTATAAAACTCGAAGTTCTATGAAAGTACACACAATAGACGGATCTATATAGCTAACGTTAAATGCAGAAGCAGCACTTCGTAATGCCACAACGCTCATTCCCGCTCACTTCGTAATTTAAAATTAAAATTGGAATTAAATAGTAATATTCATAACTATGGGTAGCTACAAATTTAAGCCCTTAAATCAAAACTCCTGTGCAGTCAACCTGTCAAATTAGAGGGGTTATGGATGAAGAATAAAAATGCTTTATTACTACTAGAATGAAAATTAAATTTTCATATTTAATGTGCTGGTAATTTTAACATCTACCAAATATTCTTGATTGAATGTAAATAAAAAGCTTCTTTCGACATTTACATATATAGTATGTATTGGTAATTGACAGATATTGGAAAACTAAATGAAAAGCTCATAATGTCCATCAGTTAATTTATTGTTTTCTACTGACGTTATCGCTATATGATTTGATTAGTGCCAGTGAAGTGCAGAAAAAAGAGCAAAAATATGCTTTTTATGTGTTTTGTATTTAACGTGGAAACAGCTAGGAAAAATCGGTGGATATATTTATCCATAGTTTGAATTTTTCCAGATGATTTACTGACAAAAACTTTTCGTTGATGTTTTACGAACAGTTAGATTCAAAACTATTTGTTTGTAAAATTGTAATCGTTTTAAGTAAATTATTTTGATGTTTATAATGTTGTTTCAGGAGCAAAAAGATATTTAAAAACACGATTGCTTTTTGTGATTTTTTTTAACAAAAAAATCTTAGATCTAGTTTACTTTGATCTTGTTTACGTATATCGTTTGAAAACATCCGTAAATGAATTTTTACTCAAGCAACAAAAGAATTCAATGCCGTAACTTAAATTAAACAACACCGTAAATTCATAATAGGTACGTTACTATTATACTTACTAAAGACCTTAATGCTCCGAACGAGACAACTTATAAAATCAAGTTATACTCGGGGGTCGTGGGTGTTAATTACAAAAGCTTCTGATTAGATAATAAACCAGGAACAAATAAAAAGATAGAAGGCTCCACAAACTGAATAGATGTTACATCATTTGAATAAGGGTGGGAAATCCACAGTTTGTGAAATGATCTTCCTTTTAAATTTACTTTGAATTGATGTAATCAAATATTTTTTATATCGAAAATTTTGTCAATAAAGTAACCATCGTTAATTTGTTGAGCCGAACTATTTCAAAGATAATAGCAGTACGACAGAGTGGTTATAGAAATTTATTTTGCTTAACAGAGTTAAGTCGAGTTTTCTCCGGTAAGTTCTCGGATGGGTAAACCTTGAGCGCAGGGTACTTGCCTAGATGGCTCCGCTGCCTCGTTTCACGCACAGATATCCACGCTGCGGTTCGGCGCGACCGGCACCTCGTCACCGAAAGGTATAAGAGGTTAAAAATTATGGATGCATGTATAGTGAATCAAAAAAAGTTGAAAATGTTACACCAAAAACTATACTACTTAACTTCATCATTCTTACATCTTACTTTAAACTTCGAAATCCCAAACCAAATAAAATTTAAACCATAAAAAATTTTATAAGTACCGATTCATTTTGATAAACAATATTTTTAAAACTAACATAAACAAATTAACCATATTCCTGAATACACTTATCCTTAACACTATATAACTTTCTACAAAAATGACACAAACCATTTCAAAACTAAAACCATGACACAAAACTTCACATAAAAAAACTGCTGACTAGAACTAAAGTTTGCGGGAAACACACCTGAATTTTGAACTGTTTTTCATATTTCACAACAGACTTTAAACTTTGCATTAATTTCCAATACGGAATAAATTTGCTGTAATTGTTTACTTTAACGAAACTAAAAACTAATTACAAATTGAACGGTATGTAAAACTAAATCGTAAACTAAACAGTACCTAAAACTAAACTAGAATGTTGCTTGAATCATTATTTTTGACGAGTCCTTGTACAATATTATGCGTTATATAATTATTAATAAAACGCGTCGATTTAACGTAAATTCTCTGATTACTAACTTTAAACTGATTCTCTAAGCCAATACAGTGTTCAAATGAGAAGACTTTAACAATAAGCTCTATTCTCAATAGATTGTACCGAAATACACACACTGTAACATTATTTATCTATAATTTTAATTATACGAGACGGAAATTCATTCACGGAGATTCACACACATCGGTACTAATTAGATTTACAATGCTAAATTTATAACTAACTCTCTTTACCGAATTAATTCTGTACTAACATATTGAGCAATACGAACCACTTAAAAAGATTTATGCAAATTTGTATGTTAATGATATGACAATAAAAATAAACATCTACGCCAGCCCGAAGGCTGACGTGATGGCTCTTAGTGTTAGACTAACTTACAGGGATGAGAAAACTGTATAAACTTTATTAATTTAAAAGAGGGATTTTTAAACTTGACGACATTTTTAACCAATAAAGAAAAGGCAGAATTTTTATTATATTTTGCATTCTAAAAAGTTCTTATCAAAACCCACCGGAAATCTATAGTCGTAAACGAGACACATGGAACTGAATTTACTGTTTTGTTGACTCCTAAAAGTCTTTTGTACGTAGCTTGAAATACAATGAAATGTATCACAAAAAAAACTGCATAGTAATAAATTATTTTTATATGTACGTGCCTTTTTAAACGAAAAAGAAGCTCGATATCTGTATTAGCGAAATTATCAAGAATTTTGTCTGTAAAAACAATTTTACCCGTGGGAAACGATATGAATACTACACAATCTGAACTGTCTGCAATTTCGAAGGTTTATTAAAATACAGCTGTTCGTTAAATATTCGGCTAGAACACATGAAGGAAGAACGCTGGAAAGTTTGTAGGGCGAAGGACGAATCTTTTTAACTAAGTGAGCCCACTAAACATTCCCAAGCAGCATTTTTAGTCACCGCTACCTACCAGCAACCACCGGTGGAACTATAAAGTTTTTGCCGTTAGTCACAACAACGTAATTGCTACGGTATTGTTACGTGCTTGGAACCAAAATGGGGAACAATTCTCGAGTAGCAGATACGTTGCAGTAACCTCTCCGGAACTTGTCCAGCTACCTTTAGGCTACGTAGCGGGAAGGTGGCGGCGTAGTAATTGCTTCTTTCGTCTTTTCCTCTTTGACACGTCGTGTCGCGAAGTTGCTCTCTCTTACTCTTGCAACTTAACAAATATTCTTTCACTTTCTCTACTAATGCTGCGGTAGTGTCACAAAATGGATTACTATTTTATTTGTAATAATACGTACATAATACATAAAGAGATGAAATGTTTCGCTATTTCGTCATTCTAGCATACCAAAATTATAAACCATCGCAACTTTTCTGTTAAATGCGATGATGATAGATCGAAAAATAACAACGCGCCCTTATTTAAATATATTTTTTAATAAAAAATGTCTTGAATAAAATATGACAAACATACTTATAAATTGATAAACATGATAGAAACCATTTTATTTTATTCCTAAGGCACAATTTGGCGTCGATTTGTTATCTTTATTGGGAGTTATAGTAAAACACTTTTTAACAATTGCAACAAATTGCAAATTGATTAATAGCCTTCAATATTTTACAAGTAAATATGGACTAGTTTTGAAAAAGTCACCTTAAAGTAGTAGTAACTGTAAAATGTGTGTCTAAAGTTTGTGTCACTTTATAAACAGTAACGGGAACAAAACAAATTCTACTTCTAGGTTGTTGTTACCACGAAGTATAAAATAAGTTAAAAAAATCTGGAACTTTCAAGTGACTCTTACTATAAAACGACGTCAACGTTTCCGTAGCCACTTTCTAGCTCCTAATGTCACTGCAAAATTCCCATTGGAACTTAACCTTAAATTTAAACGTCAATCGTAAACAAACAACCAATATTTTTATGCTGATTGCTACTTAATGACAATTATTATTTTATTATGGCTTATTTTAAAGTTGTAGCGACGAAAGAAAAAGGGGAATATATTTTACCCTTGTTTACTACATGATGGTTTACCAGTGTTCTCATCCCTATTTTTTTATATTTTGTATTGTAAACAGTTGATTTTGTTTCCACTGATTTCACCTAATTACTATTTTAATTTTCTATAAAAGGTGGACGTATATCTAAAATTCTTCTTTTTTCTTATTGCAGTTGCCTTTGACATTTTTATTAAAAACTTAATAGCAATACTGATAGCTTGATAGCAATACTTGATAGCAAAACTACTATCACTGCAAAAACACAATTAACCTCCAAATTCCAAACTAATCTACAGGAGATATGCCTCTTTAGAAGTTACTGTCACTTCATTGTAATTTTTTAATAGTAACTGGAACTTTCTAGTAATTCTGATGCAAAATAAGTAGTGAAAATTACTTTCAAGTGATTCTCCTGGGTAGCATAAACGTAAGTTCTACTTTCAATACTACTGTATACTTCAGTTACTTTAAAGGTTAAGCAATGGTTTCAGACCGGTGGCAGGAACTTTCGGCGCTACTTTAAAGTTTTAAAAACTTTAAAGTAGCTTTGGGCAAGTTACTGCTACAATCATAATATCACTTGTAGATGCAACAACATTAAAGTAATTATACTAAGTACCAATACCGTTCCACATACTTTAAAAAGCTACTTAGAAGTAATGAAACTACATAGTTCTAATAAATAGTAGAAGTAACTACATAATTACTAAAATATTCCAAATTGAAGTAATTAAACCTATAAAGTCATAAATTTAGTTGTAGTTACGTAACAGCTACTAAATCAAAGTTCCGATCTCAGTTACCGCTACTTAGATGCTGCTTGGGTTAATTGCGCCGCGTACAAAGTTTCACCTTCACACAGCGTATTTTATTAATTTATTGTATATTTTATATGAAAAACATGTTGTAATCAAAGGAGGTACAACAAACTACAGCTAGACGTTGTCGTGGTGTTGTGATTAAATAACAAATTAGTTTTCATTAGCTTTTTGTTGATAAGCATTGTAGAGTTTACAGGTCTATTTTAGGAGCCTGTAAAATCTTACAGGGCTATGGCTGTAACTACTCATTTATTTATTATAATAAATGCCTATGAAGTGTAATTTACATAGAAAGTGGAAATTAAAAAATCCAGTACGAATTCGATGTTTCAAGTCGAGGCTGGAATTTAGAAACATGTACTTTGAAGAATTATTTACTGACGTATAACGTTATTTTATACTGTGTTGCCCTTTTGGATTTTGAATGAAGGTTTGCTTTATTCATTCTCTGCTTAAAAGTAATCTAGTCAGTAGTCACCTTATAATAAAACAGTACTTCAAGTATTTTCAGTATATAAATGTTAAATGTATATAACAAATTCTCATGAAAATACTAATTGTAGTCAGTACTGTATTAACTTGTGACTACTACCGTTTATAGTCTGCGACGATTTTTAGGTATTTGAAATATGCATGCATCTATGTGCATTAGGCCGGGACAAATTGCAAAAAGGTTTTTAAACATTATCATACAGTACAAATTTTTAAAATTTAACGAAAACAAACATTTTGCATATTTTTTTATTAAAATCAGTTGAGATTTGCAACTTTTGTGAGCGTTCAAAGTTTCCCATGTTAAACTTCCATAAGAAACGCATGTGAGCAAAAAGTGTGCATAGTGCGACCTACAACTTAGGCTATCTACAAACATCTGCAGTGCAGATTCTGTATCTTGGCAGTTGTTTTTTAAGTTTTGAAAGTGTAAACTTTTATGTTTTTAACAAGTTGTAAATATTACTTTCTAACCAACAGTTTTTAAATGAGCTTAGTACCAGTAATAACAGGTTTATTCGTGATTATGTGTTATCCTCATCTATTTTCAACTTTGTTGTATTTTATCTCACTTGTGTTGTATTAGCTTTTATTACAATTTATTTAATCTCAAAATGGTTTCTTCAAGACCCGTTCGTGTTCACTATCTGTTTGATCCAAATATTTCAATGCCAGCTTGCAAATTGCTATAGAAAAACCAGTTACCTAACAAATTTGTGCAACTAAGATTAATTGAAGAAATGAGTGAAAATTACACGTTTATTTCTTTTCAAAAAAGTTTAAAGATTACGCTCTCTCTTCAAGCTCATAAAATTATTAAATCCAAGCTTATAGTCTTAATTTTTACCATCAAAACCGTTGTTTGAAGCATTTCGTAATAGTCAGCGTGATAATGAAATACAATTTTTTGATACGTTCGATTTATCCAAATCTGATAAAGATTTTTCTGTAGTTTTACCAAAGAATGTAAAATTTCTAAAGCTCCAAAAACAACCAGGAAGAAAAGGCTAAATTACTAGTCGAATTGATAAAGCACCACATGATGAGATTTTGCACGAAGAACAACAAAGCAAACGTGCTCGTAGTAAGGAGTTACAACTTCCTGAAGAAACAACCCGGTTTATTTTCTATAAAGCTTTAGAAAAAATTGGTTTAGCACCTTCAAGACGCACTTCTTCACCACACTCTAATCCAGAAGAAGTGTGGAATTTGCGAGCTGGCATTGAACTTTTGGATCATACAAATAGTGAACACAAACGGGTCTTTTAGTCCATTTTAAAATTAAAGAAATTTTAATAAAAGCTACTGTATTAGCTTTTACAACACAGGTAAAATAACACAAACCAAGTTGAGAATAGATATTGAGAACACAAAATCACGAATTAAACTGTTATTACGAAGCTAATTTAAATCTGTTGATGAGAAAGTCGTTATGTTTATAGCTCGTTAAAAACATAAAATCTGTCAATAAATATTAAATATATATATATATATATAATCTTTAACCCCTTATGCCTTTCGATGTCGAGGTGTCGGACGCACCCAGCCACAGGGTGGATATGTGGGCGTAAGACGAGGCAACGGAGCCATGTAGGCAAGTACACTGCGCTCGTGGTTCACATATCCGAGTACTTTCCGGAGAAAACTCCGTTAAGCGGTATAAATCCACTATAACCACCCTGTTGTACTGCCGGCTAAAATATTAAATATACGGGGAAAAAATTAAAAGGCCATTCCTCTGTTTCAATCATGTAAAATAGACCATGAAATCCACCACGTTTACCACCAAACTATAAACTGTAAATAAGATAATTTTTCAACTTATTTCGGTTTGTTCTTCAAAGAATAGGTTCTGATTTTGTTATAAATCGTATTCTGAACAAAACAACTGAACAATGAAAAAATTGAATGTTTTCTACATATCACAAATTACAAATCGCAAGCAAGTGCGAATTAACATTACCAATGTAACTAGTCATACAAGAATATGTATAAACCTTATCGCCAACTGCAAGATGATGCTGCTAATATATTCGTATTCAGAAGCCTTATCTTATCATAATATATATTCAAATTAATGCATGCTAATGTATGCATCATAAAAGATAATGCATTTATTTCTAGTAAACGTTATCGTCACGTATGGAATCCAAACAAAGGATTCTTAAACACAGAGTGGTATATAAAGACCGCAACTCTGTAAGAGACTTCAGACGCTCAGAAAACTTAGAAGCTAGCGTCCAGGGACGTCACTTACCTAGCTTTCCGAGCAATTGTAAATTTAATATTAAAACTGCATAGTGTTTAAGTTATTATGCAAGTGCATAGTGTATAATTAACGACGAATAAATATATTATTATTTAACTGTTCATTATGTAACCTGGACTCTGTCTTTTATATTTTTAAAATAAAGAACCATTTTTAAAAACATTTTTCACACACAAGTTAAGAAAAGTTAACTTGCGTCGTTCCGAAAAGTAAGTAAAATTTTAATAATAACAGTTAACAATTCCTAAATGGTCTACTTTTTATATAAAACAATTTGATAATATAGTTTCATATTCCTATTCATATTCATATGAGTTGGTTGGAGAAAAACGTTTTTTAAATATTCCTCTGCAAATGCATTAACAAAGAATTCATTAGTTACAGAATTATCTTCGGATCAAACATTTTTTAACACGTTAATAAACAATTTGTTCAAAAATAAAGAAAATAAAAAATTCCCGTAAATTTGTTAATGTTTGTTAAAGGATTCCTCAAACGAACGCGGTACTCGAGAGCGACGAGAGTGAATGCGATGCAACAAATGCGGGAACGAAAATATTTAGTGGAGCACTTTTAGTTATCAATACCAAGGGTATTATTTTATTAGGTGCATTTTAAGCAATAACGTTTTCTTCATCGGACAAAGAAGAAATTCTTCTGTTATTAGTAGTAGCAGAAGATGAAAACAGAATAGAATTGTATTTTAACGTACTTAAGTTATTAGTCATTTTTAATTAAATAGAACAAATCAGTTTTATTACAGGAACAACAGAAAATGAGTTCATGGTATTAATCTAAGTTGTGGGAGTTACAGAAAATTCCATTCGTTTTGACTGTTTTGATGATGAAATTTTGAATCTTATTAAAGACGATATTTGTACAACTAACACAAACTATCGTCAGGCAGTTAGTCCTGAAGAACGTCTTTGTATCACATTAAGGTAATAAAAATACAAACAATACTAATAACTAATAGGCCAATAAAATTAGATCCGTTGGGTACTGTTGGTGGAAATAAATGTTGGAAAGCGGGAGATCGTTTCGTTTGACGTCAAATATAAGTATCCTAGGTTTGCACGGTCCCTCGACTCGAGCTTACCTAAGGGCATCAAAAAAACCACGAAGTCTTCGGACCTTTTTTAGTTTTTTGCATATAACTCCAAAGCAGTGCTTTGCAACTAAAACTTTACTATTACACGAATTAAAGAGCATTAAATTCTGCGTCGGATGAGCAACCAACACTTTAAATTCGGTCCAGTGGTATGGTCGAAATCGACGGTCGAGAAACGATAATTTTACAAATTTTTGATTTTCCGTCAGACCGGACGCCCAGAGGCTTTCCGTATAAAAAAACCCGTTGGACAATATCTAAGCTTTGATAGTATAGAGGTTGCCAGATTAAATTAATGGCCTTTTTTTGTCATCCCCCATCATAACAATTAGGATCAATCCATATGAAGTAGTGCAGTAGTGGTCGCTCGATCATTTGAAAAAAGATAATTTTTTGTGTATTATCACGCCTAAGTATTGGTAGACCAAAACCACTGTCATTTTATTTTTATTTCATTTGACAGAAATATGGCATTTAATTTTTCAACATCATAATTTCCCAGTTCATAATCAGGACGAATTACAGCATACATTGTACAAAAAACTGAAAAAACGGTTATTACTAGTTTTTCAATCGTTCGTTATGAGGGAATGATCCCAACTGTACATAGATCAATATTGTAAATTGGTAAATATTACGGAGCGAAAGAATTAATAAAAGAAACTACAGTAGTACTTCTATTATCAACATGAAGCATCACATTAGCATCAGATTGCGATGGATAATTAATAAATTTCGAGGTAACTTCACATTGGTGTACATACTACATGTAACTACAGGATTCAAAGGGTCCGTTGCTTTTTATAACCTGATGATTCTACCTGATTAAAATCTTGCAAGTGTGAATTGCGCGGTATAGTTACATAACTAGTACTTGCAAAAAAAGGTCCACTTTCGCTTTGATAAGAGTCTGCTGACAATTGTTCATGCTGTAGCAATTCCTGCGCTATGGCGATTTGAGAAGGTCTTTTAGAGAAAAATGTCTGTGTGATACGCGCACAACCGCACATCCCATACAAATTCCTATAAAGATTCATTTTCAGTGGAGCTTGATTAAGCTTTTTTTTAATTTTTACAATATTAAGTCATTTCCAGGTTTCTAACATTTTTTCCCTATCCGTCATGTTTAGTACGCTTGGCTGCTTAAGCACGCAATGAGCCCATCAAACGGTAAAGATTAAGACATCCCTTCTAAATTTATTATAGCAGTAGTTATTTTACGGACCGAAACGTGTTCTCACTGAAATGTGAAACAAAAAACGCTTAGTTATCAGAAACTCCCTTACTAAAATAATTGACGACTGAAAATCTCGAAAACCTTATTTTTATACGTTTAAGAATATAGCCCTGAACTTCTTTAACAAAACATGTACAGTACTTCGAAATACTTTTACAGATGTATCTAAGGAAAATTTAAAAATGTATCAGAAAATATCTTTTAATGCTGCCTTGACTCTAAACATTTCCATCTGCTCAAGTAAATATCTTATCATACTTGTACACGGTTCGCAGTAACACCTCTCAATTTTCACGTTTCAATAACCGTAACGACTTCTTCTACGGTCGATATATCAGGTGCTGCTAAAGTTACCTCAAGTGTAACATCTAAGTTTAATCGCTAAAAACAGAATACTCATATAAACTTTCTTAGTGCTTGGTATTTTTATGAAGTTTCTATCGATACAGTTAGTTTATAAAAAGCTTCAAATATCAAGAAAAATTATAGATAATTGGATTTTGTTTTACATAATCAATTTCTTGCTGAAATGCTATATGTACAAGTATTGGTTTCCTTCCTCCTAAGACTGCCTTTGATGCGTTTTTTTCATTACAGAATACGTAAATATTGCTGCTTTAAAATTAATTTTAAAATCCAGCTATTCTTATATTTTTTATATTATTCAAATGTGGAGAATAAAGATAATGAATATAATGGCTAAACGCACCGCCAAAGAATATAATAATTAACAGTAGCTAGATTTCGATATACAGATCTACATAGATGCATCAGATACATGGGTGGGGTATAAGACCTGATATTTTTGGGGTTTAGGAGTAGTGTGAATAATGAACAGATAAATAACAACCTCTGGCAGTCTATGGTGCGTTTAGCTTCAAGTTTTAGTCTAGTGGTTTAGTCTTTAATGATTACTTTTATATTATTCTTACTTAATGTAGCATAACCAGATGAAACACAATTTTATCCAGTTGTAGTACTATTTTCAACCTGTATACAAACAATAGGTCTCCGTCTCTCCGTTTTGATTTAACTATTTAGATACTCCTTATTATATTTTATACATTATATTTATTTATGCTAAAAGTAAAAAAGACAGCTTATCAGCTTATCCATAAGAAGAATATAGTTTAACACACAAGGGAAAAGCCGCGTGTATTCATTTCTCCGAATATATAAAAGCTCTTTATTCACAGTTACTAAAAATGGCTATTATTAACAAGTCACCAATATGTTCCATTAGACACTGCTACTAAATCTATGTCTAATAACTAACTACTCCAATGCAATGATGTGATACGATATTTATTTTTACTTGATTTATTTGACAGAATCTCCATTCAATTGAATTTGCACCGTTTTCGAACTTATTCGTATAAAAGCCGCTACTGTAAGATAAAACGTCGTATATCACACATGAGTGAGATGCCTTTATTCGCTCGTCAGAAATACCGCACCTGCACTTCCGTGCTTGAGTGTCAAGAGTACAGTTATAATCTACTATTATCCAACACTAAATGTTTAAGTTTTCAAATACACAATTCAGTCTAGCAACTTTGACAGTAATAGATTTTTCCTACGACCCCATACGAAAGTGAACAATAGCAAACGCTACCGATATTAAGAAAGTGAGTCATATAACACGCGTATGTTAGGAACATAACACACGTGTGTGTTATGAAAATACGTCACGCTAAGCAATATCTAGAAATCCATGAATTTTGTTTACATTAAAATGATGACATTAATGTTTAATCTAATTTTGAGAAGCATTTTAACCATTATGTATCTATTCTTTTCTTATAAATATAACTTTAATTAATGTTTAATTAGTTATTTTAGCTATCAAAAAAAAATATCTAATAGATTACACCTAACGTAACCTCACTATAATACTTGAAAATTATTGAAGCATGTTTGCCAAGATTAAAATCAGCGATGCCAAATGGGAGAAAAATAAGAGTAATGTCAAATAATTTAGTTAGACCTCTTTCACACCTGGCATTGTGTTATTAGTTGAAGTTATGTTTGTTAATTATGGAGATATTATTAAGTATAAATAAAAAATAAATTATGTGCTTCTGAAATTATTATATTATAAATTGTAATAGTAATTCATTTAATTAATTTTGCTGCTAATCCCAAGGTTTAATTTTATACTATGTTTAAATAAGTTATGAATATATGAGTTTTTAAAATTGAAATTTATATTTAGTAAAAGAATCTATTAAATAAAATGTTAACAAACACCCATTCACTTTAACAATTGTCATAATTCAGCTCCAGAAAAATAAAATTAAGTTGTCAAGATAATTTAATTTTATTTTTCTGGAAATGTTTTGATAGAAATTTCGTTATATGTAATTATTTATATTGTGAAACTAAATTGTTTAGAAAATTAAACTTTATATCCTAAAAATAAATGGCTTAAGAAAATTAGCTTTAAGTGTGATTTTCTCTGTTAAACCTAACCATAAAAATTTTGCTTTAAAATCTTCAAAAATTATATTCTTGAAAATTTAAAAAAAATCAAAATTTTTAAACATTTGAAATTTGGGGGGTCGTAGGAAAAATATTGTACATTACACGTTGGTAAGTAACTTTTCTGCACTCGTGTGATTTCCGCACTCGGCTTAAGCCTCGTGCGTCAATTCACACTCGTGCGTACGAAAAGTTTCACTTTCCACACTAGTAATGTAATATACTATGACACTCTAGCCTAGTGACTGGTTTTAAATAGCAAGGTCCGTTGATGCATGCATAATTATATCCAAAGTAAAGGTTACTCACCCATTTCCACTATTGGCTTTTGAAATGGGCTCAAAAATGGCGCCTTATTGGCGGCAATTTTAATTTGTCATGAATTTGTCAAATCAAATATTTACATAACATACAGAAAAGGTTACGAATATTTTAATTAAAGCAAATCAATAATACTATGTATTAACTTATTAACAAATAATATTTTTATGCATTCGAATTATCTTCTGTTATTGAGTAATATTAACTACGACTACTGAATAAAACCACGAAAACATTAACACATTAAAAAATGATGGTCTAAAATGGCGAAGATTTATTCGTTATATGAACAAAACAACAGTAACAACTAAACCGAATATTTTAACTGTGATATAACTAATTTATTAATGGTATCCCCTCAAAGAGTATTTGAGTTTCTCTTTTTTGTTATCTAAATATGGCAAAAAGCCATATAAAAGCCGTGGACGGAAATCTAACTTCTGTAAATGTCTGTACAGAATGGAGTATGATGCAAGTGGATGCTACAACTATTTTTTAAGCTTTTGTAACCTTTCCAACCAGCTAAAAATTAAGAATATATTAAGTAGGTAATTGAAAATTATCCTGCAAATCGTATTTGTATCTCTTCATTTAATCTTTTACGTTTCTTATTAACTGTAACTATATTAGAAACGTTAAATAACGTAGGAATTGCGTTTCATTTCAATATTTACCATTCATCTTTTCTTCTTGTTTCAAATTGCGTTTCTTCAAAATGGAACTAGGGGAAATGTAAAACGGTAATAAAAGAGTGTGTAATCTAAAGACTATCCTTTCTCCATGCTTAAATAATTTATTTTATTTCTACATGTAATTTTATTAAGACGCAAACTTGCTTACTTTACATAACCTTGAGTATTCAGTAATTCCCAATTCTGACTTCTACGCATATCTATAACAAATTTGTCTTATTTTCCTATCTTTTGGAAAAAGAAACAAACGTGCACCATTCCGGGAATTGCTAGAACAGTTTGGTGCACTACAACCAGTCATTTCTTGGGGAATAGACTTCGGCGTTTCACTTATGTCAGAAACTGACAGATTGAACTTGGGCTCAAATATGGCCGTCTCAACTTTGATGAGATGACCTATGTATGTGTACTAGGCACGACCTCCGTCAAATCAAGGAGGTCGTGGTACTAGGTATACATACACATGAATGGACCTTGTTAAATAGGACTCGTTATCGCCGCCAGTGTTAATAATAGGAAGCTTCAGAAACTATAAACACCTAAAGATGGCGCTACGGTCTGTAAAAGCGAATTAATTTCTTTAAAACTAAAATTTGAAAATGTAAATAGAAATATTATTTGATCGCATCGCAGTTATCTGCTCACAGTGTTTGCCAGACATGCGTGAACTTTCAAAATATTTTAAGTTTGACTGAAATTTTTAATTTTTAAATGCCAAGGAATAATTTAAGGTAGTTGAAATTAAAAATTAATCAGGACTAATTAAAAGTGAAATAGTTTATTCAAAAATTGACCGTCACATGCTCTTAAGTAAAGAAAAACAACATTTACTTCGGAAATTTATTAAGTAATAGTCAAAAGATTAGGAAAGTTAAAGTATGGGAAGGGATATAAATAATAATCTGTTACTTTACATCGACAAATCACAAAAATATATGTAACAATAACGAAAATGCGTTAAATGTATTAACAGTCAAATCAAACTAGTTGAAACTTCCCGCTTTTTTAACTCGATCCGACTTCAGCGCGTTACGTGAACAAAAGCCTGAACTAAAAATGATAGTTGCCATTTACCAAAATGTATGAATAAACGCGGGATATGACCTTTTTTTAGTTATTTTATACTGTTGTATATTCGGGCATTTTTATCTCAAATAACACTTGAACGATAATTTAGGAAGTACACCTTACCATTTTTAAAAGCTATCTAGCTATAGTTTTGTTGTTATAAATTTACACTTTTTTATTCGTTAAGGAAATAGCTTTTGTAATTTCGTATTTGGTGTAAAGCATAATATAAACTAGATAACACTCTTAAGAAAAGATCTCATGCACAATAAATGTAAACTAATTGCGATTTTTAAAAATTGTAATGAAATTCTTCAGAACTGTTTAAGCGATACTTTACCTACGCCATAACGGAGCCTTAAAGGTGGGATTATCTATTCGCGTCTGACGTATGCGTCTGACGCGTGCGTCGGACGCATGATAACCGATTAAAGGGAAAGCAATGTTTTTGATTTCCTATAGACGCGACTCGCCGCAATATACCAACCAGTGCACTCTCAGAGACAGGTAATTGATTTTTATTTATTATTTCACAGTGTCCTTCGACAAGACAACACGATTTGGCATCGAAATGCCTGTCTAATTTTCCTATCCTATAAAACTTGGAAAAAATGTAAACAAATTTCCCTCTCCTTTCTCCAATTTTCCTTTGGTAGCAATGCAAATATAATTGCATCATCATTATGTTCTTCTAACCACAAACACAATTAATTATTTTGTATGTACATTTTCTAACTGATCTCGAACAATTATTATCGCTCTTTTAATGCGCCTGAAGCTCATTGAAAAACACCGAGGTGCGTCTGAATGTAGCGTATAAAATACATACATGCGTTCGGTGCACGCGTCAAACGCAAACGTCAAACGAAAAAGAGAAGAAAAACTTTTCTTTTTTATAGGTGTGGTTTCCCATGTTGCGTGGTGTATCGTGTCTGTTAGATGGTTAAAAATTTCTTCGATCTCAAATGGTTCTCTTATTTGATACCATAGATTGATGTTTTTATTAATTAATTCTTTGAAAAAGTCCCAATTAGTTTCCTTCGATACATAATAAACTTCCTCTTCCCTTATTTTTTGTGGATCTAGAACCATAAGAAAACAACAAAGAGTTATACAAACTGGCGCTCTTGCCAAATACTAAAATCCATGTGGAACCACCTAGACCGAAGAAAACTACCATAAAATGCACAAGATTCCAGGAGTGCTACATTTATAATTTACAAAACAATACCCGGAACCTGCCCTATTAATAACTTGCCCAATATTAATATCGACAATGGGCAATGTGTATAAGATAGCAAAAGCTTTTACTACTATTAATAGAAGATAACAGATATGATTTTTAATTAATGAGAATAAGATCGATGTATAGTAAACGCTATTACTGCATTTTATTCACATGGCCCAATGACACGAGAATTTGTTTCAATTGCAATCATTCTATTATAACAGAACGATGCGACGAAATTGAAGTATTTTTGAAAGCGTGTGTTCGCGGCCAACCAAATTGGTCCAATTTTGACGGCAGACAAACATGACAGACTGCAGCAGTACGATTGTGTTGATTGCAACGAGATTTGAACGTGTGTGTAGCACGACCTCCTCGATTCGACGCCGACGTTTGACGTCTTTATGCGGCCTGTTCATTTGCCAGTTTTCGGCGTTCTCCGCTTGGCGCCACATCACGGGGGAATGGACGCGTTCAACCGTTCGATTTTATCCGACGCGTTCACACATCCAAATGTACACTTAGCAAAATGCTTGGAACGTTTATAATCTGTGATAATATTTTAAAATAAAATCGGGACTATTTTGAAGGTTATTGTTAAATATTTGACTTTTCTAAACTTTATTCAGTAATTATTCGATATTAACAGTAATAAAAACTGTTAAAGATTATAAAATATTCTTATCAGATGACACAAACACCATTTTTAAGCCATTTTCACGTAAATACAGCCAACTTTTTTACTAACTGTAACCTAACATCATAACATTCTAACCTCAAAATAGCCATTTTAACATTGTTTTTCTTATTAATTACCGGCGACCAGCGCGATGTTTTTTCGGATTATTGTTCTCTAAGTTATCCTCTACAACTCAATATAATTGGTTTACCTGGGTTCAGAAGGGTCCGTATATCGAATAATTAATCTTTCTTCTAGTTTATAACGAATTTAGTGCGTTTGCTTTTGTTTGATAAGTTTTTGATTTAAAAATAGTAATTTTACTGAAAAAAAAATGACAATTCACAACAAGAAGTGCTATGTGTTACTTACAGAAATTACAAAAATGCAACGAGTTTCTTCGCATTTTCTTCCAGTAATAGCTTACGAAATAGGTGGATTGAAAATTTACATCTTCCTTCTGGTAGGATTAAAACATATACTTTAGTAAAATGTTCATTTATTTTACTTTATACATTTTCTAAATTACATCGTATTTAGTGCATTGTACAGTAGAAAGGGACAGTCCGGACAGTATAGTTAACGTAGAATTTTAATTTATTTCAGATACGAAAATACCCGAAAGTACTGTTATCTGTAAATTACACTTTAAAAGCAGTTGCTATAAAGACGGATCTTCTGGTTGAAAGTTATTAAAATGTAATGTGGTGCCCTACAGTACATACAGTAATTTCTGAAATATATTTAAAAAAATCTTTTATCATAACACATTTTAGACATGTTTTTCGAACACTCCTCATGATGTACAGTATGTATTGACCAATTCCTTGAGCATTGCTCCTCAAATCGCTCTTAGGATTAATCAATCAACAAGATCGTGGAGATTTGAAATGCCCTAGTAAAAATTTCATATTAATAAACCAAATAACAGAACTGGTTTTAAATAGATTTCAATATTTACCTCAAGAATGCAATCATTGCAGTATTTTAGCTGATCTTGACTTCAGAATTCTTTATCTTAGAATTCTTCTTTATCTATTCTCAAGCTTCACAACAAGGACCTTCGAAGAATAATTTTAAATATACTTCTAAAATCAATATTAACTAACCTTGCCAAAAAAGCACCAACAACAAACATATCTGGAACGCTATTGTACATTAAACTTCTTTCTAAAAAAGTACTCAAACATTGACAAATAAATACTTTTCATAAAAAAATGCTTTTTCTTAGAATCACCACTGCCGATGGAATAAATTGTAATTTATTTGAAGTATGTTAACTGTCAAAAGTGTATCTTTATCTTAGAATTCTTCTTTATCTATTCTCAAGCTTCACAACAAGGACCTTCGAAGAATAATTTTAAATATACTTCTAAAATCAATATTAACTAACCTTGCCAAAAAAGCACCAACAACAAACATATCTGGAACGCTATTGTACATTAAACTTCTTTCTAAAAAAGTACTCAAACATTGACAAATAAATACTTTTCATAAAAAAATGCTTTTTCTTAGAATCACCACTGCCGATGGAATAAATTGTAATTTATTTGAAGTATGTTAACTGTCAAAAGTGTAAAAATTTAAGCTAATTTTCGAACCATCTCAAATTACCGGCGCGGTTCTGATCTCCAATCCCCCGGTAGCTAGCGCCATGCGGAGAACATGTGCATAATGATATTTTTAAAATTTGAACTGGCCGTATTAAGACGTCAAACGTCGATCGAGGAGGTCGTGGTGTGTAGTTAACCGAGTCGGCTGTACAATTAATAGATTGTTGTTTTGGTAAGAATATAACCTAACTGTTTTATTTATGTCAGAATTTTACTTGTATTTACAAAATCATGGCAACAAGTTACAACTTCTAACTGTAAGGTTGTAACGTGAGTGTACACATTCGATTTTCAACAGAATTGTACAGCAGTTGTATTCAACCCAATCATACTGCGACGTTGGATCGTAAATGGCGGGCTTTATTTGGAAGTTTGCAGAAGCTGTTTGAAGTTTTACATACTACTGCAACTGTGCATATATGTAGTGTAAGTCATTAGAAATCGAGCGAAATTTGTAAAATTCGATTGCGTTTATTTTTGCAATTTTGTTGACGTTTTACATCTCTTCATAGTTTTGTTACGTTTATAAATAATTATAAATAATATATAATTTTGTTTAAAATTGTTTAATAACGACGTTGTGAACAAAAATCAAGTCGTGTGTTTAATTCCACCACAAACTGAGAAAACACTGTTGCAGTTTTAATTATGTTATTTATCAACTGAAGAAGGATTTAATAAATCCGAAATGATCATATTGAAAAACTAATTGAAACGTTTTAATTTATTTAACAATAAAAACGACTCATTAAAAAATTTTCCTACATCACCAATTATAAATAATGATATTTAGATAATTGCTTATTTATTTAAAATTTACAATTATTATTGCTACGCCATAAAACAACACATGCTAGTTGTACATGCGAAGATTGTTTCTTGTAGTTGGGACAAGATTCTAGTGCTACTAAAAAATTTGATGACTTGGATAATTAAGAAACCATTTCAAGAAAAATTAAACTATATCAAATGGGTTAAAAAGTATATCCTAAAAACAACAATGAAATGCAAAAGTTTTGGGCAACTGAATTAATCCCTACATTAAGCAGGTACAGTTCTTCCACTAGATCTTTACCCACACGTCATCAGTTATGTGTAGCTAGTAAAGACAATTCATATGTTCACATCCTTATTACTTACGTGAGATAATAAAGAATAAAAGATAAAGTACATTTTTTAAGTGGTAATGCAATGCTTTCTCGAGAGATGGCGCTAAAAGCCATATAAATATTTTAAAACCGAAATAATTTTTATTTGTAATTACAAATTTATTCTATAAAATCTTGGTGTTTAACAGTTCTAAAAATTGAAAGGTTGCACAAAAAGCAATATAAAGTGAGAGATAATTTAAAATTTTCGAAAAATTTATTTTTAGTACTGCTTTTTTAAAAAAGTAAAAAGTGCGGGAAGGAGTGAGAACTGCATGATTCATTTAATGAAAAAATATAATTTCATAGATCGTAGAAAATCGTACCAAGGAATTAATGATTCTTTGGTAAATCCTATCCTTTTATTGTAAAAAATCAATTTGTCCATTCCGTTGCACAAGTTAAAAAGAGAGATGATGCATAGACAAAGTATGCAGTGGGGTTGTAAAGGAACATTTTCATATTTATAATCAATTGCTTAAGAAGAATCTGAAAAGGTTATGCTTTTTTTTATTTCTATTAAGTACATTTTATTCACTCTTAAAACAGTTTTACTAAATATGTAGTTTGAAGATCATCACACATTTTCTGTAATTAGAAAAAGTAAAAAATAAGCCTTTGTTCCAAAATTTTTTGGAACAACTAACTTATTAAAAATTGTAGGTTATCCGAAAGTTTACGACTCTTAATGGTTGTGAACTTGGCTAAAATGTCAAAAATATGAAACTAGTCGTTGATTTTATTAGAAATTCTTGTTTATTAATTCGTACGCATAAGATCTATGACGTGTGGGTAAAGATCGAGTGGAAGAACTGTAGATGTGTCATCTTTTGACATTGTTCCCATTATAGTTAACTTATTTGAACATGTGTTTAATGCTTAGTTAACATATCAACTGCGCTGGTGTTTACTAGATCAAATACTGGTCAGACTACAATAACTACAAAATTGCTACTTTCGCAATTTTTTAGCTCTACAGGCCGAGAGGACCAAGGCTTGTTGAGTTATGGCCATTCATTCTTTCCAGTCCTGGGTCTTCTGCTTCCAGTTATGTTTAGCGCTTTCAAGTCCGCTTGAACTGAGTCCAACATTTGTTCATAGGCCTTCCTATCCTTTTTATTCTTCTATTTCATGCTTCATTACTGCTTTGGTTTCCCTACAGTCTTCCAACTTTTGCACATGACTCATATATCTAACTCTTTGGGCCCTGATTTCCTGGAATAAGTTTGGGTTACCATACAGTTCCATCACTTCGACATTCGGTCTTCTACTTCACTGACCATTTACCATTTCCCTTTGAAAATTCGCCCCAAAACCTTTCTTTCTCAGATGTCCACTTTCTGTTGATAACTTTTGTTCATCACCCACATCTCACTTTCATACAAAACCTCCGGTCGGATGATAGAAAAGTTCAAGATCTCTTACAAAAGTTCACACACTTGTACTACCCTCCACTAAACGCGCATTAACTTCTACCCCTCTCCTCCACCCGCCAATCGCGTACATTACCCCAGATAGTTAAATTCGTCCAATCTCTCAAACACACATTCTCTCCCTTCCGACGCATAGTGTGGCCTATTCATAAATTAATGGAACTTGTATATAAATAAAATAAAAACAACATATAAATGTCCATATTATGTGCATTTATATGTGGTAGTTTTATATTTTTAGAGTATATGAAGAATAATTGATATTTGATATTGATATCAAACTTTGATATTAACACTAAACTGACCTTGAGATTATTTTAAAGTTAATCGATCTTTTGTTGTTGTAAATATGTATAATTATTTTCATAAGGAAATTGTAATTACGCAGTTTCGTCGTAAAGCAAACGAAAAACAATTGTTAAACACATATTATAACATGTGAAACCTCTGTTTAAGCCTTAAGTGCCATAATGGAGACACTATTGACACTGTCAAATATACAATCCTTAAGTATATAAAGATATGGTAGAAACAACTGTAAATGATCCGTAAGTCACACAGTATGTACATACAATTTCAGTTCTAGCAGAACCTGCAGAACAGATATAGTTTTACAACTATTTATTTATAACTGCCATATTTTTCAAAATAATGCTTAGATTTCAGTAATTCTTTAACTTTCCGTTTCTGAACTTTTGGCGTACATTCTTCAAACGATTCTTGAGGTCGTCCAATAGCTTTAGAAGTAGTAGGTTTAGGTTCGTTGAAAGAAAGGACATCGTGTGCAATCTTTGGTGGTATCATGAACGAACTTTTGAGCCACGAAACATGCTTTGATAAAAATCGACTATTATTGAGACGATTGAAAAAGTGGCCAGAGTCTGCACACGCTCCTATGTAACTCCTCAAATCTTTCACTATCCGTAATTCCTTCGATTCGACAAGGACATGGCCAATTTGGTTGGATGTTCAACTATTTGGCGATAGCAATGTATCTCTGTAGATGACCTTGTGCTGGAAGTACGTTGATGCAATTCTTATATCTATTTCTTGACCGAAGTCCACTAACTTCCTTCCATTCTCATTTTTTACTGATTGCTTGCTGTGATTTCCTATAACCGGCATGTATATCTGTTCCCAGCTTGGCATTAAAATCGCCTACTTTCACATTTTAGTTACATTGTTTTGTTCTCATGTCAGCAATATTGTTTGCTGAAGCGTTTTCATTATAGAAGCTACAGTTTTTAATATGATCAACATAAAGTATCGAGAACTTTACATAAAAATTAGAGAAATGCTTTATATGGAGCACCTGTGGTATGTGAAATTTAAATAAGCAAACAGAGCAAACCGCTTTTTAGTCCGAAAAAATGTTTTTACAGAAAACAGTCGACGTCTAGTAGGGCTAATCCCCTTTTACTTACAAAATGCACTTTAAAACAACAGAAGAAAGAAAGGTTTGCTGATAACTTCTAGAATGTTAAAAAATTACAAAAATTTACATATTTTGTGCTCATTTGAGTGGAAAGATTCTTTAAAGCAAAAACGGTATTCTGTGTGTAGTGCTAACACAATAACTAAACCTTTCAGCAAACTTCCCTTAACCAACATAATAGACAAAAAGGAAATAACCGTAAAGAATCGACGTACACTTACATACAGACCCTTTAGCAAAAAATTCCAATTTAGAAGATCTTAGAAGGTTGCAGTATTATCTCTTATCTACAAATAAAGTTTTATCTATTATAACAAGAGTTTTACCTGTTTCTTTGGAAAACAACCCTCAGGAAATTATCTTGGTTTTATCAATATAAAGTTATATAAAAACGACCCTCTGATTTTAAGGATATATTTTTACTGGCTTTTTATCAACAAGTTTTTTATCAACCACTTATTCATATTTCTATACTTAAATATCATTTCTTAATGCGTTTCAGCTTTGTATTTTTGTTGAATAGAATATTTTAATTTAAGTATGTTAAGAATCTGAGACGTCCGTTAATTAACAAAACTCAAAATTGAATGTTTTTTTGCAACGTTATCACGGATTTATTATTTTCTCATAATTTTTGTTTAATTCGATAATTTTGTTCAATTTTCTGAAGCATTATAGACTATGTATCAAACCAATATTTTATTGCTAGTTGCTAATATAGGTGACTGTTTTTTTAGTATTGTTTTTTCATATCTATTTATAATTTAACGAGCTTGGCCGGAGTTTATATCCTACTTACTTTGGAAGTTGACCAACAGAAGCGCCAGTGCGCGGATGTTTAAGCAAATAAAACAACTGACATAAAATCAGCTTTCTTTCATTTCTTAATTTCAAGATTCGTATCCACATTTTAAATAATTATATTAGTTAAGGGTATGAAATTAGCGAACTATTCATTTTGAAGTACAACACTCAAAAATAACGAAATAGAATGCTTGCTTAAATCCAAAATTCCACCAGATTGGGTTAAAGTCTAGTAGGATCGGCCAAATGATCATTGTAATCGGTGTCATGTGGTACGAGGGATGCTCTGCCACTCCGATTCCTTGTTCAAAAATAAATAAATAAATAAAAATTAGCAGGATGTTATAAACTGAATTTCGTAGTACTAAATAAATAGCTCTTTCAGTAGATAGAGTGTGATAGTTCTGCGGCAAATTCCCATATCATTTCTTATGGGCCTAAAAGTCAGCGACAAAATTACAAATCCAAGATGGCGGGAACTCGCGGCAGCACCACACTAGCGCGTATGTAGGATACAACGAATAACCCAGCAATGTAATGAATATAAAATGTTACATTATTATTAACTAGGGAAACTTCGTCTTATATATACGTACTATATACAACACTCGTTGTCTGATTACAATCCCTTGGATTTTCGTGAGTGATTGTTTAAATAAACGCAACCAAACATAACCAGTTGAAAATTCTAAGCCTAGCACTCCTCTCTCTCAGCTTACCCTCCTCGTTTCCGACATATCTTCCTCTCTGGCTTACCCCTCCCCCCCGGTTTATTACGAAATGGTCAGAATAAAATCAAAAATCAATCTTGATTAAAAAATTCTTGGAAACGTCTATTAGTACATATTTCAAATACATGACATAAAAATAGTGTTGGCAAATTTCCAGAAATTTATTTTTTGGTAACTTTCCATGGAAATATTTCCGGAAACTTATTGAAATTTTGGGGTTCCGCGGACCAGTTGTAAATCCTGTAATATAACAAAAGGATACCACTTGCAAAAATTTAAATTTTCCAACAATAACAGACTAATTATTATTTTATTTGTTGGTGCCTTTTGCTACCACATCTTTGTGTGAATCACAAAAACATCGTAAAAAATATCGCAATAAGACTGGATAGTACATAGCAAAAGCTTTAATATAAAAAATTAATCACGTAAATCGGCCGAGTGGAACTCTCAAAAGAACTGGAACAAAAATAAGCCTTGTGTTTTAAATATATAGATAAAAAAGTAAGTAGTGTTGACTAATCTACAGAGTTAAAACTTTAGTATAAAAAATAATAAAGCAAATCGGTCTTGTAGAACTCGTAAGCAATGTGGAACAAAAATAAGCCGTGTTTTAAATATATAGATTAGTAAATAATAATTGATCTATAATAATTAAAAATCGCCCAGTCATTTATAACTTGTTTAATAATTTGCAAACGTATCTCGCGATGATCTGTTTTGTCCAAACGTTATATATAAATAAGCAATTGTCATCATCTAATATTTGAACAATATGTTTGCTTTCCATAATTTTCAACTAATTCAGGTTTGTGTACGCAACCAAATAACAAATTAACCGTTAACCGCAAGTGGTGGTTACAACAAACTTTTATAATTGTGAATAGTTCTAAAACTTACCACCGTGGAAGTGTTGTTGGATCCGTGCGTATCAAATTAAACATTTTATATTTATTTAAATTAAAAATGTAAACATTACAAAAATATAAAAATTAAGTAGTGTTGACTAATCTATACAGCGAAAGCTTCAATATAAAAAAAGAATCACGTAAATCGGTCCAGTTGAACTATCAAGCGATATGTAACAAAGATAAGCCTTGTGTTTTAAATATATAGTTAGATGGCAATAATATATAGGAAAATTAGTATTATATAAAGATAGTCGATAATAATTATTGATGAAATTATATTGCTAAGTTATGTGTTTATCGTACATACGCGCTAGTGGGGTGCTCTCGCGAGTCGCCTCATCTTGGATTTGTGATTTTTTTCCTAACTTTTAGGCTCATAAGAAATTACACGGGATTTTGCCGCAGAACTGTCATAGCCTATCTATCTCTCTCTTCAAATTATTGTACATAATACTGAAAAGTGTGTTCTTATTAACTTCATTATTAACTTCGTAATATTGCATAACGAGAAGTTCATTATGTTTTTCGCTGTTTGAGGAAAATATGTCTATTTATTGTCTAATATCTGCCTTATCAAGATATTAAACTGTAATAAATTATTTATTATGTTTAGAAGCATACTTTTTGTGTACTTACCCTCGTTTAGCTGCAAGCAATAATTTCTCCTTTCATAAGCAAACACACAAAACAGAACAACCTATATTTTGCTTTACATTTCCATGCCATTTAATTTATCAGCGATATTGTAATTACCGTAGAATTTCTTATAGACTGTTTGTTAATTTATTATATAATGTTTCTTTGATTAAAATATTTTTCAAGTAATTTATAGGTTTAATAAAACTAGATACCTAATGGATAATTTATTTCTCTCGGAACTTACGAATTAGATAAATTAGAAAAGAGGGACAGAAACTTATAACCACGAACCAAGAAATGACAAGAATAATTTAATGATATAGAACTTTAGCATTTTTATCTGTAGTTATTTGCTAGTAAAATTTCTTGAGATGTGTAAAACAGAATTAAAGTTTACCTTGGATTTTCTTCTTATTTGGTAAAAGTAGAGGGCAGCGGTGTTAATAATAGTCGTATTACTAATAAACATCGATAGCGACCTACTGGTAGATCGCGTAATGTATATTGGTAAACCGCCAATATATTCTTTTAACTTGAATGTCAAAACGTCTTTCTAATTCTATTAAATAGTTAATACATTAATTGTAAATGCGTTTGTTAATATGTAATAGTATTCATTACCCACTGGCCGTAAGTAATACTTTATTATTCACGGGCCGTGCGTAATAACTTATTACCCACGGGCTGTGGCCAATCACAAAAAAGGTACGCCTACAAAAACACTAGATCGTTTATTTAATCCAAACGCTTCACTTTCATATAAGAGAGAGAAGAGATATCTGTGTACAATTTGTACAATAAGGATAAGACCCATAAGCACGTGAGCTGATTGCACAAACGAGCCCGTTGCGTCCTGTGCATGCTGTGATGCAGCGCAATATTCAAACGTTTTAGTTGTTTTGTTTTAAAGGGTTGTAACAACACCACCTTTATAGAATTATAATAATATAATTCCATAATTCCAACATAATATCGACGCCAGGCTTAGAACACATCGTAACTTGTCATTATTTTAACGTAACATAAAGTTGCATATGAACGTGATGTTATCAGCGTCATGTCAACGTTTAGAGCGTTAACCACTGGTTTAGGAAATATCTCTCTTCAATGATATAACAACGACGTTTAGAAAAGTAATTATTACGTTGTTGCTCAACGTCATATTGTCGTCAAGCTTTAACTACTAATCCATCTTAACTTGACTACATGTTAAAGTATAACTTTTGACGTAATACAAAGTTGTTATATTGACGTCGTTTTAAACTACGTCTTTTGACGTAATACAAAGTTGTCATATTGACGAGATTTTATTAACGTTACGTCAGTGTTTCGCATTAACTATTGATTTAGAACACACCTATCGTCAACTACATAACAATCTAATGCAGAAACGTAATTATCACGTTGTTGTTAAACGTCATTTCAACATTAAACTTTGACTACTATTATAAAAGGAACCTTAGCTTAACGTTATTTTAACGTAATATAAGTTGTCATATTGACGTGAATTCATTAAAGTCATGTTAACGTTTAGCGTTAACTACTGGAATACAAAACACCTACCTTCAACGACATAACAATGAAATGTAGAAACATAATTATTGCGTTACTGTTTAACGTCATATAGACGTCACGCTTTAACTACTAATCCAAAAAGCACCTTAACTTGGCGTCATTTTAACGTAATATCAAGTTATCATATTGACGTGATTTCATTAACGTCAGGTCAAAGTTTAACGTTAACTACTAGTTTAGAAAACACCTTCAACGACATAGTAACTTAATGTAGAAACGTAATAATCACATTTTTATAAAAATGTCATATCGACGTAAAACATCCGTTAAAAAAATACACATTAAATCAACGGCATATTAGCGCCATATAAACTAACGTTTATCTTCTGTTGCGAAAATGATGTTAATATTTCAACTAAGATTCTACGTCTATTTTCAACGGATAACGTCTTTTCAACCACCTCCACGTCGATTCGACGTAAATTAAACTATATGTAGAAATACTATATAAAAAGCTAGATAGGAGAATTCACTATCTACAGTTTTTTATTAATTTAATTTTTTTTTAAATTTATAGTAGATTGAACTTATCTGATCCAGAATAAATCAAGCATGTTGAAGTTTGACTACAATAATTCTGGTTCAGTTTTACAGATAAAGAGTCATAAGTTGTCAGTACTGTGCGAATTAGAACATGACGTGTCGGAAAGGTGAAAAAAGACTATTTACGCGTCGCCCAAGCAGTTTATCTCAAATATTGAAGAATAACAGTAGGAGGATATCGGATATTTGCCTAGGCATTCCCTGTGGTTTTATAAATAGCTGCCTTAAAATTCCCTAAAAGGTATATGTCTACCTAAAGAAATAAATAACACAGATTGGGATTTTTAGGAGGTTATTTTTGATAAGCTACAGACTTGCCTATGCAAGATTCCAAACGCTATTCCATCTGTCTGAATACTAAGTTTTATGAAGTTTTATGAATCTTTAATGAATGAATATTTAAACTTAATTTACTCTACCACCTTTTAAGTATCTCGTCCATGATTCAGGAATTTCTAGCAAATATGTCTGTAACTCCTCAATATTTTCTCTCTAAATAGGGAAGGGTATAATGATTAATAATTAGCTTTCCAGGCTAGAAAAACATAAATATGTATTTACTAAATTGTTTTATAATAATAAATAATAATAACTGCTAACAGCCCATTACCTGGCTAACCAGTAACCAGGCCCCATAAGCCCCTTTTCACTAGGTTAATTAATTATTCCATACTCGTATTCATCAAATAAAAACAATTTTTGGTGCATTCTTTCACTGAAGCTTAAAATCATAAAATATCTACCTTAAAAGGAAAATCCATGTTTTTATTCGAATAACGAATAAAACTTACACCACCTTTTTCAAATTTGCAAATATTGCAAAATTTGTCATCTAATATAACTTCTTCTCTCTAAGAAGCTTAACCTAAGAGCCTTAAGCTAATAATCCATTTTTACAATGCAGTGGGTATTAGAGATAGCAAGACAGCAGGACATTCAACGCATAAAGGGAAAATTTATTCTAAATGACTAACGATTACAGCAGAAATATTGTAGTCAGAATAACCAGCTTTACATCTTGTCCAAATGCCAGCGGACAGCTAAAACCGTTTGTTAAGTCCCATCCTTCTTAAAGATAAACGGTTCAAGCCACGCAATCGGATTAACTTTCTTTTGGTTATTACGTCATTACAGAATACAGATATTACTGTTATTATAAAGTAGAACAATCGCTTAAACTCCAGATAATATTTTAGTGAGAACATAATTCTGGTGGGAATCCGCAATTTACAAAAAATCTTGTTATTTTCTTTATATTCAGATACGGAAGAAGAGTAATACTTCTTATAAACTACTTTTTTAGTCGGAGATTTCCTGAACTTAAAGAATACATCTTTGTTATTTTATCAGTCTCGTTCTAAGTTTAACTTGTTAAGCGAAGCTGTTTGCGAAATTGCTAGCATCGCGAATCTCCCTGTTCGCAGCCACGATAACTTCCCATCCTGCTAATATTTCATGCTTTCACCGTATCCATGTTGATAAATACACAAGAACACGGATTTCATTTCTGTTGCACGCATACTGCCGCTGTGGTATAGGTACTTTATATTTATAAAGCAATTTTTTTAGATGTTATTCAGTAAAATTATTTAAATTGTGTCTACATTGTTCCTATTTCAACTGAATCTTATTGTTCCGTTTCTTTTCTGGTAGTCCCTTTATATTATCTTAGAAATATTTAATTCTCCCATGTTTTACCTGAATAAGAATACGAGAATAGCGTCTGTGATGTTTTCGACAACAGCCTACCTTAAAACTGGTTGATAATTTGATGAAATACATATTTCAACACTAATTAACTTACTACTGAGTAATTTTTGAATATGTGCATGTTATAAGGGCATGAGTAATACCAATAGTTCCTACCCAATTTGGGGATGCTCCCAGAACAAGGTTGGAACTCAGTACGAGAGTGATACTATTTTAGCAAGGTTTATTCCGAGAGCGACAGCCAGATTGATGTTCTTGTAGAAACCATTTCGATAAGTGCTTCACCCTGGTGTAGTCACTTCGGTACTGTGGGTGGGATGCCTAGGAGGCAACTCTGCTATGGATCGGTGACTTTAATCACTTGTGACTCAACAATTGCAGGTATAGCTGATTCTAGAAAGACTACCACGGACGACCACCTTATAATGGGAATTGATACGAATATGACTATTAGCCTTTCACTGTAAGATAACCCCAACCGTTAGTTGGTATAGGACGAGTTTCTACTTTTAGGTAGACTTGGCAAGCCTTAATTATGATAGGGCGGGGTGGGTAAATCCTAGGTTATCCCAGACAGACTTGGATCCAAGTCTCAGCCACACTTAAGGTTAAACTCGTCCGGGTAGTGAAAAGTCCGCAAGTTGGACTAGGGGCTTTGGACGGATCTCGACGGGTGATAACGTAGCTGCATATCCGGCGCTAACCTGGTGAGCTAATAGAGTGTGTAACGGTACATTTTCTATCGACATTCAGTTCGTAAAATTTTACATTTATACTTATTAAAAATCCGAAGTTCGGTCCTGTAAGACTGCGCTTTATTCAAAATAAAATTCTGTCATGTAAATATTTCCTACAAAAATATTTTTAGAAATGATTGTTTTAAAGGTGTATGCATTTAAAGAACGTAGCGTCATAAAAATGATGTCTTTTGGTGTTTTGTTTATTTGTGTTTTGGTATAATATCAATTACTTCGCGAGAGACCTTGATAAAAAAAACCGTGGGAAGTGTTTGGTCATCTACTTTCATAAAAACATTTCTGTTAATATTCTGAGAATACAGGCCTTAAAAAAACCAAATTTTTCTTTGTCTTCTATATGTGTTTGAAATCTAAAACGGGTTGGGCGTAGTAATCTCGGCTAGACTACACCTGGGTGCCATTCCGTACCAGTTTGCGCGCAATTTTTTCAAGTACTACTTTCCATTGCTTTAGGTCGAAATTCCTGCAGAAGGTCAACCAAAAAGCTTCCTTATGGATCAATAAAATGCAGTATTCCGCGGACGATTAGGGTTGCAGAGGCTGGCATTCTTCACGCCTCGACAGACCAGCGTGAACACACTTGCTTGCTGGCGGCCTGTGCCTGTGCCCTCGAGTCAGTGGACTCCCATTTTTGATCTTCGAACAAAGAGGTCGATATTAAGAAATTTGCGGTTTATCTTTGAGATTAGTTAGTCGACTTTGGGGTCGGTTTATTGTATTATAATTCAGTGTGGATTATTCAGAATTAATGCAATCTTTGAGTACAGTTCTCGTATAGTTTAGTTGTGATTTGCGGTAAAAGTGAACTTTTAAAGTTAATTGAGTTTTGAGAATTTTCGTTTGAGAAGATTAACTAATATCGTCTCGTTAATAATCAATTATAGTTGGTTTATGTGTAACGCACCATTAAAAACGATTACGCTGTTTGCCTGCGTTAACAGAAGAAAGTGAAGTTGTTATTAAAAAATACTTAATTTGGGTAATAGTTTAAAATTGTGGATTGTCATTTTATCTGGCGATAATGACAGACAGTTATTTGGTTTAATCCGTCGAGTTTTAAATAAAGGAGATTACAATTATTCCTCGAGAATAAATTCTAAACAATAAACATTAACTAAACAAGATTGTTTAAACTGTGTTTAACGAACATTGGTGCTGAAAATGGTATGGATGATTGACTATTGTTATAAAGTATTTCTTTGGACCTGCTACCATCAAACTGCAATTTAATACCATCGAATCATCGAGAATCAACTACGGTTTTTTCCAAGAGAGGCCTTTTCCAATTTCTAATTGACCAGTACGATTTGCTTTGTACAGCAAATAAACCAAGGTTTAAGGTATTGTACTTTAAGAATTGTTTATCTTTATTATTTTGAGGTTGGATTATTTTAAATAAGTGAATTTTGTTGTTCTTTACTAGAAGAGAGCTCTCAGTAGTACTTAATTTTAGTCCATTATTAACAGTGAAAATTAAATTTATAAATCTTCGAAATATTTAATTAGATTTATTTTAGTTTAAAGTGATAAATACTTGTTCGTCAAACTTTTCAAAAGATTTCTGGTTTAAATAAATTCTTGAGTCTAATATTATGTTGGAATACCTTTTAGCTAATAAATCCGGATATCCTTCAGATCTTGTTGAACTTTCTGAACAATTTATATTTATTAAAATTCTCTACCATTCTGGGCAAATATTCAAATTATTTTTTAAATTGCCTTAAGTCTATCAATTTTAATGTAGTAAGCGATTATTTACTAAATGCTTAGTCTTAAGTTTAATAAATTTATATTGTTTATGTGTTTTTTTATGTTTGAATATTATTATTATACCTGTGTTTGAACTATTTTCTGCTTTTATTGTTTAATAAATATGTTTAGTTTTACTAATGATCTAAACGGAACCATATAATTATGAAAGTTTTGTTCAAATTTTACTTTAAAATTTTCTAAACATTTCTAAATTTTTATCCAAAAACCTATTATATTTAATTCATTTTCTGATTAATGAATTTAATATCAAATCAGGCTTAATTAAACATCAATATTAAGCTTCATAATCAGATGGCGCCCTTTTAGTATTTTTATTTGTGTTCTAAACCCTTATCTACTCCTTTTCACAAAATAAGACAATTGCAGAACTAATCCCTACGACTTGAACAATAAAATTTGTAAGAGAGAGTTTAAATCTCAAGCTGTGGCAATGATTTTGAGCATATATGATAATGTAAGTATGATAATTTTATAGTTGTGTTCTCGTGTAGAAAAGCTTTAGTTTCTCTGGTGCCCTACCGGGCATTATTTCGTTTGGGAGTTTTTAGTGAGTTTCACTGACGATCCAACGTGAGCCAGATTTTAGTAGTTTCAAATGCGCATAGACAACCTTGTTCCAACCAGTGCGTACTGGTAGCTCTTACAAAAGTGAAGCGTCAATTAAGCGAACTCAATTCGTTGACTCGTAAGGGGGCCGCGCCCATAGAGCTACCGCAGGTTAGTCACGTTAAAACAAAACCTTGGCATGTTGTAAACTTAATATTACAAATAGTTACAGTAAGTTAATTAAAACCAGTGCATATATTTGTTAGATGGTCGTTTGTCAGAATATGCTTTTGAGAATATTAATAATAATTAATCTAACTCCAATAAATCTTTGGCCTCAGGTAAAAGTTTTTTCATATTCTTTTTTAACTTAGCCCTTAAAGCAAACATAACGGGATCAGAATTCAATGGTAAATTATTAAGATCTTCTATATTTGCAATTCTAGATATTTTTCTTAAATGATGCTCTCTAAAGTCCCTAAAACATTGATGGTTAGTTTCAATTGCTTCCTCAGAAAGTTGTTCAATTGGCACTAAAGCCCGTTAATAATATTCTTCCGAATCAAGAGCTTGTGTATTCATATAATACCAGCCATCTAAAGAAATATACTTCTGAGAAGTTTGGAAAGTGTAATATTCAAATTTATTTATGTTAATTTTTTTTTCGGAAGCTATAGTTAATAGTGGAAAATAACAGAAAACCTATAAAAGAAGTCCTGATTTAATCCCGTTAGTTTAGATGATTTAACGGGATCCCCAAAACATGTTCTAGCTGTATTCCCATCACTAGTGCAACCCTTTCCTTGCTTCACAATATCAACTATTTACATTAAACGAACAAAAATCAACAAATTCCTCTATTGGTAGTAAAAAAAACATTTTGATATTTCAATTGCATAAGCGTATACGAGAACAAGTAATTTAAATCCATACAACCTAGACGAGTAAATGTTTAAGCACTTGCAAACTTTGGGAGTATATTTATACATTTTTATCTTCATAACTGAGGTCAGACTGATATTTACCGCATGTTCTACAGCATTTGGTAACTTCTAATAATATTTCAAAATATGGATACAAGAAATATGATATTCTAGGTTGCTCACTGCTTTTGTTTTATTTTTAGCAGTTTATAAACGTATATTGAACTAGTTGAGATAATGAAATACGGTATTCACCAGTCTTCTTAAGTTTTAAAGTTTTTTCTGAGTATCTGTTTTTTGCCCACTTCCAGTTTAAACGGAAATGACATGGCGTATTTTCGAGGATAACGCAACTTTGTGATTTCACGTGGAACACCCTGTATTTATTTTAATTTCAATAACATGCAGTTTTAAGAGGTTATAAAACCATCACCCTGTTTAATAACCATGACAAGTATGGCACTTTTGGAAAGAGGAAATGGGCTTTCCAACTGTGAAAATATATAAATCGAAAAGTTGCCCTATCCCCGAAAAATTTCTTATGTTATTTCGTATTAAATCGGAAGTGGGCAAAAAGACGAATACTCAAAAGCAGAATTTTAAAAATAAGAAGATTTGTGAACACCCCATTTAATTATCTCAATTAGTCCAACAGTTATATAGGCTTAAAAAGAGTCAAAATATAATGGGACACCCGGTATAATATAGATAGGCTTAACACAATTTTAACTATGAGAACTGATTATGACAATAATTAAAGAGCTACTCCCCCTGAGTAAAACAGTACAACGACTGATAAGTAAATAGACTAAATCATGGTAGTATTAGAGATATTAAAATTTCGTGTACTTAAAAAGATTTACAAAGTTCATAATTCAGTTATTTGTCAACTTAAACACTAAATAGATTAATTTCGGATGAAAATAGGCAAATTATGGCAAAATAAATTATTGGAATATAAACAGTAACTGAAGTAAATATTTCGTATTAAAGGTCCGATATTGGAAGCTCCTAGAATGGCGTTTAAAACTCAGGTGAACACATAACGGAGTTGGATAGGATCTTGAACAAACGCGAATAATTTTAATAAAAATAGGTGTAATCTAATAATACAAAAGAGAAACAACATCTCAAGGGATCTAAGAGGACTATTTATTAAAGAAAAAGTAATTACAGTAAAAACTGTAAATCTGACCACCTGTTTAAACTGACTCTCTGGTCATATTGACCATTTTTTTCAGTCCCTGCAAAAATCCCATTACTTTAATGTAATTTATACTGTATAAACTGACCACTTCTCTTTTGTGACCATTGACCACATTTACTTCGAGTATTTGTTTAAAAATGTTTGTGTATTGTGACAATTAGCCAAGGAATTACTTATAACAGTTAGAACTAATCATCTAAAAGTTAAAGTATGCATGTACATGTAAATTGCATTCAAAGAATTTCTAAGAATGCATCATAATCCCTTAATAGTGACCAGTTGGGTTCAGATATTTCCAAGTTTTAAAACTTTATTTCTGCTTCTGAGAAATTCATTAGTTGCAAACTTTCATAATAGTAACTCTTGGATAGTTTTTAGATTGTTTTATAAAATCAGTCTTGTTTCATCTGTTGATTGAAACCATTGTGTTAATTAATGCGATCAAGATGACTACCAAAAAGTTTACAAAGAATTAAATTTCCAAGAAAAACAAAAAGTGTTAAGAGTTTTTAAAAAACCACTGTGAAAGAAAAACAGCGAAACATTTTAGTATTAGCAAAACAACAGTAAATAATATTAAAAAAAAAAGAAAAGTAGAATATCAACAACGTTACGAAGAAGATGCTTTAGACTCCTTCAGAAAAAGGCTTTCAACAGAATTTGAAGTGGTTAATTGATTAACTTTAAATTGGTTTTTAAAAATCTGCAGTGTAAATAAATGCAAGACTTTCTGGACCTATATTACAAGAAGTAGCATTAAAATTTGCTCAGCAGTCAAATTTGCCTAATTTTACAGCATTGTCGGGTTGGCTTGAATCATTTAAGAAACGAAACAACATTTCCCAGAAAAGTGGTGATGTAAATAAAATTGATCCTGCGACAGTAGGTGATTTTCATATTCGTTTTACAGAGTTTGCAAAGTGCTTTAAATCAGAGGATATTTTTAATGCTGACGAGTGTGGGCTGTTTTAGACAAATTGTAGTGTATAAAGAATTCACACCTTTACAAAGTGACCACCTGCTTAAATTGACCATTTTGGGTCAGTCCCAAAGGTGGTCACTTTAGGCAGTTTCTACTGTATTTAATAAATTTACAAAATCTTTTTAAAATTTTATGAAATTTGTAGATGGTTAAAATATGTTAACTGAACTTTAACTTTGTATTGCAAAGGAAAATTATAAAAAAAAGACTTTTAATACTAGAAACGGTTTAAGCAATTAATAATTTAAGATGCATTCATATGAATGCATCTGCATCAGAATGCAGGAAAAATTAAAAATTTGAAAATTAGATCTATGTCCGGATTTTAACAAAAAGGCTCCACAGTGCGTCGTACGCACCGGAAAAATATTAGTATAACTGCTATGTAATAGTCCATTACATATAGCATCGTAACGGATTGCGACAAATCCGATCGGGATTCTCAAAAAGACAACTTTACCGATGAACATGATGCGTGTGGGTGATATTAAAAATTCAAGCGATAAACGATGTTGAACGGAACGTGCATATCGCAATTTTATTATAATATTATTTACCATAATTTTTGTTATTATCATGGACGACGTTACGTTAATTTCATTAGATCAAAATTACGAAGAGTTCTACAACCTAAAACATCCCGATTTATCTACATAATTCAGTTTTTTCTTGCATATATTATGCACCCAAAGCCTTTTTCGTTTCCTCGTTTTGTTAATAGTTTCTTCTTCATCGATTAATCAACAGCTAACAGAATAAGTTTGATACGACCCGAATTAGTTGACGAACTATGAAAAGTATGATGTGTCCAATATGTACTATGCCCATAAGTGAGCGTTTACCTTTATAGCACACGCAAAACTTTTTTCCTTATACAACGAAAGAATGCCTAGGTTCGCGCGCGTCGATCTTATCATTCGGTTACTCCAGGCAGGGGCTTAGCGTAATTAATAAAAATCCAGGCGAATACAGCTGAAAAATAACTGGGATTCCACTGATAATAAGAATTCCTATTACAGCTTTAAAATTCTTCCACTACTTACTTATTTATGTCTTGTACGCATTCAAAGCAACATAACCCTTTTTTCTCAATGCCAATACTATGCAAACATCTACCTTCAAGTTGTCCAGTGGGTGTTTCAGCCATCGTTTCGTGGTGATTCGGTGATTCGGGTGTCCGTTAGTCTCTTGTTTATTTTCTAACTACAAGCTAGTGGAACGATATGTCCAATCATTAACATTAACGAATTATTTTTTCGCATATTATTCTACTAACGTCCATAAAACAACAGGAAGAAATAGACTGAGTTTTATGTGAATTTTCATAAAAATGA
This sequence comes from Agrypnus murinus, assembly GCA_929113105.1. NCBI lineage: Eukaryota > Metazoa > Arthropoda > Insecta > Coleoptera > Elateridae > Agrypnus > Agrypnus murinus. The sequence goes on from OV816024.1 coordinate 114,462,862, forward strand.
AGTTGTAGCAAAAAAATGTTTATTAGAAAAAAGTCAATTTGATGTTTCACAAGTATAAAATTTATAAAAGATGTTAAACTCAACAAATTTGTAATAGTTGTGTAAATAAATATCATTAAACAAAACTTATTCATTAAATTAATAAAACATTCAATTTCTATAAAAACTAATTTAATTGAACCACATCAAGTAATTACACCTAATCTATAAACAAATATATAACTGCCTAACTGCAAGACTGTATGCAATTTTGTTCAATAATATAATAATAAATAATAAGCTGCATTGCCCACCTCAGTTCATCTCAGTGACTAGATTAACACACTATTTTTGTCGAATTCTAGATGTGAGGTCGTCGTGTATGTCTATACATGTGTTTGTATTACAATCATCCATTTATAACATCTGAATAATAACGTCGCTTATATTTTATATTGCCACACTTGAACCACTCTTTATGTTTTTTTGTTTTTTTTCTTAACTTGTCCCAATTGTGATATTCTCGATATCCGCCGACACACTCGACTGTCATTTATTTGTTCGATTAGGTTACGCACGGTAGGTTAAAATAATAGAAATTTATTCTTTACTATCGATGTTATTTGGGAAATAGTACCTTAAGATTAAGATTAAGCTTTTAAAGAGTTCTTAAAGGGCCAAAGTCCGTCTGATCAAAACCTGAACCACCTACGCTCTTCCCCGAAAATAACCAAACCGAATGACACTGATGAGGAGGAAATAGCAGACACACAGACGATCAATAACTTATTAGTGATTACAATTTTAATAGCTATTTCTTTTTAAAAAGTTTGTTTGACATAGAAAATTCCAATGAATTCACATTTCTTATTCTACAGTAACAAGTTTCCAAAAAATGTGCATTTATTGCTAAAAATTGAAATTAGACTATGTCTAAACTTAAATGTATGTAAACTTCGTAAACAATTTAAGCAAAATACACTCATGCAGAATACACGAAGCTAGGTAACGAATTTTTTTATCATTTTGTTTACTTTACTAGAGGAAAAATGAATTAAAAATTAGTTTATCTAAGCAGTGAGTTCCTAGTAAAGAAAATTCCCAGCCTCATGCCAAGATTACGTAACTTTACATTCAAAGAATTTGTGCATAATAAAGATGGTAATCTTTCAGTTGTATAACAAAAGAAATATTAAAAGAATAATGAATTCTTTATACACCTATACCGTTTTAACATCAGTCAGTTTAATTAAAATTTACGTTGTTTTTGTAAAAGAAAATATTCTTGGACAAAAAGCAATTAGTAAGAGAACGGTTTAATTTCAAAAGATACGCTTTGTTTATCACTAAACAGAAATTTATTAAAACTCAAATTTTAAAACTGATTTTATGTTCATAGTAAATATACCTCAACATTAGGTTAACAGCAAATAAATATGCATTTCTAATAAATCATACAGTTATTGAAAATAAATCCATGTGGTTTATTGCTTATGGTTTATTGAAAATCAAATGCATTGTTTGTAGGAGAAATTAGCGAAAATGTTTACAAATGTTCTATGATTTGTTTCATTCATGTGCTTTGTGTTTGGTGCATCTCATGTGTACACGAGCTAATTAGATTTGTAATTACAGAAGGATTTATTGATTTACAAAAATATCATAGATATATGAAATATACTTTCTGAGAAAAATTATTTAACTTAATTTTAATGAAATTGTCGTTAAAATGGCTACCTTATATTACGTATTGTCCGATAAAAACAAAAGTATAGCAGTTACAAGTATAATATTTTACTTTTATATGTAGAAATAAACCTTTTATTTGCTCGTTTAATTTGTAAGTAAATATTTAATTTGGTTCAGTAGTTTACCAGCAATACACTTTCCAAGTCACAGGACTCTGGAAAAAAATGGACAGTAGTATACTTTGTTTTAACCGCAGTTTAATTTATGGTACTATCTGTCTGTATTTTTTGTTAATTCTAGTTAATCTTCGATTCCTTTTAGATTAGTTACTTGCTGCATTAATAATGATATAACTTTTATCACTGTTGATATTTGGTTAGTATGTGGCTACACTACTCCCCAGCATACCACTTACGTGTCTTTGGATAACCTCAGTAAGGCCATTCCCGATTCAAACTTCGAACTTGAGATCTAACGAACTTGGGACCTTCCCATTATTAAAACAAACATTTTCTAATAAAACGTTGTTGCGATACGATGTACATCTTGCTGCGATTGTATTGCGATCAACATAAACGTTGATGTCCTGTGAAACCGAGCAGTAACTGCTCTAGGTTCCATCTTCCACCTTCACCGGAGTGGAATATGAATTTGATGTTGAAAGTGAAACTCTTATGGGTTGGTGTGCTCGCGACTGTGTATCAGCGTATCAATCAGACACATTACTGACAAGTGCATTATTACTTCAGTTTTGTAAAAAATAAGCACCTCTGCAAGTTTCTTTGCGTATAACATTTTTTCTTTTTGTTGTATTAATCCTTAGTTATTCCTCCTAAGTTATTCCTCTTTAACAATTTTCAATACTATTTTATTCATATTTATACAGGGTGATTCAGAAATAACTGATATCCTTTAAATGGTAGGTGGAGGGGAAACAGTAGAGCTAATTTACCTTGACAAGTATAGGTCAAAAACGAAGTTTTTCAAAAAATTAATTTTAAAGATTTGTTGAATTTTTGGATCCGGTCCTGACCTTGGATCCTTCTGGATCCAAAATTCATTAAACTTTAAAATTCATTTTCTTGAAAACTATTCGTTTTTGACCTATACTTGTCAAGGTAAATTAGCTCTACTGCCTCCCCTCTACCTACCATTTAAAGGATATCAGTTTTATCTGAATCACCCTGTATAATACATAGATACATACACTACAATTGTTGCAGGAATTTGCATGATGTTTGTAAGCATGAAAAGGGAAAAATAAAAAAGAGTAAAACACGAATTTAACTATAATTAAATATTAAGATGTTTCTACTTAATAGAGTACTAAGAAAAAGTAATACGCACGTAAAAGTAAAACGGTACGTTTTCGCTTGCATAAACGGAAACAAACACAATAGATTAGATCCTGATTCCAGACGATAATCTTTCTCGATGAACAACTAACAAACAACAAAGAACTCCAAATAAATTGGAACTTTTACAAATTACTAAACAATGAACAAGAAGAAACTTAATCTTATAGTGGGAGTTATTGGAAGTAATTCCTTTCCTTAAACATTTTATTTTCTCTCTACTTTTTCATTTTATTCTACAAATAAGTAAATAAATATTTCTTAGTCTTCTTCTGATCGCACTCAGTATACAGATTAATCGGTTGTTTTACATCTGAAAACAAAGTCTTGTAAATTTAGATACTAAACGAAGGGTTTTATTCCTAAAAGCAACCACTGCAAATGTGGTCGTAGGATTAGTGAGTTCTATTTGTGAATGTTTTCTGTTGTGTATGTAAAGCCCTAAGCAATTATGGCGACAGTGTGAAAAGAGCTTTGAGCCCTCCAGTATTTAATTATTTTGAACTTTTTATATTTTATAAAATATATAGAACAATATAAAGTTTACTAAATAATCTTTTAATTAATTAGTAATTTAATAATCTCTCTAAGAAGTTTCTACTCCTTTAGTGTTATCTAAAGCTTTTCTAATATTGATGGTGTACGATACTGTAGTGTAAACTCCACATCAACAGAATTAAGCAATACCCTCTCGCTTTGATTTTTTTTGTAGAATAAAATAATAATCAAATAATATTAATCACTGTGATCACAGTGTGTTGTTACAATTAAAATATTAAAATGATTAATTATTAAGAAATTAAAAAACAATTATCTGCAAGTAACGTTTTACTTTAGATCGTTATTTAATATATCTTTGAACAAATTATGTTCATGAAATATAATATAAATAAAAAGATTAGTTAAAGTTTCACAAGTTTTATTAGTATCTTTACCTGACAATATTGTTTCGACATTAAATGTCATTATAAAACTGTAAAACTTTAACTAATCTTTTTATTTATGTTATATTTCATGATTATGGAGTTCCACAAAGTAAGGCTGGAGACAGTAAACGCTAAAATTATGTTCAGGTCGCAGTATTAATTATTAATCAGAAGGATTAATTATTATCAGGGTTTAAATGGGAATAATAATAATTGACCAAAAAATAATTTGTTGAGTGCCACCAAATTGTTTATATAAACAATTATAATGAACATTATGTTAATTTGCAAAGACATTTATTTACAGTTTGGAAAAGATACTACGTCATGTTTTAATTCTAAAAGATTTAATCTATACAAGGAATAGATTGAGAAAAGTGTTCCACAATGCTGATGATCTTTGTACACCGGTTTATTTATTATTATAAAAACTTTATTGGATCGTAGTCTTTGTTGACAAACGAAATAAATCAATAATTGAAATTAAAAAACAAATTCGCTGGCAATTTATTTATTTGAAAAGTAGATATGTTTTTTTTTAGATAAATGGGTTTTCAATGCATTGAGTTCAATAGTCAAAGCTATCTAAATTATTAACTACATTTTACAACTATTATCAATCAATCACTAGTGAAAATACCGCATAACAATTCTTTTTCACAATGCAACGTACTCACATATAGTTAAAATTTTCATACTGATAATTATGCTTTCTTTGCCACAAAACAAAACTTGGTAGTTTTCTGATCAGTAAACTACATCGATAGTTACTTTGAAACTAGGGGGAATGATAATCTTTTGTTTATTGTCAACTAAATTTAAATATAAAGCTTTATTTTGCCCATCGAATGTTGGTAATTTGTTGTTTTACGTAGATATAAATTTCCAGCTTATCCTACTCTTTGAAATAGCGTCGTTCTAAAAGCTCGTAGGAACGATTTTCGTTGTTATCCAAATACAAAATTATAAAACTAGATTAAGCACACCCTTTAACCTCCATTTTAACTGAAAACGTATTTAAACTTGGAACCCATTTAAACAGCCAAAACTGGTTACCTGGTTACCAAAAGTCTATAAAGGAATTCGCGCGTGCTCTGGGTCGCTTGTCAGATCCTGTTTTCCGCCAGGCTACTACGAGAGAGAGGGAGAAATATAACTCCGGGACGTGAACCGGACATAGAAACGAGTGTCTATGAAAATGTTCTAGAACATAAGGCAGGTATTTCTAAAAACTATGAAGTCGGCATCAACCGGTAACTAACCGAAAGCTAGTTCTATTATATGATGTTTATATCTTCAACTTTCAATGATTTCTCGGAATAAGAATGTTTTATCTTACGTAATTAAATTTTATTACAAGGGTAAATTTGGAATAAATACTTTATTTATTTTTAAATTATGTCAGAAATAAACCAAATCTAACCTAAAACCTCTAACCTAGCGCCTAATCTAAGCTCTAGCCTAACCTAACCTAACCTCTATCGTAAAATCTAACCTGATCTCTTAGTTAGCCCCCGTAAGCTGTAAAAAAATATGAGAAAGCACTTGTAAATAATAAATACTGTTTGAAAGGTTTTTATTATATTACGATGTAGAATTATAGATATTCCTAGAGTGCATCCCAATAAGGAAACGGTAGGGCACCATAAATTAGTGATAACCTAAACCTAGATTTATCTTGTACTGCATACTCTAGTAATCCTTAAATAATAATAAGTTATACTTTATACACAAAATCACAAATAATAGTAATTTACATAATCATACAAAAAGTAGAAGTTTTACTGCCGTGGTTGGTGATTCACAGCCAAAACGCAAGCAGTTTTTGTCAGGTTGATGTAATAGTTATTTATGCAAAGATACATTATAATTAGTCTATTATTGCTAGACTCATCTAAACAGAACCGTGTCTTTATGGCCCAAGGGCCTCTTTATGGTCAATAGCATAGTCTTTATGGTCACGAGCAATAAAGAAACGTCAATTAAATGTCAGAGCTGTTTTTTTGTTGAACTTGATTGGTTCTTAATATAATTTGTAAACTTATCACCAATGAAAATAAGCTGAAATTAAATATGTTGGAATAGTAACTATAGTAACGTACTTCGTATAAGCATATGAGTATACGCACAGCGGCTTGATGTACCTACGTACTCATTTAATTATATTTTTTACACAATAATAGATTTGAGATAAAACTTAATCTGTGCATAAAATAGTGTATATATAGCGGGCGTAACTTGCTTTTATGGCCCTACAGCCTATTCCTAGCCCTCGGCTAACGCCTCCGGCTTGAAATAACACTTCTGGCCATAAAAGCTTCTTTATTCCCTTAATACATAAATAACTATTATGTACCAAGGGCGTTATGATGATGTTAATCCCAAAAGAGCAACGATGTTCCAGCTCGAGGGCCTGAAAGGCCCGGGGAATGAAAGTCGCCCGATGGGGATTATCATCTCGTGGTACATAGGAGATTTTATTTTTCAGAAGAATATGTATTATTGGTTTCATAATGATCTAGGGTAGCAAGACTAATACGATGCTATTTTTTATTATTTTATCCTAGGTATTTATACTAAGAAAAAATAAACAAATAGCATCATATTAGCCTTGCTATCCTAGATTATTATGAAATCAATAGTACATATGTACAAGTAGAAAATTATTTTAATTTATAATTGTTAGCGTTGTCAAGGACGTTGTTTATACTATTTATAAAACTATGAATTTTTATGTTTGTCGGATGGTGACAAGCTTTAATAATAATAATATAATAATTAGCATTAGTGTTTTTAGAGCAGCCTTCTTTCTAATGGCAAGTTACCAAAAACGGTATTTTAACACACTACAGTTCTGCATTTGTAGCCTAGGAAGTAGAAGTCACACTTACGTGCTTGTCAGTTGCGAATAAAATCAAAATTTGGCTGTAGTTTTGCGAAAAACTTTATTAACAGTTAACAAATTATCTATAACTTCTGCACAATGTGTTCATTGAAAAATCGAACAAAAAATCTGCAAAACTAAAAATTGCAAATAGGAAATCAAATATGTCAAAAAATTAGGATAATTCTTCTAAATACAAGAACTGCAACAATAAACACTTGTTATTGTATAAATATTTATTGTTTCTGTTTTGATAAAAATAGGTTTCAAAATAATAGTTATTTATTGCATATGTGTTTTGAGAGGCGTTTTATCTACGAAAGAATGTTTAAATGCGAGAACGAGGTTTAATGGTTCATTGGTTAGTGTTCATTCTTCTAACAGTGAAAAGTAATTTTATTCTACTAGTGATAATAGGTCTCATTATACAGTTGTAATGAGCATAATTATGAACCAATTATGAGTTGGTCGTGGATAAATATTATTATCGATATACAATTTTTAGTGCTACGCATATACAGGGTGTATTATCGGTTTTGTTACATAGGCGAATAGTAAAAACACAATTTCTCAAATATTGGCTCGCCTAATTATTTTAGAGGAAAAGTCTCTGTAGCAAAGTTGTAGATCTTATTGAGTACTGTTCAAAACACCCTAATTTTAATGTTCTGTGTTACATGGTTTCCAAGATATAAGTGATTTTTTGTTATAGGGAATTAACGTTGTAAATCAGAAATTCGTTAACTAACAAGCGTTAGATTAGGTGTATGCAAGAATTAATGGGCACAGTTTCATGAAGTAAAATCACTCATCAGAGTTTTACAATTGCTACCGGTGCGGAACAAATATATGAGAATTCTCCAAGAAATTTATTTTTCTATAATCTTATTATCCATGACAACAGTTGTCAAACTATTCTAGAAAATTGCTGCTTTTGCCATTTAAACTATTCAGTTATTAACTTTAATGATTGTTATCATGATAATAAGATTTTAGAAAAATAGATTCCTTGGAGAATTCTCTCGTCGTCGTCGGAGAATTTCTTCCATACCGGTAGCAATTCTAAAACTCCGATGAGTGAGTGATTTTACTCCATGAAACTGTTCCCATTAATTCTTTCATTTACACCTAATGTCTAAATTCAACCTGGTAATTGGTATTAGCGAATTTCTGAATAACAATGTTAATTTCCTATACCAGAAAATCACTTACTATATCTTAGAATCTAGGTAACACAGAACATTAAAGTGGGGGGTGTTTTGAACAGTACTCAATAACATCTACAAGTTTGCTGCAACGAGTTTTACTCTAAAATAATATTAGGGGAGCCAATATTTGAGAAATTGTGTTTTACATGCTATTCGCCTATGTAACAAAATCGATAGTACACCCTGTATATTCGCTGTTTCATTGAACACATGGTGTATAACTAAAACATATTTAACATGCAGGTAACAGAATTAATCTATTTTTTACGTATCTTTTATAATAAAACCAAAAATATAATTTATTAATAACAAAAGCAGGACCTAAAAACATCGCAGCATGCAAATGATGATGAATGAGTAATTTAAACATTACAAAAACTTTTTCAAACTACAACTGTAATTAATCTTAACGTGTTAGAAAATTAATATTTTTCACTTCCATAATATCACTTGACACTAACGCATTTTTATTTTAATATCTCTATACAGAAAGTTGAAAATAGAGCTCCGTTTATTTCATGTAATTAACTAACGCGTTTTAACAAAGTTGTTTAATGAAAATATTGTTATGAACTCTCGCATCACAGGAATCTTTTGTAATTTCATTTGGGTATGGTTTTATTAATTGCAATCAAATTCAATCGACTAGGAAGCAAAGAAAATGTGGACGTTCCGCTAAAATTAATTTGTATAATTTCTTTTTTACGTTTCTTACACCGTCCCATTCCAAATTAAACTTTAATTGATAGTGAAACTTAAGCTACTGTAAAAACAATATAGCCGTTTTCTGTGCAACCTGAAATTATATGCAACAAACATTTTAAAACCACTCTCTCTGAAGGCATGGAGCAATTTGTTTTCTACTGCTGATGTACAAGTGGGCTGACCAAGTGCATTTTTAATAAGGATGTCTGATCTCTAGGAGACCGAAATGGTAATCCATCAAGTCTGAAGAGCTCATGTTACCTAATAAGCCCAGCCCTGCGGGTTTATTATAATTATTACAGTGACATTATTTAAGGAATTTTAAGCTAAATGATATTCTGTGTTACCTTAGAACGTCAAATCAAGGCCTATTAATTACTTTCAACGTAGAATGTAAATATTCAGCACATATGGAATAATAAAAGAGGTGCAAAGCTACTGGAACAATCGATATTCAAAAAATCTCAGGGCATCCAAAGTTGCAGAGAACTCACAGAACTATAGAGAGTATAGTCGCAAAACATGATGTAGACAGGTGTGTCTAAGTTTAAGACAAAAGACTTTGAGATAATGCCTTTTTCGAATTATTAGTGCCAAAATAGTTCAAAAATGGTAAAGAATAATGCATAAAGAAATATGCGCTAAAAAATGTTGTTGGAAAATGTATAAAAATTTGCTACGAATAACTTCCATTAGTGATAGTGAAGCAAAAGGTGCTGAGAACTAATTTAAAATACTCCAAGAGAGAAAAGCCCACTTAGTCCAGTGAACGCAGGCCGAAAGAGGGGGATTAACTTACAAAAGATCGGGTAGTTCTAAATTTTTGATATGATTTATAAGTTAGTGGGTTAGTGAAAAATTCAAGTCTCCCCCTGCCTTCCACCATCTTGAAAAAAAACACCCTAAAAATCGTCATTTTGTTAGTTCTGATGCATTTTAACGCAAAACGAATTATTTGCCGACTTGTAGAGTTCCTACAAATTTGATATTTAAAGTTTTTTGGTTTGGGAATAACAACGAAGCTGCGAAGCTTCCAAGAAACGCTAGAATTGCGTACTTGGATGTTTGGCGGTATTCTGTGTATTCTATATTTCCTCCATTCCGTAGCTGTACAGCTGTGTACAATTAAACAACCAAAACTATATAATGAAATTCGATGATAATGAGATTCTTTACAATATTGATTTTATTTAAGTGGCGCGGAGTTTTTTTTATTTATTTATAGCTAGGAAAAGTGAGAAGAAATTCAATATTTTTCGAAGATTGCTATTTTTGCTTTTTTGGAATCGGCACAGCTCCACCGCTATTGGTTTCACAAAAGACATAATATGCCAAAGTTTTAGAAAATTGAGTCTTAGGATACTCGGCAAATAACTCATTCTGCGCTAAAGTGCAGTAGAAACACGTTAAAACGTGCAGAACGAAGTTATAGACGAAAAACTAAAGAAGTGCTGATTTTCGGCGGTTTTTCAAAATGGCGCGTGGGGGAGTGAGGAAACTTGAATTTTTCACTAACCCACCGACCTATACAACATATCAAAAATTTTGAATTACCCGACCTTCTGTAGGGTAAAGCCCTTTCATTCACTGAACTACATGTGGAATTCTTTATAAAGTAACCTGTTTGGCAGGCAACTGATGAAAGCGGTAACGTTTTCAACGGTTTTAACTTTTTAGACTTCGTAAAAGAAGAAGTAATTCATTTAAAGGACTTTGTAAAAGATTAATTAATTTTTCAAGATATCTTCATGAAAAGGAATTACATGCAGGAGTGCAAGCAACATTTGCTGCCTAAGAAACATATTAGTGCATCGCAAAATTCTAAACACAGTGTACATCTGTACATACTTTTTCATAAAAGTAAAAATGGTATCAGTGTAAATTATTATGAAAACGTGTTAAATTGTAAAACGGATTAAACAACGAGTGGGTTTATTTTTAACTTTAAACCTGGTTTTTATATTGATCTATTATTATGTTTCCCTTAGAGCAAGTTGTAAGTTAGGTTGTGGTATTTGCAGTAAAGGAAAATATATTTCTACCCTCAGGCGATCTAAGCATGGGGAAGAGCCTTAACTCATACGATGCCTAAAAATATTATTGCAGTTTATATCCATAAAACATTTATTCTGTAAATTTTGAAAATTCCCTATTTCATTTTTCGCTATTCAAAACATATAGTAATCTATTTTCATCGCTTCATCTTTATAAATTATAATTGCTGTATACACCCTAACAGCTATATATTCCTTACAACTTTTTGAACTACCATCATTCATTGTATTATAGACGCTATATTTCGAAAGAACAAAAGCGGCATTGCTTTATGAACTACAAATCATACTACAGATGTTATTTATGTTGAAAATCTGAAAAACCTATTTTAACTCGGGCTATGTTGGTTAATTACTGTTTTTATAGCCTTTTGTTTTTCTTGGAACGGTGTGTTATGTGTTTAACAAATATTGAATTTACTTAATTGCAGCCAGCTTTATTGTTAAAATTAGAAAATTAACAAAAACGTTTCTCTTTAGTATGTGGCTTATAACTGTACTTCTATTATCTATATTTGTGTCAGAGTATTAGTGGAGTGCAATTTGCATCAAATTATGACTTTTGTGGGACTTCAAGGTAAAAATATATAAATTACATAGAATAGTAGCTTTGGTTCTGTAGATTCTAAAACTGCAACTTGTCAAAAAATTCTATGGTGCAAAAGGGCAGGCACTACTTAAAAATTTCGAGTTAAGTACGTAGTTGGAAAATATAAGATATAAGCTACATCTGTAATAAAGAATTTTGTATATTTTTGTACAGATTCTTATTGATTTTAAAGTCTTAATAAGAGCTTCCGTTTGGAAATGCACGTAAATCCCATAAGCGAAAATTAAGAAGGTTTTACATTTATGCAGATTTCTCGTTTCAAGCACTGCACAAGTCTAATTAAACTCGACTAGTTTTTGCTTTACACCGTTTTATCTCGGGAAAGGTAGCATTTAACAAAAAAATGTATTCTTGTGAAATTGTAACCACGTTTTTTGCAATTGCGATGGTCCTTGATTTATAAAATTTAAACAAATATTAATCAAGATATGTAATAAAATGTAAAACATCATTCATTGTGATGTTCCACCGCCCGCAGCCGGCTGCACAATCATATAAGGCGTTCGCATCTCTCGTCTTACCGCGCCTGCCCCGCGTGTAGTACATAGGTATTTATTTGTCTCTTATCATTAACTAATAAATTTTCATTTTTGTTTTCTGCTTGCAATTATTCGTAACAAAAGTATATTGTATAACTAATTTGTCTACATAATTAGTGGTAAAGTTACAAATATACATACAGATTATAAGACTGTCATAAAACTGTTCTCCCAAAATGTTTTTGTCACTCAAATTTACAAATAAATTTAACAAAAACAAGCAGGGAAAATACAGAACAAGGAAAGTAGAAAAACAACCAAATTTACCGTAAATACATAAATTGCAACTACTAAAGATCGCGTTAACAGCTAGTGCGCTCATAAGCAATCTTTGTTGCTGGTAACTTGTCAATCGTTTTAGAGGTCGCAAGAACTCTACTTAAATAATAGCTACAGCTACACCATACAGGAAGGAACTGTATGACATTACATGTCTTCCAACTTCTCTTTTTCCGTAATCCCACAAACTAATTCATCAACCGTAAGTTTTTGACACAAGGACTCATACCTATTACCTGAACCGCAATATATCGAGAGATTTCTTGATCTCCAACTTTCATCCGAATACTTCGGTTTCAAAAACTTACCGGCAATAATAACATGCATAGTCTGGTAACAAAAATGTATACAAACAATGCCAACATCACATGTATAAATTATTTATGAAGAGCTCTTGCGGCCTCTAAAACGATTGACAAGTTACCACCAGTAAAAGACAGTTTAAGGTAACATTGCTTACGAGCTCACCACTAGGCCAAAATATGGTATAACAGTTTTGATCCACAACCCAGCCTGTTCGTACAATGTTACAGACGTCCCATTATGTAAGATTTTCATGATCTGGCAGAACGAAATTATTTACACCCATAAGTGTACATGTTTTATTTTGCATTGTATCAGTTATAATTTTTTGTATAATTCTAAAACTTTGGTGCATTATTAGTCGCAATATCTAGAACAGATGAATGTTTGCACTTCTGGCCTGTTTAATAAATTCAGCACATCGTATCGTTATGAATGTAGTAAATTTTTTTGGGAAATTCTCTCTGATAGCTGTTAATAAATAATAGGATCGGAAGATATTAAAAATTAGTTCCAGACATTCTATTGGTTATTGTCGTGAAATTCTTCGGCCAAACTATTGTCGATACTGGCGATAATCTTTATTTCGGGATCCCTAGGTTTCTTCCGATAACCGTCCTAGAGGAAGAATACATCTATTTATAATACCTTTTACATGCATTAACTCAAGTTTTTCAACAACCCCCTTTTAATATCTTTCAAACTATTCGAGATATCAACACCAGTCGGTTATCAAATATTTCTAACTCATTCCTCGATCCACAGCCACCTTTATTCTAATTTTTATTATTTAAATTTAAATTGTGTCGGATGAACCGTAGTAGACGACAAAATAGTACCTATTTTACAAACATTATCGGCATTATCTGAAAACTTAAATATTTTGATAGCATGTGGGTGTAAAAAAGGTAAAAGTATTCTATTAATTCATTTTAAATTATGGACTGTTATTTAGGTACTGTTTTTTACTTGCATTGGATCAAGTCGGTGTATGGTACAGAAATCATGCAAAGATTCTATAGAAACTCCATCATTTCCATCTCAAGAAATACGAGGGTGGTCCCAGAAGTACCCGACCCCACAAAGAAAACACAAAAATTTTGGAAAAAGATTTATTTATTTTTCAACGTAATCTCCTTTCAGCTCTATACACTTTTCCCAGCGGTGTTCAAAAAGTTCGATACCCTTTTTATAATAAGAACTGTCTTGCTCTTCAAAATAGCCATTAACTGCTGACATCACTTCTTCATCGTTGGAAAATCTTTGACCACTGAGCCATTTTTTCAAGTTTGGGAACAGAAAATAATCCGAGGGGGCTAAATCTGGCGAATATGGTGCATGAGGTAGCAATTCAAACTTTAATTGATTAATTTTGGCCATTGCAATAACGGATTTGTGAGCTGGCGCGTTGTCGTGATGAAACAACACTTTCTTTTTAGCCAAATGCGGCCGTTTTTGCTTGATTTCTTCGCTCAAACGTTGCAATAAGTTTGCATAATACTGGCCGTTGATAGTTTTTCCTTTTTCGAGATAGTCAATAAAAATTATTCCACGCGCATCCCAAAAAACCTACGCCATAACCTTGCCTGCAGATGAAAGGGTATTCGCCTTCTTTGGAGCCGGTTCTCCATTTTGAGTCCATTGTTTCGATTGTTCTTTTGTCTCGGGTGTGAAATGATGGACCCATGTTTCATCAATTGTTACGAAACGGCGCAAAAATTCTGCTTTGTTGCTGTGAAACTTCGCTAAACACTCAATTGAAACATTTTCACGACACTGTTTTTGCTCGAGTGTGAGCCACGTGGCACCCATCTTGCACACAGCTTTCTCATGTCCAAATTTTCAGATAATATGCTATGTACCGCACTTTTTGAAATGCCCGTAATGTCTGCTAGCTCGCGCACTTTCAGTCGACGATCATCAAGTACCGGTTTGTGGATTTTCTTCACCATTTCTGGAGTCGTCACCTCATTTGGTCGACCACTGCGATGCTCGTCTTGGCAGCTCGTACGGCCTCGTTTAAACTCAGCTACCCAAAATTTAACTGTTTTAAACGAAGGAGCAGACTCACCCAGAGTAGAATCCAGTTTAGCTTTTATATTGGTTGGGCTGAGGCCTTTCAAATAAAAGTATTGTATCACATAACGATGACCAATTTTCTCCATTTTCACAAATTCACTGACAACGTTCACTATTGATGGCTGCCAAACAAATACTGAACAACGTGGCGCTTTCAAACTTGAAACATATGCTTTATAGACTGCGTACTTTCCAATACAGTGATATTTTCAAACAACTACCGCCACCTCTTGGTCAGGTCGGGTACTTCTGGGATCACCCTCGTAGATTAAAATATTTTGTAAGATTATCTGATAGCTGTTAACGCGATCTTTAATAGTTTCAATCTATGTATTTACGGTAAATTTGGTTGTTTTTCTACTTTCCTTGTTCTGTATTTTCCTTGCTTGTTTTTGTTAAATTTATTTGTAAATTTGAGTGGCAAAAACATTTTGGGAGAACAGTTTTATGACAGTCTTATACTAATTTGTATGTATATTTGTAACTTTACCACTAATTATGTAGACAAATTATTTTGCTAGTTATACAATATACTTTTGTTACGAATAATTGCAAGCAGAAAACAAAAATGAAAATTTATTAGTAAATGATAAGAGACAAATAAATACCTATGTACTACACGCGAGGCAGGCGCGGTAAGACGAGAGTTGCGAACGCCTTATATGATTGTGCAGCCGGCTGCTGGCCGGTGGAACATCAGAATGAATGATGTTTTACATTTTATTACATATCTTGATTAATATTTGTTTAAAATTTATAAATCAAGGACCATCGCAATTGCACAAAAACGTTGTTACAATTTCACAAGAATACATTTTTTTGTTAAATGCTACCTTTCCTGATATAAAACGGTGTAAAGCAAAAACTAGTCGAATTTAATTAAATTTGTGCAGTGCTTGAAACGAGAAATCTGCATAAATGTGAAAACTTCTCAATTTTCGCTTATGGGATTTACGTGCATTTCCAAACGGAAGCTCTTATTAAGACTTTAGAATTAATAAGAATCTGTACAAAAATATACATAATTTTTTATTACGGATGTAGCTTATATCTTCTATTTTCCAACTACGTACTTAATTCGAAATTTTTAAATAGTGCCTGCCCTTTTGCACCATAGAATTTTTTGCAAGTTTCGGGGCTCCGAGCACTCTACTATATACAGTGCAGGACTTCAATAATGAGTAGTGTTTGAATCTAGCCATAGGCAACACATTTTATAAATTCAGACAAACTACAGAGGTTTACAATACTAACATAACAGTAACATAAATTAAAAGTAAGTCACATTCATTAAAAAATTAATTAAAATTAAATTTAATGAAAAACTAGGGAAACCCTTCAAAATATGACGGTCAAAAGGCTAATGTATTGAAGAATTTCCTTATATATAACATTCGTTCTGTGGTTACAATCCTTCGGGTTTCCAAGCGTGATTTTTTAATATTAATATTTATTGAATAAACGCCATCGAACAAAAACAGTTCAAAATACTAGCCTACTATTCTCAGACGAATTTTTGAACGCGTTATTTAACAAACACCCCGACTTAGCCCCTCACCACCAACCCCAACTTACCGTCCCTACCATGCTTAGTTATCCTCGTCTAGCTCCTTTTTCCAGCATACCCTCGGCTAAGCCCACCTCAGACTCCTCCCCTGACTTATCTACCCATTCTTACCATAAAATTCTATATTGAATTCATTAATCATATGCTTAATATACCAGCTTTATATACTTTGAATGATTATTTAATATTAATATTTATTAAATAATCGCAATCAAACAAAAACAGTTGAAAAATACTAGCTTACCATTCTCGAACGAACTTTTGTACGCATTATTTAATAAACACCTTTATCGCCTTATCCCCTCCTCCACCAACCCTGGAAGCCCCGGGAACAGAATTACCTCCCTTCTCCAGGCTTACACCCCCCCGCCGACTTCTCGACTGATTTACGCCCTCCACCTAACTCCCTCTCGGACTCCTTCCCCGACAAGCACCCATTCTTACCATAAAATTCTATATTTAATTCATATATCATATGCTTAATATAGCAGATTTCTAAACTTCTACGTTCATTTTCTCAATGTCCTTTAAGAGATAAAACATTAGTCCTTAGACATCCTTATTCTACTTTTTTATCCAATATCCCAATCTGCATTCAAAATTTAAAAATTTCGAAAAACTGACACACTCAGTGGCAGACACAGATATCGGATTTTATGATAATGATCCACATACTAATTGTTGGTGGCATAGTAAGCAGGTATAAGGAGGCTGTTTAGTCCCAAAATGCGAAGCAGGCAATGTAAGTGGATAGTCGACATAATGCATCGATCACAAATAATGTTTTTAAATTAAAAATTTAAATAATTAAAAAATCTCAATACTAATATTCCACACACGCTACTAAAAAGAACGGGTTTATAAATATAAAAATTAAATAAAAATAAAAAGTAAGTAGTGTTGACTACTCTACAGAGTCAGAATTTCAATATAAAAAAGAACAAAGGAAATCGGTGTTACAGAACTCGTAGACGAAGTGGAACAAAAAGGAGTCGTGTTTTAAATATATAAATTAGTAAATAATAATTGACCTCTACAATAAAGTTCAATATGAGCGATGTATTCACTATCGAAGTACATATGATTTCCGTAATATAAAACAGTGTTAATGGTAACACGCTATGTTTGATCGCCAATAATAAACTCTTAATAATAATCACTCCAGTCATTCACAACATTTGCAATAATATGCAAACGTATTTCACGATGAATTTTTGTCCAAACAATAAATGAAACAGCTATAAATAAGCAATTACCATCAGGGCATCACCTAATATTTGTATAATTTGTCTGCTTTCCATGGTTTTCAACTATGCAAACTTTTATAATTGTAAATAGTTCCAAAAGGTACCAACGCTGGGGACTGAGAGTGCGCTGCAAGTACCCAAACAGCACAAATACATCTTAAAGACATCTAAGAGATGTGGAGTTTAGAGATGAGAATGCGCTACAAGTAGATGGTCGTTCTCTTGCGTATACAAATAAGTATTTTAGATTTATTTATTTAAAAATATAAAACTAAAGAAATACAGATATTAAGCAGTGTTGACTAATATAGTGTCTGCCATAAAGTTGGATCAATATGGGAAATTTTTTAATATTCTTATTGCAAAAAAGCTTTGTGGGGCAATCAAAAATCCAAAAATACTAGAAATACGCCAAGTCAAAGTTGACAGGTAACATTAGGTATCTGTCAAGTTCGCTTGTTTTTAAAACAATTTGACAAAACTGGCCTTATTTGTTAAAATATGAAAAATTTTTATTAAAAACTGTATGTTTCTAATGACATTTTACGTTCACGTGCCAAGTTTGAACGAGATATTCCAACATAAGCAAATTTTGTTTTTTAATATTTTTTGTTACACCCCGTAACTATTTTTAAGTAGTAGTTTCGTGTTAAGTTGCTTAGATTATGATTACAACAATTCTTGTATTATTCAAATGTGGCTTAGATTAATAAAATTATGAGTTATTTTCTTTAAATTGAAAAATAATCCAGAACGTTCCATTTTTTCTTGATAATTTAAATATTTGTCAAAAATAACTACATCATTTACCATTATTAGCAAAATATGCAATGACTTGTTGCCTTTCCACTTATTTAAAGCGTTTTTAATGATTTCAAAATAGTCAGTTACAGGTTTTTTTGTCAGTTGTCAGTTTTTGTGTCAAAAAATGTTAAAAAACAAAATTTTTCTTATCTCTTTCAAACTCGGTATGTAAAAGTAAAATGTCATAAGAAACATTTTTTGAAGAAGGTCATTTTTCACCGATTTCTTTAAATGGCGAATTTTGACATGGCGTGCTTCAAGTATTTTTGGAAGCAGAGGTGATTGCCTCACAAAGTTTTTTTCCAATCAGAATATCTAAAAAGAATCCCATATTGATTCAGCTTTATGGCAGACACTGTATACACAACGAAAACTTCAATATAAAAAAAGAATCACGTAAATCGGCACAGCAGAACTCTCAAATAAACAATGTCCATGTTTTTGTTCCCATAAACATGGAACAAAAATGAGCCTTGTGTTTTAAATATATAAATGAATGTAACGTCAATAATAAAGAAACTATGTATTATCTACCACTGATTCAGTTGTATGCTTGCATAGAGTAAGGATAAAGACTTGAGTATATAAAGCTGTTAAGTTTTTTTATTGTTATTTCGAACCTTAGACCTAGAGTTTTTCGTTATTTTTTATTTGTTTTTTTATTTATATGCATATAAATAAAGGTTATGCGTTTCATGAAACTTTTAATAGCAAATAATTTGTAAAGTGCATATATTAATATAAAGAACCAAAAGTTGTAAGCTAGTACATATTAACGTCAAAATTATATATATATTAGTATCTGACTAGTGATCTTTAGAAATTATTAGCATAACATTTACTTGATGCCCGTTGTATGCCCCAGTAGCTAAATAGCTTTCCAATGACACCGAACTTCCTGATCTCTGGATGACACATGCCTATTTCTTGCGGATTGTGACAAGGCAACTGCTTGTTTATCTTGGCTCAAGAAATTCATGGGTTCGTAATAAAGTTTCATGTCTTTCGTGATTTCATTAAAGTTTAACGAATGCAAGAAGTTGAAGCGAAGCGGTCGCATGTCCTTTCAGAAGAAGTAATTGGGCTTTGATTCTAACGAGCTCAATTTTGATTTCACTTTGTTTTAAATTTCACCTCTATTGATCTCTTACTATACTTTGAATTAAAGCTTCTTCTTGCAGCTTTTCTCTGATAACTAGACTTCGAATTCGATCTCTTCTAGTGATCCCCATCATGGCTCTTAACTATTTCATTTCTACCGTTTGTAGGTTGTTTTTCATGTCCTTTGTCAAGACCCAGCTCTTACTTCCATATGTTATAATTGGTTCAAAAACGGTTTTGTAGACTGACATTTTTGTCTTCTTTGTATTTCTCTTTTGTGTAGGAATGTAAATATTGCAAAGATTACAATATAATTTTAGAGCACTTTCTAATCTACCGTTTATTTCTGCATAATTTCTACCATCTTTGTGTATTTTCACTCCCAAGTATTTGACTATTTCCACTTGTTCTACCTGTATCATTCAGTTGTATTGTTATATTTTTATATTCTAATCCTATCACCATAACTTTTGTTTTTTCTACATTAATTTTTAGATTTCTCATTTAAGTCGGCAAAGGCGCATTCCGAGAACTGTACTACTCAGTTCTCATTTTCATTCTCATTGCGTGTTCTTTCACTTCTTTAATTATGTAATCCATTATTATTGTGAACCGGACAGGGCACAGAACGCCCCGGGGTCTTAATCCCTATTTTGTTTTACATTCATCTGATTGTAGATTTCCTTTCCTTACATAATTCCTGGTATTGTTGTATAGGCTTTTTATGGCGTTAAGTAGTCGTTTGTCTCTATTTCTCTTTTTGGAACTGTTCTAAACAAGTTGTTTGGCACACTGTCGAATGCTTTCGAGGTCTAGGAATGCTACAAATATATTATGATATTATATATAAAATAAATAAATAAATAAATAAATAAATAAATAAATAAATAAATAAATAAATAAATAAATAAATAAATAAATAAATAAATAAATAAATAAATAAATAAATAAATAAATAAATAAATAAATAAATAAATAAATAAATAAATAAATAAATAAATAAATAAATAAATAAATAAATAATCTCTATTTGCAATGTCATTTGTTGCCAAAACTGCTGTGTTATTAAATTTGATTTTATGAAATGGTTTTTTAACATGAGTAGCCATTATATCGTTTTCGTGTTGGTCAGTCGGCATTGTAATTTTGGAGAAATATGGCCAATATAACAAATATCACAATTGTTGCAGGGAATTTTGTAAATTAATTTGGATTGTTAAATATTGAGTATTGTATGTTCTAATTTTGAATAAGGGGAATGCATTATTATTTTTTCTACGGTAAATTTGATTTTTAAGTGGAAAATAAATTTATTCATAATTTATCTGTTGTGTCATTAGGTATACGAGTAAATTAAATCTTAAAATTAAAATCTTAACTGCTGTTAATTAAAAAACTGCCAGTAAAGGAAGGTTCTGCTTAAAAGCTAAAGGATATTGTTATTCATGATTTTACGTTTGATAAACAATCAAATGAAAAGTCAAGACTGCCGCAAGAATTTCAAGATTTTGAATTGTATTAACATGCAATTTTTTCAGAAACTGACCTAATATTTAATCAGTATATATTATATAATTCATCAAGTCAAAAATAAACAGATTGCAGCAAAACTCTATCTAATGACAAATATTTAGTTAATTAAAGTTGAAAAATGTTTAGAGTTATTAAGTAAGGTAGTTGCTTAAAATCTTTACATATGAATCTTATGAATACGATTGTAGTTGTTTTTGAAACAATATGAAAAAATGTTTATTTTTGACTTTGATTGAAAATGACTATTTAAATGTATTTGGTAACAATAATGAACTTTTATTTAAATACTGGAGAAAAAGGTCGGTTCTTTGAACCTTGCCTAAGCAAATCCATCAATTTAGCAACAAGACTAGTCAAATTCACACTTCATCCACTGCTTAAAACTAAAGTGGGATTTATCAACCACTTCTTCAAAACAACACTAGGTAAGGTACAGGAAAACTAAAAAGGATTAAAGCAAAAAGCCCAAAAACTTCTCTTTCTGAAAAGCCTGGGTCCGTGCACTGTATCACTGAAGCAAAGCAAATAAGGTTAGGATACAAACCCAGTTCGTTTACGCTTATATTTATTGATCTGCTTCTGTTCATTAAATAGTATGTTTAATTATCCTTGCTAGAAACGCACTTAGCTACTTTTAACTATTGAAACACTTCGTTAATGACCGGAGAAAGACCTAGTAATCTGCGATTAAAAAAAACACCTTTAAACTTCTAAATTCAATATTTTTTTTAAGATAAAAAAACACCTTTAAAGTAAAAAATTAAGAAATTATAATGTGGGTGTCCGTAATCTTGAATTTAATTACGCTGATTTCATAGCAAAAGAAAGTTGCTTTTATGTCAGATTTCTTTCTCGTTAGAATGCACTTCTTAACTTTAACTTAGCAACGAGCAGTGGCGCCTGTTGTAACGCCGTTATAAAGACCAATACCGCGTAGTTGCGCCTTCTGTAGATTAATTTCCATAGATAGGCCACATACCTCGGACATGCTCCTTATATTGTATATGGATAGGCCGTAATTGCAGTAGGAGCTTACTTAGCTTATATAAAACCTTATATAAATTGACATTAGGTATGTCAATTATTTTATTGATAACTACAGAAGATATAATTACAAGAAGAAATGTAGCTTTGCCAAATACAAAAGCAAAGAAAGTTAGAAAAATGTAGCAATTAATCAGCAATTATTTCTTGTATTGTTTACTTTTTTGCTTTATGTGTCTATAATAATTTTTAGTAAGCCAAACTATGAGATATGATTTATGTTTTTAACAATGCCTTTCTCATCTATTATGATGTATACTGTTTGAAAATCGCTTGTTTTATTTTTCATATAAGGGTATGCACATATTTATTAACTGTATTAATTCAGTCTAAAATTCATAATTTTGATAATGTGTTTATTTTAAAACTATAGTTTAACCAAGAATACAATAAATGAGTCATTTTCGTAATCACATGGGAAAAAAGAAATACGACTCAGGCGAGATAAGATAAGAGTGCAAATTTCACGTTGCTAAGAATTCATTGACGTACGCTAGAACCAACAGATTTTCATTGCTGTTTTACATGTATTTTTAAATAAAAGGGGGTTTTTTCCGCTACTGAATCTTTCTAGCTCATTTATTGTTTATTTTATCATTTAGATTACAGCGTGGCCTTCGCGTAATTCTAGATGCATTTTACATTTTTGCCCCATTTTGTTATTAAACGAATAGCAATACAATTTTTGCGCGTTATTTCATTTAAATATTAAAGCAGCATTTTAAGTTGTGTAGTATTTCTTAAAATAAAGAAGAATTCGTGTAAATGCTATTTATTTTACGTCTTTACCTTATTTTTTAATAACATAATTATGTAAATAACTAAAATGTAAAATTATCAAACTCATCCAGTTCTAGTGGATAAAAAGATTTTTTTAAATTTCTTTTCTTAATATTTTATTATGTTTATACTATTCTTGTCATTTGCTTTCATTTGGGCCTATAAACTAATTTTGACCGGTTAGACTCGCGTTTCAGCCCCCAGGAAAATATCCACCTGATAGTTGGTCGCCTATTGTTGGTTCTTTAGAAGAAGATACATTTTAGTCGTATAATGCGACGTAACACGTAGAAAAAACAGTTTTGGTAAAATTACATAAATAATATAAACAGGATATTTTGTCAATTTCCTTCCATAAACGATTTCGTTTTTAAAAAATTGGAGAGGTGATAGATAATAATTTATGAATTGAAGTTCGAATGTAGTAGATACCTAATAATTACATAGAATATCCTTGAAGTATGTTGTTCAGTGTACTTAATTAGTTTTATTTAATATTTATTTATTTGTTATATTGTAAATTTAAAGTAAAATAATGTCAAGGTAATACACTGTATTCATCATTTCTATAAAATTACTTTTATTTTAGTAAAAATTAAAGCATACTCACCAAAAAGGTTTTATTTCTACAAATGCTATACTAATAAAAAAAAGGAAAAGATAATCCCATGAAAACAAAAATAAAACAAGCTTTAAAGAGAAACGGTATATCATTCTTTGAGAAATAATAACTTACACGAACAACTTATATGATGACAGTCTAACTTTTCTACCTTGTTTTACGTCTTTATTTTACTGGGAATTTGGAAGAACACTAATGAAGCATTTTTTATAACAAATCAGTTTGTAAAAGAGATATTTTTGCTTTTACTAATTAAGATCTTTATTTAAGTTTCGTTCTGAGAAATTGAGAATTGAAATGTATGTATGTATACTTGCTCAACTCTTATTCCTGCCAATACATATTTACTTGATTTTACGGAATTTCTAATAGGTCTTTATAAAATAATGTACCCTTTTTATTACGGTGATATATTAAACAGCTAATAGAACATAGTAATCTTGGATGTGCTTGGAGTGCTAACCTATCGTATTATGTAAATGGGCAAGAATCTGTTGAAACAGTTAAAATTATTTGCAAAAAGTGCAGTCTGGTTGTAGCATCAATACATATCGCTCTGAACACTCATAGTTACAATCTCTACTTTTTCTGACGCGAATTAAATCAGTTTCATGAGTTCTCTGCTGCTGCTATGTTTTCACCAATTGATGTTGTTGAAATAAAGCCAGACTACATCAAAAGTATTATTGCAGAGCTTGAGAAAGATCTTTCTCGTCGATATTCAAAGCCGCAGTACACTTCGCCGTGCTGTCGGATGGGCACGTTAAGCAGTCGGTCACGAAAAGCACCTACCTGTGGTTGTGGTTAAAAATAACACTGCCCTATATCACGCGCAAGTACATATTCAAACTTCAGTGGTTTGGCAATGGTAATTACGATTAACATTTATACATAATATTATTACTTTGTTTAATTTGGTGTCGTCGCGGACAGAAATGTGCATAACTGTTAAGTAAATACATCTATAAATTGGATCGGTTGTTTTTCTGAGAGATTGATAGTTGTAGAAAGTTTTGAAGCACCTGATGAAATACTGAGGTAATTATAGTTACAGGAAAAGTGACACAAAAGTCAAATTGCAAAAATCAATTTTCGAATTTTGTACCAAATGTTGCTTTAAATATTTTTCTTGAAATTAAAATATGTAAAATTAAAATAAATATACTAAATAATAGCCATACATAATCCAAAAAAGGGCATACAGCTTAAATTCAAAATTGTATATAATACCCCAACAGTATAAGAACTTTGTAGAAATTGTTGAGATAATTGATAATGCACACGTCTAGATTCAAAAGCCGCCACTATAGCTGATTTAGATCTATTTAGATAATTTTGAAAATTGAGAAGTTTTATGTTCTAAATAATAAGTTAAATTAATTTAGAACTAAAATCGGTTCGCAATTGAACAAATGGTTATTGCATTCTTGCACAGTTGTGGACTAGATATTTGCAAACTCCTATTTTTTAATTAAAGGCTCCAAGTCAGTGGGGTCAGAGGGCGAGAATTAGGGCGCCTTAATTATAGGCATATGAGTGTGTGCATTTCTTCAATCGTGGTTAATGTACTATCCGTTACGCGTTTAAAATGTTTGAAAGACTTGACGCAAGCTTCCCAATTCCGTCGAGATATGGTGATCTAGGGGTATACATTTCTAACAAATATCTTCATTCGACAAATGATGTGTAACAATTGTTTTAAACTTTTGGCTTTCAAATAAGGTTATAAGTAATTTTATCCATTTATTCGCGCCAACAAAATTTGTACCATTATTATCCGAGTACAAACACTTTATTTTCCTTTTAGCGACTTTGAAACGTTTAAAAAAGGTTCTGCTGTATAGTCCATTACTAATTCCAAATGGATAGCCTTTGTGACTAAACAGACCAATACGGCTACATAAAATTTGACTGTTCTGTTCCCCGACCTTTATATATATATATATATATATATATATATATATATATATATATATATATATATATATATATATATATATATATATATATATATATATATATATATATATATATATACAGGGTGGGGCAAAAGTCCCGCAACGGCCAAATATCTCCCGAGGGGAAGGTTTTTTAAAAAAATGTTTCAGGCAAAAGTTGTATGGCTTTGAAAGAGGAATCATTTGCATACAAAACCATCTCCCACCCCTTCACCCCCTCCTGAGGGGTGGGGGTAACTTTTAAATTTTAAATGGCCAACCCTATTTTTTTTTGCTGATTAATATTCTCTAAGAAAAAACAAGAACTTTTGTCCGAAAAATTTTTTTTAAAAAGACGAATTTTGCGATTGACCCAACGAACAAACTTTGGATATTCCAAAATATTCCGACTCTTTTACGCGAAAATGACGGGGTTTTCAGAAAAATTACAAGAGGTAAAAAAGGCTTAGAATTTTGCAAAAAATCTAGGAAAAAAAAATAAACAAAAAAATTTTTGAACAATTTTTGAAAAAAAACATGATTTTTGAAAATGTGCACACGTTTACATTTTACCTCCTGGATTAGCGATGCACACTCAACTCAAGTGGTAATGTGTGTGGGTCTTGTAAGTCGAGGAGAACATCCAGTGATATTGCAGGTTTTCTTAGTCCGGATCTCGACTGATCTTCAACGGAAGCTGCTTGATGAACTCTTAGTGAACGAGGAATCCACAAAACCACAGAAGAGACTGACCTGTCTCCTCATATCGGTTAGCTGCTCGCATCACGGTAGTTTTGTTGAGCGGGCGAGGACGAGTCGGATGCAGCTGGTTACAGAGATTTGCAGTTTCCTGGTAAGAGCGTTGTCTATCTCCGTACCCACGCAATATCAATTAATGATATTAATTTTATTAATTAATTTTTAATTAATTAATTAATTAATTCTCGTTTAATGAGACCCATGCTTTTGCAATACGATTTTGCAAAACAATTTCTTGTGAATTTGAGTTGCAAGAAATTGTTAATTTAAAAGGAGTTGCAAGACTGAGTTAATATCCAGTCGTTGATACGTGGTGATTTTCTCGCAATTCAAACTGCCAGGAAATTGTTTTGCAAAATTGTATTGCAAAACCATGGCTCTCACTAAAAGAGAAAGAATTGAAGTATTGATATTGCGTGGGTACGGAGATAGACAACGCTCTTACCAGGAAACTGCAAATCTCTTTAACCAGCTGCATCCGAATCGTCCTAGCCCGGTAAACAAAACTACCGTGATGCGAACAGCTAACCGATATGAGGATACAGGTCAGTTTTTTCTGTAGTTTTATGAATTCCTTGTTTTCTAAAGATTATTTCTTGTGTTCATCAAACAGGTTCCGTCGAAGATAGGCCGAGAACGGGACGACCAAGAACAGCGACAGATCCCGGAACATCATTGAATGTTCTCCTCGAATTCCAAGAAGATCCACACACATCAAGACGTCGGGTGGCTCAGGCAGAGGATATCAGCATCAGGTCTGTGGGTAGGATTTTGAAGACACACAAATACCACCCATACAAGATACACTTGGTGCAAGAGTTGACGGAGTTTGACTTCGATTTAAGAGTGGAGTTTTGTGAGTTGATAATGCAGCGATACGATGATAACCCAATGACATTTTTCTGGACGTGTTTTTCGGATGAAGCGAAATTTGAATTGGACGGCAACGTGAATCGTCATAACAGCAGATATTGGTCCGATGCAAATCCACACTGGATGAGAGATTCTCACACTCAGTGGAAGCAAAAAATCAATGTTTGGGCTGGCATTTTCCGACATCAGATTGTGGGCCCGTTCTTCTTTGATGAGAATCTGACAGCTGAGCGATATTTGAGGCTGCTTCAAGAAGAAATCGTTCCTGCTCTTCGTGGGATCGTTGGAAATCAATTCAATTTGGTCAATTTTCAGCAAGACGGAGCACCAGGTCATTTTGGGCGGCAAGTACGTGCCTATCTGGATGCAACATTCCCTGGGAGATGGATTGGTCGGAGAGGAGAAATTGAATGGCCGCCACGATCACCAGACCTGACACCCCTTGATTTCTTCTATTGGGGTTATTTAAAAGATCGCGTGTACCAGACGAAACCTGATAGCATAGACGATCTGCGAGGTAGGATATTGGAAACCTCAAATGCCATTACGCCAGAAATGATAGCAGATGTTCTGGAGACTTTCTATCAGCGACTGGCTCATTGTCAAACAGTGGAAGGTGCTCAGTTTGAGCATCTGATCAAATAATTAGCAGGGCAGCGGAGGTTTGGAGTCGATAAATACCGGGGGAGTGACGAACCTCGGGGTCCTTCAATGCTTCCTGATTAAGAAAAACGGCCCTTTTCAGGGCCACTATGATGTGTGAAATCCTCCCTGGAACCTCCACGTGGTACACATTGGGTAACGCTAATCCAGGAGGTGAAATATGAACGTGTGCACATTTTCAAAAATCATGTTTTTTTTTTCAAAAATTGTTCAAAAATTTTTTTGTTTATTTTTTTTTCCTAGATTTTTTGCAAAATTCTAAGCCTTTTTTACCTCTTGTAATTTTTCTGAAAACCCCGTCATTTTCGCGTAAAAGAGTCGGAATATTTTGGAATATCCAAAGTTTGTTCGTTGGGTCAATCGCGAAATTCGTCTTTTTAAAAAAAAATTTTTCGGACAAAAGTTCTTGTTTTTTCTTAGAGAATATTAATCAGCAAAAAAAAATAGGGTTGGCCATTTAAAATTTAAAAGTTACCCCCACCCCTCAGGAGGGGGTGAAGGGGTGGGAGATGGTTTTGTATGCAAATGATTCCTCTTTCAAAGCCATACAACTTTTGCCTGAAACATTTTTTTAAAAAACCTTCCCCTCGGGAGATATTTGGCCGTTGCGGGACTTTTGCCCCACCCTGTATATATATATATATATATATATATATATATATATATTTATCTGTCGTACCATTGAGCGTCAGTATAGAAAGTTTGTAGCTGAGCGTCCACACTTATACACCGTGTGTAAGTAGTAAATCATTTTAAGCGATTACTGAGCGTCATGAACTACTTAGTGTTTCATTGAGCGTCCGTCTATTTTTAGACATCTATTTTTAGATTCTCTTATTTGATTGGTTCGGAAGCATGTGGTGGCGTCGAAGCATGACGTCGTAAGACGGGTTTCCCAAGAACGCGAATTTGCACTTGAGAAGTGTATTCATGCATTCTATATATTTTGTAAATACAAACAGTAGCGAATTTTAAATAGACAGTCAGCTGGCTGTTAGTTTTATTATGATGTTTCAGATAATGCCACCCATTCCTAAATAAATAAATATATTACGTTTATATATTGCAAAAGGGGAAAATTATAATATGCATTGTTAATGATTACAATTAACACATTTCAAAAGGGTAAAAATAAATTAAAGCTAAGTTTGGTAATTGCATCGAAGGTATTTGATCGCTCGAGTAACCAGCCTTAGCAACTATTATTAAAACAATTGTCTTCCTCTCTCCAATTACTTGAGTAATCAGATCAATCATTAATCTGAGTATTGATTCTGCTGAACTCGGCTTTAATAACATAATAGTAGTAGGTTAGCTCTATGATTAGCAACAGTACATTTAAATGTTAGATTGTAATTAGATTTAGTCTTGTTTTGTTTGGATATAGAAAAAAACTGTCAATCAGCTGATTTTTATATTTTACAAATTGTTATGTTTTAGCTTCGATGAAGATGCAAAACATCTAAATGTTATTATAAGAATACAACTTTTATTTTACGTACTTTTTTAAGGAAATGTTTATTATAAGAACTTTCTTAAAATTGCGAAACAAATAAAACTGATTATTTAGTTAAAAGTTTCACAAATTTATATAATCTCTCTGACATATGTTTCGACAGCTGAGCTGTCATTATCAAAGGTAATGTAAATATAAACAAAGACGTCGCTAAGGTAAATGCAAAAAATAGATAACTAGATAAAAAATATATATTAAATATCTAACACTTCTAGTACCGGAGAATTACTGAGCTCAATCTGTTCATTCATTAAAAGTACCCAGAGTTTGTGTTTGTATAATATCTCCAAAGTTCCTAAAATGTCTAATTTGCGTTTGTTATTAACAAAAATGTAGGAATTTAATATTATTTTGGGAAGGCATTGTGTGATTTTGTTCTAAAAAGGCGTTTGGCGTAGATATTTTTTGGATATTTACTTCTGTAACAACGTAGGTGCTCTTTATATCTTATGTCCAAACTTCGAAGTGTTTGTCCAATAGGATATAATATAGCAGATCTAAACAGTCGAAACAATTGTCAGGTAGATTATAATAAATATGTAAAAGTATTAACAAATCAGTTTTATTTAGTAATTGATTATGGAGTTTCACCAAATAAGGATAGAAACAATAAATCAAAGTCTTAAAATTGATTTGAACATGTCTTTTATCAGTTACAGAAGAAGTAGCATAAATATATGTGATGATGTTGCCTTACATGTGTTTCTCCAAGCGTTATCTCCGTTGTTCTCAACTTTTGCATAAGTTCGTACCAGAGAAATGCGCAGATACCTGCTTTACAAGTTGTTCCTGCTGGTTTATCACTCGCAAGTGAACTACAAGTCGGTACCTGAGCTGCATCGATACCTCAGTAATAATAGCACTACCTGTAACTGCAAGTACAAATAAGTAGGTTTGCTTACCTGTAGAATATATTCGCAGATAAAGCAGTAATAGACATACAAAAGAACTGTTAATGCGACTAGAAGGAAAACTATAATTAAAGGACTCTTTCCCGTCCTTGTCCCTGTCCCGCTCGTTCACATTCTCTTACTCCTTTTTACCATTTTGCACGGTTTATCAGCCTTATTCATCCAATACTTATACTCCAATCTCTTTAGACCTTCTTTCATCTCTTTCCACCTTATCCTTACTCACCTCATTCTCCTTCATCCACTCTTTCCGCTCTCTTGAACCGTTTTCCATCTTTTCTACTCACTATCAAACTATCAGAGTCTCTACCCTCCCCTACTCTTTCTCACGATGTAACTTACTATCCCACCATTCAACACTCTCTATCTTTTCCTATCACTGTCTTTTACATTTTCTCACTCTATCACACTTTTTTACCCTTTTTCGCCTCTACGCCATTTGTAACCGCCAAAGTTTCACAAATACTACATGACAGGGAAAGAGAATCGGTTAAAATCTACGTGCGCCCGACATCCTGGGGACCTCGACGTGATTGTTTTAGGATTTTGGATTGATGTTGATTAAATATTTTGGGGAAAATGAAAATAGACAGACGTCGGTAGAAGAGAGTCCCAGACCTACCGCATGTACACCGACAGTAAATTTTATGTTGAATGTCGATGGTGTTAAAGCCATGGAACAAGATACCATAAACGCTTCCATGATGAAACTGGGAAGATTGGTCAAGGAGTTACGCGATCTTGATGACGAACGAACGAAAAATTGGTAATT
This sequence comes from Agrypnus murinus, assembly GCA_929113105.1. Taxonomy (NCBI): domain Eukaryota; kingdom Metazoa; phylum Arthropoda; class Insecta; order Coleoptera; family Elateridae; genus Agrypnus; species Agrypnus murinus. Next base: position 114,493,601 of record OV816024.1, read on the forward strand.
GAAGAATATTATGATAATAAGAATAAGATAATTATGATAATGCCATATTGTTCCCACTTGTGGAATTACCTTACCTGAAGAATTGCTCAGAACCTGAAATAGAATGAGAAATTCAAAACTGGGAGAGGATGAAGTGGTCAGTCAAAAGAATCGACTCAATCAATTGATGGAATTTTTGAGATATGAAGTTTAAGGTGAGAAAAGATTTCTTTGGCTCGTAATGGATTTGGCAATGGAGTAAATTGTAGTGGAGGGAGGAAATAAGGAGTGTCAGTGTTAGTATTCCAATAGCTGCTGGACTTTTCTCGGGTGACGACGGTGGGGTTAAAAAAATTGTATATGTTTTTGTGCGAAATCCCATCAATAATTACTTTCAAACTCAGAAAATGGATCCGAGTGAAAAAAAGAAAGGTTTGTTAAGTAAGAAATGTTGTATTTCTTGTCTTAGAGTCGGTCATCAATTCAAATTATGTAAATCAAAGGTCGTGTGTCTTGTATACAGGATGTTAGGTAGAACAATGTCAAAAAAAACTGGGGGGTAAATAGGATAATTTGGAACCCATTTAAGGTAAATCACCCTATACAAAGGTGCTTGGCTTTTCATTATTAATTTTATTAGGTATTTTTGAAAAAATGCCGAAATTCTGGACTAATGGCTTAATATATTTTTTGTTTTTTAATTAATCAGTTAAAAATTTTTGTATTATTATCTTGTAGACATCGTTAATCTAAAAATAAAAAAATCATCCAAATAACAGACACATAAAAAGTTATAAGCCGACTTATAACTAAGTCTCAAAAACGGTTGAAACAAATTTTAAATTTGTTGTGTGAAAACCAAACGCCTTTGTATAGGGTGATTTACCCTAAATGGGTTCCAAATAATCCTATTTACCCCCCCCCCAGTTTTTCTTGATATCGTTCTGCCTAACTCCCTGTATAGAAAAAAGCATTTTAAAGTCATGCGTTCCGATCCACCAGCTCACAAAAATTCTGCCACCCATGGTCCAGTCAGTCAAGATAGAATTCGGGAGTCAAGAAGTTCGGCCATGTCTTATCAATCTTGTTCTGGTGATGTCTTTCTTCAGACGTTAGTGATGACCGTGAACGGAGTAGGATGTGAACGGAAGGCAAGAGCAATCGTTGACATAGGATCTCAAAGGTCTTATATTTTGAGAAGTGCTGCTGAAGAAATGAAGCTTCCGGTTGTATCCTCAGAGTCAATTGTTCATATGCTCTTTGGTGGGGTTCAGTCCGAGAAACAGCACATGAGATTTGATGTAATTCTGAGTACTGTAAATGGAAAATTTGTTAGAAAATGTCATTTATGGAGGTCATTTGTGGAGAAGTTCCTCATGCGAAAGGAGGAACCTGGTTTAGAAAATTGAATAACAAGAAGATTTGGATTTCTGACGTCGGGAACGTATGTACGCAAATTGAAATTCTAATTGAATCAGATGTTGCTGGCAATTTGTGGACAGGGCGAGCTCATCAGTTGAAAAGTGTACTTTTTGCCATTGAGAATAAGTTGGGCTGCACTCTCATGGGAAGAGTGTCTTTTGAACATTGCCAATCTAGCTCATCCTTGATTGTGTCGTTGCTGTTGATCCAAGAATCGTCAGTTACAAATCTTTGGACATTCAAAACAATTGTAATTAGAGATACTGGAAAGACGAACTCTAAACTGGTTTTGAAAGTTGTTGCCAAAAAACATTTTCAGGATACTGTCTTTATTAATTCTTATGGTTCATATGGAGTGAGTGTGTCTTGGATAGATCGTCATCCAGAATTAAAAGAAACCAAATTAATGACAGAAAAGTGATTTATTTCTACAAGAAAGAAATTGGATGATTTTGGGAATTTTAAGAATTATAATAACGTGTTCATGGGTGGATAGAAGAAGGAGTAGTTGAAGAAGTGCCAAATAATAAGTTCAATGACATTGGCTGGTACTTGTCTCATCGCTCTGTCTTCAAGCCTTTTTGTGTCACGACAAAAGTTAGACCTGTTTTCGACGGCTCAGTGAGGCAGAAAAAATTGCCGTCCTTGTACGATTGTCTGGAAAAAGGACCGAATTTGATTAAACTCGTCCCATCCATGTTGTTGAGATTTAGGGAAAAAAATTGGCATTATCTTAGATATTCGGAAGAGCTTTTCTTCAAATTGCGCTAAAGGAAAGCAATAGTGATTTTTTTTAAATTTCTCTGGTGAAGGAACAAGAGAGGCCGACAGGTAAGAATTTTTTGTCATCGTTGTGTGGTGGTCCGCATGAATTGTAATCCTTTCCTGTTGGGAGCAGTGATTGCGCTTCATGTTAAAAATGCACTGCCAGAATTAAAATTAACTGGAGAGAAATTATCAAAATCCTTCTACGTGGATAATTGTGTCACTTCAGTTGACTCGGAAGGGGATTTGATTAGTTTCATCAAAGATGTGACTGAGTTACTGTCCACCACCAAATTGGATCTAAGGTTGTGGGAATCCACTTTTCAGAGTGGATGCAACATTTCTCAAGTATTTGGTTTGCTTTAGGATAAGCAGGAGGATGTTTTGTTGTGTCATGTCAAGGACATTTAAGAACCATTTCCTATTCCTACCCGAAGAAACATATTATCTGTAGTTCAAGGTTTTTGACCCCATTGGTTTCACATGTCACTGTTTTGCGTATGAAGATATTCTACTTCAATCTAGTTGGAGAATGAAAACTAGTTGGATTGAAGTATTACCTCAAGAGTTGGGAACAAAGTTTACAAAATTGGATGAGCGAATTGAAACTGCCGCCGTCAATCAGAATCCCTCGATGTTTGTCATCTTATGCATTTCCCAAGGATGGGTGGAAGCTACATACGTTTTGCGATGGTAGTGGTTTTGCATATTAGTCCGTTGTCTTCGTGAGACGCGAACTCAATTATCAAGTGGAATTGAAGTTCCTACAAGCAACGACAAGAATTGCACCTTTGAAAAGGTTGCCAATCCCAAGATTGCAATTATTGGCTGTCACAATTGGAAGTCACAACAGAAGAAATTATTTTTCGAAATGTTCAGGTATTGTCAAAATGGTGGGTTGGATGCTAAGATTTTTGAACAATTCCCGCAATGGAGAAGATAATCGTAAAACTGGCATGGTAAATGCCAGTGATCTGGATGAAACAGAGAGGCGTGTAATACTAGTAGCTCAGAAGCAATGTTTTGCAGTAAACATAAATGAGATACCTGAACTAAGTGTTTTAAGGGATAATTCGGGACTTATAAGAGTCAAAACAAAAACTGAACGAAGAAAAGACACGGTGGATTTTTGGATTCCTATTTTATTGCCAACCAGTCATCCAGTGTTACTGGCCCTTGTGAGGGAGGAACATTTGAAGCACTGTTATGGAGAAACACAGTTGCTACTTTCTCGTTTATGTGAAAGATATAGGATTCTGAGGGGAAGGAAGTCAATTCGTGCCATTATTTCCAAATGTGAGAAGCGCAGAAGATTTGATACAAAAAGACTTGTAGCAGTCATTTGGAATTAATAAGTTTGTTGTCTACTGATTCCATCTTGCAGAGTTTTAAGCTTCGTAACAAGAAGGGGAAGACCGTTGTAGTAGTGAAAACGCAATAAACTTTGTTGGAATGGATACATTTGTTTAAATCTTGTTTAAATCTGTGGATTGGAAAGTCGTGGAATCCGTGTCAGCTGTCCAATAAATTCAATGGAGGTTTATTCCTCCGACTCCTGCTTGGTGGAAGGTGGTTGGTGAGAGCGTCTTATGAGAACTCTGAAACAACTGTTGCGACGAGTGTTTGGTAAAAATTATGAAGAACTTTATTAAATTATGAAGAACTAATAGCGATTTTATATGATTGTGAATCAGTTATCAATTCGAGACCATTGTCATTCATTTCTGAAAACTGAAGATTTGGTTCCTCTCACCCCAGCCATGTTCTTGCGAGATCTACGGCAGCAGGGAAGCCCAGGGTTGGATTATTTAGATTCTAACAGTGCTGAGAGGAAATTTGCCTATCACCAAAGAGTCAAGGAGGATTTGTGACGAAACTTTTGTAGTGAGTATTTGAGTCCATTAGTTGAGCGTAAACCGAAGAAAGATTCAAGAATGTTATTCTCGAATTATTGTTCTAGTTGGAAGTGCAATTTAAAGTGATAGAATTGGAATCCAATAGCGAGGATTGTAAAGGTTGTCCCTGGAAAAGATAGAAATGTTCGTGTAGCTCTTATGAATACCGCGTATACAGAATTCTTGAGGCCAATTCAACGTTTCTACTCTTTGGCGATCACATCAGGAGATCAAGATGTGTGTAAGAGCAAGATAGAATCATTAAGGAAAGTTCAATCCGAAGAATTGTATACATAGCATTGGTAAGATCTGTTTTTGCAATGTGGTTCTCCAGTATGGTCTCCAAATTACCCAAACCACCAGAGCGAGTGCAAAATAATTTTTTACGATGTGTGGCTTTTAAATACGATTACCGTATGGATATTATTAATCTATTGAAATTGTGCAAATCTTAAATATTGCAGTCCCTGGCTATTACATCGGGACTACTGAATCACGGAGGAGACATTTTATGGATGGAAAATAGTTATTATAGACTTCGTTGAAACTCGGTACAATTGTTCTGTAGAGGAAAAATCCTTCCAAGTTCATTTATGCGTTATTTCTACACCCTGAGTAGGGTTGGATTCTGGGCGCGTAGGTTGGTAGACTTGAATAAAACGTGGTGTAACTAAGTAGTCTAAGATTTTAGCGCAGTCTAAGTTTTACAAACGTCGATCAAATGCTAGCTTAGAAGCTTAGTCCATCACAAGATCTTAAAATTAATCAAAATTTCATCAAACTCTAGTTCCACTCTAAATCGGCTTCGTCCGAACCCACTCAGGAAAGTTGGGGAAAGACTTATGCATAAATGAACTGTTACGCCACATCACCAGCTCTACATGAATGTGGGTTTTATCAAAATCCATCGGACAGCCATTTTCTACCAGTAAAAAAGAATTACTCCTTTATGAAGGGTGGTTCTAATCGAAAAGACAGGGACTGTGCGACCTTCACGAAATCAAGATCGAAAGCTAATTTAATTTTTCTGCTTTGAATATAAATGATGAGGTAGATTATCTAAAAGTTCCTCAAAAAACTACCTTTAGAATTCCAGTTATATCAACTAGAAGCTATGGTATTTTCAATATACCCTTTAATCCTTCCTACGATTATAATTTCTTTCTACCTAGAAGTACGTGACTTAGTAATGATAATAGTAGATTTGGTCTTAAATTTATTGGGGTTTTATTAAATAGATTTAAATCTTCTATTCAACAATTAACTTTAGGATGATTCTCATTGTTTGATATGAATTAAAATATAAGCAAATATAGATAACAATGTGTTTATAATAAAATATTCTTTTCTTCTTTCAAATTATACATATTAAAATGTTATCGTATCATAATTATAATACATAATAAACTCAAACAAGTCAGGATATATCTTCATAATGTATTTAAATCATATTTTGTACTTAAATGTGGCTTTCCTGTATGTTGAATAAAATAAAATATATAGGGCCGCGCTGTCTCTATAAAATCACGGTAAACCAAACCGGCTTTATTTGAAGAATTTTATCGATCGACTTCACTCTCTCCTGTAACAGCTGCTGTTTCTATAAATAGCTCACGGACGCTCGTTAATACATAGAAATGAATATGTATTAAGAAGAGCAGCTAACGGGGGAGGAGCTAAAGGTGGAAGCTCAGTTGAACGCTGCAGGTATTATTTGTGTATATCATATACACTTCGACGCTCACCGCGCTTATATGCGGCAGAAGCCTGAACTAATTATAAACATCTATCACACGAATGTGTCACCCAACGTCCACGAGATTTTTATTGCAAAAGCATGTATGCAACCAACTGATCACATTGTGACATTTTCAGGGATTGCCAGTGAGCGTCCGTCTATCGGACGCTCAATAACCATGGACGCTCACTGGTATTGGATTTTTACATAGGAGGACGCTCAATTGGGTAGAAGATATATATATACATATATATATATATATATATATATATATATATATATATATATATATATATATATATATTGATGCCTGTTAAGCTGTCACCTCCGTCATACAGAGGAGACGGCCTGACTTCCGGGTATTCCCGTGGATATATTGCTAAAAATTTGTTATATTTGTGATGAGGGGAACCTCTAGAATCCGAATCTCAAGAAAGGGGAAATTATTTCCCTTGTTTTATTTTGTCATATATAGAGTATACAGAAGATACGAACCAACCTCCAAAATTTATATATAAGAAGATACTTATAGTTCGCTGTTACCTCCAGCAGCGCTGCCAAGTGTTCGGAGGTCAGAAGATACCACCGTTATGTGCAGTTATATATACAGAGCGTTGACTCCACATTCCATAGATGCACATTTCATAAAAAGGTTCTCTTGTGGGTCTCCAGATGTTGAAATCGGGTGATTTAAATTGCTCGCCGAGGGCATTTTAGTGGCCAGATAACAAAAGAAAACAAGCGAGCATTCTCGATTTACTTATTTTTTATTTTTTGAGTTATACGAAATTGTCGTTTTTGTATTTCTTATGAATTGTTATTAAAGATATTAAAAAGCCGTTTCGACACTATTAAAGCGTCTTTATGAGTAGCACTGACTAGTTGAATAAGGCTTTTCTAATTATAATCATTGATTTCTGGTTTACTTCATAAAGTTGTATTTTTTAAATGAAAACTTTAGTAATTTGATTAGAAATACTTAGATCGGTTATATATTAGAAAGAAATTTCTTTCTATAATGAATTGAAAATATAACAAAACCAGAAAAAGGGATTCTTTTGTTATTGTCAATAAAAGTCAATAAGAACGCAACCAGTACCAATATTGCGTATAATTAGTATAGCACATTTTTGAAATTTAGATGTATTAGACATAAATCAGTTATGTAACGTAGTATTTGTATAAATATGATATTCTACAAAGTTTCTTTTAATCTCGGGAATAACGGTTAAATTGAATATGCTTTTATCCAGATTCCATTTCGATTGAAATAAAGGCAGATACTCTTTTAATTTTTACTAAACTCGATAAGAGTTTAATATAAACAAATTAAATATTGTGTTTTTTACAACAAATGCTTGTTGTTTCCGAAGTCACGCACGTATCATGTAGGACCATTGAATTTCCCGTGATTTGATTAACAAAAAGAGTTACCAACTTTATTAAGATTAAAACAAATCGAAACACAATAAATTAATCAACATTTTTATAGAATTTTTGCTTAAGACATTTTTTCCAGCATTTGTTGATCTAACGAAATACAGAATACGTATGTTACACTGTTATACATGTACCTACCTCTTGTAAATTTATGTTTTAACTTATGTTTTAAATAAAGCACTTACTAACGACAAAACATGTACGTTTTATGGAACGTGTACTTTAAGTCCACATTAACGACAGGTTTAACTTAATGTAGTCTTTTTTGATAACATTGTATAAAGCATAGATAAATAGTAGGTATATTGCGTTATCAGAATTAAAAGTGGCAGTTTATTTGACGCTTAATTATGTTAGCAATCGCGGCTCTCCATTTAAAACAAAATACCACTATAAGCTTTTGTTTGAAACAATGTTTATCAACCTTGGCACAACCTTAATATCCGAAAATGGCCCACTGCTAGACTAAAGTAGGGATGATCATTTGATACCAAGCTTGGTCTCAGACATGGAAAGATCAGAGTTACCCAATATTGGTTGTTATTGGCTAAAACCAATACGTTATGCAATGTTTTGGACAATAAATGACACCGTTATCGCAATAAAACTAAAGTTAGTCTTGGACCGATCTTGAATGTTAATGTAGTACCAAGGCTGGTAATTGAGAAACAAAGCAACTATTACACAATCCTTTTCCTTTAATGAATGCTAGTGCAAACAAGCAACGAAGTCTACCATTACTGTTTCGCCGTAACTGAATGCAAAGTCGGTTTTTGTGTTGGATATAAAATGTTCATTAACAAAATAAATACGAAGAAATCGAAAATTCGTATAAATGATTAATGTCTTAGACTCTCAACACATATTGAGACCGTACAAACCTAACACTTTCATAGTGTACGTCTTCTTGTGCAAATACATATGTACAGTCGGTAAGTCAATATAGTTTACACTTTAGTCTTGCCAGTGTAAGTTTAAGTTCATAAAAATTCAGTAGGTTAGCAACCACTAATCCATCTTTACAATAAACCACATTTACAGAAATTACCAAAATATAATATGAATATTGACCCAACCTTAACCGAAGGGTAAGAAACCAAGATTTTGAATTTTGAAGATTGCTAAAACTGGAGTTAGTTTAGCGAACCTAAGATTCAAAGTTGGCTAAGGTTTTGGGTGATAAGTATGTAACCGGCACTTGATATGTAGAGATTGACTAAAGGTAAGTACTCACAGCAGCGGATCCGCAGGCGGATGTCATACGATTGGTCGGTTTGAGTCAAATCGACTCAATTCGACCAATCCTATGACATCCGCCTGCGGATCCGCTGCTGTGAGTACTTAGCTTTAGACTAGCTAAAGCAAATTAGCGAAATAGTATCTGATATTTGACTTAAGTATATTCTATGGTTAACTGGCATTGACCTAACGGGTGAAAATTGGCTGAAGCTTGGGCAAGTTGTACGGAACCCTGATTCGGTTTCTGAACATTGGCTCCGACGTGTACAACGTTTAGTGAACCGAAAATTAGTATCAGGTTGTTGATTAACCCTCGAGTGACAATTAAACAACCGAGACTCAGAATCTGAAAATTGCTTGAAACGTGGGTGAAAATCGGTGCGTCCAACACACCGCTGGAAATATAGCGCTGCAGCAGTTTTCACAGCCGTCTTAGATTTAACAATCACCCAAGCAATAATATTGTTTGAAGTACATCATCATTTTATACATATAAAACGCTTAAAAATAAATACATATTGAACATGAGTTAGAGAACCAAGATTCGATATCTGAAAATTCGCCTACACTTAGATCAATGTCGAGAAAACGACATTTGACTGTCCAGTATTCAGCCACGCTGGGGTTTATTCAAAGACCTTTGTTTTAATTTTTTTTCTTCTAATAAAAAATTGTTGGTATTGCTAGACTAAACTTCTAATCATAGAGAGGAGGCACTTTTACCCTAGTGGAAAAAAATAGTATGTTTTATTTGGATTTAAAGTGACTTTGTTTGTTGCTATTTACGAGCGATAAATAACTCCGCCTAAATAATAAATAAATAATAATCTTATCATGTGAACAACTCCGCTATAGGCTAAATACAAGTATTTTACTTAATTGGGCTCGATTCCTATAAGGAATCTAAATAGAATGACTTTAGGAGAGTTCACGCATCCTAGCTGCGATGTGCAAACGGGTTTTCCAAATCAACTATGTGGATTGTTTGACAATTACTTTAATTGTAATCAGAATGCATCAATCCTAAATCCAAATATAAAATGCAGGGAAACAAGATTGGGCAATGAAAATTTTTCACCTATCTCTGCAAATGAGACTTGTCTCCAACTCTTCTTATTTCATTATGTCGAGCTGTTAACAAGTGTCCAGTCCTCATACTAAGGTCTTCCTTGATCAGTGGCGACATAGATCTGGAGCTCATGTCCATTTCCTTCGCCAACAAACGAATAGGATAGGATGTTAGTATAGGATTTTTTTTACGAATAGAATGTTATAAAAAGAAACATTTTTGATTTATAGTTATTTATGTTATAAATCCGGCAATGAAACTTTACAGAACGAGTTTGATCTCTGAAGGAAGACAGAAGTCGCGTCTGAAATCTTGAAACGATAACTAAGGAGAATCATTTACAGGACCTATAACGTTTTTTTTCATGTGTTGCAATTTTTTCTCTTTGAACGAAAGTTCATTCATCCCCTGCTTTATAATAATCTAGTCATTTTATATAGTAGAGTAAATTTTTGCAAAAAATTTTTCTTCTTATTTTTTACTATCTAAAGATAGAGACTTGAAATCTTCTGTAATGCCTTCAGTACTGGACCAGTATAAAATGTACTATGTTTAAAAGGGCCCCCCCCCCCTTGTTGTTGAGACCCCCATTTTGTACCCTTAATTTAATAACGCAAATAAATTGAGCGAAATTTATGTTCGGAGGGTTCTTGGAGTCACTGATTATGAATCCAATGAGAAAATTGAAAAATTCAAAATGGCGGTCCTAAAATAACGGCCTTTGAGATTCAGAATGCGATTTACGCCGTTTCTATTAATTTTAGAGAAAAATTCATGTGATTTTGCAAAGGAATACACTATTTCGATTACCTTATTATGTAACCCCTTTGCTCTGCCCTAGTAGTAAAGTCAATTTTTGCATAAGTTCCTATTTTTTACTATCTAAAGATAGAGACTTGAGATCTTTTCTAATGCCTTCAGTACTGAACCAATATAAAATGTAATATGTTTAAAATGGCGGTTTTACCCCTCGGGGGGTTGAAACCCCCATTTTACACTCCCAATTTAATAACTCGGGAAGTTTTCCATTAACTTGAGTGAAATTCATGTTGGGGGGGTTTTGGTGTTCCTGATTATTAGTCCAATGAGAAAATTAAGAAATACAAAATGGCGAACTCAAAATGGCGGTATTTGAGATTGAAAATGCGATTTACGCCCGTTTCTATTGATTTTAGAGAAAAATCCAAAGAGTCAAAAAGTGTTTAGAATGTAATCTTGCATAGGAATACACTATTTTGGTTACCTTATTATGTAACCCCCTTCAATCAACCCTAGTGGGCTTCTCAGTAGGGGAGAGTGAAGGGGTTACATAATAAGGTAACCGGAATTATGTATTCCTATGCAGAATCACATTCTAAACACTTTCTGGCTTTTCTCATTTTTCTCTAAAATCAATAGGACCGGCGTAAATCGCATTTTCAATCTAAAATACCGCCATTTTATGTCCGCCATTTTGAATTTTGTGATTTTCTTATTTGATTCATAATCAACGACCTCACAGCTCCCTCCAACATAGGTTTTGCTCAAGTTGGTTGAAAAGTTCCCGAGTTGTTAAATTGGGAATTTAAAATGGGGATTTCAACCCCCCGAGGGGGCGTGTCCCTATCTTAAACATATTACATTTGATATTGGTCTAGTACTGAAGGCATTACAAAAGATTTCAAGTCTCTATCTTTAGATAGTAAAAAATAAGAACTTAATGCAGAAATTGACTCTACTACTAGGGCAGAGCGAAGGGGTTACATAATAAGGTAACCAATATAGCGTAGTCCTTTCCAAAATCACATTATAAACACTTTTTGATTCTTTGAATTTCTCTCTAGAATCAATAGAAATGGCGTAAATCGCATTCTCAATATCAAAGGCCGTTATTTTAGAGCCGCCATTTTGGGTCTGCTATTTGAATCTTTTAATTTTCTCATTGGATTCATAATCAGCGACCCCAAGAACACTCCCAACACAACTTTGCTCAATTTGGTTTCGTTATTAAATCAGGGGTACAAAATGGGGGTCTCAACCACCAGGGGGGCGTGCCCCCATATTAAACATATTACATTTTATATTGGTCCAGTACTAAAGGCATTAGAAAAGATTTCAAGTCTGACAAGACAAGGCAACTTGCTTCTTTATACAATAAATTCGGATGGATTTTAAAAGGGAGAAATTAGGATTGAAATACGAAATAAAATAAAACAACTTATGCAATACGGAGATCAAGCTTCTTTAAATCCTCAAAGATGTTATAACGCCTCGGCTGGCGCCTCGGCGTTAAACATCTTCTTGGATTTAAAATATCGCTTGATCTCCTAATTACATAATATATATTACAAAATGAGTATTTCAGACTTATTCTTTCCTTCATCAAATGTAAACATAGTTAGAATGTCAATGAAAACTTTATTAACCGGGTAATTTGGTGAAATTTGCAAACTACATACCAAATGTTACATTATTTTGCTTAGTAAAATTATTTTTCTTTGAAAATTATATTAATTATTATATTAATTGTAATACTAAAAATATTAAAGATTTTAAAGATTTTAAATCTTTCTTTGTGGATGCGAGAATGAATATATCATATGTCATATGACAATTCCTAAAATAATAATCAAATAATAATAATCCAGTAAATCCGAAATGATCATTTTGTAAAAAGATGAATTTTTTATTTATACATAATTACGACTAAAACGTATTTCCTATTTAATTTTTTTCATATCTCAAAGAAAGTCGTTTTCAATTCAAAACTTTTTAAATGAAATAGAAATTATTATTTTATTGTTCTTAAGTATCATTAACTATTTAAAAATGACGTACAATTCAAGAGATCCCATAAATTTTCTGAGTAGTTTACAAATATTTATTTAAATGCTGCTACTATACCCAAAAAGTGTCTGTAAAAATTCAGGTAGCGTGAAATGGCCGAAACTACGCCAGGGGTACTGGTTTCGATGGAATTCTATATACCTGAGTGGTTTAGGTCTTGTACACAATGTTGCCAATGTGTGGAGCCTGCAACGTACCGTACATGATACAAAAAACAACATATACAGGCGGAGGTGACATCGTATTGGCAATTATACAACTAACAGCGACGGCAACGCCAGCGATCTACAGCTGAACTAAAAATTAATTTTGTGAGTATAAGTATGACGTTATCACCTCCAGACAAAAATTTGAATTTAGGCTTCTAACACCATCTATATGCTTATACAGTCGAAAACAGGGCAAAACGTTGTGACCTCCGAAAACGGAGGTCACAACGTTATATATGAGGTGACAACGTATGCTGGGTATCTACTTTGGAGGTGACAAGGTACCCTTTATCAATATATATATATATATATATATATATATATATATATATATATATATATATATATATATATATATATATATATATATATATATATATATTAGGGTGGCCCTTGTTTGTATGGGAAAATTTTATTTCAGTAGGATTGTTGATCGATCCCCCTAAGAATGTGCGAATAGATGAAAATCGATAAAATATGAAGTTTCAGATCAATCCGAAGTGATTTAGAGGTAGCTCAAGCCGGTCAGAATTTCGAAAAATATAATTTTTTTGCATTTTTTCCTTTTACCCATCCCTGAAATATATTATACCAACCCTGAACATAAAAATAAATATTAATACATATTCTATAATCGATTACCTTTCCAACAAGCCAAAAATAATAAAAATCGGTTGACAAATAAGGAAGTTATGGCCATTCATATTATTAAAAACCAAACATTTTAATTTCTATAAGAATATTTCATATTAATTTAATTTTCAATAAAAACCAATTAATTTTTTTTTTATTTTGAAAATTTTAATTTTGAGTAATAAAAAACATTTAAAAGTAAAAATAATACAAAATTAATCTTAACTTGTAGTACTAGTCAACGCTGTTTTAGTATGAGATTTGCAGTTTTATCGATAGTTAGTAACCACTTGCAATAAATATTGCTTTTTTCTTCTTTTTTGGTTAATACTTTATTGTATTCTTCAATTAATTTTACTACACGTTCTGCTGCATCATTCACTACATTTAAATTATGAATTATATTCTTTACTTTATTATAAGCTTCATTATCGTTCCACTTACAAGGGTCTTCATTTAAAAAATTAGTAGAAATTCCAAAGCGATTGAAAATTTGTGTTTTTACGCGTATGCGGTCATCACCGAGAAAGACAACACCGAGAAAGACAACTACCGAGAAACCAAAACCGACAAAAAATAACCGAAAAAAGGTAACCGAAAAACCACAACTGAGAAACCATAACCAAGAAACCACAACCGAGAAACCATAACCGAGAAACCACAACCGAGAAACCATAACCGAGAAACCACAACCGAGGAACCAAAACCGAGAAAACATAACCAAAAGACCACAACCGAGAAACACTAACCGAGAAACCATAACCGAGAAACCATAACCGAGAAACCACAACCGAGAAACCACAACCGAGAAAATCATTGCCGAGAATGGAAACTACCGAGAATTCATGACGTGATAATTAAAAGTTAGTAACTTTGATAGATCTAAAAGAGACAGAGGAGAATACATAGAGCGGGGAAGGACAGAGAAAGACCAACTGCGTAAAGGAAACACTATGAAGCGGAAGTTAGGTTATAAGTTAGTAAGTTTGATAGATTTAACAGAGACCAAGGAAAATACATAGAGCGAGGAAAGAAAATGAAAGGCCAACGGACACGCTATACAGGGGAGGGTAGGTCATAAGTTAGTAAGTTTTATAGGTCTAAAAGGGACAGACTTCAATAGTTAACGTGACGACTGAGAGAGAAACTAACTCTAACAGGACACGCTATGCCGTGTGAGTGTTAATATCCTAATATTAATTAATTAAATAATTATTACTTCATAATGCATGGATGCATTCTCGGTATTTGTTATTCTCAGTAGTTTCTATTCTCAGCTTTAGTTTTCTCGGTTGTGGCTTCTCGGTTATGGTTTCTCGGTTTTGGTTTCTTGGTTTTGGTTTCTCGGTTTTGGTTTCTCGGCAGTGTTTTCTCGACCTGGATCCTTTATCTTTAACCTAATATCAAAAATTAAAATCAATTTTTATGAACCAAACACGTTTCTATTTGTGAATAGAATGTGAATACTTGACTTCAATATCATTAGTGTTACCAACATAGAAAAAAAATTAATGAATGCCTCAACATAGCAAAAATAATTTTTATATTATTTTTACTTTTAAATATTTTTTATTACACAAGAATGAAATTTTCAAAATAAAAAATAAATTAATTGGTTTTTATTGAAAATTAAATTAATATGAAATATTCTTATAGAAATTAAAATGTTTGGTTTTTTAATAATATAAATGGCCATAACGTCCTTATTTGTCAATCGATTTTTGTTATTTTTGGCTTGTTGGAAAGGTAATCGATTATAGAATATGTATTAATTAATTTATTTATTTTTATGTTCAGGGTTGGTATAATATATTTCAGATGTGGGTAAAAGAAAAAAAAATGCAAAAAATCATATTTTTCGAAATTTTGACCGGCGTGAGCTATCTCTAAATTACTTCGGATTAATCTGAAACTTCATATTTTATCGTTTTTCATCTATTTGCATATTTTTAGGGGGATCGATTGAAAAAAAAGACACTTTTGAAAATAAGGGCCACCCTAATATATATATATATATATATATATATATATATATATATATATATATATATATATATTTTTTTAATATAATTGGGCCAGATTATAATCCACACCAGAATTAAGAAATTGTCAGTAAAAGACTATAAATATACACTAACCATTAACTATATTTTATATAAATATGGTTCACATAGTTAAAACAGATTGATTTATAGAAAAGTCTTTATAACGCTTTTTGTCAATGGGTAATACAGTCAGGATTGTGGATTAAGTTCGTTTTGCTAAAATGTTATTTTTCTAATGGGCTGTTTTTATGAATTTGGTTTAAAGTTAGTAATTTTGTAATTACATTACAATAAACAGTAGATAATAGGCAATCCAATTAAAAGAAGAGCTTCAAAATTTTCTAATCTTACGGGTTAACAGCATGATTCTTGGTTCTTTTAATCGGCAGGGCGGATGATAGTCTGTCTGGGCCATATCGCTTGCAATATGCAATACGTTTTAAAAATTATAAATGAATTAATTAATACTGAGAAATTATTTATAAATTTGTTTAATATTACCGTATATTAAATCTACCTCCAGTTATATTTGTGAGCGTCCACAGGAAAAGGGACCTTAACTGTTCCGAGGTCAAAATTGAGTTAGTTACATTTCCTAAAAGTAGATAAAATTCTGAACAAAATGCCGCCTTTTTCGTAAAAAATTCCAAAACTTGACCGAGTTGGAAAACTCTTTTCAACCCCACACTTATGGTGCTATCTTGCAGCACTTTTTGCATATTCAATTGTATTCAAATTTGCCCTTGGCTTTGTACTTTTTTTGTAATAAGAATTATTAATAATGTGAAGTAAGGTCTACAAAACATAGGTATGATAAATGTGAATAGCTAGAAGTTGGGAATATCCTTTTTTTTATACTTCCGCGTGAATTATCGTCCTGAAACCAACTTTATAAGTTGCAGAACATGCCTGAGCAGTGTTACCAATCAAAATCTCAAAATCGACGTGGTGACGTGGTCGAGATAATGATTCAATGTTTAATTTATTCTATAAACAAGTTTGACCTCGAGCTGGTTTGTAAATAAAATTATAAGTATCGTGTTTCGTTAAAACGGTTTTATCGCAATGAAAGACACTATTGACTGCATAATACTAAATCCTTCTAACTAAAGAAAGAGATTTCAGTCGACCTTTTATTATGAACTCAATAATTATTTCTTTCCTTTTGATATACACGTTTTAAAGAAATACGATACTTATAATTTTATTACACAAACTAGCTCGAGCCCAACTTGTTTATGCAATAAATTACAGCAAATGTAAACACTGCCTCATTATCTGAACCACTTTCCCGACGACGACGTGGTCGCGGAAGACCGTGTGTGCTCTATATTAAGCAAGGACTGCACATTGCACTCCAGTTTAACATTTTAAGCTATAAACGAGAGCTTAACGTAGGCACAGGTTTTCCTTCGAATCTATGTAATCTTTTTATCTCTTTGAAACATATTTGATCCATCTACGTTGTATAATTTTCCCAATTTGTTTCTCAAAAAACAATAAACCTGCCAATAAAAATGTTACATGATTGAGAAACCCGAATTACCTTAAATTAGAAATTATACGCTAATATTATATAACTACTAGCTATTATATAACTAGCTAATATTACAAGCTAATATATATGAACATATAATAATATTGTATGTTTAACTGTACAAAACATCTATACCATAATGTATTTTCGACTGCGTTACTTACGTCAAGAGTAACTAAATTTAAGAAACAAATACAATACTGCATTGTATATAGAAATATAAACATAAATATTTTTGTTCTTCTCATACCTTCATTAATTCTCTCATTAAGAAATCTCAGAAGGTCTACGGGCACCCTTAATGATATACCTAAAGTTTTTACAATCCTTATAAGTTTCATTCATCATTTCATATCTCAGCTGAGATTCTGCACTTGTAAGTATACCTTGTCCTAATATACTCTATAAAAGTCATTTTTATCAAAAATACTCATTAAACTAACGACGCATTTTGTAGATATGGCTACCCAAAAACCTCCAAAACTTATATTAAAAATTCATCGGGAAATCATTCATTCGGGAAAAGATAAACTAAAATATTTAAACCGTATATAAAAATAAATACAGTTTAATAAGTCCGTCTGACTGTTCCTACAAGAACAAACTTGCTTAGAGACAGCAACTGCTGAATCATTTTATTTTGTTAGCTAAACATAACCTGAATACTTGATGTACATATACCGAATTAAACTGCGTAGTAAATAAACAACCTGACGAAGCTATCTGCCTTTCACTGAAAGTAAAAATGTAAAGGGCTTGTAGACCTCAACAAAATTAAATTTAAGCTTTGGAAATGGGGCGAAATTCTAGAAAGAACTTCATAAAAAATTCGTACAAAAAGTGGTGACGTAGAAATAACGATTTTATGTTTGCAAACTTGTTTTGTGGAACAATTATTTATTTAGGAAAGTAGATACTAAAAAACAAAACGTTTAAAAAAACGATAATCCTGACAGTTATGAAACCGCGAGTTTAACTAGTAGTCAGGTACCAGCTTTAAACGTTTATTAAAATTGTTTAACGCGTCGGAGCTTAGTTATCCCTTTTCTATCTAAACGGGACTTAAAAAGACTATACAGTTAATATTTACAGTAGTTCACAAACATATTCGTAAATGCAGGACCAGTTCAATTATATATTAACAACTCAATAACTCAACAACGATGTGCCTTAGACAAGGTGGGGTGTAAAGTCGACTTAACACCCATTTGTCGTATTAATAGATGCTATATGTAAGATATGCAAAATAGAATTTAAAAGCTGCTAGAATAGGAGAATGGAATGAGTATTTAGTTATTGCAATAGGTAAAGGCGAGTAACCGAATTTAAAACTAAACAATACCAAAGAAACAAAACGAAAATATTAAATATCTAGGTTCGATTTTAAATGCCAGTGGAAGGATAGAAGAGGAAATTAACAATAGAATAACAAGTGAAAATAAGCTATTTTATTTATTGAACAGCGTTTATCAGCAAGGAAGAAGTAATCAGAGCTACAAAACCAAGAATATTCCAAATTGTGTGTATATGACGGGGGCATTCTCTGTCAAATCTGACACCCACTTTGTCTATAAAACGAAGCAACCAAAAAAGCTGTACGCGGGTTCATTTTGAAGCTAAGGATGTAAACTTCATTTAAACCAAGGCCTATTTAGAAAACCAATATAGTTGTTCCAATATGGCGGCTTGAAGTGGAAAAAATAAATAGAAAATTTATTCTTACATGATTATATCTTCCATAGCGGGTAAAATCCGGGGATTTTCCAGAGTGCAAAAAATTACACTCCTTATATATATTAAGCAATATTACAAATATTCACTTAGGGCGATTTTTTTCGGAACGATACCTAGTTTTTTTAACTATAATGAAAAAGCTCTTTTGAGACCTATAGAAAAAGTTTTTTCCAGAACTTATAAAGAAATCTCTGAAGAAACAGCTCCGAAAAGAGCTGTTTCATAATAGTTTTGAAAACGCAGTTTGGAAATAGCTCTAAAAAGATTTGTGTGGAAGGAGTTCTAAAGAGAATTGTTCTCATTTAACTCTGAAAAGTGTAGTTTTATGATAGCTTTAAAAAGGCTGTTTGATAATAGGTCTAAAAAGAGCTATTTGCAATACTAAAAAAAGGTTTTTACAGCTCTAAAAACAACTGGTAACAGAGAAACTTGAAACAAAATTGAGACTTTACAGACACAAATGAAGCTCTGGTCAGCGGGGATTGGATACATAGACCCATGTAATTGAAACTAATAGATGGAAGATATATTGACAGTAGAGAGCATTTCCACTTGTGAGTTAACTTTTACTGGTAGTCACTTAGCAGATGTGGATTGAAACACTTAATTTGAAGTGGATTTCATGGATCATGATGGATGAGAGAGAGTCGAGGAAAAGCTCGTTGACATAGGTTCTGTTCCACGAGAAGATTTGTACAATGGTTTTCGAGGGTGCTCTTTACGAATATCGAGGTATCGTTCCAAAAAACTTCCTCTAAGTGAATAGAGTTTTTCGCACTTCTGGAAAATACTAGAATTGAGAATTCATATTCATGTTGTGGTGAAAATTTGCACGCCCTACCCTTACAAATATTTACTTAAGGGTGTTTTTTCAAGGCGATCTCTCGATATTCCTAAAGTGCACCCTCAAGATATTCTGTTCATAAAGCTCAGAGATATTCCGTTCATTTCAACGAATCACATTAGAGCACAAACATGCGCATAAATTCTCCCCAACCATTATTTTCAACTCTCTTAGGGAGTAAATTATTGAAGAAACATCGGTTTTTTGAAAAATTCATTGTAACTGCTCAGAAGTATTTCCTCGCTACCAACGAATGAGATTCCGTGCACGAAATCCTGAAAAATTCTCCTATTTTGATCCTTCTAGGGAGCGAAATGCTCAAGCATAATCGGTTTGTGGTAAATACCTAAAATTACAAACAAGTGAAATGCATTATTTACCAGTAGCAACGGGAGTAAATAGAAGAGTCTGTATTAACAATAGTATAATTCGTGAGTGGCTAATTATTAAATCAATGTTAGAGTCGCGGGCAGCTTATGTGGTTCGGCCGCATAGTACGGATGAGTGAGAATAGGAACGTTAAAGTTATGTGGAAGGCTGGAATTAACAAGAAAAAAAAGAGGCAAACAAAATAGAGGACTACTATGGACTACCTATTTGACATATTAGAAGTATGATCATTCAGAAAAAGAAAAACCTTTTAAAGTAAGCGTGGATTTGATTAAATGCAATACATATACAAATAATGAACAATTCCGTGCTTCTTTTGCCCCAATATGGCGGCGTTTGCGGTACTCTGATCAATCAGCGCTAGCAGGTGACTAAATGTAGTGACTTTCACTTACATCTACCTGCAGCGCCACCTCACTTTCTACAGTGGCAACTTTTGGAACTATTCACGATTATAAAAGTTTGCACTTGCATTATTAAAGTGTTTAACGTTTGAATTGTTATTAGGTTGCGTAGATATGTATTCATAACGAAATGGAATAATAATAATAGCCTATATTAGTATAATATTTTTATAATTAATGAAAATTCTACTACTTAAGTGTTTCTTTCACTTAGTCTTTGTTAGTTACATATACTGTGTGTTCATAAACAAGTATTTATTTTTGGGATATATTCCTGTAAATACTTATTACATAAATAAATAAAAACCATGAAAAGAAAACAAATTGTACAAATGAGGGTACTAATATCAAAGGCGACAATCTCCAATTTTAGGTAAAAGAAATATATATCTGAAATTGTTCGTCTTTTCGAGCTCTATTTAACTACCTTATAAGGTGGTGCCAAAATCGAAAATATTACATGTAAAGGTGTATTTAAAGTTGCCTATTAGTATTTTCAAAAGCGGCCATCTCCATATGAGCCAATCACAGTTGCTATACATATCAACGAAAAACTGTTGTGTCTATTTCAATGCACATATTATTGTAAATTGTGTTTTATTTTCAAGTTTAACCTGTAATAGTACCTGTCAAAACGCCGTCAATCTAGAAATGTACCCATATGAGGGGAATTACATTATAAAAGTGATCTAGGTAGGTGTAAGAGTGCAACAAAGAAAAGGAAAACATCTGGATTTATAAATCCAGAGCAAATAGAAAAAGGGCAAGATGTGAAGGAATTAAAATTAAAAGATGTAAATAAACTGTTGGCCAAACATTTTGGGAAATACTGGAGGGCAATAGAAGACCACACATTTTATAATAATATTATTCCTGCTACAATTGAAGAAGAAGAAGGGAACACTAAAATTGTTGAAGACGAAAGTACGTTTGGTCGTAAATATGTTCCGGAATTAAAATCTATGTTGGTGTAATATATAATCATATTATCTTAAGCATAGTTTTGAGTTTAATGTTTTTTTTGTAAAACAAGTGTTTTTATGTTAATCAAGATTTTTGAAACAGATTAAATCGATTGCAGGGTCTCATTAATAATAATTATTGCACATTAGCTATAATATTTTGGTAACAAAGGTGGCAATCTCCGCCTTTTAGAAACAAAATCTGCGTTCTGAATATATTTATATAATTGTTATCAAATACTATTAACTTTTGAAATAAAATTGTTAATGTTTTTGATATTATCAATTGAAACAACAATACTGCATTTAAAGTTTTAATATATTTGTCTTGAGATAGCCACAGCAGTTTTTCGCTAATATCTCAAAACACGAAATCTGGAGATTGCAGTTTTTGATATTAGTAGCATCAAATTTAATATTAGGTGATGGCAATTGCTTATTCATAGTTGTTTCCTATTGTTTGGCGTAAATCATGGTGAGATATTTGCAAATTGTTGTAAATGACTGGGACGATTATTATAAAGGCGATCAAACTTACAGTGTTCCCATTAACACTACTTTAGATTACAAAAATCTTATGTTCCCTTCGATAGTAAATACACCATCCATATTGAACTTTATTCTATAGGTGAATTTGTCTACGAGTTCTACAAGACCGATTTGCTTTATTTTTTTATATTAATAAAGTTTTGACTCTGTAGATTAGTCAACACTACTTACTTTTTTTAAAAAAACCTTTGTACTTTTAGTCTGTGGAGTTTTAGTTTTGTGATTTCTTATTTATTTTTATTTTTAATTTAAAAGCATTATTTATAATCGAAGCATTTTAATATGCTCAAGGCCGACTGTCTACTTACAGTGCTTGCTTCGTCACGTTTTGGAACTAAATAACCTCCCTATACCTGATTACTATGCCACCAGCAGTTCTTAGTCGATTTTCATAGTATTTGCTGTGGGGCATTTTAACGAAATTCGATACCTCTGTTTGACTATTAGTTTTTGCAGATTGGAATATTTCATGAAAAAGCAGAATAGGAATGTCTACGAACTAATGTTTTATCTCTTAAGGAACATAGACAAAATGACCGACAAAGTTTAGAAAGCTGGTATATTAAGCATATGATATTGTTACGAATGATAACTTTATTGTTACGAAGCTAGGCTCGCTTCGTTCTTACTTGTCTCCACCATGTTATGAATAAAAATAAATGCACTCACTCTTCATCTAATCTATTGATTTTATTTCTTAAATTTACTTAACACATAACTAAGACTAATCCTAAATATAATTAACACAATTTTCACTTACCAACTAATTATAAATTCTAGGGCCATTTCCCTCACACTTGGTATGACAATCGAGAAGGACCTTACTGCTTTTGTTTCACCATCTAACTCTGTAACTGACTATCCTTTTCGATTGTCACTTTCCATCTTGACTCTTCATCCCTACTATCATTATTTCTTCTTGCAATCAAGCATGGCCAACTTGTCCCAATTAATCAGGGCAGTGTCATAATGCTAGAGTCAGCATTACTTACTTTTGTGAGCAATAATGCTGTGCTAGTATTATGACACACTTTACAAATTGCAGAGTAGCTTCATGTCATACTTGAAATCAATTTGTTTATCTTTATTACTGGGTCAAATAATTTAGAAATGAGTTCTGTAATAATTGTTGTAACATATTTTTGGAATAATAAATTTTTAGAATAATGAATTGATTTAATTTTGTTATGAGTTTTTTCTTTTATTTTATACTTCGTCACATGACCCGGCCTGGTAAGCGTGACGCCCCTGGCACGCACTCCGCTCCTTCAGCAATTAACTTCTGTAGCCATCAGCCTGATTGCAAGTTTGTCTATACATACATCAATATGGATCTAACTTAATTTGAAATGATTATTGTTCATTCAAAAAGAATTGAGAATTGGCCCTTTACAATTTTAATTTAAAACCTATCCTAAAAAAAATCTTATAACTATAACACAAAAATGGAAATAGATGTGATTACAATAACAAATTAAAATTAACAGTATCTAGTTTTGCATTAAAACGTCTATTAATAATTTTAAATTAGAACTTATTAAATCATATTTATCAGTTTATGCATGGAACGCAACCTTTGTCTTTATGGTCTACCACTGTACATTACGGAACGCACTTCATTTTTCGAGTTACAGTCATTCTGTCTATTGCGCACACGCGACTTATTCAAAAGTGCAAGATCAACAAATTTGAATGTCTTTCTACGTGAACAGTTTTAATAAGTTTTTCCACGCAATTTTTCGAGAAACTTTGCACAAAATCACACACGAACTGGTAAGTTGAATAAGTTTTTTGTTTTCGTCCATCACAAATTCAGAATTGAATAATGCATGCCTTTAACTGAAGTTAGACATAAAAGCTGATGTCGTTTACCAAAGTATATATTTGTATGACACGTTGCAAATACAACGCAACGATTTCCAAGAAAATTCATTATTTCTTGTCTTCAGGTGCCAATATGTGTATGCCAAATCCCAATGCACATTGAACATGTTAAATGTGCGGTAATTATGAAAATTCATGAACAGTCCATCCAGAATGTGAAGTGATGCTGCTTGAAATGAAGATTTGAATTGCCAACACTGATTTGTAATGAAGTAACTGGCTTCCTCATACAATGTAGACAAACATGTGTCTACTGGATTGTTGACTTCGGCATAGGTAGGTATGATTTTATCTGTGTTCCTTTAATGTATTGGCAACATTTCAGCTAATGTTTATCGGTGATGAACTTCAGAAGGCGTTTTTTTTTCCACCCTTAGATTGGTTGCATTATGGTTATTCCCTTTTTGTGATGATGCGATCTTGGTGCTCTGTGGTATGTTGTCTGCTCTACTTGTAGATGGTAAGTTCCATGCAATTGTTGTTTCATGCAAAGAAACAAGTGTGTTACAAATTTGTTTTATCTTAACTTAAAGAGTTATAATATTTTTTCCTTAATTATTTTATTAATTACCTACTTATTCTATTAAACCTCAAATATTACCTATTTCAACTTTTCTATAAAGTAAATTATGTATGCTACTACATTTTAGCAAAAGTAATACCAAGCACTATAAGAATTTTATTAACTAATGGTTTGAAAATGGTAATTATTTGACATGGAATACTTATGAATATTGTTTGACCTTTATTGTTTAATTAGGTGTTTAGAGTTTTACACTATTTGGTGTATCTAACACATGTTTTACTCTTTTAACAATTTATTTATACTTGCCTTTTTGGCTAACTTTAAAAACCTAATTTGTTTTATACATGAATCTATAAATCTTTGTTAAAATTTAATAATTTAAACATTGAAACTGGACTCTATTCACTCTTTATTTGCTCTCATCAGTCATTTACCTAAATTTGTATCATTTCGCACACACATTTCATTTAAATCCTCTATCCCAAAATTTGACACCTATGTCCAAGTATATCTCAAATTACATTCATTCATCTAATTTCTCATTGTCTCACATATTACTCAGTGGACATACTTTATTCATCTTTTTTCCTATTGTCCCACATATTACTCAGTGGACATACTTTCATTTGTGCATTTCTTCATTTATTCATTCATTCATCTTGTATATTTTCTGACTATCAGTGAATTATAAATTGTTTCCACAGCATTTTGTATTTTTTGTAAGATGTAAATTTGTTTGCGCGCTTTGAAACACAAAGTGCTGTTGGATAATTTGCAATGCAGTGATGTCATGGGCCCTATTCATCAATGAATT
The DNA here is from genome assembly GCA_929113105.1 of Agrypnus murinus. Taxonomy (NCBI): domain Eukaryota; kingdom Metazoa; phylum Arthropoda; class Insecta; order Coleoptera; family Elateridae; genus Agrypnus; species Agrypnus murinus. The sequence continues at coordinate 114,518,505 of OV816024.1, forward strand.
TCTCTTATTATTCAAATTATTCTTATTTTGCACATTTCAATACATAATAAACATAAATTATAATTACCTTTTTTATCTTTAATTGATCCAGTATATAACCAACACCTGATACAGTCCAAGGTCCTATCCTAGAGGTGTCAACCAAGGTAGGCTGTTAAGGTACTGCAGGTTATTGTATGACTTGAAAATCTTCATCCATACTGCTCAAGGTTACACTGATCGCTCTTCACTTTGGACAGAGATAAGAGGTGCTTTCAAATAACAATAAAAAACTTTTAATACAACTTTCTTCTCATCTTCTGAAATCTCAGCTGGCAAACAACATTTTTTCCTATTTCCTTCCTCGTTTATTAGAATCCATTTTGTTTCATATGTTAATGATTTTGTAGCTTTTCCTTGGACACTAGGGTCCCATCTGGGTCATGAATCTTCCAAAGAGAGTCCTAAAACAAACTTCTTTTCTTCCCTTGTGCAGTTACCCCCTATTGCACTTTGAATAAAAATTTTATTTAATTTTTTTGTTGTATATTCAATCTATATCCTATCTATGCAATGTCATCCTACTCTATTTATTATAACTATTATCTTTATTATAATTACATCCCCTTTTATAGTTAAATGTCCTATAAAATTAATTAACCAATTCTAATTCATAATTCTATACTTACTATTGTTTTTTTTTTCGTTTTATTAATAAGATTTTATCCCTACGAGCCCTATCCTCTTAAATTTGGTTTCTGTGTCTTGATTTGGGTCTGTAGTACCCATTTCTCTCTGTTCTCCTGCTAACAAATCGTGGTGGCCTGTTGCGGCATGATGCAGCATATACTCCTTGCCTGCTGCAGTTGAAATACTTGGATCTGCCATCCCTTGTTATGCTGTTTGACCATGTATGGTTATACCCAGGGATTTCCATAATTACTTCTTGTTATGCTTCACCAATATGTACCCTAATCTTCCTATCTATTTAATTATACTACTTTATTAATACTAATTACTTCATGTTATGCAAGTGTACCCTAAACTTCCTATCTACTTAATGACACTATTTTAATTCATTTTCATTTTATTGTAATTGTAAGTGCATTTTCCCAGATTTATACTGAGTGCATTGTTTAAAATAATGTACTAAACTAAAAAATTCATGAAAACATTAAACTATGAACAAACTGTTGATGATTCTTAACATTAAAACATGTTTTCTTTGTTTTAGAATTAACTAATGCACTTTGCAAGAGGTGACTGTTGAAGATTGTGAAGAATCCTCAACAACGGAACAAGAACTCGGCGCCTCCACCATGTTACGTATGATAACTTTATTGTTACGAAGCTAGGCTCGCTTCGTTCTTACTTGTCTCCACCATGTTATGAATAAAAATAAATGCACTCACTCTTCATCTAATCTATTGATTTTATTTCTTAAATTTACTTAACACATAACTAAGACTAATCCTAAATATAATTAACACAATTTTCACTTACCAACTAATTATAAATTCTAGGGCCATTTCCCTCACACTTGGTATGACAATCGAGAAGGACCTTACTGCTTTTGTTTCACCATCTAACTCTGTAACTGACTATCCTTTTCGATTGTCACTTTCCATCTATACTCTTCATCCCTACTATCATTATTTCTTCTTGCAATCAAGCATGGCCAACTTGTCCCAATTAATCAGGGCAGTGTCATAATGCTAGAGTCAGCATTACTTACTTTTGTGAGCAATAATGCTGTGCTAGTATTATGACACACTTTACAAATTGCAGAGTAGCTTCATGTCATACTTGAAATCAATTTGTTTATCTTTATTACTGGGTCAAATAATTTAGAAATGAGTTCTGTAATAATTGTTGTAACATATTTTTGGAATAATAAATTTTTAGAATAATGAATTGATTTAATTTTGTTATGAGTTTTTTCTTTTATTTTATACTTCGTCACAATATATAAATCCAATATACAATTTTATGGCAAGATAAGTCGAGGGAGGAGTCCGAGAGGGAGTTAGCAGGAGGGGAGTGGAGGTAAATCTGAGAAAGAGATAAGTTGGAGGGATAAATCGGAAACATAAGTAAGACGGGGGTAACTAAGGGAGGAAGGTGGAATAAGTCGGGATTGTTGATGAAGTGGGATAAGTCGGGGGTGTTTGTTAAATAACGCGTTTTAATGTTTGTCTGAGAATTGTAAGTTTAGTATTTTCAACTGTTTAATTTGATTGCGTTTATTTAATAATAATAAATATTAATATTAAATAATTACTCTTGGAAACCCAAAAAGGATTGTAATCACATAACGAACGTTGTTTATAAGGAAATCCTTCAATAAATTAGCCTTTTTACAGTCATGCCTTGACGGGGGTTTCCTAGTAAATGTTTAATACTGGAACGATTAATAAATAAAAAAAGTTAACCTATTTATAAAAAAAGTATGCCAGTACTTTTGGTGTTTACTTGTACATATCTCTTGTCTTTGATAATAATTAATTTTTTTTCGGTTGTCAGATCGTTTGACAATTAGGCTTGGTGGAAAACAAAAAAATACCAGTTGATTTTTATTAGGGCTAGTATTGCCTTACCATACTTCAATGGCAGATATTTTATCAAGACCAGAATTTCCTTTGCGTAGACGCTAATTTTGATACTGTAAAAGGTATAGGATTTCCAATTAATACTAAAGAATTTACCGATTGAAATTTAAGTTAACATATAGAGTTTTGTTAAAGTTTATTTCCATGGAATTCGTAGTCAAGTGTATTATTCTGAGTATTTCAAGAGGCATTATCCATATAACTTAGGTTGTATCCTGCATACCAATAAAACAATTTAACCTTTTTGGTATCAGTCTAAGCCTCGAGGCACAAGTAATTGCAGGGGACCAGGAACTGTAAAATGCAGATCAAGTTCATTACACGGCGAGATGTTTAAATAATACTGTGAGAAGGGAAGCAGAAAGCAGTGAGCATCATGGACTACAGTGTTTGGGAGTAATAAAGCCAGAACGTGTTTCGTATACAAAGAAACCCTCAACTGATTAATTGGAGCCAAGTTTGTGTGAAACATTCTATCTAAATAAAGAGCTACACGTCTAGTTCCTTTGTGTTTGCTTTCATTGCAATTTGTAATTGCAAAGCTATGTAATTTCAATTGGTTGTGTTATAATGAAAATATAAGTTTTCAACAAACAACTACCTGTTTAATTTACACCAAGTACAATACCTTTTGTACTAATTAAACAAAACAATTAATATTATGAAAGTCGTATTTCTGAATAAGGAATAATCAGTCGGGTGATTTCGATTATTAGTATGTATTCACTGCTGCTTTTGCAGAAAGTATTAAAAGAACAATATTAATAAACAGAAGATTTATAACAAAATTTGCTTAACAAGAAACGACTAATATTAACAGAAAAATAATTGCTAAAATACTAATCTATTAAAATTTAAAGCGTCTTCTTTTAACAGTTTATATTGTAAATTGTAAGTTTATATGGAATAATACAGTTGGTAAGCAAATAGTGGAATGTGAATTCAAATTAATTACTAGTTTGCAAGTAGTTACACTTTGACATTAAGTCTAATTGGACATTAAAAATTTAAATGTTGAAGGAAATCTCAGTTTAGTAAACTTTGACTTTCTTTCAGTTTCCAGATCTTCAGTACACACTGCAAATTACACATTATTTGTAAACGTTGGAGTAGGACTGGCAGCCCAGCGAGAGCAAACGTTTAAATAAAGACAATTTAAATTACACAAAATAACCTGAATAAATGATTTTCGGTAAAATAAATGTTACTGAAAAATAATAATAATGAAATAACTTTTACTTGGTTTGTAGTTATTCATTGCTTAGTATTTTAATACGACTGGAAAATAATTCATCACTGTTATATAAAAAATATTTCACTTGAATACGACATTGTTTTAAAGTTACTGAACAAGTGAAGTTTTTAATTTAATTTATCTACGACCACTATAGAAAATTTCACAGGTCGCAATCACAGTTCTACCATGAAAATGACTCATTGCTGACAATCTTCAAACTGAAAGAAAATGACCCTGCGAAATGATATTGCACTATCAGTAGTTCTATTAAAACGCCATAGATGTCAGCACACGCAATATTATAATCTTATTAATTATTTGAAATATAGAAGTTATAAGTTTTAGATAAAAGTTAACTTATTTTGCTTAATTAATGTTTTACATTAAATTATATTTTAAATGCAAATCTATCTACAAAAACTATCACTCCGGGGGGGGGAATCGAACCCTAGACGATCTGCTTGCTAAGTCAGATATCCTGCCGTTGACCTATCGAGGCGACTTACCGGCGACTCCAGGCGACTTTAGTTATTATTACTATATAAAGTTATTTTAAAAGTGTTTATGAATTAACGTAAAATTCATTTAAACTTTTACATTATTATATAATTGTTAATGCAACATTATTTACTATTATTGCTAAATTACAATAAAAACAATTAAAGTTAATTACTTCGACAATTGAATTGTGATTGTTTATAAAAAATTACTTGGAAAACGAGTACATAAGTATGATTGTTTAGCTGTAAGTACTAAATAGTAGATTGACTGAAATTATACAAATGGGAAAATAGAGTGTATAATAAGTACACCCCCAAACATCGTGTAAGCTGCTCACATTATATCTCTTAATTTATTGTCAGAGATTTCACGAAAAAAAAATATGAATGCGAGTATAAATTCTAGGTTGAACATTTTTCTTAGCTTTTGGTGTGTTATTACTTTTTTTGTGATTGTAGATTTTACACGCCAATTTTACTCTAGTGTGATTGCGGCATTCGGCTTCGTCTCATCCCATAACTTTTTACACTTCTGAGAAATTGACACTTTTCTGCACTTGTAACACAATATACTATTATTTCATTTTATTGTAGGTCCGTCGACCTGGCCTCCCCTATATAAACATAGGAAAGGTAGAAATAGCTTCTACTCTTTGTGTGTCATAATATGCTGATTAGTTCTTAGAATGTGCTGTATAAATAAAGCAAGCGGCTTTTCTTATTTTTATTCAGGGGGACTAAGTCGACTCGCAGCCCTTCTAAAATCTGGAAATTCGCTTATTTAACGACTTCCTAGTGCTCGTGTTGTGCAGCGTTTAAATAGAAAATCTAACTTTGAAGGGGTCAATTTGATTATTTATTAGCCCCTTAAAATTTAGAAATGTATCTAAATACTACGACGTGTAGTGCTCACGTTGTGATGCATTATGCCGCACGAACAAAAATTTAAAAGATACTTACATTGCGACTTGAAAAGAGCTAATTCGATTATAAGCTTCCCAAAAATTAAAAAATTGATAATAATCAATAATGTCAATAATCTCAAGTAGTGCTCGTGTCACTGCTGCATTGTGCAAATTACTCTTTTTTTAAGTTAGATTATTTAATATTTTCCTTTTCAGAGAGGAAAAGGATTACACTACTTACTCAGCCTATAAATTGCATTACAATTTTTCTATATAGAGAGGAAAACTTTCATTATTCAACTCATTTTTAGAAATGTTTACTTTCGTCTTTCAAATATATACACGGTGAATCAATAGCTAATGACTAATAGACAGGATAAGCTTTTCAGGTCATTAGAAACATAAAACGTTAGTAACATTTTCTGTTACATCTGCATCTCTGAAAACCTCAAGATAAATTACAAAACACTCGAATCGGTATTAAGAAAACGAAAACGCATCCTTGACACAAATTGGGCTTGGTTGTATGTTTATTCTACTTGTGTATGACATACAGTACATACAGCTTCAAGGTGGACGCTTTTTGTGTCTAAACAATCAGTTTTTCTCGATTTTAAATCGTGATAACATGCCCACTTCTTATTTGGTCTAAGACAGTATTTTTTAAAAATACCCTAGTGAACTTCAGGAAACTGAGCTTTTGGTACAACATAAGCAATCAGTCCTTGTAAAACGTATTCACTATTGTTCATCGTTATGTCTAAAGCATATTTGCAGTGGATCTTACCTCGTATCATTACAAGCTTTCTCAATTCGTAAAATAAATAGTTTTAATCTCAAGTGTTAAGCATATGTAGATAACAGAAGGTCTTCTCATTTACAATCTGTGCATTATCTACATACATTCAGTTATACAGTATTGGAAAAACTTCATCTAGGGATTGGATCTTTAAGTGTGAGCAAAAAAAAATAGCGAATAGCAATACATCTGAGAAAGATAGATGTTAGGCAAACTTGCTAAGTCTTAAAATATAGTAATATTTTGTAAGGTTGGTGCTATAGCTAAAAATTTTTATATATAATTGACGTTTGTCAGGTAGACACAATAACCTAAATTGCGTTTGAAACATTTTAACGTCAATCATACTTTTACGTTTAGTAACCAAAGTTTAAACAACTGATACTTCTGCAATATTCGCAGAAAAATAGTATCATTTTATATTTATAATTTTTCATTCAATAGAATTTTCGGTTCTGTCAAAATGACAAACTCTTTCTCAATTATTTTTAACTTTTTTTTTATCTAGCATTAACTTTACAAAAAAGAATATTTTAAGACTTGTCAAGTATGCCATAATATATATTTTTTCGGATGCATTGCTATTCGCTATTTTTTCTTTGCTCGTACGTGAAAATCCAATTCTTAAACGAAGTTTTTCCAATACTGTATAATTAATACTGTTTTTCAATTCTTCTACTAAACCTTCAAATCCCTGTATCTCAAAAATGGTAGAAACATTTTTTCATTGGTTTGTTCAGTAAAATGCGCTGGTGACGTTTCTCGAAATAAGGATGAATCGCCCTGTTTATTGATGTAATCGAATTAGCTCCATCAAAGTTGCATCCCAAAAAATTAGTCTGGGTGTAGCGTGTTACCTCAGCTTTTTGTTCGAGCAATACAATGCAGCACCACTTGACACCGTCGTATAATCGATGAACTTTTAGATTTTTGGAGGACTGATAATCGAGTTAGTGCTTCAAAGTTGCACCCCTCAAAATGATGCTGTGAGTTATCTTACATTGTTATTTCAGCGGCACAACACGAGCACTAGAACTCCAGAGTACTATTTTTTTCACGATGTACTTAAACCATGGGAACGTAAACATTTTCACATAAATAGATCCTAAAAAGTTTTGAGAAAGTTTAAAGAATTTTTCAGTTGAAGTAATTGGATAGAATACTCGTATCAACAGTAAGCAAATATTGAGTTACTTTGTTTTTACAGTGATTACATTTTTTACTTTTCACAAATCTCGGGGTAAGGTATTAGAAATTCGTGGTGCAAGATGGTTCATATACCTAGTGCCAATAGTCTTATGCGCTCTTATCACTATATTTTTATAATTAGTCTCATAACCATGACTCGTTATTGTCTTTGAATTTTTATAATAGTTACATAGTATAGACGTTAGATACAGCTACCTGATCGTGCAAACTTCAGTTTCTGCATACAGTAATCCAGAGCCGAAAAATCTTTCCCGAATCGAGATTCAGTCTCCTGTTGGTCCGGAAGGGTTTGCTCAGTTAACGCCATTGTACAGTGAGATCCAAATTGAGTGTAGACGGTTTGAATTTCACGCCGTAGATTTTAATGTAATTCACGTTGTTAGTGTAGCACTCTCGAAATGTGTTGCATCAAATCACAGTGTCAACTGATCACTTTCTCGTTTATATTGTTGTGCTTTGCCACGTTGCTCCGGCTTTTCATTGAAGTTTTGCTTTATTTCGCTTGTTTTTTTATTTTACAAGACAGTTCGCTTCAGATCTACAGTTTGTTAGGCGATTTTATTGTCAGGTAAGTTTATTATTTAAAATTAATGACGTTTTATAAGCTATAATATTTTTGAGACTCCACTGTAAAATAAAAGAAGAATGAAAATGTTCGAAAAGTATTCGTGTCGCCAACGTGACAATAATTTAACGAGACGGTAAATTCAAACTGTCTTCAATCATTTTGGATCACCATGTACTCTATAGTAAAAACTAGAGCGATATGGATAATTTTCGCCCGGCCAGCCGTATCGATTAAGCACATTCTTAATAAAGAAACTATTCCAATTTTATATCTAAAATTAAGAGTTATATCAATTCTATACCTTTCAGGTGCTTGATAGGAAACTTTTCTGGCATTTTAATCTCTTAATAAAAAATATTAGTAAATTCCCTCTTTCGACGAAAAATATTAGAAAACATCTAATAAAAGTAATAGAACTTTGTTATATTAATACAATAACTAACAGTATTTATGACGACCCAAGTCCAGTAAAAAATTTTTTGTTAGGTATCTAAGTAATTGTTCCGTTATTTGTTATGGTAGTGGTTTAGTGTTTAAAAGTAATTTCTTTTAATAACTAGTGTTTAAAAGACTGTCATTTCGATATAAAAATGAAAATCAAAATGTCAACTTCTCAAAAGATTTATTAATATGATTGATATGCATATTTTCAGTTTTAAGATTTCTATAGTTATAACCTTTTTTCTTATCGAAACGTTTGTAGAAAAAATATTGTATGCAATACGTTGCCTAACTCCGTTTTGACGCACACCAAGTGTTGCTCACATCATGCAGGTCTAGTGCCACAGTATAATAACATACAGCAACGTGACTCTCGCAAATAATTACCATCCACCGCACAACATGCTGGCTTGTGCTGGCAGTACGTAGAGAGCAGTTATGCTTCATACACGCGACCGAGCACATCAAATTGGCAAGTGCCGGATAACCCCAATTGTGCACTGCGAGTGCCCTGTAGTACGGAATGAATAAACACAGAATGAGGAAACGATGCAGAGATTGTTTTAATTGACAAAGATTACCAAACTTCTTATAAATTAGAAAAAAAAAACTATTCGATATATATGCGGTTATTTGATAAAAAAATGTTTATCGGTATAAACATGCGAAACATGAGTAAATTTCGCTAATGCATGTACCGAGTTGGACGAAACTGCGATTTTCACGTTTGAAAAAACATTCAAGAAATCGGATGAAAGTTTATTTGAAAGTTTATATATGCCGCATCATAGTTTTATTCAATTTATTTCGTCTATAGAAATACTTTTTCAACAACACTTACAAGATATTTGTGTAAATGAAAATGTAGTCAAACGTCTTGTATCCATCTTCGAATCATTAACATTTAAACATCCGTGCAATAATTTTAAGTATAATTATATTGTATATCATTTACACGCTCGACTGCGAGTGTATTACACTTTAAAAGACGTTAACAGAAATTTTAAATCATCCAAAAGTAGTAAAAAGATAATTATATTGAAACATAATTAACAATAAAGCTTTCGTTTTGTAAATGAATATTCAATTATGTACATTAATTTAAGTTCAGTTAATAACAAACTAATTGTTCAAAGGCGTCAATTAATTTTGTTGATTCACACAATTCTATTTCATATTTTACTATACTATATACATAACAAGAGATTTTAATGTGAAAAAAATTTGCTCACCACATCATTTTACTGAATACGTTTCTGGGTATTATTTACCGGTATTCGTAGGCGATGTCGACTGATAAACTTCGGTGCACTGCTTCGTTTATGGGCGTGATATTCGAAGCTGGCTTAACGACATGAAAGGTGCCGACACACAAGTAGACCTACTGCTTATTATACAGTGCGCGTCTAAAGTCCGTTCCCCCCCTACTAATTTTTGAACCACCTTGTATATCGCAACGAAATTTGGAGGGCTTAAACAGGAGATAAGAACCTAATTTTTTATGGAAAAATGACAGCTAAAAGTTTCAAAATGGCGGCTGAGCGCCCTCTTGAATTACTTTTTTAAATAGAACACCCTGTATATTATTCCGTTTTCGAAATCTGCTCATAATTCTTAACATTTTTCTCTAATACACTTTACTTCTAAATTCAATTAATTTCGAAATATTAACGTTTGAAAAGTGACATTCCGGTTTAAAATGAAGTACGGATTTTGCGAGGGATTTTGGTCACTTCCGGTAAAACATTTTTCTAACTAAATTTTATTTGATAGCTAACAGTTAAGTTTGACAGTAAACAAGATGTAAGATACCCCAACAACGATTTTTGTTTTCAATGCAAACTTGATTGATAGCAGAATTCGTGTCTTTGTTGGATTTGAAATGAATTAAAATGTCACTTTTCAAACATTAGTATTTCGAAATCAATTAAATTTAGAAGTAAAGGGTATTAGAGAAAAATGTTAAGAATTATGAGCAGATTTCGAAAACGGAATAATATACAGGGTGTTCTATTTAAAAAAGTAATTCAAGAGGGCGCTCAGCCGCCATTTTGAAACTTTTAGCTGTCATTTTTTCATAAAAAATTAGGTTCTTATCTCGTGTTTAAGTCCTCCTTTCGTTGCGATATACCAGGTGGTTCAAAAATTAGTAGGGAGGGAACGGACTTTAGATGCGCACTGTATATACTGTGCTAGTGCGTAAAACACTACCGTTTGCTACTTCTTACATAAATAGCTATTATGGTACTAAAGGGCTTAAAAACAAACCTTAGTTAAATATATTTTATTCGTTAATACTTCAAGGAACATAACTCGTTGCTACGAAGTATCGCTGTTTTATTATGCCTTTAAAGTGCCTAGATTATTTTTAATAAGAAACCGAAAAAAAAGCAAACCTTCGTTCAAAAATCAAAAAAATGCGACACTATATCAAATAAAACGTTGTACGTTATACGTCCGGTAAATAATCTCCGAAGTACTCGATTCGAAATTGCAGACTCAACTCCATCAGTAAACATCGATTCGTACTGTAAAATCTCATTTACTGGACCTACAACATAAATAACTATTCCGTCATTACAACTGAATGAGGTTTAAAAGTTTTCAACAGAACCTTAAAAACAAGCAAAATTTAAATAGTAACGAAATCATCAACACCGAAGTTACTAAAATAATTACTAAAACTGTCAGTAAAAGCTGAACTTAATAAATCCGTCTTAAAGAAAGATAAATGGATTGAACAATAACTCCAAAAACTACAAATGTGTATTACGTAAGCTATGACTTATAAGTCTCACGCTACTTATTAATGCAAACGAAATTAAAGACCCTTTTTTAAAATTAATTAAGAATGTGTATATATAAAATAATATAAACTAAGTTTTAGCAATGGCACAACACTGTGCAAGCCGCTATTTCGTAGCATGCCGTTACACAATCTTAATTTGTACTCAAGCAGAAAGCTAAAAACTTTGGTAATCCATTTTAACTACATATTTATGGAGGAAATGCTTCAAATCTCGGTATAGTCCAGCCTCGTATATGCTAGAAGATAAAGCAATTTTTTTTATTGTGATGGCCCAAAGGCGCTTATGTTCGTAATAACAAAAGAATCTGCAAACATTTTTAGACGTTGGAAAAGGATTTTTGTGAAGCGTGTCAGACATGATGATATTTTTTCTTTTATTTGTAGAAAAAGTTGTTTTAAGTTAATACATTAATTGCTGAAGATGACTTACACTTTCCGTGATCGTCCTTTCCGGCACTGATCAGAATATTAATAAGTCATTCCGAATTTCTACCTGAAGTTTAGAAAATATCATTTAAACAGTTACACTACTCTGAACTTTAAGAATTTCAAATATCAGTTGTTTATACAACTATATTTTATCATATGTAGCGTGTTCCTAGAACAAAAAAAAACTATTCTTTTAATAGAGAATAAAAACCGTTAAAAGTGGTCCGAATTATTAAAAAGATGTTTGTTAGTGTTGATGTTACTCTAGTTAGAGTAAATAAATTGGCACCAATATACACTTGATAGCGTATTTATAACGACACACATTTTATTTTTACATGTATTATTTTATAATTTTAGTGATTAGTGCTACTTATGATCAGTAAAACGGCCGCACTTGGAAACTTAATTAATTAATTAATAAAAGACATGTTATGTTCAACAGTAAACTATTTAATATTAATATTCAACTGAGTTGTACATTTTTCAATAATTCATATTCAGTGTTTTATTTCCAAATAATAAACAAAGGTATTAAGAAATTAGGTACGTAAAAGCAATAATTATAATTATATCTAATTCGCAGAACAAAAAAGTAATTACGTCATAATTGTAGTAATTTTGAACATCGGCGGAGTTTACGGAGTGCTGTAAGGGTATCTCCTAATAGAAATTTCATGAGAGTTGGCACGGAGCACGGGTAGTAGCTTACTCCAGCAACAATTAATAACCATACCATGGACCAAGAAAAACAATTTTGAAGTAAAGGTTCCGGGTGTTATTTAACCAAAATAGAAGTGTCCCAACTGGGCTCCTATATATATTTTTAATACTCTCTTATGTTTTAATTCTATATATTTTTTTTGAGGCCCTCCGTGGTCGAGTGGTAGAGATCCTACCTCTCGTTCAGAGGGACAGAGGTTCAAACTTCGGTTGCGATTGAATTTTCAAAATTTAGTACAATCGTGTTTGAGCTCCTTAGAATAAGGTATGAAAGTTGTATGAGTAATAAAGTATGGCGGAGCGTAATGTACTTGCTACAATAGCTCCATTACCTCCGTTGCACTCCTATAATTTTGTGTGAAACCCCGACACTGCAAAATGCGGTAATAGGGGAATGGATTATGTATGATGTATATATATATTTTTTATGTATGTTTGTATTGGAACAATAGTAATTTATTGTATAAGGGTTTTAGATAGCATTTTATTCACGCAAGAATGTTTAAACGCGAGAGCTTGCTCGAGCGTTTAATTTTCTTAAGTGAATAAAATGCATCTAAAACCCGTATGCAATACAACGTTTTATCCACAATCACACTCATTTAGAATCAGAATTGCCGAATTTTATCAAAAAATTATTTGACATTTTACTGCGACGGCGGATGTTACCTTGAAAATCATTATTCGTGTTCCATTTGTCGTAGTACCTTTGCTTTACTGGTTGCTAGTGTGTTTGTTTATAGAAACGAAATTTTTGTAAACAACGTTTGTGTTCGTTCGAAAAATGGGAGAAAGTGAGTTTTTACCGGAAGAAATTACCGCAGCCGCCAAAGAAGTGATCTTTCAACTGTTGCCACAAAAATCTAGAAATGCATACAAAAAAGAGTATGCCCTATTTAATCAGTGGAGGGAAGAAAAAGGCGTAAGCATAATAAATGAAGATGTCCTATTGGCGTACTTTTCAAATTTGAAACGAAAATTTGCCTCCTCGTCGATGTGGACAAAATATTCAATGTTAAGAAGTTGTTTAAGAGTTCATAAAAATATGGATATATCAACATTCGGCAAGCTACTTGCTTTTCTAAAGAGTGTTTCGAAAAACCACCATCCAAAAAAGGCAAAGGTGCTGCAGAGGGAACACATTGAACAATTTTTAAGAGAGGCACCTGACGAGGAATATTTATTGATGAAGGTAAACCTTTTTTTTCCTCAATTCTCTGTATAAGTTTTTTTAGGTTGCCCTCATAATGGGGGTTGCTGGTGGCTTACGATGCAATGAACTGACAAACCTGAATATTTCAAATGTACAGGATAAGGGTGCCCATTTGTACGTGACCATCCCAGACACCAAAACTAATATTTCGAGAAGTTTCACAGTATTGGATGAAGGATTTTCTGTGAATAATGTTCTTGAGATGTGCAGAAGATGATATTGATATGTGATTACGTTCAGCCTGTGATGGCTGCCAAGGCAGGTTTTTTTTGCGCTATAAGAACTTAAAAATGTGCAATGCAACCTGTGGGCGTTAAAACACTGTCTAAGATTCCTTCGAAGGTTGCTTCTTTTCTAAAATTGGATAATCCTGAACTGTATTCTGGTCATAGCATGCGACGGACTTCGGCAACTTTATTAGCTAATGCTGGGAGCGACATCATCACCTTGAAGAGGCACGGAGGGTGGAGGTCCTCCAGTGTTGTGGAAGGATATATTGAGGAAAGTGAATCAAGTAAAATGGAAATTACAAGAAAGATTCAAGGAAAATCCAGCACAATTCAAGAGAACTCTGCATCTTCTTCAAAAACTGTTTCTATGAAGCTTAACCCGGATGTCGCGGTTGAAACCAATGGATTGGGCATTAAAAGCCCATTTAAAATGCAATTTGATGTTAATCTGAATATTAATATTAATGTTAATAAATAATTTTCATCTGATGTTATTAAAAAATTATTTGACATTTCACTCTGACAGCGGATGTCACCTCAACAATCATTATAATTCCATGTGTTTTATGTATAGAAACCCTAGAGTTTTATAAACCACATTATACGCTGGCAAGAAGTTCAATTATTACCTTATTATATAGTGATTGTGGATAAATAAATAAATCGCTTATTTTATTATTGACCTTGATCTTGGAACACTACAATACTTTTACTCTAAATTTTAATCTAAATAAAAAACAAATTATTCAAAAGTTTTATAACAATCAACTCTAAAAAGTTAATATTTCTCCCATGTAGAGTAAAAGATTCAAAAGTTTAGAGTAAAATCTTACTCCGAAATGATTAGAAATTTGACTGTTTTTGTGTAAAAAAGTTACCATAAATGATTAAAGATATAATCATTATAGAGTGTAATAGATTTACACTAAGATTAGATACTTTACTCTAAATGTATTGGACCTAAACACACACTTTTTAGAATGGTGTAGTGTTTGAATTTTACACTAATTTTTTTACTGTGTACCACAGAAAGTTATTATAAAAACTTTTGCTTATTTCAAAACTATTAAAAATTATAATGAACTTACAATATTGCTCGTAATTCGAAATAAAGTAGGAAATTATATATCTATATTTTTTTTAAATCAACTCAATATATGTTAATATTACTCGATTAATTAGAACATTTTATTATAATTATTTTAATTATAATAAGCTTTTCTTCCTTATAAAATGATATCCTAATGAAAAAAATTCTTTTTAATTTTTTAATGTTTCTCTTAAAAGTTAAATTCTTCAAGGTCTACTAAAATTTGTAATACATTAATTTATGAATAATGAGCAAGATGACTTTTAGAAACAAACGTAGCGTTGAGGACTAAGGTTTCTAATATCGAGAAGTGCTGAATACAGACATAGGCGCCCGCAGAAATTTGTCTAGGAGGAAGCAATGCTATTAACGGCATGCTTGGGGGGGGGGGCAAGCCTAGAATAAATGGCATGTTAGAGGGAACAAGCCTAGAATAAACGGCATATCATACGAAATTTTTAATAATATTTAAATAGTTCAACTTTCAGGGGGGTGCCCCTCCTTACTCCTCCCTCCGAGCACCAATGAAGACAGATTGCTACGAGTTCTAATTAGTGCCTGATATATATATATATATATACATTATACATATATTAACATTCATGCTCCATGAAATTTACATAAAAGACTGAGACCTTTAACAGAAAACAATAGGCTGATTCCAGACTACCAGTTTGACTTCAGTCTGAAGCATTCCACCATCTAGACCTAGTGCACCGTCACAGTTTATAGAAAAACCTCCCGAAAAGAAGCAGTGTGTTCAGCTGTCTTCCTTGACATGACCCGGCTTTTGATAAGGTCTGACATAAAGAAACTGAATAAAATGCTTTCGAAACAATATGCGGATGTTGTCTTTTTGTATACTCATACAGAGATTTCGGAACAAGCAAGAAGAAAAGTATTTCGAGCTAAACGAAAAAGGTAACGTTCTAGCTGTTATTCTGTACCTGTTATACACCAGTGATATTCCGAGATTAGGCGACGCTAAAATTACGACCTTTTCCAATGATGCCACAATACCTGCAGTAGGTCCATAGCAAGATATGCCCCCTAGTAAACTAAAGCAGCTAGTAGACAGTTCTGGATTGGACTAAACAATTGAAGATCAAGATGAACGAGCTAGTATAGTCTATTTATGTTAGTTTTACCAACAAAAGCCTAGTTAGTAGCTCCACCGTCTCTAAACAACAGTAGTATCAGTGCCATACGCAAACAATGCCAAATACCTCGTCATGACGCTAGACGCTAGAAAGTTCGGATGGAAAGAGCATGTAAAGAGGAAAAAATAATCGAACTTGGCCTAAATATAAACTAATAATTATAATTGACGTATCATCAACAAGAACAGTTTCTTTGGTAATGACATAAACGAGATATTTATTAAAGTGTGGAGCTTTGTGAAAAATTCGTTTAAACTCGAAAAGAAAGAAGTGTGTTTTGAAAAATATAATTTTAAGTCCCAATTAATAATTTAAATTGATTATTGTTATGTTTCTCATGGTCGCAACTATTGCCTTCTTGGAAGCAATATTCAGTTGTAGCTATGACAAAGTCTTAATCTATAATTAGGTCTTGCAGCCGATTTAGCTATATAATATACAGCTCTAGAATTGTACCAAAGATAGTAACATTAAGCTGTATAACAATGCTCCATGGTACATCCGCAATAGTGACATCATCTTGACATTGACATCCCAACGGTTTAAGATAAAATTAAAAGGTCCGCTAGCAGGCATGAAGCTGGGCTACATAATCATATCAACGCAGGAGCTCTACAGCTGCTGGTCAACCACCCACTGGTTCGCAGATCTGGTGGAAGTAGGAAAATCCCATTAGAGCTTGTTTAGTGAATTGTTAACCAAAACAAAATGGATGGCACACCAATGGATGGACCCTAGCTCATAAGTATTTAGTTTAAGAATTATTAGATAAAAATGAATGATTGATCAGTTTTAATGATTCAAACACCATACGTGCATTTAAATAACTAAAAAAGATATATAAAAAACTATCACGTTCGTAAAGGTCACGTTCAGACTTATAAACAAAGTGGCATACTTAGAACGATCTTCTTAGATTCAATATTTGCCGAGATCAAACATTCCTGAAAAAATACGAAAAATAACTAATTTCAGATTTCGTCTTAGAGCTTCATTTCTCGTAGGGGAGTCGGTCGAAAGTATGGGTCAGAGAAGATGGACAGCATTCTCTACCTTAGAACAAGGGGCTGTAAGTTCTTGTAAGAGTATTTGTTTTGGTATTGTTCCTGCTTCCATCCTATCTACATGGCGTAACCATCTTAAACGGGTTTGCTGAACAAAATTTATTATTCCTGGTTCTCTAAATTTTTCTTCTTCTAGTTCTTCATTTGTTCGCCTTCTCCATAACTCTCCTTCCTTTACTCCTCCAAAAACTCTTCTTAGTATTTTACGTTCAAACACACTTAACTTTCTTTTATCTACTTCCTTCAACACCCTAGTCTCACAACCAAAAGTCACTATTGGTCTTATAACTGATTTATAGGTGTTTACTTTTGCAGATCTAGAATAACTTAAACCCGATGTTATTCTTCTATCTATGTCCAAACCTTGTTCCGATGTACATGATAATTATGTTCCTAGATACACTGCCCAATGCACTAAACTCGCTTCTAACAACTACCAGATCTTGTTCAACTTGTTGTCTACCTCCAATCATCATATATTTCGACTTCTTTTTGTTGACCTCTAGACCATATTTCTGCGCTCTCATTTCAATTTTCCTTGTTACACCTTTTAATTCTTCTTTTGTTCTCGTTATTAGAGTGAGAACATTTTAAAGAGAGGTTTGAAAATAATATTATCTCTTTTTAGTTTACATTTTCTCAAAATATTTTCAAGCACAATATTATAAAGTGTTGATGATAAAGGGTCAGCTTGTCTTAAACCAGCAGGGCCGGATTTAGCACGGGGCCGGCAGGGCCACGGCCCCGGGGCCTCCACCAATGCAATGGAGTTTTTCAATTAACACAAAATCCGAAAAAAAGAAGAAACCGCAGAGAAGAAAATTAGGTGCAACAGCGGAACTGTTGTACGTTATTTGCACTTAGACTGTACGGTCTGTCCGGACACAGCTTTTAAACGAGGTTAAAATCGGTACAGCCGTTGAATTTAAAAGTAAGTACTGCGGCTGCACCGAACAGGGGCCCCAACGCTTCCGAAACAAGTACAATATCCGTGCCTATGTTCGGTGCGAAAAACATGCTTAAAAATTTCGTACGGAATCTTTCCTCCCTGTTATCGATCAACTCATCGTATCTTTAAATGAACGCATTTCTGTTTCGGTTTTTTAGCTGGGTTAAGCACGATGGAACCTTCTGAAATTAAACTTAAAGCCAAGAAACTTGTCGAATCTTATCCTGTAACGGGTACATTTGCCACCGGCATTTAGTATGCAGAATTTTGTATTAATTCTTATTAAAAATCCTAAGTTCGGTCCTGTGGACTTCGATTTATTTAAATATGCAGTTCATCATGCAAACTTTTTCTATAGAAAGCACTTTTAAGAAGGGAATGTTTCATATTTGCTGTAATTAAAGAAGTAACGTCATAAAGATGTTGTCTTTTTCGTATCTTTCTACCTGGAATTTTAATATAATATCAATTGCTTCAAAAAAAACCTTGAAAAGAAACCGTGAGAAGCGTTTAGTCAACTCATTTATAGAAATATTTCGGTAAACATTTTGAGTGTATACGATTCGTAAATACACTTTCCTTTGTCTGTTATTTGCGTTTTAAAAATTTTAAGTCAATGTAGCGTAGGAATATCGTCTACAAGCCACATGCAATATTATTCCACACTGTTTGGGCGCGAAATTTCATGTACTGCTTTTTATACGCAAGGTCGGGAATCCTATAGTAGGCCAAGCAACAAGCACCCTTGCCGCATAAAAACAGATGTGTTTTCGCGTAGCAATGGAGAGCAAAGTTAATAAAAAGGCTCGCTGAGGTTGACGCGGGACGAATACCAATACAGACTCCACTCTCGGGAGTCGCCACTGCACTTCTATTGCAGGCGGTCTTGTGTTAAAAATGCCATTTTGTTGTAGTAAAATGGAGTTTGAAAGAAAATTCTAAATACAGTTTCCCGTATAGTTTGAACAATTACCGACTTTCGGATAGTCGGTACATTTAAATAAAATCAACATTTAAAAGTTATATCGTTTAAATAAGTGTCCGGAAATTAACCAACAATTCGTGGTTAATAAGAGTTACAGTTCAAGCGATCCTGAATTTAATGATCGATTCTCGTGCGTTTGTAAATTAAAATTCCGCTTAAAGAATTTAAACGCATTTAATGCTATAAGTGAATTATTCTGCTAAATATTTTCTCGGACGTTGTGCTTCAGAAAAATGGGAAATTCAGTTTTCCTTGTTGCTGTGTAACAATGTTACGATAGCCTATGTACCGTACTCTCGTCTAAATAAGTATAGAACCGAAATAAATTTAATATTTACAGACGCTTTCTCTGTAATTGAAATTTCGACTAATAAATAATTCGTGCTGTGTGCCTTCTAAATTCAGTTCAGAATCAATGATAATGTGTGTTGTTTTATTGAAAGCAATGAATTTTGAAATGGTTATCAAAACTAATAGCCAAATCTTTTATGGAACTTTTATGGTTGCATTTAGTTATTACCGTTTGGGGTGAATTTGCAAATTATGATTCGCCGTATCCAGATTCTACGAGGGTTATCCCGTACATCTTTAATGTATGAAAGAAAAATCCAAATTTTCCAGTTTCCATTTGCTGTGACGCTGTCGTCAAATTTTGTGCAGTTTACCGTTGATTTTGGTTTGTGATTTACCGAAAATAAAAGGTATTGTGACTATTGTTTTTAGTGTTATTCATTTAGGCAAATTTTTGTTTGAACTTGTAGTAATTTTTATTGTTTCTCAATTAATAGAAATTCATTACAAAATTTTTTTGCTCATTAACTTCTATTATCAACAGAGCTCTCGTCGTTTGTTAAAAATCTTTAAACTTTAATGTAATTACAATTCATTTGTTTTGATACTGTCGAACTGATTTAATTTGCCTAATCTCATTTAGATATTTGTGTATAAATTTTGTCCAGAAAAAGACCAGTCGATATAAATTTTAATATTTGTGTTAATGCTTTGGAACAATATTTGTGGTCGATCTAATCAAATCTTTTTGAGTTATTTTCATAATTTAATGAAAAGTTCTAGGTGAATTTTTCTTGATTAATTTTGGTATAATTATATTCTAATAAATTTAGATTGGACCTGTAATAAATATACGAGGTGTGTTTTATTTTTATCTATGCAAAGTGTGTTTTAACCATTTTCCTGTTAATAAATGTTATTAATTCAAAACTAAGGATCTAAAAAAAAACGGAACCATATTAGTTATGAATGCTTAGTTTCATTTCTTCAACAATTTTAAGTAAACAAAATTTTGTTTCAACTAAATATTCTATTCATTTTCTGGTTAATGGATTTAATAATTTTTAAAGCTTATTCAATTAACATCTTTGATTGGTTAATTTATAATTACCTAAGCTCATAACCAGATGGCGCCCTTTTAAGTTTTTATTTGTGTTTGAACCCTTATCTATTCCTTTTCACAATTTATACAGCTGTGGAACCAATACCTACGACTTGATTAATTAATTTGTAAGAGAGAGTTTAAATCTCAAGCTGTGGCAGATATTTTTTGAGCTTTTCAGTTACAGTAAGTATAAAGCATTTCAGTATAGCTTTTATTGTTCTTTTACCGTGGCAAAAAAAACGTAAGTTTCATTGGCGCCAATCGCGGGGCCATTTTATAGTTATTTTTTCGGGAGACAAATGTGTTGTTTCATTGGCGGTCCAACGTGGGCCCAGAATTTTATATGTTTCATTGGCCTTCCCAACGTGTGGCCTGAATAAAATATTGTTTCCACAGTTAAGAAAAGGTTTGTGATATTGGTTGAATATTGGTTTAAGATTTCAGGTGATTTTGTATTATGTATTCAGATAAAGATTCCTTTTTGGAATCAACAATATTGTCAGATTTTTTGTGAGGAAACTGGAAACTTCAATTACAGTCATATAGTTTGTTGTTAAATTATGCAATGAGTTAAAATTCAAAGTATTGGTAATTCAGATTACGGAATTATTTTTAATTGCCGATAAAGTTTTTGAGGATTTGGCGATCTATTTAAAATTTTGTATGATACAGTTTTTATAGGCTTTTGTATTTAGAAGGCATTTGCGTTAATCGTCGGAAGGCGTTCATTTTTGAGATCTATTTATAGCTACCGTCGGATAGCTTTGTACCGTAATGTTTTTTTTGTTGAAGGTAACTGAGTAAAGTAATTATAATATGTTACCGTTTGAAAATATGTTAGGAGTTTTTCAGATAAAACTTTTGATATTTGAAAATTTAATGTATCGTATCGTATCGTATCTTTTGTTTGAATTTAGCGATTTCGTTTAGTTAAATAGAATGATAACGATTTCAGAATTAATTTTGATATCATTGGGATATTTCAGATTATCGTTAAATGGTTTTGAGATTTCTTTTTCGAGTTATAGATTTCACATTTTCTGTAGTTAGAAAACCATTATGAGTTTTTCCGAATTGATAAGAAATTTTCTTCGTTAAAATTTACAGTTGTGTAAAGTTTCGGCTTTGGTTAAAAGTTTTAGTAAATACCGATAATAAGTAAAGGTTATTTAAATTACAGAAAGTTTGAAGTACAGGGAGTTTCTTTCTTTTTCGTGAATAAAATTTTGATGTTTCAATTCTTTTAGTAACATTATTGGATAGTATCGCTGGTTTGTATTTCCAAAATTATATTTTGTTGTCAGTAAATAATAACTAATAGAGAAAAATTATTTTAGAATTTGAATAAATATTACAGTTGAGTATATTAGAATTATTGAGCGTTTGGTTCGTTTGAAAATTTATTAAGGTGTAAAGATTCTCCTTGTTTAAATTAGGTTACGGATATGTTAGACAAAATTTTTTGGTTTTGCGTTTTCGAATTTTGGTAATTTGATTACGATTATGATTTGTAGTGATTTAAAAATTTCTTTTTGGGTTTCAGTAATGTGTTTTACTTTTGGACGAATAAATTAAATTTTCTTTGAGATATTTTATGATGATGATATTTTTCAAAATATTTTTGGCTACTTGTGGTCTGGTTTTGGCGAAGTACGGTCATGTGTGAAAAAATGTTAGGTGCACCTTGAATGTTGTTGTATGCGTATATTTGGTGTGTGAACAATCTTGAATGTGGCAATTGAATTTTTTGAATAAGATGTTTGAGGAGCTGATTCATCATTGCTAGCAGGAAAATTAAACAGTCTTTTCAGAAAATTACCTTTTGGGTCATTTTTTTTACTTTTGCATTTCAAATCTTTTCATGCTTATTATTAAATAAGTTTTATCTTTAAATAATGCTAATTAATCCCTTTTGTGGCGTTAATTCTTTCATGGTCCTGACAGGTACTGTTGAATTTTTTTCTAATCCTCTTTTAGTTGTGGGAGTTACATAAAACAATGATTGCGTGATTTGTTAAGTGCCCTCTTCTTATTTGAGTGACTGAATATCTTCTTGGAAATCCTGTTTGGATTTGTGTTGGCGTAGAGTACCGCAGGGATATTTTATCCCTTGGGTGTTTCTTGGTAGGTTGGTCGGAAATCACGCAGGGTGTAAGACAATTTTCCCGATTGTGTCCAGTATATATTTACCGATTTTGACAGTTCTGTCTATTTAGAAATTCGTGTGAAGTTATTACTTCATTTTGAATATTCAGAAAACATAATAATCTGTTGGGATTTTGAGTCCTTGTGCATTTTAAGTTCGTTGAACTTCCATGAGCTTTTTCAAAAAGCCAAATTATAAATCTGTTTGAGATCTATTAGGTCTTGTGGTTTTGAACCAATTTTGAAGTGAAGATGAGTGTGTGACGTTTTGGTGATGTCGTTCAGTTTTCATTTGTACCGTTGGCATCCACCATTTACCGATTTTTGTATCGTTAGTGATACAGTTTTGCAGTACAGTTCCGTACCGTACTGCACTTTTGGGAGACAGTTTCTGTCTTTTTATCGTATCGTTGGCATGTGCCATTTACCGTTCCGTGCCGTTCAGGCAGTATTGTATC
This sequence comes from Agrypnus murinus, assembly GCA_929113105.1. Lineage (NCBI taxonomy): Eukaryota > Metazoa > Arthropoda > Insecta > Coleoptera > Elateridae > Agrypnus > Agrypnus murinus. The sequence goes on from OV816024.1 coordinate 114,541,403, forward strand.
GTACCGTTTTGCAGTACAGTTTAGTACTGCGTTTTTGGAGGCATTATGGTCTCTGTTCCGTGCCGCTTGGTGATTTTGATCACCGCAATTATCGTTTTGCTTTTTGAAGTATATTGTGTTTCGTATGTACCGTTTAGTATCGTTACAGTTTGCTGTGACAATTCAGTATGAGTGTTCCTGTGTTGGAATTTGTTTGATATTTGAGAATTTGAGAAGGTCTTAGTGACCTTATGGTGTTCAGTTTCAGCGCGTATTAGAGAATTGCGTGGTGGTAAAGTCTTATTGAGATATTAGTATTTGACCTATGGTCTGCGAATTTTGAGATGTTTGGCGTTCAGCTTTGTGTTATCGTATCGAGTTTTGAGGTCGTGTTCTTTTCAGAACAAGCCTTCGGGTTCTGACTTCTTTTGAATCTTAGACTTTGTCTATTATAGCGCGGTGGGATGCGCTCTAGACATTCCTTCACCGATGACGGGTTCCGGTAAGAGTCCGGTAAAGCATTTGTGGTTCTTTTTACCATCCTTTAACCACTTTCTTCTCCTAAGGACCTCTGGTCCTTCAGGTCACTTTGTTGACCAATTCAAATTTGTATGTTTCTTCTATGAAATATTCCCCCCTTTGAGAAATTTATATTTCTCCAATCTTCTGTCTTAGACTTTGTCTATTATAGCGCGGTGGGATGCGCTCTAGAAATTCCTTCACTGATGTCGGATTCCAGTAAAAGTCTGGTATAGCTGAGGTAGTTCTTTCCTACCATCCTTCGACTACCTTCTTTGAGGACTTTTTGTCCTATTGGTCTATGTTGACCATTCAATCTGTCGGTTCTTTTTGGGAACCATGCTCTTTGTGAGATTTTTTTTGCTTTGTGCAGTTATAAGGTACTCTCGATCTATTAATCTGTATAGATCACCTTGTTCAGTGTGTCCTTTTAGGGGCAGATCATTCCCTTTCAGGGTTACCGTCGTTCGTGCCGTTTTGTGTCGTTCTTTGGAGTTTCGTTTTATTGGGATATTGACCCACTACCTTGCCCTTTTGTGGGATTTTAGTGTTACAGTTCCTTGTAACGTCTTGCGTTTTGGTGCGTGCGGCGCACTATTCTATCGTTGTTTTAACGAACGAACTAGTAATGTTGGAATCTGTTCTTTTTAGAACAAAGCACTAGTGTGCGTCCTTCTTTCTCCGTTTCTATAGAGCTTCTTTGTCTGGTGACATAATGTTTTAGAGAGGTTTATACCATTTTGAGCTAGATAATATGGAAAGGTTTATGAACCTTGAATCATCTACTTTGTAGTTGTAGTCAGTGTGCTCTATGAAAAGGTTTATTAACCTTCAGGTATATAGTTATTCGTTGCCGTTAACGGACTTCAGTTAATATGAATAGGTTTATTAACCTTATGTCTTTCAGTTAATAGCTACGACCCAATATACTTTGGAGACTATTTGAAAAGGTTCTAGTAACTTTAAGTCGTCCAATCGTTGGTTAAGATTTAGCATATTTCACTGGTAAATATAATAGGGGTTTACTAACCTTAATTTATCTACTTGTAAATATTTAATTTCGAGGAGGTTTATTAACCTTGATTCCTTTAGCTTGTAGTACAGTCTGATGACTTTTTAACGGGTTTTTGTAATCCTAAGATGAGGTTTCTATATAACCTTAGGTGTGTAATTTGGAGAGGTTTTATCAACCTTAAGTTACTTAGTTTATAGTTATAGGTAACCTATTATAGGTTAGAAGTTAAAAGGAGTTTTAGTAACTCTATATCGTTTGATTTTCAGTTATGGTTTACGTTTTGGGAATTCCTTTCGTTCAGGTATTAATCTTGAATTTTATTTTTGGTATACCGTTTGGTATATACTTATCTCGTATAGGTATTCAGAGTGCATGTAATGATGTATGGGTAGTGTTGCCTACTTTGTTTAGTTTAGTGACGTTCTTTCGTTTGGTACCCTATGCGGCACCTTGCTGTTGCACTCTCTTGTGCGAGTACTAGAATCGGTATAGGTAGCTTTTGTTACAAGTTTATGATGTTGGTGGGTATTTTTGAAAATGACTTTCCTAGTACATGATTATTGGGATCCCCATTGGTGCGTCTGGCATCTCCAACACCTTCGGTTTTGCTTGAGTGTTCGGTGAGGACATTTTTTTAGGATGGCTTCCTTTCAGCTCTATTCGGCGTTCCTTACCTTTATTCCCTTCTATCTTCCTAGCCGGATAGTCCCTTTCCTTTCCTCTTTCCTTTTTGAACGTTTAGACACTTGTGGTCTTATAGATTTGGGCGTTAGGCACTTTTGAGTGTGCCTTGGTTCTGATATTAGTATGGTATCTTCGTATGCTTTCGGCATTTTATTAGTTTTAGTATAGCTTAAGATGGGCTTCACAGCTTTTCTTTTTTTTATTGTTTTTTTCTTTTTCTTCGACGAGTGGGCGAGTGTAACGGGTACATTTTCCACCGGAATTTAGTATGCAGAATTTTGTATTAATTCTTATTAAAAATCCTAAGTTCGGTCCTGTGGACTTCGATTTATTTAAATATGCAGTTCATCATGCAAACTTTTTCTATAGAAAGCACTTTTAAGAAGGGAATGTTTCATATTTGCTGTAATTAAAGAAGTAACGTCATAAAGATGTTGTCTTTTTCGTATCTTTCTACCTGGAATTTTAATATAATATCAATTGCTTCAAAAAAAACCTTGAAAAGAAACCGTGAGAAGCGTTTAGTCAACTCATTTATAGAAATATTTCGGTAAACATTTTGAGTGTATACGATTCGTAAATACACTTTCCTTTGTCTGTTATTTGCGTTTTAAAAATTTTAAGTCAATGTAGCGTAGGAATATCGTCTACAAGCCACATGCAATATTATTCCACACTGTTTGGGCGCGAAATTTCATGTACTGCTTTTTATACGCAAGGTCGGGAATCCTATAGTAGGCCAAGCAACAAGCACCCTTGCCGCATAAAAACAGATGTGTTTTCGCGTAGCAATGGATAGCAAAGTTAATAAAAAGGCTCGCTGGGGTTGACGCGGGACGAATACCAATACAGACTCCACTCTCGGGAGTCGCCACTGCACTTCTATTGCAGGCGGTCTTGTGTTAAAAATGCCATTTTGTTGTAGTAAAATGGAGTTTGAAAGAAAATTCTAAATACAGTTTGCCGTATAGTTTGAACAATTACCGACTTTCGGATAGTCGGTACATTTAAATAAAATCAACATTTAAAAGTTATATCGTTTAAATAAGTGTCCGGAAATTAACCAACAATTCGTGGTTAATAAGAGTTACAGTTCAAGCGATCCTGAATTTAATGATCGATTCTCGTGCGTTTGTAAATTAAAATTCCGCTTAAAGAATTTAAACGCATTTAATGCTATAAGTGAATTATTCTGCTAAATATTTTCTCGGACGTTGTGCTTCAGAAAAATGGGAAATTCAGTTTTCCTTATTGCTGTGTAACAATGTTACGACAGCCTATGTACCGTACTCTCGTCTAAATAAGTATAGAACCGAAATAAATTTAATATTTACAGACGCTTTCTCTGTAATTGAAATTTCGACTAATAAATAATTCGTGCTGTGTGCCTTCTAAATTCAGTTCAGAATCAATGATAATGTGTGTTGTTTTATTGAAAGCAATGAATTTTGAAATGGTTATCAAAACTAATAGCCAAATCTTTTATGGAACTTTTATGGTTGCATTTAGTTATTACCGTTTGGGGTGAATTTGCAAATTATGATTCGCCGTATCCAGATTCTACGAGGGTTATCCAGTACATCTTTAATGTATGAAAGAAAAATCCAAATTTTCCAGTTTCCATTTGCTGTGACGCTGTCATCAAATTTTGTGCAGTTTACCGTTGATTTTGGTTTGTGATTTACCGAAAATAAAAGGTATTGTGACTATTGTTTTTAGTGTTATTCATTTAGGCAAATTTTTGTTTGAACTTGTAGTAATTTTTATTGTTTCTCAATTAATAGAAATTCATTACAAAAATTTTTTGCTCATTAACTTCTATTATCAACAGAGCTCTCGTCGTTTGTTAAAAAGCTTTAAACTTTAATGTAATTACAATTCATTTGTTTTGATACTGTCGAACTGATTTAATTTGCCTAATCTCATTTAGATATTTGTGTATAAATTTTGTCCAGAAAAAGACCAGTCGATATAAATTTTAATATTTGTGTTAATGCTTTGGAACAATATTTGTGGTCGATCTAATCAAATCTTTTTGAGTTATTTTCATAATTTAATGAAAAGTTCTAGGTGAATTTTTCTTGATTAATTTTGGTATAATTATAATCTAATAAATTTAGATTGGACCTGTAATAAATATACGAGGTGTGTTTTATTTTTATCTATGCAAAGTGTGTTTTAAGCATTTTCCTGTTAATAAATGTTATTAATTCAAAACTAAGAAGAAGATCTAAAGATCGTCAAAAATAGATTGCAAACAAGTATAAAGCAAGATCGCTTGAACAATCTGACGATCCTTAGTTTGGAAAGTGATATTCTTCGTGATTTGAATTTTGATGATCTAATAAATACATTTGCAAATAAAAAATCGCGTAAACCTACCGTAGTTTAGTACTTCAAAGCGTTTAGAAGTAAGCAAAATAAAAAAAAAAACGTACAACAATTACTATGGAGTTTTATTTTTCCGAGATTAAATTTTTTTTTAGAAATTTAAGGGGTCCCCACCAAATACTGGCCCTAGGGCCTCAACCAGTAGTTCTAACAAACTTTTTTCCTAGTATCTACTTGGTTTTGTGTACTGACTAGTGTCATCTTTAACTAGAGTAATTAAATTTTGCGGAAGATCTAAGTCCTGCAATGTTTGAAACAGCATTCTCCTATTTATTTTGTCGTAAGCATTTCTAAAATCTAATAGCAGCACATAGAGTTTAATATTCTTCTTTACACACTTTTCCATAATTTGCTTCATTGCAAAGATTTGGTCTACCGTTGATCTATTAGGTCGGAAACCACATTGATATTCTTTTAAACGTTTGTTAATTATTGTTTGCAATATCTTCTAATCAGCATTAAGGATTGATATTGGCCTATAATTTGAACAGTTCAGATGGTCACCTTTTTTATAGATTGGAGCAATTACAGCTTCAGACCAATCGGTTGGCATTTTTTTTGTCCATATTTTATCCATTAACTTGAAAAATCTTTCAATTAATTGTGGTTCTCCATATTTTATCAATTCCATGTGTAGTGCTTTCCCTGGACTCTTATTGTTCTTCATTGAATTGATAATCTCTTCAATTTCAAGTAAAGTTGGAACAGGTATTGGCTCCATATTTCCCGTTCTTTTCACCTCTTGTACAGTAGTTACTGTTTGTTCTGTTTCAGCTAGAAATTCTGTATAGTATTCCTGTCACCTTTTTATTACATCTTCTTATTCTCCAATTATCTTTCCATCTTTTCCTCTGCTCAGTAATATTCGTGGTTGGTATTCCTTTTTTGTCATTCCTATTTTATTTTAAAATGCTCTTGTTTTGTTATTCTTGCAACCTTCTTCCATTTCTTCTATGAACTTTGCCTGGTATGCTCTCTTTTTTGTCTATAAATGATCTTTACTTTTTTCTTGCTTCTTTTAGCCCTACTATCAGCCTGTCATCGGTTCTCGTAATAACGAAGCAGTTTTCAAATGCGGTTACTGAAAATTTTCATTTAACAAACAGGTTTAATAAATTATGTAAACAAGTTAATTTTCGATTATCTTATAAATGTTATGCTTTTATTTTAACGGAATGGCTCTGGAGGTATGTGTCTATCTGAAATTAATAAAGCTATACATATTACGTTGTTGTATTTGTTAAGTTTAATTATTTTTTGTCGACTAAATTTAAATTAGTAGGTTTTATTTTTAGATTTTGTTTCAAATAAAAAACAACATAAAACAGTGGTGTAATTTTTTTTCGTTAGATAGGTTCTTAAAATTAGTCCACATGTAAACGTCCAAAATAACCTAAAAAACACTAATCAAAATTATAGTTTATTTTCAGATCATGCACCGAAAATTGACTGGTGCCTTTGCACGCAATATCAGTGTCAAATGACCAGAAGTTGAATGTTAATGACAAGGAAGTTGGATTATTACTACTTCCTTCAACAAGTTTCGGTTCATGACAATTACTCTAAAAAATCAATATACTCAGTTCTCGGAATATATTATCACTTTATTATACGACATAAAAAATAAACACGATAGTTTATTAACTAATATTTTCTAAAATATCCACTAAAATTGATAGCTGATCTGCTTCAATATAAAGTTTATAAACGTTAACACTGTTTATGAATATCCTTAAACTCATTATCTAAGTTTTTGTTCGTTCTGACATTTTAGAGTGTTAGTTCTAGCTGGCAACAGGTAAACTTTACAGAATTAGGTGGAAAGTTATTCTAAGAACTGTGAATTTTGGAAGTAAACATTTGTCGACTCAAGTTCATTTTCCTTTAAGAGTTGGCAGGAACTAAGTTATTGACTTTGCAAATTAACCAACTAGTTATCAACAAACAACTGTAAATTTTTAATGTTTTCAATTGTTCAGACAAATAATTACATTGTAAAGTAATTTATTATTATTCTTTTCTTCTTTTACAGATGTATTGTTTTTATGGACTTTACTGCTCATCGGTCGTTCGCGAACATCCGAACTCCATTATTCAAGCTGTAGCTTCAATTCCATGTGCTCTTGTGTTATTGATCAAAACGATGGAACCAGCAAATCCATTACTTGTTTATCGGTGCCATTATATAAATTTCCAAGTAAGTATATATTTATTATACGTACTGACTTACTTAGTTGTAGAAGCATCAGTTCAAATACAGCTGAAAAGAATATATGCATAACAGAGAGAAATAAGTTTATTTTAGAGTAGCTTTGAAGGAAAAGATCCATCGCTGTAATGTAATTAATTCTTAATACTGAAAAGTTTAACTAGTGGTGATTCAAAGCGACATAATTCATTTAGAAAAACTGTAATTAAAATGGAAATACTTGCTTTAGTACCAAAAATCACGAAATCGTTGACAAAATCATACTTTAGCAAGATTTTAATTGTGCCATAAAAACAGAGAGGTTGGATCTGGACATGCCATACTTGAACACGCTAAATTTCCCTGAAGTATATTAGCATGTACTGACTTCACATTTACCATAATCATTAAAAATTGTTAATTCCATGCAGACTGAATTCAGGGCAGCTTGACCAAAATTCAAAACTCACCAACATAGCAACTTACGTTGAACACACACTTATGTCTAGGTAATAAGGCTTTCAACATTTTATTGTGACATTATTTACAAATGTGTTATTAATGATCTAAAGAATCACCACATAACAAGATAAATAAGACCATAATAAAATATTAACCCTTAAATGCCCATATTATTGAAATCAACGCAAATGCCCGTGCTGGGTCTCTAAGGGACGCCGATTTTTTAAAATTTTAACGAAGGCTGGTTAGTTTAGAGTTGTGATCTGAATTGTTTCATTAAATACTTCATAAACAATAATAAATTTTTGTTAGTCGTACAATAATAATTCCGATATAAAACATTAATAGAACCCCGACGGTCTCATCAGAGGCTATTGTTTCCATTTTTATATTTTAAATAATTTCACATTGCCAACAGGACGTTTAGCCTTTCTCAACCACTTTGTAATAAAATCTTTTTACTAATCCACTTAATCTGCAATACGGTTAATCAGCCCTGGCGATTCGAGAATCTATACTGTATCTTAAATAATTTTTAATAACAAAATAAAAATTACTTTACGTCGCGATATTAAAATATAATGAAAAAACAGAAGTCAATTAACAATTTTGCTCCCTAAACGCAGTTTTCACCATTTACGGCACTGTAAAATGCAAATTCGTAATAAATAGTAACGTGTGGAGTGTTTGTACAGTTTGCAAGCGTTATGTCTCTCACTATGACTAAACTGGTCTTATTGCTCCCTTAGTTCTTAAACTAGCGTCCAGCCTTTCTAGGATCATCCTTAGATGATCCTAGAAAGGCTGGACGCTAGGACGCGAAGAGTAATTCGTAAGGTTTATCCCGGCAGTGACCCCCCAGGGTTCACCAGGTGCTTTCTCTGGTGTAGTGGCGTTTGTTGAGTTTGATTTTCTGCATTTGATGGACGAGATTCAGCAAGGCTATCTCACACTTAGACAACCCCACTTCCGCATGGTATAACCGGATCTCAGACCTAGACCAAGCCCAGCCGCACTTGAGGTTGGACTCGATCGAGTAGTGGTATTGGCAAGTCCGTATGCTGGGCTATGGGTGAATTGACTACCTCGGAAGGCGGGTCGACGGGTGAGCACGTAAAAGTACCAACACTAACCTGGAGGACAACCCCGCTTCCACCAGTGAGAATGGGTAGCACTCACTTAAGAGAATGAATCGTTAGTTAGGCGTACCTGTCTCAATTCCTTGCCCAATGGCCGTGACTATAGCTTAATGCAGGTAAGTCACGAAAAACCGCTAATGACAAACCTACAGACAAACCCATTTGCATTGCTTGATCGTCAATGTTGTCTTTTTCGCATTCGTGGCTGTATTTATTATATCAACTGGTTTTGTTATGCGTCCCAATAATATAATAATATTAATACGTAGCAACAGTAAACAGAAAATATTTGAATTGGATTTAAAATAATAAATTCTTAATTAGAACAAAATACGTTTCTTCGAGCACCACTTCTTTTAATTAAGATATTTGCAAGTTACTTTATGCCTAATTCTCTAGCAATGTTTTTGTGACTATTCAACACTGTTATATTATTTTAATGTGCTTGCATCATAGTAGTTTGCAAATAGGCTGTTAGTCTGCGTAATGCAAAAAACGATCTTTCAGCTGTACATGTGGATTTCATCAAAGATTGAAATTTATTGCCTTCTTGCAAAAAATTACAAAAATATCTCAACCGGACAAGTAGACTGTAATCTCCCTTTGTTAGATTTTCAATTTAGATCTGTTATTACCTAAAATATATTAACCATGTTAATGAGGGCTCAGCCTTCATTAAATTATTTCAATGAGGGCCACAGCCTTCGAGCTAACACATAGTCGGCGCCTATGTTCACTTCTAAGTAGCCCAAATATAGTAGAGAATTTTTAGCACTGTATATTTCAACCTGCGTGTTGCTATCTGTCAAAGTTAGTAAGTGGGAAGTTGTCTCACCGACGGTTTCTAACAGTTGAAGCGTGAGGTCATTGGTGACATGTATAACCAGTTATATGTATCTATTATAATTTGGTGATACACAATATTTTCAATAAAGCATCTAACATCATAAGTAAAACAGGTTGTAATATTATTTCATATTCAGTTCTTACTAATGAAAAATGAATTCTAATTTCAATCGGGATCGTTGTCGCATTTTATTAATTAGTATATCATGTTGTGTATGTAGGATATTTTACATAAGCTTTATATTGATTTTAACTAATATAATAGAAGAGCACAGTTAATTCAACATATCAATCACGTCATAGGTAAATATCTCCTAAATTAAAACTACTACATGCTAAAAAAAACGTTGAAACGCTTACCAGTCTGCCACGGAACCAACGTCGGCGAGCTCAGAATTGAACTGGCAACATAGTCAGCCTACGGCTGTGGTAGTGCTATTTACATGTGGTTTCAGTGTTAAAGAACAGTATTCAGTGTATTTGACCATTTTTTCTATTTTCAAGCTTTTTACAAGTTGAATACATCTCAAATATTTTTTTAATATTCCGAACCATATACCTAACGGAGCTTTTTCGCTCTGCATGGATTTAGACGGTTCGCTACACTACCTAACGGATAACTAATAGACCAAGAGCCAGCAACGTATTTCGAGTTGTCATTTCAACAGTCTTGAAAATTTAGGTACTAAATCTTATATACCTGCTGAACACTAAAAGTCGATTCTGGCAACCCCCTGTGGCCGGGTTTTACCACCCCAACATTACTAAGAGGGTGAAAAATAAGATTCAATTTATTTAAAGTAACAGTCATGAAATTTCAGGAGGTTACTTTCGATAGTGTACTTTATTTATAAAAATTATTGCCAGAACATTTACACCCCTCCTAAATGTTGCCAGAACGCTGTAAATGTGTATTTAAAAAAGTTTCATTTTTGTTATTTTAACAGTCTTAAAATTTGGAGAGAATAATTAAAATATATGTAGGATAGGTAATATAAGAAGCCAGAACAAAATTCCATCACCAACTGTCTTCCAGAACGAAAAACGTTCCCATGTGAGTGCGAGAGAGACAGTTATATAGCGGCCTGCGGGTTAGAGAGAGAACGTATATGGAGAGTAAAACGAGCTAGATATATAAAATTTAACAAAACATTTATTGTAGTTATTGTTAAATTAAAAAATTAAATTAAATTGAAGGCGAATGTTCAATTCCAGAAAATTTAAAACACTTTTGCAACACTTTATTCGGTGGTATAGATCGCAGACGCCAGAAAAGTACTGCTTGTCAGAGAATCGGGAAGTCTGTCGCTGAAGACATAATATATAATGTAAGCAATGGTAACATTAAAACATCAAAACATGTGACATTGGGTTTGTCATTGAAAAGTCTAACGAGCAGCAGGAAAATCATTGATATAATTAACCGTTACGGACATTGCTGTAGCTATCACACAGTTGAAGAGCTGGAAACAGAAGCTACCTTCTCGTCATAAAATTCGACAACTTCGTGCCCATCAGGTATTGTTTGCTTACCAACTTTACATACCGGAGTTGCCTTCGATAATTTTGACAGTTACGTAGAAACCGTAGTAAATCGTAGAGATTGTGTATTTTATTTTGGCCGACACTTTCCCATGCATTTTTATATCTGCAGTTGTGCAAGATTTCTAGGCGGGTAAGCTCTAGACCGTACGAACCTCCCATTGCATCTCTGACTCCTAGATCGAACCAGCGTATGCGACGATCAATACATTCTGTGGTAATTCTGACAGCAGCTGAACCAGCTCTCCATGCAGATGATCTTTCGTCTAACCATTGTCTCCAACAACGATTCACAGTTGTTGTATTACGTCCTACATGAGCATGTATTTCTCTTCTAATCCATCCTGATTTCTATTATGCGTTCTTTTTCAAAGACTATTAATTGTTTTTATTGCTGTCGTCGGCGCCTCAAAGGCATATTGCATACCATTAAACGTTACTGTAGCAGAAATCTATACGCTACTCAAACATATCACCAAGCCTACAAATTACAGGCATGTGTGATTTTGATATCGGACTGTCATTTAAAGTAATACGGCGTATAAATACTTCGTACGCTAATCATCGATGCACTTTACCATAACCTATTATTCAATAATATTTTATGCGTGTATATTCACTCCTAAGTGGCACATTTTCAATGGAGGGTAGTGTATTATGAAATATCGAACTATCATTAATTTGATCGAAATCAGTGATATAGATTACCCAACCTGTTTAATTCTGTTATGTCTGCTTGGTTCGTATTTTTTAATGTAATATGAGTACAAAGGGCGTACTTAAAATTTAAAATGCGATTTTCTTGAAAACTAGCAAATTTAGTAAATCTACTAAGCCACAAATTTTTACTATATTTTATTATATGTTTTAAAGATATATTTACTTGTGTACGACTTATTAGGAATTGATTCAAAATACTTACACAACTTGTGAAACTTCGATTTCCTTTTGTTGAAGTAAAATCAAGCTTAAATTCCTGACACATTCGATTTATGTGTACCAAGCAAAGTTCTTCTCGGTGTCTAGTAAAGCTGCTTTGAAATACATGAATTTCCTGTAACGTAATCTCATCATGATCACAAGGAAACGGACTGCAAAAAGCTTTTAAATTAGGTATTGTACTCAGAATAATCAGTTTTAGTCATTAGAGATATTTTAAAACAGAAATTGGCTACACTTTATTAAGTAAGAATAAGTAATAAACATTTTAGATGCGTATAATTCTTTTATTCCATTGTATTCAAAACAAGGGACAACGCTTGCGAGTTTATTTAGAAATTCTGAACTTAACTGTTTTCCGAAGAAGTAAACATTTTTGAGTTTAATCTGTTTGCATATTGACATATTGTTTTATTTACGGGGTTGAATATCCTTATGCGAGATTAAGATATTTTAATGAAATGTCTAATTACTTGGCTAGGATACAAAACAGAGACAGTAGTATACATTATTTACGATAATCTTTGGAATAGATACAGATAATATTCCTTGTGAGGCTATCGACCTCTGTGAATATATTAGTATACTGTTTTAGTAGGATTAAAAGTAGTTAAAAGGGTAAAAAGTGTTTGACGAGCAATCATGTTTGCATTTGCGTGGCGAGGCGAAGCATAACATAGCCGAACAACTGCAGAACTCAGAATCAAAGTCACTTTTAATTATCCAAATAACACATACTTCTTTTCTCCTAAGTTAAAATTTAATTCAACAAAAAGATTATAGGTTAGCTATCAAAAGAATATTTCCAATTGACACTCAAATACAAGACACAAACTACATATCAATACCATACTTTGGCAAGATATCAGAACAAATTGCAACTATAATAAGAAAAACCACCAGTTACAAAATAACTTATAAAACTAACACCAACACCTTTTCATTTTTATTCAATTCTAAAGACAAAACACAAGATATCATAAAATCCGGCATTTACCGTTTGAATTGTTCTTTTTGTAACTCGGTTTATATTGGACAAACACTTAGAAATTTCGACATAAGATACAAAGAACACGTACGCTCTTATAGACTTAAACATCCAGAAAAATCGAATTATGCCAAACACATTTTGGAACAGAACCACCCAATGACACCTCAAAACAAGATTAAATTCTTACATTTTTGCAACAACAAACACAAATTAGATATTTTAGAAGCTTTTGAAATATACAGACATAAACGCACAGTACCTTTAATGAATGAACAAACTGAGCTTAGTAATTCTCCTTTATTAGAAGTGTTAGATATCTATTTTTTGTATGTATTGTATCTAGTTACCTATTTTCTGTATGTATTTATCCTTAGCAACGTGTTTGTTTATCAATCTTATCTACCTTTGATAATGACATAAAGTGTCGAAACAATATTGTCAGGTTAAGATATTAATAAAACTTGTGAAACTTTAACTAATCTTTGTATTTATATTATATTTCATGATTATGGAATTCCACAAAGTAAGGCTGGAGACAGTAAACGCTAAAATATATATATATATACATTTTTATATTAGTAACAAAAACGACAACTTTAATGACAAATGGTAGATTAAAACAAGCGTCTTTTAATAAGGTTTGAAGAAAGGAGTATTCTTTCTCTAACCGTGCGAATATGTTACTATAATAACAAATTATTTTGTATAAAAAGTAGACAATTCAGGAACTTTTAATGGTTACCACAGCAACTGTACAAAATAATATATTTTTTTGTACTACAACAAAAAATAGTGTGAGGTTGTGCATGACATATTTTTATAAGGTTGCCAGATTCCGCTAGCACGTCGTCCGGCAACTTTGCGTCCCTAAAACATGCATTTTTTTGTACTAAAAACAAATAACTGTGTTTGATTTTAGTCAGGTCTGTGCAATTTTCTTGTTATATCGTGAAGACCTAATTTACAGGATGTTAACAGTGGATGTAACTAAAATAACCCATTTTATCAGTCACCTTACCAGAAAATCGAGTTTCACTTAAGTATGTATGCAGAGTAATTTACTGTAGTTTTGAAACCAGTGTAAAAATGTAAAAATACTGCAACGGAAGTAGTTTTCAGTAAAAATACACGTATAAATGTATCTTTTCTTTCCTTTTGCGTGTTAACCGAGCCATATTCAACTACGTCGTTACGAGCTTAGGAATGTTAACATTTATTTTGAATTGCAAACGTCATGTAAATTAGCTGTAGAAAATACTTTATTAGATTGATAGAAAGTTGATTTTGTTACATATGTACTACATAACGTGTGAGCAACGGAATTTTTATTCAGAGTTGGCCTTGAAAGAAAGAGATAGACATATCGGTCATGTGCAATTTTGAATCGTATGAATTAGTTTATTTAAACATTTTAAACTGTCACTTTTTGAAAAGAGCTATCAGATTAACAGTTTTTGAAAAAAAATCAGTTTTTAATAATGACATTCATATTTAATGAAGTACAAAAAAGAAATATGGTAGAAATTTATCTAACACAGAATTAGCAACAAAATTGAAGAAATTAATAACACGCCTTGTAACCTCCATAATGTTATCGATTCCGTTAAAAGGAAAGTTGTATTGTGTAGAGATGTAGGTGGGGGCCATATAACTCATCTTCTTTAATAAATTCTTAATTTAATTGTATTATTTAAAAATTTCTTGATTAAAGATTGTTGAGAGCTTCGAAATCAGAACCAAAATGCTAAAATGCATTTAAAGTAGGTCTGTCAGTTAGTGACTGAGAGTAGTTTTCAATGATCTGTAGTAGTTCTAAATGATCTGTAGTAGTTCTACTACCTACTTAAAATTAATATCAGATGTAACCTAAAATTTCCAAGGCCTTCTCTGAATCAAAATTCCGTTGCTCACACCTTATTAATATGTTGTAATAATATCTATGTCGTAACAATTTGATGGTTAAATATAGTTGATAAAATTGTTAAATTGATTTTATAATTGCGAGTACACACATACAGTAGAAATTGCCTAAAGTGACCACCTTTGGGACTGACCCAAAATGGTCAATTTAAGCAGGTGGTCACTTTGTAAAAGTTTGAATTATTTATATACTACAATTTGTCCAAAACAGCTCACATTCGTCAGCATTAAAAATATTCTCTGATTTAAAGCCCTTTGCAAACTCTGTAAAACGAATACGAAAATCACTTACTGTTGTGGGATCAATTTCATTTGCATCACCAACTAAACTTTTCTGGGAAATGTTATTTCGTTTCTTAAATAATTCGAGCCAACCCGACGATTCTTTAAAATTAGGCAAATTTGACTGCTGAGCAAATTTTAATGCTACTCTTTCTTTTTTCTAAAGGAGTCTAAAGCATCTTCTTCATAGCATTGTTGATATTCTAATTTTCTTTTTTTAAATATTATTTATTGTTGTTTTGCTAATACCAAAATGTTCCGCTATTTTTCTTTCACTGTGGTTTTCTAAAAGCTCTAACACCTTTTATTTTTCTTACAAATTTAGTCCTTTATAAACTTTTTTTGAAGTCATCTTGATCGCACTAATTAACACAATGGTTTCAATCAACAAATGAAACAAGACTGATTTTATAAAACAATTTTAAAACTATCCAAGGGTTACTAATGTCAAAGTTTGCAGGTAATGAATTTCTCAGAAGAAGAAATAAAGTCTTAAAACTTGGAAATACCTGAACCCAACTGGTCACTATTAAGGGATCATGATGCATTCTTAGAAATTCTGTGAATGCAATTTACATGTACATGCCTACTTAAACTTTTAGAAGATTAGTTATAACTGTTATAAGTAATCCCTTGGCTAATGGTCACATTACACAAACATTTTTAAACAAATATTTGAGGTAAATGTGGTCAATGGTCACAAAAGAGGAGTGGTCAGTTTATACAGTATAAATTACAGTAAAGTAATAGGATTTTTGCAGGGACTGAAAAAAGTGGTCAATATGACCAGAGGGTCAGTTTAAACAGGTGGTCAGATTTACAGTTATTACTGTATATGAAACAGACTTCGGTAAAAGTACAATGAAGATATATGCAAAATACAAATCACCTAACTTTATCATAAAAGAAAAATGCTCCGGCTATTATTAAACTAAATAATTGTGAACCTACCCTCTGGTCACAATTGAGACTCTACCAGTCGGGTCGCCTCAATAGGGCTATGAATAAATATATAAAACATTATTAACTACACACACAAATAAAATAAATAAACCAAAGATTAACTTTTTAAAAAATATTTAAAAGATAAAATTTATTTAACACAAGACAAAAAATAAACTAACAAAATTGAAATTGAAATGTTATGAATTATAAAAAAAATTAAAGGTATGTTTGGATATCTACCCTAAAAGAAAAATTAATTCTAAGACATTATAATTCTTATTATCTTTAAAATTATTATTTCTATTATTTGTATTAATTGGGTTTCAGTTGTCCCCTGCCATTTGTCCCCCGGTCATTTGTCCCCCACCATTATTCCCCCAAATAACATTTTTCCCTCAAAATCTTTTTATTATAAATTTACATTGTAGCTGACATTTTTAAATATTCAAGTACGTTGTCATCGTCTTTATAATTGTTGTACTCAGACACTATATTCCCTAGCCGAATTTCGAATTTTCTTTGGTCTGGAGTCCTGGGTCTTCTAATTGGTTGTCCTAAACTTATCTGTCTCAACATGGACTCTGTGTCTGCCTGTTCCTTTTGGATTTCGACGAGGAATGCATAAAAGCTGGGATGACTCTTCCCTACTACTACTCGAAACCTATTGTGCCACCCTTCCGATGCGATATTTGTTCTGGCTACATTATTTACAACGGAGTCGTACACGCTCCACAGATCAAGTGCGTAACGTAGAACTACCGTAGCCCTTCTCCCGCGTGCCTTTCGTCCTCGAATATAATTGATTTCAAAATAGTCTGCCATCGGAATGAATTCTTCAGGGACTTGTTTTATAAAAATGGCGAAAGTGTCTAAAACATCTTCTACTGGTACGAACGCAAGTGCTGCCATCATTGCAGTCGCTTGCTTTATACTGCGGTCTTCACTATTGTCGTAAAGCTTCTGTAAACCTTCAGCTTGTATGCGTCGAAAAAGTGATTGCTTAAGATGAAAAAAGCATGCCTTAATTACACTTGTCGGAAAATGTTTGGAACAATCATTCAGTATCGCTACTTCGTAATCGGACACTATGAACTGCGGCCGCACAGTAATCCCAGAATCTTCTGCTGCAGCAACAACCGTCTCCAGAACCTTGCTGTATGCTTTTTCGTGTTTGCTTTCCAGCAATGCGTACACCAAAGGTAGAGCCACGTCTTCATCTTCGCCACGAATTTTCTGCTTGACAGTCCCAAGGATATCAAAAACTTGGGTGAATATCGTAGGTGCTGTGTCGAAGGTTCCGTCTACGAACCACGTGCGAGATTTAAAAAGAAGTCTGACATTTTCCTTCGACGCAAAAACGAGCACCCTCTCTCCCCCATCTTCTTCCGTAGATGAGTCATAGAGCAAGAAGAGTTCACCTTCAAAAATTAAAAATGAGAAAAAATGAATGTTAGGTAACAGGAAATAAGATGAATCGAAATCTAGATATTCACCACCGAACGTGTACTTGTAACTGGCCCACAATCTTCCAAAGACATCGGTTGGACGGAACATCCTTGAGGCGCTCACGAGTTACCATCTTCCTCAAGTTCTGACGGTCTGGCATTTGAGAAAGTATGGCAGACGGAATCTCTCGCAAGTCCCGTAGTAGCTGATCTGGGGGTCTCTCAGGGTTGCTCTCTCGCATTGGCTTTAACCCTCGCCACGACTTTCTTCGCCTCCACCAATTCGTGATTCGTCGCGTGGTTATGCTGGGACACTTCGGGACCGCCGCGAACAACTTGCACGTCACGTCCAGCAGAAGAAGTCTTGACCCAGGCGTAGCACTGTCCCTTTTTGTGGCAAACCCACTTGACGATGCCTTTTCCCAAAATTTTCCCCCTTCCACTTTGTATAGTTTCGACATTTGTGTACGAATGTTCAGCCATAATTCTCAATTTTGTATGTAACTGTCAAATGAATTTGCTTTGATGTGACTGTCAAATGAATCGAAAGTGAAGTGACAGCTTGATTTTGTTTAACGAGAAGTTAGGAATATTTGAATTTGATTTTTTGAATTGAGGGACAAATGGTATCGGGGGACAAATGGAATTAGGGGAAATTAGGGGAAAGAATAACCTGGGGGACAAATGACCGGGCGACAAATTCCAGGGGTCTACTGACCCCCTACGCTAAATTTGATTAAATACCTTACAATAGTTACAAAAATCAAATTATTGGCGTATTTTAAAATAACCGACGGAAATTAATAGTAATCTGTAAAATTTCCTGCTTCCGTATGATTCAACATCAAAATGGTTGAAATGACACAAAAATTCGCCTCTCTTGGTGAAAAAGTCTTGTATTGTTAAATAAAGTTGAAATTATATAACCAGCTGTATTTCGGACATGAAGTAAAATACATTTAAATTTATAAAATGATTAATTTCCGAATCCCATCCCTATTCCAGGGACCATTATCAATCTTTACCATGAAAAAGATCTCCTTCCACAAAAAAAATAATTCACTAATTTACCTTATCAGCACTGTTTATTTATTTAATTGAAATTGTTTATTATTATGTGCACTTCTTAAATGCAAAAACTATAATGATACAAAAACATTTTGACGTAACATCAAAATATAACCTCAAATTTTTGACGTTTGGTTAACTTTAACATTTCTACTCATAACATAACCTTCAAATTTTATATATTTTGCCCTGCACATAAACGCGTGGTTTGGACAACTAAATTTTTCCGAGATAGCGTCACCAGATTTCCAGCTCAATTTATGTTTTCAAGAAACTAAAGAAGACTTTTCTAGTATTCTCCAATAAATTTTGGTGTAAAACAATTGAATAAAATTGTAACTAAATCTACATAACCCTATTGTTATTTATAATTAACAATTTGTTTAAACAAATATTATAAATAGATAGAAAAAATTCCTCTATTTAATGATATGCAAAACTTACCTTAACACTTAAAAATGAACTCAGGAGAGAATGTAAATTAAATCAATTTTACAATGCATTGAAATTTTATTAGAATTTGAAATTGCTTAAAAACACTTTCTTAGCTCCTTTTCTTGTTACAATTTCTATCCTCATATCATATTGAATAATAATTACAACTCTTTAGACATTCAAAATATTAATAACTACTAAATTACATGTTTTCTGATCATCAAAGTAAAACGCAGAAATATAAATATGAAATATATATGTTTTAAATTCATAGATCTTCTATTAGAAATCATCCCCATATTTACATATATGTCTCAGTTGTGTCCAAGGAACTACTTGACACCATCATGATCAAAATATATAAGCCCACACACTTGTTAATATTGAAAAATAACAAAATTATTATGAAACTACCTATATCGTTAGATCTCAAGGAATTTTTGTATTATTTTACAAACTAAACTTGCAGTTAAGATAATAAATCTTTGCAGACATCTTTACTAACATGCACCTTCTTTGTTTCAGGCCCAAACAAACCTTGAAATATTTTTAATAATTATTTATTTACAAAAATCATGTAACGGTAGATAATCGTTAGCTGACCAAGAAGATTTACCAAAATTAAGAAAAGATTCAAGTTTAGAATTTATCCTTTTTCTATTTAGTGTGTTATAAAGTGTTTCTTTAAGAAAATGAAACCTATTTAAATTATATTAATTAAAATTTATCTTACAATATCAAATTCCTTGGATGTTATGCAACCCAACTAACACTGTTGTGCATAATAGTGCCTATATTTTTTAATCACTCATTAAATATCATGACAATATGTAGTGTTAACTAGCCGCTGTCTACATGTATATAGTAACTACTGCATTTTGTTCGAGAACTTCGTTTAGATATAATAAACATACTTGTAAGGTTTATATGTAATCTTTTTACTATTAACAATTTTGGTAGGTTCAAGAGAATTTATGGGAAAACGCTTGGCATGATTATGCTAAAACTGTACCCATACTGTTAGTGTAATATATGTTAATGTCAAGTGTTGTTTGTACTAAAGACTTATAACTACTACTAGTAAGTTCTATTGTCAAAAGGAAAATAGTATTATTAGACCCTTTTGATAGGTAACAATTTAAGATATACGACCATGAATACAACTCGAGTAATATTAACAAATAAAAATATTCTAATATCGCATTGTGAATGGACAACGCAATCTAAAGCAATAATCATTTAGTTAAATATTGATGAATTGCAGATACGATATAACGGTTCTTTGTTGTAGTTTAAGCATGCCCACATTACAAAAATTGCATTAGAAATTAATTTCGACAATGGATGTGCTTTCGTCTTTACAATGTGTATACAAGAAAACATTTGTGTGTATTTACAAAAACACGTCTATCTATTTGCATCAGTAATTAAGATAATTCAATAAATGTAGTATTAGTGTAATACAGAGCAGGTGACTACCAAAGTTTTGTTAATAAAAAAAGGCTGTAAATAAATTCCACTCTTAAATAAATGTTATAAAGCCCAATCACTCTTATTTTATGAGGTTATAGGCTCAGTGGATAATTAAATAAAGAAATTTATTTTTTTGACAGTATTAATATTAACAGATTATTGAATTTTTGAGATAGTGCATAATGGCATCTACGGTAACATCCTTTCCACAATTAACAGCTGATAATTTCAATAACTGGAAGTTTAGAGTAAAATCTTTATTAAAAGAAAGACAGATATTGAAAGTTGTAAAAATAAAGTGGTAGACATAAAAGAACAAAGGTTCAAAACAGAATCATTTCTTACTCTTGAAGTACATGCATTGTGTTTTCATTCATTCATTCATGTGTCTCGGTACATTTTTTCTGTGGAGACACCAGCGCTACCTAGCGCTGGATGACCCAAACCCTATTAAACTACGCGATGTAAGAGAGAGAGGTGAGGATCCGAGCTTGAATTCTTTTTTCATTTCGTTAGTTACTAAAGCTTACCCGTTAGGGTAAGCAGTTGGCACCTAGTTTTTTATTAAAGATGCTGAAGCTAAGTCAATAATAGTACAGTGTGTTACTGATAAACATCTAAATATTATTAAAAATGCAAATACAACCAAAGAAACGTTGAAGGCTCTACAAAATGTATATGAAACGAAAATCGTGTTCAATAAATTGCATTTAAAAAGAAAACTGCTGTCTATGAAATGCCAAAAAGAACAAAAACTTGAAGATCACTTTTAACGAGATTTAGAAAACGTAGGATCAAATATGGAAGAATCAAATAAACATAATTTATTATTGATATTAAATGATGATTACGGTGCAGTAATAACAGCAATTAAAACAATCAACAAGGAACTGACTATGGCATTTGTCAAAGCAAGGCTTCTTGACGAAGAGTTAAAAAAGAAGAGTAAACACGAAGAAACTAAAAGCGACAATGAAATGTATTATTTATATGCAGAAAAGTAATATTCAAATAATAGGAGAAGTATGGAAAGAAGAGAAAATGCGAGAACGATGGACAGAAGCAATTATCCAATTACTGTTAAAAAAGGAGACATCTAAGAATGCGATAACTATAGAGGAATTAACTTGCTAGATGTCGTCTATAAGATAACAGCTATGAAAATTAAGGGAAGATTACAAGAAAGTATGGAAAATATAGTGGGGGATTAGAAGGCGAGTTTTAGGTAGAACAGGTCAGTGGTAGATCAAATACATATCGTAAGACACATCCAGGAAACTAGTAAATAACACAGGATGACAATGATGGCTGTTTTTATATATTTTAAGAGAGCCTATGACACGATAAGAAGACACAAAATACTAGAAGTTCTACAAGAATTTGGAATGGATAAGAAACTATGTAGACTAGTAAAAATTACTAAAAGAAGGTTCAATAACAGAGGGTTTTGAACGTACAATGAGGATTAAGACAAGGAGACCCACTCTCGACAGTGTTATTTAATTTAGTATTAGAATCTGTTATAAGAAAATGTGAGATACTCCAAAAGACACTAATACATTGCAAAGAGAGGAAAAGTATGATAAGGAAATTTGAAATAGAAGCAAGAAGTTTGGAGATGCAAATAAATTACAATAAGACGAAACTTATGGATCTAGGAATACAGAATAAAAGGGGAAGAAAAGAAGCCCGATTCTAGAAGAAGAACAGAGGTTAAAACAGGCTGAAATAAAAAGAGTAGTAACTAAAGCTTTATCTATCTGGGAGCTCTTTCACGAAAATGGAGGCAATGAAGAAGAGATTAGACACATATTAAAGAAAGGCTTAGCAAGTGCTGGAGTTCTCATGAGTTCCCTAAGATCAAAAACGGTATTAAGAAATACAAAACTAAGAGTCTATAAAACAGTTATTCGGACAACAGTGACGATTGCATATGAAACGTGGGCAAACACTAACAGCGTATTAGAACAAATAGGCATATGGAAAAGAAATGTTGATGAGAATATTTGGGGGAAAGAAACTGCAAAAGGTATGGGAGAGAAGAAACAATCAGGAGTTGTATGAGCTTTATAATGAACCGAAACTATCTAAGGTGGTCAAAGCCCAGATAATTCGATGGATGGGACATATATTTTACAGGAAAAGGAGGAAAAATGATTAAAGAAATTCTGAATACGAAAGCTATAAGTAACAGGTGGAAAAGAAGATCTAGGGAAGAGTATCTGGGGTATCTTGGAAGCAGTGGGAGTAGGAAAAGAGTGACAGAAAACAAAAAAAAATTGACAGAAGTAGTACAAAAAACTTTTGAACATTAGTTTTTTAAAAGCTTTGGGCAACTAGACCTGTTCGTGCTTATATGTAGATATGCATGTATACATGTTTTAAAGCCTTAAAGATATATTTGCTTATTGTTTCCAGCCTTACTTTGTGGAACTCCATAATCATGAAATAAATAAAGATTAGTAAAAGTTTCACAGTTTTATTAAAATATAACCTGACAAGATTGTTTCGACAGCTATGCTGTCATTATCAAAGGTAATATAATTATAAACAAACACGTCGCTAAGGTAGATACAAAAATAGGTAACTAGATAAAATAATAATAATAATCAGAATTAAATATCTAGGGAACTCATGAGAACTCCAGCACTTGCTAAGCCTTTCTTTAATATGTGTCTAATCTCTTCTTCATTGCCTCCATTTTCGTGAGTTTGTGTTTGTATATCTCAAAGGCTTCTAAAATGTCTAATTTGCGTTTGTTATTACAAAAATGTAGGAATTTAATATTATTTTGAGGAGTCATTGTGCGATTTTGTTCTGAAATGTGTTTGGCGTAATTCGATTTTTCAGGATGTTTATTTTTGTAATGACGTACGTGTTCTTTATATCTTATGTCAAAATTTCGAAGTGTTTGCCCAATATATACTGAACTACAAAAAGAAAAATTTAAACGTTACTGGAAGTATTAGATATTTAATTCTGATTATTATTTTATCTAGTTACCTATTTTTGTATCTACCTTAGCGACGTGTTAGTTTATAATTATATTACCTTTGATAATGACAGCATAGCTGTCGAAACAATATTGTCAGGTTATATTTTAATAAAACTAATAAAATCTTTATTTATTTCATATGTATATTTGCTTGTGTACGACTTATTAGCAATTGATTCAAAATACGTACACAACTTCTCAAAGTACGATTTATTTTTGTTGAAGTAAAATCAAGCTTAAATTCCTGGCACATTCGATTTATGTGTACCAAACAATGTTCTTCTCGGTGTCTAGCAAAGCTGCTTTGAAATACGTGAAATTCCTGGAACATAATCTCATCATGATCACAAGGAAGCGGACCGCAAAAAGCTTTTAAATTACGTATTCTACTAAGAATAATCGGTTTTAATCATTACAGATATTTTAAAACAGAAATTGGTTACTTTTTATTAAGTGAAAATAAGTAATACACATTTTGGGTGCGTATAATTCTTTTATTCCATTGTATTCAAAAATCGGTTTAAGACTAGACTTCCAGCAATAATTTTCTTATTAATAGTGCATGCGTTAATTCGTTACTGGTTTTGCTACTTGTTATTACTCAGAACCCATTGTGAAAACTTAATTCCTATTACAAGACAAGGGTGCACGTTAATTATTTGTAAGTTGGCAAGGTGAGTTGAAATGAGTAATACTCTCAAGATTAATAATTAATGGGACTGGTCTGTTACTTTGACAATTCCGCATTCACACTAATACAGGTTTTCTGAAGAAATCTGTAAATACAGATACATAAAGATATTACAGTAGAGCCAATATTTTTTCTAATTAATTTATTTTGCAATAAAGCGGACCCTATGTAATAAAAATTGACAGGTAACATTAACCAATTGAAAAATAAATCTGAAGATTCAATCTAAAAAGAAAAGAAAGAGAATTTCCTAAGAATAATATTCGTGTTTGACATAAATCAAAAGATTACATCAGTTATCTTTTCAAGGACTTGAAACAAAAGAGATTTTAACGGATTTTAACTGTTGATATACCACAATTTTGTGGGATTTAACCAACACTCTGGAGAACGCCGAATTTTTATCCGAGCTTTCTATTTGTTACGAGCTTTTAAAAATGCTACAGGTCGGATATAAATATTCACTTTTAGGGTAGCTTAGTTATTCACTTTTTATAACGAAAATACAAAGGGAAAATTAATTATTCGGTACCAGAATTGATTGTGAAGTATTTTAGTGAAGATTTAAAGAATATAAAAATTTTAGCTTTTAAGTAGCTGTATGTTAGAGAAGGTAAGTTTTGGGTTGCAGAAGCTTTTTTATACATGGTGCTCATTTAGTGCATAATATTTGATACCTAGTACACTACTAACGGCGGTATTCACAATCGCTGCTTCACTTTAACTGGGTGTTAATTACCATAGATACATTTGTTTAAACAGTTGTATCCATGGTATTTAATATCTAGTAAAAGTTAATCAGCGATTGTGAATACCGACGTGTGTCAAGAAAAAATAGAGTTTACTGTCTCCAGCCTCACTTTGTGGAACTTCATAATCCTATAACATAATAAAAATCAAAAGAGTAAGTAGTTAAAGTTTCACAAGTTTTAATAAATTCTTAACCTTAGAATTGTTTCAACATAAAATGTCATTATCAAAGGTAGATAGATTGATAAACAAACACGTTGCTAAGGATAAATACACAAAATAAGCAACTAGTTGCAATACATACAAAAACTAAATATCTAACACTTCTAATAAAGAAGTTTGTTCATTCATTAAAGGTACTATGCGTTTATGTCTGCATATTTCAAAGGCTTCTAAGATGTCTAATTTGCGTTGCAATGTACATTGCAAAACTGTAAGAATTTGATGTGATTTTGAGGTATCATTAGGTGTTTCTGTTCCAACAGGTATTTGGCATAATTAGCTTTTTCTGTGTGTTTATTTCTATAGGAGCGTACGCGTTCTGTGTATCTTATGTCGAGATTTCTAAATGTTTGTCCACTGTAAACCGAGTTACAAAAAAAACAATTCAAACGGTAATTGCCGGATTTTATAATATCTTGTGTTCTGTCTTTAGCATTGAATAAAGTGTTGGTGTTAGTTTTATAGGTTATTTTGTAATTGCTGGTTTTTTGTATTATAGTTGTAATTTGTTCTGATATCTTGCCAAAGCATGGTATTGATATGTAGTTTGTGTCTTGTATTTGAGTGTCAATTGGGAATATTCTTTTCATTCTCCCCTTTACGAAAGTGTAACCTTCTATCTTAATAAGGCAACCGAAAGCGAAAGTAAAACATGCAAGGTAGTTCCTAGGTATGAAAAACTTTCGGTCCCTGGACAACAAAGTAAAACTGTCAATTTTTTAAAATATAAAATTATAAGGTTGCTCTTGTCAACATTACTTTGGTAACAATACTGTTGTATATACAAACATTATTTTATTACAATCACTGAATCGTCATTTTATTTATTTATTTACGGTGGTTAATAAATGTCAAGGGCAGAATGAGAAGTTTAATAGATTACACGCTGCGAAAGCCCTTTCAGGTGCTCGGTGTTTTTAACAAACCTTGGCTACGCTTACGCTTTGCCTCGGCCAATCAAAAACACCTTGTACCTAAAAGTAAACTTTCGCAGCTTGTAATGTAAATAACTATTTTATAGCTAACCTATAATCTTTTTATTTAATTAAAGCGTCAATCTTTTTTGTTAACAACAAAAATCAAACAATAATTAATCACTAATCATACAGTGTAGTAACTAACAAAATAATACAATTCTATAATCTCTATGTACATCAGCAGCAACAAAAGACAAAAATCAAGAAATACGCATCTAAATACTAAGCAGCAATTTTAGCAGATTTAAGGATCATCATAACTTTGTATTTAATTTTAGCAACGAACTATGGTATATATCTATATCCTGACACAAATTTGAATGAATGATATAAAAAGATGAAGCAATATATGATGGCAAACTGTAGTAAAGATTTTAACTTTGATATAAGCGTGAACATAGAGTTGTGTTGTCATAGAATTCACGGATTGATAGGAAAATCAACCACGGAAGAAAATACATGGAAAAAGCACCCTTATTATATTAATAATTTTAGTTATCACTGAAAATACTTTTATCAATAGCATATACTAACTATAAAATAATAGTAATAATAATTTTACTTTCCCAAACCAATGTTAGCACCAGAATAAAATACATTTACTCAGTAATACTAATGGAGATAATTTACATTTATAGTTTTCAACTGGGCATAACTCTGTCCTCACCCTAATATCAAATTTAAAATTTTTACCACAGTTTGCAGTCATATGCACCTAATATAACATAAATCGATCAGCGCTTATCAGAGATATTGAGGCCCAAAGTTGCCCAAAAATGAAGAAAAAGCCCATCGTTTTTATCTCAGAACCGGTTGAAACTACTCGGATGTGAATGATTTTTTTAAATGCCGTACATATTAAAACCTTTATAGGTTAAAAGTTGACGATCATAGTTAACTACTAATGGAGATGGCCATGTATTAAAATACATAGCTTATTACTGGAACGTATTCTAGTTATTTACAAGATTTATTTCCAGCCTTAGACTCAGCATAACTCTGTCCTCATGTGAAAAGGCAGTTTTGACAGAAGTGTGTTTATTGTGTTGATAGCTGTGTTTTTCCAATATTTTTGTCAATATGGAACGTTAAACACGAAATCTTACTCGTGAAGAATGTACCCAAGCATTAATATTGTCTGAAGAAGGTTGGAGTTATCGAAGAATTAGACAGTGATTTAATGTGGCTCATACAACTGTTTCATGAGTGATACAAAGATACAGGGAGACTGACAATCATGTTCGCAGACCGGGACAAGGAAGGAATCGAAAAACAACCCCAATTAATGATCGATATTTGAGACTTTCAGCTTTACGACAACGTTTTGTAACAGCGCGAAGTCTACAAATTCAGCTACGACAAATAAGTGTTGTATTAGCCACATATTATTGGATAACTCCAACCTTCTTCAGACAGTATTAATGCTTGGGCACAGTCTTCCCGAGTAAGATTTCGTGTTTAACATTCCATATTGACAAAAATATTGGAAAAACACAGCTATCAACACAATAAACACACTCCTGTCAACTGCCTTTTCACATTTACCTGTTTTTCGTAGCATGCTATAAACTTATGTTTTTCCGGTACTAATAGAGATAATAAAGTGAATCAAAAACGAGAATGTTAAGAAACGATAAGGCTAGAGTACGATATGAATTCTAACTTGCTGGTGTAACTGTTAAACGTTAAAGGGTGTTACAAATTTTATAAAAAAAATCCGTCGCAATTGTTACACACTGTATTCATAAAAAAATAATTTCTTTGACAAAACAAGAGTACATTCACATTTTCAAATAAAAAACGTATCATACAAAAAAAAGAATCATTGAAATCGGACACATGGTCTAGACACAAATTAACTTCAAACTTTTGGTTATTTTTTGGTGGTGCGTTAATTTCTTGGAGAAGTGTACCGATGCATAGGTGTGATAACCCACAAAAAATTATCCTGTTCTGAGATGGTCGAGCAACCAGTACTGGACGACTTGGAAAATTTTTAGGTTTCTCGAATTTCACCGCAACCGCAATCCCGATCTGATCGCCAATTTCTAATTTATAATGGTTTTAGTAATTTATATTTACAAGATTTTAAAGAAAGAATCATGAAAAGCCGAGTAGTTTCAATCGGTTCCGAGATAAAAACGTACGTACGTAAAAACGTAGTTACTCCACTAAAAGTGCTCGAAACAATGTAATGACAGTAAAATCGGTTATAAAGTCGATACGTACCAGGTATGTGAATATATTGTTTGGTTAAAACGATGCGATGGGCTAAACCATGCTAAACCCATATTGCATGAATGCATTATCGTTGTTCGAATCAGTGGCGTGCGGTCCATGGAAACAATGGAATCAATGCTTCCTTTAAAAATATTTTTATAAAATTATGGTTATCGTTTATTTAAAGGGTGGAAATTCCCCCACCCATTTTTTGATGTTATATACTTCAGTATTATAGTTAAATAAATTTTAAATGTAAAAGTAGTTGATGTTTATTAAATATTGTGCAATATATAACATTTATAAATAAATATACATAGGAAAAAACAAATAATGTTTGTTGTTGCAAGGACACTATTAATAACTCCCTACTTTACATCATAAATTGTCTAACTGTTATGCTCACTGTTAGATTAGCATATTTTTGTTTGAAGTTGTAATACTAAATGAATATGTTTTAATGGAATTATTGCTTCAATTAAGCTCCCAAAGAGTGAAATTAAAATAAACTTAATCATAGTCGCTCATACACAAAATTTGATTTGGCTTTGGCACACACAGAATAATAACCTATTAAACAAATGTCATTAATATCACGTTTTAATTGTCATTATACCTATCTGTCAGTCTGCGGTTTTCTGTTTTATCGATTATTGTTTGTAAAAATTAATCACAGAGATGCATGCTTTGTAAATTCATATTGATTCTGATTTAAGTTTTTATTGTAGGTAAGTAAGTAGGCACTGTACTGAAATGCTTTATTCAACAGTAAAAACACAAGAGCTTTTTTTTATCGGATAATAGTATATTGTACAACTAGTGTTACAATGACGATGTTTGTAATACGAGTATAAGTTTGCTTAACGAGCCGCGAAGCGGCGAGTTAAGCTATATACGAGTATTACAAAAAGGAATTGTAACACGTGTTTTACATACTACTTTGTCTATTTCGCCTTAATTTACAATTTACTTTAAAGAAATGGGAAAATGTACACGCGGGTATTTTTGATGTGGTAATGTTGGTAATAACTGATAACGCATACAATGACATCCACTGTCATTTTGAAAAAATCACGTAGGCAGGAAAAAATTCAAGTTTAAAAAATGTGACAGCTTAGTTGTTTCTTCTGATATAAGATAAAAATGTATTTTTATTATAAATAATTATTTTGATAAGACAATCATGTACTCAATCAAGGTTTTACTGTTTCTATTACAATAAACATTTTAATACATCAAAACTGCTTAACATACTACAATAGAAAATAACTAACCTAACCTCTAAATCTAAACAATGAAAATGAAATTTGAGTAGGGACGGACACGGGATTCACGACCATCAACTTGATCCGGAAAACCAACAAGCTTTTCAGCGCATTTTCGTAGGAAATCCGCTATTAACCGCGCTTTGTTTTAATTCAAAGCTTCTTAAAATGAAATATGTTTCATTATTCTCGCTGTTATTTCTGAGCATCATAACATTCAAATTTTCAAAACGGCGCCAGTTAATGAATACTTATTAGTACCTATCACGGGAAAGTGTTTTTCTTTTGGATAATGTGCCCCCAAAATACTTCCGCGGGTTGGTTGTCGAGCATTATTCCTTTCCTTTTTATATTCTTCCTAACACCTTGGTTATGTTCCCATTAGTAGGTAAAAACTGAAAAAAATATTTGATGAAATGGAGGTGTACATCATTCAACTCAATTAAACTTACCTCAATATCGACAAGCGATATACGTTTTGGCTTTTTAATCTAATTTTGATCTTGAAATCAGAATATAGCTGTGTTATTGCTTATTACGCATTTACGTCTGACACTGGACTTCGTTGACAGAATGACATGACAGAGTAGGCTGACAGCAAAATTTACTTACTACTGCCAGCCTTACAAATAAAAAAATCACTACTTTCAGTTGCACAAAGTGGCACTTTGTGTAACTGTTTTTCGCAAAAACAGTGTCACAAAGTAATCTTTGTATACGCGAAATAGACAAATTTCTTTTTGTAACGAAATAATTTTGCAAATCAGTAATTTTACGAGAAAAACTGACATGGCAAAATCGCGAGACCGAAGGTCGAGCGATTTTGCCAAATGTCAGTTTTTCGAGCAAAATTACTGATGGAAAAATTTTGAGTTAAAAAGAAATTTATTCTTAAAAGAAAAGCTCGAGTGTTTTTTGGCAAGATAAATTAACGACTGAATATATGAATGAACAACAACAATAATTATTTTTATTGATACAATTAAATTATTTCAATGAACAGTTATTAAATACACAATTGTTATAAATTGTTTTGTTTGGTGTACTAGTACGGGAGGCCGCAACCAGGATTTTTGATTTATTTTAGCATGCACAATCCCCACGGGAATCGACAGTTTGTGAAAAAAGACAAAAAAAAGTCCCCAGCGACGGAAACCGGTAGTGAGCATAAATGCATTTAATTGTTAATTAAAGATGTCAAAGAAACAAGTAAAAAAAACAATTTTGAAATGTCCGTTCTACAGCTCAATGTATTCGTAGACAGCTGAAATTGATGTAAAAAACGCAAACGGACATTTTTATTGGTCCAGAGAAATTTGTTAGGTGAATAAATAAAAATTTTTGGCCATTGTTTTTCCGACATATCTTGGAATGTCCGTTTGCACCATAAATGTTCATTTCAAGTTTATTGAAGTCAGGGAAAAATACGAACGGAAGTTTTTATTGGTCCCGTTGCCCATAATTGGATTTTTAAAATGTCAAAATTTTCCGGGAAATTTTTTAACTTCAGAATGTCCGTTTGCGTTTGGATGATGTTCCTAACATTGAAAGGAGTAAGCAAAAATATTGAACGGACATTTTCAATGGGTGTGGGCTTAAAAAAATCATTTTCCGTCAAAAAAAATCTACTATAGCCAGGAATGAAGGTTTAGGTTGGAGAAATAATAACAAGATAGTTTTTTACATGAAAAAAATCACAAAATTTATTTTTATTCTACTTATAAATTACATTTACTCTTCTTCATCGGTCAAATTTGCCTCGCAATCGCTGTCGTCATCTGTATCAATGTTGAAGGGGTTACCGAAATTATCCTCTTCATCATTTTCCTCTTCTTCATCATTTTCTAATCAAGTTCTACAAAAAAACTTCTGACATTTAATTGACGTTTCGTTATTGCCCGTCTGACCATAAAGAGGCCCGTGGGCCATAAAAAGACTTTTATGTTTAGAGTCTTACAATAATAGTCTAATTATAATGCATCTGTGAATAAAACAAATTTATATACATGCACTCGGAAAATGCAATACAACAGAGAGATTAGACAATGTAATGTCTCTATAGAGAGAATCGACATAGATTGGCGTGCATTTTTTCAATAAAAAGTGTATGCAAAAAAGTTACAGAGAAGTTGTGGAAAACAGTATATCGTGAAGTATACATCACGCCCACGATCCATTCATTCTTAATTGAAGAATTGTAAATTAAATTTTCCTGTAGGCTGCCGTTGTTCTCGCTTTCTTGGGATTAACCAGATATCTCGACCACAGTTAAATACGTGAAACTAGAGAAGAGAAAGCGAGGAAATGGGAGAGAAAGAAAAGATGCATCCAACTTTATTTAAAGCATGTTCTTGGCGACTTGTTTATCGAATAAATGTGGCACTCACCGTGGCAAAGATGAATCGAACGAATTTGAATGTAACACAATATTGTCGGCTGTCTCGTGGACAGAAGAATCATCGTTATCTGGCAGATCACTCCTTGTAACTGCATTTGAATTCTCAGTAGCGTCAGGTACAGCACTATTATCGACGTCCATCGACATGATTGGAACAATTTTATAACTGGTATAACGCTTGTAGCACTGACTATGATAACCGATAACATCGCAATCAACATTGTTGAAATCGGGATCGTTTTCAGCTAGATCTCGAATTTCACGCCCTGCATAAAATGCTCTACACTTGTCAAGAATTTTTTCCTTGAATCGAATCAGTTTAACCAGATTCCCTCCCTCCTCACAGAAAATACACTTTTTTAATTCTCTCATTTTTTTATTAATGAGATGCAAATGAAACACCGAACACTTGTTTATCGAACGCGCGTTGAAAAAACACGTGGTGGCGGCGTCTCAGTTTCTCTATAGCCTTAACGGTCCAGATTCAATACCATCTGATGCGCACGCAAGGGAAAGAAAAAATGTGGCGGCTACTCAGCTTCTCCAGCATCCAGTTCTTCGAGGAGTACCATGGACCGCCGCGCATGCGCAACGCGCTGGATTGTATACGCCACCGCGTGGTGTTACGAAGGCTACGAAATGACGTATCAGGAGAAATAATGACTACGGAAAATTTCCGTTCTGCTTTTTTTTGTTATGTATTAAGTCTAAACTTTAATTTAAAACAAAAATGAACCGTGGGAAGATTGTTTTTTAAACCATTTTTCTCTACAGGTTCAATTTCCCATAAGAATAATTTTTCCCACGGAAAATGTCCGTTCTTGGTGGATTCTTATCATTTTTTATATTCTTAACAAGATTCCACCAAGAACGGACATTCCCCAATGAAAGAAAAACGACTTAATTTTTTACAGACGGAAAATCATTTTTCCCCTGGAAGTGCTCACTACCGAACTTTTTCACAGGGGAATTTTATGTCAGAAATTCGAAAAACTATCGATATCAGTGCTCGTCATCCATGCTAAAATAAGTTGGAATTTTGGTTGCGGCCTCCCGTACTATACTGATTTCAAAATTTTCTTCTCTGTACCTATCAAGTATCAACACACTTAATAATTATAACTGACAGGGCAGACATTAAAGTGACGTAGGCGTACTAGATGTAGTCTGGTTATGAGGAACAGGCGTTTTTATCGGTGATAAAAAAGGATGCACCTTTTTCATCGCTGTCAAAATGACAAAACTGTCATCATTAAATGACACATTTTATATAGGAGTTAATTTATCAGTAATAATATAACAAGACCTTGTTTTTTAATCGGATGAATTTTTTTATTTCACAAAAACTTTTTGGTGATAAATTTACGAATTTGAATTGGACATTTTTGTTCTGATTAGAGCCCGACAGCGTAGCTGGAGGGCTTTAATCTTTGAACAAAAATGTCCAATTCAATGAGTAAATTTATCAAAAACAAAAAGTTTGAGTAGATAAATAAAAAAATTTCTCCGATCGAAAAAAACAAGGTCGAGTTATATTTGTTGAGATTATTTCCAGAACAAAAAAAAACAACAAACAACGACAATATCCTATTATTTATTAAAGCAATTATAAAAAGTGCAATTATTAAAAATTTGCGATGCCGATGAACTTACTTTCTTTTATCACGGACCCTACAAGGGTGTTCTCCGATGAAGAAGCGATGTTGCTTGTACTCACATTGCAGGTAGAGCCAGAAGTAGTAGCTGTGAAATCAGTTTGACGAATTTTATTTATTATTCCTTTATGATGTTCCTCGTTGATCTGTAGATAGGGTTTAATAGAAGAAGCAGTCGAATGTCCCGTTATTTTAATAAGCTCTTGTTCTTGAACTCTTGCTTTGGCCAAATGGGAAATAACACTTGATCGACTCGAATGGTTAGTAATTTTTCTTTTCTTGGTGTCTAAACCAATTTTTTCGGCGGACTTCTTTAACCATTTAGATATTTCGTTTTTGCCCACTGGGCAATTCTTGTACCATCTCCCTTGATTCGTTTGCCAAAATGGATTTTGCGTTAAAAAAAATCTATCTGTTGTTATATTTTCTCCCCGTTTTTCTTTGAGTTTATTAAAAATTCGCACAGGACATCTACCTGGATTTGAGGTATTGGGAATTAGCCACTTAGAATCAGAAAGTTTTTTGTTACCTCCCTGGCATGTTTTTGTAAATACAGGATTGTATTCAACTCGTCCTGTTAATTTTCCCTCATTATTGATTTCTGGTTTGAAAAAATGTGTCAAACAGTTGGTACCTTCGCCCCCTCTCCAGGCAAGTTCATACGAAACCAAATGAAAAAATTTAAGCTGAAGACCTTTAGGTGTTCCCTCGTTACAGTCATCTACCATTCGTTCCACTTCAGATTTATCCATTGCGGAAGCACTTTGACGCCTTTTAGTTTGTTGTTTTTGTAACTGCTTTCTTTTTGCATTTCTTGCATCCCTAGCACTTTTAAACTCTATATCTTCGAAAGGATTAAAGCTTCTATTATACTTTGTAAAGTAATCTTCTTGAATAATTTTGGCTGTCATATTCCAAATCGACTTCACTGAATATTCCTTGTAATCATCCCCGTTTAATTTCCTCATGTTTACAGCCCAGTCTTCTAAAATGTTTGACAATTGCGCAACAGAAGTTTCTTCATTTAATTCATAACTTCGTGCTTTATAAAATTGTTTAAACTGAGACCAAACAGACTGTTTGGTTCTAACGGTATTGGCAGGCACAGATGTTTTAACCAATTCATGTATTTCTGTTTTGTCAGAACTTCCAAATCTCGACGAAGTCATTTTCATTAAATGATAAAATGAACTGTCAAATGTGACAACAGGAAAGAAAATTTTTTATCACTTACAACAGGAAGCGAATTTTTATCCGAGATAAACAAAAATGATTGGTTCAAAAGTCAAATTCTCATTGGACCATTGTCTGTGTTGCTATAGTGATGGAAATAATCGACTGTAATTACACGAGAGGTCTTTTTTTGTCCGGATAAAATTGATTTTTTAACGATAATTTGGTTGCTTGGTAAATTGACGATACAAACCACCTACGATAAAAAAACGAGTCCGAAGGACGAGTTTTTTTATCTGGTGGTTTGTAGAGTCAGTTTACCAAAAAGAAACCAAATTAGAGTTTAAAAAATCAATTTTATCCCGGAGAAAAAAACCTCGAGCGTAATTCGATGAGATAATTTAATGAATAATAAAAAGGAATAACTAGGTAATTATGAAGAAGTCAAGAACACATTTATTAACTTGAAAATGACAATTATTAAAAACAATAATCAGGTTCGAGAAAGTTAGCCATGGAAGTTTAAACACATTTTATCCAGATGCAAAGTTAGGGCTAACTTTATCCGATGTCAAAGTGACAAATGTATCGCGGCTTATGGGATTTTTTATACATGAATTAAATTATCACTGCAAATAATCTAGAGTATTAGCTAAAACTAACAAATTATATTTTGGAAGACTTATTTTATTTTAAGTATTATTTTAAGATGAATATAAGAAAATTCAGAAAAGAGATAATTCTCGATAAAGAAAAATTGAGATCATAATATAATAACTTGATGCTCTCTTTTAAGGTTCGTCATCATCATTATTCAAAATCTTTATAATGCGTCAATTACAAAAAGAAACAAATAAGAAGAAAACTATTATATGACTCTCCCAATCAGTTTAATCAACTTACTTAACGGTGGTCTTACCATCTCCTTATAATTTTATTTCCCAGTTAATAATCCAGTCAATCTATACATTTCACCTCGCAAAAGGTCGGATAGTTCTGATTTTTAAATAAGTTTTGTATGTTGGGGCCTTTATTAAAAATCCAATCCGCGCCACCATATTCAAAATGTAGATTTCGGCGTTTTTTTTTTTGGTTTTCGCATATCTCCGAAACAGTATGTTTTACGGCGAAAGTGATTATTTTTAATTTTAAAGTAGATTAAATGTGCTACTCTTTCAGTGCAGAATGACGTTTCTAAACCCAATAGTTGCCGAGATAGAGCTCTTCAAAGTTTGGGTAGTTTTGAAATCAATTGGCTTAAAGCGGCCCCTAGACGCTCAATAATATTGTTCAATATTATTGATGCACCCTCCAGACAACTCAATAATTTATTAAAAAATTGTGCAATAAATATTGTGCAATAATTCACTTTATAACAAAATGTTGAGTGACACGAACGCTGCTTGTGTAGCTATTGCTTTGGTTCTTTTTAATAAAAAAAGAGAAAAAAGGAAGAAGGTAGTTAAAGAAATGGTATATGAAAAGACAGAAGTATACTCATAAGAATTTAATGAACGATTTAAGATTTAGATTATGGAAATTTGACTTTAGCCATTTTAAATTCAAAATTTGAAATATTTGAAAGATAAGGGCCGCGGTGGAATAGTGGTGTCAGTGCATCACTCGTGTTCCAAGGGTCGTGGGTTCGAATCCCACTTGGGGCGACGGGATTTTTCTAATTGGAAAATTCCGCCACCTCAACTATGAATGTGTGTATTCGTGTTGCATGTTAGATGGGGGACAGATGACCTTAGCTGTTGGTTCGTAGTGTAGGCGTAAAATAAAACAAATTTCAAAGATGTATTAACTTATCAGCTGAGAAAAAAGTAGTCTTTTAAGCTTGTTGTTATTTGCATATTTTCCTAAAAAAAGGAAAACATATTATTGCAATGTAGAACAAATTCATACTGAAGACCTGGAAACGGAAAGATTAGTCGCAGGCTGTTGAAGAATACAATCTTCTTATTCTTATCATTAGCCTCGGTAGTGTAGCGTCTAGCATGCTAGACTCACCTGAGCGAACCGGGTTCGACACCCGGGAGCCGGCAAATCTAGTTAAGGTTTTTCTGCAGTTTTTCCTTATCTGCAATACAAATATGGGATTTGAACTATACTATCTGTAAGTCGGCTGCAGCCGCACGATGGGCCTGCGTAATAATATTAACCGCCCCCTTCCTCCTGCACAAACTCTAGTTTATGTGGCCTGGTTACTGGTTAGCCAGGTAATGGGTTGTAGCAATGATTATTATTATTCAAGAAATCGTTAAACGTAACAAACAGATAACTTTTGTAATTATTCTAACAATGAGGGAAAAGTGCCATGGGAAACTAAATTTTGCTAATATATTTACGCTTACGGTATGTATACAGTGTGTCCACGGATTAAGTTCACAAGAGGGAAAAAACTTTTATTTTTAGTTTTATCGAAAAATGTCACACTTGATAAAAAGTTTTGCTTCTTGTAAGATCCCAGAAAATTAAAACAAATTCACGTTTTATTTTACTTGCTTCATTTTATAGTCCATTTTCTGTGAAACCATATGAAATTTTGCACTAAGTTCAAAACTTTAACAATAACCTAGTGGGTGGTATGTCATTATTAAGCAATAATTCTCTCAAATTAAAGTATTTCTAATTACAGTGGAAAAATGTTATGAGGTTGGTGGAGGCTACGTCGAATAGTTGGTGTTCATTTTTACTTAATGTTAGTTCTTCTTTATTATTTTTGTTATTGATTAGAAACAAACGATTACTGTTGCACAATTTGAAAGAATTATTGCTTAATAATCACATAAACGTCACCTACTAGATTATTGTTAAAGTTTTGAAATGCAAAATTACATATGGTTTCACAGGAAACTGACTATAAAATGAAGCAGGTAAAATAAAACATGATTTTTTTTAATTTTCTGGGTCTTACAACAAGCAAAACTTTTTATCAAAAATGACATTTTTCGAAATGTAAAAATAATAAAACTAAAAATAAAGATTTTTCTCCTCTTGTGAACTCAATCCGTGGACACACTGTATGTATACCCTTGTAACTTAATGTTGTTTCATATTCTACATGGCTGATAGCGACTTTTACACCTCAATACATTCATTTATAAAAGCCCTTTCGTCAGTTTTAGATGCACTATATTTAGCGGTCGTGAAAATGAATTAATATTGTGCAATAGTATCCACAGACAGGCCAATATTTTACACATTGCGCAATAATTTCAAACAGTTTTAGATTGACACAATATATTGCACAATCTTTCAATATACGCTCCAGACGATCAATAATATTGCGCAATATCAATTATTGCACAATATTATTGAGCGTCTAGGGGCCGCTTTATAGCTAAAAAAGATTATAGTCAAAATATAACACGAAAACATAGTAACGGGAAAATTTACAATTTCCATCGCTTGGAACGGCTGGGAGTGATAATGGTTATTTACATTATTAGTGGGATAGAAGCATTATTACACTACGAGTGTGAATATTGCAAATGACTAGGGCGTTAGCCCGAGCTTCATTTGTTATCACACGAGTCACTGTAATATGCTCTAGCCCACGTATGATGTACAAAATTTTATCTACATCTGTAATTCAAAAAACTTTAAAAAATTCAAAACTATAATTTCCATTCAAAATAAAAATCAAGGAATCTTTTGGATTGTAAAAATCAAGGAAACTGTTGGATTGTTTGGATTGTTATGGCAACCGCTCGAATTTGTTGTAAACAATTTTATAATGTCAACAATTTTTGGTGCAAATTGTGCATAGATATTAAGTATAATCTCATAATAATGAGTGATTCAGAGACGGAAAATCTGCCTTTAGAAATTGAAGAAGCTGCTGCAAATGTTGTCTCTTCACTTTTACCAGATAAGTCGCAAGCTAAGTACGAAAAGTTTTATAAACGGTTCACTGAATGGTGTACATCCCAGAAAATTAAGAATGAAGCACAAGAAAAAGTAATATTGGCATTTTTTGAAGAATTATCGAAGAAATATAAGTGCTCCAGTCTTTGGGCTTTTTATTCAATGTTGCGAGCTACAATCTTAATGAAGCAAAATGTTAATATTAGTAAATACAATCATTTAATTGCTTTTTTGAAAAAGCAATCAGTGGGACACAGACCAAAGAAATCCAGAACATTGACAAAAGAGGATGTTTCCAAATTTTTAAAAGAAGCTGGAGATAAAGAATTTTTGTTAATAAAGGTAACAATGTTTTGAATGTTTAATATAATGAAACTAATAGCCTCATATTTAAGGTTGTCTTGATAATTGGAATTGGAGGTGCTTGCAGAGTAGAAGAACTCACTAACCTGCAATTAGAAAATGTGAAAAAAGAGGGACAACTTTTTCATATCTTCATACCAAATACCAAGACCAAAGTATCCCGAGAATTCTTTATTACTGTCGGAGGCATCGAAGGAGTAAACATGGTTGAAGTAATTCAAAAATACATTGCTCTGCGCCCTAATCATGCTGTTCATGGAAGGTTTTTCGTCGGCTACAGAGGTGGCAATTGCATAAAGCTTCCCGTTGGTATAAATACATTCAGTGCAATGCCAAAAAAAATTGCAAACTTTCTGAATTTACCACAAGCTCAAGAATACACAGGACATTGTTTTCGAAGATCGTCTACTTCACTCTTAACAAATACCGGAGCAGATCTATTGACAATAAAACGCCATGGTGGTTGGCGGTCTAACGCTGTATGTGAGGGTTACATTGATACTTCAGTTGAAAACAAGAAAAAAACAGCCTCAAAAATTCTTGGAGGACAAATTACTGACAATAATGAAGCTGCAACACGAACGTTAGCTGCAACAAGTACTTCCAACACTTCGTACCAAGTTATAGCAGGCATTTCCCAACAGAATTCAGATCAGTTGACTTCATCTGCCATTAATTTTAATAATTGTAAAAAATGTGTATTTAATATTTATCAGAAATAGTAATTTAGTTGAATAAAATGCCTAATTGTGCACTTTCCTTTTTAATAAAATTTGATAAATTTGATTGGAGATTTTTCATTACACCACTAGTGGTGTAATGGGGTTCATTACTCAACTCAAATGAGTGCTATAGTAACGCCCTTATAACACGGATGTAGATAAACAGATTGACAGGACTATGATTGCTTGAATCATATTTGGAGAAACAATTGTAGACATAGCAATTAACTTACAGATAAAGTAAAGGCGCTAGATAAACAGACTCTCAACTATGTTTATTTCCACTGTCTATGTAAACGACACGTATAGGTACTTATGGTAACTAAGTGAATGAGTAGTTACAGCTACAGACCTTTACTGGCTCCTGTTGTCGAGTTGGCTGGTGGGATGCGGTTGCTTACTGGAACTGCTTGATTTGATTTGTTTGTTAGTTTTAGTTTTTGTTTCACCATAGTTAAAAACAAATGGTTATAATTTGAGCCTTTTAATAACTTTAATATTTGATGGAATAAAACTAAATTGTAAGTGATTTTAATTTGCCCTTGTATTTGTTAACTTGTTGTATTTATTTTAGCGAATAAATATGCCCTTACACATGTATAGACTTTGCCTTGTCTTGTAATTGCCTGCGTGTGGGGGATATTTTATTCAGTAGTAAATTCCATAAATCGCCACAAAACTTTATTCAAATTTAAATCGTTTCCTGTAGTTTAAATCCTGCCTGGATAAGTTATTGCCTTGTAATCTGAAACATTAAGCAGTATATCTACAAACTGTCAAACATCTACATATATTTGTCAAGGATATTAGAACTTTATTGGAATTAAATTTGATTATTTAACTTACTTTGGATCTTGGCGGATCTCAAATTTGTTTTGCACTCTGTCTAAATGCCAGTAGACACGAGAGCATCTATAAAGAGAAAAACCAGCCAAATCCCATCGAACCGTCAATGGATGTCAATGACACAGAGACTTTTCAAGAACTGCCACAACTCCTGCCTGGAGAAGTAGAAGGTGCAGTGGACAATGCACCAGAACGACAGTTTCAATTGTCACCCAATGATTCTTCAACTGGTCAAAGTATGGAGGAGACAATCAATCATGACACCGTCAAACAACTTTTAGCTAGAATAGAACAATTGGAAGCTCGATTGCAGTCAGAAAATATTGCCAGGTCACCAATACCTTCTAGTTTAAATAATTTTACACAAAGTCAGTGTTTTCAGGGGAATTTGCCAGTGACTCAATTGTATCCCACTAGTCAGCCAATAACTTTGCCTATCAGCCAGCCTCACAACCCAATTACGATGCAGTATAGTGGATTGCCCAATTCTACCAGCCTTCAGCCTTTACAGCCAGTCAGCTCTTCGGTTGTTCATCAGCCTCATTTAAACACAGAAACTCAATCTGGAATTGCCATAGTCCAGACAAGTAATAATCATCGAAGACCACTTCTTTCTTCAACATATATGCCTTTGCCAACAGTAACTACCCCACTGATGACATCAGTTGTGACAAGTAATGTTAATATGCCAACATTTAATCAAATGTCACAATGTCTGTCTAGTTCTGGTATGCCATTATTGACAAATTTCCAACCTCAAATGTCATTACCTAATTATGGATTTACAAACAGTAATATTAATGCCGCTAATTCACCGTCAATGGTCCCTCCATTATCTTCAAGTTATAATGCAACTTCAAACTTACATATACCAGTTAGAAAACTACACGATTTGCCTTCGTTTACAGGAATACCTGAGGAATGGCCTATATTTATAAACACATTTCATGAAACAAGTAATGCCTTTTGTTACACTTCTTTAGAGAATACAATTAGATTGCAGAAAGCACTAAAAGGAAAAGCTTTGGAATGTGTAGAATCTTTATTAATTTATCCAAATAATGTATATGAAGTTTTATCCCAATTGGAATTTTCATTTGGCCGCCCTGAGATTTTAATTAAAAGCCAAATTAGAAAAATAAAAGATATACCGGTTATCCCCGAAAATAAATTGGAACTTATTATCCCGTTTGCTATTAAAATCACGAATTTAACTACTTTTCTTCAAACAATCAATAACATTCAGCATCTAACCAACCCTACATTATTTGAAGATATTCTTAATAAACTTCCCATGAGTAGAAGAGTGGAATGGGCTTTTCATTCGTGTACAATAAAACCGTTTCCAACTCTTATTCACTTCTCAGCTTGGCTAAATCAACTTGCTCATATGATCAGTTCAGTAACTATCCGTACTGAAGAACATATAATACGCTCCAAACAAGTTTTACTTCAAAATGGTAGAGAAAGTTTCAGAAACAAAAGAGAATTAAAATGCTGCGTTTGCGATAAAAACCACACCATAATAGAATGTCAATTATTCAAGAATATGTCCGTAAACGATAGATGGGAAATGGTTAAATCTAAGAAACTGTGCTTTTCATGTTTGTCAGTAGGACACTGCATGCAATTTTGCAATATAAAGAAAAAATGTGAAGAAGAAGGTTGCGTTAGAATGCATAATAAGCTACTTCACACTGATTCGACAAATTTGCCAAAAAAGGTTGATCCTTTGTCAAAGATTCTAAACTGCCAATCAGACAGCAGCGACTTACTGTTTAGAATTCTTCCAGTAAAAGTCTATGGACAATCCAGAAATGCAGTTGATACCTTCGCCCTTTTTGATGAAGGTTCTTCAATCACATTAATAGACTCAAGTTTAGCCGATAAATTGCAATTGGATGGTAAGCGTGAAGATCTGCGATTACAATGGTATGGTGATAAGTCGACCACTGAAGACTCAAAAA
The DNA here is from genome assembly GCA_929113105.1 of Agrypnus murinus. NCBI lineage: Eukaryota > Metazoa > Arthropoda > Insecta > Coleoptera > Elateridae > Agrypnus > Agrypnus murinus. The sequence goes on from OV816024.1 coordinate 114,583,783, forward strand.
TAGTAAATCTTCAAATCAGCGGTACCAAACATGATTCAAAGTGTTACAACTTAAAAGAAGCCAGAACAATTAAAAATCTTGATTTGCCTGTACAAACTCTTGAAATAAATAATCTTTCGTCTAAATATAATCAATTCAAAAGTCTTCCTATTAATAGTTACAAGAAGGTTAAGCCCGAAATATTAATAGGTATTGATAATGGGCATCTAGGTTATCCATTAAAAGCCTGCGTTTCAAACGGACCCATAGCTATTAGAACAAAATTGGGATGGTTAATTTATGGGAATTCTGCTAGAGATACAGAATCCACAAATCAATGTTGCATTGCGAGAAGATTAATGCTGAACCAGTTAGAAGAGGATGAAGAAAATGAAAATGAAAATGATCTTCAGAATTTAAATAAATTGGTTGAAGAATATATTACAAATGAGAACTTTGATTTAAGGTATGAAAAGATAATAGAAAGTGAAGTAGTTCGTGCAAAGCATATTTTAAATAATACTACAAAGAAGATTGGTAACCAGTTCGAAACAGGTCTAATTTGGAAGTCAGATAACCAAATACTACCAGAAAGTTTTACAACAGCCTTATCTCGTTTAAGAAATATTGAAAACAAAATGAAGAAGGATCCTGAATTCTCTAAAAATTATGAATATCACCTAATGCAATATGTTGAAAAGGGATACGCAAGACAATTGTCTAAAGAAGAAATTTCATTGCCTAACGAAAAAAGCTGGTACCTTCCCCATTCTGCTGTTCTAAGTAAACCAGGTAAATTCAGAATAGTATTCGATGCTGCTGCTAATACAAATGGAGTTTCTTTAAACTCTTTATTGCTAAAAGGACCTGACCTAAACCAACCATTGCTGAAGATTCTATATAATTTTCGAACAGGCTTAATTGGTGTTTGTGGCGACATCAAAGAAATGTTTAGTCAAATTAAAATAAAACAAGAAGATCAAAATGCACAGAGATTTCTATGGCGACATGGTGATGCTTCCCGAAAATTAGAAATTTATGTAATGAGTTCAATGATATTCGGTACTTCGTGTTCTCCTTGTTCGGCTCAATTTGTTAAAAATAAAAATGCTAGGGAAAACATTTGTGTAAGTAAAGAAGCCGTAGATGCCATCGAAAATAATCATTATGTAGATGATTATGTAGCCAGTTTTGAATTTGTTAATAAAGCCATCGAGATATCCAGCGCAGTAAAGAATATACACAGCAAAGCTGGGTTCGAATTACGTGCCTTTGTTTCAAACTCAGAAGTCATTCAAGCATTGACTAATAAGAATTTTGCAAAAGAAACTATCATCAACATGAATAAAGAAAATTCCATTATTGATAAAATCCTAGGGATGTATTGGAATTGCAAACAAGACATGTTCACTTTCCAGTTAAAGTTGAAAACAGTTTCCGCAGACATTCTTGAAGAAAGAAGGAAACCTACTAAACGAGAAGTATTATCCATAGTGATGTCCATATTTGATCCGTTTGGTGGATGGATTCCTTTCTAACTTTACGATATACGGTAAAATATTACTTCAAGATGCGTGGAGATCCGGAATCGAGTGGGATGATCCTATATCTACTGTGATTTATAGTAAATGGATACTATGGCAAAGAGAACTAACACTACTTAAAAAATTTGAACTGCCAAGATGTTATTCTATGAATTTTTTACATGATAGTTTGCAGATCCACATATTTGTAGATGCCAGCGAAGAAGCATTTGCAGCCGTCGCTTATTTCAGAATTTTCAAGAAAGGTCAAGTGGATGTTATGTTAATTTCTTCAAAGGTAAAATGTGCCCCTTTAAAAACCATGTCAATACCACGTCTTGAACTTCAAGCAGCTGTTCTGGGTTGTCGTTTAAAAACTAGCATCTTGAAAAATTTAGATATTAGGTTCGATCAAGTATACTTACTTACTGATTCAAGAACTGTGTTGAGTTGGATTAAATCAGACCAACGAAAGTACAAACCATTTGTAGCTCACAGAATATCAGAAATCTTGGAAAATTCTACAGTTAAAGAATGGTTTTGGATATCAACGGAAGATAATGTTGCAGATGATGCCACTAAAACTATAAAAACTAAAAAATTTAAAGAAAATGGTCGTTGGATTAATGGACCTAATTTCCTTCAAGAACAAGAATGTATGTTCCCCTATAAAAATATTTCACAACATATTCCAGAATGTGAATTAGAAATACGGCCAAAATATTCCTGGTTACTTTCTGTCACGCACAAGATAGGTAGCACAATAGATTTTTACAGATTTTCAAATTATTGGAGATTAAAACGGGTTGCAGCCTTTTGTAATGCGTTTTATTACGCTATGTCATCGAAAATGTGTGAAGAAAAAAGGACTTTCTGTCGAAGAACTCGAGAAAGGCGAACAATTGTTATGCTACCTATATGTAACATACAGGAAAATAAATCTGTCACAAGATCAAGCTCCCTTTGCAAACTTACCCCTTATCTAGATCATGAGCAATTGTTGAGAGTATATGGTAGATTAGATGCTGCTACTACTATGTCTTACGCTTCAAAACGACCAATTATATTACCAAAAGATCATTATTTGACAGAATTGATTGTCCATCACTTTCACGAGAAGAACCACCATCTGAACGATAAAAATGTGATAAATGATATACGAATGAAATTCTGGATTCCTCCAATCAATACAGTAGTTAAGAAGGTAAAAAAGAATTGCCAAAAATGCAAAATTATAAAGTCGACCCCAGAACAACCAATTATGGGTCAGCTGCCTGCAGATCGAGTCACTCCATTTGTTCGTCCGTTCACGTTTACAGGGATGGATTATTTTGGTCCAGTAGTTATTTCCATAGGAAGGCGTGTTGAGAAAAGATGGGTAGCTCTCTTTACGTGTTTAACTGTGAGAGCTATTCATTTAGAATTAGCAACCAACTTGTCCACGGACTCCTGTATACTTTGTATTCGAAACTTCATTAACAGAAGAGGAATTCCTACTATATTAAGAAGTGACAACGCCACCAATTTCTAAACTTTCTAAACACAACATTAAATGGATTTTCAATTGCCCTTCAAACCCTGAAGCTGGTGGTTGTTGGGAACGACTCATACAGTCCGTTAAGAAGATTTTAAGAATAACACTCAGTGAAATTCATCCACGTGTGGAAACATTAACAAGTTTATTAATAGAGGCAGAAAATATAGTGAATAATAGACCTTTAACAGAAGTACCATTAGAATCTACTGACGAAGAATCACTCACACCCAATCATTTTCTAATAGGATCAAGCAATCACTCTCAAAGTTTTAGTCTTGAAGAGGGAAAGGTATGGTGCTTTCGAAAACAATGGAGAATTTCACAACAATTAAAAAATACCTTCTGGAGGAGGTGGATAAGAGAGTATCTTCCCGACTTAACTAGACGGACAAAATGGCATAGACATTGTAGACCTTTAAGAGAAGGAGATGTCGTGGTTATTTGTGATACGGATGTACCTAGAAGTACCTGGATAAAAGGTATAGTGGTACAACTATTCCATGGTAAAGATGGAATAGTTAGGGTAGCGAACGTAAAGACTACGAAAGGGGTTTTACGCAGACCTACTTCAAAGTTAGCCGTACCTGATGTAAAGCCTAATTGTGGTGAAGAAATGAGTTCTTCACGGGGCGAAGGATGTTGTTGAGTTGGCTGGTGGGATGCGGTTGCTTACTGGAACTGCTTGATTTTATTTGTTTGTTAGTTTTAGTTTTTGTTTCACCATAGTTAAAAACAAATGGTTATAATTTGAGCCTTTTAATAACTTTAATATTTGATGGAATAAAACTAAATTGTAAGTGATTTTAATTTGCCCTTGTATTTGTTAACTTGTTGTATTTATTTTAGCGAATAAATATGCCCTTAGACATGTATAGACTTTGCCTTGTCTTGTAATTGCCTGCGTGTGGGGGATATTTTATTCAGTAGTAAATTCCATAAATCGCCACAGCTCCTAAAAGAGACTTGTAGTAGTACTTTACATTATTAGCAAGGTAAACCTGTTTTTAATGGTGATAGAAGGAAATGACTGGCGAGCTGACCGGCGAGCTTTGAACATTCTCGAGCCAATAAAAACAGTTACCTTGCGTATAATGTATAACATTTTATTTGTCATTCATTCGTAAACAGCTCACAACATTTATTGAATCTATAAAACCCGGTCCTAGTCCTAACAATTAAATGTCAGAGCTGTATTTGTAGAACTTGATTGGTTCTTAATATAATTTGTAAACTTATCACCAATGAAAATAAGCTGGAATTAAGTATTTTGGAATGGTAACTATAGTAACGTACTTCGTATAAGCACACAAGTATACGCACAGCGGCTTGATGCAACTACGTACTCATTTAATTGGATTTTTTACATAATAATAGATTTGAGATAAAAACTTAATCTGTGCATAAAATAGTGTATGTATTTCGGGCATAAATTGCTTTTATGGCCCTACAGCCTTTTCCTAACCCTCGGCTAACGCCTCGGGCTAGAAATAATGCTTCTGGCCATAAAAGCTTCTTTATGCCCTTAATACATAAATAACTATTATTTTATTTTGACATGATAATCGTCTTTATTGGCACTCAATTGCGGGCGTAATTTGGCTTTTTTAGCCCGAGGGCGTATAAAGTTGCTAAGATACAAAGAAAACGTTTCTATAGAGTTCTAACAATTTTAATAAATAATTATAACTATTACATTTTTTCAAAATGAAATGTGCAATTGCTTGCAATTATCCTTTCCATGAAGCAAAATAAAATAAAACGTTGTATGTACCACGGGCATAATCAAGATAATGGCCCTCGAGAAATTAAAAGCCCTCCTTCGTCGGGCTTTAAACATTCTCTCATGCGATAATCTAATAGATTATGCCCTTAATACATAAATAACTATTATGTATCAAGGGCATAATGAAGATGTTTATATTCGAGGGCAGATGTTTACAAAACCGAGGGCCTTCGGCCCTAGGTTTTGTAATTTGCCCGAGATTTATAAACATCAAATTATGCCCATGGTGCATACAACATTTTATTTTTCACATTTTAAATACCTTTTGATGAGATGTTTGAAAACCACGAGAAATAAAAATTAGGCTGCTATGGCTTGTATCTATGACAATGAACTAGGTTATTCCCATGTTATTCCTTTTATTTTTACAAAACGCTGTGCTGTGCTCTAACGCGAATAATGGAGGAAGATATTCCGGCCGTAATAATTGAGCGAGCGTTAAAAGCTGATGAGGAATTACTTCCAAAGAAATCAAGGCTTCTATATGAAAAGGAACTCCAAAAATTTGAAGATTGGACAGAAAAAATTCCTTCAAAACTGTCACTGAGACAGTTCTAATGGGATATTTTCAGGAATTGGTGATGCTCTTTATTAGTCGAATTTTTGCATTTACTAACATTTTATGTTGATTATATATTTTTTAGTCAGAATCATTCAGTCCGAGTTCAACGTGGTCGAAATACTCGATGTTGAAATCGACACTGCTGGTCCACAAAAAAATAAACATAGGGAACTATAACCGGTTGGAAGCTTTTTTGAAACAAACTTCAAAAGGGTATATTCCGAAAAAGTCGAAGACTTTAACACGCGAAGATGTTTTAACATTTTTTAAAGATGCTTTCCGTACCTTGAAACACTTTCTATATAACGACACCATTTTTAGGTGAAGGAACCGTCAGGGGCAAAAGTTACGCCACTTTGAAGATCCCATGTTAAGTCTATGGGATTTTTTTTTCTCAATAAAATGACGTAAACAGACTGAAAAGAATGAAAAACGTTTATTTTTGAATTTTGTGTGAATAAACCTAACCTAACCTAACTTAAAGAAAAAACAATCTAGACTTAACCTAACCTAACCAAACGAAAAAGCAAAAACACTCTAGCGGCGCGACTGGGCCGAGAGCGGGTACACGTTGCGGATCGCGGCCAACAAGAACGACATCGGGTCGGCCTTCTTCAGCCGCATCCCTGGCGCCACTGGTACTCGCACAAGTACTCGGCGAAGTGGTCCGGGTTAATGCGGCCCTTGACCCGAAGCCAGTCCTTCAACGGGCGCCACATCGCCTCGATCCGCTGCGTGTGAACCCCCTCGGACGACACGAATTCCTGCGAGTGGTTGACCCTCTCGCGGATGTAGCCATGGGCTTCGATGCCGTTGTATCTATCAAAAACAAAATAAAAGTGTTAACGCATGTATGAGAAGCAAATAAAAACCTACCCTTTCCAACCGTCCGTATGGATGATCGACCCTGGAGCCACGTTTTGGACGATCATGGACTCCAGGGTCGACATGTCACGCTTGTTTCCGGGGCACAGCACGATGCGAAGACTCTGGCCACTGTAAAAGACAACGATCAGAACACATTTTAGAACCATAAATTACTTACTCTGGATCCGCCGCGCGCTCCTCGACCATCCCCATGATCCAATGTTCGTAATTGAACCGGAGGCGGTCGTATTTGCGGCTACCGCGGACCGATTCGTCGATTTGGACGATGATGCCGTCACCACCGATGAGCGGTGCGGCATCCTGAGCCACCGAGAGCGACTCGGTAACGACATCGCGGCAATAGTTGAACCTAGAAGAATGAAAGAGTAAGAAAATGTCACACAAACGCATATAACTTACCAATCGCCGCGTGTCTCCGTGCTTGGCGTTGACGGGTCGTAATAGGTATGAGCCTCGTTCAAGGCCCGTGCCACCGAGTCGTCCCACGCGAAGCTGTACATCATGCTAGAATTGAAAAACACGTTAAATCACGCACCACCAACATTATTCTACACTTACCTCAATGCGCGAACGAAGCCAAGATGTCCACCCTCGATGAACGTGTCCTTAACGAGGGCCTTCTGGTGCTCCCGGCACGCCGCGCAGAACCAAAGACCCTGTCCATGGCCTTCGCCAGTGTGCAGCACACATGGCTTTCGGTGGCGGTTGCAGTTCATGCCCGAGGGCAATAGTCCTCGGTGCTGCAGCCACTCGAGCGCACCGTCGTCGGTCGTGGGCAGCAACGCACGACTCACGAAGTCATCCACGATGTAATCTTGTCCTAGAAATGAAATGAATGTTAGTAATGCACGACACACGCTACTGAACTTACCCTCGGCCATACCGGAATCGACGAAAGACCAAAAAGAACCAAAACGAAAAGTACAAAAGAAGCAACTGCACGGTAGCAATGCTAGTATTGTACTGACTGTAATGGCGGCGCACACAGTAGTAAACAACATGAACACGCATGGGCTGGTAGTGCCATGGATACAAACTTTTGTGCGCAATTTTTCAAAAGTTCGTTGATTCTGTCGCCGCGTCACATTTTAACCCTTTTATGCCTAAATTCCCACTGGTGGCGCCACCTACCGGAATGTAGTTTTCAAAGTGCGAAAAAGGTACTTTCCGCTACTCTGATCGAGCTAAGAACAAATACATTCGATTCCTCTCGTCGAGTACTGTCTAGAAACAATGTTTATAATATTGTTTTCAACATAGGGACCTCGAGCCCCATAGACTTAACATGGGATTTTCAAAGTGGCGTAACTTTTGCCCCTGACGGTTCCTTCACCTAAAAGTGGTACTGATCGACTACACTCGTCGAATACTATCTGAATATACTATATATTATACACAAAAAGTGTTTCAAGGAAAGGAAGTGAAGCCGTAGAGGATGTAGATGACAGAGGAGCAGTTGTGGTGGTACAAATTCAAGAGACAAAAACTGGGACACCAAAAAGTTTTACCATAGTGGAAGAGAATGAATTGCGTCCGGAAGGACTTAAAGAACGACGCTTTTTCTTGTGTTACTGAAATGGGCGATGCACGGCCCAACCCGTTGGAAAAAACACATTTGGGGCCATACCTTCAAAAGTCGCAAAATACTTTGGTTATGCCGACGCCAGAGTATACCGGACATTGTTTGCGCCGTACATCGGCAACTCTGTTGGTAAGTGCTGGGGCTGACATATTGACATTGAAGAGACATGGAAAATGGAAGAGCGTCACAGTTGCATCAGGATATATCGAAGATAGTATCACATCTAAAAACAAAATTTCGCGGATGATAGCTCAGGGCGACAAAACAGACGGAGAATCCACGAAGTTTGAAGTAAATATGTCGTCAATTAGAAAAAACGTGATGGAGTCCGGAAATTGCTCACTTGGAGGTGATATTAAACTTAGCGGATCGTTTTCTAATTGCGTTTTTAATTTCAAAGATTCCAAATGAAACTAAAATTGTATCTGTTTAGCATATTACTTCAATTATTAAAATATTTTCTAAATCTAATGTATCTTTCATTTTTGTAAGTGTAATTCTACAAACAAGCGGGCGTTATGATTACACCCGCTTATTACGCCCTAGTGTTTATAGCTCGTATCACAGACATAAACAATAAATTATATAAAAGTGAAAAATAAATGTAATTTTCTATTAACTTGTAAAACTTTTACAGGTCAGCTGTCAGTTTTAGAAGTCAGTAGCTTGTAAAAGTAACTTTTCGATGTTTGTGTTCTGTTACATTAAATGACGTTCACGAGTGGGTAACAAATAAAATTGTTACAACTCCATGACAACGTCTAGCTATAAATTGTCCTATCACCTTTGATTATAAAATTTCTTTTTATACGAAATATACAGTAAATTAATAAAAACACAATGGTAAAGCTGGAAATAAAGCTTTTTATGCTGAATGCTTTGCAACTAATTCTTACTAGGCTCACTGGATTATAGAGGCACGCTCCTTTGTCGCTCGCCACACAAACTTTTCAGCTCACCCTTAAAGATTATTTTACAAAACTTGTCATGTGAATAACTATTTTCGCTTTCTATGGTTTAGTGTAGACTTTGTATTTGCATTTTTGCAACAGTCTAAATATTTGTTTACAAAAAATATTATTAGTAGTTTTTGAAATTTAATATTGACAGTTTTGAATTACAAGTTAATGTTAAATCGTAACATAAAAATAATGAGAATTGTATGGTATCATAGTCCCTAATAGTGTAATTACAAGAGTATCCTTCATTAATAAAATAAGAGCAATTTCCCTTATTTTATGTTACATTCCAACCTTGAATTCAAAACTTTAAATACATTATTAAACAATGGGTGCAACAACTACTTCCAGTCTTGCAAATAAATCATTTTACATCTATAGTCGCCCACAACTTAAATAATTATTGAACGCATAATATTTTTGTAATGTACAGTTGCGATCATTTGTTAAAGAACAACGAAAAAATCGTGATAGCCTATTTTTCAGTTTTTTGTACAATGTACATAAATGTAAGTTTATGACATGGTAATCAATAATATTTTATTTTTCAACATGATAATTCTTGGCGATGGTAATAGTTCTTTAGCGAATTATCGCAATCGTACTACACTGCCAAAGAATACAAATGCAAATCCTACTCTGAATGTCTGAATCATAAAGAAAGTACTTTGGCAATGATCTTGCTATATAGTATATGCTCATCATGTATATCACTACATTCTCGACTTCCATCGGGAAGGCATTGAAATGCATAGTGGATTGCCATAACAACAAATATAAATAAAATATTCAAGAAGTATGCACGTGTTTTATTGAGCTACTAAAATAAAGATCTATTCTGTTAAATAAGCACACCCATGCATTCATTATATTGGCGACCCCATACAAAAACCTGAACACGAGCAGCACTTTAATTAAGATTCCAGATGTCCTGCTTCTATCTCGTGCTGCTCAGTTCATCTGCATATATTTACCACTAACTTAAGCGTTAGTTCTGCATCAACTTACGCATCAACCTACTACGGCACTGACAATTGGAATAATTGGGCAGTAGCTAGCTGATCGGTCTTAAACCAATATCGGGATATATCACCCATTCTATGTTACGGACGGGGGCATCTTCCAGCAGTAAATTCATCAGAGAAAAAAATTATAAGCAATTTTCAATAATTTTTTTATACATGTTGACAGTTTTTGACATGTCCATTAATTTCCATAGAAATTATTAAAATTAATTCAGAAATAGAAAAGTTATAAAAGGAAAATAGCGTTACGGACATGGGACAATTTTTTCCCATTATTTTCAGAAAATTCAAAACTTAATAAACTTAATAATAAACTAAAATTCCTGGAAAATAAGTAGGGTTTAAATGGTTTCTAACCAAAGAATAATGACTAAATTACAAAGAACACCGATTTATTTAATTATTTTAACACAAATAAACAAATTAAAAAATATATTTCCGTCACGTCTCATTGTCCCGAACGTTATGGACAGGGACCGCACACAAAGTTAACTAGTCTAATTAGAGCATTTATTGTTTTTTGATTATCTTTTAATTCATATTACGAAATATAAAATCAAAATCATCGGTGCAAATATTACTTCATTTATAAATAAGTACAAAATTAAAAACCACTCTATTTTTGCTAAAAATTTAAAAAATTCCTCTACACCGATACATATTTAAATATTTTAAATTTCAGTTCATTTTGTGAGCATTGAATATAAAAAAATTAATTCACACTGCTTAGAGCACTCTAAATTCTTCTTTAAATTTCAATTTTTTATTGCGGAAATAAAAAAGACTGTCACTTTTAACTTAAAAAAATAATATTTTGAAAGTAAATTTAGAAAATTATTGTTTAGGCGATCCATCCAGCTGTAACGCCTTTTTTGTGGCAACACCACAAAAAGTGAGTTTTTAATATCCTTGCTGCTGATATCAATGATCTTTGTTAAAATTTGTTTTAAATTGTTTAAAATTGTTAAAAATTTCTAAATAATTTAATTGGTTTCGTTTACAGTTAAAGAGCCGCAATAGGAAATTATTGATGTATTCTTTTTTATGCCAGAAAATATAAATCTTATCATATAGAACACGAGGTACAGCAACATGGCCATAAACAGCAATGAAGAAACTTGCATCTCAGTCGACCTGAAGAGGGCGCTCGCTTAAAGTCTTTCGGGCGGTCTGGCATCCGTGTGTGACTTTCTAATGTTTCTGGTAATGATGGAGGCGGTTCTCTCATTGAAGCAATAGGCAATCAGCAACTAGGGATGCTTTTTTTATATTGACGCGTTCTCTGTGTAGATTAATCAACACTACTTATTTTTTATTTTTATATTTTTAAAATGCAACAATAAAAAAAATCATTTGGATACGCTCGAGGTAAGCCGTCCATTCGTAGCTCCATCTCAGATTCCTGATTGTTAACATTTGGAACTAAGTTTTTTTACAATCTACTTCCATCATTATCACTATTAGCGTCTAGGGGTTCAAGTCGCCGCTATGTGCTGTGTAGCTATTACTGGTAGTAGCCATTTCTAATTTCAGTGGTTATCGTATAATACCACTCAAAAATATGTATCTCTTAAAATAGTAGACAAGAATTAATCCAAAATAGGAATAATAGTTATTTCTGTATTAAGATAAGGTACTTTTTATCACGAATATGGATATAATTTAAAATCTTAATAAGATTACCAGTTGAAAGATAAGAGAGCAAGAATTATTTTTCATTATTTTTATAGTTATTTATACTTCACGTAAATAACTATAAAAACTACAATAAACGTATTTATAAAACAATATTTGCAACAAAATTCATTAATTTTATATTATAAACATAATATTTATTAATATTTATTGTAATAATTAAACAATTTTGGCTTGAATTGCACTCGACTTGCATAAAAACTGGATTTTATTCTCTTGATTTCTTAATTTAATAACCATAAAGAAGGATATCGTTAGGATACGGGATTTTGGGACCTTTAAAAAAAGTCTTTTATCTAGAATGATTTAAATGAAAGTAGTAATAAAATACTGGTTTTAGTTTTTAATGAGATTATTTTTAGTATTATGTATTATATTTATTATATACGTTACATCGTTACCATGAAATTAATAAATCTGCTGTCAAAATGTGTATTTTGCTCTTCAGAAATCCACTAATAAAATAATTTATTTGAAGGTGTTTCGGAATGGTGTGAATTCTGGGAGAATAATAATAATTATTCATTAAAATCTGTAAGTGTACAAAGTTTTATCACCGGAAGCATGGAACCCAGAAAACGATGCCCTCCTTTAAAATCCTTTGTACCTTTATTTAAAACGCAAGACTTATTTTTGTTAGGCTTCGTTTGACAGTTTTACTGGCCCGATTTACGCAATTCCAAGTTAAAGGTTTTACGCTATAGATTTGCTATAGATTTATTTAGTTTTGAAATTTTTAATTTATATTTTTAAAGCGTTATTCGTAATCGATGCATTCTATACGCTCGAGATCGATTGTTCACTTATGCTGCGGTTTCCTTCGAAATCCGCAGCGATTTATTAACTAAACTTACTAAAGAAATCGGGGAATTAAAAGTTAAAGTAGCAACTTCTACATTGGAAACAATATCTCAAGACATATCGGAAAATTTAATATCTGAGATAAACGACAGAAATAGAAGAGCTTCAAATTTGATTATTTTATAACATTAATGAATCTTCATTACCTAACAAAGAAGTACTCATGAACCACGATATCACACAAGTAACAGATTTTATTAAAAAAAAGGCAGCAATGTTGCTATCAACGAAATACAAGTTTATCGAATAGGCAAACCAAACAACAATAAACCTCGTTCACTAAAGGTGATTTTAAATAACGTAAATGATGTAAAAGAGATTCTTAAAAACAGAACAGCATTGGAATCGAATACTACTATTCGAATTGCCTCCGATCAAACACCAGCGCAACGGAAGTACTTACAAGAACTCCGTAAAACATTAAACACTCGTATCCAGCAAGGTGAAAATAATTTAACAATAAAATACACAAACGGAATTCCCAAAATAACAAACATTCATGTCCAAAAAAAATAAGTCAATCAATCTTTACCAAATCTCAACATAATCATTTACGCGTAGCTCACATAAACATAAGATCTCTAGTTGCCAATTTTAATACATTCTTGGAGTTTATTAATGAATATGAATTTAGTCTAATAGCTGTATCCGAAACATGGTTATCGCCAGATTTCCCCTCAAATTTAGTACATATTCCAAATTATGAACTGGTACGGCTGACCGTGCAACGAGAGGAGGAGGCTTTGTTGGTACATTCAGAATAATATAAAATTTAAAGTTATTATTACTAATTTCATGAAATTAAACTTTACCGAGCAGCTCTGGATTACCATAAAAATAGCAAATATTAGGATTTGTTTAGGTACTGTTTACCTTCCCAAAGTACGCAATGCCTGCTTTGATGAGTTGGAAACGTTTTTATCTGACATTGTAACTACTGCAGACGATCTTATTCTTGTTGGCGACTTAAATGTCAATTTAAGCATACCCTCTCCATATTCTGATAAATTTTACAGTCTTATGAGCACTTTTAATTTGAAACACATTGTAACGCAACCAACCAGAATTACAGACAAAACAGCTACATTGTTAGATGTCATTTGTATTAGCAAAAATATTGAGTTTAACGAATGCGAAAATGTGGATCTATTAGATAAACCAGATCATATGCTAACATTTTGTGATTTAAATTACGTAATAAAGAAATACTTATCACAAACTCTAAGTTATCGTGATTACAATAACTTTGATCCTCACGCATTTCAAAATGATGGCGCAGCTATTAACTGGAGCTGTGTGGAAGAACTAAATCATATTGACGACAAAGTAAATTACATCAATGAAAACATTCTTCAATTATTTGACGAACACGCACCCTTGAAATCAACACTGTTGCGACACAGCTATCGTCCTTACGTTACTGATACCTTAAAGCTAATTATTGATTTGAAGAAACGGGCATATAAAAGATATCTACAAACTAAAGCAGAAAACGATTTTCAATACTATAAAGACCTGCGTAATTATCTACCAAGAGCAACAAAAAATGAGAAAACGGCTTATATAAAGCATCAATTGCAAATTAATAAAAGAAATCCAAAGAGGTTATGGAAGAATTTTGCTTCGTGGAATGTTCACTCCAAACCTAAGATGGAGATTTCTGAAGAAATTAAGGATGTTACTCTAATAAATAATTTTATAATAAACAATACTCAAAACATGACAGTTAGTAATGACGTAAAGGACTATTTTACAAATAATAGTTTTGAGACCATTCAACACTCTGAACCATTCACTGAAATTACGACCGGAGAAATTGAAAGAATTATTAGTAATCTAACATCTAACGCGTACGGTATTGACAACATAAATTTGAAAATGCTGAAATTAGTATTCCCATATTGCAAGCTGAGTCTGACATATGTAATCAATTATTCAGTCACTCATAGCACTGTACCATGGCCTACTAGATTAATATCCACTACGTTCCTAAATGGCCGTGTCATTCGGAAAAAGTGAGGTTAGCAATGGTAAGAACGGTGGCGCCAGAGATTATAATTTTTGTCGCAAATTTGTCAGTTTTGAAGTCTATAATTTTTATTGTCATATTTTGGCTCTGACTTCAAAGGCAGAATGGGGAAGAGCTGCATAATATGCAAAAATAAAAAATCTCCCTTCTTTGAAGTCCCCGTTGACCGAAGGATTCGATTTAAATGGTTAAACTGGTTGAAACATATTATTCCTGGTAAATCAAACATCATTTTTAAACATACATAAATTTATTAACACATTTTTAACTAGTGAGAAACTTCTCTGAACGTTCTGTTCTGTGCAAAAACCATTTTGAAGAAAGCTGTTTTGACCAATCTACCAAAATTTGCCGGTTAAAAAGAGGTTCCTTCCCCACCCTAGCATTATCTGTGACGACCCCATCTACCCCAGCTGTTCCTTCCGAGGTTCCTTCCTTTTCCTTATTTGTAAGAGAAAATCCACATACCTGTTTGCAGTTCTCTATGAATTTCCAGTTCTTATACTTATATTTTTAAGGACACAAATGCAAAAGAAGATATCCCCATTTCCGGCTTAACCAGTCCTCTCGAAGTTATCCGTCTAGAAAAAAAATGCGAAAATTTAGAATTGCAGCTTCGAGAAGCTAAAAACCAATTACAGTGGTACAAATCAAAGGTAGAATTAATGAAAGAAGAAGAGGATATTTTATCTCTTGTAAATTGTATTAAGAAAATCAAGTCCGATGCAGAAGGTAATAACGAAAGTGCGACCTTCATTATGGATATTTTAAAAAATTATAACAAAAAACGTCCGCGTTGGTCAGAGCTAACCATACGCATGTGCACAGTTTGGCGATTTTGCTCATCAAAAGGGTACGAATTTTGCAATAAACATTTAATTAGACTACCTTCAAAGTCCACAATATCACGATATCTTGGTGAGTTCAATGGACAAAATGATCTAATTAAAAAACGTTTATGTGCCGAAATTGCAATTCTCGAAAAGCCTATAGAAAGATTATGTTCTTTAATTATTGATGATATGGTAATAAAAGAAAAGCTATACTATAGCAGAACAGAAGATCGCATTTATGGGCTTGATACATCTGATGATAATTCTACGCTAGGAACTAGACCAAAAATTGCAAACAAAATGTTGTGTTATGTAGTGCATGGCCTTTCTACTAAATTTACTATTCCATGCGGTTATTTCTTCCATAAATCGATGACACAAGCTAATTTTTATTCACTCACGCTGAGAGTATTAAAATTGTTAACGGATTGTGGATTCATCACCTTAAGACTAGTGACAGATAATATGTCTTCTAATGTTGCACTGTTCAAGAAATTTGGCAATGGAACAATTCAAAATTATGTTAATCATCCATTTCTCCCGGACTTGCCGCTTTTTCTATCTTTTGATTATTGTCATGCTTTTAAAAATACCAGAAACTTATTCTTAGACCATGAGATGTGTTCATCTGAAGGCGTCATATCATCGAAACATCTAAAATTATTATGTGACATGCAGAAAAACCTACCCATAAAACCAATTAGATATTTAACACCAAAACATTTATATCCTACCAATTTTGATAAAATGAATGTCTTGAGGGCCATCCAAGTATTTTCACCAACTGTGACTTCAGCTTTGCAATTATTAAAAGAATATGGCGAACCCCGATTTCAAGATGTTGACGCCTCATTGTCTTATATGAAGAACATGTACCAATTTTCTGAAGTTCATAATGTTTCTACTACAAGACAATACATAAAAAACTTAGATAGTAATATTGCCCCATATATAGATATATCAGATGAACGTCTTCAATGGTTACACATAACTTTTCCAAGTTATATTGATGATATCCAAAAAACATCTGAAAGTAAGAATTTTCGTGGCTTGAGTAAGGAAACTGCTCATGCTTTAAAGTTTACTGCAGAAAGCACTTATCTTACTGTTCAATTTCTTCTGCAAGAAGCTGGTTTCTTCTATGTCCTTACTAGAGCATTTAGTTCAGATCCTGTTGAAATGACATTTTCACATGTTCGCTTGCGATGTGGGTCCAATGATGCCACGGATGGTCGATCTGCTGATTATGCGATTCGCCAAATTCTGCGGTGTGGTATCGTAAAGGCATCAACATCATCAAATGTTAGAGCTGAAGATACCAACTTCGTCAGCTCAGCTCAACTTCCTTCCTGCTCCCGTCCATCAGAGTCCAATAAAAAAAAAGAACTGGTTTTGTCTGAGGAATTAAAAAGTAAAATTCACAACTTACAAAATAATGAAATACCACAGAGCAATATATACTCAGCATCTGTTGCCTTTTTATCTGGATACATAATTATGAAATTAGAAAAGATACTCCGTTGTGATAATTGTGTATCACCATTGTTGTCGACAACTGTGCCAGGACCTCTTTTAAGATTAATCACTCTTCAAGATCATGGAGCCTTGACCTATCCCAACGAACTATTTGTAGGGCTTATTAAACGAATCGCTGACATCGTACAGCAAGTGTTACCTGCTTTGAGTTTCGAAAAAACATGTGGGCAGTTTATTGATTTAATCCAGCCATTTTTAATGAAAAATGTATTATTTACTTGTTTATTGCACAAGATAGAGTTATGCAGATTAATTATTATTCTTACTGCAAAACCTGCACTCAACAACATCTGCCTAGAAAAAACAAATTCGCTAAAACGGGAATTTTTAGAACACAAACCCATCAGCAGGAAAGTGTTAAAAATATAAATTATCAAAATTTTACTTAGGTACCTACTTACTGCTCTCCTTTTCCGTTGTTACCTAGCTTTATGGTTTGCTCATGTACTTTTTTATTATTAAAACTTAACCTAAACACCAATTTTATAATATTTTTTTATTTATTATGTCGTTGCATGTCATTGTTTGTCAATTTGATTTATCTATAGTTCAAAAAACTAACCAACGATGTCACTACCGTTATTACCGCGAAATTCCCAATGACACGGCCATTTAGGAACGTAGTGGATATTAATCTAGTAGGCCATGACTGTACCAACTATTTGGAAGAACGCAATTACGAGGGTTGCGCTGAAAATTGTTAGTTATAAAAAGACCGTTGCATTTTTTAACAAAAAATCTTCATTGTTTGTCAAAGTAATCTCCATTCAGACTAATACACTTGTGCATTCTTTGAAACCACTTTTTAAAACATTCGGAAAATTCATTTTCTGAAAGGTCCTCAAAAATTCTTTTAAATTCTGTAACTGATGCATCTGCGCTGGAAAATCTTTTAACTTGCATCATTTTTCTAACAGTTGGAAACAAAAAAATGTCGCACGGTGACAGATCTGGGCTATACGGAGGATCAGTTACCAATTGAACTCCCGTATCTTTTAAAAAATCCAATATTCTGGCAGCAGTGTGGGAGGATGCGTTGTCATGATGGACTAAGATGTTACGCAAACCGGTCCTTTGGCGACCTGTCTGTAATTTTGCAAACATCTGTGGTACAGCCACTTCGCAGTACCATTCAGAATTAACAGTTCTGCGATCTTCAAGTGGAATAAAAGCAACAGGACCACTTCGGCGAAAAAAAACAGCGAAAAATCGTTTTCTTATTGACGCTTCTGCCACGAATTACTTTTGTGGGCAAGTCTTCATCTTCGAATACCCAAACACTAGACTGCTGTTTAGTTTCAGGGTCGGAACTGTATACCCAAGATTCGTCACCAGTTACAATGTATGCCACTTGCTTGGAAGCTCCTACGTCAAATTTTTGCAACATAGATTTACACCAGTCTACTCGAGCCTGTTTTTGACTTTCTGAGAGCAAATGCGGTATCCAACGGCTTGCTAGCTTTCTTACCCCAAGATGTTTATGCAGAATGGTATTCACCGCCGAGGATCCAATCTTCACTTCCTCCTGAATCTCCCTATAAGTAATATTTCCATTGGACTGAATCAAGCTTGCCACACGATCAATATTTTCTGAACAGGCAGCTTCCGCAGGTCTTCCAGGTCTTGCTTCGTCTTCTAGCAGCTTTCGCCCTCGTCGAAATTCGCGGAACCAATGACTAACAGCGGGTAATGAAGGGGCAGCATCGCCAAAAGCTGCGATCAAATTTTTATAGCTTTGCTGGTATCCTAACTGTCTTTTATAGTCGTAGAAAATCATAGTTCTAAAGGCAGTTCGCGAAACGCTCATCTTAACTGAATTAAAAATGCACGACTACTTATTTTACAAAATTAACTGCGTTTCACAAGGAAATCGGAACGTTTGACAATTGTGGGTAACGAATGTCAACTAATGCGAAATTCCATTGTTGCAATTGTTTCTAGCCAATTGAGCTTCCATGGCCTGCTACTAACTATTAACAGAGCATCCCTCGTATTAACCTATTGCCTAAGACAAGTATAGCCAAAGAACTTAAAGACCTGAGACCTATTAGTGTGCTACTCACAATATCAAAGATATTGGAGAAAGCTGTGAATACTCGACTAACTAGCCATATGAAGAAAAACAATATATTACCATCAATCCAATCGGGTTTTCGGAGGAATCATAGTACGACTACTGCGTTACATAAAATAACCTCGGACATAACCACTAGCATGGATAATGGTGAAATAAGTTATCTGATACTATTAGACTATAGTAAGGCCTTTGATGTAATTGATCACAGTTTACTTCTTACCAAACTAAAATATTGATGGAGTGCCAGCTCACATGCTATCGTGGTTTAGCGATTACCTCACTGATAGGTACCAAATAGTGAAAATAGACAAAGATATTTCTGATAAATTTCAGGTAAACTATGGAGTACCACAAGGAAGTATTCTAGGTCCTACTATGTTTACCATATTCACGGCTGATCTGCCTTTAATTGTACAGTAAAAGTGGAATATTCATCAATATGCGGACGACACACAATTGTATAAATCATGTCTACCAGAACACGTGGAAAACTTGACTAGTGAGTTAAATTCTAATTTAGAGTGTATCTCGCGGTGGTCGAAGCGTAACGGCTTGCGTTTAAATGCTCAAAAGACAGTGGTGATGAGTATAGGATCTAGAAGTACAGTAGACAAAGCACGCAACTTTGCTCAAAGTAATATTATTTTGGATGGAAACACCTTATCAGTTATAAGTGAAAGTGCGCGAAATCTTGGATTGGTGATGGACACAAACTTAAACTTTGAAAAACATATAATTAAAAAATGTAGTGAATGTTACTCAAAATTGAAATCACTATGGAAATTTAAAGAATTACTACCAGCGGATGTCAGAGGGAATTTAGCTAACACACTTATCTTAAGTCAACTAGACTATTGCAGCTCAGTGTATTACAATTTTCTCACTGGTTATATGAAAAATAGATTGCAAATTCTTCAAAATAGTTGTTTGCGTTTTGCTTACAACATTAATCGTAGGCAACATGTAACTCCTCATTATAATTTTCTAAACATTTTAAAATTAGAGTATAGGTTTATTTTTCTATATGGCAATATGATCTTTAATATACTGCAATCAAAAGAACAACCTTACCTATATAATTTATTAATTAGACGTTCGATAGTTCATTCAGTTTGTTTAGCAGTTCTACCTTAAATCGATTTAAGTCTTACCTTAATAAAGAATTATGAAGTTTACAATCTCGCAACACTATGTAATTATACATTATTTAACGAATGTAAGGGAAAAGTTAAAAACGGCACTACCGATCTTTTTCCTATTGGACGTGTCTACTGTTTTAATTTAATTAATTAGAATCATTGTTTTTATTATTTTTGTTATTCACTATTATATGCACTTATGTTACTTTTTTATTATACCTGCATCAGAATCGCCGTTTAAAGCACGCCTGAGCGTGCGAAAACAGACGATTAAAGCACGCCGAGCTTTAAAGGTTGTCAAGGAAACGAGGTATATAGGTAACATTATAACTTCATCGCTCTCTTTATTAAAAATAAATTATTGAAATAACAACATAAACCTAATTAAGGTAGAAATTCAAGGTACAATTTGCATTGTTAGATATTTGAATCTGATTAGCTCCCGATTTTGTCTTCTGGTTTTCAGTAACATTATGTCGACCATTATGTGATGTAGATGATCTAAACTCGTAGTTTATTTCCTCATTAGCAGCAACTGAGACACTAGTACTTTCACCACTGACCATTCCAGCAATGAGTTTTGATACCTTCGTCCTGTTTGCGATGGATTCTTCAATATAACTCGCTGCAACTGTAGAAGACTTCCAACCAACTTGACGCTTAAGTTGATCTATGTCCATTCCGCCATTTGCCATAATTGTAGCAGACGTTCGCCTGAAAAAATACCATTGTTAATCTTTAATTCATTTATAGAATGAGAGTAAACTACCTAAATGCATGACCAGTGTATTTGTCAGGGTCTGGTAGATTTAAGAAACGCGCTACCAGAGAGGGACATTTTCCGAAAGTATTAATTCCTACAACATGGCGAATACATCTGCCAGATTCATATTTTAAAAATACTCTGTCGGTGTTAACATTGCTTGGGCGAAGAGAAAGATACTTTTTAAACAACTGAACGTATGGTATGCCACCGTCACCATCTACAATAACGAATTTCCGGCCTTTGCCCGTTTTTAACGGACGAATGTTGACCACCAACATAGAACCTTCTTCTTTAACATCAGACATCCGCAAATCACACATTTCTTGTCTCCTACACGAACCAAAAATTCCACAAATGGTGACAACCTGAAAATTGAAAGCATTATCTGACTTTTTTTTAGAGAAAATTCATACACACCTTTAAAAACAAGAAGCTAGCATCAGGAGCGTCGATGAAAAATTTTCGTAAATCTTCGTCTGTAAACACCCAAGACTTTTTTGCCTCGTGCCCCCTGTTCAAACTTTTCATAAATGCATGTAGCTTATTATATTTTGATATGTCTATCCCACTTTTTAATCTTAACATTGCCTGCAATTTTGAATGAACGCACCATACCGTTGAACATTTATATGTCTTAGACTGAAAAAAAAGTCTAATATAACATTCCCGATTTAATGTGTTTATCAACTTACCATTTCCAACATATAAGCAAGCATCAACGTTTCATCTACGTTTATGGCTTTTTTCAGTTCCATCCACTTTACAAACTTTTCATATTCCTTTATGTATGCGTCTTTTGACTTCGACGGTAGTATTTTCGATTCCGCTTGTTCGGCCAATGCTTTTATATCGGGTGAAATCTCGTTTTCACTCATTTTTCCTCGATTTTTGCTGACACGACTGAATGCAACGACGGACGTGGACGCGAGAAAAACGTAAACAATTCTCGTAACTATAGTAGCAATATTATTATGCCCTCTCGATTTATCACGGCAAAAATGATTTCTAAGTTTTTAGTGCGTAATTTATTTCCAGTATTGCAGGTATAATAAAAAATAGCGTAAAGTATTCGTGGATAACTGGTCTTTAAAACACGTGCTCTATTTCGAGCACTCCGGCTACGCCGTCGTGCTCGAAAACTCGCGCGTGTTTTAAAGACCTTGTTATCCACTCATACTTTAATATACTATTATTTGCACTGTATTATCTTTCCTTTTTTTCTGAGACGTTCAATAAGAATTATTCATTATTATTATTATTTACTGGCGGAGATGATTTCCTACAGAAAGATTCTTGACCACTAAATCTTTGTAGCTTTTTAATTTTCCATTATCAACAACAGCGTACTATTTCACCAAATTAATTAATTGCTCGTCTTCTTTAAACGAAAATTTTTGACTCATTTTGCATGAAAAATGAAAGTTCATTTCTGAACTGAATCGCTGGGCTTTTTTCTGCTGGAATCGTCAAACCTTCCACCAAACAGAATTGACGACGAAGACTGGCAAACATAGCGGAACTTTTCGAGACGGATGATAGTGGACTATTAGGTTGCAATAAGCTGAAGAGGATAGGTAAATCAGAGAGGATTATCTGTCGGGAGAAAGAAAAGTAAGCTGCGAGAGGGTACTGTACTAGGCAATGCTAGGCTTAGGATTTTTAGCTGGTTGGTTACATTTATTTAAATAATCATTCATGAAAATCTGGAGAATTGTAATCATACAACGAAAGTTGTATATATATAAGGAAATCCTTCAATAAATTAGCCTTTTGACCGTCATGTCTTGAAGAGGTTTCTCTAGTAACTATTTATTACCTATAATTTAAAAACATTTTAAAAGAATACAATTGACAGAATGACTACACAAATATAAAAGAAGTGTTCATATGCGCCAAATGGACAGCAAATATCTAACAGCGAAATAATATGTATAAAGTACCTTTAAAAAAGAAAAGTAGGTGTAGGTAATTTCAAGACAAACTAATTGCTATGCTTAAAATAAATATAGCGAAGAGTATAAGCCAAGATTATAGAAACAAACTAGTGCATGTTTTTATGATTTCAAACTACCTTATTTTTTTGCTAGCTGCCTATGTAGAATAACTATATTTCAAATTATTTAATAGAATATAAACACCAACAAACACAAAACTACTCAAATTTTATATTCGCTAAACCAGAAGCCTTTTAAAACTCTTATTCAGGTTTTCACTCTTCCTGGTTCTGAACTGACGATTTGATATGCCCGAAGCGTTTGTTACGAATAAAATTGTCAATCACTTTTTTATCAGAGTGACTTATTTTACTATTCTTTAATATTAAGTTCGTCAGATATTAAATGAAATTCTTCCAAAGCCAATGCTCTGAAAAAGAGACAATTATACAGATTGATTTGTTCTTGATTATTACAATGAATATGGCCTCTCAAAATAACAGAACATATTTAGAAAATTAATTAGCATTAAGGTTCTTAGGAAATAATTATGAATGCTGGTTGAGACTTTCCAGACCTGAATCAATCTTGTTAAATTGAAATTGGATGTTGCAACTAACTATCCAATAGTTACTAACAGGTTAGCTAATCTTCTGGATCGAAGATAAATTTAAAGTAATTTTGCAGCTATCACTTTTTTATATAAAAAGTCTTATCTTGAAGCTGTAGAACCTGACTGTTGATTTTAAAGATTTTGGCTTATAAAATACAAATTATATATTTTTATTGTCGTAATTTTTCAAATCAGTTTTTAAACATCTCAAGCTACTTACGAATGAAACTTTTCTCGACAAATTTGAACTTTCCGTTTGACAAGCTTATACGAAAAGTGTATATTCTTTCCAATGAAACTAACATAACATTTTGTTTCAGACTTGACGGAAGAGAATATTAGTCACCTAGAGATACTTGGATCAAAGATAGCAAGCATAGAAGCTGACAGTCTGACAGGTTGCCAAGTGCACGAACTTACGTTATCAAATAATAAACTTCAACATGTGATGGATCGAGCTCTAAGGTAAACATGGTATTTTGTAATTTGTTGTACTTACCTTAACTCATCAGGGCATACAATAATGGCATATTGGTACCTACGAGCAAATAGAAACAGGAGAGAACATTTCAATGGTCGGGGGTAAGGAACCGACGCGACGGAAGTCGGCCATTATATAAACCACGTTGAGCAGGTCGGGGTTGTTGACGTACGACGTTCGATATTGTCCGTGTCAGGTCGGGGTTGTTGACGTATACAATCGATCGATATTCATCGGGTGCCGGTACCCTCTCTCACTCACTCGTACCCTCTCTCACTCACTCTTATAAACCACTTTTTCTAGCAGTTCCGTCGCGTGGAATATAATGCAATGTTCTCTCCTGGTTCTATTTGCTCGTAGATTGGTACATTATTCATGCATACGTATCTCATTAAAGCACAGGGTGGCCCAATTTGCTTGTTAATACAAAAAATAATTAGATGGTACGCAACACGTTATTTTTCACGGTAATTAGTACCTCTATAGCATTTTCTTTTATACCAATAATGCGAAATATTGATTTAATAAATAATCATTTAGCTTTTTTTCGTCAAACAAATCTGACGTTTCTTTAAAAAGTAAGTTGCTGCTCGCAACGACGTCAAGAAAACAAACTCAATCTAAGCTCTTTTTATTTAATGCATATCCCGGTTCGCCTGTAGAAAGTTCTTCAATGAAATGGGGATAAAAATTACTGAAAATTATGGAGAAGATTCGCAAGTATTTTTTAATTAGTAGATCGATATTAAAATTACACCTTTTTACCCAGAAACAAGATTCGAAACAGATTGTAGTAAATAAAAAGTAGTTTAAGTTCATGTTGTTTTGCTCTAAACAGTTGTCCCATGCAATTACAAGTTAAAAACGGTTAAAAAAATAGTATGTTTAATTCATACAAAAAATGTGTTTTTGGGACTCATAAGATTGCCAGACTCAATTACGCGTCGTCCGGAAACTTTCTTATTCGTCCCAAAAACATCCATACAACTATTTGGTGTCCTTCTCGTAGTCGGCATATGTTATATTTAGAGTTATAAAAATCAAACAAATCTTCAAGTATGATATATTAGCATGCTTTATTCGGAATAATAACAAATCATGTTTGATCTAACAAACTAAAGAATTGTACAACATTCTATTAGAAAATATTTCAAAAATATGACAAAAATACAGTTGGCAAATTTCCGGAAATTTTTTTGGGAACTTCCCATGGAAATATATCTGGAAACTTATTGAATGGCGAATGTCAAAAAGTTGATTCCTAAAGTGAGTTCCGTGGAACCCTATGGTTTCGTGGAAATATTTTGGGATTTTGCGGGACCAGTTGTAAGTCCTGTAATATAACAAAAGGATACCACTTGCGCCGCTTTAAACTTTCCTACAATAATACCCTAATTACTATTTTATTTGTTGGTGCCTTTTGCTACTGCATGTTTATGTGAAGTACAAAAACAAAATATGCAATAAACTGGATGCTACACAGTAAAAGCTTCAACATAAAAGATAATCACGTAGATCGGCCCAGTGGAACTCTCAAACGACCTGGAACAAAAATCAGCCTTGTGTTTTAAATATATAGATTTATGTAATATAAAGTATTTACAGGAATAAATTCCAAGAACAAATAATCATTTATGAACACACAGTATATGTAACTAATAAAGGTTAAGTGAATGAACCATTTAAGTAGCAGAATTTTCATTAATTAAAAAATATTATGCTAATATGTGTTATTATTTTTATTATTATGGCATTTTGTTATTAATACATATGCGGCATTAAAGGAAAAAATGCAGTTTTCAATTAATGCGAGTTA
This sequence comes from Agrypnus murinus, assembly GCA_929113105.1. NCBI lineage: Eukaryota > Metazoa > Arthropoda > Insecta > Coleoptera > Elateridae > Agrypnus > Agrypnus murinus. The sequence goes on from OV816024.1 coordinate 114,609,401, forward strand.
GGTGCAAACTTTTATAATCGTGAATAGTTCCAAAAGTGCGCTTACCTTAGACATGTAAATGGTTGTGAATAATTTCATGTACCCGTTCTACACTGTTTCTGCTACCTCCCTAACCTGAAGTGCAATCTTGAAGTACGACGTCCCCTACTTTTTTCACAGTTTCTACTGTGACTGCACTAACTGGCCTTTCAGCATGATCGTCGACTTCATTGGATTCTCGCCCTTTCTGGAATAGACGACCACAACGTTTAACTGTAGCATATGGGTCATTTCATGTGAAATCACCTAGGTGATCTGCCCAACCAGCTCAGGTTTTTCCCATAATTTTTCTTCAGATCGCTAGTGGAAAGTAGAGGCAAAATTAATTTTTTCAGAAATTTTGGATGAAATTTGACCTATAATTATTATTTTTTGAAATATTGGCTTTTTATTAACATTTTTCGACTGCGTAATTGAGGTATTTGAATCTTTTTAAACTGATGTAACTCAGTTTAAAGATTGAAATAGCCCTCCCACTGCAATAATTTTGGTATCATTTTAAAGCTGATTTCACAAGCTTTTATACGGTGCGCATTATTCCAGTATACTATAAATGTAATGCCATTCTGTTTTAGCCACCTATTCTTTGTATACACAGTATGAAAGCTTGTCAAATCAGCTTTAAAATGACACTAAGATTATTCCAGTAAGAAGAATATTGACTGATTTACATCAGTTTAAAGATTCAAATACCTCAATTATACAAGAACTTGTCATTGTTTTACGTGGGGTACCCGTAATCATACATACCCCCACGTTCCCTTTCAGAAGGAAGTGATTGAGATACGCCCAATTAGCGCGCAAGTTGCATAACCGGCAGTACAGCAATTGCTACCAGATCAGCTCACTGGTCGGAGCGAAGTTGCCTATCCACCCTCTAATAGCTCACTCGGGCATAGTGCCGGAGCAGTTGCTCATTGCGCGCTGCTCACCCGCCGGTAACCCCCCCGTCCTCTTTCATACGGGCCTAAGTTACCTCGTCCAGCAATAGGACTATTCCCCAACTTAACGCTGTTATTAAGAGGGACCACTGTCCGATCGAATCCAACCTCAAATGTGGCAGGACTTGGTTTTTTAATGGTTTTGCCACCCCGATCTACCAATTTTAGGCTTGGTGGGCCCGCGACAGAGCTTCGTTTAAGTCTACACGTTATAGAATCCCGGTGCGTACCCGTATTTGGTGAAGTTGTCTTTATAGTGAGAGGCTATGTATTCGCTTCAACTGTCCTTAAGTGTAATGGTTTTCAGAGCTTCTCCCAATCACTGTACCCGGCTGCAGTCCGGATCATAGGGTGGTCGGGATAGCTCCTAAGCACATTTACCTGGCGGCCTGCAGTTTCCCATTGCCCAAAAGCGGGATAACCTCACTTCTATTCTTCGTACTTGAGATTCAGTTCTTCCGTACTCAGGCGAGATTCGAATCCGCCCACACCGGTCTCATCTACCAGGGCTCCCTCTGATCGGTCAGAGTTACCGTCGAGAATTCTCACGAATTTCTCTACCACGCACTTTATTCTGACAGCTTCGTCCGTTGCCCATCTAGCAGGATAGGGTAGAAGACAGCCAGTTTTATGGGTGAACGTCGTGTGGTCTCCCGCACACCCAAACCTCAATTATACAGTCGAAAAATGCTAAAAAGCCAATATTTCAAAAAAATCATAACTAGGTCAAATTTCATCCAAAAATCCTGAAAAAATTAATTTTGCCTCCACTAGCAATCTGAAAAAATATGAGAAAAATCTGTGATGGTCCAGCAGGAATCACCTATTTTCTAGATGATTTCACACGGAATGACCTATATGAAGGTGCAGAGTTAGAGTTAAGTTTCTGACGAATTTTAAAAAATATCCTTAGCTCCTCAGTAACAGAAATTTTTAAACTGCTGCTTGTATGTCAGGATCAATCATTATCAAACATCCCTCGTAGATACATTTCCTTTATTATTGTTTTTAACATTTCATACTACGAAAACTACCTGATTTAACAAAACCTGACTTTGTACAGGTGGGTCCAATCATTCAAATTCATTTATAGTATCGAGATTTGTAAAATATTTAAGCTTCTTCAAATTAGTTTAAAGGACCTCGTAGCAACTTCCGGTAATTTCCATATGAAATTCGTAAGACAATTTCAAATATTCAATGATAATAATATGTCTGGTAGTATTTCATTAAAGCGAAGGTAATTATATGTTTATGTCCAAAATTCTTAAAATTATTTACAAAATCATGTATTTATTTTTAAATTACAGCAACATAACTGTTATACTTTGTGCAAAGATTCAATTTCAATATTTCCTTGTCTCAAACATCACATATCAGCATTAACGAAGGAATAATACTCGAATGCAAGTTCAATTCGCATTTCGAGTACAAAAAAATAAAATTCGATTTGCCTCTTTACGTCGGATATTTTAAAGCAAATGCTTGCAACGAGGATTGTATCCCCTGCAATTCAAGACAAATTTTATTATTTTAGAAATTCCATTGTAAAACCTCCAATATTTGCTAAACATCTGACTCATCTTTTAAAGTTTAAGAAGAAAACTTTTAAGAATTTTTATGCTATAAGCAATTTACAATTTAAAGGCTATTAAAAGCTTAATTAACCATATCCTAGAATTAAAATATTAATCTACAATATACAATTACGCTACGGAGACACATAACTGAAGCGATTACAGATGCTGTATATTTTCTTATTGTCTACTTTACATTGATTTTTTTTTAAACTTAATTTCAACTAATTTTGTTTTTTTAATAGGTATCGCTTTCTTTTATTTTATATTATTGTTTTCGTATATAATTTTTATATTATTTATATTCTTTATAATATCGCAAAATTGTGTGTTTCGTCTAATTTTGTAAGATATGTTGCATGTAGCTAAAATTTGACCAAATCATTTTTAAAGTCCCAGACTGTACATACCATGAGCCAATGGTTGCAAGTGTTTTCCTTAAGTTGGCAGCACGAAACTTCTAATTATGAAACCTTGTCTCAAAATTAGGAGGAGTAGCTATTAGCGGCAAATGTTATCCTATTACACACAATACACGTTGCATACAGTCAGATCAAAGTCAAAAATTGTTGGCAGTCCTTCAAAAAAGTGACGAATAAAAATGCATTGGCGTCACTAAGGATAAATTTTTTGATACAAAAACATAACATTTAAATAATACAACTGCATAATGAATCTCCAACTATTAAATTGTAATAATTGCTCAAAATGTAATCCTTTGTTTTCAATGCAGACATTAAATATTGATTAATTATTTGAAAAACACAAAATAAAGGAGTATAACCTTAAAAACGTCACGCGGTGTGAAAATAAGCGACGCGCGGCACTGGTTAATTCAGTGTAGCCAATACAAAATTATTCGAATTATTTAACATAGAGATTTCAAAAACATCTGCTGCCAATGTACGCGTTGCTAGACTATATTTCTAATAATTCTTCATGTAATCAAAATTATTAAATTTACTGGATTTCAACTCGGCTTTGTTAGAACCAATCACAGCAGCACTTTTCTGCGGGAAGAATTCGAATCATTCCTCCTGATTTTGAGACAAAGTATAGGTAAAACTAACAATTTCAATTTTTACAAAGCATGTATTCGTTTGTTTAAATAAAAATAAATTGAACTGTCAAAGTTCCTTATGATGTTAATGACAGGTAACATAACCTAAAAACAGCTTTGATATTTTTTTTCAATCATTGCCAACCGCTCGTGTGTACCAAGTTAATTAAATAATCACAGAACATTGCCTCACGTGATATTTATTTCTACTGTACGATTTCTCATACAAAACGCAAAGCATTTACTTACCCTATATTTATTATTTATACGATAATACACTTTATGCTGGTTATGCACAATATCAGCAACTTATTTCTTTGTTACAAACAAAGTTTATTGTATATGTATTCGATTTTCTGAAACACCTCGTGCTAAGTTCTAATAGCACCCTTCATGTTATTATACCAAGAAGTTGTAAATATATTGTAGCTTGGCACGCAAATACTTACTACTATATGGACCTGCAGTCATTTGTGAAAGGACGCTGGTATTTTTCGAAAAGGAATGCTTAGGGATGAGTGAAATAATTAATGAATAAATGGAATACAACTGTAGGGTTATAAATCAGTACCTCTTTACGTTATTTCAGTTATTACGTTATGCCAGTTTAGGTTTTCTTATTTATTAAACTACGTAGTATGTTTCCTTTTTCTTATTATGCTTGCAGGAAGTAGATTATTTTTCTACCTAATTCACATTCATAATACGGTTCTTGTAAGATATTACGTTGGAATATTCCGAATTATATTAATTTACATAGTAAAGTTGGAATAATAATGTGTGTAAAATTCACAGATGTGCTACTTCTAACTGAGGAGAGCCAAAAGCCTCAAAACAGCTGTCTTAAGGTGCCGTCTGTGAATTGTACCCATATATATCATTATATAAAAGTGAGCAAACAGTCGTCAATTTAACAATTTTTAACTTTTATATGTATTAATAACTTTCCGAGATACATAATTTCGAAGAGTATACTGAGTGTATTGTTACTGCTATCCATTGTTTCTAGTCGTCTGACTTTAAAAGCGTATTGCTTGTAAAACTACTGAATCAAATTAAATATTTTAAAACCAAGCAAATAGTAGATTTATTTATACATATAACAGTAAAATATTATATTTCTAAGCACTATACTTTTGTTTTTATCGGACGATACGTTTCCCATTTTTAGGGACAATTTCATTAAAAGTAAGTTAAATAATTTTTTTCTCAGAAAGTATATGCCTATTGTCACGCATCGGGTTTTGCTCAGGTAATTAGAGAAATTACTTATATATGCTTGGCTTATTATTGGCGAGAGGTAGATACGGAGGAACAGATCGATTAGAGCCTCGGTTATGCTTAACCGCAGTATCCGCATTATGTAGTTAACATTTCGGACTTTACCTTCCTGTATTTTGGAGTACGTGATATCCTTTCCCATCAGGAAAGTAAATAAACCGAGGGAACCTCCCTAGTCGGGGTCGTTCGCAATGGTTAGTCAACGAGTAATATAATGTCAATCAAGAAACTGAAACATATCTGCAGGATATGTTTCATTCCCATGAACAAGAGTTTATGATAACAATTGAATTAGTATAATTAAGAAAGAAAATATTTAATATTTATTTCGGGTGTTTCTTGATTGACACTACATTACTCGTTGACTAACCATTGCAAACGACCCCGACTAGGGAGGTTCCCTCGGTTTATATACTTTCCTGATGGAAAGGATATCACGTACTCCAAAATACAGGAAGGTAAAGTCCGAAATGTTAACTACATAATGCGGATACTGCGGTTATGCTTAGGCTCTGGGATTATACTCATATATTAAATTATAATTTAATATACGTGTCAGTTTTCCAATTAAAGCATATAGTAAATAATCTTTTTTTATATAATCCGTAATGAAGCGTAATTGCCGGTAGTGTAGAAGGTCCTGGGTTCGATTCCCAGCAGGGGTAATAATTTTTCATTACGGATTATATACAAAAATAATATTTAATAATCAATTAGTTCATAAATTATAAAAATAAATTTGTATTTATTTTTAAAGCAAACAGAAAATATGAATTGAATAATACCTGTACCTACGAAAATACTTTTCTGCAAAGAACGCAGCATTACATTAACAATCGTGTAACAATGTTAATATTCTATTTAACGGTAAACTAAAATGTCTAGCCTAAAACAATGAGAGATAGAGGTATACAAAATTCTACAGTATGAAGTAAAAGGTAATAAATAGTAAAACTGTACTTCACCCTCACCACATACACTCTTACTCACTCCGTACACATATTTCAGCAACTAGACTGTTAGATTCAGTCACTGAAAAACTAAACAAAAATATAACAAATCTAACCTTATATACCTACAGAACTTCACGGTTCGCCGGTAATCGGTCAAGCTTGACTGATTACTGAAGCAATTTGAAAAAATTGGAGTTAATAGGGCCTACAGCAAAGTTCATTAGCGCTTTTCTGTTCTTAATAATTTCTATAATAATAATATTTAATTGAGGTAATTATATCAATCAAAGTCCCAAAACTTAGGATGGAATAAGAAAGATCTAACGGATTTTCCACAATTAACCCAAAAAGATTTCACAAGAAAACAAGTAGTACCAAATAGTTTGTCTGCTGCTACATGAGTAATCAGAGGTCATCCGTACGATTTTTTTATCTAAAATTTAAGCGATGGATTTTTGGAAGCGAAGGGAAGAGTGTATTAAAATAAAACTAATTAGTAAAGGTTCACAAGACTATATTTCGAAAGACACGACGTGCCTAAAAGCTACGAAATAGCTTGATCTTCCTTTAGTAAGCTTTAAAAAGCTGTCTCCAGGAAACTGAAAAACAAAATTGAGGGGTAACAGGAAATATTTTATGTTTTTAAATTTGCTTCAAACTTTTAAGAATGCTTCTGTACTTTATAAAGGACGTATTGTCTGAAGAAGTCATTACTTGTATTGACTACCTTGGTATAAACATGTGGGAGCGTCGCCGTCGTCTAGTAAAATGCGATATCTCATTTTGATGAGTTCGGCGAGTAGAATAACTTTGTCTCTGGTGCATTCGTAAATCCCTACTGTGTTGTAAGTTACGCACTAAAACTACTAAAAAATTGAACCTTCTGAAATAAGTGGTTTTCGGTGGTTTTTGATAGATTTAGACGGTTTCCTACCATAAGCTTATTTTCAGAATGTGCCACTAACGCTCAAGACACACTTGTATTTATGTATGCACAGTGTCCGGGAGATTGGGGTTTTTGGACTAACCTTCTGAGAGGTTAGTCCAAAAATATACGGTACAAAACTGCAACAAGATGTTCTTTCTTGTCTATTTCAACGAATATCATTCTAAACTATGCAGTATTATATTCGAAGTGCCTCGTCGAAACCTACACCATGGTATAGGTTTCTGACATAATATGCCAACTAGTGGCGGAAAACTTTTTTTTATAAATGACCGGCGGCTACCTTAATTGTAAATGTAATTATGACAAGTTATACGTTTTCAGAATCTTCTCGCATATGTGAATAACTTTATTTTTTGCTCCATCTTGATCCAAGCACTTCCTGAAAAGTTAGGTTAAGTAGTCTCCATTTACAGATGGAAAAGGTTAAAATTGGATTTAGGTTAGATTTTGCAAAAGATTATAAAATATTTGAGAAAGATTGTAGAATGTTGGCATTAGTCAGCACCTATTGGTACCTAAGCTCCTTCACTACGTCAAGGTGACCAGTCGGAGGATATTCCATTAAGGGAATTGCAATCCCATTATATTGTAATTGTAATGAGGTGAATTGCTGCGCAATTAATGCTCTTAGGAGAAAGTTTTTTGTCGCCTTTCTCAATTCCTTCGCAACACTCTCACGGATTTCATTCGGGTTTTTAAGTTCGGCGCTATCCACTTTGTCAAATTTGTTTTCAAGCCGTATCCAGGTATTCATCTAGAGAATACATTGTGTTTCTTTCAATAACCACATTCGCTTGACCGCTTCACCAGCATCACGCCTAATCGAAGGATCGTCGATCCTTTCCTAATTTGATCTTGGAAAAATTTAGTGTGTCGATCGTTATACTTCGCAGCCGTCCTCCCAGTGCGAAAAGCCCAACCACTGGGTAAAGGGTGATTTTTGGGTGAGAACAATAATGGCAGCGATTATTTCAAAGATGGAATTTAAGTGTATGGAATGGAAAGGAATCGACGATCCTTCGAGAATAATTGATGCGCTTATTGAAGAATGATCACAATGATATGTGTCCTTCTCGGATAAATACCTGAACACTATGGAAAATTAAAAACAAGAAAAATCGGAACGCATTAAATTCGACAAAAAGGATCATGAAAGTCCAGATGAAATCCATAAAAATGTTGCGAAGAAATTGAGAATGGCAACTGATTTCAATTAGCATAGTATGTAAACAGATATCTTTTTTTTTTAATTTGGTTGAAATTCCATAAAATCTCCTCTGACGTGGTAGGGAAACCTAAGTATCGGTAGGGGATATCGACTAGGACCAAGCTTCTACAATTTTTGAGGAATAGTTTATAATATTCTAATATATCTAACCTAAATCCAATTTAAGTATCCTACTGTAAAGGAATATCACGTAACCTAACTTTTCAGGGAGTGCTTGGCTCAAGATGGTGTAAAAGAAAAAGTTATTCGCGTCCTATGTTCTGTCTTTAGCATTGAATAAAAATAAAAAACTTTTGGTGTTGGTTTTATAGGTTATTTTGTAATTTTTGATCTTTCTTTGCGTATTTGCTGTTTTTTTTTAATAACGTCAAAATATGGATTCATATTAATATGTTATTCGCGGGTGGGGGGGGGGGGGGGGGCTTAATAATAATATAATATCTATACCGTCGTTCTATAGTTGCAAGTTAAATAATGTTGATAAAGAAATTAAATTGATTTTTTTATTGAGAGTACATACATATATGAAACAGACTTCGGTAAAAGCACAATGAAGACATATACAAAATATAAACCACCTACCGTTACCATAAAAGAAAAATGCTCCGGCTATTATTCAATTAAGTTAATTGTGTACGTACTCTCTGGTCACAATTGAGACTACCAGGCGAGTCGTTTCAATAGGGCTATAAATACATATAGATTTATAAAACATTATTAACTACACACACAAATAAAATAAATAGATACATAAAGATTACTTTTAAAATATTTAAATGACAAAATTTATTTAACACAACACACAAAAAATAAACAAATAAAATTATAATTGAAATGCTATGAATTATAAAAAATTAGAAGTATGTATGTTTGGATATCTCCACTAAAAGAAAAATTAATTCTAAGGCAGTATTTTTGAAGTATTTTGACGTAACATCAAAATATAACCTCAAATTTTTGACGTTTGGTTAACTTTGGCATTTCTACTAATAACATAACCTTCACATTTTTTTTGTTTCTTATAAGCTTTTCATGTTACAATGTAGATGATTTGAGATGAATTTTGACGGTTTCACTAGTGACCGATGGTAGGTGTATGAAATTGTCTAATCCTGATATGATGGAATTGTAAATTTGACATTGCTTGTCAAATTCCCGTTTTTGTTTTATTTATCTACGAGTTACAGTTTCGAAGGTTGATCAGTTTGTAAATCGCCGTTGGAAATACGTAAAGGCGAATCTCCTTGTTTAAAGCTGATGAGATGTTTATTAAGCGTGTTTAGTCTTATAATTTCAGGCTATCAATGCGTTTTAATATGTAATATAATATTGAATTATTGAAAGTAAGAATAGAATGAGTGAAACGTAGAAGAAAAATTAAAAGAACTAATTACTGTTATTGCATCTGGATTAACGTATATTGGAAAAATTAGGAGTTCAGAAATCACCATTTCACAGGAAAATACACAGACTTCTAAGCGAAGTAAGACAACATTCATAGCCACTGAATCAGAATTGTCAACAATAATATTAATTTACAAGCTTGTTATTATTTGCAGTCACTATTTGAATCTGAAAATTAGCCTGTAATTACACTCTGCTAGTAATTTATTAACAAAGGTGAACATAACGGTGAAACTTGCACTGCATTATGGAATTTGCATTATTTTCTAATTACTTACTCAGAAAATGTATTTCCACAGTCCAGTGATGCATACAAATAAAATTTCATTATTTAACTTGGATTTTTATTTATTCTTTTATGATAAACACGCAAAATATTAGTTTTGTCAGTCATGTACACATATTCCGATTAATTTTGCTGGCAATTTTAGCATACTAATTAATTGGAAAATTCATTTGCCTGTGTTTAAATTTAACTGTGTGTTATAACATCAAAGGATTTCATTGTCATACACATTATACGAATCTACACCGTACGCGAATTACCCTACTTCTTTGTTAGAAATATTAGGCAAATATTAGACGAGACAGTAATACGACATGTAAAGGATTAGATTATAACTTCTGCAAAATTTTCTTTAGTCATTCATAACTCAATTACTGCAAAGTATATAATGCGTTATATTAGTAATGTCAGATTAGGAACTAGTAAGGTATAATAATATAGTTGAAATAAACAATTTACAGTACTGCAGTGTAGAAAAATATCAAATTCAAATAATGTAGTTGTATTAGAGTTGAATTTTGGTTAGAAAGGAAAAAAATTGAGGTAGCAAGTATATTGCGACGATATAAAATCATAATATTGAAAATGCAATAACAATAATAAAAATAGAACTTTTAAAGTATCAGATAGTGTCAGAAAGTAAGAAATAATAAATATTTTGTTTATTAGAAGCACATATGCAATTAAGGTAACTATATATAGATAGATAGATGTATTTAAAGGTTCACATGCCACATTACGCATACAATTATTAATATAAAGCAAGATAAAAGTAGTACGACTTTAAAAGCATACGTAACCTTACTTTAGTAAAAATAATAAAAGTAATAAATAATAAAGAAGGAATATGAGTTAATTTAGTTGTTATACTATAGAACATGCATTAGGTAGCTTAGGCTACAAGATTAGGATATCATTTCAGTTTTTCTTCGATGATTTATCTGCATTTTAGATGTAAGTATTATCGTAGGATATCGTAGATAGACTTTTTCATTTACGGGAATCAAACACATTTTCAAGTGTGTTTTACTGAAAATAGATAAATTAAGTCATTGCCTTAAACACTAGCATTCAATAATCAACTTACTTATTCCTATATCTGGGCAGTTTTCCATTTTTACTTGAGAAGGTATTGGGTCAAGATCAATTTGACATTTTATCAAATATTGATGTTTATTTAATGCTTTTCACCATTGTTTCAATTCAGTTACCTGGAGTAGAGTACCCTGGATGAGAATTGGTTAAATTCTGTTTAGTTTAAAGTTTCACTAAGCTAGGAGATGTGTTAACATCATGTTTCTCTACAAGGCCGAAGCGGCCTATTTAGGATTTTAATATTTTTTATTCAGTTATAATTGTTGTAAATTTATGTTAGGAAGTTGCTATGTGTAGTGAGGCAACTATTCCATGTTGTAGCATAGCTGGCAGTTTTTGTTAACTTATTCAGTTAGGAATCAATTTTGATCATAAGTATATTATATCGTTTTATTAGTCTTTTTACCACCTATCTTTCTATATAATTAGATTTAAGTAATTCGTTAATTATAATCATATGTTTGATTTGTGTGATGTCATAAACAATTAAAGTTTGAAAAAGTTCATATTTTTCATTTGTTTTTGAGTAAACATATAAAAGGACCTACGGAGGAAAACAAGATCAGTTAGTTCAAAGTTACACGTGAACCCACGCTGGGTTAACTCCAAACATTTGCATTAAAAGTAGGGTTAGGTGTACCCATGCAAATATTTTTGTAAACAAGCATAACAAACAAGTTATTATAAAGTGTCAAGTTTGTACTTTGTACGTGCCTTCATGCGTAGTATGGAATTTAAGAATAATCATCAATATCATTATTCTTATGGAATTGTTCTGAATAATGCAATTCAAGTATTTTTTAAAAATAAGAAGAAAATTTTCTTTCAATCGATAGCTCGATTGACGTGCTACTAGCGAATTGAGTGATAGCTAATTTATAATTTCAAAACGGTGGTGTGTTTACAGTACTAATCTTTTTATCAACGCGAATATAAGTGTTCTGCATTCTCATATATTGAACTTTACACAAAAGTAAGTGTGAACTTTAATTTCTGTACAGAAAAGTAAACAAAAAATTCAGTAAAATTACTCAGTATTTATTGTATTTGTTTGAAGGATCACATTGATGTGTAGACAAATAAATTAAATTTATTTTATATTTTTATTTTAATACATGACAGGGTTTGCTGATGTGGAGGTTGCTGGTGACATTATTGTGCTGTCGCCAACACGTACAATTTCATTTGGGCAAACTGAAATAATTATCTCATGTATTTTTATTTTTATAAATTTTTCCTTGATTTCTATTTATTTGATTAACAATAAATCTGTCTTAATATTTCTTAAATATTTGTCTATTTATTTTTGTCTCACACAATTGTATCTAACTATTCTCGTCCTGCAGCAATATTTTATTAGATAGACGAACTGGTAAGTTTATTATCTGGCGTTTCAAGTTATATCTCATGCTCAAATCTACTAACACTGAGTGAGAAAGGTTATTGGGGTGTTTATATTTTATATATGTCCAAAATAAAATATAATTTTAGTCAAGCTAGCCGAATCAATTAATGTATTTAGTATTTTATTTCAAGTTAATTTCACCGCATAATTTTATTATTGCCCAAAATGTGGAGCTTTCCAAAATAAGTTGTTTAATTTGTTAAAAATGTTATAACATCTAACAATTTATTGGCTTCCGGAACGTGGGGCTTTTGAAAATGGAATTTATCTTTGTTTTTAAGTTTTAAAAACATCTCAATTTAGATAATTAAATAATAATGCATTCAAATTCAAAGTGCAAATTATTAGTATACAGAAGTTTATCCAACTAGCAGAATATCTAGGAAGAGCTACACTATTGCTTACCAGGCGTGAGCACATGCTTACTGCACGCTTACTGTTGTCAATTGAATTGCCATATTATGAATTCCTACTTTAGGCAGACTATACCGGTTTAGATGACGGTATCTGTAGCTTCAGCTGAGATTGGCGCAACAGCAGTAGAACCGCTAATGCGATATTTCACATCGACTTATGCTTAGGTTGAGAATATAAAGACCTATATAACATATATCTAGTCACCAGAAGGTTACTACCAAGAATTAATTTTTTTCCACTGATTCCAGTAAAAAGATTGATCTGGTCTAGGTATGTACTATTGGTTTAACTATTAAAAATAGCATCATATTGCAATAGCAGTCCAAAACAACTTGGCGACGGTTTGCTTATAGTGAAATTCATCTTCCTCTCGCATACTGGCGTGCCGGGCTTTCACCCAAGCGGCCCGGGTTCGACTCCCGGCGCTGGCAGATCTGGTTAAGGTTTTCTGCAGTTTCCCTTAGCTGTAACACAAATGTGGGATTTGCGCTGTTCCATCTATAAGTCGGCTGCAGCCGCACATTGGGCCTACATAATAATAATAATCGCCCCCTCCCTCCCGCACAAGCTTATAGCTTCTGGGGCCTTGGTTAAGGTTATGGGTTGTAGTAATTATTATTATTATTATTATTATATTAAACGCTCAATCTGTCAACATTTGTTAAAAATCTTTAATGGATCGTCCAACACCAACAAAGTATTTGAATCATTGGAGAGAAATGACAGTAAATAGTTTTATTTTATTGTTGTCAGAGTCATTTTTCTAAAGCGCTTCAACCTCTTTATTGGTGTTCGACGCATACAATGACTCTCGATCAGTCATCTTGCAGACACAAAACTTCAAGAATAGGTTCCAAAAAAATTTAGTTCTTTAACTTTTTATCCTATTTTCTGGACAACTATTCTGTACACTCTTCAATATGTTGCCAAGTAATTCGCTTCCGAATCCTTTAGAAGTATCACCTTATGGCTCGTTTTGAAACTAAAAACGCTATAAACCTCACAATCCTCACTATAAACGAATGTTACGCGGTTTGTTGATAAATCAACAGTTTGTGTACAAGTTATTGTCAAGCTACTGAGAATTTCATGTTAATCTAGTAAAAACCAGTTTTTATTTATATTTTTTAATTTTTCTGATGCTTTTATGCAATAATTCCCCAAAATATTTCGTGTATTCAGTTTTATGTAGTACCCACCTGGTAATATATACAGTGATCCAAAATGAGTGAAGCCGGTTTGAATTTCGTTAGTGTGGCAGTATTGAAATGTGTTGATTCAAATTACAGCTTCAACTCGACACTTTCTCGTTTACATTGTTGTACTTTGACACGTGGTTCCGGATTTTTATTGAATTTTGGCTTTATTTCGCTTGTTTAATTATAATGATATTAATAAAATGATATTAGTCTCTATTTAATCATTTTTAACGTAATTTTAGAATATACACTCCTTTTCGAGACACCACTGTAAAATAAAAAGACAAAAATGTCTGAAAAATATCGTAAAGCCAACGTGACAATAATCTAACGTGGCGGTAAATTCAAGCCGTCGTCAATCATTTCGGATCTCAGTGTAATTGTAATACCGGTAAATTAATGCAGAATGCAAATGGTAATGGTAGTAAATTCGTACCTGGAACTAGTTTCATCGCAACTATTCATTCTAAGTTTCGTTATTTGTCAAAAATTGTACTTCTACTGCTGGCTGATCAGAGTCAGCAGATGTTTTTAAGGGCATATTAGATGTACAGTTGCGGCCCAAAAATTCTTAACGGTAATTTATCAAGTTAGCACATCTTTCTGATATTCACATCGTATGAAGGTGGCTTGTATGCTATTTATGACATATCAAATGAATAAAAGTGACATCTCTTATGAGAATTTAAAATTCGAAATTACACAGTCGGAATAGACCGTTGAAAATTTTTCGGCCGCAACTGTACATTGTTCATGAAAGTTTATAATCCTTTGCTGAAGCAATGTTTTGATAAAGTGCAACTTTCATTATTACTTTTCGAGATAATATATAGATATGAATTAATGCCAGTGGCAGATTAACCACTAGACAAACTATTAACCAGAAAAGTTCACCTACCTAACTATTACCGCGGTTTCTATTCCCGTTCTTATCTTTTTATTTGTTCTTCTTATTTGTTAATAATTTCTCTACTTTCTAGTTAGAACTATATACTAAAAGTATACTATTTTCTTGCTGTTTATTTAAATACTTTACTTTCATCTCTAGAATGAAGGTTGTGTGCTACTATGGAATTGATTAAACAGTTAATAGTTTGCGTACAGTAATTTTCGTTTAGTTCGTTTTCATTATGATTCATAATAAACAAATGTATTTGAATTTAACTGTTCTATAATTAATGCAATAATGCAGAAAAATTCGTTTTTTCGTTTGTGATATAAAATATACTATTTTTACATTATTTTCTATATATTGTGAAAGCGAAAGAGAGAGGGAGTGCTCATGGGGGAAGAGGACCTAAAAGCAAAATCTGCCTAGAACCTAACCTAATCAGAATCCGCCACTTATTAATGCTATGTCCTGCTCCGTGAAATACAGAAATGTTATAAATTTATTAACTGGTTTTTATCATTTAAGACGTAACGAGGGAGGGGAGAGAGAGATGAATTTTTTTATTATTTCACACTAGATCGTTCGTTAAGGAATTATGAAACAAATATTGATATCCGGTTTTTCAGCTTTTTGTACAATCTACGCCGTAATTCGACCTGATTTGGGGACTTGTGGCAATTATAATGTTAAAAATAAAATGTTCTTAGTACCATATAATAAATCTACGTATACATTGTACAAAAAAAATGGAAAATCGGCGGTTATGATTTGTTCATCATTATAACTTTTCTATATTTCACGGAGCAAGCCATAGCATTAATCAGTAGCGGATTCTAATTTGGATGGAATTTAGGCAGACTGCTTAAGGCCCTCTTCCTCCATGCGCACTCCCTTTCTCTTTCTCTATCGCATTAAATAAAAAATAACGAGAAAATAGTCTATTACTTTCACAAGAATTTTCATTCGTGTATTTTAACTCTCTGTTGGTTTAGATTTTACTATTTCAATGATGTAAAGAATTAATTAAAAATTCATATATAGTAAACCATAGTTCAAAGAGTATGTAGTATGTAAACAACAAATAACAAGGAACACTTCGTACATAGTAGTACATGTACACAAAATTACGCATGTATGCCTACGTACCTATGCATGTACATACAGTACACACAAGTTAATTAACTTCGATGATCCTTGTCTCAACTCTCAACCCGCAATCGAATTAGACAGATTTTAGTTTATTAGTACCGTTGGTTTTCGCAGCTTTGAATGAAAAATACTACCAAAAATCAAATTATTCTGCAAAATTATTAGTTTTTTGCTAATAACTCATAAAATTTAAAAAGCTCTGCTAATTTCTTAGAAATTTGAAAAATCGGTTGGATTGAGATTTTTGTAAGTAATTATTATACTTAACGGATTTAAATTTTAGAAAATTGACAAATGTTGAAAAAAAATCGGAATGGGAACAATATGGTTTATAATAGATTGCATCAAGTAGGTAATAAGTGAAGTAATGAAATACAATAGAAAAACATGCATATACCTACGCACGTGAAAGCATCGATTGATTCCGCATTCATCGTAAATGCAGTCAAGCGCAGCCACCAAACGGTGATTGCACGGAGTAGATCAACAGTAAATAGACACTTCCCCATACTCACTGTAATGGCATTTGTGGAACATATATATGCAATTGATTTATTGGAAATTTTATAGAACCCCATTTAATTTTGTAATGTATTATCTCGTAGTAATTGTTAAATATAACAAATTGAAACTTAATCTGATGACTTTTCAACTTGATATTTAGGAATAAAGCATTTTTTTATAGCTATAGCTTAGTTATCTTGGGAGGAGTCTTTATAGATTCTTTAGGGATTACTATATCTAAATTATCTAAGTACCTGCCTTTCAGGACGTGCTTCAGTAGTATAGGGTGTCGAATAGTAAATATAGTTATTGAACGCCGACGACGCATTGGAATGGCTAGAGTTAACGGAATCCAATTTTCTAAGAACTGATATAAAATGTTAAACCTGAAACGTGAAAAAAGTAACCAATTACATTCCCTTGCGGTATACTGCGTAAAAAGTGTCTTTGGTGAGTTAGTAATATTAGTACCTAAGCAGCTAAAATAGGTATTTTTTTTAATTGGTACAATAAATGCATGTTTTTAGGACGAATAAGAAAGATGCCGCAGAGTTAGCGTCCCCAAAACGCATTTCTTGTATGAATTACACATACTATTTTTTCTCGCGGCACTTTTAACTATTAAACTCTGTGAAAGGACAAACAACATGATGTTAAACTTTTATTTAGTGCAACTTGTTATAGAATTCTTTTTTTTATATATATATAGTTTTACTGGATCAGCACACAAGGGCTACACACAGTTCTGATATAACAATTTTTCACAGTGAAATAGTACTAGTGTAGATTATTACAATTTTAGAAGTATAAACATACATAAATGATCGTCTTAAAACTGCGTCATTACGTCACTAATCACTATCACTATCCGACAATAACACATAATTATTATAGAATTCTTGTCTCCGGATAAAAACGGGTAATTTTAATATTAATATACTTAAATAATACAGTAATTAAAACATGTTTAAGAGTAAAATATGTCACAAAAATATCACTCGTAACATCAGATTATTTTTTGTGCTAGTACAAGAATGTAAATATTATAAATTATACACTCAAAGAAATATTGGAAATCTAAAGTTAAGAAACGTGGTGTTTCAATCAAAATGATCCAGATAATTTTTAATTTTAGACATAAAATGCTTGAAGAGAGATATTGGATTATCAGTTTTAGCATTGTTTTCTGCTATTCAGAGAAGCAAGTTTAAAAGAAGATTTTTAACTTCTTGTATCAAAAAAAATATGCTTAATGTGAGAACAAATATGTTCTTGAAATCTAGGTATTGTTTTAAGCACTAAACCACTTGAAATAAGAATCTTTGCATTTCAAAATAAACATTATTTTCTGCAATTTATACAGGTGTGTTCAAAAACAAGATTTTTAACTTTTGGTTTCAAGAAGTTTTGTACTTAATGTGAGAACAAACATTTTCTTGAAAACCGTGTATTGATTCAAGCACTACAGTACTTGAAATAAGAATCAATGTAATTTGAAATAAGTATATGTTATGCTGAATTAAGTTAGTTAACATTTACATTTCTGAAATTAAAACATTAAATTCTTCACATTACAATAATTCTTCTGGAAATGAGAGTGCAAGCAGTTAAATCAAGAACGTTAGGTATTGCTTCTAGCAGCGTCGCTGTTTACACTAGTTCAATATTGCCTAGTTGCACTTTTTGTAGTTGGTTCTTTTATGTTATAATAGAAGCACGGGTGCGCGACGTTTCCTGTGTGGTGAAGTATTAACCTTAAGTGATAACTTGGCAAAGGCAATGGGTGAACTGATAAATGATATCCATTATTATTTATTTAACTATCAGAATGGTGACAAATAGAAAATTTGGGACAAAGAGATTGCCACAGTAAATTATTCAAAGAAATCTTGAGAGAATGGTTTTTTTACAAACATGCCACGTTAAATGTGCTAATGGTAATCTTTCTACAACTTTAGTCATAATTAATCAATTAAAGTATTAATAATTAACATTTTAGATCAATTTCGACTTCGGCATAAACTATCCAGAAAAAATACAGTCTTTTCTCAACAACTGGGAGGTTTTTAAATCAAGATGTAAAAAATACGCTAGAAATATGCTCTACACTGTATAGCAAGTATAAACGTACTTTGCTTAAGTACGTACTTTAGTCATCTAACCAATATTAAAACAAATTTGAATCTACATTTATTAATGACTCTTCTAATAAATTTATGGCAGTTAACTCGTCGTTATCAAAACACAAGGCTTTCAAATCCTAATATTAGTTATTAATCACAAAAATTTCCCCAAAGGACACTCAGACTTTAATAAGTATCAACGAAGGTGATAACCGCACCGAAATTCTCAAATTTCTCTAAGAAGGCTAGGTTCCCAACTATTTACCTTGTAAATTATTAAACGGAACGCATAAGGGATGTCGGCAACCCTAGAGTCACATACACACAAGGGCATCTTAAAACCAACCGAAGATCACACGTAAAACTTTGAGACCGGAAACCAACTTATCAAAGTGCAATTACACTCGCGTAAAACATCAATTTATAGTTCTGAAAGCGTTTTATTTCTTTGTAAACATTTTAATATGAAAGAAATCTTACCCTAAACAGTCTGTTTGCCCAGAAAGACATCATAAAAATGCGATATATTTATGTTAAACGAATTTATTCCAATGCTTTAAAACAACTTTTATTTTATGACACAAATGTAAGCAGAAATGTTTTACATATGTGACTGAAAAGGAATACGATCTCGTGAGAAGATAGTTTTGTTTACACTGACAATAATCTTATTTTAACAGATAAAAAGATGGAAATATGTTATACCTTAGTTATACTTTGTTCTTGAGTTTAAAATGAAACGGAATAAATATCCTAGAAATTCAGCTCGTTATAAGGTATGGTTAAGATTACTTCTTTTAGCAACAAAACAGTCTGATCTTTTACGAAAATATACGTTGCAAAAACATTTCAGAGAATAATTATCATGGTTAATCACAATGGATGCGACACCGCTAGAAATGCAGCGGTCAGAAAATCAACTCTCACAGGCGTCTTAGATGTAAAAAATCACTCAAGCAATAAAATCGTTTGAAATACATCATCGCTTTATACGTATAAAACGCTTGAAGCGCTGACAAGTAACACTAGATGACTGATTTACTGAATGTCAATAATTAATAAAATGTCAGAACTTCAATTTTGACAGTAGATAAGAGATATAATCGAAAAATAAAAATTTTAAATGGTGGTTTTTAATTCTAAGGCGCCCGTGGACGCACCCATTAATTAAAAAAAAGGTATAATATACCACAAATATGTTTTTAAAATTAAATAAATTCATAAATTATGAATTATTAAATTTTTATAAAATAAATAATTAATTTAAAAACGCCTAAATGTGAGGTTAAACGTCATCAATATAATATATATATTTTTGGAAAGAATTTTTATTAAAAATTAAAAAAAATAAAAATTCATGAAATGAAATTAGTTTATATACCTCCTGATTGTGTGACTAGTCCAAAAGGTTTAAGCAAAAAAGAACTTAAAAATAAACCCCTTCATTAAGTTTCTTTCTAATTTTCTTAATGTCGTAAACAGTCACATTTTTAAATACCAATTTTTCACCTCTCAAATCCACGATTAAAAACATGAAATGAGTTATCCATCTTTGAAAAGTTCAAGAATCTAAAAGGGCACATCATATTTTTTAGCTGAATTTTGTGTTGTTCTATGTTTTTGGTTGATTATGGAATTTAATTGAATTATGGATATTCATAAGCCTGGTTGTCTTCGTTATCGTTCAATATGGTGATGTTTGCTTTTTATGGTTATCGTAGGAGGTATGTCATACGTTATCGGTTGGTACTCCGCAAGCAATATTTCAATTGGAAATACAATAAACTAGAAACCAAGTTCAAAATTAAAAAATAAAATTTCAGTTTTATTATCAGCTATTAATGGACCTTATATTTTGACGTAATTAAGATCTTGGAAGTATACGTGCGAAACAAGTAATCTTTTAACGTAAAGTAAATATTCATTATCGTTAGCTACTTGCCTTACAAATTCGGCTAACCTCTTTTATAACTGTTTTGTTAATATAATTTGTATAATGTAATACATGAGTGTGTTTTTGTATAAATATTACTAATTTGTCTGTTGTTTGATTGTAACGTTGAATTGTTGTTTATTTGCAGTGTATTATTTGATTTATCCGTGGCTTGACCATGCACGCGTACTTTCTGTATTTCAAGTACATATTATTATTTGGCCTTGATCGTGCTAAATACAAATAATTTTGAGTTTGACACGTAATTTCATGCGATTCTAGGTTTGAATTTTAATTAGCGGAAATCAGTAATAGAGTTGCCACAATTTCTATGGGAAAAACTAATTTTTATTATATTTTTATTGATGAGTAATATACTTTTATAAATATGAGATATATTAAATTTAAACTATATAACGTTATATTTACTTATAACGACATATCTACACTAATATACATCTAACTTAGACTGGTATAGAGTAGTACAGTATTGCAAGATAAATTATCTGGTAGTTTTGTATGAAATATCAATTGCTGTCAAGTTCACGATTTTCTTCTATAAAATAAGAGATTTTACAGAAACAGCATTGTTAGATTGAAGACAGTATAAGTCTACATGATCCTTATTGACTTATACTGATGGGAAGGAACCGAATAAATCAATCTACATAGGTTAGAAGTGCCCACAAGGATAGCGAACTTTTTACAACGCATACTCTGTTACTTCTTATATTTGAAGTTTCTTTGATAGCAAAATAATTATCATAAAATAGTTATATTTTAAAATATATCAATTATGGTTTATGTTTTTATAGTTTAAAATAAGTAAAATATTTGGGTTAATATGTATTTATTGATAAAGTGCCATACAATTATAAAACAACTTCTCTTTGAACCAAGACAATATAAATCGGAAAACAAGCAAAGTAAATGTAAATTAAAGCTTAGCTCCTACCTTTCTAGATACAAATAAATGTAAATTGTATTTGAAATAAAGGCGGGTACATTTCCCATTACGTATACAGTTATTATTTTGTTCCAGCTCAATGAAAAACTCTCTCGTTTCGTTGGATCTCAGTTACAACAGACTCGATACCGTTCCTTTTGGAGCTTTCAAAGACTTACGTAATTTGCAATGGATAAATCTACACAAGTAAGTTAATAACAAATTTAGTTGATTGAGTAAAAGCTTTTAAAAGTTATTGATGTATAAATTTTTAATTTTCATGCCTGTTCTTTATTTCGTTTTTGGATTTATGTATACTGTACGATTAATTGTGAAAATCCATTCGTTTATATTTAGAAGCAAAGTATTTTCAACCGATTTACATTGTACGATTTAACAGAAAAAGAATTAGTAGAATTTGACAAAATAGTTGTAATATAATTAATTAATTATGCTTTAATAAGTTGTAGTTATATATATTTATGTAGAAAAAAAATAAGATAATTATTTTTATTTTTACCCAGTTCATCTTAGTACTTATATCATTAACAGGAAACAATTTGACTTACTTCGTAAAGGTTCATGCTAAAACCAAAACGTGAATATGTGCCTTCTTCGTTTTAATAAACGGACCAACACGATCTAAGTGCACTCTTTCAAACGGTTTATTATCAGGAGTAGGTATAGGGTGTATGTAGTTCATCGGATCTCTACGCCACGGATCTTATTTGGAATGCATCGAAAACAAGCTCGTACATATTTTTATGTAGATGTTTCTCATTCACGAAAACCCGTAAAACTGCCTCTCAGATGTTCTTGTTCAACTGTTCTCTTACGCCACTGAGTTATATACAAAACTCCATATTAAACAATATTTTCAATAAATTGTTATAAGCAATTTAAATTTCGTAATTAAGAAATACACGATTTATTTAACTCAAACGTTAGGGTCATTCCATTCCAAATCAACACAGCTCACAACCCGACCATCTCAGATTTTCATGAGATTTGGTAGAGAACATAAAGTAACTTACGATTGTAAAGTTACAGCGCTCAGTGATACACAGTAATCATACAGTGCGAGTGTAAAGTCTGGAACTATCGCAATAAATCGTTTATTAAACGTTTTTGAAAAAATCCTCGAACACGTCAATTTTTATCTTAAATGAGACATATTTTACTGTAATCGTCACTTAAAGATCGTCTTTTGTTTTTGAGTTATGACGTAAGCGATAATTTTTTTTTAATGGAAACTCTAATGTTTTATGATGAATTTGGAAAGAGCATGAAATTCTAAGACCAAATATGCTAAAAAAGTATGGTACTGTATTTTGAAATTTTCGAGATAATTGCCGTTAAAGTTTTAAAACAAAAATCTAATAACAATCAAGAGTTCGAAGTTTTAATAAAAAAATCAAGTAATCAAGTAGCCATGTAACAATTGACAGCGTTAAAATTATGACAGTTCATTATCAGTTCGTTTATCTGTTTCTATTCTGGGCTTTTTTACGTAATTCAGTAAATAATGGTACGATATTTGACTGAAAAAGAGCGAATTAAAATTTTAATATTGAGGGGATGTGGCGACCGTACTAGAACACAACAAGAGGTTGTGAGATATTTAATAACAAGTATCCTGATAAAGAACCTATCACAAGAGCGACAGTTTCGAAAATAGGAAGAAAGTTTTCTGAACTCGGATATGTGAGAGATCACCATAGGGGTGGTCGTCCAACAACCGAAGAAGGTAACGAATTAGATATTCTGTTGTCTCTACAAGAAAATCCCCATGAAACTACAAGAGAACTAGCCGCAAATAATGACATTTCTCAAAGGTCAGTTATAAACATTTTAAAGAAACATAAATGGCATACCTACAAAGTTCAATTAGTGCAAGGGCTTAACAGAGATGATCCTGATCGCAGAACAGAGTTCTGTGAGGTAATGATGGAGCGGTGCAATATCGATGGCGACTTTTCAAATCGCATCATTTTTTCTGATGAAGCAACATTTCACCTTAATGGAACAGTGAATCGTCTAGTTATGACGATTGATCGATATTGATGTGTTCGAGGATTTTTTCAAACACGTTTAATAAACAATTTATTGCGATAGTTCCAGACTTTACACTCGCACTGTATAGCAGGGCTGCAAATATGGTAAAAAAATTTAAAATTTACGCTTATTAGGTGAACAAAAACAATTCATAACTCTGCTTCTAATTACTCTAAAACTTTCACCTTAGGCTTGTTTTAAAGCTAATAGAGCACAGTTTTCATAAAAAAATGTTTTAATATAAAATATTGAATTTTTAATTCCAAGATCACATGATGCGACCTTTGACCTTGAATATCTAAGAAAGTGTACCTTCAATTTTTCTAGGACTACAGTATGTTATACAGCTAGATGTAGTCTATCTTTGGTGTAAGTCTCATTCTGGGAAGCCTTTGGGAACAGGATTAAAAAAATTGTTAAATATGGTAGTTACACACTTCTTGCACAAAACATACATTTAGAAGTTCAGTCAAGAGTATTGTATCAGGCATTTAGTATATATCTGTGCAGAAACCTGCAAATCGTATCTACTGAGACAAGCATAGGTATGATGTTGTATCTGTACCTTCAGATGCAGGTAGTTATACAGGGTGTCCCAGACAAAAATGACACATTTTTAACACCGAAAACTGATTCAAAACAATTAATTATGCGATTTTGAAGTTTAAGTTTTATTTTGTATTATTGTTTCAGCTTTGTTTTCCCCAATTTCTACAGGGTGTTATAAAATAATTGCCTATTTTCAAAGTTAAATTTTACAAACATCTATAAATTCTTACCTTGCTCTTTATGATTAGAGAAGTTTAAAATTTATAAGAAACGGTATATGTATATTAAATTGAAAAAAGTAAAAACGCAACTAAAACTTTTGTCACATTAAATATTTTAATATAAGTTACCCTTTTTTAGGTTAGGTTAGGTTAAAGGTTAGTTAAATAGTTAGATTAGAGGTACAACGTTGTACATACAAAAGTACGTATGTATATAATTACATATGTGCTTAAGCACATAAGCAATAAGCACATAAGCAATAAGCACATAAACACATAAGCACATAAGTACACAAGTACGTAAGCACATAAGTACATAAATTAAAGAAAATTAGCGCAAAGTAGTGAAAATCACATATCTTAAATATTTTGTTTAGTCAGTAGCCGGTGTAGTCAGTAGTCAATTTTTTATGAAAATTATGCTCTTTTAGCTTTAAAACAAGCCTAAGGTGAAAGCTCTAATACAGGGTGTTTTGGAAAATTTTCAAAATGTGTCCGTCCCGTTAAAGGGCAATAGGGAAACACGTGTACAGTAACATCTTACTAACAATTTACTGAAATGTCCCTTTGAAATCACAACCCCCCTTATAAAAATAATAGGCACGCCACTGCAAAGTAGTAGATGAAATTGTATAAAAATTATTCCTATTAAATAGTACATACTTTTAAAGGTAATCAAAAAAATAATCATAATAAACCCAAGCCGGATAAATGAATTCTTCGAAATTGTAAGCAAAACAAAACATTAGGACGTGCTTTTAAAACGTTTTAGCTAAATAATAAACCTAAATAAATTTTGACCATCGGTAAATAACTGTTAATGACTCAGATCTTTAAAGCTTCTAATTTGCAGTATGCAGTTTGTTGTCAACTTTCTTTGTGTTAAGGTGGGCGTAAACTTGAGCTTTGATTACGTATTAATACACGTTTTAGAATTAATAACTTGAGTGAGGTAGTGTTAAGTGTTTGTTAGTCTTAAGTAGTTTAATTAATTGTAGTTAGTTACTGTTTAAATTATGGCAGAACCAAACACGCCTGCTGAATGAACGGAACTTTTCAAATCAACCATTTTCAAAAAGTACACTCCAACAATGCAAATTTGCCAATGTATATTGGATCGCAAACAGGAAAATCACCAGTTTGCACAAAATGTTTTACTCGGGCAGGTGTTTTTAATAGGGAAGACGCACGTATTTTTTAAAATTTTGTATTCGTTCGTTTTGGTTAGAAAAACATTTCCAGATAAACGAAATTTCTAAAAACGATCAATTTATTTGAAAAAATTAAATTTAAAAATTCTCCTCGTTTAAAACCGAATTTGGCCTTGAGCTACTTCCCTCAAAGCTATTTGATGTAAAAAGTAGGTACCGCTGTGAATGAGAAAAAGCAACATTGACTATCTACTCACCGTTAGATGGCACTGATGAAATCCAATAAATTGAATTTTGAATTTATATTAACAGAAATATTTTACACCACTTTAATTATGGCAGTTAATTACACAATAGCATAACGTACATCATTATATAAATTACTCGTTAATAAGTAGACGATGATTGAACTTGAAAATAAATAAAACATGACGGGTAATACAGGACTCTTAAGTGTTACATTAGCACCAACAGTGGGTCGTCATTAGAACTGTTAGATGTAACAAAAGTTTCATCCATTAGAGGACACCAGTATTGCATTTTAAATTTATTTAAATTTTCAAGGTTTTCAAAAATTAATTACTTAAAATTGGTAATTGTTTTTTGTAGTTCGGTATATATTGGACAAACACTTCGAAATTTTGACATAAGATATAAAGAACACGTACGTCATTACAAAAATAAACATCCTGAAAAATCGAATTACGCCAAACACCTTTTAGAACAAAATCACACAATGACTCCTCAAAATAATATTAAATTCCTACATTTTTGTAATAACAAACGCAAATTAGACATTTTAGAAGCCTTTGAGATATACAAACACAAACTCAGGGTACCTTTAATGAATGAACAACTTGAGCTCAGTAATTCTCCGTTACTGGAAGTATTAGATATTTAATTCTGATTATTATTTTTTTTTTATTTCACGCCTACACTACGGGGGAACCAACTGCTAAGGTCATCTGTCCCCCATCTAACATGCAACACGAAGACACACACCCATAGTTGAGGTGGCGGAATTTTCCAATTAGAAAAATCCCGCCGCCCCAAGTGGGATTCGAACCCACGACCCTTGGAACACGAGTGATGCACTGACACCACTCGTCTACCGCCGGCCCTCTGATTATTATTATTATTTTATCTAGTTACCTATTTTGTATCTACCTTAGCGACGTGTTTGTTTATAATTATATTACCTTTGATAATGACAGCATAGCTGTCGAAACAATATTGTCAGGTTGTATTTTAATAAAACTGTGAAACTTTTAATAATCTTTATTTATTTCATGATTATGGAGTTCCACAAAATAAGGCTGGAAACAATAAACAACATACAAAAATTAATTTGCGAGCACCTTCCTTATTTTATTATAATATTTGGTTGATCAAAAAACTTTTCAAATAATTTATAAATAGAACCCCCCTTAACATAACTCCGTATTACACAATATTTTTAATTGTTATAAACATTTTAAAATTCGTAATTGAGAGATCCGTGATTTATTGAACCTCGAACAATAGTTCTGAGTAGCCCTCGAAAAGTTCTGTACAGAACTATTATTAGAACTCCTAATTAAACAATATTTTTAATTGTTATAAACAAATTGAAAGTGCTTTTTATAATAGTGATGTGTTTTTATTATAAGTGCTTAACAATTTTAAATTGTTTATAACAATTAAGAATATTGTTTACTATATAGTTCTGTTAATAGTTCTGTACAGAACTATTCGAGAGCTACTCAGAACTCCGGTCAGAACCATTGTTTGAGTAAAATAGATCACTTATTTCTTAACTACGCATTTTAAATTGTTTGTAACAATTAAAAATATTGTTTAATATGAAATTCTGTTAACAATCCTGTACAGAACTCTTCCAGGGGTACTCAGAAGTGTGCTCAGAGCTATCATTCGGCTGGCCAAATCACATTTCCACCAGTCTGTGATTTTTCTTAAATAGCACTCTTAATTTGTTTATGACAATTAAAAATATTGTTTAATTAGGTGTCCTAATAACAGTTCTGTACAGAACTATTCGAGGGCTACACACTACACAGACATGTGCTCAGAACTATTTTCCAATTGTCCAAATCACATTTTCACCAGTCTGAAACGACTTTTCTTAAGTAGCACTCTTAATTTGTTTGTGACAATTAAAAATATTGTTTAATTAGGTGTTCCAATAATAGTTCTGTACCGAACTCTTTGAATGCTACTCAAAACTCTGCTCCGAACTGCTATTGTTCAAGTTCAAGTTAAACCAATCACGTATCAAAAATTACAAATTTTAAATTGTTTATAACAATTCAAAATGTTGTTTAATATGGAGTTCTAATAATAGTTCTGTATATAACTCAGAACCCTGCTGAGAATTGTTGTTTCAGTCAAATTTGTTACCCTTTGTCCGGTTTCGATGTGATTGTCGGAAATGACTCCTTTACATACATTGTTATAAAAAGTTTTTCAATTTTTAGTTAATGCGTCTAATTATTAATAGTTCTGTAGATTAATAGAACTGTTATTAATAGAACTCTTCGGGGGCTGCTTAGAACTCTGCTCAGAACCGTCATTTTGGCAAATTTAATTTTATAGTAAAATTTTCAATTGTTTATATATTTGGTAATTAAGGGGAATTATTGAAATGTGTTATCAATATCTCTAGAACTCATACAGTTATGCCGCCAAAACTCTTTTTTGCGGAAATATGGGTGCCGTGTGTAGTTAGCACCCTAACATTATTTTTTCGATTTCTAGGTTTAAAATACCAGAATTATCGTTAATATTATAAGGAACTCTAGAACTCTTAAATTATGCCGAAAATGCCATCAGACTCTTTTTGCGAAAACAAGGGTGCTGCGTGAAGTTAGCACCCTAAAATCATATTTTAGATTTCCATTTTCCGATTTTGCTAAAAAAACCAGAGCTATTGTTAATATTGTTTGGTTTCAAGGAATTAAGAGTGCTAACTAACACTAGCTCTCAAATCTCCTTAATACTACGAAGAAATTTGTAAGCGTTTCGGAGTGTGAGAACTTAATCTTTTGTTTGGATTAACAAATTTCATATATTTTGTCTAGGTCTTACTCAACATCTAACTCTCAGGATATTTGGGCTTTATACAAAGCATCAACGTAGAACACGACATTTTGAAACCTAGTTCCTAGAATTGGTTAACGCTGATAATACCAAAGCTTGATAATAGAGGATATTTAATCTCGCTCCACTAAACTTGACAAACGATATAGTTTACACACAACTAGAACATTATTGTCTTTATTGTCCATCGACATTAAATTAGTAAAACCTAGTTCTTGTAAATTAAATGCAAAACAGTCTCGATAATTATTAAAATGCGTCACTAATCTGTGTCGTCTTTAATTTTTTTTAATGTAAATTAAAGTTTTTATAGCTAGATATAGCTATAAAAACCAGATTAGTGTCGCCTTCTAATAATTACGTTACAGGTTTCTATACATCTTCTGTAATTTTTTCATGTTCGGTTGGACTATGGAACGATCATGCACGATTGTATTGTTGATCATTTCGTATGTAATACAGTAAAAGTGAGCAGGTTATATTTCACAGGCACAGGAGTATACCTTTTTGGCATAAACTATTGCATTAAGTTAACATAACTAAACTTACAGATATTATACACTTTTCTTGAGATATCACAGGTACTGTGATGCCGCGAGGAGAGTGTTTCAAGAATCTATAAATGATAACCATTTTTGAGTAAATAATCTTAGAATTACTTCAAAATTTTGGACGCCATATGTCAACCTGTACACATACATCATCAGACTAAATGTGCCTTTCACATAACTTTACTTTCAATTGTTGAGCCATCAAAGTCAGTAAATTTTAATAAATCTTGCTGAAGTTTCATGGTTGGCTTTTAATATAGAATTTTCTTTGATAGTGCATACTTAATACTTCCAGTATTAGCTGCTACATTTTGAATTTATCATTATCTTTCGAACAAAACATAAGATAGAATCTTTACCTTTATCATTCCTTTATTTGGTTTACTTTTAAAGGAAGTGATTGGTATTGGTTATCACGGGATTGCTTTTCATGGGTCCTGGTTTAAAACATAATTGTTGTTTTGACTTTCCCTATTTAGGTATTGAATGCCAATTAGCACTACAGTACATACGAATTCATTCCTTTTAGCTTGTCCTTTTTCTAACTCTTTATCATATTCTCGTTTATTCTTTTCATTTCTTTTATCATAGACCGACCCGTTTGAGTAATAAATATTCTGGCACAGAAGCTGTTGTTTCCAATAGATTTACCTTACGATGAAATAAATTTAATTATATCTGATGAGATTGTTTCTGACACTGATGGAAAAACAATAGACTAAATAAGTATTATGAAATAAATAAAGATTATTAAAAGTTTCACAGTTATGGAGTTCCACAAAATAAGGCTGGAAACAATAAACAAAAATAAGTATTAATTTGAGGGAGATACCGATGCGGGTAATTATTCTCTAAAATTGATCTAATTTCTATAAAGAAAACAAAAAGATTTTAGTACATAGACCAGTCATTGTTGATTTCCTGCCTATAATATTTGTAATTGTAATTGGAGATTTTATAGCTTAGTCTGTAATCGGTTGTTTCGTTAACATATTATGTAGTTATGATTATATTAGATTCAAGATACAATTAATAGGTTAAAGTTAATAAAGATAACTTTTCATAAAAGAAATAGGCAGAGTTTAAAATTACAAAGGACAAATTTGGGAACCGATCGTTTTACGAACAGTATATTCACAGTGCAGTGCAGTTAAGTAGATAGTTTCTGAAAATTATATAGATAGCTACTGAAACATACATAGATGAGTACTTACTCTATCTTCAGCTGCAGTTCTAAAATAAAAATATTACAATCATAGAAATCCGAGTTATACTATAGTATAACTCGGATACGGAAATGTACAGTTACGGCCAAACAAATCTGGGCGCTTATTTGAGGTTACATAACTTTTTTTGTAAATTTTTTTATTTATAGATCAGGCTTTTGATCTACTAATATACTATCGATACACAGTAGCGTCGACTACCTAATAATTTCCAATGAGGCTTTGAATCTAAGATTCTGAATTTTCATTATGATCCATTGAATAACAATAATCTAAACCTCTTGCCCAGATTTTTTTGGCTGTAACTGTACATATTTTTAAAATTGTGGATTAGACGACTGTTGCACCCAGGTCTTCAATTTTATTAATCTATATATGTTACGCACAATTATTATCAAAAATCCCAGTGGAGAATAGCAACTGCGCGTTGTGGATGGTCTTGAATCAATGCTCATTATCCTATCTTATATATTTAGACTACTCAGTTTGCTACTCTTAGTGACGTCCAAAAGGCTGCTGTGAAATCCAAAATCCCATATAAGTGCCTGGTAGAACAAATGATTCCTTTTATTTTTTCAGTTTTAAGAAAAACTGTTGTATTTTAATGATTCCAAATATTATGAAGAATGTTTTACACGTATTTGGGTTTCTCAAACATTTTTCAAGAGCAACTACAGAGAGTTTAAAGTCCGGCTTAGGTCGAAAACCGACCCTTGGTAATCGTTACCATTTAATTTGAAAACTTTCTTAGAAAAATAAATCTATAATGAGGGTGTTCATGAAACTTGTCTGGTCATTTACAATAAATGTGTTATTATTATTACTCTAGGACTTTTAATTTCCAATTGTTCCAGTATATCTAATAATTTTTTCTTTTGCACATGCAATATGTATTTTATTTACGTCTACAAAATGATTGCTACAAATACATTTTTTTACTACATACTTACAAAAGTGGTTTAGTTAATTTTAATTTTATTTTTTCTACCTATTATTGCTACTTAATTGATAAATAAATAATTTTAAAAATACCTAAACCATATTTTTAATTACAAGTTAGTTCCTATCTATTCTGCTAATTACCAAAAGTAACATCCGTTTGTTAGCGTTCTAAATCGTTCAGAATGCGTCGCGGCTGCTTCTCCATTGCACACAACGCGTCACGCTCAATAAATATGGCCACAAAGCGAAATATCCGATTTCTATGTTTGGTCATTCAACACTGTCCACAACGCATAGTAGTTTTCGTTAATCGTTACTGAGCGTTTTCAGTGTTTCAACGTAGCATAGAAAACTCGAACTTACTGATGTTTATCTACCTGATAATGTAAACGATAAAATAGACGCCTTTTATAAAGAATTTAATAAACACTTTGAAATTTCACATCCCAAAAGAAAGGTAAAATGTAAAATAACGCAGGACAAAAGTTGGTTAACTAAAGGTAGGTATAAGAAAATCGTGTAAAATAAAAAGGGAATTAATTCAATTAAAGAAATTTAGCATAGATCCATTTTTTATCGAATATGTAAATAAATACAATCGAATTTTGAAAAATACACTTTTACTATCTAAAACATTACATCTAAAACAAAAAATATTACTCTTCCAATAAAATTAAAACGACCTGGTAAATTATTAAAAAGGAAATTGGAAAACAAAAAAAACTATTACTCTCATTTACATTACATTTACAACTGGACATTTACCTCCTAACCAACAGCATTTAGAATTCTTTCAATTAACAAAATTAAATTTCCAAACTTCCTTTTTTATGGCACCTACAGACGAATTCGAAATTAGCGATATCATAAGCAAATTAGAATAGTATATTCTGTAACGAGGTTAGAAGGAATTCGATGCGAGTGGAAGATTCCGAACGCGAGCTGAATTTTGATTCTAACCGAGTAACAGACCGTACTCTCTCCAAGACCACAAGAAAATTTAAACTTAGCAGTATTTATAATTTGAAAACAAGAACTATAACCTTAAAAAGTATGACATTTAATGTAAACAATGAAATCAAGGATAACCGTTTTTTTATTAAACTGTTACAGAATATTCATTCCATATCTAGTAATGGAATGAAATATATGTAAAACACATAAGTATGCTAGTGTTTTAGAATATTTATTCTAAAACAAGAGTTAGAATATTAAGTTTTTATTATCAAAATTAATTTCAGAATATACAAATTCCATAGTGGTCGTGGAGAAAATAAATTTCCCACGGGCTTTGACGAAATTCCAATAACTATTATTAAAAAAGACATAAGTATTTTAGTTGCACCCCTATCACAGATACTTAATTCATCACTTCTGTCAGGAATATTTCCAATTCAACTTAAATTAGCAGTAGTTAAGCCCTTATATAAGAAAGGAGAAAAACCGACAAGAGAAGTTATAGGCCTATATCATTATTATCAGTGCTATCAAGAATCTTAGTTAATAGATTAAACCAATATTTAACTAAAAATAAAATACTAAATGAATCTCAATTTGGATTTCAAACAAACAATAATAAATTTCGCAGAAAAAGTCCAACAGAATTTAGATAACAACATGAATATACTAGGAATTTCTTGTGATTATCAAAAGCTTTTAATTGTGTTGATCATAAAATTTTATTATCAAAATTAAAATACTATGGTATAAAAAGAACGGCCCTTAATTGGTTTCAATCATATTTATCAGAAAGTCGTCAGCTGGTTGAGCTTAAACAGTGCAATAACGGACGGATACTTCCTTATCGGACTGAACCAGCATTTATTAAATACGTGTACCGCAAGGAAGTAATCTCGGCCCGGTGCTGTTTCTGATATATGTTAACGATCTGGCATCCAGTATTGGAGACTGTGACTTAACTCATTTTGCGGATGATACAAATGTTATTAATTAAGTTAAGTTAATGAATAATAATATCAGAGATTTCAAAAACAATGCAAACGTAATAGCTAATGTTGACTTTGCAACAGTATTTAAATTACCGTGCAAAACAAAAAAACATCAATTTTGCACACCTTGTTTTTGTGTATGTAAATAAAATACAGTCCACTCACACTGTCATTTGACAAGTAGAAAATTGGTAGAAAATACAATTAAGTAATTTATGTAAATGGATTAACGTATTTATGTAGTTACTGGAATTTGGAATAAACGGCATTTATAATCTACTATTAATTCTTCTACCAAAGCAACACTTTGAGAAAGTACATTGTCGAATTCGAGACGGATTGGATTGGGTTTGGACGTTTGGTAGAAGGAGAAAAAGGAAACACTAATATTAACTTTCACAAGGTTTACAAAGGTTTTACAACAAAAGTCAAACTAGGAATTAGTTTGAAATTTGGAAAAGGATTATAAGGTTAGATAATTCATTTTTACTAAAACGTCATTAAGGCTGGTTGTATCTACAAGTATTGCTGCAACAAGGAGATTTCTACGTTTTTCATTTAAAAGCTGATTTGGGTTTGGAATATTTTACCAAGCACGGTGCATCGTGCGGGCTTAAAATAGCCAAAAAAGGGAAGTAAGAAGAGTTCAATAAGTAAAAGGTGATTCAGATTTTGTGTAGGAGCATTGTGTACTAACGGGTTTTCTCCCTTGAGAAACATATAAGGCATTCATTGATGAGTATTTAGAACTCGGACACGCTAAGTATCTTAGTCAGGATGAAAGTTCTATGTCCCAAAATAGGTACTACTTTCCTCATCATTGCGTAGTTTGTGAAGATAAACTCACAACAAAATACCGTGTCGTTTTCGATGGATCTATGAAAACCAAGTCAGGTTTGAGTCTAAATGACATCATGCTTAAAGGATATCCGGTTCAACCGGAACTATTTGACATTATAGCCAGATTTAGGACATTTAGCTATGTTTTGATAAGTGACATATAGAAAATGTATAGATGTATTGAAATTAGTCCCCAGGATAGATTTCTACAAAATATCATCTGGAGAGATGATCGTCTGATCCCTTACGTTACATTGAGCTTCAGACAGTAACATATGGGACAAACTGCGCTCCATTTTTAGCCACACGGACTTTGGTGGAATTAGCTAATCAAAATCAAACCGCCTTTCCTTTGGCAGCGGAGACTTTGTTAAAACAAACGTACGTAGATGACGTGTTAGGAGGAGCAAATACGTTTGAGGAGTTAGTCCAGCTTCAAGGAGAACTAACTCACTTATTAAAATCTGCAGGTTTTCTACTACATAAATGGAATTCAAACATTAGGGATTTATTTGTCTCGTCACAAAATATCTTAAAGGAACTTGATTTTCAACCAGACAATTTGAAGGGTAAGGTGTTAGGTGTATCATGGAATCCCATCTCCGATTCGTTTCAAATATCAGTGCCAGACTTAGCAGAGGAGAAGGTTTTTAGCAAACGTAAATTTTAGCAATAAATGCGCGAATCTTTGACCCAATGGGTTTTGTTGGGCCAGTGATTATCATAGCAAAGGTATTCATGCAAAAACTGTGGTCAGTAAAAATTCAATGGGATGAGATCATACCTCCCGATTTGTTACTTGAATGGTTAAAATTTTATAAGCACCTACCTGAATTAAAGAATCTTACTATTTCCCGTTGGATTTTTATTCCAGGCAAAGTTGTCAGTTTTCAGTTGATTGGTTTTTCAGACGCTTCTATGCAAGCATACGGTGCTTGCTTGTATGTACGAGCGTTATATGAAGACAATAGGGTGTCGTGTCACCTTGTTTGTTCAAAATCTAGAGTAGCCCCACTCAAGACAGTGTCGTTGCCAACACTAAAACTCTGTGGGTCTTCCCAAATTCCTATCGAATACCGATTGGAACTTAACAGAATTACCTTCGGAAAATGTTAAATTGGAAAGTTGTTCTTTACCTGACGAAAAGCAGGCATAACATTTTCAAACTAAACTGGAGGTCAATTCAACAATATTGCTTAGGTTTTCTTCCTTTATCAGGATGCAACGATGTATAGCTTTCTTGTTTAGGTTTGTTCAGAATTCTAAAAAGAATTCATCAAAGGTTTATGGTTCTCTGTCAAGAGAAGAGCTTGATCGAGCTATTACCTGTATTTTTAAGATTGTTCAAATTGCACAATTTTCAGAGGAAATCTCGTGTTTAAAAGAAAATAGGCCATTGTCGAAAAAGAGTTGTCTTTTGTTATTAAGTCCATTTCTCGACTCAAAAGGTATATTAAGGGTTGGTGGAAGATTGGTAAATGTACCATTATCATTTGATACTAAACATCCAGTTATTCTTCCAGCAAAGTGTCACGTTACTGATTTGCTAATTGAACATTAACATAAGTACTTAGGTCATGCAGGTCCTCGATCTGCCCTTAACAGTTTACGGCAACGGGTTTGGCCCATTCATTCGTTAAGACGTATCAAGGGTTTACTTAAATGTTTAAGGTGTCACAGGTTCAAGGCAGTCGTGTCTAAAACAGTTAATGGGAAGTCTGTCTGTCGAACGACCTCAATTGATTCGTCCATTTTTACATGTGGGGATTGATTTCGGCGGACCAGTTATGGTTAAAGAGTCGAGGTTACGCAAATCAATTGTCTCCAAAGCTTACATTGCATTGTTTGTGTGTATGGCAACCAAGGCCGTCCACATTGAGTTAGTCTCGAGTCTTTCTACAGAGGCTATTTTACTTACTTTAAAAAGGTTCATTGCACGTCGTAGCAATCCAGATTCGATTAGTAGCGACAATGCAACTAACTTTAAAGGGGCTAATAACGACATAAGGGAGTGTTAGTAAAATTCAGGATTTTCTTTCTACAAGGCAGATAAATTGGAAGTTTATTCCTCTCAATAGTCCACATTTGTGAGGCCTATGGGAGGCGGGTATTAAGAATACAAAGTACCATTTAAAAAGAATCGTTTGAAATTCGATTCTTTCGTTTGAATGCTTAACTACGGTTTTGGCGGAAATTGAGGCCATGCTCAATTGCAGGCCATTACAAACAATGTCTGACTCAATTTCTGACTTGACTTGCTTAACTCCAGGTCATCTTTTAGTCACTCAAGCATTAACATCCTTTCCTGAAACTGATGTTTCAGTTATTCCAGAAAACCGTTTAAATATTTGGCAACATTGTTCCAGATTACGGCAAAACTTCTGGAAAAGGTGGTCCACGGATTACTTGAATCAACTTCAGCACCGTCCTAAATGGAATTTCTCGGAGAACAATTTAAAATCGGGTGATTTAGTGCTGGTAAAGGAGGAGGGTTTGCCTCCTCTTGAATGGTGTCTCGCGAGAGTAATAGATACTATGCCTGGACGTGACAACAAAGTTCCTGTTGTTAGAATTAAGACTAATAAAGGAGAATTTACCCGTCCAATCTCAAAAGTATGGCCACTTCCCTTGCAATTTAAAAAACTTGATTCTATTGAGGGCGATGCCTCAAGGGGGCAAGAATGTTGACTTTGCAACATTATTTAAGTTACCGTGCAAAACAAAAAAAACATCAATTTTGCACACCTTGTTTTTGTGTATGTAAATAAAATACAGTCCACTCACACTGTCATTTGACAAGTAAAAAATTGGTAGAAAATATAATTAAGTAATTTATGTAAATGGATTAACGTATTTATGTAGTTACTGGAATTTGGAATAAACGGCATTTATAATCTACTATCTAGTATTAATTCTTCTACCAAAGCAACACTTTGAGAAAGTACAGCTAATAATATGCAAAAATGCAAAAAGCAAACAGATTAGTGTTGAATTATGACAAAACAGTTAACATAATATTTCAGTCAATTCGAACCAATAAAGAAAACCTATAAATTCATATAGATAACAACATTATAACATCTGGAAATGCTACAAATAGGAGTAACGATAGATGAATCAGTTGTGTGATCATCGCATATTACTGCAGTATCGAAGCGAAGCAGAATAGAAGTTTGGGAAACCTCAAAAGACGTTGAGGTAAAAAAGTCAGAATATTGTGCATTTTAAAACATCGCGAATCGTGTAGAACATCTTTTATAGACAGACAAATACAGGGTGATCCAAATTGACTGAGAACTGTTTGAATTTACCGACACGGTAAATTATTGTCACGTTGGCAACATGAATACTTTTCGGATATTTGTATCCTTCTTTATTTTACAGTGGCGCCTGAAAAATAATATAGCTTATAAACTTAATTGATTTCAAATAATAAGCTTACTTGATAATACAATCGTCTAACAAACCGTAGTTCTGAAAAAACTGTTTTGTAAAATAAGAAACAAGCGAAATAAAGCAAAAATTCAATGAAAATCCAGAACAATGTGGCAAAGCACAACGATGTAAACGGGAAAGTGACGAGTTGCCGCTGTAATTTGACGCTACATATTTCAATAATGCTACACTAACAACATGAAATACACTAAAACCCAAGGCGCCAAATTCAAACCTTCACTCAATTTGGGTCGCCATGTACTTTGTCAAATTTATACATCTATAAAATATCTCAACACATACACAAAAAAACTACCTCAACGACAACCTGATGTACATTATTACAATACTAGGACAAAAACTCTACTAAGACTACCGAAAGCAAGTAAATTAGCTTTCCAGAAAGGAGCAATTTATTAAAGTTTTAAGATCTATAACAAGCTACCATAACAAACATTAATTCAAGTAAAAATTATAAAGCAGCACTAAAATAGTGGCTAACGTCAAACATCTTTTATAATTTAAATGAATTCTTTAATAATACGAGGGAAACTAGATAAATTATCTACCTAAGCATGAAACAAAAGACGCATGATTTTTTAAACAATTTTATTTTTCAATATAATCTCCCCCAACTTCAACGCACTTTCGCCATTTGTCTTGCAATGAATTCATACCATTAAAAAAAATGATTCTTCCTGATTGCCAAAACAGTCATTGATGGTTCGTTTCAAATGGTCATCACTTTCAAAATGGCGGCCTCTCAAATGTTTTTTCAGATTTCGGAATAAGTAGAAGTCCGAGGGTGCCAAATCTGGGCTGTAAGGTGGGTGGTCTAACTCTACAAAGTTACATTCGTTCAGAATTGGACGAACTTTGGCGGCTTTATGAACCGTCGCATTGTCATGAAGAAGGAGCACATTTTTATGCCTCAAGTGGGGACGTTTTTTTGGTAATTTCCGAATGTAACTTTTTGAGCGTATTACCGTAAACCTCTGCATTTATTGTAGTGCCCTTAGGCATATATTCGATCAGAAGAACTCCATGCAAATCCCAGAAAATTGTTGCCATAAGTTTTCCGGCTGAGGGCTGTGTGCGAGCTTTCTTTGGGGGTGGAGAACCCTTATGAATCCATTGCATAGATTCCAGCTTTGTCCCAGGGTCCCAGTGATGTACCCAGGTCTCGTCTCCAGTCACTATCCTCGTTAGGAATTCAGCATCAGCTTCCAAAAGATCTAAATTGTTTTGACAAATTTGCTGTCTTCGCGTCTTTTGCTCTGGAGTCAACAACCTGGGAACCCACCTCGCTGAGACTTTATTCATGCCTAACTTTTCGTGCAATATGGTCAAAACGCTAGGTTCTGATATTCCCAGAGCAGTAGCAATGGTGGAGACCTTCATGCGGCGATCCTCAAGAACCATAGCTTCCACTTTGTCACACATTTCACTGTTGGTTGCCT
Organism: Agrypnus murinus; assembly: GCA_929113105.1. Lineage (NCBI taxonomy): Eukaryota > Metazoa > Arthropoda > Insecta > Coleoptera > Elateridae > Agrypnus > Agrypnus murinus. The sequence goes on from OV816024.1 coordinate 114,648,257, forward strand.
CAAGTGGCCTTCCACTTCTAGGGTCTTCCTCTATGGATTCACGTCCCCAACGAAACTGTTTTGACCAAAACTTAATCGTAAAATATGATGGGGCATCATCTCCATATACGGCAATCATACGTTCTCTTATAAATTTTGGACCATTGCCTTCTTTTGTGAGAAACTTAATCACACTCCTATGCTCCAATTTCAAAACACTCATTTTTTGTCAACTAATCGCGCACAAAACAAAAAGTAACAGGTCAATTTCACTGAAACTTCAAATACAATTATAAAAGACTTGCCACTATTTGACATTAAACGCTGAAGATTGTCAGTTGTTTCAGTCATGGCTAGGTAGATAATTATTCTAGTTCCCCTCGTACATAAAACATTTTTTTAATCGAGCTCACTGACATCTACACCTGTACTCCCCCCATCTCTTAACCGGGTTCAAATAATTAAATTATTTGTTTTTTTTAGTATGAAATATTTATATATGTTTTGTAGGATTGTTGTGTATAATAACACTGTGCTATACATGAAATATACAAGATCTCCTACCTATATAAACGCTTTATTATTGAAGAATAAAGACTTTTCATACTTGCAGAATTTTCCCATCACTTCGAATTTTTTCCCCAGCCTGCTGAATGTACCTCATCCAGTCTTGATGCCTTGCACTACACTAATGACCAACACTTAGCCATTTCTTGTCAGATTTTGGAAATCTTTGATATTTGTAAATATTATTCACTCAAAAAATAAAGTTTCTTTCTCTTCATTTATTGAAGATATATTTTGTTTTATTTCTAAGAAATTTTTGTTTTTTTTAATTTGTTAACAAATGACCGATAATATGCAAACCAACAATTTCTTTTCGTTATTTCAATATGTTATTATAGTCCCGTGTTTAGTCAATCTGTACATTTTACCTTGCAAAAGTCAAGTAGTTTTGGATTTTTGATATGTTTTGTATGTTTGGCACCTTTATTAGAAATCCAAGCTTTCGATCATGGCTTTTGCCACGTGGGAATTGATGAATCAAGGAAAATTTCGATCTTTCTTCGGTTTTCGCAGAATATCTGCTAAACGATGTGTTTTACGACAAACATGGTTATATTTAATTTTAAAGTAGACTAAATTTGCTACAGTTTGAGTACAGAATGACTTTGCGGAACGTAACAGTTGCCAACATACAGCCTCTTCAAAGTTTGGTAATTCTGATCATCACTAATGATCAAGCCGGTTTTGGGAAATGAAGGGTGTTGATAAAATCAGTCTCTGAGCTTATCCATGTTCTTATTATCTCGGGTAATGTGAGAAGGCATATCCACATGTTGCTCAGATGTTATTGAGTTAATATCATTAACTTCATCAAATATGTTCTGAAGATGTACCATTTCTAGAGTCCATCGAGTAAACACACTATAATTCCACGATTACGGGTCAGCCTTCCAGAGATTTTCATCGTCTTCATCAGTGTTTGTTCTATGGTCATATCTGACCATATACCTGACCAGAACTGTCTTGTGCATCTGATGGTGAAATATCCTTCAGTTGTTAATTTATTGTATTTACAGTCTTGTCCACATGTCTTGTAAATAGAGTCTTTAAAATTAAAAACAACCACTTTCGATGTCAAGCACATTGTTTACAAGATATTCCTCGAAAACCGAAGAAATGTCGAAACTTTCATTTGTTTTTCAATATGGCGGTGGTGCGCCAATGTCGTAAACTTGGATTTTTAATAAAAACCCCACTATACAAAACATATCCAAAACTCAGAACTACCCGATCTATTGCAAGGTAATGCCTCTTTTTCTGACATTTCATGACTATTAATACAAATTCAGGTTTTTCTAAAAGTATTTGATAGATTCTTTTATAAATTTCATCACTAAAACATAATATTATATGCCAATGGACTAAAGTGCATCTTTTAATCCTGAATGTGAAGTTTATTTTCCCGAGTGTAAGCCAGGGCAATAAACACACGCGAGATTAAAAGGCTCTTTAGTTCTGTGGTGTATACGAAAATCCCCGAAATTTTCGAAAATACTAATAATCCCTAGGGAGTAGAACAGCTACTGTACACCTTCTTTTGAGGTAGTGAAGTACATTTACAAGTAGATGAAAAAAGCTTAAATTCCTAATAAGGGCCCCAACATACAAAACATGTCCAAAAACCAAAACTACTTGATTTTTTTGCAAAGGTAAATTGTACAGATTAACTGGACACTAGACTATAATGACAGATTAAAATAATGACAATCCAACTCGAAAACTTTTAACCAATCAAATTACAGAATTTTTCAAATTGGGACCAATGAAATTAGTTTTATAGTGAAAAAATCACTAGTGGTTTTTTCTTAGTGAAAAAATTGATGCCAAAATGAAATGTCAAATTTAATTAAATTAATATTAACTACACACGCTAAATAAAAATTTGCTCGATGGATTGTCAAGCCGAATACAAATCGTGGTCTAATTTTCTCTTGCAAAATTTATCGTTTAAGACATTCGTAGCTTTTGCTTTTGGAAAATTACACTCGTCTCCTGCGTCGACTCGTGTAGTTTTCGTTGCGAAAGCTACTCATATCTGAAATGACAAATTTTGTCGGAAAAAATTAGACCACTTATATATATTATATATGATAATTAACTTCATAGTGTTGTAGACCAATGAGACATTAAAAACAGTGTCACATGCACCAATCACAAGTTAGAAATGATTTCTTTAACTGAAAAGAATGTATGCTACTTTTCTTGCCGCTACCTCATTGTTTTAGCATTATTTTAGCAACCATTAATATTTAAAAAATCAAATGTCATTTTGACAAAAGTAAAAATGTCGCGCTTCGGCAACATTCCTGACGCTTCAATTAATGAAAACATTCAAAATTCACTTTTAATTATAATTATAATTGTTCTCATAAATAAAGTTGTTAAAAATTTGACGTATTTAACGCTTCATTCAGTTAATTCTCCAACCGAAGATCATTCGTTCTCAACTCTTGTCAGGCAAGATTTTTATTTTTTTTATTCGCATTGATTGCTAAAAGGCAATTAAACTCGATCAAATTCTTGGGAAAAGAACCCTCGCGCTCCGCGCTCGGGTCTTTTCGTCAATTTGATCTCTTTTAATTGCCAAGCAACCAATGCTCATACAAAATAAAAATCTTGCCGACAAGAGTTGAGCACTTATGATCTTACTGTTGAAAATAAATTGTTGTTTTGAATATTATCGGCCATAACTCGGTCATTTGTGAACCAATTTAAAAAAACAAAAATTTCCTAGACATGAAACTATATCTTCAATATGAAGGGAAAGAAATTTTATTTGTTGAGTAAATATTATTTTGAACCGCTGAAACTTAAAAATTTCTAAAGAAAATTTTTTTTTCGTGACTTTTTCAGGCTATAACTCAGTCATTTCTTTACCGACTTTCATTATTTTTGAACTTTTGTAAAGCTACACTTCTTATCTTCCTAGTAGAAAAGATTTCCAAAATGTGACAAGAAATGGCTAATTTTTGGTCATTAAAGTATTGAAAGGCACCAAAACACGATGAGGTACATTCAGCAGGCTGGGGAAAAAACTCTAAGTGATGGAAAAATTCTGCAAGTATGAAAAGTCTTTATTTTTCAATATCAAAACAGTTATGTAGGTGGGAGGTCTTATATATTTATTTTTTTTTATTTGCAGCATAGTATAATTAATGTAATAATTATTTTATGTTCTTTTAGGGAAATAAATGTATTATTTTTATTATTATTTACAAGTAACATATATTCAAGGAAATATTCATTATTACTCTATTCATGCGAATATATTATCTCATTCATATTTATGCCAAATAATTGTTGAATCTATGCGGATATCTACACGGCGAGAATATCGATTATCGCATATACACCTGTGTTCAAAATAATAGCAGTAGTTCGAAAAATTCAAAAAAAACTTTTTTTTAAGTATTTAATTTGTTTTGTTTTAAATAAATGGTAATAGTATATAATTTAATAAATATCCAATAACGATATATTATATTTGCTAACCCAAAATTCACTTTATTCAAAAACATTCAACCTAAACAATGTTAATTAGGGTGTTCAAAGAAATAACATGTTTAAAGCAATTATTTAGACCCTAAGCAAAAATCATTAATAAAATTACTTAAACCTAGTGTCGATCATTCGATTATTCGAACTACTGCTATTATTTTGAACACAGGTGTGTTAATCTGGTAGTAGGAAACCATAGAAGAATCCAAAAGGGTTGTAAAACAAGAACATTGAAAGCATCAACAGTCAATCGTTTACCAAAGTATACACTGTTTTGTAATATTTGTCATAATATTACAATTATCTAGTTTTCTCGTCATGACGTTATTTAAGGGATGGATTTTCATAATATAATCGTATATATAATATTCCTTTTTAAAATTTGTGTAACTGGTAATTATATAATAACTTTTTTCCAGAAATCAAATCAACTCGATATTCGGAGATTGGTCGCACGTTAAAAATACGTTAGCGAATTTATTTCTAGGCGAGAACGATATAACCGAGTTGTCCTCGGATTTGGACGACCGGCTTTTAAAGGAGTTTCGTGGATTTCATCAATTCAAAACATTGGTTTGGTTGAACCTGGATGGAAACAAACTATCTAAAATCCATAAACATTCCCTTCCTTCTACCCTTCAAACGCTTAGTGTCTCCCACAATTTAATAGAAAACTTTCCACTTGACTCAATTTTAACTTTACCCCGATTGCAGTGGCTGTATTTGCGTGGTAATCACATCGAAAGTTTACCAGATCATAAATTTGAAAGCAAGCTACGACTAGAGAAAATTGATTTGAGCGAAAACAATTTAAAAACTTTACCTCGTTTAATGTTTAACACTTCTGTTTACGTGAGGGATTTAAATTTAGCTTTTAATGATATAAACGTACTTATCGGAGAAACTTTTTTTGGGCTTTTTTGTAAGAGAATAATCTTGTCCTATAATAAGCTCGAAGTTATTGACGTAAATGCGTTTTCTGGAATTGAAGATTCACTGGAATATTTAGACTTGGATCACAATAAACTTGCACATTTTCCAATTAGTTTAAGCTACCTTACTTCTTTAAAGTATTTGTATTTGTCCTCAAATTCACTTACGGAAGTACCAGATAACGCCTTTGCTAATTACTGTGCATCATTAAAAGCTATTAGCTTCAGTGGTAACCGCCTTAATAAAATTCCAGTAAAGGCACTTCAGAATTGCACAAAAATTACACATTTCAATTTCGCTTACAACGAATTGTACGATTTTGGGGAAAATGACTTTATGGATTGGGGTTCTAACGTTGAAACTTTAATTTTAAGCAATAATCACATTACAAGTCTTAAGGCAGAAATATTTTTTAGTTTAACGGAATTAAAGGATTTAAGTTTGAGTTTTAATCCGTTAATGTATATAGATTCCAGAGCTTTTGTAGGGTTAAATAATTTACAGAATTTAGAAATTTCGTTCAGTCTTAACCGCGAAGAACTCCCTGACGAAATATTTAAACCTCTAACCAACTTACAGTATTTATCAGCTGATAATAATAAACTTCATTCCGTTCCAGAACAGTCATTAGATTATCTTCCTAGTCTTAAGTTTTTAAATTTAGAATTTAATGAAATTGAAGTTATTCCAACAAATTTACTTAAATCTACTGTACATAAAAATCTAGTCGATGTTAGATTTAACAATAATAAAATAACTTCAATTTACCCTGACACATTTAGTTTTCTGAATGACATAGAAGTAATTTTGTTGTCAGCTAATAAAATCAGAAATGTGTATAAAAACAGTTTCTCTCATTTACCTAATTTAGAGCACTTAATTTTATCAGACAATTTAATTTCTGAAATTAATGAGCACGCATTTACTAATCTACCTCTGATGACAAAGTTGGATTTACAAAATAATCGTTTAACCAATTTTAATTTTAAGTATTTTGCCAACATATCCACCTTAATTCAGGTAAATATTAGTTATAATAACATTGTAAACTGCGAGGCTGGTAAACAATTTCTCAACATTGAGATTTTAGACTTGGGATATAATAAAATATCACAAGTACCTAAATGTTTAGAACATATTGGCCTTCTCAGGAAACTTTATTTGCATTCAAATAATATTACCATAATTGAGCCGAAAAGTTTTATGCACTTAACTTCATTAGAGAAATTGAGCCTTCGGAAAAACAACATAATTATTATTCAGAGGCACGCATTTTCGGGCTTGCAAAATATGCAGGTATTAGATTTATCTTATAATTTTATTAATCAGTTTCACAATCATCAGTTTTCAAGCTTGCCAAAATTACGCGTTTTAAATTTGCAAAATAACAAATTGAAGTACTTACCAAAAGATGTTTTAAGTAATACTCTTTTAGAAATGCTAGACTTAAGTTTTAATTTATTTTCTGTGGTGCCCAGTTTAAGTTTAGCGGAAGTGGGAAGCACGTTACGATATTTATGCATGTCTTGGAATAATATAGAACATGTCGATAGCACTACATTTCCAGACATTCCTTATTTGCAACATCTATATTTAAATAAAAATAAATTAACAATCCTCCCCGATAATGTATTTACTAGTCTTGGCTTGTTACAAAAACTAACTATAGGCAGTAATCCTTTACGTGCCAATTTTAAAGAATTATTTCATTATGCACAAAATTTAAAAGAAATTTCTCTAGCTAGTACTGGTATAAGTTCTGTTCCATATCTTCCACTGCCTAATTTGATTTCATTAAATTTATCGCATAATTTTATTGAATATATTGACAAAAATTCTCTTCAAAGTTTAAAAAAGTTAAGATACCTTTACCTGAACAACAATGAGCTTACCCAAGTTCCTTCCCATTTGTGGTTACATTTAGGCCACTTAAAAACCCTGGATTTATCTTATAATCCCATAAAGGTAATATTATGAATACTTTTACTTAAAGCATGAATAATTTATGTATTGTTTTGGTTTAGGAAATAGCCCTGGACAGCTTCTACGGCCTACAAGATTTACAAGAATTGAATATAAATGGTTTAAAAAATTTAAGAACATTCGACAACAGAGCTATTAGAAGGATAAAAATTTTAACATCTTTAACAATGCAAACGTGGCCTAACGTACAAGATTTCCAATCACAATTATGTTCATTATTAGCAAATTTGAAGCAATTAAGAATATTAAAATTATATGTACAGGAACATGTTTTAGATGAACAATTAATGTGCACATCCAACCCTAAAATACGCCATGTGGAAATATCCGGAAAAAATTTAAGAAGTATACAGCATAGAGCATTTTCTAAATTTACTAGAAATCCGGATTTAGTATTGAAAATCTTTAATACTGAAATAGAAGAATTACCAAGTGGTCTCTTTTCTAATTTTCACAGGACTGCACATTTAAGTATAGAACTAAACAACAACAAATTATCCCATTTAAGTCCAGAGGTACTTTACGTCAACTACAGCTCCTGGAAGAGAGTTGGAGCTACATCAATCAAGGGTAAGTCATGAAATAAATTCCTTATAAAATACTAAAAATTTATATCAAGTCGTAAAGTAGGCAGTAATTCCAAAACTTGTAAATTCCACATTAAAATTGCATTTTAATCAAATGAAGTTTTTATAGGCAATAAAAATGTTTCTACGTAGGTGATTTTCTAATATCATAATAAATATACTTTTGTTATGAGGCCTTGCAAATAATAATTGCAATTACTAAAGTTTTATATACCATTTTAACAATCTTTAAGCAAAATCACGCGCCTGAGAAATGGTAGTAAATTCTTTCATAATATTAATTTTTCTGTTCATTAGGTTTTATGTTGAAAAAGACATTTAATGTTTTATTTTTAAGTCTTCGTTTCTTCTTACCTTCAATGAATGTACACTAGTCACGGAAAAAATCGGGACAGCAGTAGTGCAGAATTTAAAAAATTTTTGGTTGTGAATGGGATTTTAGATACAATGTTGGTAGCGATTTATGGCTTGTATTAATCCTTTTGAAAGGTACAAACATTTTATCTAAAATCTCAGTCACAACCAATTTTTTCTTAATTCTCTACTATTTCTGTACCGATTTTTTCCGTGACGAGTGTACTACTTTATTGTGCTATCGTGTTAGTAGCTGTAATACAGTAAATTGAAAATCGGTTTCTTTTAAGCATAATCTAATATTTTAAGATTAAAGATAAAGCAACAGTTTTGCTGTGGTAGAAAAGCAATGTGCTATTTGTATTAGCGGCAACTTTAAATTTAGATTGTATATTGCACGTTACAAATATTCACTATTTAAATTTAACACTAATCTCCATTTTAAGGTAATTATATGAAAAGCTAGTTCTAATGAATCGTGCTAGTACCTGTAACTATAAAATTAAAATAACAATTAAGTGTCGGCATACAAAGAATTCGTTCAAATTTGAAAAATAACTAAGTAACTTCTTTACTATTGAATAGGATAGTCTGAAATTTACAAATAAATGACGAGAATTTGGATAGATTTGTTCATTCAAATTTGTTTAGCAGAAATCGCCTTCTTTAATTAAATTCTTAAAATGACACAATAGAATTAGCACCATGTTTGTTGATTTGAATAAAATTGTTATGAAGCTGTATCCTTTTACATCTTCGTAACCCTTTTAGATTTGATTGCAATTTGATACATGTCTTTGAGATGCTGATGACAATTTTATTTAAAATGCTGCTGTCATATTTTTGTAGTTTCCGATTAACTGACCTACAGCAGCGAAGGAAACTGTTAAATCAATAGAATAAACCCAAGCAGCATTTTTAGTCATCGCTACGTACCAGCAACTACCGGTAGAACTATTAAGTTTTTGCCAGTAGTCACAAGCACGTAATTGCTACGGTTTTGTTACGTGCCTGGAACCAAAATGGGGAACAATTTTTGGGTAGCAGGTACGTAGCGGCGTAGTAATTGCTACTTTCGTGGGACGTCTTTTCTCTTTGACATATCGTGTCGCGTGGTTGCTCTCTCTTCCTCTTGCAACTTAACAAATATTCTATCATTTTCTATACTATATAATGCTGGATCGTGTCACAAAATGAATTACCAGTTTATTTGTAATACGTACTTAATACAAAGAGCGATGAAATGTTTGATTATTTTGTCATTCCAGTACACCAAAATTATAAACCATTGCAACTTTTCTGTTAGATATGATGATGATAGATCGAAAAATAACAACGCGCCTACTTTAAATATATTCTTTAGTAAAAAAATGTCTTTAATAAAATATGTTAAATATACACGAAATACTTATAAGTTGATACACATGATAGAAACCATTTTTATATTATTCCTGTTATGTTCTTTTATGTGTTTAAATAAAAGATACTCAATTATTGTCCTTAATTAACTTTATTAATATTGATTGAGCAGGGTGAATTACATACACAATGCATAGAGTGTAGAAGACGTGTATCCTCCAAGCCGACTCAAGTGTTACTGACGCTTGCCCAGAGGACGGGCCAGGATTGGTTAGTTACATCACTACAAATAAATGTTGCCAACTTCAACCTACATACATAACAATCCCTAAGGCACAATTTGGCACCAATTTGTTATTTTTATTGAAGGTTATATAGTAAAACATCTATTAACAATCATAACAAATTGCAAATTGATTAATGATTATTGATTAATCCAACATTTTACAAGTAAATATGGAGATGGAGTAGTTTACGAAAAATTACTTTAATGTGATTCTCCTGGGTAACAAAAACGTAAGTTTTAAATTCAATACTACTGTAAGGTTTTAAAAACTTTAAAGTAGCTTCGGGCAAGTTACTGCTACAATCATAATACCACTTTGAAGTTGCAACGACTTTAAAGTAAGTATACTAAGTGGCAATACCGTTCCACATACTTTAATAGTTACTCAGAAGTAATGAAACTACATAGTTGCAATAAATAGTAGAAACAACTACACAATTCCTAAAATATTCCGAATTGAAGAAATTAAACCTATAAAGTCATAAATTTAGTTGTAGTTACGTAACAACTACTCAATCAAAGTTCCGATCTCAGTTACTGCTACTTAAATGCTGCTTGGGAACTGTTTAGTGTTTGACCAACATATTCTGAACATTAAATATGAGCAATTTGTTTAAAAGCAGGCAAAATAAATGCTAATTTTAATTTATTAGTTCAACAATCTTACATCTTTCGTTTAAACTGTTTTAAAATTCATTAAACAAAATTAACATCGTTGAGCTTTCGTATTAAACAATTTCTAAGAACTTCAGAATTTCAAGTTACGAGAAACATCTTCACCTATTCACTTAAAGTTTTAACAAAATATAAATTTCAAACCAAACATTTATATTTAATTACACTGTAAATTTTGCAGTTTCGTAATTTAAAATAGGATGAAACAATAGCAAAATTTCAAAAGTATTTTATTAGGTTAGGGAAATTGAGTTATACATTTTTGAAGTTGGAATCTACAGGTTGGCCAAGGTATGGTATGGTATGATATGGTATCAAATGAATTGGTAAAATGAAAAATTATTACGTGAAACTTCTAGCATACGTTTTGAAAAAAATCAATATCAAAAATATAGTTCTAAACCTCAAACGCATCCAGAAACACTTCCCTTCGAAACGACTGAAAGGAGTGGATAATTTCTCCATTTTACATATTTATTTGATACTATACCATACCTGCAGATCGACCTACTTCAAAAACTGAAAACTAAATTTTCCACACTAACCTAATAAAATCCTTTTGGAATTTTGTTATTGGACATGTCAGCTTTCTGGCGCTTTTAGTTTCATCCCATTTTAAATGTTTTATTGTAGTGTATTATCTTTGATAGTTCATTTAAAGCAATCATTCAAGTTCATTCAATGTTAGAAATCAGCTTAACAGTCATTCAAAACTTTTATTTCTGCCAGTGTGTGTTTTTATTAGCCTTCTAAAATATTATTTTCTGCTAATAGTAGGTAAATTCTTTCTAACTACATAAGAGTAAATAAATAGCCCATGGGATTGTTGCTGGAGAGCCTACACTCCGAAGAATACGGTATTTCAGCCCCTGACTGACAAGAGTTTTCAGGTCACGCTAGCGCTTCTGACATTATCTAACGACTACCAGTAGAACCCTGGTAACCGGAAACGACGGCTTAGCGTGCTCTCCGAAGCACGACCGATTGCGATCTTTGTTCCACTACAATGGTCACCCGCTCAACTTCTGACCAGGGTCAACTTAACTTAACTACAAATACTGTTTGACCAGTACCCATAGCGCTAGACTATGCAACCGATTACCTTTGTACCTACCGGTACAAAATTTCGCAATAATTTTCTGGAGCTAATTTGTATTTAAATTTTTGAATTTTTTTGAGTATGAACTAACATTTTAGACCAAATAATGCTACCACTATAAAATAACTAACTATTAATGTCCGTATACAAGTGCATGATATACCAAACTATGTTTCTGAACAGATTTATTGAAATTTCCGAACAAACGTTTTGGTACCTTGTGTCCAATCATATCTGTTTTACACATTAGTAGTTAGTAATCAGTGCTTATAAAATTATATTTTACATTATCTAACATTTTTAAACGATAGTGGGTTAAAGGATATCGCACTAATAGAATGAGTTTTTCTGAACTCATTTATTCAATTCAATTAATTCAATTTTTTTCAAAAATTTGTAAATGTAAAAAGAATTTACACGTAAGTGATTGATCATACGAAAAAATACTAGGAAGATTTTTTATTGTGCTAGATGAGATGCATCTTCTGACAGGGCCCCATTATTAAGCTGATATTATTAACTTGTTACATAGCAGTTTCGTAGTAACATTTAAACTTTATTTATTTTAAAGGTAATTGAAACTCAAGTTTTATTGTTAAGAAAATTTTATTGTTAAGAAAGTTTTATTTTGAAAAAAGATACAATACTATCGCCACCTATTGGACAAACGCTTATTTACAAATGCAAATAAAGCTAAGAAATCTTTATACATGTTTGATACAGGATTATCGGAACGTTGGACTTAATGTTATTAAGGATCGTGCCAACTAAAGATTGTATAAACTATATAGTTCTCTGCATATCCAGAATAGACAGATTAGTCCGTTCCTTATATTTATTTATGCAAAACTACCACGGAACAACCAGAAATATCACAGATATCAACAAAGTAACGTTTTACTAAAAGTGATATTTATGTTTTTTTGGTATATATGTACTTCTTCATATACGATTAATTTTCATAACGTACCTGTGTAAATTGCAGTGTTTTCCTTTAATGGAAATCATATTAGATTGTGCTTATACTGAGTACCCAAGCAGCATCTAAGTAGTGGTAACTGAGATCGGAACTTTGATTGAGTAGCTGTTACGTAACTACAACTAAATTTATGACTTTATAGGTTTAATTTCTTCAATTCGGAATATTTTAGTAATTATGTAGTTTACTATTTATTAGAACTACGTAGTTCCATTACTTCTAAGTAGCTTTTTAAAGTACATATTGTAGCGACCTTTCCACCAATGTAGCGACCACCGCTATACCAATGTAGCGACCACCCTGCCACCAAATGTAGTGACCGCTGCCGTTAACGTAGCGACCCCGGCTTTATGCTTAACGACTACTTCGATCCCTTGATCCTTGCTCTGGTCCACCCGTACGGATATAACCACGGCCGACTCGTCCTGCAGTTGGGTCTTGTAACAGAGCGTTGGAAGGGATTCGCACACCTCTCAAATAATAAAAGTCCACAAAAACATTTACTAGTATTTATTAACTTAAACCTTATGATAATTTGATGAAGAAATATTCCCCACAAAAATTGAATATTTCTGGATTTATAATAAGCGAGACCAAGTCGCCTTGAACAGTACATTTATAACCATATAACAATATTAAAATAAAATACAAACAAACAAAATAAATATAACAATTTAAAATAAAAGGATTTACATTACCTTTAATCAATTATTCCTTAACACTGTAATCCGTATTTGAGGTAGGTAACAAGTCACTTCGCGCAACTTAACTTCGCGGTAATTTCGAAAAATAGGCCGGTCGAGACTAGGCCTCGAAAGTCTCCAGAGGAGGCTCTATTCGCGACTGTCTTAGTTGTTTTCTAAATTTTTGAATTGCGCGTTCAGTAGAATAAAGGTTTGATATTTCTTACAATTTTAATTTTCCATATATTAGTATAAGTAGAATTAATATTTATTTCCACTGAACTTTGAAGTTGCAGAATAATCTAAATTTATTTTATTTTACTAATTCCACATTTAGGTGTTTTTGAATACGCTAGTTTAATACCGGAAATTGAGCAGCCAGGACGTTACTATTTCTATTTATTGAATTAAATAAAAAGAATAAGAAAATAACTTTAGTGCATTTACCTCAGAGTTCAATGAAATGTTTTTATAAGTTTTGTGCAATGTTATAATTTTATACGCTAAGCAATATCTCTTTATTATACTGTGTGTTCAACTAAAAGAATTCCAAAAATATTAAATCAACTCTGTAATTTGGAAACGCCGGTTGTTACAATATGTGGAACGGTATTGCTACTTAGTACAATTACTTTAATGTTGTTGCAACTTGAAGTGATATTATGATTGTAGCAGTAACTTGCCCGAAGCTACTTTAAAGTTTTTAAAACTTTAAAGTAGCACCGAAAGTTCCTGTCACCGGTCTGAAACCATTGCTTAACCTTTAAAGTAGCTGAACTATACAGTAGTATTGAAAGTAAAACTTACGTTTATTCTACTCAGGAGAATCACTTGAAAGTAATTTTCACTACTTATTTTGCATCAGAATTACTGGAAAGTTTCAGTTACTATTAAAAAATTACAATAAAGTGACAATAACTTCTAAAGAGGCATATCTCCTGTAGGTTAGTTTGGAATTTGGAGGTTAATTGTGTTTTTGTAGTGGTAGTAGTTTTGCAAGTTTTTAATAAAAATGTCAAAGGCAAATGCAATAAGAAAAAAGAAGAATTTTAGATATATGTCCACCTTTTATAGTAAATTAAAACAGCAGTTAGGTGAAATCAGTGGAAAGAAAATCAACTGTTTACAACACAAAATAGAAAAAAATAGGGATGAGATCACTGCTAAACCATCATGTAGTAAACAAGAGTGAAATATATTTCCCTTTTTTCTTTCGTCGCTACAACTTTAAAATAAGCCATAATTAAATAATAATAATTGTTATTAAGTAGCTATCAGTATAAAAATATTGGTTGTTTGTTTACGATTGACCTTTAAATTTGAGGTTAAGTTCCAATGGGAATATTGCAGTGACATTAAGAGCTAGAAAGTGGCTACGGAAACGTTGACGTCGTTTTATAGTAAGAGTCACTTGAAAATTCCAGAATTTTTTAACTTATTTTATACCTCGTGGTAACAACAACCTAGAAGTAGAATTTGTTTAGTTCCCGTTACTGTTTATAAAGTGACACAAACTTTAGACACACATTTTACAGTTAATACTACCTTAAGGTGACTTTTTCAAAACTACTCCAGATTTACTTGTAAAATGTTGAAGGCTATTAATCAATTTGCAATTTGTTGCAATTGTTAAAAAGTGTTTTACTATAACTCTCAATAAAGATAACAAATCGATGCCAAATTGTGCCTTAGGAATAAAATAAAATGGTTTCTATCATGTTTATCAATTTATAAGTATTTTTGTCATATTTTATTCAAGACATTTTTTATTAAAAAATATATTTAAAGAAGGCGCGTTGTTATTTTTCGATCTATCAACATCGCATTTAACAGAAAAGTTGCGATTGTTTATAATTTTGGTATGCCAGATTGACAAAATAACGAAACATTTCATCTCTTTATGTATTATGTGCGTATTACAAATAAAATAGTAATCCATTTTGTGACACGACCGCAGCATTAGTAGAGAAAGTAAAAGAAAATTTGTTAAGTTGCAAGAGTAAGAGAGAGCAACTACGCGACACGATGTGTCAAAGAGAAAACAAGTTCTACGAAAGTAGCAATTACTACGCCGCCACGTTCCCGCTACGTAGCCTAAAGGTAGCTGGACAAGTTCCGGAGCGGTTTCTGCAACGTATCTACTACCCGAGAATTGCTCCCCATTTTGGTTCCAGGCACGTAACGATACCGTAGCAATTACGTTCTTGTGACTAACGGCAAAAACTTTATAGTTCCACCGGTGGTTGTTGGTACGTAGCGGTGACTAAAAATGCTGCTTGGGTAGTAGGGCGGGTCGGAAAAAGATTTTTTTACTTCTATTCTGACATAGTGTACAAAAGTTATCTGACGGGCTTATAGTTCATAAAAAAAGATTGACGTCTGAAATGCGATGTTTGCCCGCGCCCCTCCCCTGTGAAAGGGTTGTTTTTACAAAATAATTGATACAGGTTTGTAATAGTTACTAGCCAACACTAAATGAGCTACGAAATATACATTAAAAAACTAAAAGCCGTACCTGCAATTTTAACCGAGCCCATATAGCTTTGAAGTTCACATTAGCGAATATCACTTCCGTAGACCTGGGCTCACTCCACGCTTAAACCATATGTTTGCAAATCGTGACAGAAATGGCTCATTTGTAATCGAAGAAGCGTGGTTTAACCCATTAGCGCCGGAAAAATATGTTTTTTGAAAATTAAAATATTTATTTAATAATTTGTTTAACAAATATTTTTAAAACATGTTTGTCAAAGTACAAAAAAAAACAAAAAAAATCAAAAATAACACGGCAAAAGGTCATTCCCATATGGGACCTCTAAGCGCTCACCGGAAGATTTACCAAACTAACAAAAATTCTTATTTATTTGTTGTGAAAACGTCTAAAACACTCTATACAAAGTCCTACATTACATTTACAACACATTGTTCTTCCTCGGCTGGAACAATTGTTACCAGCGCATCTTTCTCTTTTGTCTTCAGGAACATGAACCGAACATGACATAATCCGTCATATCGTATGTCGTTACTTACTCGAAAATCGCTATCTGTAAAAGCTGTAACTATATTAACAGTTGGAATACTAACTTACCTGCAAAGCAGCAGGGGCGAATGCTCTTGGTATGTGTTATAGGATGTGACAGAACCACCGTTAATACGCGATTTGAGGGTTCCTACTTTACATTTTAAAGCAAATGATTACATCAATGTCATAGTTGGTTCTGAAAGCAGTATCACAGAGCCTCCACTTACTCAGAACTTAAATGATGACAAACTGAAAATCGTTATAATAAAGAAAATGTTCTAGAACTTTCCATGTTCCATGCAATCCGTGAAAAGATGCATAAAACTAATAACAGAAGCATCTTCAAAAGTTTGTGGTTGCAAAAGGATTCAAGGGACAGATACAGTAGATCTTAGCTGCATGCAAGAGAAAAATTGCCTTCTTTTGTAAGCAAGTGGCGGTATTTTGCATTAACATCAAAAAGCAAATAATAAAATAATTAAAAACAAAATTTAAGTTAACCTTCTCGTGGTGAGTTCTGAGTTATTACAACCTTCTTCTAACTCTTGGATCCCGAATTAGGTGAATAGTTGCGTGTGAGTCTGAAACTATAATTTTCTTAAAGCTAAAAAGCTTGGTTTAAAATTGTGACATAATGTCCAAATTTTTGTGGTTTACGAACTTTTAAAGACGTTTTCTGCACTATTACAAAAATCAGTTACTAACACAAAAGAGGCTCCCTTTAGCGCCTGAAATTTCAATATGATCTTCTACACAGCTTAGGACAGGTTTATTTTGCTGTATGCTATGCGAAAAGTTTTTTTCGGCATTTACGCCACGGCCTACTGGGTAGCTTACTTACAAGTAGTTGTCATATATCTTTAGGGTTGCCAACTGACCTTCTTTCTAAGAGTGTGTCCTTCGTCCTTTCTTGTCATAGGAAAGGCCGGGTTTTGTCCTTATTTAAAACAATCAACAAAAATCATTCAATATGGAATTAAAATTTTAAATTTTATTTTAATCACTGAAATTAGCTTTCGAGAATCAAGAAATAAATTTCAAATTAACAGCCAACATCGTTCATGCAAAATGAATCAAATTTGCTATGAGCTGTACTAAGTTAGGTAATTTAGTGCAATATTGTTATTAAAATCCATTAAAATGAGTGAAGCTACAGATTATAATTTACTGGACTAGAAAATGTGGTTAAAAGCTCAGAAAAAAAAGAAAAACGTATATGTAGTAAATTATTAATCGTTAAGCCGCATTTGAAGTTTTTACATTATGTGACTGATTGACCATTAATTTAAGACTATATTCAAACAGTACTAAACCATCTGCTGGGGGGGCAGCGGTAAGAGGAACCTCTCGAACTAGGGCCCTACCACTAATTATTTTTGGAGAGGGATAGATTCAGAGAAACTAAAATTTTTCAGGTAGTGATACCAGAAATAGCAGGCGTAAATGAATTAATATTAACTGTTGATTAATTAATATTAATCAAATAAATAAGGAATATACTCTAATTAGTAATTGTAAAAATCATGAAAAAGTAATTAATAATAAAAAGCAAACAAACAAAAAAGGATGATAAATGGCATTTATTAAATAAGCAAAAGACATGAACATACAGTATGGCCTTCTGAAAGGTGCACTAGACTTACGATTACAAAATCCGAATTCTATTCCCAGTTGCGGTAATTTTTTTTTAAATAAAATTTCATAAACAATTTATTTATGTTTATAATATTTATAAAAAGGAATAGGTAACTTACAATTAAATACTAATATGGTATGCATAATCAATTAGTTTTATTTGTATAGTTTAAACGACTATAAAATTAAGGAATAATTTTATGTAATTATTCTTTTTTATAAATATTATAATTATAAAAAAAAGTTTATTTATGACATATATTAAATATTTTATTAAAAAAGAATTACCCGAACGTGGAATAGACCCGAGGTTTTGTAGTCCTTTATCATCCTTTTTCTTTTGCTTTTTTAATGAATTGTTTATTTTATAAATAAACATTTTTTATTAAATATAATATTTATAAAAAAGAATAATACTATAAAACTATTCTTTGATTTTACGGTCGTTGTTAAACTAGGTATATTTAATTTAAATAAAAATAAAACTAAATGATTATTCATACCATATTAGTATTTAATTGCATTTTATTTCTTTTTATAAACATTATAGTTGTACAAAAATGTTTATTTATGAAATATATTAAATACTCTATTAAAAAAATTACCAAAACTAGGGTTTGAAATCGTGAATATACCGCGCCTTCCAGTCGCTCATCTGTCTGTTTATGTCTTTTATTATCCTTTTTTGTTTGTTTCTTTTTTATTATTAATTCTTTTTGATGGTGTTTTACAATTACTATTGATACTTATTAATTGATTACAGTGCTTAATACGTATATTTACAATGACGCCACAAAGTAAGTTGCCTGGAAAATCTGCTAATTCAGATTTTCGAAAATTTGTAATGCCAAATAACGGCGTTTGGATTATTTTGATAATATTTACAATAACTAATATTTTGATAATATTTAAAATAACTAACAAAACTCAATGTGGCACGATTCTATAAATAACGATAATTCGAAAAAACACAGACATTGTCCGGTTTATTACATTGAAGTTTCGTTTGATTTCACGATCATCTTTTTTGTTTGTTTCTTTTTTATTATTAATTCTTTTTGATGGTGTTTTACAATTACTATTGATACTTATTAATTGATTACAGTGCTTAATACGTATATTTACAATGACGCCACAAAGTAAGTTGCCTGGAAAATCTGCTAATTCAGATTTTCGAAAATTTGTAATGCCAAATAACGGCGTTTAAATTATTTTGATAATATTTACAATAACTAATATTTTGATAATATTTAAAATAACTAACAAAACTCAATGTGGCACGATTCTATAAATAACGATAATTCGAAAAAACACAGACATTGTCCGGTTTATTACATTGAAGTTTCGTTTGATTTCACGATCATCGTGACGTTTCATTTAAATAGCATTGGAAAATCTTTATTATTGTAAATGAATTTAATAAATACCGTTTCTGGAAATTCTTGATTGTCCTTACTTCCTACTTTCAAAAGTTGGCAACCCTATATATCTTGATGTTGCAAAAAGTAACTCCATCAAAGGTGCCTTTAATATTTTGAAAATGTGTATTATAACACCAGAAAATTATATCAAATTAATAACAACTTTTTGGTGTTATAATACACATACATGAGTTCAAAATTCCGAAGGCACCTTTGATGGAGTTACTTTTTGCTCATACTATAGTATTTGTCTGTTTTGGGTATAAGTTATACAGCTAACCTACCTGTTGTACATAATTGCATTAATTTTATATTCAAATTGTGGATATTTACATTTACTGCATCTGTGCATGATTCTAACTTACCCACCACTAGTTTATTTACATCAATATAAATTGTATGTATTACTTTTTTTTCTTTTTCGTTTTTCTTTTTTCCCCATTTTTCTATTTTTTTCTCTTTTCCTTATATAATGCTTCTATATCGTGTATTTATACTAGGTGTTTATAACATTTTGTTATCACGGAACTCATATTTTAGTTACTTTAGGAATAGGTTAGTATTAGGCATACTCTTCTCACTTTTTCTTTTAATTATATCAATACAGGGTTTGGATGGAAGAACAGTAAATATACTGAATCCCACCCTGGGATTAGGCTATTATTAATGTTTAATTTTTTTGTACAATGTAATGTATATAATGGTGAAGCATAATAAAGTGGATTATTATTATTATTATTACTTTGATAATGACAGTTTAGCTGTCGAAACAATATTGTCAGGTACATTATAATCAACTTGTGAAACTTCTATTAATCTTTTATTTATTTCATGTATATGTTTTGCTTACAAACATTTTGGTTTGTTTATGTTATGTACCATGGCTGTCACTTTGACGTTAGGCTGAAGTTTCATAGGTTCATGCGAACTGTACTTATATCGCACATGATAAGAAAGAAGTGGGATTTGCTTCATTCATTCTATTTTTCTGTACGTCGTTGGGGACATTTATCGCGAACTGTGCGCTTTCGTATCCTGCGGCTGGCCAGTTTCGTAGGGGTGCGTAGCGTAGTGGGTTTTCTTGATTATTTTTGGGTTTTAAAGTTCAAGGTTTGCACTGAGTGATTCAATACTTATTCAAGTTTTTTTTATTTTCACCCTATCATTTGTATTTAGGACAGTAGTGCAAGATGTCTTTGGAATTAGCACCGATAAATACATGGCTCCTTATTATCTTAATGAAGATTAATGCATTTGAAATCCCCCTATCTTCACTGGGTATAACTGGGAATATCGATATGGAAAAAGTCATAGCATAAGAAACTCGGTAAATGATGTTAAAATTTACAACATTATTTTTTTCTGAAAAAGTGGTACATCCTAGAACAAAGTTGTAGAGACTTTTTTGTTCCTTTTGATGTCTTCTATCACCCTTTAATATGAACGCATAATAACCCCTTCCACCCTGTATTATAATCTCTGTTATTTGTTGCTAACCATTTTTTTAATGTTTTGATCTTCTTTCGTTTAAGGCGACTCTCACACTGAAGCAACTAACAACTGGCAACACGCAATAGTAATACTATCTATTAACACTATTAATACTATGTTTACATTGAATTTAATTAGAATTCTCAAACTGGAGCAACTTGGTATCGCTTCTACAAAAATGCCCAGTTGCCCCAGTGTGAGACTTCTGATTAAATTAAATGTAAACAACCCGATAGCATAAATATTGCATGTTGCCAGTTGCTAGTTCATCGTAATGAACAATGCACATTTTGTATTTTCCTGTAATAAAGTTTTTATAATATATTTTTTAATTTAACAGTCAGAACTGTAACGGTATCTTTTTACCAGTCCTGAATAAATGTAATTTTGCATATACATTTATTAAAAAATCGTAATTCCGGTCCTGCAAATTAACGTTCTTCTTGCAATTTAAAATCATGTTAGCATTTGGTACAAATAAACCTATAAAAAATTATTTTAAAAGGTTGTGTTTCAAATCTTCATAGGATTGTAAAGATATTCGTGTAATAAATTATCTTTTTCTGCTGCCGCATTTATCCACGTGTGTGTTTGTTAAAACGGCTTCTTTGCTAAAATCTTGAAAGTTAACAAACACGGTTTGTGGTGAATCTAAATTCATATAGCTTCCATAGAGATTGCAGTTTTGCGTTCCTTGAGAACATTATAAAAATCTCCTTTATCTAATAAATAATGCTTGATGCGTGTTAAAAAACCATTTTGGTTATTTACATCTGCGTTTAAAATATCATATGTCTGCAAAATTCGCTTTAAAACATTATTGCGTCTCTATTTTCTTCTTTGTGAAAACAAGACTACGTAATTTTTAGTCTATTAGGGTCAAAATCTACTATTGGAATTAACAAGAATTTCCTTATCATCAACACGTGAACTGTAAACCCTGATTTGTCTAGGCGAAACCACGCGATTTTCCTATTGGCTGATGCAGAATTGTATCCCCCAAAACATTTCAACACAGTAAAACAACCCGGAGTTTTAAAGAAAAGCAGAGACTTCTATTTCAGTTTCCAGAGAGTGTAGTTTAGAAATTTAGTCAAGGATCTGAATTTAGTTTTTCCAGATAGTACAGTTTATAGATAGTAATGGTCCGATAATCCGCGATGGACTATTAAATAATTATTGTACAGTTTAGAGGAGTTAAAGTTTTAAGTCAAGTATTTTGTGTGATGATGTCTGGCTTTTAAAAAAGAAAGATTTACCGTTCCAGTTGCTCATTAGTGAATTTACGTTAATAAAAATCAAGTGGTTTTTAAAAAAGGGAATGCATTTTTCGGATTATCGTTTATTTGTAGACGGACTCATGACAAAGTTAATTAATCCCGGTCCTATATTCTGACAAGAATATAATTATCGATTTTATCGTAAGCAAGTAAATTACCAAGTGATAAATAAATTTGAATTGTTTAAAACTTTAAAGATATTACCGTTAGTTATCGGATGCAAGTCAACCGAAAAATATTAATGAACAGGATTGTTTTAAATAGTGACTTAATAATTAAAGTTATTTGAGCCATATGGTTGTGTTGAACGTTTTGTTTGGTTGAATTGAATTACCAAAAAGTTCCTTTGGACCTAATGCAGTAAAGATTAATTCATCACAAGTCAAATTCAGCAACTGTCATCCTACAAGAAGCTTTTCCAGTCTCTATTAGCTAAAAGTAATGGTTTCTGTTGGTGTAAAAGGCCAAGTTTGTGCAAGTTCTTACTGGCTTTGTGTGAAATCGATCTAGGTGATCAAGGTATTGTAACCTAAGAATTATCTGTTTTATTGTGTAATCTTTGAGTAATTTTTAATTCTTGTTTATGGAATAGTTGGATGTGTTGGTATTTAAGCATTTATTATCGCAAAAGGGCTCTTCTGTAGGGTTTTAATACCAAGATTTTAATTTCAATAATATTTGAATATGTTAATTTCCATAATGTTTGAATAATCTCAAGTTCAATAAAACGTTAAATATTTTCAGTTCAATAAAATTTTAATATTTTCAGTTCAATAATAGTTGAATAATTTAAATTTAATGATACAAGAATCTCTTATGTTCATTGGTCATATTTTTATGTTTTTTTTCAATTATCTAATAAATATGTTTTCAAGTTTAACCAAAGTGAGCTAAGTGGAACCAAATAATTATGAATGCTTTATTCATTTTTTTGCTTAATTTTGATATAAATAAGTAAAATAAATTTCTTGATCAAAATCTAGTAGATTTGAGTTCATTTACTGATTAGTGACCTCAAAATTCTTTGGCTTAATTAGTGTTACTAAGTTTCATAATCAGATGGCGCCCTTTTAATGTATTTTATTGAGTTCTGAAACTGACTTCAGAAAACTGCAGAACCAATACCTACGACCTGAAATTCAAATTTGTAAGAAAGAGCTAAATCTCAAGCCGTGGTAATCTTGAGCATCTTATTAACGTAAGTATAATTTCCTAAATATTTTCCGCAGTTTATTTTTGATAAGAATTTTTTTGATTCTGGAACTTTTGTGAAAAAAATTGGTGCCCTCCGCTGGGCCTAGTGTCTTTTGCCGTTACAAATTGACGCCCGCCGCGGGGCAGTATTATTATTAGTATTTACAGAAACTTTTGTGGCTACAGAACTAACAAATCTTGTGAGACATTAGGAAAACATCAGAGTTTTCATTTTTCATTTCTTGGGTTCCTACATCATTTTAATTTGCATTTTAACTTCGTTTATTACAGTATTCCTTTACCTTCGACGTTATTCAACAACAAATAAGTAAATAGGTCAGCAGATTTATATTTGCATACCTTTGTGATGTACTTTATATATAAACCCATATAACCGAGTGATAAGCGATATAACTTGGTAAATACTTTGTGTGTAACCTGTTTTGTATGAAAATGCCAGCTTATTAAATTACGTTAAGAGGTTTTGCTGAAGTTGCTTGTAGCAAATAGAAAAGACTGAATGAATAGTGAATTTATATAGGGTCAGATAGGTTTCGATTCAAGAATTTATTGGGTTAACGATCTCTAAAACACATTAACAACTTTATCACAATAGAAGGTTAAATGTAGTCTGCGAATTACGGGATAAATATTTGTTTAGGGATAATAACGTGCCATACGTTGACTGTTGAAAGGAATAAATCTAATAATTTTATTTGAAAAAAGGTTCGTCGTAAAAAATCTATAACGATGTGAGATGAATTTACTATGTATGTAAATCTACACTTTACTCCTCTATAAAAGTGCAGAAAAAGTAATCTTTGCATAATTCAAGCTTTAGCTTTTTATGTATTACAGATTTCTATGTACATTAAATTAATTGTACCAGTTCTACTTCGAACATTATCAAAATAAATAATTCTGGAAACCTTTTTTTCCTAAAATTTAAGATATAAGAACAGTGTCAGGATATCTCGAGTTACCTTTGCAAAGAGATTTCCCGATTGCTGAATTCCCAGTGCAAAAACGCCCTCGTTTCTATCGTAAAACGTAGGAAATTCAAAGAAGTCAAAATTCTCGACACGGTAGAACTGATCTCATATTAAATTGCGGAAAACTAGCACAAGACAGATTGTGGTAAGGAAACTTATGTTCAACGCAATTTCTAAGGGATTTTCTGGAGACAAGTATGATTAATACATCATTATCTCTGTTACACTTTAGTATTTTTAAATTAATTTACTAAATAAGTTCTAAGGATGCACTTTAAGCAGTGAATTTAATTATTTCTATATGTACATGTTTAATAATAAATAACTAGGAGTAATAGTAATTCCAATGATATGTTTAAATTATAGGTACGTTTCATTGTTTTTTTTTTGTTTATTGTTTCCAGCCTTATTTTGTGGAACTCCATAATCATGAAATAAATAAAGATTATTAAAAGTTTCACAGTTTTATTAAAATACAACCTGACAATATTATTTCGACAGCTATGCTGTCATTATCAAAGGTAATATAATTATAAACAAACACGTCGCTAAGGTAGATACAAAATAGGTAACTAGATAAAATAATAATAATAATCAGAATTAAATATCTAATACTTCCAGTAACGGAGAATTACTGAGCTCAAGTTGTTCATTCATTAAAGGTACCCTGAGTTTGTGTTTGTATATCTCAAAGGCTTCTAAAATGTCTAATTTGCGTTTGTTATTACAAAAATGTAGGAATTTAATATTATTTTGAGGAGTCATTGTGTGATTTTGTTCTAAAAGGTGTTTGGCGTAATTCGATTTTTCAGGATGTTTATTTTTGTAATGCGTACGTGTTCTTTATATCTTATGTCAAAATTTCGAAGTGTTTGTCCAATATATACCGAACT
Organism: Agrypnus murinus; assembly: GCA_929113105.1. Classification (NCBI taxonomy): domain Eukaryota; kingdom Metazoa; phylum Arthropoda; class Insecta; order Coleoptera; family Elateridae; genus Agrypnus; species Agrypnus murinus. The sequence goes on from OV816024.1 coordinate 114,673,167, forward strand.
ACAAAAAGAACAATTTAAACGGTAAATGCCCGATTTCATGATATCATGTGTTCTGTCTTTAGCATTAAATAAAAATGAAAAAGTGTTAGTGTTGGTTTTAAATGTTATTTTATAATTGTTGGTTTTTCTTAGTATATGTGCAATTTTTTCTGATATTTTGCCAAAATATGGTATAGATATGTAATTTGTGTCTTCTGTTTGATTGTCAATGGGATATATATTTTAGATAGCTAACCTATAATCTTTTTGTTTAATTAAGGTGTCAATCATGTTCGGATTGTAATGATTTGCATGTGCTAGTTGTTTAATGGTTGATATCTCTTTGCTAAAATCTGATTTTGTTAGTGGAATAGTTAAAGCTCTGTGTACTAATGATCTGTAGGCTGCTATTTTATGTGTATTATGGTGACAAGATTCATTTGGTATTGTTATGTCTGTTTGTGTTGGTTTTCTGTATATGGAAAATTCAAATAGATTGTCTGCGTTAATCTTGATATTTAAGTCTAGAAAGTTTATAGCCCTGTTTTGTTCTGTTTCTAGTGTAAATTTTATATTAGGGTGGATACTGTTAATAAGAATTAAAAATTCATTGATAACCTCAAAACAACTGTCAAAACAAGCTAAAATGTCATCAACATAACGAAACCAGAAGATAATGTGTTTAGAGAGGTTTAATTCAAATATTCGATCTTCAAACTTGTCCATAAATAACATATGTTAGCTAATAGAGGACTTAGAGAATTACCCATAGGTAAACCATCCTTTTGTAAATAAATTATGTTATTAAAAGTGAAATAATTTTGACTTATACAAAGGTCAAATAATTGAATTAACTCTAACCTTTTAACTAATTCTATATTACTATTGATCAAGATGCTATCTAATAAAGGAATACATTCTTGTGGGGGTGGAAGATGTATGTTTTGCAGCTTATCTACTAATTCTAATGAATTTCTAACAGTATTCGAGTATTTCGATTTGTAACCTATCGTGATAATAATCTGGTTCAGTTTTTTGGATAAAATGTGATTAGGTGCATTGATGTATGATACAACTGGTCTTATTGGCATATTTTGTTTGTGGGTTTTTACTAATTCATATAGTTTAGGTATTTGTGGGTTTTTATTAATGATTTGTTGCTTTTCTAATTCTGAAAAGCAGATATTGCAGTTTTCTAAACGTTGTTTTATTTCTTTTTGGAATTTTGTGGTTGGGTTTTTGTTTAAAGCTTCTAAATTTTCTTTATTAAGATTTTAGAAGTAAACCTGGATCCAAAAGAATACAATTGACGCAAGTCGAATAATTGAACACAATATTCAGACACTAAATGATGAACCCAGCATAGTTTTGAAATATGAACAATATAAATTAATAAAAATTAAATAAATGGTGTACCGTAGAAAGTTTAAAATTGTTTATCCTATTTTCCGTAGTGAAACAAACTAAATTCATCTCATCAAAACAAAATAAGGCCCCGCGATTGGGCGCCAATTGAAACAAAGCTTTTTTATTTCGCTTAATTACTGAATTCATACTCAAACTGTGCAACTCATAATAGCACGAAATATTTGATACTTACTGTACAACTCATAAATGCTCCGGCTACTCGAGACATCTCTTTAGCAAATTTAAGTTCAGGACGCGGGTATTGTTTTCATAGCTTACAGATTGTAAAAGACAGGGAATAAGACTGGTTATAGACACAAAAAATAAGTATATTTGGGCGCCATTTGTTTAGGAAAGTCCGGGGATTATAAAAATAATGACTTGATATTTAAAATTCGAAATTTAATTTAATTATTAGTCATATTTAGTTATGTCAAAATCAGATTAGTTGAAATATATTTAAAGACTTTCATAAATATATGGTCCAATATTATCCAATATAGTTAAGATTCAAAAATAGATTTATTTATAAATGAAATAAAAATAAAAAAGTTTTCATTTAAGACATAGTTGTAGATTTAAAAAAATACCCAATGTAAGAATTCTTAACAACAGGGAAATATGCACATACAAATAGAAATCAAAATTGATACATGAATAATTACGCAACTTACTTAAACTTTAACAAAATAATATCCTTTAATTCACAGTTCATTGAACGAATAATTTGATTCGATACCACTTCATAGAATGATTAACACATAATGCCTTTTTGTTCACATTTAATCACTAAATACCAAAATTAACAGCTTGATGAAACTGCAAAATCTGGAAAACACCTTGATTACTGACACAGCTTCTTACTTCAGACCAAAGAATTAAAGTTCACAATAATTGTTTTGTTTTAAAACTATTTTAAATAAAGTTCTTTTTAGGTAACCGGAACAACCAGTTCAATTGTTAATTAAATTTATTAAGTAAAAGTTTTTCTTAAACCACCACTGGTTAATATTGTCAATCGTTAAAATTTTTTTCTTTATTAAAAGTAGCACAACACTTAAATGTGCCTTTTCAAAAGTTATTTTATTTTAGAACTTTCGTTTATGATTTAATTTAAAAATAAAATCCAGTATAAACTTAGTTAACGTTACGTTTTGATTGATATTTATAATTTTTCATTAATAGTAACTCTAATACTAAGAAAAAAAATCGGTTCTACCTAGTGGCAAAAATTTTAAAAAGGATACTTCAAATTAACCAATATGGAAGCAACGTGGCTTCCACAAGCCAGTCAAGGTTAATGTACAAAGAACGTTCACGAAAGAAGGACTTTACCCATAATTAAAATCTACAACGTTTACAATAATATGATACACTGGGATCAAAAGTTGTTTATCTAAAGCCTACTAAAGAGCACGTACAGGGAAATCATAAATTAAAGCCAAATGGATTTTATTGGTGTGTTTTTCTATTAAACAAAGATTATAAACCTGGGAACGTTTTAAAATGATTGTTAACACCAATGAAAACTTTGCTGATTTTAAAATACTGTTTGTAAATGCACAAAGGTGACTCTTTTATACTTGAAAGAAAACAATATTTGCAGTTTTGACGCATTTAAACTTGTTAGACTACACAGAATCGTACTGGGGTTCCTTTATTATTTATACTTATAAAATGGTATTTATTAAGTTAAAAAAACGTAACGTTACAATAGCCAAGTTAAAAAGAGATAATGGAGTGTTTTAGTTTATTGTATTTAGCTAACCAATTTAACTAATTCAATAATCTTGAATTAAATTATTTCATAAAATTATTATTTAAGGGTAATAACATCTCAATATTCTGCTATTATATACCAGAAATATATTTGAAATAAATTCAGGTAACTGTGTAAAGATTAGTTAATGAGCTGTCGTTTTAATTATATAACTTTCTAGAAATTTCTGATATCACAAAGTAACTAACTGTTCAAAGGTATGAAGGAATGTTTATTTTTAAAAAACCTCAAAGCCAGAAATTATTTCGTTTTGCAGAATTTATTTAACTAAATATTAATAATTTATAGACAGTACGATGTCGACTAATTGAGAATAATTTTTGTAATTTTATGCAAAAATTATAAGTAGATTATTTATTTTTAAAGTTCTCTGAAAAGAAGATACAAATTTATTGCAGGCAATATGACAATCATTGTTAAACATAATCTAAACAGAATCAAAATAGATTGTTCTTAGTTGTTCTTGTTTCTAACTTTATATCGGCGTTTAACGTCATCCCATATCACTGCGAAACCATATCTAACAGCTTTACGTAAAGTAGCTAAAGCTAAACAGTATGGCTGCTTCATTAACCGCCTACTGTACTGTTCGAAAAGTAATACATCAGCTAACAGAATTAAATTTAATTGTATAATTTCTTATTATTATAATTTTTTTTAATTTTAATGCCTAAAAGTACTTAGATAGTTAATATTATAACTGGTTAATTTTCAATGGTGCAGACATCTAAGTTGCAATTCAGCGTTATTATTATAGGTTTAGGATCGACGCTAGCAACTAAAAGGTTTTCTTACTATCGCTAACTACATCTCCATAGAATGCATTTCAATGGAAAGTTATTCTGCTTAGGAAATCACAGTTGCAAGTCTAGTAGTTCAACATCATTTACACGCTGTCTTTGCTTTACTGGTGTATCAAATAGATCGGTTGTGGAATTTGGTAGCGAACAAATTGTGCAAATAAATCATTCATCGGGTGCGATATAATATAACTAAAAAATGCAGAATTTGTTTAGACCAATACATAGAAAATAATCCTATTTAATAATACGAGGGTCAATCAAATATAAACAAACCTTTTGTATAAACAAAATTTATTTTACAAGAAACAGCTACATTTCTACAAATTATTTTTCTACATAATTTCCTTCTTTTATTATACATTTTTCCCAACGTTGTGGTAATTTGTTCATTCCGTTCTCGTAGCATGAAGTTGGACGGGTATCTAACCAGTTGCGCACGAATGTTTCCACTTGATCGTTGGTCTCAGATCGCTTGCCTCCAAGTGCTTCTTTGAGAGGTCCAAACATGTGAAAATCGCATGGCGATAAGTCTGGACTGTAAGGTGGATGATCAAGTGTTTTCCAGTTCATTTCCTCCAGTTTCTGCTGCGTTGCAGCTGCTGTGTGGGGCCTGGCGTTGTCGTGGAGCAGCAACACCTCGCGGATGGGACAATCTCGTCTTTTGCGTCGATACTGAAGCTTAACTTGATCCAAGAGACCGCAGTAGTAGATTGCGTTGATGGTCTAAAGTCCATGTAAGAAATCTACCAGTAGGACACCCCTCCAGTCCCAAAAAACCGTGGCCAACACTTCCCCGCAGACAATCGAGTTTTGGCTTTCACGGGGTTTTCTTCGCCTTTCTTTCTCCACTCCATGCTTGCACGCTCTGATGCAGGGGTGTAATGATGCACCGCTGTCTCGTCACAGGTGACAATTTTATGCAAAAAAGCTTCCCCTTCTTCTTCAAAACGAGTTCGAAGCAATTGAGAAATGCGAACTCGTGCGGCTTTTTGATCATCATTCAGCAACCTTGGAACCCAACGTGCTGAGATTTTTCTGAAGCCCAACTGCTTTCTGATGATTGATTGGACACTTCCATAGCTGATACCAAGTTCTTCCGAAATTTGAAGCACTGTGAAGCGTCGATCCCGTTCGATAAGCTCACGAACACGTGCAATGTTTTCATTAGTTACACTGGTGCGAGGACAACGGGATGCGCTTGATTCGCAACACGCTCACGGTCTTGCTTGAATTCGTTACACCAAACCTTCACTCTTGACCATGAAAGGGTAGCTTCCCCGAACTGGGCATGCAGTCTGCGGTAAATTTCGGCAGGTTTCACGTTTTCACATACGAGGAACTTTATAATTATGCGTTGCTCAACACTGACGGGCACACTCCTCTAACTCATCGTAAGGGCTACTAACTTAAGCACTGGACAAGCCGGCTGATGTAGTTTCCCTACTCTAGGTATCCCCACCTAACGACTACAAATGCCCAATCACACACAAATACCCTTCCCCACTCTCAGCCACTAAAGGCTCGTTTATATTTGATTCCCCCTAGTAAATTCAATAATTGAATGATATATTATTTACAATCATAATCCATAAGACTCATTTTATATCAGCATAAAATAATAATTACACGTCGACTGCAAGTCGCAGCTGTTTGTGACATACTTTTTGTTAGCAGAATGGAAATCAACACCAATGAAGTCTTTTAACATTTCGTGCAGGGTGACATATAATCATAGGTAGAATATTCTCGGTTGAAACAAAAGATTTAAAAAACAAGAGCTGCCGCCGGCATTCGTTCTGCCGCGGTAAAACGAGACTGCGAATAATTACCTTTTTCGAATATGTCACAAGCGAAAAAGAAATCTTTTAAAGCTTCATTGACGACCAGGTTACCTTATATTTCATTTCAATTCAATGATTTTTTAATACAAATATTTAGTGGCAAATAATTAATTTTTTTCACATATATCAAAATGTTGAGTTCACAACATCCGCAAACAGAATTTAAAAATCCAGAAAAAAAATGTTTTTTAAAATTGCGTTTGGCGTTGATTTTTATACATCAAGCGACTGATCAATTTAGTATTTGATAGAAATCGTGCTGTGTTTGTAACTGTAAAACCAACTAGAGCTTTTATAATTAATTTTGCAACGACAACGTGCACACGCAGCACAAAGCAGCATTTCGTGTTGCACGTAAAACTTTCATATTTGTTTTCTAAATTTCACATATTAGAACTGTCGACAACCATTTCATAAAATAATTGCTTCACTTCATTATTTTTTTTATTGTCCTTTTTTATCAGTGCAAACTATTTACGGTGTTACATAAAAGTTCTGCGTTACGTTATCGTGTTAGGTGATCCATTAGCATTTTAGTATCATTTTTATATCATGCCATACAAATTGTGTTTTTTTCTATACTTTTTGAGAGAGAGGAGCCACAACAAATTTACCTACACTGTGGGGTGTCTCATTTCCACCTATAAATAATGTTATTGTTCTGACCACCATCTTGAAAATGTATTAACAAATTAATACACACAAAAAGAATTGGAGAATACATTGCTGAAGATGGGCGTACTACTTTCGAGCACTTAGACTTGGTATATAATAATACACCTAAAACGGTACTTCACCCTCCCCACAAACACTTTTAATTTCTCTGGACACGTATTTCAATACTGAAAGACTAAACTAAAATCTAAAAATCTAACCTTATATACCTACAAAACTTCACGACATGCCGGTTAATCGGTCAAGTTGACCTATTACCGAAGCAATTCTAAAAGATTGGAAATAATAGGACCTAAATTAGAGTACATTAGCGCTTTTTTATTCTTAATAAATTCTAATCTTTCAAAACAGTCAAGTTCTGTTGGGTTGTTTACATTTCTAATTTATTCTACGACTTTTACCTTATGATTTTTGCTAAAACATTATGTAGGGCGACGCTATACTTGTTATGTCTTTTAATTTTAAGTGAGATAAATGCTCTTTGTACCGAATCTTCAAACATCTCTTAGTTTGCCCTGTACATACTTGATTACAGTTATTACACGATATTTTATATATTCCCGATTTATCCATGTCCTCCAGGATACAATCTACTTGATCCCTTGGATTTCCTAAAGCATTCTTCAGGCTGTTATTCGAAATCGTAACTGTTTTATAACCAACTTTTGGAACGATAGTCTTAAGACCTTGGATAAAACAGCAAATTTTTACAATGTTTCTTATCCCATCCTTAATGTTATTATCTAGTGGAGTAACGTGCTTGACCCTTAATTTATTTTTATGTCTATTTACAATATATAATGCACTTGTTGGTTTGAGTTATTAGATATAATAGCTAGGGTTTAAATAATTCTGTTGTTATTGTAACAATAAATGACAACACTAACAATAAATTAAATATAATTACTTCGTCGAATTATCTATTATCAGGATTTCACTGTTGGTTATTGTTTCTATTTAAATGTTTTCTGAATTGCTCAGTAATACATAATAATAATTACAATAATTGTTACTACGCAATACATAGCGAACCTGGCCCCAGAAGCTTATCATTTTATTGGTTTATTATTTAATGTTTATTACGTTTATTACATGGTTTACATAAATAAAATTCCTTCTGTTTCTTTTGTGAGCTATTGTGCTTTATTTCTGTTTTGCTTATGCTCAAAGTAAGTTTGAACGGCGGCTGGTTACGTATGCCGGACCCTGAATAATATTTTCAGGTTATTATTTGTTTATAAATATTACTATACTATTAATACCGCGAGCTATCTGGTTAATTGTATTTTGGCGAGCAAACAAAATATTACTACTCTTTAATAGCTTCTGTTCAGTTTCTTCCATCTTTTGCTACTGCTTCGCCATTTTTTGGCAGGGAGTGGTTTTGCTTTTCTTTTCTTTCTGTTTTATAGTGTCGCTCCGTATTGAAGTTGGTTTCCAACAGTAGCTTTAGCTGCCCTGACTAATCTAACTACTAATCTGTAACGGTGTAGTAATTCTGTATCGGTTTTAGTTGTAAAATTGAGTTTCAAGAACGTTTGTCAATATTATTAATTTTCAATATCGTCTTATTGTAAAAATGAAGGCAACACAAAATTAAAGTTTCCTCATAAAGTTTTATTTTATATTAAAATATTATTTCTTCGAGTATATGGTGAAATCAGTGTAAGTTCATTCCAGGTTAAGATGAATGGAACGACTGCATAACTCAAAAACTCAGGGATCAAATATACACTAAGTATATATATTTGTAATCAGAACACATTGAGGACTTCAATTATTGAAAAATATACAGGGCGTTCAATTTAAAAAACACTCTTTCTATTTCTATCACTGTATAATATACGAATTTTCAAAATCGATAATGTTTAAAAACTGCACATAATATTATTTAACATTATTTTTTGCGCGAACCCATTATTCTAAAAATAATAATAAGGGTTTAAGATATACTGGAATCACTCTGTACATCCCAGGACTTGTGGTAATTATTGTTCAAGATTGCCAGCTGTGTATCATATGTCGAATGGTAGAGATGAATGAACAGCATCATAATTTCAAACAAATAGTGACCTTTCGCTTTACATTACTTCTGAACTAATTATTATCAGAGATAATTCTTCTAGGAGTACCATTAGCGTGTTCCAAGACTTTGGAACACGCATTCGATATGGGTAGCTCGAAAATGTCGAACCACTTTGAGATGGTATCGTAAACTATGACAATTCAGTGGTTTGATTGCAAAGATTCAGGCAGGTCTAAACAAGTTCACAGAAATTAGTTGGAAAGGTTTATCAAACGGCGAAGTTTGTTGCATCCACGTGTACTACATATTCAACAGAGATCGCGACGCAACCAGGGACAGAATTATCACAATATATCATAATGTCCTAAAATGTGATCATTTCTCTGAGTTCGATTAAAATTTCGAGATTAAGGCGATACAAAAAACTATTGTACATGAGGTAATTCCGCGTTCCATCTAGAGCGTTAGCTGAAGGGAGAATCGTAGGTTTCGCGAGAGTTTATAATTCGTTTTAAATCTTTGGGTTTTTTGATGTCAAAGTTAGGGAATTCGATAGTACTTACCTCCCAAACGACCATCTGTCTCTTGGACGATATGGGTCTTGATAAGGCGTTGGTAAATTAATTAATTTTACTAGGACTGTGGACATTTATGTTGATGCAGGCCTACCGTGTCAACCTTTTTACTGCAGTCTACAACGGTGAACAACCAGTGCAGCGGTTGATGCCCAGTTGCGATGGTAACCTCGACTCTCTCGGTTTAATAAGGTTTTTAAACTTATGATAGTAGGTAAAAATTTGGAGTTCTGAACCCACCCCCCACTCCTGACATGGCCCTTGAACCTATCTCTCTCTAACACATGGTGACCTTCAACCTATCTCTGTCACCTAAACTTGGCAACCCAATGTTGGTGACCTTGAACCTCTCTCTCTAACACATGGTGACCTTGAATCTTTCTCTAAACGTGACAACAATGTATAGTCATCAAATAATGTATCTTCAAGGTCATCAAACATTCAATTTATTGACCTTGTCAAAGTTAGAAATGATTACGACAGTTTTAACAAATTTTAATATATGGGTTTATTAATGTTAACATCGAGTGTACACTGTAAGAAAGAGAAGTTTAGAGAGAGATAAGCATGTCTCGCTGAAGTGCCCCATAACCTACTGGCCGGTTTCCGCATTCCCTTTTCCGTCGGACGCGATACGGCATAAGTTCATCGACATCGGCTTTCAGAGGATTACATATTTCAACCTTGTATTTACCTAGTGCATTTATATTTTATTTGAGGATGTTTCGAACTTTTAATTCAATGTAGTATTTATTTGTAAACTTGTAAGGTTGACTTAAATAGTTTTATTGTTAATTTAAAATTTGTAAATTGAAATTAATTTAAAAATCTGCAAGTATCAATATTTAATGCAGTACTTTTTATATGAATGTTAGGTTTTGTTTTAATAATGCTGTTGTCTTTTTAAATGCAACGTTTAAGTTAATGACGTTAAATGCAGAACGCGTGCTTTTAATTGTTATAAAATGAAGTATTGCTATTTTTAGTTTTAATATTTTTTAATAACTAACCAAGTAGCTTATTCTTATGTATGAAGGTCAACATGTTTACATTCGATTTGTACAGATAGGGTGAATGAATAGGGTGAAGGTTTAAGACCAAATCAGGATTGCAAGCAAATTTGATATTAGTGAATGATACACTAAAGTGCATAAAAATTATTCAAATTTGATCCATCTGTCTAATTGTCAGTACAGTTTAGAACTATTTATGTCAATCGTTTATTAATTATTTGTTTCGAACTTTTAATTCAATGTAGTATGCATTTGTAAACTTGTAAGGTTGACTTAAATAGTTTTATTGTTAATTTAAAATTGGTAGATTTAAATTTAAAAATCTGCTGCACTTAAAGTACAATATTTAATGCAGTGCTTTTTACATGAATGTTAGGTTTTTAATAATATGCTGCAAACTACAAATGAGATCAACTCTGTTGGCGGGAATCGAAGATTGAGATTTCAACAAGGTGAAGGACAACCACAATAATTCGAAACCAAGGTTCAATCATGTGGAAGGTAAAGTCATTCATAACTGCACCAGATGTGGACGAGACCACCCAATCAACAAATGTCTTGCTTAAATCAATGTAAATAATTTAATAATAGATAGTATCACTTCTAGTACACAAGCTCTCTAGCAACAAGTACTCTAGCAACAATTTAATCCAAACAAAATTACGATTAAGTTAAGAACTTAAAGAAGCAAAAATTTAATAAAAAGTAAACCCTTTTTAAATTAACACTATCTTTCTTATTAGAAGTACGTGTTTGTTGTTTAAAAATATCTGGCGTTTTAAATACCGTTAATATTCATAATTGAGGTTAGCTTCGTGTATTTACGTTTTTTTCTTAATTTTTATCTTGTAACTCATTTAATCAAACACAAAATGCTTGTTACCTATTAATTCACACACGGGTTTGCTTTTGGAACAGCAGTCATTCTATATACTTTTATATTACAAATTTCAATTTGGAATGAAACATATATTACTTGGTACCGTAAAATGGGGTGAACTACAACACTTTCTAACCGTTCCGCCTTTTTACTTCGAAAACCGAATTTTTGTTGTATTAACTAAAATAGCCAAAAGTCTGATCTAATCTTGTAGATTAATACTGCAGATTACGAAATCTTTTCGTATTAGTCAAATATAGGAAAAAATTATTTAATGCTCTGTGGCAAATCCCCCCCTCCCCGCAAAGTGGTGTCAATCACAACAGCAACGTTTTTAGATGTTTCTTTGCATTAGGTGTCCTTATGAAGTACAATCCAACATCACTCATTTTCCATCCCTGTTTCAGATTTGCTGGATGAAATCAATTAATTCTTTTCACTGTTTAAGATTGTCTGGCGTTTTTCGTCATTGCTGTCATATGATTTGCCCGAGGCTGAAAGTATCTGAAGACAAGTCTGAGACAGATATTTTCTTTTTTTTGGTGTTTGAAATTTTTTTTCTGTAAAACTTTCTGCCTTTTAATAGCTTATTAAGTTTCTTGGTTTAACACTATATTATATAAATAATAATAAATAAAATTATGTAATAGTATATCTACGAAAATATAATAAATACATTAATCAATATGCAGTCATTTACTAGATTTAATGATAAATCCAGTAAATGACCGCTTTTATTTAAATTGTGACACAGACATTAAAACCCGGTCAAATATTGGTAACGTAGTAAACGTAGTAAACGTGGTAAACGTAGTAAACGCAGTAAACGCAGTAAGCGTAGCAAACGTAGTAACTTTAGTAAACTTAATAAACACAATAAACGCAGTAAACGCAGTAAACGTGGTAAACGCAGTAAGCGGAAAATATTTTTAAAAAGTAAAAATCGCAATTTTTCATCGAAATTCAACACATGCTCATTATTTTAAACGTGAACGTAATTTGTTAACAAACTTTTCCAGTTTAAAAATTATTTAATAGCGTTTACCTGCAACGATAGATATAGAAACACAGAAAATGTTCTAAGTCCCTCAATAAGTTAAAATTTTTAATAACTCGACAACCGCTGGAAATTCGACCAAAAACCGCGCCCGAATTATAACAAGCAATACATTTCTTAATTTTTAATAATAATATTTTAGAGTGATTTATGTCTCCCATAGCTGGGTTGTTTTATAGAGAGAATAGAATTTGAAAAATATGTCGCGCTCTTTAAATTTATAATAATAAGTTTTAATTTATTATATACCCCATATAATTTTAGTATATTCAGAATGTTAACTGATGTATGTTTGATATCTGGTCATCGTATGTCTTTTACCCCTTAATATTATTCGAAGAAATCTTAATACCTCTGGTATAAATCTTCCACTTGAGGGTTAGCTTGCGAAATACGTTGCATTGTCAGCAAGAATGTATTAGTAATTGTCAAATTGTTCTTCGGTCAGCCGATTGAATGCCTTGTAAGGTTTGTTTTGCCAAATATTCTATTCAACACTGTAAAATTGTATAATACATAATCGCAATATTTACTTTCACGCTGGGTACTCACGTAATTATTACTCGAAGTAAATCGTATAATAAATAAATCTGTTGATAATGTTGTGTATAAGGGCAAAGCGCCCTATAATTTTAGCTAAAGCATTATGTCAAATTTTGAAAATGCTTGTATCAAGATCGGTTCTATATTTTATATTATTCAGATGTAATGAGAAACATACTAATCTTCTCGAAGCAAAATTTTTTCATATATAACTGGCTCGTTGGTCTAAAGGTATGATTATCGCTTAGGGTGTGAGAGGTCCCGGGTTCGAATCTTGGACGAGCCCTATTGTTTTTATATTCCGGATGGAATTTCATCAGATTAACTTGTAGTACTAGGTCATCGAATGCAACGCAAAAGTTGATTAACCGTAGACTTGTAGTAACTTACAAAATAAAACATAAAAATAAAAGACAATAAAACATTTGTTGGGTTTTATTAACACAGGATAAATATGAGAATAATTATCTAAATTATATACATTTTAAGCACTTTTAAACAATAAAAGACTATTGCTTTGATCGAAATATTTTAAAAGTTGTCGATGGCTAATTATTATTTAATAACAACCGTAAATTCTGAGTAAATGTACTTGGATATTTTCAAAACTACATTTCAACTGGTTAAAAATTTCCTGACGCGTAATTCAATTTTGTTTGCATTAAAAGGTAGAAATTCCATAAAAACGGTCTTAAAATAAATTGTATGTAGTTCTACATTGTGAAATAAAAATGCAAGAATAAAATAAAATATTTTTATTATTAGTTTTAGTAAATCAAAAACAAACTAATTTTGATATATTATTAAAACAGTGGTTTATTAAGCTAATTAACAATCTCTGAAATTCGCCGTTTAAAATCTGAAGATGTAATCTTTTATCGATTTTAAAACTAAAATATTTTAGAATTTAAAAACTTCAAACACGAATCTTTAAAACTAAAATTTGCAACAGTATGATTTTTAAAGTTTATAAAAACCTTTAGAAATTTTAGAAAACGCATAATTTTGTTTACAATTTTTTGAAATTTAGATAAAAATAAACAATAATATGGTTAAACAGCTATTTAATATAAGCATTGAAAACTCATTTAATCAAACACAAAATGCTTGTTACCTATTAATTCACACACGGGTTTGCTTTTGGAACAGCAGTCATTCTATATACTTTTATATTACAAATTTCAATTTGGAATGAAACATATATTACTTGGTACCGTAAAATGGGGTGAACTACAACACTTTCTAACCGTTCCGCCTTTTTACTTCGAAAACCGAATTTTTGTTGTATTAACTAAAATAGCCAAAAGTCTGATCTAATCTTGTAGATTAATACTGCAGATTACGAAATCTTTTCGTATTAGTCAAATATAGGAAAAAATTATTTAATGCTCTGTGGCAAATCCCCCCCCTCCCCGCAAAGTGGTGTCAATCACAACAGCAACGTTTTTAGATGTTTCTTTGCATTAGGTGTCCTTATGAAGTACAATCCAACATCACTCATTTTCCATCCCTGTTTCAGATTTGCTGGATGAAATCAATTAATTCTTTTCACTGTTTAAGATTGTCTGGCGTTTTTCGTCATTGCTGTCATATGATTTGCCCGAGGCTGAAAGTATCTGAAGACAAGTCTGAGACAGATATTTTCTTTTTCTTGGTGTTTGAAATTTTTTTTCTGTAAAACTTTCTGCCTTTTAATAGCTTATTAAGTTTCTTGGTTTAACACTATATTATATAAATAATAATAAATAAAATTATGTAATAGTATATCTACGAAAATATAATAAATACATTAATCAATATGCAGTCATTTACTAGATTTAATGATAAATCCAGTAAATGACCGCTTTTATTTAAATTGTGACACAGACATTAAAACCCGGTCAAATATTGGTAACGTAGTAAACGTAGTAAACGTGGTAAACGTAGTAAACGCAGTAAACGCAGTAAGCGTAGCAAACGTAGTAACTTTAGTAAACTTAATAAACACAATAAACGCAGTAAACGCAGTAAACGTGGTAAACGCAGTAAGCGGAAAATATTTTTAAAAAGTAAAAATCGCAATTTTTCATCGAAATTCAACACATGCTCATTATTTTAAACGTGAACGTAATTTGTTAACAAACTTTTCCAGTTTAAAAATTATTTAATAGCGTTTACCTGCAACGATAGATATAGAAACACAGAAAATGTTCTAAGTCCCTCAATAAGTTAAAATTTTTAATAACTCGACAACCGCTGGAAATTCGACCAAAAACCGCGCCCGAATTATAACAAGCAATACATTTCTTAATTTTTAATAATAATATTTTAGAGTGATTTATGTCTCCCATAGCTGGGTTGTTTTATAGAGAGAATAGAATTTGAAAAATATGTCGCGCTCTTTAAATTTATAATAATAAGTTTTAATTTATTATATACCCCATATAATTTTAGTATATTCAGAATGTTAACTGATGTATGTTTGATATCTGTTCATCGTATGTCTTTTACCCCTTAATATTATTCGAAGAAATCTTAATACCTCTGGTATAAATCTTCCACTTGAGGGTTAGCTTGCGAAATACGTTGCATTGTCAGCAAGAATGTATTAGTAATTGTCAAATTGTTCTTCGGTCAGCCGATTGAATGCCTTGTAAGGTTTGTTTTGCCAAATATTCTATTCAACACTGTAAAATTGTATAATACATAATCGCAATATTTACTTTCACGCTGGGTACTCACGTAATTATTACTCGAAGTAAATCGTATAATAAATAAATCTGTTGATAATGTTGTGTATAAGGGCAAAGCGACCTATAATTTTAGCTAAAGCATTATGTCAAATTTTGAAAATGCTTGTATCAAGATCGGTTCTATATTTTATATTATTCAGATGTAATGAGAAACATACTAATCTTCTCGAAGCAAAATTTTTTCATATATAACTGGCTCGTTGGTCTAAAGGTATGATTATCGCTTAGGGTGTGAGAGGTCCCGGGTTCGAATCTTGGACGAGCCCTATTGTTTTTATATTCCGGATGGAATTTCATCAGATTAACTTGTAGTACTAGGTCATCGAATGCAACGCAAAAGTTGATTAACCGTAGACTTGTAGTAACTTACAAAATAAAACATAAAAATAAAAGACAATAAAACATTTGTTGGGTTTTATTAACACAGGATAAATATGAGAATAATTATCTAAATTATATACATTTTAAGCACTTTTAAACAATAAAAGACTATTGCTTTGATCGAAATATTTTAAAAGTTGTCGATGGCTAATTATTATTTAATAACAACCGTAAATTCTGAGTAAATGTACTTGGATATTTTCAAAACTACATTTCAACTGGTTAAAAATTTCCTGACGCGTAATTCAATTTTGTTTGCATTAAAAGGTAGAAATTCCATAAAAACGGTCTTAAAATAAATTGTATGTAGTTCTACATTGTGAAATAAAAATGCAAGAATAAAATAAAATATTTTTATTATTAGTTTTAGTAAATCAAAAACAAACTAATTTTGATATATTATTAAAACAGTGGTTTATTAAGCTAATTAACAATCTCTGAAATTCGCCGTTTAAAATCTGAAGATGTAATCTTTTATCGATTTTAAAACTAAAATATTTTAGAATTTAAAAACTTCAAACACGAATCTTTAAAACTAAAATTTGCAACAGTATGATTTTTAAAGTTTATAAAAACCTTTAGAAATTTTAGAAAACGCATAATTTTGTTTACAATTTTTTGAAATTTAGATAAAAATAAACAATAATATGGTTAAACAGCTATTTAATATAAGCATTGAAAATTTATAATTCACAGTTACTACATAGTTTAAAAAGTTTGATCCTAGCAATTAAATTTAAGAAATGGTTTGGAAATACTAATTTCGAACAACAAATTTCCTTCCATTAAAATTAAAATTTAAATTAACTTCTTTTTGAAATTTCACTAGGTATATATAGCAGGTCGCATGTATTGAAAGTTCAAAATGTGTGTAGAAGCGAGCTTACAGAATGCGTGCTTGACAGAACGAGTGTTATCATTTCGTAATTGGAAGGGTATACAAACCCCAAAATCTTTAGCTGAGGCCGGATTTGTCTACACGGGACGTGAAGATAGATTAGAATGTTTTTATTGCCGAGTGAACATTTTCAAATGGGAACCATCGGATAGCCCAATCGTAGAGCACCTGAAATGGTCACCACATTGTGTGTTTGCAAACGTGTTAGCACCCATAAACGTTGAAAGTGGTAAAGACGTTTGCGATTAAAAGTAACCAGATACAACATAGAATATAACGCGAGGGAACAGGGAAGATGTTACCAATTAAGGCGGTAATATTATTAGCAACCTTGTACGAGGGTGTAGTGTACGTTGCAAAACTCCCAGACACAACAGCAGCTTTTATTTCCTATGACTTCAATACGAGTGTTTGGTATGGAATGCAACCAGTGACCTTGCAACAAATGGGAATGTTTAAACACGAGGTCGGCAATAGAACGCAAAAAGTACGATTCAGGGTCAAATTCGTGTACCCAACACATACTAAGGACAGTGAGTGGCAAACCATCGGGAATAGTCCGGTGGAACAATGTAAAGTCAGCAGCGAAACGTGTTATGCTTCCGTGGTGACCCTGGGCACCCTGTTAGTTGCAGTAGTGGGTATAAGCATGGGAATATATTGTATCGTTCGTTATCGTTACCATTAAAGACCATGACCTTGTACCCTACCCGTCAACTCAGTATATATAAACGCATATGCAAGAATACTTCAGTAGTACAGCATCATGGACGTGGTAGAGGCAACCATTTTAGTAACATTCGATCTTGAGGACGACGACGATGAAATGAGAGACGAAGAACTATACGGTGACAACGTCGAGAAAACTTTAGACCACCACAAAGAGGCATTCATTAAACGCGTCAAAGAGAAGCGTGTTCTTGAAGCTGGTTATCTAGTGTTTGCGCTAGTGACGTTTGCATATTCAATGGACTTAAATGGGGAAAGCATATGGTTGGATGGAAAAGGTGCGACATCGCCGAAACAGTTGGAAGAGCCGTTAAACGAATGGTACGATATATTCTTACGACAAAATTTTAGCTAGAAGTTAAGTGCGGTTTTACAGGACCGAACTTTAGATTTTTTTAATAAATATACGTGCAAAATTCACGTACTTAAGGCCGATAGATAATGGTTACAACTATAAGAACAAGTTGTTGACGTTTTCAGGAACAAAAAAATTTATCTTAACAGCAACAGCAATACACAAAACAAAGATTTTTCTGTCAGTTGCGGTAACTTAGTGTAATTATTATTTTTTAAGACTACGTATGCATTTACTAGACTAAGTTTCCTTAGGGACCTTCTTATAGTCCAGTGAATGAAGGGATTTTACCCTGCAAAAGCTCGGGTAGTTCTAAATTTTTGGTATGTTGTATAGATTGGTGGGTTAGTGAAAAATCCAAGTTTTCCAATTACATCCCCCTCCGCCATCTTCAAAAAACCGTCGAAAATTTGCACTTTTTTTAGTTTCTCGCCTATAACTTCGTTCTGGTGCATCTTAGCGCAAAAAAAGTTATTTGCCGACTTGTAGAGGACAAAATTTTGTAAAACTTTGGTTTATGAAGTTGTTTTGCACGATGAATAACAACGGAGCTGTAAAGCTCGCAAAAAAGGCTAAAATTGCCTACTCTGCCAAATTTTGAGTTTCTTGCGACTTAACATCGCGATAACTTCGTAACACTTCATTTTACCATACAAGTCTTCAGAATCAATCTTGCAGAGAATTTAATTAGCTACAAATTTTATGTATAAATTTTTAAACTTAATACAACGGAGTGGGGGTAAATTTAGAAAATTAACGAAAAAGTGGCTTTTTTAAAGTTTAGTGCAGCAAATCTCTTTGGTCCATTATTTCTAATTATGAAAGTATTGCCTTTGATTTCAGGCAGAATAATCTTTATAGATGCAAAATAAACGTAATTACTGACATTGGTGAACGTCAATGATGTCTCGTGCGACTATTAGAAAACTGCACTTCCTTCTTTTATTTGCCTGCGACTTTTCTCTACTGCACTTTAGCGCCGAATGAGTTATTTGTGGAGTATTCTAAGACTCATGTTTGTAAAACTTGGGCATATTATGTCTTTTGTGAAATCAATAGCGGTGGGTCTGTACCGCTCCCAAAAAGGCAAAAGTAGCGATCTTAGACAAATATAGAGTTTCTTTCCACTTTTCGTAGCTATAAATAAATAAAAAACTCCTCGGCATTTGAAAAGAATCAATCTTGTAAGAAATCTCATTATCATCACTTTCATTATATAGTTTTAGTTGTATTCGCCAAACATCCATTTTAAAAATTTCGTTATTACCATTAAATAACTTAATCAGCACAATTGAATCGGTCAATGCAGAAACTGAATATGTCCACTTTTTGTGTAAATTGAGTTATACATGAATTCACCATAATTAAAGGGTGCCCGATCGAATGGTGCAAAAATATAACATGTCCTGCTTTTCTATAATGTAGAAAAGCGATGGTATGTCTTATATATCTAGGATGCGCTGAAGTAAAAACAGCTTGCTGATATCAAATGAAGCCATCGTCACGTCGTTTTGACATATGCAAGATATATTTTGTTGAGGGAAGTTCTCTATGCAAAAATGTCCAAATCAACTAGTAAAAAACTGAACAACCTAGGAAACAGTTGAAGGTATTTCCCACTGACTCCACAACCTCTCCAAAACTGAAAGATTTATGAAGTACATTGAGAAAGAACTTGACGAATTTTACCAGCAATTTTATCCTAAAATGGCCTATGAAAGAGAAAGAGGAAGACAGCGCAGTGAAAGCAGACAATGTTTAAAAATATTTTTATTTGTATTTAGGATTTCCAGATTTCTTTTGTTAATATTAAGTTCAGTTGTTCTTTAGTCACAAACAGTGTCGGTCTTAGGCTTCTCGGCACCCTCGGACAGAGTCCTTCCGAGCGCCCTTATTAACTTTAAAAAGTAACTGTTATTGAATGATTTTAATGATTTTACCAACTTTGGTGCCCCAAACAGCCTAGCGCCCTCGTGCGGCGCCCGACCTCGCACCACCTCAAAGGTCGAGCACTGGTCACAAAATAGTTTCTTGCGTATTCTTTGCATTTTATTTGCAATCAATGCAGAAACTGAACATGTCCACGTCTTATATTTATTTTTTTTTAGAATATCAAACTTTAAGTTAATTGAACCATGTGATCTTACCTAACAGATACCCTTCTTTCATATCCCAAAAAGTCACGAAAGTCCATAAAAGCAACATTGAGTAATTCAGTTTTTCTTGTTTTTCTCAAAACAAGGTGGTTGGGACATATTCAGTTTCTGCTTTGACCGATTCAATTATACTATACTACAAGCCTCATGTATAAGTTGCATATATAGCCAATTGAAGGGTTTTGCATTCAAGTTTGATTAATTCAAAGTTTTTAACACAATATAGAAAATGTGGAAACTCAAGGAAACATGGTAAAGAAAACAGAAAATATAACAAAAGATAATTATATACAATCTTTACAACTTCCTACGTTTATAAGGGAGTGAAGTAGGAGGGGAGGAGTTGTCGTTAGAGTCTACTTGAGCTGGTGGTATTGGATCGATGTCATCTTCGTCCTCGTTGACAAGAACGTCTGGCCTGTTCTCGCAAGACTGCCCACAACAGCACTTGCAGAGGTTGGAGCATTTGAGAGGAGCTTTCCTGCAACCACAGCTCCCATGCACCCAGTTATACATTTGCAGGATACTATTTTCAGTAATTCGAGAGGAGCAGCATCTTTCGCATTCTTGATGGGTTGTAGTCCTCGCCTCCCTCTCGTCCAGCCCCAATCCAGAGGATTTTTTTCAATTCCCATCCACGCTATGACCTGGTGGTATGTCCGAAGGGAATGGCACTGCACAGCATCTGTTGTAGGTGGTAGCTTTGCCAAATTCAGTTTGGTGCTGCTGCTCATGAATTTGGCATAGCGGAGTGAGCTGAGGGATTGGTCATTATCCCCACCATACAAAGCCACCAAAATTCGTTCTCCTACCCCTGAAATTTTTGGTGCAACGGCATATGGGTTCCGAAACTCCTCTGCAATCTCACACAAAACTGTTTTTTTTGAAAAAGGTGGCAAAACTTATTCTTTCCGAAACTAAAGATGTTGGAGGTGGTGTCACATTCACTTATGCCGTGAAGGAGCAGGATGTTCTTCGGCACTGTTGTGCTTGAATGATGAGGAGGTGTACAGAATGTCAGGTGAATTAACTCTCCCAGGTTTTTGGAGGTACACATTTTTGACCGTAGGTGTTGTTCCGGTCAGCACAACCAGCAAGTCGATATCTTCACCAATAATCACTACTGTATCATACTGTGAAGCCACGGATTTTGCAGAGGTGACTATTAATACGTCAGCAATTTCTTCAGCTTGTTTGGTGTCGATATTTGAAGCCCTTAGTTCAGTCATGAGAAGTGCTATGAATTGTTTTTTGTTGTGCTCATTTGATAAAAACTTTTCTAGAGGTGTTAGGTTGACAGTTGTTTTGTCAAACATGACGTCAGCTGAGATGTTCGTCTTACACCTCCTTGCCCGTTCAGCGCTCTTGGTGCTTCGCAGTGCAGATTCCTCAGGGTAACCATCAAAAACCACCCTCACAGTAGTGCCATAATCTAAAAGAGCAAGAATTGAAGAAAAAAGGGGGGATAACCTTTGACAAAATGAAAAGAATTGATCTGTGTCGACTTCTACAAAAGCAATACATTTTTGGATTAAGGTACTGAATTAATAACTTTATTAAAAGATAATAAAACAATTACTTAAGCAATAGCACTGGAAACCCTGATAACTGAGTGGACGTGCTAAACCGGTCCTTCCTCTCTACTCACCCCTTCCTCTCTCGCGGTCTGCTCCACTATCCTACTCTCCTGCTGCTCTCTCCCCATTCTCATCGTCTTAACTGTTCCACATTCCCTTTTTTTGTGTTGCACTAGGAGTGCAAGACTCCCTACCTGCGACGGGTTACCGTCGTGTTGATTCCGACTTACTTTACCTATACACATAATTACTTTCATTTTGCATCTATAAAGAGTATTCTGTCTGAACTCAAAGGCAATACTTTCATAATTAGAAATAATGAACCGAAGAGATTTTGCTGCATTAAACTTTAAAAAAGCCACTTTTTCGTAATTTTTCTAAATTTACCCCCATTCCGTTGTATAGAGCGTAATAAATAAAATTGATAACAGAATTTGTAGCTAATTAAATTGTCTACATGATTGATTCTGAAGACTTTTACAATAAAATGAAGTGTTAAGGAGTTACCGCGATGTTAAGGGACAAGAAACTAAAAAATTTGCATAGTACGCAATTTTAGCCTTTTTGCGAGCTTCACAGCTCTGTTACTATTTATCATACTAAACAACTTCACATACCAAATTTGTAGGAAATTTCGTCCTCTACAAGTCGGAAAATAACTTTTTTTGCGCTATGATGCACCGGAACGATGTTATAGGCAAAACACTAAAAAAAGTGCCGATTTTCAACGGTTTTTTCAAGATGGCGGAGAGCGCGGAGGGGGGTGGAATTGGAAAACTTTGATTTTTCACTAATCCACCAATCTATACAACATATCAAAAATTTAGAACTACCCGACCATTTGTAGTGTAACCACCCTTTTTCGACATCCGTTTACTGGACTATTATTTCAGTTCGGCAGATTAAGTTAAAATTTGGCAGATTTTTGTACACATTTGTTTTCTAATTTAAACCCACTGAATATGATTTTTGCAACACACAAATAAGGAAAATCCAAACCATACTTTAAACAAAAACGGGTTGATGTGAATATAAAACCTCCATTCAACATATAAAAAACTAAAATAGCGACGTTATGGCAAAAAACATATCAAGAATATTTTTATTGGCTTAACAATTTCACGCTCTGAAATATAGGTGTGGAGGAAACATCGTCAATTCGGGCGTGTATATGTAAAGTCGACTATCTCTGGCTGTAGCTGCAGCGCACCAGAGGGACTTTCAGTGGTTGTAGGTGTTCTACTTTACTGACGACGATAGACGTTATTAGGTTAGAAAGCAAACTCGTGGAAATAAAATTGTCTATAAAACTCAAACTAATTATCTAATGTTGCTAACATTTTTCCATATTCAGTGTTTCTCAAAACGGGTTCAAAACAATTACGTGTTTGTATAGAATACCAAATATATTTTTTTAAAGGTATAACAGAGAACGCAATTAGTAAAAACTTTAATTTTTCTGAGGGTTGCTTAGAAGTGTCCCTTTTGCAAATCCTGGTTTTAATAACTTGATTTTGAGTAGGGTAGTTGATGTGGTATAAATCAATTTTTGAAAACTAATATTTGCATCATTAAAACCAATCAATGAATAATTGACTTGGAAATTCTGTCAACAAGATTGTTCAAGACTTTTTTCCTTTAATAATAAATCGTCTTTATTCACATTTTTCAAACTAAATATATTTCCATTAAAACAACAATAATAAAAAAAAAGTAAATTAGACAAAAAAAAACAGAAAAGTATGTGTGAGGTTCTTGGCGTTATCTAGCCAAAGATTACTCTACGAGGGTAGATCAGTATTTACGGTCCCTGACATAGTAGGCTTTGCATGATATCGTCATTCATTTTTCTATGAGAACTGTCATTACTAATTATTTGTTGTGTCAAGTTTTGCGTAGGTGCGTGTTGTTCTTTGAAAGTTATTAATAATTAAGCTGGTCGATAACAGACAATTTTTAAAAATGGAAAAAAGTGAAGTCAGAGCGGTGATAAAGTATTTGCAAAAAAAAGGATAAACACCTACTGAAATTTACAAGGATATGACAGACGTTTTAGGGGACTCTGCCCCTTCTTACCAAGTGGTGAAAAATATGTCTCGTGAGTTTAGATTAGGCAGAACAACTTGCGAACATGCGAAAGGTGCGGGACGTCCAGTCTGTGTCACCGTTGACAAAAACATCAATTTGATCCATGATATGGTAATGGCAGACTGACTATTCGCCATATCGCGGAAACAACGAACATCTCTTATGGGTCAGTTGAAAATATTTTAAGAAATGTTCTTGATCTCAGAAAAATCTCGGCGCGTTGGGTTCCAAAGATGCTGACCGTCGATCAGAAACGCTCTAGAGTGCTGCATTCGGAAGCCAATTTGGAGTACCTGAAGGCCAATCGGAAGCAATTTCTCACTCGCTTTGTGACTGTGGATGAAACATGGGTGCACCATTTTGATCCTGAGACGAAAAGACAAAGTATGGAGTGGCATCACAGAGGTTCTCCACCTCCACGCAAATTTCGAGTTCAACGGGCGGCTGGAAAGATTATGGCCACAGTGTTCTGGGATGCAGAAGGAATTTTGATGATCGATTATTTGCAGCGTGGACACACAATAACGGGTTCTTATTATGCAGGGTTAATTCCAAAATTGCGCGAAAGCATCGACCGACAAAGACCAGGAAAGTTGGCACACAAAATTTTGTTCCATCAGGACAACGCTCCAGTCCACAAGAGCTGCATTGTCATGGCTGCCATACAGAACGCTGGCTTTGAAATCCTAGAACACCCTCCATATTCACCAGACCTGGCACCCAGTGATTACCATCTATTTCCAAAATTAAAGGAAAACCTGCGTGGAAAAAAATATGGAGACGATAATGAAGTTATGACCGCAGTAAATGGCTGGTTTGAGGAGCAACCGGAAAACTTCTTCCTGAAAGGCATTGAAGCATTGGAACATCGGTGGACCAAGTGCATTGAAGTCCAGGGAGATTATGTTGAGAAATAAATAAATAATGTTTTAAAAATTCTTTCTCTTTCTATATCAGGGACCGTAAATATTGATCTTCCCTCGTATGTCTATTTAATCAGCAAACCAGCAAAAATAATTTAATATAATTAATATAATATATAGGGGAAGGGGGAGGACAGTGTTACACGTACTACAGTGTTACACTTAATGTTTTTAGAATTGCTTTATATTAAACATTGTTCATATTTTCATGTTAGAAGTACTTTGGTGTTAACCAAGTGTAGGTGCATTTTGGTTTATATTCACTAATCGGTTTTCAAGAAATTAAGGTATGTAAATTTTTTAATATCAGAAGTAATTATTTCAAGTAAAATACAATTTACTTCAGGATTAAATTAATTAAAGCTAGATTATTAAAAATTTATTATAAGTAGTTTGTAAGCTTATTTACGCCGGAGAACAACGTACTTAACCTCAAATCTGTTTGTGCCCTTATTAACTATTCGAGTATAGATTTTTGATGATTGGGGTACAGTGTTACAGTGGATAGTGGGGTTCGGTGTAACATTATTTATGCAACACTTGTGCAGACAGTGATCAGTCCAAGTTGCATCTAAGTGATAAAGATACATTATTCCATTCAAATGATATCGATGTTGAAAACTTTGTGGTAATACAAGAAGAGGCTACAATAAAACACAGAATTTTGTCAATTAGGGAGATTACACGTGAAACGAATACAGAAGTTAATCCAACTTATAAATTCGTACTTACAACGCAAGAATGTAAGAATTTTAAGTTGTTTTATTAAGATTAACATTGTTAGCTTTTCCTGGTAACTCTGTACCCCACTATTAGGATACAGTGATACACAAAGCACCAAGTTGACTAAATCTTAATTTCTCTAAAAGTTGGAATATCAAAGCAAATGAAATTAAAAGTTGAAACAAGATTCGTAACTCTTAAACTAGGATGACAATAAATTTTAAAATTTTTATTTGGTTCTGAATTATATCAAAAAATATTTTGTGTGTAACACTGTTTCTACCTTCCCCTACAGTGCATAATGTTATACAAAAAAAAACAGAGTATTAATTATGTCAAGTAACTGATTTTTTATTAGATAGGCAAATATGAAAAAAGAAAAATGAAAAAGATTAATATGGTTACTGCGTTTGTAATAAATATCATTTGTCATCATGTCTAAATCTTTTAATTTTGGAGGCTTTAATCTCGTCAGGAATAGAATTGTAAGAATACGTAACATCTATATGAAATAAAGAAGTTTTGCGTAGTAAGCATACCAGTACATCTTGTATTTACAGAGTGTATACCCGACCTAGGTATCAATTCAGAAGGAAGGGATGTAGTCGGACCTTTTAATGTTAGCAGACTGTGTGTGAACGTTCCCAATTGATATTGATAACGATTTTCCATTCTCAACCAACCAATCTCCTACTTTTTGCAACAGTTTTGAAACATGCTTCTAAAAGCCTAATTTAGTATGTATCTAAATTAACTCCCAAGTTCTTTTCCAAATCAATTACACGCAACATCTCATTATTAATTATTAAATTACGTTCGTTACAACGATTCATTACTACAGATGTGGCGTGATTAATGTTATCAAATAAAAGCAAATGGGATTTGTTGGTATTTAGCTTTAGATTATGTTCTGAAGCAAGTACATATATTATTGATTGTATCCAGGTTTTTGTTGATGTTTTCATAAGCCTAAAAATTAAACTTAAACTTAAAATTCCCTGCAAAGTTTTGTCAAAACGAACCGCAGCTCAGACTATACAGATCCACCTATAGTGAAACGACGAATTTTGTGATTTGTAGTAGCAGTACCAACTATCATCTCTGTCGAGTACGTCGAATGTGCTTCAAAACAAGAACAAACCATCGTAAGACTGATGTAACAAAGTCGAATACTTGATTTAGCACCAACCCATCCAATAAATCGAAGAAAATTATCAAACTTATTTTTATAGTACGGGAGGTAGCTTTGCATTTTTGGTAGTTTTCATACCGATCTATTTTTACTTTTACTAATAGATTAGGTATGACTAATAAGCGAAATAAGGGTCAGTCGCAGCATCCACGGTGGGGGTTGGTACTGGAAAATGCGAAACTTGTTTTCAAAAAATTCAAAAGTCATTTTATAATCACTTCAAAATTTATATTATGAACTTTTACATAATAATCATTCGAAGAAAAATCAGCTGCATTGTGGAGGGGGGGATTATATGTCAGTCACTGGTATAAACTTATTCCAGATGTTTATTCACGTGGTTTTAAATACATTTAAAAATATAGAAACAACAATCAGCTGTCTTTATAGAGGGGGTAACACTGTCAGTTGACGTAATAAACATATTGCGCATGAGTCTGAACGCCGTACAATAACTTTTATGGGCTAACTGACGACCTTTACCCCTGCAAACATCCAGCTGACTATAATTGTTATTAGTGTTAATAGTAAAACAACCATATTTACATTTCAATCGGTATAGCATCAATGTTATGTTAATTTCTTCACTTCAATATTCTGGTTGATTATAGTACTACAGCTTGTATTTTCAACAACACTTGTGTACATGCAATTTCTTACTGAAATAACAAAAAGTACTAAATATAGATTTATGAATAAATGGAATCCACAATATGGTCTGTTTATAATAATTTTTTACACCCAAGATATTATAGGAAAAACGAATGAACGAATTAACTTTTCTTTACGTGGAAAAGCGTTTTTAAAATAATACTTTATTTAAAACGCAAAAGACGGAGTCCAAGTTCCAAAAATATAGACAGTTTACTGTTAAGTACAATACGTATTTATTCGTTGGTAATACACAATATGCACTTACATAATAACTTAAACACTATACAGTTTTATCTTTAAACGAGTAATAATGGTCAGAAGGCCGAGGTAAACAGTATCCCTGGATACTGGTTTCTACGGCTTCTGAGTCTAGCTCGAAAGGCAGGTAAACACTATCCAGCAGTTTCTAGCTTTCGAGCTCGACGTCGTAACTCGAACTAGGTAAACGATATATCCCTGGATATCAGTTTCTAAGTTCTGAACGTCATCGTAACCTGAACTGAAGTATCTGACCAAGTTGTGATCTTTATATACCATCCTATGGTCGCCCACTTTGCATATATTAAGTCGACTCAGCATAATATTACGATAAAGTTTTTAGAATACCTCATTAGTATTCAACCATTAAGATAAAGGTTCTGAGTACTGGCAAATGTTTGCATACATTATGCAAATGCAGAATAAGATTAAGATAAGGTTCTGAATATATTATCAACATGCGCATACATTATGCAAATGTAGCATAATATTAAGACAAGGTTATGAATATATTGCCAGCGTCATCTTATATGAATGCATACAGTCTATAATTTTAACTAACGTTAGACAATATAAGAAAAAAATCTTTTTTTAATTTTTATTCTTTTTTTAAACAAAATTAATGGCTATATCACAGTATAGTTATAACCAGTAGATGCACTCTTGCAAATATTGAAAGTGAAAGCCGTGTTGATTCTCGCACTGTTAAACAACGGGCTAACGGGTTACGAAACAATAGCTGTGCTTTGATATACCCTCCTCGTAATTACCGTCTCGGCGAACTGATGGTAGTTTGTCAGTGTTGCGTGCGATATGCGAAGTGTCTTATCAACTTCTATGTGCCGACAATCGGGTGCACTGTATATTTTTATGCCGTGGGTATATCTCCTCGCTTAAATTTATTGTACTGTCATAACTTCATCAGTTTCATATTCATCATTTTCTTCACAAGTATCACCAGAGCTATCTTGATGAAGTTTCCTTCATCCTCAGTTTCTTTTTTTCTTTCTTGTTTTGGGTATAACAAAAAAAAATGTATTAAATTTATTTATTACAGTTTTACATTTTCCTGTAGCCACCTCTACCGGGTTTCTTACCCTACTTGTCCCCCACTAGCATGTCGTTTATTGTAGGCTTGCCACCTATCATACCGTTCATTCTAGGCTTGCCCCCCCGCGGACAAATTTCTACGGGCGCCTATGTTAACCTGGACCAGGAAGTAAAGAAAAACTGTTGGACAGTGTTATTAAAAATTATTATTAATAATAATTAATATAACATTATAAATAGTACACATTGATTAATTGACTACCGAAAACAGTGCAATGTTTATTTTCCTGAATTGTTAAATGTGTCTAAGCTTATATACGCTCTTTTCATTATACACGCCTGGTGCTGCCGAATACATGCGAATTACAGCACCATACACCTAGGACAGTGGTCTCAACTGTATACACGTTCGATTAAATATTGTTATTCAAAATGCTTTTATTGTTTACATCACATTGCATTTTTAATATTTTGCATTGCTATTTAAAAACCCACGTTAAACATAGCTGCTATGAATATTAAAATTTAAATTGTTTGCAAAAAAAACAAAATAAATAGTTTATGCAAGAATAGCTAAACGAATAAACTCGAACACTTTTAGCAACTCCTATTAAAGCTGTTATGTTGTTTACCCTTTTAATCAGATTCATTCATCTGACTAACCGTTTGTTTAATGAGGGGACTGTGCTGGAAAACTAAATTAGTTATGTGAATATCTTCAAAGTACTTATTTATAATATACCAGAATTCAGAAATTTTAAATGCCCTGTACACATGTGTTATATTTATTGCTCTAGCTGATTTAGAAAATTAGAAACTCATACCAACTAACCACAGGTAACAAATACGCATATTCCAGTCCTTACACAATTATAAGCTTATTGAACCATGAAATAGTTATTTACTTCATTGTTCAGTTGTATAAAATATTTCAAAAACGTATTTTCAACAGTTTAACAGTTTAATTTTTGATAAGTATCTATACAATTCGATACTATCGATGCAAACTTTAGTTCGACCTTACTAAGGAATTGTACAGTAATTATTTCGTTGTACTTTTAAAATCTTTTGTAGCTCGTATTAGAAAACCACGATTCTTTTGTCGCCGCGTTTATATGTTATTGATCTGATAGTCCCATTTTAGATCACCCTTAAGGTAAACCCCTACGTCGCGGATACTAAAGATTCGTTCTAAGTAGTTACTATGAATGGTGTATTTATATT
This sequence comes from Agrypnus murinus, assembly GCA_929113105.1. Taxonomy (NCBI): domain Eukaryota; kingdom Metazoa; phylum Arthropoda; class Insecta; order Coleoptera; family Elateridae; genus Agrypnus; species Agrypnus murinus. The sequence goes on from OV816024.1 coordinate 114,702,686, forward strand.
GCCTTGGATGCTTCCTAAAGTGAATGCCATAGTTTTACATTTATTGATATTCAGACATATTTTATTCATTAATTTCTGTAAAATATCCTAAGATCATCTGCAAATATAAGTCACAGTTCCGAATATAGGACGGGAGATCATTGATAAATAACAGAAAAAGCAGAGGCCCCAAATTACTACCATGTGGCGGCACGCCCGAATATACTAAGAACTTTAACGACTGGATTCCTTGTACTTGAACAAATTGAAATCTATTATCTAGTAAGATCTAAAAAAACCGTAACAAATCTATAGAAAAACCATATAGATACAATTTACGTAAAAATATATAAAAATATATGTGATTAACATAATCATATGCTTTAGAAGAATTCGTGTAAACTACATTCACCTGCCGTCCTCTATCAATTATACTATTGATAAATTCTTTATAAGTTATGAAATTTGTTTCAATAGATCTGATAAATCTATGCTGATTCTCTGTTATATTAATACATGTATTAAATGTTCAAATATTTTTGCTGGCGCAGAGAGTATAGATATGGGTTGACAATTCGTTTATTGTCACGATTTCGTGATGTACAACATTATTTAAAAAATATTAGTGATTAAAGTGTAGTAGTTTTTTTGCATAACAAATATTAGTATACACAAACTGGATAAAAAACAATTCATATCCCGGGTATTAGCAAAAAATGCACCAATAATAACATCCGTATTATAATCTACGACAAATGTATAATTTAGGTAGATATGTAATGAATCTTTTCTAAAATATAAACCTATACATAAACCTAATTTACAAATAAACGTATTCATGCATCCCATGCGATGATGGCCTTCAATAAGTACTTCTATTACAGTTTTTGAAAAGTGTGTTTGTTATATTATGTTGTATCATCTATTGCGTGTTATTTTAGCATAACAGTCTAGTAAGAAATCTATCGTATAATTAAGCAACCAGACTGCCAGAGCCGGCTGAGTCATTAACTGTGAATTACTGAAGAGCCCGTAAATTTTTATCAAAAATTTTTTTGAAATTTTTGGTTTGCATTTTTGTGATGTATTCACCTTCATGTTTCGTAATAACTCCTATAAATCCACGTGCATTTAAACTGTATCAACATGTATAATACAACATAATTTTATAAATGAATGGGCTATACACTTTGCTTTGTAACTTATTTTTAACGTCACTCACTTTAATATTGGTTTTCTGATTGACATTTAACATTATCTGATTTTGAATTAAAGTACTGAAAAATTATAAACGAATAAAAATTGTTTCATGATCTATTTCTATATTTATGTCAATATATTAATACAAGGTGAATATGTAATATTGGTCGATATTACAACCTTATTACGAGTATATTTGTCTAAAATGAAGAGGTTTTACGCAATTTACAAATGCATTTAATAAGTTATCAATTTTTGTTACATGGGTTAACAACCGTTTGGAAGTCACTGATAAAATGTATTAATCGACATAGTAACATAATGTACCTACTATAATAATGGCTAGAAAGCTAAATTTGAGGCTGAAGTAATAAGGAGTAAAAAACCATTTAGTAAAAAGTATAGCGTTAATATTGTCCGGTATCTAATCTTAAATGTTAAACATGACATAAGAACAAAGAAGATTATAAAAGAAGATGTAATTAAATAATGTTTTTTTTAGTAATATAAGGTTTCTTATATATTAGAAAACTACATGTTTTTTAGCTTTATATAAGCAGAATCAGCACGTATTAGTCCCGAAACTTTTGTTACATTATATTTACTTTAATCAACAATATTTTATATTTTCTTCTACGTATCTTCTACGTAATAAAACGTTGTATATTGGAAAAACTTCGTCTAGGGATTGGGTTGCTATTTTTATTACGATTTTTCGTTAAAAAGTCATCAAAGTTCATAATCAGTATGCAAAACAAAATAAATAAAAAAAGTGCTACTTTCATTAGGATTTTTCGTTAAGAAACTCAACTTTCATAATCAATACGCAAAAATATAATTGACGTGTCACGACACAATAACCTGAATTGTGTTTGAAACTTTACAGTCAACAATACTTGTACGTTTAGTACCTAAAGATAAACAACTGATAATTCTGCTGCACTCACAAAAGAATAGTACCATTTTATAATTTGTATTCTTTCATTCTATTAAATCTTCAGTTCTGTCAAAATGACAAACCATTACTCAATTATTTTTAATTTTTTTACCTGGCTGCAACTTTACAAGATAGTTACTTTAAGATTTGGCAAGTATGCCATAATATCTTTTATGCACAGATGCATTATAATTAGACTATTATTGCAAGACTCATCTAAACATAAACGTCTTTTTATGGCCCAAGGGCCTCTTTATGGTCAGACGGGCAATAACGAAAAGTCAATTAAATGTCAAAAGTTTTTTTGTAGAACTTGATTGGTTCTTAATATAATTTGTAAACTTATCAAAATAAACTGAAATTAAATATTTTGGAATTAGTAACTATAGCAACGAACTTCGTATAATCACATAAGTATACGCACAGCTGCTTGATGTACCTACGTACTCATTTAATTATATTTTTACACAATAATAGATTTGACATTAAAAACTTAATCTGTGCATAAAATAGTGTATGTATAGTGGGCATAACTTGCTTTTAGGGCCCTACAGCCTTTTCCTAGCCCGAGGCGTCAGCCGAGAAATAACGCTTCTGGCCATAAAAGCTTCATTATGCCCTTAACACATAAATAACTATTATTTCATTTCGTATTTCAAACAATTGTTTATATACCACAATTAGTAATATAAAGTATATCTTGATTTCCGTTGTCAATGACATCGGAGTTCAAGACGTTATTGATCTCCGTTGTTGTTGGCACCGTAAATCATTAGATGTTGCATAACAGTCATACGTGACATGCTGCTTTTTATCTCCTTAGTTACGCGTATTATAACACAGACAAGGCAACTTGCTTCTTTATACAATAAATTTAGATGAATTTTAAAAAGGAGAAATCAGGATTGAAATACGAAATAAAATAAAACAACTTATGCAATACGGAGATCAAGCTTTTTTAAATCCTGGAATATGTTATAACGCCTCGGCTAGCGCCTCGGCTTTATAATATATCTTCTCGGATTTAAAGTATCGCTTGATCTCCTAATTACATAATATATATTTCAAATGTATTGCTATTCGCTTCCTTTGCTCATACATGAAAATTCATTCCCTAGACCTAGACGATGTTTTTCCAATACTGTATAAATAAAAATTCATTTTTGAACAAGTAGTACCTAATTTATAAAACATATGCAGCTGAGTATGCACCTGTCAACTCGTGCACTTGGTTTGAACGCTCTATTTCCTGAAGTTCACTCAGAATAGAAAAGGGTTTCAGCTTTAAAATATCCGTTAAACAAAACTTTAAGTTTAATCATTACTATTATTACACTGATTATGAGGTTACAAATTATACATTTCTAATGGTGCTTTTTTATTTTCAGGTGGTCTAATCATCGCTGAAAATAATTTCATATGTGGTTGTCATCTTGCTTGGTTGGGTCACTGGCTTCGGAGATGGGCTCGTGAAACATTACAATCACACAATGCACCTATCGAGGCAGCAATCCGCATGAATGAAATTCTAAAACAAACCACATGTGTCGATGCTACATCAAGTGTTCGAAAACCAATTGTCCAGTTGCCTCCAGAAGACATGAGCTGCCAAGCCAGTGCACTGAGTAAAGCTCAAAGTTTAAATAAAACGTCTGTGATCTTCATCTTTGTTTTATTACTTACATTTGTAGAAGTTAAAGTTTATAGTGATATATTAACATTTTAATAGACTAAGTGTACATTTTTCATAAGAGATAAAACTTTTAACTTCTAACTGTCCTGTAAATATTCGTACATTTAAACAAAATAACATATCACATTCCCATCAGGGTATGATGTTTTATGTAGAAATAAATTGCTCAAATTTGCAAAAACGTATTGGTATGTGCACAGAATTAGTAGATATAACATAGGCAAGTTATAGGGTATAAGATTATAACAAAGTTTTTTGTAACTCCCAAATAAAAGACATACTCTTTAAGACTATTTTTATTTATTCCCTAGTCATATTTGTTTTAAAAAGTGTTTTTCAGTATGCTTCACGTACACACTTCATGAAAACGTTGCAAAATGCAGCAATGGCTATGTAATTGTAATTAACTACAATTCTTAAATTCTCAATTCAGATTTTTTTTATTTCAACACTAAAATTAGTTTGCTATTTATTTTACTTTAATTAATATACTTCGTTTGCATAAATGCAAATAACATAGAATAAATATTTAAATGTTAATTTAAAGAAACAAAATCCAACGCCTTTAATTTTGTATGCTTGATTTGTTTAGTTTAAAACTGTAAGGGATTATTCTGAATGTACAGATTTTCTAGAACTTGAAATCCTTAATTTCCTTCTAACCTTTGGTTTTTGTATTATGACAGCTAAGCGTATGCTCCTTAGTCCTGTTGGAGCATATTTCCTTTTTCTACTTATTTATGCTGAAAAAGAAAAAGCATGCAGGTAAAACTTTTAGAAACCACTAATGTTAATCCACTACGATTTATAAAATCGCGTTCTCCGACTAAATCTACGCTAAAATTTGTTGCATACAATACACACGTACATACATATGTGATATATGCAGTGTGCATATATAGTTTTCATTTAACATCTTTTATTGAACATTTATTATTAAATTTATAATTTCTTTAGGTTATTCAGATTATTTCTTAATGACATCTTTACTTCTTAAAAAGTAATTTTCCCAAATTCGGCATTTTTATTTCCACTACAACACATTTCACATTAATGAATAAATACATTTTTTATATTGCGAATGTTTTACATTAAATTATATTTGGAATGCAAACTAATAGAGAAAAATGACCACGGTGGGAATCCAACCCAGGACCTTCCGGTACCTAAGCGACATCTCTACCTCTGCGCTAACTGAGACGACAAGCAGAGTGACAATTTTTCGATATGGAAAAGATATTAACATACAAAGCAACTACATTATTATTTTATTTTATTAATGAAGATCGAAACCGTATTTCATCTCAATTAGTTTAAAAGTGATATAGATTTAAAAAGGGTCAAAATATAACGAGGCACCCGGTATTAAAGAAGTGGATTTCATATTAATAAAATAGAAGTTCTGTGATCATTTAAAATTTAATTTAGTGGTTTGCGGGATTTAAAATCATGAATTTAGTGGTTCGCGAGCGAGATTTGCTTAAAACGCGTTGCTCTTTCCTTTTACTTAAGTTGGTTGTTTGTAAGTTATGTTTTCAATGTAGTATGCGTAATGATGATACATATTGTTATGTTATTTTGACCTACAGAATAAGCAATTCACCCACTCAATAGTTTTAAGCAAGTTTAGATATGAAATTTAAAGCGACACGTTAGATGCGTAGCTTCACTTTCTAAATTAGTATTTTAAAAAGTTTATCTTTTATGAAGCTAGAAAATGGTTTATTATAGTAACAAGCGCTAGTACACTATAGTCAGACAAAAGATATTTGTAAAACTGATTTTCCATAGAATATAAGTAATTTCCCTTATCCAACTAACGATGTGCTGATATGGCGTTTAAATTAAATTGAGGCAATGCCACAGTTAATGCAATATTTAACCTAAAACAGACAAGGTGTGTTGTAATGGGGAGGTATACAAGTATTTATTATCTTACCTGAGCATTTTATAAGAAAGAATTATTTATATTTCCCAGTTAACGATTTTATTGATTTCATTAAATTTATTCTATTTCAAAATTTATCAGTTCTTGTGTAAATAATCTTGGTGGAGTCGATTGTGAAGTTGTTTCTTTATTACATAATTGAAACTATCTTAAATGTAAGGGCTGCTTTTTACAAATGATATCAGTAAAACAACATACAAGTATGTTCGGTTAGGCATCGTAGGTTATCGTTACGTGAATGTGTAGTGAATACGATATTTCTTGAACCAGAATTCCCAGCAAAGAGAAAGCCGATGACGTTCTATTCTCGAAACGCAAGGGTCCGCCACGGTTTGACATTTGCAAGTACCGGCGTGCCTTAAAACGTAGATTGTTTGTAAACTGCAAGCTGCTAAGGTGAACTGGAAAACTGGTGAAACCGGCGACGCCGCAAATGTGTTTCCGACTCGGGTGTGGAATGTGGTTAATTCCGAGAAAGTGACGTAGCGGTCTTTTAGTAATTTTGGCTCAAGAAATATCGTATGGGCTGTAATTAGCTTGAATCTTCATTTTGTTGAAATTATGTAAATTATGTAATAAAGCTTAAATTTGTGAAGATAGGAAATTGTGAAAAGGTATTTTTATGTAAATAAGTTAATAAATAGTTGTGTAAAGATGATTTCATTGACAGTCAATACAGGCTTTGTCGTAAAATGAAAACATGTATGTTATATGTCATTAGATAGAGATGAAATAAATAAAGATTAGTAAAAGTTTCGCAGTTTTTTTAAAATATAACCTGACAACATTGTCAGGTTATATTTAAAAAAAAAACTGTGAAACTTTTACTAATCTTTATTTATTTCATGATTATGGAGTTCCACAAAATAAGGCTGGAAACAATAAACAAGATTAGATAGAGAATTTAATAATCTATCAGTTTATCTAATTAGTATCAGCATTAGTTAAAATTTAGAAACAATAATTTGGTTATGTTATAAATCAAATTTCAAAGTTTTTTTGTTTCATACTAAATTTCCAATAGAATTCAATTGTTTCCCAGAAAAGTATAAAAACCCGGCCAACTTTGTAAGATTCTTTTTTAATTTACATCTTTAGAAAAGTGCAGACCTGTTGAAGCGACCACCTGAGAGTCTCAATTTGTGGAGAGTTAAAGTTTTCATAACAATTTTATTTAGCCGAAGCAATTATTTTAAATGAAAGGTAAGATAATGGTGAGTTGTACGCATCTGTATTATTACCACCGCCGTCTGTTTATAAATCTTTAACCCCGGTATCGTAACAGTAAATTGAATATAAATTATTCTCGTTGTATATCATCTTGCTTGGTGCCTGTTGCATATATGTATCTTGTCTCTAAAATACGATATGTTTATTATGCCATTTTTTTCGAATGTTTTAATTTTTATATTTTTCTTATATGGTTATTATCTCTCTTATAGTGTAATGATTGGGTAATTCTTAAAACAGCACCGCCAAAATTTCCAATTTTCACTAATAGTATTATGAGAATATAATTCAAGTGTCACATGGTACATTTTTTATTAATTTCATTGGTGAAAGTACAAAAACAAATTCGCAGAATAGGCTATCAAATCGATGATAATTCTATCACCGCATGTTGACTGTCCTGACCTGTTTTTAATAAATAAAATTGTTTACTGTCAAAGTGACAGAAAGTTTCAGTGTTTATTTTCTTTCAACGTTCATTATATTCTCTCACCAAATATAACACGTGTTATGATTAATCAACGATGATACCACTCGTTAAAACCTTTAGAAAATTGAACTCGTGCTTCGCACTCGGTCAATTTTCGTCGGTTTTAACTCGAGCTATCACCGATGATAATCATAACACTAGTTATATTATCCCCGAAAATTCATTGAAGAGATTCTATTGTAACTTGCCGTTATAAAAAATTATTTTTCCACTACTTCAGTTTATTTTGTTTAAGTATCTGCAGCGCCATGGTTTGTAACCCACAAACCAAATATAAACTGAGTAGTACCCATGGGATGATCTTGTATAATCAGTCATAGCATCCACTTTCTGATTGGTTAGTCGAATATGAAGATGATTTTCACTTGCAGCCACATGAACAGGCCAAAGTACAGGTCATTGAACGACAAATAAATTTTGTGCGTTGCTTGTTTAAATGTTAATTCGTATTTTTAAGTGTAACTTCGTAAATAATCTATGCTCAGAAAACTTCTTGACACTAAAATAAGTTTAAAGTTAAGGTAAGTTTAAAATTAGTTTTATAATGAATTTATGGTTGGTTAAGAAACTACTGGGATTTCTATCAATTTAATGCAACCATGTGTCGTGTATGTGGAGTAACTTATTTAAACTACAACAATATATTATTGATTTACTCATTGTTAAACTAATTTTATCAAGTTAAATTGTCTCTTCGAACAACTTAATACTCTTTCACATACCTAAACTTTTATAACTTTACTTGTAATAGATAAATTAAAGTTTTATAGATTCTGTGCACGAGTTCACGAATAGTGTATCTATTTTAAACTTAATTTAATGCTAGTTCTTATCATTAGTCATCATTAAAAAGTCATTCTTTATTATATTCAAAGCCTATTCCATTTCAAAACAGGCAGGTGGTGCAAGTCAGTCACTAACTTTGCAGAAATTTTAATATACTAATCTTTGTTAAAAATAAATAGACCTTTATTTTTTTGTTTTACCCAAAAAAATCTGGATCAAGTTACAGGTCATCAAAGTTAAGGGTAAGATCGTGGAGATTTTTACTTTTTAAAACTGATTTTTTTAATATTTCGGAAACTAATAGGAATATTGTAATGCAGTTTGATTTTCCTGAAATTGAGTCTTTTTCTCTAACTTTTGACACCTAAATCTTTGTAGCGTGTACCAAATGAAAGATATATGGTCGTTTATTTCTGAAAAGGGTCAACTTTGACCTCTTGACCTCTGATCGTCGAAAAATCTGAAATTTTAATACTGTGTTGTGATACATCTGAACAATTTTTTCCATAAGTACCAGTTGCATCATCTTACTGAAAAACTTTAACGTTCATTACTCGTTCAACAATCAACATTCATCGTTGAAAAACTTTAATTATTCGTGGGCGGATTAACCGTGCCTACCATTATTTACGTAAATTCGTGTGGTAATTTTTATTTTTCTGAATCAAGTGAACAAATTAATAAATCAAGCTGCTAAGCATTCATACCATGTAAAAATAGAGATATTATGTTTATTTAGTCAACTTTGATCGATGGTATCTCAAAAAGCCACGTAAAAGAATTTGGAATTTTAATACTGTAAGTATCTTTTTCATAAATATCAGTTATGTTATATTACTAGTAACTATGTATTATATAACTATATATAACTATTGTAATGCTCTATTACTAGGGCATTACAATGAAATACAAGAGATTGTGTACTGGACGTTTATTAACAAATGTAGGCATAAAATTACCTTTCAGGAAATCAAACTGCTTTCAAATATTTATATTAGTTTCCAAAATATAAAAAAAAAACAGTTTTAAACAGTAAAATATTCGCCAACTTACCCTTAACTTTGATGACCTGTAACTTGATCCAGGGTTGTTTTGAGTCAAACAAAAAAAATAGGGGTCCTTTTATTTTTGACAAATATTAACATACTACAATTTCATCAAAATTGGTGACTTTGACCAGAAGCAACTGCCTGTTTTGAATTGGAATACGCCTTAATTAATTTCATCTAGTGTTGAATTAGTACATTCATTCCAAAATAAATAACTATTTAGCAAAGTAATAGTTATTTATCTTATTAGTGGGATAAAGGTATTACGACGAGTTGCACGACGAGGGCTTCAGCCCGAGTCGAGTAACAGCATGAATCACCGCTACGATGGAGCAAAGACACCAAATCTATGTTGGCGACATTGGAAATTACCAGATTTGACATTTTGAATTGTAAAAGCAATTATAATGAATTCATCTGGGCAACAGCATTGTATTAAAGTATTTTTCTACTCATGACATTGAAATCACCCATTTTGCAATCGATAACAATGGTTGAAATCGCATTTCAACCTCTAGAGATTGAAATTATCGGACTACCGCGATTTTGAGTTTCAAACTGTTCAACATTCAATTGCTGACAAGAGGAATGTCACTTTAATGTCATGTTGTGCATTAATTTACTAAAAATTCGAAGAAAAAATAGTATATGGAACGCGTGGCTGATAAAATTTCAACGTCTCGAGTTGAACCACTCTCAACGTTGAAATTTTATTTCAACCACTTGTCCCATAATATACTATTTTAATATAATATTTTTACGCAGAATACATATTAAATACTAGATTAACTGTGTCACACGAGGACTTTGAATAGAGATTATTATTTTGCTTCTTTATCTTATCTGTTGCTGTTAGTGTTCCTTATTCTTCTATAAACGCGCCACCCTTAACAGCTGTACAAATTTCATTTGTTGTGTTATTATATGTAAATAAGATAACCAATGTTACCAGATTTATGAAAAAAGCCATTCTGATCTTTCAGTGAGCGATGTTGATAAAAAATTAGGTGTATCGAAAAGAAAAAGAAGATTTAGATGCAAAAAAACGAGCGGGCAAATTCTATATTTAGTTTTTGACAAAAATTAATTGTATCGATATGCACGACGAAACATGCCAAAGCAAACTTTAAAGAACTTCTTGGACAAGAATATTGTGTTTCTGCAGTTTGAATAGGAGTGGAAAAAATGTATGTAAAATTTTTAAATTTCCTCGAAAGGAAATTGTTTGGTAGGGAATTTGCACTTATGGCAGGAAAAGAGATTATTTTCAACGGGCACAATTAACCAACATATCTATGCTCAAGAATGTTTGGAGAAGAGTTTACTATATTTTCTAAGTTAAAAAGTAGGGTTATTGATTTTGTGTGAATTAAATTTCCAACCCTCTGTATATTCCATATAAAATTGCAACTCTCTTTAGTTAAAATTTAAGTCTGTACGTAAAAAATCAAAATAATGTTTTGTCGTCAAATATAAAAGGCAGCTGTATTCAAATAAATATTTAGAAATGTATACAGTCTGGCCTAATATAAAAATAATATAGTTATTTCTCACGATTGAGAAGTTGCTGTGGTCACGTATTCTTTAAAATAGGTCCAATAAGAAAAGTTTCCTTGCGCAGTAATAAAGAACAAATGCTAACAAATATAATCTAATTTATGACTTGATACGAGCTAAAATTGCATTTTATCTAATTGAATTTCTTTGTGTTTCCTAGTTGAGAACAAAATTTTGTTAAAACAGAGAAATAAGTGCTCAAAAAGATACAATTTTTCTTGAGCTGTCAACCTTTTGTAGTTTCAAATAGTGATGCCCACGATAAGTCTCGTTTACGAGAGTCTCGCAAATATCGTCTCGATTGTGAGACGATATACGAGACGAGAGTGTACTTTTTGCTTGCGAGACGAAACGAGATTTTTTAAAATATCGTCTCGTATCTCGCGCGAGAAATCTCGCAAAGCTCTCGCGTTATGGAAATTATTTTCTTAACAGTCTAAAAATCATGTTATGTTTTATTAGAATATATATTAATATTTGAGTACTTATACAATACAATACTTTACTGTTTAGCCATAAATTTTATAATTTAGTTTGTTGCGGTCTACGTTGGAGTTCTATTATATAAAATCAAAGACAAAATAATAACGTATAAAATATCAGAATTCACAATAATCACGTATATTATTTCGTTATAGAAAAAACATTTTTTTATATGCGTTTATGGATTTTGGTTTGTTAACCGTTTCTGTATCCTGTAATAAAATAAAAGATTAATGAATGTTTACATGTACAAACAGTCAAAAACTGGCACCGAATTGTTTTTTCTGAGGTCTGTTTAAAAAAATGTTTGATACTAAAAGAAGAGTTATAAGATGTTAAAAAAGGAAACTAAATGCCTAGATTAAATAAGTTAAATAAAAAATCATTAAATTATGATTTAAAGTTTTCTTGGCTCTGTAATTTTAGTGTAATATAAAATTTTGTTTTTGGACAATCCCGTTTTGTTGTACGCTCACAGTAAACATTTGATTTTTAAGGCGCATAATTAAATACTGGTAGATTTTTAAATCTAATAATTTTAAAATCAGTTTTGCTCTGATTTCGAAATATTAAGGCTAGTAGTAGTTTCGTAGATTTAAAACAGATTATAAATTTTGAGTTTAATGTAGGTAATAGGCAGGGCCGTTCCTGGGGTGCTCTTGGCCCTGGTGCAAAATTAAAGTAGCCGCCCCTACAAGAATTTTCTGTTGTTTCCATCTAAAGGTCTATTAAGGTTGTATAAGTTTCTTTTTACTTTATGACCAATCAAAATAAATACATTGTAGATTCTATGAGCTAATTGGATGTCATGGCAGATAGGTACTTTTACTGATCAGAAGTTGTGGCCCGGTAAATTGAATTTCAGGCTGTTAAATCTTGGGACCACTAGCGTTTTAGATGTCTATTCTGTGTATTTTGTGATAGGGGTTGTTCCAATTGGTTGGGATGTGCTGTGAGCCTGTCTTTGTGTTTTGCTTTATGGAATCACGAGACAAACTAGCAGAATCTTAAGATCAGCGTTGAGATTTAACACCAAATTAACTATCACCAAAAACAACGAAACTTCATATAATTGACAGGTCGAAATACAACCGCCTAATTAACAAATGACTAATGATGCAAGAAAAGAATTTTTTACAACATAGAAATCTAAGCAATAAAGATTAGTTATCTGGAAAACCATCAAACATATAAATAAAGCTCGAACCTCAATTCCTCGAGTGCGAGACGAGCAACATTATAGACTAAAACAGAGGAGCTGTTTGCACGACACCTGTCAGAAATCTACAAACCACACTCGGATCAACAAGATATTGATGTCAAAAACTACCTCCACGCTCCACTACAATTATCACCACCTTTCACCGCCTTCTCTTCTCTTCACCCTTCTCCCAAAGAAATATGGCAAGCCGTCAAATACCTGAAAACAGATAGGCACCGGGCTATGACCTTATAACTGCCGAAGTACAAAAACAACTGAAGTTTTCCCAAATCATATTAATCCTAAAAACCAGCAAACCTCTTACTGAAGCCCCTATCGCCCGATTAGCCATTTGTCCACAATATCCAAGGTCCTCGAGAAGCTGTTGTATAAAAGAATAAAGCAAGACGAACGAGATCGAACACGATCACTTTGGTTTTCGAGAATGACATTCCAGTGTCCAACAATCTGATCGAATAGTAGACATGGTACGCATAGCCCTAGAAGAGAAATCATACTGCACTGCCGCTTCTCTAGACGCCAGCCAGGCCCTTGACAAGGTCTATTGTTTAAGATTAAAAATAATTTTCCACGCCCACATTTTCAAATATTTATATTCTTCCTGAACGAAATATCCCAGATTTCTCCCATAAAATCGGGGTTGGCGCACGGCAGAATCCTAGGCCCACTACTGTACTTACTCTACACGTCAGACCTTCCTAACACCCCGCACACAGAAATATGAATGTTTGCTAATGATACGGTTATCATATCCACCGATATAAGCCCAAACTCGGCCTGAAATAAATTACAGGATCGCCTCGATCATATGGAAGATTGGCTACAGAAGTGGAAAATTTCATATTAAATCACTGCACATGCCCAGAAGTTCAAATAAATAAGTTAATATTATAAGTTAAGCATTAAACATATTATTTTTGAAATATTTGAAAATCGTTCTACACATAACATAAAGCTTTTACTTGACTTCATAACTATTTCAATAACAAAGACAAAATAAATGCTCGCTTCGCTCACATTTTCCTTGCTGCTGCACGGCTTTAGCGAACTTTGAAAATGCAATAAATAATAAAAGGCATTTAATGTACAGAAAAAAAGTAAACCATGTCTCATGCATATAATTGAAAAACCTCTTTAAAACATGTCACGAGTATAATGTATAGTTTATACACACCATTCCCTTAAGGCGCAATTCCACTCAGGCAACATTTAAACATGTTGCATGCGGCAATGGCGCAAGGTATACTCTCAACCGAAGCGACATAAAGCATGCGTCTTTGCCGCATGCCACACATTAATTGTCCTTGCGCCTTAAGACACATGTGCCACACTGGTTGCCTACCCTTCTCCTCGCGGACCAATAGAAACGCGTTAAATGAACATCCCACGAACAGACTAAGGGCTGGTATTATAAAACTCTTTACTTCCTAGATAAAATTTACTTTGAGAGTAAATTCATTTGTTCTGTCAATTTCATATGCAAATTGACAGAATAGATTAATTTACTCACAAAGTAAATTTTATCTAGGAAGTAAAAAGTTTTATAATACCGGCCCTAAGCAAGGTAATATTATAGATGTTAAAATCAAAATAGAACGAAGAAGACAAACCAACTAAAATACGCTACTAAAATAAAAACGCCAGGCTTCGAGGCCCAAGTCGAGGTTATTAGCTCTCATCAGTCAAAGATAGTCACGTGACGTGGCCCAGTCAAAAATAAAACAAATTAAAAAATTTAAATTGTGTAAACGTTTTTTCAACGATAGACTCAACTTTTGTTTGGCATCGACCGCCCTTTATGTTTGGTCGCCCTGGTGCAAGTGCACCACCAGGACTCTGCCCAGGAACGGCCCTGGTAATAGGTGATTATTAAAATTACGCTTGTTTAAAATGAGTCATAATTTATCAAAACGAAAACGCAAAAACATAAAATCACAAGAGAAAATGTCAACATCTAGTGGTGATTATTCTAGTGTAAGTGACGAATTATTTACCCCTGAATATGAAAATGAGGGTGAAATTTGAACTAGGAGTTCTGCAACAACTATCAAGGCTTTATCAAAGAGAAAGAGTAAATTTGAAGACTATTTTTCAATAACAAACTGTGAAGAAGGTAGTATATAAAACGTTTAAAAGATTTAACTTTTATGAATAAACACAATAATTTAGACTTATTTAATTATTAATTAGGTTTACATTTCTTTTTGATATGATGTTTAAATTCTGATATATCTTCCAAAGAAGAAGTGCGAGACTTGCGATACTCGCGAGATTTGTCGGGCGAGATTCGAGACGAGACGAATTTTTTAATGCGAGACGAGATTCGAGACGAGATTCGTTTTATTTTGTGCGAGACGAAACGAGAGTTAACAAAAGTCTCGTCTCGCTAGTCTCGTGGGCATCACTAGTTTTAAATCTCCGCTTCGTTGCTTTGTGCACCTTTAAAATTAATAAAAGAGAGAATTTTGTGCAATTTTGTTATTGGTCGAGCATACCGTCATGTATCAATTCAAATGATTAAACGTAAATTATCCCACTTAAAGAAACGAAAAAGGGCTTTGTTCCAGTATGGAGTGTTAATCAAGCAGAGCGGAATAGTTCCCGTCCCTTGCCTTGGCTCGTTGAATTTGACCCAGTCCCGTTAACTAAGTTAAGTTCCGGCGTACATTTTCGAGTCAGTCAGGATTCCAACTAAATTATGGTCACGATAGTTCTTGCGGAGAATCTCCAATTGGGGATTAAAATAAGGGGACCCACAAAAATTAAAGTCGCGACAGCCCGGATTCAAGGAGTATTGAGTTAAAGCGAAAAGGATTTCCGTTACATTCATTGCCGCTTAATTCTAAAGTGTATTATTTCTTTTGAGGTAAATTTGTAAATAAAGTGAAAAGGATTTAATTATTTATCGATAATTTTGTGTTTATGTCTCGTACGAAATTTCGTATTTTTGTATTATTGGCGAGAATCAGTTCTTTTAGTTTAGTGCAGATGATTTAAATAAGAAATGTCGGTTAAAGAGTTAAATAATTGTTATTTCACCCAGGTTTTTTATAAATAAAGTTTGTGCAATAAAATTAATAATCACTCATTAAAGCAGAATTCTTCGTTAGAAGATCATTACAAATATTCCTTTAATTTGGGTTTGCAATAAAATAAAATAAAAATAAATTCTCCTCTGTTGTTAATATTTGCAAATCTAGAAGCAAGCATATAAAACTTAGTTCATTGCTATTAGTATAGTAAAATCGTTACCTATAATATCGGAAAAATTTGTAAAATTGTCCGTACCTGTGTTTCCTGCCATCGGCGTCAGAAGAATAATTTAGTGCTTAGTAAAAGCATGGTCTTATCTGCGTAGTGTTTAAGACATAGGAAATATATATCGATATCAGTGAAAAAGGATTATTTATTCAACATTTATACTTTATGTAATCATATTTTTATTTTGGTTTGTTTTATTGTTTACTTGCCTTCATGTACTTAGATGTGATCCCCGTTATTGATAACCATTGTATTTTCCAAAATGACTAAATAATTTTTGCTTTAACCAGTAAACATATTTAAACCCATTTATGATTAAATTACATTAGTACATCCAATTGTACTGTTATAATTATAAATAAAGTTTAAAAATATAAATTTAGTCAAATTAAGTACATTAATATTATTTTTTGGAAATCTATTCTCAGTCTGTGGATTTCCAAGCTTTCTTTAAGAATTAACAGCTGGATGGCGCCCTTAATATTATTTATTATTTCCTGCTTCGTATCTGTAATTTATAAGCCTTGGGAATTAGCATCTACGATCCTGAGCTCAATTGGAATAAACGAGACGTCTCTACCGGGGCATAAGCTCAAAGTAAGTATAGTTTCTGATGCATTGCGTTGTTTAAGTATTTGACTGATTATTAATTAATTCATAGGAATTTTGTTTTCCGTTTCAAGAAATGTTTTTTTAGTAAATATTTAGGTTAAAACTGTTGTTTCTAGTATTAACAGTAAATATCGTTGCTGGATGAATTTCGGTGTGGATAGTACATACCCAAGCAGCATCTAAATAGCAGTAACTGAGATCGGAACTTTGATTGAGCAGTTGCTACGTAACTACAAGTAAATTTATGACTTTATAGGTTTAATTACTTCAATTTGAAATATTGTAGTGATTGCGTATACTATGGTGGACACACGTCTTGTACAGTGTATGCATTGTGTAAAACCTGCTAACTCAATATTAATAAAGTTAATTAATGACAATAATTGAGTATCTTTTATTTAAACACATAAAAGAACGTAACAGGAATAATATAAAAATGGTTTCTATCATGTGTATCAACTTATAAGTATTTTTGTTATATTATATTAATAACATTTTTTATTAAAAAATATATTTTTTGTTGTTTTTCGACCTATCATCATCACATTCAACAGAAAAGTTGCAATGGTTTATAATTTTGGTTTACTAGAATGGCAAAATAATCAACCAATAATAATCTCTCTTTGTATTATTAAGTACGTAATACAAATAAAATAGTAAGCCATTTTGTGACACCATCGCAGCATTACTATAGAAAATGAATAGAATATTTGTTAAGTTGCAAGAGCAAGAGAGAGTAACCACGCGACACGATATGTCAAAGAGAAGAAGAGAAGAAAAAAGAAGTTCCACGAAAGTAGCAATTACTACGCCGCCACGTATCTGCTACCCAAAAATTGTTCCCCATTTTGGTTCCAGGCACGTAATGAAACCGTAGCAATTACATGCTTGTGACTATTGGCAAAAACTTAATAGTTCCTTGCTTATAGTTTAGTTGCTGGTACGTAGCGATGATTAAAAATGCTGCTTGGGTACTTTCTAATAATTCAATAGAATGCTCTGCATCTGTTTCATCTTTTGAAACATTTATGAGAAACATATTTTAAAAAGTAAACAATACTTATCAATCTTTTTAATATATGTTTTGGAATTTCTAAATATAATATTATCAATATCTTTGTTATTGTGGTGTTTATACAATTTGATTGGTCAATTTCAATAAATGTATTATTACTGATTTTAAATTTATAACTGTTTTAATAAATCTAACTTTTTTCCAAATGCGCATTTTAAGCGGTGTCTCTGAATCACACATTGTATTTGATTTACACCGATACCTGTTCCGGTAACGATATTACAACTTCTTCCACGGCAAAAAAAACATCTTTTGCCGTTGTTCGCAAATTAAATACAGTGTGTGGTTAGGAGACACGGTTTAAAAAATATGTTATGATAGACCACAATCCATACAATCTATTACTAGTGATGTTCCAAATATATTAAATCTATTTTATCAAGATCTATGAAACGATTATTATCAATACAGTGGAAGACCATTCCGGATTATTCTTTATTGTGTAAAAAATCGTGTTTATGTTCTGCAAGGCGACTTATGTTCTTACCACTTTGTTTAATATAAAACGCTGCGCAGTCCTTACAACAAGTTTTATATGCACCAGACTTTTACGATTTTATTATTGACTATCGTTTTGACTAATGTATATTACTTTCATTAACACAAATTATGTTGTAATTTACATTTGTATGTTTGTATATATCTTATTACTAATATGCTGGATGCAGCTTACATATTGAAATATGTAACTACTAGGTTTCGCAAATGAATAAAGCTTGTTTCACACTTCTATAGTAGCTAAAACAAGTTGTTAGAACTAAATCAACTAAATTTAGTTACTTGCATGGTATAAATAGCTTAATTTAGTTCATGAGCAAGTATATCGTTTACTTGACTGCTTAATTAACTAAATCTAAAAAATAAATCTAACGTTACCGATCTCCATTTTGTAAAATCTCCATGTATAAAATAAGATAATATCAATCAAACGTATTATACTACATATGAGATTTATTAAAGGTATTTCTAGTATATAAAAAATAAATTTTCAATATAAAATGCAGATTATAATAATATAAGTTATTGAAGACTATTATAAAATCAAAATTAGCTTAAACATAAATTATACTAAAATTCAAACTATTTGCAACTGATATGATACGTTTATTAGCTGCACGCAGTATACGTATACAGAGCAAGCGATATTGTTTTCCCATGCAATTAAAGCGTTATGAGTACTATTAAATTCTATCGTGTATAATTAAATTATCGGATTGAAGGGTATTATTCTTCTTTTATATTCAAAAACGAGTTTAATAACAATAGCAATTTACTGAAATTATTATCTACAGCAACTACACTGAAACAAATCACAGTTTTCAATTATCAGTTTTCATTAAAATCACAGTACCCACGACTGCTTGTTCATTTTCACTAACATTAACATTTTAATTATAAAACTAGTTATTTTTCGTTACAAGTGTGCTGTTACCAAAGAGTAGTATATTATAAGAGGCGAAACTTCGCGCGGCGTCTTGGATCTTACGTCATCAGTTTCAATGACCTTGGAACGCTTGGCCCTTTAACTCGGATTACAGAAATGCGCGCCAAAATTTAAATATTTACCACGCCTGAACTCAACCAGCTAACGTCCAGGGTTGTTCATTTCCTATGTATACTAGTTGGGCAGTATATAAGGGATGATTTTAATAAAACTATACACCAATTGTTGTCTTTATTCAATTTAATCCAAATCTTTATTGCATATAAAGTTTTACAAACATAAAAAGTTTATTACAAGTGATTGGTAGATACATATATGGTATTCTCTCTCAACAATATAAAATATTTAATAATCAAATAATGATAACATTTCGCATGAATTGCAGTTCATTATAGAATGATATTTAGTATGTATTTAGTATACAAACTATAAATTACTTATTGAATGGCTTTTCACCAGTGTGAGTTAACATGTCTTTTAAACAGTAAACATTAGTAAAAATTTATAATCAAATAGATTACACTCAAATGGTTCTCACCGAAACATGTGTGTTTTAAGACTAACACTTTGAGTAACTTTTAAAAACATTTGTAGTCACACAAATTACATTCAAATGGTTTCTCGGCACTATGAGTTAACAGGTGTGTTAAAACTAGTTTATATCTATTTTTGAGGTTAAAGAATTAAAAAAATAATCTTAAACTGATACGGTACTTAAACAACACAGTAATTCGTCTTTTGGAAATCGAAAGAAGTGAATGAATTTGTTATCTAAATAAAATGTATTCCTTGTGAACACCCGCGGTGCTTCGTTTTCCTCCACTTATGTTTTGGTTCAACTAAAAATGTTCAATTGTTTGTTTATTTAACTCGCACAATCACCAAAAAAACACTACACATTAACTGTTTGTCGCAATATGGGTACACTTTCACGGAACACATACAGAATAACGAATTGACTTGACAGGTATAAGAGAATGAAAATAAGCATCCATCTTTGGCATTTCTGTGCTCCCGTCCAATGGCATCGCAACAAATTAAGAGCGAGCCGAAAGTAGCCGAGAATCGGCGATGAGCCCTTGAGAGTGGTTTTGTTATTCTATCTCTCTCGGAATTGAGGTTTCTCTACCAACTTTCGCCTCTTATAATATCTACTCTTTGCTGTTACGTCAAGTTTTAGACTTGATGCTGAGATTTAAAGCACGACGCATTAGCGGAGTGCTTTAAAAGAGACCAAGAGCCTGAAAACTGAAAGGATACGCCTATCGAGCAGTATTTTTGGTATCCGTTTACGTAATGCATTGATTTATTGTAAATATTCAAGTTAACTTTAACAGATATCAAATTAGGAACATAAGCGAAAAAATTTATATATTTAGCTATACACAACATTTTCCTAAACGAATACAAAAACATTTTACCGACACTCAAAACTTAAGTTAGCTATAAAAGAAAAAAGATTAGTTATACCGGTTATACAGTATTACAGAACGTCTAATACCTCGAAACGAAAAGCACCGGTGGTAAAATTGCAGTCAAAGAACTTTTGCTTTAGAAAATTTCCTTTACCTTGCTTTCATTTCATTTTTGCTTTATATCAGAATTGAATGTAATAGATGAATTACAAAGAAGCTATGTTGCTTCTAGCAATCCTTAAAACATAAACATGTTGTGAACTTTTCTTAGAATATGGTTAATATATTTTTTATTTACTTGAGAGAATACGGCTTTATGCGCCATCCTACAGTCTCTGAAAATGTTTTCTTTAACTTGTTTTCTTTGCTTTCATTCAACGTCCCTTTGATTAAGAACACAGATATTTTCGCCTTTGTGGTTATCACTTCATTACTTACTTTCAGAGATTAACCGATAAGTTCGTGTCACAAAAACTATTCTGGAATTTTTTCAAACCAATATTGATCCTTTTCAAACTACGTGTGTATCAATAGTTGCATTCTTTTCATTTTAGATAATAAAATTAGAGGGGAATTCTAGGTTCTATTTCTAAATAAATTGATCATTTACAGAATATCAACAATCAGAGGTTTTCAAAAAAGCTATTACTGTTTGCAAATTTATGTAACGCCCTGCTTTAAAGTAGTACAGAGGCTTGTTAAGATTTTATTTTGCTAGTATCTATTCACCCAAGAATTGCAGTAATATAAAATTACCTCACAGCACATGAGGTTGCCTAACTTTTCAAAACTTAATTATTTCATAATAATTTATTTTAGAATTTTTAAAATATTTTTACCTTTTATAACAACAGATCAAAATAGTTTTTATAATTCTTTGTTGAAAGAAAATTATCATTTATTTAATAAGAAAAATTTATTATATACTAAAGGTAAATTTCCCTCTCATCCGGCATCACTGTATAGTAATGTCATTCATTCTGTTATCTATTGGCTTCCGGCATTTTAGATTTGTGTGTTATTTTTAACAATTTTCTTATTTCTATTTTTATTTATTTATATAGAAAAAAGTTTTTTCAAGACTATTCATTCTCTTGAAATAAATAAAGATTAGTAAAAGTCTCACAGTTTTATTAAAATATAACCTGACAATATTGTTTCAACAGCTATGCTGTCATTATCAAAGGTAATATAATTATAAACAAACACATCGCTAAGGTAGATACAAAAATAGGTAACTAGATAAAATAATAATAATAATCAGAATTAAATATCTAATACTTCCAGTAACGGAGAATTACGATTATTATTAATTAACGGATTTAATTTAAAATTAACGGATAATTATGAATTAACTATTCATTCTCTGTTCGAATTTTGTATTGTACGTAATAGTATTCTTTAAAATAACCGTGTTAAATTAGCTTCTTTTTAAGATTATCTTTTGTTTAGTTGAACATAGAGTCCTCTCCAAAAAACACATAATTGTTGAATGTAAAAAACAAGAATATTTTTAAAATTCTTAAAGAGAAAAATCTTAATTCAACATCTAGAAATGTTGAAACTACAAGTACGATTAATTATTGTAATTATTATAACAGTAACTCTGTTAAGATATATACAGGGTGTATTATCGGTTTTGCTATTTAGCCGAATAGCATGTAAAAACAAATTTTTTCAAATATTGGCTCCCGTAATTATTTTACAGAAAAATTCACTATAGCAAACTTGTAGATCTTATTGAGTAGGTACAGTACAAAACACCCCTTTTAGTATTCTGTATTAAATAGTTTCAATGATATAAGTGATTTTTTGGCATGGAAAATTAACATTATAAATTAAAAATTCGCTAATAGCAATTACCTCGTTAGATTTTAAGCATTAGGTGTAAATGCAAAAATTATTATGCACATGGAGCACTCACAGAATGTTGCCTCATGATTGCTATCGCTATGCGTGGCAGAAATAAATTGATGAGAATTCTCCAAGTAATTTATTTTTATACAATCTTATTAGCCATGGCAACGGTTGTCAAATTATTCGAAAGAATTGCTGCCAGATTTGTCATTTAAACTATTCTATTATTAGCTTGATTGGTTGATTAAAACATGGTAGTGTAATTTATCTTCGGGGTATCGACAATTACAAGCGGTGAAATAAAAATATTTAGTGGAAATAGATAGTAAATAACTGTACGTTTAAAATAAATAATCTCATTTAGTTTAGTCATTCTCATTAGTCATCCTTGTGTGTTAATTAGTTTTAGACATTAATTATTCTAAATCTTCCTCTGTAATTAAACAATTATCACAAAATCCTATTGTAATTAAAAGATTTGTTTTGGGGTACGATTAGAAATCCATCGCAAACTGAATTATAGTAATTAGTGTTTTAATGTTAGGTTAGGGTTACTGATTCACTATTCTTATCATGCCTATTTTTCTTAATTACCATAACACTTTGTGATAAGGAAAAAAAGATGTTCAAATCAAAGAGAGTTAAGGAAAAACTTATTCTTTAGTTGACATGTGCTATTAGGATTTTTTGTTTTCATGTTGGTAACAACCAGGATGCCAAAATAATAAATAAGGAATTTATTTTTACCTAGTATGGCACTAATTAACAAATAAACATTTAGAGGTATTTTGGTTTCAGTGACACAATCTTACGAACAGTTAAGTGTTTCTTCTTAAAAATGATGAAGATTTACCAAATTTCAAAAAGACCACACGTTGGAAATTGTTGAAAGAAATTAACTTTAGATAAGGAAGGACAGTTGTCGTGTGTGATCTGCAGTTATCCACTAACAAAATTTTATTTACTTCTTACTAATGCTTTTATTCCATGCTCGTGACAGGTTTAAGAGAAGAAGCCCCAACAGTTATTTTTGTGCAATTGTATGCGAAGTCGGTACTTTGCGTACATATTACAGGCCGCGAAATCCAGTTTTGCGGCCGTTACTAAGTAGCTTTTCTACTTTTTAAAAACAATGGAATTTGTAATAAAATGTTTTTTACGGTTGCACAAAAAAATGCTGTGTATAATTTGTCCGCGAAATTCTTTAGCGTCCTCGAGATTGACAATTATTCCCTCGGTACGTTAAGAGATTTCGCGACCTTGGTATACAAATAACTATAAAAAATAATTCCATAAGAAATATTCCATTTCTTAAATGTTTCATTTCAGCAATTTCATTCTCCTTGTGCAATAATAAATGCTAGTAGAATTCAACATATTTTTTTGCAACTAAATAAAGAAGTACTGGTACCTCTACCATTCTCATTTTTGCTTAACTTAATCCTACATTAATTTCGTATACACTTAAGGGAATCTGCATTCTCAGGACGTCGCTTAACACAGTGTACGTGAGGAATTATAAAATTGGAAATTAATCAAACAACGAGTTCAGCAATTAAAACCTTGTTTAATAAAACGAGTGATGGCATTTCTTCTGCATCTTTGTATCTATAAAATAAAGTATTAATTGAATAAACGGATTTTATTATGCATCAAAATGACCTTATACTGGTAGAATATTTACTTGTCAAATCTAGAAGCTTCTAAACCCATTGATTTATGAATTATTTTAAGTAGCTCACGCATACCAACATCCCACCTGAATATTTGGAATTTTTCTTTCGGATTGTTAAATAAATCCCTACGCCTTTTAAAGCAGATTTCTACAGAATGCAAATACCTTCACCTGGGTTTTATTATGATTTTTATTATTATGAATTTACTGAAAAATTTTAAACACGGTAACTTACGAAGTGTACTGCTTAAGCCTTACAAAGCATTTCTTGAAAATACTGTTATTTTTAGCATTTTAATGTAAACTTTACTTATATAAAATGAATATGTAATATAATACTCAGATAACAAACCGCAACCGAAAAAAAGCACTTTACGAGATACCATAGGAACGTTTACATAAAAAGCAGTTAGACAGGCAAATCAAGATATGTTCAAGAATTTTTGAATGTCAAGTCGGAACTGCTATAATCAGGTAATGGTTTTAACGTGCTCTGAATGTTGTAACATGAATTCCGTGATTTCAGTACTTTACCCACGCGTTTGATATCCGGAATATATTAGCTTAAAATGCGTAATTTTCTTCCACTTTCGTATTTGAGGTATGTATTTGCATCTGAAATTTAGGTTGAACTCTATATTTATTTTAAAATGCCTACATTTGTCAAGATACGTCGGTTAAATTAGTACTTACAGGAGTTATACACATGAGTTAGCTGATAGGAAAAATTTATAACACTATTAAAATTATTACGAAGTGTTGCTGCCTGTTTTGACCTGTATGGTCAGTTTATCATCAAAAAGCCTTTGTAACATATTCTACTTATGTGGATTTATATGGATGTACATCTTCAGTGCAAGTATACGTGGTTGAAGTAAGTTTTGTAAAGGTTTACGTAAGCAGCCTCAAGTTCTCAGTAGTACATGGTGAGAAACAGCAAATATATATATAATAAAGGATTTCTCTGTATGGAGACCTCTTAAGACTAGCTAACATGCATTGTTTACGAAACCAGGATAATTTAACGCTATTGCATCCATTTGAATCGAGGTGCGGAACTCGAGGTAATGTATGGAAGCATAACCGGATAATGATTGTAATGGATTTCAAGTTATACTATACAGTTAGTACTGAAGATGAACAACGGAGGAAGTAATATGGAATGACATTTTATTTTAACATGGTAATACACTTAATAATAACAACAATCACAATAAATCTCATTAAATAATCTAGAGACACATTCAGCTAATGCTGTTGAGTATGCACACAGTTACTTATGTTGTTCCAAAAGTACAGGTTTACAAAATTACCATATTCGTTTTTCCACGTCAAAAATTATTGAAAACTCAAATCGGTGCTGTTAGAATTACATATTCGCCATCAGACCCTATTTTTACGATACTAGCAATGATCAATAATCACAATTAAATTTTAAGGGTTTTTAAATCGAGGAATTACAGGATTCCATGCGGAATTTAGGAGCTGCTATCCCAAAACAACATAGTATCCGTATTTTCTGGTTGAAGTTCAATTTTAATTTCCTAGATAATAAATGTAATATACTATTTGTTTCACCCAACTAAGCTGAACCGGCTGAGGGGGCTACCGGCTACCGGGCCCCACCGACTGGGCGTGTACCCACGTTTAACTCTGCACCTCCCTATCCCAGCCAGCACACTGAGGTCATAATGTCGCCGGTTTTTCGGCATTAACGACGTCAAATGACGTATTAAAATGACGTCAATTTGTCGTAAAACTGACAGCATTATGTCACAGCTCAAAGACTTCACTATAAGACGTCATTAAAACGTAGTTCAACGACGTGTTTAAAACGTTGTTCAATGACGCCATTAAAACGTCCTATACTAGAACTAGAACAGGAATTATAAATAAATAGTTGAATATTGGAAATAATATTTATTATATACTATTTCATACATAATTATTAAGCAAAAGTAAACATTCAATAACAAAAAATACATCACTTCTATTAACTCAACATCTCATAATTATTAAACAAAAGTAAACATTTACTAACTCTGAAAAGCTGCTAAAACAATATGCAGAATAATTGATGATACTAAAATAATGTTAGTAAGTACTAAGAAACTATTGCATTAGTATTAATTTATTAACAATAGTAATCTTACAAAATCGTCGAACGGGTAAAATTGTATAGGTTATGTAGTACTGCGACGGAACAAGTAATTATTAATACTCACCCTTTGTGACAAACCACACAATTTTTATGCAGTAGTTGCACCTACAAATACACACTAGAAATGTAGGTTCGTCAATAACTTTAATAATAAGAAGAAACGTTACTAATTAAAGAGCAAAGCAAGTACACGAAAGATGTTGTTGCTGTTTGTATTGAGGCATGTGGTCACGTGCAGTTCAGTAAAGAAGATAAAGTAAAACAGTGTTGCTACATTTGTCTCTCGTCCTCTCGTACATCAGTTGACCTGACAATACAAAAATAGTGTAATTGAATATTGAAAACAATAAAATAATGTATTCTATTTACATTCTGCAAATGTAAAAAAATATTATTTAATGGAATATATCACTTTTTGGTTACCTATATAGATCATAATTAATAATATTAGAAGTCTAAAAACGACCTTATTGTACGTCAAAAAGAATTCGTTTTGAAGACGTCTACGTACGTCCCATATCATGACGTCTTATGGACATCATTTATTAGTCATATGACGTCACCGACCAATAATCACTTAAAAATAACGTCATTATAACGTCAGTGCGCTGGCTGGAACACTGCGCGCGTATTGCATACACTGAAAAAAGTGCATGAAATTTTACAAGTGGTTTACAGTCAGGTACATGAACTTTTACATGTATTTTATTGCATGATTATTTTTTCTACAGTCGCATATACTTATGAATACATAACCAATGTATTTTCACATGATATTTCAATTCTTACATAGCTAAATGTAAAGTTACAATTCCAAATTTGTTAGTTATGTAAAATCGCAAATATTTCGTGCAAACCATTTTATTGATTTTTTATGAATTTTGTAGAATTACATGGTCAACTCACAAGCTTATTGTAGAATTTGGTCAATCATCTTTGTTACCATCACCGAACCCCGCTACCTTCTGATACAACGCTTGCATTTTACACGTGTTCCATTGAAGCCATGGTTTTAATTTGCCTTTGCATTATTAGGCGTTAATAATAATATAGTTAATTAATACAAGTGCTTCTATACTGTATTCAAAATAACGAACAACTCAAAATAAACAGAACTAACATAATCTCATAGGCCATGAATGAGTCAGTTTGATACCCAACAATTGTTTCTCCTAATGTCAAAATTGCTTATTGACCAATTTATGTGCGTTGATTGCAAACGAAATAATGGAACACAAAAGTTCTTTAACAAAAAATAAGAAAAATGCGATTTTCAACATTTATACGACATTATTAAAAAGCAATCCAAAAATACAATTAAAAGCTATAAATAGCAAAAGAAACACCAGATGTGGCAGGTAAGAGGTTTTTTAGCATTATCTCATATAGCATACATAATATACATTATACATAGCTTCCTGCAGGTATTTCATGGGGAACAGTGTATCAAAGAATACATACGTAAAAAAACAGGCAACCTTTCGCCGCAGAAAAGAATAGAGTGAAAAAGTTTATTGATTTTGTTGACTCAAGTTATGCGATTCATAAAATTGTTCATCAGTACTTTTTTAAAAACGAAATGCCTACAATAATTGACAAAATATTACGTGATGTTGATGCCGACGAAAATTTATTCAATTTTAGACAAACATTTTAAATACTATTGAAGATTATTGGATTTGGATTTACGAAAAGGTCTCAAAACAAATACAATACGTATGCTATTGATGAGATGGCGAAGGGTAAAGAGATAACCATTTTGCGACTACTTCCTTATCATTGTGAACTTAATTCAATCGAGTTAATATGGACACAAATCGAACACGAGGTTGCTGAAGAAAATGTATGTTTTAAATGTAAAACTGTTATTTGAGCAAGCGGTTCAAAATATAACAATGGGAAATTAAAAAATTAAAGTGAACTGTTCTTCCTTATCCGCCCTATTATAGTCCAGACCTTGCTTCCTCAGATTTCCACGTGTTCGCAACCTTAATAATTTTGTAGAGGAACAAAAGTTTTACTCTAATGTTAAGTCGCCGAAGCTGTTCGAGAATCAAAAGTTTTTTTTTTCTCGAGGAATACGGAAGCTTCCTGAAGGATGGATACGTATTCAAAAGGAGGGAGACTAAGTGCCAAATAAAAAATTACTATATTGAAAAATGATATGTCATTTTAGTTTCGTTTGTTAATTTCCATATAATTATTGAATTATTTGTATAAATGTTTCTAATGATAAGTGACTTTTCAGAATCTGATTGATTCTAGAGAGATAATAAATTTTTGTTGTGGTTTGTTTTTTTAATAATTCAATGTACAACCTGCTTTATCGGCGTAGATTGACATGCCGATAAAGCAGGTTGCGAATCATGGAGTAAAATATTTATATTTTTTAGTGTAATAACGTCTTTATATAACCATAGAAACATCAGAATGTTCATTTATTCAGTTGTTCGTTATCTTGAATACACTATAGGTGAGTATAAACAATTTGTTAACAGTAAGTTCATTTATTTTTTATTAAGTTTTGAATATTTAAAAGAAATTTCCTGATTTATGGAAATTGCTCAGATATTTTTTATTGTAATTGTGGAACCAAATCGAAAAATTCAAAACAACGTGGAATTACATTAATAACTTAATTAAAATAAATATTTTTAAATTAAAACTGTATGTTTGCAAGGCAAACATCCTGTATGTCAACTCTGATTATAATAGAAGATAAAACGGAATACTGAGACTTGCTTGTAATACTTAATATTGATTGTTTTTAATAATTTAATGTTTTTGTTACTGTTTTCTGATTCATACACCGTGCTGAATTGGTTTGGTATAGCCATATATGTAAGGCCTGGGAAACTTTCAAGTCACATATACTTACATTCAACTTGTTAAAAATAAATGTTAAAAAATTTCTTCGTTATTAACAATAATATTAAAAATAATTTTATACTCAAATAATGATATAAAAATATAAGTTTGAATCTTACAAGGTATAGATGTAAAATTAAATTTATTTTGTAAATTTACTAGATAAAGAATTTAAAAATTCTAAAAGTTAAATCTTGCTATATTACATGGATGGTTTGTATTAATACAAATTTACTGTAAAAAATTATTTTACAAAAACCTTGTAAGATTACACGAACAAATTAAATTTACGTCTAATATGTAAAATTCCAAGCATTATCACAGGTCACTGGTTACCAAGCATTTACGTGTTTTACATGAAAATTCTTTTCAGTTTAAGTTACAATATGCAATTAAACTTGTCAAAAAAGGTTACTTGTATACCAAGATTCTAAGACATTCAATTTGTATCACAAATGTAAGTATTATTAATATATAGAAATGTTTTTCGTATACGAGGTATTTTGATTTTTAAATCGCTTTTGGAGCTTGGGTTTCCTTAAATTTTGGCAACTCTTTGTGCTCCATGAATGGCACGTTATCAACGTTGAGTTCAAAAGCCTTCATCTCTTTTATTTATTTATTGAGAAAATAAAAAGGCATTTATGCCTGTTTACTGTAATGTAATAGGGTTTAAAAGTCCAATTACATGCTTTCACACAAAGAAAAGATAAAAACAATACAACATAAATTACACATCATAGCATTATATTGGATTTTAACAGTATTATTATTGGTAAAACGCTTAATAGAACATTTTCTTTATAGTTACATTGAAGGAATGGAAATGTTGATAGAAGATATCGAAATCTACATTATCTAAGCTATTGAAAGTCCTCATTATTCTGTTTAATATTAAATAAAATGCAATGATATTAGTGCTGCTATATGTTGAGAATAGTGTGGACTGTCTTGTAGTATAGTTGAGAATACAAAAATTTGAACAGATACAAAAACCTCATCATAAATGCCTGTTTACTGTAAAAATTGTTTACAATTTTCACACCTATTTATAGTAGGACAAGCCATTTCTGATACATTTTTTTCGATAACAGCTGTCGATGCAGTAGTTCTAACTGTTATAGTATTTTTGGCACCCAGAATTTTTGAAGCAATTTGTTTTTTATTTTCTTCTGCCGTGTCTATATACCCCTCCGCCACTGTATTTGAGCGCCAGCCCCCATGACGCTTTACAGTTAAAAGAGCAGCTCCCGAATTAGCAAGCAACGAAGTAGATGAGCGCCTATAACAATGTCCCGTAAATCCTGCTGGATTAGGTAACTGAAGAAAAGTAGCAATATTCTTGGGGATAACAGCAAATGTGTTTATACCACCAGGTAACTTTATACACTTCTGGTTTCTGTATCCTAAAAAAACCCGTCCACTACTGGCGTTATTGGGGCGTAGTGCAGCATATTTTCGAATTAATTCTAACATGTTGACTCCATCAATTCCGCCTGACGTAATAAAAAATTCTCTGGAGATTTTTGTTTTAGTGTTTGGTATTAGAACATGGAAGAATTGTCCCTGATCTTTGACATCTTCCTAAAGCATGTTGGTAAGTTCTTGTATCCTACAAGCTCCACCAACTCCAATAATTAAAGCAACCTTGAAATTAACATTACTTAGTAAGAATAATTTATGCATAAAAAGGGTACAGTACCTTCATTAACAAAAATTTATCATCATTTGCTTCTTGTAAAAATTTGCTAATATCTTGATTAGTGAAAATTTCCGATTTTTTAGCACGATATCCTTCAGATTTTCTTTTCAAAAAGGCGATTAAATGCACGTATTTACTGATCTTTACATTTATTCTGATTTACATTCTTCATTTTCATTATTGTTCTAATCATAGAATAAAAAGCCCAAAGACTCGATGATTTATACTGTTTTGATAAATGATCAAAATATGCAAGTAGAACCTTCTCATGCGTAATATTTTTAACATTTTTCTCGTCGCACCATGAACTGAACCGTTGAAAAGCCATCTCGTACTTTTCTTTGGACTTCACTGGCACCAAGCAAGAAGCAGCATTTGTCGCTGCTTCTTCGATATCAGAAGGTAAACTTTCTGAGTCACTCATGTTTACAATTTTCTTATTTTTAGCACAAAGCACAATTTTTACTGATTATCTCAAAATGGCGAGCTTTGTTTGAAAAATTGTAAGCGGTTGCCATAGTGCTTACTGAACATATCCATAGATCGATCACCTTACTTTTGATGTAAAAAAATAGGAGTTATCGGCAGCATTAAATTTTCGATTTTTTCAATTTTTTGCAGTCATAGATAAAGTTTTGTATATCATACGTGGGCTAGAGCACATTACAGTAACTCGTGTGTTACAGATACTCGTGCTAACGCCCTCGTTATCTGTAATCTACACACTCGTTGTGTAATGATGCTTCTATCCCACTAATAATATAAATAAATATTATCTTATTAGTGGGATAAAGGCATTATTAACATACGAATGCGTTGAGTTGCACGACGTGGGCGTTAGCCCAAATCGGGTAAGAGCATGAGTATGTTAATAAGCCTTATCACACGTGCTAAAATACAAGTTTTTATCTACGACTGTCCATAATTGAAGAAAACTGTATTATTTAATTAACAGTTTTTTACGTACATCACGAAATTTCTTATTTAAAATCTGAGCAGCTTAGAATTCGAATCCGAATCCGTTGGTGGAAATAAATGTTGGAAAGCGGGAGATCGTTTCGATCGCTTCGTTTGAGGTCAAATATAAGTATCCTAGGTTTGCACGGTCCCTCGACTCGAGCTTACCTGAGGGCATCAAAAGAACCACGAAATCTTCGGACCTTTTTTAGTTTTTCGCTTATAACGCCAAAACGGTGCTTTCCAACGAAAACTTTACTATTACAAGAATTAAAGAACATTAAATTCTGCGTCGGATGAGTATCCAACACTTTAAATTCGGTACAGCGGTTTGGTCGAAATCGACGGTCGAGTAACGACAATTTTACAAATTTTCGATTTTCCGTCATACCGGACGCCCAGAGGCTTTTCGTATAAAAAAACCCGTTGGACTCATTCTGATTGTTAATATAAGTCGAGAAATACCTAAGCTTTGATATTATAGAAGTTGCCGGATTAACTTAGTGGCCATTTTCCTGTCATCCCCCATCATAGCAATTAGGATCAATCCATATGAAGTAGTGCAGTACTGGTTGCACAATAATTTCGAAAAAAGATAATTTTTTGTGTGTTATCACCCCTAAGTATTGGTAAATCAAAACCACTGTCATTTTATTTTTATTCCATTTGATTGGAATATGGCAGCCATATTTGTTTCGTGGTGCACGACGTTGCTTGCAGTTTTTTGATGTAAACGTAACTTTTGATATCTCAAGAACGATTTATCTTAGAGACCTGCGGTAACAATGATTGTATTGCTCACATGTCGGAGAAGATTTTTAAATCTAAACATAATTTTTGTAGGGCGCTTTTGCAGGACGTTTACTTATGGGTGTGATTTAATCCCGAAGATTAAAGTTTCTATAAAAATTTCCCCTTTTATGGGGGCATATTTCATATATCCAGATAAAAATGAAGTCTTAGGGCGGATTTTCTATTTAAACGTACACGGTTAGAGGTAGTTTATGTATAAAATATTTTAAATCTGAAAATTTATTATTTTGGTATTTATGGGCTTTGAAGTTCTCGTTATGATACGTCATATCAATATTATGTTTATGATTAAAAAGTGTAGTCCGACATGTGAGCAATACAATCATTTTTACCGCAGGTCTTTAGGACCAACCGTTCTTGAGATATCAAGATTTACGGTTACATCAAAAAACGCAAAAAACGTCGTGCACCACGAAACAAATATGGCTGCCATATTTCAATCAAATGGAATAAAAATAAAATGACGACATGATGTGGTTTTGATCTACCAATACTTAGGGGTGATAACACACAAAAAATTATCTTTTTTCGAAATGATCGAGTGACCAGTACTGCACTACTTCATATGAATTGATTCTAATTGCTATGATGGGGGATGACAAAAAAATGGCCATTAAATTAATCCGGCAACCTCTAGAATATCAAACTTTAGGTATTTCTCGACTTACATTAACAATCAGAATGAGTCCAACGGGTTTTATTATACGGAAAGCCTCTGAGCGTCCGGTCTGACGGAAAATCGAAAATTTGTAAAATTGTCGTTTCTCGACCGTCGATTTCGACCATACCACTGGACCGAATTTAAAGTGTTGGATACTCATCCGATGCAGAATTTAATTCTCTTTAATTCTTGTAATAGTGAAGTTTTCGTTGGAAAGCACTGTTTTGGAGTTATAAGCGTGAAACTAAAAAAGGTCCGAAGATTTCGTGGTTCTTTTGCTGCCCTCAGGTAAGCTCGAGTCGAGGGACCGTGCAAACCTAGGATACTTATATTTGACCTCAAACAAAGCGATCGAAACGATCTCCCGCTTTCCAACATTTATTTCCACCAACGCACAGTGCGTTGTTTAAATGGAAAGTCTGGTCAAAAATAAAAAGTGTGTCTTTTGTACAAAATCTGTGCAATTTCTCACATTAATTGGTAGATTATATTTAGATGCGGTATAATTTATAGAGTTTTTTTTTCTGTAAATATTCCTGTAAAATGAGATAAATAAATTTAAATCAAACTAACTGGTAACAAAAAAAAATCATGATGTAATAAATTAACTACAACTTGATGTTAAATCATAAAATTATACGCAAAACTAAAACATTTAATTTAGAGTCAGTTGTACAGTCACTAGTTCTTTTTTTGCGAGTGCCGTGCACTCTTCTGTTGCAGACCGTTAGCGTTTCCCTCCTACACTTGTATTGTGCGTGTCCAATGATTACAAGGATACGAGACCTACAGTTTAAAATGGACTACGAATCACCCTAAGTACATATAACTTGGATTTTTTATTAATTTTAGGAAGTTTCCTGGACAAAGTAGACCTCGGTGGTTTACCATTGCCTTCCGAGGGAGAAGCAATTACTTCTCCGAAAAATGGTTGATTCTGGGCAATTATTAATACTCATATCTTTTCCAGAAGTATTATCAACCAACTTCAGAGGTGCAAAAGCTATTACAAAAAAAAGTTATCAGTATTTTTGGTATCACAAAATTTTTGTTTAAAAATCTTATACCCTGAACCGCTGCCGAATCCCTATTTACATGACTTTTATTAAGACTTTTCGAGAAATTTTCTACACCAAAAGAATCAAGAATGTAAGTAATAATATTTGATACTTTGTCGAAGTGTTCCCTAAAGCTCCACTCTTCGAAAAGGTCATTGTTATTCAGTTTTGATGGAATGCCTGAAATATTCTATGAAGATCAGAATTGCAAATATTTGCAGCTATAAATTAGCAATTTGGATAGAATAATAGTCAATTTAGTATTTCAACAAAAATCTCATATACGGTTTTACCTTTTTTGAGATATCTTTTGCTCAAGTTGACGAGACATTCTTGTATTTGAAAAATTGTGTGGGACATTTTAAATGTGGATATCTTAATTAAAAATAAATAAAACTAGACTGAAATTGTTACTGTCGGCAGAATGTACCTTTAACAATATTTTTCACAAAAAATAAAATTGCAATCAAGATTAGTTTTATCACTATCGACCGATATGTGCAACTAACAACTGCACTGTAGAATATTACACATAATACATTTTATGTATATCAATGTTTTGAATAGCTTTTAGTATAGTTAGGACATTATAAGAAAATTATTTATAGAAATTATTGGGATATTTAAAGTCTCCTAATGACTTCTAAATGATTATTTAGATCTAATTCGATGATTTGATTTTCGAATTTTGTCCACAGGACAACGCACTGTGCAACGGTCCAAAACGGGTCTAATTTTACTGGCCTATATTTAGTTATAACATTTATTTTATATTCGAATAGTTCACAATGCGCGCCTTCAATTCACTGGTTGACTGCTCGCTCCTTCTCGCGATGGCGCTTATATAGTGCGTGGCATTTAAGATGAATACACTCCTGTAGTTTCGTTATTTTAAAAAGTAAACATTTGAATGTTGGCACTGTAATACATATTCACGAGTTGCATTTTATGATGTACTCAACTTAAATGTGAACTGTAAACCCAACCTACAACGATCCTTCAAATAGGGGCAATTCTCGATATTTCGCTTCGCGTTGCAGATATCAGAAAAAGTTGTTTAGAATTCAATTTTGATCGTAAGTAGCAAGTTTCATGACAAAATGACAAGAAATAATCATTTCAGAAATTGATTATTTTAATTTTTCTTTACTTATACCTCCCAAAATGAAATGTATTTTTAGCTAGATTGACATTTAGTTCAATCAAATTTTATTTTCCATTGAATTAAAAAGTAAACTTGTAACTTGGTATGTGCAGACAACGCTAAAACATACTAAAAAATAACAAGTGCGAATTTTGTCATGAGCTGCTAAGGATCAAATAACGAAACTACGGGAGTGTATTCATCTTAAATTCGACACACTGTATATTTCCCACAGAAGCTTCCACGATGTACTGGAATAATCCGCCGCAAGTTCTGGAATACTGTAGAAGACGATGACACCTTCTCGGCTGTTCGCGGGCCAGATAAAGGGGTTTCCCATTCATTACAATAAAAACAAGGTAAAGGAATTTATCACTAATAATGGATTTAAGGACCGTGGTTTATCACAACACTATATATAACGATGTCTCTTAACCACACATTGTATTTGACTAACTGCCAATACGTATTTCGGTAACGATGTTACCTTTTTCTCGGCATAAAACCGTTTTATGAGGCTGGCTCTCGGAGAACAATAGCCCTCCAGGATCGTGGCCCAAATGAAAAATGGAGATCCGGCCTTAATAGTTACCGACGAGAGTGATGAACACAACATCCAATCCTCGCAGTAGGGATTAATCAAGTGGTTGTAAGAGGTATTCGTATACGACCAGGAAACCTACAGTACTCACAGTACTCTAAGATCTCAGAAAGCAAGCTAGCTGACGATTTGATTAAATACAAAATAAATTACGAACTGAAAGTCTTAAACGGCATGCTTGGATGTTTTGTAATCTTGCGTACGAGTCAAAGAAACCAGAGTAACACCAGAAATGGTCGAAAACAAGAAACTAATATATTGAATCTGCCAAAATACAATTCAACTTTTCCACATCAGGAAATTTAAAACTCACCATACGCACAAAGAAATACGTAGTAAAACGCACATAATCTATTCGAAAACGAAAAAGCCAGAAACAGAAAAACTTTCTCAAAAATTCTCGAAATCTAATCAAGTTCTAGTACCACTAAAGTACGAGTAAAATAAAAAGAATAATGAGACAATGTCACAACCGGGGTGGAAACAGACTACAAAAACTGTTTAGTAATTGGCCAGGAAAGAGAAAATAAATTCAATGTTTTTACTTCTATAAAACAGCCTCTTTTTAACGTGACTAGGGCCATACTATTTTTGTAATAACACAATGTTTAAAAATACCGTTATTTAAAAATAATATACCTCTTTATCAAAAAAAAATCGAAAATTTCAATTAATTTCCATGTTTGGATTATATCATTGAAAAGTAGGTATACATTTATTTAATGAATGAATATACTGGGTGCCCAAAAATGATTTTCATCTAGTCGCCTGTGAATTTCCCATGTAAAATAAAAATTGCCGCTTTTTGTTGTTACATAACCTCAAAATGATAACTGACATTTGATGATTTAAATGATGAACTTGACAGATCAAATTAGTTCAAACTTAAAGAATAGAGCGGCACAGAAAAATTAACATAAAAAAAATTTCAAAGGTAACTAGATGAAAATCATTTTTGGGCACGTCGTATATAGATAAGTTATAACTAAATTTGTCTATGACACTTATTTATGCCTGTTTGTGATTTTACCCCGTTTCCGAGGTATTTCACCTCCTTTCGGAATATGTGACACTTTTTCGGGCTTAAGTTCAGATTGGTTCCACGTACTCTTCGGAACGCTTTTTCTAGATTTTTTGAAGTGTTCGCCAAATGACTTTCCGACTACGATCACATCGTCTAGATATACTAGGCAAGTCTTCCACGACAGTCCCTTTAAGATGGTCTTCATCAGACGCTCAGACGGAGCGTTGCACAGGCCAAAAGCCATAACCGTAAACTGCCATAATCCGGAACAAATAGTGAATGCGGTCTTCTACCGGTCTTCGGGTTCTATCTCGACTTACCAATAACCACTCTTTAAGTCGAGAATCGACAACCATCAAGAACCAGACAGTGTATCTTATGTGTCACCGTTGCGTGGTAAAGGATAGCTATCTTTGTTGATCACGCTATTGAGCTGCCGATAGTCCACACAGAATCTTGTTGGCCCGTTGTTCTTCCATATCTGTGATAATTTTCTAGGATTTTGCTCGCCTTGCTAAAGATAGGCGTTTTGGTTGCTGTCGGACTGGCCTAGAGTTCCCCGTGTCGATTTTATGTCGCACTAATTTGGTTCGTCCCTTCTGACTAACGTGACGGACGAAGATATCGGTGCAGCAAACCCTGCACCTTTTTTCAATTCCGTTCTATTAAGGTCTTCGCACTAACTAGTAACCATACCCACTAATTTTCCCTCGTGGTCTTTGGACAATGGTTTTGGACCGTCAACCATAACCCTGGCTACTTGGAATGCTGGTACACACTGCCCCACAAGGGTGCTCTTCTTCAATGTTACCTGCTCCGCATTAACGTTCATAATCCTAACCGGTACTGTCTTCCCAACCTTGATGAACGCTTTTCCCAACAGCATGCCACTATGGATCTTCTTATCACAGTCAGGCTCCACCATTCATACACATCCTACCCGAAGACCTTCTAAATCTGCATCGACAATTTTTTCGCTCCAACCTGGCTTCTGTCAGCAAGACCCTTACGACAGGGTCTTCTCCTGGATGCAAAGGAAGTTATTCGTTACCGACCTTCAAAACACCCCCTTTCCAACGCAAATTTCCTCAGGAGGTTCATTCGAAAGATGAAGTCGTCAGTGATATCCGCTACCAAAACTTTTTGACATGTTCTTCATTTCTAATGCCGATCTTCATCTTTGCCTCTCCGCACGTTGGTATTGCCTCAACCGCCGCGGTACGGAGTTGAGTAGCCGCCGGTAACAGTTAACATCGTAGAACGTGATGTATTTTGTCGCCCCTGTATGAAAAAGTAGTAGAACAGTTCGGTTAGCAATTTTCCCATCTACAAATAAACGACCGCTCCGATTCTTCAATGAAACTGCGTGGATCTCCACTCAAGGTCAACGTTCGGCCACTCTCGTAGACCGCCTGCCGCTTATCCGACGGCTGTACTTTTCTTAGTTTTTGGACAACGGCGCCATACGTGTTCTTGTTTGCTACAGTTTCAGCAGTTGGGCCCTTCAACCTCTCGAAAATTATTCTCGCGAATTTCTTCCTACTGCAGAACCGTCAGTACTCCTCTTCCGCAACGGTTCGACCTTGCGGCAGATACCTACGTTCGCGACCTCCAGATCCTTGCTTCGCAGCTTCAAATTCCAAAACGTGCCAAGCGCATCATCCGTTGCTCTTGGTCCTGCCAACCTCAATGATTGCTGCGTTTCCCAGTCTTTTAATCCATCGATGAAAGTCTGCACAGCGAGTTGCTCCAAAAATGATTTAGATTCTTGAATACTTTCTCCATTCTTCTGGCCACAATTCTTCACCGGCGTGTGATACACCTGTTAAAGATGCGCGTCTCTGTATGTTATCTCCATCCGCGAAACTAACAGCTGGTAATCGATTTCTTGTCCTGGTGGAATTGCTTGCAGGACTTTCAACGCAAAACCACAGTTAGAGAAACGGCCTTTTCCTCACCAGTCCATCCGATGGCCCTCGCGGCCGCCTCAAATTGTTTATAGTAGGTGGACCAAGGTATCTTTCCATCGAACGTGGGTAACTTTACTTTTATTCCTGCGGCAGGACCATTTGCTTTTTCAAATTGTTACTTTACCAAACGGACCGCCAGATGTTGGAGGCAACCGTAATTAAGTCATTCTATGGTCGAGCATTTTGGAGATGTTTTTTATTTTTATTTATTTATTTTCGTTTTCTTTTAACGTTAAGATATTTTTCAGCAATTTTTCTTTAAGCATTCTAGAATGTTCCAGAAATTCTTCCTTCAGCATTCTAGAATTTTTTTCAGAATTTTCTAGTGACTCTTCTTTAAACATTCTAAAATTTTCTTCAGACTGTTTCTTTCTGTTCCAATTCGTTCAACAACTTAGTCGCCATTCTGATTAGATTTGTTTGAAATTGTTTCTTAACGTTGCAATACTTTGTTTATTATACGATTTCATTTCTTTAATTTAAACCCACACCTGACACCATGTAACGTTTTTTTTAATGAAACTAAAGATGCTGTTTTAACTGTTTAATAACAAGAGAAATAGTTATTAACAATAACCAAGGTTTAAACATACCTAATTAAAAACACAAATTATGAACTATCAACGAACTAATTATCTGGTAATATCTGGTGCGATATGTTTTAGAATCCTCGCTGCGACTCTCGAATGTCCTGGACTTCGCTAGATGTCTGCTTTCGCCGGCAACCTGAAATGTTCTCCCGTTCATTACAATATTACAATATGTATATTACAATATGTATAGTAGGAGCGTAAAATAGTCATACAACAACGAAAGGCTTGTAATCAGTGACGGATTATCCATTAGGCACAGTAGGTTATAGTCTAGGGGCCCTAAACTTTGGGGGCCGTTTTTGTTGTAGACAAAAGGTCGTTTTCCAAGTAAACTGAATCCTTGAAAAGAGCAATTAGTTAAAGCATTTTTGCTTTGCTGCGTTTGTATTTATGTTTCTTTAATAAATTTAAAATTAACAGACATGACTTTCTTTACGAGCCGACAAATATTCTATGTATTATGATCTTCAAATTTCAGTTAATTTAGTAAAATTATGTAACTGTGGCATACTCCAATGAATCTGGCTCTAAAAACGCTATTGGTCCATGTACACTTTACGTAGTTGTTTATGAATAATAAATATGCAATAACTCAAATTCTAATACTTTTTTAAGTAAATATTACTAATACATTTCACAGAATAGTAATAAAAACGTATCTAAAGTCAATTAAAAAGAATACTGGTACTATTAAGATTAGTTTAGTTATCACCTGATTGTCAATAAGATGAGACGTAATAGATTATAAACCAATGCATTTGAATACGTTACGGTAATTAAAGTTCAATTTATACTTCACAATGAGAATGAAATGTATTCCTCTGACATTGATTCACCTGCCCCGAAATTCACGATTGGATCCTCTGTGACTAAATACCTAGAACCTTGATATCTCAAGAGGGTTTTCCACGTGCTTTACTAATAAACTTTGAACCTACCTAACAGTCTCTAGGTTATCTTCTACGACTAAAATAAACGTACAGAATACATTAACATTTAAATGTTAATTATATTGTTTGTTAAGCTTTTTCCAAATACCTGTTCTAGATAATAAATATTATAACAATAATTATTATTTGTTTTAAGCCCTTTTATCATGTGCTTTTTTTTTAATTAACATTGTACAAAAATCAACGGTAAACCTCAGTATATAGCAAAAATATCGTATAATAGAAAAACTAACAATAATTGTAGTAATAACTAAAATCAGGTTTTATAAATAATAAATAATAATTAGTAAGTAATATAATTAAAAACAATCATACAAGGGTGGCATTTGAACCCACGATTTCTGATTATTAAATCTGATACATTAACCGCTAGACCAATTCGGTGTAGAATGTCAAGGTTTTCCTTATCTTATTACCAAAACCATTAAAGCAATAAGCCTTTGTAAGTATTTCTTAAAATAAATAATCTTTAATTTTCTTCAGAAAGTTTGATATGTTTTTAACGTAAAGTAAATTTTTCTTTCAATTGATATCAAAACTTTCAAAACCATTTAGGAGGAAAATGATAAAATTTCATTGGATTTCCCAAAAACAGACTGTACATCAAACACAAATTTGTGTATTGGGTGAAATGAGCCAGTTCTTTTTTGGGGTTTATCTATATATTTAAAACAGAATGTTTTTGTTCCAGTTTGTTTGAGAGTTTAGTGATTTCCGTGACTATTTTTTTAGAATGAAGCACTCGGCGTGTAGATTAGCCAACACTACTTAATTTCAGTATTGCTTTAAGTTTTATATTTTTAAATAAATAAATAAATCTAAAATGTTTAATGCGAGACACACGAAATTGGACTTCCACTAGCAGCGCCCTCTCAATTTAAAGAATGTCAAAATTTTGAACTGCATAGTGCATATGTATTAATAACAAAATGAAATAATCATAATAAAAGCCTATATTACTATAATATTTCTATAATTAATGCAAATTCTACTACTTAAATGTTTCTTTCACTTAGCCTTTGTTAGTTACATATACTGT
This sequence comes from Agrypnus murinus, assembly GCA_929113105.1. NCBI lineage: Eukaryota > Metazoa > Arthropoda > Insecta > Coleoptera > Elateridae > Agrypnus > Agrypnus murinus. The sequence goes on from OV816024.1 coordinate 114,744,140, forward strand.
GTGTTCATAAATAAGTATTTGTTTTTGGGATATATTCCTGTAAATACTTTGTATTAAATAAATAAATAAACTAGGGAAACCTCGTCAAGACATGACAGTCAAAAGGATAACTTATTGACGAGTTTTCTTAACAACGTTCGTTGTGTGATTACAATCCTTCGGGTTTCCAAGAGTGATTATTTTATATTACTATTTATTATACTACAAATACTAAGCCTATCAATCTAAGACGAACTTTTGAACGCGTTATTTAACCAACACCCCCGACTTATTCCACCCCACCACCAATCCCGACTTATCCCACCTTCCTCCCTTAGCTATCCGTCTTACTCCTTTTTTTCGACTTACCCCTTCAACTTATCTCTTTCTCAGATTTACCTTCCCTCTCCCGGTGTACCCTTTCCCGCGACTTATCACTCACTACGATTTACCCCCTCCGGCTAACTCCCCCTCGGACTGCTCCTTCGACTTACCCACCCATTCTTACCATAAAATTCTACATTGAATTCATATATCATATGCTTAATATACAGGGTGGGATTATAAAGTATGGAATATTAAAAAAAAGCGAACTTAACCGGTTTTTTAAAAACGCTAAAATACGTCGATTTTGTTTTTTAAAAATACACATTAATATGATGTGCGATTTACCTTCCGACTTTCATATGTTTCTAAGTTATGGCGTCATCACAAAAATAATTTAAATGACAATATAGATGTTTAATAGTGGAATCCGATAGTGATTTTTCTTCCTTTTATGATCATGCAAATAAATCAATAAGGTTGCATAACAAAAATTCTGAGAAAAATCGAGCTGAACTTTGTAAATGTTTGTTAGTTATGACGTCATCACCAAAAATTGAAATGACAATATAGATTTTTAGTAGTGGAATCCGATAGTGATTTCTCTTCCCTTTATGATCATGCAAATAAATCATAAGGTTGCATAACAAAAATTCTGAGAAAAATTGATCTGATATATTGATATATTGATACCATAATATCTACAGACCTGGAAATTGATATAGGTTCACCTAGAATATTGATATACTTTTAAAAATATTTTTGTTAAAACGTATGTTACCGTAAAACCACTTATTTACTAAACATTTCTATGTGTTCTCCTACATTTCCAAAACATTTGCATGTTTGGTACAAGAGGTAATAACATTTAAAGATACAAGTGAAAAGTTTTAAATGTTTGTAAATTGGAAATTGACATAAGTTCACTAATTAAAACTCACCATTTATTAAACATTAAATTATCAAAACCAAAAAAGATCATTAAATTAATAATCAGTAGCACCACCATTATGGTTAATGATTTGAAAAATTCGATTGTTTATGTTTAAGACGAGATGTTAAGCTCATTGATAGTGACATTACCAAGGCCTGCAAAATGTCTCTCTCCTAAGATGATTTACAGCGCGGAAAGGATCATTTCTATTGTAAAGCTTTTGAACGATAGTCTCACACCTGTTTTCCATTAGGTTAATGTCCGGAGAGCATGATGGCCAGTTTATGTCTAAGGTTGGGATTTGTGACGCTACCAACCCTGCTCTTGTGTTCCGATAGAGGTAAGCAGGTGCCTATCCTGTTGAAAAATTACGTTTTCATGCTCATGATCCACATAATAAGGAATTCACTTGCCATCCATGTTATAGGAAATGCCATCCGAAGCTTGTTTATTCCGTTAAACCCAGCCTAGATTATTAGACAACAACCATCAAAGTTTCTACGTGGAAATCTCAATGGTTTCTTTCATAAGTCATGGCAATAACCACGTAATCACGAAACCCGTCAGGTCAGTCAAAATTAAATTTTTTCTCTTCGCTCCAGATTATCTAAAAATACCTTTTTTTATTTATTTAAACAACAGGGAATATTAAATGTGTTATTACTTTTGTCTAATCAGATTTTCAGCTGCAAATTGCAAACATCTTTCTTTTAACGGAATAAACAAGTTTCGGGTGGCATTTCGTTTGACATGGATGTAAAATGAATTCTTCATTATGAAGATATTGAGCATAAAAACCTAATGTTTCAACAGGATATGCACCTGCTTAAAGCTATCGGGACACACGAGCAGGGTTGGTAGCGTAACAAATACCAACCTTAGACTGTCCATCATGCTCTCCGGACATTAACCCGATGGAGAACGTGTGGGACATTATCGTTCAAAAGATTTACGGTGGAAATGATCCTTTCCGCACTGTAAATGATCTTAGGAGAGCCATTTTGCAGGCCTTGGTAATGTTACTATCAATGAGCTTAATCATCTCGTCTTAAACATAAGCAATAGAATTTTTCAAATCATTAACCATAATGGTGGTGCTACTGATTATTAACTTAATGATCTTTTATGGTTTTGATAATTTAATATTTAATAAATGGTGAGTTTTAATTAATAAACTTATGTCAATTTCCAATTTACAAACATTTAAAACTTTTTACTTTTATCTTTAAATGTTATTACCTTTTGTACCAAACAAGCAAATGTTTTGAAAAGGTAGGAGAACACATAAAAATGTTTAGTAAATAAGCCTTTAAAGTGGTTTTACGGTAAGATACGTTTTAACAAAAATATTTCAAAAATTATATCAATATTCAAGGTGAACCTATATCAATTTCCAAGTCTGTATAACATTAAATGTTCAGATCGACTTTTCTCAGAATTTTTACTATGCAACCTTATGATTTATTTGCATGATCATAAAGGGAAGAGACATCACTATCGGATTCCACTACTAAAAATCTATATTGTCATTTAAATTTTTTGTGATGACGTCATAACTTAGAAACAAATGAAAGGCGGAAGGTAAATCGCACATATTAATGTGTATTTTTAAAAAACAAAATCGAAATGTTTCAGCGTTTTAAAAAAAAACGGTTGAATTCGCTGTTTTTTTTAATATTCCATACTTTAATCTCACACTGTATATATGATTTGTTTTGTCCAAACAATATGAAACAGCTATAACACACAAATTTCACAAGATTAAAGCTAAAGAACTTTAAGCAATAAAGCTTTCACTAAGCTACCACCTAAAGAGTTCACTTACTTAAACAGATTATTTTCAGATGTCGAGGGTGTTAATCACAAAAACTTACTAATTTCTGAACACAGGAATACATGAACATTGTAGAAGGAGCTATCCAAAGTGTTTGTGCCAATTATTATTTACAAAATAGCGCCGGGAGTCTACAACTTGGGAAAAAGAGTTCCGACTGATTCATGTTGTTTTAAAGCAGTGATTCCCAAAGTGGTCTATATCGACCCCCAGGGGTCGACGACGACCTGCAAGGGGTCGAAATTTACATCTTTCAAAGTGAGTAGCACCATACCAGCTGTCAAAAATACATTTGCAGTTGATGAATTTGCAAAAAACCAATATCAGGTAAGCAGGGGGTCAACCCAAAACCGAAAAACATGGCAAGGGGTCCACGAGACAAAAAAGTTTGGGAACCTCTGTTTTAAAGTAACTGCCTAAAAACAATTCATTTAACTATAACAGGCGGTTATTTACTTTTAAATTTCAGTTATTAGGTCAAGTTCATGAATGTCAATCAGTTATAAACAGGCAGAGGCATTGGATCTCCGATTGGCTAGTTAAGCCCACAATTTGATGTAATTATACTGATAGAATAACGAAGAGCGGAATCGCGCACTCAACTGCGATAGTGGCAAAGTCTCTCTGGTTATAAATGAAGTGCACAATCTAACGTATGGGAAATATGCACATTTTCTTATTGTTTGAAGCACAGAATAATTCAACAATAATTATAAGGTAAGCTTAATAAGGTAGATCCTTCTAGAATACAGTGTTTCTACTACATAGATAAAGAACATAAATCCAAACTTATGTTTTTTAATTCAAGAATAATTATTTAACAAACTAACTTACGCTTTTCACGGTAATCGAAGAAAACACTATAACATTTAAAGGGGGTGTAGTGCAAAAAAATAAATTCCAGAATAAAAAAAATCTAAGAACAACAGTGAAAACCGCACATTTTTAAGATAACTAATAACCGAGATAGAAGTTTGACAGAATTCGTTCGTGACGTCACACCGACACGGAGCCGTGAAACCTCAATAGTATTATATGCATTTTAGATGCAGGCGCTCTTCGCGTTGATCATATTTCTTTAACAATGGCGATATTAGGCTGATTTATCCAATTAATCAATGGCAAGTTGAAATCACCATATATAAAAAATATATCGTCATTGTGTTCCCTTACAGTTTTATTGAGATTGTTAAGAAAGTACGCTAGTGCGACGCTGTCTCCAGGAGGGATGTAAACACAACATATATTAATTTTAACTTTCTTATCATCTTTGTCAAGAAGAAATAATGTTTACGTCATTATTAAAGATGGAGATCCCCAAGATCGGATATTTATTAAAAGCTATTTACCCAGGATTTCCGCGCAATACACTCAAATTTAATGATTAATAGGGGAAACAAAAACACCTAAAATTAGTTCAATGATCTTATACATTTCAAAAGGTACGACTACACTACTCATTTCTGTGAATTTCTTAATCACTTCAGCAATAAATCACCCAAAATACTAAAATGGAAATCTAAACTGAATACAGAAAGACTAAATTTTTCATAAAGATTTAAACAATATACCCGACAATACGATAATATTGCTAAAACTATAAAAAGAAAAAATCTCGCGATTGAAATGTTTTTCTCCTTTTTAAAACTTGAAGAAGGGCGATTATATTCCAGAAAGTTTCAACTACCCACGCGTTGAGCCTGACATTATTACTACTAATAACAAAATTAAACCAAATTTCCTTTGATATTTTTATCAAAGAGTGCAAGCAACTACAAGATTTATGTCTAGAAAAGTCTCAGTCGCAAATGTTTCATAAAATGTAAGATACTGTTTCGAAAGTAATATATTTTTTGTGGGCGTTTAACATTGAAGCAGTTTAGCTCACAATAAACAATTTATTTGTTTACTCCATGAAAGGCAATCATAAAACGCTATATGTTTTTGACAAAACAAATGTACTAGTATGCTTATTAACTTTTATTTAGTTCGTTTTTTGACAATATGGTAAACGAAAATGGGATAACCATATACGTGACCAAAAGGGGAATGTGATACCTGTGGAAACGTTATTATGTTTATACAAGTGGTAACTTCATTTAAAAGAGTAACGGAAAACAAACATCGTATTTAGGGCCGATCTATTCACCTCCTTTTAAATTTATCTGGACGTTAGTTGCTATAGTTACAATTGTTCCCACAATGGTATCCATGACAATTAACTAGCAGATAAATTTACAAGGAGGTGAATAGATCGACCCTTAGTTATTTAAGGTCATAAGTAGACTGAACTTAGCTGCGATTTAGATTTGGCTATACATATCAATGCAGCAATTTTTTCTCTTTTATACCATATTTAAAGTAAAAACACAGCTCATTAAATATTGAAAATGATCAGCTACCTGCAATTCCCGTAACAGTCTATATGCCCCTATCATCTGCTAAATAGCTGGACGGATGTTAATAATAATAATAATAATAACTACTACAACCCATAGCCTAAATCAAGGTCCCAGAAGCTATAAGCGTGTGCGGGAGGGAGGGGGCGATTATTATTATTACGTATGCCCAATGTGCGGCTGCAGCCGACTTACAGATGGAACAGCGCAAATCCCACATTTGTGTCACAGCTAAGGAAAACTGCAGAAAACCTTAACCAGATCTGCCGGCACCGGGAGTCGATCGCGGGCCGCTTGGGTGAAAGTCCGGCAAGCCAGGCATTACACTACCAAGGCTGATTTTGGCTGTTGGCCAAGCTGTTAATGGAATCAGCAGCACTAACTTTGATTTTTTCCCGGGAAATACGAGAAGCACTCAGATTTAGACTGGGTCTTATTCTGACAGCTGACATTCTGAGTGATAATAAGAAATAGATGAAAAAAGCTAGACTCTTGTAGTCTCTGCTTCGCTGTAGAAACGATCACTTCATTCTTTTCCAATTTTATGTTTCTAGTGGTATTTTGTTCATTTTTGGAAAACTTTGGTAAGAATTTTCTGTAGTACTGTTATTTATTATTAATTATTATGAAATTATTTTTATTGTTAATAATAATGACTATACCAATAAATATTCTTAGTAATAACTTTTCAACTAAAATGCTGGAAAAATTAGAAAAGTTAAGAAAGTTCCATATAAAAAACAAGAAATTCAATCAGTTTTGCTAGTAAGTGTTACATTTGAAACGGATAGCAGTCTTCGAGAAAAGATTTTAGCAGAATTTTCTGGTAGGGCAAAAATAATTTTAAATAAAATATCAGTCACACTTTGGTTTATTACTTTTCTTTAACATTTGATTCTTATTTGAATCTATAATGTAGAGTTACGTTTCGCTTTTTCCTTTTAGTCTACTTGTAATGATTTCCTTTTTGTTAAAATTTAAACGCTAAAAGCTGAACCGAAAATCTTATTGCAATTAAAACTTTTCCTTTTGACTTATAGCGAACGCTTTTAAGTTTCTTTGATATTACCACTTCTTTAATTAACAAAAAATTTAATAATTATTACAATATTGATGTTTGGAGTAAAGTAATAAGGTTGCTGGGATTTCTTTGACGGTTAGTTAACTCTTTATCAGCTACTCTTAATTATACTAGTACATCAGCAAAGCTATAAAATTGCATACTGTTCAAGTTCTCAAGTTCAAGAATTGAACTGCATAGAATTAACAAAAGTAGTATTATTCCTTAATTACACCTTTTATGAATTGCCTATACTAAATGCGATCTGTCATTCTTTAGTGATGTAATAAAATTACTCACTGTTGAATTTAACATTGCTCTATATATAAAAGTTTAACTTGGTGAAAATAAATAATTGAGGAAATTCTTAGAAAGTTTAATTTTATGAAAAAAATGCAAATACTCTAACCACGTAATGAACTTATTTAGTTAAAAAACTTGCAACAAGTTTTTTTTAGAAAAACGTAAATAGGCAAAAAACTGAATGCATACTACTATTATACAAGAAGACGGATAATTAACAAAAAATAAAATATATAATGTACCTGGAAAAATTATGCAGGGTTCTTTGAGAAAACAAACATTAAACTCGCATTTAAGTTAATAAAACTAACAGCAGAGGCGTCGTGACTGAAGCGGAACGCTTTCAAAGCAAACCATGAAGTAATTCACAGTTTCTAGTACCTTTTTGCTCAATACTTTTAAATTAATGGCTATCTTAGGACTTGGAGATGCTAGAAATATCGAAGATGCATCTAACTGTGAACAACATTTTGCTAATTTGACTTTTGCCATATGCACCAATTTTAGAAATGCTTTTGGTGCTTAATGAGGAAAAGAAAATTTAGTTTTTTTGTTACAAAAAATTAATGCTTCTTTGGAGTAAATAAAAAAAATAAATTTTTCTAGTAAAAGTCTTCAATTTAGAAACAGCAGAGCTTTCCGACTGTTATAACGAAGTATTTGTTTGATATTACGGAGGATAATATTTTTCCTATTTAAAAATGCAAACATTTATTTTCTGATACGAGACATTCGAACTATGTTATTAATCCTTTTTTCGCTTTCCTGAACATAAAGTGTTTCGTTAATGTCCTTTTTTGAGTGCAGATGACGTGTTTTCTACCCACTTTATTCTGTTTTTTTATGTTAAATAATATCTATACACTGCTACTAGAAATACAATTTTATTAATTGTTAACATTGCTGTTACTATTAATAATGCATATTAAAGATCTTGTTAATGAAATATATACCGTGTGTCCCACGGATTGCGGAACATAGACTCTAATACATATACATTTTTTTAGTAGATCCACAAGGGCTATGACAACATTAAAAATTGGGTTAAAACTAGGGTTTCTGACCCGAGAATTCCCGGGACCTAAGTCCCGGAAATTATTTTATTTTTTGTTGTCTCGATTGATTCAATATTTTTGGAATTCTTTTAGTAAACACACAGTATAATAAAAAGATATTGCTTAGCGTATAAAATTATAACATGGCACAAAACTTATAAAAACATTTCATTGAACTCTGAGGTAAATGCACTAAAGTTATTTTTTTATTCTTTTTATTTAATTCAATAAATAGAAATAGTAACGTCCTGGCTGCTCAATTTCCGGTATTAATCTAGCGTATTCAAAAACACCTAAATGTCGAATCAGTAAAATAAAATAAATTTAGATTATTCTGCAACTTTAAAGTTCAGTGGAAATAAATATTAATTCTACTCACACTATTATATGGAAAATTAAAATTGTAAGAAATATCAAACCTTTATTCTACTGAACGTGCAATTCAAAAATTTAGAAAAGAAGTAAGGCAGTCGCGAACAGAGTCTCCTGTGGGACTGTCGAGGCGGAAACTCGACCGTCCTATTTTTCGGAATTACCGCGAAATGTTTACTGCTTAACACGACTCGTGGCGAATTCCGCGTCTCTTCGAATTTCGCTTTTCCTAGAAATTCCGGGTATTTCCCGCAATTTTCTTTTCGTTTTCGCTGCCACCAATTGTAGCGATCACCCTGCCACCAAATGTAACGACCGCTCCACCAATGTAACGACCACCCTGTTACCAATGTAGCGCCCCTCTGGTTTCTTCCTCTGCGGATCTATCCACGGCCGACTCGTCCTGCAGTTGGGTCCTGTAACAGAGCGTTAGAAGGGATTCGCACACCTCTCAAATAATAAAAGATCAGAAAACATTCACTAGTAGTTTATTAACTTAAACCATTTGATAATTTGTTAAAGAAATATTCCCCACAAAAATTGAATATTTCTGGATTTATAATAATCAGTGAGACCAAGAACAGTACAATTATATCAATAAAAAAAGCAACATTGAAGTAATATTTTAGTATACCTTAATAATATTAAAATAAAATACAAACAGAACAAAATAAATATAACAGTGTAAAATAAAATGATTTACATTACCTTTATTTAATTGTTCCTTAACACTGTAATCCTTTTATTAGAGGCAGGTAACAAATCACCTCGCGCAACTTAACTTCGCGGTAATTCCGAAAAATAGGCCGGTCGAGTTTCGGCCTCGACAGTCCCACAGGAGACTCTGTTCACGACTGCCTTACTTATTTTCTAAATTTTTGAATTGCACGTTCAGTAGAATAAAGGTTTGATATTTCTTACAATTTTAATTTTCCATATAATAGTGTGAGTAGAATTAATATTTATTTCCACTGAACTTTGAAGTTGCAGAATAATCTAAATTTATTTTATTTTACTGATTCGACATTTAGGTGTTTTTGAATACGCTAGATTAATACCGGAAATTCAGCAGCCAGGACGTTACTATTTCTATTTATTGAATTAAATAAAAATAATAAAAAATTAACTTTAGTGCATTTACCTCAGAGTTCAATGAAATGTTTTTATAAGTTTTGTGCCATGTTATAATTTTATACGCTAAGCAATATCTCTTTATTATACTGTGTGTTTACTAAAAGAATTCCAAAAATATTGAATCAACTCTGTAATTTGGAAACGCCGGTTGTTACAATAATAACGTTAAGCGTTTTTAATTAGAACACATAATTTAATAAATTTAATTAGGGTTATTAGATTTATGTAATTAATATAAAATGTTATGCATTAAATCGTAAATAATCGCATCCCCTCGACAGTAACTATATATTAACGCACATGTTCGCATGTATACATGGTTGCCTACACGAGGTGAGGAGGTGAGGTGCCAGAACCCGCCATCTACCCCTACTCAGCAGCATAAAATTTTTTAGGGTGGCAGAAAATATGTATTTCCATAAGTTGTTAAAACATAGTCACTTTGTTAGTATATGTAATGTTTTTGTATCTACAGTGCGATTCCAAAGTATGGAATAAATTCGATAAAAGGGAAAGTATTGTAACCCTTGTCCGCACGTACCCCTAAGCTGAAAACTTAAGTAACAATTATAGTTGATAGCGTCGTCGTCAGAGGCCAAGGGTTGAAGTGCTGGGCTAGATAATAAAAGAGTGCACTTACCTTATAATTTCGCTTTCTTACAGAAAGGGAGAGAGGTAATCCAAATAATATAAACACAGTTTATAGTTATTAATTAAAGCCGAGTTTATTTATTATTGTTAATTAAATTAGTAAGTCAATTTATAACATTATCCACAACCAACATAAATTATTGAAGTTTTATTACTTTCACGTAGAAAGAAGTAATATATTTAATTTAAATAATTGAAAATTGAAAAATTATAAAACTTAAACCGAAAGTGAGTTCCTTCTTTCTTGAGGACCTAATCAGAACTAACTTAAAGAAAAACCCTATGTAAAAATGTAAACATTTGGAAAACAGTTTAGATGACTAAACGAACTTAATTAAATTAACAGTGTACGTGTGTTTGATAAACTCTAAGACAAAACTTACTTTCTTTTGATTAATATTAGAAAAATGCAATTATGCACGCCTTGCAGGAAGTCGCGTTATCGCCTATGAAAGAATAAAATATAGAATTTCAGAGTTTAGCAAAAAGGAAATGTTTTACGTTTTAGAATTTCCATTTCCCGTGGGAAACTAAATTTTGCAATTTCTTCATGTTAGGTATGAAAAAACTAAATTTTAAATTTTAATAAGTTGTATCTTTGAGTTTATTCAACCCTAAATAAATATATTATTATAAATGCAATTATGATTTGCAAAACTAAATAAATATGAACTTTAGCTAAAATAGTTTAAGAATAAATGATACAAATTAATGAACTAATCAGGTTAGCTAATTATAATAAATCAATGTAGCCGTTCGGGTACAGTATTGATTTTTGGAGAAATCCCAAAAACAAGTCAATTTTGTTTTTAAAGTGCGCATGTTTTGACACAATATTCAAATATACAGGGTGATGCGTTTAAGAGTGGTGACGTCATCGGCATTTTTTTAAATAGCAACTTTTATTTTTTATTCCATATTCTGATACTTCATACAATTATCAACATGGTAATGTAGTAAGTTTGTTATCTCACATACAAAATTTTTTAAAAAAATAATTATGAAGACAGGAAAGTGCTATAGTTACCACACTTAAATGCATCACCCTGTATACCCGATATGTCAAAAAGTGCGGACTTTAAAACCGAAATTGACAAATTTTTCCAAAAATCAATACTTTGCGTCTCGCTTTGCATTTAAGTGTGGTGACTATAGCACTTTCCGTCTTCATAATTATTTTTTTCAAAAATTTCCTAAGGTGTAAGGTGACAAACTTATTGCATTACCATTTTGGCAATTGGATGAAGTGTCAGAATATGGAATAAAAAATGCAAGTCGCCATTTAAAAAAAATGCCGATGACGTCACCACACTAAACGCATCACCCTGTATATTCGAATATTATGTCAAAAAGCGCGGGTTTTAAAAACAAAATTGATGTGTTTTTGGAATTTTTCCAAAAATCAATACTTTTATCGAATTTATTCCATACTTAAGAATCACACTTTATATATGATCAACAGCAAGAAATAGTGTTTCCTTAAGAACATGTTGTTAACGTTAACTCAACATAAATCATGTTATGCTAAGTGTAAATTACTGTAAAAATCAAATGTGTAAATCCAACAAATAATTAACAAAAATAAAGTTGGATTACAGTAACAAATAAATTTGTTGAGGCTATAGTGACATATAATATTTGTTGCATTAACGTATATTTTGCTCCTGTGGCAAATTATTTCTTTGAGTGTACGATCATACAAAAAGTGACTAGTTTTTACACTGATTTTCGTGTAAAAAGTTAACGTTTAGTGAGCTGGTGTTATAAAATTTTTATTGCACGCTAATGTCAACAAGAGATGTATAATAAATGATTTCTAATATTTCACAAACTGGTTGCTAAATAACTTAGCACGTAAAACTCAAAGCACGCTGATATACATGACATAAGTTAGAAATTTTAGAAAATATAAAATAAAATGGATACTCTTTTAACTTTTAAGTGAAACGTTATGATCGTAGATAAAACGTTGCAAGATACACATGTAAAAAGTACCTTCATTGCACTCACGTCTTTTAAAACACTCGCTCGTGTCTTAAGCATTATTTTACAGGTAAGGATAAATATTAGTTACTGCATTTTAAAGTTATGTTTAATCAAAATTTTATTAAAGTTGTTTCGACCGTACGATTGACAAACGTTTTCTGCGAAAGGGAGCTAAGATTCCCCCCACATTACTCCACTACTACGACGGTTACAACTTGCAGGTAGTTTAGGCTGGAAAATACGACTCGATTACTATTATCTTTTAGAAACATAAAAAAATATTTTTTCTATTTTGCGTCTATAATAAAGCTGTTAAAGCACCCAAAACAGTGCGTTAATAGCTCATTTGAGTGCTTTAATAGCCCAACTTTTCCAAAGTTGGCAGCATTGAATTAATTGAAAAAAAAACACAAAATTGACAAATACTTCACAACTAAATTTGAATTTTCAAATTTCACATCAGTGTTGTCAACTACCTCAAAATTCCCTAAATTGTGAAATTGCTATTTATTTTATTTAAAAAGGGAATAAAAGGCGCAAAATAGAAACAATAGCATAAAAAACTCGTTTCATAAATCATTATTGAACTCGTCCTTTAGAAAACTCGCCGCATGCGACTCTTTTTCTAAATTTGGACTCGTGCAATAAATCGTGGCTTATGAAACTCGTTCTTTAATATACTTTTTTATATTTGCGTGTCCTAATGAAATTTTTTAGAATACTGGAAACAGTAACATTTTATTTTTAAAGTTTATATCACTATTAGACGCTGTTCTTAGAATGTAAAACTTATCTTATTTACGCAGTGAACTTTTTTAACTGGAATGCAACGCTAGCTAAACTATGTAGCACTGCAAGACTCAACGAGCTATCGACCGTTGAATTTATAACAATTTTCAACAGTACGTATAATACACATGGCAAATTCGAACGAGGTCCTGCTGCTTAGTAGCGGGCTTTGCGTGTATCAGACAAGAATAAAAACCTTTCTAGAAGAATTCTACGAATCGCGGTCAAGTTAGAGAGGTTATGTAAAAACAATTGCATAATTTCTAATGTTGCCAACTGTCATGCTACTTACCAAAATATCCCTAACAAATTTTATTTAAAAGTAAGTAATTTTTTTTATTATTCAATAATGAAATAACGCTAATAGAAAAAATAGTATAAAGTATTCGTTTCATAAGACATTTTAGCGCACTTGTCCTCTTTAGAAAACTCCCTGCTACACGGGTCGTTTTCTAAACTCGGACGCGTGCGCTAAAAGCGTGTCTTACGAAACTAATACTTTAATATACTATTTTCTATAGCTATTCAAAAAATGATGAAATTTTTTCATTAATATCCGTATGCAAAATGCCACATAGGTTTTGTTTAGTTCACAACGTACACGAAATATTTTTCGCTGTAGAGCGAAAAGAGAGAGAAAAACCTATTATCTTGGCGATTTGAGTGTTTAATTAAGTTTAGTTCAATTTCAAATATGGAAATCATCTGGAACAGACACAATACCTTGTTTTGAGGATATATTCAAATGTATAACAGCTAACCTTATTAAATTATAGTTAACACATTATTTTTATATTAACGAAATCTGTTCATTTGGCAGTCTTAAAGAATTTTATAATATTAAAGCTGTTTGCTTGGTTGTTTTGTGGAAAATTGAAGAGTGACATTATCACTACAGAGTTGCTACACTTTTAATGTAAACGCTAGATTTAGATGATGGAATCACATAGAAACATATTGTTGAGCTGCACCTTCCTAACTTTCACTTGAATATTGTAAGATGGCTTGTAAGTCAACGTTTTTGGCATTTAAAAACAGCCAGATGATGTTATTGAGGATGTAATGTTTAAATTTGTGAAGAAAGCAATATGTAAGAGGGTGTTTTAATGTAATTAAGCCATTTTTAGTATTAGGAAATTGTGTCATCGACATTAAATTTAGGGGGATAGTTCTGATCGTCTACCGTAATTTTATATATTGTTGAATTCAGAATTTTATTTTCTACAAGACTGTTTCATTAGTTTTTGCATTATTGAAAATTATTAAATAATAATCTGGTTATGTTAAACATGAATTGTCAAGCGTTTTATTTTGTTTTGTGAGAATTTAATTGTTTTTGGAAAAATTATATAAAAGAATCCAATTTTTAACAATTAAGTAGTTAAAAACTTCGCAACAAATTTTTGTAAGGTTAGATTTTAACTTTGATTGTAATGTAAGATTATGTAAAACGTCTAGATTTGATAATTTTATTAAAGTGTTTTTAAGTTTTTGATAATTTCAATAAACAATTAAAAGATAAATTATTGTAATAATAAAAATTCATAAATTTGATTTAACCTTGTCAAAGATAGATTAGTGGAAATATAATAAGGAAATATTGCAGTTTAGAGTTTACCTGTCTATTGAAGAGGAAATCCGTCATTAATAATACAACTATAATTTAATATAAAATTAAATTGGAAAATATGTATTGATCGTTCAATTTCATCGTGGGTCGAATAATATTTAGAGATCTCAGAATAATTTCTGACAGCTTGGATTTGAATAGAGATGGCGAATTAAACAGACTTTGTCAAGCAACTCGAAACTAAATAAAGATGGAAGTGAGTTTTTAATTAAAAATTTATTTTATTTAATTTACCAACAATTTTGATTTAAACAATAGAAATTAGATTTGTACCAGCGATAATAGTTTCAAAATTATGTAATCATTATAGAAATATTTAAAAGCAACAGTAAATAAAAAGATTATCCATCTAAATAATCTTTTATTTGTTTTTAAAACAGAGTTGAATTTGATTTGTTTTCATGTATGTTATTCTTATAGTTATTTATGGATTCCTTTCCAAATTTATATGGTATCAATTTGGTTATTTTTATCTATTTTTTAAGTTGAGTTAAAACTTTATAATTATTTAAAAACTTGTGTTCTTTAATTTTGTATGTTATTATTTGTGTAAATTTTATTTGTTAATGAGCAGCATTTATTTATATAAGATTATTCTACATCATCGACTCAAACCTAAGAGAGACTCAACATACTGGGATTATGTTACTCATTGTTCAAAGTAATTAATTAAGGTAATTAATATAAGGTAAGGAAGTTGTATTGTATCCATCTCATTTTTCGCAATCGTGCTTTGTCTGTGTTGTATTTTTTTTATTAAAAAAACAAATAACATAACAATATGTATATTATGACAAATCACTTATTACACTACCACTTATAAGCACTCCAATTATGTATAAAGCAAGCTGTTTAAACTTTTAACAAATCTGTTTTTAAGTTACAAGATTAGATGAATATAAACCTAGTTGGCTGAATGTAGTATCTCCATCGAAAAACTTTGTCAGTTTTAACCACGTCACAAACAAGATTTAATAAAACCTAGTGGTGCAGTCGGTCAATCAATACCGAACAAATTGGTTTTAGTTCCGGGTATAGACAATTTAGTAATTGAATAAAACACTGAAACATGAAACTGTGTCGATCTTGTTACTGCTTATAATCAACTAATCAAAAGAAAAGCAATTAGTTTGTAGCATGTACGCAAACTAACTTTGGCTAACACTTGATGCTATCGAAGAAGTATTATTATCTATTCATTATTCACTTATTAGTACTGTGTTTCTTCCTGGGAATATAAATTACAAATTTTCTCTTGAAACTTCTTTGAGTTAAGAATAAATTAAATATAAGCAGAGACAAATTGTTTATAAGTTTAATATTAGCAACTAGCGACATAAAGGGATACATCTAAAATTTAGTTTTAAAAGATTCGACGAGTTTGAATTCAAGGAAGCTGCGGTTTGCTGTAAGTTAATTTTAATGTAAGTTATAAGTGATTCTCTTTCATCCTATGTATCTTCGGTATTAAGGAAAGTTTGTCTGAAGTCAGGAATTTCAAAGAGATACCTGCTACATGTCTATACAATATTCATTTACATCAGTATAGTATGAATGTAACCTTTACAACTTTTACACAATTTACTTACTGTTTTCTAAACAGTATGTAATAATGTTGCTAACTAAATTTAACTATCAAACTACTAAAATTCAATTAAGCGATTGTTAGAGAACCGAAAGCTGCTTTCTATAAACGTTAATTCTAGGTATACAACATCGTATCCCTGAATAGACAATAACATTATGAAGTTATATGAAGCTATACCGCGTGATTCAGATCACGAAGTAATAAACTTCTGGGTACCAGTAAAAATGAATATTTGAGCAAAATACTAGTAAGTCCCCAATGTTAGAATTAACTCTTCTGAATGTTAAAGCTATGGCTACTACAAACAATAATTACAAATGGTTTTTCTATTACAAACTTTGGTAAACTGGTGTTTTCGTTTAGTTCTTAAGAGTAATTTCCGCTATTAATGTTTTAAAGTTTTTCGGTTATGAATAATAGTATATGATTCAAGGAGCGTGTAATGAGAGCTATTATTCGCGAGGTTGAAATCATCCAAGTGAGTAATAGCTATTACACGCGAGTAGAATACTATACTTTATCTATGGCTGCTTAAATAACTCACTCATACTTTTGGATTCAGCTAGAATGGTATAATTACAACAGTAGACAAAAATAACTTTCTATCAACTTTATTACTAGTAAAAAGTCTAATCTGGAAACAAACTAAAGAACTAATATTTTACAATTTTTATTATTATTAGTGAAAATAAATTAATAATAATAGGAATCTTTATTGTAAAAATTGGCAACTATTGTTAACCCAATTTTTTATTAACATACTTACAATTAATAACAACGTTATTACCGTTATTGGAATTTGTAGTTATATTTTCAGTTTTTTGTGATAGGTAGTGGTTGTATTGTGTAAGACATTAGATCTTCATTAGATATATTTTTAATCGGATTAACTAAATTGAAGCCAATTAACTTAAAGCATAATATTTAAAATGTTTACAAGAAAAACTTCAATTTTTTTTATTTCATAACACTATTAGGTAATGTCCCTATTATTCAATCGTACTTATTATTATGAAATGAATAAAGATTAGTAAAAGTTTCACAGTTTTATTAAAATATAACCTGACAAGATTGTTTCGACAGCTATGCTGTCATTATCAGAGGTAATATAATTATAAACAAACACGTCGCTAAGGTAGATACAAAAATAGGTAACTAGATAAAATAATAATAATAATCAGAATTAAATATCTAATACTTCCAGTAACGGAGAATTACTGAGCTCAAGTTGTTCATTCATTAAAGGTACCCTGAGTTTGTGTTTGTATATCTCAAAGGCTTCTAAAATGTCTAATTTGCGTTTGTTATTACAAAAATGTAGGAATTTAATATAATTTTGAGGAGTCATTGTGTGATTTTGTTCTAAAAGGTGTTTGGCATAATTCGATTTTTCAGGATGTTTATTTTTGTAATGACGTACGTGTTCTTTATATCTTATGTCAAAATTTCGAAGTGTTTGCCCAATATAAACCGAACTACAAAAAGAACAATTTAAACGGTAAATGTCCGATTTCATGATATCATGTGTTCTGTCTTTAGCATTAAATAAAAATGAAAAAGTGTTAGTGTTGGTGTTAAATGTTATTTTATAATTGTTCGTTTTTCTTAGTATATGTTCAATTTTTTCTGATATTTTGCCAAAATATTGTATAGATATGTAATTTGTGTCTTCTGTTTGATTGTCAATGGGATATATTCTTTTGATAGCTAACCTATAATCTTTTTGTTTAATTAAAGTGTCAAACATGTTCGGATTGTAATGATTTGCATGTGCTAGTTGTTTAATGGTTGATATCTCTTTGCTAAAATCTGGTTTTGTTAGTGGAATAGTTAAAGCTCTGTGTACTAATGATCTGTAGGCTGCTATTTTATGTGTTTTATGGTGACAAGATTCATTTGGTATTGTTATGTCTGTTTGTGTTGGTTTTCTGTATATGGAAAATTTAAATAGATTGTGTGCGTTAATCTTGATATTTAAGTCTAGAAAGTTTATAAATAAACAAGTAGTTGTTATTACTCAATTAACAATAATAATCAGCAGGGCAAACAACAACCTTGCTGAATGGGTAGTTAAGTGCACAATCTCGTGTAGTCGAATGTATACGTATAACATTACAGCGATTCCAGATTTTTAAACTGTAATAAAATATAATAAGAAAACCAGCTGTTCAACAATTCTTTATTAGAGAATGAATTACACAGAAAAAACAATTGTCTATTAAAAAATTGGCGAGATACAAATGTATGTATTTCGTTAGAATTTATAATAGTAGGTATATCAATTAGAATTCTTCAAACCAGTTACTTTGTTATGCGCACTTACGATGTAAATTGAATTACAAAATGCTTATTCTAGAGCAATATTTAGAAAAATATAAATTATTTATTAATTAATTAAAACTTAATTTAATTTGATTAATTTTAAAAACTTATACTGAACTTATCTGGTATGCATTTCGCATGTGTAAACGATACGGCACAGACCGGCTGATAATGCAACTTATTCTTTGTTCTACATTGTTTTACATTAGTCGGCGAGACGACGACGCCAATTTACGTATTTTAAAATATTGCCTCTTTATTAAAACAAAATGAAGCGACCTGTTTTTAACTAGCCTTTTTAATTCCGCAGACAGAAATGTTTATTCTCGAAAATTGATTTAAATTTTGAAATTTATACATCCTAAAGCATTCCTGCATATGTGCATGCAAAGGGCTGAAGAGGTGGAAACATTATAATTAAAATTATAGATATGGAAAATATTAAACCTTATGCGTTAATTTTTTGCGTACTTTATTCTATGATAAACAATTGTTGAATAGCTGGTTTACTTTTTATATGTTATCACAGTTTAAAAACCTGAAATCGCCATAATTTTATACCTATACATTCGACTACACGAAATTGTGCACTTAACTACCCATTCAGCAAGGTTGTGGTTGGCCCTTTATAATCAGTGTCATTAATTGCCAAAAATTGTAAACATAATACATGTATTATTTAATAGTCGTAGATAATAGTTATTTATGTATTAAGTGCGTAAGGAGGCTTTTATGGCCGGAGGCGGAAAGTGAAAAGACTGTAGGGTCATAAAAGCAAGTTACGCCCGCTATACATACACTATTTTATGCACAAATTAAGTTTTTATCTCAAATCTATTTAATTATTGTGTAATTAAATGAGTACGTAGGTACATCAAACCGCTGTGCTTATACGAAGTACGTTACTATAGTTACTATTCCAAAATATTTAATGTCAGCTTAATTTCATTTATAACTTGCGCACAATACAAAACCTTTTAGAGCATGAAAAGTCGATTATAATACAAAAGTCCCGTGTCTCGAATGATTTTTCCCGGGACTTGAGACAAGAAAAAATAGAGTAAGATAGAGGCACCCAAATCCCTGGAATGTCCCGAGTCAGAAACCCTAACAAATACCCATATCTGTGACCTCCAGTGGCCATTCAAGGTTCTACATTAAAATTTTAAACTTCGTCGAACTATTTGAAATTTTGTAGAGTAATAAAACTTGTTGCTCTAAACAATGTTTAAATTACCCTCAAAGCGATTCGATGCATTGGTTGACCTCCAGAGGTTATCAAAGATCAAGTACAATATACATATTATACTGTAATAAATGTTTAAATAAAATAATTTTTATTTATTTTTTATTATATCCAAATCCTAATTGCTTTTAATAATTATTTGACACAATTTTTGTATCATGAATAGCAGGGTTCACTCTCTTCATGAACAGTGTCAATTTCATCAGTTACAAGTGACAACTTCCACACACTTAGATCCCTTTTCGACGTAAGTATTCAAAATTTACTTTCAACCTTAAAATATTTTTTTTATTATTAGTGTGACAGGTAAAGTATTACTTTCCTTTATGAGTTTTATCTAACTTTCCTTTATCCCTTTTAGGCAAATTCTAGAATCATGGTTTGCGACAAACACATTGTTGTTACTATTAATTAAACTATCTACTCTTCTAAAAGTTTTATTTTGAGTAAGTAAACTTTATCTTGATTTGCTTATATTTTTCTTTGCTGATGATTTTTCTTTTCACCAACTATGTACACTTTTACTCTGCTTTTATAACACACACGTATTATCACTTGATTACCTTTTTTGTTCCGCTCTTCTTACCACTTATTCCAATTTTACCTTATGTTTCTTTTAGATATGTCGTCTCCAAAACTCACATGAAGGTTAATCCAGATATGATTTCTTTTTAAGATACCTATTCCTCGATTTTCTTAATGATATTGATAAATAATACACAAGATATGCTTTACAGGTACGTAGTATTATTTTATTTCCAAACCTTTTGTTGTTAATCTTGTACAACCACAATAGTATTTATATTTTACACATTTTTCTTTCAATAAACATTAATTTTACATTTAATACATAACTTTTATCATTAAAATTTCTTTATCAAAATTTTTCTTTCAAAAATTTTTTATATTTCAATTTTTCTTGTTTATATTTTTCTCAAGGAAACGATTATTAATCTTTTTTACTCATCCTTTGTCTTTTATCAATATGGTGATGTTATCAATAATCGTTTTTCTATAGTGTCTAAGTTTTATCTCTTTTGTCAAAACATCTTATGATTATTATTTTATTTGTTAATCTGATACAATTTCTTTTTTTATTAGTTCGTGGCAAACCCAAGGATGTTATTACGTCATATTACGTTATATTCATAAAGAAAAGTCAATTTACAAGATACCTCATCAACAATGATTATAGCTGACTCATCCATACTACCCCTACAATATTCTTGTATTATTAAATACCATCACTCTTTTTTTATTTAAAATCTGGAATGTATCCCCTTTTGATTAATTTTGATTAAAGTCTTTAACCCTTTTAACAATCATTTTTACCCTAAAATATCATCACAATATATTGGATTTTGTGGAATTGCTTAAAACTTCCTAGACTTATTAAACTTGACCTCCCGAACAATGTATAAATTACCCTCAAAGCAATCCGATAAATCGTTTGATCTATAGAGGTCTTCAAAGGTCATAAATTAAAATATTGGATTTCGTAGAATTACTTGACACTTTGTGGGCTTGAACTTAGACAACTAGAACAACTTTTCAACAAAATCTAAATTGGCCTTAAAGCAATCGGATACATATTTGACCCCCAGCGGTCAATTCCAATTGTGGTAGGGTGAACGCTCAGATTGGCTTGAGGGTTATTTAAACTTTTTTCAGGAGGTCGAAAACTATTAATATATGAAGCTTGTGTGAAACAGAATAGGATGTTTAATGCTTTTTTTGCCATACCATTTTATAAATCAATGCTTTCTTTTAATTGCATAACTTAAATAATATATTTACAAAAGTAATTAATAATATCCGTTCTCCGTGTTTTTGAATTACAGCACTGTTATTGTCCATGTTAAGATCTAATAACCGGCTTCACAAAGCTTGATTAATAGTACCCAGTATTTTCCATAATTACAATAATCATCTTATACAGGCCATAAAGGTCATCGTGTATAGCAGGGTAGACTGCTATTACTCGAGCCGTTCGGTGGCTAGCTATTATTATCCCAGGAAATGATTTGCCAAGTAGTTGTTTTTATAGGCTGAGTCGACCTGGAAGCCTTATATTTTTTAAAAATTCCAATGTATCATCCTTGGGAATTAAACCTAGGACCTCAAGATTGGTAGTAAAGTGCCATAGTACTGAGCTACCATGGCTTCTTAAACTTCCCATAAGTTAATTATAATTTTCGGACGTCAGCTGTCAAGAGGTTTTCAATTTCCTTGTGAACAATCTGAGCGTTGATAAAAAGTCTTTCCTTTACTTTCGAATCGCTGATTTGAGAGACTTTGAAAGAAGAAATATTTGAATGGATGTAAACCTTTTTCAAGACCTTTTACATATTTTTTTATTGGCCCAAATTTAATGTGAAGTGAAGGGCGAATCTACTAAAAGAACATGTTCAGTCTCGTCTTTCTTTTTCCTGTTTTTTTTCTAAAATGTCTCTAGGTGGACAGTTCTTTTCTCGTAATGGGAAACCTTAGTCTGGTTGTCCCATTCGTATATGAAGTAGCAATACTTGGTGTACTCCTGCTGAAGCCCAAGCAATAACTCGATAACCTGCAGATCACTGCAAATCTATCAGTTACATTTGTTGTAATTAATGCATTTATCCTTTTTGCAGTATATTTATATATGTAGTTTAATATTCAAAATAAATATACAGTATTTATGACCACTCTCTTTATAAAGTTTATTTCGAATTAAATAAATTTTACTGCTTTCTCCACCCTGATGTTTAGGCAACACTTCAATCATGCCGTTCTAATCTATGATTTCTGCTACTGGAATTCACTGATCTCTTATCTGATGGTACAGTAGACAATACTTTCTTGTTCTTTATGTTTTTCAGCCTGGAAGAAAAACATGGGATTTTCTTCATTTAAATGAGATATTTCATTCTTGTCTATTCCTTTTGCATTATTGACCTTGTACAATTCACATTTCTAACAATTGATTATTAGTGCAACAAAATTCTTATCAGACTTGCTGTTTATCTTACAACTTTTCTAACAAGGACACTTTTCTGTGACTGCTCAAATAGTTCAGATTGAGAACAACCTATTTACAATAATATTATTTTTCGTGAGATACGAAATTTTTGCTGCATGAAATTTTGACACAGGATAATTTTATATATGTGGATTAGTTGTTTAGTTAGATACAACTGTTCAACCACAATTAACAACCCCAATATCGTATTAATCATTTTAAGCCACAATAGTGACTTAATATGATTCCTTTTCCTGAAGGTAGAAATGACAATAGTAAATTTGATAACTTTTACTTGCTTTTAAACATAATGCTTAAAACTCACTTTGATAGTGTTTATATGCACTTTTATTAATTTGACATTGCACTTATGACGCGAAGTATTTCTTAAGGTCCAAGTGTAACAAAATCACAGTGGATTTACTTATACAGGGTGCCCATTATGTATGGAATATAGTATATATATCTCGGTAAATATCGACTTTATAAAAAAATTTGTTATATAAAAGTTGTTTAACATTTTATTTTCCATGATAAGATAGCATTCAATTGTAATTATTTCAGAAAACAAATGAGTAATGAATAACACTTTAATTCTTTTAAATAGCAATGTACCCTAGCAATTCTTTTTCTCTTTTCGATGACCTAAAATCTTAGTACCCTAATTTTAGTAATCAGAAAATTTTTGAAAAAAAATGTAAAAAATGTTTATTAAGTTAATTTCACCAATGACATGAATCTAGACATCCGAGATCGTAAAGTATCTCGAATTATTACCCTAAAGTAAACAGATGTGCATCTACATAATGTACAAAACAAAACAAATGAACAAAAAACAAAATAAAACAAATGAACAAAAAATTATGTACGTCTCTTATAAAGCTTGAAGACAAAACGAAATTAGCAATAAAATGGTTTTCATGGCAATAAGTGTTCAAAATGCTCATCATTAACTGCAAGGCAGTGGCCCAACCTATTGAAAAGCTTGAAAAGAATTTCTGAGCGATCTGGGAGAAATTGCTGCAATTTCATTTTGTATTCGTTGCTCTAATTCGGCCAGATTCTGGTGTCGGTTTGTATACACTTTTGATTTTAAATATCCCCAGAAGAAGAAATCGCAAGGTGTAAGATCCGGAGATCGGGCAGACCACTCCACAGACCCTCTTCTGCCTATCCAACGGGCTGCAAATACCACATTTAAATATCGGCGTACATCTAAATGATAGTGGGGCGTGCTCCATCTTGTTGAAACCAAAGATCATCAAGATTTTCTTGGCAAGCTGGAATAATTTGCTGTTGCAATTATTGCAAATAACGGTCACCAGTTAGAGTACCACGAATAAAAAAAGGTCCAATTATGTGATCTGCAGAAATTCCCACCCATACGTTTAATTTTTGTGGTGTTTGGGTATGATTTTGGATCATTCAATAGGGATTTTCAGTGGCCCAATATCGGCAATTATGCCTATTTACATTTCCATTTAAACAAAACGTAGCTTCATCAGAAAAAAACAATATTATTAAGAAAATTTGGATTGTTGTTGATTCGCTCCATCATAAATTCACAAAATTCAACACGTCGATTGTAGTCATCTTCGGATAATTCTTGCAATAAAGTCGGTTTGTACGGATGTAATTTTTCTGAATGTAATATTTTCTGTATTAAACCTTTACTTACGGCATGGTTTAAGCTTAACTGACGAGTTGAAATGTTTGGATTTTCTTCGATTTCTATTAAAACATCGAGCTTTTTATCTTCACTTGTAGCAGACCTCTGCGAGCCAGTCTTCACCAGATCTTTAACATTGCCAGTTTCCCTAAACCGTTTCAAGGTTTTGCTAACTACTGACTGGGTGGTTAGTTCTCGATGTGGATAACGCTCATTAAAAATTTCACATACTTCTAATTCTGTTCTTTTTCGATCCCCATAACCGACCATAATTAAAATTTCTATACGTTCAGTTTCTGTTAAATGAAACATTTTTATTTTTCCATGTACCAACAACTTAATTAAATAAACAAACTTCTGTCACAATAAAAGCCTACAATCAATTGTTAAGACAAATGAAAGAGATCTCGGATATCTAAATTCATGTTATTGGTGAAATTAACTTAATAAACATTTTTTACGTTTTTTTCAAAAATTTTCTGATATAAGGGTAGTAAGATTTTAGGTCATCGAAAAGAGAAATAAAATCTCTATCAAATGAGCCTAATGAAAGGGTACATTGCTATTTAAAAAAATTAAAGTGTTATTCATTACTCATTTGTTTTCTGAAATAAGAACAATTGAATGCTATTTTATTATGGAAAATAAAATGTTAAACAACTTTTATATAAAAAAAATTTTTTATAAAGTCGATATTTACCGAGATATATACTATATTCCATACATAATGGACACCCTGTATTTTGAATAACTATACCAAATTTTAAAAAAATCATTACAAAGGGGACATTTAGATATCCAAATACAGTGCATAAATCTTAACCGCATGATTAATAATCGTTGTTTTTTTTATAAATAATAATGATAATTTTGATTTTAAATTAATACTCTAGGAATGTTAAAACTTGCTCACCTAACTTGTTTTAAAAAACGATGTTTATTAATTAAATTATTTCGCACGTTTTACGTGAAAAATTAATTTTAGAGAAACTGTACATTCAAAATTAACGAAAAAAATACCAATTAAGTTTTATAGTATTTGGGCTATTTTCCCAAAATTTTAAGAAAATCGTATGTCTATGGACTATAGGGAGTTTTACATTACATGTCATCTTTAATTTACAATAATATTCTAATTGAATGTCTCAATACTCAACATCTGATAAAAATACCCACTTTCTTCCTACAGAAATTTGCCCCAATATGTCTATAAATTATATAAATATATGTGTTTTTAAGTTGTTGGTCTTTTTATCAATAGTACATCAGGTGGTAATTCATATTGATAATGCAGCAGTTCCGGCAGACCACAGATATTTCGA
Organism: Agrypnus murinus; assembly: GCA_929113105.1. Taxonomy (NCBI): domain Eukaryota; kingdom Metazoa; phylum Arthropoda; class Insecta; order Coleoptera; family Elateridae; genus Agrypnus; species Agrypnus murinus. Next base: position 114,769,735 of record OV816024.1, read on the forward strand.
TTATTCAAGTTTGGTTTGGTGTTGGGTTTGGTGTTACCCACAATGGAAACCTGAGCTGCATAAGTTTATTATAAAAGTAATTACAAACCCTAATTAACAACTTATGGCCCATAACGACTTATTTCTATTAATATTATTATATTACTAAGGTTATCTAAAATGATGCATTGGTAATGTCACATATAAAATAGCTAGTGATAAAAAGGCCAAGCGTTATTAAAATAAAAATCCCGTAGTATGGGGAAGTAATAAAAAATGTAATAACTGATGTCGGTTAACCATCGTTATTTTATAGCGGAGGTCAATACATTTAATATAGCACAGAATGTCAGCAAGCAATGAATAATGTAAATAGTAGAATCCCAACTATTACGAACTGACTTTAAATTGAAAAATATTTTCAACCTGTATTTGATCAGATTATATTTCAAATACGGATGAGAAAACTTCACAGAAAATGAAATTTAACTGCTTTGTAGTTGCGGTATGTAGTGTATAATAAAAGAATAACACGAGAATGTTGAACCTAACTGAAACGTTTAGTATAAAAGCAGAAGATGCAATTAAGTAAGAAGTTACTACTCTAACACTAAACTAACCTCTATTAAGGTTGCCGTATTGTAGAGAAGGAAGGTCTACTAAAAAAACACGTTAGATAAAGGAAGAAACAATCATCTTTATTTCAAGTCATTACTAGACTCGATTAATTTAAAACTAAACAAAAATGGAGATATCATTTATTTACTGAATTAATAATGATAAAATTAATTATGTATTACCTGTATAAAGAAATCTTGGATTGTATAAACATTTATATTAAATTCATCTAGTCAACAACATTGTATTTGACTGATTTCTCCCAAAAAAAAGTTATCAAAGAATAATTTTATGCGAAATATATGTTAATTGATAAATTGTGTTACTCAACGACTTTATTTTACTTGTTGCTCTTGATCGGTATTTTCTTTTTTGCAATGCGCTGCCCTTAAAGTATGGAACTGATAAAGTTTTACCTATACTTAGTAGGTATAAAAAACTCAGTAACTATCTTAATAAACTTTCAGAATGTATACAGATATAGAAAAAACAGGTAGGAAGTACGTACGCGACCATATGTATGATAAGGAACGCGCTAATAAAATAAAAAAGGGTTTATATCGGGTCACGCCTTTGCTCTTCTGTTTTTGTTAGTGGGGAAACATTCGAGCATTAAAGTTGTTTAGTAAACCACCGAGCGTTTGTGTAGTTGTTTGTAATTGAAAGAGAATTTCATGATATTAAATTAAATTTTTCCAGAATTAAAAAAATGGTTTGGTAAATTAGGACCAAATAATCTCTTGCTTTTTAAGTAGCTTACAATTTTTAGCCTAATGACTGAAAATAAAATAAATATTCTTATAAAAGCATAATCAAAATAAAAAAGAAACCTAAACTCCTAACCAAATTAATAAAACATTTTAAAAACGTAAGAAATCTTCTGCTCGATTAAAATAAATTAAAAATTCTAAATACTAATTGAAATTAATAATTATTCAAAAAAACCTAATGAACCATCTGTCGAGCGTGTGGTTCATCTGGTGGTTGGCATTTTTTACAGAAATTATTAATACATCCAAATTTTTCGAATAATTTTAATAATTGCCGATGAAGTTGGTATCGGACGATTTTCAAATGCTACAATAAATAAATTTATTGTATCTTGAGTGCTATGGCCTCCAAAATACCATTTTAAAATTTGGATTTTTTCCTCATTTGTATAAATAGCAGGCATGATAACGAAAGTGCAAAGTACAACAACCACACCAATACTCGGTTTGTAGTTTACTAAACAACTTTAATGCTCGAATATTCCCCAACCCCACTAACACAAACTAAATAAGAAGAGCAAAGGCGGGGCCCGATATAAACCCTTCTTTATTTTACTAGCGCGTTCCTTATCATACACACATATGGTATCGCAGATACTTTCAAGTTGTTTTTTCACACCTGTATATGTGTTATTGTAAAAGCCCGAATATTAATAATCCTAAGCTTTACCGTAAATTCTAACATTTACTGTAGGGATATGGTAAAAGTTCGAAAGACGATTCCATTTCGCGCATTTAGCAGATCATTTTGGTAAATGTTAGCATTTGTGGCTTTTACTAATTTGTTTACCAAAATGATCTTTTAAAAGCCAGAAATAAAAGCGTTTATAGCTGTGTCTCGGACTTCTACCATTACCCTATAGTAAATGCTAGGATTTACTGGTAAAATCTAGGATTTACTAGTATTCGAGCTTTTACTATAGAGAGATGGTAAAAGTCCGAAACACTTCCATTTCGCGCCTTTACCAAATCATTTTGGTAAATGTTATCATTTAGGTCTTTTACCGATTTATTTACCGAAATACTCTGGTAAAGGCACGAAATGGAAGTGTTTATAGTCTTTCGGACTTTTACCATTTACCTATAGTAAATGCTAAGATTTACCGGTAAAACCTTGGATTTACTAATATTCGGGCTTGTACAGTAACGTATGTACATAATCTGAAGAAGTCTATTGCCGTAATTAATTTTAAAGTACTCAGTTTTCAAAGTAATACTTGTTTTTATTATTCATTACAGTAGCTTAGCCTTTAGCTTGGGAATACATTAAGAATTATCTATTAAAAATGTATGCCTTATTATTAAAGTGTCTCTATGACTATATAATTTATTATTATATATTTTTAAAGTTTAGCAGTCGCTATAAATACCAGCTTTTGTATGTAGACAATGTTATGATAACATCCATTTAGTTTCCGAATGCATGTTTCGATTTGGTTCTGTTTTAGATTACTATAGAATGTAGATAGTAAAATTTTAATATCAATAATTACTACCTGTTGATTTCTATTGGTTATCTTAGTATAAGTTTTTTATTCATAAATGTATTAAAAATTATGTATACTATTTATGTAATAAAGTTTTTTCCCTTATTCTGGAAGAAAAGCACTTTAAAAAGAACGAGTGTCATTTCATCTGCATGTTTTCCATCATTTCTACACAATCCCGTTGATTCTAAGATAGCTTAAATCTCTGCAGCAACAAGAGTTTTCTTAATTATGCCTATTATTAAAGGATCCAAGGCATCACCAAGAAACCAAAACCAAGATACAACCGAAAAATCATAGCCGAGAAAACCAAGCTGTGAATGAAAACTACCAAGAATAACAAATACCGAGAATGCATCCATGCATTAGGAAGTAATAATTATTTAATTAATTAATATTAGAATATCATATAATATAGACTATCATAACACTCATTCGGCACAGCGTGCCCTCTACACCGTTAGAATTAATCCCACTCTCAGTCGTCATCTTAACTATTGGAGTCTCTCCCTGTTAGATATATCAAACGTACTAACTTATAACCTAATCTCCGTTGCATAGCGTGTCCTTTACGCCGTTGATCTTTCTCTTTCTTTCCCTGTCCTATGAATTCCCCCATTTTTCTTTCCACGACCTAAACAAAAATATTAAAATACTAAATACTAAAATACAAAAAAAAGCTGTCGCTGTGTAGATCAGTCAACACTAGTTAAGTTATATTTTTTTAATGTTTATAATTTAAATAAATCTGTAATGTTTAATTCAAGATGCACGAAATCAGACATCCACTTGAAGTGCCATCTCACTTTCTACGATGGTAAGTTATAGAACTATTCACGATTATAAGAGTTTGCTGCAACCACTTGCGGTTAACGGTTGATTTGTTATTAGGTTGCGGAGATCCATACCCACATTAGTTGAAAACCATGGAAAGAAATATCACTAAAAAGAGAAAAAATCCTAACTTACCAAAATAATTTCGTGAGTGGTCTGTGGGGTCTATTAGACCCACGAGCATAAAAATAACCTCAATTTATACAAGCTAAAACAACGACAAACAACTCTGTGACAGTTAGATGGCGTGTTTAGGCGGAAGAGTAAGGTACTTAAAGTGCTGGGGCTTGAACCGCTAAATTTAAGATTTTACATAACTTTTAAGTTTAGTCTGGGTCCATTGGACCCCACCAGACTAACGATAGGTTAAGATTCTTTTCAATATTAGAAAATTAATGTAAAAACGTGAAAAAGTACAGTGAGTAAAAGAGGGTAGCTGGCACTTTATAAATATTACTAGAACTCAGGGAAATTTAACAATTCGAGACAACCTACCCCTTGAATAATAATTTAATTAAAAAGGGGGGTAGCTGGCACTTTATAAATATTACTAGAACTCAGGGAAATTTAACAATTCGAGACAACCTACCCCTTGAATAATAATTTAATTAAAAAACAAAATCATATGTTTTGTATAAAATCCATATAGAAAAATTATACACCGGCTGGTAATCGAACCCGGAACCTTCTGCTTTCCGAGCGGTTGTGCTACCAAAAATGATTACCAAGAAATAACCACTTTTCATACGTTTATATACTTTTCATTGATCGACAAAGTGCGCCGATATTAAATAACTACATATTATTATTAAGGTAATACAAAATAGCTTTAAATCTTCCAATTAAAGTCACATCACAACAAGTAGAATTCTACTTGTTCCCATACAAACCCCCTAACTTTTTACGTATTCAAAGGTTTTAAACTGTAAAAGCTATTCACTGAGGAATTAACATGTCTTTTCTAACCCAAAATCACTGGTTCAGGTACTTTATAAATCCTTTTACACAAGCAGTCCTGATTTTAGTTGTCCCTTATGAACAAAAAGAATTCCCAAAAAGCAAAACAAACGTTTATCTGATCACAAACTGTTTTTATGTACATTGCTTATTCTTGTCAGTTTCAATTTAAAGTTAAAGAAAGACTTCCGATCACACACAGATATCGATTCATTTGACCAATTCTATGAGTTCTGTTTAAAGTTAGCTGAATGCTTTTAGTTATATTTATTGCACTATGAATTAAGGAAAATCAAATTATTTTTTGTTATACAGTTTTTGTGATTAGTTCTATTAAGAATAATAAAGTTAATTTCAAACAAAACAAGAACCACTTATGACAGTTAATTTAACAGTAGTTTGATTATCTAAATAAATTTCTTCAATTATTCCTCTTTCAAAAGTTTTACCGACTTAGAGTATATGGCGTGACTTAACAAATTACAAATTCGGTCCGTGCCAGCACTTCGTCCGCCGGGGCACAGATTGATTAAAGAGGTAAACTCGATAAATCACAGTAAAACAACAGCACAACGAATCTCTCCCGATTGTACCTAATTCAAACCTAATTTAGCAAGGCGAAAATAACCCTTAGTGTTGGTGTTCAATCGTGTTTTCAAACTGATCACATTTTATTTTCAATTTTTAACGCTTGTTTATCACATTTAAATGCGTCAACGGCTTTTTTAATTCTAAAATATTGGCACGAGTTCATGTTTAATTCTTAAGAATTTGTACGGAAGAATAATTTAGTATTTGATTTATAGATAAATAAACGTTGTTTGAAGAGTTGTGACTATTGTGTATTTTTTGTATTTTGTTATGTTTTTAATAAATTTAAATTTAATTTGAAATATTAGCATTATTTTTTTGTACAATTATATCTCAAAAAATAAACATTTGTTTTTGTAAAATTGAATATTATTTTAATTCCCCTTCTTACCTAGAACAGTAAGAGCTCTAGTATAAAGTATTTAATATAGTAAGTTTGATAAAAGCAAACATTCTAGTTTAGAGTAATTAAATTAAATATGCTACTTAAGTGTAATATTTACGCTGTAATTTACACCAACTAATTAATGCATTTGGAGTGAATTTTCAACTTTAATTAGATGTATCTGTGTAAGCTAGAAAAAGAACTAACTTTCAATACTCATTTTTTTTTCTCTGTGTATCCTTACGATTGGAATGATTTAATCCTCCAATCCTAACTACCAAAGTTAATACTGCTCATAGTGCATCAGACCCATCTAGATAATGTAAACCGTTTACACTTGACTCTATACTGTAATGTTGATTTTTTTTAGTCACGTTTAGTAATATCACATATCACATTTGCATTTCCTATATTCTAAGTTCATTTTTGAAAACTTCTTGTAAGGAATAGCAAGTAGTGTTTGCGTTTAGCACTGTAAAATTGAGATTTTATCCCTAGATAATGTATATATTAAAAACGTTAAAAGTATGAATGGAAAATTGTTTGTTCAGTTGATTTTACTTCCACGCCGCCTTCATAAGGATTCATTTTAGGTACATGAGCCTTACATGTTATATTATTCTTATGCAAGATTATACTTGTGGGTTAAATAAAACAACCGACGATGTTTTATTAATTAATTTAATGATAATTTATAAAGGCCTGTTATTTTTATTTGCATTTAAAAAATCTCTCTTTCTGTTTAACCTGAGTAATCTTCGCTACATTTACGAGAATGCTAATTATTATAAAGAATACATTAGCAGCAACCATACGTACAATTGAAATTACTTTTATTTCATACTGTCCGGTAAAAGGGTATTTACCGGACTCATTTGAGTCCGGTAAATGAATTATTACGTTACAAGGCCGGTAATAGTATATTACGTTATAAGTCCGGTAAACCCAAGTTTACAGTAGCGAGTTGAAAACGTTTCGGGACGAGGCGACGAAGGAGCCGAGTCTCGAATGTTGAAACGAGCTACTGTAATGGTTTACCGGAAGTATGACGTAAGGCGTTTTATTTCATACTGCCTCACATTGTTCATTTTTAAAAAAATGCATTTAAAATTTTCAGTCCGGTAAAATTTTTTACCGGACTCAAATTAGATTTTCAGTCCGGTAAAATTTTTTACCGGACTCAAATTGGATTTTCAGTCCGGTAAAATTTTTTACCGGCCTTGTAACGTAATAATTCATTTACCGGACTCAAATGAGTCCGGTAAATACCCTTTTACCGGACAGTATGAAATAAAAAATTTTACCGGACTGAAAATCCAATTTGAGTCCGGTAAAAAATTTTAAATGCATTTTTTTAAAAAATGAACAATGTGAGGCAGTATGAAATAAAACGCCTTACGTCATACTTCCGGTAAACCATTACAGTAGCTCGTTTCAACATTCGAGACTCGGCTCCTTCGTCGCCTCGTCCCGAAACGTTTTCAACTCGCTACTGTAAACTTGGGTTTACCGGACTTATAACGTAATATACTATTTTGTTATAATCTAGGGATTCAACGTTTTTGCACAGAAGTAAAAGTTTGAACTTTAATTTACGTTGAAAGGTAAGCCAAACATATTTTATAAAGTGGAAACCTAGATGTTACAATAAGTATAGAAATTTATTAAAAGAGAGATCCTAGTAGTAATGAAATAATATGAAATGAACTTAAAACGCTCTTCAAATAGCAACAAGTTTCATTAAGATTCGAATAGTTCCTACCACTAGCACCCTTACAGAATATAAAAATGACGTTATGTTAATACCAGAAGATAATAAATGATCATAATGCTATAATGCATAACCTGCATTAGAGTATTATACTTGAACTCTTTAAACATCGAAAAGAAAATGGGAGTTTTCATCAATTTAGAAATTCAGAGCGTGTGGATAAATGTAACAGTAAATGTTTCACCATTTGTTTCATTAGAACAAAAAAATATCGATACCCCCAAAACAGTTTCCTATTGTAAAAGATAAAACTGCTGTAATGTGAAGAGAAAATAATATTAACATTTAATGAATAATTAATAAGTTGTAAGTTATTATACTAAGTTAATAATAAGTTCTTAGCTATGAGATCACGGGAAGCTACTGAATACTCCGTAAAAAAACTTCTATGGGAATGCTTAATTCTCTATGCAATTCACTAATTATGCTGATTAATCACGATGTTGAATATCATTTTACACCAGAGGCAGGAAAGGACAAAAACACCACTTTTAATTCTTATATTTAGTTTTTTTTCTGGGATTATTAGTTAATGAAGATGCCTATTGGAAGGATCTTCCAAATTATAGTAAACAATTTGTCCGTCCTTTCCAGAACAGATTTACTTATGCCTAACAGATTACTTATTGCAGATTATCTTTAAAGCTACTGTTGTATGTGTATCTGATTGTTGTTTTTTTACGACCCCTACTATAATAATATTAAAATTTAAGTTTGTTTGTTTGTTTTTTTTTGGGCGAGGAATCAGGATGTCGGAGCATTCTTCGTACCTCATGGCACCGATTGCTATGATCATTTGGCCGACCCTACTAGAATTTAGCCGAATCTGGGGGAATTCCACCCCCAGTAGGGATATTTAACGTGCCAAACATCGCATTGACACGGGCCCTACAGTTTTACTTCCTATCCGAGAAGAAGGCATGTTTTTAATTTTTCTCCGCTATGAAAAATTACCAGCTCGGCCGGGGATCGAATCTGCGATCGTTGGATTATGAAGCAAACATGCAAACCACTAATGCACCGAGACTGGCTTAAAATTTAAGTGTTATTGTAAAAAATGACGTTTTAAGTATTTTTCGTCCCTAGTGTGACTTGATATTTCACCAGAATCATTAATTAACACTATTTGGTAAATTGCATAGTAATTAAGCGTTCCCGTAGAAACCTACCAAACACGAGTAGTAAAGGTGATTTCAATATTATAGGCCAGTAACCGCGTAACTTATTTCTGTAATCTTCTACAGAATTGATTTTCTTGTTGGAAAATGTTCGGGAGTGTCCCCTGAATGTAACGTCAAGATGGCGGGACGCGGGAGGTTGAGCGTTAGCCGCCATCTTGGAAAATACTTTTTATCAAATATCTCGTGGACCGTGCATCGTACGACAAAAATAGCACAGACCATTTTCGTAAATAATAACATTTTCTACAAGTTTTATTCTAAACTTTTTTCTGTATAGTGCATATGTTTATATTTACAGCGCGCTAAACTTTTTCCAACATGATTATTGCTAAAGATATAGTTAACTGTTGATGATACATTAAAAATGGCACTAGCCAAATTTGTAGAACACAGAATTTCCAGTAAAATATTGTAGTGGATTTTGCGATTGTGCCTCAATTTATGCGACGCCATTGGTTTTGAAATTTATTGTAAGCAAATTTTTATTATTTTGAAATTGTTAGTTTCAAAATACTATTTTGGAAACTATCAGACTAATTAAACATTTATCAATTGTGTCATTATCAATATAATACGTTATTTTATATTTAATTTTGTAAACCAAAAATATTGTATTAGCGTGTATATTAAGAAATGCGAGTATTTTGAAAAATTTTGAAAGTTCTACTAGAGGGCACTTTATGTGACAGGTTTTTGGGAGAGAATTGAAATACTGGAACTTGATTTTGGATGTTGAAGTTTATTTTAGGGAAGTTTTTTTTGGAAAGTTGTAAGTTATTTGAGCTAAATTTCGCGTGTGTTAGGGGTCTTAAATTCGAGTTAGGAAAACTATTAAGTAACAAAATTACTTAAGCTTATCGGGTAGTTTTATTAGTAACGTGATCGTTTAGTGTAAAATTAAAATTAGTGCAATTCCGTTAAGTTTCAAACTTAAATATTAGTTAGGTAATTACAGTGAATTAGTGAAAAATCCAAAGGATTAATTTTGAACGCCGAAGCTACACTAGCAGCGTAAACCAAATTTTGGATTAACCATCACCGCGGAGACCAATCTTGGTTACCAACGAAACGTGAGTCAATTCTAAATCATAAATCTATTTACCTTGTACCTTGATAACCAAAGATCTTGAAAGCTAAGACTGGTCCGAAAGAGTATGACTGTTTCAAATAACTTTTTTTTTTTAATTAGATTTGCAAGTCAATGTCCAGCCATTCAGTATTAAAGATCATTTTGTAAAAGAACGTAACTGGAATTCTATAATTTATTGTTTTGATCTACCATCAGTACAACCCTTTAGTACCAAATCTCAACGAGAGTGACTAGAACAATTTTGTGAACTAAGCATCTTTGAAATTCTGCTACCTACAATCTCCAACTACACCGTCTAGCCTTTTAACCCTTTGGGCTATTCCTTTCTTGATTAAATCGTTAATTAGACCGACTTTCCTAATGCGGGAAAGTCGCTCTCAGGTGATTTTTGAGCAACTCTCTTTCGATCATACACCGTACACACAAGCACACCTTTAAGTTCCAACTAAGTAAAACCAAAACAAAACAAAACAAATATTTACTACTTGGAACCTACGTGGGATTTATATTATGTACAATTATTACAATTACATTGATTGGAAGAAACAGGTAGTCTAAGCGTGTGAAAACCCACCTTAGCTATCCGGGTTTGCGAATTGTCACATCTCGCATCATTTAGCTTATAAAATATTTTACCAAATTTCCTCAAAAGTACGATAGTGCTGTGATTTTACTTGGAGCCCGGCACTCATCCGTTCAAATCTAGTTTCCATATAGGAAACCTCAATTTATTTACATTTGAGTTGGACTAACTTAACTGGCATGTAAACATTATTAACCTTAACATTTTATTTTGCTTCGAATGTAAATTCTCTTGTTTCGGCTTTGGTTCAGCAATCCTGGCTTAAGAGTAAAATTGTAACACGACACGAACTTTTCCTAGTTTACCTATCCTTCCACCAAACTCAACATCTCTGACAAATTTCCAACAAGTTTCAATTAATTAAGTATCAAATCAAAACAGAAATTTATATCAGATTTGTTCGAGTCTACCACCAAGCAAAGGAAACATCAACAGTTAAACAATAACCATCTTTTAAACGTCAGTTCTTGGTTTATTAATTTTCCTAGTGAAGTACCAAATACAATCATGGCTTAACCAATACGTGCATAGCTCACGAAAAATTCTAAAGAAATTATCACTTAAGATTTAACCAGTATCGGACCAGCTCTTATAAAAATTAAAAAATAAGATAAAGAATAAAATCAAGTAAATCCCATAAAGAAGATAATCATAATCACAAGGTGAACAGATAAAGATAGGAAAGTGTTAATTCGAAAGATCGGACTTAGCCGAAATAAATTGATCATTATGTCGTAACTTGATCAGGGCGCAATAATTTTGACCAGAACCCTTCAGTGTTTCATTAGGTTTTATTTTCAGTTTTTTTCTTTCAGCCAAACTTTTAAATAACTCAAAGTAAAGTCAGAAAATGAAATTGTTTGTTTTCAAGGCTCCTAAAAATAGGGGCGACATTGTAAATAAACTGTAAATATTTTTGTAACACTGTCCTCGTGGTGATTGCTAAATAAATCTTGTAAATTTTTTGTTGTGAAAATTCAGTGTTTCATTCCATTTAACTCCAAACCTGTGTGTGGTACACTTCGAATACGAATTTGAGTTACCTGAATCTCAGTTACCTGAATTCAACCATTACTTACGAGTTTGGAGACAAACTCCACCATAAGCAAACTTGAAACAAAACAAATAATTCTTTGCTGCATTTAAGAACTACACTCTAAAAAATTACCGGTGAATTATACCCTAAAAAATGGAGGCAACTATGTTGCCTCCATTTTTTGGGGTAAATTTACTTAATTATAAGCTTAACTAGATGCCAAAGTTAGAGGTAAGTGCAAGTTTCCTCTAATTATTCATATTAGATAATAATAACCCAACTTTGATGAGCACCAACCATAAATATTATCTATTAGATTAAATAGCAATAAATAATTAGGAACAGTCGACATTTTATTACTTTATTACTACTCCTATGTATCTCCCTCGGACTCCGATCACTACACTACTATGGCTCCCGCACAATCAAGTTTGCTGCAAATAATATCATGCAAATGCACAAAAAATTGCGGGGCTGCCTGTCGATGCCGAAAAGCTGGCTTAAAATGTTCCATTATTTGTTCGAATTGTAGTGGATACACATGCGACAATGTGCCAGATACTTTGGATGCCATCGAAGACGAAATCGATGAAGATGAATTTTTCGATTCATCTACGGATATAGCGGAGGCAGAAGACAGGGATGTGGAAGGCGAGAGTGTCTTCATCATCGAAACAGATGAGACTTATGACGTAAAATAACGTGCTACTTTTTGTATGAATAAATGTTTCAATCCGTTTTTTATTTCAAAAAATTAATTTGCATTCATTGAACTCTGTTATCCTTTTCTCCACCTTTCCCTTGTCATTATTATTATTTTTATCATTATTATTATCATCATCATTATTATTATTATTATTATTATTATTATTAATTTTTATTATGTACGTGATGTACAAACAATTGTATCTTGCTACATTGACAAGTTTTTATGATAATACGTTCTACACATGCAAGTAAGAAAGATCTATAAATTATGAGTACTTCTTCACACTATTTATAATATTAATAGATTCACTACACAGTTTTGTCATTTTTCTGAACACTTTTCGCCGTATCCCATATAGGAACTGCCAGTCTTGACAATAGGCCCCAGCTTGGCTGAATATTGGATAACCAAATGTCGTTATTTCAACATTGGTCGAAGCCTAGACCAACCTTCACATCCCACGCCTCGGCTGCTTTGTCGTGGCCCAAGGGTGAACCAACGCCTATGTACCAATGCTGGGCTCTCTAATCTCTGCCCAAGTCAGAGCCAACCTTCACCGCCCTAGTCTCGGTTTCTTACTGTTTGCCCAAGCCCCAACCAATGCTAGTGTTTTTAGACTTGGTTTCTTACCCTTGAACCAAGTTTGGGCCAATCTTCACATATTCTACCAAATCAAGCTTGTGAAGTTTTCTGTCTTTATTATATCAGCTAGTAATTAATTAAGAGAAAAATATGAGAAAAGTTAAACTAAAATACCTACATAGATTATAATTATTATTACTAAATATAAATTCAGCTTTCAAATGTTTGCGCGCTTCGTTTCTTCGAAACAAGCGCAGACATGAAAAGTCAGTAACGCGACAGCTGCAAGGGGAAGCCTTTGCCGACTTATTAGTCAGTGTTACGTTTAACCGTTTTGTAATATTATTAATAAAATAATGTATATGAAATAAAAAGTGTTTATTTAAAAACAAAACTACGCTAATAAGAATAAATACAATTGTTAGTAGTAAAAATTAAACTTGTATGCTTGAAAACAATTTTTTAAGTCACTTTTTTTTAAATTTATTTGTTAAACACCTAAAATATTATTAATTTCGTATAAAATCAGTCTCATCCTTGTTCTTGTGTTACAATTTTTTTAAGTTACGTTGTTATGTTACTAATAATTGAACGAATTAAAATAATTGGTAATAATTTAGAATGTTTGTGTTAATTTGTTTCTTCATCAAAGTTATTTCATACAAGTATTAATAAGCTACATTTAGTACAGTATTAAATATTAGGTTGGTCTCATACTTAAAGGTCAGTAATAACCCGGAGCTACCGTTGGATTCTGAACCTACACTATCAATGATTGTCAGCCTTGATACCACATTAATATTAAGAGTGGCCCAATATTGGTTATATATCTTGGGCCAAGACTCAGCATTAGCGTCGGCACTATATTGGTTTTCACTATTGGGCCAAGATGTATCACCAATCTAGGGCCATGACTGATTAACAAGCTCGGCACGAAGTTATCATCCCGATTGCAGACCAGCCATGGGCCAGTCTTGGATTTCAGGCTTGTACCAGAGTTGATAAGCATCGTCCCAAGCCTGAGCCAAGCGCGGGCCTTTTGTTATTTCCTATATGGGATTATGTGTTATGAAATGTTTTCCGTGTACCGCGAGCAACATTTCCACTGATAATTCACGCGGTGCAATAGTTTACCAAGCTATAGCTCTTAAAGTATCAATTTTATAGAAAAAAAACTTCAAATAAATTTTATTGGAAATTTTGTGTTCTACAAATTTGGTTATTACTACTTTTAATGTATCATCAACCGTTAACTATATATTTAGCAATAACCATGTTGGAAAAAGTTTGGCGCGCTATACAGAAAAAAGTTTCGAATAAAACTTGTAGAAAATGTTATTATCTATAAAAACGATCTTTACTATTTTTGTCGTATAATGCACGGTTCGCGATATATTTGATAAAACATGTTTTCCAAGATGGCGGCTAACGCTCAACCCCCCCGCGTCCCGCAAACTTGACGTTACATTTAGGGGACACCCCCGAACATTTTCCAACAAGAAAATCAATTCTGTAGAAGATTGCATTATGAACCTACTTTTTTGCTCTGGTTCTTGGACTATTCAAAAGTTCGTTGATAAATAAGTATTGGGCTGACCATTAATAGTTAAATTACAAGAGACGTTCGGGATCTCACACGTTTTTTAGACAATTACAATTATCGCATCGTCATGTTATTGTATCATAGTGTCACAAACGGAATTATTTCAGATTGAATACTTTTATAATTTCTCAACTTACGTCCCGTTTGGTACAAATATCGTGCAAGGTTACGCTCAGCTGCCCACGTTATTCAAGCAGCCTCGGCCACGTCGTCTACGACTCGTCATTTATATGATAATATAAACTGCACGTTGCATTCCAGCTAATGCAATTATCATCCAAGGCTAGTGCATTTCGCCGTAACATTAGATAGGCGTTGGCTTAATACTTATTGCACACGCAAGACAGCTGCTGTTATTCGTAGAACTCCTAATGAATATGCGATCGACCCACGTCTCACACGAGAGCCAGCGGCTCTCTTTACAAAAGCCTCTTAGCACAACATGCGATCAATTTACCCACAGCAACCCACAGCTTAATACCAAACAAGGAAATACCAACGACTACCCAGAATCGCTCGTTGCACAGCACGTACGTTTCACATTAAAATGTTAATGTCTTCCGCTTTACACAGTACATAAACCCGCTTGCCCTGGCTGAGAATTCAGTCAGTGCCATGACTCGAAGAAGCCACATCCAGAAGCAAGCGGGTAAGCAACCTCTTTATTAATTAATAGTAGAGGATCTAGAATTTGATACCCTGGCGTATTAATTACCTTATCCTCTACTGCTTAGTTATTAGGGCGTTGTGCCAGGATCCCTATGCTTAGTTGTAGAATTCTAGGAACCCAGATTACCGGGTTTCCTACGCTTAGTTGTAGGCTTTAGTGCTAGTACAGAGTGGTCCCGATCTTCCTCATGTTAATCTTAGATTTAGGAGGACTTGTCTGTCCTCATACTTATTTGTAATCCAATGTATTCATTGTATCCTACTGTCTTATTGTTTAGTATATAGACGTTTTTATTACCTGTGTTTACAGTCTAACCCTACCTCTGACTACGTCCCTCAGTCACGAAATCCCCACCTGACAATAGCAACGAAGGAATGTTTCCAAATAGTAGGAAAACATCGAAAATGTTTAATAGACGTTTTCTAAAAATTTGTTTAGAAAGTACCTACTAAATAAAATTTTAAACCACTAGAGGAATACAATTTTTATTCTGTCGTTTATTAAACAACTACTTTAATGGTCTGTATCCAAGCAAATAAACATGACTTTATAAGGTAAAATTGAATAATAGTATATTAAAGAACGAGTTTCATAAGGCAAGATTTATTGCACGAATCCAAATTTAGAAAACGAGCCGCTTGCGGCGAGTTTTCTAAAGGACGAGTGCAATAATGACTTATGAAATGAGTTTTTTTATGCTATTTTTTCTATTTTGCGCCTTTATTCCCTTTTTAAATAAAAAAATAGCAATTTCAAAATTTACGGAATTTTGTGGTAGTTGACAGCACTGATATGACATTTGAAAATTCAGATGTTTAATGTAAATTTTTTGTTTTTTAATTTTTTTTTCAATGTTACCAACTTTGGAAAAGTTGGGCTATTAAAGCACTCAAATAGCTAATAACGCACTGTTTTGGGTGCTTTAACAGCTTTATTTATAGACGCAAAATAGAAAATAGTATATTAAAGAACGAGTTTCATAACGCAAGATTTATTGCACGAATCCAAATTTAGAAAACGAGCCGCTTGCGGCGAGTTTTCTAAAGGACGAGTACATTAATAACTTATGAAACGAGTTTTTTATGCTATTTTTTCTACTTTTTGTCTTTTATTCCCATTTTAAATAAAAAAAAATTGCAATTTCTAAATTTAGGGAATTTTGTGGTAGTTGACACCATTGAATTGACATTTGAAAATTTTTAGAGTGAAGTTTTTGTCAATTTTCTGGTTTTTCAATTTTTTTTTTCAATGTTACCAACTTTGGAAAAGTTGGGCTATTAAAGCACTCAAATCAGCTATTAACGCACCGTTTTGGGTGCTTTAACAGTTTTATTATAGACGGAAAATAGAAAAAATAATTAACTGAACTTTGTTACATGACCCTCTTGATTGAGAACATTTTATTGTTTAAATTATTATTTTAATTATTCATCATTCTGGAAATTACTTAATCTAACAAAAACCCCATAAATACCTGTTAGTTGTGTATCTTATACAAGGATTTGTGTGTTGAACTAAGAATCTAAGAATCTAGGGTAAGTGCTGTTTATGGTACAGTTTTTGCAAATATATGCTCTACAGGGAAGAGATCACATTATAAAACATAAACATATTTATTAAAACTTAGATATTTACCCTATAATGAACGGCTATCAAAATTAAAACTAACTTCTCTCGCCGAAAGAAGATCTCGAGGTGACCTAATTGAAACTTACAAAATATTGCACAATCACTATTTATGTTCAGACCTTAAACAGGTTTTTACACAAAATTCTAACAATGTAACTCGTGGTCATTCACAAAAATTATATAAATCTTCTGGTAATAAACTACCAAGACAACACTACTTAAACATTACAGTATGTAATGAATGGAATAACTTATCCGAAGTTACAGTGTCTTCTGTTTCGCTAAATAGTTTTAAAAATTCCCTTGATAAAGAATTGAAACAAGGTTCACAAAATTAAATTCTATTTTAATTTGTAATTATTGTAACTGTTCATTTATGATTTATTAACTTTATTTACCTATTTCTTAGTTTTTATTAGTATTTATCAGTTTTTCTGTTAAGCTTATTATTTTCTCACGTGTTCTATTCCTAATTTCAATTATTAAATCAAAATGATTCAGTTAATCTGGGACTAATTTGACAGACTGTGTATGTGTAATGTTAATGACAATGTTATTTAATTTTTATTGTATCGAAGGTTTACTTCAAGTTTTTGTTTTATTTTAAGTTTTGTAACGGGGCTAAATCAGCTATGCTGCCTGCCCTTCTCTTATAAATAATAATAATAAATAATAATAATATTGTAACGTTTTTTTAAATAATACTAAAAATGCTGTTTTAATCGTCTATTAACAAAAGAAATATTATTACTAAGACTAATTTCAAACACTATAATTATAAACTGTTTAAACTATTATTAACAACTTAGACTAATTGGATTACACAAATATTTATATACAACGATATTTCTTTCAAACATTTATATTACACTCATTTACGATGCGCGTCTTCAATTTACTGGTTGACTCCTGACGCTCTCTTTGCGACACGGCTTTATATGTGCAAGTCACAAAGTCCAAGTCCGTCAGTTTGGAACACTGTCGAAGGTGACGGAATCTTCTCATTTGTTCGCGGCCCGTGTATAGGGTTTTTCTGATTCATTATAATATGAAACTACCGTAGATGTCGGTTGTTATGAAAATAACAAAATAGCGGAACTATTATTACATATTTAAAAAGCTTTAACACGCTAAGCCATAATATTGCTTTATTAATTAAACCGAGTACTGTTAAATGGTTGATCTTTAATAGCGGTTGTAAAAATATATTATACATCATTAAGTGCTTACAAAAAATCTCAAAAGTTGTAATTTTTTCTCGTTCCTTTATAAGGCACCGAACGATATCGTATGGTAATTTACTATTGCTTTTGAAAATGATGGGATTTATCAATAGAAGGTAATATTGCAATGATTTTTTGAAATCATTTACCGTTAAATCTTTAAATTATAGACGATCTTGCTTTAATGAGGTGGCGATCTAATGCTATAATATAAATGGTGTTACGAGTTTTCTCGAAGGGGAATTTGATCTCTCATTCACAGAAGTACAATCTCCTATTTGTAATCATTAGCACTTTGAACTGTAAAACTACAGTTCATATAATACGCCTCATATCTTCCGAAAACAGCAGCGATTCTGAAAATGCTGCCATATAAACTTCCAATTAATTTTTCTAAGTATTAACAGGTATTTTCGTACTCAGCGGGATCGAAATACTATATAACCGAAACACCCAATAACAAACTATTACATAATAATAATTATTATTACTACTACCCATTACCTGGTGAACCAGGCCCCAGAAGCTATGAAGCTTATGCGGGAGGGAGGGACGAATTACTATTACGCAGGCACAACGTACGGCTGCAGCCGACTTAGCACAAATTCCACATTTGTGTTGCATCTAAGGGAAACTGAAGAAAACCTTAACCAGATCTGCCGGTACCGGGAGTCGAACCGGGACGCTTAGGTGAGAGAAGAGCAAGCTAGTCCCTAAACTACCAAAGCTATACCAATATGAAATTGAAATGTTGCTTCCCGTTTTTCTAATATTGGCCTACTCTATAGGTAAGTATAATTTGTAGAGTGAATATAGAGTCGGAGGTATAGTCGTTGTTAGTAGCATCTTTTATTAATTTTGTCTCCGGTGTCTCTTACATAAGCAGTCATTTTGAATCTTGGCTAATTAGCTTAATAGTTGTCAAATAAAAGTTAGGAAACATAAATAGCAAATACAAATCGATATACGAGATGAATTGTAAGTGTAAACTATTACAAAAAACTGTCTCGTTAGAATATTTTTTAAAGGCTTTACAAAAACTTTAAAAAAATTAAAGCAATTTTAATGGGCAAGTTATATTTATTGATTGAACATCAGAATCTTTTAAAGATATTTTATTTATAAAATACAATTTGCCAGTTTGACAAATAATATCTACATTTTTTGCAAGTTGTTGCTATACTTGGAAGTACTTGCATGCTTTTTATCTCTTTATCTCTAGCATTGGTTAGGTTCCCGCTTCTTTTATTGGAGATCCTGCATTATCTAGCTTTTTTTGTTCAGCTCTAACTTTGTGAATTTTAAGTCATGTTGGATATAGCACTTAAACACTTTAAATGTGACTCTTAACAAGTGCAAAACTATATTATTACAGAAATGATCTGGTCGGCCAGATGCAACGAAGGTCTTAGCTAAATATAGCTTGAGCTATCTAGAGAAAAGACACCTTAGAGCAATCTTAAGTATTATAAAACTGTTTATATTATATGATGGAATGATAAAGAGAGAAAATAAAAATAAATATAATTAAATGTACTTATATATACTAAAGTATTGATTATATAGTTCGCATATACAATTGCAAATATTTGTTTTATAATAAATTCTTTGTGTATTAACTTTGTAGCTTAAATGGTAATGTATAATAACGAGGTAATAATAGAATAAAAAAAATGGTTCATATTTCAAATTATGTGTAGCATCATTTCACTGTAATAAAAAAACGATATAAAGAAGCGCGAGTCAGTTTAATATTGTTCCATTTCTAAAAGAAGATGATATTTGAATTCCCATAGGCATATTAAACGCGCACAGTTTCAAATTTAAACAGAAGATGTTCCGTTTTTATTTCCATTTCCCCCTTTCGCTGGTAGGTACTTAATTGACTTAAACGCTGCTCACAAGCAATAAAATTTACAAGCAGACGACTCGTAAAGCTGCGGTAATTAAAGAGCAATAAATTTCTTGAAGCACAAACTTATTTAGGGACTCTGATTTACTATAGTGAAGCGCTGAATAATGCCTATATATTTTATAGTTGAAAATAACACGTACGCTGCTATATATCTAATACTCGCCCTTAATTGTTATTTTCGTGATCATTAATTTCTCTATCAATTTAAATTTATCAACTCCTACATAACCACTTCGTAATATTACACATAACATGAAAGCAGTTCTTCTTGCGCTCCTTAAAGTAACTCTAGTAAAGATAAGTTATTGTAGTATTACCTTCCATGGAGCAAATGATAATTTAGAATGTGAATTCTAAATTGCCTATGTAAATCCTCTTTCTCATAAATTTACCTTAAAGCGCGGTACGTTTTCACAGTTAATTGTCATGTTTCTGCAATCCAGACACCCTTTTATCACGTTTTTGCTAATCTGTATTTATGGAGTGAAAAAGTGAACATTTAATTCTTTTGGAATTAAGAGACTGTATTAATTACGTTTTGATCTTATTGCGAATTGATGATTTATATTTCTTTTTTACATTAACTGTGTTACCAACCGAAGCTTATTCCTAATTAATTACCATTTTACCTTCATTACAAACTCCAGTTAACGTTACATATACATTATACATACTAGATGTGCATTTAAAAACTGAATACATCACAATCCTTCAAAGTGTTTTTCCTACGACCCCATACGAAAGTGAACAATAGCAAACGCTACCGATATTAAGAAAGTGAGTCATATAACACGCGTATGTTAGGAACATAACACACGTGTGTGTTATGAAAATACGTCACGCTAAGCAATATCTAGAAATCCATGAATTTTGTTTACATTAAAATGAGACATTAATGTTTAACCCAATTTTGAGAAGCATTTTAACCATTATGTATCTATTCTTTTCTTATAAATATAACTTTAATTAATGTTTAATTAGTTATTTTAGCTATCAAAAAAAATATCTAATAGATTACACCTAACGTAACCTCACTATAATACATGAAAATTATTGAAGCAAGTTTGCCAAGATTAAAATCAGAGATGCCAAATGGGAGAAAAATAAGAGTAATGTCAAATAATTTAGTTAGCCAACCTCTCTTCACACCTTGCATTGTGTTATTAGTTGAAGTTATATTTGTTAATTTTGGAAATATTATTAAATATAAATAAAAAATAAATTATGTGCCTCTGAAATTATTATATTATAAATTGCAATAGTAATTCATTTAATTAATTTTGCTGCTAAACCCAAGGTTTAATTTTATACTATGTTTAAATAAGTTATGAATATATGAGTTTTTAAAATTGAAATTTATATTTAGTAAAAGAATCTATTAAATAAAATGTTAACAAACACCCATTCACTTTAACAATTGTCATAATTCAGCTCCAGAAAAATAAAATTAAGTTGTCAAGATAACTTAATTTTATTTTTCTGGAAATGTTTTGATAGAAATTTCGTTATAATTATTCATATTGTGAAACTAAATTGTTTAAAAAATTAAACTTTATATCCTAAAATAAATGGCTTAAGAAAATTAGCTTTAAGTGTGATTTTCTCTGTTAAACCTAACCATAAAAATTTTGCTTTAAAATCTTCAAAAATTATATTCTTGAAAATTTAAAAAATCAAGATTTTTTAAACATTTGAAATTTGGGGGGTCGTAGGAAAAATATTGTACATTACACGTTGGAAAGTAGCTTTTCTGCACTCGTGTGATTTCCGCACTCGGCTTACGCCTCGTGCGTCCATTCACACTCGTACGTACGAAAAGTTTCACTTTCCACACTAGTAATGTAATATACTATTTCATTATTCTCAATGCACTTGCCCCATTACGTGATCCACTTTTGATACGAATCTAAAAACCAATTTTTTAAGAGTTTGTTTAGTAAGATTTAGCCATTACAGTATTATTGAGTTCTAATTCTGAGTCGAATCGTTGACCTCTTAATTTTTTTTTATTCCAGAAGATCCCCAAGTAGAAGTCACACCGAGCTGGTTCAAAGAACTAGGAAAGGTGAACCATTATTCATATGCCTAATTCTTCAATAAATTCCACCCAACTGCGAATTAATCTATGGGCCTGTACATTATTATGACGTAGGCTTCACCGTGATCATGGGAATGGGACTAAATATTTCTTCTTTAATTTCACTTAAAGTGAGGCTGTCACCACATTAGAATAGTGTTGCAGTTACTGTGTGTCCTTTAGGCACGCAGTGATAAATTAGAGTACGTTGTTCGCGATATTTCGAAGGACCAGAAATAAAGATCGTTTTACGTTTAAATCTTTATTTGTTGACTGATTGAATGTTGAGTCTTGACTGATAATGCTTACAGTAAATATGTACAAATGTAAGGGTAGGAGGAGGAGTAGCAACCCCTACTCGCTAAAGGCGTGAACATGCCGCCCCCTTGAAGTTTATAATAAACTTCAATTGTTTATTATTACTTAACTTAAATAACATAGTATTAGGAAAGATTTGTATGTAAACATATTATTGTAGGAAATAAAAGTGATAAAAAAAATAAATTCAGATAAGACATAAAATAATATACATAACTAGAGATGGCAACATATTACTTATTATAATAATTAGAGATTCGATAACATGAAATGAAACTAATTACTAATTTAATATCTACTAAGAAATGCAAATATGTATGTATGTACAAATATAGAAAAAAAATTGAATGCTCTTAAAATAACTATAAAAAGAGCTAATAAAAATTTGTCTCTAAATTAATGTTCGATTTCGGTCGGTACAACACATATCTTTTTAACCGCACGTTTAAACACTCCGGTATTTGTCCTAACGGAAACCACCCGAACAACACCGTCACTTCCTGGGTGCACTTCAACTACACGACCGAGACGCCACTGTAGAGGTGACAGGTTGTCCTCGACCAGGACTACCAAAATTCCGACGGTATGTTTGGCTGGGACAGCTGCTGGCCTTTGGGACGCTTTTGCAGCTGTGACAAGTATTCCTTTTGCCACCTTTTCCAGAAATGCTGCTGGAGTTGCTGGATTCGCTGCCATCTTGATGTACGATTAATCTGTACATGGGTAATATCGCTTTCGATAGGAGCCGTTAGTGGTGCTCCGATTAAAAAATGCCCAGGTGTCAACGCTTGAAGGTCATTGGGATCTTGGGATAATGGGATCAAGGGACGCGAATTTAAACAAGCTTCTATTCGTGTAAGCAAGGTATAAAATTCCTCATAGGTGAGAAAGGCATCACCTAATACTCTTCGCAAATGATGTTTAACCGATTGGATTGATCTCTCCCAAAGCCCCCCAAGATGTGGAGACCTTGCCGGTATAAAGTTAAACTTTGTGCTCGTACTTACAAAGTTAGTCATAATTTTATTTTTAAAGTTTTCTGTATTAAATAATTCACGCTCTGCTCCAACAAAATTGGAACCATTGTCAGAAAAGATTTCTTTGACATGTCCTCTTCTTGATGTGAATCTTTTGAAAGCTGCTAAAAAGCTTTCGGTGGTCAAGTCACCGACTAGTTCCAGGTGAACCGCTTTAGTAGAAAAGCAGACAAAGAGTGCGATATAAGCCTTTACCTTTCGGGCATTACGCAATTTATTTGTTTTTATTAAATAATAACCGGCGTAGTCCACTGCGGAAATTAAAAATGGTCGCGACGATTCAAGTCTTTCCTTCGGTAGATTTCCCATTTTTTGAGACAGTGGTTTAGGATTGGCGCGCGTGCATCGTACACATAAATGTATAATTTTCCTTATTACATTTCTAGCTGATATTGGCCAGAACATTTGACGTACAGCGGCTAAAGTAGCCTCGTTACCTGCGTGTAATTCGTCTTCATGATACTGTCGAATAATTATTTTAGTAATGTGATGTTTTTCTGGCAAAAGAATGGGAAATTTACTGTCAAACCCTAATGGCGCGTGCTTTAGTCGCCCGCCTCCAAAATGTTCACGATATTTCGAAGGACCAGAAATAAAGATCGTTTTACGTTTAAATCTTTATTTGTTGACTGATTAAATGTTGAGTCTTGACTTTTCCGCGCTCTTTGTCGCTTTCCTGCTCTAGCTGAATTTCATCAGCACCCTCTTCCCTTAACTGAATTTTTTCGATTTCAAATTGTACTGAATTGAATTTTTTAAATAGTTCTGTTACTGTTTCTAAATCGGTTTGCAATTGATACACGTCATCTTTTGAATTTGGTATGGCGTTTTGAAGTCTTGTTATAGCACTTTTAATATTACGTCTGTTTAATTTTAAATCAACAAGGTCTTGATTTTCTGGCATTTTTTTTAATTGTATCTCTCCAATACGTTAAACAAAATTACAGAGTATTATTATTTTGTAATTTATTAAACTCGTAAACGAATACGAACAAGCTTGTTTAAATTGCGAATAAAATAGGTAAAAACGTGAGGGAATGAAAACAGGAAAATAGAACTAACCTTTTGATGTTTCGACACCTGTTGGCTGGATTGACTTGTACTCGAATTTGTTGTAGTAATGATGAATATGGATTATCCTGTATTGTTTAAATTCCTTCAATCCGACGCTAGGTGTTTGGTATCACTGTGAATCTTCGTCTTGTTAATTACGATTTATTAATCACACACGGGCGATTAGATGATTTGAGCTTCTTTGCTCACACGATTTTGATTACACACGGGTAATCTTTGACTTAATTGCTGGTGATTGATCCGGCTCGTTTTGGACCAAAATGTTCGCGATATTTCGAAGGACCAGAAATAAAGATCGTTTTACGTTTAAATCTTTATTTGTTGACTGATTGAATGTTGAGTCTTGATTGATAATGCTTACAGTAAATAGGTACAAATGTAAGGGTAGGAGAAGGAGTAGCAACCCCTACTCGCTAAAGGCGTGAACATACGTAGATTAATTGAAGAATCGTTACACAAATTACTTTTTGCTCATCCGCCATCACTGTTGGGATCAAACGTGTTGCTAACCTTTGATACACTAAATAGAAATTATAGCAATTACTATAGTAAGTAGTAATTAATTTAGTAAGTCTTTCTTAAGTAGCGCCATATGAAATGTTTGCTTTACCCGCTACATTGTAAAAAATGGGGTAAAATTTATCTTGGGAAAGAGTTAACTTTCCTCTCTTATTTGCGGTAGTTTTACTAAAATTTAACTTTACCTACACGTTAATAGTTGTTTTACTATTTGTAGTAAAATGTTCTTTAATTGTGTAAAATTACACAAATACAGTGTGCCACGGATGGACTGAACAAGAGGGAACAAATTTTGATTTGTAACTTAAAGAAAAAATGCCATTCTTTATAAAATTTTTTGCTAGTCTCAAAACTACCAATTCTGAAACAAAAATCTAAGTTTTCTTTTTAACAGCTGAGAAAATTACAAAAACATAAAAATTTAAGCAAAAACGTTTATGTTTCACGTTTTTGATTAAATCAGATATCCTGTTATATCAAGTAAATCAAGTTACGTGTTATTTGTCAATGTCATTACGCTATGGTCATTACGTATTTGTTAATCTTTACTAATAGTTAATAGTAATGCTAACTTTAGAACAAAGAGTTTACCTCGTTCAATGTTATGGAACTGGTGAGGCTTCTTATTTGAACTTTGCAATTCAAAAATTTCAACAGAAGATTCCTAATGTTCACGTGTGCGTTAATGCTTTACGAAATTTGGTAAAAATATTTGAAAGAGGTAGCGTACATGCCATTAAGAAAACAAAAAGGGTACACGATGAAGAAGATGCTGCTACAATACTGGCTGTAGATTCTGTAGAAACATATCCAAAAGTATCCTCACGAAAAAGGTCTATACAGTTAAATCAGTTAATTAGTAAATCATAATTACAGAGAATTTTTAAAGAAAACAAAATTAAACCTTATAAACCGATTTTTCAACATGAATTAAGAAATGGTGACGATGCTCTGCGTTTAGACTTTTGCTTATGAGTAGAAGAAAATCTGTCTGTAAAAAGCTTATTTTTTCGGATTAATCGACATTTACTACCAATGGCACAGTTTCAACGCAGAACTATAGATTTTGGTCGAGAGAAAATCCTAATTTCAAAATTGCAACGAGAAGTCAGTATTACAAAAAAGTTAATGTGTGGTGTGGTGTTACGAGGATGTATCAGAAAATAACGAAATTGGTGCTGTAACTTCTTTCAGAGGTAGAATCTTATAACACAAAAAATGAGACGTGAAAGCCTTATCTTTAATGTATTTTCCCTCAAGTAGGCTTTGGTTTAACTTTTGACGTTTATTACAAATTAATTATTGAATTGTCAGTGTTTTGCGTACCCATCGAAAAAATGAAAGTGGAGCAAAGATATGCGATAAAATTTTGTGTTTTTTTCAACGAATTTCTGACATTGTTAATTTGTCTTACGGTTCCACTCAAAAAATTATTCATGAAGATTTGGGGTACCGGAAGGCCGCGGCAAGATGGATTCCAAAAGTGATGACCGATGAACAAAAAGCGAATCGAGTGACCGTTTGTCAGCAGTGGAAAAGGCAACTGCAACGTAACCCACAGTTTTTAAATAATGTGGTTACATGTGACGAAAGTTGGTTTTATCATTACGATCCTGAATTGAAGTCTCAAAGTATGCAATGGAAGCATAAAGGCAGCCCAAGACTGCAGAAGGCCAAAACTGTTAAAAGCGCTGATAAAGTGATGCACCTGATCTTTTTTGATAAATGTGGCGTTATTTAGATCACATTGTACCTAGAGGACATACAGTAACTGGGGAGTACTATTCTAATGTACTTCGAGGACCCTTAAAGAAAAAACGGCCGCTTTATCAAGACTTTGGTTGGACGCTGCATCACGACAATGCTCCGGCTCACAGATCAACGATTTGTCAACGAACAATTGAAGAATTAGGGGTAGAAATTATGGTTCACCCCCCCCCACTGCTCTCCCGACCTTGCTCCATGTGACTTCCATTTGTTTCCTGAAGTCAAAACAGAATTGAGAGGTCGAAGATTTAAGTCGGATTTAGAGCTCAACAACGCTGTGATGGGTATACTAAACAGACTATCAAAAAATGGTTTCTCAGAAGTTTATGACAAGTGGATAAAGAGATGGGATAAGGGCAAGAGTACTTTCACATTTGTATTTTAACCCTGAAAAGTAGTATTGTCATGAAATATTAACTTTGTCATGTAACTTTACACAGGTGTTTTAATGTTTTTTTTTCTTAATAGCAACATTGTGCTTGCAATTAAAACTAGTCTTTGACAGACTAACCATTAATTTTTATCTCATAAGTCTTAATCTAATAAATTATCTGCTCGAGTCTATCCATTGGTGTTATCTAGGTTTTTCTGGACTATTTGCTCATCACTCACTCGCGCACTATGCTCTGCTTTAACACTTTACACAAGATCAGATGGTTTTCTCCGCTTCAATCTTCGGACACGGTGTTGGTAGTCCAACAGTTGAAGAGCCTCTGAGTTGACGTGGAGGTGGAGTCTAGCTTCATGCTTGCCAGCAAACCTTTTTATTTCTTCCTTAACGGTTGAAATCTGAAGATCTGTATGAATGTCTGTATTACGAACATACCAGGGGGCGTTCACTATGTTTCTTAATACTTTATTCTGAAATGTTTGAATACACTTGATGTTAGAATCACTGGCACAGCCCCATAGCTGGATACCATAGAGCCATATTGGTTTCAAGATCTGATTGTAAATCAGCAATTTGTTGGAGATTGAGAGTTTGGAGTTTCTTCCAATCAACCAATAGTGTTGTCTATATTTTAATCCTAATTCCGCTCTTTTCTTCTTAACACGTTCCTTCCACCTGAGTTTAGCGTCCAGATTCATTCATTCAAGATATTTGGCATTCATCGAGTACTGTACAATTTTTCCATTAATATCTAGTAGTTGTGGTTCTGTTAGTTTTTTGTTGGTGTAATTTACATGAATAGATTTGAGCTCGTTGAGCTTAATTTTCCACTGTCTTGTCTAATCAACAACTGCGTTGCTTGCAATTTGCAGTTTTCTAATAGAGCTTTCCTGGTCTTGATCTACTGCGAGTAGTGCAGTATCATCAGCAAATGTGGCAATGACTGCTTCTTCCATCACAGGTAAATCGCTCGTATACAATAAATATAGAATGGGTCCTAGGACACTGCCTTGTGGTACACCCTTTTATTTCTTTTAAGTTCGAGTACTCATCTTCTTGTTTGACTCTAAACAATCTATCAGATATATATGATGTTAGCATGTCAGCATGTTGTTTTGGTAACATTTTGTTTAATGTATAAATTAGACCTTCGTGCCATACTTTGTCGAAGGCTTTTGCTACGTCTAAGAAGACTGCAGTGCAAGCTTGCTTT
Organism: Agrypnus murinus; assembly: GCA_929113105.1. Lineage (NCBI taxonomy): Eukaryota > Metazoa > Arthropoda > Insecta > Coleoptera > Elateridae > Agrypnus > Agrypnus murinus. The sequence goes on from OV816024.1 coordinate 114,797,744, forward strand.
TCTTTTACAGCACATTCGATGATATCTGTTATTCTATGCACCTGATCTATTGCCGAATGCTTTTGCCTGAATCCGAACTGATAATCTGGAATTAGGTTATTAGTTTCTATTATTGGTCTCAGCCTCTTGAGGAGCAGTTTCTCAAAAAGTTTTGAGATTACTGACAGTAAAGAGATCGGCCTATAGGATTTGATATCGTTAGGTTGTTTTCCTGGCTTTGGCAGCATGATCACTTCCGCAACTTTCCAGCACGCAGGGACATGTTGCAATCTGAAGGCTTCATTGAATAGATAGGTGAACATTACTATACCCTTTCTAGGCAGGTGCTTTAATATTTCTCCAGTGATCAGGTCAAATCCTGGTGCTTTCTTTGGGTTCAAATTAGTTTTTATCTCCTCAGCTACTTCTCTTGGTGTAACTGGTGTGATATTTTGGTATTTTGGATTGTCGGTGTTATTCATATCTTGATTTACCTCTCCTTGGTTGGGAGTGAATATCTCAGCCAGGTATTCAGCAAATAAGGCGGCTTTTTGCTTATTCTCTCTGGTCCATGATCCATTGCTGTTTCTAATAGGGGTGATAGACGTTACGGGTCTTTTAATCTACTTGGTTGCCTTCCAGAGCGAGTAATCGGTTTCTTCATATGCTGATAATTCTTGCAGATAGAAGCTTATAGATTCTTCTTTAAGCTTTTGTATTTCTCTTCTAAGCTTTTGTGTTTTGTTGTTAAGTATGGTTTTGTCTGCTGGATCTCTCGATTGCTGCCATCTTCTTCTGGCTCTTCGTTTTTCTTTAACCAGTTCTTTAATCTCGGCTGGATAGTTTACGCCTTTGGTCATATGTACAATCTCTTTAATATTGTAGTATATGCCGCTGTTTGGATAAGTCTGTTGAATCTTTCAAATTTCTTTCTCTAGTTGTTCAGCTGTTCTAAGGTTGATATTCAGGCAGATATTTTTCTGAAGGTCAATCTTGAAACTTTCCCAATCAGTGGCTTTGTTAGTAAGGCTGGCTTTAGCTGTCTTTTTTATTATCTTTTCACTTAGTGTTAATATGACGGCTGAATGATCGGAATCTAGGTCAAAGTTTTCTTCAACTTCAATGAAGTTAGGAGATACTTTTCTCGTGATGAAGAAGTCTAGTAAATCGGGGATTTTATTGGTATCAGTAGGCCAGTATGTAGGTTTTCCTGTTGAGTGAAAATTGCAATTCATTCCTTGGACTGCTTTCCTTAATTCTTTCCCTTTGGTTGTGGTTAAGCTAGATCCCCAGTCTATGTGTATAGAGTTGAAATCCCCCCCTCTACAACAAATCTTTCCCCTAGGTACCTCAAGAGGGTTAGGTAGTCTTCTTTTTTAAGATTATGTCTTGGTAGACAGTAAACTGCACCAACTCTCACTTTTTGTTTCGTTGACTTGATTCCAATCACTGTTAGTTGAATATCCTTTCTTTGCAGTTGACATTCTTCAAAGTGGTTGATCGTTTCTCTTATAACAACAGCACTCCCACCTTTGGTTTGGTTGTCAGGGTGGATAGTGTGATATGTTTTATAACCTCTTATTTTAAGGTAAGTTTGGTTTGTCATGTGTGTCTCTGAAATGAAGCAGACATCTATATATTGAGTGTTTAGGAAGACTTCAAGGTCGTGTTTTTTCTTTAGAATACCATTGGCATTCCAGGCAGCAATACGTAAGTCTTTTAGAGCCATTTACTTATTTTGTCTTGGTATGGTACCAGTACTTCTGGCCTCTAGTTTATCGAGTCTAGCGTTGACTCGGTCTAATGTCTTCATCATATCCTGCATAAGCTGCATCATAGATGGTTCGGATGTTAATGGGACAGGTGTTGACCCCGTTGCTTTCTGTTGTGTGGCTTGGGCATAAGATACCCCAGTTCTGATTGTATTGGGGATGGCTGATTTTGGTTGAGGAATACTTTTTTTTGTCGTAATCATATTTTCTCTCCTTTTCTGGAGCTCCTTTGCAATTGTGCATCCCCTGTAGCTAGCAGGGTGAGCTTCCGAGCAATTAATGCACTTGGCTGGTGTGTCCCTAGTGTTAGTACATGCTGCAGTTAGGTATTCTCCTGCGCATTTAACACAGTTTGGAGTTTTTCTACAGAATTTCCTGGTATGTCCATATCTTTGACATCTTTTACATTGTGGAATAAGTTTGCTATTTCTTACTGCTTCTATCTTGATTTTCATGTTGTTGATGTGTTGTATATCATAGATTTTTTTGATGTCTTCCGAGTTATCAAATACTAACATATATAATGGCAAGCGAATATAGCTCACCTTACCGTTGGAGGTCGTTCTCTTGAGTTTTTGTGTTACCTCATTGATCTTGAAGTTTCTTTCTTGTAGTTCTTTAGCAATTTCTTCCTCAGCAGTTGAGGGATGCAAGTTCTTAACCATTACTTTAATGGGTCTAGAGGTTTTGTTTTCATATGAATGCCATTCTATGTTAGTTTCGTTTATTAAATTTGTGAGGGTTCTGTACTCTTTATCAGAGCTGACATTAACTTTAATTTACTTGGTACTCATCAAGCTAGTTTTATACTCAAACTTACCTGAGTTTAATTTTTCTCTGATTACACTATAATCCTCTACATTACTTAAGATTATTGGCGGTGGGTTGACTATTTAGTTACTTTATCTACTTGCTTTTTAGGGCTTTCGTATTCTTTTTCTGGTGAATTAGTAGCTTTGCGCTTTTTATTTCTATTTTTAGGTAGAAGCCAGTCTGTTTCTCTGTCAACTAAATTTTCCTCTTCATCTGAATTTTTGGGGCTGTAAGATTCCTTTTTTGCTAATTCTTTTTTATTTGATTGTGCTAATTTTATATTTTGTGCGTGCAATGTACTTACTTGTTCTTTCAGCTGACTAATTTCATTCAAGGCTTGCTGTAATTGCATTTTTAGATTACTAATAGTTTCCTGTTCTGAAGTTTGCATTATAGGTATTTTTATAGGTGTTGAACTAACACTAACAATATTAAATTTAACATTATTCGGATTTTTAGTAGGAGACCGGAGAGTCCTTTGACTGTTTTCAATAGGACTTACGTCCATGTCTAATATTACGTGTTATTATCACAATCAAACACACGCGTCATGTTTTTCTGACCCACTTAATTTATTGCACTATCAACACTCTGTTATATTGTTTACAAACGGAGTACAGTTGCAAAGAACCTTACTCAACGAATGTTAAAATGTAAAATTACATTGAAGTTGTGATTTTAATCTGTAAATTTATTTAAAAAGTAAAGATTACAATGCAAATTTGACCAAATATTGAAATTTCACACTTTCTATGAAAATTACAATTTGAAGTAAATTTACCCCAAAAAAATGGGGGGCTTTTTATGGTAAATTTACCGGTAATTTTTTAGTGTACTTGTTAAATGCTAATCCGCCTATTGCTACGTTTTAGTTCATTAATATCCACTTTTTATGGACGTTCAGCTGTTAATCAACTGAACTGTTAAATGGCGAGTCAGTCGTATTAAGGAGAAAGATTTTGAAAAAATTCCAACTGACATCTTATCGCACTCAGTAACCAAGACATGTGTAAAATTGGAAACTGGTGCTTGGGCTCCTGCCCGTGAATCTGAAAGGAAAAAGGGATTTATAAAAACTAAACTAAACTAATACTAAGGAGTCTATTTACCGTAGGAATTTACCGTTTTTAATAAAACAATAAAGTTTTTATTTTAGCAGTTTTCTAGAAATATTTCGTTATTGTTTCAAATAGTGAGATATTCAATACAGAACACCTATTTAAATGTTTATACCAATGGGATGTAGTTTCACATTAAATTTATAGCAGAGATATTCTTACTGTAAACGATACTCTACAACGAAACGTTCTAATTTTAGGATTACCAGCATACTCTGTAATTAACCGTTTATATCGGTCAGCCTGTGATGTAGTAAAACAGATAAGATGTATAATGTAGATAGTGAATGAACCAGGATAAGGAAATTCAAGCGAAGCACAAGAAATAGCGTATGCAAACACATGCTATTATTGTGTAATTCGCTCTTACTGTTAGAGTATTTGTACATCGGATATAGGATTTTTAAATGCAAATTTAAAATTTTCTAATTTAATCAAATGATAATGATTGCGAGACTGTTTTTATCTAGAAAATGAGAATTGCACAGTGTAGGATTGCAAGTAGCTATTAAAAGAGATAAAATCCAGTTACTACGGTTCTAAAGTTAAAATCTAAAGGATCGTTGTAGTTAATGCAACGGTTAAGATGCTATACTTTTGAAGTAGCAGGCTATACAGATGTAAAAAAGCTAAAGGTATTTACATAGAAACTTTGAGGCATTTTCTTTTATGCCTTCTACGTAAAAAACGCAAAAAATATTAACTTTAAGATTTAGGAAACCTTTAATGGGTTTTGAGAATCTTTCTTTACATAGGCTCATTACAAATTTAAACAGTAGAAATTGATTTAAAACAAGGTTGTAAAATATTTAAAGCTATAAACACACAGAAATAAAATCATTCCCTAAATTTGCCTTAACCAAGTTAAATAACTTTAAATAAGAAATGCTTTTGAAATTCTCGAATCACACAATGTTTTTGGGAATGGTGTACCGGAACACTAACCAACGCCTACTAGGTAGTCTGTCAAATTGTCTTTGTTCCAGCGAAATTTTATTCACAAAATCTTGCAGGCAGCTAAAAGTAAGATGACTGCCGCTTTCTATAATACGATGAAAAATAAAATCTTTAATATATCTACTAGGGAATCCCCGTCAAAATATGACGATCAAAAGGCTAATTTATTGAAGGATTTCCTTATATACAACGTTCATTTTGTGATTACAATCCTTGGAGTTTTCAAGTGTGATTATTTAATATTAATATTTATTAAATAAACGCCATCGAACAAAAACAGTTGAAAATACTAAGCTTGCAATTCGCAGACGAACTTTTAAACGCGTTATTTAACAAACACCCCCGACTTACCCCCTCACCACTCCGACAGACCCTTCCTTCCTACCTTAGTGACCTGTCCCCCCCCCCTACATCTTATCTCTTTCACAGAATTACCTCCCCTTTTCCGCCTTATATTCCCCCCGAATTATCTCACTCTATCTCTCTCTCTGGCTTATGCCCTCCCCCTCTCGGACTCCTCCCCCGACTAACTCACCCATTCTTACCATAAAATTCTACATTGAATTCATATATCATATGCTCTTAATATAATAGATTTCTAGACTGTCGGTCAGTTTCTCCATGTCCCTTTATATTCCCCTTTAGAAAAACTGACACATTCAGAGACTAATTGTTGGTGGCATACTAAGCAGGTATAGGTAGGATGCTTAGTTCCAAAACGCGAAGCAAGCGCAATAAGAGTGTACGCAATACAGCTGTCAAAAGTGATAACATTTTTTCATTAAAATACGTATAAAAAATATCACATTGATTTTGTTTACTGGACAACGCGCACGAAATATTTTTTGCTTTAAAGCGAAAAATCATTATGTGATTTATGCATATTTGACCAATTTAGTTTTCGTGGCATCAACGAAACTGTACACTAGTAGTAGTAGTAGTAGTAGTAGAATTAATCTTTAAATTTTTATTTTTAAAATTTACATATTTTTCGGCAGTACATGAAAAAATTAAAAATATAAATACGTAATTAAAAAATCGCAATACTCCACACACTACAGAAATGAACGATTTTAAAAATATAATAATTAAATAAAAATAACAAGTAATGTTGACTATTCTACAAAGTCAAAAGTTTAACATAAAAAAGAATAAAGTAAATCAGTCCTGTACAAATCGTAGACGAACAGAAACAAAAATGAGCTGTGCTTTAAATCTATAAATTAGTAAATAATAATTGACCTATACAATAAAGTTCAATATGGCCGGTGAATTCATTATCGAAGTACATAAGATTTTCGTAGTCTAAAAAGTGTTAATGGGGACGGGAACACGATAAGTTTGATCACCAATAATGAAATCTTTATAATAATCGCCCCAGTCATTTACAACTTTTACAAACGTATCTCACAATGCTTTTATGTCTAAATAATAAATGAAACTATAAAATATAATAAAAATCGAAAGATCAATTAAAGTTTCACAAGTTTGTAACAAATTCTTAAACTTACAATTGTTTCGACAATAAATGTCATCATCAAAGGTAGATAAGATTTATAAACAAACACGTTGCTAAGGATAAATACGGAAAATAGGTAACTAGATACAATACATACAAAAACTAAATATCTAACACTTCTAGTAGGGGAGAATTACTAAGCTCAGTTTGTTCGTTCATTAAATGTTCGTATTTGCAATTTGTTCTGATATTTTGCCAAAGTATGATATTGATATGTAGTTTGTGTCTTGTATTTGAGTGTCAATTGGAAATATTCTTTTGATAGCTAACCTATAATGTTTTTGGTTAATTAAAGTGTCAATCATGTTATGGTTATAATTGTTTGATGATTGAAATTTCTTTATCAAAATGTGATGGTTTCATTGAAGTAGTTAAAGCTCGGTGTACTAAAGACCTACGATGGTTGCGCTAAAAACTGTTAGTTATAAAAAGACCGTTGCATTTTTTAACAAAAAATCTTTGTTTTCAAAATAATCTCCATTCAGACTAATACACTTGTGCATTCTTTGAAACCACTTTTTAAAACATTCGGAAAATTCATTTTCTGAAAGGTCCTCAAAAATTCTTTGAACTTCTGTAACTGCTGCATCTGCATCAATCTTTTACCTCGCATCATTTTTTTAACAGTTGGAAACAAAAAAAAGTCGCACGGCGCCAGATCTGGGCTATACGGAGGATGAGTTACCAATTGAACTCCCGTATCTTTCAAAAAATCCAATGTTCTGGCAGCAGTGTGGGAGGATGCGTTGTCATAATGGACTAAGATGTTACGCAAACCGGTCCTTTGGCGACCTGTCTGTAATTTTGCGTGACATCTGTGGTAAAGCCACTTCGCAGTACCATTCAGAATTAACAGTTCTGCGATCTTCAAGTGGAATAACAGCAACAGAACCACTTCGGCGGAAAAAAACAGCAATCAGTTTCTTATTGACGCTTCTGCCACGAATTACTTTTGTGGGTAAGTCTTCATCTTCGAGTACCCAACCACTAGACTCCTGTTTAGTTTCAGGGTCGTAACTGTATACCCAAGATTCGTCACCAGTTACAATGTATGCCACTTGCTTGGAAGCTTCTCCGTCAAATTTTTGCAACATAGATTTACACCAGTCTACTCGAGCCTGTTTTTGACTTTCTGAGAGCAAATGCGGTATCCAACGGCTTGCTAGCTTTCTTACAAGATGTTTATTGAAAATGGTATTCACCGCTGAGGATCCATCTTCACTTCCTCCTGAATCTCCCTATAAGTAATATTTCGATTGGACTGAATCAAGCTTGCCACACGATCAACATTTTCTGAACAGGCAGCTTCCGCAGGCCTTCAAGGTCTTGCTTCGTCTTCTAGCAGCTCTCGCCCTCGTCGAAATTCGCGAAACCCATGACAAACAGCGGATAATGAAGGGGCAGGATCACCAAAAGCTGCTATCAAATTTTCATGGCTTTGCTGGTATCCTAACTGTCTTTTATAGTCGTAGAAAATTATAGCTCTAAAGGCAGTTCGGGAAATGCTCATCTTAACTGAATTAAAAATGCACAACTACTTATCTTACAAAATTAACTGCGTTTCACAAGGAAATCGGAACGTTTGACAATTCTGGGTAACGAATGTCAACTAATGCGACATTCAATTGTTGCAATTGTTTCTAGCTAATTGAGCTTCCATGGCCTGCTACTAACTATTAACAGAGCATCCCTCGTATAAGCTGTTAATTTATGTATTTTATGATGACATGAATCATTAGGAATTGTGATATCTGTGTTTGTAGGATTTCTGTATATGGAGAATTCAAATTCATTGTTTATGTTAATTTTAATACTTAAATTAAAAAAATTAATAGCTCTATTTTGTTCTGTTTTTACTATAAACGTGATACTTGTGTGAAGACTATTAATGAGAATTAAAAACTCATGGATAACCTCAAAAGAACTGTCAAAATAGCTAAGATGTCAGCAACATATCGAAACCAAAAAATAATGTGTTTACTTTAATTCAAATATTCGATCTTCTAAATTATCTATTAATATGTTAGTTAATAGAGGACCTAGAAAATTTTTACGAGCTAGAAAACAACTTTTTTTTACTAGTATAATAATCTACTATTCTTTTACTTTCCAATAATCGGCCATTCATTGGCTACATGATATTCATTTCAACTTGAATTGCTACATTTAAATGCTTGTAGTTCGTTTATTTGTAAGGTGTACGGTATTTATGTACTAATAAATTTTGCTTAAATTTAAATTATCGTTTAAAATGCACAAAAATATACAGGGTATTCCATTTTAAAAAATGTTGTTTTTTATAATATCTTGAAAACGCGAAGTTCAATTGTTTTTAAAATTTTACGTAATCGGAAAAAAAAGGAAGAGAAGAGTTTTTCGCAAAAATAACTATTATAAAATCTTGATTGTGAGTAATCTGTAAGAGATACGTATATGCTATCCCGTATCTTTTGTAGATCTTTTTGAGAGCTACAATTCGCCCGCTTATAGTTTGGATTTATCTGTTACCATTTTCGCAGCGTAATGCGTTTTGTCTCTGTTAGTGCCAATTTTCTTAAGCATGTATTTCTTACTTTGCTCATTACTGGACTCCCGAAAAATCATCTGAATAATCTCTATATATAGAAACCTTTGATAAGAAATAAGCTATCAAATGGTGAAAACGGCATCAACATCTATTCAGTGGTTCTTGAGATTCACCGCTTTTGACAAAAACTGGGCTTACAAAAACTACAAAGTTAATGGGGGCACGCACTGATTGCAAGCGACTGTTTTCAACTGTGTTTAACTGCGGTGCCTCCACACGCCATTGATTTTCCAACGAATATTATGCTATATAAAGTACATAATATATTAATAATAAACTACGTAGGTATATAATTAGAATAACTATAATATGTATTCTCTTTGAACACGTTTACCATTCGTTTAAAGTTATTTTGAAAAAGGTTAACTTATGTGTTTTTATAGCATTTATTTGAGCAAAAAAACTGTGGGACTTATTAGTAATTACGATGAAAGGCATTGTTAATTATGAATCAAACGTGATTATATTAAATTATAGTTACATGTTATGATCCGACTGACATTATTATTAAGGAAAATAGAAACTCCACTGCAGTAGCACATCCTGAGCTACGAGGGTCCCAAAGAATTAACTTTATAACTAGAGCTGTTTTCTTACTTCGTGGATAACTGACATGATCAGAAGGAGACCGTTGATTTTTCAACGGGTATTATGTTAGTTGGTATATAATTGTTAATATAATATTATTCATTAATATTGCTAAATTACAATAAAAACAATGAAAGCTTTTATAATTAGTTACATAAGTCAAAAGTGGAAGCGGGATGGGTACCATTAAAGCTACCTTCCTTGTCATCCCAATATGTTTACATGCCGGAATATGTTTACATTTTGCAACAAAGGGGTTAATAACCATGACATTAGAATTGTAATTGTTTTTAAAAAATTACTTTTTGAAAACGAGTACATACGTATGATTGTTTAGCTGTAAGTACTAAATAGTAGATTGACTGAAATTATACAGATTGTAAACGTATTAACTATTACTGTCTTTAAAAATTTAATATTTACTTTCATCGTTTTCGAAATTCTAGATTTATCAGGATTGAATCCGTTGATGGGAAAATGGACTATACACCTCCAAACATCGTAGAAGCTGCTCACATTACATCTCTTAATTTATTGCCAGAAATGTCACGTAAAAAATATGAATGCGAGTATAAATTCTAGGTTAAATATTTTTCTTAGCTTTTAGTGGTTTATTACTTTTTTTGTTGTCGTAGATAAAGTATAATGTAACGCATGCAAAAACGCCAACTTCTTCACACTCGTGAGAAATTGGCAATTTTTGCACTTGTAACACAATATATTTACTATTATGCTGTATTCCTATTGTATTATTGTTTTGCATAAGTTACCTGTTACTTCCACACATAGACTTAATATAAGAGCTGTAGTGCTAGTAGGCGCGAAAGGTGAAATGAATATAATAAATCGATTAGGTATAAGTTATAAATAATGTTCATATTTTAGTTAATTATAAAATTCCATGTAAAAGTATATAAAATACGTCATAAGCAGTTTTGTTCTGTAAATTAAATTTTGTATTAATTATCGCATATGATCATATAACTCACAGCTACAAGCAATTACTAACATTTACTAAGTTGTTAAGTTAGCTGTTCACATGTCAATGTTTAACTATGTCTCAAATACACAAGGAATGTTAAATAGTTTTGTAGAGTTAGTTGCATTAAACAATTGCATCACTTACAAAACTGTGGTAGTAATTTAAAAAAATTACATTCTCTCAACTAGTTTCTGTGATATTTTAGAATGTGTGCAGCTTATAAGTATTTAGAACCTAATAAATTTCTTTCACGTACCTCTTCATGATCCATACATGACCCAGAGAAGCAAAGCATACATATTTCATAACAAATTTTCCCGTTATTTTTACCCTCGGAATACATTTCAAAGTCAAAATAAATATTTTTTATACAATGCTGGAACTTTTAAAACAAAATATATTACATATATTATGAAATAACAACGATGAAATGTTTTATTTTATAAAAGAAAAAATTAAAACTGGACTGTTAGTATTTCTGTATATCGAGCTACAATTTTTAAACAAAAAATTTAACTGCGGTCACATCATTTTATTTAATTTGCGATACGTTTTAATTAAACTGATGGTATTTATGTGCGTTAGTTTTAAAATTAAATGTAAGAGTGGTTAGAAATTTAAACAAACGGGAATCACTGTTCAGCAAAGAAGAGAGAGCACAATAAATATTTGTTCAAGCTTCAAAATAGTCTAGTTTTAAATCGTATTTTTTATAATTATCATCTATCGATAAAGATTTTAATGTTAACTTTAATTATTTTCAAGTTAGACAAATTTGCCTATCGCCGAGTTTCAATTAAATCTGGCTTGTTTCTTTTAAGAATTCTTTTAATTTTACTTTGTATTCCATTGAATAACTTCTTGAAATGTTATATTACCACATCTGTAATGTAAGCTTTATTAGCTCGATTCTGACTTGCGCTACACTCAGCTCGGCGATGTAACGCGACGCAGCGATGCAAAGTGTCGTTACGCCGGTAGGTATTTCGGGCGACAAGGAGCGACAGCGACGCGATACTACATGATACACACAAGTGATAGAAGTCCATACAATTGTTATTCGCCTTCGAGTGAAAATCGATTTTTTTCTTAAAAATTTTATTATATTTAATTTTATTAAAGTTATTCATGGAGTACTGTTGATGACGTATTCGTGTTAGTTATATGCCACGAATATGAAAAATTAAAAAGAAAAGCGTCGCAAACAACATATTGGGAACACCACATATTTCGATCAAGATTACAGGAAGGAGAATTCCATACTTCCTTCAAAAGGTTAGAAGAGGATATGCATAACACCATGCACACTGTTTAAAATCTGAATTGATTCAGAATTGATACGCAACACCGCGCAACGTAGCATAAAAACACGCTCACGGAACAATACCAACTTTGCAGTGTGACGAAGCGACGCGTCGACACTTTGCATCGCTGCGTCGCGTCGCGTCACGTCGCCAAGCTGAGTGTAGCGCAAGTGAGAATCGACCTTTAATGTAGCCTTTCTTCTAATTTCTATCTTAACTTTAAATCTAATCTTCAATCAATTTATTTTAGCTTCACTATATGTATACAAAAAATAAATTAAATTATGTAAAGGTTTTTATTGCACAGGTTGAACTTGAACTGTATGACAATAGATTAATTTCTTTTTCTTAAAAAACTTTAATTCTATAATAATTGATGCAAACTAAGCATTGCATGTAAATCTTTTCCACAATAAAGCTTGAATCAACTTAAAAACAGTAAATTTCAATTTTATTCTTCACAACATAATAATAGTAATAATAGTTTGAATTGTTACTGAGAACACTTCTTAAATATCGTTGCACGAACCACTTCAAATTTGATTTAAACCTATAGGGAGCATATAGATTTTCATTTAATTCAATTTAAAGGTAAGAACTAAAGTAATAAAAATTTTAAATGATCTAATTACGATTTAATGCACTCGAGAGTGAAACAAATGCTCAAGGAAAAAAGACTTCGATAAAATAAATTTAAATTATATTATTACTTAGACAAACTTTTAACCAGAAAACTAGATAAATAACTAGAAAAATACCTTACCCACACAAACTGTAGAAAGTTATTTTAATTCGCCATTCGCTGAAGCAAGGTGCAAACAAAGCAAGTTCGACTTTCGCTAATAATCCTCCAAATAATGGGATAATTATATTCAGCTGCCACTATTAAACTTCATCTAAATCCCTACATTTAACGTTGTTCATTTAAAAAGAAAAATGTACAATTCTGAGGTGTTTCCTCAAAAGTTAGTTGTTTACATATAAGGCCGCAGTCTCACTGCAGCCACTAGCACCGACCACCACTAATTAATCCCGTACTGTCCCACTGAAGCAAGTAGTAACCACCAGTATCATATAAAATTTTAAATTCCGTGCTTATTTTATGTTTATCTCCTTTTGAAGTAGAAATATTGTTAACTTAGCAAGTTTAGCTCTGTTATTATTATTTCCTATTAGGTGGGGTTAAGTGCATTGGCTCGTTTACTATTGTCGCGTAGCGTTTAATAAAATATAGTTAATAAACCAAATTATTTGAAAAATATGTCATCGTCAGATCAATCAGATAACGAAGAAGTTATAACCATGTGGAATAGAACGCATAAAAAATCACAAAATATGAGGGCACGGAAAATCTTTCTTCATAAGAGGCTAATTTCATTCGAATTCTCCTAGTTATTTGCTTCAAGCTTTACTCTTCAAGATTTTGTTTAAATTTTTTCCTTGTATAGATACATATGAGATGACATTATCTTATTTTTCTCAGTTTTTTTTTAATCAAAAATGGCCGATTTTTTGAAAATTCTATCCGACACTCTGCATCATCTGAATAAAATTGCAATAACAACTTATTTTTTAAGTTATTTGGCTCGTTCAGGTGTCAGATTGCGTGCAAAAACATTGCACAGTAGAAAAATAGCAGCCTCTGAAAGCAAATTTTAAAGTTTTCATAAATTTTGACATTGCTCCTGTGAAACTATTATCACCTTTGAAACTTTTTTATAGAACTTTTTATAGAGCTTAGCATTACGTGGTATGGTTAAAAATAAAAAGGGTGTGTTTTGTAGTTTGGAAAATTAAAAAAAAAAGTATCATCAGAGCCTGCTACTTCTCTACTATGCGATTCCTGCATATTTCTTGATACATTCTGAAAGCTCCAAAAACTAGCTTTAATCTGATACCTGAATCAGCCGGATAACGTAAAGAATAAGGGAGTTATGACAATTTTAGCTAGATGATGCAAAGTGGGATAGCAGTATTTTGCATTTGAAAATCTGCAAGCGATACTCTGCATCATTTAACCGAAACTGTCATAACTCTCATATTTTAAGTAATCTAGGTATCAGATTAAAGCTGGTTTTTTAATCTTTCAGAGTATATGCTGACATTGCACAGTAGAAAAGTAGCAGGCTCTGAAGACAAATTTTTTAAAAATAATTATTTTTCCAAAACTATAATAAACACCTTTTTTTAACCATGTGTATGTATATGTTGAGGTAATTCTATAAAAAAAGTTTTAAAAATGTTGTTACCCACAAAATGACGACTTTCGTGGGAAGCGGTAACAATCTTTAACCGTAGTTAAATCTGTCGGCTGCCAGCTAACTAGTGTGAGGTCGTGGGTCTCACAAGAGATCTTCTGTAATGGGCGCCAAGAGTCGAAAATAGCTCCAGTATTTGCCGACAAAATCTGAAAAGAACAACACATTTGCGACTACTACCAATGTGGTCGACTTTTCCCAATATTGAATCCTCGATGGCTGTAAATATAAACCCCAAATACCAAACATATAAATAATAAGTCTTCAAGTGAGATATACAATGCTTTATTTTCAATTAAATAAATTATCAGGTAACTCAATCAGGTGTAATAGTTTCAATCAAGGTGAAATAACCTTGGCAAAAATTAAATGTAGGTTATTGATTTCTATACACATTTGAACGGGGTGAGAATTCATGCGAGCGCGATTACTTACTCTCGAATACCTGTAATGTAGATTGCGCAATCGTTAACCTCAGATTATAATTGTTTAACCAATTTATTACTGAGCAAAGTCATACGTATTCACTCGCAAATATTACTAACAATGTAATAAAATAAATAATATGTGATAAAATTATATATACGAAATAGATACCTAGATATAACGCACACTGAGGAAAGACCATTTAACACATACAATTATAATATACAAATATACAGTAATGCTTTATTTACAATAAGGGTTGTCAAACGTTATTGTTGTTGTAAATAGTTGCTACAATATGACTGACTCACGATACAGGTCCGTGTTCTTCGAACTAAAGAGGAACGTCACCAACCAGGTCGAACGTAGCTTGATCCAGCGAGACAACAGGAACCAAGTAACTGTACGTCAGTAAGCTCAACGTAGCGGTGTTTTAACAACCCAAATATACAACGAAGTGTATTGAGGTAAAAATAAAAAGAATAATATAAACCGGAAAGAAAAGGGTCTGTAACAAACAAAACCAAATTACCAGAATGCACCAAGCAAACATTTCATAAACACCTTAGATAAAAGGTGACCTTCTGAAATAGTTATACCGCTTCCAAATGCGGCTAACGTCGATTAAATATCGAATCCTGTCAAAGAATTAATTATAAGAGACTGAATGTAAAGAAAAGTTAAAAACAATATGACTTACGAGAACGTACTTCTAACCTCCAGAAAGAATTAGTTGAAAATCCCTTACGGTTCCAATAAAATTGAAAATGACACCAAAAATTAATTATCGATCTGCACAAATGCAATTTCAACTTTACAACATAAAGGAAAAATTATTTTAACAGTGATGCCACTAAAATATTCTTTTCAAAGAATTTTCTTCACACGAACGATCAAAACGAAGTGACAAAATCTCTTATCAATAACAGGATGTTAGTTCCAAACAAAATGGCAACTAAAAGGAAAGACAATGCGAAAATCCCCAAACGCTATACAAACTAATACCAAAGCATAACTATACAGGGTGCTACGAAATTAGCACGTAACAATGTGATAATTGTATCACAAGAGTAATGTCAAATTTGTAAAAACACTAAGATTTACTTTCAGAGCTTCCTACTTTTCTACTGCGCAATGTCTTGGCATGTTTCTTGATATAATCTAAGATCCTAAAACTAGCTTTAATCTAACACCTGGATGAGCCAGATATCTCGGAAAATAAGGGAGTTATGACAATTTTAGTCAGATGATGCAAAGTATCGGACAGCAGAATTTGCAAAACATCGAAACTTCAGCCATTTTTCTTCCAAAAAATCCGAAAAAGTTAATTTAACTTCATTTCATATGTATCTATGCAAATTTGAACAAAACCTGAGATATCTAAGAAGATATCGAAGCACGTGTTTTAAAATTATATGCTTTGACATGAAATTAGTCAGGGAGCAGTTGAAAGAAGTTCATCAATTAGTGCTCCAGCTTAACGACTTTACGAGCTAAACGACAAAGCAAAATTTTATAATTATTACCCCATGCATAAAGAGTGCTACCATTTAATAGTGTCGAAAGTTCTCCTGTGAAAAGTGACGTTAAGGTAGATATTAAATTGTTTTTTGTTGTTAAAGATGGTAATTATTTTAGTAATTACCTTTTAGGTACCTGGCTACAGAAGAGTCGTATCATTACTGCTTGAAGTTTCTCAATAAAGACACATTTCAGACAATTTGCAGATTAATTTTTCATAAAAAAGAAGTTCCCAAATTGCATTGGGATTGCGAATCCGTAAACCGTTTAATTGTGGCTCGCTGTATTGTAATTATAAATTGTACCATTCAATTGTTTTACTGGCAGTTGTAGATGTCAATTATAAATTTATTATGATAGATGTTGGTAGTTATGGCAAAAACAGTGATGGTGGTGTGTTAGAGCATTTTAGATTTGGGAAATTGCTCTACACAAGTTAGAACTGCCAGAGCCAAAACCGATTCATGAAAAAATATGAATGAACCTTTCATATATCTTTCTGAAGAAGCTTTTCGTTTATCCGAAAATTTAATGAAACCGTATCCTCGGCGTCATTTCAATGAGAACAAAAGGCGATACAATTATCATCTGTCCTATACACGACAGGTCATTGAATGCACGTTTGGCATTCTAGCTGCCAAATTTCGAATATTCGAAAATAGCATTGCAGTACATTCCGATAAGTGGAGAAAATAATAAAAGCTGCATGCGTGTTACACAATATTATCAGGACTAAAGAAAATACTACAATTGATAATGAAACTGTATAGAAGAATGCAACAGGTAGTGCATTTGGACCTGTCACGAACATACAAATATCCAATGCGAATCGTTCTACAAAGACAGGGAAGGAGATTAGAAATACGTTTTGCAATTATGTTAGTGGTGAAGGTGCTGTAGAGTGACAGGACGCAAGAATTGTGGAAAATAAAATTATATATGTAATGAAATTATAATTTCATAATTTCCAATAATTCAATTATTGTCGAGCTCAGCTTAAAAAGAGGGCACATGTGTTTATGAAGTGTTTATGAAACAAAAGAAATATTGCTTGTGATTAAGAACTGACATTGGCTTGACATTGTGGTTAGTGACATTAATTGTCATTCTTTAATTACAGGTAATATTTGTGTAAATAATGTAAATTAGGACGTGTAAATGATAAATAATTTAATAAAACTTTAATTACAGAAACTCAGTTGTGTTACTGATCATACAAAGGAGCTTATAAAACGACATTTTTGGTCATGGCAATAAAAATGGAAAAATTAAGGTTCCAATTCACGAAGCTAGGATCATCAGATGGAAAATCAAATATGACCTGCATAACGTCAATCGAGACTCCAGATGGACATGTTTTTGATATCCCAGATGAATTCAAGTCTGTAAATAAACATACGTACAGGGTGGCCCACGGAAGATGATCCTGTACCTTATCTTGGAAACTGTAAGAGTTACGAAAAATGTTTAATACCAAAGTTGGTTGGTGTAAAACAAATTTTAATTTTATTACAGTTTTGTATATACTGCTGTATATACAACTCGACTCATATTGCTGTGGCTACCATCAACTTTTTTATTTTTAATGGAACACCCTGTATATTTTTACTGTTTTTAATTCTACACTCTATTTTAAGTATGTTTGCCTAATGTATATATCAAAAGTCTGCACAGTTTCTGAGCAAATTCAGTTTCTCTGTTACTTTTTGAAAAATCCAAGTTTCTTCAAAAAATAAATTTACATAGTGCAAGTTACATTTAAACGATTATAATAATACACGACGCTTATATATATATATCTAAATCCGCGTTTCTGCATAAATTTATTACTAAATAGTATACAGGGTGTTCAATTTGATATACCAAAGGTATAAATCTTTGAACAGGGAAATCTGTATATTATTTCTGTATATTTAAATTTTATGTGAATTGGTTTTTGATTCCTACCAACTCATGTATCTAAAAGTGAACAGTTTCAAAGTTATCAGCGTTTTCCTGTTTTTTCGATATTTTCCGTGCTAATTTGGATGAGAAGATTTTGAGCATTACAGAAGCAGCTCAATCCATTGGCTAGTCATTTTTTTGGTTAAGAACTAGATTGACTATTATCAGTTACTATCGATTTCAATGAGTATCGGTATTTAACTACTGTTATTTGTCACCGCCATGGTCATCCAATATACATAGCAATGCAGGAAGGTTACGTCAAAGATATATTATAATCGTTCACTAGTTTATGTTTTATTGTACTGGGTGGAAATAAATGATTTTCATCAAGTTACCATTTCATCCCCCATGTAAAAGCACGACGTGCCGCTCTACGAAAATAGAGAAGGCAGTACCATAACCTCAAAATATAAAAAATTCAATAAATTCTATGAATTGTTTGACAGATTGATTTCATTTATTGACAGAACTAATTTAGTACTAAATCAAAAAGAGTAGAGCGGTACAGAAAAATGTACATGTGAAAAAATTCCAAAGGGAACTTGATGAAAATCATTTATTTCCACGCTGTAGTAGTTGATTCTTATCCTTCTTATCTGTTCCTGTTTGTTTGAAATAAAAATGTTCTAACACATCTTACAGTTATTGTTCAACAATTTGATAATAGCTCTTTAATATACACCATTCTGCATCGGTAAAAATCACTTGAATCCTACTATTTTTTTAGATGAAAACTAATAATGAAAATGTTGACCTAAACTGTTACAAAACCGTAAAATCATAACCTAGTCTGAAGTCTATAATTTTGAAATGAACTTATACTGTTCCAAAAGGAATTCGGACAAATGACAATGGTTAAATACATAATTAAATACTGATACTATTGAAATCAAAAGTAACTGAAAATAGTCAATTTAAATTATAATAAAATAACTGTAAGATGTGTGTTAGAACATTTTTATTTCAAACAAACAGCAACAGATAAGAAGGATAAGAATAAATTACTACAGTAAAACATAAACTAGTGAACGATTATAATATATCTTTAACGTAACCTCCCTGCATTGCTATGTATATTGGATGACCATGGCGGTGACAAATGACAGTAGTTAAATACCGATACTCATTGAAATCGATAGTAACTGATAATAGTCAATCTAGTTCTTAACAAAAATATGATTAGCCAATAGACAGAGCTGCTTCTGTAACGCTGAAAATCTTCCCATCCAAATTAGCAGGAAAAATATCGAAAAAAAACAGGAAAACGCTGATAACTTTGAAACTGTTCAGTTTTAGATAGAACATATATACATCAATTGGTAGGGAATCAGAAACTAAATTACATAAAATTTAAATATACAGGCTGTCCCATTTGAAAAAAGTGAGGTTTTCCTGTTCAAAGATTTAAACCTTTGGTATATCAGATTGAATACCCTGTATACTATTCAGTAATAAATTTATGCAGAATCGCGGATTTAGATATATATATAAGCGTCGTGTATTATTATAATCGTTTAAATGTAACTTGCACTATGTAAATTTATTTTTTGAAAAAATTGGATTTTTGAAAAAATAACAGAAAAACTGAGTTTGCTCAGAAACTGTACAGACTTTTGATAAATACATTAGGCAAACATACTTAAAATAAAGTGTAGAATCAAAAACAGTAATAATATACAGGGTGTTCCATTAAAAATAAAAAAGTTGATAGTATCCACAGCAATATGATCCACCCTGTATATACAAAACTACTATAAAATTAAAATTTGTATCACACCAACCAACTTTGATATTTAACATTTTTTCGTAACTCTTGCAGTTTCCAAGATAAGGTACAGGATTATCTTGCGTGGGCCACCCTGTACATAGCGAATTCCGGCATAATATATCTTGATGAAGGTGAAAATTTACAGTTAGGTGACCAGTATTTAGAAGAAAAAATACAACCTACGGCTATTAGCCATGAAGATGTTGTACCAAAAATTCAAAATATAAGCAAAATAATTGAAAAGTTTTTAATTGGAAAATTCTCCATAAAAATGCAAAATGCTAGCCAATGGATGGAAGAATTTGAAAAAGAATTGAAAGGTTTGAGATTCTAGAGGACGAGAAAAACATAGACCTTGAAACATCTACTTGAAAAACAATGTTTAGATTGGTATGGTAGTATATTAATTAAATTCACAGTCAATTCAGATTGGAGAATTTGGAAAAAAAACTTTTGTGATACTTATGAAAAAAAAGGCTGGTCCCAAATCAAATATGCTTTTACATTCAAATACCAAGCTGGTTCTCTATTAGAATATGCCACAAAAAAATAAAGATTATTGTTAGAAGTTAATAAATCAATTGACAATGACACACTAATAAATCTGATTGTGTTAGGCTTGACAGACAATATAATGAACAGGCTTGATAAAGAATCATTGACTTCAACTACTCATCTATTCAGTGAGATGAACAAGAATGAACACTTGGTAAACAAACAAAATGCAAAAGTATTCTTGGATTATAAAAGAAATATTGAAGTGAAACAAAGCAGAAACAAACAAAGATTGGACATAGAGAAGAAACACAAATGTAGTATTTGTGAAAAGCTCAAAAATGATCAGATTAGACTTATTATCAACTCAGAGTTAGAATGTGAACTGCAAAATGAAAATCCAAAAAACTAATAGTATCGCCATTAATAAAAATAAGGTTAGTATTGAATAAAAATATTGAGGTTTTTGGAGTCTACGACTCAGGCTCAAATGTTTCATTAATTACCTCAAGATTATTAAAAATAAAAAATAATAAATCAATTGATTCTAACGGTACTAATTTGAAAACTATTAATGGCTTTAAAAAAGCAAGTGGCATGGTAACATTAAATGTAAAAATTTTTGACGTAGAAAAAGAAACTAATATTTTTGTAACTGACAAAGATAATTTTGATTATGATTTTTTTATTGGTTTAGATTGTATAAAAAAATTTTATTTATCTCAAGATGAGAACCTGCAAATAAGTCAAAAAGTGCCAATACAAAAAGATAATATTTCTAATGAAATAGAGAAAAATTATTATTCAAAAAAGCTGACATTTCTAAGGAAATAAAACGCAATAATCAACAAACAAAATTTGCTTCTAAGGAAACAAATAAAAATTCAGAAGAAACTGACATTTCTAAAGCAATGAAAAATAAATATTTAATAAATTTTAATAAGCACTTTAAAGAAAGAAACTTCAACATTTATATAAACCATTCGGATTGCGATTAGCAATCAACAATAAATAAATTAATACTAGAATACAAGTCCGTCTTTGCCAAAGATAAATACGATATTGGGACAGTAAACGATTATGAGGCACATATCGATTTATTAGAAGAAAAACATTGCAGCAAGAGGCCGTATCGATGCACAATTGATGATAAAAAAGAAATTGAAAAACAAATCGCAATGTTACTAGACAAAAAGCTAATAGAGGAATCTTACAGCCCTTTCGCAGCCCCAGTAACATTAGCTTACAAAAGAGATGAAAATACAAAATCAAGATTATGCATTTATTTCCGAGACCTGAATAAAATTGTTGTGCCTCAATCACAACCATTCCCACTCATAGAAGATCTAATGGTAAAGACGAGAAACTGTAAATTTTTCTCAACACTGGACATAACCTCCATTTTGGTCAATTCCTCTGCGTATTACGGACAGACACAAAACCGGGTTCGTCACACAAGATGGTCATTTTCAGTGGACTTGTTTGCTATTTGGTCTTAAAACATCGCCAGCGATATTCCAAAGAATAATGTGTAACATAATAAGAAAACACAACCTTGCAGACTTCACAGTAAGCTACATAGATGACATACTCATTTTTTCAAAATCATTCTCAGAACATATTAGGCATTTAACAAGACTATTTCAAGCTATCAAAATTCAGGTTAAAATTTGTAAAATGCACATTTGCAGCTGACTCAGTAAAATACTTGGGTCATATAATACAAAATAATTCTGTAAAGTCATTGAAAGACAACTTGATTTCCATAAAAAACTTTCCAATTCCGAAGACGCAGAAAAATGTAAGACAGTTTTTAGGTAAGGTAAATTTTTACCATAAATATGTGCCAAACATAGCAATAAAATTGGACCCGTTGCACAACCTACTGAGAAAAGAACAACTATTTATTTGGACCAAAGAATGTCAAAAATCGTTCGACGAATTCAAAGACATATTATTAAATCAACCTTTATTAACTATGTTTGAGTCAAATCTACCAATACATATATATACGGATGCTAGTTTACTAGGAGTAGCGGGCGTGTTAAAACAACCACAGAACAACAAAGAAGAAAAACCGGTGGCATATTTCTCAAAAAATTTAAATGAAGCACAGAAAAGAAAAAAGGCTATATACCTGGAATGCCTGGCAATCAAAGAATGCGTTAAATATTGGCAACATTACTTAATAGGAAAAAATTTACTGTCTTTTCAGACCACAAACCATTAGAAAATATCAACATAAAATCTAGGACTGATGAAGAACTAGGAGATCTGACATATTATTTATTACAGTACGATTTTGTGGTCAAATATTCTCCTGGAAAATATAATTTAGAAGCTGACTGCCTTAGCAGGAATCCTGTCTTAGAACCAAACGAAAATATGGAGGAGCAGTTAAAGGTTGTAAATTTGATAACACTTGAGGATATATTAAAAGACCAAGAAAAAAATGAAGACGACATACAAATAAAAAATAATAATAATAAATTAATATAACTAAACATAATGTTTATTACAAAAAAGTAAGAAGGAAAGAAAAATAATTCTAACGGAAGATTTTAACATAAAATTTCTAAAGATGTACATAAAAACTTGTGTCATATAGGAATGAAACAAATGCTAAGGATGGTTGGACCATATTATACTGCTTAAAATTTAACAAGAAACATTAAGGTCCAAGTGTACCCAAAAACGTGTGTTATTTGTTTCATAAATAATATAATAATGTGATAACTTTGGTTTTAAGTTAATAGTCTAGGAATGTTAAAAACTTGCTTACCTAACTTGTTTTGTAAAAAAAAATTTTTATTTAAGTTATTTCACATGTTATACGTGAAAAATTAATTTTGGAGAAACTGTACATTCAAAATTGATCAAAATAATACCACTTATATTTCATAGTATTTGAACTATTTTCCCAGAATTTTAAGAAAATCGTATGTCTAGTGACTAAATTATTGCCAAAAAACCTGCTTTTTTAAAAAAAAACTGTTTTTTTTTGCAAAAAAGGAGGTAATAGTTTAGTCCCTAGACATACGATTTTCTTAAAATTTTGGGAAAATAGTTCAAATACTATGAAATATAAGTGGTATTATTTTGATCAATTTTGAATGTACAGTTTCTCCAAAATTAATTTTTTACGTATAACACGTGAAATAATTTAATTAAAAAACTTTTTTTCCAAAACAAGTTAGGTAAGTAAGTTTTTAACATTCCTCGACTATTAACTTAAAACCAAAGTTATCACATTATTATATTATTTATTAAACAAACAACACACGTTTTTTGGGTACACTTGGACCTTAAGGAAACATGCAGAAGCTGTGCAGTATGTATTAGAAATAAATCAAGGGGACTAGGAAAATTTGGGTTGATGTCACAGTTAGGCCCAGCCACAAAGCCTTTTGAAATTATTTCTATATACACAATCGGGGGTTTTTGAGGTTCTCGATCTACAAAAAAATACATCTTCTAATAGATCACTTCACGAGATACGCATATATCATAACATCGAAAACACAAACTGCAAATGATTTTATTAAACTTGTAAAAAGCATCTCAGAAACTGATCAAATTGGTCTGATTCTTTCAGACCAATATCCAGGATTAAATTCAAAAGAATTTAAAATATTTTTGGATGAAAAGGTTATACCAATAATCTTCACTGCAGTAAATTCACCATTTTCTAATGGCTTGAATGAAAGATTGAATCAAACCCTAGTTAATAAAATCAGATGCAAGATTAATGAAAAAAACAAAAGCAAGTTGGACAACCATAGCTCAAGAGTGTGTGCGCAAATACAACGAGACAGAGCATACTATCACTGGTTTCGCATCATCATATTTAATGGAAGGCAAAAATGTTGCAATGTTACCAAGCGAACTAGAAGAATTAAATTCCGAGAAAGATTGGACACGAGACAGGAAAATGGCTCTGGATAGAACAATAAAATCTCATAATTATAATAAACAAATTTACGACAAAAACCGTAAACATTTCGACTTCAACATAGTTGATTTGGTGTTTGTGGAAAATGGCAATAAATTGAACAGAAAAAAACTTGACGAATTAAAAATTGGACCATATACAATCGCAGAAAAATTATCGAATTCAATTTACAGGATAAACGTAGGTCGAGAAAAATCAGAGTCCAATCTTTTCCATGTCTCTAAGCTGATTCCAATCCCAACACCTGAAGAAGTACAAGATGATGAAGAAGATGACAACGATTACAAAAATTGTGAAAATATTTTGTGAATATTTTCTCCTCCGGAAGGGTGAAGTAATGAAATTATAATTTCATAATTTCCAATAATTCAATTATTGCCGAGCTCAGCTTAAAAAGAGGGCACATGTGTTTATGAATTGTTTATGAAACAAAAGAAATATTGCTTGTGATTAAGAACTGACATTGGCTTGACATTGTGGTTAGTGACATTAAATGTCGTTTCTTTAATTACAGGTAATATTTGTGTAAATAATGTAAATTAGGACGTGTAAATGATAAATAATTTAATAAAACTTTAATTACAGAAACTCAGTTGTGTTACTGATCATACAAAGGAGCTTATATATATACTAGTGTTATTTATTTATCAATAAAATATAAGCTATTAAAGTCTAATTTTTAAGTTACTAAAATATATACTATATGTACAATTTACAACTACTTAATTCTATAACTCAAGCCATATATAACTCAATTCATCAAGCATATTTAAAATTGAAGCTTGAAATTTCCGTAAATTACTTAACAAAACAGTTCACTGGAATACTTCTTTGGTTTTTTTTGTTAAGTATTGTGATACCTTGGTTTGCGAGTACGATTCGTTCCGAACATATTCTCGTAATCCAAAGCACTCATATAATCAAAGCGAATTTCCACATAAGAAATAATAGAAACTTAGACGATTCGTTCCACAACTATTTAGTATTCATATACAAATGAACAAAGAAACAATAGTATATTGTACAACTAGTGTTACAATGACGATGTTTGTAATACGAGTATAAGTTTGCTTAACGAGCCGCGAGGCGGCGAGTTAAGCAATATACGAGTATTACAAAAAGGAATTGTAACACGTGTTTTACATACTACTTTGTCTATTTCGCCTTAATTTACAATTTACTTTAAAGAAATGGGAAAATGTACACGCAGGTATTTTCGATGTGGTAATGTTGGTAATAACTGATAACGCATACAATGACTGTCATTTTGAAAAAATCACGTAACAAAGTTTAAAAAAAGGTGCCAGCTTAGTTGTTTCTTTTGATATAAGATAAAAAATGTTTATTGTAATAGAAACAGTAAAACCTTGATTGAGTACATGGTTGTCTTATCAAAATAATTATTTATAATAAAAATAAGTATGTTTCATTATTCTCGCTGTTATTTCTGAGCATCATAACATTCAAATTTTCAAAACGGCGCCAGTTAATGAATACTTATTAGTACCTATCACAGACAGACTGACAGAGTAGGCTGGCAGCAAAATTTACTTACTGCCAGCCTTACAAATAACTACTTCCAGTTGCACAAAGTAGCACTTTGTGTAACTGTTTTTCGCAAAAACAATGTCACAAAGTAACCTTTGTATACGCGAAATAGACAAAATAGATTATTGTTTCAGCACAGTTAGATCCTGTACGCATAAAGCGTTAGCTAACGCGCGTTAGTGAATAGCAAAAGTTGTGTTCACATTCAAACGCACGATTTTGGTAAAGCACGTTGCTACACGCGATTCGAGATTCCCCATACTACTCAGCCAGCACACTGACGTCATAATGTCGCCGTTTTTTCGGCGGTAACGACGGCAAATTGTCGTAAAACTGACATGTCACAGACCAAAGACGTCAATATGAGACGTCATTAAAACGTCCTATACTAGGACTAAGACAGGAATTATAAATAAATAGTTGAATATTGGAAATAACATTTATTATATACTATAGTCAAAACATCTCTATATAGTGACCACCTGCTTAATATGACCAGTATTCCTTGGCCCCTGCTATAATAATATCGTTTCAATGAAACTTGTACGTATTGTATTGTACGTTCAAAAGACGTCGTTTAGAAGACGTCTACGTACGTCCGACGGGCGAAAGGAAATCCGGTTCCTATTCCGGAACCCGTCAGCGGAACCGTTAATAAGTCGGGCCCTCGCAAGAGAGTTCGTCAGGGTAACCCAAGATGACCCGGAGACGCCGTCGGGAGATCCGGGAAGAGTTTTCTTTTCTGCATGAGCGTTCGAGTTCCATGGAATCCTCTAGCAGGGAGATATGGTTTGGAACTCGAAGAGCACCGCAGTTGCGGCGGTGTCCGGATCTTCCCCTCGGACCTTGAAAATCCGGGAGAGGGCCACGTGGAGGTGTCGCACCGGCTCGTACCCATATCCGCAGCAGGTCTCCAAGGTGAATAGCCTCTAGTCGATAGAATAATGTAGGTAAGGGAAGTCGGCAAATTGGATCCGTAACTTCGGGATAAGGATTGGCTCTGAGGATCGGGGCGCGTCGGGCTTGGTCGGGAAGCGGGTCACGGCTCACGTGCCGGGCCTGGGCGAGGTGATGGCGTGCGTCCGCGTTCGTCGTCGGCGCGAGCCGGCGCCGTGCGTGGCTCCGACCGCCGGATCCGAGCTCGGTCCCGTGCCTTGGCCTCCCGCGGAACTTTCTTGCTGCGAGGCCCCGGCGATCGGTTCGCGCCGATCCCGGGTGCCCTCTTCGGCCGCCATTCAACGGTCGACTCAGAACTGGCACGGACCGGGGTAATCCGATTGTCTAATTAAAACAAAGCATTGCGATGGCCCTGCGGGTGTTGACGCAATGTGATTTCTGTCAAGTTCTCTGAATGTCAACGTGAAGAAATTCAAGCAAGCGCGGGTAAACGGCGGGAGTAACTATGACTCTCTTAAGACTCTCGAAGAGTCTCTTAACAGACCTCGTTGAGTGTAGACGTGTTTACATCGTGCTCCGCATTAAATGCGTTTTATTTAGTTATTGTGGAAAATCTAGTGAAGAAAAAAATCAGTGCTAGTGCTCCTAAGTGTATTAAATCATATAACATCGTTAAGTCCTATGTAAATTAAAAACAAAGTGATAAATACGCAATTAATAAACAAATTTAAGAATGTTGGAAATGCTCTCAAACACTTGGTTATATTTCTATAAATAAAACAATTTCCAAACTGTTTAATAAACAAAGGGCTGATTCGCAGCCCACTTTAAATAAATTAATGGTTTAATTCAATTAAACAACTCATTAATATAAGAAAATCTTATTAAATAGCATAGCTTGTAATTTAAAATTCCCCTTTTAATATATTTAAAATGTAAAGGAATTCTCTCTTTTAAAAGTAAACATCTTTATCAAGCCGAACAAACACAGCTATATCGGAATTAATGGTTACAGTGATAACGACACATAATTAATATTCAAATTATTACAACCTATTAATACAAAAGGACCCCAGTCGGGGGACTAAAACCCTTAAATAAAGAGACATAAACATTCTAAATCAACATAAGCTAATTAAAAATCTTTCATTGAAATATTTAAATTTTTAATCTTCACGAGCTAATCTACCGTGAAATGTTACCAATGAAATAAAATCCTGTCCGATTTTTACAAGGAGAACACGTAGAAACAAATTTTGAGAAGATCCCACCAAAAATAAAAATTTTGGGTTTGCTGATAAGAGCCGGTGACGTCATGCCGATGCTTCAGACTATGCAATGGGAGTCCAAACTCAAAAATTGAAATCGTGCACTCATTAATATATTCTAGCGTATGTCTCTGCAAGATTACGGGAGATTAAGCGCTTGGTCACTCTGCAAGATAACGGGAAAGACCATAAATTTAAGTCCTACGTAGCATTCCTGGGGGACCCTAGTCCAACACAAAAACACTCAGAACAGCACAAATTCCTTTTTCAATCCCAAATAAACACCTTTAACCTACTTTACATCCTAAAGAGAGTCTCCTTTTCGGCCTGTCCCAGTCCTTAATCAATTTGGGTGCGTATCTGTATAAATTTTGCACAGCGGGCAAGAAACTATTCTGCCCAGCAGCATCCTTTTTAATAATCGAAACCTTTTCACTTCCTACGTCCAGTACTAACTAAAATTATTAACTTTTCTGGAACTATAGCTATGGAAATCCAAGAAGAAATTTGTCCTTGCGGTAAAATATTCAGATCTAGGAGTGGTCTGTTAGGACACCAAAGAAGATCAGATTGCCTAGCAGAAAAACCTTTCGAGTGTGCCCACTGCAATGAAACCTTCTCAACATTTACAGGACAGAGGCTTCACGAACAGAAGGCACATCAACAAGAATACAATCAAGAACTGGAAGTAGCCGCTGGCCAAGGTTCGAAACAATGGAGTCAGCTGGAGATATATGATATGGCAAAAGCAGAATTACCGTATGAAGGGCGATATATTAACAAAGAATTGGCAGGCAAATTTAATAGATCTGTCGATAGTATCAAAGGACAAAGGAGGAAAAAATCCTATAGTGACCTCCTAGACAAAATCCGTGAAGAACAAGAAGCCGAAATGGACGAACAAGAAGTGTTCGACATGCCTTCAACCCCGGAAATTCACGTAAGAACGCGAAATACGTCAATAATTCGAGAATCACTAGAAACTTTCCAAAATTATGAGGAACAACACTCACCAGCACAATCCTCTCCCATAATAACCTTGGAAGAAACTCCTCAAACGGATATCCCTCCAACTCCTGACCCTCGCACCCCCGTTGGTCATTTTGTAGTGTTTTTCAGGGAATTGCGAGAAGAAGAGGGTTTGACGAGCTCCGATAAGGAACTTATTGACAACATCATATCAGGTGACGTAGGCAATGGATCTACCCAGCTGACAACACTTCTAGATGACATGATAACGGCAACTGGCAAACCAAGACGAGAAAACAACAAAAGCATGGGAAAAAGAAGCAACGCAAAGGACCGTAAAAAATTCCAGGGGAAAGCAGCCGAAAGAGCGTTAGCTTTCAAAAACGCACAAGAACTATATAGAAAAGACAGGGCGAGACTAGCAGGGAAAATTTTAGACCTACAAACTGATGAGGAAGGAGATTTTCCTTCCTCAACTGAAGTAAGTACCTTTTATAATACTCTGTTTCAGGCACCGGAAGGCGATGCGACAATCAACAATGGTCCAGCTCAGGTCAAAATTGACTGTGTGCCAGATAGCCCAGAGATATCCAAACCCATCACAAGGGAGGAAATCGATCTAACGCTCATGGGATTTAAATCCAAAGCATCGGCCCCAGATGGAATAACGCCGGCTTCACTTAGAAGTTTTAATCAGGCCCTGAAGATTAACCCTATTCTTCAATGTCTGTATCTATCTAGGTGAATGTCCGGAAAAACTCAAGTTTTGTAGGACTATTCTATTACCCAAAAAAAGGCAACCCTAAAGATGTTAACAACTGGCGCCCGATAACCATTATGTCGGTAATATTGAGAACACTACATAAAATACTGGCTAAGCGAATGCAAAAGCTCCCCTTTAATACCTTACAGGGGGGCTTTACCAAACTAGATGGATGTCTCTCCAACAATCTCATTTGACAAGGCTTAATTAAGAAACATAGAGCACCAATAAAACCCCATCATATAATTACGATAGATCCTCGAAAAGCCTTTCGATTCGGTAGACCATAGATCCATCGAGCAAGCGCTCCTACGATTTCAAATACACCCCACTATTATTAAATACATTATGAAATCATATACTAATGTACAAACGACCATCAAGTGTGCAGGTAGCAAGGACATGCCTACAGATCCAATTAACATTTGCAGGGGAGCAAAACAGGGCGATCCGATTTCTCCCCTTCTTTTTAATATGGTCGTGAATGAATTGCTTGATTCCCTAGCGAAGCTTGAAGCCGGACTTGAAGTCGGAGACAATTCCGGCGTAAAACTACCCGCACTGGCCTACGCTGATGATATTATCTTGTTTGGGAACACCCCAGGCGAAACACAAAGCCTACTCAATAGGTGTTATCATATTTTTGGAAAGAAAGGCCTGAGTATCAATGTGGGAAAATGCGCGGCAGTATCCGTGGGAATGGTCCCACGTAAAAATAAACTTTACATCTCAACAACACCGAGATTTCAAGTCCAGGGTTCCCTTATTAGACAAATAACACCGAATGAATTTTTCAACTACCTGGGCTTCCAGTACGGAGGAGCAGGTACGTATAAAACAAATTTCTTATATCTTAATACGCTCTGTTCTAGGCTTTCAAAAGCACCTTTAAAGCCATATCAGAGGTTAACAATAATTAAACAATACCTTATTCCAAGGATATTGTCAAAGTTCCAAAATCTAACAACTGACAAAAAAACACTAATAAGGGCAGATAAAATAATTCACAGAATGGTGGAAAAAGCTATCCATCTTCCTGAACCAACACCCTCTGCATACATTCATGCCTCAATCGAAAGTGGAGGTCTAGGAGTCATGAGTCTTAAAGAGAGTATCCCAGCAATTCTATTAGAACGTCTAAACGCGCTGGCTGGGACTGCAAATCATCACTCCTTAGAAGCGACATTAGTCACAGCATGGGGAGGAAACTAGTTAATAACTTTGAAAACCATTTACTTCGTAATGGGCACTCCTCTGCCGAAATTCATAGATACTGGGAGAACACCCTCGATTCGAACACCTTCGATAAGAAACGGCTTAAAACAGGGAAAATGCTCCACTGCCAGCCATAGTTGGATCTCAAATCCGCCTTCCTTTTGGTCCGGCACCGACTATGTAAAAGCATCTCCCCTAAAGGCAAACCTCTTACCCATAGCTGGTACTATGTACAACAGAGGAGCAGCAGCAAAATGTAGGGCGGGGTGCTACAAAACCGAATCCTTATCACATGTTTTACAAGGCTGTCCAGCAACCCATTGGGACAGGATAAAAAGGCACGATTTTATTGTACGAAAACTAAGTGAAGAGGCTAGGAAAAAAGAATGGAATGTAGAAGTGGAACCGACAATCTGGGGGGATGACGGGATTCGCAAGAAACCAGACCTCCTTTTTAAAAAAGACAACAAAGTGATAATATCAGACGTCGGAATACATTGGGAGGATCCTAGACCACTTCAGGTTGCCTACGACGATAAAATGAACATATATTCCACGCAACCATTCCTATCAACTCTAAAAAGAAGACACCCTGACTGCGAAAATTATATACTTCCATTAATAATCGGAGCCAGGGGTACTTGGTTATCAACAAATAAAAACCTCTTCCAAAAAATTGGATTCAATGAGCAATTAGGCCACATACTGGTGAGGTCAGTAATCAAGGGAGGCATATTAATTCACTCCGAATTTAACAAAATTATATGGAGACGCCACCAAGACAGAGCCTAATTGCTCATCATTACCAAGCCAATAAAATTTAAAAATTAAATATTAAAATCACGCCTTTGTTACAGGATAGCCAGCCTGGCCTAAAGACAGCCGGAGCATCGGTCTCCGGGGTACAGAAACATCAAGGTCCACTTTCCATTTGGGAATTTGAATCCATAGCAAATTTGTTAAAATTAGATAGGAAGTTAAATACATGCAAAATAACGTACATATACATTTTATGTTTGTCCAAGTATACAATAATTTTAAAATGTTGTGATGTGTTATAAGCATAAGTCCTAGTTCAATATTAATGTATAATTTTAGTTCAGTGTGATTTTATATAATTCTATTTCCACTCCTCAAATATTTTATTATTATTATAAGTACTTAAGGACGGCCCTATGCCAAAATACCAGATAACATCTAGAATTAATTTATCTACATATTCTGTAATATATTTAACTGAATAAATTTCAATTATATGGCCAAATGCCTCGTCATCTAATTAGTGACGCGCATAAATGGATTAACGAGATTCCCACTGTCCCTACCTACTATCTAGCGAAACCACTGCCAAGGGAACGGGCTTTAGAAAAATTAGCGGGGAAAGAAGACCCTGTTGAGCTTGACTCTAGTCTGGCACATATGACGTCTTTTCAACATCATTTATTAGTCATATGACGTCGTCGACCAATAATGACTTAAAAATGTCATTATAACCTCAGTGTGCTGGTTGAGTAATGACTGGTCACGCCGCCTTTGCCAAGCGTTTGCATGTGTATGATCAAGTGTTTTTGATAACGCGCTTTTTACGCGACGTTAATCGTTTCATGTCTACTGGGCCTCAGTACTAAAAAGCAGTTACTAAAATTTAAAAAATTCTTTACCCACACACGTGGTCAAAATTCTATAGTAAACAGTATACGCTTGCACGAACGCGATCGCGCGGATGACGTGGCGCTAGGCGAGAGTTTGTACAGTTGAGGCCGAAAAATTTTCAACTGTAATTTATCAAGTTGGCACATTTTTATGATATTCACATCCAATAAATCTGGCTTGTATACCATTATGACTTTTCAGTTGAATAAGGGTGGCATCTCTTATGAGAATTGAAAAGTCGAAATTATTCAGCCGCAATAGACTGTTGAAAATTTTCCAGCCGCAACTGTACATATACGTTACATTTTCTTACCGCTTTTGTTTGAAAATTTAAATTCAAATAACCAGACGAACTCTGGTCGTATAATTTATCGATTTCGACGGGAGACCACGACTTGTCCTCGAACATTTTGTAATTTATTTTAGATTATGTTGACATAACGAAGCGCTGGCACATTGACACTACCAACTACTAAAAACAAAAAACCCGTGTACAGGATATGCAGATTTTTAGTTATCATGTACACTGGCGCGTGCGCATTGTC
The DNA here is from genome assembly GCA_929113105.1 of Agrypnus murinus. Lineage (NCBI taxonomy): Eukaryota > Metazoa > Arthropoda > Insecta > Coleoptera > Elateridae > Agrypnus > Agrypnus murinus. Next base: position 114,830,588 of record OV816024.1, read on the forward strand.
AACCACCGATGACCAGCAACACCAAAATTCCATTGGAAATTTCAAACTGGTGGTCACAGTTTTCATTGATTTTCAATTTTAGTGGATGACTGTGGGTGGTTGACGGTGGCTCAGTGAGACTGTAGCCTTTATCACCATACTGTACAAAATTCTAAACTTGAAAAATTTGAAAATGGTGAAGTTGAAGTGGTGGTTTATGCGACAAACTTATGGCCTTAAAAGGATTCTACTCTATTCCAAAGCTATTACAATTACAAAAATTTAAATCTTTGTGTTCCAGATTAAATTTACTTTGCTGATACCTAACAAGTTGAAATTTGGTCTAAACCTGAAAAATTAAAAAAGGAATCGATGTCTCTAAAAACCATCGGGTCACAAAATGAAGTTTGTCCAGTTGCGCTGAAAATTGATATGGGGGGGTAACACTACCACCACCATCCTTCTGTTATTAGTTTTCCTACATCAGTAAGTGAATGTTTGAAAAATGTTATTCCCCAGTCAGTTTTCACGAGATTCTGTATCTGAGAATATCTGGTCAATTACACCTGAATTAACCAATTGAAGACATCAGAGACGTGTCCAAAAAATTAGCTAGCTCCAATTTCATCCGATGAAAATAAGCTTAAATTATAGTAGTTAGTATTATTTTATATAACATCTATAGGTACAATGGATATCATTCAATAAAATACCAAATATCAAGTTTGAATTTTAACTTTGTAAACCTTTTCAATTTAAGGAGATTTTTCGTAATTACGTTCTAAGAAAACTAGAATCAACCGATTATACGATTATTTTACTTCGAAAAAAAAGATAATAATTTTATAATTCCTTTTGCAGGACAATGCTACTCTTTTAAATGTATACAAAAAAGGTATATTTTAAAACTTTTCAGTTAAAATGTATTTCTCTTCAACATCCTTTTAAATCTTCGTTAACAAAATTAGTTCTTGCTTCTCTTTTCTTTAATTATTCCTCTTCCAGATTATGTGATAAAATTTACAACTCCCATGAACAATAAAGTTTTAACAAGCTAACAACTCGTAAATGAGCTAATTAGATTTCAGAGAATTGTATGGTAACCACAACTAACATGAAAGTAACTGCTCTAATTTAATTAGTACAATAGTGTAGTTTTTGATGAGGGTGTCAAATAACACAGTGTAATCTATATAGACTATATGTAAAAAAATACAGTATGTTCTATCGTGAGATTTTGCTCATCTTTACACTCTTATCATTTAATTTACATAAAGGTGCTCAGTATTTTGTATTGTTTTAAAGTTATTTAATTTATTTAACATTATTACTTTTCTACTCTCGTTACATTTTCAACGGGTCAATTCTAATTTATTATTTAATCAAAAAGTTATATTAGACGAGAAACACCAGAAATTTTGATTAAATAGTTTACTTAAAAGTAGAACTTTTAGAGTGGCCATATTGTCTGTTTCGCATATTTTTATATAGATAATATGAGCTATGCAATTAATATATAGGCTGATTTATACGCTTGCTTCTTTTATACAGTCTGTCATAAAGTTGGATCTATATGGGATTTTTTTTTTATTTTGATTGGAAAAAACTTTATAGGGCAATCACTTCTGCTCCCAAAAATACTTGAAATACGCTATGTCAAAGTTGACAGGTGACATTAGGTATCTGTCAAATTCGCTATTCTTTTTTAAAATCTGCGAAAAATGACCTTATTTGTTAAAATATGGAAAAAATTTATAATAAATCGTACTAATAATATTGGAAGGTGAAGGAATTTTTGAGGAATATCAAAATCATTAAAAAACAAACAGGAAGTTTGCAATTTCCAAGAAAATAACTCATAATTTTATTAATCTTTTTTATTAAACCACGTTTGAATAATACAAGAATTGTTGTAATAATAATTTAAACAACCGAGCTCCGGCCTCTGAGACTGCAATCTGCCAATTCCGAGAGGCACCAGAACGTTTAAATTAAACAAATCATTTTAAATTTGTTTTTAAATATTTAATGTTTCTTAATAAAAGGTCGCACGTGGCCGGTTGAAAATATTTGCAAGGGAGCACCTACTTATTAGTATTATAACTGTTATAACTCTGCGAAAACTACCGCCCTGTCCAATGAACAACCAGCATCTATAGCAACTATTAGTCGAATTCAAAACATAGAACGGATGTCCATGGTAACTGAATACTAAAGCATTGTTGATTTATTTTATTTGAATCCGGTAAAAAAAATTACAGTCATACTAGACCGTAAAATCGCATTTTCCGGACTGTAATCGCTACCGTAAACATGGATAATACGATACAGTATGAAATAAAATTAAGTTACCGTAGTTACAAAACACAATTTTTTTATGATTAAATGTACTTACATAGGTACCTACATGTAAAGGCGACGAATTTTGGTTTGCCCGGGGCGGCAAAAAACCAAGCAAGTGCACCTTAAGGCGGACAAAAATATTTTCTTTGTTTATTTTGCTGTTTAAGATTTTTGTTGTCATGTGTGGCCACATACACCGCAATACAAGCAAAAAATAGAGAAACTATACAAATTTTACATTGCAACAGCAAATGTAATAGCGGAATTTATAAATGAATCGGTAGCAGTAGCTACCGATTCATTTATAAATTCCGCAACGAATAACTATTTCCATGTAAAAAAGTAACAAATTACTTTCTTGTAATATTAGTATGTATGTTATATGAATGATTCTTAATATTACAAATTTTAAATAAAAAGGCTTCAGCATACTATTTGATGTACCGTTGGCACTTGATATTGGAACTTTAATTAACATTAACTGAAATGGTAATTACAAAGAAAAGCGCAAAAATGCTTAATGTTTTTTTATTTGAGAAATAGTAAAAAGCTATATAGAATAATGCTAAGCAAGATTTGTATTTTGGACTAGTACGGAGCATAACTATAACTCAACGATACTAAAAAACTAAATAATAAACTAAAAAAGTATTTACTTTTAAGTTAAAGGAAACCCAAGTTGGTAAGACAATAATAAGCAATTTGATTTCTATTTACGTGCTGGAATATAATCCATACTAAAAACGTCCCTAAATGAACTTTAAAATTAAATAAAATTAAAAAATGGACTCTCTCACAATATATAAATAATAAGTGATATGCAATGACCACACAACCTCAATTGGTAACGTTGAGGTTCGAAATAAGAAAAAAGACGCATCTGTTATTTTATGGCCTTTTCTTATGTAGCCTTAGTTAGCCTGATGATCCCTTTTAAACAGTGCATGCCGAAAATATAATATTATTCAGCTTTTTAAAATCGTTTTTTGTTAACAGCAAAATGGATAGAAAAGCCCTAGTGTGCGCCGGTCCTGAACAGGATGGTAAACAAGTTCATCTATATCAAGTTCTTTTGCAATATTTTTTCAACATTTATCATACTTTATCAACCATTGTAAACTAAAACAAGTACTCATGGCGCTGCTAATTTCTAGGAATTTCATTTGGAACATAAAATAAAAAACATCAATTAGTCATGTACTTATTTGAGTAAAAATAATTGTATTTTTTAAAGAAAACACTGTTGATATTGATTTGATTATACAGTAGCCATTCATTAACGTGAATACGAGTATCGGATAATGTGAATATACGGCTAACGTGAACATTTTTTTTATTGCACCCCACCGTATAACGTGAACACATGAACCATCGCAAACATGAAGATTGTTTATGAGTGAATGCATGGGTGGCTATGACATTCTCACTTTGGCTACGTGACTGGGGTGTTGATTGTCTTGTGTGTGAATCTCTGAATATTTTAATCTAATTACATGTAGTGGAATCGATTATTGAAAAGTCAAGAGTAAATAATTTCGGGTGCAAATATTAACTATAGTTACATATTTCAAGCCACGGTTACTTTTACTTTATATTTCTGTTAATATTATTATAAATATTATACTGATACTGCGACTAGAGTTATATTTAAGTAGACAAATCTCGCGAAATTTAGAATGCTTGATCTTAACATTTACGTAATAATATTAAAAAATCTGAAAAACTTTCAGTTGCTCTCTTTTACGTTAACTTACAATAAATTCCGTGATTGATTTTATCACTACCAACATATATTCTTCTTTTACTGTGTATTGTTCTGAAACCGTTTTTGTAATCTGACTGTAATCGAATACCAGAGGTCGAATCTTTGTGTACTTACAAGGGATCAGCTCTACAACAAAACCTCTCTAATGGTTGACTAAAACTTAATAGAGTTAAATTCCTATCAAAGGACATCTAGAAAGCCAAACTTCTCTTCAGTAGCGGGAACGGTTTTGGCTATTTCATCGCATTTGGGTATTTCCGCTTCTACTTTTAGGTATCTCATTAATTAACAAACGGATACAATTTTCAGCGCTTTTAGTGCAACTTTATTAAATAATGGTTTATTCATTCACTCTAAGGTGTATTAAGCGCAAAATGAAAATTTAGAAAGTCTAATTTAATACAATAAATCTTTCCGTAAGACACACTGTAGCAATAAATTAATATAAGCTAACAAAGAGCTGGAAACGATAAATTTCTTTAAAGGAAATAATTTTTTCAGTTCCTTATAGCTACATATTTCGGTCTGTATGTATTCTTTATTTAAATGTTATAGCGCTAGAAAAGATCAAAAGAATTCATATATTTTCATAAATTCAAGCTCGAACCTACTACGGCATAAGGAAATACGTATTATAGCGGGCAATAAAATGCCAACTTTGTATTCTACTTTTTTTTCTAGGAGAGTGGATACGTATATGTTGTATCGCAGCAATCGTCAGTGTGGGGAACTGTAACATATGTTAGTAAGCTCTTTGCAGCATCCCATTTGCCGCAAATGATATGCTATCAACTTTTATTTTCACCCTGTTTCGCTCTCGATAAAAATTTAGTGAAGAGATGTAGAATTTCAACTCGCTGACGTGTTATATTTGCCCTGATTTACTAGTTGTAGTCTATTTTTATTGACTCGGTTGTTCCATCCCCTTGCGGAATGAGGAAATGATTTAATTCCAAAACAACACACAAACACATTACACCACTGGAAATCTCTACCAATGGAGCTTTTGTAGGTATTTCTCTTTGTTTTATTTTACATTTTATATTTATATGTATGACAATGGCGTTTGTATGGTGGGTGAATTTTTTATTATTCTTTATACTTCTACTTCGCTGCCGTTTGAAAACTTGTTTCCCCTTTTTCACAAACAAATACTGGAAATCTGAATATTGAACACTGGTAATGCTTCTACAGGGAAGTCACTAAAGTTTCTTCTGTGAAATCAATTTATCGACTGCCATTCCCAAAGAAAATCCCGTTCTTTATTTTGTTTTACGCTCGGACTATATTCCGTTGCTCTTGATTACGGATTACCTCTATAAAACTATTACTGATGATAATCTTCTACTGGCTGATGGTTAATAATGACTAACTGCAGATAGGCTTTTAATTATTTAAACACTTGTCGAAAGAATGGACCAGATTAGATTTTAATTAATTTATTAAGGTTTAAATTTAGTCTACTATTAAAACCCTAGGTATTTCGATTGATTACTATTATTTAAACACTTAAAAACAATTCCTTAGTTCTGTAGCTGTTAAAAAGCCGTTTACCTATATGATCAGTTTTTGATTCCTTTCTTTTCTAGGAAGTCTTGCATTTTTTGATGCTGACTTTTTTATTTTTGATTATTGTTCTCAGCTTTGAAGATTTTTCACTTCCTTTTCCTGTTTTCTAGAATTAGGTTCTTAAAAGAAGTGATGATTTTTTGAATGTTGTATTAAACAATTTAGTTTTTGATTAATCGTCTAAAATCATCTAAAATCAAATTTAACTTTTGCAAAATATGTAGAAAGTCCCTTTCTATCTGTGTTTTGACCGACCTGTCCGTGATATATTCTAAGCCCTTTTTAAGGATCGATTAAACAAATTTACAATGAAGAGAGCGATGTATATCAAAAGCAAACCCAGAAACCGACTTCATCCGTGAACCAGAGAAAACGATGATCGCATCAATCTAAAAACAGCAATATTCAGGTTTGGTATAACTAATAACTATACTCACTAATCAACTAATACCTACATTTACTTAAAGGATATCCAAGTAGGAACGAAATCAATTCGCATGAGAAATGCGTTCCGAAACTGCATCTTGTAAATGTAATTACGTAATTGAGATCAGTAATTTAAATTGGTTATAACTCTTGTAATTAATACCTTATAAAAGTAGCTACTTATCATTTTAACATTTATTTTAGGAAATACAGAAAGAGGTTTATCAACTAACTGCTTGTCGTGAATAGGAGAAAGCTACTTCACAATCCAAAGAACCTTGAAAAGACCTTAATACAGACCGTACAAAATATTACCTGTTCAGAAAGTTTCTAAAGACCAAAAAACACAATATTAGAGTTTTGTCAGCAAATGAGTTAGATGAAAATTCAATTATTTTAAAGAAATTATATGGATAGTCGAGTCAACTCTTTTCATCGCAAGAGTTTTTAACAAAAAAAAACAGGCTTTTCTGGGAAAGAAAATACCAAATAAAGTACCAAGTCAAGCAATTAGAAAATCTAGCAGAAACAGGACAAACATCTGATACAATTGTACCAGAACAGATGTTCTAGTTCAAGAATTCCCAATGGACGTATTGAATACTGTGAATTGGCATCAAGATGGAGCTCCACGTATAGCCCAAGAGCTGGCGACCAAAAAGTGTAAGAGTTTTGTAAAGGCAATATTTTAATATTAGCTTATATTTAGGGAGTAAATAAATATCCTACACAAAGAAACTCGGATATAGGGACACTCGGCGTCAGAGCAGTTTGAAAGTTGTAACAAGAAGTAGTGTCATCTAAGTGTTTTCTAAAAGCTGAAAATTGATCACTAAGCAGTTTATGTAATAAAAATCTGGAAAACAATCGTCAGACAGCGTAATGATCGAACGCGTTGCATCAGCACCGATGCGGTGCAGGTGGTCGCATGTCTTCAAAATGAGGTCAATGTAAAGAAGTGATTTGAAAAAGCTAAAATTTGGTACAGTGTTAATTTATTGAATATAGTTTCTCAAAAAAACAGTCAGACTTCATTTTGATAGAACCGAGCTAGTCAGCAGTCGCTAGAACTAACGACTGCTTATTGTTTCCAAACTTGCAGTTCTGCCATTCTAATATAAGATTAATTATTTAGATTTAACTAGAAGAGAAACAATGGATTTTGTTACGTGCCACTTTTTCGTTAGCTTTGTAACTAATATATTTGATTTATTGCGAATATTTTTCCTGTGGATTAGGCCACACTTTATACTTTTATTTCGACCTTCAAATATATTTTTGCTTTAAAAACGTTGTGGTAATAAAATTTAATTGTGGTCATCCTGCATTTTCTAGTGGAATGTTGATATTAGGTAGTTAGCCGTACTTGCTTTTCCGGCGAATTGTTGGATGAAGTTGTATTAAAATTTGATAGGCAATTTTGTGTTGGTACAACGAAAATTTACTTTTATAAAATATTTTCGTAATTATGGAATTTTAGTAGCTCTTTTAGAGGATTTTTGATGTCCGTTAATGAATTTCATTAACGTTCTGGTAGGCGTTTATAAGGTTTAAGTTATTAAGGTTTAGTAGGCGAGGTTTAACCTCGTTCGAGGGATCTTTGGAAATGTCGGCCGTGCTCTGAGAAACTTTTAGCCGTTTAACTTCTAAGTAAGTCGTTGATTACCTTTGTGTTTACTTTCCATTGATTCAAGTTGGTTATTACAAATTTTACTTATTTCAGAGGCTTTTATTTTCTATTTCTCTTCTTTGTCTGCTCCGCGTGCTTGGTAGAACTCTGGTACACTCGATGTTAGTAGTATTGAGTAGATCATCTTCATTAGCTGGTTAAGAATACAGTAGCTGCACCAGACGTTTATTGAATTTAAGACAACGTTAATCGGGTAATACATTAACACCGCTGTGGATCTCGATAACCTACTACAAGGAACTGGTACAGATAAGTGCACCCATCAATTAAAAGTGTAAATTAAAATTAACTAACAAGTTACCTTTTTATGGGAGAAGTCAATTGAATTACTCAGGTCATAACGCATTAATTTAGGCGTAATCCATTAATTTATTTAGAATTCAATAGTCATTAAACATCAAATTTATTTATCTTTTTCAATACACATTTATCTTTTCTTTTGTGTGAAACGACTGGATATCCAAGAGTGCTAGTCAATAATTTGATACTCGAGTATATCAGAGATTATGTGATTACACATATAACATTGTTTGGTATATACATATAAATTGGTGGCCTTAATTAATCGTTTTATTTGTCTGTATTTATGATTGTTTGATTACTGTATATTTATGTGTTTTATTAAAGTTTTTAGCACTGGGTTTTATCTCTAGGGAAACAGTGGTCGGTGGTGAGTTTGTTTATTTGTTGCGATTGTGTATGAATTTTACCTAATTAAGTAGTAGCGAAACGTCTGGTTCCGTTGGTGTGAGACCGCTATCCGCCGTAGATATTTTTTTTAGTGGTAGAGCCAGTGGCGCCTTTTTATGAAATTTTTTGTATAGATCTGAACATCTTTAAGCTCTCTCGTCATTGTAAAAATCCCACGACCATCGACTCCTTCTGGGCTAGTGAATACTATCTGAGAACAATTTTTACACCCTACCTAAATATTCCCAACTTTCTTTCATTAAAGAACAAGGGCGTCACATTTTTTTCGTTTTCATACCAAACTGTATATTGTTGATTTATTGTACAGTGAATAAATATTAGGTAGTTGGAAAGTAAGTTGCAATCCTGACTAAATAATTAAAGTTTTACCTTAACTTACAATTATCAATTATAAAAATTCAATATTTACCTATTAAAGTGAGGTTATGTTTTTGTTGACAGCTTGATAATTTTTCTTAATTAAAGCAATGAACGGCGCTCTTTTTGGTAGTTATTACCTACATTAAAGCAGCTACACTGTATTAATGTCTGCAAGTTTTTTAGGAGACATTTAGTAACCTTAAAATTTGAAAAATATGTAGACCAAGAACAAAAAAGAAATATAAAATACCGTTATGTCATAAAACAAATACACAAAGAATGTTCACCTTTTTATCAATAAAAATAATAACTACCTCCCTGATAATTTTAAATTATTACTCAAAACAAAGTTTTATAAAAAAATAAAAGAATATTTTTTAAATCAAAATATATTGTGTGAAAATTTGTTAATGAGACCCTGTTATATTCCAAATTTGCAATTCCTTATAAATTGTTATAAGTTGTTTTTAATTGTTATATTTATTTATATTTTTAAATCATCTACACACTAGATTAATTATCGTTGTATATGGTCTAGTAAATATCCAACTACATACCATATGAATCTCCCTGTCTTATTATTATTATATATACAATTATATTTTTGTTAATATGAATTACGTAGTTGTAAAAATTTTAATCATTAAATAAATTATTATTATTATTATTATTAGTAGTATAAATCATTTTAAATTTTGTTTATCTTGATTGGAAAAATTGAATTTTCAAAAACGAAACAGAGCCCCGTCTTTTTTAAAAATTCTGAATATACCTTTAATATGTTACAATTTAAAAATTTAATGAGAGTTTAATAACAAACAAAGGAAAATATTTAATTTATTTTATTTAAATTCAAAACAAGGTATTTTATTTAACAAGTGGTTATAAAACATACGGGCTAAAGATTATTATAATTACTGTGATAAAGCAAGATCTATAATCGAGAATTTCATTCGTCTGTTTCAGACAAGGCGCTTTATTGTTTTGATTACGGAAGAGCTGGATGTAACACTACTATACACAAAATAAAATTCAAACGTGTAATGTGACGCATTACTCAAGCGAAATAAAAATAATTTGGTTTGTCCTAAAAGCAAGGGAATTCATCTCATAAAGTATTTGGTTTCTCCCAATTGTGGAGTATTCACCACAGTATATTCCATATCACATGACCTACGCATGCAATTGTTTTTGTAATGACATTTTAAAATAACAGAGGCACAATTTTGTTTATCTCCAATAATAACAAAGATAAATAGGTGGTCAAAATATAATGAATGGCCCCGTACATCTGGACAAGGATTTTCAATAAATAAAATAACCAAAACTAGCAGTCACCCTACATGATAAGAATGTCATGCCTACTACATGGTAAGAAACGTGATATTTCGTCGGTATAGCCAAATGCTGAAAGTATCGTCTACATATCAAAACCAAACCAGAACAAGGTGTATGTGGTTATAATCATAGAGCTACAGTTTTAAAAAATTACATAAAATATTAGCAACCACAGATAAAACATAGAAAATGAACCTACATTAGATTTTCAAAACTAAATTACTTTTCGGTATAAAACTTCAAAATTCTTTGCGAGATATTTGGTGAACTATATTTAAATAAATCTATAATGCTGACAGTAGCTTGAAGAGGGACATTAGATTTGCAGAATCTGTTTGGGCTTAAGTAGAATTAAACGAATCGGAGTATCTGAGGGAAAACCAGTCGATTTGACCAGTAAAGCAGCCTCCTGCATAATTCTGGTAGTAAAAATTTGCCTTTCAACATACAAACATATTATTTAATCTAAAATGTTTGTAAAATATCATACGTGGGCAAGAACTATTATATTTATTGGGATAAGGGCCAATCTCTTCACCTTCTTGTAACATTATCTGGCGATTAATTGCCATAGATACAAAGTAGAAACAATTTTAACCATAGCAATTATCTTCCAGATAAATTTAAAAAAGAATGAAAATGCCGACCCTAAGATCAACGATTTATCAAGGATATCGCTCCTCTTTCAAAATACGGTTATGTTGAAATAAAAATAACTTTTTAATCAAAACAGTACAGGACTATGCTTTTTCATACATGCGAGGTCAAATTGTAATTTGACTGTAAATTCATTGCGGTATTATTAATGTAACCTTAGTTACAGTTAGTTACAAAAATTGTTTTTCCTTTTAAATGCAGCACCTGGCCAGTTGTACGGAGATAATGTTCCTGCCCCACAAATAGAAAATTTGTGCTGGAAATCATTCCATTTGGTTGTCTATTAGTTTGTGGGGTACGAATAATGTACTTTTTACATATCAGCAGAAACAACCCCTTCCTATTGAGAAATGCATCCTCTTCACTTACGATAAAAGTTATTTTATGAATTGGTTGCTAACAAGCTTTCCAGAATCTGTATTTTTATTCCCGAAATGTTTTAGTACCCCCTTAACTTTGCGTTGAGACTAATATTTTTGTTATTTTCACTTTAGTGATCAACTAGGAGAATAGTTTCATACTGTTATTAATTATAATTCCCTTTGCTTTAAATATTGAATAAAATAAACCCTCGCACGATTTTTAAAGTGTATTAACCCGCAATTATTCATTCCTTTTAAAATACTTCTAGTTGCTGTAGGGAATGCAGTAAGAAACGTAATAATTACAAGTAAGTAATATTAATTATTACATGTTGTAAAAGTAATCTACATAAGTATATGAATGTACATAACATACTTGTCATAGAAATGGATCTTACCTCACTGTCACCTTAATAGATGATGATCGATGGACTCATTATTTTTATCTGTAATGAATTTAATCAAATCCACGTTTAGTTTAAAAAGTTTTTCTTATTCTGAAAGTTCAAACCTCTAATATGTCGAATACGTAAAATGTGGTTTTAATTTGTCCATTATTAAAGATCGATGTAGTGACTATTAATTAGACTATTACTTTTATGTAGTTAGTTACCTCTGTGTTATACTGTTTAGAAGATATCTAAAATATGATCAAAATCTATTATTCTCTAGTACGGCTGTGTAAGCGCATTTAAAATTAACTTAGCATATGTATATATAGATATGTACCTCAATCTGTCAAATTTTATTATAAATAGTTATTTACAAACCGAGTACGAGAAGTATTTAATCGCGCACGAGCGCATTTTTTGAATCACGAGCGACGAAGAAGCGAGTGATACATTTGCGCGAACGCGTCAAAGATGGCTCTTGAGTTTTGACGATGAGTTTTGTACAAAAATTTTTGAAACTAACATTAACAATAAAAAAAACATAATTAGCTAAAATCTTTAAGGTTGGAAATTGAGAAACTCCGAAAAAATTGCCGTTGGTGTCGCTACTGGTACAAAACATTAATTCATTTAGTTCAGTTTCAGACTTTTTAAGATTATTCTACAAAACCATAGGTGGTCCTCGCGTCGGAAAGTACAATGATTTGTAATAATAACAATAATTTACTTGTAATTTACTAATAAATTACAAGGCCGATCGCTATAATTTTTACATATTTAGTTAGAATTTATGAAAAAAATACTAGAGATATTATTATGTTTTGCATTACATAAGGGTGATCCAATTTTTTTGAAGTTTTGACCATCACCCTCTTTGATTTGATTGATTCAAATTTGGCACAACTGTTATACTACTAAAGATAAGTAAAAATCTAAAATATTATATTTTTAACTCAAGTGGTTCTTGAGTTGTGCCCTTCTAAAGTGTATAAAAATGAGTGATTTTGAGCATGTTGGCGTTTACGTTTTCCTTTATAACTTTTGATAGAAATAAGATAAAGGAATGAAACAAAGACTGTTTTAAAGTCCATTATTTGGGCTTTATGCTGATGGGTTGCATGGCATACTTTAATATGAAAAAATAATTTATATTGCGCCCTTGAAGTCTTTAACCTTGAATTTCTCAGAAAACATATGATGAAAAATTCTGAAAAAAATTGGACATAGAGTTGCCAATCTACTAAATATGTGTGCCAGATTTCAACTTGGGATCTCAATGGGATCGTTACTAAATTATTTTAACAAAATAGCAATGTCCAACATTTTACCATTAATAATGTTTTCAATATTGGGAACATTGGGAGTTTTGTTTTATAAATGATTATTTTCTGTTTAGTAATTACTTACAAAGAATCTGGGTTAGATAAAACATTAATTAACAAATTCCTGTAAGGGTTTTTAAAATTTTTTTAAATTACTATTGAAACGTTACCTAAATAAAATATCCTGGGTACACTTATAAGAAAATTTCTCAGTATTATCAAAACACGTACAAATTGTTATCAACTATAATAAATTAAAATCACTATAACACACAATAAAGGAAATTTTAATCTGATGCACAGTATTAATGTAAAATACTGCATGTTAATTTCATTTCCTGATAACTTAAACTGTATGTACGACCTGTCGCTGTATTTGGATCTACTTTAAAAACATTGGACGTAGAGTTGCATATTTTCTAAATATGTATACCAGATTTCAACTTGGGATCTCAATGGGATCATTACTAAATTATTTTAACAAAATAGCAATGCTCAACATTTGAATCTACTTTCCTTAAAATCTGCTTGGGATATCTGGTATTTACGAAAATGTTGGTGCAGGACCAGCAGGATGTAGAAATGACGCGGTGACTTCACATTCTTTACTATCTGAAGACATCACATGGGCTAACCACCTCTTGCAGTTGTATTCACATGTAACAAAACCTGTAATTTCATATATTTCTAATATAGATCTAATTAGTTCATTAGATGTGTTATCTAACCCAGATCCTTTCTAAGTAATTACTCAGAGCAAAGAGTAATCATTCATAAAACAAAACGCTAATACCACTAATATAGTTACCAATATTGAAAAATATATTTATGTTAAAATGTTGAACATTGCTATTTTGTTAAAATAATTTAGTAATGATCCCATTGAGATATCAAGTTGAAATCTGGCACACATATTTAGAAAATATGCAACTCTACGTCCAATTTTTTAAAAGTAGATCCAAATACAGCGACAGGTCGTACATACAGTTTAAGTTATCAGGAAATGGAATTAGCATGCAGTATTTTACATTAATACTGTGCATCAGATTAAAATTTTCTTTATTGTGTGTTATAGTAATTTTAATTTATTATAGTTGATAACAATTTGTACGTGTTTTGATAATAGTGAGAAAATTTCTTGATATTGGTGTACCCAGGATATTTTATTTAGGTAACGTTTCACAAATAATTTAAAAAAATTTTAAAAACCCGTACAGGAATTTGTTAATTAATGTTTTATCTAACCCAGATTCTTTGTAAGTAATTACCAAACAGAAAATAATCATTTATAAAACGAAACTCCCAATGTTCCCAATATTGACAACATTATTAATGGTAAAATGTTGGACATTGCTATTTTGTTAAAATCATTTAGTAACGATCCCATTGAGATCCCAAGTTGAAATCTGGCACACATATTTAGAAGATATGCAACTCTGTGTCTAATTCTTTTCAGAATTTCTAATCATATGTTTTCTGAGAAATTCAAGGTCAAAGATAAGGGGCGCAATATAAATTATTTTTTCAGATTAAAGTATGCCATGCAACCGATCATCTTAAAGCCCAAATGATGGACTTTAAAACAGTTTTTGTTTCATTCCTTTATCTTATTTCTATCAAAAGTTATAAAGGAAAACGTAAACGCCAACATGTTCAAATTCACTCATTTTTGCATACTTTAGAAGGGCACAACTCAAGAACCACTCGAGTTAAAAATATAATATTTTAGATATTTACTTATCTTTAGGAGTATAATAGTTGTGCCAAATTTGAAATAAATCAAGAAGGGTGAGTTACAACTCATTGGATCACTTGATATGGTATTACCCATAAGTGATTTACAGATACTTAAAGTTATCTTTGTAAGCTAGTTATGGTAATGCATACGTTTAAATGTAAATCAATTTAAAAAAATTTAATGTGTATTCGAAGATTAATAACCACTGCTGTGAATTAAATTTAAAAGTAATACTAAAATACAGTAAAAACATTCTACAGCGCCATCCCTTTCAGAGTAACTGAACTATTGTCCACCAAAACTGCTTAAAGATGATAATAATGGTAACTGAAGCTGTAACATGATTATTGTTGTTATAAATAAACTTTTATCAATAAAATTTGTTCAACTGTGAACTGCTAGAGTACTTTCAAATTATTATAAAGAGATATTTTAGTTTTAAGAAAGAAAAAATATTTATATTTTTTGTTACAGTTTTTATGTTTATTTAGTTATTTTCGAACAAATTTTAATAATTCTTTTGTTAAAATTTAATTCATACTTTGATCTACAATATTCTAATGTTGGATACACAATCTATGATTTATTCTTTCTTAAAATAATATAAATTCAGGAGCTCTACATAGCGTATTTTTATACAGTCACTTCCCCCTTAATACTGTTTCGAATTCAGAGTAAACATAAATCCAAGTAGGTAATAACATTCTCTTGTTGTCAATAGATGGCGCTCACAAATTTGTTAGTGTAGAGTCACTGCATCTAGTTACCTAGGCCAGCTGGTCGACCAGAGTACCGCAAACCACCGCCATATTGGGGCAAACGAAGCACGAAATTGTTCATTATTTGTTCTGTATTGAATTTAATCAAATCCACGTTTACTTTAAAAAGTTTTTCTTATTCTGAAAGAGCAAACCTCTAATATGTCAAACACGTAAAACGTGGTTTTAATTTGTCCATTGTTAAAAATCACTCTTCCCTGCCCCAATATGGAGGCGGTTTGCGTTACTCTGATCGACCAGCTGGCCTAGGTGACTAGATGCAGTGACTCTATGTTAGTGTAGAGACGCTTCAATAATTAGAGTCTCACCAAGGCAACTATTTTATATCACAACACGTAGCAACTTTGAAATGCAAAATGCAGAAATGGTTGCACGGCCAAATATTGGCACGCATGTGAACGGTATTTGACTCAATTAAAAACCACGAAATAGTGGGTTGTGTATGTAAAACATGATTTAGCAGTAAAATGTCAAAATCCATGTCATTGACCTTATTGCGATATAAAATGGCGGGCTCCGTGGCAACGCATTGGCTAAACTCTAATTGAAGGGTCTCTACGTCAGTGGAATTATGAGCGATTACTAAACTTTCTTTTGTGATTTCTAATATCCAAATGGGTAAAATGGCATTTTTTTAAACTAAACTCTATTATTAAGTTTCTAGTCAAATTATTTTTAGAGAGCCTGAAAAGGCCAGTGTTTTTTGCGTATTTTTGTAGCACAAGTACGCGAACACTACGTTCGCGTTCAATTGTTATGTTCGCAAAACGTATTTTTAAAAGCAGTTAGTTCAAAAATATTCTTTTGCAAAAACGGTCAGAATAATAAACAACCGTATGACTACTAAGAATCATAAAAGTTTTGCTTTACATGATTAGTCAGGAAAATATTTATTTGCCTAGTTGTAACGTATAGGCAAACAGTAAAATAATAATCTAAGTGATGGTCCAGAAGAGCACCATACTGTAACAAGAGAGAAAAAGAGAGAACCTCTTCTTCACATAACAAATGGAATATTCTACAGCATTCGAGAGAATGACGCATCGCACCAAGCATGTAAACCAGATGCGGTTGATCTAGCGGCTTCCAGAAATACATAGTAGGTTCCAGCGGCTTCTAGTACGATTATATGAGGGTATAAAATCGACTTCGCGGATAAAAGAGGATCAGTCAACAGCGAGTCATTAACTGTGTATCACTAAATAAATAGTAAATGTGAAGATAAATGTTGTATTAGAAATTCATAGTCTGTAAATAATAGTTTTAATGGTTTATAATCATAGCGTTAATTTATAGTGTATTCATTAGTGTTTGTAAATAAATATTAATTATTAATAGACGATTTAAACAGCACTTTTGTTATTATTTTAAAAAGAACGTTACAGTGGTGTTACAGGTGTGAGGTTTTTTAAAATAAATAAAATCGCGTAATAATTAAATAAAGTGCTGTGAGATTAAATTTTTAGTGTTAAAAATAATTTCAACAAACAATTAAAATGGCGATGAAATTGTTAAACGAACTTGAAGAACGAGATTTAGACACAACGGGCCTTAAAAACGTGTTAATAAATCGGCTAAGAGAATGGCTTTTGGAACAGCAAGAAGACCCTGAAAGTTTCCTCTTCGAAATACCTGGACCCGCAATTGATACTAATTTGTAATTAAGTAAAATAGAAGATAATTCTAGAAAGTCCGAAGAAAATGTTAGAATGCTTAAAGAAGAACTACTGGAAAAGTCTGAAGAAAATTCTAGAACGCTTAAAGAAGATTTACTAGAAAACACAAGATTGCTTAAGGAAGAATTACTAGAAAAGTCTGAAGAAAGTTCTAGAAGGCTTAAAGAAGAATTGCTGGACAATGTCAAAGTGTTAGAAGATAAGGTTTTCGAAGAATTGTTGGAAAATTCCAGCGCGTTAGGACTATTAGAAATTAAATTGGAGAAACAAGATAGGGTAATAAAGATGGTAGAAGAGAAAATAGCCCAAATGCAATTACCACCAACAACTAAGAAAGACGATATGACCGAAATGCTGGAAGATAGAATGAGGCAACTACGGTTTCCCTCATCTTCTGAGTTTAATGAAGTAAAGAAGCAATTTAAAGAAGAAACGGTTCCTGCCGTAGGGATAAAAATAAAACCACCCACGTTCGATGGAAAGATACCTTGGTCCACCTACTACAAACAATTTGAGGCGGCCGCTGGGGCCAACGGATGAACAGGCAAGGAAAAGGCCGTTTCTTTAACTGTGGCTTTGCGTGGAGACGCGTTGAACGTCCTGCAAACAATCCCAGCAGGACAGGAAAATAATTACCAATTGTTAGTGTCTAGATTGGAGATGAGATATGGAGACGCGCATCTTCAACAAGTGTATCACGCGCAAGTGAAGAATCGTATCCAGAAGAATGGAGAAAGCCTTCAGGAGTTTGAAGCCGATGTTGCGCGGCTTGTCCAATTGGCGTACCCTACGGCACCCGATTCATTTCTGGGACAACTCGCTGTGCAGACCTTCATTGATGGGTTAAGAGACGGGGAAACACAACAATCATTGAGGCTGGCACGACCAAGAACAACTGATGATGCGCTTGCTCACGCCTTAGAATTTGAAGCTGCAAAACAAGCGTCCCGAGGTCACGGGCGTGTTCGGGCCGTTGTGGAAGAAGAAGAAGGTTCTAAAGATCACCTAGAGGAGTTAGTACTGAGAGTTCTTCGGAAAGAAGAAAGCCGTAAGAAGAATCATCAAGAAGTTCGAGGGCCTCGTTGTTGGAATTGCGGCGAACAAGGTCGCATACGACGTCGTTGCCCTAAAACGGCTTCATCAGTCGGAAAACTAAAGAAGGTCGACGAGAGGGGGCGAACGTTGACCTTGAGTAGAGATGCCCCGAAGATCACCATTCATGCCGTAACATCAAAGAATAGTACCAGTAGTTTGTTCGTAGATGGAAAAATTGCTAATCGAACTGTTCCACTACTTATTGATACGGGGGCGACAAAATCCATCATACGCCCTAATGTTCTACGAACAAGTATGAAGCTGTTACAGACAACTACTCAACTCCGTACAGCAACAGGTGAAGTGATACCAACACGCGGAGTGGTGAAGATGAAGATTGGCATTGGAAGTGAAGAACGTGATCATGAGGTGCTGGGAGCCGACATCATTGACGAATGCATCTTGGGAATGGACCTCCTGAGAAAATTTGGTTTTACATTGGACTTGAAGGAGGGTGTTTTGAAGGTTGGTAACGAAGAACTTCCGTTGCACCCACGAGAAGATCCTGTCGTAAGGGTTTTGCTGACAGAAGATGTGATATTGCCGGGTCACAGCGAGATAGTTGTCGAGGCAGGTTTGGATGGAGATCTTCGGGTAGGATGTGTGCGAATGATGGAGCCTGTTTGTGATAAGAAGATCAATAGTGGCATACTGGTGGGAAAAGCGCTGATCAAGGTTGGAAAGACAGTACCGATGAGGCTTATGAACGTTAATGTGGATCCGGTGACATTGAAGAAGAGTACCCTTGTGGGACAGTGTGTTCCAGTATTCCGAGTAGCCAGGTGTATGGCCGATGTTCCAAAACCAGCGCCCAAAGACCATGGTGGAAAATTAGTGGGTATGGTACTAACCATACCCAGTTCGTGCGAAGACCTTAACAGAACAGAAGTGAAAGAGGTACAGGGTTTGGTTCACAGATAACAAGATATCTTCGCTCTTGACGATAGTCAGAAGGGACGAACAAATATAGTAAAACATAAAATCAATACAGGCAAGTCTATGCCTGTCCATCAGCAGCCGAGGCGTCTACCTCTAGCAAGGCGAGCAGAAGCCGAAAAGATTATTACGGATATGGAAGAACAAGGGGTCATCGAGCCATCCAGCAGTCCATGAGCAATACCGGTGGTCCTGGTCAGTAAGAAGGAGGGGTCAACGAGATTTTGTGTGGACTATCGGCAGCTCAATGACGTGACCAAGAAAGACAGCTATCCCTTACCACGCATCGACGACACGTTAGATACCCTGTCTGGTTCACGATGGTTTTCGACTTTGGACTTGAAGAGTGGTTATTGGCAAGTTGAAATGGAACCTGAAGACCGGGAGAAGACCGCGTTCACTATTGGTTCAGGACTATGGCAGTTTACAGTTATGCCTTTCGGTCTATGTAACGCTCCGGCCACCTTTGAGCGTCTAATGGAGACCATCCTGAGAGGGCTGTCGTGGAAGACCTGCCTGGTATGCCTAGATGATGTGATTGTAGTCGGAAAATCATTCAACGAACATTTGAAAAATCTAGAGGAAGTGTTCCGAAGACTACGTGGAGCCAATCTGAAACTGAGTCCGAAAAAGTGCCACATATTCAGAAAGGAAGTGAAATATCTCGGGCACGTCGTATCACAAAATGGAGTGGCAGCCGACCCCGATAAGATTCGTGCAGTTCAAGAGTGGCCAACACCGAAAGATAAACACCAAGTTCGTAGTTTTCTTGGGTTATGTACCTACTACAGGCGTTTCGTTCCTGGGTTTGCCAATATAGCGAAACCTCTGACAAGGTTAACTGAAGATGGGCGCGAGTATGTTTGGAGCGGAGAGTGTGAAACAGCTTTCCAACAGTTGAAGCGTGCCCTGACAACAGCACCAATATTGAGCTATCCACGGACAGAAGGAAAACTCATACTTGACACAGATGCAAGTAACCTGGCCATTGGGGGTGTACTTTCTCAGGTACAGGATGGACAAGAAAAGGTCATCGGCTATTTTAGTAAGGTTTTGTCGAAAGCCGAAAGGAATTATTGTGTGACCAGAAAAGAACTATTGGCCGTCGTGAAGTCCGTTGAGCATTTCTACAAATACTTGTACGGACGGAAGTTTTTATTGAGGACGGGCCATGCAGCGTTGAAATGGCTTCTACAATTTCGTAATCCTGAAGGCCAGGTCGCAAGGTGGATCGAGCGATTACAAGGATACGACTTTGACACAGAACATCGAGCGAGCACTAGTCATCGAAATGCCGATGCTCTTTCAAGAAGACCCTGTCCAACGGATTGCCGTCATTACTCTCGCTTGGAAGAGAGAGTTTGCCAAGTGTTAAGAACTACATCGTCAACGACAATTGGTTGCCGGAAGAATTGCAACGACAGCAGAAGGCTGATCCCGAACTAAAAATGGTACTGGAATGGAAGCGCGTGGGAGAAAGGCCTGCCTGGGAGGCCGTCAGCCCTTTCAACAGAACGCTCAAAGCATATTGGGCCCAATGGGAGTCCTTGAAGGTGGAAGACGATCTCCTGAAGCGAGTACTGGAGAGTGAAGATGGCACCACCATTAGGTCTCAGTTCGTGGTTCCAAGAAGCCTAGTGGCTACAGTGTTGCGACATCTCCATGACGGTGCCTCAGGAGGACACTTCAGTGTGAAAAAGACTTTGGAGAAAGTTAGGGAGCGTTTTTATTGGGTCAACTGTAAAGAAGACGTGAAGGAGTGGTGCCGGAAATGTGAACTATGTGCCACTGGTAACGGACCCTTGGGGAAACAAAGAGCACCTATGAGGCAGTACAATGTGGATAGTCCTCTGGTTAGAATAGCTATAAATATTGCCGGACCATTTCCCGAAACCGACGATGGGAATAAATACATATTAGTGGCAATGGACTACTTTACCAAATGGCCAGAAGCATATGCCCTACCAAACCAGGAAGCTGCGACTGTTGCTGACGTACTAGTCAAAGAGTTTTTCAGTCGTTTCGGAGTGCCCATGGAGCTGCATTCGGATCAAAGCCGCAACTTTGAGTCTGTACTATTTGGAGAAGTCTGTCGATTGTTGGGCATTCGCAAGACTCGGACCACACCGTTACATCCGCAGTCCTATGGAATGGTAGAACGCATGAATCGGACAATGGGCAAATATTTGGCCAAGGTCGTCTCCGATCATCAACGAGACTGGGACCAATACCTGCATCTGTTCCTGATGGCTTATCGTGCATCGGTCCACGAAACAACCGGTCAGTCACCAGCGTCTGTGATGTTTGGACGCGAGTTACGGTTACCGTGTGATCTGGAATTTGGGTCTCCACCTATAGAGCAGGAGGTACCCGGGAATGATTATGTCATCAACTTAAAGAAGAAGTTGGAGGATATTCACGACCGAACCCGAAACAATAGTCGAATCGCGAGTGACCGGATGAAGGCTACGTACGATGTGAGAGCCCAAGAAGGAGGGTTTCAACCTGGAGAGCTTGTCTGGTTATACAACCCGCAAAGACGTCGTGGCTATTTTCCGAAGTTACAGCGGAATTGGGAGGGCCCATACCAGGTGAAGAAACCAATAAATGACTTGATTTATCGCATCCAGAAATTGCCAAGAGGGAAACCAAAGGTGGTACACTCCAATCGTCTGGCGCACTATGAGGGAAATAATGACGCAGTCCCGGATCGGAAAGATGAGGCTGAGATGGCTATCAATACCGTAAGGCCTGGAGATGATCAGCCAACCTTCAGAGAATTTATGGCTGCGTTTTCTGGAACTAGAAAAGCGCGATTCGGAGTCACGACTGAGATGCAACAAGATCTCTTCCGGGTCCCTGGTGATTATTCCATTGCCTACTGTGTCTCCGAGGATCTCCGTATGTCCAGGGGGATCGCAGTAGTGTTTAGAAATAAATTTGGACGGCTGAATGAACTTCGAGAACAAAATCCCTCTGTTGGTAAATCCTTACGCTTGCCTGATCATGACCGATCCATTTACTACTTGGTAACCAAGCAGTTTTACTACCAGAAACCGAGTTACGCCGACTTGTGGAGGGCATTATGGAATTTGAGGATCGAGTTGCTTACCAGGGGTATTAACAAATTGGCAGTTCCCAAACTCGGCTGTGGGCGGGACCAGCTGGATTGGAGAATCGTTAGAAACATGCTGGAAGTTGTCTTTAGAGGTACGGACGTCAAGATCTTCGTCTGCAGTTTTGACCCACAGCCCGCATTAAGGCCAACGAAGAGTGTAGACTGTTACTTCTACCGTAATGGAACGTGTAGTCGAGGTGAAGACTGTCGATATCGTCATGACCCGTTCTACAGGAACCAGAGCATAAAACCTGTTCTGGGACAGAACAGACTCGAAGAGGGGGGCAGTGTAACAAGAGAGAAAAAGAGAGAACCTCTTCTTCACACAACAAATGGAATATTCTACAGCATTCGAGAGAATGACGCATCGCACCAAGCATGTAAACCAGATGCGGTTTATCTAGCGCCTTCCAGAAATACATAGTAGGTTCCAGCGGCTTCTAGTACGATTATATGAGGGTATAAAATCGACTTCGCGGATAAAAGAGGATCAGTCAACAGCGAGTCATTAACTGTGTATCACGAAATAAATAGTAAATGTGAAGATAATTGTTGTATTAGAAATTCATAGTCTGTAAATAATAGTTTTAATGGTTTATAATCATAGCGTTAATTTATAGTGTATTCATTAGTGTTTGTAAATAAATATTAATTATTAATAGACGATTTAAACAGCACTTTTGTTATTATTTTAAAAAGAACGTTACAATACGTACAAAAAAAACTCTCTTGTTAGTCTTCTCAGGGGGGGGGTTCGGCGATGATGATGGACCAAAAGTATTATATGATTACATAAGGTTAGATAAATAAGTAATTTAGCATAAATACCAGAACAAAATGACATTTATTAAAAAAACCATACGAAATTCAGATGTAAACAGTGCTTATAATCAATTGTTTTACCAAAAAATCTAAATAGATCTACATAACTGATTATAGCTTTATTCATCAAGACCAAATAAATAAATGAATAATCAATAGTTGCCGGGAAATATGGCCATATTTTACAAGTTGGCTTCCATAATAACCAAAACACATGAAATATCTGAAAAGTATTAATTGCACAAATAAATTTAATACTATATAATAATCGATTTATAACAAAGTAAAGATCAAAATTGCTCTTAAAAAAAGCTATGTAGATAAAAAAACAGGATAAATAAATCCTCTTCAAAATAAATTTGAAATAAATGGGCAGAGTAAGCAAATAATAAATTATTTTCTTATTTACAAATAGCAATTTAACTTAAATATAAATGAAAGATATTAGCTTATCAATCTAACACTTATCTGGTTGGTAACTTTTAATGAAGTCTGTAACTGAGATCCTTTGAATGGCTGAGTCCTAGACGATTAATTGGTACTGCCAGATCATCAAAAAATAATGGTAACCATTTTGTTGAATCAGATTCCAATTCCAAGGAAAAACATAAAATTCCAGATAATGGTAATTCAAACGGTATCGGAAAGAATCCAAATATCTTGATATTACCATACATAGGGTATCAAGTATTACGTATGATATAAAGAGCTGTAAGAGATCGATTACAATTAGAATAAATTTTGAAAGAACTTGAATAATTACTTACGCTTTACAAGAAAGCTTCCTAACAAACAAAAGTTTACGAGTGTAAATTCAATTGATCACTCATTCGAAGAAAAACACATAAGAAGTATTAATGAACTTCTTTCCAAAATTTATAATGTATAATGGAACAATTTTAATAATAATTATAAAATTGCCACTAGAAGAAATTGTTCGTTTAAATTAGCCTGTAGCTCGAACGAAAAACGTACTCAGAAGTGATACAAATTTAATGCGGATATGAATTTTATCAGCGCACTCGCACCTTATCACTTGCATTCATACATCAATTTAACAATAATATTTTAAAGGAAATAATAAAATTTGGAAATATATACAGTAACGATCGAAATTCGTTACATAGTAAATAAAATACAGAAATAGTTACAATATTTGTTTGTAACTATTTCTGGTAGTAGGTAGTTACTATCTTAGCAATATAAATAATATCAATGGCTACGTACTACTAAGGATACCTAATGTTGATTATAAATCCATTACTTGAAAGCTAACTTAAAAATAAAAATTCGCCCATATTAATGTACATTATGTATGTACTATTGGTATCATAATAATCTAGGACAACAAGGCTACTAAGACGGTATTTTATTCTTTTCTTTTTCAGTGTAAATGCATAAGATAAAATTATAAAAAATAGCAACATATTACCCTTGCTGTCCTTGATCATTACGAAACCAATAGTATACATTATGCTTTGATAGCCATACTAGATAAAAATAAATTTTGACCGTACTTACCGTCTTTCTATAGCTTTTCAAGTTCAAATTGACTAATCAGAATCAAAATGACATTAGTCAAGATCAAATTGACAATATCAATTTCAAACTGGCATTAATCGAAAGCAGATTGACAACAAATAAAATCAATCCGGCTCTAGACAATATCATATTGACAATATCAATTTCTAAATGGCAATAAACAATCCGGATGAATTTAGAATGATAGTATTTTTCGACTTGATGATTCGACTAAATGATCAGGTACTTTATTAACTTAGCGTGGGCGGTAAGTTAACCTTACCGTCTTGAAACAGAGCAAAAAGTTTTAAAAAACAAATTTTCTTAAAAATAAATATCTTGCATATCCAACGCAGAAGGAATGGTTGGATGTGTGCAATGAACAATGCACAGTTGGCAACAGTAATATTGCCAATATTGTCACGAACTGTGTTCTCTAATCTCTGTATACGATATTCTGTTAGGATCAAACGATCCCGGTCAGCACTTTTGTGCTTTTGTGCTTGAACATCCAAAAAATTTCCAGTTTCTTTGTTTTGTTTTCAATATTATTTGCGTTTTCAGGTTCTGTATGAACGGCTTTCAGAATAAACATAAGTCCATCCAAATGCTGTCTGTCAGATCCAGAACGCATACCTTGGAAACATTAACTGCAAAAACTTGGCATATTTTTTCGGTCAGTTCTTTAAGAATCATTTTAGGATTTTCTTCGATTGAACGTTCCATGAATTGACGATGCTTGTTTGTTATTTTTATTCTACATCTACATCCTCGCTGCTTTTCTGGGTGTTCTTGATTATTAACCCATCAATATGCAGTTCTTATTGGGAACCCCATTGCAATTGCAAGATTACGCCAGTCACCATTAGCATTACACAAAGCACAAGTCTGCCTCTTAAGATTTGCAGCAACAGCCTTCTTATTCATCATTTATCATAATAAATAGAGGACTAACAAAATAACCTAACGCAAAGACAATGACTGAGGCATAAACAATTCAATTGTTTCACAACAACTTGATTATGTTTTATGCCTTCGTGATAATGACATGTATTCTGTAAAAACTATTTCATATCAATTGTTACGCATAGCAATTATAATAATAATAATAATTACTACAACCCATAACCTAAACCAAGGCCCCAGAAGCTATAAGCTTGTGCGGGAGGGAGGGGGCGATTATTATTATTATGTAGGCCCAATGTGCGGCTGCAGCCGACTTATAGATGGAACAGCGCAAATTCCACATTTGTGTTACAGCTAAGGAAAACTGCAGAAAACCTTAACCAGATCTGCCAGCGCCGGGAGTCGAACCCGGGCCGCTTGGGTGAAAGTCCGGCACGCCAGGCATTACACTACCAAGGCTGTATAAAATGTATTGAAGAGAAACAAATTGATGTGAACTCATAACAAGTCAAGCTAGTTTTGGTATTCTGTAACGTCAATTGTTACGCGCCGATTGAAGAGAAAACGTAGCAATTGAAATGCCACTTGTTGAGAACTTCGGAGATACCTGCGCATGCGCGCACTGTCCCCATCTACCATCGGTCACGCGGTACTTCCTTTGACTTACTTACGTACTTATTTTGATAGATTGGACACCCGCGGGAATTCCTTACTTTTTAAAAATTAGTAGTAAAGATATAAAAGCTGGGGAAACCTAGTGAAAACCTGTTTAATTTGTTATTAGATTTTGTGAGCAACAGTAAATTGTTAATTACGGGAAAACTGCGACCAACATGTGATAGGAATATGCTAAATATTCCTAAATATTTCTTAATAGTCATTTATTTTAATCCTAATAGCAAGTTACGGCCTGAAAGAACGATGTTGACAGTTGGAAAGACAGTAAATAAAAACACTTTTTTATTTATAATCATGCGTGCATGATGCATTAATTTTTATAAATACATATTTATCAGTTGAGGTTAAACAAAACAAACAGTTTGTAATGACACGGATCCATGCCGGACCCGGCACCCGCCGGGCGCTTAGGCATTCGTAGTGTTGAGATTTACCTGCTTGTTAACAAAACACGACTACCAAAAAGTGAGGTTAGAGGAACTGGTTTTTAACATAAACGTTTGCGAAATTACTTTTCTTGAGGTTTATTTTACAAATACAATGGTTTTCTACCCACATAAAAGACTTTTTATAGAAATATTAACGTTTTTGTAAAAATAAAACAATAAAGTTTTGAGGTGAGTACATAACAACCGCCGGGTAACAATTGATATGGCTCTTCAATTTATTGTTATGACATAGCAATCAATTGATACAGAAAGTGCTTAGAGAATGCCACTTTTGCAAAATCGCTTGTTATGGTTGTCTCATAACAATCAATCGGAGTGTAATAATTGATTTGATTGCTTACAGAATAGACCTGATTGTTTGGTGCCAACGTGCTAATTTGGTTTTGTTTATTGCCGTTTTGAAACTGATATTGACTAGGGCAATTTGATTTTGATTATTATCGATTTTAAATTGATCAACGCCAATAAGATTTTGATTTTTGTGAATTTGCTTTCGATTAATGCCAGTTTTAAATTGATTTTGCCGATTTGATTTCGACTAATGTTATTTTGATTCTGATTAATGCCAATTTGGTCTTGAAAAGGTATGAATAGTATTCAGTATAGGAAGCTGCATCGGTGCCGGTTTCAAGCATCAAAAGTTTTAAATCTCTTGAAGTTATTAGACAAGAAACTATTATTACATTATATATTAGTAAAGTAGGGTCAACCGGGGTAAATCTTTAATTTTTAGAAAGTTCTAAAAAGTTAATATAATTACTTCAGGTTTATATTACATGATGTATAATTATAATATGTTGGACTGCCCTTTATACACAATTTATTTTATTCAATATAAAGTCTGCTAAAAACTATCAAACAAATTTGAAAAGCATATATAAAACTTTTCCGGTAATTAAGATTCTATACCAGCTACTCTATTAATTTTCTATTTTTTAAATAAGGAATACATTATTTAACACAGCAAATATAATAAATTGGTTTCATAACATCTTGATTTTGTTTTATTCAGTTACAAAGTTCAGGGAAAAAAATGCAACACAAAATTGGGAAAAAGTGAAACACGGCCTGGGAAAAAATGCAACACCATTTGCAAGATTCAACATGAGTTAGAGGTAGCGATGTTATTGGATTTACTTCTCATTTCTTCTTAATATCTTGTGTTACTTACTAAAAGAATAGTACTAAGTATTCAAGTGAAAAAGTTGAAGCGAGAAGAAAATCGCGAAACCTACTCCAACATTGGGCTCATTCAGCAGGTCTACCGGTCACACCGGTGTGGGTCACCGGAAGTTGTTTTGATCACCACATTTTAAATACGGTTTGTTTACATACCGTACCGGCACAATTGAAGTGAGGTTACAACAGCGCCCCTTGACGTTTATTTTGTTGTGCTTAATACTTAGATATTTTTACATCTCTACCGAAAACACTGTTGATATTTACAATTTAATTTTATTATCCTCATCTAATATTAGCTGCTCCATTATTATTAGTACAAATATAAAATTAGGTTATGTCACTCTATATTTGACAAGTAAATTTAAATATATTAACCGGTAACTAATTTTTCATAATTCAGTTAAAATCTACCGGTGAGCAACACCGGTTTATCACCGGTAAATCTGCTGAATGCGGCCATTGTATTGAATGTTTTTGGAGATTCCCTGCGTGCCAAATTCAACTACAAGGAAGATGTTATCAATAGAAAGAGAAAGTTATTGCGCATCAAATGATACTAATAATATTAACAGTGAGATTTTTATTTTAAAATACTAATTTAAAAGTTGGCTGTTATTAAGTTTGACAAGCCATGATTTTCAAATTATTTTATTTTAGCGCATACATGCTTGTTTACCTAGGTTATTAGGAAGTTAATAATGACGGTTTCAAACCTCACAATTGATTAACGACTATTTAAAATGTTCATTACTTTAATATGTATTGGTTTAGTATAGTGCAGCAAAATACATAAAAATAAAATATAGGGGAGAGTCGCCCAAATTGAACCTTTTTTGGAAAGAAATTCGTATTTCAGATCATTGTCGGTTATTTAAATTAAAATTCACACTAAGGCATACTTTATAATGTTTATTACATATTCAATTAAAAAATATATTGAAAAAACATAAATTCTCTCTTAAAATAAAAAATTAGACAAATGTGCAATCAGTTCAATTTAGGGAACCAGTTGCCTAAATTGAACAAAGAGTTCCGTAATTTGAATCACCAGCAGTTGTTCAAATAAACAGCTTTCTAAATAATAAAATTTAAAAAAAACTACTAGACTAGAAATCACAATAAACCTGTAAGTCTAACGACTGGAAAATGGAAATCCTGATCTTCTACCCCAGCACATTCGTTGTAGGTCGACTATGCACTACTTAGGCATCGTGCACTCATTTTCAAGTGAATTCAGGTAGTTATATCGTTACAACAAAGACATGAAGCATCTTCTGATCACGACTTTTCCAAATCATCAGAAGAACTGTTTGCTATTTTCAATAAACCTAACCAGTTCAATTTTGGCAAGACTAATAAGTTCAATTTAGGCAACACTCATTTGTTTTATTCAATTTAACCTCAATTTTTTTCAAATTATAATTAGCGCCGAAACCGCACCAGACTGTTTAAAATAGTATAACAAAATAATTAACATAACATAATAATTTGGTATTTACCGCCTTCCAAACAGTTCCGCAATTTTTTGCACCAGCCTTTACGAAACATACGGAGAAAATTACATAAATGAAGGCATAAACATACAATTTGTAATTACATCGATATTCGCGGGAACACCGTACTCATATTGAAACTACAGCATCTTGTAGTCCTCTTGTTACTATTTTCAACGATAGTTGGCATAGCAATATAGTCTTTAAAAAAATAATCGAGTGGTTCAATTTAGGAGGCGATTCAATTTGGGCGACTCTCCCCTATAATGTTAATTGCCTATGATCGATTTTGAGAGTAGACACCCGGTATGCCCTTGACGTACTTGATACCTGATTAAATAAGGACTTATGGTGATGTTTCACTTTTTCCCGTTTGCGTTTCATAGTTACCCCAAATCCAGTTTAAAAATGAAACGCAGTGTTTAGCTCTTCATGACTACAAACATAACTTTATATAAATTGCTTTTATATGGTCTTATAGGTAAGGCTAAAAGGAATCTATTGATGTATAAAAACGAATACTTTTTTAATTTTAAGGTAGTTTAAAATTAAAAGTTTTATTTTTCGTTTCATATTTACCCCGTTTACTATGTTAAAAGATAAATAAACTTAGGAATATAATATATATTATGTAATTAGGAGATCAAGCGATACTTTAAATCCGAGAAGATGTATTATAACGCCGAGGCGCCAGCCGAGCGTTATAATATCTTCGAGGATTTAAAGAAGCTTGATCTCCGTATTGCATAAATTGTTTTATTTTATTTCGTATTTTAATCCTAATTTCTCCCTTTTAAAATCCATCCACCAAACAACCAATTGCTCCAGAATGAACTACAGCAGGTATTTAACAACCAATCTTCCACAATGTTAATAGGCGACTTGAACTGTAAACATCAAAACTGGGGCTGCAGAAAAACCAACCCAAATGGTGTGAAACTGGTGAACATAACCTCACAACTAGGACTGCAAATTTCAGCTCCATCGGAATATACTTATTACCCGTATAGACAAAACCAACTGCCTGATATATTGGATATTATCCTGCATAAAAACTTAAAATATCCAATTAATCAGACGGTACTTACAGAGTTAGACTCTGACCACTTACCTGTTGTATTCACCCTACACAGCTCTCCATATCACTACCCTAAGTTACCAAGACTAATTAACGGACCAGTTGACTGGGATAGATTTCGAACAGAAATTGGAAATAGACTAGTATGTACTACTAAGCTTGCATCACCTGAAGATATTAACAATGCAATAGTACTATTCAACACTACAGCCGCTCAAGCCATTCAAAATGCATCCAAGAAAGCAAACCCACATCACCTCCCAAATGGCCAAAGCCTACCAACGTACATACACACCCTAATTAGAGAAAAACACAAGACCCGTAGACAATGGCAAAATACACATAATCCTGTAGTTAAAGCCAACCTAAACAGACTAATTAGAACTGTAAAACATGAGCTACAACAACATAGAATTACAATGTACAAGAACTATATAGAATCTTTTAATCCAGGGGACCCCAATATGTGGAGAGCCACTAGAAAAATACTCAGGCAACCGACACTAATCCCTCCGCTTCGTATAAATGACCAAATACATTCACAGGATAGAGAAAAGAGTGAGATTTTTGCAGAACAACTTGAAAACACATTTACTACATCAGTCGACCAAGACAATATTGATCATTACGAACAAATAAATGGGGAACTGGTTGATACAGACCCAATCAACATAACACTCACAGAACCTGTCACTCCATCCGAAGTGATGCAAAATATTAAGAAACTGAAAAACAAGAAATCTCCAGGTATGGACATGATCCCAAACCTGCTACTCAAAAATTTACCAAATAAAGTAATTTGCTACCTAACAGCCATCTTTAATGCCAGTCTAAGGATCGGATATTTCCCGGTCGCTTGGAGACAAGCAATCATAATAATGATCCCAAAGCCAGGAAAACAACATGATAACCCGATAAATTATCGACCTATAAGCCTCTTGTCTACTATTTCCAAACTACTTGAGCGATCCATACTATCGCTGTTAAAAAAATTCCTGGATGACAACAATATACTTCCGAAACACCAATTTGGGTTCAAAACCTCACACTCAACCTCTCATCAATTACTCAGACTCACAGAGAAAATAGAAGAAGGCTTCGAAACTAAGAAGCACACCCTCATTGCCTTCATAGACGTAGCGCAAGCATTTGATAGAGTTTGGATCAAAGGACTAATACATAAAATGATAAGAATAGATACACCTCCTTACCTACTACAAATAATTGCTTCCTTCTTAACAGAAAGAACTTTTCAGGTCAGAGTCAACACACATACCTCTACAACTCGCCGCATACGAGCAGGCGTCCCACAAGGCTCAATACTAGGTCCTATCCTGTTTAATATATTTATGTATGATATACCCACACCCCCAGATGCAGATTTAGCTATGTATGCAGATGATACAGCCATAATTACCCAGGATCAAGATATCCGTAGTGCTGCGAATAATATCCAGAGAAGCATTGATCAACTACAACAGTGGTTCAATGCATGGTGCATAAAAATAAACGCAACCAAATGTGAAACAAAGATCTTCACCTTACGGTGACCACCAGATCCACCGAATATATTAATAAATAACACTGAGTTGCAGTGGAACGCAAAAGATAGAGCCGTAAAATACCTGGGGATATACCTGGACAGAAAGCTAACATGGAGCTTCCACATAAATAAAAAGTTAACTGAAGCATACGCCAGGCTTGCAATGCTATATCCAATTATGAACAGGAAATCCACCCTTAAAATAGAGTGTGGGACCCTACTCTATAAATCTGTAATACGACCTATCATCACTTATGGATGCAATGTCTGGAGTGCCACCTCTAAAACTAATATAAATAAACTGCAAGTCCTGCAAAACAAAGTGTTGCGCATTATCACAAATGCTGACTGGTATATTAGAAATTCCCAACTGCACCGTGAAACCAGTACTCCAACCATACAACTACACATAAAGAAAGCAGCTAAATCATTTTATGATAATCTTAATCAGTGCGAGGGTGCGATTTTTTACAATCTCGGCCAACGATCAATACACACCAGACTTAAACGTAAGTTACCCATAGACCTATTAATAAGTGATGGTGATAGTGAATAACTATTTGTGGAATTACTAATGTTAGTAAACTGAATAATCCATATAGTGAGTAGTGAAATAACAGTTAAAATGTAATTGAACTCTGCCATGTAATAGCACTATGTGCTGGTCTGGCAATAAACTATTAATAAAAAAAAAAAATCCATCCGGATTTATTGCATAAAGAAGCAAGTTGCCTTGTCTGTGTCATCATACGCGTAACTAAGGAGATAAAAAGCAGCATTCATGCATGCATGTGGCTATAATGCAACATCAAATTATTTACGTTGCCAACAACAACGGAGATCAAGAACGTCTTGAACTCCGGTGTCATTCACAACGGAGATCAAGATATACTTTATATTACTAATTGTGGTATATAAACAATTGTTTGAAATACGAAATGAAATAAATGAATATTATGAAATATGAATAGGAAAAATTTATTAATCAGCTTGTCATAAAACTCACTGTTAATTTGTTATAAAGTATTTTAAGATTAAGAATCTGATTTAAACTTTCGCTAGTATCAAATTGATAAATAATACCCTTAACTTATACGTATATGTAATTATGTACTTACAGTAGCATAAGTAATGCCTTGAGGTGAATTTATACCTAGTTGTAAACTAAGTATGGAAGGAAATAAAGTATTCATTTTAATTTTAATACGTTCTTCTTCTTATATTTAATTAATAATAATTGACAGGAAATTTATTATGTATTGCTTACAATGAAGTCCAGTAGCAATTTTACAAAAATTTAATAAAATAGAAAATTTGGTAATATTGTAATAAATCAGTTGCAATAATAATTAAACTTATATAATTGAACTCGTCAGTGGTTTAATAAATCAAGAAAGTAGCCATAGTTCCTGTCAGAACCATCTGACCACTTTCGTACGTCATCTCGCTAGGTCTTCGACGACTTCAGCAAAAGATAGATGGAAAATGTGAAGATAAAGAAATAAGTTTTATAAAAAGATTAATGTTATAGAGCAATGATGAAGTGTTTCATACAAGCTTTTTAATCTTCTGTACTCGGTGAGATTTCAAATATAATAAGTTTTTCCAAATGTCTGAAATAAAACTACTTTTTTGTTTCATTATATTGATTCTTGTAAGGTGTAGATTTTATGTACACTACAATTTTATTGTAATTTTGGACTTTAATAATTGTATTGAACAAAACATATAGATAACTAAAATACCTTTCTTAGTAATTAATATTAATGATGCGATATCTCCTGAAAAATTATTTTCATGGACTAAGCCTATGCGTTCTCTAATGTATACCGGAACATAATCATTAAACGAGGGATCCCGATATAGTCTACTATTTACAGTTGTTAACTCGGCAACACTATTGAAACAATGTATTTAATTTGTTGTACCCTGCAGCAACCCAACTCCGCTTATCCCTCTCTATAATTTGTGTGTACGTTACGGGTAAAGGCAAAGTTACACAGAACTAGAGAATAAAATCACCGCATTTTATTGGAAGGGTCTCTAGTTATTGTATACTAACTAGATATGCAGAATACCTTTTATCTACATCAAAACTGTTTGGAAAATCGAATTAACTAACTTCGATAGAATTTTTTAACTAATTGTTGCGAAAGATTTCTAAGAGTTTTGTTTCAAAGTAGTAATTGTTTGAAATACTAAGTTTAAGCAACTTTCGTTAAAATTTAACTCATTGTTAGAATTCACATTAGTTACACTACATTTTATTTTAAATTTACAAAGATGGATAGAAAAACAGAAGTTAATCATAACTATCGCAGCGGGTATCATTAAATAAAACAGCCAAATTTCGAGTTTCCGAATTTTTCGAATTTCCAGCTTTCGAGTAGTTCTATGAAAGTCTAACAAACCGATTTTGTTTCGCTGTATTGAACCAGCGTTTTTGTTATCCTTTCATCTAGTTTTATATGAGTTTTCTTCTTCCTTTTCCTTCAATATTCAGGCATATTTTATTGCATAAAAAGTCGCTACACTCGCGCGGTAGATTCACTTTTTAAACAGTTTACTAAAGCAAAACATGCTGGATGAGTATTGTTATCATGCTATTTACCCTTTGACTGCATTGTTAGCTCTATGCCGCTGTTCATAACAATATTATACATTAAGAGACAGTTTCCAGCCATTGATCAACCAAATTAATTAATCATAGAATTGTTGAAGCTGATGGTGAATTTCCATATTACACTTTAGCCGGCCTTTTTCGACAGCTTCGATAGGAAGATAAGCGAGAGCAGAACACATTATC
This sequence comes from Agrypnus murinus, assembly GCA_929113105.1. Classification (NCBI taxonomy): domain Eukaryota; kingdom Metazoa; phylum Arthropoda; class Insecta; order Coleoptera; family Elateridae; genus Agrypnus; species Agrypnus murinus. Next base: position 114,865,322 of record OV816024.1, read on the forward strand.
ACCTGCAATCTTCACTTCTTAATTGGCAACCATCCCAAGATCTTGAATTTTATGCCAGACATTGGTTGGAGTAATAGTTACAGCCACTAATTTGGACACACGGATTGTTTCCTTCAAAGATCTTACAGCCGCTTCTTTAAACTCCATTTTGACCGTTTGTGGATTCCAACGTGGTAAATGCTTTGTTAATAAAACAAAAAATCTTTTGTAGACTTGACGAGTTTTCATGAGCAATAACGCATACGCTACAGGTACAATGTTTATTTCCTCACACATGCTTCTACTGTCAACGAGAATGGTGTAAATTAGAGTAAATTGCTCACACTTTAGAACAACCCGTCCATAAAAAATGGCATGTTCTGCAATAACTTCCCTTCTCTTTGCACTAGAAAATAATAGTAGTTTATCCTCTATTCCATTTTTTACCAGCAGAAAACTGCTACCGTCTTTCATTTTTAAAATTTCTCCCAAAATAATAATTTCTTCTAGGTTTGGAAGGAAGATTTAGTGCGTTTTTTCGGATGCGCTGCATGATTCTTTTATAGCAGAAAATACTGGAATTTCTGTTATGAAGTCATAACTTTGATTGAATAATGGTTCGAATTCATTGTGATAGTGTTGTAATAACGATTCATCGTCTTCTCGCACTTTTTTAAGATACGCTTACAGCCCATGCTGTTCCATCTGGTTTACACACATCTTCAGACACACGTTGTATTTTTCTGTTTTTCATAGATATTCGGCCCTTGCAGTTTCGAAACACATGTTCTGAAAATTATCCCCGTAGCGATTTGGTGTGTGTTGTAATGTTCCACTAACCTACCTTTAAGTATCTGCTGCTTCACTATTCAGGTAATGAATGTAGTTAAAAATTAATTAATTAAAAACAAAAATCTTCTAATTACCTTGGATTAGCTGTTTTAGTTTAAAATCCAACATGTGGGATTGGGTCACCCTAATCCATATTTTTATTAAAATTACTGAGATATAACATAGATGAAGGAATTCAATTTCTTTAGGGGAAACACAATCAAATTTCTCATCGTCTCTCTCACAAGAAATGGCGGTCTTGCCTTTTGTAGTGAAAGACTGCGAGTAATTGATTGATAAACAATTGTTACATAATAATTTCTGCACAGTGCAACAGGATTGGTTTACATAGGTGGTGGTGGTAGTTTACAGAGTAGATATGACTAGTTATGGTAGGTAAATCCACTTTCTCTGCTTTTTATTTTATTCTTTGTGGTGACACGTTGATTCGTTTTTGGGCAATAGGACCAAGAAATACACCTTGGTTTACGCAGCCACATATACCTCAGACAATTCCGAACCGATTGAAGTAGGACAATTTCGTGAAAATACTAGGATATAGAGCAATACCATTCTATGAGATCTGCTTTGTGCCTTAAAAATGTAGAAAAAACGAGTTTGAATTTAACTATCTTTCGGATTATCTCGAGATTTGCAAGTAAGACAGTGCCGGGGCATGATGACATGGAGTGACCGCACTCTGTATACTACCCTAGTGTCTTTAAAACAAATTCAAACTGAATCGGTTCTGAACTGTTGGAAGTGAACGTGCCCATGTGTATCTATTTACCGCCCCTTTGTATAGCTTTAGAACAGGCGTCGGCAACCTATGACCCGCGGGTCACCAAGTGACCCATATGAATATTTCAAGTGTAAATAAAGTATGATATATAAAAATAAATTATAAAATATAACCATGTAACGAACACCTTGAGCAAATACAGATAATAAGATTATTAACAATTTGGTTTGATCCTCGATTGGTGCAGGTGCAGGTTTATTAATAAAATCAAAATAGAAACAAAAAAATTGGAAGAACATCCTTAAAATGATCAATTATTAATTAAAAAATCCTACATACTGCAATTTTTCCATTACAATTAAATGTGTATTATGTATATGTCTAATATTATGTGTCATATAGTACATAGTATGTACCTGAAACTTATTGCTAAGCCAGACTTTTACGTTTAATCAATAAAAAAATTTCGTTAAAGCTAATGGAACTCTATATATGGCTGTTACTGGATCTTTCAGTGAACTTTATAGTACTTGTATTAAGGAAATTGCTATTGTGAATGATCCCCAGTAGCACATACATATTGGAGAAATATTGTTTCCACATATTGGCCAAATGTTGTAAATGACAGACACTGACAGGATTGGCTCAATATGCAGAAGCAATATCTTCCCAGTATTGCATTTTGATATTGGTCATACATTGTAACATTATATTGGTTCAATATATGTTTATAGTATTGGCACAACATGTGCATAGGATATGTCACCAACATGGTAACATTGGTCCAATGTTGGAAACATTTAATGGTTCAATATTATTTTACAATATCGGCAAAATGCATTAACAGGATATTGGTCCACTGTTGAAACATAGTATTGGTTATTTAATTAATTTATTCTGTCAATTTCATATGCAAATGAATTTACTCTCAAAGTAAATTTTATCTAGGAAGTAAAAAGTTTTATAATACCGGCCCTAAATAAATCTATCAACATAAAGCAGATAACTAATAAACTTTTAATGCAAAGTCAAATCATTTTAATCAGATTTACTTTAATTTATCTAAAGAATTTAACAAAATTTCAAAAACAATAAACACCCGCGTTCAACATAGCATATCATTTTCTTTCATAAAAACTCAGTATTTGTACTTGTATGTTCAAAGATGTCCCTGTTTTTGTAACAAATTTAAGTCTATATTAATCATTTCTGATTACTGATACGATTCCCCTTAAATATATCAAAAATATATTGGCAACATATTGGGGCAATATGTATAATACTATTTGTAGGTTAAGTATGATATTTCATTCACTTCATTAAGAATCTCGTTTGCATTACACCTATTAAAGGCGAAACAATGCTACATTAACAAATAGGTACATAAAACAAATTAAACATAAATGTACCTATAAATTGTTTTCGTACGTTCTAAAAATGACGCATGCACATTGTTTACACAATTCATGTTTAAACGAAATGCTAACTAAACTCGACGGTTGTAATAATTAAAATGTATACATACAGATATTATAGTCAGTACTTACAGTTTAATACAAATAACACATATACACACAGTGATAAATATAAATCTTTCGACAAGACAAAGCTAGCAGCCGAAATCACAACACATAAAAGTAAAACAACAGGTGCATCAAATTAATATCAGTGCCGATGAAATCACGATCGACGCAGCAGCATCAGATTACCAATATCCACACTGAAAGGTTGTCTCATGGTAAAGTTAATATGTTCAATAAATAACTTTGATTTATTTAAAAACACCCATTAGCGTACTGTAGTATTTTTGATGCTCACTTCAGGTTTAATATTTCTAGTTAGATTAATAACTAACACAATAGACGTAAATATGGTGCAATATGGTAGAACATTTCACTAAAAACCTTGGCGTTTGTTCGCGCGTTTGCTATCCTGCAATCACACGACTGTTTGTACGTTATTGGGCGCGAACTTTTGCGATCATTATGAGTTTAGAACCATCAGGTATACAATAATTATGTATTAAGATATTATTAGTATTCAGTATTCGATCAAACCGGGTGAGTTATAAAACAACGGAGGCAGCTGTAGCGATGTTATTATTCATTTTCAAGATAGCCTGTTTATTGCTATTTTGATTCCTTGAATAATCAAGTGATCTTGATTAAAGACTGCTTATTCAATGTTGGAAGTATAAAAGAAAAACATTAACTGCAATAATTCTTGAGAATTGATGCTATCTAAGGAATCTAATACCAATAAGATAGTTTAAACGTCCCAAAAATTAATTTTAAGTCTAGAATCAATTTATAACTACACATAATAATAATAATATAATTCGTATATAATAATAATAATTCATTATAATTTCCTCTCAATGGAATTATGGGCCATTAGATGTATTAATGAATACTGGGCTAATATGATATGTCCAATATTAGAACGGTATAGAATAATACTATATAAATAAATTGTATATGGGACCTTTGTAGGAGAAATATTGGCTAAATATATTGGCCAGCAATCTTAACGCAATATAGGATTAATATAGTGGATACATATATTTTTTTAAATATATGGTGTATATATTGGACCTTTGTAGTAGTAATATTGGCTGCATATATTGGGTGCCAGTCTTTAACCGATATAACACCAAATCTTGGTTGAATCTTCCAAATATTGGGCCAGAATACAATATGTTACCCATATAGAACCAATATTGGGACAATATCTTGTGCTACTGGGAATGTTATTACATAATGCTACAACTACTGCAAAGAGATTAGCGAAATTGAACTGCTCGAGAGCACATAACGATATTTATTCTAAATATTGATTCCTGTTAGTGAAAATGTTTCGAAAAGTTGTTAAAGTTTTTCGTTATAATAAGTGTTTAGTACGTATAGTATTAATGTGCAGTATGTGTTATCATTTTCATTAGTATTTTTCTTGCTCTATTAGCTAATTTATTAAGGTACCCTTTACATAAAAAATATGGTTAATCGAAATTTGTATATTTAAATTAATATTAGTTAATAATTACTATTGAATTAATTACTTATTATGTTGTACCTATATTTTTTAAATGCCATAAAATTTTGTAGCCTCTTTATAACCCCCTTTTATATAATATGTAAGACATGGCAAACTTTATTTAAACTCGATACTTCCAATAATCATAGGCTTGAAAACAGAAGATTATAACAAAATGTTGTTTTGATTGACGTGGTTGCTTCCTGAAATTAGCTCATATGTGTTAAACTAGTTCTTCTCTGTGATAATAATGACCGAAAACTCAGATTCCCGTTGAATTCGGAACACACTGTACATTATACAATCGTTTTCATTTCTTTCTATGTAGAATCAAAAAGCAATTCTTAGAAAATAATTTAAGGCAATAGTAATATCTTTAATATTAAAAGACATTAAGTTTGCCTACCAAGTGTAACGAATGCATCCGAGATAACACTTCATGCACGTACCTTTTTTTCCGTATTACCGTATAATAACGCGGAACGTGGTGTCGATAGTGTACTAGTTAAACCAGCTTTATACAATGAATATTCCAAGTGGCGCAATATCAGAATTGTAGGGGATTGGAATAATATGATGTAGTAGTAGTAAAGGAGAATTGAATACCATTAGTGAATACATCATTTTTGACCGGTCAAAATGTATAAAACCAGCCAACTATACCAAATTTAACACCGCTAGGCCAATGCTAAAAATATATCTTAAACAACATAACAATACCTACATACTTCAGAAACGAATCAGTTTAAAAAGATTAAAAATATGACAAGTCTTTCGTTGTTCAACTCAATTAAGCGTATCTATATTATACATTACTGGCAATCTGCATTATGCTGTATGAAAATCTTTTTTTCGAAACGTATGTTTAAAAACAAAGTGAAATTTTAGCCACATAGTATGTATATGCAAATCGTATTATGCAAAGCGATTAAAGTTATTTAATGTAGTCATAACAAACAAAATTTCTCAGACTTCTTGTTTAGAATATTATCTAAGATTTTATTAAGATACCGATACGTCTTATAAAACATACTTTTGCTAGTTATTAAAAACATTAAATTTACTCAGGTGTATATTTATTTATTGTATGTATATACTTAAAGTTCCTTGATTTGTTAACTTATTATAATTATTATAAAATTATTTAACACATTGGGCCTTATTTAATTTTCCAATGGAAAAACTTTAATCCCAATTCTGACAAAACACAGAACTGTAGGTTCAACAAAAACAACTTTTTCTTCTCCTACTTGTAAATCACCTGCTTTCATCACGTTTCACGTATTGGAAAAGTATGCAATTCCAACAAGCTGTACGGATATAATTAATAATTAATAACGGTAATAATATAATAAGACGATGAATGCGCACTTCCTTATATAGGTGCTCTCGGAACGTGAGCGTGAAACCGAGCGGCGCACGCCGAATATCGGTTAGGAAAGCGCTCGCTTGAGTGAGCGGCTTATCCGAGCGGTTGTAGATTGCACGGATGATAAGCTTATTTGTTCTTATATCCAAAATAATTAACCAGAATATAGTAACTTCGTTACACAACCTAGATAACTACATGTCCAAATTTGAAATTTGGTGTGCTTTGCGAAATTTAGTCCTCAAAAACAACAGCAACAGCCATCACCAACAATATTTATAACAGGTTCCAGTATCAATAATGTTAATTATTCTTGTTATTATTATTAGTATCATATTAAAAATAAACTACTTATAAACATTTAATGTAAATAAACAAATCAGTAAGTTTATTTCTTTAGCTAACCTTGGAAATTAAATAACTACTTAATACCGCCGCGCCGTGAGTTCTGTCGGCTTTAAATTCGTCTTCGCTCAGTAAACATTATATAAATATGAAGCTGGCTATAATATTGTAGCGATTGTTGCGAATTCTAGTGGCTCAAGAAACTACCACGCCGCACAGTGATTCGAGTATAACATGCTAGCTGGACAAAATTCTTATGGACTTATTTTTTGTTGATTTTTTGATTCTTTGTCCATAACTAAATTAAATATACAGGATGTAACTAATATAATCAGAAACCTCGTAATAGGAGACATTTGAATGCTTTAGAACATATTTTCCTTGTCAACATGTGGTCTCTTCCTGCTAGTTTTTGAAAAAATCGCATTTTAAATTTTAAGTACGCTCGTTGTACTTACATTACACTATAAATACAAAACAAACAAAACTGAATTTTTTAAAATTAAAAAGAGTTATTTTCGATTTTCTCGAAAATTAGTAAGAAGCGACCACACGATGATAAAGACAATATGCTGTAAAAGACTACAGCTACCCCACCATTAGTAGGTTTCTAGTTAGATTAGTTACACCCTGTATATTTTTAATGGAGTTGAAGCATTTGTAGGGTAACCTATGTAAATAAAACAAAAATATCGAAAAAAGGAAATATGTATCACGTGTTTTAACGATTCTCCTCTTTAAAAACTTCTTTACATTTAAGATAACACAGTTAACACGGCATAGCTTTACAAAAAATGATTATTATTAGAGAAAAATAAAATTATAATGATTTATATGGAAAATATTGATTTGTACATTGATTTGTACATTTGTACATGAAGATACAATCTAAAAAAAATCAATAATAGATATCTGATTACAGTGATTACTCATCGGAATCCTCTTCGTCATCACTTTGATGTTCAGTGCAATCGTTGTCATCAATATCCTCTTCATCAATACTTCTAACAGTTATTACACTTTCACGTATCACACCTTCAGAAACTACCAGTAAATTTATCACTTCTTGTGGAAACCAATGATAACGATAATATCGCCTGATGGATTTTGCCGAAGGGATGCTAAGGTAAAATACGACTGGACTACGATCGCGTCCGGCTCTCAACGAATGTTTCTTATCTATTTCATGACGAATATGAGACCACAAAAAGTTACGTCCGAAAGTTCCTTGAGCAAATTTACTGGAGCAAGTTACTCATTTATGTATGACATATGTTCTTTCTCCGATAACACAAAAAGAAGGCGAGGTACGAAAAAAGATTCGGACATTTCTGGTAGGGATTTAAATAAACTTTAATTTACCTAACCTCCTTCATCTCGATAAACCTAATAATTTCCGAGAAAAACGACAAAAACCGTTAGGGGGCGTGGTTTGCCCTCATTATCTCCTCGAGCTCGCTACCTACCGACGGTGACTTTTAGGGGGTTATTTAACAGCCCTCCAGGAAGGCCTATGCAAAAATCCACGGACTTTCCTCAACTTTCCGCTATTCGTGAAAATTTGTTCTAAATTGACTGGACTACTTGTTTGTTCTGTTTAGTTGAATTTTCTTTTTGCTTTTTAGTTTTTATAACTAGATAAATAAAATAACACATACACAACATAAAAGCACGTATTTTATTAAAGGTTATCTTTTCTTAGCAACTTTGAGAATTCGCAACTGGACAGCAATGTAAAATTTCCAAAAACGACATCGACAATACGTAACCTGAATGTTTTGTATTGTGGCTACCCCTTCAAAACAGAAATATGCCTGGAACTACAAACGCGAACGGCCATATAAGAGACTTCTGTCTCTCAAATCGAGGTAGCCGCTAGGACCACTATAGAAAAGTTGGTCGTCTTTTTCATAATATCCTTATTCTAGTTTCCTATCTTAACCCTCTCTAATATTTGATCTTACACAACACTTATTCCTTGCAATACTTATCTTCGATTGGAAATTTAGCATTTTAGTAATAACCTCTGGAAGTTCTTCCAATTCTTCTGTAGTTCTGATGTTCATCAAATTCCATATCTTTATTTGTAACAGTGTTCTTAATCTTTTTCTTAAATTTTCCATAAGTTTTTAAATTGCTATTAAATTCGTCTTAAAATTACAATTTAATCGTGTTTTATGTGTTATATCAAATATTTCGTTTAATGTACGACACGCCAACCGATAGTTTTTAACAGTAGCACGTGAGTGATCACCAGTAAGTAGCACTTATCAGAAATAACACTTCAATTCAACAAATCTTCATTATCATAATTTGCTAAGCATTGGCAAATGACTTGCCAATTAAGAACCTTTTCTCAAACTTCTCAGTACTCGCAGTGGAAATTGATTCATTTATAATTGTTCCAGTCTCATTCGTGTAGTACGCGTGTCGGCTTTAAATCCATTTTGACATAGGTCTCATCGTCCAGAACAATTCAACACTTTTTACGTAAAATGAGCTCGTACAACTTTCTAGACCAGCTTATTGCGTCATTAAGCAAACTTTAGTTTTCATATAAAATTTTAAATTGTTTTGCTACTTGGTTCGTTGTATCTACCATAGACGACTTCTTCTCATTTGTCTATTTATATTAAGCTTAGACATGGCTTCCTTTTTAAAACACGGGACACCTTGCGTTCAACAGCTTTGTTGTAATCATCTGTACGGTGCTCAAGGCTGTTCTACATCAGACTGGGTCTCCAAATTCGTTTTACAGTGCAGCTAACGTTATATACCAATGTTTTTACAATATTGGATATAGCTTTTAATTACATATACGTATTTAGTAAGTAATTTTGCACAAATATGTCTTATGAACAACCAAATTGGATTACGACATAGTAATGAAGTATCTGCCACCAACCAAAAGTTTTCGAACTTTTTATATAGCTTGTTTCAGGACAATATTATCAAACAGTTGTCTCAATAACCTTGTTTAGCCGAAATATTGTTTAGTAAGTGCTGAACAACAAACTGAAGTATAAATAAGTTCCATATTTTTGTTCATGCACATGTGTCCTGATTAATCTGAGGGAAAAAAAATTGTTTTTTAATATTTGAAAATTATTATTAACTTTTATTACTTTTAGGTTATGTGCCTGTGTTAGGTTATCAAGTGCAGCTTTGCAAACAAATCTACTAAGGAATTATGGTCAATTCTTTTAATCCTAACTAAACTGATCTTAAGATGACTACTGCTATAGACTCTGGAACTCCCATGAGGATTGGATGCTCAGCCGCAGCTACGTTTAGGTAAATCGCACCTAATTAAATTACCTTTTTGTGCATGAACAACGTTCAAGAAGAAATTTTATTTCTTTCTTGTTTTCTCGGTTCTCAGTTTCTACGGATCTAGTTGAATGGAACTTCGCCTTTATTGCTCTCTGGTTTACTGTTAACTTTATTTTCCTTCTTCCAAATTTTCTTTTTCTTATTGTTGAAATAAATATACGCCTTTTTACGCTCATTAAACTATTAAACTTTTTTTTGTTTGTTTTTAGAACATTTCTTTGCAGGGAACATACATTTTACAACCATTCTCTTTTAATACCTTCTAATCTCCATTTATTTACTTAACTACTTTCTAGTAACTAATAGTTATTTATGCATTAAGAGCATAAAAAAGCTTTTATGCCCAGAAGCGTTATTTCTAGCCGTCGGCTAACGCCTCGGGTTAGGAAAAGGCTGTAGGGCCATAAAAGCAAGTTATGCCCGCTATACATACACTATTTTATGCACAGATTAAGTTTTTATCTCAAATCTATTGTTGCGGAAAAAATATAATTAAATGAGTACGTAGGTACATCAAGCCGCTGTGCGTATACTTATGTGCTTACATGAAGTGCGTTACTATAGTTACTATTCCAAAATATTTAATTTCAGCTTATTTTCATTGGTGATAAGTTTATAAATGATATTAAGAACCAATCAAGTTCTACAAAAAACAGCTCTGACATGTCATTGACGTTTCGTTATTGCCCGTCTGACCATAAAGAGGCCTTTGGGCTATAAAGAGACGGTTATGTTTAGATGAGTCTAGCAATAATAGTCTAATTATAATGTATCTGTGCATAAACATTCTTTTAGATTGCTCAAATTACTGTGTCAAGTTACTGTTTATTTTTCATTTCAAAACAGCTTGGCTTTGATCATTATTTTAATGTCATGATTATTGTCAACAGTATAATTTCTTTTCAAAACATTGCATTTTAATAACCGTAGTCAAGGACGTTTTTTGTATTGTTATATTATTGTCAATGAAATATGTAGTGTTTTATAATTTTACTAAACTTATACATTCTCTTATTTTCAGATATAACTGCAAGTGAAAATCACATCAACCCAAAATAGTTCCCTTAACCAAATCTTGTTATGTGCATGTACCAAATCAATAAAATCAACTGAAACTTGAATCGTTTTCTGGTAAATTGTTTATAAATGTTCGGTTTATCACACTTAACGTTTATTGGGTATAAAAAATCCATTATTGTAACTTCAACAGCTGAGGCAATTATTCTTTTATTAATATGCTGGAAAACCACTGCAATAGATAGACAAGAAATTTCCTCTCGTTGGTTCAGGAGATCGAACCCGGGCCACTTGCTCGAGAGTCGAACTCTTTACTATGCGGCTAACTATTCCACGTGTTGCCAATTAACAACAGCTATTTTGATGGTTGACATAGCCGGGCAAGTAGAAATGTACTAACGAAAACAAATTTCACAAATTGTGAATATCGTCTTTTCGCCTTCAATTAATAGCAGCATTATTTCCGCAAGTGGCAAGCAAACTTGATGGTTGGTTCACAATTCTATTTCCTCTTTTACTACCATTATAATAAGAGTTTTCAGTGTTTACAAAATTTATAATACCCTACTTATTCTTTAATACTGCAATCGCAGACGAAGCGATCGTAAAGCCTCGTTTGTGGGCGTGATATTCAAAGATAACGACTTCAAACTGGTTGTTATTTATACTGTGGTATAGCTACATTAATTACCTGTTATACATATATTTAATAATTGTTTTATGTTTATTATCATTCTGTAATATTCTATTTCATATTTATTTTGAATATCTGATATCAAAATATGTATTATGGCTTGCTTAGCCTTGTAATACAAAACTTTTACTGAAACCTTATTGAGTAAAATATCACCAAAGTAAAACAAGAAATAAAAGTAGTAAGAAACGAATTTTCTATCTTTATCTTAAAATAATTACTTTAAAAAGAAAACGTGTTTTAAAAGCGTTAGTTGCCCCTTACCTCAGATTGTTACTTTTGTATCTTCTCTCTAAGCCGGAACCATTTTTATACTATACATATATCATTCCATGTAAACATTAATTTAGATACGTTTAATTGAAGTAAATAACAACCTTCTGTTAGAAAATCGTTGTCCGAAAAGATGTATTGTGATTTCTAATTAAAGTTATCGAACAAAACCAAATCCAATACAAAGGTTCGTTTAAGATAACAACACAAAAGAATCAGTCATGATTCAAAGCACGTCTAAACAATGAACGTTTGATGGTACACCCTTTAATCTCCGCATCTCTGGTAAGATAAAATATCGTAATGAAAATCTTCTAGACATTACTATTCTTTTTTGGTATAACATCTTAGATTAATTGTTTGATTTTAATCATGTTCCCCACCTTTTGTATTTTTCTTTAGTGTTATCTATCTTTATTTATAATTACAAGCTCTGCTAAACTGTGATCATTAGAGAGAAGTACTGGAAGACAAGTAATTAATAATAGTTATGGAAGACCGCTTTTCTTTTTGCAAAACAACTTCTAAATACTTTTGTAATTGCTGCTACACAACAGAAAAGAGGATAATTACAGTCGTGATTTCTTTCTTTTAAATAAAATTTATACAATGTGACTTAACAGAGTAAGTAATCATCTCAGTCGGGAGCGTCTTGGCAATAAATAGGTACACCAAGTAGATGAAAAATGAATAAACGATCAATTAATCAAATCGTGTATCTCTACACCTGGTGCTAATATACTTCAAGTAATTAATTTAAAATGAAAAAGTACGAATTATTAATTATTGTTAGTTACTGATTAATGGAACAAAAACGTGTTTTATGATTTATTAAAAATTTAAAATAAAAAAGAAGCATTATATCGACTAATTGTGGTATATAATGATTAACTTAGTTAAAAGCTAGATTTAGACAGGATTTTCAAAACAAAAATAGTATTGTCCATTTCATGGTATGCTTTTAAAGTTTACTCTTACGGGTAGCCCAACAAGACATGCAAGAAATGTATAAACGGACAAAGTAAAATTTCGGATACTTTAAAGAGACAACGTTCTGATACCCAAATGTGTTTCATAGTCATTAAAGAAATAGACATTATTACGTCATTAGTTATTATTAATTAAAGCAAACATTTTTATAAAGGTTTTGTTAAGCTTATGCTTATAGTACGAGGGTAAATCAAATATAAACGGTAATTTAGCTATTCCGCTTAGAATGCAGTTCCGAGGTAGCTGATGTTGTGTGGAGTAGATGTTTGGTTTATGAGGAGTGGGGAGCCGACCGGGTTCGCGCACACCCTTGGTTTTGTCACAGAAGAGAGACAATCAGAACGCACAGTTGGCAATGCCGCCTTTGATCTTTGTCAGCCAGCGGCAGCCATGTTTCTAGAGGAAAATATCAGGCCCGTATGTACAAAATGTGAGCCCGAGCTTCAGGTCCGGGTGTGCGCAAGTTATGAGGGTCAGTAAAAACCGAATCAAAAGATAAATGACGCTATGTTGGACTGTGCATTGTTCAATGTGTTTTCGACTACAACTATAATAGTATGTACATATTAATGAATCAAGTTATAATATAAAATAAAAAACTATGAACTGCAAAAAATAATTTATTCGTGTCTCCAAATAATCAGTTTGTTTTGATTTCGACATTTCAAATTTCTATTAATACGTTTCATGGTATAAAATATTCTTAATCTAAAATACAATTTAGTAACGTAGGAGTGAGGAAAATTGTTGCAAGGATGTTGAAAGAAAATTATTTCACTTAACTGCATAAATTGTTTCAAAATATTTGAATAGATGCTAAGCTGTTCAAAGTGACTTTGGAAGACAATGTGCAATTTTGAAATATATAACACAAAATTATCATCAGGCATCATCAGGTTTCCAAAAGTACTCTTTTCCGCATTTTCATATGCTTTGAAGTAACAAAACAACGTTGTGTCGTCCAAATCTTTGACACTGTTAGCGTAGTCTACACAAACAGAACAAGTGTGAATACGTAAGCATTTCCTGATAAGATAACCACACACATAGCGCTCAAATTTTTTTTGTAAAATATCACTTGTGTGATAATCACAATCAATAACTGCTTCATTATCAGGTAATGGAACTGTGGCGGCTTCGTCTACAACATTTATATCATTTAATTTTAACAACATGCTATCCGTATCACCCTCACAATTCTCGGTACCCGAATGAAACAGTTTAACGCATAAAAGTTTTTTAAATGACCTTTGAAATTGAATCGCAGTCGGGTTGACACAGTTTCCATTTTGTTGACGAATTGCACCAAAGAAATTTTCTAGAACATCTTGATTAAGTCTCCGTGTAAAAAGAAATTTAAATTTTTCGCTTAAACAATCCCATAACTCTATCAACCCTTTGATAGTGATTATAAAACAATTTACAAATTTCATGCGGTTAGTTACGTCTTTGCCAGTTTTGTCCACGATTTTGATTTCGCTAAAAAATTGAAGACATTCATTTAAGAAATCTATCTGATACTGTTCTCCTTTAAAAGCGCGATTAAATTCTTTTGCATTGGACGTATGAGATGAATTCAGCAGATCAAATAATTTATCTATCATCCCTACAAATTGTGCTGTCCTAGCGGCACTCGCAGGTAAAACCCCGAACCGAATATATAAATTTAACCCGCACTCTACTGTTTTGCTAAAGAGTTGTGAAGCAAATTTAACCTTCATTTTTTCAAAATTAGTAGGGTAAATGTGCGAATCTGTTAATTTAGGAGCAGCTCTATCAGGGTAGTTTTTATCATGATTATAAAACTGTTCAAGATACTTCCATGAAATTTCTTGGCCATGTCTATCCACAAAATTGTGTTTCTGCAACATATTTCGAAGCGCCTTAATCAAATGAGGAATGTCAAACATATAAATAATTTTTTGTTCATTGACAAAAAAATAGGGGTTGCTTGGGGTTACTTCTAAAATGTTTTTTAACTGAATGTTATTCGAGCCCATGTCACTGGCCAGAACACAAACAGTTAAACCGATTTCTTTTAACTTAGTAGCTAAATCATTAATAGTCTGTTTCAAGGTTTGTGCGGGGCAGGTTGAATGAAAAAAATTATAACATATAGGTTGACTCCACTTATTTTGTAAACCCCTGATCATGAACACTGTTGCCGTTAATGCAGGCTTAAACACTTTTTTGCCTGTACCATTATCCTCTAGACCAATTATACTATCTGAACCTGTGGCATAAAATAAATTGGCTTTTATAGCCATTTCATCCACACAAAGAACGCACAGTTTATCTTCTTCACTAAAATTTCTAACTTTCATGTGAAGTATCTCGAACAGTTCCGGATTATTCACTCCAACTCTCATTTTGATGTTTTTTACCAATTTCAATAATGTTGTTGGTGTTGGCAAACAAAATTGTTGCATCAGTTTTTGTCGGTACAATTTTGGACCTGCAAAATACATAGCCAGACACTCATTTTTGAAATCCAAAGAATATCTTCGACCTTTGGGATGTTTTTGGACTTGTGATATTTGAGTATTGATAAAAGTAGCAAGTTCCTGTGATGGACAGAATTTGGAGGTTAGCTGCATGTACTGTTGTAGGGAAATATTATTTATGTCAGTATGTGTATGTTTATCGACCTCCTCCTGAAGTTGCTGGTTTTTCTTCTGTAATTGGCTATTTTCGTTTCTTAATTTCTTAATACACTGCCTTAATTTGTCTTTTCGAGGTGTTCTGCATGATAACTTCAATTCTGTTTGTGTACTTCCGGGTGAAGAGCGTGGAGGACTAACTAGAGCGGAAGTTTCTGTTGGCGAAAAAACGGGAGAGATAGGCTTATGAAGCACAACATCTGACAAAATTTTGATTTTCTGAAGGGGTTCACCATCATCCGCTGGAATGTGTTCTTCAGATTTTGCTGCATCAGAAACCAAATTGTAAGGTTGCTTTGTAGTGGAATTCCAAGTTTGTCCTGATGTAACACAATAATTATGTTCGACGTGTCTATGTTGACTTGAGCTGCCTTCCAAAAAAGGAAATATTGTTGGCAAAGCAGTTGGCAACAAACGAGTTTGAAGATCATTCATAAACATTTTGTCTTCAAAGTGTGCAGCACACAATCTATAACTGTCGAGTTTGTCGACTTTTTCCAGAAGGTCTTCTTGAGCCAATTTTCTTAATTACTTATTTCACACTTTGTTCATTACTCGACTTTCGAAAGATCTTCCCGATTGCATGCCACTAACCATCTCTCAGCTCTACAAAAAAGCAAAACTTGAATATAGTTTCATTAGTTAACTCGATAGGTATGTAGTTTCTTACCTTGCTCGATTGTTTTCTTTTGGAAAAGTAAAGAAGGACAAATTACAATTGTAGGCTTTGTTTTCGCACTTTTTTGCCGCACAAACCATACCACTTTTTCTTTTACTCATGTTTAAACAAAACGCCACCACTGGAACACAACCAATTAACTCAAACGCTGTTACGCTACTGAATTCTCCTCTGAAAACATGGCCGCTGCATCGGCGCGACTTCGATGTGCACACTTTTCCCGCGCTCATGAGTTTACGTTCTGATTGTCTCTCTTCTGTGGTTTTGTCGTCAGTACAGCCATGACCGAGCAAGAGGTACATTCGTCTGTTGCGCAACGGATTATCATAAAGTTTTTAACCAATGAAGGCGTTAAACTGTCAGAAATTTTAACTCGTTTGAAGGCACAGTTTGGGGACAGTACACTGTCTCAGAATCGTGTGTATACGTGGGCGAGAGAATTTAAGGGCGGACGAGAACGTGTTGAAAACGAAAGTCATGATCGACGCCCAAGGACAAGCCTTACAGATGACAATACCCGTATCGTTCGAGAGCTTATTAAACGTGATCACCGGTTAACCGTGAAAGAAATTTCATCAGAAGTGGGTATCAGCTATGGAAGTGTTCAATCCATTATAACTGATCAACTTGGTTTTCGAAAAATTAGAGCTCGATGGGTTCTGAGGTTGTTGACTGGAAACCTAAAACAGGTTAGGTCGGAGATCGCTAAAAGGCTTCTGAATCGATTTCAGCGAGAAGGGGAGGCCTTTTTGCAGCTCATGGTGACATGTGATGAGACGTGGGTACATCACTACACCCCCGAATCTAAAATGACAAGTAAGGAGTGGCGAATAAAGAATGAAGGTTGCCCAGTGAACGCCAAAACTCGGCACTCAGCTGGAAAAGTCCTTGAAGTAAATGAGTAGTTACAACTACAGCCCTGTGAAACTTCCTCGCTCCTACAGTTCTTAAAAGAGACCTATAAGATTTTACTTTTATAGGTTTATTCTTGCTTATCAACCAAAAGCTAATGAAACTAATTTGTTGCTTAACAACATCCAGACAACGTCTTCCTATAAATTGTCCTACCACTCTTGATTACAAAATATCTGTTTATATAAAATATGCAATAAATTTAAAAATGTTGGTGAAGATGGAAATAAAACTTTGTACGCTGCACGCTTTGCAATGAATCTTTACTGGGCTCACTGGATCATGGAGCCCCACAAACGTTCCAGCTCACCCGTAAAGATTCATTTACGAAGCTTGCCACATACATAACTATTACAGGTCTCTTTTAAAAGACCGTAAGCTTAGAGCTTTAGCTGTAACTGATTATTTACTTAATAATACTATTATAGCAAGTTATCAACTTAAAAAACTTGCTAGTAAATTAAGGACCTATCTTATTTACATTTGAAATTGCCGCTCACACGTGGAAACTAACGTAGCGGGCAGGTATGATGTCCTTAGAGCTTTAGCATTTACTATTGTACTGCTGATGACCATTAACAATTCTAATTAATAAAACAAAGCCAGGCAAACGATACACTGCAACTGTCTCTCGCACGCAGATTGTGCTATTAAAGCAGCGTCGGGCTCGACCAATACTTGGATGGATGACCGGTTCACAAGTTTCAATCTGTATCTGTTCGGTCGGGCAGCATGGAAGACCATCCGCGGATGAATGCTGTCCCTTTGTTGAGGACTGCTGTACATTAAATAGGAGTATTCATAAAAAAATGTATACCTAAAGTAGAATAAATAAATAACCAGCCTCAGTGGATGAGTGGTTTGCATGTTTGCTTCATAATTCAAGGGTTACCGGTTCTATTCCCGTCCGAGTTGGTAATTTTTCATAGCGGAGAAAAACTTAAAACATGCCTTCTTCTCAGATAGGACCTAAAGCTGTAGGTCCTGAGTCAATGCGATGTATGGCACGATAAAAATCCCTACTCGGGGTGGAATTTCCACAGATCCGGCTAAATTCTAGTAGGGTCGGTCAAATGATCATAGGAATCGGTGCCGTGAGGTACGAATCTATCCCGATTCCTCGCCCAAAAATAAATAAACAAAAATAAATAAATATTTATGCAAAAATTATAATATAAATATGTACTGATTGCAAAACCTAGTTTAACTTTAGTAATAGCTTGGAAACGTACAATGAGAATAAATATTCATTGTATGCATTCTTTCTTCCTTTTCTGTTTTCCAAATAACGATTCTTTATAAATATGAATGCTTTAAATTAATTTTCCAAATATACATGCTTTTAAAAATATTCTCTATTTTTATTATCAAGCTATTACCTGAAATACATGTAAAAAAGGAAATAATTAATAAACACACGCAAGTATAAATTTTCCTAAAACTTAAATGCAAAAGGGAAATCCTCTATGAGGAAGAACATCATAACAGAAGAAGCGTGAGAAAATACGAGTGGCGATGATGGGAAAACGATGTTCAGCTAACAGACGAACACGGAAGCCTCCAGTCTTAGCTGAGTGCAATTTACAGTTCGACACGCTATGCTTTTCGTGGTTACACACGCAAAATATAAATAAATTGTTTACATTATAAAACCATACACTATTCGAAGATATTGTTACCATAAATGAGAAAAGTCTGTTTGGTCTATCGACTAATAGTCATATTAACGCTTTGTGGATGCTGTGGCGATGGATACAGTGGACTTATTAAAAACTTTTAATGTAGATTTGTAGATATATAGATTTCCTTTATAGTAAGTATTAGAAAATAACAGGCTTATTGTATTTTACAACATAATACTATTGTTTTTAAGAATAATTGCTTTAGCAGATTCCAATTGAATTCCATTTAATGTACTAGTCACATAATGTAAGTCACTATTAATACTTACTTAATAACAACTTTCGAGTAATTTTTAAATGTTAACATACCGTGTGTAGATGTACAGACTAGTTTTTATAATAACCTTTCTTACATTTTACGTTTATTCACAGACAAGTGACAACTACGACATACTAAACACTTCATCCTTCACTGATTATATTTTCGAGAATATTTTACCTTTTCTTGAGTATTGTTCAGTTTCCTAGTCTATTTCACCTATATAGACAAGATGCAGAAGAAGTTAAAGTACAGTGTGTCATGTATACATAAATACATACTGTCATATTATTTAGCAGGCCAAAAAGGAATTCGCCCCCATAAAAAATTTTAATTGAGTAAATTTATGCAATTTTATATTTAGCCGATTTATGGGTTCAATTTCAAAATTATTATTTTGAGTAATTTTTCGTTTGATGAATTAAAATATAAGTAATTACAATTAACATGCACACTTGAATACGTTAGACATAAAAAGAATATCTGGGAATTGGATTTTTCATAAAAATTAGTTAATTTTCCTTTGCTATCTACGATTTGAGTGACGTTAATTTAATTTTTCAATTTAATGAAGTGTAGGCCAATTTTAATGTGAGATTTAACCTAAAGCAGACAAGGTGTATTGTAATGAGGAGGTATACAAGTATTTATTTTACCTTATCAATTAATAGTTAAAAATGTGTTTTCATGATAGCGAGATTCCACGGTTGTATAAGTTTCTTGTTTTTCAGAATTTTAAATCTTTCAACTAAAGTATTGTGATGTGGATTTGTGAAGTAGTTGCTTTAACACATAACTGATACCACCTTAATTGTAGGGACTGCATTTTACTACATATTGCGCCTTTGAAACGTTCATTGAAATACTGTAGTTTTTATTACAAGGTAAGGTAAGGTTTCTTATTTGAATTTGTTGTCATTTAAAATATGTGAAAAATGTTATTTAGATCATAAAATTTAAATTTGTGAAGATAGGAAGGTACAAAACAGTATTTTAAGTATTTTTAAGTAGGTTTATAGATAGATGTTCGAAGATTGTGTTCATTAGCATTAATTGGTTGTTCATAAGAGTGTTGTATATCAGTAAAACGGTTTTTTATCTATAAGTTTATCTAATTAGTTGAAGTGTTAATTAAGATTTATAAATAATTAATAGGGTTGAATATGTTTAAAAATGCAACAGGCATTTGTTTTATGCTAAAATCACAACACTTTAAATTGTTTCAGCAAAAAAAATATAAGAGCACAGCCATTTTTGTAACACACTCTCTTTCAATTTACACCTTGCAGTAAGTGTACACGTCTGTTCACATTAATAAAAATTAAGGTTAATTGACCTAATTTAAAAATGTCAAAGTTTTGAGGTTAGATTTATTTAGGTTAAACGTGATTAATTAATTAGTGATTTAATTAAAAGGTTGAAAATGAAAGTGAAGCGCCTCAATTAAAAATAAAAGTGATTAATTAAGTTCAATGGTGGAATTTTGTGAACAAGAATATTTTATGGAACAGTTAACGAATAACAAATGGAATTGGAAATAAATAAATAATGTTTACTCATCATTGATGAATAAGAATTGTATTGAATTTTGTTTTGTTAAGCCTTCTGAGTTGGATATATTTTTGATTTAAAAATATTTTACGAATGGATTGTTGACATCATTTTCTTCAATTCTTTGTCGAGTTTAATTAATAGGGGTTTCAGCATATCAAGTTGGTATTTACAAGGAGCAAGTTTTAAAAATCAAAAGGAAGGAATTACAATCATTGTAATTAAAACCGTGAGTTTTTCTGTAGTAATTAGTTTAATTAATAATAACAAATTTTAATAATACGAAAAAAGGCATAAAAGATTGTAAACAAATTATTCTATTTATTTCAAGAAGTAGTAGTTTTTGTACAGTTAAACAAAAACAGTTATTTGTTTGAAAGGAATTTAATTTATCCCCAAATAGTTAATTATTTTGGAATTAATAAAACTAATTTATCGAATTAAAAAGAGGGAATCGAATTAAAAAGAGAGAGTGTTCATATTTTTCCTTTGCTATTTAATATAAAATTTTAATTATGTCTTTTTATTTTATATAAAAGAAAACATTTCTTTGATGGTAGCAATTTTTGTTTTGTTTATTGTTTCATTGTTACATGTCAATAAAGAATAAATTTGTGTCGTTTTCATCTATGAGATTTATTTGTTTGTGCTTTTATTGTTCGCTCAATATTATAAGGATGTATCAAGTCATTAAAGCGACCCGCCTGATAGAGCCTCTATAATAAATTTTGCGGAACATTTTTTCTATTAAAGGTAAGCAAGTAGTAAGTTGTGTATTTCATCTTTGTTACAATCGCATCAATGTTTGTGTCTAGTATTTAAATAAATTAATTAATCTATCTTAATTGTATCATATCAATACATAGCCGAAAGATACACCTGAGCTGTGTCTTTATTTAACAAATTGAAATAAATGGAATTGAAATGAAAATTTAAGTTAAGTTAAGTTTTAGTTAAGTTTCATTTAAAAAAGATACACATTTTTATCGCCCTGTATAATATACGAATTTTCAAAAACTTTTAATATCTTTAAAAACTGCACATACTGTTTAAAATTTGAACAAACCCATTATCTAAAAAATAAAAAATGATATCGGGTTAATATATGCCTGATTCACCCTGTACTTGTGTCAAATATTTTTTTATTGTTAATTAGCCTTTAGATAAATAAAATTAATGTAAGAGACAACAAAATATCATTTTGAAAATAAGTAATAACTATATGAAAATAGTCCATGTATTTTATTTTCTTCTTTATATGCCATACAGTGCTATTTATTTACTATGCAATATTCATAATACATCGTATAAAATAGCATGATGTATGATAATGTATAATTAGTTGCCTTTGTATGCATAATGCTTTACTTGTTTATTTTCAAATGCAACATAGAGTATATTGCTCATATTACATTTTAATCTAATAGCAATGTAGCTTATATCGTATTGAACTAGACGTTGATTACATTATGGCTCGCTATATTATGGAACTTTTCCCCCACCATGTACTATGTGAAGTAGCTCGTTTGCTGATAAGTTTGTTCATTGGTGTACATTTCTTATGCAAGATGTTTTGATCTATTGATCTTTTTCCCGTGATTTTGCCAGTTTCAAAGATGAGACGTACAAAGGAATGCACAATTCGGCCAACTGTTCGTCCTAGTGTACAATGGCTGAAAAAGCTGAGTGGGTCAACAGTCTAGTGATCTGCTGATTATTCTTATGCTGTGGTATCGCCACCAATCTTCACTCCTTTTATAAAAAATAATGCCCTACTATTAAATATGTTCTCAAAGTACAGATTAAAAAGTACGGAGGAAAGTACATATCTCTTACAAGTATCTTTAATAATTTTGTTGATTTCTGATTATTTGTGTGATTTGTTTCCTATTTCCAACAAAGAATAATTATGAGCCTTGTATACTTTTATATGCTAATCAAGTGTGATACAGCATTTCAATAAGTTTTTCCTTTTCCGTTTTGTGTTCTTAATCCACTTCTAAGACTAAAATTCAGCTTGTCAATAATGGTTTCACATTTGTTTTTATTACGATTAAAGATTATTCTTAATACCAGTTTCAAAATGCGACTCTTGAGGTTTATTAATCTTCGTGTTGGCTTTTATGAGTGGCAAAAAAACATAGCCATTTCTTTGGCAGAGTTCTGTGTTGTAAGCATATTCAGCAGCTTAGTTATGACGTTAGCGTTTTCCTTTTTTAGTAATTTTAAAGATAATAATAGAATTTTGTCTGGTCCCACTGACTTTTACTTATTAGTAGGTATAGAATTTGTATGCACTTAAAAATTCTGAAATATGCATGCACTTATGCACTATAAAAACGTGAAATATGCACTTAAAAATCATGAAATATGCGTTTATTAGAAATTTTTAATAAATATATGCACTTACATTTTTTAAAAAACACCTGTTTAGCGTTATTTACATTTTATTTACAGAAATTATTTTAATTAGACATCATATGCAATAATTTAATTAATTATATTTTCTAAACATAGAGCGTTACAGTTCACAATTTTTAAATTTTCAAAAGTAAGCATATGCCTATTATCCCTAAATATTGTTATATATTTTGAGAAACTCCGTTCCACATCGCAAGACGTAATTGGGGCATATACTTAAAATTGTTTAATTCTACAAGCGAATAATGTTTTAGCTCGTCTAAAATGTCTTGGCCAGATAATGCATCGTTTATGCTTTTAATTAAGTGAAAACCAGGATTTTTGTCTATAACGGATTTAAATTTTTGTTTTATAGTCAAACCCTTTGGCCCTTTTACTTTATTCAAAGAAACACCTAACAATTTGACATGCTCAAGAGATTCATCTAATGAATTTCCCTGACTTTCTAATTTCTGAATTACTTTAGCTAAACGCACAAAATTCGTCAAAACAAACAATAATTCTGCCCTCACCTCCTTAGTATTAAAAGCATCCTGTGCGCTTTGTATGCATATTGCATCGTGTTTATTAAGTTTATTTACAAATGCTTTAATCATATCAAAATAAGTTGCATAATATTCTGCTGCAGAAAGCCAAGTACCATCTGAAATTATAGAGTTTACGTTAGGATATATTTCCCGCACTTTTTCCGCAACTCTATGCATTTCATGGGCAAGACAAGTTAAGTGGATCATTTTTTCGTACAGAACTTGTAAGCCTGCTCCAGCCTTGATCATGTACGGTGCCGCGTCGGTGTCGAACAGGAGTACTTTGTTGTACTGTATGCCGTCCGGCCACAAAATAGCCATCGAATCATTAAACAATTTTGCCACAGAACAATGATTGGTGCTCTTGAAAACGTCCATTTCTAATAGATAGGATTTGGGATTGTTCTCCGAATTTGAAACGCCAATTAGCACGTTAGCCACGTATCTGAAAACAAAAATTTGATTTTTATTTTATCGAACTACATAATTAGTCGGTACAAACAATTAGCGCAAAACAGTTATTTAAAAAAATTATATTTTAATCAAACAAAAATATTGTTGTGATTAAATATGTAACTAACAAAATAGAAAATAAAACATCCGTAAATTGCTCTGCTGTCTTTAATTAGTTAAATTTTACTAACAAAACGAAGGAAATGAAGTTTGTACACACCTTCCAGTAGTGTCAGTAGATTCGTCAATGGAAACCCATATGTAGTTATTTGCTACATGTTTTCTAATTGATTTTATGGTCTCTTCGTATAAACGAGGTAAATAATGTTTCCTGAGTGTAGACTCGGTATTGGCAATTTTGAAATTTCTTCCAGAAAATTACGAAATGCTGAGTGATTAATTTTACTTAACAGGATATCTGTAGCCACTAATGCACTACATAGTTTTTTATTAAATTCGATCGATTTGCTGGACTCACAGCGCGCATTATTAAGGTACCCCGGTAACAATGTTTGTTTTTTGATTTCAGGGCAACACACTTTTGATGTCGAACCGTGTTCAGATGTTGTGTAACTTGAAAACGTTTCGTTGCAGTCACTTTATCGTCGCACACTGTACAATACAACACCTTATCGTCAGTTGTAAGAACACTGAATTC
The DNA here is from genome assembly GCA_929113105.1 of Agrypnus murinus. NCBI lineage: Eukaryota > Metazoa > Arthropoda > Insecta > Coleoptera > Elateridae > Agrypnus > Agrypnus murinus. The sequence goes on from OV816024.1 coordinate 114,889,730, forward strand.
CTTAACATAACTTCGAAGTGTAACAGACACAGACCGTTTTTCTTTACCCATCTTTACACTCTAAAATTTCAAACTGAAATGCAGTTTGCAATTTCTGAACTGTCTTAATTGAAAGATTACAAGATTAGTAAACAAAAGTACAGGCAAATTTTTCCATGAACTGGAAGTTGTCAAAGGGTCTTTGGAATTTCCTAATACCTATTTATCACAATACCGCAGGATGTAAGTATTTAAATTTTAATTGAAACTTTTTCTTTTTTAGAAAATATTAACAAGTACACAGATGGTTAAGGCAGTAAAATATTTTAAAGCCTAGTGTTTAACAGTAAGCTTAAATTATGGGTTTCCCCTAGACTCAACTAAGCCGCCCTTGGTTGGCTGTCTAAAATGCTAAAATTATTTAAAAATATTAGAAATTTCATAATTAACGCATGTAAAACGTTCAAAAAGTGGTAAAATATGCACACTCGTTCAAAAATGCTAAAATATGCATGCAATTATAAAAAACACCTAAATATGCATTTATATGCACCTTCAAATTGACATATGTGATTCATATGTGGCTTAAACATGTAGAAATATAACTCTGCATATGTTTGCTATAAGCAGAAAAAACATGCAAATACATAGAAATCCTATACCTACTTATTAGATAACCTCTTGGACTCTTACTAGGAGTTACTATCCAGATTATGTTTCTGTTTTTTCTATTCCATCATCAAGTAATTTAGAGTTTGTACGATCTAGTTTGTCCATTATGTAGTATAAAAATTTTCATGATTATTCATTTTTCGTGCTAAATAGATTTATGCAATGTACACTGGCTTGCAAAAACTTGCATACACTTATTTTTAATTTTATTAATTAAGTCGGTCTTGATTTTAAATTTGTCATTGTCAATCAGTTAAGATCATTTTGTTACATAGTAAAAACTAATAAAATAAAACTAATAAAAACTTGGTTACTTGATTTTTAAAGTGTATGGGATTTTTTTACAAGCCAGTGTAACTCGAAGGTTAACTAATATTAAATATTTTAATTAATATCTCCTTATGCATAAAGCACACTGATACGGCCGGAATCGGCCAGCATCGGATCGGAAAAATGCCGATGAATGTGGTACATGCTTTTATATGAGAGCGCGCACGCTTGACCGGTCGGAATCGGCCAGCAATTCGCATCCTTCGACAGGCCGGGAGGGTTTTCTCTGGAGAGCAATCATCGGCAAAAATCCTCTCGGAGCCGATGCGAGCCGTATCAGTGTGCTTTACACCTCCGGAATTTAGGAATTTTGCTGGCCGATTCCGGCCGGATCAATGTGCTTTATGCTTTAAATAGATAAATAAATGGTACAATATGTAGAAAGTGACTATCAACAGTTTTATGTCGTATAGTTTTACCCTACGCTTCTTACTCGAGTTCGCCTGATGTTTCTACAATATGACCTTATGTTAGGTTCAGTTAGATTAGTGTCCACGGTCGGCGAGGTGTCCACCGGTCGCGGTCGGCGTAGTGTGATAGTTATTTTTGTATCTAGATACCTAGATTATATTCCAAGTTTTTGATTGATTTTTGATATTTTCTAAGAAAAATTTTGATAAGAAAATCGCTCATTTTGGAACTATAGCATGTCGTATTCGAAATACAAACAAATTTTTTCTGTGCTGTATTAATAGGTGTATTATTTTGCTCTATAATGATTAATCGGATTGGTAATTTTTTAGCACATCTCGTTCTTTTGAATACTGATTAACCCCCACCTAGTGAGATATTTTTAGTATGATTGGTAATCCCTTTACCCCTTCGAATCGTAGAAATTCTGTGACTGACATGATTGAATCATAAAAAGTGCTGTGACGATACTTGTAACTGTTCCCAATGTTCTTTTGTGACAAAGCATTTTCAAATCATGCTAAAATCTTTATGATTGTTTGGATTTAATCACAATGTGCAAAAGAATACACCTAATATTAAGAAAAATTGAAACCAGAATTACAAAACTGTCGTCAAACACCTTATTCTTGATATAGAACAGAGTTTTTAACTGTATATTAGTTAATTTTAGAATGTTTGAAGTTAATTTATTCTATTCTACTTTTTCATACATTTATACAATTATTTATTACAATCATTTTATCTGTTTGATAATGTTAATGAACTAGACAACAAGGCTGATATGATGTTATTTTATCCTTGTTTCAGTGTAAATGCATCGGATAAAATAATAAAAAATAGCATCATATTAGCCTTGCTGTCCTAGATCAATATGAAATCAATAGTACACGCGTCCAGAACAAAATGATAATAGCTATTTATGTAGCAAGTACATAATGTAGGACTCTATAGACAAGCCCAGTTTATGAGCTTATAAAAAGGGCGAGTCTATAAAGTTCGATTATGTAAGAGTTGCATACAAAGCTTTATGTTCGCTTCCTAAAATTGACTAATTATCAAAAGAAAATCAGTTTATAAATTTGACATTTATTCTTGACAGAAGAAAATTGGACATGTAATATACAGTTGCCATACTTTATTTTACTACTACCACTTTATTTTACGAGTACAATAATAAGCCAATTTTAGTGCCGCAAAACAATATAATAAACAGTACTTTATAAAGCAATCGGACATAAATATATTTAAGTGCATGATTGCGTGGATACTTTCAGCTTTCCGAAATTTTAGAAACTCAAAATTTTAAATTCACCTCATTTGTAAACAAATTGGAAAATTGAAATATAATATCAATGTGAAAATGTTTAGTACTTTAACAACAATCAGAACCTTCTTTTTTGAGCTAAAATATGAGCGAAACATTTAGAAAAAGGTTGGAACCGAAATTGGGTAAATTTATTGAGACTCGATCTATTTAGTGTTCCATATAGCAATAATGAAATATCCCAGTTTGAGCATAGGGGACCTGTCCGTTTGCCCGGTTCAGCCAATGTTTATGATATTTTTTATATTAATCCTCAACCAAGCCTGGAGGTGAGATTTTTCAGTTTTTAAATTCCAACCCTTTACTTAGTTAAGAATTAAACAATACTAGAAAATCGGAAAATCGCACAAGAGGAATTTAATGAACATTCTAAAGTTTCATTGATTTTAGCCAAAGTATGGTTCCTTATTTGTTTTATATATTCGTTTCCGCATGCTGCAGCTGGTTAATAATAATTTGGAAATCCGTAGTCTTCTAAAAATAAAAAAATAAATGTATCACCTACTTGATTAAGTCCATTATTAACAGTAACGTTCTTATATTGTACATCTAGCAGCTCACAATGAACACACTACAATTCTTAATAAACAACAAATTTCTTGGAAATAATAAAGTAGAAGATGTCTATCTCAACCAATGTTCTATGCATATATCATAAATCTCAACACCGCCCGTCAACACATGCACATATACTGGGATTTTGCAATCCGCAATACTCACAGTAGTACTTAACTAAATTTACTACATATCAAATTGGATGGCAGCTTCTTGTTCATAAAACATGATGTACTGCAGGATACACCTTTAAAATATACGAAATGCGTCAAATAAAATACCGAAAAAGACATAAACAGCATTTCTCATTTTAATGCTCTAAAAAGCATCACTAAAAGCTTCTTTTAGTGATGAAGTAATTTACTTCAAAGTATTTTATGTATATATTAATTATTAATGAATCAAATCAATGATTAAGTTCATTGAATACTAATTGATTAAATTAAGTACTACTCGTAGTTTAGTTTGAAGATGTTACATTTTTGGTGTTTTATAACTTCGGTCAAGTCTAATTTACTGCTCAAAGCCCCTATTTACAAAATTTATATTTCGATGTAATCTTTTATGAATTATTTAGAAAAGTAGATATATCTTAAACGTCTGATACCATTGGAATATATAAGATTGTCCAAATACATCAAAATTGGGCTAAAAGTAAAAGTACCACATATAATGTAGTTTTGTTATTTTGCAACGCTACCTTTGAACAGTGGCGTAGCTATGTAAGATTGCGCGCCCATGCCAGACTTACTTTTGCGCCCCTCATATATACAATTGTTCGTAGGTAACTTTTGCTAAGTCGGTAAAATATGCAATAGCTAATATTAATTCATTACTTTTTCATTTCAACCCTCTTAATACATTTGATAAAACTTTAGATTAGGTCCCACCCACACATGGTATATACCATTTGATGGGTCTCATCCTGATCAATAGTGTTCTAACCTAACCTAACCTCACCTAGTTTAAGTTAGGTTTAATTTAGGTTTGAATTTTTCATCAATTAATACGTGTTCTAATTCAATTTTTGGTTAGGTTAGGTTGGGTTGCATACGCATTAAAACATGCATTTTCAGGTAAGGTGGGGGTGGAAGGTTATGGCTTCCCTTCCAAAAAAGTTTTTGACGATTATCTCAAAAACTACCCCCCCCCCCAAACTTCACTATTGTTCAGCTCGATGAGACGCTTCGAATGGTATATAGCATGTGCGAGTGCGGGTGGCGGACCTAGACTGGAGAGCAGCCATACATACCTCCAAAAATTATCAATCTGTTGACCCAACAAGTCAGCACATTTGAGGTTCTTAAACAATTTTCAAATTTCATTACAATTTACAAGCACAGCACGAAGTACGTACGACGAAAGTGTTTCGGTTGTTTTTAGCACCGTCGTCAAAGCAGATAAATAATCACTACTTAATAATTTAATTATCTTATTTAAACACTTAATATTATTGTAACACAATATCCTCTACTTGTTTGGAGCAATGTAGCATATGCATATAGCCTTTTATTGTTTTCATATATCTTTTACCTTCTATGTTTGTTTAAAATGTCTATTACCAACGAAATAAAACTTCACGAAAGCAGCGCCTTTCGGAGGGTTGCGCCCCCCCGCGTCTCAGGGTCTGCGGGGGCGGTAGTTACACCACTAACGTGATATATTAAAAAATGCCAACTTTCTTTTTTTAAACTCTACTTTTATTTATTTATTTACTTCAATTAAATATAAAATATTACAAAATGGCGTTTGAAGATAACGGCCAGGACGAATAGGCAGGACCAGTGCTCGTTCTGATCGCATCCTGCATCACCGCTTGAGTGCACTTAACATTATAATGTAAGGTACGCTACAACAGAACCTCCAGCGTACATCAAAACAGGACGAGAGTAAGATAGTGATTGATGTTCAAATTTATACTATAAAATTATTCTAAATAGTGTATAGGATATATATTACTGAGTCAGAGTTTCTGAAGTGGGCCCATCATTTTTTGACATGTTTAAAATAAAAAAACTTATATCATATTTTAATAGTACTATATAAAGTATACTTCGTGGCAAATTTGTTTGTTTTTATTCTCATTATAACAAAAGTTATAAACAAATAAATTTTTCTAATAAAACACTGCACTAAGCAGTGTTTTATTAGAAAAATTATATCTTAATTCTAGTGCATGATAAATTGGTAATCGTTAATGAAAGTTATAGAGAAAAGTGTACAGTTTCATGCAAAAATTATTTCAATTGCAAATTTTAATTTTAAATTGCAAAAATCACGGTTTTTAATAAACAAATGGAAATATTTGTATGATCTTAACTTGTAAATTAATTTTTAAACATATATGTTGATACTGTATAGTCTAAGGATGCCGAATGTGAAAAAAAATTTGCTAGCAAGCCATTATTAAACAAATAACACGCATTTTTGTTTCGCGGTGGTTTACCTGCGAATTAGCGCAAAGCGAGGAGCCTCGCGCGCTAGTTCAGATCGCGCATAGAAGTCATTGGTTTCAAATTCAACTTCCATTTGTAATAAAAGTTCTAATTTTGCATAAATTATACTTTATACATAAACAGTGGAATTAATAAATACGTTTATATTAATAAAACTACTTTTTAATAATATCAGCAATTACAATTCGTGTATCACTGGAAAAAAATTTACATTCCAGTTTATCATTATCCATAGGAATATATGAATGATACTGTCGCGTATTTTTTAAGCTTTTCGCTTTAGAGTACCGATTTTCCAAAATTTTTTTTTTGTTTACATAATCTTCTTTGTTGCAAAAACCAAAATGAATATTTTGAAAAAAATTCTGTGCCCATTCAAAAAGAAGACGTGGCGTGTTTATAAAATTGCTGTCAATACGCTGTAAGCTAGCTCGATAGGCTTGCCGTTTAACAGTTTCACCAATGCCATCACAGGCACCTTTGCCATGGGCCGTTGCAAAGAAATGCCACTGGGCTTCGATTCCAAAGTCTTCTTGATGTTTGATTAAATTAATTTAATTTAATTTTTAAGCGAAAAGCTTAAAAAATACGCGACAGTATCATTCATATATTCCTATGGATAATGATAAACTGGAATGTAAATTTTTTTCCAGTGATACACGAATTGTAATTGCTGATATTATTAAAAAGTAGTTTTATTAATATAAACGTATTTATTAATTCCACTGTTTATGTATAAAGTATAATTTATGCAAAATTAGAACTTTTATTACAAATGGAAGTTGAATTTGAAACCAATGACTTCTATGCGCGATCTGAACTAGCGCGCGAGGCTCCTCGCTTTGCGCTAATTCGCAGGTAAACCACCGCGAAACAAAAATGCGTGTTATTTGTTTAATAATTGCTTGCTAGCAAATTTTTTTTCACATTCGGCATCCTTAGACTATACAGTATCAACATATATGTTTAAAAATTAATTTACAAGTTAAGATCATACAAATATTTCCATTTGTTTATTAAAAACCGTGATTTTTGCAATTTAAAATTAAAATTTGCAATTGAAATAATTTCTGCATGAAACTGTACACTTTTCTCTATAACTTTCATTAACGATTACCAATTTATCATGCACTAGAATTAAGATATAATTTTTCTAATAAAACACTGCACTAACATTTATTTGTTTATAACTTTTGTTATAATGAGAATAAAAACAAACAAATTTGCCACGAAGTATACTTTATATAGTACTATTAAAATATGATATAAGTTTTTTTATTTTAAACATGTCAAAAAATGATGGGCCCACTTCAGAAACTCTGACTCTACAGAGAGCTGCATCCCCTTCCTGAATCCATCTGTTTACCTTTAATATACTTATATACTACTTTATGGTATATCCCATAATAGGGATATAATTAAACAATACCAGGCCCATCAAAAGAGCATGCCTTTGTGTAAGAGTCAAATTAACCTTCGGCACTATTACGGGTTCTCCGTGTCTCCAACGCGTGTCATGCGGATATGCTACGCAAAGAAATGAAGTTCCTGTGTTTGCAAATTAATTTAGCCAAAGTTAATTCATAACGCTGTCTAACTGTAAAGATATTACGAGTACTTTCTGCAAACAAAGTTGTAGATGTATATAATATTTTCTAAATATAATTGTTAATACATATTTCTGCAAAACTTACCATTCTATTAATCGATAGCATAAGATTCTTTGGAACAATGGATAGTAATAGTATATTACATGTTGAGTTGGTAAAGGATATCTTTACAAGCCAAGCGATAATTGTTTGACCGAGACGGTACGTCGAGGTCATACAATATCGCGAGGCGTGGAAACTTTACCAACGAAACATGTATACTATTTTATTCACAATAATTAGACTTAAGATAATCAAAACAACAAGTAATTTAAAATTTTAAAATAAATTTTTTATAAACTGTCATAACACGGCCTACTAGATTAATATAAGCTTCGCTTATATACGGCCGTCTCATTTCCAGTTTTTTCATTGTTGAAATTAGTATCTAAAAATTACAGATCGGTACACGGCCTACTAGATATACGGCCGTCTCATTTCCAGTTTTTTCATTGTTGCAATTAGAATCCAAAAATTACAGATCGGTACGTTAAGTGGCGCCCACTGCCAATAATTTTGCAACGAAGTTGGTTTGTATTCAGACTGCAGTCGTTAATTCTAAGGTTATAGTTCATACCAATAATTGTCATTTGCTATTGTGCAATATTAATTTATTGACATTTGTACATACTATTTAAATATAATGTACATAAATAGGACAAAAATATATTGCAGTAGGAATTTGGAAAGCAAAATATCCTACATATAAGAAAATTTTACTTTATTTAGTAAGTTTTATTAGATTTTATATAACATTACTAATTGACTGATTTTTTAAGACTAGAAACACCTTAATAACTACATAATAGCCATAATATAAGTACAGTGTAATATTTCACAAATTACGAATACTCTTTTGGGATTTGTAGCACTTGAATTACCACAGCAGATGATGTAGACACCTAATGTTAATGCACGACCTATGAACTGAAGCTACGACTAGAAGTATAACCATGGAATAAAGAAATCTCACGGTGAAAGACATTACTGAAAATAAATATTTTTAGACATAAGAGCTGATGAAATCTACTTGAATCTAAGGCCACTCGTTTCAGTTAAAAGAGACTGACAAGATTTGTCTCCTAAGACATTAGCTTTATATAGAATTTTTGATATCGCATATCATAAACCAAAAGCGATGACAGAGAAAGAATTTTAAAATTTTGAAGGGTAGGTACAGGATAGGTAACGATAAGTAAATAACGGTTTTGTAGTAAAGCTGAGAAAGTGTTCCAGAAAGAAGATGGAGTCGGGAACTTTTCTGAACTAACTACCTATTGATAATAATAACATGACAATCGTTGTAAAATCAAGTCAATAGTATAAAAAATACGTGTACCTGTGAAGTGGTTGTTGAAGTACCTATGTTTTTTAGTTTTAATGTAGCCATAAGTGTTGTTCTTAATGCATAATTTAACAACATCTGATCGTTGTTAAGAGATTTTTTGTTATTACCTACTGTTAATGTCTGAGTAAATACATGTATTCTGAAAGTGAAGTACTTCCTTTAAGTGTGATCTCTTCAATCGGAGGCAGTTTGACACAATTGACATAAAGTATAACCTAAAAATTAACGACTGAGCTCTGACTTTAAATATCTTTGTTGTAAAATTACCACCAGTGGGCGCCATTTAACGTACGAATCTGTAATAATTTTCAACAATGAAAAAACTTTAAATGAGACGGCCGTATATAAGCGAAGCTTATATAAATCTAGTAGGCCGTGGATCGGTACGTTAAGTGGCGCCCACTGACGGTAATTTTGCAACAAAGATGGTTTGTAGTCAGACTGCAGTCGTTAATTTTTAAGTTATACGTCATGCCAGTAATTGTCATTTCCAATTGTATAATATTAATTTATTGGCATTTGTACATAAATATTTGGATATAACGTACGTAGATATGACAAAAATATGTTACAGTGGGAATTAGGAAATCAAAATATCGTACATGTAAGAAAATTATACTGAGTTTATGTAATATTTACTAACGCCCCAATTCTTAGACTAGAAACACCTTAATAACTACACGATAGCCGCAGTATTTAAGTAAGTGCAATTTCATTTTTCGCAAATTACAAATGTTCCTTTAGGTTTTGTAGCACTTGAATTACCACAGCAGATGATGTAGACACCTAATGTTAATGCACGATCTATGAACTGAAGCTATGATTAAAAGTATGAGAAGTATTCATGGAATGAATAAATCTCACTGTGACACTCATTACTAAAAATAAACATTTTTTAGACATGAAAACTGATAAAATCTACTGAGACTTAGACCAATAGTTTCAGTAAAAGAAATATAAAACTGACAAAATTTGTCTGATAAGGCATTACCTTTATACGGAATTTGGTTTATGTGATATAAATCAAATGCGATGTCTGAGAAAGTATTTAGAAATTTTGTAGGGAGGTTAGGAATCTAGGATAACGATAATTAATTAACGATTTTGGTATCATGTCTTGATGAAGTGTTCCAGGAAGAAGATGGAGTCGGGAACTTTTCTGAACTAACTAAATGCATAATAATCTATACAAAGGTATAAAATCAAGTCAATACTATCAAACTTTTACACATATTCGCATGGAGTGTCGCTATACGGGTCTCAAACGCAACTGGACAATAGCAAAGAATGAAAAAAAAAGTATATAGGCTTCTAAGTTATGGTGCTACAGAAAGATGCTAAAGGAAACATGGATTGACCGAATATCGAACAACGAGATACTAGAAAAAGTACAAGAAGAAAAAGATTAGTGAAGCAGATAGAATAATATACAAGAAGAAAGATAGTTAATGAAGAAGACCATGAGAAGCAAAGATAGATTAATAAGACACTTTAAGACATTCGGGTATTATATAAATAAAAATAGTAATAGAAAGCATGATCGAAGGAAAGAACACCCTAGCTAAACCTAGATTACAATTTATACTTCAAATAAAAGAAGACTTAGGCTGCTACAGCTATAGAGAATTGACTTTAGAGAAAAGATTGACAGCATACCGGAAAAATACCATAAGAATAGGTGTATTTGTAAAGTGGTGGTTAAAGTATGTTTTTTAGTTTTAATGTAACTTTTTTAATAGTTTATCAATTTTATTTGGGGACTGACAGCCTTTTTTATAAAAATAAATACATCGCAAGAATAATAAATTAAAATAATAAATAAAATTTTAATGTAACGTTTTGTAATGTAATATAATGTACCTATTATTTTTTATTGCATAATTTAATAATATTTGATCGTTGCTAATAAATTTCTTGTTAATAATTACTGTTAATATTCGAGTAAAAATTCTTTAATCGGAGGAAGTTTGACACAATTGACATAAAATATAACCTAGAAATTAACGACTGAGCTCTGACTTCAAATATCTTTGTTGTAAAGTTACCGCCAGTGGGCGCCATTTAACATACGAATCTGTAATAATTTTCAACAATGAAACAACTGGAAATGAGACGGCCGTATATAAGCGAAGCTTATATGAATCTAGTAGGCCGTGTGTCATAACACGGCCTACTAGATTAATATAAGCTTCGCTTATATACGGCCGTCTCATTTCCAGTTTTTTCATTGTTGAAATTAGGATCCAAAAATTACAGATTTGTACGTTAAGTAGCGCCCACTGACGGTCATTTTGCAACAAAGATGGTTTGTAGTCAGACTACAGTTATTAATTTTTAGGTTATACGTCATGTCAGTAATTGTCATTTCCTATTGTGTAATAAATACTTCATTAATTTATTGGTATTTGTACATACAAATTTGGATATAATGTACATAAATATGCCAAAAATATGTTTCAGTAGGAACTAGGAAACCAAAATATCCTACATAGTATAATAAAATTTAGAAAATTATACGAAGTTAACGCAATGTTTACTAATGCCCCAATTCTTAGACTAGGAACACTTAATAACTACATGATAGCCACACTATAAGTAAGTACAATTTCATATTTCGCAAATTACAAATGCTCTTTTGGGTTTTGTAGCACTTGAATTACCACAGTATCACACAGCATATGATGTAAACACATAATGTCAATGCACGATCTACGAACTAAAGCTATGACTAGAAGTAGGTATTCATGGAATGACGAATTCTCACTGTTAGTAGAGTAAATCTGAAAGCGGATTTTGTTGTCCGTGGTACATTGAAAGGTAAAAAGGTATCGAGTACGTTATCGGATGCTATTTAGGGTGTATATCAATCCCCTAAATTCGTCTGGCGATATCGGTGTCTGACACCCCCCCGGGGGGGAAAGACTGAACAAACAGAAAATCTAGTATACTTTATTTGATATCCGGCTATATTAAAATAAATACGATATCTAAAGTATTAGGCGAGTTAGAGCTAATTTTCACTCAAGAATTATCATTAGATAAACGGAAGGATACTCACTAGATTAGCTTCTAACTCCCTTATTATGCGTATTTCAATTTCTGCAAACATAGAAAGATGTTTATATCGTGATAACTTTTGGACGACACAAGATATCAAAAAAGTTCAAAAAATAATTGTTGTTAGTTGGAGATTTTACAGTCCAACGCTTTTTGAAACTTTGATATTGGCTAGACAATAACGAAGATATGACCAATTTATTCCAACAATGTATAAATTACCGCTGAGAAGCGATCGTTCTATCTCTATTTTCACCCGTCTTCCGTCTCCTAACGCACTGCTCTTATCAGGTTCGTAAGTACATACAACTATTGGCACAATATTGGAGTTACAAATGCAGATGATTTAACATTTTGTTGAAAAAAATTATAAAATTCTTAATGTTTTTTGGTAAATACGATATTAACCTTAACACGGAGAGTTCTTCGAGTTATTTTATAACAGACGATGAACTGTTACATACATTTAAATTTCTTTAAATTTATAAAAAAAGAAACAGATACGCAGTTATAAAAAATGAAAATGAGATTAGAGCTTCTTGATATAACACACAATTCCAGTAAATTAATGAGGAAAAAACTGTTATTCCTCATTTACGCGCATATATAAACTAGTGAGAATGCGCAGAGTTAGCATTGCCATGACGAACAAAAACAACTGTATTTAATAAACTAATTTATTTTTGAAAACTAATGTTGACGTAACACATTAGTTGCCATAAAAACTCGTAAAAAAAAGTTGCTAAAAATATTTATTTTTTTCGTAAATTTTAAAAAAATACAAAATTTTTCATTTTTCAGAAATTTACCGAAATTTTCGGTGGCCATTTTGACCACTTTCTCAAAGAGATACAAAAAGATGTTTCAACCAAAAGTTTCTTAGAATTTGATGTACTATAAGATTCCAAAAAGAAAAATTCAAAAAAGTCAACATGGAAAAAGGCGACAGACCGACAGACAGACTTCACGAATTCAGAGACGAACTTTTTGTTCGTCGAATATTTACACTATGAAATTAAATGTACATAGTAGTCAAAATATATAATAACAAAACTGAACACAAAGGTTATTCTGAAAACCAAATGGATAAATTGTGGCAAGGTTTGGGAAAAGATTGTTGTGGAAAGAAAACATGACATAGCCAAAGAAAAGTGTACAATTCAGTTACAATTTACGACCGATATGTCCTACTGGGTGGTAACTTGAACCCGTAGTATTTTCTACGGAAACTGAAAATACGTTGTATTATTCAGATCTTATGAAAATAATGAAGCTACTTTAATGTACCCACAACCACAAAACAATATTTATAACGAGGTGGAAATGCTTAAAGATTTGAACTTTCAATATCGACCTATGGTGCAAAGTGAAAAACTTTATTTAGTAGCCTCGAAAATTAAAAAAAAGACCTTCGAGATGTAGAAGATGCTGATATTTTAGCAGTTACCAATGAAGATAAAAAAAAATTTAAAGTTTGCTTTAGTGTGATTAAAGAATTCAGAAGTTTAAGCATTGTTCAGGACACTATTTTTTACAATTTGCAGCAGACAATGTAGACGTGTTAAAGGAAACTATCAAAGGTTGCAATACCTTTCACGCAACTCAGACGGTAGCTTTTCAGCAATGTCCAGAAAACTAATTATCTGTAGGAATTTCAATAAAAAGCGACTACTTGTGCCTCAAAACTTCCATTCCTTGTCAAGCTCTCGGTATACCAAGACTAGAATACCTTTGCCACATTGCGAACGAAACGCAAAATTAGTTATTTGCCGAAAAATAAAGAATAGTCAATACCTACTGATACAATTAATTTTGTGTGGATTTTACAAGTAGAGTTCAAAATTGTAGTACGCAGATTGTACCTCAATGGATTGGTTTCAACAAAATAACTGACAATTCAGACAATACTACATTGTGGACAGCCATGCTTAGGTGTCGAGATATCACTGCACATCTGAATCATGTAAAGTATACAGTAATTACGTTTGTCCAAGTATTGTATTACTATAACATAGTGGCTTTCAGATTAACCTTTGTATTCAGTTTTGTTATTATATATTTTGAGTACTATGTACATTTGAGTTCAGAGTGGAAATATTTTATATATGCGCATAAGCTTGAATTGTGTGTTATATCAAGAAGTTCTCTTAATTCTCTATTATGACTTTATTGTATATCTAATCTCATTTTCACTGACCTTTGAATGTTCCACAGTTCTTGCAGTGGATTCCTGAAGTTTCCCGCCCGTTTTACACACAACATATTTTTTTATAACTGCGTATCTGTGTCTTTTTTATAAATTTACAGAAATTTAAATGTATCGTCTGTTATAGAATAACTTGAAGAACTCTCCATGTTAAGGTTAATGTCGTATTTACAAAAACAGTAAGAATTTTATAATTTTTTTCAACAAAATGTTAAATCATCTGCATTTGTAACTCCAATATTGTGCCAATAGTTGTATGTACTTACGAACCTGGTAAGAGCAGTGCGTTAGAATGAGACGGAAGACGGGTGAAAATAGAGATAGAACGATCGCTGCTCAGCGGTAATTTATACATTGTCGGAATAAATTGGTCATATCTTCGTTATTGTCTAGCCAATTTCAAAGTTTCAAAAAGCGTTGGATTGTAAAATCTCCAACTAACAACAATTATTTTTTGAACTTTTTTGATATCTTGTGTCGTCCAAAAGATATCACGATATAAACATCTTTCTATGTTTGCAGAAATTGAAATACGCATAATAAAGGAGTTAGAAGCTAATCTAGTGAGTATCCTTCCGTTTATCTAATGATAATTCTTGAACGAAAATTAGCTCTAACTCGCTTAATACTTTAGAGATCGTATTTATTTTAATATAGCCGGATAGCAAATAAAGTATTCTAGATTTGCTGTTTTTTCAGTTCCCCTCCTCCGGGGGGGGGGGGTGTTGGACACCGATATCGCCAGACGAATTTAGGGTATTGATATACACCCTAAATAGCATCCGATAACGTACTCGGTACCTTTTTACCTTTCAATGTACCACGGACTTGATTTCTAGATGCGTTTTTTTAAGTTTGCAAACTCTACTATGTGGCAGTCATTACTAAAAATAAATATTTTTTAGGCATAAGAGCTGAACTTGGTTTATATGATATAAATCAAAAGCGATATCGGAGAAGGTATTTAGAAATTTTGAAGGGCGGTTAAGAATCTAGGATAACGATAATTAAATAACGATTTTCGTGTCATGTCTTAACAGATTTTATAGTAAGAAGGTAGAGGAAGTGTTCCAGGAAGAAGATGGAGTTTGATACTTTTCTGAACTAACTGAATGCATGATCTAAACGGTATAGAATCAAGTCAATAGTATTAAACTTTTACACACATTAAAAACAGACGTATACAGGCTTTTGAGTTGTGGTGCTATAGAAAAATGCTAAGGCGGATGGATTGAACGAATAACGAGCAATGAAATACTAGAAAAAGTACAAGAAGAATGATAGTTAATGAAGAAGACTATGAGAAGCAGAGATAGATTATTATGACACTTTAAGACATTCGGGTATTATCTAAAAATAATAATAGAAAGCATGATTGAAGGAAAGAACACCCTAGCTAGACCTAGACTGTAATTTATACTCCAAATAAAAGAAGACTTTAGGCTGCTACAGCTATAGAGAATTGACTATAGAGAAAAGACTGACAGCATACCGGAAAAATACCATAAAAATAGGTGTGTTTGTAAAGTGGTTGTTAAAGTATGTTTTTAGTTTTAATGCAACTATTTTAATGAATGTTATTTGGGGACTGGCAGCCTTTTTTATAAAAATAAAGACATCGAAAGAATAATAAATTAAAATAATAAATAAAATTTTAATGTAACGTTTTGTAATGTAATATAATGTACCTATTGTTTTTTAATGCATAATCTAATAATATTTGAACGTTGTTAATAAATTTCTTATTAGTAATTACTATTAATATTCGAGTAAACATTCTTTGATCGGAGGCAGTTTGACACAATTGACATAAAGTATAACCTAAAAATTAACGACTGAGCTCTGACTTCAAATATCTTTGTTGTAAAATTACCGCCAGTAGGCGCCATTTAACGTACGAATCTGTAATAATTTTCAACAATGAAAAAACTGGAAATGAGCCGGCCGTATATAAGCGAAGCTTATATGAATCTAGTAGGCCGTGGTCATAATTTCAATCAGAGCCATCTATCGACCAAAAGAAATTTTAAGTAAGGTTTCATTCTTCGCCGCTAGATGGCGATGTATGCGCTCAGTATTTTAAAATTAGAAATTAATTAATTTCGTTATAATTATTAAATATAAAATACGGAAAAATAAAAATAAAACTAATATTAAATAAAAAAAATGTTTTTAGCGTTAAATATATTTATAAAAACTTAAATTTAAATCGGATAAAACGTGCAGTTTTAAACTATTCAAAAAAAAAAGTTGGCCATAACTTTACATGTCAGTTTTACAGACATGTAAAGGAAATTGTTAACCACTTTGGTGTTGCTATAGCAATAGCTTACTTTCCAAGGTTTTTACAACATATGAAATGTACATATTGCAATATGATTGCGAATAATAGTATATTACATGTTGAGTTGGTAAAGAATATCTTTACAAGCCAAGCGATAATTGTTTGACCGAGACGGTACGTCGAGGTCAAACAATATCGCGAGGCGTGGAAAGTTTACCAACGAAACATGTATACTATTTTATTCACAATAATTAAACTTAAGATAATCAAAATAAAAAGTAATTTTAAATTTTAAAATAAATTTTTTATAAACTCATAATTCCAATCAGAGCCATCTATCGACCAAAAGAAATTTTAAGTAAGGTTTCATTTTTCGCCGCTAGATGGCGATGTATGCGCTCAGTATTTTAAAATTAGAAATTAATTAATTTCGTTGTAATTATTAAATATAAAATACGGAAAAATAAAAATAAAACTAAAATTAAATAAAAAAAATGTTTTTAGCGTTAAATATATTTATAAAAACTTAAATTTAAATCGGATAAAACGTGCTGTTTTAAACTATTCAAAAAAAAAAGTTGGCCATAACTTTACATGTCAGTTTTACAGACATGTAAAGGAAATTGTTAACCACTTTGGTGTTGCTATAGCAATAGCTTACTTTCCAAGGTTTTTACAACATATGAAATGTACATATTGCAATATGATTGCGAATAATAGTATATTACATGTTGAGTTGGTAAAGAATATCTTTACAAGCCAAGCGATAATTGTTTGACCGAGACGGTACGTCGAGGTCAAACAATATCGCGAGGAGTGGAAACTTTACCAACGAAACATGTATACTATTTTATTCACAATAATTAAACTTAAGATAATCAAAATAAAAAGTAATTTTAAATTTTAAAATAAATTTTTTATAAACTGTCATAATTCCAATCAGAGCCATCTATCGACCAAAAGAAATTTTAAGTAAAGTCTCATTTTTCGCCGCTAGATGGCGATGTATGCACTCAGTATTTTAAAATTAGAAATTAATTAATTCCATTGTAATTATTAAATATAAAATACGGAAAAATAAAAATAAAACTATAATATTAAATAAAAAATATGTTTTTAGCGTTAAATATATTTATAAAAACTTAAATTTAAATCGGATAAAACGTCCTGTTTTAAATTATTCAAAAAAAAAGTTGGCCATAACTTTATATGTCAGTTTTACAGACATGTAAAGGAAATTGTTAACCACTTTGGTGTTGCTATAGCAATAGCTTACCTTCCAAGGTTTTTACAACATATGAAATGTACATATTACAATATGATTGTGAATAAAATATTTTTAATGTAACAATTTAAAATTATAATGTTTCTCGTAATTTTGAATTTATAACAAGTTCTTCTTAAGAATTTGACTGTGAGCTCTATATGTTTCTGTCATCGCAACTGGTTGTCAATGTAAACACCTAGATATTTCACAAACTCTGTTGCATGTTTACATTCACAATTGCAAATTATTTATTTATTTACGGTAACTCACCATTTTATAAAATATGTTGTTGCCTTAAAACACATATGCCTTAAAAATGTTTGCTACAGCTGACAATTCTTGCGAATTTCTTAAAATAAAACATTTTCAACGTTTTATTACAATCATGTTATATATATGTATTTGAAAGGCTAGCTTAGTATCAATGTAAACACCTAGATCCTTCACATAATCAACACTCTTCAGCTTTATTCCATTTAAATTATATGTAAATAGGATCGGCTTTTTCAGTCTTGCAAAAGTTATAAAGTTACATAATATTTATCAATATTCAACATCGATTTATTGACTAAGCACCAATCTGCAACCATACCAAGATCTTGTTGAAGCATGTGACAATCAGTGGAATCCTTTATAGTTTTACATATCTTTAAGTCATCTGCAAATGCAAGACAGTTAGAATACTTAATACGATTTAATAGCGTTAAGTTAGGTTGGCCGAATCTGTAGTAAACACAAGAATAAAAAAAATAAATGAAAATTCGCGCTAAGG
This sequence comes from Agrypnus murinus, assembly GCA_929113105.1. Classification (NCBI taxonomy): domain Eukaryota; kingdom Metazoa; phylum Arthropoda; class Insecta; order Coleoptera; family Elateridae; genus Agrypnus; species Agrypnus murinus. The sequence continues at coordinate 114,908,043 of OV816024.1, forward strand.
GACGTAACGCTCTTTCTCTTTTGCACTACAATGATATCTTCTTTGATACCTTGTCGCACCCTTCTTTTGCCACACCCTAAAGATGATTATTCCGACTAGCTGTAGATTACAGGGCGCCACGAGTTCCAATCTTCTGATACCTACCGCTAGGAATGTGAGCAATGTGAGCTAATCCCTCCGTCTGAACTCGACGACAAATGAGAAAAAACTAAAAGGTTACCTGGTGTTCACAAAAAAATAAACCAACAAAGATCATTAAATTAAACAACAATAAATAAGACACCAATACGCACTTTTTATACATATATTGTCAGATAACAGATGGGTAGGGAAATAAATAGATCACAACACAGTACACACCAACAGTTAGAATTAGTAAGATAATTCTACAGAACGCTACTCATTCACAATAAAATACAATATTATTCAGTTGACCGACGGGTCAAGCACACAGTCTATCTAGGGTAATTCAACATAACGATTTGCGTTAAATATCTTAGTCCACCCGAAATGATATTACTGCCCCATGAACAATAATAACCCCATGAACAATAACAACCCCAACCGGAACTGAAGCTTCCGTTATTAGCCAATAAGAAGGACAAAAAGGGGATTCTATTAGCGATTAATTAAGTATTTATGGGGCCGTTGTGTTCCCACTCAGCTGATTGGTTCCTCACCGGTGTTATTCGTATGATAACGCTACCCCTACCGTAAACGATTGATTATCTCGCTTCCCAACACGAACTAAGGCAAACTGCCAATAATAACAAACCTTCAGGCGTTGTTACACAGAATTACTACAAATAAATCAATTAGTACTACAATTATATTATCCCTACTGGTGTGGTCAAACACCCCCCGATAAATGTTCATATGACTATCGTAGCAAAGATTCTCTGACCTGGTAACTCTCCTTACCTAGCTTGAGGTAGTTTGGATACCTTCAGCCTGCACCTCTGGTATAATTCACCGCGTTCAGTGATGAGCCCAGATGAAGACAGGTCTTGTAACCAAAACCAAAAAAAGAAAAGGAACCCCGAAGATGAGCAACGGGTAGTAAGTATCTCAAAATATTATAAGAATTACAGTTACTGGAAGAAAAGCCTAAAACAAAATGTAACGCATTAGTGTACGCTCAAGAAGGTAGAGAAAACTCCAACTCCTTTAGATTAACAGGAATTACCTATAGATAGAAGACGGCTTCAAGTGAGATTTTAGGTCGTAGGCATCTTGGCATCTTGACATCCAACAATTAATGTTGATTAGAAAATCTCAAATGTCTTTCTTTAGCAGAGGGTCTTTCCACCATCCATGATTTGCTTCATGAGTTAATAAAGTGTTTCACCAGATTCTCACCGTTTACACCATCACTTTCTAACGTTAAACTTGGAAAGAACAAACAAGATTTCACCTTGTTACCATATAACAAAACAATACCTTTCTTGAAATAAATAAAGATTAGTAAAAGTTTCAGAGTTTTATTAAAATATAACCTGACAATATTGTTTCGGCAGCTATGCTGTCATTATCAAAGGTAATATAATTATAAACAAACACGTCGCTAAGGTAGATACAAAAATAGGTAACTAGATAAAATAATAATAAAAATAATAATAATCAGAATTAAATATCTAATACTTCCAGTAACGGAGAATTACTGAGCTCAAGTTGTTCATTCATTAAAGGTACCCTGAGTTTGTGTTTGTATATCTCAAAGGCTTCTAAAATGTCTAATTTGCGTTTGTTATTACAAAAATGTAGGAATTTAATATTATTTTGAGGAGTCATTGTGTCATTTTGTTCTAAAAGGTGTTTGGCGTAATTAGATTTTTCAGGATGTTTATTTTTGTAATGACGTACGTGTTCTTTATATCTTATGTCAAAATTTCGAAGTGTTTGTCCAATATATACCGAACTACAAAAAGAACAATTTAAACGGTAAATGCCCGATTTCATGATGTGTTCATGTGTTCTGTCTTTAGCATTAAATAAAAATGAAAAAGTGTTAGTGTTGGTTTTAAATGTTATTTTATAATTGTTAGTTTTTCTTAGTATATGTGCAATTTTTTCTGATATTTTCCAAAATATGGTATAGATATGTAATTTGTGTCTTCTGTTTGATTGTCAATGGGATATATTCTTTTGATAGCTAACCTATAATCTTGTTGTTTAATTAAAGTGTCAATGGCTTGTCAGGCGTTAATGTTCAAATAAAGACTGTAACAACCTTTGAGTATTATTGTATTTAAATGTCATTAGAAAATTTGTATTTCGTTTTCAATAATAAAATTATTAACGTTACTACGTGATTTAATTCTTTTGACCATCCTACCTCCTACAACACGGCCGCGCCGAAACTACTGCGCCGGAAGGTTCCATACCGCTATAATCAATATTTATTTATTTATTTATTATTTATTTATTTTTGGGCGAGGAATCAGGAAGGGATCTTTATCGTGCCAAACATCGCATTGACACGGGACCTACAGTTTTACTTTCTATCCGAAAAGAAGGCATGTTTTCAATTTTTCTCCGCTATGAAAAATTACCATCTCGACCGGGGATCGAACCTGCGATCTTTGGATTATGAAGCAAACATGCAAACCACTAGTCCACCGAGACTGGCATATATAATCAGTACTATTGCACTAGAAAAATCGGTAAATCTGGTAAAACCATCTTTTGAGCCGGTTTGACCGTTTAATCGATTTTGAGCCAGCTGAGACGGTGTTGAGCCGAGAAAAAGGTAACATCGTTATGGTTTCTCGGTTATGGTAGTTTTTCGGTTGTGGTTTCTCGATTGTAGTTTCTCGGTTGTGGTTTCTCGGTTTTGGTTTCTCGGTTATGTTTTCTCGGTTGTGGTTTCTCGGTTTTGGTTTCTCAATATTTGTTTTTCTCGGTGTTTGCTTTCTCGGTGATGACCTGGATCCGTAAACTATAGTGTACTGTTTCAGTCGATATGCTTACGATATCAGCTACATCCTGAATATTTCCTTTTCGATCGCTCTAAATGACAACTTCACACACTTGATAAATTATTTCCGGAACTGTTGAAAGTTCGGGTTGTTCATCATTTTGGAGGCTATATTAACGTGCCACGTTTAAACCGTGCAACCCATCGACAAATGAAGGAACATTGTTACCCAAAATATAGAGTGTTTTTTCGGTGTCATTTGTGGAACTCTCCGAACCAAGCGCTGCGCAATTTCAAGCAGACTAAACCGCTTTACTGGTTTCGAACACACCCAATAGGCTACTCAGATTTAATGCTAATTATTTTCTAGTAACCGATGGTAGTAAAAGCCTCGCTACCCGTCAAATCATCCCCCTGCAGTTTGTTATAGAATAGTAATTTTTCTACTAATTCAATGACGAAACAGGGCACGGTCCTCCCGGCAGAAGCGTCCCTAAAGTCGGTCAGCCGGGCGTATGCCCGGGGACCCGGGAGCTAGTGGGGCCCCTAGCAACACTGCTTAGATCGGTATCGCGTTCAACAACGGGGGCGCGTTGCCCCGCCAGTCGTCCGAGCACATTTTGTTGTATTAAAAATTAAAGATTTTATTTATTCACTTTTTTTATTTACTGAGGGCCCCACTCCATATTTGTGCCCGGGGCCTCAAAATCCAAAGGGCGGCGCTGCCTCCCGGTCTAGGACATTAGGGCGCGACCTCTAGGCAGCTGCCAAATTTAACAATCAATAAACGAACTATTGATGCCATTCACCAGTAAAGTTTAAAAATGTAATACAAAAATATGATTGGCATGCAGAACACATAGTAAAATAATAACAACACGAACAGCACTATTGTAAATAATTTAATAAAATAACTATTAAAATAAATCATTACTAAAGTTAAAAAAAACTTTATTGGCATGTAAAATACGTAGTGGTCAATACGAATGCAAACAGCACTGTACTAAATTATTTTACACTATAAACCATTAATTAAAAAATATACATATATATGTAATATCCTTTATCAAAAAATAGATATTATTATATTATATAAAAGAAACACCCATATTACATGCTAAAAGGAAAATCTGCCCATATTTGAAGATTATATTGAACATAAATAAGATATCTAGTCACTGAATAAGACCATTTTGCAATATTATAATTAAAGCATTACCCTGCAATCAGCGCCATTCCATTCACCAATACAGTATGTACTACATACATGTAACCATATACCTACCACTACTTAAATTAGCCGCGCCAGCGCCGTAGTGTCTGCGCGACCTAATGTCTTTGCGTCCTAGTGTCCCGCGTTCCAACGGTTGCGTCCTAGAAGCCACGCCCTAGTAGCCGCGCCCTAGTATCCGCGCCCTAATGTCCGGCTTCGTGGTCCTCCTGCCTTATCTGCGGGGTTTTCCCAAGTATCCGAAAAGGTATGGCACAAGAACAGAACATAACAATTCTAGTTGCTCATAATCTAACTATGTAATAAGTTTTCGGGACAAAATAAAGAATTAAATCAGAAGTAGCAAGTACTGTGATGATCACCATGCCTTAGATAAGATTTACTATTCAAGGTAACAAATGTAAACAAGAGGAGACAACAATCTATTAACGAAACAAGAAAAACATTCACTCTCCCCTCTTTAACATTAAAATAATAAAGCTTTTAAAGAACAATCCGTCTTTTAATCAACGAAGAACAGCAGATATTACATGTAGTAACCCCGACGTGATCAAACTTGCTAGATCCTGCCAAAGAATTTATCAATTCTTCAAATAGTTTTTTGGCAGGATTGTTGTTGAGAGTTTTTCTATTCAAGCAGAAAAATTCCCATCAGCACAATTTTTTTTCTTTATTTTAAGGCTAGAAAATTAGAAAACTCAGAATGAAGAGCTTTTAGATATGATCTTATTATTGTTTGTTTGGGGTACTGCAATCGTCTATTGTCCAAAAGATATAGTTCAAAATAAACAATATTTTAATTATGAATTTATGAAGTATTAATACTTCAATCATTGATTTGTGAATGTTTTTACTTACATATTTAGTATGTACCACCTTTTCTTTAGCCGAAAAACTAAGTACATATCTTTAAAAATCCATTGTACGTATACGTATGTATCTCTCCAATTCAAATGAATTATCCAGATCACGTTGTTTAAACCATCGATGTAGAGGTTGCTTCAACTTGGCCCTATTAACTTAATGCGCAAACCACAACACCAATTGTATCCTCGCCCACTTTTACTTAATTGAATAAAGCTCGAAAAAATTCAATACAACTAGGATAGAAAACTTTATAAAAGGTTTTTGTTTTGGTTATACCCCTAACACGCTATTATTTGGTTGTTTATAGTAATATTCCGTTTATATTAAATTCGTAGGAAGCGAATACCTGGTAGTTCGGAAAATTCTAGTTTCTGTTATGGATCAACAAGAAATTATTGTTATGCGTACACAATGTTTTACCAAAATAGAAGTCTCAATATTTTGTCAGTATTTTTATCTAGAATTCCATGAATATCAGATTTATAAATGGAGAATCCTTTACAAAACAGGAAAGTCGAAAAGGGAAAAGTTAAGATATTAACCCGTGACTTATTATAAGTGGATCTACAGGCAGGATTAATTCCCATTTTAACTTAATTAATGCTCATGATTACCCTATTATATTGGATAATAAAAACTTTCTGAAGAGCTTTTTCGGTTAAACTCCGATATTTAAGACCGATGAAACGTGTTTAATCTTACCAGAAATGAAAGCTTGGGAAACAAATGTGCATAATCAAATAACGGCATAATGCCGTAGGCTATAGATTTCATCAACGTTGTAAAACATTTTCGGTGCAGTCTTTCCTATCTGTAGACAAGTTAACTTTTCATTTCAGAAAAAGAATTATTCCACACTAAATATTCGCTATACTTTTAATTTGTTAAATTCTGCACTACACACGTGCGCGCTCACAACATGCTAACACATACGCACACGCAGAAATATCTACATTTATATGGCATCAATCAAAAATACTCATCCCAATTAAAATTTTCCGTGTATCTAACAGTAAATATTTCTTTAAGAATTGTACTTATTTACACGGTCATTTCACATTAATTTACTTAATCTGTCATTTCTTTCCTATACAGTTACTGTGTTTTTTGTACAACTTTTCTTTATTTTATCGTCTTAAACACATCCTTCGAAAGTTGTTAGATAGGCAACTTAGGCTACTTTTTATTAGGCAACCATTACATGGTTAAAAAGGCTGCTAAATAAATTTTGACGTTAACCCATAAAAGCGATGAAATGTTTGCAATTCACAAACGATACTCCAGGACAGACTGTTTCTAATTGATTGACTCTCATCAGCCAGAACTAATAGCTTGTGAATTGTACACACCCGACACCATCCAGGCTTCCCTTAGTTGTTACATAACTATTTTTTCTATAACATAACTTATATAGTAATGCATTGTGTTACTTTTCCTGTTTTTTTTCTGAAGTGTATGTTTCTTGTTTTACAGAACTAGTTATGGATATGCATTTTCTATGGGAAAATCTGGAAGCTCCCAAAAGGCTTTATTTATTCGTTACATAGATCTAGGCCTATAGTTTGCTAACATTTACTACCACAATCGAACCAACTTTTTTTTCTGAACAGTTTTTAATTTTAATCTTTTAAATTTACTTATAGTAGTTCTTTTCCAAATATCAAGCTGACTTACTCTACGCTTTTTTTTTGGTTTGTAACCTCAGTTTATAATTTAGCATTATCTGTGAGCTTACATTCTTCTGTAGTGGACCGTCTCAACTTACAGCTTACTTACTAAAATTACTGCTCCTATTATGTAGATATTGAAGATATTCATTAGATATTCAGATTAGATATTCCCTATTCCACTTCATTTGTTGAGCATTGAGTAACACCACTTCTCTATTTTTAGGATGGGACGTAATTCAATAATACTTTAAATTTCTTAGAAAATTTCTTTCTACATGTTTATTTTGAAGATGTTTCATTTTCACAAATTAAAGTTAGTGCCAGCTAGGAATGTTACATTTGACAGGTTCTTTAGGGTAATGTCAATGCTTGCTTCCGTGAAGTCTGCTGGTCTGTGGTTATGCTTCACTTGCGACAACTCATATGTACGCATAATTGAGACTAAAATATAAAATGCCACAAAGTCAGATTTAGGCAAACATGAAAAGCTTGTAATTACAACCACTTTCATCGCTTACTATTTACATGGAGCTTAAGAAATTACATGAAGATCCCCCGCACAGTTAAATGACGCTTCTAGGCGGTTGGAGCCTTCGGGAATAAAAACTACTCCAGTGCACTATTATTTTAAGTGCAAGAACCAGGTGTGTACTTGGAGACCGTCATGTATTCACCTCCACCCGAGACCGCCACGCCGCGCCGCTCAACGGGATTGACATACATAAAAGAGAATAACAAAAATCGAGTCGTACTGTCAGTATCCAAGCAGACAGTGCACTGTGCTGTTAATTCTTTCAAGCTTCATTAAGCTCACCTATCACATATATTACTACAGCAGTTTCAATTGCTAATAACAATCATCAACAACAAAAGTATTACACATTGCCCATTAATAATAATGCCAATAATGGCGACATTAAATTTGTTAACCAATAAATAATTACCACATCATAATCAATTCACGTATCAAATAAATTTGAATTTTTGGTTTCTTTATCACACCTCATAACCGACCCGTTCCGTGAGGCCTCTTTTACGATCACCCGGATGGACAAAGTCTTTTTCTTAAAATATATTCAACAGAATTTAAACCTGTAATTTTAATTAATAATTATTTAAGTTTTACCTTAAGTTTAACCATTATTATTCACTATTTAATTAATGCTTAAATATGTTAATTTACATATAGAAATTAAATATAGCCCATACTTTGAAAAATCAAATCAAAATTGAAAAAGTAATATAACTTTTATAAAAATAAAGACGTAACAACGATAATTACTTATCTTTGTCTGTTTTAATGTTACAATTTTTAGTGTTACACATTTTATAAATACTGTATGTTCAATATTCAAAACGATATGTACTACAAAAAGCAGTGCCACCTGCTTATAAAATATAAAACAGCTGTGTGGTTTAGCTCACTACTAATTGAGGGGCCTAGAAGCCAAAGGGTACAAGTTACATTTTTTGTTAAATGGAGTTATGCATTGAAATAAATACATAAACAGCACACCTACTTACCTACCAAGGGAAATCCACAGAAACTAGATAGATGTTGAGATATAGTGGGTTAAATATTTAATTTCATCAGTGGCGTGCGGTGAGAATTTAGGCTAGGGAAGCAACCATGATTTTAATTTTAATATACCTAACTTTTACATCTTATACTTATGGGATTTGTTGAAGATTATTCTTTATTTTAAAAAAGTACTACTATTTTGTTTGTGCAACAGGCCAGATATTATTTATTGTTTTCAAATATTTTGATTTGCCGCGCTTTTGTGATGCATTTCATACTGCTGCGCCCTAGCGCTAAAAAAAAGACTCTCGTTTACAACAATAAAAAGCGCGCACGTCAAAAATAAAAGTGCGAGTTTTCAGAATTTTCACAACTAGTGCCATTCTATTATCATTGGAGACGTGCAGTTTGGAATATAGAGGTGACGATCTCAATAAAAAGGAAGCAAAAGAAAACTAATCGAGAAATAACGGTGGACAGTTTCAAAAGGTAGGTGGTATGTGAATGCATTACACGGGAAAAATTAAGTAAAGAATTTCAGCGCTCATTTATGCACGAGTTTGTGCAAACATTTTGTGGTCCTTCGAGCCGTATGCTTAATTTAAGTGTAATTTACCTAATACCCGCCCTAATTGACAAATATTGCAATTTTTATATGCATATCTAGTACGATGCAAATGCATTTCTGTCATTATCAACCATTGTTTCGCGATATCTAGAAAGCGCGCGTTTATCCCTATTTTCGCATATGCACACCCTCCATTCGTATAGTACCGAAAATCGAGTTACCATCTAAATCTGTATACGTTGTTACAATGTTGGAATTCATTTGAGGTTTATTAAAATACAAAAATTAATATCCTTCTTTTACTATACATTGTTTATATATTTATTTGCTCAAGTTAGGTCTCGCCCTGCTGCAAATAACGCTAAGAAAAGAACAAAACTTATCCAAGTTTTTTAATTAGGTATGTATGAAGTATAATTGTTATAGTTCCCTTAAACTTGCATATACTTGTGTACATTTTAAGTGTATTCTCTATAGTTCCCTTAAACTTAATACACTTATGAGTTATATAGTTTATAAATTCACCCTTGTGAATTTTAACTTGTTTGCTTATTATTGCAGTTCTCTCTGAACTGTCCGATTTCTGCAAAACTTTTGTTCATTAACAGGTCTTTAATACTTCGCCTATAATAAAAGTTATTCACATTTTGCGTTTATTGCTTCTGAACGGTGAGAGTGCGGTCGTGATAATTTTGCATATTCTCTCTAATTTAATTCATTGGCAAAATGAATAGTTTAATCTCAAAACGTCAAATGGCTCTTAGTCGCCTGCAAAAAAACTAACAATATTGCCGATCAAATGAAAAGAGAACCTTCTCTTAAACAATCATTTAAGGTACGTGCCGAACTGGCAGATAAACATCACAGAACATCATAACCAAATAATAGGGTTCATCACCGATGATGAACAATTTGAGACGGAAGATGCTATCCGTCTAGAGGTAGATAATTTATATTTTTCTATTAAGGCACTTTATCTTGAAATAATTGCCTCTGAACCTGTTGTTCAACCTAATTTTCCTTTAAGTAGGATGGAACCTAAACTGCCAAAATTAGTCCTCCCAACCTTGATGGGGATTTTAAAGCATGGCCAGCTTTTTTTGGTTTATATAATAATCTAATACATTTAAATGACAGTTTAGCCAATATTGAAAAGTTTTATTACCTACTAACCTCACTAAATAAAGAACCATTAGCTCTGTTGAAATCAATAACATTATCTGGTGATAATTATCTAACTGCATATGAAACACTTAAGCAAAGGTATCAGAATACTAGACACTTAGCAACCAATTACTATCAAGAGTTAATGAATGCGCCCGTCATTCAAAAGGGTTCTGCTAAGGAGTTGCGTCATTTGGTTGATACGTTTAATCAGAACATACAAGCACTTAAATTTCCTACTGAACATTGGAGTTTTTTGTTGCTTAACATGGTGTTGTCAAAGTTGGACATTAAAACTAAAACTGAATTCGAATTAAAGTTTAGTTCCACTGAACTGCCGACTTATCAGCAGTTAATAAAATTTTTGGAAGACCATTGTCGTGCACTGGAGTCTGTAGCCGTATTAACACCCACTGTTAAGTCCAAGCTGTTGTTCCCATATGAAAAATCTTTTTCCAAGAAACCAACTTCTACGTTCATGGCTTCCTCTTCCAAGGATCGCCAAAACGAATGTGCCATTTGCAATGGATCCCATCCGGTTTATCGCTATTCAGTTTTCTTAGCCAAAACTCTTCGTGAACGTTTTAATTTAACAAAACGACACAAGCTTTGCGGTAATTGTCTTAGCGCAAATCATGATCTCAAATCATGCAAATCAAAAGTTTCCTGTCGTGAATGTCGAGCTTCGCACCATACACTTCTGCACTTTGGTACTCGATCTTCAGTCGATACTACTAGTGACTCTTCTATGAGTACTGTTTCTGTAGCTGCCGCACCCACTACTCCTGTTGATTCTGTTAATGCGTTAACAAGCTCGGTCTCTCGTCCTTTGACTATTCTATTATCTACAGCTGAAGTAGAGATTAAAAACGCTAGAGGACATTACCAAAAGGTACGAATTTTACTTGATGCTGGCAGTATGGCTAATTTTATTTCTGAACGTTATATTAATCGTCTTGGTTTACGTCGCTACAAATCTAACATACCTATAGAAGGTCTGAACAGTATGACAGCCTCATGCAAGTCTGGTACATCTATTTGTTCCATTCGACCCTGTGGAAAATCTGATCCAGTCATGTCGTTTGAGGCTATTAATGTTCACCAGGTCTGCTCTGCTCAACCTAAAATGCAGTTGGATCCTGCGAGATGGCCACATCTGCATAATCTTTCATTAAGATAGTCGCGTTCATTCCCCAGGTCAAGTGGATCTTTTGATTGGGGCTGAATTGGTTCCTTACGTAACGACATCAAAACAAATTGTAGGTTCCCAACATGAACCTGTCGCCATTGAAACTATCTTTGGCTGGATATTACAAGGCAAAGTCACTTGTTCCCTGTCTGACACTCTTCAACAGAACAACACTACTTCTGCCTCACCATCACCTCAAACTTTTGTAAATCTACATATATCTCAGCCTCTGCCTGTTGACATGTATTTGCAAAAATTCTGGGAAATTGAGCATTTTCCCAAGAAAGGAAGATAAAGCGTGCGAAGTGAGCTTTCAGAATTCTGTTTCTCGAGATACCACAGGCCGATTTTCGGTCGCGCTACCTTTCAAACTTGAATCTCCAGACTTGGGTGATTCATATACTCAAGCCCTACGTCGATTCTTACATTTGGAGAATCGTTTAAACAAATGTCCAGAACTTAAGAATTCTTATTCAGATTTTCTAAAGGACTATCTTGATAGTGGACATATGTCTGTTGTTCCCGAAGTTGAAGTCAGATCAATCTCGGCGTATTATATTCCGCACCATTGTGTCGTCAAATCTAATAGCGTTTCAACCAAGTTGCGTGTGGTATTTGATGCGTCGGCGCGATCCTCGAAAGGTTTGTCATTAAATGACACTCTACTCATAGGTCCCAAGCTACAGGCGAACATTTTTGATATTCTTCAAAGATTTAGAATGTTTCCATTTGCTTTCATCTGTGATATTCGCCAGATGTATAGACAAATTAATATTCATCCCGAACATCGAGACTATCAGCGTATTCTTTGGCGTTCTTCAATTAATCAGCCGATTCGTGAATACTGCTTAAATACTGTGGCCTAAGGGGTTTCTTCATCGCCTTTCTTGGCTTTACGAACTCTCCAAGAATTGGGAACGTTAGAACAACAAAATTTTCCTCTCGCGGCTATAGTATTGCAAGACCACATTTATGTCGACGATATTATTTGTGGTTCTTTCTCCATTGAGTCTACCTTAAATCTACAATCAGAATTAATATCTCTGCTTGATAGAGGAGGTTTCAAACTTAGTAAATGGGCCAGTAATTGTAAAGAGATTTTAGCAACTGTCTCACCGTCAGATGTTCAGTTACCCATAGATTTCGACAAGGAAGAGCCTCGATTTATTAAAGTCCTAGGACTCGAATGGAATCCTTCTAATGACTTATTTTCGTATTCATGCAGTCCTCAGGATCGCCCTTGTACGAAACAAAATATTTTATCGTAAATTGCGCGAATATATGATCCTTTGGGTTTTCTCTCACCCATTGTTTTATACGCCAAGTGGATGATGCAACAACTTTGGTTAGAAAATATAAAGTGGGGCGATTCTCCTTCCAAAACTTTGGTTCAAACTTGGAATCATTTTAAATCTGAAATTCCGATGTTATCACAAGTAAAGGTTCCTAGATACATGGCCTTTACTAATGTCTATCGAAAAGAACTGCACGCGTTTTCAGATGGTTCCCAAGTTGGCTACGGTGCAGTAGTCTTCTCCGGGTTCAATACTCTGATGGGTCCATTGAAATTTTTCTTGTTTGTGGAAAATCCGGTGTCGCGCCTCTTAAAACCGTGTCAGTGCCTCGTTTGGAGCTATGTGGCGCTGTACTCATGGCTGAACTTCATCATAACATTTGTAATCTATTTTCTAATTATGTAACCTTTGACGCTCTTCATACTTGGACTGACTCACAAGTAGTACTCACATGGATTGCCTCCTCACCACATAGGTGGAAAACTTTCATTGCCAACCGATTATCTGCAATACAGGATTTAATCCCTGTAGCTACATGGCATTACGTTCCCTCTGCGGACAATCCCGCCGACTGTGCCTCACGAGGACTTTTACCATCACAGATACTGCATCACCACTTGTGGTGGCATGGGCCTAATTGGTTATCACTTTCCACTGAGCATTGGCCAATTCAGTGTGACTTAAGCCCCACTTCTTCTGTAGATTTGGAAGAAAGTAAGTCTGTTCTCACCAATGTAAACGAGCTTAATTTTGTTGATGCCTTACTTTCTCGGTTTTCTTCCTTTAGGAAGTTGCAACGAGTTATCGCTTACGTACAACGATTTACTCGCATTATAAAGATAAGAGTGCGTAACAAACAGAATAATACTAACGAATGTATTTCCCTCAACATCAATTTAGCATCTTACGAGCTGCGTACTGCTTCATTATTTCTCGTAAAGCATGTACAACACGAATGTTCGAGCACATACTCAATTCGCTCAGGCGTAATGATTTGATTGAAAAGCCTCTGCGAAAACTATCGCATTTCTTGGATGCAGCAGGTCTTTTCAGGGTGGGCGGCAGGCTTAAATACTCTTTCTTGACCTACGAAGTGAAACACCTTCTGCTTCTTCCCAGCAATCATCGCTTTACTGAGTTGTTAGTTCAACAAGTGCACAATGAAAATTTTCATCCTGGATTCCGGACAATGCAGAATATTATCCTGCATCAATATTGGATCCTATCATCTCGTCGTGTGATTCAGAGATGTTTAACTGGATGCAATAAATGCTTCAGAGCAAACCTTAAAGCACCCACTCCTATGAAGGCTAATTTACCTACCTTCAGAGTTTCTCAATTGTTTTTCAATTTCTCATTTTCGTCTGTGTGCCTCGATTATGCAGGCCCTTTCTACGTCACTGCACGTAAGGCTCGGGAAATCATTTCCAGTAAAGCATACATATGCGTATTCGTATGCACTTCAACAAAGGCCATTCATCTTGAGTTAGCATGCGATTTATCTTCTGAAAGTTTTTTGGGATGCTTCCGACGCTTTGTAGCGCGTCGTGGTTCCTGCAAGGCTATCTATAGGGTCATTCCATGCGAAATCGATCACTAAAATGGGTCGATCTCACGGATTTCAATGAAAATCAATTATGAGGTAGTAATTAACTAAAGAACATAACTTTCAATCATCAATTTGCTAGATTACGCAAAACTTCGGAAATATTTAAACTGAAAGAATTATCAAAACTGCTTGCACATCTTTAAAGAAATATAAATATCTCGAAAAGTATTTATCCCAGAACAAATATTTTTTTATATATTGCTCACAAGAAGACGGGCTTTTTGGAAGACCTAATAATTTTTGATTAGTAAACGTATTTTTATTTTTTTGTAAACGAAATATTTTAAAATGCAGAAAAATGGGTGTGGTCAGATTTTTGAAAATCTGAAAAAAATTGTACAGATTCTTTGAACATTTCTGTATTTAAATGCAAAATGGCAAACTGAACGTTTTAATAGTTTTGGCAGGACAGATTTTCAAAGACCGCGTTACAGGCAGCCGGCGCAGCATTGTTCACGGCCAGCCGGCGCAACCCGCATTCGCTACCTTCTAGTATGTGATAATACGGTCCATATACCAGCTAAATCTTATCTAATGCACATAAGATAAATGTATATCTCTGTGGATATGATTATACCTACTGATTAGTTAATTACTTATATATTTAAATCATTACATAAAGCAGTTTTCTTGCGGCCGTGAAAGACGCTAAAATATTATATTGCAATAGCTTAAATACCATTTTTGTTTACACAAAATGCGTTTTTTTTTATCCTAAATTTAAAAAATAGATGTTTACTGGGTTAGATTGGGTGCTATTGAAGGTAACAACTAGCATCCAATCATCAGCTTACGTTGTATTATGTTATTAAAATCCAGTTATCGGGCTAGTGTCAAATTTGTTACCGTCAACTACTACAGACTAAACTATAGTTTTATTGCAAATTCAATATTAGAACTTGTGGCACACGTGAGTTAATGATATTATCCACTTCAAAAATGATCATAATACCTTAATTAACTCACTTGTACCTAAAATACCTATTACTGATCTCTATTGTAGGTTCTAATGGTTAATAAGGTCAGTTGCGGTAATTGGAGTGATGGGGTAACTGGAACTTTGCTTAATAAAAGGTAAAACCATCGTTAAACGTCTATGAAAATTATGTGAATTTTTACTATACCCTATACACTCTTATAGCTGCGATAATTCCTGAACTATTCCTTCTCCAGCCCTAATTTTTTGGGGACATTTTAATTAATATTCTTAGAGCGTTTCGGTTACCCAGAGCATATTATAAAGTAATGTGGATATAAAATATAGACGATGGTTCCATTTGCCCCAATCTATTGGGTGATTGGAACCTCCTAACATGTTTTTAAAAATAATTTTTAATACAGTAGTTGGCATTAGAGCTGCTTTATTTTTACATTTTCTTTTGGAAAATATATTAAAGTTATTATAAATAGTATATTAAGTATCAAGAACAGTAAGGACAGTTTACAAATCGACGACAATGTTTGGCGACTGAGCGAAGCGAAGTCGCCAATATTGGAGGAGATCGGTAAACTCCTTACTGTTTGAGATGCTTATACTATTTTTTGTACGACCATTATGAATACAAAGGTATTAACTAAGGAAGTATCCCCGAAAAAAATAGATTTAAGATAATTTATTTTTGCCCTGTATATCCACCAAACATTAAGTAGGTTTTGTCGTTACCATGGATACGTTTGTAATTACTATTATTTTTGAAAGTCACGATATTTGTCAAACTCGTGAGAATGAGTGAATCTGAAAACGAATATAATTGGGATAATTATTTAGAAAATAAATGATTTCTCGCGAAAGAGACATCTAAAGATCATGCATTTATTTTATAAATAATTACATATAATTTACTTACCGTTCTGTTTTTGACAGAACTGAACGGTAAGTAATTACTTACCAACGCGTTTTTGCTTAGCAACCAGTAAATATAACCTACTGTTCTAAAACCAAGTATGGTAAACAATCCGAAATAGCATGGTCGTACAAAAAAGTCCTAAACTTATACTTCATGATAAAAATGTTAAATAAGAGTGTGAAATGAGAGTTTAAAGCAAGATAATTGTAAAGCTATGACCCAATTACCTCAACAGACCTTAAAACTTACATTAAAAAAGCTGTTGAATTATATTTTAGGGTCTTTGACAGCCGCAAGAAAGATACTTTATGTATCACACCCGAAGAAATCGATTTACATACATAAGTAATTAACTTACTAATACTATCACTAGGTATAATCATATCTACACAGATATACATTATGGACCGTATTGTTACTAACTAAACTAGTCAACAATTGAAGTGATCCACCTATTAAAATTTCTCAAAACTGTATTAATTTGAATTTTTTTTCTATCTATCTCTTAATATAATATTTACAATGTCTTATTTTACGTTTTATGAATCCGTGATAAAATCGAATGATTCCTTTTATACTTCTACAGTAAAAAAAAATTTGAAGGTAAAAATCAGGTAATCATTTTTTCCAATTATCTCAAATTTCACATGTGACAGTGACAGTGACATTGTTTTATTGAATTATTAACTTGCTTAATAATGCCTCAACAATGTTTGTCAGATCGTGAATTGCAACTTGCGGTTCGTTTAGTGCTGCAAGGATCATCACATCGAGACGTTGGAAGAATTTTGAGTGTGGCTCATGGTGTGCTTAACAGAGCCATGAATCGGTTCCGGGAAACAGGGACTCCTGGATTTAGACATGGTGGAGGTCGTACTCGAAGCCTAACTCCAAGAGAAACACGTTTTCTCCAAATCACTGCACGCCGAAATCCTACCCAGAACGCCACTCAGTTAAATAACGCATTGCGACGGGCCACAGGAGTTGTAGTTTCCACTCAGACCGTAAGAAGAAGGCTTCATGAATACGGCTTAAGATCTAGGAAACGTGTACCATGTCTCCGATTAACGCGACAGCATCGGGTTCAGCGACGACACTGGGCACAAGCACATTTTAACTGGCAAGAAAACGAATGGTCCAGGTGCATGTTTTCCGACGAGTCAAGATTTAATCTTTATCGTTCTGATGGGCGAGTTAGAGTGTGGAGACGACCCAATGAGACATAACGCGAAGAAATGAGGGAATTAAGGGTGCCTTTTGGAGGAGGTTGTATTACTGTTTGGGGAGGCATCATTATAAACGGCCGCACAGAGCTTGTCATCCTCCAAAGAATGTCAATGAATGCACAGAGGTATAGAGACATGTGTATTATCCCTATTGTAGTCCCTTTTGCCCAAAATTTTGGGGATGACTTTGTCTACGTGGACGATAATGCTCGACCTCATCGTGCGGGAATAGTAAACGATATCATATTTGCTAATGGAATTGAAAGAATGGTATGGCCCCCAAATTCTCCAGACTGCAATCCGATAGAGCATGTGTGGTCTTATTTAGAGAAACGGTTAGCGGATCGAAATGTGCAACCAGAAAACTTTGAGGAGCTTGCAAACATGCTGAGGGAGGAATGGTTAGCCATACCCCAAGAGTTTATTAATAATTTAATTTTTGGCATGCCGAGACGATGTATGGCTATCCACAGGGCCCGTGGAGGTCCTATAAGATATTAATTTTTTTTGTTAACCAATCTTGGCCGATTTCATACAGTTGTTTATTGTTATTTTTCATTATTGTAATGTTTCTTGTATTAAATGGCGTATATCCACCTTGAACAATTATACACGCATAATTATTTATTATTTTACGCTATTTTACTTTACCTTACTACTCGTTTTTTTGCCAAAACGTAAAATAAGACATTGTAAATATTATATTAAGAGATATATAGAAAAAAAATTCAAATTAATACAGTTTTGAGAAATTTTAATGGGTGGATCACTTCAATTGTTGACTAGTTTAGAAGGTAGCGAATGCGTGTTGAGCCGGTTGACCGTGAACAATGCTGTGCCGGCTGTCCGCAACACAGTCTTTGAAAAGTCCTGCCAAAACTATTAAAACGTCGAGCTTGCCATTTGGCATTTAAAGTGTTCAAAGAATCTGTACAATTTTTTTCAGACTTTTAAAAATGTGACCAACCGATTTTTCTGCATTTTTATAATATTTCGTTTAGAAAAAATAAAAATACGTTTGGTAATAAAAAATTATTAGGTCGTCCAAAAAGCGCGTCTTCTTGTGAACAATATATAAAAAAAATATTTGTTCTAGGATAAATACTTTTCGAGATATTTATATTTCTTTAAAGACGTGCAAGCAGTTTTGATAATTTTTCAGTTTGAATATTTCCGAAGTTCTGCGTAATCTAGCAAATTGATGAATGAAAGTTATGTTCTTTAGTTAATTACTACCTCATAATTGATTTTCATTGAAATCCGTGAGATCGCCCCATTTTAGTGATCGATTTCGCATGGAATGACCCTATAGTGACCAAGCAACCAACTTTATTGGTGCCCAGCGCATGCTTATAGAGTTTGCCAAATCCTCTGCTGAAAGATTGCAGATGACTTGGAATTTTAATCCACCATCCTCGCCTCATTTTAATGGTCTTGTAGAAAGAAGTTGTCGTTAAATCCGTCAAGACACATCTTTGGCGAACGATAGGTGAACAAATTCTCACATACGAAGAGCTTAATACTTCTTTTAGTACAAGTGGAAGGTTTATTAAACTCTCGCCCCTTGTGTGCCACTAGTTCTGATCCTCATGATCTTCAACCGCTCACTCCGGCTCACTTTCTAATAATGGAGCCGGTAGGAAACCATCTCATCCCTGAACCCGATTTATCAAGTTTACCGATAAATCGTCTTAGCCGATGGCAACTTATTCAAAGAATGGTGTCGGAGTTTTGGAAAAGATGCCATCAAGAGTATCTTCATACTCTCCAACAACGGTCTAAGTGGTGCCTTTCAGATACTCCAATTACTTTTATTAACACGTTAGTACTGATAAAAAACGGGCTTATATCTCCATTTAAATAGAGCTTAGGTCGAGTAATCGCCGTATTCCCGGGACGTGACGGAATTACACGCGTAGCGACGGTTAAAACGTCCTCAGGTCAATTCCAACGTCCTATCATTAAATTGTGCCCGTTACCGAACCAGTAACGGCCACGAAGCTGCAGGGCTTCTTAGTTTAATTCATAATTGTAATTTTTTTTGTTGGACACTCGATGTTCGGCTTATTATCCGAGTCGAGTGACTTTTGCATTCGTGTTTACGCGTTATATAATTTTAATTAAAAAGAAAAACATTGTTTTTGGTGGGCGGAATGTTTGTGCAACAGGCCAGATATTATTTATTATTTACAAATATTTTGATTTGCCGCGCTTTTGTGATGCATTTCATATTGCTGCGCCCAGGGCCGTAGTTACAGGCTTGGGGGCCCTGGGGCAACAAACAATTATGGCCCCCCCGCGTTATCTTCCCCTCTTTACCTCTAGACCACTTTCATTTAGCAAGCCTTTTTTAATAGAGTTGCTATTTAGTATAAACTGTAGAAGCTCGCTAACCAGTTTGCTAAGGCGTTAGCCTTATATCGCGATGTAAAAACTTATGCACTAGACGGAGTACCACCAGTTATACGACATGCAAGCATGCATGTCATATAAAACTTACGAAGTTAACTGAAAACATGATTAGATTAAATTCTGTTTCCTAGCCTTTTTACAGCGACTTTTAAGACAGCGAGTGTAGGAGTGTAGGCTATTGCAAGCAAAACAGCAAAGACGCTGTTATATACATTATAAAATTTATAAGGCAAAACTGAAACAAACGCTATTTATCTTTATGTTTCAGTTGCATATTATTTGTTGTTTATACCTGTGATACAAACTATATTAACAAGTTCGCAACAAGCAGGGTATTATAAGCGGGCATATATAGTATATAACGTCCTCTTACACGCTGTCCTGCTTGAGCGACTACTTGTGGGCGAAGCGAGTGGAGCGGCCTGCACGGATTTATCAACATCAAGCAAACAATGCAGGTGTCCTTCCGGAGATCCGGATTTCAGGCGGTTGACGCGATCAAATTATTTCATATTTCCGCCTTCACCGCGTTAGAATTAAATTTAATTTTATTAAAAGGGAAAACTAAAAATAAATAAATAAAATTATTAATTTTGAAATAATTGTAAAATAAATTTGAACAATTTGTTAATATCTTATATAAATGGAAGTTTTCCAAAGGACCCCGCAGAGTCCTTATAGAAAATGGCTTTCACCAGATTGTGATTAGTGAAAGATAGTCTTCGATGTGCAGATCAAAAGTGTCATGGGACACAAGTCCAAAGAATTATAGTTTTAGAATTACAGTCGTTTGAAGTTGGCAATTTTTGCTTCCGGTAGAATCCTTATGGAAAATGGTTCTCGGGCTAGAATTCTAGAATCCTTGGTAAATGGTAGTTCCTCATGTGTAGATCAAGAATGTCCCTGCACAGAAAGTTCAAAAAATTATAGTTTTCGAATTACAGCCATTTGAAGTGGACAATTCTTGCATTATTCAACTTCAAACGGCTATAATTCACAAACTATAATTTTCTGAATTGTGTGCCCAGTGACACTTTTGATCTACACCTCGAAAACTATTTTTCAGCGCAGTATCAGAGAATCTGATGAAAGTCATTTTCCAAAAGGATTATGCGTGGTCCTTTTATCCTCTCCAAATAAAGAATATTTGTTGAAGACCTTTTCACCGATAGCGTAACTTTAAAAATGTATTCTCGGGCATTCAAATTTTGCGTTTGTTTCACCAGACTAAGGATCATAGTTCTGTTTTTAATTTTCTTTTGCGCAATTCGCGATTACGAAGATGTGCTACGTAGGACACCACACCATTCGCTAGCTTCGCCCGTGCCGTCCACTTCGCCACACCGTTATCCACCGTGGATAACGTGGTAGCGTTTACTTTACGATTGGGGCCGGCCTTACGTTTAATAATAATTTAGGTAATTAGACGAGAAACTATTATATGTTTGCGTACGAGTGTGTTGCAACTCAACAAATAACATGAGTATTAATTTGCAAGTGTTTCGTAGTTTCTGGGTGATCCACGAATTCTTTTGCGCAGACTTCTGCAGAAATCTCATAGATAAAATGATCTTTAGATGACATGTGCTATTAGGATTTTTTTTGTTTTCATGTTGATAATAACCAACAACAAAAACATTTCAATTTAAAATTTCATATCTCTGTTTGACTTTTGAAAATTTACTAAAAGTTGTTTACCAAACATAAAATTTCTAGTTTTATAGATATTAGGTTGAGTCAAAAGTTTCTGCCACTTTGTGGCTAATTTTGCTTTGAAGTGTTTAACATAAGAGCCATATTCAATTTGCATTGTTTACGTATGTCATTTTAAAGTTAATTTAAGGCAGATTTAGATTCTATATTTGCGATCAACATCATTGTTACAGCGAGACTTTTAAGACAGCGAGTGCAGGAGTGTAGGCTACTGCAGGAAAACTAGCAAAGGCGCTGTTACACATTATAAATAAGTTTAATTTGTTAATGTTTTAAAACTTGATATATTTTTAAATCGATTTATTTAATGTTTAAACAAGCTAAGTTTGGTTCAAAGATAATTTCGTAAAAAAAATTCTTCCGCTTTCGGGGTCTCCTATGTCCGGGGGCCCGGGGCACAGCCCCGGCTGCCCCTGTGGTAGTTACGGCCCTGGCTGCGCCCTAGCGCTAAAACAGAGACTCTCGTTTACAATAATAAAAAGTGCGCAAATTAACGTTTCTTGACGAAGAAAGGCGTTTTTAAAAATGGTACTTTATTTTAAAAACGCAAAAGACGGACCCTAAGTTACAAAATGAACACAGTTTACAGTTAAATACAATAAGATATTTATTGTCGTGAATTTACACAGTATGCACTTGCATAATCACTTAAATACTATTATACAATTTTAACTTAAAGCTGGTAATTATGATGGTCAGAAAGACCGAGGTAAACAGTAACCATGGCTACCAGTTTCTTCGGCTTTCTGGGTGAGTATTGCTTGAAAGGAGGTAAACATTTACCCTGGTAAACAGTTTCTACCTTTCGAGCTTCGTCGTAACTCAGACTGAACTGTCCCATAAAGTGCTGGTCTTTATATACTCCTTCTGTGGGCGTGAAATCGTGGCCGTGTGCCTACGTGACTTTCTTAGAGTTCTAAGTACTGCAGCTGCTGTGGCCTACGTGACCTCCTTATAGAGTTCTGCGTACTGCGGCCTACGTGACTTCCTTATAGAGTTCTGCGTACTGCAGATGCCTGTTATGCACACACGTGGCCGTGGGTTTGATACCGCGCCTGCAATCGTGGGCGCCCCGCTTGAGGCGTTTAGCTCGCATACATTTTTAATGAGGTCGACTTCGCTTGGGTAATGAACAAATGTTAACTCGCACGTCAAAAATAAAAGTGCGAGTTTTCAGAATTTTCACAACTAGTGCCATTCTATTATCATTGGAGACGTGCAGTTTGGAATATAGAGGTGACGATCTCAATAAAAGGGAAGCAAAAGAAAACTAATCGAGAAATAACGGTGGACAGTTTCAAAAGGTAGGTGGTTTGTGAATGCATTACACGGGAAAAATTAAGAATTTCAGCGCTCATTTATGCACGAGTTTGTGCAAACATATTTATTTATAATGCAACTCGATTTTCCGGTCTATTATATCGAAATACCTGATGCAAGTTTTAATCTTTGTTGTTAAATAAAGTTTTGGTTTTGGTCTGCCTTTCTCAACAATTTTCTCTCCATAACTGTGTGCAGAAATCTCTTTATCTAATAATTTACAAACTTAATAACATAATCGCGATTCGGATGTATCGGAAGTACTCGAACCTTCTACCGAAGCAGCTGAATTTGCAGTCATGACGATAAAGCAATTTTAAATGTGCATACAGAGCAAACTTAATTCTATTTAGTTTAATACAATTATTTGTCCCAACTTATATAAATTGAAATAACAAAATGTTCCAAAATACAGTTTCATAAGCATAGAGCACACTAAAAATAACTTGACCTTACAATGTTAATCGTATCACACGATCAAAACGTATCAAAAGCGAGAAGAAGCAACGGAATCAGTGCTTATATGCAGTGTATGTTACGCATATGAATCGGTATTATCTTTCTGCGCAAGTTTAATAATCCTAATTTAAAATAGTACTCTAATTATACGTTTTTCTGTACGGAATTGATATTGAGCTTTAAGTTGATTAAATATTACAATTTTTTTTTTTTTTTAAATGTTTTATACCAGATCAGCAATAGTTGCTATACATGGTAGTGTTAACTTATAGATTTGTCACTGGATATAGCACTAACGAGTTCCTAAGAACACCTCTCACTAATTTTTAGGTTTAAATTATATTGAGGCACTAGATGATCTCTGTTGTTGATTTAATCTGTGCACTTTATTAGTTAGTTGTTTTATTCACTGTCACTTGTAAGTAAGTCTATTGGTAGTTTTCGTTTCAATCTTGTATGTATTGATCTTGAGCCCAAATGATAATGATTTGCACCGCTACATTGATTCAGGTTATCATAGAATTTTTTAGCTGTTTTGGTTATAAATTCTTGTATGGTGAGAATTCCTGTTTCCCTGTGTAATTGTAAGTTTCTTACAAACCAGTCTGCATTAGTTATAATACGGAGTATTTTATTTTGTAAAACCTGTATTTTATTCAAATTTGTTTTGGACGTTGAACTCCATACGCTGCAACCGTAGGTGATTATAGGTCTGATTATTGCCGTGTAGATTAAAGTTCCACATTTTATTTTTAATGTTGATTTTTTATTTAATATTGAGTACAACATGGCAAGTCTTGTATATGATTCTGCGAGCTTTTTATTAATATGGTAACTCCAGCTCAATCTGCGGTCTAAGTATAATCCGAGATATTTAATAGCACTGTCTTTTGGGTTCCATGTTATTGGGATATTATTAATCATTATATTAGCTGGATCTTGCGGTCTTCGAAGAGTAAAAATTTTACATTCACATTTATTGGCGTTTATTTTAATGCACCAGCGCTTGAACCAACTATTTAATTGATCTACACCTTGTTGAAGATTGTGTGCTGCTTGATGTATATCATTATTTTGTGTTATCATCGCCGTATCATCTGCGTACATCGCAATGTCAACATTGGGCGTTGTAGGAATATCCGACATAAATGTGCTAAATAATATTGGTCCCAGTATCGAACCTTGTGGTACGCCTGATTTTATTTGTCGTGTTGTGGATGTATACGAGCCGATTCTTACTTGAAAACTTCGATCTGACAAGAAAGACTGCGTAATTTGGAGCAGGTATGAAGGAACATTTATTTTTTTCATTTTGTATAGTAGCCCATCCATCCAGACTCGGTCAAAGGCTTGTGCAACATCAATAAATGCAATAAGGGTATGTTTCTTGTTTTCAAAGCCTCTCTCTATAATTTCTGTGATTCTTAGTATCTGGTGATTAGTAGAGTGGGCACTTCGAAATCCAAACTGAATTTGTGGTATTAGATTGTTATTTTCTAGGTAATTTGTAAGGCGATGGTGTATGACTCGTTCTAGAAGTTTTGAGAGTGTGGATAGTAAACTGATTGGTCTGTACGATGTTGGGTCACTATGTTTCTTTCCGGGTTTAGGAAGCATTAAGATATGTGCATATTTCCATGCACTTGGGAAATAGTTTTTTCGTAAGCAGGCGTTAAATATTGCGGTTAAGAAGACTATTGATTTTGATGGAAGATTTTTAAGTACGATATTGGGTATCATATCTTTTCCTGGAGCTTTTTTTGTTTTCAATTTTTTAATGTACTGTTTAATTTCCGAAGGCGAAACTGGTTCTATAGGTGTTATATTGTTTTGGGCAATATTTCTAACTTCCTCTTGGACTTGTTCTATATGGTCTACGTTATCTTGCTCATGAGTGGTAGTGAATACTCGTTCTAAATGGTCGGCAAACACTTCACTTTTTTCTTTATCTTCTGAATATACTATGTTGCCCGTTCGGAGCGTTGGAATGATTTGCGGTTGCCGGAGAATTTTTTTTGTGGCTCTCCACATGTTAGGATCCCCTGGGTCTAGGTTTTCAACATAGTTACTATACGATTTATATCTGTGCTTGTCAAGGTTTTCTTTAACTATTCTTACTAGCTGGTTAAGTCGAGCTTTGATTATCGGATCTCGAGTTCGTTGCCATAATCTTCTGCATCTATGTTTTTCTTTAATTTGGTTAAGTATAACAGATGGAGGGGTTAAGTAATCTGAGTATCTACGTGGTCGATTTGTAATAGTGGCACTTTGAATTGCTCGGGTAACACTCTGATTGAAAGTTTCAATAGCATTGTCAATCTCCGTGCTTAAGGTCAGATTCGTTGGACATATAATTTGGTTATTCATCGATTTTTGGAATATATTCCAGTCAAGTGGACCGTTAATTAGTTTTGGTATTTTAGGGTATTGCTGGATAGCGAGGCCGAGAGTTATGATTACTGGTAAATGGTCTGAGTCGAGTTCTGTAAGAACCGTTTGGTTAATTGGCGAAGAAAAGTTTTTGTGTAAAACTATGTCTAAGATATCTGGAGATTGATCTGTACGGTATGGGTAGTACGTGTATTCTGTTGGTGCTGCTATTTGTATTGCTAATTCAGAGGTAAAATTGTTGAGTTTATTACCGTTCGGGTTCGTTTTTCTACATCCCCAGTTAGTATGCTTACAGTTAAGATCTCCCATCAGTACAGTAGGCTCCGCGCTTGTAAATATATTTTCCAATTCTTCTCGTTTGAGTTGTTTATTGGGAGGTTTGTAACCGCTAATTAGCTTCATCGTGGTATTGTTTATCAATGTGAATTTGACCGCCGTTGCTTCAATGTTGTGTATATTATGTAGGTCTACTGGATTCATCAAGAGATTACTCTTGGCAATTATTGCTGTTCCGCCCCATCCTATTGCGGTTTCTCGATCTTTTCTATAGATTCGGTATCCTGGAATCGTAAATTTTTCATTTTGGACCAAGTGTGTCTCTGTAATACAGGCAATATCTATGTTGTGCCTTGAAAGGAATGATATAAACGTAGATCTTTGGTTTTTTAGCCCATCGGCATTCCAATTAGCTAGTGTTAACTTGTGTAGAGTTATGTGATTACTTCCCGCCATTGAATAACATCGGGATTATTGACATTATAAAGGTTTTTATTTGATCATGGTAAGGTGATAATAATTCTAGAAGACTGTGGAGGACTTTTGATAGGAGGGTATTTGTATTTGTTGTTGGTTGAATATTATTTGTTGTGTCATCGTTAGCGGTAATTCGGTTGTTGGCCACAGTATCAGCATATGTACGATTTGAGGTGATGTTTCCTGTTACGAAAGCATTCGGATTGGTTGGTCTGATTTTAGGAGTATTCTGCTTTGTTTGGTTACTGAGAGGAGTATTTCGATTGAATGTCTTAATGTAAGGACATCCCTTATAGTTTGCGGTGTGTTCACCTCCGCAATTTATGCATGCAGGTTTGGTTTCTTTTGTTTTTTGACACTGACTATAGTGGTGCTGCTCTGTGCATTTTACGCATCTGGGAGGGAGATGACAATAGTTTTTTGTGTGACCCACACGTTGACAATTTGTGCATTGCGGACTTTCGCTGCTTTTACGTCGTGGTTCTACACTTATTATGCATTGGAAAAGCTTGCTTAGATTAAATATATCTTTGGCCTTGTCAATTTTTTGTAATTCAACGGCAATAAGTGGCATGGGTATTTTCTTGCTGTTCAGTAGTCTAGTTGTCTTGAGCACCGGAAATTTTAACTGAAGTAATTCCGTGTAAATTTCTTCATCAGTGATAGAAATGGGAACATTTCTTATAATTGCCGAGACATTTGCACATTCTGGGGGTTGATAGGTATAGTAGCTTACTTTATTTTCATCGTAGTATTTTGTAAGAGCTCTGTAATCGTCAGGGCTGCTCATGTTAATCTTTAACTGTGTTCCTTTATAGGAAGTGGAGAAATCATCTTTTTTAATTACTGCTTTAATGTCTTTTACTATGTTTTGATAATGTGTACCATTTGGTAAGAATATAGGTGGAACTTTTGTTGTGGTCGGTGTTTTTGTTGAATTTGTTTTTTCAGTTGAGGGTTGATGGTCATTGGAATTTTCTGAAGTATTTTGTAGCGTATAGAATTTATTTTGAGAAAGTAAGGTATTGTTATTAAACATATATCGCTTATTTACGTCGTTATCGGGCGAGGGCAGACCTCGTTTTAATTTGCTATTATTGCTGGTGTTGGCTTCTTCGTAATCCATTTGTTTAGCTTTGGATCTTTGATAGATTAATGTAGGTGGTTTTAGCTGTGGGGATTGTCTTTCCGACATAAGTTTGTTAGTTATTACCTTATTAAATGTTTGTTGATAACACAAGTTTTAATTTGACTTATTTTATTTTATTATAGTTAAAAGTTTTATACACATTGAAATGTGCCGCTATCGCGTAGATAGCGGCGATTAGTCTCGTACTTGAATTTATGCACTAGAGATTAAACGTGTTTACTGCAATTAAACGTAAAAATATTATAATGTCAACAATACTAATTGTTAATATAATTCAAATCACAACTGATTCACGTTTACGACCGGTCCGTCTCCTGTGAACTCTCCAGACGTACTCCTATTACAAATTTAAATAAACGATAACCATAATTTTATAAAAATATTTTTGTTAACATTGTTTTTTATTTTTAATAAATTCTTAAGGGAAGCATTGCTTCCGTTGCTTCCGCGGACCGCACGCTACTGAATTTCATACTGCACATCAACCTTTAGCGCTGATTATCTCGGAGTGTGGTAAATTGCACTTGTACTCTTTGGCTTCTAGGCCCCTCAATTGTACACAAATTCCTCCAATTTGATTAAATCTTTAAAATGCCGTAATTATTAAAGTAATTACTTTTACAGTCTCTAAGTATACTCAAATAATAGATTTACAATCGTGTCTGCTTAAGGATGCGGTCTAGCTATTATTTTTGAAGAATTTTTTAATATAGTGAAGAACGAGGAACGTTGTGGCTTGGATAATGAACCTTCTCTCGCAACAAAAAATCTATGTATCGCTCATAATTCTTTAATTGTTCGTGACATTTCTGGCTTAAAATTCAACAGCGAGAAAAAATTATCTTTTAACTGATTTCCAGTCATTTATTATTATAAATAATAGTATTAACATCCATTGGTTTAAAATACAAATCCAATTTAACTTGTCTATAACCTGATATGCATACTGTTATGAAGTTATATCTAATTCAACATGATTTCCTAGTGAAATAAGGTCACGTAACGACAAAATACAGTTACGTGGTCTATCTATTTTGAAAGTGCAAATAAAACGTGGTACTATATGCATTGAATAATCTAGAACTGCCTACTAACAAAGACTAACAACATAAGATAACTATGACAGTTTTTTAAACTATTTCATATTTCAATTACTTCAAAATTTTATACAACCATAAGAAAAAACAAATATAAGATATTAAAGCTTTGTTAGTTTTGGATAGGTACTATAAAGTCGTATTGTTACTGCACCATTTCTAATTTTTAAGTTGTTTTTATCTAGGCATGCGTTAGACGGACAAAAAATACGGTGAGCTTGGTATTATAGTAGCTTCATGTAGTCAGAAAACGTTTTGTAAGTATTCCCGCATACCCTGTAAACATTCCCATCTTACCTCATATTGTAGACAAAAAAAGTCTTTTACTTATTGATGAATATCTTTGCTTGTATACTTATAAGAAAAAATTAAAATAAAAACACCACTGTGTATGGTACGCCATGTGTAAAACTCATTAGAAAATATACTTTTGTTTGCCGTGGATGAGACGCAGCTTCATGTATGCTTATTAGCGTGCTAAAATCGTTTTCTCTTTACCAACAGCAAAAACGAGTCGCAGTGTTGTTTACGTTGTTTTACAAATATCTTCGCTTGCATTATACTATAACAAAAACGTAGCAAAGCACCATTATATTCACAAAAAAACACGCAAAACGTTTATTCCAGTCATTTTTTCAAAATATGTACTAGATTTAAAAATATTAAGTGTTAAATGTGATCTTACTAAATCTTAAAAGTGCTGTTTCGATAAAATCGACGTTAAAGAGTTCTCATAAGAAAAAATGTAAATGCATATCTTAAATCAGGGGTGGCCAACCCGCGGCCCGCGAGCCGCATGTGGCCCGCCTTAAACATTTTTGCAGCCCGCGAGATTCATCACACTTTTACAAAATATATTTATTTTATAATGGCCAAAGTAGTGAAAACAAATGTAATAAAAAGATACATTATTTGTGCATTCATATATTCAAAAATTAACTGTCGAAATTATGAGAAAAAATTAACTTTGGTTTTAAAATAATATTCTTGCGAATGTATGACAGATATTACCTGTTTTATTCATGAGTTTATAGTTATGAGTTCGCAGAATAATTAAGTTTAATGATTTCATTTTTTTTATTTCATTTATATTTATATATTTTTTATATTTAATTTTTAGTGTTATATATTTCTTTACAATGTACGTTTAGTATCATTATTATTATATTATCTATGTTTACATGTAAGAATAATAGTAAACACAATAATAATTACTCATTATTGTAGGCCGGGGTCGTAATTCAATAATGATTTAATTTTTGTTAAACATTCTTTTGGTACATTTATTTTAAAGGATTTCTAATTCTCACAAATCAAAGTTCATCCCAAGTCTGAAGGTTACATTTGACAGGTCTTTTCGGGTCGTGTGACTGCTTGCTCCGGAGTGGGCGGGAACGGTCTATTACGCTTCACTAGCAGCAATTCATATGCGTTCCATTTTGAGACCAAAACGTAAAATACCACAGAGCCGGATTAAGGCACACATGAAAAGATAATTACAACAAATTAGTCGCTTACCCTTTAAATGGAAATTAGCAGTACTTACGGGGGGATTGGGATTCCCCCGTGCCGTCCCACTTTGCTTCTGGATGATTGGCGTCTTCGGGAGTGGAGACCTTCAGTGCACTACCACGAGCATGATGACCTGAAAAAGATGCTTGCCGCATCGGGCGCCCTTTAGCCGAACGCTAACAGGACCAGGTACCCGGAGGTACTGTCAATGTATTCATCTCCCTCCGAGTCCGCCCCTCGTTGGGATTGCAATACAGGAACGTAGGGGAATAAGCACCCCCATTGCTACCCAGTGATCAGCTGGGGCCACTGGTGTAATTCTCATTAATTACCCAGGTCGAGGGTCAACGTCAAGATCCGCCCATCTTTCCGTCTCCCAAGCAAACAGTATACTGCGCGGTTAATTTTACAGAGCTCAATTCACATATCATCAACAACAACAGCAATTCTACAAATTGCTAACAAATCAACACAACAACAGGCAATTCCTCAATTGCCAACACATTAATATAATACAGCAATTCCAACCAATTGGTAACATCAACATAAAGCCAATATCATACATTGGTCAACAATCACAATTCAAGCAACAACTCAGGTTGTCAAATGATAACAACAAAACAGGTACCAGCACTTCTAAGTGCCGTACCACAAACACAGTAAATATTAGCATTACGCATCTTTGCGTTTGTAGTCTCAATATAGGATACACGCACTACACTCGAAACCGCTAAATGCATTTTATACATTCCAAACCGACCGCCCGTTTTCAACACCATAATGCAACTGTCCCTTCTGACAGCATATAACCGACCGCTACCCCTAATTTTGTATACTTTTAAATATGTGTTTCTATAGCCTCAGACGGTGTTACAAAAATCATTAAGACGTAGGGCCAGAGGGTGACCCATTTATAGCTACACATTCTTTGGTATTTCGTAAATATATTTTAGGTTCCCACAAAGAATGTAAAACTAAACTTATTTAAGTCATTACACCTATTATCATTTACTATTAATCAATCTCTAAAGATGCTAAATTCGCATACAGAAAATAAATATCCCACATTATGTTTCAATTTTTTCACTCCAAAAAATGTCGATAGTGTATCTAAATCTAATATGGGGATATATAATTTTATATATGGCCCGCGTAGTTATGATGCATTTCCAAAGTGGCCCGCAAGATCATTTGTGTTGGCCACCCCTGTCTTAAATGTTTTTAACTACTTAAATATCGATGTAACAATTCACAATGTTGTCACAAAATAGCGAGTGGTGTCCTACAACAAATAACACAAAAATTCAATTTCACCACTTTTTTACTTAAAACCCCTCTTCCGCAACCCTGCACGGTTATTTTTTTGACGATATCTCAATCCAGCTTATCTTAGGGATAGACTACAACATGCGCTAGGTTGGAAGTTTTTATAAGGTATTCCCAACGGAATAAACAATTTCAGTCTCATATAACCAAATATATCTCTACTATTATAATCATTATAAAATAAAATACGCAAAATTCTTTGATTCGAAATCGACAATGCTTCTTGCAAATAGATGTCGTTTTAAAATGTCGGTTCATATCTACATACATTTGACGTAACAAACGAGTATCATGACAGACACGACATTTCCAGAACTATTCACACATGCAAACACTTAACGTGACAGACACGGCTTTTATAGGTGGATGTAGTACGTACGCATTTATAATTTAACTTAGAACTGTAACGAACGTTTTATAAAATTATTGTTCTTAAAAAAATGTTTCAACATCATTCTATCCGAGAAAGATTTGTCTAATCTATATATTTAAAACACAAGGTTTATTTTTGTTCCAGTTCGTTTGAGAGTTCCACTGGGCCAATCTAAACGATTCTTTTTTTATATTAAAGCTTTCGCTGTGTAGATTAGTCACACTACTTAATTTTTATATTTTTTTAATGTTTATATTTTTAATTTGAAAAACTCTAAAATGTTTAATCTGAGACGAACGAATCGGACATTCACTTGGGGCGCCGTCTCACTTTTTACTGGTGAGTTTCGTAGCTACTCCCTTATAAATATAAAAGGGTGATGCAGCCGTCCACTTCCATCATTAATAAGCGATTAATGTTTAAAAAATTTTTAGGTTGCGTAGACAAAACCCGCATAGTTGAAAATTATAGATAACAGACGAATTATACAAATAATAGCTGATGGCAATTACTTATTCAGAGAGTTTCATAGTGTCTGTATAAAATTAGGGAAATTTGCCAACACTATATTTATGTCATGTTTTTGAAATATTATGTACTAATAGACGTTTTCAATAATGTTTTAAACAAGATCGATTTTTGATTTTATTAAATGTAATATAATAATAATAACAATAAACGTCTTTATTTCATACAAACAATACACAAAAAAAAACGTAAGAAAAGGAAAATAAATATAAGACATAGTTTGCAGAAACCACATAGTAAGCTGAAAGCTTGCTCTTCCACTAAAACCTTGCAAAATAACAAAATAAAAATTTCGAGAAAAAAAGTAAAGTTAAGCTCGGTGCAAATTTAAACAAAATAATTTTAGGAATCAAGCTCTAAAAAAATGTAAAAAAATAAAAAATAATATAAGGTATGAAATCTCATTCGAAGTTGGTGCGCAAAATTGTAGTAATTAATTGCATTAAAGTTTTAATTATTAAAGCTGAAGCTGTAACTGTTGACTCAGAAGAAATGTTTTGTATTGTTTTTTCAAGCTTTGAGCAGATAATTCTATTAAATCTAAAGGTAAAGAGTTATAAAGTTTGCAAATTTGATAGCAAAAGCTCCTTTTAAAAAGAGCCATTAAATGGCGTGGTGGCGTAATTGTGCTCTTAAAACGAATACTGATATTTTGAACATCGCTTCTAAATCTGATTTTACGATACAAATAAGGTTTTTTCAGCAACATAATTTTATGGTAAAAACATGCACTTAATAATTTCCTTCTATTAGACATGGAAAGCCATTTACATCTAGAGAAAGTAGGGTCAATATGCCAGTAATTGACCACTTAAGAGATTTTCAAAAATATAAATTTATAACTTTGTAATATATTTTTTTAAACAAAATAAAAAATGGTATAAAGTGCAGTTATAGTCTAAGACTCTAAATATCAATAATACACAAATTAAAAAACATTTTGTTTAAATAGAAAAAAAAATATAAGAGTAAAGAAGTTAGAATTTTCCAGTAGTTAATCACAAACTACCCAGTGTTTGACCAAATTTTTCCCAGTAATTGACCAGTGTTATAATATAACGAATAAAACATCAGTTTTTTAGCCACATAGTATGTACTGCATAAAGTAAAAAACGAACATTCTTTAAAAATATCACAATATATGTATATTATTTTTGATGACATTATGCTAAAAACAAAAATGGAAAGAAAAATTACCAGTAGTTGACCACTTTACGAAGCCAGTGGTTGAGCAGTAGTTTTGCGCGAACAAATAATCTACAGGATTAGTAACTTTAGACATATGAACAACTACTGCCTGTTTCCAAGCTGTTGGGAATTTACTAGAGGTTAAACAAGTATTAATGACGTGAGTGATATAAGGAATAATCATTGGAATACAAATTCTAATGGTTTATAGATTAATA
This sequence comes from Agrypnus murinus, assembly GCA_929113105.1. Taxonomy (NCBI): domain Eukaryota; kingdom Metazoa; phylum Arthropoda; class Insecta; order Coleoptera; family Elateridae; genus Agrypnus; species Agrypnus murinus. The sequence goes on from OV816024.1 coordinate 114,941,588, forward strand.
CCGTCTGCAGCAGTGCTATTACTTCTCAGTTTATTAATAATAGAGCAGACAGTAGCTTCCGTAACAAGGTTAAAACTAAATTTAATAATGATGTTATTAGTAAAGCTATTGTTAAGATCATATTAGAAAGGTCAGTAATATCATGATTTAGAATAGGAGTTGAATCTAAGAAATAATTTATTATTAATTTCATTAGAGTTAAGAAGATTGTTAGGTAGTGCATGATTATTATTTATAGAAATATTTAATAGTCTAAGATCCGTTATTGATGTCGTTGAGCACCGATAGAGTAACCGAATAAAATGTATTTTTTATGAAATAAAATATGTTAACAAAAGTAACGTAGATGAGTTGCTTAAATAAATTTGTTCAAGGATATTTTTAATTAAGAATTCAATATTTAATTTTTTTAAATACTTTCACCGATCTCGTAACCAAAAAAATTAACACTAATTGAAAGTGCAAACCCTATAGAAGACGCAAACATAGGGTTGCTTACCTTTTTCTGTTCAAGGCTATACAGTTGCCAAGTTTAAATAAGTGAATTGAAAGTGATACCTTCACCGATTGAGTAACCAAATAAATTATATGTCAAAATAAAGCTTATTTTTTGCAAAACGATAGTATAAGGTTGCGTGCAAAAAACCGTTCAAGAGTCAGGGTTGCAAGGGTTTAAAATTTTTAAATCGAAGCGTGCGAGAGAGAGATAGACCCATTCTATCCAGTGCGATAGAGGGGGACGCAGAATGACAGCTGCTCACACTACGTCCGTCGTTTGAAATTGTGCGAGGGAGAGGGTCTATGCGTACTGTCCAATGCGATAGAAAAGGACGGGGCATAGCAACTGGGCCCGCCTCTTGTGAGGTATGACAGGGAGTGCGCTTGCTCTGCGCGGTTGAGCGGTTAGTAAACGGCAAGCGTTGTGTTGGAGCAACTGACAATATACTCCAAAATATTTCTGAGACTTTTTTTTTTGAAGAAAATCGACTTGTCTCCCGAAGTAATAATTCAGTATTGTTGAAAAACATTTTGTTAATCATATCTTTTTTTTAAACATTTGTTAATAATATGACTATTCTTATATCTTTATAATTACGTTTTTATTTACATATTTTTAAATAATATTTAAAACTTTTAAAAATAATAATTTCATTCAAAAATAAAATTATGTCATAGTGTTTTCTTTATTTTTATTGTAATAACTGCAGTATTGAACTAACCAAATATGAGTATTTTTATCATATTGAGCATATTGATTTTGCATGGCAAATTAGAAAAATACAAATTTTTGTGACAGAGGTATTGGCGCTAAAAAAAACGTTCCGTATATAATATCAAAATGTAAATATTTATTTTAAACATTTAAAGCATGTTAGTGATATATACTTATCTTAGAATTCTTATCTCTTTTAAGAAGGAACTAAATATAAATAAAATAAATGTGTCATCATTGTTTAAAAAATTTGACGCATACAATTTTTCTGCAAATGTCCGATATTTTTTTTTAATTATTAATATTAAATTGAAAAATTTGTAATGAAAGAAAAATTTTTTTAATAAATTAATATTAAAATTAAAAATTTAAATGAACAAAAAAATATTTCATAAGGGTATTGTGTTATATTAAAGTTTATTTTTTTATACAATATTGATACAAAAGAAATTGAGGTAATTCGGTTGAGAATGATATACATGAAATTAAACAAAAAAAATATAAACTATTTGTAGATACAGTAGAAATCTTTAATCCGAACCTATAAATGCAGGGCTAATTCGTATTAACGAAGAATTCGGATTACTGGATGTACGAATAAAACATTGCTTTATGCCATGGTACTTTATTATAAAGAATTTAACTTATGTAATTTACTAATTTTATTACAAAACTTTTATTTCTAATTAAGAAAATCAGTAATTTTTTTCTTTAAGTTTTCTCTTTCTCCTTTTATAGCGTTGTCCTCTCATTCCATGGTCTTAATTTTAATATTTTTCTATTTCCTGTACCTTTGTCAGCAGATGAGACATATTCTAGGATTTTAGTTTTATTTTTCTTTATATCGCTGACTGTCTATTTACCAACACCATATTTTAAACCAATCGTTAAACACTAACCCAACATTTAATTGCTGAATAATTTCTCTGATAGTTTTAATAATATGTGTTTACGTTTTGACATTTTTTATTAAATTTTGAACGCCATGAATACAAATTGTGTATTAACAAAATTGTGAGAAAAAAGTTTTAAGGTAGATGATGTCATTATACAAACAATTGCGGCAAAACTGCAACGTCAAAACATTTCGGGCGCCTTTATGATGGTATGATTACTATATTTATAGCTTATTTTTTACATTTGTAACCTTCAGGGTTTTTATTACTCTTTATATTAATAACAAAAGCGTTTGTTGGTCTTCGTAGAATTTGTTTACACCCGTTGGGTCATAACAGTATCAGCCAAAAACTGCATCAGCAATCTGCTATAATCTCATTTATAATGAATATTCACATTCCAAGAACGCTACATATTCAATCTTAGTATGTACATAGAATTTTCTTGTTCGGATTAAAGAGATTTGTTCGAATTAAAGAGAATTCCGGATTAAAGAGATTTGTTCGGATTATAGCTTGTAAATGTTGCTGTTCGGATTACTGGATATTCGGAATACAGTGTGTTCGGATTATGGATTCCTACTGTATTTTATGAATTACAAAAAAACAAAAAATTGTTAATATTATTATTCCGGATCTGATTCTTCAATTGTAAAACTATCATCCAATTCGGAAGATTAATCATCATTTTCGTCATTTTTAAACCCTTGCAACCCTGACTCTTGAACGGTTTTTTGCAAGCAACCTTATACTATCATTTTGCAAAAAAATAAGCTTTATTTGACATATAATTTTTTTGGTTACTCGATCGGTGAAGGTATCACTTTCAATTCACTTATTTAAACTTGGCAACTGTATAGCCTTGAACAGAAAAAGGTAAGCAACCCTATGTTTGCGTCTTCTATAGGGTTTGCACTTTCAATTAGTGTTAATTTTTTTGGTTACGAGATCAGTGAAAGTATTGAAAACAATTAAATATTGAATTTTTAATTAAAAATATCCTTGAACAAATTTATTTAGGCAACTCATCATCTACGTTACTTTTGTTAACATATTTTATTTCATAAAAAATACATTTTATTCGGTTACTCGATCGGTGCTCAACGACATCAATAACGGATCCTGTACTATAAGGATTTTAATTCACGCCATATAACCTTAGAGCTCTTATTATTTAAAATAAATTAAAAAATGCTTTGTTTTCATTTTTAATTTCCTAGGTGGTAAAGTTCCGCAATGTTTTATAATAGTCCCAATGTGACGACTTTTTAGTTTTTTTAAATCTCTGTTTAGGTATTTAGCTAGCAATTTGACATTAGTAGTACTCCAGGGTGCCCTGCTTTTGGTTATTCTAGCAGTTTTAAATCTAGCATGAAGATTTATCACAGATAAATAAGCAAGAATTTAAAAATTAACTTTGGAGCGGTAGTTGACTAAATATTACAGCTTAGCTGTCGAAACAATTGTCAGGTAGAATGTGTTATTTTACCTGAATCTTTTATCAACAAGACAACTACTTTAATTTGCCATTAAAAACCTACAGAAGAAATATTTCTAAGTTCCACTAACTAATATAGATGGCGTTATTTATTCAAGTATAAGTCGCGCTATTGTTGCTTGTGTTGCTTCTCTCATTTTGATATTCATCAACATATTTCATTTGTTTTCTGTTGAGTGGTCGCATTTACAGTTGTTTGATTCGTAACTTTAGTGTTTTTAAATTAAAATGGCGGAGTCTTTTGTCCGGCTTTGAAATTTGAATTACCTACCCAAAACTCATGAATAGGGTGTCACTTGGACACAACGGCAGGGTTTGTTGCGGCCAATACTCAACACTACAACCAAGATGGAAATTGAGTTAGGTTAGGTCAGCGTATTCTAGCGGGAAACTTACATACTATTACTTTCTCAATGTTATAATGGGAAATTGGAGTACGTGTAACATTTTACCTCTACACTTCCGGACGCTGCAACCTTTACCATTCAAATCTAGGTCCCTCCCCCTCCCTTTAGCATTAGTTTACACTTATATGTATGATAGTATAGTGTAGCGCTTATGTAACTAACGTCTTCCCATAACATATGCAGTAACGATTAATTTATTATGCACTATAACCCAATTTATTAAGTAAAGTATATATTATTCCATAGGTACCCAGGTTACGTAGAAAATGCCAATAGACGATTGCACTCAGATTCCAGATACTTATTACTGTATGGTTTTCATTAAAATAAGTTAAGATATTTAATGTTAAAGTCACTGTATATAAAATTTATCGTTTAGGGAAAAATTAATTGAGTAACAAAGTTAGCGTTCTAAACTCAACTTTATTGAAGTATTACGCAGTCAGTTCGTAAATTTTGCAAGAAGTAATGGTTTCAGATAAAATTAATAAATTATGGAAACAAAGGCAGCTGCCCCTGTCAAATATCTCTTTTAAAATTGCTGACCTAACATCATTTGTCATTTCTAAAAGCGTTTATCGGTTTTCCGCTTCAGACCTGACAAAATTTGAAAAGACTGCTTCGTAATTTCTTTTTGTCTCACTGGAAAGTAACTACGTAAAAGAACAAAAAACAGCAGTTAATCAGATATACTTTGAAAGTCCGCGTGTAATGCAGGAACTAAATCAGACTCCTCTCGGGAATAGGTATACTATATAAATAGTTAAATATTTTATTCCGCTAAAGATGCTGCTTAGTATTTCATTTAACCTTAATAGAATTACTTATATTTGCGTTAAAACTCATTTAGCGAAAACTTTAAGATGCTTTAGAAATGTCTTATCAACATTTTATCCAATTTGGTTTTACTGGTTTTACTAATTAAAGCATTCCGAGTTTGAAGATAACACAAGATTACGCAAATAAATAAAGTGTAAACTTTACGTTTTAGAAATTAACTTTCTAAATAAGATGTTTCAGTAAAATGTATGTAAGTTTGTATATCTATTTCCAATATTTCTCTAAAATGAAAGACTATAGTGCGATTTACTAATAGAGAGAATACTTTAAATTTCCCACCTTAATTTTCGTTTTCTGATTCATCATTATTTTTTTACAAAAACCGCTTATTAACTCTTTTTTCTTATTAATATGACCTGCTGACGAATAAAATAAAAATGATAAGTAACTATAAGAATGTAAACATCTCCATATTTTTTTATATTTGCGTGTCCTAATGAAATTTTTTAGAATACTGTAAACAGTAACATTTTATTTTTTAAAGTTGATATCACTGTTAGGCAGCTGTTCTTAGAATGTCAAACTTATCTTATTTACGCAGTGAACTTTTATAACTAGAATGCAACGCTTGCAAAACTAGTCTTACACATAAATGCGCCGAATAAGAAATAGCCCTGTTAAGGGCGTAACGGTTTTTCTTTATTATTAACGAAATTGTAAATTTTGATACTGTCATCATATGGGATGCATTGCGTTGTGTAGGTGTAATAACTCACGATAAACTTAACGTAGTAAAATTTAGTTTTATAAAATTATACCTATATCTTTACCTTATAAGTTATAATATCCAAAAGATCCAATGAATAACTATTTTTGTTAACAAAAATCATTCTTTGCTGAAAATACTATTACATTTATACCTCATTAATTTCTTTAACAAATAAAGTATTTATTCTATGAAATGAAATATAATTATTCTTATTTTATCCAAGTTTTTAATTTATTAAGTAGCAATTATTTATGTCACAAATATATTGGCATACATTCTACTTTCAATTTATAATAAGTTTCAACAGTACGTAGAATACACCTGGCAAACTTGAACGAGGTCCTGCTGCTTAGTAGCGTCCCGCTACTAGCGGGCTTTGTGTGTATAAGATAAGAATGAGAATTTCTACGTCGCGCGGATTAAGCAAGGTTATGTAAAAAACAATTGCATAATTTCTAGTGTTGCCAATTGTTATGCTACTTACCAAAATATCCCTAACAAATTTTATTTAAAACTAAGTCATTTTTTAATTATTTAATAACGAACTAACGCAAATAGAAAAAACAGCATAAAGTATTCGTTTCATAAGACGTTTTAGCGCACGAGTCCGAGTCTAGAAAACGACGCGCGTAGCGGGGAAATGTTTGCCCTAAAAACGTGTCTTATGAAACTAATACTTTAATATACTATTGTGCACGACTATATTAGAAGATACTCATTATAGTTGTGTTTATTCAATTATAATTTACTATGATATCTAACCACGCATATAATATTCACATAAAAGCATATCTTAATTTGTTGAGAATATTTATTTAATTTGAGTTTATTGTATAAAAGACCATCCAAAGCAACTAAATTGCATATTATATAAAACAGAATCTTTGTTAGATGTAAGCATCAGTATATACCATCACCTGCAATAGAAGACACATAGCACAATAGTACATTACAATAGTAAACGTTAAAATAAAGGTTTATAAGTATGGACAATTAAAATATTAATTTATTATTTATTGATAAGAGTAGGAAAAACCAAATAATAAAAATAATTGAATGATAATAACAAGAAAGATTTTTGGTTGATAAAAGTTTTGAAGAAACTAAAACTGTATTAAACAACTAATAAATGTACTTTAAAACCTATAAATGTATTTAAAAGTCAAAATATAAAATAATTAAACAAATAAATTAATAAAATAAATTAAAAATAATAAATTCAAAGTTCCAGTGTTTTCATTTTGGCAAGCAAGTTGCAAAAAAGGAAGTGCCAGACGAGACAAAGATTAAGAGAATCTTGTAAATTTGTAGATAAGTCACCATCACTTACTTGTCTTGAACTGTTTTGTTCATATACCAGGCTGGAGTCTTAAATGTTGTTTAATGGTTTCTGACACAACTTAAGTAGTCTACAAAGAAGAAAAAGTGTGTTGTTAAATGACGAAATAAAAATCATATCCTTTTTATGAAATAAATAAAGATTATTAAAAGTTTCACAGTTTTATTAAAATACAACATGACAATATTGTTTCGACAGCTATGCTGTCATTATCAAAGGTAATATAATTATAAACAAACACGTCGCTAAGGTAGATACAAAAATAGGTAACTAGATAAAATAATAATAATAATAATCAGAATTAAATATCTAATACTTCCAGTAACGGAGAATTACTGAGCTCAAGTTGTTCATTCATTAAAGGTACCCTGAGTTTGTGTTTGTATATCTCAAAGGCTTCTAAAATGTCTAATTTGCGTTTGTTATTACAAAAAATGTAGGAATTTAATATTATTTTGTGATTTTGTTCTAAAAGGTGTTTGGCGTAATTCGATTTTTCAGGATGTTTATTTTTGTAATGACGTACGTGTTCTTTATATCTTATGTCAAAATTTCGAAGTGTTTGTCCAATATATACCGAACTACAAAGAACAATTTAAACGGTAAATGCCCGATTTCATGATATCATGTGTTCTGTCTTTAGCATTAAATAAAAATGAAAAAGTGTTAGCGTTGGTTTTAAATGTTATTTTATAATTGTTGGTTTTTCTTAGCATATGTGAAATTTTTTCTGATATTTTGCCAAAATATGGTATAGATATGTAATTTGTGTCTTCTGTTTGATTGTCAATGGGATATATTCTTTTGATAGCTAACCTATAATCTTTTTGTTTAATTAAAGTGTCAATCATGTTCGGATTGTAATGGTTTGCATGTGCTAGTTGTTTAATGGTTGATATCTCTTTGCTAAAATCTGATTTTGTTAGTGGAATAGTTATAGCTCTGTGTACTAATGATCTGTAGGCTGCTATTTTATGTGTATTATGGTGACAAGATTCATTTGGTATTGTTATGTCTGTTTGTGTTGGTTTTCTGTATATGGAAAATTCAAATAGATTGTGTGCTTTAATCTTGATATTTAAGTCTAGAAAGTTTATAGCCCTGTTTTGTTCTGTTTCTAGTGTAAATTTATGTTGGGGTGGCTACTGTTAATAAGAATTAAAAATTCATTGATAACCTCAAAAGAACTGTCAAAACAAGCTAAAATGTTATCAACATAACGAAACCAGAAGATAATGTGTTTAGAGAGGTTTAATTCAAATATTCGATCTTCGAACTTGTCCATAAATATGTTAGCTAATAGAGGACTTAGAGAATTACCCATAGGTAAACCATCTTTTTGTAAATAAATTATGTTATTAAAAGTGAAATAATTTTGACTTATACAAAGGTCAAATAATTGAATTAACTCTAACCTTTTAACTAATTCTGTATTACTATTGATCAAGAAACTATCTAATAAAGGAATACATTCTTGTGCGGGTATTCTGGAGAACATGTTGCAAATATCTAAACTAACAAGTTTTGAATGTGGTGGAAGATGTATATTTTGCAGCTTATCTACTAATTCTAATGAATTTCTAACAGAGTATTTCGATTTGTAACCTATCGTGTTAATAATCTGGTTCAGTTTTTTTGGATAAAATGTGATTAGGTGCATTGATGTATGATACAACTGGTCTTATTGGCATATTCTGTTTATGTGTTTTGACTAATCCATATAGTTTAGGTGGTTGTGGGTTTTTATTAATGATTTGTTGCTTTTCTAATTCTGAAAAGCAGATATTGCAGTTTTCTAAACCTTGTTTTAATTTTTTTGGAATTTTGTGGTTGGGTTTTTGTTTAAAGTTTCTAAATTTTCTTTATTAATAAATTCATTAACTTTTTGTATGTAAATATCTTTTGAAAGAATTACCAAAGTGTTACCCTTATCTGCTTTATTAGATTGTTCTCTGTGATTTTATGTTTTATAGATTGAAGAAGTGATATGTTAGATGTTGTGTTGTACATTTTGTCCTGTTTCAAAGACATCTCTTCTAACAAATTCGAAATTTGGAATTTTGCATAGTTATTATGATCTTTCTTAAGTATAGTTTCGCATTCAACGGCCACAATTTCTTTACTTTCGTTGGTAAATTTTGGAAAAGGACAAAATTTGAAACCTTTGTTAAGATATTGTGTTTCTCTGTCATTGAATGTTATATTCGACAAGTTTATGAAACGAGGATAAAAGTTTACAGTGTTCTGACAATTAAGGTTATTTTGTAGTGTACGTTTTTGTTGTACAAGTCGATGAAGTTTATTTTTCTGTGTGGTGTATTTTTTGAATTTAATGTGACTGACGGTTTCTCTAATGTCAAAATCTAAGATGTCAAATTGGATATTGTGTAATTTATGAGTAAGTTCTTTATGGAGTACCTTTATATAAACGTGCATATTGTCTATTATACTAAACCATTATTTATATAAATCATTTGAATTAAACCTCTCTAAACACATTATCTTCTGGTTTCGTTATGTTGATGACATTTTAGCTTGTTTTGGCAGTTCTTTTGAGGTTATCAATGAATTTTTAATTATTATTAATAGTATCCACCCTAACATAAAATTTACACTAGAAACAGAACAAAACAAGGCTATAAACTTTATAGACTTAAATATCAAGATTAACGCACACATTCTATTTGAATTTTCCATATACAGAAAACCAACACAAACAGACATAACAATACCAAATGAATCTTGTCACCATAAAACACACAAAATAGCAGCCTACAGATCATTAGTACACAGAGCTTTAACCATTCCACTAACAAAATCAGATTTTAGCAAAGAGATATCAACCATTAAACAACTAGTACATGCAAACCATTACAATCCGAACATGATTGACACTTTAATTAAACAAAAAGATTATAGGTTAGCTATCAAAAGAATATATTCCATTGACAATCAAACAGAAGACACAAATTACATATCTATACCATATTTTGGAAAAATATCAGAAGAAATTGCACATATAATGAGAAAAACCAACAATTATAAAATAACATTTAAAACCAACACCAACACTTTTTTGTTTTTATTTAATGCTAAAGACAGAACACATGATATCATGAAATCGGGCATTTACCGTTTAAATTGTTCTTTTTGTAGTTCAGTTCATATTCGGCAAACACTTCGAAATTTTGACATAAGATATAAAGAACACGTACGTCATTACAAAAATAAACATCCTGAATAACCTAATTACGCCAAACACCTTTTAGAACAAAATCACACAATGACTCCTCAAACTAATATTAAATTCCTACATTTTTGTAATAACAAACGCAAATTAGACATTTTAGAAGCCTTTGAGATATACAAACACAAACTCAGGGTACCTTTAATGAATGAACAACTTGAGCTCAGTAATTCTCCGTTACTGGAAGTATTAGATATTTAATTCTGATTATTGTTATTTTTATTATTATTTTATCTAGTTACCTATTTTTGTATCTACCTTAGCGACGTGTTTGTTTATAATTATATTACCTTTGATAATGACAGCATAGCTGACGAAACAATATTGTCAGATTGTATTTTAATAAAACTGTGAAACTTTTAATAATCTTTATTTATTTCATGATTATGGAGTTCCACAAAGTAAGGCTGGAAACAATAAACAACATATCCTTTTTATTCAACGTAAAGTGGATATCTTGTGTAAGGCAGGTCAGTTTGATGGTATATGGTAAATCAAATTTTACTCATTTATTGTAAAGCACGTATGTAATTGGTAATTGCAGATAATCTTTAGTTTTGACCATAAAATCTTCAATTCGAATTAAAAATATTCTAATCTCCAGTCAGTCTAGACAGTCCAATCTGACATCAATATAGAGTAAACTGTACAGTTGTTGAACACTTAAACAATATTCAATTATATAAATTTCATAATGCCTACTTTTTAGATATTCCTAAGTACAGTTACGTTATTGCAAAGATTATTTAAGGCTGTTTTCCCAAGCGTATGAACTTTGTGTAGATTTTTCTCGGCTGCTATACGACCAATATTTTTAAAATTTTCAAATAGTGATGGTGTTGATGATACAAACGGATTTGTGGTCTCCATTTTTGCAAAAAATAATCTGTTAAAAAGTTATATAAGATTTTATTCAAACATAAAAAAATTAAAACCATAAATCGATCGGCCATTATTTAATTTTGATATTAAAAAAAAATTAATTTCGATAGCATTAATAATAATCATGAAAAACGTACACAAAGTTAGTACGAAAATTTTGCGATGCGAAGAAATTTCATAATGAAATGTGGTACAGAAGGAGTGTAAGTAGTTCTAGCAAGTATATACGTCATTTGTCAGTAATAAATAGAATAATTTTGACCACTAAACAGTGGTACACCCATGTTATCTACGGATTCTTGCAAAGCGGTAAAACAGCCTTAACTTATTAACGTATTATTATTAATCTAATTTAATGTAAATCATTAATTAACTTCAGTGGCGTACGGTCCATGGAAGCAATGCTTCCTTTGAGAATTTATTAAAAATAAAAACCAATGCTAACAAAAATATTTTTATAAAATTATGGTTATCGTTTATTTAAATTTGTAATATTTAATCAACTTAAAGCTCAATATCAATTCCGTACAGCAAAAAGTATAATTATTTAGAGTACTATTTTAAATTAGGCTCATTAAACTTGTGCGATTCAAATGTGTTACATACACTGCATATAAGCACTAATTTCGTTGCTTATAACTGCTCTTCTCCTAGCCTTGGCGTGGATTAGCATGCGTGGTGATAAAGACGATGCGGTTAACATTGTTTGGTCGTTATTTTTAGTGTGCTTCGTGCCCAAATGTTTATTATAATTTGGTTATTTGTTCGGTTTAGTGTTTGTTAAATTTAATGTTACTTAAGTAATGTAAATCTACGAATGAGACTGTATTTTGAAACATTTTATTATTTTATATTAGTTGGATTTTTTTAAAGACAAATAATTCTATTTAGTTTGCTCTGTATGCAAATTTAAAATTGCGTTATACCCATGAATGCAAATTCAGCTGCTTCAGTGGAAGGTTCGAGCACTCTCGATACATCCGAATCGGGACGATTTTTTTGTTCAGTTTGTAAATTATTAATAAAAAATTTTCTGTATTCAGTTTTGGAGAGAAATTACAAATTATTGAGAAAGGTAGATCAAAACCAGAACTTTTAAATTTAACGACAAAGATTAAAACCTGCACCGGTATTTTGCTAAAAAAGACCGGAAAGTGGCATCGATTTGCATTATAAATAAATAGTAGTACTTTTTTTTAAATAAATAATAATAGTCAACAAATTCCATAAGTATAAAAGCTCTTCTTTGAAAAACTTTTAAGCTTAATAATTATAACACTGTTTTTTAGTTGTACCTAGCAGGGGCGATCCAGAGAATTATTTTGAGGGGGAAATTTTTGGAAAAATAATTGTTTTAATGAATAATAACTAAACAAACATTATTTGTTTCTATTTCTATGTATACTTATTTCTAAATTGGGGGGGGATTTCCCCCATCCCCCCGCGAATCCGCGCCTGTACCTAGGTATATTAAAATTAAAATCGTGGTTGCTTCCCTAGCCTAAATTCTCAGCGCACGCCACTGATTAACTTAATAAAAACTAACTTCATCTAAAATCGTATAATTTAGTTTATATTTTCTGGATCCATCTAACTGGAAATTTATTAAAAGTTATAAAATTTAGAAGATTGGTTTTTGGATAATACTGATCGAATTAGTGTTACACTTATTTTTGTTGAAACTTTTAATAACCAAATTTGTGGAATTATCTTCTCACACATACTATTCAGGAAGATGAGGGCTTTTTCCTCCTAATTGGTAATGTATTGACTTTCCTCAAAATAATAGATGTCTAATTTGTTTCTTTCTTAGTACACTTAATTTTGTACTGGCTTCTTCATTGTGTTTGTTACAGCTATAGAGACAACCAGTATCCACTAAAGATTACAAAGCTTCCATCTACATGTTTGTTTTACGAAGGTTTGTATTTATTTGGCAAATCAACACTTATATAGTAACCTCACAATTCGGTAAGCTGTTCCTATATGAATTTCAGTCCATCAGCATTCGACAGGTCAGAATAACAGATCTAATTAATGATTTATAAATAATTATTAGCGTACGTGCAAGGGGCGCAGTTGTGCAATGCAAGGCGGCCAAATAAACATCAAGCTTTTTATATTCTTTTTGTTTAAGGGCTCTGTCGAAAACTCGCGAAGCGGTTCTTTCTACATATAAACGCGTTTATCTCTAATATAAATTCACGGGATAGTTATTATAGAAACCAAAGTCTTTTCGAATTATTGTTATTTATAGAATCGCGCTACATCTAGTTTTGTTAGAATATTATTGTAAATAATATTATCAAAATAATTAAACAGATTGTCGAAAATCTGAATTAGCAGATTTTTCAAACAACTTACTCTGTAGCGGCATTGTAAACATACTTAGTAAGTACTGTGCAAAATCTGAGGATAATCATACACGCCATTTTTGTTAGAAGTATATTCGCAAAAATTAATTAATCATTGAGCAGTGGCGTCCTCGCCATGGCAACTCATTTTCCGTCTTTGTCAACATGCAAAATTTCAGATTTCAAAACATGTTTACATGCGTAAATAAATAAATATTAATTGTTGATTAATTAATATTAGCCAATTAATAAGTTAACCCTCAAGTACTATCGTGTTTTCAAGTAACGTATATACTATCACGGGGTGTTTGAACACCCCACCTCTTTATAGTGAGTTTTTTTTGTGATTAATAGATGTTTTTCGATAGTTTTTGTTTTTTGATAATAAAACAAGTCTTTAGCTTACTATTGACGTTAAAAAAGAAAAGATTTATTAGAAATGAAAAAGAAGAATACTTTTTTTATAAAAATACATGTGTGCATAAAAAAATATGTTTGAAACTAAAAATACGCTTTTCGTGGAATAATTTTTTATTGGATGGTGCCCAAAGGTGTGACTTCATTAACTGATAAAGAAAAATGGCGTTATTATTGCATATAAAAATTGTCTGTTAAGATTTTTGGGCGTTTCAGCGACTTAGACCTATTGTTTTTCAAAAACTGTAAAAAACAGCAGATCGTTGTTTGTAACATGTTAAAGGCTTTGTTCTTGTAAAATAATACCTTGAAGCTGAAGAGCACGAGTATAATAATTTAGAAGATATTAAGCAAAACATTGTGCCTGGGGTGCCGAAACACCCCACGATAGTACTTTAGGGTTAATGTACAGAAATTAGTAATTGTAAAAAAATATCAAAAAGTAATAATAAATAAATTAACAATTAAAAAAACAAACAAAAAGGATGATAAATGATATTCATTAAATAAGCACGCAACGTCAACAGAGCATGGCTCCGTGGATGAATGGTTGGATCTAGAAAACAACAGTTCAAATCCCATGCAATTGGTATAATTCTTTATAATAAAATATTTAATATATTTCATAAATAAACCTTTTTTTAAATAATTATAATATTTATAAAACAGAATAACTTACAATTAAATACTAATATGGAAATGTATAATCAATCGGATTTCGGCAGAAAGAAACTTTATGACGTTATGATGTTAAGAAATATTAACGCTTTGTTTACTTTTATGGTGGTAGCAAACTCCATTGATATATTCTAGTAATCTTATAACAGAAGAAAACACGTTTCTTTTAAACAAAGAATAAACTGTGGACTTACTTATTGCAGTACAGTACTTTTGCAGTACTTATTACAACAAATTTTTGTTTTTCGTCTGTCCGACTACCATCTAACATTGAGTTGCGAATTTAAAAGAGTGATAGTATTCAGCAAAGGCAGACTAATATAATAAGTTAGTTTTATCTGCTACGATAAATAAATAGGTAGGTGTTTTTCTCTGTATTTATAGACAGAGTGGAAAAATAATGATTTATTTAGGAAAAACAGAATAATCCATTAATTTGACTTGAACAGTATTTCTTTGATTTAAATCAAATTGTACAGGTATATTGTTTTATTTCAATGCTAATTTTAAGATGTACTACATAATTTTGTTGTTTGTTATGACAGGTGCGGATCCACGGGGGGGATATGGGGGAAATTTCCCCCCCCCCCAAATCTTTATTCTTATATACTTTAGTATTATAGTTAAATAAGTTTTGAATGTAAAAGTAGTTAATGTTTATTAAATATTGTGTAATATATAACATTTATAAATAAATATACATAGGATAAATACAAACAATGTTTGTTTAGTTATTATTTATTTAAAACCATTATTTTTCAAAAAATTTCCTTCTCCCCCAAAATAATTCTCTGGATCCGCCCCTGATTATGATAAAATAATAATTTCCCCTCAATTATAGGATAAAATTCAAAATTCATGCTATCTTCGACTTTTGAATCGTGATTAGCGAAGCGTACTTTTTAACTGAGTAGACATTAAGCAGATTAAAACGGATACATTTTTCAGCAAATATTTAAAAAGTAAACTGAAAACAGTATCTTTTTTACTCTATTCCTATCCTCTAAATATCATTGGGATGAGGATTGGGGCGGCATTAATAGTTGTGCACTCGGGAGGCCGACGTGCTAAAATCGCCAGTGCTTAGGTTTGTTAGTAATCGTAGTAAATCTAAAACAAAAGGAAAATATGATATTAATAGAAGTTTAATACTTATTAAATAAATCAAATACTTACCTGAATTACTTTTATTTTTTTTCTCGATCCTTCGTACTACTACTACTACTACTACGGTCTAGGACATTTGGGCGCGGCCGTTTAGGCGAGGCCATCTCGGCGCGGCCGTTCCGGTGCGAGGACAGTTTGGCGCCGCACAGTTCGGCGCCATGACACTTCGGTGCCGACACATCAACGAAAAACCAGTTCGAGGAATGTAAATTTTTCCGCGGCAAATTGGGGTATAACTTTCGGAGATCTTTAAATAAAACGTTTTTTTGGACCATTAGTCTAATTGTGTGGGACAAGCTACCCTATTATCAGAGTAACTTTTTTTATTTTTATGTATAAGATATACACATTCTTAATTCTAGAATTTCGCTAGGATTGGTTAAATTGCACTAAGGAGTATCCATTTATAAGTGTCACCTACTGAGACAAAATTCGTGAAGTGGGACACGTATTTATCAGTTAAATCTTTGATTTCTTAAAAGTTATAATAACATGATTGTATGTTGTTGAATATCAAACTTGATATTCTTATAAACAATAAGGGATTTATAATAAGCAAATTGAATTATTATTACAAATTATTCCATTATGCAGAGATTTGCAGAAGAATTATGATTTTAATGTTTTAGTAGCTTAGAAAATGAATTTTTCTTAAATTTAGCAGTACATACGAGCTTTTGCGATTGGCAAATATTGAGGTTTTTTTCTCATCATACCGTATTCATCGAATACTGTATTTCATCCATCATACTGTATTTACTATCTGTAAGTACCTACAGATTTTTTTCATTAGAATAATACTAGACAATTTCTCGTGCCGAAATGTTCCTGCGCCTAAGTGGTCCGCGCCGAAGTGTCTGTCCCTGCGCCGAAGTGATCCGCGCCGAAGTGTCCCGCGCCAAAACGGCCGCGCCCAAATGTCCGGCTCCGACTACTACTATTGTCTGTGACTATTTTGTTGGTTATACGTTTATATGTTATTATTTACATGTTAGTTATTTATATAATATAATTTATTAAACGTTATACCTATATACTAATTCCTATTTACATACTTACCTATTTAAGGTTTATCTACGTAATTACAAACTAACAAAATTTATACATGTTAAAGAAAAGTTATATGTACATTGTTAAAGATTATTATTCGTTATTCATTAAGTATAGTACCTATCAGCATACTACTCTTTTATTTATTTAGTTGTACAGTGCACCAAAAATACAAATTAATAAATGATTTTGTGGGACTATCACTTTTGGAAGGTCCGTCCAACAGATTTCGTCTTAGATTAGGACCTGGCACTCGTTTAAGATTTCTTTATTATATTTTTTTGTTTTACCCACGCGACGAGTATCTGGGTTACCTTTTTGCTACCCCACGATAGCAAAACTAAATATTTTGTAATAAAGGTTAGAAAGATAAGTCATCTCATACACTTCCACTATGCAGATAGCGCGAAAATGGCGGAACATGTTGATTCACAGGAAGCAGAAATAATCGACAACTCGACTTGTTTGCAGTTATGTACTTTTTGGTATTAAGCATTAATTCAACTTTTTAGAACGTCACGCGCCTCACATCATGTCGGATTCAATAGCAGCCGTATAGCAACTGTTATGGAACGAGAAAATGGCGGCATTGCAAAGACCTATATTTTTAAGCTTGCTTATACATCTACGGACCTTGGTCGAAACGACTTTTTAAGTATAAGTTTGAAGCTTTCTAATGAGCATTTATCACCGTTATGTTGTATGACAGCTCAAGTTACTGCCAATTCAGATAGTATTTGTTATCTAGTAAAACGTTAAACAGCAAACAAGCTGGTTTTCATGTATATATTAACTATTTATTTGAAAATCGACATGAACTAAATGAATTAAGCGGAAAGCTGCATAAACTCAGATATGGAAATAGGTGGTAAACAAGTATTGTTTTCCAGTAGTGTTTATTTCGTTTTAACTGCCACAAATACCAGATTTTATAAATAATATTGAGGCTTTTGAATTGCAAACATTTATATTTGCGTAATGTATTTTAATTTATAGTAAACAACGTTCCTTGCTAGTATTTTAATTAAAATACTGTTTATTTGTGTACAAGTTTTATGCAAGCTTCAGTGAGTTTTTTACTTATATTAATTGAAACAATTCAGATATTGATTATTTAAAGAACAAGAACCTAATTTTTTTTGGTTATGACAACGATAAAATTAGAATATTTTCACACTTTAAAGATTATCTTAAATATTAAAAGAAATTTGATTAAAGTAACGAATCTTTTTTCTTTCACTACTAACAAAACCTTAAATTCTGATTTTTATTTTACTATGTATTTGTGTAGGTATGTGAAACTTTTTATATTTGGAACAATTTCTGAATAAGTTTCACAACTTATTTGCTTTCTGAAAATATGCAAATATTTTCTTTTGTTTTTATTTTTCTTTTGTTTATTAATTCATTATTTTTCTAGAGCACATCATATGATTTTACGCGTTTCGCGAATTCGTATTATTTTAAATTTAAATATTTCGCGCATTTATTTAGCAATGAAATGTCTTTCTGATAAAGCGACTATTTTGGATACGCACTAGACCATTTGGCATTTTTCGAAACGCGCACGCAGATAGGACAAAACCGCATCGCATGGTAAAAGACCATATTTTCCAACGCCATATTTACCGACGATATATTATTGTCAATCGTTTGCATTTGAGTGTTTTAATTACTAGAGCATTGTGTCAATATTTTCGCAGTTATAAACTTTCATTGCTTTGAACACTTTTTGGGTAGTTTTAGAAACTTTATAGTACTTGTTTGATGCTGCATGAAGCTGTAGCAGTACAGCTTGGTAGAAGAGGGGTACCCCAGCACCGTACTTTGCTTTTCACATGGTTAAAACTTTTGAAAAATGGTAAGTCGCTTAGGCAGCTTTCTCACTAGCGCGACTGATCAAAAAAGGATGTCCACAGGATATCCTACTTAGACGTTAAATGTTCGTTATTGAACCAAAAAGAACGTCCATAGGATATGCAATGACGGACTTTCAATGTAGTACGTTTGTTAATGAACGTTATAGGTTGTTTTTACTTGACAATTTTAACATTTATAAAAACAAATCATTGTAAATCAATATTTATTCGCATGAAATACATAGTATGTTGTAAAATTGTGTTAATTTTGTAGCTGATATAATTAACTGAATTAACAACGTTCTTTGTTTAAAGTAAAAAAGACTATCAATAGTGGATTGTAAGGACTGTGTATTTGACTAACTGCCAATACGTATTTCGGTAACGATGTTACCTTTTTCTCGGCATAAAACCGTCTGGGTTTTATGCAGACGTTTTATGTCGAGATAAAGGTAACATCGTTACCGAAATACGTATTGGCAATAAGTCAAATACAATGTGTGGTTAGGAGACACCGTTAAATATAGTGTTAAAAAGATTACATGAAAAAAATTACATGATTTCAAAAAAATCTAACATTTAAATATTTGATCCCTGCATTAAATTGTTTCTAAGTTTCGGTTTCACCGTAAATCAGGTTAATTAGTGTATTTTGTTAATAAAATCCTTTTTGAATTCGAAGAGAATTCAGTTTGGTTTAAAGTTAAAATTATGAAAGTATAATTATGAAAAATTACATAATTATAATTAAGTTTTATGTAACCAAACTTTTGTATCTGTTCTAGTAGGTATTTTTTCACATTTGTTCTGTTTCTTGTTATTGAGTTTTGACTAGTGTTGTGGAATAAGTAGGTATTAAAATTATTTGAAATTATCAATAAATTATAGTTCTTGTGACTGTAAATAAGAATGCAAATAACCGGATAGGATAGATAACAGTTTAGTAAACCTGTCGCAAACTTTCTCCGATAAGTTCCTCGAATGCGGTTTTTGGGAATATTCAAATAACTATGCTAAGCCTATTCTTTAGTTCACTTTGTAGCCTGCTTCGCTTGAAATAGAAGAGAAGGTAGGTAAGAAGGGTTGACCTTTACAAGGTTTGGTGAATGGTGTTTATCGTGTGTTTAACCGTTGCCGTTAACCGTGTTTAACGTTAGTGAACGTTGATCAAGTTATACCTACTGTTTTCAATTTGATACGTAATAAAGAATTTGTTAATATTTTAAATATGCATTAATGCTTTCAGCTTCATCATCTCCTGATGTCAGTCAAATCAATTGAAGAAGTGACTGGGAAAGGGTTCAACAGAGCGTACAGGACAACGGCTCCAAAAACTAAGCACATAATTGTACATGTATTTACATATTGTTAACTGTAAGATACTTTAAAAAAATACAAATATTAGAAAATAAAATTATTAACAAATATTATCTCTCCAATCTAGTTTGTTACTAATAATAAAGTTCATTTTCTATCAAAAATTACTAATTTATAAGGTATTAAATTATTACTTTATATAATTAAATATAAAATTCATTACAGAATTTAATTAATTCTGTAATTTAATTAATTGTAAGTATTAAAGAAATATCAAAAGTCCTAATTATGTCGCAGGCAGGAAGCCTATGGACGTCCAACAGCGTATGTTCGTTGAACGTCCATTGAGTGTTCTTTTGTGAACGTCCTAAGGACATATGAATCTGTGAACGAAGGACGTACAATGGACATAAATCGAACATACGTACGACGTTCTATGTACATTGCAGGGTACCAAGAGGGTTCAAATGAAGAAATAATTAATTTAAAACTTGTCAGAGAGGTTGAGAAGATTCCAATATTGTATAATAAATAATAATAATAAATTTAGTTTACCTTTACAAAATTTACAGTATACTGGAGAAACCCATAGTCATAGACTGTCCATAATGTCCATGCGTTTATATTAGAAAAATAACTTTTTTTTATTATTATTATAATATTGCACGCCTGTATTTCTTACTACATTTATATGAAGTACTTATTAAATATAAATAGATACATGTATCAACTTGAAGTAGTGACATTCAATTAAATTAAATTGATTATGTTGCCCTCAAAGTCACTGATTCAATAAAATATTTTTTTTATATCTGTTACGCTAATCCCAAACAAAAATCTTTTTACGTTATTCCTAATATTATGTATTGTATGGCAATATTTAATCTCTTGCGGTAGGTAATTATAAAATCTAGGAGCGCGATAACTATGAGTTCTTGAATAATACATTAGTTGGATATTTGAGATAGTGTAGATGCAGCTTGGGAAAGTGTAACATACGAGGTGTGGCAATTAAGTTCCGGGAATTTAGTTATAACTTGGGAACTGGCAACATTGCGTCGTTCGTAAACATATGTCTGGAAAGAGAGGACCTTCCTTTAGTTCCAGTCGATAGCACGTTTGGTTTGTGTATTATGCGTGTTTTTCGAAAGTAACTTTTTTAGTGGCGTCGTAAAAATGAGTAACTCACATTACAAGCAAGTGGTTGTCCCGCATTCAGAGCGACGGCAGAGATTGGATGAGTCAGGTAGTGACTGGAGATGAGACCTGGATATTTATGACTATATGTATGACCCCGAGACCCGTAAACAAAATCAGCAGTGGGTGGAAAAGGGTGGGGAGCGGCCAACGAAAGCGAGGATGTCCAAGTCGCGACTGAAGGCAATGTTGATCGTTTTTTTCGATATCCGCGGCATCATTCATCGTGAATATATTCCTGCCGGCCAGACAGTGACTGGACAGTTTTATGTTGGCGTCCTGGAGCGGCTGCGGGCACGCATTTTCCGTGTGCGGCCCGAACTCGCCTAGAACGGCTGGATCTTCCACCACGACAACGCGCCGGTCCATTCCTCGTTCATTGTGCAAGAATTTTTGGCGAAAAATGGCATTACAACGTTGCCGCACCCACCCTATAGTCCCGATATCGCTCCCTGCGACTTTTTCTTAATCCCCAAGATGAAGTTGCACCTCAAGGGAACTCATCATGGCGGCGTGCAGGAGGTCAAGGAAGCTGTAACCGCGGTGCTGAACGGGTTAACTTTTGAGGATTACCAAGGGTGCTTCCAATCGTGGGAGCAACGTTGGAATCGTTGTGTAGAGTTAGAGGGAGACTATTGTGAAGGTCGATAATAAAATTTTGCTTGTAACTTAATTTGCTTGTGTTTTATTGACAAGTTCCCGGAACTTAATTGCCACACCTCGTAAGCAATAAAGCACTCAGGTAAATAATTGTTCTGCCTATTCTTCTTCTATACCACTATAAAACGACAACCTGTTCCTCCTTATTAGCAGGAACAGAACACATCGTAATGACTGACAAAACAAAACTTTAATGTGAAAACGACAATGCAATCAGTTGCGTAAGGCCAGTTGCATGAAACTAGTTTTATGAAACCAGTCGTGCTAGTGAGAAAGCTGCCTTACGTTATTAGAGTTATTTCATTGCTACGCTTTTTTATTTCCGCTTATACTGATTTTTTCACATCGAGTCTCGTAAATTAACAGTTTTTCTCAACTCTCCAAAGTTTGCTAATTTTAATAAAAAAACATTTTTTAAAAACGTTTAAAACGTAACTAAATTCAATAAGCCAAAATTGATCTTTAGTCAGACTGAATGTAATAAAATGCAAATAATATTAGTAACCATTCTTAATTATAACTGTTCTGTAACTTGTAGCGTCTAGATCTTCCCGTTTTTCCTATAGCTATATGAGTGATTTGTGCGGTAATAGGTTGGCTATCCTGTTATGTACCCGCCGGTCTTTTAACAAACTTTTAATGAGTAGTAACGTTTAATAATAGTTTTTAAATTGTTCAAGCTAAAATTCAGAATTTAACTCATTTTAATTACCCCCCCCCCACATAACAACAAGTGTACGTATCTACTACACAATTAGGGCTCGTAATAGATTTGATTATATACTATTGTAACCTTTTTCCCGTATAAACTATACTAATAAATAATATAGATAAATAATATAGATAAATATACATAAAATTCTGTTCGCCAATTACATATAACTAATTTTGTTTAATAACCAATGTAGCAATACAGATTATCCAGTGTCTGCAGTTAATCGTCTTCATTACACAACAAAATACGACAAGAATATTACCCTATAGACATTTTGATTCCATCATGATATTGAACAGATGTCCCCTAATATCAAATTCACTATGTTACATAGACATATTCCCTGAAGCGCAATGTTCCGGCTTCTAATGAAATGGAAACACACGAGGAAACTCACCCCCAAATCTTGTACTAACCTCATACGGGATTTGAGATTCAGAAATATAGCGCGGATGAACTGAATGGTGCTTTGTACTTTTATAATATTACATTAATTTTGAAGATATTGCCATATTACGAATAATATTATTGCAACAAATGAAATTCTGTTTGTATAAGTCAGTCTTACAACTTCCGTTGTACTGCAAGGATGTTAACATAACGTTTTCCTTTTTTGGAAAGTTGGTGCATTGATTTAAAATAAAGTACCTAGTCTACTTAGGGCCGTTTGAACTTTTTGGTATATTGAGTTGTATTCGCATCTTTCTATTAAATTAACAGCTTGTTAACACCATGGTGACCAATTCTAATCTTTTCCCACGTATTAGAATTAGATAAAGCACACTTTTAATCGAGGTTTGTAATACGACCCATTAAGTTTATTGAATTTAATATTTTAATTCAAAAAATTGCTTTAAATATATTATTGTTAATTGTGTAAAATTCTTAATAATAATTACAATGTTTTTCTTGGGTTCAAGGATATGAAAATATTTTATTTCCCACTTATTATTATTTATATTTTAAATAATGTTGTTACTGACGCCTTCTACTGGTTTATTGTTCAAAGTCTCTTTATTTTAATAACCATAAATTGTGACAGATGCCGGATTGTTATGGCATATGAATAAGTTTTTATTGTCTAATGTCAGATTAATTCTACTGCCTGAGTATTCTCATCTTATGTTGAATGTAAGCAGGAATGATTAATTGCATTAGACAATATTTTATGGTGAAAACTAAAGACAATCTGCATTTATCAAATTACATGTGCTTTACATTAACTACTTTGTGTTTATTATACCATACCTTTACTATACCGATTATACTTATATATTCGTTTTGTAGTGAGAAATAAGTACACACTCACAATTAACTATTCACTTCTCTTCTTTATTTGTTTCAGTTAACCAAAAACTCTAGAGTGACATATCAGCTTTCTCAATAGACAAGTAACACAATCTGTGATGAAAACTCCACCTGGGCACAATATTTCATCTACCGGCTAATTAAATTTACTTCCTTCTTATTTGCTTCATTTTAACTATGCAGTGAATCACTGGGACTATATACCTAGTAGCTTGCATGAGATTTTATATTATATATTTATATTGTGACCATTTAAACTTTTTAACAGATCCATAAAGAGAAAGTTTTATAACATAATTTCTAACAGTTTTTATCCAAATTTACAAGTTTTATACAGATTTTAACATGTTTTACATTTTTAGAAGTTTTTATCATTTCAAGAATTTTCTGATTATTTCAATTCAACTATTTGTATTATTCTGTATCTAGGTTGTTCTATTTTTTCTCTTCCTCTTATCAATAGATAACAAATTATTATTTTAATTGTCTATACTTAAAAAACGCTTTTTTTAAATTGCAGGCATCTGCACAGATATATACCAAATACCTGATACAGTACTCTGGTCTAAACTGCCAGATGCATGTTTTATGTAACTACCATATTTTACAATTTTTTTACTCCTATTCTCAAAGGCTCCCAAAATGACCTTATACTAAAGAGAGACTGCATCTAACTGTACAAGATATTGTATTTGTGAGTAGATTGAAAGTACACTTTCAAGAACAAAGATAACACCATGTGTTTATAAAAACTTGGCTCTTTTAGCTTTTAAACAAGCCCAAGATGAATGTTCTACAATAATTAAAAATAGAGTTATGAATTGTTTTTGTTCACCTTGTAAGCTTAAATCTTACATTTTTAACCCTGCAAACTGTGTATTACTAAGGGCTGTAACTTTACATACGTAAGTTACTTTATGTCCTCTACCATTCTACCAAATTTCACGGAAATCTGAGATGGCCGGGTTAGAAAGTTCATCTTTGTGATGATTTGTCATGGAATGACCCTACAGTACTAGTACTGTAAAGTACCTGTATGCCAGCTGAAACAATAGCAAAAGCACACTATAGCATATCCAGCTTTTCAATGGCAACTACATATTACATGTCTAATTTTCTTCTGTCAAAAATGGATATCAAATTTATAAACTGTTTTTCGACAATGCACCAATTTCAGCTATCCCAGAAGGAGCCAATGGCCAGGGGTTTCTAAACTATCAGAAAAATTCTAGTTGTTGTTTCGATATCTTCAAAAAAAATTAGTACAAAGCCGGTATCGTTTAACGGATTCACAGAACTGGAGCCAGCGCTAGTGATAAATACTAAGCAATACTACAAATTTAGCATAAACTTAACTACTGTAAATCTTTATAATAGCTTTTATAAAAACACGCTAACCAATGCCTAAGTCATATTGTAACCAATATCTGTAAGAAAGGAACAAATAAATAAACAATCATAAATAAGTAAAACGAGATATTTAATAAAGGCACCAAAATTTATTTTCTACATGCAACACATACTAAAAACTAATTCATGCGCAAAATACATAAATAATGCTGGCTAGACAAGTAAACATTTAATTCAAACTTGACATTGACTGTTTGGTATCGAATCAGTTAAATTAAGTGAATCAAAGAAAAACGATCTCATCACTAATTGAGTTGGTCACCCCTAGGATATAGTATTATATTTTCCTTTTTTATATAACCTGCTTATTACGAAAGTAAAAATTTAAAAACCGACCAGAAAACGGAAACTTTATGAGGTATCGAAAAGAAACGCGAACGAACTTTACGCCAATTTTGTAAGCATTTTCTCTTCCATTTCATTTTACGCCAACAAAATGTTATTATCGATTACAACTCCCAATTGCTCCTTTGCTTTTATGTCATTTGTAATATACGAGGGGTTCTCTTCAATTATTGTTTTCGATATAAAACGAAAAAGAAACAATCTTACTTTTTTTATTTTCATATAATATTTACTACTTACTGTACCATAATGAAAACTTTTACACCTTTTTTACCCTGGGAAACTTAAGGTATTATAAACACTATAAGTAAATATATTTGCTTTAACATTATCTGTGCATATGTAGGTCCATGTATAATTCTTTTGTGAAACGAGTGATTATTCACATAATAAAGACACAATAACCATGTCTAATTAACATATGAGAAGAGAAACCTAAAAACACAGTGAGGTAGCTTTTATCTGAAACCCATCTGACATCTGACAAAGTTGTATCTGATTCGAAACCCGTATCCGAAACCTAATCAAAATATCCCAAACCCAATCTTATCAGATATCCGATTTTTATTCGATTTCCGAATTTATCCGGCATCAGAATTTTTATCCGATATCCGGTTTTTTATTAAATATCCGAATTCTATTCGATATTTATTTATTTTATTACAATTTAATTTCTGCCTGGTCGTTGTTTCCCGGGTTTTTGATTCATTCTTCACTTTCCACATAAAAGTCGATAAAAACAACGATCAATACAAACTACTCTAAAGTACTCTGAAATTTCCATCGTCCTATGTTTTCAAATATTTGCTACTACCATTTACTATTTTTACTACTACCTCTACTACTTTTAAGACTTTATTGGACGAGGCTTTTTTAGTTTTAGAGTAGAAGCTTTTTTTTTCGTTATATGTTAAAATTGATGAAAGACCTAATATATCTCAAAGGGTGCTTTTGCTGTTGCTATGTTAATCATCATTGTTAATTGGTAATAGTTAAAAAAAAGATTTTAAAATTTTGTAAAATTTACCAAATTTTTAAACTACAATCCATAGCAATATATACATTACATTCATTCCTATATGTATTACATTTACTGCTTTGTTTAAAATATTTCACAATGATTCGTCACTATATAAGAAAAAATACTGCAGAGCCAAGTAGAGCAAATAAAGTTTAAAGGCATCATTGCAAGAGATTACAGGAGGTAGAATGATTATATATGCAGCATCACATAAATATAAAATTTCATATACAACCCTGTATACACATATAAAAGGTACACGGGGAAAAATATGTAAAAGCAAGAATCGTCAAACTGAAGTGCCTCTAGGTGCAAACTGAATTGGCAAATGGATTAAATGTCCTATAAAAATGGGGTTTGGGTTTTTCCGTAAGGAACTTTTAGAAAGAGTAGGGATGTTTGTTATGTAGGGAACTAAGCCTGAAAGTGCCTTAAAACGTTAAGTATTACAGAAAAAAGACCGTTGATCCATTTTTCATCTACGATTATTTTGAACTGTTAGAAAGGACACTCGTAGAACTTGAATTACGCGACAAATCCAGAGAAGCTCTGGAACTTAAAGTCCAGCTTTTCAATTGGCCATAGAAGCAGCAAAATATAGTCGGGGAAATTGGTCTACCAGCATCGAGGATAGCAGCAGCTCAGACGACAGAGAAAATACCACAGTGTAATGGGTAATGCTGCCGATGGAACAGCACCACCTTTGATAGTGTTTAAGGGTGTTCACATATGAAATCAATGGGTCGCTTCTGCAGCTATGCAGCTACCAAAAACGGCTGGATGGATATTGAGGTATTTCGGAATTAATTTATAAATTCAGTAATTCCTGCAGTTGGAAATGATCGCCCCGTTTTAATTATATATGATGGTCATGCTCGTTTAATTTACTTTGAAACAATATTTCTTTTTAACCATACTACGTATATGTTAAGTAGATTTTATAACAAAAGTTTCAAAAGTGTGATATTTGTAACACAGGAGCAATGTCAGAATTTCTAAAAACATTAAAATTTGCTTTTAGAGCCTGCTACTTTTCTACTGTGCAATGTCTTTGCACGTTTCTTAAATAATTCTCTGAAAGATTCAAAAACTAGCTATAATCTGACAGCTGGATAAGCCAGATAACAAATAAGGAATAAATAAACAATTTTAATTCGATGATGTAGGTAGAGTGTTGGGTACCAGAATTTGTCATTTCATACGCCTCTATGCAAGGAAGAAATTTGAACAAAATCTGAGACTTATATTAGAGAGCTCCGTGTTTTGAAACTCGCTTGAAAATTAATTATGTGGGGGCATCGGGGTTACAAGCTGAAAATTATACCAAATGAAGCTTAGATCCTAATGTTTCTAAATTCGGAATTTGTCAAAAATTAAAACATGAAAAGGAGCACTAAACTCGAAATTTGAGACATGTAGAAGTACATGGCCGTAAAATAGGGAAAAAAGCATTATGTTGTATGATATTCAAAAATCATTTTGTAGCGTATACATTTCTACACAGTGTCAGGCGTTAGAACGCATTAATTTTAAGGGGTGATAGAAGACATCAAAAGGAACAAAAAGTCTCAATAATTTTTTTTCTATGTTAGTTAGCTTTCGAGTAATTTAGAAAAAACCATTGTCATATCTGGCAACCTTGCTTAAGTATAATCGCAGCTGTGTCTTGACCTTGTTTTAGAAAATTAAACAAACTGATGATCACAGCCGTTGTTTAAAAATAATAAACATCCGAAGCAGATTAATCGGGTGACTAATTCTACAAAAATTGTAATCGGCACTAATCTTCCGTAGACAAAATTTATGCGTTGTACGTTAAAGACACGTTGATCCATAACAAACCAACTTTAAAAATAAAACAATAATTGACCTACATTTTATATTTATTAATTTCCAGAATATTTTCAAAATTTCTTGACGTATTTTTTATTAAAACAATACTTTCTTATATAAAAAAATTTGATTAAGGCACCTAATTACCATAAAATTGAAGATTTTTTAATGTAGCCAAAACAAGACGTCATCAAAATCCCTTAACCTGATCACCTAATTTAAATTAGATAAATCTTCTCTTTAAAAGATAATCTCTTATAAAATCATTAAAAACTGTTATTAGATAAACAGCAACTCGTGCGTTATTGACAAATTATTATTTCAAAGTTCAACAAACTACAAACTCAGTATTATCTCACTCTCAAAGGGTATTATTTACACAGCTGTGATCAGACATTGAAACAAATATTCTTCATTAAATTGCAAGGTTGTAAACAAAACGTGCTTTATTTCAATGTCAACTAACTTTCACATCAACATTTTGTGCGAATGAGGAGCAAATTTTATTACAAACTTTACAGGGTTGTCACGTTTCTTAATTGAGTAAAATGAATTTTTAATTGAAAAAAGAATTCAATTTTACGCGGAAACGGCATACGATACGATAAAATGTCATTAAGGTTTGTTGTTGTGATAAATTAGATGCATCTGCCGACAAAGCGTCATAATTAAAGTACTATTATTAACGAGGCAAAATGATGTTAAAGTTTCCAACTTTATTATGTTTTTCTGAAAAAGTAGTACGTTTTAGAACAAGGTTGTATAAGACTTTTTGTTCCTTTTGATTCTTCTATCACCCTCTAAGATTAATGCGTTCTAACCCCTGACACCCTGTATAATGATTTAAAATTTTAAAATAACATTCGTGCTAATCTTGGTTTGAACTGCCTCGAAATTCGTTTCAGTTTTAATAAATCTGCAGTTTACATGACTCTATCTTCGAAACGAAAGCCTAAATCGAAAAAGTATTCTTCATAAAATTGTAGTCTATCTATGTAGAAGACAGTGAAGAATGAGTTATATTTGCACGAGTAATTGTAAAGAACATATTCAATTAAATATAGAAAATGTTACTTTTTGACAAACACGCTACCGCTTTGCCCAGTCCGCGTGTCATTTACATTCATCGCACTTTCCTACGCAGCTCCATCTCGCTCGATCGCAGCGTTTGAAATGAACTTGTTCAATTTGCATTCTTTTGATTTGTTTTTAGTTTTAAATTTTCAGTGTTTGTTATTTTATTATGTTGAATTTGCTCCAAAGAAACTGTCATGTTTTGGGAATAAATAACTTTAAAACTAATTAATGTTGTTGCATTTTCTGAAGAACGAATGAGGATTTCATTTTCTGAAAAGTGTAATGGTTTGTAAATTGTTTAAAAATAATAAGTCGATACTCTTCACTATCAAAACTTTTTCATTTTTTTCAAAACATTCTTAACTGTCTTCTACATAGATAGGCCACAATATTATAAAGAATACTTTTTTGGATTTAGATTTTGGTTTCGAAGATAAGGCGATGTAAACTGCAGATTCATTAAAATTAAAACGGATTTCCAGGCAGTTTGAACCGAGATGTTTGTAGTATTCGTCCCATAAGCGTCAATGTTATTTTCAAATTTCAAATTATTAAAAAAATATATTATACGCTACAAAATCATTTTTAAATTTTATACAACATAATGATTTTTTACTCAATTTTACGGCAATGTACATATCTCAAATATCGAGTTTAGTGCCCTTTTCCATGGTCCAATTTTTGATAAATTTCGGATTTTAAATCATTAGGACCTAAGCTTCATTCGGTATAATTGTCAGCTTGTAACCCCAAGACCCCCACGGATGTTAAAATAAGTTCCACCGAGCACCTTATTATAAATGATTTGACATGAAATTAGCCCTGTATAAACCCATTTATTTATTTTAGTTTATTTTATTTAATTATTTGGTTTTGGGTTTTTCCAATAAATATTTATTAAAAACGTTTTTATTATTTGAATATTATTTTTATTTATGATTGTGAATAAAGATTTTTCACATCGTGAAGGTCTTTGTGGAAAAGTAGACTTCAAGCAGTTAACTCTAATGATTATTATTATTATTATAGTTTATACATTTGGGTCTTACAGTTAAACGTTTTATTATTCTGCAGGTAACTTTTTTATATTTAATTTTGCTTATTTTCGAGTAAACTGATTATTATTATTATAACTAATTCTACGAACTAGAATGCAGTAGAAAATAGGTATTATGAAAGCCGTTTTAAACCTTAAACATTTTTCAAGCAATGAATCGGAAAGCAATTCTTAACAAATTAATAATAAAAGATGTTGAATCCTACACATCTTATGAAAACGCAGTTATTTCGTGAAACACGCAGGTATATCTTTCAGTACGTATATACTTTACTGCATTTTCAATCTATAGGTATTTTTAGAAGGTACCTATATTTTAAGGATTTATGGCTGCACGCCTTTTTACGATAATACGAGCTTTCTCCTTTACGCTTTGAATATTACGTACTTTATTACAGTATTACTGCTTTAGCTGTGAGTTTATAACCCATAGAAAACCTTTGATGGTAGACTCTTCTAACATTTCAGTGCCACCAGTGGTTGTACAAAATTGTGGCAATTTTCTTTTACTTAAAGGAAAATGTAGATTAATTAAATATAGTATCCTCAATTAATGGCGTTAAGTAATACTTTGAGTCGCACATATTTAATTAATATTAATACTGTACTAGTAAGTAAAAGTACTAAAGTAGATATTCTAAAATAGTGTTTTTAAAAATTATTCACTACTAGGGAAACTTCGTCAAGACATGACGGTCAACAGCATTGAAGGATTTCCCTATATACAACATTCGTTGTGTATTGGATTTTCGTGAGTGATTATTTAAATAAACGCAACCAAACATAACCCGTAGATTAACCCGTAATTCTAAGCCTAGCACTCCTCTCTCCCAGCTTACCCTCCTCTCCTCCATCTCTTCATCACTGGCTTACCCCTCCTCACTGGTTTACCTTAACTTGAAATAACGTCGAAGCATGACCTTAGAAGCATAACCTTTGATCCCTTTGGACTTTGATCTTTTCTGATTTAGTGTTGACCTTACCTTGACCTTGAAAGAAAATAATAATAATAATAATAATAGTCTTATTTTATCAACATATACACGGTAATTGGTAAGTTATCTTTTACATATTATTGGTTGCAGTATAATGCATGAAGAATACATATGCATACAATTAAAATGATTAGATAACAAAAAATATAAACAGGTAACATCTAATTGTATATTACCAAGGTACAAAACAGTTTCCATAAACACATATAAAACAAGTATAAATATCTTTAAAGCAAGCAATATGACTAGAACACAATTTAATTCAATAAGCAACATAAATAACATGAGTGTATAAGATCAGACATTAGTTTTAAATAGCAAAGCATAAATTACACAATTTATATCACAGACAGAGAAATGGATTTACAAAAAAGGTTATTGTTGCATCTTTTTAAAGATTGCTTTGACACTGTCATTAAATATGTCTATATCTTTTAGAATTAATAATCTGTTACATATAGAGAGAGCTAGAGTAAATGGTGGTGCCTATTTTGTCAAAGAATAATCCAGTATTTCATTAACACATAATTAACACATAAATTAAACAAGAGTGGCCGCAGACACGAGCCTTGCGGCATGCCATATGTGGGGGTAAATACAGTTGATGTTGCACTATTAATTTTTACGTAGTTCTCTCTCGCTTCAATATAAATATGACCTTATTAAATTGATTGCACTCTCACCAAACCCAAAATTTAACAATTTAAAAAGCACTTTAAAGGACACACTGTCAAACGCTTTAGTAATGTCAGTATAGACATAGTATACTTGGCTACCATCTCACTAACATATTCAGAGAAAATTGATAGATTGGTGACAGCAGTTCTTCTTCAAATAAAATTGTGTTGACAGTACGATAGAGATTTTTCCACATTACTTTATATCTGTTTGTTTGGTTTGTTCTCAAACACTTTGGCCATCACTGAAATCGCAGAGACTGGTCGAAAATTAATAACGTCTGTATGCTCACCATTTTTATAAATTGGTATAACTTTCGATTATTTCCAATTATTTGGAAACTCTCCCAATTTTATTGCAATATTAAATATTTGTGTTAATGGCTGTTTTAAAATGTCTACGCATCCTTTTATTATGAAATATAGGATGTTGTCAGGTCCAATTGATGTTTTTGACTTTAATGTCTTTATATCTTCTTCAGTATCTAATTCTGTTACCAACTGAAAATAGAAAGCTTCTGCTATATTCTCATCTGAAATAATTGTGTTATTGTATTTTATTTCAGCTGAAATTCGGGAGTTACCTTTGAGTTCTCTTAGATACTGCTGTAGTTTCTTAGGTTTACTAATGAGTTGGTGTTCACATCTACGCTGATAACCTGGGAATTTAATGAAGTCTAATGAAATGATGGGAGGTGGACACAAAAACAGAGAAGCGTTAATTTTGACCTCGAGTGGATCCAAAAACGGGATCATGTCAATCTTCAGACACGTGGTGGGGATGGATTCAGAAACGGCAAAGCGTTGACCTTGGTGAATGGGGTGAATTCAAAAGAGGCATTCTTAACCAACTCTGTTAATATAACAGATTCTGGGCTGGTTTTTGCACCGCACAAACAGTTACAGTAAAGTGTACAAAAAAATAGAATCAAGGGAAGTCAAAGCCGCGAAATCTCTTTTTAACGTACCAAGAGAATAATTGTTGCCGAGGGCGAGGGGGGTTGCGAGTGAGGCAGAACAGTCTCAAGGACGCTAAAAAATTTCGCGAATAGGGTATACGTGTATATACAGTTGCAAACAGGCAGAATACATAAGTCATCACCCATTCGAGCAGAAAAGACAGACTTCATCTAACATTCTTTAATTTTTATAATACATTAAAATCTGGACCAATCCACTTTTATAGTTTTGAAAAACTAGTTTCACAAGATATTATTTTAGGTCAAAAAGACCCCACGTGGGCTAGGAAGGTTAAGCATACACCTTCCTAGCCCACCTGGGGTCTTTTTGGAACCCACGTGGTATGAAATCTTTTTTATGTTTATTATGGGTCTATTGTCTCGAACCCCTAAATATGCTTCTATCTAACTTGATATAACAGGATCATACTATTTTTTGTGATTAAATTCTTAGAAAAAAATATTTGTACCACAAAATATGCGCTTGGGGTCAATTTTGAAGTTATGAATTTCTATCCAAAATTTTTGCTCACATACCAATGAACGGGCAATTGAACACAAGGATAAGAAGCCAAGCCTAAAAAGATTGAAGGAACTCCAAGGCACTGAGTTTTTGGCATCTAAGATTGTTTGTTTTTATTTTGGTACTTACATGTCAAAATATTTCATTTATGAATTAGTGACTAATATTTATTTATTTTCCAATTTAAATAAAGACCTTAGGGGACGTCATTTTAAGGACGAGAACGAGTTGCGAGCAGTTGTAATTGAACATTTTGAAGGAAAAACTTCAGATTATTTTTACAAGGGCATTGAATTATTAGTTCCACGTTGTAATAAGTGTATTGACATTAGGTGAGATTACATTGAAAAATAAAAATTATTATATTTTATCAAGTTTATTTTTTCTATATCAGGCCTAGAATTTATGGCGCTTACCACGTAACATGCCACTGGATGTGAGACCACTTACAAAGGAAAAAAAACGTGCAAAATTTTCCTGTCGGAATTGTGCATATTAATTATAAACAAAATAATCTTAATGGAATATACATCCTTTGACTGATCCGGTTCAATAGGAAAATCACAAGTTACATTGCCAAATAATACAGATCACAGACCTTTTAAAAAGCAATATTTATCCGTATACTATACATATTTACTTCTCAAAATTAAAGATGCTGTCTAGCTATAATTTTTGAATGATTTTTTGATCTTGTGAAGTACTAGGAACGTTATGGCCTGCATAATGAACCTTGTCCCACCACAGGAAACCTAATTGTGTAGAATGGTGATGTGTTATGCCATGGTTAATTAATTTTTAATAATTAATTGATTAACGCTACTTTACTATTTGCATTAAAAATGTTTTATGGTTTCAACTTCTTTTTAGCATACGTGTAAATGAATGGTATAGCATTGTTGCTACGAAGAGAATATGAACTGATAATTGATTAAAAGATTAATTTTAATATACATGTGAGCGACGCCACGGATCACCGACATCACGGGTCACTGCTACCCCAAATTCTTCGAGAATTACTTTTAGTTTTTGTGGAACATTATATTAAGATTTATGATATTAGGATTTTAGAAAACTGTAACATGTGAATAGAAAGGGGCAGACGAGGCATTCTTGTATGAGAGTTGTTAGAATAAACTTGTATTGTGCGTTGAAGGGAATTTGTTTGTTTCAATAAACTTGTATTGTGTGTAAAAGGGAATTTGTATTTCATTTACCCCGTGCAAAACTTAAATCAGGAGTGGGATTCTGCCACTAAAAGTACCACGGCAATAATATGAAGCAATTAGTGCAAGTGTGGAGTGATTAAAAGAACTTAAGGATCAATCGTCCAGACCTAATGTGATATCGTCTACCAATATTTAAAAGAACTTAAGGACCAATCGTCGGGAACCAATGTCATATCATCTACGATCAACGTTTCAACCTTTAATCCGAAAACTGATGATAATGGAGCAGTAAAATGGTGCGAAGAAACGAACCTGTTGGGTAAAATGTTTAGCTGGTTCGACTACGAGTTGTTGATACGAGATGCCGGTGGCTTACTGGAAAATACTCACGAATGGTTTTTAAAATTTTAAAACGGGTTTTAAAACTTTCCAAACCTGAGAAAGTTTTAAGGCCGAATTTCGAACCTGCACGCATCGAAGAAAAACCTCAGCGAAAAATTTAGATAAGGCAAATTTATTTTATGAGCAATACTATTGATTCATACTGTGAGTACGCTAGAATTTCAATTAATATTGGTACTATTCTTATACTGTTAATGTTCATGTAAAAAGTCTGTAAGTGAGCTACTAACTTGATTAGGCCGTTATGCAAAATCGAAAGTAACTTCATTTGATACACGCATGCAACAAAAAAGAAAATATTCGTTCATATCTCAAAATTATGTTTTAAATGTAACCAATCGGGCCACGTACACCGCTGCTGTCCGAATTTGCAAAAAAAAATTACAATTGATGGAATTTATTTCAATATCCTTGTCCAAATAAAATGATATATTTGTGATAGACCAATTCCACTGATAACTCAAAAAAATTATTTGTGATAGACCAATTTCAGACAGCTCAAAAACAACGTTACTAACTGAACTTAGCGTAGAGCAAAATTCGATTGCCAAAAGTGCACCACGCGCTAATGGGCAAGTAGAACGATACGTAAAGACCGTCGTAAACCTTTTAACTACAGAACTTTAAGTCAGAATGGCCGAACGCACTTCTCAAACTACAATTTTAAATACAACGAAACAAAATACTACGGGATTTTCGTCCATTTATTAATTCATTGGTCGCGATGATACCATTCCGGATATCGCTACTCTTACAGACTCTCTTCCCAGTGCCACATCTGGTTGTTTAGAGAAAGATCGATAACTAGCGTACGAACGTATGAAACAGAAAAGCAGTGTGAGCGACGCTTTTGTCCAAATTGTCAAATTGTTTTAATAGAGCTACGCTTTTTCGCAGTATGCTATTTTCTAGTGTTGATGCTTGGGCCTTTATGCTTTCCGGCAGATATGACACTTGTATGACGTAATGTTGATGCCTGGGCCTTTGGGCTTTCTGGCGATGTTGCTGCTTGGGCCTTTGTGCTTTCTGGCAGATAGTATTGATGCTTGGGCCTTGTGCTTTCTAGCAGATATGACACTTTTACGACGTAATGTTGATGCCTGGGCCTTTGAGCTTTCTGGCGATGTTGCTACTTGGGCCTTTGTGCTTTCTGGCAGATAGTGTTGATGCTTGGGCCTTGTGCTTTCTGGCAGATATGACACTTGTACGACGGACGGTTGATGCTTGGGCCTTTGGGCTTTCTGGCAGCGATGACACTTGTGCGACAGAATGTTGATGCTTGGGCCCTTGTGCTTTCTGGCAGATAGAGTTGATGCTTGGGCCTTGGGCTTTCTGGCAAATGTCACAAAATTTTATACTGTTGAAATGCATAACGCTTCGAAGTATGTTATCCATGATTTATATTGTTGGGCTGCAGGACGCTTCACTGTGTGCATTGATGTTTTATAAGAAAGGGCACAAAGAACGCCTTGCAATTATTTGTGTATCTTGAGCTGTTGGATGCGTTGTCTGTTGTTTATATTTGTTACAGATTTCCACGTTCGCTTTGCCCGTCGAATTCGAGAACGAATTACGAGGTCAGGATTGGCCGTGTGAGCGACACCACGGATCACCGACATCACGGGTCACTGCTACCCCAAATTCTTCGAGAATTAGTTTTAGTTTTTGTGGAACATTATATTAAGATTTATGATATTAGGATTTTAGAAAACTGTAACATGTGAATAGAAAGGGGCAGACGAGACATTCTTGTATGAGAGTTGTTAGAATAAACTTGTATTGTGCGTTGAAGGGAATTTGTTTGTTTCAATAAACTTGTATTGTGTGTAAAAGGGAATTTGTTTTCAATTACCCCGTGCAAATCTTAAATACATATACAATTTGGTAATGTGAAACTAAAATGCAATTTACCTCTAATAACAATTAAGCAATTAGAAAAGTTTCAAGCTGTTGGCTAGAAAACCACCTTAACTAATTTATCTATAATTAAATAATTTATACTACAACTATTCTATGATATAGTTAAGAGCTCTATCCAAAAACGGTCAACAATACTATAGCTTTATATTAAATTCCTGCAGGACTATATGTGCACAGTTTATAATAAATGTTACTTTAAAAATATAACTGCTTTCGTGGATATTAGTCATAAATTCTCCTAAACTTCATTTTCTAGAGCTTGTATAACTAATCTCATAAACAACATAATTTGGAAAGCTAACGCCTCATAAACGGGCCAATTAAACCGAAACGAATACCGTGTCATAACCACAATATGAAAATAGCTTTAATCTAGTACCACTTTATATTAATTGAAGTCAGATTCACAAATGCTGCTATAGATTTATGATACTTTCACCACCTTCTCGAAAGAATAAGTGATCATCAAACCCTAATTTTAATTAGGTTTTATTTTAGGTTTCATCAGGTAGATGAACTGGGAATTACATTCAAGTTTGCATAGCGAATTTGTAAATTAATCTACTTTTGGGAAAAAAATATTGTTAGATTATTGAGAGCCCTTTAATAATTGCAATTTGAATCAAATTGTGTTTTATGATAGCATAGATATACGA
Organism: Agrypnus murinus; assembly: GCA_929113105.1. Lineage (NCBI taxonomy): Eukaryota > Metazoa > Arthropoda > Insecta > Coleoptera > Elateridae > Agrypnus > Agrypnus murinus. The sequence goes on from OV816024.1 coordinate 114,979,385, forward strand.
GCCGAGCCGTCTCACTAAAGTTCGCACACTCTATTTTTGTTATTTGAGGAACGCCGCCCCGTATGTTTTTTTATATACGCATGAGTTGTTTCTTGTTGTTAGAGTGAAATATGCACTTATTCTATATTAAGTTTCATGAAGTTCTATTGAATGGTTTTTTCACGCCTCCCCTTCAACTCTGATCAATCTGCGGACGCAGAGGCTGTAAGAGGGATCCAGCCTCAGTAAAATTTTATAAAACGTGACATGAAGTAGGTGCAGAAGCAATATCTTATTCTAACAATAAGGAATAATGACCTTGAAGACCAAAGGTAATTTTGGGAAAAAGATTGTGTGGTGTACTTTGTTTTAAAATATAACAGCTAAACACACAACAAAATATAACAATAAAACAACATAACTTATAATATAGGAGGTCAGTGCGTTACTCTAGCAACAAGAAATAGCGACTTCAAAAAACCAAAAGAATCCAGGGTGAAAATTGCGGAGCGCCGTTTAATAGCAATTTAATTTAATAGGAAAATAAAAAAAGTTTGCGAACTTCAATGAGACAGGGCTCGTATATAGTATATACTATATAGTTACGGTAAGTAGTGTTAAGGTTTCGTGATGTTGGGATAATAAAATAATTTTCTGACACCAAACTATTTTATTTAAAGTAAAACAGTTAAAAACTAAAAAGTTCAATTAATATAAAATTGGTCGTTTCACTCAGGCTGACTAAAAACTGTAAATTAAGAATGTAACATTGAATATTGATTTGAACCGATTATTACATACTGACGTGCGCTTTTTACTATAACTACTGCTTCTTAAAATCTAACATACTAATATTTATATGTTCGGTACAAAGAGGGGTGTTAGATAATAATGAAGTCGACCCGGATGAATCTATAAGGGTCGCGCTACATAAGATAAGTATTTTTTTAGTGACCCAGACGTAGTAAAAGGGTCTTGAAACATTTAGATAAACATAGAAAAACAAAGCTATAAGAATTAATTAGGAGAGCTTCTAAAACTGAACAAATCTGAAATTGAATATTTGATAACAAATAGATCATAATGAACCCTTAATAACTTAAATTATGAATTTGGAAAGAACTAATATATAATACAAATAGGTACATAACACACCTCCCACGTTAAGAATTTTGCAAGTAATATAAAATTGCAAAATTTTAAAAAGATAATTCAAAAACATACAATGGAATAACATAAGTAATAATATTGGGTATTTACGTGCCAACTAAGTAAGGATATAAAATTGTAGTACAATCTTAAATTTACTAGGGTGATATGATTCTATTAAAATTTTAACTAACCTTAAAATATATGATAGCATAATCAAAAGCAAGATATATGTAACTAATAATATAAGTGTAATTAACTAACGAACAGCTAGAAAAAAAATAAAATGTTTATATAAGATTTAAATTATTAGGATAAAAACGATTTTTTTTTCATCAAAATATACAAAAAAAATGTCAATGTAAATAAGTAGCAAATAGCTCGAAATAAGAGTTTGTTATCTAGAAATTAAATTAATACGACAATATATGATGCTAGCAACAACGTATCTAAATTTTAATAAAAATATAACTAACAAAGTTGCATTGGACTTGTCATTGTTAAGTTTATGTTTCACTTGAGAGTGAAATAATTTTAAATGTGTCCACTACTTGGATTTAGATGTTCAACAATCAACAATACAAATTACAAGATATTACAATAAATCATGATACATTAGAAATAGATATTAATAATGATATATTAAAAGAGTTTGTAGAATTTGCTTAGAAATAAATTCTTTACGCGTTGTTCACTTTGACACATACTCTTGAGATTTGCACGATCACTTAGCACTTAAAAGGTGTTAGCGAACGTCTAGATTTCACAGCACTATCTTCATTTACTGGGACTTCAGTGAATTCTATACTGTCGGTGTAGTCGTTGTCATCTTTCCTTGATGCTGGTCTACGGCGATATGATGTTGCATAAACATTGTTGCGGCTGTTGATACATATTTCGAATGATCTTTTGCAAGCTGGTAATCTTTTACCGATTATGGGTAACCAGGAGCAATCGCAGGAACAGCAGCAGCAATAGCAAAGTAAAAATGCAAGAGCGAGCATTGTTATGACAGCGGTAGATAAGCTGAACCAGTGGGTGTTTTTATAAACATCATTGGAGTTTAATTGACTGTCAAGAACCTTCTCAAATTGTTTTAATTTTTCACTCGCATGTGATAATTCATCTAGGTTCACATGTTTGAACTGAATTGGAGTAATCTTTTCCGTGGCAATCGTTTGTATCTTTTCTATGCAGCAGTCATCAGTATTGATGTTAATGTCTGGTATGTAATTTGTGAAGTTGGTAGTGCGGTTTGTAGTAGCTGTTAAAACCGTAGTGCCAGTATACATTCTGCACTTAGATTTCAAGGTAATTATTCCAGAATCCTTGAGTTGTACTTCCGTTGGTAACGAAGGACCATCCCTACAGCTGATTGTGCCGATGGTTGGTTGTGTTGCGACGAAAAGCCAAGAATTTTGTTGCAATGGATGATAAACCTCTAGATTTATCTTTGTGGTTCTTGTTGGACAATCGTGGGGAATTTCGTGAATTAAACGGTTTTTTAATTCCACCTCACAAACAGGTCTCTGAAGCGATAGATGTAGTTCATCTATCGTCAATTAAACAATTAAACGACATTAAATAATGAAAATAGCTCAAAAAAAATTGATTAGATCAACCACAAATATTGTTCAAAAAGCATTAACACAAATATTACTGACTCATCTTATTCTGGACAAAAAAATAAACAAATATCTAAATTAAATCAGTTCGAAAGTATCAATATAAATGAATTGTAATTAAATTAAAGTTTAAAGGTTTTTAACTAACGAGGAGAGCTCTCCCAAAAGAAAAATTCTTAACTGTGAGATTCTTAATTTACTGAATTACAAACAAATCCTTAAAACTACAGTACCTTGAGTATTTTCCATCAAACTCATGGAACACCATACATATAGTCCAGAAGAAATTGGAAATTCGGCCTTTTCTTTGGGGAAATTTCGTTGGACTCGGCGTTGTATTGAACTGTGGATTCTCCGTACCAAAAATGAGATAATATTTAGTTATTGTCATTTGCCCATATGATTTCATAAACAAACGGGATTTTCACTTGGAAAATAACGATAATGTTTCAGACACTTAGGTTGTTTTTTTTTATAATCACGTGTAGCATCAAATGCGTTTAAATTCTTTAAGCGGGGTTTTAATTTATAAAAGCACTAGAGTCGATCGTTAACTTCGAGACCGCTTTAAATGGTTTTGCTTTAAAGAAAACTGCAGTGGTCTTAAACCCAAACGAAGCAAAATAATTGTTTGTTGTTTTATAATTCTTCACTATAGCGTGAAACACATTTATTTACCCACGTTACAAAACTATAAAAATTCTTCTAACACGAATTAACGAGACGGAAATTCTTTTAAAAACTTGCACTCTACACAAAATAGCATAAAACTGTACTGTACTGTATTTAGGATTATCTTTCAAATCTCATAGCACTTAAGCTAAACGGCATCTTTAACACCATCTCGTCCGCATGGAAGCAGGGTGCAGTAGTAAGTCTCTCGCGTCAAACCTGGCGAAGGCTTTTTATTAACTCCGCTCTTCATTACTACGCGAAAACACATCTGTATTTATGCGGCAAGGGCGCTTTTATTTGGCCTTCTATAGGATTCACGACCTTACGTGTAAAAAATAGTACTCGTTCTTCGCGCGCCAAAACACACGTGTGAACTGAAACACGCTGGCTGTAAACGATATTCCTACGCTACATTGTCTTAAATTTTTAAAACGCAAATAACAGACAAAGGAAAGTGTATTTACGAATCGTATACCTCAAAATGTTTACCAAAATATTTCAATAAATGAGTTGACTAAGCGCTTCTCATGGTTTCTTTTCAAGGTTTCTTTCTGAAGACATTGATATTATATTAAAATGCCAGATAGCAAGATACGAAAAACGACATCAATATGACGTTACATTGTTCAAGTCGTTGCAAATGTATTCACCTTCAGATGCCTTGATGCAATTTTCTAAACTTCTCAATCGAGAATAGTGCAAGTTCGTCGAACTCATGACCAAATAAGGATAATTAGGAGTAATAAAGGTGTAGGTAAAGTTATAAGACTCGGCAGGCAAAGGTATTATATGAAATAGATTGAAAGAATGTTCATTTACTAGTGGTATTTTAATAGCATAAATTAAAAGATCCTCGTTATAAACAACTGAGAGTTTGGAAATGGTGTAGTATTTGTAAATTTCGTTTATATCCATGGGATCGAAAGGTAATTCTACGTCTGACTTCAATTTCGCATGTCTTAATTCGTCAAGTAAATGTTTTGGCGTTATAATCGAAGGATGTAAATTATTGTTGCGAGAGAAGAGTATTGCGCTTATAATAGTGTCGAATTCTTCGTTAAGTTCATTTATTAATTGTCTTAAAAGATTTATATGTTCCGTTATCATCACAGCATATTCTGTGGATTCTATTCTTTTTGAAATTTCTAAACCGAATTTTTCGAATTTCTTAAAATTTTCGTTTATCCGTTTCTCATTAGACTCTAACATTCGTACCGAGTTATTAAAATTGTGAATCGCGGTAGACAAAATGCTGATTTGTTGTTTCATTAGAATTTTGGTTTCTTTGTTTTGTTCAAAAAGCGATTTGATTGCGTCGCTATAATACTCGCCGTCATCAGAGTCAGGGGTTCCAAATAACCATTTAAATACGTGCGAAATACCATTAATAGCTCCACGTTTAATACGTTTGTTATTAAAATCTTCATGTGAAGTAAGATGCGTTATCGTTTCATATTTTTCTAAAACTTTTGGTACTTGAATTTTGAGTAGCTCCATTGTTTGATGACAATGGAATTTGTTTAATTGCTTATAAATAAACGTCGAAGAGGAATTAAAACACAAATATGCAGACTTTTCATACGTATTATGCATTAAGTCTGTCTTACGTTTGTAGAAGGAAATGTTGGTAAATGAGAGAATAGTAAAGAAGTCTGTTGATATTCTTACACGACCCAAATTATGGAAGAATACGCCTGCTTTGTTAGGAAGTTTAGTAAGTGAATAAGGTGAAGAAGATTGGAGGGAAGAACTTGTGATAGATAATAGAATTAGCACTATCGTTGGTTGCCAAATACGAACCATTTTCATAGTTCTGAAACAGAGAGCTTTACGTTATTTTTGTGGTACGTAACAGTTTTGTTTTTTATTTGTAAGGATAAAGTGTGATTATTGTGTACCTTAGTGACTTTATAAGGTCCTCTAAAACTTGGGGATAATTTATTCCCTGATCTGTCTTTCACATACACGAGATCACCGACTTTGTATTCTGTGTCGTCTCGAGCTTTCGTGTCATAATAGTTTTTTGATTTAATCTTATTTCCGATTAAGTTTTTGCGAGCTATTTCATTGGATCGATTAAAACGTAATTTTAAAGCAGTACAATAGTCGTCATATGTATACTTGAATTCAGGTTTGCAAGTAAGTGACGATGGCACAGAGGCTTTATGACCAAATATTAATTCAAATGGAGTAAATTTTGTCGAGGAATGCATGTACGTGTTGTAACTAAACATCGCTGGGGATATGTAATCGTCCCAATCATTTTGCTGATTGTTAATATAATGTTTTAAGTAGTCTTTTAGTGTGGAATGGCTTCGTTCAAGTGCTCCGTTAGTTTGAGGATGGTATGGTGAACTAAAAATATGTTTAATTTTGAAGAGTTTATTAACTTCTTTAAATAGATGTGACGAGAAATCAGATCCGTTATCCGTCAAGATTGTTTCTGGGATGCCAAATAATAGAATAAAATCACATAGAACATTAGCAACTGCTTTCGCTTCGTGATTTGGGGTTGCTTTTGCGAAAGAATATTTAGTAAGATCATCTTGCATGGTAACAATAAAACGGTTCCCATTTTCTGTTAATGGGAGTGGACCCACTATATCTAAGGCAAGCCTTTGAAATGGACGCGAAGAAGTTGTTGTGATTTCCATTGGAGCTTTCGTAGGACGTCTATCAACCTTATTTTCTTGACACGATTTGCATGATTTAATAAGTTTTTTGACGTCACGTTTCATACCTGACCATGAGTAATTTTCTTTTATTCTGCGATATGTGCGATGAAAACCAGAATGTCCACTCATAGAAGAGGAATGATTTTCATTGAAAATCTGTTTAATTGCATCTTCACCTTCGGGTGTAATTTTATTTTTATCGACGAGATAAATTTTGAATTGTGAATTTGGGAAAACAAAATCAATCATTTCGTTAATCATTTCTTGTTTTAAATTGTTATTAAACTCTAAAGGATTTTTAATATAAATGTCAAAAATCTTATTCTGGAGTAATTTTAGTTTTAAATTTTGCAAGGTATAAAATATGTCCTTGTAGGACGGTTTATCAAAATGATTTAGATGAGTTATGAGTAAAAACGTAGTATTGTCTTCAGAATTTGTTAATTTAATTGATTCGTATACTTCTGGTTCCCTAATAGAATTAAGGTCGTGGATATGATTCAAATTATTAAAATACGCGTTATTTTCATCTAAATCTTTCGCAACAAATAAGGCGTTTGGAAATTTCGAAAATAGATTTTCTTTGATTATCTCGATTTCAGGCAAGATCTTAGATTCGTAATGAAATTTGACGAAAGAGTCATATGTTTGATTATATTGTGTTAACATCACGGGGTTTCTGGACAAAGCATCTGCGTTGGAGTTTATTCTGCCTGGTTTATACCTAATTTCGTACTGATATTCTTCGAGTTTTAACCTCCAACGTACAAGCCTGGAACTAGGATCTTTACAGTTAAATAACCAAGTAAGAGGACGATGATCCGTTAAGATTGTGAATTTCCTTCCGTACAAATACGGTCGAAAATGGTTAGTTGCCCAAACTATCGCAAGAAGTTCTTTCTCTGTTGTGCTATAATTACCTTCTGCTTTGTTCAAGGTACGAGAAGCGTATGAAATAGGCAGGTCTTGACCGATAGGACCCTGCGAAAGCACAGAACCAATCGCGTAATTAGATGCATCCGTGGTTAAAACGAATTCTCTTTCAAAATCTGGATACTGAAGTAATGGCTGTGTTGTCAAAATAGTTTTGAAGTGATCAAATGATTCTTGCTGAGATGATTGCCAAATAAAAGGAGTGTCCTTTTTTAGTAAACTAGTGAGAGGTTTCGCAAACTTAGAGAAATCTTTAATAAATCGTCTGTAATAACCTATTAATCCTAAGAATTGCTTAATTTGTTTCTGACTTCGTGGAGTAGGATACTCGGTGATGGCTTTTATTTTATCTGGGTTAGGTCGAACACCATGTTCGCTAATAATGTGACCAAGGTAAGCGACTTCTTTTCGCAGAAATTCGCATTTATCGGGCTGAAGCTTCAAATTGTTCAACCTAAGTCTGCTAAACACATATTCTAATTTAGAGGTATGTTCCTCTACCGAAGAAGCATAAACAACTATATCGTCCAAATAAATGAAACAATGGGAGCCTTGAAGACCTGTAAGGGCAGTGTTCATAAGTCTTTGAAAGCAAGCAGGAGCTGTTTTTAACCCAAAAGGCATTCGATCATATTCATAATGACCACTGGGAGTAGAAAATGCAGTTTTATGAGCATCGTTTTTGGACATTTTAATTTGATGGAAACCTGAAGCGAGATCTAGAGTTGTGAAATATTTGCTATGTCCTAATTGGTCGAGAATATGCTCTATATTAGGAAGCGGATACGAATCGCCAACAGTAACATTATTTAAGTTTCTGTAATCTACTACCAGGCGAAATTTTCTTTCACCTGAAGCATCCATCTTCTTGGGGACCACCCAAAGTGGGCTGTTGTAAGGACTGACCGAAGGACGAATAATTCCTTGTTTTAACATTTTATCGATTTGTTTGTCTACTTCTTGCTTATATATTTGGGGATATCGATAAATTTTTGACGAAATTGGTGTATCATCGGTCGTTTTGAGAGTGTGTTCTAGGGCATTCGTAAACGTAAGATTGTCATTTGGTAAATGAAAGATGTCCTGATATTTACGGCAAACATCTTCAACTGAAGCCTTTTCTTCTAAATTGAGGTGATCTAGTCGCAAATTTTCCTTAAGCAATTTAAATCGAAATGCAAAATTTTGATTATTTTCTAGTTCAGAATTTGTGACAAAAACACTAGCTGAAGATTCATCGAATTTTTCTAAAACCAGTCTAAAGTCATTAATCTTTAACCTTCTTTCTGTAGTGTTAAGAATCGTAGTGTAAGCGTTGTCATCCTTATCGACACATAAAATAGCTCTTGCTAAATAAACACCTTCCTTAATTTCGAACAATGGAGTAATACCCTGTTTAATTTCGGGATTAATAATGCGAGCCCTAACTACAGTTTCTGAACGTGGCTCTAAATAAAATACGTTATCATCAAATGGATTAGAGTTCGAATGCAATTTTAATGGAAAATCTAAAGATTTAAGTTTTAATTCAAATCTTTCGAAACATATAGAAGCAAATTCGGATTTTAGGAAATCATTTCCAATCAGACCATCAAAAGGAACTCCGTTAGGTTCATTAATTGCATGAAATTTAATAGAAAATTCCTGTTCATGTATTAAGGAATTTAGAATAACTGTACCTGCGGTTTCGATTGTGCTGTTTGGTAATAAACCGGAGAGAAAAACCTTTTCATTGGAATGGAAAAGCAGATTTGTTTTCTTTAAACTTTCCGTTTTAATTAAGCAAACATTGGCACCAGTATCCACAAGAAATTTAAGATTAACGTTTTCAATAGGGATTACTATATACGTTACGTTTGAGTTACTAGAAAAATTTACTTTGATAATTTCGCGGTTCCTACCTTCCAAGGAAATTTGTGAAAGATCTTCAGTTTGTTCCGGATTACCTTGATGAAAGGAATTACGGGAATTAATTTGAAAATTTTGTAAAAGATTCGATGTTTGTTCCGGATTACCTTTAGAAAAGGAATAACGAGAATTAATTTGAGAATTTTGCAAAAGATTTAATGACTGTTCCGGATTATCTTTAGAAAAGGAATTACGGGAATTAATTTGAGAATTTTGCAAAAGATTTGATGACTGTTCCGGATTACCTTTAGAAAAGGAATTACGGGAATTAATTTGAGAATTTTGCAAAAGATTTGATGATTGTTCCGGATTACCTTTAGAAAAGGAATTACGGGAATTAATTTGAGAATTTTGCAAAAGATTTGATGATTGTTCCGAATTACCTTTAGAAAAGGAATTACGGGAATTAATTTGAGAATTTTGCAAGAGATTTGATGATTGTTCCGGATTACCTTTAGAAAAGGAATTACGGGAATTAATTTGAGAATCTTGTAAGCGATTTTGGGTTTGAGTAGGTTTCGTATAATTATCTAAAAATCTAAGATTATGAGGCTGAGATCTCGTTTGAGAGTTTGCATAATTATTAATAAATATATGATTATGGGACTGTGATTTTGCCTCACTTTTGTGCGCCTCGATTTTTAATGGTCGTCGAATGACAGGACGCTGGTCATCGACGATAGCTCGTTTAAATTCACTGAATTTGAACTATTATTACTTGGATTAGAATGATTCGTGGTTTGCGCCTTGCGAGTATCACTAGTGCTCGAGTTAGGATTGGTATTAAAATGATTATTTGGCTGATTTTTGTAGCGATTGTAACGTTCGCGCTTCCGACACTCTTGGATTTCATGACCATTATTTTTACAATATCTACAAAATTTTTGATTATACGCCTTCGATCTAGAATTATTGAAAGTAACGTTAGATATACTTTGACGATTTTGTTTGTTCTTTAAATAACATTCGCGCTCTTTATGACCTTTTTTATTACAAAAATTACAAATAATAGACATAGAAGTTTTAGTTCGCACTGAATCAGAGGTGCTGGATTTGTGGCGTCTTTCATTTAAAATGCGTTCTTCATTTAATGCGTGGTCAAGAGCTTCAGAAAGAGATTTTGGATATTTTATCCTTAGCATATCACTAATTTCTAGTTTTGTGTGTAATATAAATCGATTAAGGGCAATATCGCGGATCATTGAGGACTTATGTACGCGAGCTATTGCGGATTCATTAGAAAATGTATTTAATATTCTAGTTAATAAACTTTGGACACGATTATAAAATGACATGATATTCTCCTCTTTCCTCTGTCTTAAAGTATTGAGTTCTTCGAGTAACTGCGAATCTGTCTTACTTTCCGCAAATAATTGTTTAAGAACATTTTTTAAATCTTCCCAATCACTGATAGATTTATCTTGTAATTGGGCACTGGCATTGCCCGTGATATTTGATAAAATAAACCCGAGAAGAGGTTCGGTTTGTTGAACAGTCGCGAATCTAAAGGCAGTTTCACAGACTCTGATAAACTCTTGCAGTTCTGATCTTCTACCATCAAAAGTACGAGTAATCATGCGAAATAGAGTTGACGTATTTAAGACTTCTACTTCGGAATTAGATGAGGATTCTGAGACGATTTGATTTGTTACTTCGGGCATTGTGAACAAAATTGTTTTTGTCTTTTAATTTTTATAAAACGATTTAACAATTTGCTTTTATAAATAAGGTTGAATAATTTAGAAAATATATGTATGTAATTTAAACTTTGTAAATTTACCTATGTGACTAAGTTTGGATAATTTAGATAATACATTTATACGTACGCAATTTAATTAGATTGTTAAGTTTTCGATTTCAAACTAATTTAATTTCCTTTCGAACCTTTTCTACACAAAAAGCAAAAAAGAGGGTTCTTCAACCATTACAAAGGACAGGAAAAAATGACGAGGTGATAAGGAAAATTTAGTCAGTGAGTTAAACCAATTCACACTTAAATATCAATTGAGGTACTTACTGGAGTAACAGTGACTTTCAAAGAAGTAGCCGCCTGACGATCTATTCTTTGCTGTGAAGTCCAGTTGTCGAAGGATGGTTGGCTTGCGGGCCGATTCGATGTCCTCTCGAGGAATTAAAATTCGCCAAAGGTTGATTTTACCAGCAATCTACAGGTGTGACGTGTGGTAATCTTTGTAGAGGAATCCCACTTCTGACACCAAAATGTTAAGGTTTCGTGATGTTGGGATAATAAAATAATTTTCTGACACCAAACTATTTTATTTAAAGTAAAACAGTTAAAAACTAAAAAGTTCAATTAATATAAAATTGGTCGTTTCACTCAGGCTGACTAAAAACTGTAAATTAAGAATGTAACATTGAATATTGATTTGAACCGATTATTACATACTGACGTGTGCTTTTTACTATAACTACTGCTTCTTAAAATCTAACATACTAATATTTATATGTTCGGTACAAAGAGGGGTGTTAGATAATAATGAAGTCGACCCGGATGAATCTATAAGGGTCGCGCTACATAAGATAAGTATTTTTTTAGTGACCCAGACGTAGTAAAAGGGTCTTGAAACATTTAGATAAACATAGAAAAACAAAGCTATAAGAATTAATTAGGAGAGCTTCTAAAACTGAACAAATCTGAAATTGAATATTTGATAACAAATAGATCATAATGAACCCTTAATAACTATTATGAATTTGGAAAGAACTAATATATAATACAAATAGGTACATAACAGTAGAAAGTTTATTTAAACTAGCCAAGATTTTGATCAAGTAACAGGTTGGATTCGGAAAGATAAGGGATTTACCTACAAGAATATCATGATGATTCTAAATTACCTACGTATAATCACCATTAATTTTACATAAAAACTAAGGTAATGATTTTTCTAAATGTAAACTTCTCTCAAAATATTATCAGTTGCGGAAATATAACGGTGGAGTAAAATCTAGTATAGTTTACGATCAAGGCAAAATGCCCTTATTTTTTTAAATAGACTCTCTCTTATTTACATTACAACTTACAGATTTACTTTATTCAGCGTTGTGCTGTTTATTTAAAAATCATTTGCATTTATGCAGTGGTACTCAAACGGTAAATTATATTTACATTTACATACATTTAATAATTAAAGATACCTATGAATAGATGTTTTTAAATATACTATATTAAAACATTATGTACAATTATTTTTAAAAATCCATACAATAAAGAATAACAGTTTATTTTTGGAAATTCTCATTTAAAAACGTGCAAGAGTAATTATATTTTTTGTAGAAAATACCTTAAATATAATACGAGGAATGTTGACAACAGAAATGGAATTTCTTTCACTACCGCGTACTGTTTGTATCTTTACATCAAGCAATCTTTTTATTTTTACGATAACGGGTTCGTTAAAAAAAATTTAAACAATATACAATATTATGAGCAGTTTTTAAACATGCTAAACGTTTTGAAAATTTGTATGTTATAAAGGGTGATGGGTGTGGATGGGGTCTTTTTTAAATGGAATGCCTTGTGTATTTTATTTCTAATAATTAAATTTCTGACTTATACTATATTATACATATACTTATTGCATATTTGATCGAGCAGTTTTTGAGTTATCGTTAAAAAATGATAGCCAATTGAATATTTTAAATGTAATAGATACTTTTCCTGAATATGATAATTTATTAGCAGAGAGAAGTAGGATTTTAATAATTTATTTGAGTTTCGATTAAACAAAATTTTTCATTCATCCCTTCAAACTACTTTGCTGCTTACTAGAAAAAAATCTTGGTATCGCAGCCAAAACTTTTATTATCTATTGTTTTGTATGAAAACTGGTCGCTCAAAAAAGCTAACGAATGCTATTATACTTTCTCAAAATATTTCAAATGCTAATAATAACAACAATAATGTACTGTATGTAAAAAAGACTTACCGACAAGTGCTGCTTCTGATCTTGCTTCATTGAAGAGATTTAACCATTACTATAACATTATGGCAAGGAAAAAATGAAGTAGGCAGAAGGAAGAGATTTAGGGAAATTGCCTCTATAATTAACTATTAAATGGGAATCTAATCCCCTATGCAAACTTGCTATTTTAAATTAACTAATAACACTTTGTCGTTAAGTCAGGCTAATTTTGCGTCTTTTATTCAACTCACTCAAAATTCAATTTTACTTTTAAAAACTATACAAAGATTACATTCCCACTATTTAACATATGCGCCGACGCTAACGTCGTCGAATATCCTAAAAATGATAAATTTTGAAAACATTTAAGGAGAAAATAAAACCAAACAAATATTTCCTTTTACGAAATAAACTAATCAAAACTTGGCGTAAACATTTCCCCCACCCCTGAAGGATGATGCGTAGTTACGACTTAAAAAACCCCAAAACAAAAAAGTATTATACATAAATAGATTATAACTATTACTCAAAAGTAGCTAAAACTAAAAATTACTAATTACGAGCACGTAAATGTGCTCAACACTTACTGTGTAGGCAACGGGTAAATCTCTACCACAGGCCTCTGATAGACACCAGTTTTGTTTTAACAGAAACAACCCTGGTCACGCCATCCTGGCCAGGAAAAGTTTCAACGATTATGCCTAATGGCCACTGAAGTGTAGGGACATTAGGTTGTTCTAAAAGAACGACGGTGCCCTTTTTAATAGGGTCAGAAGCGGAAGTCCAGCGCGATCGACAGCCTTGGTAGTGTAATGTCTAGCGTGCCGGACTTTCACCCAGGCGGCCCGGGGTCGATTCCCGGTGCCGGCAGATCTGGTTATGGTTTTCTGCAGTTTTCCTTAGCTGTGACACAAATGTGGGATTTGCGCTGTTCCATCTGTAAGTCGGCTGCAGACGCACATAGGGCCTACGTAATAATAATAATCGCCCCCTCCCTCCCGCACAAGCTTATAGCTTCTGGGGCCTGGTTTCCAGGTTATGGGTTGTAGCAATTATTATTATTATTATTATTATCTGCGTTGAAGAGTATGCAAGTACTCGATTCGCCATCGCTTCCAATAGTTTTGAACCATGCTATCCAGAAGCTGATAACGATTAAGACGATTAACTTCAATATGATTAAGTTCTGGTGTAGGAACCGACTTTAAGGGAGTGAGTGTTAAAAAATGTGCAGGCGTAAGGGCAAGAGGTTCTGAGGGATCAGAACTTAAGACACATAAGGGCCTAGAATTCAATAGTGCTTCAATCTGATTAAGTAATGTGACCATTTCCTCATAAGTCAAAAGTTGACAACCAATGACCTTGTAGAGGTGGGATTTTACAGATTTGACGTTACTTTCCCATAATCCACCAAAATGTGGAGAGGATGGGGGATTCATTTTCCAAATGATACCCTTACTAGTTAAGCAATTGCCTACTTTACTATTAAATGCTTCCGAGTTAACTAAACGATATAACTCGTCTAAGTAAACTTTAGCACCCACAAAATTAGTACCTTGATCTGAGTACATATAAGCCACAAGCCCTCTACGAGCTAAGAATCTCTTAAAAGCCTGCAAAAAGGTGTCAGTGGATAAATCTGACACCAACTCCAGATGTAATGCCTTGGTGACGAGACACACGAAAAGACAAATATACGCCTTGTAAGGCCTAACACCTCTCCTTCTGTAAGGAATAATTTGGAGAGGACCCCCGTAATCCACTCCGGTGTGGAGAAAGGGTTTAGCTTCTTGAACTCTACAGCTAGGAAGACTAGCCATGAGTGGAAAAGTACGAACTGGACTAGATCTAAAACAAATATTACAGTTTCTAATACGCGATCGTACAACACTGCGACCGGCTAATATCCAATAGCGTTGACGTAAGAGCGAAAGTACAAGGTGAGGACCTGTATGAAGATTATTACGATGTTAATAATCGATAATTAAATTCGTGAAATAATCTTTTTTAGGCAACAGAATAGGGTGTTGACTATCGAAATGTAGCTTAGAATTATGAAGACCACCACCTACACGTAATATGCCATCATGTAAAAACGGTCGTAGGTCTCTGAAGGAAGGAGAAGGATCCTTATTCTGTTGCAACCAACGAATCTCGTTACTAAAATGTTTTCTCTGAACCAGTCTAATAAGAAATATTTCAGACTTTTCTAAATCTGTACAACTGATTTCAGGCGAAACTGATAACAGTTTACAAAATTGTAATATATATACCATTGACCTTAGCAGTTTTAGCCAAGAAGAAGATCGTTCAATGAGAGACAACAGCGGATTAGGTTCGTCTGGTATAGAAACCAGCGCTACTAATTTTTCTTCTAAACTAGTACTATCTTGATCATTAAGAGATCTAATAGGCCAACAATTCTTAGGTTCTTTTAACCAAGATGGTCCGGTAAACCAATCTTTGTTTTCTAAAAACTGTTTAGGAGACCAACCTCGGGAAAGTCCATCACATATATTCTCTTTGCCAACTATGTGATACCAATTAGAAGATAAAACTACTTCTTGTATGCGAGAGACGCGATTAGCTACAAAAGTTTGCCATTTATGGGCAGGAGCATTAATCCAACTAAGGGTTACCATCGAATCGGATAATGCGACGATATCGTGAATGTCTATGCGAGAGCGATAGGTATCTAAAACAAATTTTACTATTTTTGCTAATAAGTGTGCTGCGCAAAGTTCCAACCTAGGAATCGATATAACCTTCAGAGGTGATACTTTGGTTTTAGCGCAGAGGAATGAACAAGTGACAACATCATGAGTCTGAATACAGACCATTGCACCATAGGAAGTCGTGCACGCGTCTGCAAATCCTACCAATGTTATATGCGAACCCGGAAAAACTCCGGTAAATCTAGGGATTTTAAGTTCGGTCAATAAAGAGAGTTCATTTTGAATCCGTTTCCAAGCAGATGTTATAAACTCAGGAGGGCACTCGTCCCATCCAATTTTCAACATCCACAATTTTTTAATCAACAATTTAATCTGAAGCGTTACAGCGGCCAGAAAACCTAAAGGGTCAAAACATCTAGCAACAACTGATAAAATATTGCGTTTAGTACAGGAGTTATTCGAGCAATTAAACGAAAATGAAAAAATATCATTTTTTGGGTGCCACTGCAATCCAAAAACTTTCAAACTATCCATTTCGAAGTCAATGGCTTGTGTAGCTCTATGGTTAGGATCTATATGATAAAGAAAATCTTCACTATTTGTGACCCATTTTACTAACTGAAACCCTCCCCTTTTAAAGAGGTCAATGAGTTGCTGGTGAAGCAAAACAGCTTCCTCAACATTGGGAACACTGCAAGTTAGATCATCCATATACATGTCACGTAGTACTACTTGTGACGCCAATGGGTAACTATCTTTCTCATCGTTAGCTAATTGATGTAATGTACGCAAGGCTAAATATGGCGAAGATTTTACACCAAATGACACTGTATTTAATTCATAAACGGAGATCTCATCTGTAGGAGAAAACCTCCAGAGAATTTTTTGAAATCGACAATGCTCCTTATTCATCCATATTTGCCGATACATTTGACGTATATCAGCTATACAGGCTACAGTAAATAATCTAAAATGGAAGAACATACTAACTACATCAGATTGTAATTTAGGTCCTGTATAAAGTATGTCGTTCAAAGAGTAAGAGGAATCCGTCTTTGCACTTGCGTCAAAAACTATCCTCACAGGTGTACTAGTAGAACCAGGTTTATAAATTGCGTGATGAGGTATAAAGTACGAAGGATTTGATGTCACCTCATCAAATAATTTTACTAAATGGCCTTGGGCCAAGTAATCTTTAATGATTTCAACATAAGATTCTTTAAATTCAGGGAATAACCTAAATCGCTTCTCGAAATTAAGAAATCTACGAAGAGCTGTGGAGTAAGAATTACCTAGACAAACTGGATCGAATCGGAAAGGTAACGAAACACAATACTTGCCAGAAGGCTGACGACTGTATGTGGATGCAAATATTTTTCACATTCCACGTCATCTGGGTTTGGCAAAGTTAAAGAAGGTATATCTTCTTGTTCCCAAAATCTTTTTACCAAAGCATCTAAAGTGGGTTCAACGGTTGCACAGAATGAATGAGAGACAACTGTCGAAGTTACAGGAGCCTCTCCCATTACTACAAAACCTAACAAGGTCTCAATGGCTACTGGTGTTTGAGGGGGGCCTACTATACGTTTGGATCCTAGCAAATGTGGAAATATTTCAGCACCAATAATACCATCGATTTGATTTGGAGCATAAAAATTATCAACAGCTAAACAAATGCCTTGCAAGTGTGGAAATGATTCAACATTGACCATAACTGTTGGTAAATCACTAGAGATTTTTTCCATAATTAAGGCCTGAAGACAATATTTAACTGAATGATCGAACTTTGAACTAATGACTATGTTTGTACTACCCATAACTTTGCTACTAGAAGCCCCAATTCCTCTGACTTCATATAGTAGCTGCGAGAACTGTAGTTTTAAACGATTGCTAAACTGCAAACTTACAAAATTAGATTGACTGCCAATATCTAAAAGAAATCTACCAAGGTGTAAATTTCCATAGGCATCTAAAACGTTTACCTGAACTGTTGCAAGCAAAATAGTGTTGCTGGTGCCTAAAGGAGTCAGGTTGCTAACTGCACAACAATTTACGTTATTAATGACCAAGGATGTGGATGACTGAGGCTGGAGGAGAGTTGAATGGTTTCTATTGAACTATTTTTGGTTGTGCTAGGCACAGGAACTAAAGCATGTGGAGATGGCGCCTCAACATTTTTAGAAGTCGAATTATTAAAGTGCAACATAGAATGGTGTTTCTGTCCACATTGCCTACAGCTATTCTGACTAAGACAATTAATAATCCTGTGGGTTCCAAGACAATTTAAGCAGAAATTATTTGCACGTATAAACTTGTAGCGTTCATGCGGAGATTGTTTTTTAAATTCTGCACAACTAGTTAACAGATGGTTAACATTTTTACACAATTTACATTTGTTTGATTTATTATCCTGGACGACAAATGAATGTGTAACTCTAGATTTGGAATTACTATTATGAATTTGAATTTTAGTGACTTGACTACGTGCGCAAATCTTGGCTTGCTCTTTACAAAAGTGATTACATCAGTATAAGATGGCATTTTGGTTTTTCTATAAATATTTTCAAATAAACGTTGTGTTTCCATGTTAAGCTTACTTAGAGCCAGATACGATAAAATATAATCAGCTAAATCACCAATGTGTAATTGCTGTAAAGCTCGTACAGCTGTATCGAATTTTTCCAAAAATGAATTTAAACTATTAACAGACTCATTAGGGACCTGTTTAAAAGAAAACATCTGATCCAAGTAATTATTAGCTAAAATACGTTTATCTGAAAATTTTTCCTTTAAAGATTGGTAAATTATTGAATAGTTATCGCCAGTAGGAGGAATTCCTGCACATACGCTAAGCGCCGTACCTCCTAAACTGCTTATTAAATAATGTACCTTATCGACATTTTCCAAGTCTTTATTTTTGTGTATGAGGCTATCAAAACATTCTATAAAGATAGGCCATTCTTTAAAATCACCATTAAACTTGGGTATTTGTAACTTGGGTAATTTGGTTTGTAAAGTGTTGCTATTGGAATTATTTTCAACAGGGTTATTTATTAAAACTTTTCGCGCAACATCAACTATTGACCAGTAGATTTCTTGTACCGTATTTAAAGAAGAATAATCAGGAACATAATCATCCTCTAATTCTAATGACAAAGTAATTATTTCATCTAAAGTGCTTAAAAATAATTCCTTAGCAGCCTCCAAACCTTGATATCTAACTCTGAAAAAATCTTTTTGTTTCTCATCCTGCACTGATTTACTAGCATCATATATCTGTTGTATTCTTACAAAATAGGGTAAAGGAGATAGTTGTTGGCACATCACATGTTATTGGCACCATACTCGTTCTTCTCCCTACATTAGCTCAATGCGTCCTTGAATACCCTAGTTTTTTAATTTTTAGGACACATGATTCCTTTTTGTTTCGTTTGGTACCCCTGATTGTATACTAGTTTACTACAGTTTCCCGCCATTAATGTTGTTCTTATCGAGGTTTGGTTTGGCAGGTGAGTTTTTAGTATTTTGTTAAGAACCAACCACTTTTTCTTTAGCGCTAGTTTTTTAAATAATCATTGGAAATGCATGGGTTATGTTGCGAACATCTAAATATTGTTTATTTAAAGTATAATTGCGTTTAAATCCGGCGATTCATTTTCTAACCTTAAATATTTTGTATGCCAACCACTGATTCAATATGATGCATGTGTTCAATTATTGGCACCCCATGCCAACAATTAAGACCTCTCATCTTCTTTGTCATATATTATTGGCATACTGGTATTTTTAAGTAAATTATTCCCATTTTTTTCCTAGCACAATGGCAAAAACTAAGAAGAATTCGTACACTGAAGAAGATGTACAGAAAGCTTTAAAAGAAATAAAAATGAGAGGAATGTCGAAAAAAAAAGCATCCGTTATGTTCAACGTCCCAAGAAGTACGTTACAATTCCGTTTGAGTAAAAAATTTACAAAAATAACCAAAGGTCCCACTCCATTTTTGAGCAACGAGGAGGAGAAAACATTGGTTAAATGAATTGAAGAATGTTCGTTAAAAGGTTTCCCTAGACGTAAAGAAGATATTTTTAGTACAGTAAAAGAGTTTCTTGAATATGCCAAAAGACCCAATCCATTTCAAAATAATTATCCTGGCAGGGGATGGTATAACAGTTTTTTAAAACGTAACCCGCAACTTACTTTACGCGTACCAGAACCTGTAACCTCAGCCAGTGGAAATGTTTCTGAGACTAATATAAGATATTGGTTCAAAAATATTGAATCTTATTTAACATCAAAACATTTTTTGGATATCTTAAATGATCCGGATAGAATATTTAATGGAGATGAAACCGGGTTCAGTCTCTCCCCAAAGCAAAAAAATGTTTTAGCTATAAAAGGTAGCAAAAATGTTTATGAGATAGATTCTGGTGCAGCCAAAACAAATATCACTGTAATGTTCACATTTTCGGCTTCTGGAATTGTCACACCACCAATGGTAATCTCTCCGTTAAAACGTATGACAGCAAAAATTCGTGGTTCGGTACCTGGTCACTGGGGAATAGGATTATCAGACAATGGTTGGATGAAAGCGGAGGTTTTTTTTGAATACATATCCAACGTCCTATATCCATACTTGGTGGAAAATAATACAAAATTTCCGATAATTCTTTTTGTTGATGGTCATAAAACACATATGACATACCATTTAAGTATGTTATGTACTTCGCTTAAGATAATATTAATTGCATTATACCCAAATTCTACAAGACTCCTTCAGCCAGCCGACGTCGCAGCATTTAGGCCCATAAAATCTTATTGGCAACAAGCTGTGTTAGAGTGGCGTAGCAAAAATCCATATGACCAAATAACTAAAGAAAATTTTGCCCCAATTTTGACAAGCGTAATTAACCAAATAAAACCTGACACTATTAGAAATGGTTTTCGAGCCTGCGGTCTGTTTCCATGGAATGAAAATGCTTTAGATTATACAAAATGCATAGGAAAAAACCTGAAAAATTCCAACACTGAAACAGCAATTATACCAGACTGTTCAGAGAAATCGTTCAAAGAAATCGTGCCAGTCCTTACTTACAACGAATTTTGTGAGATAGTGGGAGAACAAAAACTACAAGAAATAGAAAATTCTACTTCTGCAGTTGTCAACATTGACCCAGACTTAGCTATTTTGAAGAATCTGTACCAAAGATTTAAGGCGGGTGAAAATGTTGCTTATAATAGTTTTCTTGGTGATGACTTAGAAAAAAGTATTAATACTAATGAGACTGAAATCCTTGAGAAATCGATAGATTTAACTGTACCTGAGAAAGATGAGACTGAATTACTCAATGATGTGATAAATGTTGATATTCATATACAAACTAGAAGTCAATTACCCGACGGTAATGCAGTTGACTTTAATGAACTCCCTCAAGAAAATGACGAGCTTGTAAAAACGCCAAGACTGGACGACGAATCAACAGATGAGAACCGATCTGTGATAATTGAAGAAACTAATGATATAAATATTAGTGACTCTGATGTTGAAGTTTTTGATTTAGAAGATATACCCATGGTTCTTCAAAAAGATAATGGTAATTTTGAAATAGAAGAAAACATTACAAATGACAATCCGAGAATTAATATTCTACAAATAATTCGTTGGCCAGCTACACCTGCAAAAAAGGGAAAACAAGATCTAGGCGTTCAGATGCCCTATGTTATAACGTCAACAGGTTGGAAAGATCTTCATGAAAAAAAAGAACAAGCAAAGTAAGAAAAGGAAATAGCAAAAGAAGAAAGAAAAAAAGAACGTTTATTGAAACAGTCAGAAAAGGAAAAGACCAAAAAATTAAAACAGCAGAAAAAGAGAAGCGTAAAAAAGACAGTCAAAAAAATGAACAAATAAATTACAAACAACCCGAGTTGAAAAGAAAATTTGAAACTAACCCTGAAGTGAGTCTGTTTAAATTTATCAGCTATACAGGTAGTTATTTCTATTGCTTTTTTAGGAAACAAGCTTAAAAAAAAGTGATACAGATGAAGATATTGAAGAAAATAAACCTCAAATAGAAGTGAAAGAGCCAATTAAACCGTCACACGTAAGAAAAATTTTCGAAGTGTCTAATGAAGAAGATGTAAGTAATTCTTTTATATTCATGTGTATTTTAATTTATCCTATTAAATTATTTAGTCAGGAGAGAAATAATAATTCAGAAACAACCGGTCTGAACAATGAAGACGCAAAACTGCACTCCCTATGCTACGCTTGTGCAAAACACATCACAAAATATAAAAAAGGACTTAAGTGTTCGTCATGTGTACGGACTTATCACTATCTTTGTTTGTTTAAAAATCAAGCCTTTTTATTAGCAAGTAATGTTTTCACATGCAAAGCATGTCAAGCCAAAGATACATTAAATAACGAAAAACATGTTAAAAATTAAAAATTGTTTGTTTTTGTTTATTTAGGTTAAATAATGTTATTGTTCATATTATACCAATTTTTAGAAACAAAATAAAGTTTTTTTATGAAAAAACATGACTTTTTGCCCCTGTGCCAATAACTAAAACCCAGGTGCCAATAATGCCAAACCAGGTGCCAATAACCCCTTCAGAGCTACCCTTTTGAATTTTCTTCAATAACTTACTTTTTGGACAAACATTTTGCAAAACAATAATGTTGATAGATAGACAAAAACCAAAGCATCAAAATGGTGTAATTGTGTGAACGATATAACGCATAGGCAATAAATCAGTATATTTGAAAGTGGGAAGTTTGCTTAAGAGTGCCAATAACTATACCCTTTACCATACTGCTGTTTTTTAGCAATTAATATTTTAAGTTTATGCTTTTTGATGTCTGACATCTTGATTATTAATAAAGCCTACTAAAATCTAATGTAAATAAGTCTGGAATAGAATAAACTAAATAAAAACAATTTAAGAAGCTTTAAGGATATCCCACACTTACTAGTACGCCCTGTATCAATACTAATCGACGATATTTGTTGAGATTTATTTCCTCTACTATATTTTTGGAAATATTCTAAAAGAGTATCTTTTAAAAAGATCAGCTAGGTAAAGTAAAGACTAACTATAATTCGAACAATAAATTTTTTTTTATGTGGCAATGTAATCTACAACGAATTTAATTTTTAAATCAATTTAAAATAATAGTTTTAATAAAAATGTTTAAATATACTATCGAATATCCGGCGAGATAAGAACCAAATGTTTTGTATGAAAACTGGTCGCTCAAAAAAAGCTAACGAATGCTATTATACTTTCTC
The DNA here is from genome assembly GCA_929113105.1 of Agrypnus murinus. NCBI lineage: Eukaryota > Metazoa > Arthropoda > Insecta > Coleoptera > Elateridae > Agrypnus > Agrypnus murinus. The sequence continues at coordinate 115,002,219 of OV816024.1, forward strand.
AAAATATTTCAAATGCTAATAATAACAACAATAATGGACTGTATGTAAAAAAGACTTACCGACAAGTGCTGCTTCTGATCTTGCTTCATTGAAGAGATTTAACCAATACTATAACATTATGGCAAGGAAAAAATGAAGTAGGCAGAAGGAAGAGCTTTAGGGAAATTGCCGCTATAATTAACTATTAAATGGCAATCTAATCCCCTATGCAAACTTGCTATTTTAAATTAGCTAATAACACTTTGCCGTTAAGTCAGGCTAATTTTGCGTCTTTTATTCAACTCACTCAAAATTCAATTTTACTTTTAAAAACTATACAAAGATTACATTCCCACTATTTAACATATGCGCCGACGCTAACGTCGTCGAATATCCTAAAAATGATAAATTTTGAAAACATTTAAGGAGAAAATAAAACCAAACAAATATTTCCTTTTACGAAATAAACTAATCAAAACTTGGCGTAAACATCTATGGTTTATTAAATATTCAATATACCATTTTATCACCCTTGTCTTACTTAATCCATCATTGGTTAATCTTAAATGTAAAAAACGTGTTATTATAATAAATCAATAGCGTCCAATATTATTAAAATACAGTGAAATGGCAGTTAATAGGACAAAAGGTATTCAATCACATCAATTGTCGACGTTTCGGTTTTATTTAAACCTTCATCAGAACCCCTAATGGTTACAATATGGTAGGTACACAAAATTATATTATATAATTTTCTTTTTGGAATTTACTATGATGCTTTTTAAAAACTTACATTTGACAAAATAAAAATAAAATCAATAATTTTGACAAAAGTGATAAAAAAATGATATATCATATTTTTGTCATATTTATGGGAAATGCGTTTTTTACGCGAATATGCTACTTTACCCTCGTGTAAATAACCATATAATAATATTTTTGCAATTCATTTTATTTTTTTTTATTTTGTAAAAATTTCAAAATAAATGAATATACTGTAGTTGGTGACTTGAATTTTTATTTTGAGATTAAGTTTTAAAAAATGACTGTAATACACCCAAATTTGAAACTATTTACGTTTTTATATTTGCGTGACTTACTGAAGCCATTAGGTCACGCATTTTGAGAGTCCTAAAGAAATAAATTTGAATACTGGAAACAGTAACATTTTATTTTTTAAAGTTGATATCACTGTTAGACAGCTGCTCTTAGAATGTCAAACTTATCTTATTTACACAGTGAACTCTTATAACTGGAATGCAACGCTCACAAAACTAGCATTACCTGCGCCGCGCGGCGTATAAATAACCCTGTTACGGGCGTAACAGTTTTTACTTTATTATTAACGAAATTGTAAATGTTGATACTGTCATTATGGGATGGATTGTGTTGTGTATAAGTACAATATGCTCACGATAAACGCTTTGCGGGTCGTTTTCTAAACTCGGACGCGTGCGCTAAAAACGTGTCTTATGAAACTAATACTTTAATATACTATTATGCATCTAGAACGAAAACACGCTAATATAAGACACGTCAAATACGGAATGCACCGACATCGACACACTGTGGGACGAGCCTTAACAAAAACCGCGCAATGAGGTAAAAAATCCAACTTGTGTAAAGAATAAAAAACATATTGACGTTTGATTATAAAATGTTCAGGGTATTTAGAACAGGTGGCAAAATTTAAAAATCTTTTTTATTGTTAAAAATTTTGATGCTTAAAGTTGTCACTACTTTGAACTAACAATTTCTCGACATTTCTAAGCTGAAATTTAAAATTAAATTACTTTTAATGTATGAAACTTATTCATACTAAAATTAAAAATGAAAAAGAGACATAGCATTTGTAGCTACACAACTTAAAAAAAACATGAAAATGTATTGTAGTTTTTATTTTAGAAAATCATAAATTGTAAGAGCTTTTATTTAGCTAAAATTCAAATTTTGCTGGAGTTATAAAAAAACGCCCGCATATGCCCGCTTTCAAATTTATGTCGAAGAAAGAGCCAAAGCTTCCTGGTTATTTTCATACAAAAACCAAATCCAACTCGATCCAACTTAAAAAGTTAAAATCCGTTATTGTAGACACTGCAAGAAATATTTACCGGTATTATTTGTATTACTCCATGCATAGTTGATGATGCAATATTGTGTTTTTGCACCTTATATCTCAACCATTGGCGGCACCACGATAGGTGGGAAGGGGGCAGTATGCCCCTCCCGCCTTTTGCAAAATGTCGTTCTTAGCATCCCCTTCGATTTTAGATATCTTACAAATATAGTGTTAGAAACGATGTACATAACAAATTTTTCCACCCAAACGCACGAAAAACCAATAAACGTGGCAACATTCGCTTCCAATTCCTCGGTCAGTTGTGAATCCTATACCGCTCGCTGTCTCTCTTTCTCTATATCTATAATGCATACTGTGATTATTATCTAAAAGATTGTACATTGATTATAACCCGGCCTGGCAGTCTGGTTTGGTACTTTGACGAGTAGACAGTACAAATACTAGTGATGTAATTGCTGAATACCAGTCTTTTTGTTTATTATTTAGATAACTTAAAGATAATCAAATTAATGTAACAACTGAAGAAATATTACAATATATCAAATGATATTGAAAATGCATTTCCGAATGTAGCCAAATTGTACCGAATATTTATCACCATAGGCACAAATAGTGCAACTGCTGAACGCACTTTTAGTAGATTAAAAAATATAAAAACCTATGATAGACCCACAATAGGTGAACAAATGTTAAAAGATTTGGCAATATTAAGCATAGAATCAAATTATTCAAAAAACATAGATTTTTCTGTCGTACTGGACGAGTTTAAAAACATTAAAAAAAGGCGTTTACTACTGTAAATAATAACTATTTTGAAGTCTGGGTTAATGGTTACCAGGCCACCTTATTAGTAGAAATAGTATCTAGCAAATGTATTCTATTTTATTTTTGTAATATTTCTTGTATTATAGTTTTTTAGCTGTGACATTACTTTGTTTTTTAATGATAAATACAGTATTACTTTAAATACCTATCCCTTTTTTACCGAACACTCTGCGCCTAGCGATGGTGTGCCCCCCCCCCGCCCTTAATTTCTAGAACCGCTACTGATTTCAACTATTAGAAACTAAACTAAATACCACCCCTTAAGAAGTTGGCTTTTTTTAAGTTTCACCATGATCCCTACCTACGCAGAATGTGGTTTTCTAATAACTGCAATAAAAATTTAACAAAGCTGAAAGCATCATAATTCATAACAAACAGCATGATTTAAACCTTTTAGTAAAATGGAGACTATTTATGAATGAAATATTGGCAATTATTGTAAGAAGTTACCATTACTGTTATTTCTGAACGGATAGTAATTCCTTTAAAAAATACCGATTTAAAAATATTAAAGTTCTTTCTTAAATATTCAAATCTCTCATAGTAATATAAAATTCATGGCGAAGTGATTGAAAATTGAATTATGTACCTTGAAAAACTCATGTCACCCATATTAATTTTAGAACGTCTTCTCATATACTTCTAAAAATATTACAATAGAGATATTATAGAATACCTTTGATGGAATAACACAAATCCTCTTACTTTTTCTAATAAGCTGATATAATGAAGAAAATAGATAAACTTCCCCTAACTAATATGAAGCATAACGCCATAAACTATTAATTGCACTCAATAAATAATGCTCTAACATTGTCATATCAATTCCTATAACTTAAAAAGTACATATAAACAACAAAAATCGGTAAAAATTATTTATTTTACTTCATTATAGGGTTTGCGCACTCTTCCCTATCTTTCGCCCCACAGTGCGACAGACAGATAATCTTAAAATAACAGAGAATAAGTCGAACGTTACTATACAATTATTACAGTACTACTGCTGCACTCTCAAGTATACTGCACTACATAGTACAGTACATCCCTTTATTTTGTACATACAGACGTACGTATGTCTCCAAAAATAATTCACATGTACAACTTTAGCTGAGCAAACTGCAATGATCAAAAGAAAGTGACTCTATTCTTTATTATTTTTAATATGACTAGCCTTTACAATAAAATATACAAATATTTAAGTGGATTACCTTTTAATACAATGTTTACGTAAATATGTATGTTCAAACTTTATGTCTATTATTCATAGGTATATGTAAATATACCCAACGAATTTATCTTCAGAAACAAGAAACGAGGAAAAAAGAACCAACACTGTGCAATGTGGACTTCCATAAATCATGCAAATGAAGATTATAACTAATATATTTTTTTACACAAATTCTCAGGTCGGCGAAAATATTTTCCTAATTTTAACCATTTTTCGAGTACTTTTTTCCTCGAAGGCTTAAAAATAAATACGCCATAACATTAAAATCTACGTTATAATAATAAATTTAATTTTATAGCTTTAATAAATTTTAAACGCCTTTATCTGGCTAGCCATTATAGAAGTAATCTTCTTATATAAAAATATGCATATTTTAAGCTGACGAGATTTTGTTTCCCCAAATTCTCGCGTGTGTTTCTAATTATAAATAATAAGAAGGTTTGCGTGCAAAAATAACTAACTAGGTAAATTCCGCGTTGTGATGCTTTGGTCGCCTGCTTGCAAAACATTTTCCCTAACACATCATCACCACTCTGGAGTTCACACGTTTTTCTCGTATTGCCGTTCAGAGTCTCTAAATGTAGACATAATACAATCATTTAGATTTAAATTATGGTCGCGCTGTATGCAGAATGGCGAATAATATTTATTTGTCTTCTATTAATAATAATAATAAAAATCTTTTTTATTATGTTTATTCTACGTTTTTGTAACTATGAAACACCAAAACGTCGTCTTGAGATTTCTAGCTTAATTCTGTGTCGACTATTTAGATGTCAACAGTGAACCTAACAACCCTTTGTGGATGTTATATACAGAGATTGTGTTGCTTTTTCTAAAAATGTCCAACAAATAAGTTCTATACCGTCTGAGTAAATTTTATAAATATTTCTATAAAACATTAATTATTTTTCATTAGTTAACTGGTATTTAATCGATTTGTATACTAAATTAGCCAGGTTTTAAGTTTTTAGTTTTTTACTATTTAATATTACAATCTTACAACCATTAACATTATAACAACGTTATGTGTATACATTAATGTTAACAATCGGCTTGCATTAATTCTTGTAATCAAGATATTTATATCTTGGGAGGCCATAGATGCAACAATATTATGATTTCCCCTTCCCAAAAGAGAAGAAATAATAGTAAAAAGAAAATCCTTATACATTTATCTGAATTGATGCAGATAAATAAAAATATTAATGAAATAATATTAAATATAGATAATGGCTTTGTAATATGTAATTAGTATTTAGCAGGCTAATTATTTCTAACTAGATAATATATAATTCATTCATATAAAATTATGTATTTTTAGATGCTGCAAAAGTTTCCAAGAAATTTACCTAAACGGTACTTGAATCAATTGAATCTAAAATTACCTTACTAATTAATAAGGGCCATAATTAAGGTAAGTACTTGACTTATTATAAGAAATATTATCTCAAATAGCTCACAAATTGAGGAATTATTAGTAATTGAAATTAAAATTTTCGATCTCAACAATTTACTGGTGTAAAGTTGTGTGATTTATTTTCCATTGCTTAGCATTTCTAGGTTAAAGGTAATTTATAGCATACAAACAAGGTCTTTAGCTGGTGAGTATATACGTGTTAAAAGCGAGGGATGATCGTCATGCATCATTCTATTAAAATCCAACTAAGGCAATTACAATGAACGAAATCTAGATTATGTGAAGATAAAAACAGTCAATAATTTATTGTAGATAACCATATACGAGTGCTATAAAATAGTAATCTTCTTCGTTAATCTACAACCCCACGAAATGTTTGATTGAATGAAAGAAAGCGTATTTACAAAGGTGTTAACGGCCTGGAACAATTTTCGTGCGTAGATATAGTACTCAAAGGACTCGAAATATCCTTTTCTAAACATGATTCCGACAAAATCGTCCAAATTCAACATAACCAAATAACTTTGTCTTTAATAGAGACAAGCAATTAGAATTTTCCACGCAAAGAATCGAGGAAATGGTTCGCAACACACACGATTTTATATAGATTTTAAAATACCACAAACTTATGTTGAGATTTTTCAGAATACCGGGATATGTGAAGAACTTGTTTATATAATCTATACGACATTATTAGAATGAATAAATCAAAATATCTAAAAAATAAATAATATAACTCTAAACTTCTTAATAGTCAGGGTTTAAAAATATATTCCTTATCAACATGTAGTCGCTTACTGGTAGTATCCGATAAGACTGTACTTACGACCCTGATGTAATCAATTGAAATTGAATTAAAAATACTAAAGATGCATACAGAGAGGCATAAATGACTCATTTTCAAATAAAAATGTAGTTTAAGTTTGTAGAGTAGTGATACCTTAAGGTCCAAGTGTACCCAAAAAACGTGTGTTGTTTGTTTAATAAATAATATAATAATGTGATAACTTTGATTTTAAGTTAATAGTCGAGGAATGTTAAAAACTTACTTACCTAACTTGTTTTGGAAAAAAAAGTTTTTTAATTAAATTATTTCACGTGTTATACGTGAAAAATTAATTTTGGAGAAACTGTACATTCAAAATTAATCAAAATAATACCACTTATATTTCATAGTATTTGAACTATTTTCCCAGAATTTTAAGAAAATCGTATGTCTAGGGACTAAACTATTACCTCCTTTTTGCCAAAAAAAGCAGTTTTTTGGCAAAAAGCAGGTTGTTTGGCAATAATTTAGTCACTAGACATACGATTTTCTTAAAATTCTGGGAAAATAGTTCAAATACTATGAAATATAAGTGGTATTATTTTGGTTAATTTTGAATGTACAGTTTTTCTAAAATTAATTTTTCACGTATAACATGTGAAATAATTTAAATAAAAAATTTTTTTTCCAAAACAAGTTAGGTAAGCAAGTTTTTAACGTTCCTAGACTATTAACTTAAAACCAAAGTTATCACATTATTATATTATTTATGAAACAAATAACACACGTTTTTGGGTACAATTGGACCTTAAGTTTAAAATTTGTTCACGGGACTTATAAATAATTAAAGGGAATGTTTTTTGTAATTCGCCAGTCCTATAATTTACAAATTACCTAAATTCGATAACTAATTTAAAATGAGGGGTAATAATTTATTACTTTTTAAATTCTTATTTATTTCCATTTATAATTTCAAAATAAATGTATATTTACAAAAACGAGAAAGTAAAAACCTAAGAATTAAAGACGAATATCATATTTATATATTTTGAAATTGCTGAAACTGCACTTTTAAACAAGTGCAAATTATGATGAATTAGTTATTTATTTGAAATGTTATAAACATAACCAGTAGTTGATCATGTCTCGTTATCACCTAGGTACTTTATTTCAGCTGTAAATTAAATTCTTTTAAAACATGGCAGGTCCATATTTACTCTTATTATTTCAACAAAAATTATTAAATTTTGATAAACATGTAACATGGTCATTTTAAGAAAACATCAACTTTTCGCCTCTTAAGGGCTTTAGAGTTAATAAAAGATAAAACAGATACCGTTTTACCTTTTGTCAACCTCATACATATATCCACCCTGAACAAAATACTTAAGATTGAATTACTGCTACTGCTGATTCAAGAATTAGTAACAAAATTTGTGTGATTTAATTTAATTAATCTTATTTATGGGCCAGTAAATTGCATATTATTATTTTCAATGAAGTCGAAAGTATATGTAGATTTATTTACTTAAATACATACAGTTAATGTCAGATAATCAAGCTCATAATTAAATACTTAGCTTTGTACTACCTACAGAATCTTCCCAACCGTATATTTTAATGTTTTCTCAACTAAAACTAAAGCTGTACATTTAAGAAAAATAAACAAAATAAACATTGTCTTCCTTTTGCAAACTACATATCTAACATTGTACATAAATCATGTTGTTTTATGTTAAAACATAACATATGCCAACAGGTAGTAGTGCCTTGTTTTACATGAATAATCTATGATGCATGATGAGAATAATGTAGATGGTACTGCAAGAAGGAAGTTTTTGAAATCATGAGAGGATTATAAATTGTAGAAAATCTTTCTAAATTTCACATCTAAAAATAATTTATATTAAAAAATGTAAAACATTATTTTTATAATAGTAATTATACAGTAGTATGCAAACGTATGTAGTCACTAGAATTGCAAATTTCGAGCCGTTTTGCATTGTGTGACGCTAATTTTCTGGTGATATTTAAACTGTCTTGAAGTTCTGCGTTATGTTGTTGATATATTTTTGTTATTATAATAAATATTTATGTATTTTTTTTATTTAACATTTTTATCAAGCTAAAATAACAAGATTCTAACTAATTAAATTTTATTTTTAAATGTATTTATTAATAATTTTGTTTCTAAACATATTAAAGGGAAAATTTAAAAATACGTGGTAGAGTTCCTAAATAATCAATATTATTAAAGGTAAAACCAGTTGAAAATACTTAGCCTGACACAAAAACACAGCGAATCCAGATACGTACCCCTTTCAGGAGTTCGTGATAAAAAATCGGAGAAATATATTTGTTAGATCTATAATATCCCATAAAGCTTTGGATAGGAAGGTAAAAGTGAAGCCAAGAAGGTGAGACAGATGTACACGGAGTAGGCGTTAACACATGCTATCCGTTGGGTGTCCATAAAGCCCCGAACTTCTGGACAATTCTGGAGCCTGCTACTTTGAGAGGCAATCCCTTTATATTATACCACTTGCTTAAATTTTTTTGATTATATTAATGTGCTAATAAATTATCGCATTCATGGTTACGTTTACGTACATCATGTAACATTTCGCAAACAGAATCTTACGCCCGCCTTTAAGCATATTTTGCAATCACAGATGTTCATTTGTATATTAACTTAGGATTGCTTGTACAATCATAGTCGCTAATTATTAACTCCGTTATATTACCTTCGAGATCTCTACTTAACCGTAATCTTGGGTTCGAACCAGAGACATAATCACTATTTGGTTACGACTTCGCTACTTTTACCACTAAGCTATGGAGGCCATGGTGTAGCGGAGGTAATGGTTAGCAACTAACGGCAGCATATTCCCGCTTTTCTCCTCCTATTCTGTTTTTGCACTATGTAAAGTACATTTTACTAGATTTTATTACTAGATGTTGACTACGAGCGCAAAATTAAATATTCAAATATGTCAAAAGTCACCTGCGCTGGAATTAATTAGTAGTTCTAGTTTAAAGTAAATAAACCTTGACATATTTTTAGATTTAATTTTAAGAATAAAATATAACTTTAAAAATTTACTCGCAGCAAGATTATCGCGCCTCGTTAGGGAAAATCCTTATACAAAAAAGGAAATAAAAGAATGTGCAGCTAACCTGGATCTCCTAATTATCAAGACGCAGAACATTAGAATTAAGGAGGCAGCACTATACAAGGATATGAAAGAAATATGCACGCAAACAAGGCCAGCAGAAAGAAAGACTATGAACTCAAGGGAAGTGCAAACTGAGAATTGCGATAAAATATACACAAATAATGAGGAGATAAACCAAGATGTGGTAGTGACAGGTACCGAAAATTATAAAAACTTCGCCGAAATAGTAAAGAAGAACTGGAGTAAGGATATATATAAGCATATGCGGGAGGGTAATGGTGCACCAAACGCTGATAGAGAAGATAGAGATATAGTAATAATGATGGACACAGAATTAGTAAAGGAAAGTAATGTAGTTCAGGATGTAATAAAACAAAATCCAAAAATATGTTACAGAAAACAACAGAGTTGAAACATGGTAAAATAGTAAGCACCAAGAACACTATAATAATCACGGATGAAGATAAAGAAATAATAGATGTCGAAAACTACACGTATCTAGTAGAAATAAACACTAAGGAAGGTAGCGTAATGGAAAATACTTTTCAATTACTTCAGAAGCTCAAAGACATAGCCATAGCGAAAGGAAGAAAAAACTTGGATATCGTATTCACCTACATAACTATCGATACTACGCCAAACCTGTTTAGGAAAATGGTGGAATGCATTCTCTACAATAGTGACATCCAGACCACTATATACGCGATTAATACGCAGGGAATGAACAGGAATGGACAATCCCTAGAAAAGGATACTAAACTGACGACATGATGGAAACCGAATCTACAATCGAAGATAAAGACGAACTGCAGGAAGAGACTAATAATGACATCTACAAGGAGTGGAAAACAGTAGGTAAAGGAGGTAAAATTAAAAGAAATAACACAATACTGATCAAACCGATGGAACCGCAAAAAAGTTATGCAGAACTCCTTAAAACCATGAAAAGCAAGATTGGCCCAGAAAAAGTAAACGTAAAAACTAATAAAATCGAAAAAAAACAAATATGGCACCGTAAAGATCCAAGTGCAAGGGGGAGATAAAGAAAGTAAAGCTCTAGTAGAGCAATTCAAAAGCAAAATGGAAAATGAAGTAAGAGTACAACTAAAGCAAACCAACAAAACAATAATGATCAAAGATTTAGACGAAAGCGTAGAGAAAGAAGAAGTAAAAGAAGCAATTAACAAGGAATTGAAGGAGGACATCAGCGAAAACGAAGATATAAGCATAACTATGTCAAATACAAATAGTACTAGAAATTTAAGATATGCAATGGTTAGCAACAGTATGCAAACAAGATTATAAACCTGAAGAAAATTAAAATCGGATGGATAAGATGTAGAATTGCATTAATAATAAATCCCACAAGATGCTACAATTGTGGGAAATTTGGCCACAGAAAATCCGCATGCAATAGTGTCGCAGCAAAATTCCAAGAATGAAGAGTGGACGCAAAGGAAGAAAACTTCAGTCTACATAAAAACATAATATTTACTGTCGAAACTGAGGATACGGAAACAAGACATACAAGAACGAGGAGGTGAAGAATAAAAAACAGAAATGCCCACAACCTTAAAGAAGAGCTGAAGGAGAAACTTGAGCAATTAGGAGACCGTGGGAAGCCCGAACTATATACTTACACAATACAACAATGCTGTGACAAACACCTGAGCTTACCCGACTGGCTGCAAAACAAAAAACAAGTATACTGGTGGAGCCCAGAGCTATCTGAAAAAAGAAAAATATTTATCCGGAGAAGAAGAAAGATGATTAAGCTGAATCAAAGGCAAGAAGAAAAAGAATACGCACAAGAACAATACAAAGAGGCGAGACATGAATACCGCGGTGCGATTATTAAATCTAAAGAAAATCAGTGGAAACAGCTAATATCTGAAATAGAAAGAAATCCTTGGGGTTTAGGATACAAAATACCTACAGGCAAGCTACCAAGAAGGACAAAAACCGTATTAAACAAAAGAGAAACTGAAGAAATAGTGAATGAACTTTTTCCTGTGTCCTAAAACGGAATGGGTATACGTAACTGATAGGCCAGAAGTATCAAAAATTACCAGCGAGGAGCTGAAGAATGTAATACAGAAGATGAAAGGAAAGAAAGCACCTGGTCCCGACGGCTTAACATCTGAAGTTATAAAGGTAGCCTGGAAAGCCAGTGAAACAGCCATGCTATACGTTATGAACCAAACCCTGGAGATGGGAATATTCCCAGATATCTGGAGTGCCACTCTGTCTCTTAGAGAAAAATGTAGAAGGCAGCAAGAAGAAATTCAGACCTATATGTCTCCTAGATACCTTAGGAAATGTACTAGAGAGAATTCTATATAATAGATTAACAGAGGAACTGAGAGATAGAGGAGACGTTTCGGAAAAGCAATATGGCTTCAGACCTGGAAGGTGTACCTTAGATCCAATGTTAGCTATAAAACATAATGTCGATGAAATACAACAAAGCGCATATCATAAGAGAGAATATTGCATACTAATAACTATTGACATTAAAAACGCGTTTAATACCGCAAGGTGGGAACCTATATTAGAAGAATTAAGTAACAGAAACCTCAGTCCATACTTGCTAAAAATGCTATGCAGTTATCTAAAAAACCGAAGACTAATAACGGACACGGGTACGAAATACGAAACAAGCTGCGGAGTTCCATAGGGTTCGATCCTTGGCCCGCTTCTTTGGACTGTATATTTCGATAAGGTAGTGAATACGAAGCTGCCAGAAGGAATAGAAATCTACTGCTACGCTGACGACACGGCTTTGCTGGTTAGAGCAAAAACAATAACAGAACTAGGCAGTAGAGCCGCCATCGCTTTCTACAGTCAAGAGTAGAATAAAGGAAAGACATCTACAGATAGCTCCAGAGAAAACGGAAATTGTCATACTTAACGGAGGAAACAAATTAAAATACCTGGAAACCGATACGAATGAACAAATAGTAACAACAAAGGACCAGCTAAAGTATTTAGGTGTTATCTTTGACAGGAACTGCCAAATGAAAAAACATGTAATACATGTAACAAACAGAATAGGGAAGAACATCTCTACCTTAATGAGACTTATGCCAAGGGTAGATGGACCGAGCCTATGTAAAAGGAAGCTATACTCAGCAGTTGCAAATTCCATTATGCTGTACGTAGCACCAATCTGGGAGAAGGCAATTAAGACCGCCAAATATAGATACCTGCTCATCAAGGAACAGCGAAAGCTTGCCATAGGAATTACAAATGCCTACAAGACAGTCTCCAATGACGCGTTGTTAGTGATAGCCTCCATTATACCAGTCGACTTAATGGTACAAGAGAAATCTAAGTCGTACAAAGCCAGTAAGCAACACAAGCAAGAGATTAAGATAGAAATAATGAATAAGTGGCAAGGTAGATGGGAGGCAAATATCGAAAAGAGGCAATGGACAAAAACCCTAATAAGAGACCTACACAAGTGGTATACACGGAAATTTGGTAACGTAAATTTCCACCTTACGCAATTGATTAGTGGGCATGGTAATTTTCAAGCCTATCTAAACAAAATGGGTAAAGCCGAAGATGAAGGCTGCAGAATCTGTGGTGAAGAGAAAGATGATGCTGAGCACACGTTCTTTGTATGTGAAAGATGGAGTGGTATACGGGAAGAGACACATCGTCTGGTAGGCAGAGAAATAATCAAAAATAACATCATCGAAATCATGTTAGAAAGTGAAGAGTCGTGGAATAAAATAGAACAGTTTGCAAGGAAAACTCTAGAAGAAAAAATAAGACAAGCGGACTAAAATGACCCTATGTATAGTATTAGTATTTATGTACGTCTATGACGTGTATAATACTTACCTGTGATAGTAAGTGTTAGGAAAATTTAGAAACTATGTATGAATGTGTTGTATATTAAATAAAGGATGGTTGAACCTGTGATTCAACACTCTTCCTGAAAAATGCTTCGGCGGTTCCGGAAAGGGCCTACATAGTGATGGGTGTCGAGTGTCGTGATACTATTTGTGATCGTGACACTTCAAGTGTCACGACACTTAGTGTCGAACAGTATCGCTCTTATTAGAGTGTAATTCTAAGTTGCTTGATCATTCTTACAAAGAAATTAAACGCAGATTTGTTGAACTAGCCAAGAATCATTGAATGAGACACGTACATATAAAATATTACGTTGTGGATTTTTTCTTTTGAATTAGTATAATATTGACGGTGATAATTTTGTCTTGGGTTTTCAGCAAAATAATTAAAATCAATAATTGAAGTTGAATAAGTTCCTCATGTACCTAATTACTATTTCAGCTTTTTTTAATCGTACCTTATAATGTATTTTGAAAAAATATTACTGTCGAAACACGTGTAAATAAATGCAACGATCATTGATTTTAATTAATTCAATTTATTTTGCTGAATCCCCAAAATAAAAGTTTCATCTTCAATCTTAACAAAAACACGTTCTCGACTAAATACCAACGTTGTCAGCGAAATTACATTTTTAAATAGTTTTGATAATAAATCCAATGATTAGAATGACAAGTTATTTATAGAATTTGTTTCTTTTCTTTTAAATTTCTGTTTCATAATATGTATTTGCTTTCATAAATAATTTTATGTCCGATTGCATTATAAAGTGCTGTTTATTGTATTGTTTTGCGGCAGTGAACTGGCTTATTATTGTACTCGTAAAATAAAGTGGTAGTAGTAAAATAAAGTATATAGTAGTAAAATAAAGTATGACAACTGTATATTACATGTCAAATTTTCTTCTGTCAAGAATAGATGTCAAATTTATAAACTGATTTTTTTTATAATTACCCAATTTTAGGAATCGAACATAAAGCTTTGTATGCAACTCTTACATAATCGGACCTTATAGACTCGCCCTTTTTATAGGCCTTGCTCGCTTCGCTCGCTCGGCCATAAACTGGGCTTGTCAATAATGTCCTACATTATGTACTTGATACATAAATAGCTATAATATCTTTTAATGTACTTAATGCATAATAATATATAACCATAACAGAATTTACTCATATAATTTTTTTTAATACATAGTTTGTTTATGATTTATGTAGCTAGGAATCTTGACTGCTTCTCGTTTCAATTGGATTACATTTACACTAGCGCATACATGATGTAAATGCGAAGTATCATGAAGAGTCGACACTTCACACGGATAATTGTTTCGACTCTCAAGTGTCGCGACACTCGGGTAGTATCGAGACCCCATCACTAGCCTAGAGTCGGTGAGGGTGTCATGGGGCCACTTGTACGGGATTCCCGAAAACGCCTCTTATTAAAAAAAATAAAAATAATTAAAACATGAATACACCTTAGCTAACAAACTTAATAAATTACAGTATGAATAATATACACATAAAAAACACAACGCGCTCTATTCATTTTTTACATGTTGTACTGCAGTTGCCAAGACCTTTTCTAAGCGATATATATATATATATATCGCTTAGAAAAGGTCTTGGCAACTCACTATGCTGCAAATGCCCGAAAAACACAAGTTTATTCAGTTCTAAATGTATTGGAATGAAATGTACGTGGGAATGTTTGCATGTCATTACTATGATGCTATGATTTAGCAGTAAACAATTTTGAAAATTTTCCATTTAGATCATCTGTAATGCCCATAAGACATTTTTGTCAAAAATGCATATAGTAATTGGTACTATAATAATAATATATAATTTGAATACACATGTTTAAATTAAACAAGTTTTAATAACAGGTTAATAAATAATGTAATAAAAAGTAATAATAATAAAATAAAAAACTGATATAATAATTACATTTATTCTAATAACTACATTACATTTAAAACGTACTTTCTGTAAGCTTATAAAACTTAATTACACTTCTAGTCTTTCCGAAATAATGAAAATATTTAATATATTTCTTCGATCGTCCAATATCATTCCATGGATGTTATCGACGATTTCTGGCGTGACGACCTCTTTTGGGCAACCTGAACGTTCGGCGTCACTTGTGCTGGTACGACCACAACGGAACTCAGTAAACCACTTCTTAACCATTGAAGTTGATGGTGCAAAGCCCCATAGTATTTATCAAGCCTTTCCTTGGTTTCGGTGATGGTTTTTTTTACGCAACGAATAATGCTTAATCAGCAAACGAAATTCACTTTTTTCCATTTTCGTTAAAATTCACGAGGCTGTTTGCTTTCAATGGCTGTCAAACACAAACTAAATGGCGTAGCCTTCTCAAAATTGTACACTAGTCTATTCATAGATGATAGTTGACGGGAGCAGTGTTAGAGGGTCTCTAGCAGTGTTGCATTTTAGAGTCACTACATCTAGTAAGCTAGGCCACGGTGGTAGATCAGAGTACCGCAAACCGCCGCCATATTGGGGCAAGAAAAAAGTGCGAAATTTAATATTGGAAAAATTTAAATCGTAGTTTACGTATTTGACATAATACAGGATTGGGGATTTTAGGATAAAGATTATGTAAAAACACCTTTTAAACTAAACGTAGATTTAATGAATAAAATACAGAGAACAATAATGAACAACTCGACACATTAAATTGTTACATAACTAACACGGTAATAAACAAAGTTTATTATAGGTATAGTACGAGAGATGGACACTAGTAATTTTTTCTTATTTTTTTAGTTTAGCACTTAAATATAATAATATCAGCTATGCTTTTACCTTCTCTGATAGTACATATGCTATAAGCAAAGCAAGTATAAAGTATGTCTATAAATTTAGAGAATACAAGTGCTGTTAAGTAAAATAACGAATTTTGTGCTTTGTCTGATAGCTGTTCCTTTTCCTGTTCACCTTTACTTTTTCCTGTGCGATTACCAATTGGGATAGAACTGCTAATAATTTCCTGACAAAGCTCTTCCGTATCATTTTCAAGGACAGTGTGTTTCTTTAAATCGTTTTCTTTGTCAAGTTTTTTACAATACTGAATTAGAAAATGGTTGTCGATAACAGAGTAAACCGAGAGTGTGTAGTAATCTAAGCGCCAATTTAAATTCCTGACAATCTGGAATTTGTTTTGTCTGTTTCTCACTAAACTAAATAAGTTTTCCAAAACATCTTGAGTAAGCGTGCCCAACATCAAAAACTGAAAACCGTTTCTTTCTAAAGATTCTTATTGTACATTTAAAACAGTTTGAGTTGTCTTTTCTCAACGAACCAGCAATACTTTATAGTATTGTAGTAGTTTTGTAACTTTTGTACTTTTAATAAAAAGCATTCTTATTGATGAAGAATATGACTGCCAGCAGCGATATTGATAATTTGAAGTACGTCTAAAAATGTAAAAAAACATGTTATTAATTTAAAGATGGTACTGAGAATGCTAAAGTAGGTTTACCTATCCTACAATTGAGTGGTGTGCAAATCTAAATCAAAAACTCCTTCACTAGTTAATATATATTTCTACTAATTCTACACATACTATTGTAATTTCATTTTCATTTACAGTTTCATTTTTCGAATAAACAATTTGAAACTAGACGACAAGATAGTAGAAGATTTTTAAGACCTTTTGCTGTGCCAGACATAATGCCGAAGACTATTAATAATTTCACGAATAAGTTATTGGAAGGACATTTGATTCCAGAGGTTATAGTACAAACTGAACAAGTAAATGGTGAAACTGAAATCATATCAGCTGATATCGTATCAGCTGAAACGCAATGTTGTGATAGCTGCAATCATCTGTCAATAATAAGAAATTTAGAAAAAGAACCACAGTTACAGACTAAAAAATAAAATGTTTGGAAGAACATATAGATTGTTTAAAAAGTAATTATAAGAAGATATTCAACGAAGGTCAGGATCTGTTTTTAATGTCAGGGTCGGGAAAGGGTAATATATGGTCAGATGATACAATTACTAAAGGCTTAAAATTGTATACGGCTTGTGGAGGAAAGGGCTATGAAGAAGTTCGTCGTCAAGGTCTCCCTTTTCCAGCAATAAGGACATTACAGCACAGAATACGTAACTTAAAATTTCAACCAGGAAAATTGCAAGATATATTTAAACTTTTAGCTGCAAAAGTAATTCCTAGTTTTGTTTCAATCTTAGAAAGTATAACTAAATAGTAAAGGTATTATTAAAAGCCGTGCTCTGATCGTCGCATTGATTACACTTTGTTTTAGAAATCTTTCTATTTCTTAAACATTAAAATGATGTGACATTAAGTAACCGAAAAAGATAAAAATTGATTAGTAATAAAAATAGATGACTCCTAAGTAAAAAAGAAAAACTTCACTATGGTTCCGAACTGCAATAACGCTGGCAGACCACAGTAAAGTTTTGCTTTTTCATTTTTATATTTTCTCGGTATAATTAGGTAGAGTATTTCCTCTAAGGTTGAACACAGAACCA
This sequence comes from Agrypnus murinus, assembly GCA_929113105.1. Taxonomy (NCBI): domain Eukaryota; kingdom Metazoa; phylum Arthropoda; class Insecta; order Coleoptera; family Elateridae; genus Agrypnus; species Agrypnus murinus. Next base: position 115,020,077 of record OV816024.1, read on the forward strand.
TATATGGTATTAAGTTATTTACAGTGGTAAAAAATGTAATGTAATTATTATTATTTCCAGGTATCTTCAATGGCTTCTGAGGAAAAGCACGCTGCGGTTATATTGGACTAGATCGCATTGAAACCAGGCTTAGAATACGATACTACAATATCTGAGGTCATAGGTAGACCAACCATTCCACTGTCTGGTAACAGAGACAGTTCCAATGAATTGGCAACACATGCACTTGTGTTCATGTTGGCTGGCATAACGAGTCGATGGAAACAAGTAATAGCATATGAGTTCACAGGCAACAGTTACAGCGGAGAAGCAATATATCACCTTCTTCTAGGAATAATTCATGCTGCGCACGACATTGGAATCACTATAAAGTGTTTTATATCCGATATGGGCTCGCAAAATCAAGCGGTTTGGAGGCTCATGAATATTAACGCTACTCGTCACGGTAAAATACAAAATTTTATAGAACATCCAATAAAGTCTACAGAGAAATTATACAGTATGCCAGACAGTGTTCATATATTAAAAAATATTGCAGGTGCGTTGAGAAAAGGCCACAAATTTGTGCTAGATCCAAAGATTGTAAAGAAATATAATTTGCCATATAATGAAGTTAGTATTAATCCAATACGAGACGTTTTTGTATTAGATCAACAAAATCAATTACAGTTAGCACCACGGCTTAAGGAACAAGTATTACAGCCATCACATTTTGAGACCATGAATGTGGCCCTAAGTGTTGCTTTATTAAACAACGATGTGTCATGTGCCATTACTTATTATATTTCTAAGCAAAAAATAGATGGTAAACACTATGTCTGCACTAGACGAAACTATGGCGCTATCACATTTCAAAGAAGAAGTTTTCAAGGATAGGTACTATAGAATTTTTAAATAATGTCATAGAAATTTTTGTAAATATTAAAGTGCGAATGGTTAACAAAGAAAAAGCGACAGTTTCATAGAAACCATTCCAATCAGGTGTACCTCTTCGGAATGGTTTTTATTTTCTGATGTTGGGTAGGCTTACTCAAGATGTTTTGGAAAACTTATTTAGTTTGGTGAGAAACAGGCAACCAATTCCAAATTGTCGAGAATTTAAAACGGCGATTAGATTAATTACACTTTCTCAATTTGAAAGTGATGTACGAAAGGGTAGTTACTCCATTAGTGACAACCATTTTCTAGTCCAGTATTGTAAAGAACTTGATAAAGAAAATGATTTAAAGAAACACACAGTCGATGAAAATGTCGAGGAACAGCTTTATCAAGAAATTATGAGCAATTCTATCCCAATTGGTGATTGTTTAGGTGAACAGGAAAAGGAACAACTATCAGACGAAGAGCAAAATTCGTCATTTATTCGTCACCTGAAATTTCCATGCATTCAACATGATAATCATATTTAAATGAAATTGCTCACCTTTACAAACCCATATCTTTGGATAAAAAGAAACTAACGAAAAAATATTTTACCCTCTTAAACTTTGGTATGTGTAGCTTAGATACCACATATAAATATGAGTGATTGAACATGCCGAATTTTACCAAAGACAGATAGTGACATATATGTAACGTAATTCCTAACGTAATAAAGTTCCTTTTGATTAATACATTCAGATAATTCATGTTATAGATCAGTTCTTATATAAAATTTACCAAGATCGTTGATCTTTTAATAGGTGTCCTAAACAACTGTTAAAGAAGAATCCCGTTTCTTAATATTGTCTCTGAAAAGGAATACGCAGTTAGAAGTTACTTCATAAAAAAGCAGCTGTTAACAGTCTGTGTTCAAATGGGTGTCGTATGAATTATTAATCTTTTTAAAAGAACACTTCGTACTTCAAAAAGATAAACAACAATTAACCTGTGTTTGTTAAACAATTTGCATATAGCCTGTTAAATATCGTTTACGTAAATTCTAAAGACATGGCTAAACACTGTTAGAATGTGTAACCTAGATTAGAAAGGTAGATCCCCTTGGGATAACTCTAAGCTTTAATGAGGGCCTCCGTTTCTGGCATACTACTATGCACTAACTATGTATATTCATATTGTTACAATATTATGGCGGAAGGGATCACGGATATGTTGTTGAAAGCAGGATTAGCACTGCGCGAAATTTAGATTTACCGGTTTTTTAGCACATAATTGATTATATTTGTTTGAACAGAAGGCGATTTCTATTTGAGAAACAGGACGTTTTCAACAATAATTATTTTAAAAAACTTTTAATAATAATTTTGTAACTTAACGAAGTTTTATTTTGAGTCATATTATACTTATATAAATTATATCTTTGGTTCAGTAGATCTATTTCAGTTTCAGTTTTTGTTCCAAACCCTAATCATGACTTAACTAATACAAGTAATGATATTATTAAGCAATAAAAAAATTGGTTACATTAAAAATCTTAAATTCAGTTTTACAGACAGAGAACATTAAACTCAAACTACATTTCAAACAGAACCTGTGTTCGCGAAGAGTTTGAATCGTAGTTTGCTATGGAATAATAGTTATTTATGTAACTAATACATAATGTAGAACTTTATCAGGCGAGCCCACTTTATATTAAGAGCTTGCAAGCGAGGCTAATAAAGAAGGCAAGTCTTAATAATTAAGAAAATCTTGTTATGTACGAGTTACATAGAAAGTTTTATGTTTGACTGTCTTGTAGAAGTTCTTCGTTATAAGTTCATATTAATGGATAACTTAATATATCTTATACATATATGTATACTGACATATACGTACTACTGTACGTATACTTACTTATATACAGTGCGAGTATAAAGTCTGGAACTATCAAAATAAATCTTTTATTCAATGTTTTCGAAAAAAATCATCGAACACGTCGATTTTTATCTTAAGTGAGATATTTTAGTGTAATTGTTATTTGTAAATTGTCTTTTGTTCCAAATTTTTTGTCAACTTAAAAAACACGATTTCAAAGTTTTTTCGATTTTGCAACTTGCAACAATTTTTGCAGTAATCGGACCGGTGCCATTTCATAGCTATTTTTATTACAAACTAATAATATACTAAACATTTTTTCGTAAAAAGTCATCCTGATGAGCTATGGAAGAAAAACTCCTCGAAAATGGTTGTACGCTTCTTAAATGGTTAATAACTTTTCTGCTGTAACTACGATTTAATACGCAACTACTTATATTATTCTACACACTATTCTAAGTAGGTTTGTGCAATAAAATAACTGTTTGGTTCCCTACCGACTGGACTATAGGCCTTTTCAGTCATTAAAAGAAGAGTATAACATTCATAAAAATATTATGTATACCAGCCTGGTATACATAATATTTGTATGAGTGTTATACCGAGTGGTATTACCAGACAAAAGCGTATAGTCCATATATCCATCCATACACTGTCCTTATTGCAGTACAGTACATTAGTTGACTCCAACAGTTTTTGATACCTTAAATATATATCTGCAATATTAGCACGGAATAAAATTGTCAATGTCTGCCTACACTAATCTTCCACTGGCATAATAATAATATTATGCAACAGTAATTTCCTTGTACAAAAAATGTACGCGAACTTACTTATGCCAAAAGAAGCAAAACTGCTGTTAAATATGTGAAATGTATATTGCTAAATGATATAAGTGTGGGTAACATTCATGTAATCACAACCTCTCTAAATGCTTCTCCAAATGAATCCAAGAATACAATAGAAAGCGACGCGAAGCCATGTGAATATAGCAGCATACACTCTCTGTAAGACAGTTCCATAACTACTCGTTTTATTGGTTACCAGCTAGTCTGACTTTGTTTTAGATATACAAGAGTAAGAATTGTCATGAGAGATTATCAACTAATAACATCTTCAGACCAAAACTACCTACATCATATGTTTTCCGAATCAGTCACCCCTTGGAATTCTGTAATGTTTTCTTCAGTCGGTATCTTGGTATAGCATTCCTGTTTGGTGTAAATGATTTCATTTCAAGATTGATGCCATCATTGAATGCAAGGTGATAAATAGTACATTTAATTATAAAGATGTGTACATTATGAAACAAAAGGTAATTAAATATAAAATATAGTGTATATATGTAAATATAAATTATTTTGATTCATCATTCACGTATTGGTAAATTGTAATTCATCTTGGTAGTTGAGTAGTCTTTGACTGCATACTTGGGAAATATCAGTATTTGCCCATATGGCAATAATACTTTCATTGCTATGATAAAGTTCAGGATAGAATCTTTCCATATTGGCCAATCTAACTCCAATCTTTTTTAACACTTTACGATTTTCTTCAGTCAAGTAATATAAAAAACGTTTTATTCGACCACTTTTTGTTTTTCTTGCTTCAGACTTGCGCATCTTACGGTTTTTACCAAACAGGAAGTACTTCACGTTGGAGTATCCTACTATGTTCATACTGGCAACTAGTTCGACGTCGAACGGTTTGCTTCTATTATGCAATTTCACTTCGGATTTCTGTTCATTAGTATCAATATGAGAATGTGTTATTTCTGAAGTGTAAACCATATTGTCTATAAGATATCTAAATTCTGCATTGGATAAATTTTCATTAAAGTCTTTATTGGTGTTTTTCTCCATTTTGGCAATTTGTCATTACACGTCAAAAGATACTAAGATTTCGACAGACGATACCAGTCGACCAATGTAAGGGCACAACGGGCTACAGAAATAACGTCAGAAAAACCACGACCTGTCATATTCTCTGCGACTTCTCTGATTTTCAATCTTCTGTCTGTTATCTTGCATATTTTGCCAATGTTTTCTTAACTTATAGAAGATGCAGGCCTTCTACTGCAAGGTTTACCACCTTTTGATCATTTTTACTATGTTTATTACCTCCTAACCAGGCTACGAACATCACAATTCATCCTCATACAACAGATGTTAAGAAAACTAAATACCCCTACATTGTGTTTAGCCCAGTCAAGTTATACATGGTTCCTTGCAAAAGGTCGAATATCTACAGTTTTTGGATATGTTGGAGGGGCCAAAGCCACTAATAAAAAACCAAGTTTGCGGAAACAGACGTACTTAATATGCAAACAGTTATATCGGAAAAACCTAATTATACGAAATCTTTTCCTTTGCATCGAAGAGCAAACGTAGTTATTATCAATATTGTAAAGGACAATATTTTTGACATGACTGACCAAGACAGAAAGTACAAAAACTTGAACACTGCAATCCCGCTTTTTGACAGTAGCAAGCCGCACGGAACTGTTTCTTGCTCCGACATGATATCCATTTCATGTGTTCACGCCACCCCCATACAAAGTGACTAGGTACTACTCTCCTGTGTTGGCAATGTCTTCAGCAGGGGAGTGTTATTGTGAGAACACTGAAACTAATTCTTTTAGCTGCGGATTTTTCTGGAGTATAGGGCAGAATTTGGTTTTACCTTGGCGGAAAATGGCGGATGTGGTGTCACATCCACTGACGGTATGCGTGAAAAGAACAATACCTGGTAGACAGTTTGGTGAATTATATTTGAAGGGCGAACTACAATACAGTGCACCAGGAGACTCACCTTTTCCACGGTTGTGTAGGTACACATTGTTCACATTACGGACCAAACCAGCGAGAAGCACCAGCAGGTCAATATATTTCCCAATCATGATTACTGAAGATGACCGGCTAAGGCTTTGGAAAGTGCTGTCTTCACAATGTCAACATCTGCAGTTTCCATAGCCTGCTTTACTTCTATGCTATTTTGGTGAAATGCGTTGCAAAGCAATGCGATGAGACGTCGTTTGTTACGCTAATTAGTAAGAAACTTCTCCTGCGGCGCTGGTACGAGTGTTGCTTTCTCTAACAAGATGATGTATACACAAGACTGTACGGTGGAATAACGCATACGTTCTACACTCTTAGTATTTTTTGAGCTGCATCCACTGGGTAACCGTCAAAAATACCGGACATATTACTACAAAAGTGTTTTTGTACATACTTGACATACCTCGTATTGATTGACACAGTCGTGCAGAAGATATCCACCACCTATTAAGGCAAATGTATTGGTGCCAATTGTCACTTCGCTGGAGGCTGAAGTAAAAGATGAGTACATGGAGGATTTCGCTTCCTTTCACATCCCTTGTTCTGAGAACAAAGACACCGGGAAGGGTGCAAGTTCACATTTCAAGTACTCCTCCAACTCGTTGTCGGACTTTTTTTATGATGGCTGCTTTTACTTTTGCTCATGACGGATGCTAGAGTGACCACTTTACATTTCCTGAATTAGAGTGATCTTAGTTTTTGTGTGTAATGATATGGGGGAAATAATATCAACTGGTTATGGATGTTAGAAAACTTACATTTGCCTGTAAGAAACCTGTGACGTATTTTTTCCATCATTTATTTACGTTGAAAAAATCATTGCATCAACATTTCACTTTCAGCAATAAAAAAAAGTTGAATGAAAAAGGACTGATCTGATCTATAAAACTGGATCAGTTCAGATCACTTTCGACTAACCCTTCGATGTTTTTCCCACTACTTCCCCCGGCTTCTCCAATGACTTAATCACCCTCCTTTCCTACTTACTCATCCACCCTCCCACCCCGACTCTCATTCCGGGTTTAACCACACTGACTTAACCAACCACCCGTCTTATCCACCCACCTTCCCCACGGCTTGCCCCTCCCCGGGTTATGTCGCGCACCACTCTCTCCAAATCCTCCAAATATATATTTCTGTCTATCTATGATTTAATATTAGCATATGTCATGTTCAAGAATTTTTGTTAGTTTCATATTTTAGAAAGGAAATTAAATTTACACTAGTTCTGAATATCTATTTTACGTAATATGTGTTTAAGTCCCAGGACCAACAGTTCAATATTGTTGTACAGTGTACAATCGAAAAAGAACAGTATTAACGTATTTAATTAATAAAAAGAATAATAAGTATTTTATTACTGAATATTATATAGAAGCTATTGCTATCCGCGTAATTCAGTTAAAGTATCTCAAACTAAACTGTCATAACCGTTTACTATCAAGTGCACACTACATACTAGCGCTCGGATAAAGTTTCAACATAACTCGCTGTAGTTCACTTTTGCAACAAAAGTTTTGAACTTCAAACACGCCCGGTTTTATTGCATTTTCATAATTGTTTTCTTAACTGTAGATACATTACACAATTTCGATTTATTCATGTTTTTTATTCATACTGTTTGTTTTTATTTAGCGACTTACACTTGAAAGTGTGAAAGAGGATGTTTAAATGTTGTGTTTATATACATAATTTAATACAGGGTGACTGAATAATCCCAGCATCAAATTAATACAGGAACTGCGACAAATACGGAAACCAAACAAAAAGCAAATTCACAATAATACCCTGAACAGACAGGTGGTTATTATCTCTTAAAAACTCAGTCGCGTGAGGTTTTGCTTTGTTTTATTTCTGCAGTTCCTCCAACAACGTTTTTAGACAAGGGAAAGTTTTAATCTCTTCTTAGTGATTTAAAAGTTTGCCCGCTATAATCGTATACAAAATAACCATCCCAAGGCTACCCTTTGTAATAAAGTTTTAATATAAGAGAAACTATTGCTGATATTATAAACACAGAGGTACCTATGTTATTAAACTTTCTTATTAAGGTTGGTTGAAGAGATACTTTAACAAACAAAACTTTGATACGTTTATATTAGAAGCTCGAACTTGCAAGTAATAAATTCTATTTTAATATTTAAGTGTTCAATATACTATAATAGAAACTTGAGTTATTGCAAAACTTATTGGAATACAAATTAATATAGGCTATATTTGCTGAAGGAAGGTTAAGAGAAGAAGACAAACTTGTCCCAACGTACTTAGATATAAATCGATAGTATCGTGTTAGACAGTGTAATTTTTTAGATAACACAGCCCAACAAAATAAAATTTTTGTCTTGGTGCCGGAAAAGTAAGAACGGATTTTGAATATTTTTGACGTGCTGATTCCAAAAATACCTGGCTTTTTTCGTAGCAGCTCCTAGTTCTGATAAAACTCAAAAATATTGAAATAGTGGGGGCGCGTACGTTTCCACAACAGGAAAAATACACAACCGTATTTATACCTAAAATAAAGTTTACAACCAGTATTTTAACACAACCGTATTTTTCCCCAACTCGAATTATCACGTTCCGGAAAAATCCACAAAAATATTATTTAGATTCTTTTAACCCTATAAAGGGCAAAAATAATTAACCCAAAAATAAATGTTACAAGGAATAATTTTACATATCCGGAAATTTATACAACCGTACTTTTTCACAACCATCGATTTTATATTCAGTAAAAATCCACAAAAATAATTTCCTACAACCGGATTTTAACACAACCGGAAATTTATACAACCGTACTTTTTCACAACTATTGATTTCATATTCTGTAAAGATTCACAAAAAGAATTTGCTACAACTGGATTTTTACACAACCGGAAATTTATACAACCTTCTTGGTACTTGTACTTTTTCACAACTATCTAATGTTTAACTCGCTTTCTTTGCTTTAGTTTTATATCTTACAGGGTTTGTGAAACATATGCAATATAGACGTAATACATAACTATATCTTTTAAGGTAAAAAATCCGAAACCAGCGCTTTTGTACAATTAAGATTATGTTTGTTTAAATTTCTTGAACAAACTATTAATCAAAAAAGACAGTTCTTTTACAGTTTTTTAAAGAATCTAGTAAGCAGCCATTTGAAATACATACAAAAAATGTGAAACCTGTAAATAATCAATAAAAGTAATGGGAGATTAGTTTCAGTTAGAAACTACCGTTAGATACGTCACTTGTACTTTATATTGTACTTGCACTTTCTATTCAATTATATCCAAAAGGGTTTTCACCCGGAATTTTATATCTTATTTATAAACAGCTACTCATATTTTAACTAGAGGCCTTCTTAACACATGATAAATTTGGATAGTTCTTGCAAGTGATCTGATCGTCGATTCGTTAAGCGGGCGTTACACACGAGGTATTTGCAAATTTCAAATAAGGTACCGAATGTTTGGACTTGCCAAATACAGGGTGTAATGATTTGATAGGTAAAACTTCCCAGTACGGTATTCTACGACGAAAACTGAGTTAAAACTCTAATTAATTTTTTTCCGATGGCTCTTTTAGGAGATATAATCACTTTTAGATATTTAAAACCGGCAACAATGTTGGTTCTTTAAAGCTAGTTGATTTCGATCGAGTAGGTGTTGATCGCATAATGATTAACTAAACGTATAGCCCCTCTATTTCAAATAGTAGCGACATCGTGGAGCAAACCAGGCACAAACTTTAATAAAGAAAAATCACCAGATGCATAGTGTTTCGTTATTTTAATAAAACTTGTTTAAAAATTACAATTTCGTAGTTGTATATTACATTAATATCATCGTTTTTACATAACATGAATGTCCGTTATCAAATTCATGTTAAATTGTGAATATTTTTGTGCATGATTATTAAACCTAAGATTTAGTGTAAAACGAAATGTCAAATCTGGTAAATTCAACGTCACCAACATACAGGGTGATCCAAATTGACTGAGGACTGTTTGAATTTCCCGCCGCGGTAAATTATTGTCACGTTGGCAACATGAATACTTTTCGGAGATTTTTATCCTTCTTTTATTTTACAGTGGCGCCTGAAAAATAATATAGCTTATAAACTTAATTGTTTTTAAATAATAAGCTTACTTGATAATAAAATCGTCTAACAAACCGTAGTTCTGAAAACAACTGTTTTGTAAAATAAGAAAACAAGCGAAATAAAGCAAAAATTTAATGAAAATTCAGAACAACGTGGCAAAGCACAACACTGTAAACGGGAAAGTGACGAGTTGCCGCTGTAATCTGACGCTACATATTTCAATAGTGCTACACTAACAACGTGAAATACACTAAAACCCAAGGCGCCAAATTCAAACCATCTTCACTCAATTTGGATCACCGTGTACTTTTGCTCCAGCGACGATATCAATCGTTGTCCCTACTATTTTGCTGACACTGACACAACTGACTTTATTGACAAGTGGCAAGCAATAGTATATTATATACCCAGGGACTAAAGTGCATCTTTTAATCCCGAATGTAAGTTTATTTTCCGAGCGTTAGCGAGGAAAATACACACACGAGGGATTAAAAGGCACTTTAGTCCAGTGGTATATACGCTATTTTTTGCACGTCCTAAAGGACTTAATCGCAAAAATTCAAAATTTCGAAAATTTTTTCCGAATATTTCGTTAATGTCATTCTGACAATTGAACTCTGCGAACGCCACAATCACATAGTTTCAGGATAATAAATCCTAACATGAACCGCGATTACTTTTTTTTGTTGTTTACTTGTTGTTGTCGTCATGGAAACACTTTACTCCCTCAGGGAGTAAAAGTGCTACTTTACTGCCTCTTTTGGGGGACTAAAGTAGAGCCTTATATATATGACGTGCAGAAAGATTATTATTTACAATTATCAGTGTTACTAGTAGAATTAGGAATTTTTTGAAAACTGTGATGGAGTTATAGGAAATTTTCTCTTTCCTCTTACCTTAACGTAAAAACTTTTACTTTCTCTGAATTACTTTACATGATTTTTCCGACTCTTGGTGTAGGATTTTTGTATACAATGCAGTAGACAGCTTGATGAACGAAATATAATGTAAGTTCAGGAGAAGCTAAAGTTAATAGCAACAATAATGATAACTGCTACAAAGAAGATGACGATAATGCGAAGTTTCTTTGATCATCTGCCGGCGTTGATCACGGGTGCTAATAAGAGTGCTGCTAAAAGATGAAGTACATTTTACTGAACTAATAAATTAACTAGACAATTCAGATTGTAAACATATCTGCCCGACAATAGTAAGAAGAATATAGTAGTGAGTTAATAAGGTACAATGATTTTCTCTAAATTAGTAAGAAGAATACCGAAATGCTTGGAACAATTTGCTACTTCACAAAGTTGGAGTAACAACTGCAGAGTAATATTATGAGAGAGACAAAGTGATGTCATTTATGCTCGTGTACCGATTCTGGATGACAGTCTGGGCATAAACTGGATGACTATCAACCAATGCCACAACAATAACTGTTGACTGCAATGTTTGTACTTCCATCGAGAGCTGAGATCCTTACTACTATCATTAGTTGAGATATCTTTCAAACATTTGCAACGCATGAGAGAACAAAAGAAAGAGAAATAAGAGGAAACAGGATTAGGTACAGGCCTTATCATGATGTAAATTTCCTCACTATACCCAGCAGCTGATGAAATACTAGTATCATTTTGATGATATAACTATCACACGTGGTGACGCTGTAGTATTTTTCATTGGAACCCGTCTAATTCAGTCCATTCTGTACCAATTTTTCAATTAATTGTCATGCATACTAGAATAGCGTATTAGGTTCTTATACCTGATCGTTGAAGCTACCTGCGTCATAAGGCCGCAAGAGCAAAAACTTTAAGTGAGTTTTGGGACTAGTTGGAACTGCTGGATCATAATATCTCCAAACATAAGTACCTGGTGGACTATTATGTTAAGCACCAAAGCTATCGCATCATCTTAATTGGTACAGAAATGACCGGGTTGGATTGATCCACGGAATCAAGTTTTTTCCATTTAAATACATTGGAGATTTTTATTATTCTTCTCGCCATAACAGCCTTAATGGAAAAATTACAAATATTTCTACACATGTAGTACTTTTTGCTTAGTTAACCAAATAACTTACGTATTATTTACGTATACCAACTTTTAAGATTTCCATGGATTAAATTTTAAGAAATTATTTCTTATTAACAAAAAGGATATCTTTCATCTCGAGCGCTTCCATAATTTGCAATGCAATATTTGAATAGATACTAATTTGAAACTGACCATCCATGATAAAACATAAAATCAAATAATCAAGGTACAGATACTAGCTTTTAATAATATAATTCAACTGCTTACTCTTATTGCCTGTAGTTAATTGGGGAAACCTGTTGGCAATAAATGCTATTATTATTATTATTATATTGTTGCCATAATTTTAAAAAGTATCATCACTTGAATTCTTATGCATTGAATTCTTGTGATTTAAAGCAGTTAATACTTCAAAGACTGCTTAAAAGGGACTATTAAGGGACTATTAAAAAGGGACTACTATGTTGGACAACACTTTAACTGAGGCTTGTACCTCAGAGCCATCGGAGAAGAAAATGGCATGGGTGTTTTTAACTTTGTTTTCGTTATAGTATACCGCACTCGGAGGAATTTTACCTATCAACATTACGCCCTGTATATTAGATCTATACACATGCAAATAGGAAAATGTTTGCAACCTGCCAAATATCAATTATTTCTCCGTCGGTAAACAAGCAAATCGAAGAAAATTAATGTCCATTCCCTTTCTACTCCTCTATTGTCGTAAACTTTTTAATAACGTCCTAGTTTCCCTTCCAGTCGCACACTGGATCGAAATGGGAAAAACATGGAAATTTGACGAAACGATCAAATGTTTAAAAGCAATGAGATTTTAATATAGACGTTTAAAAGACTGTATATAGATTATAAAAATGTAAATTTGTTTGCTTTTTTCTTTGTTCGTTAGTATGATGTTTCTTCTGTAAATTACGTATTTTTTGATAATAATTATTATTAATCTTCCTTAAAAAACTCTAAACGTAACTCGTAATTTTTAAGTGCTGAGTACTACATTAAAAAAGGTCTTTCATAGAACGCGTCTATTTTGACATCAATATCAACAAATATAATAACTGTCTATTATGTATTAGTTAGAAATATAATTGTGGACATGGATACAGGTCCATTTTAATGTTCACTTGTTTTCTAAATCCAAATTGTGATAGAGGAATTAAAGATAAAAATGGTATATTCTTTTACCTTGTGTATATATAAGTAAGTTTGTTTAAGTACTTGGCTAATAGCGACTACTTCTAATAGAAACCTGGAAAGATTAGCATGTAAATGTAAAATATCTTTTGTTGTCATTATTATTAATTTAGAACGTGAAGGGGTATATTTTCAGAATAGGAGGAATCGTGAATTCTCTTCTCATTGATTACTATAGTAGGGATTGTATATGTCCATATAACTTAAGTAAGCTTTACAGGAAGCACTTAAATACATTTTTGCCGAAAGCAGATAATTTAGTTTGTTTACCGTTTTTTAGTATTTTCTAACAAAGAAACATTTTAGGATTTGCCGATTTTGCAAACATCTGGATATTTTATTGTAACTGTAAAGCTTATGTACCTTTTAGGTATTTTATTCTTGTCGATAAGTTTTCATATGTAATATTTGCATTCCGAACAGTCGGATATTATACCCTCTTTCTAGAAATTTAGGAATTTATAAATAATATATTGACACTGTCCACAAAAGTAGTCGTACATGTGTTGCCGTGTTTACTCGTTATATTCCGTACATTCAGTATAACCAATATAACTGACCGTATCGTTTCGTTATTTTGGACGTTTTCTATTGTTTTAGCAAGATGTTAATATGGAAAATGTGTATACCAACAATATTTTATATATCATTCTTCGATCTCCAAAGACAAGCTTCAAAGATTGTAACAAGTTGTATGATATCACTCCGTATAGTTTTACATATTTTGCGAAATGATATATCAGCATCATATATGTATGTAAAAAAGCTTCTCTATAACAACTGCTATAAAAAATTCATTAAATATGTTATAACTTTTCTTATATTTTTCTTCAATTATTGACTTAAAAGTGTTTGAGTACTAGCTTAGCTTCTCAAAATGCTTGGACAATATCCAGAGTAAGGAAATTGGCCGATAGCAAGTCACTTCACTTGGGGATTTGTCAGCTTTTGTAATCATTATCACATCTGCTGCTTCCCAGAGTCCTGATACATACCTCAACCGTAAAACAGTATTCATCAGATATGTTATCTTTAATAGCTTTTTTCACGCCTACACTACGGGGGAACCAACAGCTAAGGTCATCTGTCCCCATCTAACATGCAACACGAATACACACACCCATAGTTGAGGTGGCGGAATTTTTGAATTAGAAAAATACCGTCGCCCCAAGTGGAATTCGAACCCACGACCCTTGAAACATGAGTGATGCACTGACACCACTCGTCCACCGCCGGCCCGAATATATACCTTTTTTTGGTAGTTGTTTTAAAACAACGTCAGTGATCAGATCGAATCCCGGGGCTTTTCTGAGATTAATGGCGTTTTCTATTTCTGTAGCTACTGCTATCATGATAATGCAAGGAAGAAACCACGTGCAGGTAGTGAAGAGTAAAATATGAACAATAAATATGTATTGCTGCTTCTAAGTTGACACAAAGAATTTCTTGTAAAGGCGTCAACTTACACAGCTATAGAGATTATACTAGGATAGTTTTGCTTTCTAGTTTCAGTAAAGGTGTAAAGAGATTCTGTGTTCCGGAAATTCAAAACTATACAAGTAATCTATTAAGAAAACCCGGTTGAGTGTTAATTCTTTCCTGAGACTCGCTGCATAATGAAAAATATTTTAAAAAACTATGAACCTTTTTTAAATACAACACTTTTTCTACTTTGAATACAATACGTTCTAGCGACCAAAATCCAAAACGACGATGAAAATGTTTCACACCACAATTAAATTAGATCAAAAAGACTGGCATCTCTGCATCTACGAGTGATTTAAATTGAATCTTTCCTTTAAAAAAACATGCAACCGCGTAACATGAGTATTAATAGTACTCCGCATTTCTGTGCTTAAGTCTTACAATATAAAACTTTAGAAGAAGTGTAACTACCCGGCGCAATGGGCTTCAAAAGCGACGGATATGACGTCACACTAGCCGCCATTACACCACCTAAATCTGCTTTTCTCCGACAAATACGAAGAAGGGAATTACATTTCATAAGTGAGTGTTCGTTTGTTTAAAATATTAAATATCAAATTTATATTCTAAGATTAATTTTAAAATACAATGTTTTAAAATTGAGGTTATGTAGTTTATGTGCGCATTTCGAGACAGTGAGAACCGCCAATGAAAATATTTCATTACAAATCCGGAAACACCTAATCCGCTATATTGGACTCCATCACGGTCGTATGTGGTAGATGAATATGTTCCTTCCTACAGTTTTATTTTCTAAGGCTTAAGTAAACGTTATCAGTCATTAAGCACGCTCATTAATAGTGTTGCATTTAATTTGTTTACTGTCTCCGGATAGATCTTGCGACCAGACTTGAGCAGGCTAGCAACAGAAATAAACTAAATAGAAACATTTCAAACAAGTTTTATTTTGTAATAGAAAATCATAAAAACAGGAATTTCAGGTTTTCAATTTACGTCGTTCCAGTGCCAGACCTTTCTAAGAATTTGCAATTCTGCGAACCGTGTCTGGCGCTGATGCCCCCAAAACATGGCGCCTGAAACCTGAACTTCCTAGAATTCAGTGTTAATCCGGGCCTGCCCATTGTGGAATGCATGATATAAAGCCTACATATACAGCGCTAACCAAGCCACTGTATAATACTGCAGTGTATAATGTACAGCCAGGGAGCCAAGAAAGATGAAATGATAAGGATTAATATTGTCAAAAAGCTCTTTAAATCATAGGCGTCCAGTATATTTTAACTGATTTAAATTACTTATAGAAATAATTAACGAGTTTACTGAAATTCGTAGCTTATTTTTGTATTGCAACACATACACTTATTCGTAAATAACTTGATAATCATGTGGTGATTCCAAATGGTGCAAAATTACATTTATATTTATCAGAATATTTATAAAGAATTATATTTTATATAATTCTTTAACCACTACAGTACGGCATTTATGACCCCGGTCTCTATTCAAACATCTTTATTTCAGGAACCCTTATTAACAAAGTATAACGTTGAAATTCACAACCCATTATTTGTTTGATGGTCACTGTTTAAAACCAAGCTTCTCCGTTGTTTGGTTGTCACTGGTTTTCCCTTTCTTTCGGTTTATCGTGAAGTCGCTCCTGCGCGTTTGAGCTTCCTTCTCAATAGTAGAGTGAAGTAACAAAATGGCTGGTTTTGGTACCCGAAGTTGAATGTACGAGATATTAAGAAATTGGTTTTAAATATTAATTCGCTTTAGCGGAATAAATCTCACATTCAGCAGAACGATCGCTTGGTTATTTGTGTGCGATCGGTCGTCAAATTGGACGGATTAAGTTCTGGTGCTAACCATTTTAGGTAAATTCTTTTCGTTAAAACCTCGATGCGCTAAAAATCTTACAAATGTCTTTTTTATTTTAGGTAATATTTCCCTAGTAGTCACCTTGAGGGAATTGTTTTGTAAAAGACCTTTCAGTTTATAGAAAGGTAAAAATCTTCAAATAATTAAACTTAATACAATATACAGGGTGATTTCTTTGTAGGTCTTTCTTTTGGGTTTTGGGTTTTGTTGTTCGTTGTCGTATTTGTGTTCCTGCTCCCTGATCGTGGGTTTCATTTAGAAGGTCCTTCCCCTTTGGGTCCGTACCTACATCTATACAGGTATCGGGACGGAATTAAACAACAAACATCGAAGGGTGAAGTGATAACCCCTAAGCAAGGTTTTAAACATACAGCCGTGGATCAGCGAATGGTGGGATGTTTGTGAAAATTTGTATGTATTATATGTCTGTGTTTTATTTATATATATATATATATATATATATATATATATATATATATATATATATATATATATATATATATATATATATATATAGGAAATTTGGTTAATTGGGGTTGAAGTCAATTATATTATGGCCAAGGTATAAAGTAAACTCTTGGTTAATAGCTTAGCTTTCGCAAATCATTTATTTGCTTCATCAGAGCCTAAAAAGGTATAAAAAGTATAGGTAACAATTATAAAAACAAGTAAATGTAAATAAACTTACAATTAACATGAGGTTGAAAGATAATTAAAAACTGACAAACATATTTTTAATAGAAAACACGTTATTTTCATTGGAATTAAATTTAATTCAAGTTTTTATTTAATTTTATAGTAAATAACATTCAGACAAAGGATGTAAAAATTTGTTCTAGAAAAGAATTTAAGTTGATAAAGACCAGACATGCGTGATACAACAATGTCATTTTTTTATGTTAGGTTAAGACAAGGATAGTAATATACTAAATGTATTTGATCAAGAGAGATGTATAAAAAGAATAAAAAGACAGCTTTCAGAAATATTTGCAAGTGTAAAAGAGTGGCAAATTTAAATTTATTATACACACAGAATCCATTTCATGTGGTCTAAGCTAAAGTAGAGTCATTAATACCGTTATTAAATTTGGTTTTATCTAAGAACATTAAGTAATTGTATATAGTACTTGTATTTTGGATAATTTAAGTACTATATACAATTACTTAATGTTCTTAGATAAAACCAAATTTAATAACGGTATTAATGACTCTACTTTAGCTTAGACCACATGAAATGGATTCTGTGTGTATAATAAATTTAAATTTGCCACTCTTTTACACTTGCAAATATTTCTGAAAGCTGTCTTTTTATTCTTTTTATACATCTCTCTTGATCAAATACATTTAGTATATTACTATCCTTGTCTTAACCTAACATAAAAAAATGACATTGTTGTATCACGCATGTCTGGTCTTTATCAACTTAAATTCTTTTCTAGAACAAATTTTTACATCCTTTGTCTGAATGTTATTTACTATAAAATTAAATAAAAACTTGAATTAAATTTAATTCCAATGAAAATAACGTGTTTTCTATTAAAAATATGTTTGTCAGTTTTTAATTATCTTTCAACCTCATGTTAATTGTAAGTTTATTTACATTTACTTGTTTTTATAATTGTTACCTATACTTTTTATACCTTTTTAGGCTCTGATGAAGCAAATAAATGATTTGCGAAAGCTAAGCTATTAACCAAGAGTTTACTTTATACCTTGGCCATAATATAATTGACTTCAACCCCAATTAACCAAATTTCCTATATTCATTCTTAACAAAGTCAATTGAGACTTATCTTAACTTAAAATATATATATATATATATATATATATATATATATATATATATATATATTTACATAATTCTAACAAATGGACGTCCGTACATTACGCATTTACCATCAGTTGGACGTCCGTTGTAATTGGACGTCCGTATATCGGACGTCCAATTGTATCACCTGTTCTTTGAATTTTTTTGGGATTACTAAAGCAGCCTCTATCGTTTGGTGAAAATTTGTTTTAGACGTCAAATTACTGATTTTTGCCGGAGATTGTGTATATCGTAGTTTGAGCGAATTCCGCTAGATGCGCTAAATTCGACAAATATATACAGCTAAGTATATTGTAAACGGAAGGATCTACGTGTATAAGACGTCCGTGTCCATCACGAGACCTACATTCTTGCTGGCAACATCGCTTTTGTATATTTCAGGATAACTTTGGCATTATTCGTGCATTTGACGTCTCTTTGTCTCGGTAACAGAATACTGGTGACCTAACTGTTAACACATGTTTTTGAAATATTTACTTTGCCGTTAAACGTAGTACGAAGAGGTAAAAAGTAAGATTGCAATAGAAACGTAAATTTTATCTAAATACAGAAAATATCTGAACTACAAATTTAGATTTACTTTTTGTTTTTGGGTTTTCGAAGAATTATCTTACATCCTGAAGTCAATAGCTTTTCGATTTTCAAGCCATACAGCTTATTTGTTTCTTGCATTGCTATTAATTACTTTTTAGTCTGAAGTTTAATTAACACTATGTTGATAAACAAAAGCAAAGATTATTATTCGCATGTGTATTTTGAATAACTACACAGTTATACACAGAAAAATATTAATAAAAACAATGTTTTTCGAGAATTTCAATCAGGGTTTTGTAAACATTATCGTTCTGAAACTACTTTATCAAAAATAACAAATGATGTTTTTTAATGGTTTAAATAAAAATAAATCTGTGTTTCTTATTCTTTTAGCATTTACAGAAGCGTTTAACACTACTAACCAAAATATAGTGCTATCGATATTGCTACTTCATTTGTTTTGGTGCATTATCTATCTCTTTAATCGGTAACAGAATGTATTAAAGATAACTATCTTAAAAAAGGTTCCAAGTTATTACTACAAATGTTTCACTCGTTCAATAAATCGTGGAGTTCAAATCAATTACAAGTAAATTGTGGTGTGCCGCAGGGCTCATTTCTCGAACCCATTTTATTCAGCATTAACACAATAATTTTCTTTAGATAGGATTTTGTAATTGTCGTTTATATGCATATGATACACAACTTTACTATTACTTTCGTAAAGAGGATAATATAAAAATTTAACAGTTGAACAAAATAAATAATCTCATAGCCACTAGGCTGCTGACCTTTTTTAATTGTCAATGATCCAACTTTGGACTTATGTAAGAAGCTTATGCTTCTCCGAATTCTCGCCAATGGTTTATGTTTTGCCCTGTTTTGAATTTGTGGTCGTCCACTCGTTCTGTGTCTGTGAATAATAGTGTTCCACCTTTCATTTTGTTGTCATGCATTTGTTGTGTTCTGTTTCATTTTAATGTTGTGATGTTTTCTTCAGCTTCCTGAACTCTTGTACTGTTTCTGATCCATGTGTTTATTTTCCTTTCAGTTAACTTTATTCCTAAAACTGATCTTTTCACGAATCTTTGCGTTGTAATGATTTTATCCATGTTAACATTAATGACTGTGACAATAAAATACATACACAAATAAATAGAGGAGTTGAACATTCAACCTTTAAATATTGTGACATTTTGGGATTTCTAAAAATCAATTTTAGTTTGCTAAACATTACCCATTCCAATCGTGTTCTTCTAGTTATTTCGGTTGATTGTTTTCTTTATTCAAGGCTTCAGGATTTTCAGGATTTAGATATACGTATTCATTCACCCACTCTAAGATGCAGTCGTTTTTCGTTTTACACTTTTTAATTGGTTACTACTAGTCTTTAGTGCCAATTGTATTTTCATTGCGGGTCTTCCATAGATGTTACGGATTAATTGTCTGTGTTGAGAATCTATTTTACAGTTATTCATGGCTTGTTCCACAACCCAAACTTCAACTCAGTAGAATGCCTTTAAGGAGAGGATTTGACGTGCTATATTACTTCTTGAATCCAGCTCGTTCGACCGGTTGATACGAATCTACTTAACAGAAAGCTGAAGTACTGCTCCCACAAAAGACGTATGCACATTTCGCTGCTTAACTCTTGTGTAATCAGGTTCAACAGTAAATGGGTACCCAAATGAATTTACTTAGTTGAGATTACTGTGTTCATCCGACGTTGGTGGTCCCAAAAATGACAAACACGCTTTAGAGGACTCTAAAAATTCAAATAAGATCGGCCCGTTGATAAAAGAATTACAGGTGTACACTTTACAGTAGTATTCAAGGAGATAGTGGGCGATTGTAAATAAAATGTATGTCGCATTTTTACTCTAATATTATTATGTATAGTTTTGGTTATCGATAAAATGCTAGGGGCTGGGTTTTTGATTAACAATTCAGAGAATCATTAAAAAACTGTCATGTCAAAAAACTTTTATATAACATGTCACATAGGTTTATTATTTATTGTATATGCATTTGTTTATAATAAAATATACTTACACTAATTTTTAATTTATCTATTAGAATTTAGAATCAATTTAAGATGCTACAATACGCGTAAGAACAAATGAAAGAAATAGCGAGTCTTACTTTTCATTCTTGTGTTCCCGGGTACGGCGTTTAAAAAAATGTTTTATTTCAGTATGGTATATCTATAGTGAACCCTGAAAAAAATAGTATTATTAATGTACTGATTTTGTTATTAGCTCTGATTATTAGATGATATTATTATTATGTGATAATATTATAAAATGTGATTTATTTTAAAATTCTAAAAGTTCGCTTGAAGAAATGTGTGAAAGGTAATAAATACATGTCAGAAAGGTTGTAAAACGATTTCGAGGGTTTATATTTGTTCTGACCTCTAAACAGTAGTTGTTGCTTTCAATTTTACCCGCCTTTTCTCGTTAAGTATTATAAAGAACTATTTGAACCATGAAAATATTAATGGCATTTGATTTTTGACTTTTTATTATATTAGGGACTGTTGTTTTATATTATAAGCATAAAATAATACTTAATTATGTTGCTATTATGTTTACTAAAAGTATAGTAAATTTCTGTTTCTTACTAAGATGTAATAAATAATTATTTTAGTTTTGTATGAAATTTTATGTCATTTACACGTTAAACAATTCATATACCTACCTTCCAATCTAAAATAAGTTTTATTGCAAGCAAACATTTTAAAATTATATGAATTGTGTTTGAATTAATTTGTACTTACTTGGTTATTTAATATTAAATAATAGAGAAAAAAAAGGACTAGTTTAAATAGTCTTACCATAGTTTAATTTATAATATACCGTTTATTACTTATGTACATTACTCATCTTTAGTTTTAAATTTAAATTACATTTTTTCCTTGTTTTGATTAAAGGAGAAATAAGTTAAACAAATTCTTGAATTGCAATCAAATTTTCTTCAGTGATTTAATTTACTTACTCAAATAAAATAAAATATACAATTCTTTTAAATAGGTCCATGAATCAATTTATTACGGATGTAAACTTGGTATCAATTAAAGCAATTGAGATCTATGGTCCATTAGAAATTAATAATATATTTCCAAATATTGAGAAATTTAATTTATATCATATGAATATTCGTAGCATAAATAAAAATTTCGACGAATTAAAAATATATTTAAGTCAATTACAAACAGAATTAGATTGTTTAATTTTAACGGAAACGTGGAAAACACATAATCTAGAATTCTTTTGTGTGAAAGAATATGATATAATTTATAATGAAAGAGATTTTAATCAAGACGATGGGGTTGTAGTACCCATACAAAATTTTATTAATTATAAATGTTCAGTCATACATTTAAAACATAACCGTATATTGCAAATCAAAACAACAAGTCAGAATAAACATATACTAATTACAGTTATTTATAGATCACCCTCTACAAGAGTGGAATCATTTTTAATAGATTTAAATATATTTAAATTCTATTAGAAAAGAAAAGAATAATTATAATATTAGTATTATTGGAGACATCAATATCGACTTAATGTCCGAAAATAAATATATTGGCAGAATTTGGCTTTGTTTACATGATCAATAGATACACCAGAATACAAAAAAATAGTAAAACATGCGTTGATCATATATTTTTGAAAACGAAAAAGAATCTTAATGACATTAAATCAGCTGTTATATTTAAAGTACTACTGATCATTTTTCGGTCTTATTACCTATTTCTATAAAAAACCTATACAGTAATAAAGTTTTATATAATACTTCTTTAAAATATCGGAAAACTGTAAATCATGAGCAGTTAAAAATACATATTAAAGACATAAATTGGGAACGCTATTTAAAAATGATATATGATATGTTAAATATTGATGTGGATGAAATGGCTAATGAACTTACAGATTTGATAGCAAAAGCAGTAGATTCTTGTACAACTACTACAATAATTAATCATAAAGATTTTAAAAGAAAAGCTTGGATAACTGATGGGTTAGTTAAGGCTGTAAACAAAAGAGACAAAATGTATCAAAATCTTCTAAAACATCCTTATAACGTTAATTTTGTAAACAATTAATTTAAATGTAAAGTTCACTTTAAAGAATTGAAAATCAACTACATAAAATCCTTTAATAAAATGAACCAATACAATAATCTGGTCTACCCAGCACAGCGGGCTCTATAATAGACTGCCCTCATAAACATATTTTTAAACATTTCTTAAAACTACATAATCAGTTAGGTCCTTTCTTGTGAGTCTCCTCGATAATGTTTTTCTGTTAATAATAACTGGCACCCTTTCGAATGGGCAATTTGACCCCAACCCGGCCGTGACGCCAGTCTACAAGAACAAACATCCATTCATCGGCGATATATACTTCACAATTTAGGAAATGAATTTAAGGTATATCGAAATACGAAGAACAATTTAATCAAAACAACAAAGAGAAATTATTTTGCCTCAAAAGTTCAACAAATTGATAGAAATGATAGCAAAGCTTTACGGAATACTGTCAACTAAATTATAAATTCGTCAAAAAGTAAAAATGTTCATATAAAATAAGTTAAATCGGAAAGCGGAGTATTAACATCAGATTTATCTGAAATAATTAATACTTTTAATAATTATTTTATTAACGTTGGTAGAGTTAGCTAGTAAAATTACTGTATCTTCCATGGCGCCACCTAGATCTTCATTACCATCCTCCATTTATCTTTCACCCAGTAATAAGAATCAAGTGGCAAATATTATCACTTCATTAAAAAAATAATGTTTCTCCAGGTATTGATAATATTACAGCAGCGATCTTAAAAACCGTTACCGAGGACATAGTGAAACGAATTGCAATAATAATTAACAAAATATTAGAAACCAGTATTGTTCCAGAGATATTCAAGTTTGCAGTGGTTAAACTGATATTTAAAAAGGGGATCGAGCTGCTACAACAAACTAGGCCTATCTCGGTAATAACAAATTTTACAAAAAAATTTGAGAAGATGCTGAATGAAAGAATAAATAATTATTTAATGAATTTTAAAATTATATCACATAGACAGTTTGGATTTAAGAAAAATATTAGCATACAAGATGCTACAGCATATCTAAGTTTCCTAATTAATAAATCACTAGAATTTAGCAAACCTTCATCATGGAACTTGCAGTTGTTACAGTCTCTGCAAGATATAGGTTTTAGAGGAGTTACACTCAACTTATTAAAAAGTTATTTGTTAAACAGAAAACAAATTGTTGAAATTTATTCTACAAAAAGTTCTAAAAGTGTAATTGAGTTTGAAGTACCACCGGGAACGATAATAATAGGTCATCTGCTTTTTAGTATTTATATCAATGATTTACTTAAATTGAATAGTTCAGGTACCATAATCAGTTTTGCAGATGATACTGCTATATTTTATCAGAGTACTACGTGGTCAACATTAAAAGCAGAGGCAGAACAAGACATGACAATTATAATTTTATTAATTATAAACATAAATAACCACACTATAATAAACTATTAATTGACCTTTAAACCAATATTGAGGAATCAGAAACAAAAGATATCTGGGTGTCACCATGGACAGACATTTACGTTGAGATAAACACATTATTAACGCGGTTCATAATCTCAGAAGTACCTATTTTATTCCGGTTTTGAGAATTGAAAGGTATATTGCAATTTTCAGATCTAAGAAGGGTTTATTTCGCACTAGTAGAAACTCGACTATCTTACGGAATTACTGGATTAATTAATTATTCCAGGATTGATTAATTTGGTTTAATAATTACGTAAAACAATTTCAAATCATTCAAAAAAAATTTGTACGTATTATTTTAAATAAAGAACCCACTTGCCCATGAGAATGTTTTTACTAAGAAGCTAAAATACTACATTCTCGTCAGATATATTTTTTAATAGTAGTCTTATATACATGACAAAACTTGATCATAATTGATCATAACTATGAAACTAGAACAAAACTATTTACTTTTAAGACTCCATTATCAACTAAATCCGGAGGACAAAGAACTTATACTTATCTCACTTCTAGACTTTTATAATTACCTACCGCACGAGATTAAATATACATAATATTAGGAATAACGAAAAAAAATTTTGTTTGAAATTGGCGTAAGAGAAATAAAAAATTATTTTGTTAAATGAGTGATTTTGGCTGCAACATATTCTATTTAATTTAATTGGATATCAATACTCCAGATTCATACATGTATCTACTTATATTTAATATGTACTTCTTATACATGTAGTTAATAATACAGGCGTGCAATATTATAATTTAAAAAAAAATTAGTTGTGTTCTTGTATTCTTGTGTATTGTTTTTAAAATGCTAAAGTAAAAATGTTTTTAAGTTCTCTAAGTGATTTAAATTTCAGGTAAGTTAATATTTCTTTTTTAATAATGTATCAATCAAAAAGTTTAAACTTTTATTTTACAATGCATTTTTACAAACGAAATGAATTATTAAGAATCAAGACTTTCTCAGGGTTAACGTGAAATATAATAAGATAAGAAAGGAATTCTAATGATTCTTCCCTACTTCCATAACAATATTACGAACACCAGATTTTTAAAGCGTCATAAATATGTCTAACGATTCGTTTCGCCTTAAATTCAATATCAGCAAAAAAGAATAAGACAACATACAGTACAACAGAGTAAGAAAGAGCCAGATGTTTATTTTACAGCGACAACGTTGCAGGACGTCAAAATACCGAATTCCACATTAGTGTATATCTCTGGGACGTCCTTTAGTCGGAAATACTTATATGGATATACAGTGGACGTTGTAAGACTGTATTATGTGCGGACGTCGAATGGCGGTGTATATTAACTTCTTTGTTTTTGATTTTATTCAAAATCTAACTCGAACACGTAACACTACTATGTGAAATAGTGTATATACACGAACTAAATCTTCTCTAACGTTATTAGTTGTGGTGGACGTCCAATTACTTAGATATGAAAGGACGTCCATTTGTTAGACTGATGTAAATATATATATATATATATATATATATATATATATATATATATATATAACAAAGGGATAATAATTATTTCTATTCATATATATATATATATATATATATATATATATATATATATATATATATATATATATATATATGTGTGTATTGATTTAATGTATTTACAATTATTCATGCATGTTAATATTAAGAAACGAGATCTCGAGTAGTGGAATTGTTGTAGGGTAGTTTTAAGTACAACCAACTGTGATACAGATCACCATTCACCTTTTTTTTTTTCTCTATTAAACATTAAAATTGCATTTAAAGTTAACTTTTAAAATCCGCCAATAGTTCAAATAAAGCCCTACTTAGAAAGTTTACATTTCACTACGTGTGTTTTATTTATTTATTATTCATTTGTTTGTGTGATTTTAATATTGCTTTTCAGTTCATCATTTGTAAGTATATATGTACGGTACGACCAAAATATTGGAAGTTGCCCATATTTTAGTAGAAGATCTATTTCTTCGTTTGTCTGATAAGCTTGAAGCTTTAGTAATAAGCATTGTTTTTAAACGAAGTGGCACTTGTTTTTTTATCTTTTATATTTTGTATTACCCCGCCCCTCTCCGACTTATTGGGGGCTAGCTGGCAAAAACTAAAGCAGTGTTATTCAGATCAAGCTGTTATTTCCAGCACAGCTACATTTTTGTTGGTTAAGTATTTCTTTATATAAAAATAGCCTTTGTGTTTCTGTAGGTTATAAAAGGTAACACTCCGATACCACTAATTATGATAATTATATGATCGAAGAGTTAAAATGATTTCTGATTCTTTTTGTCACCAGTTGTGAAGGTTAGCCAAGTTATACAAAGTATTATTATTTTGTAGCCAGTTGTAAAAAGAAACACATTTTAACCGATTGATTTTGAAGCGAGATTTAATAAGTTTTAAGTTATAGTAATACTAGTAATGTAAAATTGTGGAAATTCCCGGATGTGTAAAAATCTAGGTTATACCATTTTATTTTTGTCGGTATTTAATGAATATGAAATCAATGGTTGTGAAAAAGTACGGTTGTATAAATTTCCGGTTGTGTAAAAATCCATTTGTAGGAAATTATTTTTTTGAATTTTTACAGAATATGAAATCGATGGTTGTGAAAAAGTACGGTTGTATAAATTTCCGGTTGTGTTAAAATCCATTTGTAGGAAATTATTTTTGTGGATTTTTACTCAATATAAAATCGATGGTTGTGAAAAAGTACGGTTGTATAAATTTCCGGTTGTGTTAAAATCCGGTTGTAGGAAATTATTTTTGTGGATTTTTACTGAATATAAAATCGATGGTTGTGAAAAAGTACGGTTGTATAAATTTCCGGTTGTGTAAAATTATTCCTTGTAACATTTATTTTTGGGTTAATTATTTTTGCCCTTTATAGGGTTAAAAGAATCTAAATAATATTTGTGTGGATTTTTCCGGAACGTGATAATTCGAGTTGTGGAAATATACGGTTGTGGAAAAATACGGTTGTGTTAAAATACCGGTTGTAAACTTTATTTTAGGTATAAATATGGTTGTGTATTTTTCCTGTTGTGTATTTTTCTAGCCCCCCTAAAATAAAACCCGACGAGGTACAGTTTATATAAAGAAATTGGAATCTAGTGTAAAACCCAACATTCTTATAGTTACCCCCATCAAAACCTAATTAACACGCAGCTATATTAACTCGTATCTCTGCTTTACGAAGTACATTTACCGATTTAATTTACGTAGGTGAAGTTGTGGTATCATTTTGTATTGTTCAGTGATAAAACATTTAATTAAAACCATGGAATTCAGAAGCAAACGTAGTTGTGTGAATCATCCAGACGTTTTTTGTAATATATGTGGCGAGCACACTTTTAAAGAAAGTAGAAAACCTATTTCTGGCTTTGTGAAAAGAAGTTATCTGGCCTATTTTGGTGTTTACTTGGGAGACCAGGATAAATCTTGGGCTCCACATTTCGTATGTAAAACATGTGTTGAACATTTGCGTCAGTGGACAATTGGAAAGAGAAAATGCCTAAAGTTTGGAGTACCAATGGTTTGGAGAGAACCAAGAAACCATCACGAAGACTACTATTTTTGTCTCGTAAATATCAAAGAAAACAATCGGAACAATAGACAGAAATGGACATATCCTGATCTAGATTCAGCAAAGAGGCCTGTACTGCATAGTGAAGAAATACCCATTCCATCATTCAGCAGTCTGCCTACGCTCCCGGAAGATGATGCGGAACTACCCACGTTTGATGAAATTCAATGTATGGAATCTTTCAATCAACAAGAACTGAACAATCTCGCTAGAGACCTGAATCTTTCAAAGGAATCTTCTGAATTACTCGCTTCCAGATTAAATGAGAAGAATCTACTTCAGGCAGGTACCAATATTACATTTTATCGTAAAAGAGATAAGGATCTGCTGCCCTTTTAGTCTGAGGAAAATAACCTGGTATTCTGTAACGATATAAGAGGACTCTTACAAAAAATGGGTTTGTCGGAATACACACCAGACAACTGGCGCCTTTTTATAGACAGTTCAAGACGTAGTTTGAAATGTGTGCTTTTACACAATGGTAATAAATATGGCTCAATACCCATTGATCATTCTACCAGCATGAAGGAGGAATACGAGGCAATATCAATAGTCCTGAAAAAAATTAAGTATGAAGAACATCAGTGGGTGATTTGTGTCGACCTAAAAATTGTGAACTTCCTGCTTGGGCAGCAAAGTGTATATACAAAATACCTTGTTTTTATGTCTTTGGGACAGTAGAGCTAAAGATCAGCACTGGGTTAACAAAAATTGGCCTTTAAGAAATGTTATGATTCAAGGAAAGCAAAACGTAATCAACGAACCTTTGATTGAGAGAGAGAAAATCATATTTCCACCCTTGCATATCAAGTTGGGACTTATGAAGCAATTTGTGAAGGCTTTAAATCGAGATGGACTTTGTTTTGGCTACTTGATTCGTAAATTTCCTGGGATTAGCACGGAAAAACTGAAAGCCGGAATATTCGATGGCCCTCAGATAAGGCAGCTTTCTAAAAAAAGGCCAATATACAGTATCTCAAAAACTAGATCTGATAGACCAAATTTGAGGACAGTTTTGGATTCTACACCCAAAACTTACATAGAAACAGTTACAAAAACCCTGGCACCAAAATGTGTGTTGGGCTGCGTAATCGATTACTATGATTTTCGACAATATTTAATTGATTTGGTTTTCTTTTCATGTTATAATAATAAATTCACGTATACATTTCTCAAAACTATTATCATTTGTTTATTGAAGAATATTAGTCATATCAGTTAGACAGAGTTTGTACAAACTACAGTTATCATTATTTAGCTGTTTTTATATCAAACTCAAATTAGAATCCAATTATCAAACCATTAACTTAAAACCAAAATAAGGCGTCCCTTTGAACAATCCTTAGAATATAAAACTGTAGGAAGGAACATAATCACCTACCACATACGACCGGGATGGGGGTCTGAATATGGCGAAGGGTGTTTCTGGTTTTGTAATTAGATATTTCCATCGGTGGTTTACACTGTCTCGAAATGCGCACATAAGCTACATAAACTCAATTTTAAAACATAATAGTATTTTGAAATTAATCTTAGATAGTAGAGTTCGCAAATTTAAAAACGCATCTAGAAATCAAGTCCGTGGTACATTGAAAGGTAAAAAGCTATCGAGTACGTTATAGGATGCTATTTAGAGTGTATATCAATCCCCTAAATTCGTCTGGTGATATCGGTGTCCAACAACCCCCCCCCCCACCCCGAGGGGGAAAAACTGAAAAAACAGCAAATCTAGAATACTTTATTTGCTATTCGGCTATATTAAAATTAATACGATCTCTAAAGTATTAAGCGAGTTAGAGTTAATTTTCACTCAAGAATTATCATTAGATAAACGGAAGGATACTCACTAGATTAGCTTCTAACTCCCTTTTATGCGTATTTCAATTTCTGCAAACATAGAAAGATGTTTATATCTTAATATCTTTTGGACGACACAAGATATGAAAAAAGTAAAAAAAATAATTGTTGTTAGTTCGAGATTTTACAATCCAACGCTTTTTGAAACTTTGAAATTGGCTAGACAGTAACGAAGATATGACCAATTTATTCCGACAATGTATAAATTACTGCTAAGCAGCGCTCGTTCTATCTCTATTTTCACCCGTCTTCCGTCTCATTCTAACGCACTGCTCTTACCAGGTTCTTAAGTACATACAACTATTACCACAATATTGAAGTTACAAATGCAGGTGATTTAACATTTTGTTGAAAAAAATTATAAAATTCTTACTGTTTTTGTAAATACGACATTAACCTTAACACGGAGAGTTATAAAAAATGTGTTGTGTAAAACGGGCGGGAAACTTCAGGAATCCACTGCAAGAACTGCGGAAACTATTCAAAGGTAGTGAAAATGAGATTAGATATGCAATAAACTCATAATAGAGAATTAAGAGAGCTTCTTGATATAACACACTATTCAAGTTTACACGCATATATAAAATATTTCCACTATGAACTTAAATGTACATAGTAGTCAAAATATATAACAAAACTGAACACAAAGGTTATTCTGAAAACCAAAGGGATAAATTGTGGCGAGGTTTGGAAAATATTGTTGGGGAAATAAAACATGACAGAGCCAAAGAAAAGTGTATAATTTAGTTACAATTTACGACCAATATTTGCTACTGGGTGGTAACTTGAATTCGTAGTATTTTCTACGAATACTGAAAATACGTTGTATTTTTTCAGATCTTATAAAAATAATGAAGCTACTTTAATATACCCACAACTACAAAACAATATTTATAACGAAGTGAAAATGCTTAAAGATTTGAATTTTGAATATCGACCTATGGTGCAAAGTGTACTTTATTTAGTAGCCTCACAAATAAAAAAAAAACCTTCGAAATGTGGAAGATGCTGATATTTTAGCAGTTTCCAATGAAGATAACATGAAACAAAAAATTCCATCATCGCTATTGAATTTGCTAAGTTTGCTTTTGTGTGATAAAAGAAATCAGAAGTTTAAGCATTGCTCGGGACATTATTTTTTACAATTTGCAGCAGACAATGTAGACGTGCTAAAGGAAACTATCAACGGTTGCAATACCTTTCACGCAGCTCAGATGGTAGCTTTTCAGCAATGTCCAGAAGACGAATTATCTTTAGGAATTCCAATAAAAAGCGACAAGGCGACTACTTGGGCCTCAAAACTTCCATTCCTTGTCAAACTCTCAGTATACAAAAACTAGAATACCTTTGCCAAATTGCGAACGAAACGAAAAATTAGTT
Source organism: Agrypnus murinus (assembly GCA_929113105.1). Lineage (NCBI taxonomy): Eukaryota > Metazoa > Arthropoda > Insecta > Coleoptera > Elateridae > Agrypnus > Agrypnus murinus. The sequence goes on from OV816024.1 coordinate 115,051,064, forward strand.
ATTTGCCGAAAAATCAAGAATAATCAATACCTACTGATACAAATAATTTGGTGTGGATTTTAAGTCGAGTTCAAAATTGTAGTTCACAGATTGTACCTCAATGGACTGGTTTCAACAAAATAACTGACAATTCAGACAATACTACATTGTGGACAGCCATGCTTAGGTGTCGAGATATCACTGCACATCTGAATAGTCTAAAATATACAGTAATTACGTTTGTCCAAGTATTGTATTACTATAACATAGTGGCTTTCAGAAAAACCTTTATATTCAGTTTTGTTATTATATATTTTGACTACTATGTACATTTAAGTTCATAGTGGAAATATTTTATATATGCGGTAAACTTGAATTGTGTGTTATATCAAGAAACTCTCTAAATTCTCTATTATGACTTTATTGCATATCTAATCTCATTTTCACTGACCTTTGAATGTTTCCACAGTTCTTGCAGTGGATTTTCAAGTTTCCCGCCCGTTTTACCCAACACATTTTTTATAACTGCGTATCTGTTTCTTTTTTATAAATTTAAAGACATTTAAATATATGTAATAGTTCATCGTCTATTATAAAATAACTTGAAAAACTCTCCGTGTTAAGGTTAATGTCGTATTTACAAAAACAGTAAGAATTTTATAATTTTTTCAACAAAATGTTAAAATGTTTCTTTGGCTCTGTCATGTTGTATTTCCCCAACAATCTTTTCCCAAACCTCGCCACAATTTATCCCTTTGGTTTTCAGAATAACCTTTGTGTTCAGTTTTGTTATATATTTTGACTACTATGTACATTTAAGTTCATAGTGGAAATATTTTATATATGCGTGTAAACTTGAATAGTGTGTTATATCAAGAAGCTCTCTTAATTCTCTATTATGAGTTTATTGCATATCTAATCTCATTTTCACTACCTTTGAATAGTTTCCGCAGTTCTTGCAGTGGATTCCTGAAGTTTCCCGCCCGTTTTACACAGCACATTTTTTATAACTCTCCGTGTTAAGGTTAATGTCGTATTTACAAAAACAGTAAGAATTTTATAATTTTTTTCAACAAAATGTTAAATCACCTGCATTTGTAACTTCAATATTGTGGTAATAGTTGTATATACTTAAGAACCTAGTAAGAGCAGTGCGTTAGAATGAGACGGAAGACGGGTGAAAATAGAGATAGAACGATCGCTGCTTAGCAGTAATTTATACATTGTCGGAATAAATTGGTCATATCTTCGTTACTGTCTAACCAATTTCAAAGTTTCAAAAGGCGTTGGATTGTAAAATCTCGAACTAACAACATTTTTTTTTTAACTTTTTTTGATATCTTGTGTCGTCCAAAAGATATTAAGATATAAACATCTTTCTATGTTTGCAGAAATTGAAATACGCATAATAAGGGAGTTAGAAGCTAATCTAGTGAGTATCCTTCCGTTTATCTAATGATAATTCTTGAGTGAAAATTAGCTCTAACTCGCTTAATACTTTAGAGATCGTATTAATTTTAATATAGCCGGATAGCAAATAAAGTATTCTAGATTTGCTGTTTTTTCAGTTTTTCCCCCCGGGGGGGGGGGGTGTTGGACACCGATATCACCAGACGACTTTAGGGGATTGATATACATCCTAAATAGCATCCGATAACGTACTCGATACCTTTTTACCTTTCAATGTACCACGGACAACAAAATCCGCTTTCAGATTTACTCTACTAAGGATATAAATTTTATATTTAATATTTTCAGCAATTGAATATTTACTAATGAAATGTAATTACCTTCTTCATATTTGTCGGAGTATGAGAGAAAAGCAGATTTAGGTGGTGTCTAATGGCGGCCAGTGTGACGTCATATCCGTCGCTCTTAAAGCTCATTGCGCAGGGTAGTTACGATCCTTCCTACAGTTTTATATTCTAACAAACGGAAAGTCGCTTAACGATGATGTCATATTTACTTACGATAACAGTTTTCATTATACGATAAACATAAGTTAACATACACTCTTGTTCAACGATTCATCCCCTTAACATGTATACAAAATTTGTCTTTTAAAGAAATTATTATTAATATAAAAGAATGTAACTGTAATTAAATAAACAATTATACAAAATATCAGTGCAAATTACTATTTCTGAAGAGGTACACGGCAATAGAGCCTAAATTATATGACGATTAGAAGACCAATAAAGAACAATCCAGCAAATTCCTTAGAATGGGAAGCGACTACCGTACTTACTAATATTACTAATAATTAAATTACTCTTAATTCATTTTGTGCCCATGTGAGTTCAATTTGCTTTCGTAAAAAGGTTTTTTTATACTTGCGTGTCCTAATGAACTCCATTAGGACACGCATTTGCGTGTCCTAATGAGATTTATTAGAGTACTGGAAACAGTAAAATTTTCTTTTTTAAAGTTGGTAGCACCTAACAGCTGTTCTTAAATGTCAAACTTATTATATTTAAAAGTGCGGTTATGTTGTTATGTGATAAAATGCCAAACTTTTAAAATATAAAATAAACATACACAAAATAAATTAATTAAATTAAAAATTATTTAATAAATTCACAAATTATTCTTTATAAATCTTTTGTATTAAAAGTACAGTTATTATACACTTTGATTGTAACAGCAGAAGTGTCCTGGGCATTAATCTTAAATGAAGGTAAATTTTGCCCCTCAACAATGTTTTGTTGAGTCGTTATTGGGTTGCTGCTAAAAGTTTGTGATTGTTCATGTAAAAATGAAGCAGTGGAAGACTGGTCAATTACCACTTGAGCCGTTGAAGTGGAAGTACATGGCTTATTAGATAGCAATTCAGCTACCTCCATTTTTTTTAACTGAAGCATCAATACAGCCCTCAGCCACAGCTGAAGACTCCCAACCTCCATGCCGTTTTATAGTTATTAAATCGCCACCTTTGTTTGCCAATTGGGAAGCACTTGAACGTCGAAAGCAATGACCTGTAAAAAGCTTCGGGTTAACTAAATGCAAATAAGTGGCAATAATAAAAGGAACTTTTCCCATGGTGTTTATACCGATAGGAGTAGAAATACATTTTCCATTGCGGTAGGTTATAAGAAACCGCCTGTGGTTTATTTTCTTAGGCCTTAGGCTCAAATATTGCTTAATTAAATCAATCCACAGTTTCTCTGTAATTAAGAATTCTCTTCAACTTTATTTTTTGTTTTTGTTACAGTCACAGTGAACACATCATCTTTGACAACAATATCGTCTAATAACATGTTGGTCAATTCATCTCTTCGGCAGGCACCACAGAATCCCATTATTAACGCAACCTTAAATAATTGAAATATATTAAAAATTGAAAGTATTTAGCACAAAATTTTACTTACTTTCATAGCTAAATTTTGGTTATTTTCTGCAGTTGTTATAAATCTATCAATATGGCTAAATTCCAATATTTTAATAAGATTAAGATTAATTAAGATAAGTTAATTCTTTTTAATAAGATGGAGGGAGAGAATATCTGACCATTTTACATTCTTGTCACAGAAACTAAATTAATTTTATAAAAACAAAACAATTTAAATAACAAATGCTGAAGTTGAATTTTCTGTGTAGCCAACTGTCAAAAGTACTTAACAAAATTTCACTAACAAATCTTATTTAAAACTAATTTATTTTTTAATAATTAACGAAATAACGACGCAAGTATAAAAAATAGTATAAAGTATTCGTTTCATAAGGCGTTTTAGCGCACTTGTCCGTTAGAAAACTCCCCGCTTCGCGGGTCGTTTTCTAAACTCGGGCGCGTGCGCTAAAAACGCGTCTTATGAGACTAATACTTTAATATACTATTTGAATTCTAAAATTGAACTGTATATGATCTTAGATATTGGTAACGCCGATAAAATAATTATATAATATTAATAAATTATTTTCGGTAGAAAATGAGTTTCTGTAAGAATACTGAATTCTCTATGAAATTCACTTACTATAGTTTCAATGATGATGTTGGTGAAATATCAGTCCCCACTAAGGACAGGAAAGTGTAAAAAACCAACCACTTCTGCTTGATTATTTTCAGTTTTTTTGTGTGATTATTATAATTAAAAAAAGCCTGGATTTCCATATTAGAATAATCAACCTGTCCAACCTTCCCAGAACATATTTACTTGGTTTCTAAAGCTATTATTTGTTGGTAATCTTTACGTTCCCATATTATAACAACTTAAAATTTAAATGTTATTGCAGAAAAGTGCTATTTTGCCCGTTCTCGACCCTAGTGTGGTCAAATATTTTACCATCATCATCATCAATAATTAATTGGTGAATAATGGGGATTAAGCATTCGCGCGGAAACTTATTCTCTACCAAATTTTCCAACGTTACTGACAAAAACCCTAAATAAATTTTATTTATTTTTTGGGCGAGGAATCAGGATGACGGAGCATCCTTCGTACCTCATAGCACCGATTGCTATGATCAGTTGGCCGACCCTACTAGAACTTAGCCGAATCTGGGGAATTCTACCCCCAGTAGGGATTTTTATCGCGTCAAACATCGCATTGACACTGGGCCTACAGTTTTACTTCCTATCTGGTTGGTTTATGAAGTAAACATGCAAACCACTAATTCCACCGAGGTTGGCCCCTAAATAAATGTTGCTGTACACAAAAATTTGTCATTCAAAAAATATATCGAAATCTAATTAAATTTTTTAGCAGTAAGGTACTTTATTTGCACTTTAGTATGAATTATAAATCAGATGTTTAGGGCGTTAGTTTACCACAATGCTTTCTATTAAAATAAGGCAAGCTTTTGATATTATTAGTTATCATTACCATTTGACGGTCATTCATTAAGAATATGCCCTTAGGGCTTTTTAAATCCATTTTCATTGGTCGTTATTTTATTTTTGTTTGTTTCCTCCTTTTCTTTTGTTGTTGTTGTCAAAGTGGGTTTTTGCTGCATATGCTTCCAGTTATTTATTCCCATGTCTGGCAGATCTCTAGTTACTTCTTCTAACCATGTTTTTTTCGATCTTCTCCTGCGTTTATTACATAATGGTCCGGTTTGTTAGAGTTTTCAGTGGTCTTACCTGCACAGATCTAACGGCATGCCCTAGCCCTCTTCTTCTTTGACTTTTTATTTTATTGATTTATTTTTGTGCGATAAATCGAGATCCTTCGTACCTCATGGCACCGATTGCTATGATCATTTGGCACACCCTACAAGAAATGAATCATTAGAAGACCGTAGAATGGTTGGTTGTAATCCTTTCAGCATATCTCTATAAACTGTGCTGTTGGTGATGATGAAAGATGGTGACTGGGGGATTTTTACTTGCCGAGATTTATCAGCTAAACCGTCATTACTACTGCACCTAGAAACTCCAGTTTATGCAGAATTGTAGAAAAAGGTCTATTCTTTAATTTTAATGTCTATGACTGAAACTTTATATTTTATAAACAAATATTGGGAGAAATTTGTGAATTTTAACTTTGATTGAAAAAAATACTTTAGCTAGAAATGTAGATAATTTTCTTGGCTACATAATGATGCAGTTGCTGTAAAAATATTCCCTACCAGATAATCAGGTCACGAGTAAGCACGATATAAGGTCTGCAAAGAACGCAAGTGATAAACATTACAAAATAAAGTAAGAATTAAGGAGTTAAATCGGAATCGAAGGAACAGAATGATTATTATCGACCTTTGAGCTTAATAAGCAATATGATAGATAAAAATTCAAATTAAAATTACACATTACTATTTGCAATGAAATATTTAGAAGAGAATAAGCAGAATTTTATTTAAAATTAAGAACTTGAGTCAGCTCTAGTTTTATAATATATAATATACCATAATAGTTAGTTATAAAAGGAAATAGTGTCAACGATGAGAAACAACTGTGGTTTTCAGATATTTATTTTTTATAGGAAAAAGTGCAATTAAGCGTTAACTAGGATATACATTAGAAGTGCATTATTTGGTACGGGTAGTATAGCATGTTTTTCTATTTTGTAGAAATATTGTACTATAATTATTATAACTTATCCATGTCTTTTTTAATCTTCCTAGGTAGCATAACAATATTGGTCCAACATTGGCACTTTAATTTGTCATTGAGCCAATGGTAACAATCACTCAATATTTTAAAAATCATATATGTGCATGATTGGGCCATTGTTATTTTTTCATAATTATACTTCATAAGGTTTTGAAATATTGGTATCTTATGGTTAATTGTAATTTAGCCATAATGGCAAATTAGTAATTTATTTTGGGTAACCAATTATTTAAAAACAATAAATTTCCATCATTGTATTTTAAATCCATTATTATTTTACTTCAGTAAGCAACATTTTAGGGACAATAGAAATCCATTATTGGGCCATTTATTTGTTCCTATAATAGACTCTTATCATTTTAAAATATTGCCAACATATACGTAATTGTTATTTGACCAATATACTTTCTTTTTGAAGTCAATATTGATAAATTATTCGTTTGTTTCAGCCTGCCAATACCTTATAGGTAGTATACATAGATATCTAATTGGACCGATAATACTTATTTTATCGGCAGATATGTACAACAAAGATAATCCAATAGTATATTTTTATCTTTTCATGCTAGTTTAGGAAAAAGAATAGAAGTGATGTTACCATATTGTCACTGTTGCCAGCGTTAAACGAAGTGATGCAATCTGTCTAAATTTGCGGCCGAATTTTCTTGTTCTTTCTCACTCTAGCATCCACGAAGTAGTATCTTGTATTTCTTTTAAATATAAGGGCAATATTCACCTCAACTAAAGTGAACTCACGTCAAGTCGAGAGGAGCAAAGTAAGTCCCCACATCTTAAACAATATTAAAAAGATTTTAAGTAGGATAACAATAATACAATAAAATGATTAAAAGTCGGTATAATTTATATTGTTTGTGGTTTGTTGTGGAGGTTGGTCGCTTGAGTTAATTTTGTTTCATTTGTTGGGAAATCTTTGGACAACAAATTGCCGGTAAGTATGATGCAATCTTTCATTAGAATTTGTTACATCCTTTGGTGAAGGTCCGGTGCGTTTATGCCGGTCGCTCTAACTTTTATTAATTCCTTCTCTGTTGTTTCTAACTTACAACTGCATGTCTAGAAGTATTTGTAAATAATTGCTGTTGCACTCAAGAGATTTATACAAATATGTTACGATTGTAACAGGATTTGGTTAAAAATTACAGAAGTAGTAACAGTAAATAATTATCAAAATAAATAAAAAACCTACCTAGTCTGTTTATTCTAATTTTCTTACAGTTTCTAAAGTTTTTTACAGTGTTTAATCCCAAAATTGAATTTATAGGAACGCAGTTTACGCATTTTGATTTTTAAATTTAAATAAGCATCTCGCTTTCATACTACCTATTCATTATCTTTATTGCCGATGCACCCCACATTTTCAAAACAAGTAATTAACATGCAGCTGGATGATATTTGATATATAGTGTTTTACACGGAATATTATGTATCTTACTATATAGCGCTATATAGCTCAAGTTACCAATAGAGAAGGAAGTCACAAGAACAGAACGTGAAAAGTAAAAGACGAAAGATCTGGTTTTGTGTGAAATTCCGAATTCTGTTTTATTTTCTTTTGATTTTTTTATTTTCTTTTGATTTTTTATTTTCTTGGTTTTGAAAATTTGGCTAAAATAATTATTAGAGCTGTGTTATACTTACGATAATTTATGCGAAATTCTTAACCAAATTTTTACTGAAACTTTTCAACAAAGTTTTGGTAAAGAAACTTTGACGTGTATATTAAGAGCTGTTTTACACAAACATGTAATAAAATATAACACAACTTATCCTCAAGTTTATGGTCATACGCACACGTGAGTGTGAAGCAGCTGGGTGTTCATTGAAATTAAAGAATGACGTTGTATAAATATAGTAGGTGTATAGATGAAAAATTTTGTTGACTATACCTTGTAATTAAAATATTGTTGACAACTATGCGTGATATTTTCATGTTATTTGTTTTAAGAGTTTTAAATATATTTTGTCTATTTCGCGTATACAAAGATTGATTACTTTGTGACACTGTTTTTGCGAAAAACAGTTACACAAAGTGCTACTTTGTGCAACTGAAAGTAGTGATTTTTTTATTTGTAAGGCTGGCAGTAGGTAAGTAAATTTTGCTGCCAGCCTACTCTGTCATGTTATTCTGTCAACGAAGTCCAGTGTCAGACGTAAATACGTAATAAGCAATAACACAGCTATATTCTGATTTCAAGATCAAAATTAGATTAAAAAGCCAAAACGTATATCGCTTGTCGATATTGAGGTAAGTTTAATTGAGTTGAATGATGTACACCTCCATTTCATCAAATATTTTTTTCAGTTTTTACCTACTAATGGGTACATAAACAAGGTGTTATGAAGAATATAAAAAGGAAAGGAATAATGCTCGACAACCAACCCGCGGAAGTATTTTGGGGGCACATCCAAAAGAAAAGCACTTTCCCGTGATAGGTACTAATAAGTATTCATTAACTGGCGCCGTTTTGAAAATTTGAATGTTATGATGCTCAGAAATAATGTCACGTGGGGTTTTCGTGACTGGGGAACGTAGTCAGAGGTAGAGAGAAATTAAACACAAGTTGTAGAAAACAACTATATACTAAAGACAATAAACAGAGTACAAAAGGTTAACATACATATTGACATATTGATACATATTGTGAGGACGTATATGTCCTCCTAAACTAATACAATACAGGGGAGGTTGGAACCAACCCTGTTCTAGCACTAAATCTACTAACTAAGCGTAGGAGCTTAGACTCCTGGTAATTATAACTAAGCCGGGTAGCCCGGTCACAACCACCCACAATTTCGCATAGAGTAGGCGATTAAGCGCCGCCTACTAAACTAAGCAAACTAAGCCATAATTAATCAAAAGACACTTACCCGCTTGTTTTTGATGAGGCTTCTAGTGAGTCTTGGCACAGACTGATTTGAAGCCAAAACAAGCGGGTTTATATATTGCTGAAGGCGGAAACGTTACTGAATTAATTGAATACATTAAGTGGAATACGAAGAACACATGAATACTTAATAAGATCGAAACTGTATAAATTATTCTAATGAGATACAAATTGTATAAATTATTCTGCAGACTGTATAAATTATTCTAATGAGATACAATCTGTATATTTTATTCTAATGAGATTCAATCTGTATATTTTATTCTCAAGGCTTATGCAGATTGTGTACCGCGCGTGGCGGCGCGTGGGCGAGTATCGCACTACTCTTGATACTAAATGAATGCAAGTTGAAATGTTACAAAAAGGATTTCATTTAAAATAATTCCGTTTGTGACAATAACAGCGAGAATAATGAAACATATTTCATTTTAAGAAGCTTTGAATTAAAACAAAGCGCGGCTAATAGCGGATTTCCTACGAAAATGCGCTGAAAAGCTTGTTGGTTTTCCGGATCAAGTTGATGGTCGTGAATCCCGTGTCCGTCCCTACTCAAATTTCATTTTCATTGTTTAGATTTAGAGGTTAGGTTAGTTATTTTCTATTGTTGTATGTTAAGCAGTTTTGATGTATTAAAATGTTTATTGTAATAGAAACAGTAAAACCTTGATTGAGTACATGATTGTCTTATCAAAATAATTATTTATAATAAAAATACATTTTTATCTTATTTCAGAAGAAACAACTAAGCTGTCACCTTTTTTTAAACTTGAATTTTTTCCTGCCTACGTGATTTTTTCAAAATGACAGTGGATGTCATTGTATGCGTTATCAGTTACTACCAACATTACCACATCAAAAATACCCGCGTGTACATTTTCCCATTTCTTTAAAGTAAATTGTAAATTAAGGCGAAATAGACAAAGTAGTATGTAAAACACGTGTTACAATTCCTTTTTGTAATACTCGTAAACTTATACTCGTATTACAAACATCGTCATTGTAACACTAGTTGTACAATATACTATTATATTATAATCAGAAATAGTAAAAAAAAATTTTATTTCACACCTACACTACGGCGGAACGAACAGCTAAGGTCATCTGTCCCATCTAACATGCAACACGAATACACACACCCATAGTTGAGGTGGCGGAATTTTCCAATTAGAAAACTCCCGTCGCCCCAAGTGGGATTCGAACCCACGACCCTTGGAACACGAATGATGCACTGACACCACTCGTCCACCGCCGGCCCACAGCTCACACTCAAGTGAGCTATTAACGCACTGTTTTGGGTGCTTTAACAGCTTTATTATAGACGCAAAATAGAAAAATATATTTATAATGATTTTTTTTAATTTGACGTCGACGTTGGCTGCGAAACGTTCATTGTGGACATACCGCAAAATATACTAACCTTACTTTTATAATTTTGTGGTGTTAAATTGTAAGCGTTAGCTGTCATCAAAAGTAAGGTTAGGTATGTCTCTATTTAATCATTTTATACTCATTTATTTTCATAACAGCACTCAGAAACGTTCGGTGCTGTCATAGGAACCGGCAAGGAATCTGTAGCATCAACTTACTGTGGCAAATAGCAAATCGGGAAACGCATAAAAATAGGTCGGTAACACAAAAAATAAATTAACTTGAGATCTTTAATTATCGGTGAACTTTGGAAATACTCTTCAACTTCCTCTTTCTACTAAATGCTTATGTGATTTTAAAATACTTTTTAAAACAGGTTTAATAACGCGGAAGTCATATAAAAATTTTACGTTATACCTTATCTAACTTCAAGATTACGTAAAATAAGTTGGACGCCAAATATAACTTCTAAATAACTTAAAGTAAGTTTTTATGAAACACTTATCTCAGGGCGATGTGGATTATCGTGGTTATAAAAGATAAGCTACGTATAAATTGAAAACTAAATGACTATTAAATTGAAATTTAATAAATAAAATTTATCAGATTGAAATTGTTTAATTTATTACTTTCCACCAGAAAGGTAGTAGAAAGTTCTTCTTCTCTGCAGGTTCCAATAAAACAGAAGGAAAAATACTTTCCTACCTTTTTAGTTCAGCCAGTCCTTTCCTTAGATTTGTTACAATTCTACTTTACCGAATCATTGGCAGCGTATTTCACGTTTCCTCACGTTTGCCATTTCCAGTGCCGATATATTTGCCTTTGCATTTATACCTTCGCAAAAACGCAGTGGACAAAATCTATGTATTCTTTGACGAAAAATGCGATGCCGTTAAAATTTTTTCATATAGGAGACATGTGAGATTCAAAAGTAGAGGTTTCAAGCTTTAAAATAAGTTCCCGCTAGCCTTTCTAAGTTGCGCCAATTTTTGGATCTAGCCGGTGGTTGAGTTCAGAAAGAATGACCCATTTATATATACAAACCTATTTAAATGTAAAAAGAGTTTACTTTTTGAGGTAGAGACTCCTAGCTCTGTAATAATAATTTTCCATCGACGATCGCCTTAGTTGTGAAACTATTAAGATATGTGAAAAACCCATTTCACCTCTTCGTATTATATTCAAGTCTAAGAAATAAATTGTAGCTGATCTTGCTTCTTGATTGTTTTGGTGAACAAAAGGTTTTTACTACTGCACCACCAGATTTAATATTTTGCCCATTTTAAGAAACTAGGCTTCTGTGAAATTTCTTTAGAGAAAATAAAAGTCTTTCTTATCTTATTTTTTAATCGGTTGCTTATCTTTAGAACTCTGAAGTTTTATATCGATATCTTAACTGGCACAGGCCAATACAGCATGAAAATAAAGACGCGTTTGTGTATGTATCCGATATTTCGAATTGACTTTCCATTACTTTTTATCCTTATTTATTGAATAGTATCAATTTTCAGCTTCTATCTTATTTTCCTGATAATTTAATTTTCGTTAAATCAGTAATGCGATACTTTCAGGAGATCAGTGTACAGTGTAGAGCTGTAAAATGTCTGTTTATTATAAATAAGCAGCTTATATAAATGTATAAAGTTTTACACGTCTAACGTTATCCACTTTCAAACCTCAAATAACTCTACCTATCACTTACAAAAATTATACTAGGACAATAATTAAATAAGTATCGGAAACTAGCAAAAGCTCCATGACTAATTATATAAAGATTTCCATCAGTTTAGGTTCTTCTGCAAAATTTAATAATGCACCGGTATGAAACGTAACCGTATAAAATACTAGATTGTAAACCACAAAACAATTTGATAGAATTAAAGCAGTTGATGAGGAATACACCTTCATTTGCTATTATTACATTACAGACTACCTTTAGAAATAATAAGGCTAAAACGTGCTTCGCATATAAACAAGGTCATGGCTATTAACTGAAGGCGGGCTTCATCCTAATATCCTTTCTAGAGTATTACATTAGCAGTTTCATCATGCTTTACCCTTACCTTAAAAGGTCCTGCTGGTCTAATGCTAGACTGCTTTGTCTTATTCCATTATGATTGTATTGTTTTAAATATATTATAAAAGAGCACTCTCGTGTTACAAACAAGTTGCAACATAAATTATGTTATTTTACGAGAGTAAGTTTATGCTTCGTCTTGTATCAGATAGATCATCTATTCGTTTAAAGAGCTTTTAGATACAACCAATATTTTGAAAATTAATGTTTTTTACGAAAATTATATATTTTTTAAAATAGAAAAATAAGCGCTAAGTTTCTTTATGTATTTCATATTAAACTTTAATCTACATATAAAAGTAAACTGCTTTGGAATACTATTTTATAAAATAGAACACGCCAAATAATAATGAACACAACGAAGTACTTTATAATCTACAAAGAGCCCCTTACATTTTGGATTGACCTATCCAAAGCACTTTTTTTCTGTTAACTTTTCTGTCTTTTTTAATAACTATAACATACCTACTTAAAGTTTTTTAAAGTTTTATAAAATATGCTGTAGCTTACATAATTTGTCTTTAACACAATACATAGTACGTACATTATTCAACGAGCGTGTAATTATTCATGAGGATGATGTTTGATAAATTCGTCCGAATGAATAATAGCCATTACAGGCAAGTAGAATACTATACTTTCTCTACTACGGAAATTGCACTTCGCGGTCAAGAGAATTCATTATTTATTGTTTCGAATTTTACTTGGTGAAACTCCATGATCAACTGATCATGAAATAAATAAATCAGATTAATAAAAATTAATTAATTGTCAGGTAGATTATAATAAATTTGTACAGTTTTGAATAATTTTCTATACTGATGTTGTTATTTATGTTTAGTGTGCTCGCAACCTAGAATAAAGCACCCATAATGCTGAAAATTTGTATATACCTGATAATTCTCCAAAATGAACTAACAAAACTTTCTCAGAGAATGAATTGACATTTTTGAGGTTTCGCCAATCCATAAAGGCCTTCTTACACCACTTCGTATCTTTTAATTTCTCCGGCAGTAAATGTTTCGTTTGCCGCTTGTAGAATTTCTGACGGAGTACACTTTTCATCCGAATCCATTTTTTAATTCTTTTTATTTAATAACAACGAAACCTCGCAAAACATGACGGTCAAAAGGCTAATCTATTGAAGAATTTCCTTATATACAACGTACGTTGTGTGAGTACAATTCTTCGGGTTTCCAAGAGTGATTATTTAATAGTAATGTAACGAATAGTAAACCCACATATGACGTCATCAAACATTCTAGATGTATGAGTCATCAACTGTATGACTCATCAATAACACCTGAATGTATGACTCATCAATCAACACCTGCAAGTATGACTCATCGACACGTCATCGAACATTCTAGATGTATGAGTCATCGTATGAAAGATATAAATTGAGTCGCGAGTAGAAGGGGGCAGTTAATGTTTGACCGGCATAGTGAAATGTACTCTGAATAATTAGTTAATACGTAAATAGTTTTTATATAAATAGTCCTCAAATAAATTTGTATATACCTAGCATTTTTAATAGTTTCTTAAATAGTTTATAGTTATAGTGTTTTTAATTAAGTGCATTGTAAATAATCTTTTCTTTATTAATAGACGATTTTAAACAGCATTTTTGTTATTATTTTAAAAGAACGTTACAGTAACATTTATTAAATAAACGCAATCGAACAAAAACAGTTGCAAATATTAAGCTTACCATTCTCAGATGAACTTTTGAACAAGTTATTTAACAACCCCTCCACCTTCAATCGCGACTTATCCTATCTTCCTCTTTTAGTTACCCCCGTCTTACTGCTTTTTCCGTCTTACCCCTCCGACTTATCTCTTCCTTAAACTTACCCCCCCTCTCCCGGCTTACCCATATCTACGATTTATTCTTGTCATAGAATTCTACAGTAAATTCATGTATCATATATGTTTGCTTAATATACCAGCTTTCGAGACTTTGTCGGTTATTTTCTGCATGTTCATTAAGCGATAAAACATTAGTTCCTAGACATTCCTATTCTACTTTTTTATTAAATATCCCAATCTGCAAAATTTCGAAAGAATAAACACACAGAGACAGGAAGAAATATCGAATTTTGTGAAAATGTTCCACAGCAAACACTGTGAAACTCGACTGAAAACTGTTGGTGGCATAGTAAGCCGGTATAGGGAGGGTATTTAGTGACGTGACAAAACCGGACCAAGCAATCGGCCTTGGGAATATTGCAATGCATCGCTACAGATATTGCTTAAAAATTTAAATAACTAAGAAATCACAAAACTAAAACTCCACAGACTAAAAAAAAAACAGTTTTAAAAATAAAAAGTAAGAAGTGTTGACTAATCTACAAAGTTAAAACTAATATAAAAAAGAATACAGCAAATCGGTCTTATAGAACTCGTAGACAAAGTGGAACAAAAATGAGCCGTGTTTTAAATATATAGATTAGTAAATAATAATTGCCTATAATAATTCAAAATCGCCCCTGTTATTTATAACTTTGATAATAATTTGCAAACGAATCTGGCATTGATTTGTTTTATCCAAACAATATGAAACAGCTATACAAATAAGCAATTGTTATCATCTAATAGTTGAACAATTTGTTTGCTTTCCATGGTTTTAAACTAAAGCAAGTTTGTCTACGCAACCTAACAACAAATCAACCATTAACTGCAAGTGGTGGTTGCAGAAAACTTTTATAATCGTGAATAGTTCTAAAACTTACCACCGTGGAAAATGAGATGGCGCTGCAAGTGAATGTCCAATCAAGGTCCGTAGATGCAAAGCAAGCTTAGAATCTCATACACTTCCACTATGCAGTAGCGCGAAAATGGCAGAATATGTTAATTAATATGAAAACAGGAATAATCGACAACTCGACTTGTTTTCAGTTGGGTACTAAGCGTTAGTTCAACGTTTTAGAACGGCATGCGCCTCATATGACGATTGTGTCGGCTTCGATAGTAGCCGTATTGCAACTTTTACTGAGCGCGAAAATGGCGACATTGCGATGACCTATATTTCAAAGCTTGCTTTGCATCTACGGACCTTGATGTCCGATTCATACGTCTCAAATTAAACATTTTAGATTTATTTAAATTAAAATGCTCATACTCACTACATCAATACACGAACAGCTTAACTGTCAAAATTGGGCAATTGAATTATGTTCTTAGAAAGAGACCAAGGTAATATGATCACTTGTTTTTTTATTATTGCTGTGATAGCTTTGTAACTAAGCAAATTAACTCTCATTAGATCTAATTAACTCTCATTGGCTGAATTTGACATCACGTGACATATGAATTATCAGATAGACACTAGATGGTGTTACAAACATCGGATTTATTTTCTAAATAAGAAAGCCACTCTATCGACAATATAATTGTATAATATGTCATTTTTGACATTTTTTTATGTCAGATTGACAAATGTGAAAGTAACATTACCAATCAAATTGTCAATGGATGGGTATTTTTTATGTAAAAGAATGATCTAAGTGCCATTAACTCCATCTAGTATCCGAATAATCATAGTCTTTGAAATTTATATATTTTTCACCTTTTAAGATAAAAAAATAAGAAATATTAAAAAATTAACGAAAATGCTGTAAGAAACTTAATGTTAGTGCTAAATATCATAATTTGCATACATTCCGAGCATAAGAACTGGGCCGAGAAATTTTAATGCAAATACTATTGAAACGATAGAAACCGGGGCCGAGATTTCACTGAAAGCCGATAGTATCCAAATAAAATTACTTTTTTATTTTGATTATTTAAATCTAATGATTGTGAATAAAATAGTATACATGTTTCGTTGGTAAAGTATCCAAGCCTCCCGATATTGTGTGACCCGGCCAAACGATTATCGCTTGGCTTGTAAAGATATCCTTTACCAACTCAACATGTAATATACTAGTACATAGGGCTTCAAAAAGACTTAATCCGGTGCAGCGATGACCCATGAAGAAATTCATTTTAGAAGTACCTAATAAAGTTTTTAAAATTCTAGATATTTGTTTAATCACAACTTTATTTGTTTTTTCTTTATGAAATATAAATCAAACAATTTGTTATATTTAACATAATACCAAATGCATATATTAATATTTTAATTTTATATTTAAATGTAAAACGAGATGAAACGTTTTGGAGGGTTTCTTATTATTTTAAAGTATGTTGTTAAGAGGTTGAGAATAGCAATTTATGCTTTAATTCTCTTTTAAAAAGGGCTGCAGTAAAATATGCAATTTCCATCGTTTACGAATTCTGGAAACTGACATCAAATTATAGGATTTTGATTACTTAAAGAGGTAAAGTCGTCTGATATCGGAAACAAGCTATCGACTTCGAAGATGTATTTTAACCGGCAAAGTCGGCAGGTGGTATATTTGTTTGCAATCTATTTGAGTAAAGCTTTCAGAACAATTTCCGTGTCAATAAAGAAACTTTTTCGGTAGATTACAATGGATGTCTGTATACCTATAAAATATCGTGTTCCCTTTAACTGTTCACTCAAACAGAAAAGGATTTCTGAAACACAAAATAAACTGTTTTGTTGTGAATCTGAGTGACATTTTATTTCTTATACCAGTTTTTTGTTATTTGTTAATAAAATGAAATTATTTTGTTTTTCTGATTATATTAGTTTCACGAATTTCTATTATTTAATTTTTTAGAAGTTACGGGTATATGTAAATGAACACAGTAACATTTTATTATATGTGAACTACATAAAGTAAAGAGTTAACTTTTCCAATTTAAGAGAATGTTTCACTTATTTTCGAACAGCGTAACTAAATTGTCTTTCAGATTCGTCACGTTAGCCATCCGTTTTCAGTCTTAAAATCGTGTTCAGCATTATCGCTAGGAATAAAACAAATTTTCCAAATTATAGAACTAAGCGAAGCAATTTGGTTTTAAGATTTATGTGCCTTAAAAGACTTTACAGCAATTTACATTATAACGATTTCGTTCTGCAAATCACAGACTTAAATTTTATAGTCTGCTTTTGAATGTTAAATGGTTGGCACCGTAAATTAAATATTTTAATTACGTTCGTTATTAACTCTTTCATAATATAACAATGCATGAGAAAATCCATTTAACCAACAAAAACTTGGTTTGAGATTTATGGATAAACCAGATATTTTTTTAAATATTAATAACTAAAGCATTTTTTGAGAATAACGGTATGTAAGATTCATGTACAAGAACTTTCTTCGCATTCTAGTATAGATCTAAAACTCTGAAATATTATTATTAAAGTTAATTATTTTATTACATGTAGCAAAAAATTCCAGGGTTAGCAAAAGGAAAATTATATAAAAAATATATTTTTTAACTAGTAGTGTTCCGAAATGCCCATACTGCGGTTTCGTTAACCATTTACATATTTGACACATAAAACGTCATTTTTTGCAAATTGCAAAGTTTCGTCTAGCAGTTTAGAATAATATATTTCTCATATACTCAGAAAAGGTATTTTCGGAGTTACGTGTTGCATTTTTTATTGTAGGATTTGTTTTCCATCGAATAATTTATAATAGTTTTTTTAATTGATTTTAACGATTGATAAAATTGTGATATTTCAAAAATCTTACAATAGAGTACATAACCAAAAAAACATCTAACGTTACAACTTGTACATATACTGATAGCCAGTGTGCTAATAGTGAGCTAATCCTCAATTGTAAAATTGAGATAAATATAGTATTCTTTGATTATAAGATTTTAATTTCTGAAGCTGAAGAGATCTCTGAGGAAGAGTAATTAATTGTTTATACTGTAATTTTCACATATTGTGTTATTCATAAATAGTTTCTATAAAATAAAAAGGTTATTATAGAGTTATATGTTAATTTATCACATTGCATTCAATTTTAAAAATGAGAATTATCAATTTAGTTTAGTTGTCCACTTATAATTTGTTCATAAAAAGTTTTGTTCATTATTAAGGAGTGACTATGAGAATTGTAAGGTTATAAAGAGTTATGTTTACATGGAAATTTGATTTCAGGTAAAAAGTAATTAACACCTTAAAAAGACGAAAATATCCAACTATTCTTCAAGTCGACTAATTGAATGTTACGGTGTAGTCTTAAAAGTTGAAATTGTCCACCTAAACAATAAAGATCTCCAGAGAAAGTAAAAAAGCAAATTTTTATTAATAATAACTTCTTTTTCTTCTACTTTTATGTACGGATAATATACAGGGTGTTGTATTAATTACAAGCGGAAATTTAAAAGGAAATAACTAGTTTTTTCTTGTAATGTATGTAGTATTACATACAAAATATGTGCATCTGTAGATATATTATGGTGAACGGGTGTTCACCATTTGTGTATGTGTGTATGGGTGTATGTTTAATACGGGTGTTCGGAAATTTTAACTCAGTGCCCCCAAATGGGTTCGAAATAAATAAAGAAATTCTCATATCCTTCGGTATGGTGAATTCTCAAATCCTTCCTCAATATTTGTTTAATGTTGATTAGAAATAGCACCTGTAGATATCGATTTATTCCCATTTAAATAACATGGATTTTAGAGCTAATATCAAATATATTGTTCCTTAATCAATTATTCAATTCTTTATTCAATTATATTTATATTATTATATTCAATATAATTTTTTCCGAGTTTGTCAAACACCCAAAAAATAAAATCTTTAAGATTCTATAGTAAAATGATGACCATACTTAACTACAGAGAGATGAAGTAATTTTAAACTATTTTTCTGGGAAAAATGTATGTTAATCGTTCTTTTGCGGCAAAATTTGTGTACAGGGCGGCCCGTTTATTATGAACCTACACCTTATCTCGGAAACTCTTAGGTTTTGTGGACACCATTTTATATGAAAGTTGTGTCTATTAGAATTATTTATAACTAGCAAATACCCGGCGCGCTTTGCTACGCTTTATTGAAATTACATGTTTTTACTTTTTGTAATTGTCAAATTACCAAATTTGACAATAGGGAGAAGAAGTGCATACGTCATACCGTGCCTGACGTCATAATTCTTTCCTCGCAACGCGCATGTTTGTATCGCTCTACTTCGCTGTAAACCGTTTGTTTGACAGTTTTGACACTGTTGACAGTTGGAAGAGAAAACGTGACGCTACTTTGTGAGGTTAAAATAATAGATAGGTACTATCACAAATAAAATATTGAAACAACAATGGGTGAAAGCCATTGGGTAAGTGTTTTTATAGCTTGTAAACATCCTTTTTAACACTATCAATAATCAGAAATGAAAATATAATGTGCCTTATTGAAGTACATGCGCGTTGCGAGGAAAGAATTATGACGTCAGGCACGGTATGACGTATGCACTTCTTCTCCCTATTGACAACATATCTATTCACATCAATCTCAGTACCCATTTTTAACTTCCATATATGGGTTTTTCGCTGTTATTTCGGACCACGATGGCCGATCAGAGTCCAATTTGGTCTTATTTTCTATTCTGGGCCAAGACCGTTCCAATGATACCAATTTCATCCAAATCGGTCCAGTGGTTGCGGAGAAAATCGCATACATACATACAGACAGACAGACAATCTTTCCCTTTTATATATATAGATTAATATCACATTTTTTTCTTGGTTATATACGGGGTAATGAATATAGCTACTCTTTTTTTTAACCTTCGACATTAACCTTCTTGATACTATTAGAACATATAATTTTTTACTCATATAAAAAAAGTAGGCTATTTCCTCACTACACTCTAACTACAACCATGACCAACTACTATTAAATGTAAACAAGTAGTTGGTCATGCTACAACATGGAGATTTCACTCTCTAGAAGTGAAAGTAGCGTGTTGCTATGGAAACTATTAAACAATTGGTAGTTTGCACAGAGTGATTTCTGTTTAGTTTGTTCTGATTATGGCTAAAAATAAATAAGCGTTCTCTAAGTGATCTATAATTATTATATTGGGGGTTTTCTGGACATTCAATACGCTTTAACAGAGCTTGTTGAGGTCCAGTTCAATAAACTATAGATAAACGAATGGAAATTCTAATTATTATTGATGCAACTCCACGGGCAGTTTTTTACCGATTCGCCCCTTTTAATACAAAAACTTATATTTGTTGATTTTTAGGGAATATGAATGACCGATCAACTTGGATGTTTTCAGAAAGTCGTTGAATACCATCTCTAGACATGCGCTGTCGTACAATACAGTGACCCATTTAAGCTATAATTTTCTTTTTTTGTATTATTCAAGACTTTTCTAATGCACTGCGCAGGTATGAAACTTTACATCATAATGAAATAATTTTCAAGTATCTAATATTGAAAAATTGATAAATTTGATTCTATCCTATCGAATAATAACTTGGCCTTCAACCTTTTGAACATTTTTAGAATATTAAACCACCAGTAATAAAGGCAACTATTTACATTAGTTAGATACAGACATTCTAAGGATTTTTTGCAGAAGTTTTGTTAGAAAAATGGTTAATAGCAATTACAGAAGTTACAACTTTATCTTTACTATACAAATTTTAGTAAAAAGATTACGTATACCTACTTAAATACATTAAATATTTGCAAATAGTTTTTGATTTATGGATTAAAAACTTGAAATCAATTTAAATAGTTGTTCGCTGTACATACGTAATATAATAAGATGATATGAGTTCATGAGTCTTGACAATAATACTTGATACTCACGTTTTCCAGTTGCACGTTTCTGTGTGCTCCATCAGTGCCTTTATTAAATTGCAATTGTGTTTGTTTACTGGATTTAGTCTGAAGGATATAACACCATGTTGATATAAGTAAGACAATAATATGTACCAGATTTTGTGATTTCTACATATCAGATAACTTAAATCTTTGTATTATTATAATAATATTAAGGAAAAATTAATTTAGCTACTACCATGGATGATTTCCTTACAAACAAGGATTTTGAGAACGTGATCTGCATATTGTATGCATAATGGTCTTAATCAAAGAGGATAAAGGGTTTTAATTAAATATTTAAATAGATTCAAATTCAAAGAGAAGTTATGGGTTTAGCACAATGTTTCCTTATTAAATTTTAATCCGCTTTGTTTACTCACTTTGAAACTGAAAAGGAACTTTGCCAATTAAGATATAAAATAAGGAAATTTGAGTGGCTTTCACAGATAACTTTCAATTATAAAGATCTCATCTGATCTCATTTGTAATATAGAACTTAGAGTAAAACTTTATCCTTAAAATTTTAAGTAACAAGATTTGACAATTAGAGGTGGTAAAGTTCTTATAAATAAAAGCCTTTTTGTTTTTTAATTAAATTAACTTTTTATGTAAAAAGTAACTTTACATAATCTTATTTACCAGAAAAGCTTTTACTTCGTCATCGCAGCTACAACAAACGGTACAATAGCATTACCGTTCGTTACAACTTCTTCGTAGTACTTATGTATTGTTTAAGGATTGCTGCTTTTATTTTAAAAATATCTATAAAAAATGTCTGCTTAAAAATGTAAAAGTTGTGTTGTTGGTTTTACACAATTTTCATTTATGAAATAAGTACATCGTTTTCGTAAGTTACGCTTTTGGTCGATTGGGATTAATACCAGACACAGCACAATACAAAGTACAATGTGTGTGAATGGATTAATTAAATATAAATAACGCTTTCTATCACATTTTTATTTTCTTATTGACTCGTACATTTACTTGAACATAATCACAAAGTACGCTTTTATATGCTTTAGAACTATTGCTAAGTAGGGTACCCATATGAAGTTTTACCGCATCATTGTGTAGCAATATGGTAATTCGATTAGTAATAATTGACCATATAGACAACACAGATAGTCTACAGACCGGTTTCCAAGAGTAATCTACTTTTGGTGTCTGAAGAGGATACATATGGTAGATCTTAGAGATACAAAAAGAAACAAATTAGAGATTGAACAAGAAGACTCGATAAAATTTGGTTACACTGATTGAAACCTCAAGACATGCAGTATTTTTGTTTTCTAAAACTATTTTCTGACAGTGGCGGCTTGTGCGTTTGCGAATAGGTGAAGAAGAAATCGTAATGTATGTATTATTTAGTGGCATATTAAGCATATTAAAATATTATATATTTTGGGGCAAAAGCGCCCCCCCCCCCAAGGCATCAGTATTTTTAAAGTTTTATTATAAATGAACTATTAAATAATAATTATTAAGAAAAACCACATCCCGACGTATCAATCATAATTCTCATAAAAATGGTGGGAAATTCTGCGACCGACACCGCACTTCCCAAATAAATGAAATCGTCTACTCGTTCTATGTTCGTACATTTACTAACATGTTCTTCGGTCGATTCACATTTAGACACATATACTTTGTTTTACTAATATTATTTCATTCTTATTTTGTTCTTGTTTTATTTTCTTCGTGTTTGCCTTATTAAAATCCCTATAACATGTCTGTGTTGTCGTAATTGTATCCTGGCCTAAATTTTTAATCAGTTTTTTGAAATTACTATTCCTTCTGTCCTCTCATCCCAAATCCAAAGCTCATTGTTCAGAACAATCTTTCCAAAACCCATTTTAACATTTTTTCTCTTTACTCTTTCGGACTTTGCAATCTCGCGGAGCTTTTGTTGCATTTTTTTATCCTCCTGGGTCATCGTCAATATATATCGGTTTACTCTTTAATTTCGCCTTATTTTTCATAATTTAGTTTTTTGTTCCCATTCACCTATTTTTGCGATAATTATCGAGTGTGAGCTTTTAGTTTTTATCACTTCTGCCGACATAACGCTAACCGTCACTCCCAATTTTGCTTTTAGGAATTCTTGTACTCCTGTATTCGCCATATCCGCGCGTATATTGGCTCCTTTAATTACTATATTGTTTTTTCTCCCGCTTCGTTCTAGTTTCTTAATTCTTGTTTCTAATCTTTCTAGTTTACAACGGAGTTCTGTATTTTCCTTTTTTATTTCTATTATTTCTTCCATATAGCGTTTCATATCCTTTCGTGACTCCCTAACTTCCTTCAATGTTTGTACCATTATTTTCCTTAAATCATCATCATCATTTTCTTCTGCTGTCCCATGATTCGTATAAAGTGCACTAATTACTAAATTTATTTATTACATTTATGATTATTACTAAATTTATTTATTAGATTTGATTTTTTTATTTTCGTTTATTACAATTTGTTAATGTTCATTAAGTAGTTTTGAATAATCGCTTAAAAAGATATTGGCTAAAATAGATGGAGTGTTATTTTTTAAATAAAACTTATGTTATCATTACAATCCTCACATTTTAAAATATCCAAATATGATGGGGGGCCACTTTTAGCTTGTCATAAAACGCTCTTTAAGGAACGAAAAAAATATTAGTAAAGTTTGGTAACATTAATTTTACACAAAATTTCATTTTGAGAATATCTATTCGGCTTAAATCAAATTGCCGTGAAAATTATATAACTGTATTCTATGTGCTTACCATTTTTGGTTCCTATATAATTCATTTTATTAAAAAAAAATCTCAGCTATTTTCAGTATGGTTTTCGTATGTTGTTTATTCATTCATTGCAGTAAATTGGAATGCAGGAAAATAACAAATATTATGTTAAATCGTTATAATAAAGTTAGTAGGAATGATTTTAGTTAAAAAGTATCCATTATCAAATACTAAACACAATACGCTCCCCCAGTTAAATTTCTGGATACACCGCTGTATGAATAAGTGGCACTGCCAAGGGCGTGCTGACCCACCGGGATACCAGGACATTTCCCGGTGACCTGGTAGTGGGATAGTAAAAAAAAACTAAATTAATTGTTCCAGTATTTATTTTTCACGAGAATACGTACGGTGAGTAAAAAATTATTTGTAATTTATAATTGTTGGCGTTGCCAAGGACGCTGTTTACATTTATTTTATTTTGAACGTAACGTCGGCGTCGATAGCAAGGTTAACGCTAAGCAGGGGCGTTATAAAATGATAATTCAGCTTATAATTCCCTGGTTGTTATCGACTTGTTTATATAGTTTGTACTAAAGTCCTGCACGGGCTCGGACCTGATATTCGAGCCGAAGCCCGACCCGGCCAGTGGGTCAAGTTAAGACCGGGTAACACAACATAATTTCGAGCTTGGGTCGGGGTCGGATCTTCTGAAATTAATATTATTTCGGACATCTACGTTTTTACTAATAATAATTCTACTGTTTTTAAAAATAAATTCAAGTAAAGTACAAATAATTTATATAATATAAAGAATTAGTTAGTAATGCATTTTTGGTGTTACTTCTTATAAAAATAACAAATTAATTATTTAAAAAGAGTTTTGTTTTGCTATATACTCAATGTATACTTGAAAATAAATATTAATCTTAATTTTCTATTACTTTTTTATTTATTTTTTTATAAGGAATTTGGGCCTGACTCGGGCTTTATTAAAAAATAATCCGACTTTCGGTATCGGGTTCGGGTATTTTTCAAAGTTGGGTTTAAAATTTAACGGTCGGGTCCAGTAAAAACCAAATTTTGACCGGTGGAAGCCTCTAGCCTATAAAAGTAAACGTAAACGTGAAAGCTCTAAGTTAGCAATGTTGGAGTTGTAACGGGTACATTTTCCACCGGCATTTAGTAGGCAGAATTTTGTAATAAATTTTATTAAAAATCTTAAGTTCGGTCCTGTGGATTTCGCTTTATTTAAACAAGCATTTCATCAAGTAAATATTTCCTACAAAAGCACTTTTAAGAAAGGATTGTGTCATATTTGATGTAATTAAAGAAGTAACGTCATAAAGATATTGTCTTTTTCGTATCGTGCTAAATTGCTTTTAGGTATAATATCAATTACTTTGAGAGGCCTTGATAGAAAAAAACTGTGTGAAGTGATTAGTCAACTCATTTATCGAGATATTTTTGTTAACATTCGGAGAATACAGGACTCGAACATGAAGTTTTCTTTGTTAGCAAATTGCGTTTTAAAAATTTTTAAGTCAGTATAGCGTAGGAATATCGTTTACAAGCCACATGCTGTACCACCGCATAAGTTTGGCGCGCGAATTCCAGCGGTTCTACTTTTTTGTATTTGAGTCTAGAATCCTATAGAAGGCCAAATAAAAGCGCTCTTGCCGTATAAAAACAGATGTATTCTCGCGGAGCTAGGGGTTGAGAGTTAATAAAAGTGCTTGGCAGGGTTGAGACGGGGCCTTTTTACTATAGCCCGCTGACAGCGTACGGTCGAGAGCGGTCGAAATTAAAAATGTATACACTTTAACCGGGGTCGAAGTTTTGATCGTTTGAGTTTAGATCAATAATGATTGATCGACTTTGAATTAGTGCTAACGGATTACAGTTCATTAATCCTTTAGAATTGAAAGATATTCTGTATACCGTGTGTTAAAGTTTTATTGTTGTCTGTTGCAACGTGAAAATTTTATTGAAAAGGTTTTACGTTCCATTAAGTTGTGTTTGAAGGACTTGTAATCTCGTATTGCGTATAAACAATAGTGGTTTATTCCTTGGTGAAGAACTTGTAATAACAATTACTTTGTCTCGTCTGATCTTCAGATAAGTGCAGTTTATTATTAATAAAAAAAACTAAAGGAATCATTTAAAGCGATCCTGAATTTAGTGACCGACTCCCGTGTTTCTATAACTTTAAAATTTCGCTGAAACTAAGTTAAAAGCATTTAGTGCCATGAGTGATTAAAAACAATTTGAAGCTCCAGAAACATTTTCGTCATTTTTCCAAATGAAAATAAATACGTCAGCACGTATAAGCAGAATAAAATCTTGATTTAATTTGGTGAGCTCGACTTAGTTTGTTCATGAAATCATATGGGCGAATGATAATAACTAAATATTATCGCATTTTTGGTACGGAGAATCAACACTTCAATACAACGCCGAGTTCAACGATTTCAATTTCCCCCAAATGAAAGGCCGAATTTCCAATTTCTACTGGACTATATGTATGGTATTCCATGAATTTGATGGATAATATTCAAGGTACTGTAGTTTTAAGGATTTGTTTATAATTCAGTTAATTAAGAATCTCACAGAATTTAATTACAAATCATTTATATTGATACTGTCGAATTGATTTAATTAGTCTAATCTCATTTAGATATTTGTTTATAAATTTTGTCCAGAAAAAGACCAGTCAATACAAATTTTAATATTTGAATTAATGTGTTTGGACAATTTTGGTGGTCGATTCAATAAACTTTTTGGTTATTTCCGTTATCTAATGAAAAGTTCTAGATGAATTTTTATTGATTTATTCTGGTTTAGTTATAATCTAATGAATTTAGATTGGAATTGTAATAAAGGTATGAGGTGTGTTTTATTTCTTATATATATGCAAAGTTATGTCTTTACCATTTTTCTTATCAAATAAATGTTATCAATTCAAAACTAAGGATCTAAAAAAACGGAACCATATTAGTTATGAATGCTTAGTTCCATTTTTTTTCAACCATTTTAAGTAAACAAAATTTTTGATTCAACTAAATATTTTATTCATTTTCTGGTTAATGAATTTAATAATAATTCTAATGCTTATTCAACTAATATCTTTGATTGGGTATTCATATACCTTAAGCTTCATAACCAGATGGCGCCCTTTTAAGTTTTTATTTGTGTTTGAACCTTTATCTATTCCTTTTCACAATTTATACAGCTGTGGAACCAATACCTACGACTTGATTAATTAATTTGTAAGAGAGAGTTTAAATCTCAAGCTGTGGCAGACATTTGAGTTTTTAGTTACAGTATAGAGCATTTTTATAGTTTTGTTTGTGAGTATTTTAGAGTGTTTCACTGGCTTCAATTGCTTCATTTGTGATTATTTTAGCTTCGTTTCAGAGTCTAGCTAAGATAATTGTCTGTATTTTTATGCAATCGGTACTGATACGTGAGACAGAGAAAGAAATCATTGCCGTTATCATTCTCATTTAGGTCCGCAAATGTCTAATATAGTTACCAAAACGTCATTGAATGCCATAGTTTCCTTTGTAATGTTTGTAAAACATTACAAACATGAACATTATTTTTCATGAAATAAATAAAGATTATTAAAAGTTTCACAGTTTTATTAAAATATACCTGACAATATTGTTTCGACAGCTATGCTGTCATTATCAAAGGTAATATAATTATAAACAAACACGTCGCTAAGGTAGATACAAAATAGGTAACTAGATAAAATAATAATAATAATAATAAAAATTAATAATAAAAATCATAATTAAACATCTAATACTTCCAGTAACGGAGAATTACTGAGCTCAAGTTGTTCATTCATTAAAGGTACCCTGAGTTTGTGTTTGTATATCTCAAAGGCTTCTAAAATGTCTAATTTGCGTTTGTTATTACAAAAATGTAGGAATTTAATATTATTTTGAGGAGTCATTGTGTGATTTTGTTCTAAAAGGTGTTTGGCGTAATTCGATTTTTCAGGATGTTTATTTTTGTAATGACGTACGTGTTCTTTATATCTTATGTCAAAATTTCGAAGTGTTTGTCCAATATATACCGAACTACAAAAAGAACAATTTAAACGGTAAATGCCCGATTTCATGATATCATGTGTTCTGTCTTTAGCATTAAATAAAAATGAAAAAGTGTTAGTGTTGGTTTTAAATGTTATTTTATAATTGTTGGTTTTTCTTAGTATATGTGCAATTTTTTCTGATATTTTGCCAAAATATGGTATAGATATGTAATTTGTGTCTTCTGTTTGAATGTCAATGGGATATATTCTTTTGATAGCTAACCTATAATCTTTTTGTTTAATTAAAGTGTCAATCATGTTCGGATTATAATGATTTGCATGTGCTAGTTGTTTAATGGTTGATATCTCTTTGCTAAAATCTGATTTTGTTAGTGGAATAGTTAAAGCTCTGTGTACTAATGATCTGTATGCTGCTATTTTATGTGTATTGTGGTGACAAGATTCATTTGGTATTGTTATGTCTGTTTGTGTTGGTTTTCTGTATATGGAAAATTCAAAAAGATTGTCTGCGTTAATCTTGATATTTAAGTCTAGAAAGTTTATAGCCCTGTTTTGTTCTGTTTCTAGTGTAAATTTTATATTAGGATGGATATTGTTTATAAGAATTAAAAATTCATTGATAACCTCAAAAGAACTGTCAAAACATTATTTGATAAACACAACATTACCTACCTTCATCATGAAATTATTTGAATTCGGGAGGTTTACCTTATGGCACTAAAATGCTTATTCCAAAAATTGTTCAGGCTATAGAGGTGTAAATAATATAACTAGAAACCTCGTAATGGGGGGAGGGGTAGCTGTAATGATTTAAAACATATTTTCCTTATCAACATGTGGTCGCTAGTTTTCAAGAAAATTGCCTTCTAAATGCTAAGTAAATTCATTGTACTCACATTACTTTAAAAAACTAAAAAAGCAAAAAAAGATTTTTTCAATTTTGTATAAAATGTTTTAAATAATGTAAACAAAATTTCAAATGGTACGTTTTTGTAAAAAAGTAGCTTAAGTTTATGATTCAAGTTCGCAATTAGCAAGTCAAAGGAAAACATTTCCATACTATCACAACGACGATATACATATTTTGAATCATAAATCTATGACATAACCCCAAAATAGTAATTTACGTTATAAGTCCTGGAAATCCATATTCAGTATCTAATTGGTCAGTACACATAATACGTTTTGTAATGTCGAAAACGTTTAATTAATTTAAAAATAGATAGCACGCATTTTGACATTAATTTTTGAAGTAAAATAATAATAATTTTACTGAAAATCGTACGACACTCAGTAGTGACCAATAAAAAAACTAGCTCAGGAGCCGTTACCATGGCAACTAAAAAATTTTTTGTAGGTAGACCAACCTAACTGAAATTAATAAGTGGAAATTTTTCTGTCAAAAATGTCAAATTTATTTAAACTATACAACCGAACAAATTACAAAAAACTAGAACAAATCAATTGAAATTAAATACACAACTATTGTAATAAACGTTTCCTGTCAATTTTAATTTTGGATACCACGGCTAACTATGTTATGTTACAACTTGACAGTGATAATCAAAATTTAAAATAGGTAGAAATGGTTTGTGTCGTCACGATTTTCTTTCCGAATATATCCTCGTGCATTGATTATGCCTGGAAATTTTACTTTCGTGCATAAATGTCACTCAAAAAATTTCCGGCAATAATCAATACACTTGGTATACTATAAGTGAAAATAGCAACTAAGTGGCCTGAACCTAAAGTTTTTTCCTTGCCTGGTCTGACCTACTCTATATGTACTCATCACGCCCCTAGGCACTGTACTTACGAAATATTAAAAAACTTGACAGTATTGTTGAAGTTGAAGAAAGAACATAATCCTAAAGGTGTTTCTAGTAAAATACACACTCACTCAGGGTGATATCAAGAAACATTTTAGATTATTATTAATATTAGTTATTGTTATGAAAAGAAATAATCAACCGCAATGTCGACACAATAGTCTAACATTGCAGTTGACAGTTCAAATGAAGCAGGTTAAACGTCTACTTCACTAACACAGTAACAAGTGCATGTGTAACCTGAGTTGTCGTGGCAACCGAGTTTTTACCGCGTGATGGCTACCGTACTGATGCTGGGAATGCTGGGGAGTGGGGATTGATGCAGCAAAGTTTGTTTTGAAATCTGCATCACTTTAAGTTTTCTATGGGAGAGTTGCGTCATGGCAGACTGTCTGCCATGGTTGCGTGCGTCGCGCTTGCCATTTCTTTCTGTGATATGTAGGTACATAAGTGTATTTTTTTAAAAATGTTTAGTTAGTTTAGTAATTCATTTATTATTTTTTTCTGGTTCATAAAATTAATAAAATATGGATTCTAATATTCTAACACAGTAGTTATTAAGTAAAAATGGAGATTTTACGAGAAAACGTTGGCAAAGCAGCGCTTCACCTGCGTCTTGTGACGAGCCGCCACTGTTTCCTGATGGCAATAGATTGCAGAATCGCTTCGCAATTAAAATAATTTACATTAATATCTAATCCCGTTATATTCTAGTCTGGTCTCATACAACTGACCTCAACACCCAAATTACGGAGCCAAATTCCAAGTCAGAGAGGAAGCAGAGGTAAGTTCTTATTAAAGATTTTTAAAGGTAGACAGGTAGACGTTGTCAAGTGAGTGGTCAAAAACTGGACACAAGAAATTTCTAGAGAAAGACTTGTGTTAAATCGGGTTATAATTTTAGTAAAACTGTACTTTACCCTCGCCACACACACTTTTTACTCACCCTGGACATGTGTTTCAACAGCTAAGCTGTCATTTTTAGCAGCGCTAAAATCTAAAAAATCTAACCTTATATACCTACAAAATTTCACGGTTTGCCGGTAATCGGTCAAGTTTGACTGACTGTCAGACTTGACTATTACTGGACCAATTCTAAAAGGCTACTATTTTTTAGCTCACTTAAGATTAAGACATAACAATTTTAGCGTCGCCCTACGTATGTTTGAACAAATTCATAAAAGTTGCATAATCCTGCGAATACTGGTTACGGACAAATATTCAAATAGGCTAATTAATAAAATAGACAATTGATGAATTGGGATAATAATTGATCAAAATGACAATTGGTCAAATAAAACAACTTGTCATCAATCAATCGCATCACACATTAATCCATCTTTTAAAGAATATAACTATAAAAATGGTAGCCGACGCGCGACTGTAAACGAGTGATATGACAGTACTACTCGTATTTCAAAGATAGTGAGTTCGAGTCCCGATCCAAGTTTCGTAGCAAAGAATACCTAGTTACACAGCTAGCCTTTTAATATTGGAGGGACCGACCTGAGCTAAAAAGAATGATGTTCCAACTTTCCCTAGAATTCTAGGGAGCTGGATCTACATTTACTGGTATTCACTTTTATGAGTATGTTTATAATTTTACGCCCTACTGCATCGAAAAGGGTACTTTACATCTTGGTGACCGTGGCGGAAACGTTGACATTACATCGCGGGCGGTAAAGTGTAAAAAAATCGCCCGCTGTAAAGAAATCGCCCGCATAATCCAACTTTGACATTAAATCGCGGGCGGTAAAGTGTAAAAAAACGCCCTACTGTAAAAAAAACGCCCGCATAATCCAGATTTGACAATACATCGCGCGCCTTAAAGTGTAAAAAACGCCCGCTGTAAAAAAACGC
This sequence comes from Agrypnus murinus, assembly GCA_929113105.1. Classification (NCBI taxonomy): domain Eukaryota; kingdom Metazoa; phylum Arthropoda; class Insecta; order Coleoptera; family Elateridae; genus Agrypnus; species Agrypnus murinus. Next base: position 115,082,626 of record OV816024.1, read on the forward strand.
CTACATACATCCAAAAACTATTATAAAAATTTATTTATAATAATTATAAATGTTAAAAGTACAATTAGAAACATTTGAAAAAGAACTTGATGGCGCCACTGCTTTGAGTTCCCTTGAAATGGGAGAGGACGACATCTCAATCGGAGTATCAGCTGTTGTAATTCCAATTTCGGTGAAAGAATTAGCTGCCATATTAGCTAATGATTCATGTGATGGTACCGATGTTACCGATGATGTTCCCTCTGAAGAACTCATACTTCCACGTTCGTATTGCGGAAGTGACTTCTTTCCCAGAATTGAACGTGTAATTTTATTTTTTGAAGTTATCGAATCTTCCAAATAGCCCTCCGCGACATTTGTGCTTTTCCATCTAAAACAAAATATTCATAATATAGAAGTAATTAAAAAAATTACTATGTAGTTACCCTCCGTGTCTTTTTATACTAGTAATATCTGCACCGCTATCGGCCAGTAAAGTTGCACTGGTCCTGCGAAATGAATGGCCTGTGTACTTGTTTGGATTCGGAAGATGGAGGTAAGTTGCAATTACTTTTGGTATTGTTCCAATAGTATTTTTGCCTACAGGTTGCGGAAAGCAGGTGTTGTTTCTGTGTGACATTTGCTGGTCTCAGTGCAGCATATTTTCTGTATAATTTCAATCCCGACACAGAGTCATCCTCAACAATGGTAAATATTCTTTTTTTATTGGTTTTGGTTTTTGGTAGTGTAACCACCAAAACTGAACCTCTATCTTCGATATCATCTATGGTAATGTCCACTAACTCTCCTCGGCGACAGGCACCAAAAAGCCCAAAGACAAGAACAATCTATGTTTCAAAATAGGTAAAGTAACTTATAACAGCTAGACAGATATCGTTAAAACTATTTTTTACCTTATGCATCAAATAGACGTCATCTGGAGCGTCAACAATAAATTTGGTAACCTCCTCTTTGGTCAAAATATTTGATTTCTTCGGTTCATGCCCAACAGCTTGATTTTTGAGAAAACTTATTAATTTGCAAAACTGGCTAATATCCACATTTTTATTAATAATTAGCATCTTCTTGAGCAGCGAATATTTACTCCAAAGTGAACTGCTTTGATATACTTTAGACTGAAAATTAAATAAATTGCTCAAATAATAAACCTGAATTTATGCTATGAATTTGTGCTTGTTTGCTTTTGTTGCAACCATTGGAGAAAATTTTGAAATTCTGCTTCATACCGATTTCTCGATTTTTTGGGGCATAATCCAGAGACCGCTTCTCTGGATAAGGCTATGATTTCGTCTGAAATGCTTTCAGACTCTGGAATACTCATTTCTTCGCACTTTTTTTCACTTTTTACTCGCAATGTCACAATATTTTCAGTAAAATTTACAATTTGGTTTTATTGTTTACGCGTGAAGTCATAGTTACGATCAGCCATCACGCCGCCTATTTTTAACGTTGTGAAATTATGAATTATGATAGATGATTTTACGATAATTTAAAGTTAATATTTCTTTTGCAGTTGGGCGTAAAACGTTGTACGTACCACGGGCCGAAAGTAGATTGCGCCCTTGGCTAAATTAAGGCCCTCCTTCGTCGGGCCTCAACCTTTAGCCGGCGGGCGCAATCTTACACTTTCGGCCCTCTATACGTAAATAACTAATATGCATTTATTTCTTTCGCGAGGGGGGCAACAATTTTTCCCTAGGTCTCCCTTTGGCTACGTGCCTGAAAACATTTAACGTGATGTACACGGTTTGTAGTCAAGTGAGATTCAATATAGACAACAATCCTTTAATTTAAAACATGAAATTGCTTTCGCCTTCCTAGTTTCGCATTGGCTAGTTTTGTTCGCAATGAGTCGATTACAGTGTAATTTTTTGATAAAGATATATTAATTGTGAACGCTTCATCCGAAGATCTTATTCGCAAACATATCTTTATTTTCGCCACAATACTGGTTTGAGAATAGTATATTCTGTAACGAGGTTAAAAGAAATTCGATGCGAGTGGAAGATTCCGAACGCGAGCTGAAAGAGAGCGAGAGGAACCACGAGCATCAAATTTCGATTCTAACCGAGTAACAGACCGTGCTTTCTCCGAGACCACAAGAAAATTTAAACTTATCAGTATTTACAATTTAAAAACAAGCACAATAACCTTAAAAAGTATGACATTTAATGTAAACAATGAAATCAAGGCTAACCGTTTTTTTATTATACTGTTACAGCATATTCATACCATATCAAGTGATGGAATGAAATACATGCAAAACACATAAGTAGGGTAGTGTTTTAGAATATTTATTCTAAAACAAGAGTTAGAATATTAAGTTTTTATTATCAAAATTAATTTCAGAATTTACAAATTCCATAGTGATCGTGGAGAAATATTTATAAAAGTTAATTTTTTTTAAGAATGTTGTCCTGCTTACTGATATAAGGTAATTTACTTATTTTATGACGTAACTGAAATACCTACATCAGTAGATCAATACAAAATATTTATCCTGTTTGCGATCTCAGCTTTACAATTATAGGTTCTACAGTTTCTAGGTGTAGATAATTGTACGATGAGTATAACGTACAATGAGGATGGTTTGTACGCGAAACAAATAATGTAATTTGTAAATTTCATAAAATGTATGCAAAATATCTCAAAATATAATATCAAGATATCTCATCTCTAATTAAATGCCCCAACCACACGATAATTTGTGTATTGATTTAACCTAATCCTTAATACTAAAACAACGACACAATGTAACCTTAGATAGAGGCGCTATTATTAATTGCTGTTATGTCTTTTAACAGTCGCTTCGACATATTAGTGTAGATTTTCACCTAATAGCGTGGGTTTCAATTCATCCGCAATCTACGAAATTTCCTGAATTCCGAGGAAAGTGATGTAGAACTTTGGGTTCTGTGTAGTGTGAAATGTTTATTATACGTTAAAGTCTAGGTGTTATACTTTACAGTCCGCCGTCAATGTTAACTTTTACATGTATCTGAACTCTGAAGTAATAAATATATACAACTATGAATATACGGCTAGTGTTTTTATTTTTGGTTTAATGAATTATAAATCACGTAAAGAAAGAATGAATTGTAAAAAAATAACTTTACTTTACAAACAAATACATGACCAGTTAATTAGTTTTATCTTTTTTTTTAAATATTGATTGGTTATAAAGGGATATAAATTTTACCACTTCACCAAGTTATTTTTTAATTTTTTCCATTAAATCATATTCTGAATGCAAATCATATAGAAAAATTATCATCCCGACTGAGAATCGAACCCAGAATCTTCTGCTTTCCAGTCGGGTACTCTCATATCATCTCTTAATTACCTAAAGTGATTTCCATCAGAATGACATTTTTTCTGTACGAACTAGATAATTGCAAACATAAAAGGGTACTAGATATATTTTGCTTCATTCAATGATTGATTCACAATTCGTTGACGACAAATCAACACTGTAAGAATTTCGGTTTTTATAAAACAATCCTTACTTTCGACTTTCAAATAAATGCATTTACTCTCGAGTTAAAAAAATGAAAGTAGATTTAAAAAAAATGGCTAGATTCTGCCTGAAGTTTTATGTTAATTATAAATTTCTTGTTCGAACTGCAAATGCGTTCTTTTAAATGCCGATATATTAAATTTCAAGAGGTGTGGTATTTAAAATAAAAATGTTTTACTTCTGAAACAAAATATATGCTTTTAAAACAAGGTATGCAGTATTTGATTTTGTTTTGAAATCAAGACTTATTAGACATATTTCTCAATTATAAGTTGCATTGCTTTTGATTTATTTATAAAGTTTTTGAATTTAAGTGTACGTGCTCTGTTATACATAGAAATGATAACAATCTACTTTTAAAGTAAATAGGGGGTTTTAATTCAAGTTGGTGTGGTTTTAAAATAAAATTATAAGTTGTTACATGCACAAATAAATGTTTTTGGAATCAGATATTTAGCTTTGTTTCGATAGCAATTCTTTTAATTTGAGTTAATTCGGAATTTTCATTTATTTTAAAAACTAATAAACATCATGAAAAATTATCATCTCTGACTGGGATTCGAACCCAGGGCTCTCTGCTATCCAGGCAGATGCTCTACCAACTGAGCTACCTGAGACGATTCCCAATTGAAACGACAATATCACAGCTGAATTAGATTTTTAGAAATATTCTTCCAAAGGAAAATTAATAATAGTAAATAAAAATTTATTGTGATAAACACAAAAATTAGTTGGTAGAGCATCTGCCTGCATTGCAGAGAGTGCTGGGTTCGAATTCCTGTCAGAGATGATAACTTTTCATGATGTTTATAAGTTCTTAAACTAATGTGCAGTATTTCTGCGATTATCACAAGCCATTTTCATTTACTATTTTTATTTATACCGTTAAAACGTGCACACGGTTAAATTAGTTAGTCGTTGTTTTTGCAAATTTGCAACAAATGTTTTATGTTAGTGCAAGTGTTATAAAAAATAATATAATAGATATAATATAAAATAATAGCTATGATCTTAAACAACTGTAATAAAATTTTTGTAATAGCTACTGAAATTAGTACTAAATGTTTTAATGAACATTACCTACACTATGAAGTAGGATCACCATCAAATAATATAAATATTATTATAATAGAATCATTAACTTCTTTTACAAGGCCTTCGATGCATATCTATAATGTTACCAGAAAATGTTTTTTAAGAAATAAGTATTTATATATAAGCAAACTGTTTATGTTCTGTATTTTTTCAAGTTATTGTTTTATTTCAATAATAAAATATTTTTTCCTTTTATTTTTGTTACTAGGTGTGATGTGAAGTCAATAAAGCATTAATAACAGTAAGTTGTTTTTTTACTGAAAGAATATAAAACATTCAACATTCAATTCAACTGTGTCCTGCATTTAACGCCATTAATTATTTATTGATACTTTCCGTTTGAAAACAGAAAATTTTAAAATTAATTACAATCTACCATTCAAATACTTTTGAATTAACAGTAATACTATTTAAATCAACGGCCGAAATAAGTTTTTGATTTAAATGCACACTACATTGAATTAAAATTTCGAAACACTCTCAAAAGTAGAGCTACTTTTAAATTTAAAAAATACTTTGTTGGTGCATTTTTGAAAGTAAACAATTTTGATGTTACCTGCAATTTTTTTTAATTTAAAAATAAAATTTTCAGTGAACTATCAAAACTAATCTAGATTTGTTTGCATAATCCTATAAAGAAATTAATTTTATAATTTACATAGTTACAATCAGAGACGTAAATAGTTGATGCAGTTCATAAACTGACCCAAGCAATTCAAAATGCAGCTTGGCAAGCCACACCAGACCGAAATCAACCACACATGACAGAAAACTGTCCAGGGCAACCAAAGAACTAGAAGCATTGCTTCTCAAGATCAAGAATCAAGCAACCCAAGAATTCCTTTGTGAATCTATCAACCACAGAAGCTCACGATTACTCACTGTGGAAAGCAACTAAGAAAACAAAGAGGCCCCAATCTGTTCCATCAATTAAAAACACCAACGGAACATGGTGTAGGAATGACAAAGAAAAATCAAATGCCTTAGCGGAACACCTGTCCGAAGTATTTAAGCCACATCAAACTGAACAAAGAGCTGAAGCAGAAGAAGAAATATTATCATTCTTAGAAGCACCCTTTTAAATGGATCTGCCCATACGGAATTTCAAATTTAAGGAAGTGAAGAGAGTAATTATGAAAGAAATTAATCAAAAAGAAAGCTCCAGGATATGATCTTGTAACAAGGAAAGTGCTGCAAGAAATAACTGACAAATGCTTAAAACTTACTCAGATAATATTCAACGCCATTTTGAGATTGGCATATTTTCCTGATGAGTGGAAGGTTGCGCAAATAATCCTAGTACCCAAACCCGGTAAAAACCTAAACGAAATAACTTCTTACAGACCTATCAGTCTTTCACCTCTGTTATCCAAACTGCTACAAGAGCTACTATTAAAAACGCTATTATCTATAATAGAAGAAAGACATCTAATTCCTAATCACCAGTTTGGCTGCAGGAACAAGCACGGTGCCATTGAACAGGTGCCTAAGACAGTGAATCAACTAAATAGGGATTTAGAAGGTAAAAGATACTGTTCTGTTGCGTTGCGGCCTATGCTATAAATTTAAATTGAACCTTCCACATCAAAATTACCTAATCCTAAAATCATATCTCAGTAATAGACATTTTCTTGTGAAACATCAAAGCGAGTACACGCACCTGCACACCATAAATGCTGGAGTTCCCCAGGGGAGTGTTCTGGAGTCCCATACTTTACCTGTTATACACCGCCGATCTTCATACCACCAGAGTAACTACAGTTGCAACCTTCGCAGATGGTACGGCTATACTTGCGTCATATCTAAATTCAGAATCCACATCCCGAAACTTACAAACAAACCTAAACAAAATCCAGAAATGGTTGAAAACTGGAAAATGAAAGCTAACGAAACAAAATCTACGCATGTAACTTTTACATTGCAAAAGGAGACTTGTCCTCCCGTGACACTTAATGACACACCTCTCCCACAAACGGATGATGTAAAGTATCTAGGGCTACACTATATTTGCGAAAATGAAACAATTAGGCTTGAAACACCGGCAGATGTACTGGATGATTGGACGCAATTCACAACTTTCATTAGAAAGCAATTTTGCAACAAGCAAACTTACAAAACAAAATGATTTGTCTTGTCAGTTGACATTTTCGACACATTTTTGACAGGAGAATGACGTTTGAAATTTCGACTCGAAACATAACCTCAAAATTTTCTAATTTTTGCTTTGCAAGTGAACGCGTGGTTTCTACAAATGAATTTTTACAAGAGCTTATCACCAGATTTTCTGCAGTTTATATAAGATTTGAAAAAACAATTGAATAAGTTACTAGTTTTTCTAGTTTCCAACTAGAATTGTTTGTTCCCTAACTTTTAAACAAGAAACAAAAGCCTAACTTTAAAACTAAATTATTATGACCACATTGAAAATAATAATTACACTAATTGATTATAATAATATTAAGAACACTTAATATATAAGAACACTTTCCTCTTTCTTTTGGTACTCAGCATCCATATCCAAATGTAAATATAAAACCAGGATTCAAAGTCAACCACATTGGTTTTTCCTAAATTGATACATACGAAAATTGTTTTTAAACGCAAAGATACTACCTTTTCTTTCCTTTATATTAATCCTGACATCCTGCAGAATACTTATTACACCAATATTTGTACCCTAATCCTAAATAAAAAATAAGTTTTATGCTTTTACCAAACTATAATAAAGCGCTACAATTTTCGCTTTATAAATGCCTAGATCTTCTAGTCAAAAAGACCCAAACTTTGACATTCATGTGTCAAATGTACTCCAGAACTTGCTTATCAACATTACTACAAAATATCACAGTTCAAAATTAAATTAAATAGAACAACACATATTTACTATGAACAAACACAAATCGTTAAATAAGAAGAAGATTTTCTTCATTTTGAGCAATAAAAACAGTAAGCAAAGCGATAAGTATTTGTGTATGCCTTCACAAGTATATTTTTAATAATATCCAGGTGAAAACAAGCCTAGAAATGGCTCTAATATTTATTCCTCTACAAATCTTAAGCAACGGCAGAAAATTGTTAATTTTGTTAAAGAAGATTAGACAATTTAGGAGGAAAATCAAATTAAAATATATATCTTTTCAATTCAGAGTGTTTTAGAGTGTATCCTTAACATATTTAAAACATATTTATTTATTTTTTTTAATAATAAACAAATGAGCTTTGTATCCTCTTACCAGTTAGGCAACCCAAAAATCATGAATGTAAATATTGATGCCTAAATCATGCCATATTATAGCAATATGTTTATTCATACAGTGCTATTTATTTACTATGCAATATTAGGCCAGTAAAATTAGACCCGATTATGACCGTTGGTGGAAATAAATGCTGGAAAGCGGGAGATCGTCTCGATCGCTTCGTTTGACGTCAAATATAAGTATCCTAGGTTTGCACGGTCCCTCGACGCGAGCTTACCTGAGGGCATCAAAAGAACCACGAAATCTTCGGACCTTTTATAGTTTTTCGCTTATAACTCCAGAGCGGTGCTTTCCAACGAAAACTTCACTATTACAAGAATTAAAGCGCATTAAATTCTGCGTCGGATGAGTATCCAACACTTTAAATTCCGTCCTGTTGTATGGTGGAAATCGACGGTCGCGAAACGACAATTTTACAAATTTCCGATTTTTCGTCAGATCGGACGCCCAGAGACTTTCCGTATAAAAAAACCGGTTGGACTCATTCTGATTGTTAATATAAGTCGAAAAATACCTACGCTTTGATATTATAGAGGTTGCGGGATTAAATTAATGACTATTTTTTGTCATCCCCCATCAAAGCAATTAGGATCAATCCATATGAAGTAGTGCAGTACTGGTCACTCGATCATTTCGAAAAAAGCTAATTTTTTGTGTGTTATCACCCGTAAGTATTGGTAGATCAAAACCACTGACATTTTACTTTTATTCCATTTGATTGAAATATGGCAGCCATATTTGTTTCGTGGTGCACGACGTTGCTTGCAGTTTTTTGATGTAAACGTAAATCTTGATATCTCAAGAACGGTTGATCCTAGAGACCTGCGGTAAAAATGAGTGTATTGCTCACATGTCGGACTACATTTTTTAATCTAAACATAATATTGACCTGACGTATCATAACGAGAACTTCAAAGCCCATACATACCAAAATAGTAAAATTTCAGATTTTAAATAGTTTATACATAAACTACCTCTAACCGTGTACGTTTAAATAGAAAATCCATCCTAAGACTTCATTTTTATCTGGACATATGAAATATGCTCCCCATAAAAGCGGAAATTTTTATAAAAACTTTAATCTTCGGGATTAAATCACATCCATAAGTAAGCGTCTTACAAAAATCGCGTCGCAAAAGGGCGTCCGATCTGACGGAAAATCGAAAATTTGTAAAATTGTAGTTTCTCGACCATCGATTTCAACCATAGCACTGGACCGAATTTAAGGTGTTGGATACTCATCCGACGCAGAACTTAATGCGCTTTAATTCTTGTAATAGTAAAGTTTTCGTTGGAAAGCACCGCTTTGGAGTTATAAGCGAAAACCTAAAAAAGGTCCGAAGATTTCGTGGTTCTTTTGATGCCCTCAGGTAAGCTCGCGTCGAGGGACCGTGCAAACCTAGGATACTTATATTTGACGTCAAACGAAGCGATCGAGACGATCTCCCGCTTTCCAACATTTATTTCCACCAACGGATTCTATTTTACTGGCCTATATATGTAAATCGTATAAAAGAGTGTGCTGTATAATTGGTTGCCTATGTGCGCATAATACATTTACTTCATTATTTTCAAATGCAACGTATTGCAATTTAACTTAATAGCGCTGTATATGTCTTAGGGGGCCATTCATTAATTACGTAAGGATGATTTTGGACATTTTTGACCCCCCCCCCTTCCCCCATGTAAGTGCACGTAAGATTTCTCGGACTCCCCCTTGTACAATTTACAATATTGTAAATTTAAAAAAATTGTTCTCATATTTGTTTTCCCGAAAGTCTTGCTCTCAAATGTTCATCAAACTATGTTAAAAATCGCTTATTTCGACTTATAAAATCTTACGTAAGAATGACTTTGACCCCCTCCCCCCCCCCGAGATAAGGGCATGTAGAGATTTCGAGAACCCCCTCCCCCTCGGGACCCTTACGTGATTGATGAATGACATATGATGTCATATGTCTTTCTAGTATGGCTAAACATGTTGAATTCGTAATAGAACTTTTAACTGCTTGTTTTATGGTAGGCTTAAGACGGTTTACCTTAATATTTTCCTATAATGTGACAAATTTTGTTGGCGCTTGTAATGACTTAAGATCTATTTCTTTCTATTAATTGTCATTTCATACTTCCAAAATCGTACACTTTGCGAACGTATTAGCATCTAACATAAAAGTAAGTATTAAGAAACATCTTTTTACTATGATAGGCGATACTAAACTTACATATGAATAAATGTTTGTCTTACTTGTACAAATAGAAGGAATTGCAATATAACAATTGCAGCTTCTTTAACAAATATTGAGATGTTCCCGGAAAAGTTGATCTAGAGATTATTTACCTCCAAACTTTAATAAACAGATTTTCAAAGGTATTTAGTTAAAATACCGAAACACTTAAGAAACTGGTTGAGTAAGTACCGCTGGTAAAAGCAAAACAACATTTAAGTATCAGTAATATCGCTACCTTACTGCCTGTTCTAGCCAACAAGGTGCTGAATATTTCTAAGTACCATTTTAATTCTAACGCGGCCAGTTTAGATTTTAATAAGTAGTGTGATGTTATTATAATTTTATTTATTCTTTTTTTAATTGTTATTGGTTAGTTTTATATTTAAAAGAATACCTTTTGATCTCAGGGTCGCACAAATTGTGTATATATATATATATATATATATATATATATATATATATATATATATATATATATATATATATATATATATATATATATATTTACATCAGTCTAACAAATGGACGTCCTTTCATATCTAAGTAATTGGACGTCCACCACAAATAATAACGTTAGAGAAGATTTAGTTCGTGTATATACACTATCTCACATAGTAGTGTTACGTGTGCGAGTTAGATTTTGAATAAAATCAAAAATAAAGAAGTTAATATACACCGCCATTCGACGTCCGCACATAATACAGTCTTACAACGTCCACTGTATATCCATATAAGTATTTCCGACTAAAGGACGTCCCAGAGATATACGTTAATGTGGAATTCGGTATTTTGACGTCCTGCAACGTTGTCGCTGTGAAAGAAACATCTGGCTCTTTCTTACTCTGTTGTACTGTATGTTGTCTTATTCTTTTTCGCTGATATTGAATTTAAGGCGAAACGAATCGTTAGACATATTTATGACGCTTTAAAAATCTGGTGTTCGTAATATTGTTATGGAAGTAGGGAAGAAACGTTAGAATTCCTTTCTTATCTTATTATATTTCAAGTTAATCCTGAAAAAGTCTTGATTCTTAATAATCTATTTATTTAGTTTGTAAAAAATCATTGTAAAATAAAAGTGTAAACTTTTTGATTGATACATTATTAAGAAAGAAATATTAATTTACCTGAAATTTAAATCATTTAGAGAACTTAAAAACATCTTTACTTTAGCATTTTAAAAACAATACACAAGAATACAAGAACACAAATGTATATAAGACTACTATTAAAAAAATATCTGAAGAGAATGTAGTATTTTAGCTTCTTGGTAAAAACATTCTCTTGAGCAAGTGGGTTCTTTATTTAAAATAATACGCACAAATTTTTTTGAATGATTCGAAATTGTTTTACGTAATTATTAACCCAAATTAATCAATCCTGGAATAATTAATTAATCTAGTAATTCCGTAAGATGTATTTTCCACGTTTCCGTTAAAATTAAACAATCTAATTCTGTTTGTAATTGACTTAAATATATTTTTAATTCGTCGAAATTTTTATTTATGCTACGAATATTCATATGATATAAATTAAATTTCTCAATATTTGGAAATATATTATTAATTGCTAATGGACCATAGATTTCAATTGCTGCAATTGATACCAAGTTTACATCCGTAATAAATTGGTTCATGGACCTATTTAAAAGAATTGTATATTTTATTTTATTTGAGTAAGTAAATTAAATCACTGAAGAAAATTTGATTGCAATTCAAGAATTTGTTTAACTTATTTCTCCTTTAATCAAAACAAGGAAAAAATGTAATTTAAATTTAAAACTAAAGATGAGTAATGTACATAAGTAATAAACGGTATATTATAAATTAAACTATGGTAAGACTATTTAAACTAGTCCTTTTTTCTCTCTATTATTTAATATTAAATAACCAAGTAAGTACAAATTAATTCAAACACAATTCATATAATTTTAAAATGTTTGCTTGCAATAAAACTTATTTTAGATTGGAAGGTAGGTATATGAATTGTTTAACGTGTAAATGACATAAAATTTCATACAAAACTAAAATAATTATTTATTACATCTTAGTAAGAAACAGAAATTTACTATACTTTTAGTAAACATAATAGCAACATAATTAAGTATTATTTTATGCTTATAATATAAAACAACAGTCCCTAATATAATAAAAAGTCAAAAATCAAATGCCATTAATATTTTCATGGTTCAAATAGTTCTTTATAATACTTAACGAGAAAAGGCGGGTAAAATTGAAAGCAACAACTACTCTTTAGAGGTCAGAACAAATATAAACCCTCGAAATCGTTTTACAACCTTTCTGACATGTATTTATTACCTTTCACACATTTCTTCAAGCGAACTTTTAGAATTTTAAAATAAATCACATTTTATAATATTATCACATAATAATAATATCATCTAATAATCAGAGCTAATAACAAAATCAGTACATTAATAATACTATTTTTTTCAGGGTTCACTACAGATATACCATACTGAAATAAAACATTTTTTTAAACGCCTTACCCGGGAACACAAGAATGAAAAGCAAGACTCGCTATTTCTTTCATTTGTTCTTACGCGTATTGTAGCATCTTAAATTGATTCTAAATTCTAATAGATAAATTAAAAATTAGTGTAAGTATATTTTATTATAAACAAATGCATATACAATAAATAATAAACCTATGTGACATGTTATATAAAAGTTTTTTGACATGACAGTTTTTTAATGATTCTCTGAATTGTTAATCAAAAACCCAGCCCCTAGCATTTTATCGATAACCAAAACTATACATAATAATATTAGAGTAAAAATGCGACATACATTTTATTTACAATCGCCCACTATCTCCTTGAATACTACTGTCAGTGATGTCAGAATCAAGCCGCTGTTGCTGTTTCCCCTTACGGGCCGTAGCTCCTACCATGCCCACCCGGCGGGCTATCTTCGGCCGCACTCGACCGACGGCGACAGCGTTCGTTGAAGTACATGCATTATCTTATCTCTCCAAGCTATTTTAAAAATTATTATTTACTCAGCGAATTATTTATAATACAATGTTGAAAAGAAATTGAAAAATTTAATAAAATATCCACATTGCATATTAATCGTTAATTTTAATATGAAAACAATGGTCACTCAAAGTCGATATAACAAATTAATTTTTAATTATTAATATGTATTTCATATCGATAAACGAATTGTTATAAATCTAATAAAATGTTATTGTTCAATGGAAACCGTGAGAAAGTGGTGATTTCTTCCATCAGGAGAAAAACGTAAAGAATGTTTCTCTTTACGTTTAGTTAGTTAATAGAATGTAAACCAGGAATTAATTAAGAAAGTTAACCTCCAATAAAATAATTGCGGACAACTAATTTTGGCAAAATAAGGCAGAACATTTCTTTACACTTCCAAAGGGTATGGGATAAGATACACATTACCCACGGAAACAAGAAAAATGGAAATTTTGCTGGTTTCTCGGAAAACGTCAACTTTCTTTTCTCTATAATTATGACAACTGAAAACTCTTACTTTCAAATGAAAAACATATCGTATTTACAAAATAAATCTATACAATATTGAATGCGTTAAATAATAAAATTAACCAACTAAACGAACAGAACTACTTTTAAATGCAGCATTTTTAAATGCTTTATGTTGATAGTTCACAATTTAAATAATTCAGAGAAAATTGTACGTACTACTTAGGCAATTTGAAGCATTTGTTAATTAACTACCATAAGATGCATAAGATTAGCATATCAAAATTTAATATCAGAATTTAAATGTATCAACTGGAAACCCAAAAATATTAGAACACAACAAACCGAGTAGTATGCGCGCAAATGTTAAATCAAACGATATTCAATGAGGCATCTAATAAATCGAATTCTTCTAATTCATCAACACTACAAAGACGTAGCTCACTTTTTTCTGAAGTCTCATACTTGTACAAGTATTTAGATGACATACGAGTCAAGTGCTTTTCTTCAATGGCCATGGTCAATGCAGTTTCGTTCTTAGCTTTCAATGCTGACTTAACAACGCATATTGCATTGACCGTTGAAGGATCAAGTCTCTTGCGTTTTTTGGTGACAATGTCAGTTAACATGGAAAACACTCTTTCTGCATCGGAATTTGAGTTAGGAAAAGATCTTACGGTGTTAACAAATTTCAACAAATTGGGATACCTGGGCACTTCGTTTGGTTCATTTTGCGAAAGAACACTTTTCCAAAAGTTATCAAATTTTAAATTAATAAGTCTTGCTTTCTCTTTTTCTGAAAAATCTAAAGGTAACGAAGACCATTCTTTTTTCAGACCATGAATGTCGAGATTACCAATCTTTGTTGCTACAAATTCAATGCTTTCGAGGGAAAGAGTCCTGTTTGACGAAGATAGTGCCGTAGTTGGTTGAAGGGCACTCAACTTAGCATAAAACTCGTCATCGAAAGGTAACCTTTTACAAATACCCTCTGCGGCAGCAATACAAAAGTTGAGACAGTTTTTTCTAATGATTTCAACGATCTCAGATTGAGTTCCCAAGTTGTTTAAATACAAATTGCATTTTGGCCCACAATCAATTTCATAAAGAGGTAAGTGATTTTCGTGTGAAGAAAAGCACACCTTCCGAATCGAAGTTATGTCCTTAGAAAGGTCTGGCTTTAAGAAATGTCTCAGCACCCCTTGTAACAATTTAGCCGATTCCATTTGAAGTGCACGAATTCGTGTTTCTTCGCTTTGAAATTGCAGATTAAATCTATCGAACTGCTCCAAAACATAGTCGAGAAAGTAAAGATAGGCTTTCATGTCTGGTTTTTGCATCATAGATAGCAGATGTTCACCCGATTTCTTTTTATCATTCTGAATATTTACTAACAGGAAATGGAGCAACGCATCCCAATTTTCCAATATTCGTTCTATGCAAGCACGACGAGATAACCACCGCGTTTCACATAGTCTAACAATCTTCCGATGAAATTCCGAGAAGCACTCTTGAAATTCTTGAAATATTGCAGTCCGTTTGCTGCTGGTGTTAAAAAACTCGCGATTTTTCGAATGAGTTTTTCGCATTCGTCCGGAATCGCATCACAAGCGCCGTTAGCAATTAATGCACAAGAATGACAAGGACAAGGCATAGTAATCAATCGCGGACATTTTTCTCGTAGCAACCTACTGAACACCGACCTCATGACGCTTGCATTATCGCACGCAAAAGCAACAACGTTAAGCATGGGAATTTGGAGTTTGTTCATCTCATTCCTCAACGCTGCAAACAGATTCTCAGCACTAGTGTTCGTTGCGTTGAGATTGATTAATTTCACTAATTCCGTCTTGACATCTAAAGACTGAGGATCAATGTATCGGACAAGAAAAGTCATCCATTTTTTAAGAGTTAAATCTGACGATTCATCTATAAAAATGGAGAATGACGCGTTTTGCAAAATGCTAACAACACGATCAGTCGCAACGGGGCTCAAGACGTTCGTTATGATGGCTTTGGTTTCATTTCGGCCCATTTTCATACTTTGCACAACGTTGGGATCTTGATCGACTTTCTGAAAAAAATCGAGGAATTGTTCAGCAACTTGAAGAGGAATGTTATGTTGAGCAATTAAAGCTGCGTATCGAATCTCAGCGATATGTACCTTATCGTCGAACGAAAATGATGAATCTTCGTCCGATAAATTATTTAGAAAATGTTCAACTGCAATGCCTTGTTTTTTACACTCAGCTAAGTGAGTTACAGAGATGGCATGGCGTTCTAATTTGGAAATTCCTCAACTTAATGATATGCCACAAACAGCACATTTACACGAATAAGGATCTTCTGCAACCTCTCGAAGCCAAAACTGAAACCTACTATCGCTCAACCATTTTTTAAGAAATTTTTGTTTATACGAATCTTTAGCCGGTGTACTGACCGCCGAATCGCCACTTTTCGCATGGAATTTAGCGTGACTGGTCACATGACCACTACCACAAGAAAATTCTTTGTTGCATATAATACACCCTAATCGATATATATTGCCCTCGACTTCGCGAATCCATCATTTCGACTGCTCGTCAGTAAGCCACTTTTGCACAAAAGATTGTGGTTTGCGTTTTTTCTTTGGAATTTCACACAAAGAATCGGCCATTCTAGCGATAATAATAATTCTAGCCTAATATTGACCTTTTCTTTAATAGAAAATGTATACTAATATACATATATGTGTACCATTAAGAATATTATATACCATGACTTGACGTAGATTCGAAACTTAATCTAAATGTAAGTATATACAAGAAAATTAATTAACAGTAGTAAATAAACTAAAATAAAAGAATTGTTCGACTAATATTATAAATTTAGGTATATACAAGAAAATTAAATAATAGCAGTAAACAAAAATAAAACCAAACCAAACCAAAACCATAAATATTAAATGGTAATAAATTACAAATATAAATAGAAAATACTAATGTAAATATTGAAATGCGTTCGTTCAAGCAAGTACAATATAAGTAGGTGCACTTGCATTCTCTTATATCGGGCACCGTATAAAAATCTACGTTTACTTCACGATTTACTTATTGTTATACAGTTTTAAAAAATAGTAGAAAAGTGTAATCAAATAAAAAATATTGTACATTATTTTCTTACTATTATTACCATTTAATATTAATGTTTTTTAGTCGAACAATTCTTTTATTTTAGTTTATTTACTACTGTTAATTAATTTTCTTGTATATACTTACATTTAGATTAAGTTTCGAATCTACGTCAAGTCATGGTATATAATATTCTTAATGGTACACATATATGTATATTAGTATACATTTTCTATTAAAGAAAAGGTCAATATTAGGCTAGAATTATTATTATCGCTAGAATGGCCGATTCTTTGTGTGAAATTCCAAAGAAAAAACGCAAACCACAATCTTTTGTGCAAAAGTGGCTTACTGACGAGCAGTCGAAATGATGGATTCGCGAAGTCGAGGGCAATATATATCGATTAGGGTGTATTATATGCAACAAAGAATTTTCTTGTGGTAGTGGTCATGTGACCAGTCACGCTAAATTCCATGCGAAAAGTGGCGATTCGGCGGTCAGTACACCGGCTAAAGATTCGTATAAACAAAAATTTCTTAAAAAATGGTTGAGCGATAGTAGGTTTCAGTTTTGGCTTCGAGAGGTTGCAGAAGATCCTTATTCGTGTAAATGTGCTGTTTGTGGCATATCATTAAGTTGAGGAATTTCCAAATTAGAACGCCATGCCATCTCTGTAACTCACTTAGCTGAGTGTAAAAAACAAGGCATTGCAGTTGAACATTTTCTAAATAATTTATCGGACGAAGATTCATCATTTTCGTTCGACGATAAGGTACATATCGCTGAGATTCGATACGCAGCTTTAATTGCTCAACATAACATTCCTCTTCAAGTTGCTGAACAATTCCTCGATTTTTTTCAGAAAGTCGATCAAGATCCCAACGTTGTGCAAAGTATGAAAATGGGCCGAAATGAAACCAAAGCCATCATAACGAACGTCTTGAGCCCCGTTGCGACTGATCGTGTTGTTAGCATTTTGCAAAACGCGTCATTCTCCATTTTTATAGATGAATCGTCAGATTTAACTCTTAAAAAATGGATGACTTTTCTTGTCCGATACATTGATCCTCAGTCTTTAGATGTCAAGACGGAATTAGTGAAATTAATCAATCTCAACGCAACGAACACTAGTGCTGAGAATCTGTTTGCAGCGTTGAGGAATGAGATGAACAAACTCCAAATTCCCATGCTTAACGTTGTTGCTTTTGCGTGCGATAATGCAAGCGTCATGAGGTCGGTGTTCAGTAGGTTGCTACGAGAAAAATGTCCGCGATTGATTACTATGCCTTGTCCTTGCCATTCTTGTGCATTAATTGCTAACGGCGCTTGTGATGCGATTCCGGACGAATGCGAAAAACTCATTCGAAAAATCGCGAGTTTTTTAACACCAGCAGCAAACGGACTGCAATATTTCAAGAATTTCAAGAGTGCTTCTCGGAATTTCATCGGAAGATTGTTAGACTATGTGAAACGCGGTGGTTATCTCGTCGTGCTTGCATAGAACGAATATTGGAAAATTGGGATGCGTTGCTCCATTTCCTGTTAGTAAATATTCAGAATGATAAAAAGAAATCGGGTGAACATCTGCTATCTATGATGCAAAAACCAGACATGAAAGCCTATCTTTACTTTCTCGACTATGTTTTGGAGCAGTTCGATAGATTTAATCTGCAATTTCAAAGCGAAGAAACACGAATTCGTGCACTTCAAATGGAATCGGCTAAATTGTTACAAGGGGTGCTGAGACATTTCTTAAAGCCAGACCTTTCTAAGGACATAACTTCGATTCGGAAGGTGTGCTTTTCTTCACACGAAAATCACTTACCTCTTTATGAAATTGATTGTGGGCCAAAATGCAATTTGTATTTAAACAACTTGGGAACTCAATCTGAGATCGTTGAAATCATTAGAAAAAACTGTCTCAACTTTTGTATTGCTGCCGCAGAGGGTATTTGTAAAAGGTTACCTTTCGATGACGAGTTTTATGCTAAGTTGAGTGCCCTTCAACCAACTACGGCACTATCTTCGTCAAACAGGACTCTTTCCCTCGAAAGCATTGAATTTGTAGCAACAAAGATTGGTAATCTCGACATTCATGGTCTGAAAAAAGAATGGTCTTCGTTACCTTTAGATTTTTCAGAAAAAGAGAAAGCAAGACTTATTAATTTAAAATTTGATAACTTTTGGAAAAGTGTTCTTTCGCAAAATGAACCAAACGAAGTGCCCAGGTATCCCAATTTGTTGAAATTTGTTAACACCGTAAGATCTTTTCCTAACTCAAATGCCGATGCAGAAAGAGTGTTTTCCATGTTAACTGACATTGTCACCAAAAAACGCAAGAGACTTGATCCTTCAACGGTCAATGCAATATGCGTTGTTAAGTCAGCATTGAAAGCTAAGAACGAAACTGCATTGACCATGGCCATTGAAGAAAAGCACTTGACTCGTATGTCATCTAAATACTTGTACAAGTATGAGACTTCAGAAAAAAGTGAGCTACGTCTTTGTAGTGTTGATGAATTAGAAGAATTCGATTTATTAGATGCCTCATTGAATATCGTTTGATTTAACATTTGCGCGCATACTACTCGGTTTGTTGTGTTCTAATATTTTTGGGTTTCCAGTTGATACATTTAAATTCTGATATTAAATTTTGATATGCTAATCTTATGCATCTTATGGTAGTTAATTAACAAATGCTTCAAATTGCCTAAGTAGTACGTACAATTTTCTCTGAATTATTTAAATTGTGAACTATCAACATAAAGCATTTAAAAATGCTGCATTTAAAAGTAGTTCTGTTCGTTTAGTTGGTTAATTTTATTATTTAACGCATTCAATATTGTATAGATTTATTTTGTAAATACGATATGTTTTTCATTTGAAAGTAAGAGTTTTCAGTTGTCATAATTATAGAGAAAAGAAAGTTGACGTTTTCCGAGAAACCAGCAAAATTTCCATTTTTCTTGTTTCCGTGGGTAATGTGTATCTTATCCCATACCCTTTGGAAGTGTAAAGAAATGTTCTGCCTTATTTTGCCAAAATTAGTTGTCCGCAATTATTTTATTGGAGGTTAACTTTCTTAATTAATTCCTGGTTTACATTCTATTAACTAACTAAACGTAAAGAGAAACATTCTTTACGTTTTTCTCCTGATGGAAGAAATCACCACTTTCTCACGGTTTCCATTGAACAATAACATTTTATTAGATTTATAACAATTCGTTTATCGATATGAAATACATATTAATAATTAAAAATTAATTTGTTATATCGACTTTGAGTGACCATTGTTTTCATATTAAAATTAACGATTAATATGCAATGTGGATATTTTATTAAATTTTTCAATTTCTTTTCAACATTGTATTATAAATAATTCGCTGAGTAAATAATAATTTTTAAAATAGCTTGGAGAGATAAGATAATGCATGTACTTCAACGAACGCTGTCGCCGTCGGTCGAGTGCGGCCGAAGATAGCCCGCCGGGTGGGCATGGTAGGAGCTACGGCCCGTAAGGGGAAACAGCAACAGCGGCTTGATTCTGACATCACTGCTACTGTAAAGTGTACACCTGTAATTCTTTATCAACGGGCCGATCTTATTTGAATTTTTAGAGTCCTCTAAAGCGTGTTTGTCATTTTTGGGACCACCAACGTCGGATGAACACAGTAATCCCAACTAAGTAAATTCATTTGGGTACCCATTTACTGTTGAACCTGATTACACAAGAGTTAAGCAGCGAAATGTGCATGCGTCCTTTGTGGGAGCAGTACTTCAGATTACACTTGAACTTTTCGAAGCCGAATCTCATTTAGTATATTATTATGCTATTACTCGTATCCACCGTCCAGAGACTCTACAGCTCCACGTTTTCCAGAATTCTTCTCTGATTTCCTCCTAATTTCTTTGATTGTCCTAGTTTGAAAACGACTGCTTGTTGTTGTTGAAAGTGTGAGTTTACCTTTTCCTAATCCAAAAACTTTTGGCATTGTATCACATACTAACAGTGCATTGTCAAGAACAATGTGAAAACAAACTTATTCACCAAATTCTTGTTTAATTTTCTTGGCGCCCTCGAGCGGTCTAGACAGTCTCGTTTGTGGACCCCCTTTGGCTCTAAGTAGAGAAAAATGTTATAGAAGAAATTGATGATGCACTAAAAGAATCTACATAATGCGCAGGAATGGAATTTCTAATTAGCCCAGTAACATTAGCATTTTACTTCCGAGAGATTTGCACCAATGTAAATTTTCGCGCACACCTTTATATAGGTTTTATAAGTAACGTGCAAAAAGTCGCCATCGATATCATGTTGGGTTCGAAAGTAATACAAGGTCAAAGGTCACGAAAACTGATTTCTATTGGTCGAACGATAATTACGGTTATTATGAAAGTCGTATATTCAAAATTACAGGAGTTATACAAAATCGCATTTCCTAACGTGTATCCTACAAGATTTGTTTCTAATTTTGTTAAAAAATGGGTTTTAAACTTTAAACCAATTTAATCATTAGTTTCATTAATTGTATTAAACATCAAGTAGGTACGTTTATTTTGCGTTAACTCTCTAGGAAAAAGTGTTTTTTCCATTCACGAAGTGTTTTTGATCTGGGCTCCGCCACTCTCTCGATCTCGTCCAGAATGGAAAATATCCCAATTTCTTAGCTTGTTGCACAAATAGCTATTTTGGTTTTAATCAGTAGTCTGTTATGTTATACTATGTTACTCTTACTGCGGCGACATGATAAAAAGTAGATCCGCAACAAAACTCAAACGCCGTGCTTTGATAAGGACATATCACATACAATTGTATTGTATTTTAACAACGACCGTCATATGCATTCTATAAAATATTGTTCGCATCTCGCGAATAAGGAATTTTACGTAAAGGAATCTACGTAACATATGAAATATGGGTATATTCCTACAAGTCAGAACGTGAGCTTGTGTCCCTCGCCAGGCGGTGTATTCCAATTTAATGTTTCGGATAAATCGCATTGAAATCGCAAAACTTTTAAACTGTTTAGAAAGTCAGTATAGGTGGATCCATATAAAATAAGAATGAAAGCTAATAATTTTATAAAAGCTCTAGAGGAAAGTGCCCAACAAGAAAAAACTAGAAAAAACATCAACAAAACTAACAACAGACAAAATAGCTTTTAGATGCAAGTATAAAAATATCTAGCATGAAAAGCTAAACTTAGGGAAGACAGGATAAGCGATGAAACAAAGAAATTAACGTATAAAAGATGAGAACTTACTAGTAAAAGGAATCTGTTGATGCGGAAAGCAGAATAGAATTATAACGAAAAATATCAGAGAAGACATAAGGAAATATAAGAAGTAAAGATTGGAGATGAAGAAGTAATCGAAAATAATAGAGGTATGAAGTGCCTTAGATGAACGTCAGGAAGAACTAGCATAATTTCCATAAAAAATGAAAACGGAAAGGAAGAAAGAGATAAAAGTAAAATATCGGAGATAGTTATACACAACTACAAAAAAATTGTATGCATCCAAAAAGCACCAGGAGCTTAATATACAGGAAACAACTCACAAGAAACAGAAACGTAAATTCCAAAGAAATACCGACATAGAAATCTAGGAAATATCTATAACACAAATAAAAAACAACAAAGCACCCGCCCTAGATGGGATTCTAGAAACTCAGACAAAAATTTTATATTAAAGATCCTTATTGTTTATGTTTAATAATTAATTATTATTATGTTTAATTATGTTTAATAAATGTCTCCATAAAGCAGAGTGATTGACATGAAAGTATAGATGTTTTATTAAACAAGAAGGGAAATAGCGACGAATTAAAAAACTATCGAGGTATTTCTTTGCTATCTTAAATCGACAAGTTTTTCATAAAAATCATCAATAACCGATTAACACCTAAAACGGTTTCGTATCAACCTTCAATCAAGCTGGATTTAGGAAGTAATATAGGACGTCAAATCGTCTCCTATGCATCTTAAATCTACATGTTCTTTTATAAAAGTGAATAAATAACAGATTAATAGCTAAAGTAGATTCGTATCAACCGGTCGAACGAGTTGGATTCAAGAAGTAATATAGCACGTCAAATCCTCTCCATAAAGGCATTCTACTGCGTTGAAGTTTGGGTTGTGGAACAAGCCATGAATAACTGTAAAATAGATTCTCAACACAGACAATTAATCCGTAACATCTATGGAAGGCCCGCAATGAAAATACAATTGGCACTAAAGACTAGTAGTAACCAATTAAAAAGTGTAAAACGAAAAACGACTGCATCTTAGAGTGGGTGAATGAATACGTATATCTAAATCCTGAAAATCCTGAAGCCTTGAATAAAGAAAACAATCAACCGAAATAACTAGAAGAACACGATTGGAATGGGTAATGTTTAGCAAACTAAAATTGATTTTTAGAAATCCCAAAATGTCACAATATTTAAAGGTTGAATGTTCAACTCCTCTATTTATTTGTGTATGTATTTTATTGTCACAGTCATTAATGTTAACATGGATAAAATCATTACAACGCAAAGATTCGTGAAAAGATCAGTTTTAGGAATAAAGTTAACTGAAAGGAAAATAAACACATGAATCAGAAACAGTACAAGAGTTCAGGAAGCTGAAGAAAACATCACAACATTAAAATGAAACAGAACACAACACAATGCATGACAACAAAATGAAAGGTGGAACACTATTATTCACAGACACAGAACGAGTGGACGACCAAAACAGGGCAAAACATAAACCATTGGCGAGAATTCGGAGAAGCATAAGCTTCTTACATAAGTCCAAAGTTGGATCATTGACAATTAAAAAAGGTCAGCAGCCTAGTGGCTATGAGATTATTTATTTTGTTCAACTGTTAAATTTTTATATTATCCTCTTTACGAAAGTAATAGTAAAGTTGTGTATCATATGCATATAAACGACAATTACAAAATCCTATCTAAAGAAAATTATTGTGTTAATGCTGAATAAAATGGGTTCGAGAAATGAGCCCTGCGGCACACCACAATTTACTTGTAATTGATTTGAACTCCACGATTTATTGAACGAGTGAAACATTTGTAGTAATAACTTGGAACCTTTTTTAAGATAGTTATCTTTAATACATTCTGTTACCGATTAAAGAGATAGATAATGCACCAAAACAAATGAAGTAGCAATATCGATAGCACTATATTTTGGTTAGTAGTGTTAAACGCTTCTGTAAATGCTAAAAGAATAAGAAACACAGATTTATTTTTATTTAAACCATTAAAAAACATCATTTGTTATTTTTGATAAAGTAGTTTCACAACGATAATGTTTACAAAACCCTGATTGAAATTCTCGAAAAACATTGTTTTTATTAATATTTTTCTGTGTATAACTGTGTAGTTATTCAAAATACACATGCGAATAATAATCTTTGCTTTTGTTTATCAACATAGTGTTAATTAAACTTCAGACTAAAAAGTAATTAATAGCAATGCAAGAAACAAATAAGCTGTATGGCTTGAAAATCGAAAAGCTATTGACTTCACGATGTAAGATAATTCTTCGAAAACCCAAAAACAAAAATTAAATCTAAATTTGTAGTTCAGATATTTTCTGTATTTAGATAAAATTTACGTTTCTATTGCAATCTTACTTTTTACCTCTTCGTACTACGTTTAACGGCAAAGTAAATATTTCAAAACATGTGTTAACAGTTAGGTCACCAGTATTCTGTTACCGAGACAAAGAGACGTCAAATGCACGAATAATGCCGAAGTTATCCTGAAATATACAAAAGCGATGTTGCCAGCAAGAATGTAGGTCTCGTGATGGACACGGACGTCTTATACACGTAGATCCTTCCGTTTACAATATACTTAGCTGTATATATTTGTCGAATTTAGCGCATCTAGTGGAATTCGCTCGAACTACGATATACACAATCTCCGGCAAAAATCAGTAATTTGACGTCTAAAACAAATTTTCACCAAACGATAGAGGATGCTTTAGTAATCCCAAAAAAATTCAAAGAACAGGTGATACAATCGGACGTCCGATATACGGACGTCCAATTACAACGGACGTCCAACTGATGGTAAATGCGTAATGTACGGACGTCCATTTGTTAGAATGATGTAAATATATATATATATATATATATATATATATATATATATATATATATATATATATATATATATATATATATATATATATATATTGATGCCTGTTAAGCTGTCACCTCCGTCATACAGAGGAGACGGCCTGACTTCCGGGTATTCCCGTGGATATATTGCTAAAAATTTGTTATATTTGTGATGAGGGGAACCTCTAGAATCCGAATCTCAAGAAAGGGGAAATTATTTCCCTTGTTTTATTTTGTCATATATAGAGTATACAGAAGATACGAACCGACCTCCAAAATATATATATAAGAAGATACTTATAGTTCGCTGTTACCTCCAGCAGCGCTGCCAAGTGTTCGGAGGTCAGAAGATACCACCGTTATGTGCAGTTATATATACAGAGCGTTGACTCCACATTCCATAGATGCACATTTCATAAAAAGGTTCTCTTGTGGGTCTCCAGATGTTGAAATCGGGTGGTTTAAATTGCTCGCCGAGGGCATTTTAGTGGCCAGATTACAAAAGAAAACAAGCGAGCATTCTCGATTTACTTATTTTTTATTTTTTGAGTTATAGGAAATTGTCGTTTTGGTATTTCTTATGAATTGTTATTAAAGATATTAAAAAGCAGTTTCGACACTATTAAAGCGTCTTTATGAGTAGCACTGACTAGTTGAATAAGGCTTTTCTAATTATAATCATTGATTTCTGGTTTACTTCATAAAGTTGTATTTTTTAAATGAAAACTTTAGTAATTTGATTAGAAATACTTAGATCGGTAATATATTAGAAAGAAATTTCTTTCTATAATGAATTGAAAATATAACAAAACCAGAAAAAGAGAATTCTTTTGTTATTGTCAATAAAAGTCAATAAGAACGCAACCAGTACCAATATTGCGTATAATTAGTATAGCACATTTTTGAAATTTAGATGTATTAGACATAAATCAGTTATGTAACGTAGTATTTGTATAAATATGATATTCTATAAAGTTTCTTTTAATGTCGGGAATAACGGTTAAATTGAATATGCTTTTATCCAGATTCCATTTCGATTGAAATAAAGGCAGATACTCTTTTAATTTTTACTAAACTCGATAAGAGTTTAATATAAACAAATTAAATATTGTGTTTTTTACAACAAATGCTTGTTGTTTCCGAAGTCACGCACGTATCATGTAGGACCATTGAATTTCCCGTGATTTGATTAACAAAAAGAGTTACCAACTTTATTAACATTAAAACAAATCGAAACAACAAATTAATCAACATTTTTATAGAATTTTTGCTTAAGACATTTTTTCCAATATTTGTTGATCTAACGAAATACAGAATACGTATGTTACACTGTTATACATGTACCTACCTCTTGTAAATTTATGTTTTAACTTATGTTTTAAATAAAGCACTTACTAACGACAAAACATGTACGTTTTATGGAACGTGTACTTTAAGTCCACATTAAAGACAGGTTTAACTTAATGTAGTCTTTTTTGATAACATTGTATAAACCATAGATAAATAGTAGGTATATTGCGTTATCAGAATTAAAAGTGGCAGTTTATTTGACGCTTAATTATGTTAGCAATCGCGGCTCTCCATTTAAAACAAAATACCAATATAAGCTTTTGTTTGAAACAATGTTTATCAACCTTGGCACAACCTTAATATCCGAAAATGGCCCACTGCTAGACTAAAGTAGGGATGATAATTTGATACCAAGCTTGGTCTCAGACATGGAAAGATCAGAGTTACCCAATATTGGTTGTTATTGGCTAAAACCAATACGTTATGCAATGTTTTGGACAATAAATGACACCGATATCGCAATAAAACTAAAGTTAGTCTTGGACCTATCTTGAATGTTAATGTAGTACCAAGGCTGGTAATTGAGAAACAAAGCAACTATTACACAATCCTTTTCCTTTAATGAATGCTAGTGCAAACAAGCAACGAAGTCTACCATTACTGTTTCGCCGTAACTAAATGCAAAGTCAATTTTTGTGTTGGATATAAAATGTCCATTAACAAAATAAATACGAAGAAATCGAAAATTCGTATAAATGATTAATGTCTTAGACTCTCAACACATATTGAGACCGTACAAACCTAACACTTTCATAGTGTACGTCTTCTTGTGCAAATATATATGTACAGTTGGTAAGTCAATATAGTTTACACTTTAGTCTTGCCAGTGTAAGTTTAAGTTCATAAAAATTCAGTAGGTTAGCAACCACTAATCTATCTTTACAATAAACCACATTTACAGAAATTTAGCAAAATATAATATGAATATTGACCCAACCTTAGCCGAAGGGTAAGAAACCAAGATTTTGAATTTTGAAGATTGCTAAAACTGAAGTTAGTTTAGCGAACCTAAGATTCAAAGTTGGCTAAGGTTTTGGGTAATAAGTATGTAACCGGCACTTGATATGTAGAGATTGACTAAAGGTAAGTACTCACAGCAGCGGATCCGCAGGCGGATGTCATACGATTGGTCGGTTTGAGTCAAATCGACTCAATCCGACCAATCGTATGACATCCGCCTGCGGATCCGCTGCTGTGAGTACTTAGCTTTAGACTAGCTAAAGCAAATTAGCGAAATAGTATCTGATATTTGACTTAAGTATATTCTATGGGTAACTGGCATTGATCTAACGGGTGAAAATTGGCTGAAGCTTGGGCAAGTTGTAAGAAACCCTGATTCGGTTTCTGAACATTGGCTCCGACTTGTACAACGTTTAGTGAACCGAAAATTAGTATCAGGTTGTTGATTAACCCTCCAGTGACAATTAAACAACCGAGACTCAGAATCTGAAAATTGCTTGAAACGTGGGTGAAAATCGGTGCGTCCAACACACCGCTGGAAATATAGAGCTGCAGCAGTTTTCACAGCCGTCTTAGATTTAACAATCACCCAAGCAATAATATTGTTTGAAGTACATCATCATTTTATACATATAAAACGCTTAAAAATAAATACATATTAAACATGAGTTAGAGAACCAAGATTCGATATCTGAAAATTCGCCTACACTTGGATCAATGTCGAGAAAACGACATTTGACTGTCCAGTATTCAGCCACGCTGGGGTTTATTCAAAGACCTTTGTTTTAATTTTTTTTCTTCTAATAAAAAATTGTTGGTATTGCTAGACTAAACTTCTAATCATTGAGAGGAGGCACTTTTACCCTAGTGGAAAAAAATAGTATGTTTTATTTGGATTTAAAGTGACTTTGTTTGTTGCTATTTACGAGCGATAAATAACTCCGCCTAAATAATAAATAAATAATAATCTTATCATGTGAACAACTCCGCTATAGGGTAAATACAAGTATTTTACTTAATTGGGCTCGATTCCTATAAGGAATCTAGAATGACTTTAGGAGAGTTCACGCATCCTAGCTGCGATGTGCAAACGGGTTTTCATCGGGGTTCATAATGCATCAATCCTAAATCCAAATATAAAATGCAGGGAAACAAGATTGGGCGATGAAGATTTTTCACCTATCTCTGCAAATGAGACTTGTTTCCAACTCTTCTTATTTCATTATGTCGAGCTGTTAACAAGTGTCCAGTCCTCATACTAAGGTCTTCCTTGATCAGTGGCGACATAGATCTGGAGCTCATGTCCATTTCCTTCGCCAACAAACGAATAGGATAGGATGTTAGTATAGGATTTTTTTTACGAATAGAATGTTATAAAAAGAAACATTTTTGATTTATAGTTATTTATGTTATAAATCCGGCAATGAAACTTTACAGAACGAGTTTGATCTCTGAAGGAAGACAGAAGTCGCGTCTGAAATCTTGAAACGATAACTAAGGAGAATCATTTACAGGACCTATAACGTTTTTTTTCATGTGTTGCAATTTTTTCTCTTTGAACGAAAGTTCATTCATCCCCTGCTTTATAATAATCTAGTCATTCTATATAGTAGAGTAAATTTTTGCAAAAAACATGCCTAAGTTCTTATTTTTTACTATCTAAAGATAGAGACTTGAAATCTTCTGTAATGCCTTCAGTACTGGACCAGTATAAAATGTACTATGTTTAAAATGGGGGCACGCCCCCCCTAGTGGTTGAGACCCCCATTTTGTACCCTTAATTTAATAACGCAACCAAATTGAGCGAAATTTATGTTGGGAGGGTTCTTGGAGCCACTGATTATGAATTCAATGAGAAAATTGAAAAATTCAAAATGGCGGTCCTAAAATAACGGCCTTTGAGATTCAGAATGCGATTTACGCCGTTTCTATTGATTTTAGAGAAAAATTCATGTGATTTTGCAAAGGAATACACTATTTCGATTACCTTATTATGTAACCCCTTTGCTCTGCCCTAGTAGTAAAGTCAATTTTTGCATAAGTTCCTATTTTTTACTATCTAAAGATAGAGACTTGAGATCTTTTCTAATGCCTTCAGTACTGAACCAATATAAAATGTAATATGTTTAAAATGGCGGTTTTACCCCTCGGGGGTTGAAACCCCCATTTTACACTCCCAATTTAATAAGTTAAACACTCCCAGTTTAATAAGTCGGGAAGTTTTCCATTAACTTGAGTGAAATTCATGTTGGGGGGGGTTTGGTGTTCCTGATTATGAGTCCAATGAGAATATTAAGAAATACAAAATGGCGAACTCAAAATGGCGGTATTTGAGATTGAAAATGCGATTTACGCCCGTTTCTATTGATTTTAGAGAAAAATCCAAAGAGTCAAAAAGTGTTTAGAATGTAATCTTGCATCGGAATACACTATTTTTGTTACCTTATTATGTAACCCCCTTCAATCAACCCTAGTGGGCATCTCAGTAGGGGAGAGTGAAGGGGTTACATAATAAGGTAACCGGAATTATGTATTCCTATGCAGAATCACATTCTAAACACTTTCTGGCTTTTCTCATTTTTCTCTAAAATCAATAGGACCGGCGTAAATCGCATTTTTAATCTAAAGTACCGCCATTTTGTGTCCGCCATTTTGAATTTTGTGATTTTCTTATTTGATCCATAATCAGCGACCTCACAGCTCCCTCAAACATAGTTTTTGCTCAACTTGGTTGAAAACTTCCCGAGTTGTTAAATTGGGAGCTTAAAATGGGGATTTCAGGCCCCCGAGGGGGCGTGTCCCTATCTTAAACATATTACATTTGATATTGGTCTAGTACTGAAGGCATTACAAAAGATTTCAGGTCTCTATCTTTAGATAGTAAAAAATAAGAACTTAATGCAGAAATTGACTCTACTACTAGGGCAGAGCGAAGGGGTTACATAATAAGGTAACCAAAATAGCGTAGTCCTTTGCAAAATCACTTTATAAACACTTTTTGATTCTTTGAATTTCTCTCTAGAATCAATAGAAATGGCGTACATCGCATTCTCAATATCAAAGGCCGTTATTTTAGAGCCGCCATTTTGGGTCTGCTATTTGAATTTTTTAATTTTCTCATTGGATTCATAATCAGCGACCCCAAGAACACTCCCAACACAAGTTTGCTCAATTTGTTTGCGTTATTAAATCAGGGGTACAAAATGGGGGTCTCAACCACCAGGGGGGCGTGCCCCCATATTAAACATATTACATTTTATATTGGTCCAGTACTAAAGGCATTAGAAAAGATTTCAAGTCTCTATCTTTAGATAGTAAAAAATAAGAACTTAATGCAAAAATTGACTATACTAATAATAAAAATACGACACTTTATGTTAAACTGACGTTTGTTTAAGCCTTTCAGTACGTAAAGCTTCATGTCAAGATTATGACGTAAGGTTTTATTTTCCGCTACAATATGGAATTTAATAGAAAATATGTTTTAGTCGTAATTATGTAAAAATATAAACAGTTAATATTTTTTATTTTATTTCGTATTTCAAACAATTCTTTATATACCACAATTAGTAATATAAAGTATATCTTGATCTCCGTTGTCAATGATACCGGAGTTCAAGACGTTCTTGATCTCCGTTGTTGTTGGCAACGTAAATAATTTGATGTTGCATTATAGCCACATGCATGCATGCATGTTGCTTTTTATCTCCTTAGTTACGAGTATGATGACACAGACAAGGCAACTTGCTTCTTTATACAATAAATTCGGATGGATTTTAAAAGGGACAAATTAGGATTGAAATACGAAATAAAATAAAACAACTTATGCAATACGGAGATCAAGCTTCTTTAAATCCTCGAAGATGTTATAACGCCTCGGCTGGCGCCTCGGCATTATACATCTTCTTGGATTTAAAATATCGCTTGATCTCCAAATTACATAATATATATTACAAAATGAGTATTTCAGACTTATTCTTTCCTTCATCAAATGTAAACATAGTTAGAATGTCAATGAAAACTTTATTAACCGGGTAATTTGGTGAAATTTGCAAACTACATACCAAATGTTACATTATTTTGCTTAGTAAAATTATTTTTCTTTGAAAATTTATTAATTGTAATACTAAATCTTTTAAATCTTTCTTTGTGGATGCGAGAATGAATATATCATATGTCATATGACAATTCCTAAAATAATAATCAAATAATAATAATCCAGTAAATCCGAAATGATCATTTTGGAAAAAGATGAATTTTTTATTTATACATAATTACGGCTAAAACGTAATTTCCTATTTAATTTTTTTCATATCTCAAAGAAAGTCGTTTTCAATTCAAAACTTTTTAAATGAAATAGAAATTATTATTTTATTGTTCTTAAGTATCATTAACTATTTAAAAATGACGTACAATTCAAGAGATCCCTTAAATTTTCTGAGTAGTTTACAAATATTTATTTAAATGCTGCTACTATACCCAAAAAGTGTCTGTAAAAATTCAGGTAGCGTGAAATGGCCGAAACTACTCCAGGGGTACTGGTTTCGATGGAATTCTATATACCTGAGTGGTTTAGGTCTTGTACACAACGTTGCCAATGTGTGGAGCCTGCAACGTACCGTACATGATACAAAAAACAACATATACAGGCGGAGGTGACATCGTATTGGCAATTATACAACTAACAGCGACGGCAACGCCAGCGATCTACAGCTGAACTAAAAATTTATTTTGTGAGTATAAGTATGACGTTATCACCTCCAGACAAAAATTTGAATTTAGGCTTCTAACACCATCTATAAGCTTATACAGTCGAAAACAGGGCAAAACGTTGTGACCTCCGAAAACGGAAGTCACAACGTTATATATGAGGTGACAACGTATGCTGGGTATCTACTTTGGAGGTGACAAGGTACCCTTTATCAATATATATATATATATATATATATATATATATATATATATATATGTATTTTTATATAATAATATCAATGATTAATTTTATTTATTGTTCTTACTACGAGACTGCTAATTCGATCATCTAACTTTGGGTTCTTTTATTAAATGATCCAAAAACTTTACCTATTTGTGGTTATTGAATTTTATTAAATAAAGTGGGGTTAGTGACAACCATTGACACATATACCCGCAATGTCATACATGACACTCAGATTAAAGTACAGTATCTGACCATATTATTAGGGACATCCAGTAATTTGGATGTTAAAAATTTTATATTGTTAACACCAGGAAAAGAAATTTTGAGAAATGTTTCACGTATGTTTTATTAACCCTTCTTGTATTAACAAGCAATTCAATAAAATAACTTTAACTAATAAACTGGTATAAATGGCGAATTTGCTGAACATGCCAACAGCTGAAGAGGGTAATGTCTTAGAGGATACTGACCAAAATTATAAGTAGATATTTTAATATTTCTGTGGAAAAGAGTTTCTTGGAAACGTTTCTACGATTACTTTATACAGAAATAGTAAAATACCTTCTTTATTAATTTCTTCAGTACCCGCTAAGAATTGCATCCTTCAGTTATCAGCATATTCAGCAAATTCGCCATTTATACCAGTTTATTATTTAGAATTATTTTATTGAATTATTTGTTAATACAACGAGCGTTAATAATCACACGTAAAACATTTCCCAAAATCTGTTATTCTTGGTATTAAAAATACATAACTTTTAACATTAACGTTATTCGATGTCCCTATTAATATGACCAGATACTGTATATAAGATCAACTAAGCATAATATAAAATAAATATTTGTTTAATCTCTTTATTTACCACTCTTTTGTTTAGGATGTTAAAAGAAAGAAATCTTACCCTGTCAACTTACAGTTATTCCTTCCTTTAGTTAAATCTGCAATGTATGATTTTCCAATTAAGTTAACTGATAGACCACTCCCTTTTAAACCTATAACTGCACTTTCACAGCACATACGCTTCTTACACTTTTCAATCTTCCTCCTCTGCACTCTATGATGATGGACCACCAAACCTTCCAACTCTTCAATCTTTCCCTGCTGGATAGGCAACTCTATGCTTCTTTCATATAAGCCACCCGTTACTATCTTCTTTGACAGGACTATTATTACGGCCACACTTCTTCAGCACCTCCGGTAAGTAACTTATGTGAATCTTGGAAATGGCCTCTCACCCTATTGGTACTCCTCCGGTACAGGAACTGCTGCTGACTACTAAGTATTGAGCACACCTCACTAAGTATTGATGATGATTTTCTTAAATTGTCTCACCCTTATGGTTCTTTACTTATTCCTGAACCACTTAAAAATACTGTTCTTCCACTCTTCTGTATATATTTCTTTATTACTTCTTATTTGTGTTAAGTTTTCCCCCTTTTATGTTTTATTCTAAATTTTCTTCTATTTTCTCCTTTTCAGTAGTATTTTAATAATTTATATTTCTTCCTTCAATTCTTACACTTAACTCTCCTTTTTCAATAAAACACTAGACTTTCATTTAATATTTATTAACTTATAATCCTTTTTTAAGAGCTTTTTACAATTACAACCATCTTTTTTCCAAAAACAAAAACTTATTATTTAATCTCTCTGAGAAACCTTTATTTCATTTATTTTATTTGTTATATTTATTTTCCCCAGAAATATCACCTTTCTATGATCATTCTTATGATCTTTCAATAACAATGCATATTTCTATAGTTATGAAAAACTAAATTCTTTATTTAAAATTTCAATTTTGCATTATTATTGAAGGTGCAGTTTTGATTTTCATATGATCCTTTAATATCCTTAACTAATATACATAATTTTCTTTTTCAGGTTGACCTTTGACTAAGATCTACTTCCTCCTACCATCCTAATTTGTATTTAATATTGTAAACTGTTATACTTTAATAAAGATATGCTATTCCAACTTGATTTATCGTATTTCAATTTTATATTGAGTTTTCTAATCTTAGTATAACGTTAACACATTATTTATATTTTATTTAATGATATCCAAGAACCACAGACTTGGTTTGTTCAGACATGGTTGGAATCATTGTTCAGATGAACAATGAGTCCCCAAAGTTTATAATCGAATGCACTTTCTCATATTATTTACACTTTAGTGCAAAAGTGACCATTGCAATAGATTTCAGGTTAGCAATTATTGCAATTCTCGGCTTAATGTCTTATATAATTATATTTGTACATTTTTACCAAATTCAAGAGAATAATAATGAATAGAAGGGCAATTTAATTCAAACCATTTTATTTTATATCTCATTTTATTTCAAAATGGCACAAAATTATCATCAATTGTTGTTCTTTAAACTTTTTGTCGAAATGTTTACTTTGGAGCTCTTATTCTTAGGTCTGAAATTATAAAAGAAATTTGCAATAAAGTATGATCACAAGTTATATAATAATTCTTTAATAAAATTTGCTTTATAATTAATGCTAGCAGAATCAACAGCAATGTTTGTTAGCCGAGATTCGTTTACATATCTTTGCGAAGACACGTTTTCGCAAAGATATAGTAGACACTATTTATTTTCTTTCTAGAGATCTCTGATTTTGAAAGTGTATTGCTCGTAAACTACTGAATCAAATTAAATATTTAAAAAACAAGCAAATAGAAAATTTATTTCTACATATAACAGTAAAATATTATGCTACGCTTTTGTTTTAATCGGATGATGTGTAATAAAAAGTACACATTCTTAGGTTGCAATTTCATTAATTATTTTTTAAATAATTTTTTTTTCAGAAAGTGTATGCTATATATCTAAGAAATTTTTGTAGGGATTAAAAAAAAACTTCGCGGTTCATATGCTATTAATATGTAGACAAAAAAAAACGTTTTATTTATATAAGGTTTATATGTAAAAATAATTTGATTGTTAGTTTTCGCAAAACAACACTTTTCATATGTAGACATTATTTTCCTCAAAAAAATCTTAACCATAAGAATGCAATAACAACAAAACGATTTTTAGTGAGAAACGGTTTGGACAAAAATCTCTATTAGTAAACAAGAAAGCATAGATCTCTATTTTTATATTAACTTAATTATGAATTACAAGGAATTATAACCAGCATCCAGAATGTGAAACTCGGACTAAAATGAGAAACATCATGCTGGTCTGTATGTAAAAACACCCATTATTGCCAGTGTATACAGATCCCCAAAGTGCTGGCTCTATTATCGATTCTAATTAATTCTAACTAAAATCATTGCCCACAATAAATCAGTGAATGTATTAAACGCTAGTTAAATGCTAAGAAATTCTAACGAGACTATTAATTCATCCACTATCGATATTTATGTAAATATTCACCTCTAAACACACGTTACATGTCCTCAGGAGAATCGAGCAACAACGGGTCTAGAGAATTAATGTGTTGTATGTATTCAGTAATTAAACCTGTCATGTCAACGTTACCCTATAGGAATGCAGTGGAAATTATTATACACGCAGTTCGTCCAATACAAACTGCTTAACGATTTGCGCTGGGAAATTGAATTAGCAGACTCATTAGCAAACTTTAAGACTTATATTAAAACATTCACATTTATAATTTGCATTTTGTAGGTATATGCCTATTTAATACTTATTTCGATACTACTTTTTACAAAAGTCTTTACATCTATTTTCAGATAGAATCTTCGATTTTCGAATTTTCGTGTTCTTAATAGCTAAGAAATTAGCATAGGAAATTTAATTAAACGATATATAAATTATTTTAGAAGTTATTTAAATTAAAAGATCAATTATATAAACTAAAAATATAAAAATAGCTAATTCTTATTTTTTCGCATTTCCATGTTATTATTCTCTCGTATTATTCATTCGTTCTCATTTTTAATAATTTTTCCTTTATGAGATTGAATCTAGGAAATTACAACAAACAGGCACACTAGAACACTTTAAATAGTTAAAAGATAAATGGAAATCTTGATTTTTTCCATAGAAAATACACAATTTTCTTGTTAACTTAACGATTTGGGTGGCGTTAATGAAATTTGTCAATTTATTAAAGTTTAGTTCATTCTCAATATAAGATTACAACCTGGAACCGAGATAGTGTATTGTATTGAGCTGGTATGCAAGTATTTAGCAGCTTACCGAATTATAGATAAAACAATGTTTCTGGTTAACGAGATTCTTCCATTTTGCTTCAGTATTCAGTATTATAAGTTCATGTATTTAAAGCTCTTGGCTAGACTGCATTAGTGGAAATATGTAAAGCAGCTTCTTTACCACAAAATGAAATAATTTTAAATGTAGGGTTGCTTTATACTATTAATATTGTATAAATACATGTAATTGATTTGTGTCTTTAGATCGTTCAGTGAAATATTGTAAATTGGCTTATTTGATTTATGTTGTTGATACCTAAAATTATACAAATAATGTCTTTAAAGATATAGAGCTGTATTCGCATCTCACTATTAAGTTAAAAGCATGTTTAATTACCATGGTGACCAATTCTAATCTTTTCCCAATTATTAGAATTAGATAAAGCTGTCTCTATTCTTGTTGATCTTAAACACAATTTTAGTTAAAGGCACTTTTAAACGATGCTTGTAATACGGCCCATAATGTTTAAATTTATGAAGACAGAAAGGTGTGCAATGGAATTTTTAAGTCAATAAAAGTTTTAAGCAGATACGATGTCATCGACATCGACAAGTTAATTTTGTTTGTTTACACAAGTGTTGGATATCAATGAAGTCAGAATTTATTGCCTACAAGTTTATCTAATTAGTTTAAGAGTTAATTAAAATTTATAAACAATAATAGGATTAAAATAATTTACAAATGTCAAGAATCTTTTGTTTTGTTCAAAATTTGTATAGAACGCAATTGTTTTAGCCAAATCATATAAATAGATTTTTTTAACAAACTCTCTTACAATTTCATCCTCTAAGGAGTACACAACCTTTTGTAGAACAAAATAAAATATTAGATTATATTTTATTATAAAATGTAAACAAATCAGTGTCAAAGATTTGAGGTTAGTGTTATTTAGGAATGCGAAACATCAGTGTTTAAAATTTAAAAAGTCTGTAAATCAAAGTGTTTAATTAACAAATTATACTTACCCGGTTAAGAATCGGACACACGAGCATCATCCATGGACATATTTTCAGTAAAGAGCCTCCACCAAAACGTCAAACATACCGAACGGTTTTAACAGTTAAACACCTCCTAATCGACTGTCCAGACATAACAACGAAGAAAGTTAAACTTTCCGAACTCCCTCCAGAAAGCTCTAAATCCAGAGCGTTACAATCAACATCATGTCATAGAATTTCTACGGAGAATAAACACATTAGATAAAATATAAGTTATCAGTATTAGCAATACTTACCCTGTGTCACATGACATCTATAGATATATTATACAGGGTGTCCCATCAAGACGTAGTTAGACTTTGTAGTTAGATAACCATTAAAGAAAAAAAATTCCTATATACCATTTTTCTCGTACTTCTATAGTTTTGGAGAAAAACGGCATCGAAGTTCATCCTAATGTTTTCAAATTTAATAGTATAAATGCACATGACACATATTTTAAAGTTTATGGTGACAAACAATACTACGTACTTGCTTTCGAGAATGTGCAAGCTATCATAATAAAGTAATAACCCGTTTATTTTGGACAAGTGTTTCGTGGAATAAGAACAGATAAATAAATAAGAAACGTACTCGTGTTTGATATAATGTTTCAAAAACGTTATTTTTGTTGTATTTTTGTTTTGATTACTGCTTTGTAAGACAATTTCATATTTTTTTAATAGGTACATTGTTAACCTCTATTATGTGTAATACAAACAGGTCTGTGAATAAAAAAATATTTTCGTATTAATTTTGTTTACAGTAAATTAAATAAGATATTTTCGAAAATTCGCTGTAAGGTAATTTAGTATTCTATTAGTATAGTATTATGTGTTTTGATTATTAAATTTTTGTTTCTAATAACCGCGTGCCAGTTGTGTTGTTTTCCGGGCATGCTGTACTGTATTATTTCCAACTA
This sequence comes from Agrypnus murinus, assembly GCA_929113105.1. Lineage (NCBI taxonomy): Eukaryota > Metazoa > Arthropoda > Insecta > Coleoptera > Elateridae > Agrypnus > Agrypnus murinus. The sequence continues at coordinate 115,120,781 of OV816024.1, forward strand.
TTTTTTATTTAAAATAATATTTATTCCCAGAAAGAACTGTAGTGTTTTGAAGATTAAGGTAGTAATACAGGTTGCTTGTGTGTGGTCGTGTACACTACTTATATGTTATCTCTTGTAGAAGACAATAAAAGACATGTTTACTTCTATGAGATATTTATTTATACTTTTTTTTGATTACTGTTGTCATGGCAATCACTTAGCATGCAATGCCTTCTTGAGGTAATATGGATGTAATGACTGATATTATGATGAATATGATTACAGTACATACCATGTAATAAATAAAGGGTACCGATTTCTAGTGAAAAGCAAAAAAATCATCACTGTAGATACCGTAAATATTCCTAAGAATAGTGACTAATAATTGGACACAGCTGCATTAGTACTAAAATAATGAAAACAATCTCGCCGACAACTTTTATTTTAAGTACATAATGTAACGAAGTATAAAATAGAAGAAAAAACTCATAACAAAATTAAATCAATTCATTATACTAAAAATTTATTATTCTAAAAAGATGTTACAACAATTATTACAAAACTCATTTCTAAATTATTCGACCTAGTAATAAAGATAAACAAATTGATTTCAAGTATGACATGAAGCTACTCTACAATTAGTAAAGTGTGTCATAATACTAGCACAGCATTATGACGCTGCCCTGGCTAATAGGGACATGTTGAGCTATCCTTGATTGCAATAAGTTATTATGGTAGGGATTGAGAGGTAAGATGGGAAGTGACAATCGAAAGGGATAGTTAGTTACCTGGTGGAATGAAAGCAGCAAAGGCCTTCTCGATTGTCAAACCCAGTGCGAGGGAAATGGCCCTAGAAGTTGTAATTAGTTGGTAAGTACAAAGTATGTTTATTTATTCATATATAGGATTAGAGTCATAGTTATAAGTTAGATAAATTTGATAAGAAATAAATAAAATAGATTAGATAAAGGGCGTCTTTATTTAATGCTACATGACTTGATAACGTCGTGAAGGGTAATGCAAGGGAAGATAAAAGACAGAGTATGGTGAAGGCAAGTGAAAATGAAGCAAGGCGAGCTTCAAATTGCCATCCATCAAGGTCATTCTATCAAAACATAACAAATAAAGGTTTTACTAAAAGAACTGTGTATTACTGTATTTAGATTTTAGACTTCCAATAAAATAATAAATAAATAATAATAATAATACCTATTGATGGATAGATAAAATTATCGTCCTTACTTAATTATGTTTATTAACGAATAACAAATCAAATTTAATAATATCATTAAATGGGTCAGTATTAAAATGATGTAATTTCTGTCTGCGTTTCCTATTAGAATACAGGGGAATCCCCCGGATTAATAGAACGTTTTCATAGAAATTCTTACAACACCATCCAAAATGGAATTTGCACCGTTTACATCCTTGTGCTAATTCAACAGATGTCACGTTTTTACTGATGGTGTCAATTTCTAAATAACTTGCATTTATTCCTATTCGACTTAACACCTGACCTACATCAATTATACGTATTTTTCTGAAAACGTCGGTCAAAATTATTAAAAATCTGAACTTTCTCTAATCAAAAAATCTTATTAAGATTTTTTGTTCGAAATGCCATCAGAAATGCGCTGGAAAGTCTGGTGCAGGGGCTATGAGACACCCTGTATAGACACATAACTTACTTATTATTTGGAACCCTTTAAACAACTTTTTAACCCTTAAAAAACCTTTTATTTGGAAATAATTATAAAAGAGAGTTGACACAGTTTCGTGAATTCTTTGTCAACTTCTTGAGAATTTGGTTAAAAAAGTTAGTAATCTTTTGGCGCCAATGTTTAAAAGCGTTACAATCTTAACAATTAAATTAAAAATGTGAGTTTTTCCTGTTAATTAAATTTTATTATTAGTTAAAGAAACTTATAATACCAAAATAATTTAAATAATTATAAACAAATTAAATCCTTAAAATTTAAATAAATAATTTTCTTCTAGTTAAAAAATTAAATATTTGTTAGAAAAATTATTAATCTCCAAATAAAAAAATTCTAAAGAAAAAAGAAAAGTATTTTGGGATTAATTAAAGTTAATAGAAAAATTAAAAACAATGAATTTTGTAGTCAAAATTTTTTCCTTTGCATTTAATTTCAATTAAAAGATTTATTAATAAGAGATATCTCAATCTTTTTAATTCGCATTATCGAAAATCTTGTCTAATGATATCAATTATTTTGTCTGTATTTATTGTTTACTTGTTTTGTATTAATAAAAATAAAAAGTTGTGTTGTTATTATCTTGAAGATTTATTTATGCATGTCCTTTTCTATTGTTTTCCACATAATTACAATATATAGAAATACTGTTATAGTGACTTGCCTGAGAGAGTCTTAAGTGGAAAGTTAAGCTTTTCACAACTGCTATACGAGGGATACTCTGTTAATAGTTAGTTACAGGCCATGGAAGCTCAATTGGCTAAAAACAATTGCAACAATTGAATGTCCCATCAGTTGACCTTCGTTACCCACAATTGTCAAACGTTCCGATTTCCTTGTGAAACGTAGTTAATTTTGTAAGATAAGTAGTTGTGCATTTTTAATTCAGTTAAGATGAGCATTCCGCGAAATGCCTTTAGAGCTATGAATTTCTACGACTATAAAATACAGTTAGGATACCAGCAAAGCCATGAAAATTTGATAGCGCTTTGGCGATGCTGCCCATTAATTATCCGCGCATTAATTATTATTAGTCATTGGTTTCGCGAATTTCAACGAGGGCGAGAGCTGATAGAAGACGGAGCAAGACCTGGAAGACCTACGGAAGCTGCCTGTTCAGAAAATGTTGATCGTGCGACAAGCTTGATTCAGTCCAATCGAAATATTACTTATAGGGAGATTCAGGAGGAAGTGAAGATTGGATCCTCGGCGGTTTATACCATTTTGCATAAACATCTTGGGGTAAGAAAGTTAGCAAGCCGTTGGATACCGCATTTGCTCTCAGAAAGTCAAAAACAGGCTCGAGTAGACTGGTGTAAATTTATGTTGTAAAAATTTGACATTAAGTGGCATACATTGTAACTGGTGATGAATCTTGGGTATACAGTTACGACCCTGAAACTAAACAGCAGTTTAGTTTTTGGGTATTCGAAGATGAAGACTTGCCCACAAAAGTAATTCGCGGCAGAAGCGTCAATAAGAAAATGATTGCTGTTTTTTCCGCCGAAGTGGTCCTGTTGCTGTTATTTCATTTGAAGATCGCAGAACTGTTAATTCTGAATGGTACTGCGAAGTGGCTTTACCACAGATGTTTGCAAAATTACAGACAGGTCGCCAAAGGACCGGTTTGCGTAACATCTTAGTACATCATGACAACGCATCCGCCCACACTGCTACCAGAACATTGGATTTTTTGAAAGATACGGTAGTTCAATTGGTAACTCATCCTCCGTATAGCCCAGATCTGGCGCCGTGTGACTTTTTTTGTTTCCAACTGTTAAAAAAATTATGCGAGGTAAAAGATTTTCCAGCACAGATGCAGCAGTTACAGAATTTCAAAGAATTTTTGAGGACCTTTCAGAAAATGAATTTTCCGAATGTTTTAAAAAGTGGTTTCAAAGAATGCACAAGTGTATTAGTCTGAATGGAGATTATTTTGAAAAACAAAGTTTTTTGTTAAAAAAATGCAACGGTCTTTTTATAACTAACAATTTTCAGCGCAACCCTCGTACATTTAGCCGGAACATCATAAAAATCTTTATTAACATAAGCAAGTTGTAAGTTGTGATTTTTGTATTGCATTTTTTTACAAACATTTGTGTCTGTGTCTGATATGTAAATTATATTACCAAATTAAAAAAATTAAATAAGAAAATAATTTGCCCCCCTTTACAAGAATATCAATATGTAACAATAATATACAAGTTATTGGGCTCGTTGGTCTCCTTTCATGTTTCAGTGTAAATATGTCAAATTATTATTATCTGCGGAATAGCACAAACAAGGAATATTGAAATTTAAACTTGATTCTTTAAGTCGGTGAAAAAGTTTACTGCACTTACTAGATCAGAAAATAATATCTGATTTGATTTAATAATAATTTTTTTGGGAGTGTATTATGTTCCTACCGGTAGGTAACGAATTTCTGGAAAACATTGTTCCTACCGGTAGGTGCTTTGTGTTTCTTTAAAAATTCACCTTTCGGTTGGTGAATTATTTTTAAATCATTTTTCACCCACCAAAACTTAACCTAATTCAACAACAAAACCTAATCACGAATACATTTTTATAACGTAACTACATACATGGGTCATTTTGGCATATTTTTAAATTAATCAAATTATACATGCTCATTTCAAAACTAGAATGCAGTAAAATTTGTCAGACAAAATCAGCAAAATGTAACAGTTGCTTACTTTGTTTCTTTTAACATGTGTTGTTATTAATCAGGCTTCATTCAAAAAAATAGTTATGTGTTAATTGTAAATGCTAATAAGGTGGTCTAAGGCGGCCAGATTTCTTCAGAATCTATAAGGCGGTACATTAGGGTTGCCCTGCCTCATAAATAATTTATTAAGCAAGCTTTTCGAACAATTTTTGTAGATGTGCAATCGATTGATCGAAAACTCTGATTTTTATTAATAGTATAAAATTCAAACAGCCCTTCAACTAACGCTAACTGCTTTTCTTTTCCAAAATTACTTTTACGGAAAAATCTTGTAACTTAGAAGAAGAGGCAGCAACATTTACATATAGTTTATGCTTATCGGTAGCCAGATGCTTTTGCCCAAGTAGCGCTGGAATAGAAATTCATATGAAAATTAGTGCCTCTAATCCTTTTTGCATGCCACAATTAATATTCCAAAGTGATGCTTAATGAAATGTAATAGTTACGTGGCTCTCGGTATAGTTTTGGCGCGTTAAGATTAATACGTAAAAAATACATCTTTTTTGTCTTTGTCATTGCCAAGAACAGCTGTTGTTAGTTGAGTGGGCTTCCCCTATTTTACAGATTTTAATTTTGTTTGATAATAAGTGTGATTGGCATTATATAGATGCAACTACGGTTATTTCTAGTAATTAATGTTAACTTACCGTTGGTATTTAAACCCAAATAAAGTGTGTGATATCTATTTATATAATTAGCACGGTCAAATTAAACTAAGATAAATGATATCCAGTTTTTGAAAAGAAATATAAATCGGTTGGATACCAATATTAAATATAGTTTACTGCAATTTAGAAGTTAGAAGAAAATTAATTAAAAAGTTTACATTTACGTTTATTGTTGTAACTTTTACCAATAAACGTACTGTAACTGTTTTGCTGTCTATGGCCGTCAAATCATGATTATCCGTGAAAAGCGGGACATTTTGAAGATTTTGTGGGCACCGGAACAGGTGAAACAAAAGCGAGACTGTCCCGCCAAAAGCGGGAAGTCTGGTCACCTTATAATAGTCGTTTATTTTGGTTATACTATAAAATATTTCCATAATATATTATTTTTGTAATAGGTACAGTATACAAAATATATTTACATATCTTTGAGAAAACAATCTGTTTTTGTTTTTTTATATCAGACAGTACAATTCCTTTAAGCTTTATATAGATAGCTAATGTAACAAATCGGTAAAGCGGTAGGTGAAAAATTATTTAAAAATAATTCACCTACCGATAGGTGAATTTTTAAAGAAACACAAAACGCCTACCGGTAGGAACAGTTTTTCCAGAAATTTATTACCTACCGGTAGGAACATAATACACTCCCTTTTTCTTACGCCTACACTACGGGGGAACCAACATCTAAGGTCATCTGTCCCCCATCTAACATCCAACACGAATACACACATCCATAGTTGAGGTGACGGAATTTTCCAATTAGAAAAATCCCGCCGCCCCAAGTGGGATTCGAACCCACGACCCTTGGAACACGAGTGATGCACTAACACCACTCGTCCACCGCCGGCCCTAATGATAATTACTCCACAACTGAAAATAAAGCTTACATGTATGTGTTTTCACCACAATAAAAAACAGATAAAGATAAGTCGAAATCAGGAACATGAGGGAAAAGAAGTAACGAATTTTAAATAATAATCATTATAAAAGAGGAAAATCAGTATTCTAACTCCAACGTTGTGGAAATAAGGTTCAGGCAGTTTTAATAGAAAAACACATATTAACGCATTCGAATGCGGTAAATCAGAAAATTGGAACTAGTATTATTTATTGTGAAATAAAAGGTGCAAAGATGTATTTTTTATAAGAAACCACCTTTACTTGATTATTTCCAAATGCCATACAAAGAGTAATAAAGTATATTACATTTTAATTTAATATCACTGTATATTATTATAATTATATTATTATATTTATATGTACTTATAAAAATATTAATCATAATCATCGCGTTGATTAAATAGAAATATTTTTTTCTAATATAGCTAAAACTAAAATATGGAATCATAGCAATTAAACATTTATGTGCAAAAAGACACCCCATAGATTAGCCCTAGCTTAGTCTTACATTGTGGAATTCTGGAGTTTACATGTATACAACTTTCTTGAACGAGAACTGCTGCGTGGAGCAGAAATTATTGCATGCTGCTGACACATCCTATATTGCATCATTACACATTTGTGCTTGATTAGAAACAACTTGCATTATTCCTCGAGAATGTATTTATGTTGTACAATCTAATTACATAATTAATTCATCAAACCAATGTGGCTTAGTTATTTCTACTAATAAACCAAAAGTTGTTATTAAAAATCAGAAAGTAGGATTTTTAATGATTTCTAATAAAGATTCATATTAATAATACATCATTACAAACAGTATTAAAACTCTAAATTCCCTAAAATGTGAAAATAATCACAATAATCGATAAAGCAATGACTTAGTAATAAGTAGATTATAGAATACCTTGATCGATGAGAATCGTTTACGAATATGAATGTCGAAATTTCACATTTCAAAGGTTTCGTAATTCTTCAAAGAAAAACTTAATTTTCAGACACATTTTAACTCTGATGTGATAATAAATTATCTACTAAATCGGTATAATTATTTAGAACTTTAGATAATCTGTAACTTGATTACCTGTTATTCAATAAATAGTTAACAATAGTAACAAAATCAGACGTGACAGAAATCTTTAAAATTCAGGTTTTTTTACAATGCAGAGCTTTATTGAGAACTAATATCTGAGTTTCGTCAAAAATCTGTGATACAGCACATAGGTTTAATAAAATTAACATGAACATTAAACTGAATATTATGATACTTTTTCACAAAATAAAGTTTATATTTGTAAACTAATGGTTGATATTTAAATTACCCAGGGCGGTAGATTCTTGGAGATGGATTTTTTCAATAAAAGCCATTTTTTAATAGAATATCAGCCTTTTAATATCACAGTTCGGGGTTTTTATTTTCATATAAAAAAATTAATATCTTATAGGAAAACTTTAGAAACAAATATAATGCAACTTTAAGATGATATTTAATAATAATGATTTACGATCTAAAATTTTGTATTTTAACTTTATAATTATAATCAAAGTAGGTTTACGATATTTTGTAACGGGCAAAAGTTTTATAATTGCCCTTTCGTATATTCTAGACGATTCCAGGTTGAATCTTTATATTAAAGTTTCTTTTCATGCTAACAAAAATTGCATATAATATTTTATCCAGTTGGTTTATCGTTGATTGTTACTTGTAAGAAGTTTAATTTATCATATACAGTGCTAATTAATTAAAATATAATATACTCTATTACTCTATATTGCATTTGAAAATAAAATAATAAGTACAAGCATTAGATTAAATTGGTGTGTTGTTCTTACGCATGTATTCTACCACGAACAGACGTGGTGTTATTAAAAAATACACCTTTGCTTCTTTTATTTTTACAATAAATGTTATTTTCATTTACGTTTGTATTTTAAAAAAATCTATTAGTGTAAAATTATCTCCAAGTCAAATGAAAAGGATAAACATAGTACAGTAAAAGTAATGGTTTGATATAATTATTTTAAAATGTATTTTGTATATTGCATTTTAATTTATTAGCACTGTATATTAGAAAGGTGTACTTAAATTTATGATTACATAAAGTTATAGGCAGTATTTGGTTGTCTTTTATTACCTTTTTCGTGTACTTTGAGTATTATTGCTAAATTAATATATTTTCTTTTTTGGGCATCGTTCTCGATGTAGTTTGAGCTATCAAATTAAAAGATATCAAATTTCAATTTCTCATATGACTCTAATAATTTTCCGTCTTTATGATTAGTTATTAATTCATAAGATTTGTGCATGTTTTATCTCACTTTGGTTCTGTTTGAAAGGTCCCTAAGGCCTATTTCCGGCCACCTCCAAATTTTGAAAAAAATCGTTCTAATCAACTTTTTATTGCTTTTTAGACGATATTTGGTCAATTCTAGGGTATAAATATACAAAAATTTTCAGCAATAAACTGCTAATGTATTTATTGGTTAAGCATCATATCTAGCTCCCCCTCTTCCCTCGTCAAACTTTTTTAAAGCCCTCCCGCCCTCTTCCGTAAGTACGTGCACTATCGAAACAAACTTTTTTCAACTTAATCTACAACTTATCTAGCGACTAGAACACAGTACGTTGAATGTCATGGTTTTCGGGCATTAAAGTTTATCCCAACTTCTGGTGTACCTCAATGGTCAAATTTAGGACCTTTAATGTTATTAATATTTATTAATGACATTGAGGAATCAATAAAACATTCTAAGTTCTTGATGTTTGCTGACGATATCAAAATCTTTACAAAGATTCAATGTGAGAATGATTGCAACAAACTACAATCTGACCTAGATTTCATCTACAACTGGTCTGTAACTTGTAACTTTACTTCAATACAAATAAATGTGTAACATTATCTATTTCAAAAAAAACTGAACAGGAATGTATTAAGTTTAATTACGAAATAAATGGAAAATATTAGCAAGAAAATATCAGACTAGGGATTTAGGAATAATAGTGGATCATAAACTTACATTTCGATGGCTTATGCAATCAGTCTTACAAACCTCTGGGTTTCATATACAGAATTTCAAAAGACTTTAAATCCTATGAGGTTGTGCTCAAACTGCACAATACATTATTTTGATCTAAGTTAGAATTATTATTCTGATCTGGAATCCCTTTTACAACTTTTAAAAAATTAAAATTTAGGATATACAGAAAAAATGTCTTAAGCACATGTTTTACAAACAAATAGGTCAAGCATTTGAAAGTGAATATCAGGCACTTCTGCATATTTTTGATATTGATTCGCTCGAAAAACGAAGGTTAATACAAAATCTAGTATTTTTATATAAGTATGTTCATAATCCAATTAATGACGCTGATTTGTTGGGACAGTTAAGCTTCTATGTTCCGACTGTAGAATTGCGAAACCCATCAACATTTAGATACCAATTAACTAATTACTAATTACAGAAGAAATTCTCCATTAACCAGAATGTGTAGGTAATTTAAGAAATACAAAATAGACATTTTTAATGTAACTCTTAGAGAATTCAAAACCGTACTTCAAAATCAACTCCAGTAACGGAGCACTCATACTCATGCATACACCACGTTTCTAAAATTCAATTTTTTTCAACTATGTATTTTTTTAAGTACTTTTTTTTGTATTTTGTTCAATATGTATGTTACTCTATTATTTGGGAAACCTGTTGAGTAATAAGCTATTATTATTAAATGTATCGTCAAAATTACGTATAATTATTTTTTCATTACATAATAATTTAATCAAAGTAACTCTCAACTAAATTAATTCGCTAAACTAAATTATTTAATTCATGCAAAAATGCATTTACATTTAAAATATACATTACTCGAATGCACGATTATGACTAATCATGAAAACTTTAAACCAAAAAAGGAAATAAACAATTCTACTTCCGAAAGAATTACCACAAAACTCAGTCCATGCACAGGAAAAAGAGATAGTACACAGTGAGGTAGGTAATGTTCGTATAATAATAATTTATTTGCTTAAAGCATTAGGTTCTTTATGTTAATATAATTTTTGTGTTTGTTTGTGATCAAACCGGAGAGTCATTGGCAACATTCTGGATGAAACCCTACCATGCTCATCATTGTTAATTATGTGTTATGTATTGTAATCATTTTCTCCAAAGTAAGATTATGTATTATAAGTCACTATTATTATTTGTATGAACCCACTAATGTTAGGGCACATGCAATACAACTATAGGTTACGGTGAGATTATGAATTTAACAATACTATAATTTTGTTGTATGTTTCTAAATGTTTATAGAAGTAAATGTATTTTACCGTTTGAATACCACTTGGGTAACTGCCCAACATCCAATTAAGTATTTTGAGTTGTAATATAAACAAAATTAATTCGAATTAAAAGAAACATAATTTTGCGTTAATCGTTAATCTTATTAAATTTTATTGTGTAACGGTATATTTTTATTAGTCCTAAACAAATGTAGTTTTGTCTACATATTCACTAAAAATCTTAAGTCCGGTTCTGCAAATTTACGTTCCTTTTAAAATGTAAACTTGTGTTAGCATTTGGTACAAACAACCCTATAAAAATTATTTTAAAAAAGGTTGGTTTTAAATCGTCTTAGAATTATAAAAAGCATTTGGGCAATAAATTATATCTTTCTGTATTTTATTTATGCACGTGATTATTGGTTAAAACAGCTTCTTTGTTAAAATCTTGGAAACTATTAAATATGGTTCGTGATAAACTAAATTTTGTTCAATTCCCATAGATATTGTAGTTGGGTTCCGTGAATATGTCATAAAGCAAGTCACCTTTATCAAATTTTATGTTTGCTTTGTGTTAAAAATCTCTTTGGTTACTCACATATGCGTTTAAAAAAATAATAACTTGAAGTGTCTGCAGTTATACAAAACAACATCTGCATTGCACTATCCATCCGCGAAAATACAAACTGCGTAGCATTTGGTTCTTTGGGGTCAAAATACAGTAGCAAAGTTAAGAAAATCTTCCCTATCGACTCCACGTGGACTGTTTAACCCTGATTCGTTTAAGCCAAAACATGCGACTCTTTGATTGGCTTACACAGATCTGCACATTCCGAATTACTTAGTATCTAACAATATAACCTTCAGTTTTAAAAAAGACACGACACTTGCTTTGAAGTGAAATTCCGAGACGGTACAGTTTTTAATAATTCAGCAATGATCTGAATATACAGTACAGTTTATAGATAAAAGTGGCTCGTTATTTGGTGGTGGATCATTAAAACAATTATCTCTACCGTTCCAGTTTTAATTAGTGAACTTACGTTATTAAAAATCGCGTGGTTCGTAAAATGTTACAGAATCATTGTTAACAAAAACAACAGAAACTTATCTGTGTGGGACTATCGTTTATTTGTAGACGGATTCATAATCAAATTAATAAATTCCCGTTCTATATGTGGATTAGAATAAATAATTATCGATTTTATCGGAAGTAACTAAACTAGCAAGTGCTAAATGTGTTTAAATTGTTTAAGATTTTAAAGTTATTACCGTTAGTTATCGGACGCAAGTTATTATAAATAAGATTATAATAGAGACAGGATTGTTTTAACTGTGTTTTAACAAAGAAAGTTAGTTGAACCATATGGATTGTTTCAATGTTTTGTTTGATTTAAATAAACTATTAAAGAAAATACAAAAGTTTCCTTGGACCTGCTGCAGTCAAAAGTAATTCATCATCATTAACGTTCAGCAATTATCACCTAATAAAAAGCGTTTCCAGTTTCTATCAGTCAAGGGTAATGGTTTTTTGCGATGCAAGTAATTATTGGTTTAAGATGAATTCGATTTATAGGATTAAGGTATTGTAATTTAAGAATTATCTATTTTGTGTGTAATTTTTGAGTAATTTTGTTTGTGTTTACGGATTGTTTGGTTAGTTGATTCTTATTATCTATTATAATAAGAGAGCTCTCTAGTAGGATTTAACATTAGAAAGTTAATTTCAACAAGATTCAAATATATTAACTTCAATAATAACTGAATAAACTTAATTCCGTAATATTTTTATAAATTTATGTTCAATAAAATTCAAATAATTTTATGTTTAATAAATTCTGATCTCAATAAATTTCTGAATATTTTTTGTTCAATAAATTCTGAATAACTTTAAAGTTCAATAGTAGATGAATAATTTAAATTTAATAATATCATGTTTCTTATGTTCTTTAGTTATATATGTATATGATCTTTTATTTTTACTATCCAATAAATACGTTTTCAAGTCTATACCAAGCGAGCTAAATGGAACCATATAATTATGAATGTTTTATTCATTTTTTTAAATTTTAACATTAATAAATACAACCAAATTTTTGTCTAAAACCTGGTAAATTGAATTCATTTTCTGATTAGTGAATTCAATATCTTTTCTGGCTTAATTAATGTCATTAGATTTCATAATCAGATGGCGCCCTTTTAGAGTATTTATTTGAGTTCTGAAACCCTTATCTACTCCTTTTACAAATAAGACAACTGCAGAACCAATACCTGCGACCTGAAATTAAAAATTTGTAAGATAGAGCTAAATCTCAAGCCGTGGTAATCTTGAGCATCTTTTTAACGTAAGTATAAAATTATTATTTAGTTTAGAGAAACTTTGGAGGTTACAATTGCAAACACATTTTGCATTTGATTTCAAAATGACTACCTACTTAAATGTAAGATAGTAAAGGTTTTATTAATTTACTACTAGAAGTCTTACTAATTAATGTCTATTAATTTATTTTATATTCTGATATATCCGACTACGTTATTTTCTATATAAACAGTTATAAAAAATTGATATTTTTGTTTGGATTTGCTACGAGTTTACCTAATCCTCAATTAAAAAGTAAATCTACTTTTTTAATTAACTGGTTCATTTTTTTATTAATAAATAAAGAATTTAGAAGGACGCATTTATAATAATTGTCTCCTTATTTCACTCCAGTTTTCACATTTACAGTTCTCAGACACGTACATTTAAATAAGTTAATGGAGTGAAACCATTAAAATGAGATGAAAGTAACGTTAACTACCTCCGTAGTAGGTTAATGATGGCACAAAAGGCATGGCATATAATCAAACCAAATTCAAAAACAGAATTCAGGCAAGAAAGAATAAATCATCGTACAAAACCGGAGTGGTGACGAAAAAAGAAAATTACTTCTAAAAAGAGGGATACAGAGGAAAATCTGTTCAAAATGAAAAACATAATGGAAGAATCTTGTTGCTTTAGGAACAAGGGTAACCTGGTTTGAAAATACCGTGAACTAAAAGATTTATGGGTTCTGTTATAAAAATGCAATACAATTCCAAACAATTAAGATTTTTAAAAAATCGTTTTAGATTTTATTTATAATCGTAGGAAAGACACTTTATAAAATAAGCATCTACAGTTATTTATGGTTTAGCGAGAACTTTTGTTTAATGTGTCAAAGCCTATAAAAGCTTCTTTATCTTGAAATGAAAAATGAAAAAAGGTATGTTACATAATTTAGCACACATATTGTATAGGGTTTCGTAATATAGTTAATAAATTAAATTAAGTTAACTTAGTTTATATAGTTAGTGAACTACTTGTTCAATTACAGATTGCCCTGAAGCTTGGAGTCGACTTTTCATTATAACTATTGCCAAAACAGTAATTGTTTACTATGAAACGAATTTAAAGTTTACTAGTAAACTAAATTTAGCAAATTGTATATTATGAATGGAATTAAATAATTTTTAAATTAATTGTTTAACTGTAGGTAATAAAACCATTAAAGCAGTTTTTCATTAAATTAAATAATTATTACCAGTCGAAACTCCAATGAAAACTCATGTATTTAATAATAAAATATTTTTTCACTATTTATATCCGCTGACCCGTGAGTAATGATATTCATTACACAGAGGTCGTGAGCAATAACTTACTATATGGTTTTGGTTTCAAGAAAGTATACAAAACGACATACAACGTCGTAGAAAAAATATAGTATTCTACTTGCGTGTAATGGCTGTTACTCATTTGGGTGCATTACGAAGCTCGCCTGCGGCTCGCGTAATTCATCTTCATGAGTATAAGCCATAATTACTCGCTCGTTGAATAATATACCATTAATATTCTTAACGTTTTACAATATACACAATTATTTAATATTATTATTCCTTGTTTGAGTTTATTATAATATGTCTAGTATATAGTAAATTCTGTTTTGTGTAAATAATAACAATATTTCCAAACAATATTTACTAGCTTTGATTTACACATTTACGGGAAATACAGAATTACGTCAATATAACTACGTACCCAACATTCAGTTATTTATGTAGGTCAAAGATAGGGTCTGAAAGTAAGATTCTTGAGAACTGGATTGACTCGCTGAAATGAGATGTTTGGTCACTCTCGGTACAGACTATCTATTCTAGTGAAACATTCAATTTGTGTGGTTGCTTCTGTTGATCCTTCTTGATGAAAATTATTGGTTCGCTTTCTACTGTTTTTCTAGAAGATCTGTTTGTTTGCTTTTGTTGTATCTTAAAAATGGTTTACAAATTAAATTATATAAAATTTAAAATATAAAAGAAAACGGTGCTTGGATATTTAACTAGGAAAATGTTTCATACTTAATATAAATCAATTTTTAAAAGAAAGAATTAAGATGATGTTTTTTTGGGTAATTTTTTGTTAATAGGTTAACTTATTATTAAAGTATAAAACAAGCAAACAAGGGTTGTGCGACTAAAAACAAGTTTCGTGTGTGTTCAAATGAAACGAGTTTTGTGTTCTCCCATTTGCTTCAAACTTTCAGGGATTATTCTTTAGCCCATCAAGGCCATATTGCCTGCAGAAGGCATCAGTTATCTTGATAAGCTGGGCATAGCAGGACGGTAAACGTCAAATGCCAACTTTGCGTAGAAGTATCGTATACTCTCATGCTAGCTCATTTTGACGGGCTCGGCGAGTAGAACAACTTTGTCATGGTGCATCCGAAAATTCTTACTGTGCGCAAAGTTATGTCAAGAAAACTACTAAAAATGGAACCGTCTGGTGGTTTAAGCATTTTTTTACGTATTCAGAACTTTTCTCACTATAAACTGCATATCATCGGAATCTGCGATTAATTGTGCTTCAGGTACACTTACATTTATGCATTGAGACTGGGCCGCCTGGAAGAACTAATTCAAAATGTATAGTACAAAACTGAAACAAAATCCTTTTTCTTGTCTATTTCGATGAATATCGTTCCAAGGCAGTGTTGTATGTCATTTGAAACGCCCCAACGAGAGCTACACCATGGTATATATGACTTTTAGTATGTGACGTAATATGGCAACTAGTGGTGAGAAATGCTTTTTTTGGTAAATGACCGGAGACTATACCTTAATCTAAAGGGTAAGCAAAACATTTTACACGATTTCAAAATCCACTCGCCTAGGAAAATAAGTTTCTCTTGTGTACCACCTTAATCCAAGCATTCTCTGGAAAGTTAGGTTAAGTAATCTTCCTTTACAGTTGGAACTTTAGATTAAAATTGGTTTTAGGGTAGACCATTGTTAGAAGATTATAAAGCATTCGTTAAAGATTATAGAATTGTGGCCTTATTCAGCATCTACCAGTACCTTAGGCTCGTCCCCGTATCAAGGTGGCCGCTCAGTCTAATTTAAACAACTAGGTAGTTTCAAACCAATTGTAAAGAAAATAAGTCTATTACATCTACATATATATTATGTACTAGATACAAGTTACGATGAGACGAATAGTTTTACAGTTAATGCTCTTTGGAGATCAGTTTTTTGCCATTTTTCTAATTTCTTCACAACATTCTTATGGATTTATTCTGAATTTTCAAGACTGGCGCAATCGTCTTTGTCAAATTTGAATCGTTGTGGTTGTTTTTGTTTTTAGCTTTCATTCGAGTAAATGCCGCGTTAATCTGAGTCGTATTTATTAGGTATTTGTTCCTAGCAAATATATATTTATTGTGCTCATTCTGCAATATCGTCGATTTTCTTGATATTCTTTCAGAGGTGAAGTGACATTATCGGTAAAGAAACGACAGAAAGATGCGGCGAAAGACCATCCGTTCTTCCAATGGCTTTTGTTAGTTCTTTCAAATTAGGAGATCAGTTGGGAAGTTTGTCAATTGCCAAACTTTAATTTTGGCATCATGGATTGGCAGAAATTAGGTCATGTAAGTAATCGACGATCCTTCGAGAAAGGTTGATCTGGTGAAGCTAATGCGCTTATTGAAGAAAGTGGACAATGAACATCTGGTTTGCAGAGGTCAATATCTGAATATGGTTCAAATAAAAGCGGCATGTTCTGGAATGAAAGTTAAAAAATAAGAAAAATCCGAACGAAAGAAGTCTAAAGAGAGAAGTCACCAAGGTTTTTTGTTTATATACCTTTCGATAAACGGAAGACAACCATCCAATGAATAATTCAATGAATTAAGGGAGATCCATAACAACAAACGATCTACTTAAAAGGAAAATTGTTTGAAATGACTCAATAACAAGATTTTTAACGACTATCTTCAAGCACGTAGCCAGGGGGGAGCTCGTCGGGCTCCAAAAGCTCCCTCTCCGAAGAATAAGTGCGACTTCGAATTTTTTCACTTTAAAGTTTATTTCATTGTATAAAAGACTTTTTTGTGATAATTATATTTGATGTAATATGTTAGCCCCCACCCCGAAAGAAGATTCTGGCTATGGGCCTGTTTGCATGCTTTTTGACAAAAAATCTTGCTTATCTCGTCACTTAAATCAGTATAAGTTCAATATTTCAATTAAGTTTTGAGAGATAGATTAAGATAGACTAAGATTATCAGAAAAGCTTAGTATAAAAAATCAGCTTAAATACATCGAGGTTGACTTTGAATCTCTTAGTTACATGCATTCTGCATTTTCTTTAGTAGAGATCAATGCCTTGGAACAAAAATTGTTAACTCAATTAAATGCAAACCATTTTTCATGCAAATAGAAAATTATAAACCATTTTTAAATCCCGATAAGTCAGACCATGAGAAAGAAGACTACTTAAACTAGCAGATCGATGGATATAAATAGTTGCAATAGTACTTATTCATTAGTCGTAGTCACTATTAGATGCCTTAATAAATGTAAAGAGTTCGGTATGGTACACGAATAATGCGAATAATCTTAAAATAAGAATGAATTAAAAGACTGTACTTATCTAAGCATCACATCACTTTTCCTTTTCTCATCAGTACTCTATAGTGTATATTGAGATCTTGATTGAATATAAACAATATAATGTATAGTAATTAATAATTTACAAAAATTAAATTCTAACAAAAGTTTGAAAATTTTTCAAACGTAGGACTACTATGCTCACAACATTTCAATATGATGTGTATGTAAATCACAGACAGCACCCTAAGACAGACTGTTTCGAGCTATGGCTCTCATCAGTTAGGGGTCGCTGTCCATGATTCCCATCACAAACCACTCATACACATCATTCGAGCTTATATACCAGCTCGGAAATAACATTAACACCGACATATAATAGTGGTGCCTCCTGTAGGAATCAGACTGCACCAAGCGGTTTTCTTCTGATTACCCAATACAGGATATACAAAATATAACAATAAAATAAAACCGGTCAAGCGTCCGACCGAATAATTAATACACAAAAATGTAAAATATAAAAATTTTTAAAACACAAAGTGTTTTATTAATGTGAGTATTTACATATATAAAATAATAAAAGTTTGAAAATTTTTCAAACATAGGATTTTATTATTTTATATATGTAAATACTCATATTAATAAAACACTTTGTGTTTTAAAAATTTTTATATTTTACATTTTTGTGTATTAATTATACGGTCGGACGCTTGACCGGTTTTATTGTTATATTTTGTATATCCTGTATTGGGTAATCAGAAGAAAACCGCTTGGTGCCGTCTGATTCCTACAGGAGGCACCATTATTATATGTTGGTGTTAATGTTATTTCCGAGCTGGTATATAAGCTCGAATGATGTGTATGGGAATCATGGACAGCGACCCCTAACTGATGAGAGCCATAGCTCGAAACAGTCTGTCTTAGGGTGCTGTCTGTGATTTACATACACATCATATTGAAATGTTGTGAGCATAGTCGTCCTACGTTTGAAAAATTTTCAAACTTTTATTATTTTATATATGTAAATACTCACATTAATAAAACACTTTTGCCCGGTTGCACAAACACTTGTCAAAGTTAATCATCCGTTAACGATCCGTTAACAAGCCGTTAGAACTATAACGAACCGTTAACGGTTCGTTGACGGCCCGTCAAGTTTTTGACGACTGTCAAGGATAACAAACCGTTAACGGACCGTCAACACATATTTGGGTTGCACAAACCTTAGTTGACAGTTAATGGCTTGTTAACGGTCCGTTAACGAATGATTATTTTAATCATAGACAAATGGCCAATTAAAGTCCGATTAACCTCCAAATTTGCTTTATTTTTTAAATTTTTAAATAATCAGTTAATACAAAAAATTATTATATAGTGTAAAAAATATTTGGAATTGATTATCAAATAAATTATTAATATTCAAAATACATACATTTTGTTAAATATGAATATTTTTGTAAAATATTAATAAAACTTTCTTAGCATTGTTTTAATTAAATCTTGATAAGTACCTAATAATAGTAATACAGATTAATTTCAGTCATTACAAAATTTTAGTTAAACAGAAAAAGAAAAATTGATTCAGATTTATTACATCCCTCCGATTTTGAAGGTGAAGTGATGGTATGAACTGCATCTTCGAGACGAAACAATCCGTTTTAAAGTTTAGATGCAGTTGAATTCAAGGAGCGATTTTGATTGATTAAAAATACAGTACTGGATTTATTGCAAATTATAGGTCCTACATTACAGCCAGTTACTTAAAGAAATAAATCGATATCACCATTAAACCAAATTCTAGTTTGCTTGCGGTTTTATGCCAGAGGCACTTTTCAATAACTTATTGGTGATCACATACACATGCACAAATCAACACTGTAAAATAATTAAACGGGTCACTGAACAAATTGCACCACTTTGCATCCCTTTGCGATACAAATCTCCGACTGCTTCATTTGATTGTATCGGTAGATGATAGTACCATCTTTATTAATATTTCACCCGTTCCGGCTTAATGCATGTTGAGGATTTACAGGAACGGCTTCTTGCTTGACGGTGGTGGATAGATATCCTGGCAAGGCCTATTTATAAACACCTTTTGTATATTCTATAGGTAAAGCTGAGGAAGACACACATTCTCACTCGTAACACAATTGAACAGTTTTTTGGGTGTTTAAAAGGTTTCCTTAGGCCTACGATTAAAATTGGAATCAATTTCAGCAGTTATTGTTGACTGTGGTGTACTGTATAATATCTGTAATAAAAACAATGGGATTATAGAATGATAGAAATTAAATTGATATGAATGAATACATTGACTTAATGCGCATTCAGAGACGCACATCACAATTATGGAAAATATTCAACTTATAAGCCTGAACTAAAATAATTTTTAAAAAATGTTTTTTATGTAGTTAAGGAGTAATTAAAACTTTTAAAAGGCTCCTTTTACCTCACTTTTATAAGGAGATGATTTTATTGGTATGTAATCGTACTTATGAAAATTGATTTACTTGGCCATAATTGATGTAGCAGGTTTTTTTCCACCTTGGAATAATTCCTTTTGTCCATTTTGAAGCTAAAATATTAAAATTATTTAGAAGTTTTATCATATTAATCAATACAAATACACTTACCTGCTTAAACTGACAACACACAAATGTTAGGTTATGCAAATTTGACAAATAAAACACCACTTTTTGCAATGTTGCCACGTATACAATTAGTTAACAGTCAATTACATGATGAGAGTTTAACAAGAGATTAAATAGCTTTGTGCAACCCAATTTTTATCTGACGGTCCGTCAATTTTAACAAACCGTTAACTAATAAGAGATTTGACGAGCGTTTCTGCAACCCGGCATTTGTGTTTTAAAAATTTTTATATTTTACATTTTTGTGTATTAAATTCTAACACTAATTTCCCATCTATCATTTTATATCAATACTAACTACTTATGAATATCTAAACTCTAATTATTACATATTAAGCATAAGCTTGTAATATAAATAAAAAGCTACCCACTGAAAATAAAGATATTTGGTATTACACTTTATCGATCAGATTTTTTTCAATTTATTTGATATAAAACGATTAGATTTCCGGATTTTCGTTTAATTTTCAGGGAATTGAAGTGTTAATACAGCAGATGACTTCAATTAATCAATAATTATGATTTTATTTTTATCTCTTATGTGCAATATAGCTCTTATGAGACAACTTTTCAGTATGTGAACTGTTGTTCTAAATAATTACTGACATTTCACTAATAAATTTCGTAGGACGAGAAAACAGAAAATTTATGTTTTTAATAATTAAAACTAATTTATTTTATTCCATTACTATTAGAAAAGTAATTTCATTAAATTTCTTCTTTCGAAGCAAAAGACAGTAGGTGAGATAAAATATTGGAAGGTTGAACACAACAAAATTACTTCTGCTTGTTTTGTGAACTAATGTTACTCTAGGGATATGGCTCCATTCCTAACACACCATTAACTGTTTGAAATCATAGTTGATTAAATGTTTTTGGGGCACACAAATTTAAGAAAATTTACACTAAGACATCTAGGTAAAGTATCTTTAATTAGGTAAAGAATTACAAGACATAATGGTGCTACAGTGTTATACAAGTATATTATTATTTAGGATTTTTTTACACTTTTAAATAATAAACGTCAACTGTTTAAACAATAAATAATAATTACTAAAAACAAATTTTATAGTTAAAACTATAACATATTTTTTTAATTTTGCATCCATGACTCCTCTTGTGTAATCAAGCAAGAAAGTTAAATCTTTACTAAATATATAAAATAATATTATCTTTAATTCTTAATTATAAAATTACATTACAATAAAAACCGTTATAATTAGATCATCGTAAATCTCTGAAGTTGTAACTTCATCTATCAAAGAAGCAATCAAAAATAGGTTTCTAAGTAACTTAATAACCCTAGCAGAAATTTGTTATGGCAAACCCTAAAACGATCTGGGCCGGGTCAGGTTCTACTACGGCATGCCCTATTAAGGATTTTATATGTGGCCCTGATCAGATTCCAATATGGACTGACCTATAAGGTTGTTCCCTATCAGGCTGGGATATGGACAACCGGATTACAACCTTTAGTACGGCATGCCATATTTTAACTAAACCCACCCTGATATGGCTTGCTTGATCTCAGCCATGTTAAGGCCTGCCATATATTAACTGATGCTTTCCCTGAATGCCTGATTTCAGCCAGTTTTGGCAATTTCCATTTTAACTTATTTGATCCTGATGCCATTTCAACCATTTTACGGCATGTAATAATTAAGAATGATTATAATGATTTCTAACAACGTTTTTTTCTCTTAAGGTCTTAAGTATATAATCAATGTTACTTATTTTTACGCGTTGCAGATTTATAATTATGAAAGCTGCCTTTATCTGTTAGTACCATTTCGCAGTCAGCGTGTTCGCGTAGGTTAGTGATTATTTTGTAAATTTTTAAGTATATTTTACAAAATTAACTAATTAGTGGTGACTGTATAAAACGATAAAACGATGTTATGTATCAATAATGCAAAGGCTTGGGAAAGATGGACAAAGAAAACAGAAAAAGAGTAACCAGTAATCCATTTTATTTTTTTACACTGTATATCACTATTAATAGAAGGGTAATTCTTCAGAAATATTGAATTTACTGTCCCTGCTTAATTAATATTATATTACGAATACCTTTTTACCGGTTAGTTCAGTGCAGTGAAGATGTAATAGCAGTCTATCTAGCCAGATATATATTAACAACTGACCTGTTTTTTAACAATAAAAAGTAAACTTTATTATGTCATATGTCATTCACGTGGCATGTCCCTAGTATGTATTCTCAAAGTAAAAAGCAGTTTTTCTAAAACATCAGTTAATCATTATTGTTCTAATTAAGGAGAATTGTAGAGAATTGCCCAAGTATTGGGCTCTCATCCCGAGTCAATAAATATATAAAATATTAAGTATCGACTAATACACAATCAATAAAATGTTGTCCCTGATATATTTGCCATTTGCGTGGATCTAACTAAGAGAGAAGAGCATTATTATATTTCACGTATAGTATCAATATTACTACAATATCAGCATTACACATTTTACATTACTGTTTACACACTTACATTTTAATGAAATTAACATGTAGTGTCTTGTTCAGTTGATCTATAAACTTTATAGAGGTAGTTTATATGGTTTGATGTAAGAGTACATTTATTTCGCGTCATTCACGTGGTTATCATAATTTCTTACTGGTGTTGAATTTAGAAAAGAATTTATCGTAAGTTAATAACTGCTTGTGTTGTTTCATTATAGCTAGTATGAAGCCTCCAAAGAAAATAGTCTAGGCGCTATGTTATATTAATGCTCTAATAGTCATTTGCGTGGATTTATAATTCCACGAAATACAACTTGTCCACGTAAATGACAACTCCTACATACATTCATGTTCTTACATTATGAGGTGCAAAGAAAATGTGGAAAAGAAGAGAAAAATTAAAAATGATCCAGAAAAGAAACAAATGGAGAAGCTGAAATATGATGACTGTCATATCAGGTAAAATAAAAATTACTAATTTTGATTTTACTTGTTATCCATTACTAAGCCATTATTAAGCATTATTGTGTTAGAAACATTTTTTTATTATAATTTAAAGTTCAGTTTTTTTTTTATTAAATATAATCTTTTCTGTCATTTGCATGTTATTTGGATCATTTACGTGGATTTAAACACTGTAAAGGTCGAAAATGTCCAGACGAAGCTCTACTAATCAACAGTATATGTTGTATACAATCATTTAATCATACTATTTAATCATATTTTTTCTATTTTGAATTGATTTTTGTCTACTATTATAAGAGTTTCATATTTTTTGGGTATTATAACTACTGAAATACAAACTTACAACTGCTGGAAATAGCTACAGCACATATCGACACGACAGCTTAAAGTCAGTATGGAAGTGGTTTGTCTATAACCGTAATTACATAAAAGTTACCACGCTGAGAACTGAGAGGGCACTCCAAGTAAATGGCTTTTCTCAATCGTCTCAAAATATATTTTTTTAATTTTTGCATCTAAAAATATAAAAATTACTAGAATATAAAAACTAAGTAATGTTGACTAATCTACACAGCGAATGCTTCAATATCAAAAATCAGGTAAATCGGCCCAATAGAACTCTCAAACGAACTGAAACAAAAATCAACCACGCATTTTACGAACACTGAAAGCAAAGGTACGATGTGGTTCGATATGGTTTTGAGAAATGTAACACAAGATAAAATGTATGTAGATTTGTAGAGCTTCTACTAAATTTTATGGAAACATTCAGATGTAACAGTTTTTATTAGAACTGTTTAAGACAATGTTTCACAAGCAGCCTACCGCGATTTTTCTATTTTACTTATTTTCCTTTCTTTCTGTAATTCGATTGAAGGTTCTTGAACCTGAGGCGAAAAAAGGTAATCAGCAAAAAGCAAGTAATAATCTTAGCGAGAAATTTATAATTTCCTGAAGAGAAGGCTAACAAAAAGCGCTTGTGAGAAAAAACAGGCATTCACACATACACACTTCACACGACATCATATAAAATAAAATCCATATATGGATAACATTAACGTCCACTGAGTGGGCGTTGATGAAAAATTCATATATCAATAAAAAGGTAGTGCAACAAAATAATGCATACCTAAAATAGTTATCTATGTACCAAGATCTTTATGGTGACTATAATGCGCAGAGGGTGACGATGTTCCATCCCGAAGGCCTTTGACCCTCGGATGGATGTCGTGCAAGGCATTATACTCTTATAACCCTCATGGTGCATAAGAGATTTTATTTTTCATTGTTTACTTAAATATAATTATCATATGCTACGTGATGTTAAATGTTAAGCCAATGAATCTTGTAACTTGCTTAGTTATAAAGCTATCACAGCGATAGTAAAAAACAAATTACCATATCACTCCATTTATTTTAGTCTGTTTTTAAAACATAATTGGTTCAAATCTCACATTTTGGCAAATTAATTACACGATTCATAAAAATATTTAATACGTTTATTCATTATATTCTCTGATCGAATATAACCCGTCATACGATTAATAACTCGTCCTACGGCCTCGTTGAATTTTCAACTCGGTTTCACACGTAGGTCGACAATAATATCACCACTTATAGTAGAAAATATGTACGAGTAGAATTAGTTTTAATGTATAATTGCGATTATAGTAATGCAATCGAGGCGTTGCCAACGACGTTCATTTGTTTTGAACCTAACGTCGTATGCATTATAGTTATGTATATACCAAGGGTGTTAGAATGATGATAATGCCAAGAGTGTGACGATGTTGCCCGATGGGCATTATCATCTAGTAGCGCTCGTGGCGCATACAAAATTTTATTTTTCACGAGAAAATTAATTTTAATTTATAATTGTTGGCGTTGCCAAGGACGTTTATATTTATAAAATTAGCAATTTTTATGATTGTCGGATGGTAAAAGCTTTTACTAAATTTGCAAAAGTCAAACAGAGGTTATGAAACTTTAAATTCAAATGTTTTTGTTGATGGTTATTACCAATTTGAAAACAAAAAAGTCTTAATATTACATGCCACACAGAGAGAAATACTTCATAAGAGCTTTGCACAATATTGTTCAAAACGGTCTTGGAGAAATTTATATTATAATTGTAGAATCGTATTGTCCAGCGTTGTGTAAGATTTCGTTACTGAATTGTCTAACAGGAACTTACGACAATTATTTAACACAGTCAGATTTAGTTCTGCATTCTTTGGAACAATGTTGTAGAGGATAAGCTAGCATATTATGTTGAAGTATAATTGTAAAAAATGTTTAGAAAAATACAATATTTTGTTTGAATGAAATCATAATCCAGTGTTCAAACTGCTTGCTACTAATTATTGTGTTTCGCAAAGTTTATGGATGACATCCTATAGATGTCACCACTTGTAATTGTCGCTATTAATGTAAATTCGAGAGTTATATATAAACAGCCGACGGCAAAAGAAAATTTTAGTGTTATACGTGTATATACTACACGTTGTATAGTATGTAAATACTATACATTGTATAGCTATATACATATTAGTTACATATATTTTAATATATGTAAAAATATATATTTTATTTGTGATACCTAGCCTTCTGTATAGAATATTTGTGCCAGAGTATTGCACAATTTGTATAAATGTGAACAAGTAATTGTGTTAAATACTATTAAGCAATTGTGGCACACACTAGCGCAACAATTGTACAATTTTGTATAAAATTGTATGCAATAACATTACACATTCTGTTTTAATAAGTAACACAATTTGTTATGGAAACTTATACACAACTATTCATTTGATTCTACAAAATTACTATTGACTTCCACAAAATCTTGACAAACTAAATGGCACAATCTTGTTTTATAATTGTACACAAATTGTCCCTGTCACTTTTTTAAGACCAATTTGTTTTACAATACCACACAATTGTTGATGAAATTTAAATACATTTTTCTCTGTGCATCTAAAGAACAAATTATTAGTTTCATCTAAGAATCTTCTGCATTCTGCAGAAGTCGGCAGAAAAGAATTCGTGGGCACTCAAAAACTACGTTGCAAATACACGCTTTTTGGTTGTGTCGCAAACTCGTACGCAAACAGATAGTTTCTGGCCTAATGATCCAAATTACTATTGACTCTAACGCCGGCTCCAACTGCAAAGTAAACGATGAGCGGGCGTTAGAGACTATAACGCCCGCTTATAATGCTCTGGTTGTTATGGAGTTGTTTATATACAGGGTGCCCATTATGTATGGAATATAGTACAGGGTTTCTATAAAAGATTGTCCGGTCTAGTGGTTTATGAATTGTGCCTCCTGCTCTCTACACTGGATAGAAATAAATTAATGCTTATGCAACCAATTAAACAGTTTTAATAAAAGATTAAGGTACTTCATAAACTGGATAATGTAACGAGAAAAAAAATTAAATAGAAACAATAACTACAAAAACTGTTCAAAATGTTCACCATTATTCTCTAAACACAACACAACTCTTTATTTATGATAATGTCACAGTTGACAGACAAATAATTTGACTAATTTTTTTTATGTAGAGAGCGGCAAAACGAATATTTCCAATGCACACTTTGACGACAGTCTTTTATAGAAACGCTGTATATATCGCGGTAAATATCGACTTATAAAAAAATTTATTATATAAAAGTTGTTTAACATTTTATTTTCCATAATAAGATAGCATTCAATTGTTTTTATTTCAGAAAACAAATGAGTAATGAATAACACTTTAATTTTTTTAAATAGCAATGTACCCTTTCATTAGGCTCATTTGATAGAGATTTTTTTTTCTCTTTTCGATGACCTAAAATCTTATATCCCCCTTAGTACCCTTATATCAGAAAATTTTTGAAAAAAACGTAAAAAATGTTTATGAAGTTAATTTCGCCAATAACATGAATCTAGATATCCGAGATCTCTTTCATTTGTCTTAACAATTGATTGTAGGCTTTTATTGTGACAGAAGTTTGTTTATTTAATTAAGTTGTTGGTACATGGAAAAATAAAAATGGTTCATTTAACAGAAACTGAACGTATAGAAATTTTAATTATGGTCGGTTATGGGGATCGCAAACGAACACAATTAGAAGTATGTGAAATTTTTAATGAGCGTTATCCACATCGAGAACCAATCACCCAGTCAGTAATTAGCAAAACCTTGAAACGGTTTAGGGAAACTGGCAATGTTAAAGATCTGGTGAAGACTGGTCCGCAGAGGTCTGCGACAAATGAAGATAAAAAGCTCGATGTTTTAATAGAAATCGAAGAAAATCCAAACATTTCAACTCGTCAGTTAAGTTTAAACCATGCCGTAAGTAAAGGTTCAATACAGAAAATATTACATTCAGAAAAATTATATCCGTACAAACCGACTTTACTGCAAGAATTTTCCGAAGATGACTACAATCAGTAGGTATAACAGCGCTTGGCATAACTCCCACCACTTTTTTCTGGCCGCGCCTACTGCGCTTTGATTGGTTACCCCCACTCCTGTAGCTCCTCCCCTTGCTTCTTGGTCGACGCCATCTTGAATGATACGCCTCCTGTTCTATGATTGGACGAGCGCCATTTTGGATGACACGCCTGCTGTTCTCTGATTGGACGAGCGCCATTTTGGAACTTTGGGCGCCATTTTGACCACGCCCGTCCTCCATTGCGGGTATCTGTATTACCGGCAATCTCTGTGCTGCCAATAGAGGGCGTCATGCTACAATTAGTGTGTATTGCTAAGAGAGGGCGTCATGAAGAAATCTGTTTTATCGACGACCTAGGTAATGCTCATAGAGGGTGTCATGACGGGAATCTGTATTACCGACAACCAGCGTATCGTCAATAGAGGGGGTCATGAAGGAATACCGACAAACTGTGTACTACGACTAGAGGGCGTCATGAACAAATCTGTATTACCACCGGGGGTATGTAGAGGCAGCCATTTTATATCACAGCATGTGGCGCTAAAATTTGAATCTGTACTGAATCTGTCATTTTAAATCTGTCAATTATGCATCTGTCATTTTGCATCTGTCATTTTGCATCTGTCATTTTTACATCTGTCATTTTTGCAGCTGTCATTTTTGCATCTGTCATTTTAAATCTGTCAATTATGCATCTGTCATTTTTACATCTGTCATTTTGCATCTGTCATTTTTACATCTGTCATTTTGCATCTGTCATTTTAAATCTGTCAATTATGCATCTGTCATTTTTACATCTGTCATTTTGCATCTGTCATTTTAAATATGTCAATTACGCATCTGTCATTTTAAATCTGTCAATTTTGCAGCTGTCATTTATACGTATGTCAATTTTAATCTGTCATTTTTGCATCTGTCAATTATGCATCTGTCATTTCTGTCATTTTTGAATTTGCCATTTTGAAGGCAATCTTGGATTTCCCCTGATTTGAATTTTAGCGCTAACTCTGGGATTGGATCCTTTTATCCCTTTCACTAAGCGGAAACTCTTTTCTCTCTCTTTCTCATAGGATGACTACTTACCGGCTCTGCTTTGTAACCTAGGATGTTCGCCATCGGAAAGATTCGGCTTTATTCGTGTACTCTCTCGCTGATAACGATCTACCTTTTATATATAGTCGCCCTTCACCCTTCTACCTTCACCCTTAGTCATGCTAGTTTCTTCACCCTTCACCCTTAGTCATGCTAGTCTCTTTATATAGGTAAGAAAGTCAAGTCACGTTACGTTCAACGAAGCCAAGTTCTAATTAAATTGATTGATCTAATAAATATGCAAATGAGACGCGAATTAAATTTATTGATCAAATTAACAGTTTATGAAAAATGAATGATTAGAATTGTGTAATAATTGTTCGGGTATGTTCGGCTAAACTCGGGTGACCTTGAAAACTCGTCGGGATTGGCTTCGTTGAACGTAACGTGACTTGACTTTCTTACCTATATGAAGGAATACCGACAAACTGTGTACGACTAGAGGGCGTCATGAAGAAATCTGTATTACCCGTATGTAGAGGCAGCCATTTTATATTACAACATGTGGCGCTAAAATTTGAATCTGTACTGAATCTGTCATTTTTGCATCTGTCACTTTAAATCTGTCAATTATGCATCTGTCATTTATGCATATGTCATTTTTGCATCTGTCATTTTAAAGCTGTCATTTTAAATCTGTCAATTATGCATCTGTCATTTATGCATATGTCATTTTTGCATATGTCATTTTAAAGCTGTCATTTTAAATCTGTCAATTATGCATCTGTCATTTATGCATATGTCATTTTTACATCTGTCATTTTAAATCTGTCAATTGTGCAGCTGTCATTTTTGCATCTGTCATTTTTGCATCTGTCAATTCTGCATCTGTCCTTTTAAATCTGTCAATTATACGTCTGTCATTTTGCATCTGTCATTTTTGCATCTGTCATTTTAAATCTGTCATTCTTAAAGTAGCCATCTTGGATTTCCCCAGATTTGAATTTTAGCGTTAACTCTGGGATTGGATCCTTTTATCCCTTTTACTAAGCGGAAACTCTTTCTCTCCTTCTCATAGTATGACTACTTACCGTATGCTTTGTAACCTAGGATGTTCGCCGTCGGAAAGCTTCAGCTTTATTCGTGTACTCTCTTGCTGATGACGATCTACCTTTTATATAGTCACCCTTTACCCCCTTCACCCTTAGTTATGCTAGTAAATAAAACATCAATGTTTAAATATACATATTATTTATTTTGCTATACATTTAATGGACAATTGTAACATATTATTTGACAAATTATTCATTACACACTATGAGTTGAGATCATCACGTAACACTTGCAAATTGTTCAAATATTTTTGTAACCTATTTCTAAGATAGTTTATTTCCGCCATGGTGTTCTTAATACGACGGTGCAGACGTTTTCGGCTACTGCTGCTGCTGATATGATTGCAGTCGTGTACGTACGGCATCGATAAACTTTTGCGGATAATGTTTTATTATTTCTAATAAAATGAACGAGTTCAATCCACCAGTTGTTGTTGTTGCTGCGTTGTCTATTAAACTGGTAGCTGAATAGTATCCGCATAACAGTTCGGTCGTGAATAAGATGGAGTCTGTAGGTGGAAGCGTTTTATAGACAACTTCAGGGCGTCTCAGTTGACCTTCTGCTACGTTCTCTATGTTTGCGTGGTAGAAACGAGAAAAGTCCAGGTGATGTAACGTTCGAGCCTGATGATTGATCAACGGTGCTAGATGCATTATAGACTGAAACTTGTAATCTTTTAAGGTTATAGTCCGATGTTTATCATTCTGATGAATTGTCACCCTGTTGTCGAAAAACTCGTTGTGAATAATCTCGATGTATAAATTCTCACATAGATGGAATTTCAAATGTTTATCACGATGTAAGTACGCTGTTGTCCTTGCTGCAGCAGCAACCATAAAAGAAATTTTTAAACATTGCCTCGACTCGTATATCATACAACTCGAACCAGTCACTTTCCGACAACACTATTTCACCATGCTGGCATACGTTATTCACGCATTCGAGTTTCACTACCACGTCAAATTCTCCTTGGACGTCGTCGTCGTCGGGCGGAATAAGTCCTACTTGGATGTTATGTATATGATCGTAGTTTTGTTCTTCTTCACCTGGAGATCTCGTAAATTACAACGGATACTGGACAGCCCCGAGCAGTTGAACACGTACTTCACCTTTAGCTACTGCTGCTGCTACTGGTGTATCTACAATGGTAAAGTTTGCTGATGCTGCTACAGAGTCACCAGCGTAGTATAGAGACTGCTGCGACAGATCATGGAACGCTGAAACAATAATACAATAATCGGTTAATATAAGCATAAACATACAAAAGTTTTAAACATCTTACCTATTTCTTCTTCATTGTTCCACGCTTGACCGTTCTCGCTGTACTTATCGGTACTTGCTGTTGATGATGATGATGCATGATCTGCAACATCCGGGCCTTCTTCATCTAAACAAGTAACAAAATAGACACAAATTAGCATACAAACACAAACTTGAAGTTTTATAAACATCAACTTACCTATTTCCAGGGTTCGCTCTCGCAGGTCTCGTTATCATAACAATAATTAGGACTGCTTATACTAGCCATCATTGTAATTGCTGCTGCTGTACACGTGCTGTATGCTACTAGTACACGCTAACAACTGACGACTTTATATAGTCACTTATACTTACCTAGATCCTACACATGCTCAGTAACATGCATATGATAAACAAGTTGTCGACGTTGACAGACAAGTCTCCTGACTGATTAATGACACGACATCATCACCGTCAGGTGTGTGTAGGTAATTACCTCATTCTTGCTTCTCTCTCTCTCATACTAGTTATAGCTATCACTTTCATGCCATGGTACAGGGGGAGAATAGTAATAATACACACATATAGAACATTAATCTTTTATTCTATGACAATCTTTCTCAAAATTTTTATTGAACAACAAAACAATAATTAAATAACTAAACAATTATCTGTTCTCGGATAACCATGATAGAACATTAATCTTTTATTCTATGACAATCTTTCTCAAAAATTATTAAACAACTAAACAATAATTAAATAACTAAACAATTATTATTATTAGGGATAAAATCTGTTCTCGGATAACCATGAAGACATACTCATAACACATTTTTTCATGAAACGGCCTATTGAATGCCTTGTACGCTTTGTTATGTAAAATATTCTTTTCAACAATGTCTTCATCCTCTACTACTACTACTTAACAGACACAATTGAAAAGAACAAAAACGCGTTTATCAAGTAAGAGATCTATTTCATAGGTATGTTCCCCAGAGTATCCTCTTGTGATTTACATTCAATCACTCCCAAGTTTCACCATCATTTGATAATTAATTACAATTACGGTACATAAAGTATAACTCTCGTCAGCTTCACTTATTATTATAACTACACTATACTGACAAAAGATGATTGAACAATTTACAACAGCTAATTACCTACGTAACACAGCTGACCATCAACTAGTCACCAGGACCGAATTAAAGTCCTACAAGGTGACATTTGCAAAGAGACAGCGTATTTTCATCGTCTTAAAGAAAGATACGGTGCTGAAAGTGAATGCAACTTTAACAGACTTGTTCGAGGTTAAAAAAGGTGATGAGCTGATAGAAGAAGTAAAGTATACAGGCCCAGAAATTGCTAACAGCTCTTGTTAGTGAAGCGTAGCCATTTTTATACGATGAAAGCGTTTAATTATTTATTAATAATATCGTAAAGTGAAGAGTACTATAAACAATTGTTTATAAATTATTATTACATTGTTGTATTTAATAATAGAACTAATATAAACAAATAAATAGTATTGCTCGCCCGCCTCTCACTTGACTGATAAAAATAACATAAAAGTTCAGCTAAAAGTATTTAGAATTTACATTATATGTTTAGTTTTTATATTTTAACTACTAGTGATTTACAAGTATAATATCTAAAAATATTTAAATTAATCAATCGCTTTATGAAATCCATAGAGAATTATGCAATCTTATTAAATAAGTCTAGAAACAGATATACCAGAACGTTTACTGAGGCAGAGAGAGGTTGAGAAATAAGAAGATTTTATAGAATGTATTTCGTTTATTTTATCATCTTATCAAAAATATTATATTACATATAAATACTAGTACAATACGGCTATATTACATAGTACAAATTAAATATTTACTTATTCTATGATTTTTCTCGCTTTAAGCTCTGTGATGACTGAAATTATTTCGTTGTCGTTTTCGAGACTGCTGCTATGAGCTTTCTTTACAGCATACAACAGACGAAGTCGGTCCACTAGTTGATCAGGCGTACTCTGACGTATCCAATCCGGTTTCATCTTGTTTAACTTTTTGGGAAGACTAACCTCAAAGTCTGTTATTCTGTATAAATTTGGTCTGATTACATTTTCGTATTTCCAATGTTTAACGCTTATTAATCGACCGTTGCACCTATAGTCTTTCTTATGAGCATTAGTAAGTGAGATTATTTTCATATAGTTATCGATATCTTCTTCTGTTGGACTAGGAGAGCTTAATCGTTTAAGCGTTAGTAAAGTAAACAGACCGGGTGTGCCATGGAAAAGTTTGTTTTTAATTAAAATATCTTTTCCCTGAAACTGTACTCGTGAACAAGCAAATCGCCACACATCGATGTCATTATATAGACCGTACCTAGTTTTATCTACGTTTTTGTTTTCTCCGCTAGCTAATAATTCTCTAAAATAGTTAGAGAAGTTCTGATAAATCTTTAAGTCAGAATCGCATTCTTCTTCTTCATCATCATCATCTTCAACAGATGTAACTGAAGATGCTTGTTCAAGTTTCGGTGAGAGATAAACGGTCCCCGGACGAGGTTCAGTTTTATCACTATGAAAGTAGGCAGATATATTACGTATAGCATTACGAGCGTTTATTATTTCATCATCATTATCATCGAGCCTTATTTCTTTATTTGTGTCACGGGGTTCATTGGTATGCATACGTTTCAGACCCGCGTCTTTAATTATTACATCATTTCTAGGCTTTGTCTTATTATCATTATTATTCACACCTATGGTACAATGGATTGTTTTCAAGTGCCTTTTATAACTACTATTACGTGAAAAAGATTTGAAACATTTAGTACAAGGGACTTTGTGTCCAAGATGTATATTCATATGGCTTGCATACCCGGAGCGTCGAATGTTCAGACCGCATACATCACACAAGCGTCGTTCCATAATGTCTAATGAATAATCAGGAACACAGTTCCTGTTTATATAGTCCAGTTACATGTACATACACGCGCAATTTAAAACAGATTCACGCACAGACGTACATTATAAGTATATACACGCACAGGCGTACATAATAAAGCATAAACAAGTGCAATTTCAAACAAATACACGCACAGACGTACACAATAAAGCATATACACGCGCAATTTGAAGTATATACACGCACAGACGTACATAATAAAGCATAAACACGCGCAATTTCAAACAGATACACCCACAGACGTACATTATAAGTATATACACGCACAGACGTACATAATAAAGCATAAACACGCGCAATTTCAAACAGATACACGCACAGACGTACATAATAAAGCATGTACACGCGCAATTTGAAGTATATACACGCACAGACGTACATAATAAAGCATAAACACGCGCAATTTCAAACAGATACACGCACAGACGTACATTATAAGTATATACACGAGCAATTTGAAGTATATACACGCACAGACGTACATAATAAAGCATAAACACGCACAATTTACAATCATCGTGTTATATTCTATATCATTAACTTCCTTTTTTTGTTGCCTTTGCTGCTGCCTATGTTATCATGTTTGGTTTTTCTAGTCAGAGATCCATCATCATCTTGACATATTCATTTTCTTTTATACGAAAAATAAAAACATTAAAACATTTATCGAGTTCTCATAAAACATATACAATCATTTTTTAATATGACTGAAAGCATTTACTAAATACAAAATTTATATATTTCATCTATTTAAAAAGACTTCCTGCAGCGTGAAAGAATATATACAAATGTACTACAATTATTTTTTATCAAGTGTTGACATAAGTGAGCATGCAGTCATGTATTTTATCAAACTTTTGCATGTTTTGTATGACGTTGGCTTAGACAGTTACAAGCACTGCTACTGAAATAGGTATGCTGACTCTTGCGTCTAAGATGCACTGCCGAAACTGGTGTTGTAATTGTAACTCATTTAGACTGTTACTGTTTTCGATCTCGTTTAATGATAATAGCGACATGATGTTTTGTTACTTTTTCTTTCTCTTAAAACAACGTCAACGCGTAAATTTAGTACAAATGAATCATTACAAAACAAGAAAAATCCTACCTTATGATCGGCTAAAGTTGATGATTTTGGCAGGTACTAACACACACCCACACACACACACACACAGAGAGAGAGAGTTTTATTTTAAAACCACTAAACGTAATGAAGCTCTTGAACAGTAGTCGAGTATATATAACAAGTATCGCTATGAGCCTGGGTTTTTATACCCAAACAGTGAACGATCCCCTGGTGAATGCGTTACCAAACTACAAGATCTTGCGCAATATCCCATATGGTTATCAAAGCATCATGTGATGCGCAGCATACCTGTGATAGTTATCGCCTGAGAGTTTGGTAAAATCAAGTTCCCACGAGAACACCTGCCTGTTATTTATTGCTGTTTTGTTTAAAAATGTAGATCTGAACATAGACAAGTTTATTCCACTCCCCCTGCCCCGGGACAACAGCTTATATTTATTAACAGTCACTCTGTTCTTGGTTTATGGAGAAAAAGGGCATGTCTATAAATTCTAATACAATAGAGAGCTTAATTTCGTAAAATAAGCTACATGTATAACCGACCTTTTTAAATCTGATTAGCAGATCTATAACAACTGAGAAAACAAAATACCTTTCTGACAATTTTACTATTCGTCTAACGATAACGGGGAAAGATATAAATCTTTTAGAATGACGTTCTCAAATGTTTATCACGTAGAAGAGTGATAATTCTCAAACTCTTTGACAGACCACATAAAAATAGAACTTTGTAAGCCGAGAAAAATGTTAAAAATTCCAAGTGTCAAAATTGGCTGCAATAAAAATTAAATCTTTAAAATATTGGCTAAATTTACTCTACTATTACTCAGTTATTATTAATCAATCAAAAGCCA
Source organism: Agrypnus murinus (assembly GCA_929113105.1). NCBI lineage: Eukaryota > Metazoa > Arthropoda > Insecta > Coleoptera > Elateridae > Agrypnus > Agrypnus murinus. The sequence goes on from OV816024.1 coordinate 115,156,277, forward strand.
GCCGGGTACAATAATTATGACATTGGAAAGTTTAGTTTATGCATCCTTGATACCTATACGTGCAATAATTCCTTTTGTATTAAATAAAGGTTACATTTGATAACGTTTTGCCTCTTGCTAACAGAACATCCAAAAGGTATGTAGTAACTGTCGCCAAGCAGTAGTTTAAAATGGGGGTTTCAATCCCTCCGAGGGAGCGTGGCTCCAATAAAAATTAAATCTTTAAAATAATGGCTGAATTTACTCGACTATTACTCAGTTATTATAGAGTTCCTATATAATAATAATAGGTTATATAATATAACAGTTAGGACATGTGGATTCAATATCAAGAACGACTTGATTTCTCATGAAGTATTTTCACCCATCAACTTTCAGTTGTTTGATTTGACAAATTGTTTCTTGACAAAATATGAAGATCGATGTCAATAAATTCTGTGATTCAACATTATTATAATACTCTTAATATTTATTTACTAATAAAAAATACATATTATTATTAAGCTAATTTAATAATATAAAGAAAAATGTGTATTAGGATGTAAAGTAATGTAAATTTTGTTATAGAATCTGAAAAACAAAGTGTCAGACTATTAAGATCATGTACTCCTTGACATTGGATCCAACCAATTAAAATCCGGCATCATACATATCCCAACTCTTATTTTTATTATTTAATATTATCATAAAGGAACTCTAAGTTATTAACCAATCAAACGCCATCTGGGTACAATAATTATGACATTGGAAAGTTTAGTTTATGCATCCTTGATACATATACGTGGCAATAATTCCTTTTGTATTAAATAAAGGTTACATTTGATAACGTTTTGCCTCTTGCTAACAGTACATCCAAAATGTATGTAGTCACTGTCGTCGAACAGCTTTAGTACGTCTTGACGTAGTAGTGTCGATAACATTTTCGCAATATTTATGAGTGAAACATATGTAAATAGCTTATGAAAGACAACGGGAATAACCCTTGCATCTCTGTATTTAATATTGCATTCTTCAAGGGCCTGTAAATTTTGATGTGCACCTTATCCTTTATTTATTATTTGTAGAGAATTTTAAAACACGCAATATTACGAAATAAACGAGAATGAGCCTATTCAAGGCATTGTTAATTAAGTTTTTTTTACTAGGTCATAAATCAGTCGGATGTCATAAACCGTCGAGGCCGCTCATATCTGTTTCATCTTGTTTTAATGATGTGATCTACACAGCACATCACCGTCTGCCGTCGGTAATGATTACACTCAGATCTGAATAAAAGATAAGATTTCTTTCTTTCTTATTCAGAACCCTTTTCAAACGGTCAATAATGTATTATTTTTTATTAGGACTAAATTCACCGTAGACACGTAGTCAATTTATTATTTAACTAAATGCAGTAAATACTCAACCCTTTTATCTCCGTATAACGTCTAAACTCTTAATTAAGGTATTGATCGACCTATCGATAAAGATTTAAAATTTTAAAAGAATTTTACCTGCGTTTTTAGCACTCGATACGGTTTCCTTTTAAGGGTGTGCTTATCATTCAAACAATCCCCGTGGTATTTTAAACCTTACGAAACTCTTACACTACTTGGTCGCCAGCTCTTTAATAAAGCTTAACGTAGAATAGATTCTGTTTTTTTTTTAAGAGAAAACAGTTAATTTTATCGCTTCCTTCTATTATAACTAACAAAGTAATAAAATATAAGTAACTAACAAAGAATATATGCTTGTATTTAATAAAAGAATTTTAAAAGTAAAGTGTTAAAAACAAGCTATTAAATATTATAAATTAATTATTTGCTTTGTACAAAGTCAAAAAAAGGTCCATTTTAATGCAATTAATAAAAGATAAAAGGTTATACTCCTCTAAATCTAAGTAGCGAAATATATCAATTGAAACCCTTAGCAGGTAAACACTTATAAATGGAATACATCTTTCTTTCATCTCTCTCTCTCTCTCTCAACCCTTAATTTAAAAAATAAAAGCTTGGAACCTACGTGACGGTAAAATTTGACGCAAAATAAATCAGATTATATGTTGTTAATTTAAGCTTTTTCTATGTACCTAACTTTAGAACTATAAAGGAAAAATTCGAGTCTTTGTAACTTATCTCTGTGTGTTTGATCATTATTAGAAATATAACTTCGAAGTAAGGCTTGATACAGTAAAGGTTGTCATATTACTGGCTTTGTTGTAGTGTAATAACATATGCCAGAAGCTAATATGACATAAATGTTATAAATTATTTATACACGTTTATAACGTGAAAAATATGTAACAAATTAGTTGACAATTGACAAGTATAACATTTGAATAGTTCATCGACCCTTTGTCATAAAAACATAAAACCTTTCGCAAATTCAAAAATCAAATTGTTAAAATGAAATTTGTAGCAAGAGATATTTAATTAAATTCTCGCATTCAGTTTTAGCATTTAGAAATAAAGTTTACAGAAAGGAGTTTTTACCTGCAAATTGCCTATTCACACTCAGTATAGGAAAGGAATGTCGGTATCTCTACCCCCTCTTGATACCGTTTAACACAGGTAAAACTATCCCGTTATTTTTTCTTCGGGGATAAAATATGCAATAATAAATCTTAATTAAGGTTTCGCTTTTTATTTTGGAAGATTGTTTTATATGATCTCTCTCTCTCTCTCTCTCTGTTTGAAAAAGCGACGGTACTTTAAGGACTCGTTTTATGATAATTTACGGATGCGTCCCTTAAATGCTGGTTTTACATCGACCCTATATTGACATAAATAAATGCAAATTTTTGTTAAACTTTATAAGTGACATTAAATTCTGTTACGCTTTGTAATGTATTTATCTTGTTAGAACTCGTACAATCAAGATTATATATAATTACGCAATATTGTGTAACCTTTTTTTACATTTCTTTTAGAGATACTTGCATTTCGAAAGATTTTAATTTACAGATTTAGTCATAAGTACTTTGTACATATAACATTTTCGTACGTAATATCTCTAGGTCTTCAAAAAAATTCTTTCTTCTTGCGGCAGATGGGACGATCAGATAACGTTTCAGGAAAGTCATAAAACAAAAGGGTTTACCTGACCGCGAGCTATAAAGCTTTACACAGGACGCATTTTAACAAACAAAATAATAATTAAGTTGGTTCTATAGCAGGCCATTATATCTAATTTAAATTACTAATCACGTATGCATCCCTAAATGTAATACCTTTTTTTATTCTAATAAATGGATGTTATTTTTAATATTATGAACTGGTCAGAATGACCCACATTTGCACCTTTGTTTTTTTTCTATCTCATTTACGAACTCTGATACATGAATTAAAATTAAATCTGTTATAAGCAAACAACTCGTTTTTTAGTTTCAATATATATAACACAATAAGATATGGCCTTCTGTCGTTTATACGCATTCTCATATTTTGGCGACCTCGAGCAAGTCCTTTCATAATTTTCACGGCTCGGCAATACATAGTCGGTTAGATTGGTGTCTTAGATAGGTGTTAATTGACAGCGCAGGTGTACCGTCGGTCCCTTTTGACCGTTAACGATGCTGAACCCTTTTGCTCGGTGTGTAGTAAATTTAGATTTTTATCTTACGAACAGCTGCATCTGCACGCATGTTCATTCCTGCAGATTAGAAGGTTATAAAAGCGCCGAGCCCTTCCGTTTTTTAGTTTTAGTTTTGTTCTTGCCGGCTACGTTACGGTGATAGTGATAATTATTATTATTATTGTTTGCTTCAACTAAACAAGTATGTAAAAACGAATTATTATTATTATTATTCTTGTGCATGTTAAAATTTTGCTACTATTTAAATTCTAACATGTGTGTGTGTGTATCTTTGTTTTACGTAGAAAAATGGATTTGTTAAAACAATTGAACAAACCCTACAACGGTGGTGGTCTGAAACCTATCAAGAAATTGTGCGACTACGGGGTCAAGGAGGTCATCGACATACTACAATTCAAAATAGTCGTTTGCCGTGATAAACGTCAAAGCGTGATTGTTGTTGGTGAAAACTACGTTACATTTCTACCTAAGCGGATCAGCGACAGGTTAACAGATGAAGGGGTTAAGGAAGTTAATGAGCAGATTGCAGCTAAAACAATTTCTCTGGGCCTAGTGTACTTGGGAAAAACAGGTTGCTGCTATGATGACTGCATGTTTGTGGAAACAGATAAGGTATGTGATGGGGAAACATCAAGTTTACGATAAACCTCTTTTTTTAATGTTCTATTGTTGTTGTTGTTACAGCCCCTGGAACCGCAAATAGAAAACAGAGGTCAATCCTGAAGTCCTCAAGCTATCATCATCACCAGCAATCTATCTATCAACATTTTATTATAAATTAAATGTAGTCATAACAATATATTAATAATAAACATAATTTTAATTCCTATCTGGCTTTATTATTTCTTCTAGAAAAGGTGGTGGTGGTGGTGGAAAGAGTACAGGGTGCGTGAGAGAGAAAGGTAGAGAGAACTTGTAGGTCGTAGGAGAAAAACTCAAATCTGGGGAAATCCAAGATGGCTACTTTAAGAATGACAGATTTAAAATGACAGATTCAAAATGACAGATGCAAAAATAACAGATGCAAAAATGACAGATGCAAAATGACAGATGCAAAATGACAGACGTATAATTGACAGTTTTAAAAGGACAGATGCAGAATTGACAGATGCAAAAATGACAGATGCAAAAATGACAGATGCAAACATGACAGCTGCACAATTGACAGATTTAAAATGACAGATGTAACAATGACATATGCATGAATGACAGATGCATAATTGACAGATTTAAAATGACAGCTTTAAAATGACATATGCAAAAATGACATATGGATCAATGACGGATGCATAATTGATAGATTTAAAATGACAGATGCAAAAATGACAGATTCAAATTTTCGCGCCACATGTTGTAATATAAAATGGCTGCTTCTACATACGGGTAATACAGATTTCTTCATGACGGCCTCTACTCGTACACAGTTTGTCGGTATTACAGATACGCTGGTTGTCGGTAATCCAGATTCCCGTAATGGCGGGCGCGGTAGAATGGCGCCAGGGCGTGGTAAAATGGCGCCCAAAGTTCCAAAATGGCCTTCGTCCAATCAGAGAACAGCAGGCGTGTCATCCAAGATGGCGCTCGTCCAATCAGAGAACAGCAGGCGTGTCATCCAAAATGGCGTCGACCAATCAGAAGCAAGGGGAAGAGCTACAGGAGTAGGGATAGCCAATCAGAAGCAGGGGGAGGAGCTCATTTACATAAAAATTTTCCCACGTTCAAGTAGCCCAATACCTACTACGATCGACGTGTTGAATTTTGTGAATTTATGATGGAGCGAATCAACAACAATCTAAATTTTCTTAATAATATTGTTTTTTCTGACGAGGCTACGTTTTGTTTAAATGGAAATGTAAATAGGTATAATTGTCGATATTGGGCCACTGAAAATCCCCATTGGATGATCCAAAATCATACCCAAACACCACAAAAACTAAACGTATGGGTGGGAATTTGTGCAGATCACATAATTGGACCTTTCTTTATTCGTGGTACTCTAACTGGTGACCGTTATTTGCAATTATTGCAACAGCATATTATTCCAGCTTGCCAAGCAAATCTTGATGATCTTTAGTTTCAACAAGATGGAGCACCGCCCCACTATCATTTAGATGTACGCCGATATTTAAATGTGGTATTTCCGGCCCGTTGGATAGGCAGAAGAGGGTCTGTGGAGTGGCCTGCCCGATCTCCGGATCTTACACCTTGCCATTTCTTCTTCTGTGGATATTTAAAATCAAAAGTGTATACAAACCGACCCCAGAATCTGGCCGAATTAGAGCAACGAATACAAAATGAAGCTGCAGCAATTTCTCCCAGATCGCTCAGAAATTCTTTTCAAGCTTTTCGTGATAGGTTGGGCCAGTGCCTTGCAGTTAATGGTGAACATTTTGAACACTTTTATTGCCACGAAAACCATTTTATTGCTAATTTCGTTTTGTCTTCAAGCTTTATAAGAGACGTACATAATTTTCTGTTCATTTGTTTTATTTTGTTTTTTGTTCATTTGTTCATTTGTTTTGTTTTGTACATTATGTAGATGCACATCTGTTTATCTTAGGGTAATAATTCGAGATACTTTACGATCTCGGATATCTAGATTCATGTTATTGGTGAAATTAACTTAATAAATATTTTTTACGTTTTTTTCAAAAATTTTCTGATATAAGGGTACTAAGATTTTAGGTCATCGAAAAGAGAAAAAAATCTCTATCAAATGAGCCTAATGAAAGGGTACATTGCTGTTTAAAAAAATTAAAGTGTTATTCATTACTCATTTGTTTTCTGAAATAAAAACAATTGAATGCTATCTTATTATGGAAAATAAAATGTTAAACAACTTTTATATAACAAATTTTTATATAAAGTCGATATTTACCGAGATATATACTATATCCATACATAATGGGCACCCTGTAGTTTGTATCACAGGTATAATCAACAAATATACGATATACAAATGAAACATAAAGTGCTTTTTGTTTGGAGTGAGGGTTATGAATTATAATACTTGCTTATAATTAATGTCTTGGTTTAATTTGAATTTTAAATTTTCATGACTCCTCAGAAAAACCATCTTAGACCTTCTGATCCATATCAAAATTAGTTGTTATCAAACGAATGCAATAATTTCTGTAGCTGCAAAAGTAGTCAAATATTGCTATGAACATGTGGTACTTACATTAACGAAAAACCTATCATAGAGTCATTTCCAATAGAAATTAAGTAACAGCAGTAAATAGAGACTACTAAGCCGCAGTATAGTCTTTTATGGATATATTTACTAATTTACCTGAATATCAACAAGCTTTTGAAAGGCAGTGCTAAATTATTTTATTAAAATCCATAAAATCAGAAGAACTTTTAAAATAAAAAACTTTAATCGTAAAAATGTTACTTTTACTTTAGATCGACATAAATCATAAAAGCATAAAGCAAGAAATATTTCATTATTAAACTAAATTATCCGCACAAAGGGCAACATAAAACAAGAACACAGTAGCAGCAGATAACAGACTTTATATTCTATTACCAGCTAAACTTTAAAAATCTGACTCTCTGTGGAGCAGAAACCACAGCTTTACAGATACGGGATGAGAGCTTTTGCGGGCCTTTGAATATTAAGCACACAATTATAGGGCGATATTACAGAGGGGTCCATTTAAGGATACATTCTCATATTTCTGGTGAAATTTTATAATGTTGGTATTTATCATCTCGTTCTAGCTCGAGTTTATATTTTCTTCATGTTTGACGTACAGTTAAAATTTCGTAAGTGCAGGTAGTATTATATGTGTACGTGCACCTGCTAGTTTTAGCATCCCCATTCAACTGCTCGTAACTGTAAACTCGGTCTGAAAATATTCAGTCTGCATAGGAAGATTACCACCGTGAAATTTGTGGTAGTACACTGACAAAAATTAAATAATTTGAGGTTGTTAACATTCTTTATTGTTTTGTTGTAAATGTACCCCATGTTTATGGTAACCCAGATATTAAGACCGTTTTGTTCATAAGAATACTAGAATTAAAATATTTAAATTCGATTTTAAGTGCCAAAAGTTTTAACCGCAGTTAAAATACCTAGTTCCTTAAAAATCTTTTCAACTTTTATTATCTCACTGTTCTTTCTTCTGTTCACTGTTCTGTTCTTTTTATTCATTTTCTCGCAAATCTGAATGAATAACTTTATCCGTCTCTAAACTTGTCCCTTTTTTGTTTTATTGTTACTGGATGACTTTAAAATTAAGTTTTTCGTTCTAATGCTTATACTTAATCAGTGTTAAGTTAAAAAGTCACAAATAAATGAATAAATGCAACATTTTAAAATTTTACATGTCTTGCTAAGACTTATATTAAAGATAAAAAAGTTATTTCTATTTTAATTCATGTGGAAAAAAATTAAAAATGTTTTAGTCAAATGAGAAAAACAGACTGATAATAATCAATCATTCAGTAACAGTTTTTTGGAAAATCTTTAGGCAGGAGATTATTATGATGTAGTCGACATGATGAAGCTGTGAGATGAAATATCTGCTTATAAAAATATACTTCTCAGATTTCTACCTGCACTTTTGCCCAGATAATTTTCTTAAGACAGAAAGTTTTGACTGTGAAAATGTGGTAATAATACTAATAATTACTGCTACCAGTGAGTAGCAGTAATTATTAGGCAGTGGGTAGGTGGCTACCAGTGGGTAGGCAGTGGCCTGGAGAACCAAAAGCCAGAACTTATAAAGTTTGTGGGGGAGGGAGGCGCGATTAATAATATCACGCAGGCCCGTCGGACGGCTGCAGCCGACTTACATATAGGTATAGCACAAATTTCACATTTGTGTTACAGCTAAGGAAAGCTGCAGAAAACCCTAACCAGATCTGCCGGCACCGGGTAATAAGGTAAATGGATTTGTAACATGTTGACGAATTGTTGTTGATTGTTATTAAAATGTTAGATTTGACAGAATGCTTCACCTTTTCTAAATTGTAAACACATGCCACTTAAAAACGCTGGATGATGGAAAGTTTTGATGGCATATTTAAATTCAATTTATGAAAAGACCACCTCATTTAACTACTTTAGTTCTTATGACAATAAGATGTTCTATTTTGTTGCCAAGCCTAGGTTGAGACTTAGCACGCAAATTCCGTGTATGCTGATCTTAATTTCGTCTGAGTTAGGTTAGCTTTTTTTTCTTTGTAATAATATTTACTATTTCCGCTATTATTGTAACACTTAGATTTTACTACATAATCACCCTGTATTCGGAAGCATTTATTTCGCCTGTGTTTGTAACATACAGTTTTTCTGTCGATTTCTTTATGTTAAGAGCACCTTGTATATTGATAAAAATGTTATTGAGTTTTCTTTACAAGACACCCTGTATACTATATGAAGTCGACTTTCAATGTTTATTTGCAACACCATCTGGGTGTTTCTCCCGAAAACCACAATTTGGATGTAAAAAATTCTCGGAAAAGAAAATTGTTGAAATCTGTTTTTCTAAGAAATAGTATGACTAATTGATTGTATATAACACATACTGTTGATTAGTAGAGCTTAATCTAGACATTTTCGACATTTACAGTGTTAAAATCCACGTAAATGATCCAAATAACATGCAAATGACAGAAAAGATTATATTTAATAAAGAAACTGAACTTTAATATTATAATAAAAAGATATTTCCAACACGATAATGCTTAATAATGGCTTAGTAATCGATAACAAGTAAAATAAAAATTAGTAATTTTTATTTTACGTGATAGGACAGTCATCATGTTTTAGCTTCTCCATTTGTTTCTTTTCTGGATCATTTTTAATTTTTTCTCTTCTTTTCTTCTTTTCCACATTTTCTTTGCACCTCATAATGTAAGAACATGAATGTATGTAGGAGTTGTCATTTACGTAAACAAATTGTATTACGTGGAATTATAAATCCATGCAAATGATGCAATGAAAATGCCACGCGAATTACTATTAGAGCATTAATATAACATAGCGCCTAGACTATTTTCTTTGGAGGCTTCATACTAGCTATAATGAAACAACACAAGTAGTGTATCAACTTACAAAAAATTCATTTCTAAATTCAACACCAGTAAGAAATTATGATAACCAAGTGAATGATGCGAAATAAATGTACTCTTAGAACAAACCATATAAACTACCTCTATAAAGTTTATAGATCAACTGAACAAGACACTACATGTTGATTTCATTAAAATTACATATACAAGCAATATATGTGTAACGTTTCATAAAATTCTATCATGGTTTCCTTACACCGCTTCTTGTAAGGTTTTGGGGTCCTTTTGTCAATCTCTAGACGCGAAGAAGCGGTGTGAGGAAACTGCCCTGCAGAATTCCATGAAACTTCGCATAGAGTAGGTACAGGAGTGATTCACTCTAGCAATAGGAAACATCTACCTCAAAAAACAAAAGAAAAATGCTGGACAAAGATTGCTGGATACAAAGTATAAAAACAAAATACAACACAAAATATATAGTATAATGTAAGTATTTGTAAGTTGTAAAGGTGGGATTTCCTATACACGTCTGACGTTTGCGTTTGACGCGTGCGTCGAGCGCATGTATTTATACGCTACGTTCAGACGCATCTCGGTGTTTTCCAATGAGCGTCGGGCGCATTAAGTACAAGAGCGACAACAATTGTCGGGGATCAGTGAAGAAAACTTACACACAAAAATGAATACTCAATCATCTTCGTGGTTAGAAGAACATGATGATGAAATTAATTAGCATTGCTTCTTAAAAAGAGAAAATTCGAGAAAACCGTGATTTCTCAGGTTTTCACGTATTCTATGATTTTTATAATCTGTGTAACCACTGTCGTACATATGGCAAGACAATTAGACACCCATTCAATAAATCGTTTATCTTCTTCATTGGTAAAGCAAGATTTTGTTGCCATTTCGATGCCAAATCGTGTTGCCGTGTCGAGATTTACTGTCAAATAATAACTAAGAAATAATCAGCTGTCTCTGAAACGCGCGTCTGGACTGGTTTTGAAGCAGACCAGTCCATGAGGCATCCGTTAACCGCAATATATTGCGAAGAGTCGCATCTACAGGAAATCGAAAACATTTACGCAAACGTCAGACGCATATAGGTAATCCCACCTTCACGCTGGGCCGTAACTTTTTACTTGTTCTTAATTACTAATTATTTTAATTGTGCCTACGTATTTTGTATTTCATGAACTTTCTGCTGTCTTTGCGTTTGTAGTATTTGTATTTATTATATAGTACGTATATTTATGTTTGTGTATATTTTTTATACTACAATCTAAATAAAAACCACAACAATATCTGTGTAAATTGCTTTTTTTAAACCCCAATCAGCAGCTTTAAGTATGTATTAACTAACCCTGTATGTATTCAGTACAAAATGCGACTAGTATGTGCGCCTGCAAGGCAAAGCCCACGTCAGTCATGTGCCACCATACCTCGTAGACAAGGCATAATTTAAACGCCTAATTTTTTCGAATTTTTACATACCAAAACAATTTATAACGTTTGTATAGTACTTAATATACCGTGCGTATACCCCTTGAAACTACATACATATTACTATTACGACCGAAAAGTCCATCATACATCGCGGACGTGCGCGACTTATATCAATTCGCTCACTATATTGGTTTCATAATGATCTAGCACAGCAAGGCTAACGTGATGCTATTTTTTTAGCGCTTTTAAGCCTTGTTATCCTAGATCATTATGAAACCAATAGTACGTAGTTCTAAGTAAATAGTTACAAAAAACTATTAATATATATTATGTAATTAGGAGATCAAGCGATACTTTAAATCCGAGAACATCTTCGAGGATTTAAAGAAGCTTGATCTCCGTATTGCATAAGTTGTTTTATTTTATTTCGTATTTCAATCCTAATTTCTCCCTTTTAAAATCCATCCGAATGTATTGCATAAAGAAGCAAGTTGCCTTGTCTGTGTCATCATACGCGTAACCAAGGAGATAAAAAGCAGCATGTCACGTGTGGCTGTTATGCAACAACAAATGATTTTTACGTTGCCAACAACAACGGAGATCAAGAACGTCTTGAACTCCGGTGTCATTGACAACGGAGATCAAGTTATACTTTATTTTACTAATTGTAGTATATAAACAATTGTTTGAAATACGAAATGAAATAAAAAACAAAATCCGCGCTTGGGAACTGACGTTCTAAATAATGTTTAATATGTTAAGCACAGTATTACTATATAGAACATACTTTATTATATTTCTTAAAAATTTCCTCAAATAAATTTAAATCTGCATTAAGAAATTTAACACCTAAATCTTTAAAAAGGAAACTTCTTAACTAGATACGTAAGATAGTATAAACTTCCAAAGCTACACCCATCTGTTTTGCAAGTTTAGGAAGAATCAATTAAGAAAAAAGGCATAACTGGGCTTCCTTGAAGTTTTAAATTAAAATATTCGTTTGACAGCCCACCGTTCTCGAAGTTGTTGAAAATTAAAAGCAGAGATTTTACCTCTTTTATTTCATTTTATTTTTCTTACTTTCCATGTTTCGTATAAAAGTCTTTAATTTAGAATAAATTCTGGTTTAGAGGAAATGTGTATTTTTTCCAAAAGTAAACACCTTTCTCGTGTATGCAATTATTCCTATGTAATTGTGTTATATGTTCAACACAAGATGTTTGTACGTTGTTATTTGTTCAATTTTAATTTATTAGATTTTGTTAAAAATGAAAACATTGTTATTACAAACAAGTAATAACGCAATAAATAATAAATGACTTAAAATTGGAAAGGAAGTCACAAAATAAAATTTTTCCATCACACCATGGAAGTTTTTAAATGTGACTTAAAATGTATGTATGTATGTGACTCAGTCAACTATGCTAAATTCATAACATTTTATTTCTTTGTCCACAACGTTATCTGGTATGTGATTGATGATGAATTTCCATATTAATATTATACTTTAAGAAACCTATTAATTTGTGTGGACGCATAACAACTCTACTTTAGATATCTACTAGAGATATACAACGGATTCAAACTTGAATGTATCATGTTCTTGACCGTTTTCGTCAAATTAATGCTGAGAATCCTATTCAACAGCAACGTCAGAAAACGCTACCTAAACAAATCGGTAAATTATTTCGATCTGTCGACCAAGCTTATTTACGACCTGGACCTAGGCACCAACAAACAGGAGCAGAAAATGCAGCAGTTCAGCTTCATCAAAGTTTTCATCGTCATCCGTAGCACGTGCAGAGGTTGGGCCTATAACAGTTTCATTTAGTCAAAGATTACTTACAAATGAGCCAAATATTTTATTGCCAGATGTCCAACCCGATCCTACATCTTCAGCGGTTTTACATGTGGTGAGTGAGCCTATTATAGGTTAACTAATTGACCATGCCATTCCGAAAACTCAGTTACGAAATATGAATTACCAAGGCGCAGAGCTAGCTTCACAGAGTCATCACCAGAGTGTGAGGTTAAATCTTCCAATTATGATGGGGAAAAAACGAGTTGAATTCGACGGAATTCGCCAGATTATCGCCACCTGCATACAATAGTGATCCATCCCATGAACAGTCCGTATTTACTAGAACTAGACTTGGCACGTCGCAAACATATATTGGAAGACAATAAATCTGTACCATGCAGAGTACCATTTACTGAGATGGAACTTTCTTCCTGATATGTACGAGGCATATCTATAAACTAAATTCCGATTTTTCATAATAATTAGAAAACTTCTTTTGTTTTAATTTTTGTGTTATTATTTGTTTACATGTATATCTTAAACTACTTCTCAACATAATTACCATTTAAATTTAAACATTTATCGTAGCGTTCTACAAGCTTTTGTATACCACTATCTGGAAAATTTGCAACCAACTTTTTTATCCAATCGTTAACCACTGCTTTTACTTCATCATCGGTGTTGCATCGCTGGTCCGGCAAAGATTTCTTAACGTGAAGAAAAAGATGAAAATCACTAGGTGTAAGATCGGGGGGTTGATCAAAAATCTCCAATTTAAATTTTTTTAAGAGTTGTCGTGTATGAGCGGTTGTGTGTGGTCATGCAAAAAAGCAATTACGGAACTGAGAAGACCTAGCCTTTTATTCTTTATGGTCGTTTGGAGTCTTTTTAGCGTAGCATATTTCGCAAATCTCCCGAAAAAATTCTGCACCCAAAAATTTTTTGCATTTAAAAATTTAATCACGGATCGTATCTTACAATTGGACGAATTTGGTATAACTTTGTTCATTTTAACACAACGTGGCAAATCTGCCTTTAACGACGTACGAATCATTTGTTGTCCAGGGTCTTCTTATTTAGTACTGGGGCTTTCCTGGCCAAATTTGTTTCAATCGCGCCATATGATCAAAACATATCCACGATCTGAACTTAGTTTGTGGATATGCCTCGTATATATCAGCTGCTGTTGAGGTTTCCACAATTATTTGCTGGAATTATTCCAAATCAGGCCATCGAGTCGAGCAACGTACTGCTGCAAAGATCATGTTTTGCTACTGTTGTGGACAAATAGGTATAATCTGTGACACCTACAAGAGTATTCGGGAAATAAGATAGCACAATGGATTACCAGTCCTTCAGCTCTAAAGATGAAGAAGATCCAGTCAAATATAGACCCGATAAAATACTTTGAACCATCCCATGCGGGAACGACATGTTAAATCCTAATCTACAGTCTATTAATGATCAATGTCATGAAGATAATAAATCTTATCTTACTGTGAGAATTCTACATGTCAAGTACTAAGGTTTACTTGGTACTAGAGCGTCCTGTAGCATTTAAGGCAATCCAGACTAGGGAATATTGCAACATATGGGACTTACATTAACACTACAGATCAGAGTTTGTACCGGAGAGTACAATCAAACCTGTGGCATTTCAGGGTCCGTTCATCTCTCCGTAGAACTTAAAAATGGTTGTGTCAAAAGTTCCACGCATCATTGTAGGTACCAGCTTCTGGAAGATAATGGGTATAGTATAGTTTCTAATCTACAACAAAGATTATGATAAACCGTCGATGTTAGCGTGGAGTTTTACCATCCTTTTGATACCGAAAATAGGTGAAAAATACAGATTTTGTATTGACTTTAGAAAAGTTAATACTCTCAGAATCAAAGATATCTGGTCCCACTACGTTGCGGGAATAGTCCGAATGGTTTACTAGGGGCCCATCTTTTCGGAGAAGGAACCAGAAAGGTAAGCACGGTCATAGCTCCGGTACTAGCCTGGACAGTAACCTACATACATGGATATTAACCTCTCTTCCACTAGTGTGTGCTGGTAACATTTGCATCAGCAATTGCGCGTTAATTGACCGTATCTCATTTCGCGACTTCGAAACGGGGTCTCTGGTCATAAACCGTAAGGTAGGTGGGCCCCCTACTCAAGATGCTATACGGTTTAACTAGTAGTCTAACCACTTAGCAAAAACTTATTAAGAACCCCACGTTTTTGTCTGCTTGGGCCACATTATCGTTACCACTCAAGATTTCGACACTTACCTACGCGTTTTTAAGAGAATTTTGAACGCGTTTAGAAAGCAGGTTTGCCTTTATCCGTCGAGAAGTACAGCTTTTGCCGTTCTGAATTGAAATATGTGAAGTCTGTGGTAGATCGATATGGAATTCATGTATATCCAGATAAGATCGAGGCTATTGTTAACATTTCTTCTGCTAAGGATGTTTCAGAGGTACGCAGATTCATACAACGGAAGTTGGTGTTGGACAGAAGATTGCGAGAAATCCTTTCAGTATATTAAATAATGTTTAATGACAGCGCCTATCTTGAGTTGACATGATTTTTCCAAGCCATTCTTCGTTCAGATAGCCGTGTGCATTGTTGCTGAGTTTCCACAACAAGATAAATATGGGAAGCATGTCATATTATGTTACATACGTAGATCACTTAGCCATCAATAGTGAAAATACGTTACAACATAACGTTAGTACCTTGCCGTAATTTGGGCCGTTGAAAAGCTTTGTTCCTACCTAAAAAGGTTATTTGTTGTTTATATTTACCTTGAGAGCTAGGTTATTTGTTTTGATATAAAATATATCATTATCAATGGTGAAAAATAAAACAAACACAGCGATATGTTGTGATATATCTATCGTAAATCTTGCTAGGAAAAAGATTTTAAAAGCAATTGTCGTTTGATATTTTGATCTGTAAAGGTTGGCGAGTATGCGATGATATTTATCTTTTTCTGTTGTAATTCTATTCACTATTTTTTCTTTACTCACATATGGAAATTGAAACCGAAAGCAAAGTTTTACCAGCACTGTATATTTTATATCGAAACAATCAGATAATAAATTTCTAACTGTAAAACTATTAATGTAATACTTGTTTTATTTTATTTCGTATAAATATTTGATTCCAGTAATAAGATAATTTAATATTAATTAGTAAAAACACTTCCATTTTAATTTTACGGATTACTAATAGGAAGTACTATATAACGCTCGGAATAATTTTCAATTACTGAATACTAGCTAGCTCCTACGTACACCTGTTAGCCGAATGCGGGTTGTTATATTTGAACAACGTGTGCTGAATTCTGAGATGATACACGATTTTGAGATGCTCGCACTAGAACTGGCACCGGTGTAGCTCAATTAAGCATGCTAGAATTTGTCATGTACTAATGAAATAATAGTGCAGACAGCGGAAGTTTGTGCAACAACGGCCTTACCACGACCAAGAGGTTAGTTTGCACAGAGAAAGGTCTTGCTTTGTTGTTAAGAAAATTTGAAACATTAAGAAAGTAGGGGGAAACCACGATTCTGTGGAAAACCAGGTTATTAAAGTAAATAATACTACTTAGTCTACTGTTTAAATGTATTTACATGTTTTTGATTGCGTATAAGTCGTGAAAATTAAATAGTTTTACTGAAAACTATTTACTACACCACTTCGTCTATCAATGACGAATAAAAGAATGGCCTATCAAAATATATAACTGAAAAGTATAAAACTTTAAGTTGTAGCTTTCTAATTCTCTTTATTAAAAATATTGAAGGTGTTAAGTTAAAATAGTACTATAAAAAATAAATAACACATTAAGTCAAATGTGAAATATGACATCCATATGAAACCTGCAAACGTATTAGTTAACATTATGGAATTATTGTTGATTTCTTTTAATTTTTCACTAATTCTTTGTTGCTGAATATTGTCAACTGAAAATTGAAAAATGGATTCTTTTAAATATGTCCCAAAAAATATTGGCATTTAGGATTGAACTATACTGTCATGATATTTGACATTATGCCTTGGTAGTGTAATGCCTGGCGTGCCGGACTTTCACCCAAGCGGCCCGGGATCGACTCCCGGCGCTGGCAGATCTGGTTAAGGTTTTCTGCAGTTTTCCTTAGCTGTAACACAAATGTGGGATTTGCGCTGTTCCAGCTATAAGTCGGCTGCAGCCGCACATTGGGCCTACATAATAATAATAATCGCCCCCTCCCTCCCGCACAAGCTTATAGCTTCTGGGGCTTGGTTTAGGTTATGGGTTGTGGTAATTATTATTTTTATTTATTTTTTTTTATTAGAAATAAATAATAATTTACCCACTCTATAGTTTTAAATAAACTTATTTATGTCCGATTGCATTATAAAGTACTGTTTATTGTATTGTTTTGCGGCAGTGAACTGGCTTACTATTGTACTCGTAAAATAAAGTGGTAGTAGTAAAATAAAGTAGGTATATAATAGTAAAATAAAGTATGACAACTGTATATTACATGTCAAATTTTCTTCTGTCAAGAATAGATGTGAAATTTATAAACTGATTTTTTTTATGATTACCCAATTTTAGGAATCGAACATAAAGCTTTGTATGCAACTCTTACATAATCGGACCTTATAGACTCGCCCTTTTTATAGGCCTTGCTCGCTTCGCTCCCTCGACCATAAACTGGGCTTGTCTATAAAGTCCTACATTATGTACTTGTTACATAAATAGCTATTATGAAATTTCAAAGCGACACGTTATATTGGTTGCTTAACCTCAATTTCAAAATTATAATTTTGAATTACTTGGCTTTTATGAATATGGTTAATTATAATTAACATGCACACTAGTGGACTATAGTCAGATAAAATAATACTGATTTCTCTATAGAATTTGGTTAATTTTCTTTGTTCATTAACGATGTGTGAGATGATTATCTAATTTTGAGTTTAAATTAGGTTTAGGCCAAAATTAATGTAAGAGTTAACCTAAAACAGACAAGTATTTACTACCTTACCTTATCATTTAATAGATAAAAATGTGTTTTCATGTTAACGAGATTCAACAGTTGTAATAAGTTTCTTCTATTTCAAAATTTTACAACTCTTGGTTAAATAATTTGGTGGAAGATTGTAAATCTGTTTCATTACCACGTAATTGTTACTATCTTAAATGTAGGAGCTGCTTTTTATTAATGATATCAGTTATACAACATATACTTATGTTGCGATTTTATATTGTACATTGAAATACTGCAATTGGCTTGAATTTTTGATATAGTATAACTCTCTAAAATTCCTCAAAACACAAAAGTCCCACGCATGAACTGTCAATTGTAGCATTCGCGATTCACTTACTCTAAACAAAAAACGATACTTACTTTAAATTGATGCTCAAGACTTTGCTCAAACATTTACATAGGAATTACTTACTGTACTTCATGCACCGCCTGAGATCTTTAATTTTGCAAATTCGAATACAGGTGTGGGTGTTAACCCCAAAAGCTTCAGATTAGATAATAGAGGAACAAATAAAAAATAGTGGGCGCCACCAAACTGAATGAAGTTTATCTTTAAAAAATGCGAGAAGTCCTCAGTTTGAGAAGTGACAAAATTATTTTTCCTAACTATTACTAAATTTCGGGATCCCAAATAAATTTTTCATAAACAACTTAATTAAACTATCAATAGTTGTTGAAACAGTTATCTTTAATCCAAAATAATTTTCATAAATTCCTTGCGCAAATGGAAACAATTCAAGCATATTACACTAAAACACTATATTGACCATACACATAATTTTCACTACAAAGCTGTTGGTCTGGAAAACCAATACGAGAAACAAACTTCTGGATTTTGAGCTATCTTGATTTTATTTTAACAGCAAACTTCAACATAACTATTTGCAACAAATTCCAGCACGGAACATATTCTTTATAATTATTACAATAACTGGAACCGTACTTAAATTAACTTGAATGGAACAGGAAACGTGCTCTGATTGTTAATTTACCGTTTATAATGAGCCAATGTGTTAATATAAAAATTGACTGTTGATTAGCTTTAAACAGATTCTTTTAAGCCAAAACAACGTTCAAATACGATGGAATTAACACTGATCTTTAATAGTAGATATGCTGCATCAAAATTGTTCTTACGTGAATGAAAATGATCCAAACTAAAATTTCTGGATAATCCTCTTCACTGGATTAATTCCCTAACAACAAAATCGGTACGGTACCTATACCACTAAAATTGCTTCATTCTAAACTATACTATAAATATATGACAGTGAAATCATTAGCACGCGACGGCAGTAACCGATGTAAGCGCCCAGATTAAAGCCCGCTACTTCTTGGCCCGTAGCCCGTCGTAGGACGTGTCCAGCTGAACTTGGGGATTGAAAACCATCTCAACTTTAATAGATTAAGAGAGGAATATTTTGAAACCACCGCTAATATAAAAGCTGACGGTAATTTTATCCAATAAGAAAATACAGAATTTCAAGTACTAATTCTACATTTAGACCTGCTTTATCAAGGGTTACCGGAAATGGCACGCAATAAATTTAAAGTCTAGACACACCAAACGGACCCTACCCAGTTGCAAAGTACAAAGAATTCTGGGAATAAAATGCCTAACAAGATCCAAGTATCCTTTCTAACTTAAAATACAAAGGGAAAAGACGATATTAAAATGCAGGCTGTCCATAATTCATCTTTAATAGATTTGGTACGTGCTTTTAACTAAAGGAACTTGATAAACTAAATATCTTTAGCATTATTACCAAGATAAGAAACTGTAGACTGCTTTTTCAACTAAACTTGCACCCAAAATGATTTTTATACGTGAGGATTTCAATTGCTTATTTAAAAATGCAAAGAGAAAACATTTAATATTTAAAGTCGTCGAAATATTTTCTTAATATACAGGGCCGTACTAAGATTATTTTTATAAATTCGCATGTAACTATATGAAACTGAACCTTGGGATTTTGAACCGTTACAATTGTTGATGCCTAAAAACGTGCAAATAATGTTTGTTAGGATATAATGTTTAAATTTGTGAAGATAGGAAGGTGTGAAAAGGTATTTTTAAGTAATTAACAAGTTAACTCTAATTTTTAAGTTAACAAAGCGTTGTTTGAAAATTAGGTTCCACAATAATGATATTTACATAATTGTTCATTTGTTTACCAAAAAGATATAAAAACACCACCATTTTTGTAACAAATTTGGTTTTAATTTCAACTTTCAAGAAGTGCACTTCTGTTGTAGATCATAAAATAAATTTAAGGTTATCTCTTAAGTTAAAAATGTAAACAAAGCAAATGTCAAAATTTTGAGGTTATTGTTATGTTTGTGAAACGTCAGTGTTTGCAGTTTTAAAAAGTTTGGTAAATAAAAATTGCTTCAAATTAATCAAGTGGTAATTTTATTCTGCGATGGAAATTTTATAGGTTGCTACTAACGAAAAAGTTTTATGACTGGATTATAAATGGATGTGAACTTTAATAAAAAAGATTAATTTACTTACCACTATAATACAAATAAATGGACTTGGAATTTCAATTAGTAAAGCCCTTTTTGTGGAAATATTTGAATTAGGTCAATGACATATTTTCTTGATTTCTTTGCCGAGACAAATGAAAGCAGCGAGCAGATATTTGGGAATTTATAAAAATACAGTTGGCAAGCGTGTCACGGCAAATATTTAAAAAAGATTTAAATATATAAACGTGAGTTTTTAAATAGCAGTTAGTTTTAATTTTAGTAATTAAGAATTATGATAATACCAAAAGCATTAATCTTCAAAAAAAATACTGAACTATTTTAGGATTAATATAAAGAAAGAATTTAAATGATAGGATTACAAAGATAGAATCGAGTAATCAAGATTTTATGATTAAGTAGCGTTTCTATCTTTTAATTTTGATATCTAGTTTCAATTTTCTTTTTGTTTCGTTTTTTTCTTTATTTGGTATTTGTTAAATTATAAAATAAAGTTGTATTGTTATTATTGACAAATTACTTTGCGTACATCTGTTTTTATATTACTGTGTCCCTGTATATAAGAATTTAGATCTCTATAGAAGCAACCCACCTGAGAAAGTCTCGATTTGAGAAGACTTTTCACTATAATATATTTATCCGGAGCATTTATTTCAATTAAAGGTAAGCAAGAAGTGAGTTGTGTATTATGCATTTTTAATACAATACCACCTGTGTCTATATACACCCCCATAAATTATTATAACAATACTTTAAAATGTAATGTGACTTACTCGTGTTCACAAACTTTTTAATGATAGTGTATAAGATGCAATTGCATTATGTAGATGCCTATAGCTAAATCTAGGAGATCCAACCTAGAGACTATTAAGTACGCTACGCTACTTGTTTCCTACCTTTATTATGAAAATTTTGTACTGTGTAACACACTGCAGGCGTTGTAGAGAATATTTAATTAATTTACGATAAACAGTTAATAGAGTACAATATGATACAGAATACAGTTGGTTACATACGATTTTTATGCGAGCAAACCTTACTTTAAGAAACCAATTCCATAGTATATTCTTGTTAAATATTAGCTTACAAAAACTCAGTCAAACTGAGAGATTAAAAGTCGTTTTTTGTCGATGAAATATTTTCATCCTAGTGTTTGAAATAGTTTCAATTGTGACGTCATGAAGTTAGTGGACCGCGAAAATACAAAATTTTTAAAATATAGCGCAAAGTGGAAGGGGATGACATTTTCGCAACATTGTCAGATTTATGACACTTTGCAAATCCAAAACTAACGTATAAATCATGCAAAGGTAATTATTAATAATAGTAAATATCAGTGATGTGTTTTTAAATAAATATGTAATTCTATTCTAGAAACATTGCATTAGATGTGTTATCGTTGATGGCAAATGAAACAGCTGCCCAGCAAAATATGTTCATCTTATACAATGTTATAGATGCTGACGATGATGAGGATGAAATCACAGATATAATGGTAGCATTTACAAATCACCAACATATCAGAATAGATGGATATTTTGAAGAGTGGCTGCCCAGATATTTAGATTGTGATTTCTTTAGTTTATACAGAATGTCCAAAAATACTTTCTACACTTTATTGGGAGCACTAAACTGTAGAGAAAAAGCATATGTTGGAGGTGAACATCAGCCTATTCCGATGGAAAAAGCACTACTTATGACTCTTTCATGGCTGGGTAAAGGCGAGACATTGATTCGCATAAGTGAAATATTTAATGTTGCAATATGTACAGTTTATAATTGTACAGAATATATGTTACGACAGATTTTAGCACTTAAACATAAGATTATTGTTTGGCCAGATGAGAGAGAAGTAATACAAATCGAACAAAATTTTAGAGCTCGAGCAGGATTTCCGGGGGTTATAGGAGCAATTGATGTATGTAATATAAAGTTTAAAGCTCCTGCAAATCAACACGATAGCTATACAGATAAGAATAACAATCATTCCATAAAGCTGCAGGGTACTGTAACAAGTGATAAAATTTTCACAAATATAATGGTGGGATATCCTGGTTCAGCCCACGATAGCAGAGTTTTTAGGAATTCACAATTATTTTTAGAGGTGGAGGAAAACGAAAATTTTAGAAATTATTTTTGTCAAGATGATTACCACTTGGTGGGTGATAAAGCTTATCCATTAAAAAATTGGATAATGACTCCATATAGAGCCAATATAAACATTACAAATCAACAACGTCGTTATAATACTAAACACAGTGTTACCAGAATTGTTGTCGAGCACACATTTGGTTTGCTGAAATCAAGGTGGAGAAAACTCTTATATGTAAACGTAAATAGCATTCAAGAAGCAGTTGCAATTATTGTTGCATGTTGTGTATTGCATAATTATTGTTTTATGAATTTTGACTACTGGAACGAATATGAAGAAGTTGAAAACGATAATGATGCTCATGAGAATGCGGCAGATATACAAGTAGATGCTATCATGAAGAGAAATAATATTATGAATTTATTTTAGAATGTTGAAAATTTTATGAAGTAGGTATGAATAAATGTTATTTAAGAAAATAGTTTTTATTGAGATAACCAACTTGTATCTTTACATCTACAAAACAAAAAACAAGAATTAACATTTTCAGTCAATCATAAACACATTATTAACACATAAACATAGAATATTGCAACTTAACAGTTTCTATTCACTACTGTCATCTTCATCAGTTGAAATTTTTCTTTTCCTACTAACTTTTTTTGGCTTTGTGGAAAGCAGAGCCATAATTTCTTCATGGCGTTGTTGATTTTGTGTTTGAAGTAGATGCATCATGCTCTGGAAATTGTCTTTCTTAATTTTTTGATTTTCTCTTTGTATAGCAACCAATTCTTGCAATGCAGCACTTCTAGGTGGCCCAGGTTTAATTTTTTTGTGTAAATGTTGAAAACGGTTCTTTGTCTCCGCAGTGGTGTTGCCGACACATGTCGTTTCTAACGATGTTGCTACCTCTTCATCTTTAACAGTAGATTTGTTTATTGCAGAACTTATAGACGGTGCAGATTTAATTTTTTTGTGTTGATGACACTGATTCTTTGTTTCTACAGTGATGCCTGAACTGAATGCTTCCCATGATGTCGCATCACTGTCTCCAGATGTAGACGTTGAGGGGCACACGTTTTCATTTGATGTTACATTACGATCTGCTTTAGACGTTTGAAGTGTATCTATTATCATTAGCGGTTTGACCTTATGCTTGTCTCCTAATATTTCTTCCAATTCATCATAGTATGGGGGAAGCTTGATCTTTCCTTCTCCGGTCGTCCTCATTTTTTCATGATATTTGATATATGAAGACTGTAGGTTACTAAACTTCTGGCGGGTTTTTTCTCGACCTTGAATGCCTGGTCCAACATTGTATCCCAACTGATTTAGTTCTTTAGCAATTGCCAACCATAAATCAAGCTTTACATGTTTCTTATCGTCAAACTTATCTTTGTATTGTCGTCTTAACGACAACAATGCAAGTGTTGCTTCATGATCTTGTCGAGTTGGTCTCTTCGAGCTCTTCCACACAGAACTTTCGTCAGTTGGTGCTGAGGCAGTGACATGGCTTTTGCCTTTGATACACATCAAATAGCCGGCTGCTACCGTTGGATCTACTCCAAAAATTTATTAATTTACCATCAGTAACAATTTAAAGACTTCTTACCTTGTAAAGAGGCTGCAGTTTCCTCATCAACTGTAATAATGTGGTCTCCCAACTTAACTGCCACCAAATTTACCTTACTACTCATTTTTTATGCGACTTTAGGCAAACTGCAAACTGAAAGTTTGACGTTTGGCGCATTAAAAATATTTCAAAACCATCTCGCCAGCTAGTTTCAAAAACGTACCAAAATAGTTGAACATTTTTCGTGCGTGACGTCATGGATTGACGATAAAATTGAAATAGTTCAAACATGTTTAAAATTTTCATGCGAGAAAAAACGACTTTATATTTTTCGTATACTTTTATCCTTATGATTTATAAACTTCTTTATATATGGAAAGATTATGTTATTTGCTTTTCATTATGCTTCGGTTCTCTACAATAGGTAATACGTTAATCTTAGATGCGTTTCACTTACCATAATATTTTACCATATTTCCCATTTATTCAAACAGTAAAAACATTCATTTTTTAGCTTGATTTATAGGAAGGAATATCGCATAAACTGTTACACCCAAAATACTTCCTGAAACATCTCATACATTTATAATGTATTCCGGAATATATTGAATCTCCCGTGCGCACTTACCGTATTTAAATGTTTAGATACGTATTCATACATGCACATTTGGAAACGTCTGTATAAAATTGAATGTGGAAACAAAATCTACGTTTCTTAAGGGCCATATATGTAAAGTGAAAAATATGGCGAATATAGATGTACGGAATTCGTATTAGGTATTGGAAATTTTCAAAAGCCATTAGACTTGTCTAAAGTTTTATTATATGCAGAATTTGTGATGGCTTATTCTTAGGGTAGTAGTTTGAAAGATAATTTTAACAAGTATTGCGTTATAGGTATGTACCATTCTTAACATTGAATCAGAGAATTGACTTCCATGCATAAATTTTATTGCTTAAAGTTAAAGTAAGGGTGGCAAACAAGCATTAAAGACAATTATTTTTCTTATTTATAAAAAGTAATGTTCAAGAAGTATTCGGTGGATTAGTGATTTTTATGTTTACTTAATAATCCAAGGGTCACAGATTCGATCCTCCGATCCGCCGATTTAATAATTTTTCATAGCACGGAAAAATTAAAAACAATGTCTTGTGTCAAGACATAATATACCTTATAATAATATACCTTATTTATAGTATATAATTAGACAAATTTCATACAGTCCTATTAAATTAACTTGCAATATGTGCGTTTCTCTATGATGCATTTTAAATTAATCGAGTCAAAGCATTATGCGCACATAGGCAACCAAATATACAGCACGCTATTTTTATAATCTAAAATGCCCGTAAAATCAAACGAATGAATTACTTAGTAAGCTGTTAAACCAACTTTAATGTTATTATTATTAACGCAGTTCAGGATTTTTATCATAGACTAGGTTATTGTTTGGAACAAGGGGTGGGCATTTTGAAAAATATCTAAAATAAAGTGGTGATTAATTTTTTCATATATAATATCACAAGTGGTCTAATTTTTTCCAACAAAATTTGTCATTTCAGATATGAGTAGCTTTCGCAACGAAAACTACACGAGTCGACGCAGGAGACGAGTGTAATTTTCCAAAAGCAAAAGCTACGAATGTCTTAAATGATAAATTTTGCAAGAAAAAATTAGACCACGAGTTGTATTCGGCTTGACAATCCATCGAGCAAATTTTTATTTAGCGTGTAGTTAATATTAATTTAATTAAATTTGACATTTCATTTTGACATAAATTTTTTCACTAAGAAAAAACCTCTAGTGGTTTTTTCACTATAAAACTAATTTCATTGGTCCCAATTTGAAAAATTCTGTAATTTGATTGGTTAAAAATGAGTTGGATTGTCAAATAAATAATTTTATTTACCAGTTGTTTAAAGTTAGGTTAACTTGGTTGGTTGTTAGATGTATGCATTCTTCTCTTGAACAGACATGACATGGTTTGTTATAAAAATTACACCTCTGCATCTTTTACTTTACAATAATGTTACTATAATTTACTTTTGTGTTTCTAATAAAATCGATGTTCATTATTAGCTTAATAAATGTCAAATGGAAAACGTCAAACGGCTAGCACATTATAAGCGTTTATGTATTGTTGGTTGCATAAACATACAGTCAATGCAATGGTTTGATATGATTATTTTAAAATACAATATGGAGCATATTGCATCTTAATTTAATAGCACTGTATAGTCCATTATAATTGCTAAATTGATTAAAATGTAATATGTACTATACCGCAATCAAATTTATTAAAATTTAAACATTATTCTAGTTTTAATATGCATTAAAACACAGTTTTTAGACATCATCAAATATTATTATCCTAATATATTTTGTATTATAAAATATATTTTGCTTAACACTTAACAAAGATGTAACTTGCAACATTCTTCTTATGCTAGTAACGTATCTCTACTACATTTTAATATTATTCTTAATGCACAATTTTGTTTTTTTGATGATTGTTAATTTTAGTTTTATTTAGTAGGTAAAGTATAGTAGCACAATAATTAAAGTGGGGAAGTATTATTGTTTTGTATATTAATAATTTAGACCACCTGCTAAGGGTTTGGCTTTTTCTACCCATGAAATTTACTTTTTTTGCAACTTTACTCATAACATAGTTTGAATGACTAGAAAATGTTAAGTGACAATCTATTATTACGCCTAAGTGGCGTACCTGGGCACCAATGGTTTTATCATTAGATAAAAAGAGATCAATGAGTGTAGCACTGTCCATGTAGTGATTCTTGTAGGTAGGTCAATAATCTTATTTAGTCCATTATTTTTAATTAAAGTTCTTAACCTATTTTCATAATATGAATCTTTCAATAAGTCTCTGGGTTCAATAGGTAAAGTCTCTGATCTACTAGCATATATACATTCATTTAATTTATGTTCCTGAGTCACAAACAATCTTTGAGATTCTACAAACTTTGGCCTTATGCACAAATTCCCAGCATTTGTAACATTGTATTACATTCAGATAATCCATATATTATAGCAAGATCCAATGTATATAACTTCCTTTTTGTTTATTTGTCTGTATGTTTCGATATCTACTTCTAAGATGACACACATGTTTTTGCATTTTTATTTTCATACTTACTCCAGACCTTGATAATTCTTTGTTTGTCTAGAGTTGTTAAGCTGTTTTGTATTATATATTTTTTTCAATTCAATCGTTCTGATCTTCCGCTACCTTTCCTTCAATGTTCATTATTCTAATCTTTGGATTTTTCTTTTCTGATAGTCTTATTTCATACCCTTCTCCTATTTAGTTCTGTATATTTTCACATATTATTTTAATATCAGTATTGGGATTTTCAGTTTTATTGCAGTTATTCATTATTATCCATTCAAATTGCAACTCTGTCGTCTTTTGCATACTTTAATCTTGAAAATCATATCCCTAGCATACTTGGATCAACTGTATTTTCTACTGCTTCTTTAGTTTTAGAACTTGGTTGGGAATTCTTTGTTGGTTTAACTATCACTACTTCGTCCTGTTTTTTTTAATTAGAGCACCTTGCCTAAGAATTTGACTGTATGTTATTTACATCAATTTTTTTATTTTTTATTTCTTCTTTGCATTTAATTAACTGGTCATTTGTTTCAATAATCTGCTGGAGCAGTGAGTACCTATAAGTTGTAACATTTTGGACAATTAGATTTCATTACTCTGCTGTTTAATTGTAATACCTTCACTTGCAGTAAGCTTACCACAAGATTTGCAAAAAGAGGATTTACCCCCATTACATTCAAAGCTTTCTTTAGCGTTATTACAGGAATTGCTTTCCATTTTGATGTTTGTAACTTATAATATGCAGGTTTGTAATTAGTATGAGTGCTGCCTGTATAAAAGATGCTTCTCTGTATATGTAAAGTATACCTTTACTTATATGTTACAGTAAATATCCATATAACCACTGTCATTTACCTTTTGAACTATTTATTAAATTTTGATTAATTATTGCGTTTTTTCACACATTTTTTCTTAAATAATTTACCTAATTTTAATTATTTAATTTTCCACTTTTTCACTTTTATTTTTATCACTTCTACCACTCAAAAATCTAGTTACTATTCTCTCTTAAATTAACCTTTTGTACACTTGGCGGTCATTGATGGCC
The DNA here is from genome assembly GCA_929113105.1 of Agrypnus murinus. Lineage (NCBI taxonomy): Eukaryota > Metazoa > Arthropoda > Insecta > Coleoptera > Elateridae > Agrypnus > Agrypnus murinus. Next base: position 115,184,492 of record OV816024.1, read on the forward strand.
AACAATTTACGATACTGGTGAGTTAAGTAAGATATTATCCATGAATAAAAAATTGATTATTTTTTCTAAGTGGGTAATATTATTAATTCACTCTGCCATACAATGTTTTATCCAACACCTTTTTATTTAATTTCAAATTCTGAATTTGAAAGTTCAACTTTAATTGCTTAAAAACATCAAGATAGAGGACTTTTTATATAGAGAATACATACAATAAAATAAATAATGTTCAAGATCAAATCTAATACCTACATACAGTATGTATCACATCATTTAACTTTAACGCAACAATTAGCTTTCCTTATTGTGAACATTAAGGCTGTTTGTTACTCTATATCATAAAAAAAATCTAAAAACGTTTACTAAAAGCTTTTTTATGTAATATGTATCATAAGTAACTGGACACATTTTAAAACTACATATATAACAAAAAGATAATTGAAGAAGTTAAACTTTTTTATTTTAAATTTAAAGGTACTATTGATTTCAGTAGGGAAAATAGGAGAGTTCTGGGACCACCCCCCACTCCTGACCTTGACCTTGAACCTATCTCTCTCTAACACATGGTGACCTTGAAACTATCTCTGTCACCTAAACGTGGCAACACCGCATTCTCAAGGTCAACAATATGGCACCACCGCATTTTCAAGGTCAACAATATGGCAACACCGCATTCTGAAGGCCAAGAATATGGCAACAATGTTATGACCGTGAACCCAAGGCCACTCTTCAAGGTTAGCAAACACCATTCAAGACCATGCTCAAGGCCATCAAACACCATTCAAGGTCAAGCTGTAGATATATATAGCAGGTCGCATGTATTGAAAATGCAAAATGTGTGTAGAAGCGAGCTTGCAGAATACGTGCCTGACAGAACGAGTGTTATCATTTCGTAATTGGAAGGGTATACAAACCCCAAAATCTTTAGCTGAGGCCGGATTTGTCTATACGGGGCGTGAAGATAGAGTAGAATGTTTTTATTGCCGAGTGAACATTTTCAAATGGGAACCGTCGGATAGTCCAATCGTAGAACACCTGAAATGGTCACCACATTGCGTGTTTGCAAACGTGTTAGCACCCATAAACGTTGAAAGCGGTAGAGACGTTTGCGGTTAAAAGAAGATACAACATAGAATATAACACTAAGGAAGATGTTACCAATCAAGGCGGTAATATTATTAGCAACCTTGTATGAGGGTGTAGTGTACATTGCAAAACTTCCAGACACAACAGCAGCTTTTATTTCATACAACTTCAATACGAGTGTTTGGTATGGAATGCAACCGGTGACGTTGCAACACATGGGAATGTTTAAACACGAGGTCGGCAATAGAACGCAAGAAGTACGATTCAGGGTCAAATTCGTGTACCCAACATATACCATGGATAGTGAGTGGCAAACCCTCGGGAATAGTCCGGTAGAACAATGTAAAGTCAGCAGCGAAACGTGTTACGCTTCAGTGGCGACCTTGGGCACCCTGTTAATCGCAGTAGTTGGTGTAAGCATGGGAACATATTGTATCGCTCGTTATCGTTACCACTAAAGACTATGAGCTTGGCTCCCACCCGTCAACTAAAACCATGACCTTGGATCCCACCCCTCGACTCAGACCATGACCTTGAATCCCACCCGTCAACTCAGTGTATATAAACGCATACGCAAGAACACTTCAGTAGTACAGCATCTACACAAGAACAATTCCGCAGTACAGCATCATGAACTTGGTAGAGGCAACCGTTTTAGTAACATTCGATTTCGAGGACGACGAGGATAAAATGCGAGACGAAGAATTATATGGTGGGAACGTCGAGAAAACTTTAGACCACCACAAAGAGGCATTCATTAAACGCGTCAAAGAGAAGAGTGTTCTTGAAGCTGGTTATCTGGTGTTTGCGCTAGTGACGTTTGCATATTCCATGGACTTAAATGGGGAAAGGATATGGTTTGACGGAAAAAGTGGGACAGCGCCGAAACAATTGGAAGAACCGTTAGACGAATGGTACGATACAAATATAAAAATTCCCATCATGAGATGTATAGAGGAGTATAATTCGGATAAGTTGCGAACGGAACATTTGTGTCGTTTCACCATACTAATAGCGGAGAGTTAAAGTGCTGTTTATAGACTAGTATAAGCCGGATAAGTTTCGAACGGAACATTGGCGTCGTTTCACCATCTTAATAGCGGAGAGTTAAAGTGTTGTGTTGTTTATGTAAAGTCACAGAAACAGCCAGCGCATTATTTGGTGAAAAGTACGCCGAGGCTTAACTAATGTATTATTGAAATAATTGTACTCTGTAAACAAATACAAGGTTGTAAATTGTAAAAGATAAATGTACTCTGTAAACAAATACAAGGTGGTAAATTGCATATGTATTTAGTTAAATAAACCACGTATTTATCTCATTATATCGTTTCATTTAAGACCGATCTCCGTCTTTTCTAGAGATTAATTTAACGATTAAATCAAAAGTGAAACTAAGATTTAAAAATGTCATACCATTTTAATTTCAATTAGATTCTTACTTAACTATGAAAGTATGCAGAGGAAAGATCAACACAACCTCAAGGTAAGAACGACACCAGACAGTCAGGAATGTGCAGACGAGAACAAAGAAATTCCACAGACATCGTTGAGAACAGATGAAACAAGGTCAAGGAGATTGTATTTACACAGAAAGGAGTGGCCAGACAGTCAGGAATGTGCAGACGAGAACAAAGAAATTCCACAGACATTGTTGAGAACAGACGAAACAAGGTAAAGGAGATTGTATTTACACAGAAAGGAGTGGCCAGACAGTTAGGAATGTGCAGACGAGAACAAAGAAATTCCGCAGTCGTTATTGAGAACAGACGAAACAAGGCAAGGCCAACGAGATTGTATTTACACAGAACGGAGTGGGGGCACAGATATATCTATACCTTCCAAGCTGCAGCACTCAGTTAAAGTAACAACAGTGAAGATGAATCAGGAAAGTGGTGTAGAAAGTGGTGCAGAAAGTGGTGCAGAAAGCAGCTCATTCATATGGAGCGAGGATATGGAGATCCTCGTTGTGAACGACGTTGCGCAGGTAGAGGACCTGGAGGAGATGGAGGAGATGGAGGATGAGGAACACCAGGAGGAACACCAGGAGGAACAACCCCAGTACCAAGAGCTGGTACGTAACTAAATAATTTAACAAAATTACTTTTAACAAAATTACTTTTAAATAAAACGATGGAAGTGCTGGTAACTAACTAAATAATTTAACAAAATTACTTTTAAATAAAATGATGCAAGTGCTGGTAACTAACTAAATAATTTAACAAAATTACTTTTAAATAAAATGATGGAAGTGCTGGTAACTAACTAAATAATATAACAAAATGACTTTTGAATAAAACACAGATATGAACCATATATATTTTTATTTTAATGTTTATAGCCACACATTATCCTCTTCACACAATCAGCGCTCTAGCTCTCAAGGTTAACGAAGGGCAAGAATTCGATTGCTCGATTTGCTAGGTAGAGATAAATGAAGGTCGTCACGGGTATGCTGTTGACCACAATTGAATGGTCATAGAGTATTTCCGGGTTACTACAAACTTTTGAATTTTGTTTTTTTTTTTTTTCTTTTCTTTTCTTTTTTTTAAATTTTGGATTTTCTTCAGAGAGTATTGTCTGGTTGCTACAAACTGTTGAATTAAAACAACATAGTGAGTAATGGGTCAGACGGTTTTAGTGACTTTTTGTTTACGGTTATAATATCTACAATTTCTCTTATTGTATACAATCAAATCATCAATTGTAAAGGAAAAAGAATTATTTCATGCTATTTTTTATTTAAAATGTGCTGGTCCTAACTAAATAATATTAACAAAATTACTAACTATAATGTCTATAATGTCTACAATTACACATCACTGCTGATCCATCTCCATCTCCAACCGTGCATTCAATATTTGAAACAGTAGGCTTCCGTGACAATTATCATCGCAGGTACACTCATCCGCATCGTTGCCTCCAAATTGGGATACCGGACCGAGGATATGCAACCGTTCGGAACACGCAATTGGGTCGAAGGTGTTGTAAAGCATCCGTTTCATGCATCCATCACACCAATGGGATGGTACGTGGTATATTGATCTCGACACCCTGGTGTGGTATGCCTGCGGTAGGGTGGCCGTACTACACACACTGCGTATGCAGCCCTTGCATAGACGCTTTTCTTTCCACGTGTAGTATGACCACCACAGACAGTACGGGACATCTGCCACGGTAAACCACCCCTGCAATACCGTAGCCACCTGTTGAAACCGTAGGGTTCGGTTTGCACAAGCAACGTCCCCCATGTCACCGAAACGGTCTTCATCATAATGTTGGGCGTACTTAGCGTTGTATACCAATACCATTTCCACATCACCCATAGTTCGAACACTAGGCGTTCAATTCCTATACCTATGGATGATTGTGGATTCATCAGCTCTCGATGGTGGCGGGCGATGGCTACATGTGGACCCAACGAGGCAGCGATGCAGCGTAACGATTGAACCCGTAGGCTGAGCCAGCGATCCCATTGCTGCGCATCTGGCGCGGTATCTCCTTCAGCAGAATGTGGTATGCGAGGAGCGATGACGGACATTGTGATGTGTTACCTGGTGTGGAAAACACTCCCTATTATATCGAAGTAGCAACACCCACGGAGGGAGTGGGGGGCGGAAGACCTTGAGGTACCTATACACCGACCTATACACCAATGCCCTTGAGGAAATGCAAGGTTTCTGTCTAGAAACCGACCTATACACCAATGACCGCGAGAAAATGCAAGGTTTCTGTCTATACACCAATGACCGTGAGGAAATGTAAGTATTTGCGCGAATGCAAGGTAAAGTGGTGGGGGTGATGGAGGGGTTCAAAGTGAAGGAGTGGGGGTGAAAGTGGGGTTCAAGGTTAGGAAGTGGGGGGTGGTTCGACAAAACCGGAGGGCGCCGCAGCGGAGCGTCAGTCTGTCTTCGTTCATCATGGATACATCATCTAGTAGTGTTACCAGTGTTGGTGAAGTGAATAAGTGTCGTTGTGTGACATTGTCCTTCTGGTCAAAATTATCGATGAAGAAAGCGTGCCCGGTACATGTGCCGCGTACACCATCTCCAGTTGCTGCGTACCCGGTACTTGTGCCAACTATCGAGCCTGCACCATCTCCAGTTGCAGCGTGCCCGGTACATGTGCCGCGTACACCATCTCCAGTTGCTGCGTGCCCGGTACTTGTGTCAACTATCGAGCGTACACCATCTCCAGTTGCTGCCGCAAAGAAGATCATAGTACTACAAAATGTGGTAGTAAAGGCGGCAGCCGTTAATGTGAAGAAGTACGACATGCTTTCCGGGCGTTCACAACCTTTACTGCGAGAGCTGTTGACTTCGACAAATGTGTTTTACGCTGCTGGAAGTTTGCACATGAGAGGAATCCCCATCGTGACGGTCCAGGAAGCACCTGCGGCATCACCATGTTCGGGTGAGTGGGACTCCCAATTGTTGAATAGCCCACCGGGCAGCGAGTATGATATCTCAATTCGGGGGTCCCTTTGGGGGATGCATCACCATCTGCTACCGATGATGAAGTGAACCTGCCCATGGAGATTGCCGCAAGTACAAATGTAATTGTTGATGAAACGGAGTCGGACTGTTCCACATCAATTGCAAGCGCTCCTGACGATGACGATGAGGAGTTAATCATTCCGGGTACCCCCTGTGATGACGGGGTGCATGACCATTTGGACATAGACACAGCGACACTTATGGAGGTTTCCGATGACACAGCGTCTATGCAGTTGTCCGGCAGCATCAGAGACTTCACAACTTCAGCGATGGTCTTCATAGATGGTGTACCATGCGAGAAGCAGTCTTTACCGCTTGCTGTCGTTGATGACGCACCGCAGACAAGGATTACACGACGGTTAAGAGAAGTGGCGTCCGGTTTGCGAGGGTGTGAGAGTGAACGCATCGCTCTCCTTCAACGCAAAGCAGAACTCTTAGCTGCTGTGGAAAGATATGAGATCAAAATCAAGAGTATCAAGACGCAGCAGCTACGACAAGTGATGGAGGAGTTGGGGTTCTGTGAGAGCTAACGCCTCGCACTTTTAACAGAAGCGGAAAACTTGTCTGCTTTGCGTCATCAACGACGTTAACGGTTGGTATAACTGTGACCTCCCACTAACAATAACCCAGTCCTCTTCCTATCCCGGTCGGGTTTGCATAACACGTCCTCGTCGTCCCGACTGGAAATCAGTATCGCGACCGTTAGTGGTAAAAGTTGACGTAAAAGCTTTATCTTTTGCCAGTGCGTTCCCGTTTACTGATTACTAAGAATATGCATGTGTGTAGCTGCGGTGCGTCCTTCACCCGACGGGATGCCTTAGCCCGTCACCGTAGAGAAAGCTGTCGTGGACCGCTGGACTACCCATCCACGAGCGGTAAGTAACCATTCCTGTGAGGTTGTATGATGTGATACGAATATTTTGTCGATTACAGCTGGGGGAGCTTCGGATGCTGTAGGGAATACCGGTGAAGGACCTGAATCTAAGAAAGCGAGAAAAACCTCCCCGCAAGGTACGTGTACACATTGTTAACGGCTTTAGTGTTAGTGATCTGTGCAATTGTTTCAGGAAATACCTCCGCGACGGTGTATTGCGATGTGTGCGAGCTGGATGTTCCATGACGTGGCTACGCTGGACATCTACGAAGCAACCGCCACAATCATCGTAATGCCGCGTCAGTTCAGTCGGAGGAAGTGGTGGTCCTGGCGACGGCGTTCAAGTCTCGTATAGCCAGTTATCGAGTCTCGGTGAGAAATCATCACATAAATCTCAGAGAATTTACTGATGAGACCCGCGAAAATGTGTTAACACTATTAGAAAGAAACGTTCAGCGCTTTCGTAGTGTGAAAGTCAACCTAGAAGTATTCGGAATGTACTTTTTGGAAAGTCAAAATTTACACGAAATTAAATCGTTTAATACGCAAAATGAGATTGTGACCGGGACTACGAATCTGACCGATTTGTATGATGATTTCGTTGAGGTGCTGGATACGAAGATGTCGGACTTTAATGATCGGAACTCAGGTAATGAATAGTTACGGGTTACGATTCGATTGCTAATTGTAGGGTCCTTACAGGTTGGGTACTGGAGCAGCTGTTATTTATAGAAGTCACGTCAATAAATACAACCCGCTCCGTGCTTCCTCCTATGTTCCACTTCCGCCGTCGATACAACATAAAAAGGCTGTAATCAACGTGCAAAATAACGATCAGTGCTGTTTCGGTTGGGCCTTGGTGTCCGCTTTGTATCCGCCGAGGGGACGTGCCAACAGGACGACGTCGTATCCAAATTTTGCGCAACTGTTTGATTTTGAAGGTATCACCTTTCCTGTCAAACTGGATGCTATTTCGAAATTTGAAGCGCGTAATCCACGCTTATCTATTAACGTGTATGGTTTGGAAGCTGTATTTAAAGACGGAGAAATGAAACAAGAAGTTGTAGGGCCTCTGCATTACTCTAAGCAAAAGAAAGAAGTACATGTTAATTTATTATTAATTTCCGATATGGAGGGTAATAGTCATTACTGTTGGATAAAAAACTTTTCGCGTTTGGTGTCGTCACAGTTGTCGGCTCACAATGGAGAAAAACACTTTTGTGACGGCTGCTTGCAGTATTTTAAAAGTGAAAGTAGATTAGAACAACATACCCGTTTTGATTGTAATCATGTTTACACCAAGTTACCAACTATCGAACCCGTATGCGATAAACTGGGGCACGACCGGCCGGGTAATCTATTGAAGTTTGAAAATTTTCAAAAGCAACTTACAGTACCTTTTGTCGTTTACGCGGATTTTGAAAGTGTGTTGAAACCTTTGGACACGGTTGAGCCGGATCCTAGTGGAAAATTTACCATGACATCGTATGAACACGAACCACATTCGTTTGCGTATTACATTAAGTGTTCATACGATGACGCGTTATCTAAATTTAAATTGTACCGTGGTCCGAATGCAGCAAGTGAGTTTATGACGCGCTTAGAAGGGGATGTTAGAAGGTTGTATAAGGACCATTTAAAACATGTTCAAGACATGCGACTTTTATCGTGTCGACAAACTTTCAACTATGACAATGCAACCGTGTGTCATATTTGTAACAGATCCTTTGGTGAAAACGACGTTAAGGTGAAAGATCACTGTCACCTCAGCGGCGAGTACCGCGGTGCGGCTCACTCCGTGTGCAATCTAATGTACCAAATTCCCAACTTCGTACCGATTTTTTTCCATAATTTGACGGGATACGATTCACATCTATTCATAAAGCAATTGGCATTAGAAAAAGAAGCAATCGAAGTGATTGCGCTTAATAAAGAGAAATACGTTTCGTTTTCGAAACGGCTTTTGGTAGATGAAATTAGGAACGGGTCCCAACGACGACAGGTATGTCTTAAAATGCGCTTTTTGGACAGTTTACGATTTTTAAATTCTAGTTTGGATAAGTTGTCTCAAAATCTAACTTCCGACCAGTGTTTGACTATTAAAAAGTATTTTGGAGATGGGGTTAGCTTCGACTTACTGCGACAGAAAGGTGTGTTTCCCTATTCGTACGTCGACAGCTTCTCCAAACTCGAACAGGACACGTTGCCGACGTATGAGGACTTTTTCGATCGTTTGACAGGGGAACACGTCTCTCGATCGCGGTATGCTCGCGCTGTGGAGGTGTGGAATACGTTTGGATGCACGACTTTGGGCGAGTATTCGGATCTCTATTTGAAAACCGATGTCTTACTTTTGGTTGATGTCTTTGAAAACTTTAGACGTGTATGTCTTGAAAATTACAAGTTAGATCCGGCGCAGTATTTTACTGCACCGGGTTTAAGTTGGGATGCTATGTTGAAACGCACGTCTGTAGAACTGGAGCTGCTCACGGATCTGGACATGCTCCATTTCTTTAAGAAAGGCATTCGGGGAGGTGTCAGTACCTGTGTTGGCAAGAAGTGTTTCGCGAATAATACGTTTCTTCCAAATTATGACGCGTCCAAGCCCCATTCTTTTATTATGTATCTCGATGCTACCAATCTCTACGGTTACAGTATGCGACAGTATCTGCCGCAGCGCGACTTTGAATGGCTTAGTCCGTACGAAATTGAACAGTTCGATCTAAATTCCGTGGCGGAAGACGCCAATATGGGCTACGTGCTGGAAGTAGATCTACACTACCCAACGCGGTTGCACGATTTACATAATGACTTTCCTTTCTGCCCCGAACCTCCGGTGCCGCCTAAGGGAAACGCGCGTCACCCAAAATTAATTCCAAACTTGTTCGATAAAACGCGTTACGTTATCCACTATAGAAATTTACAACAGTGTCTTAAGCATGGTTTAGAATTAACCAAAATTCATCGCGTGTTAAAATTTCATCAGGCACCCTGGTTGCGTTCCTATATTGATTTGAATACCACGTTACGTAATCAGGCAACTAACGAAGCGGACAGGGACTTCCTTAAATTAATGGTTAACAGTTTATTTGGCAAGACAATGGAAAATGTCGATAAAAGGGTGGACGTTCGTTTGGTTAGTCATTGGGAACGTCATGGTAAAAAGCATGGGGCTGAGACGTTAGTAGCAAAGCCTCAATTCAAAAGCGTTGCTGTCTTTTCGGAAAATTTGGTCGCTATAGAGTTACAAAAAGTGTCGGTTACATACAACAAACCGGTGTACGTGGGTTTTACTATTTTGGATCTTTCTAAAACGATAATGTATGAATTTTTTTATGATTTTCTCAAACTTTTATATGGTGATAACGTGCGCTTGCTGTACACAGATACTGACTCTTTCATTATAGAAATTCGTACTGAAAATTTTTATGCTGATATGAAGCAACACTTAGATAAATTTGACACCTCAAAATTCCGGTATACCGCGCACGGCTTCGGTGGTTGGTAAAATGAAAGATGAATATTGTGGAGTGCCCCTCTGCAGTTTCTACGGTGCAGGTGCTAAAACGTATTGTGTAAACGTGCTTGACCGCGACGGTGAAATGGCGATTAAAAAGGTGAAAGGGGTAAAAAGGGTGGTAATTAAGCGCGATCTCACCGTTGAGGACTACCGTCAGGTTGTGGAGGATGGTGTTGTGCTCTTCCGAAAAATGTTTATATTCAAATCACGTTTACATGCTATGTACACAGAACTTCGGAATATAGTAGCGTTATCACCAGCCGATAACAAACGTTACATTATTATACATTGATAGTTATCAGAATTTGGATCGTCTGTTAGAATTACTGCAAGCCGAAATGTAATTTTGGAACTTGTTTGTTGGTAGAACCGACGGTACTGATTAGTATTATCGCAGAGGCCCCGGCTACGTTGACAACAGCCTTTTCTTTGTTATGAATTATTGTAAATAGTATTTATGCTTTGTAGTTTATAACCGTATATATTTCATGTATTTATTATGATATTGACTAATGTGAATAAATTATATACATCATACTCTGTGTTTCTGTAAAGGTAGAAGAAATAAGACACACTATTGATATCAAAAAATGATTTATTATTGTTTACTGCTTACATAAAATGATAGTTATATATTAACATTGCAACACACTGCATGCACTATACTACTTAATGCACTATAATATCACGTGCTGCTATATACGAGTTGTGGGTATTATCAAAGCCCAACCACTTGACTAAAACTTGATCTCCTTTTTTTTTAACACCTTCTCTACTAAAAATACTTCAGGATGTTTAACCATCTGTAATTCCTCCGTGTAGAAGCCTCCACGTATCTCTTCCCCGTTCGTGTCTTCCAAGATATACGTTATGGGATTGGTTCGATTAACCTTTTTAATTTGAAAGATTTCGGTACTCCATGTGGGAGTATAACCTTTCGTAAACGCTTCCCGATGCTTGCTGATTCGCACGTGATCACCGACTGTGAATTTAGCACTTCGCAGGTCGGTGGTTTTCTGGAAATCGTAAGCTGTTTGTAAAAGAATCTTGGCGTTGCTGTGGTTCACATCGATGGGTTTGTAGCCGGTGGTGCGGTGTACAGTATCGTTGTATTGGTTAACAACCTTTGGTAATAACTGCAACCACTTATATGACCCTTGCATGGAAAATTCCTTCCACATCTTGTTTTTAAGAGTTCGGTTTACACGTTCTACCGGACTTGCTTTCATACTAGAAAAGGTGCTGTAATGGTTGATGTTGAAAGTTTGCATTAGCTTACGAAAATGCTGGTTGTAAAATTCCTTCCCCATATCCGTTTGTAAATTGTCGGGAGTACCTCCTGTTGATGTTAATAATTTTTTCATTGCTTTCGTGACGTCTTCGCCGGTTTTTCGTTTAAGTGGACACGCCCAAACACGCTTGCTAAACATATTCAACAATACTAAAATATATCGAAAACCTTTATTTATTTTAGCATAGGGAATCATTTCCACAAGATCGGCCATGTACAAATCGTTCAAGCCTTTTACGATTACGCGTCTTCTTCGAAATCGTTTACGAGCAAGTTTATGCAATTCTTCAATTATTTGACGTTTGATACTCATTTAGATAATGGTGGAACACTAATAACAGCTTCAAAAGTAAATATATCCTTTGATCCAGGCTCTTCACCTTAAACTTATCCCCTGTCTTCAATGACACTCCGATGAGTGATTCGGCATCGTATAACGTATCGTTTAAAAAGATTTGCACATCTGTGGGATAGTATTTTATTTGTTTAATGATACCTTTTGTTAGAGGAACGACATATTCGAAGTTGATGGAGTTCAAAAGTGCATAACCGCCTTCATAGTTGTTTACTACCATCATATACAACATTGTCTCGTAGTGCAAACTAGACACGTCTTCTAAAAGGAACACCTTTGCACGAGCGTCTAGTTTAACTTCGACAGGAGTTTTGTGAAGATGTTTACCGAACTTATCCAGAGTCATCGTCTTGAGGTAATGATGATATATGATGATATGGATGACTAATAAGAGCTTCGAAGTAAAATGGGGCGATTGCAGACGGATCTAGCGACTTAATTTTTACCTTAATCTTATCGCCTTTTCTCAAACGTCTCCCATAAGTCCAAGTTCCAATTTTTCTCTTGACGACAAAAGGGCCAATAAATTTGGGAGCCAATTTGGCGTTGAAGTTGAATGCAGCATTCGACTTTACTTTGTTCTTTTTCCAAACTTTGTCACCCACGATGTAGTGTACGGGCCTTCTTCTTAAATTATATGTCTTACGATTCTTTTCTTGAGCAGTCCGTAATTTTTTAACTACATCTTCATACAACTTACGAAATCCAACCTTACGATTGTTGATTTCGTTTTTCAAATCTATAGAATTTCTAGAGTTTATCTTTTGTTCATATTCATCTCCTGAACCTACATATTCTTTTCCAAAATTTATATAATACGGCGTATAACCAGTAGTTTCACTGCGACTAGTACGAATGGCGCATGCCAATGCAGATAATTTCCGATCCCAAGTTTTCTGATTATCCTTTATATACGAGGAAATCATTGTTTTCAAGGTTCTATTGGTACGTTCAGTAGGATCTGCTCTAGGATAATATAAGGGAGTAAAATTTATTTTGACCTTATAATCATCGACTAGCTTCCTAAACTCACGACTTCGCATTTGCACACCATTATCCGAAATTAAGTAACGAGGTACACCATATACCAAAAAAATATCTTCCTCTAAATGTTTAACGAGCGATTGCGCAGTACAATTTCTCAATGGTACAACATGTACATACTTAGAAAAATAATCTGTTATTACCAGAATATACTTAAAACCTTTAGTGGATCTTGGAAGAGGACCAATAAAATCAAGGCTAATCATCTGCCATGGTTGAGTTATAGTAGGCCTAGAACCCATTAAACCAGCAGGCGTTTTCTGTTCTGGTTTGTACTTAGCACAAATCGAACATGATTTAACATAACGTACTACGTCCGATTTCATTTTTGGCCAGAAGTATTTGCTTCGAATTCTCCAATAAGTTTTATAAATGCCCATATGTCCACTAGTAGGCAAATTATGACAACTATCTAATATTTTACAACGTTGCTCTTTTGGAACTACGATTTTCCATGCATCACCTTCCTGAGCTAATTCTGGAATTTTATTCGGAAGATACTTAAAAAGTTTCCCATTCTCAATTCTCCACTGTGGAAATTTCTGAGGATGATTCTCAATATTTTTAACATCCGCAAATACCAACGATCTTTAAGGTCATTAACTACCTCGACACTGTCTACTACATATTCGACTGACGTTGACAGACAATCTGGAACGGCATGGTCTTTGCCCTTGCGATGAATTATTTTAAAATTATAAGGTTGCAGTCGTAATGACCACCTAGCAAGACGACCTGTAGGATTAGTTAATCTTTGTAACCATAACAACGAATAATGGTCGGTAATGACCGTGAAAGGAACAAGTTCTAAGTAACTTCTAAGCTTTTCCACTCCATAAATCACAGCAAGACACTCTCTTTCTGTGGTTGAATAATTTCTTTCTTGAGCAGTAAGCGACCTAGATATGTAGCATATAACTTTTTCTCCATCTTCATAGGGTTGCGATAACACAGCTGCGATACCAAAACCGGAAGCATCGGTTTGTAAGATAAAGGGCTTATTAAAATCTGGGCTAACTAAGATCGGAGCTGAAACAAGACGCTGTTTAATATTATTGAATGCAAATTCACATTCTTTTCGGTCGACATCCACTTTTTGCGTTTCTTAGTCAATTCAGTCAAAGGAGATATCAACGTTGCAAAATCGGGTACAAAGCGGCGATACCATGATGCCATTCCAATAAAAGACCTAATCTGAGAAACAGTAGTTGGAGCTTTAATATTGATTATAGCCTGAACCTTTTCTGGATCAACGTGTAAACCATTTTTATCCACGACATAGCCAAGATATTTGAGTTGTGGTCTACAGAATTGACACTTTTCTTTATTAACGGTAAGCCCTGCATGATGTAACCTATCAAATACTTTTCCTAGTACTTCTAAATGATGCTCGAAATTTGGTGATATCACAATTATATCATCCAAGTATACAAAAACATGGGGTTGCAAATCAATACCCAGAACATTATCAACAAGTCTTTGAAAAGTGGCTGGTGAGTTCGAAAGTCCAAAGGGTAACCTTTTAAATCGGTAAAGACCTCGACCAGGGACGGTAAAAGCAGTATATTCTCTTGAAGACTCTTTAACTGGAACTTGCCAATAAGCAGATTTTATATCAAGTGAACTAAGATATTTAGCACCACGAAGACTATCTAAAATGGAAGAAACATAAGGAATAGGGTAAGCATCTTTTTTAGTTACCGAATTTAATTGTCTATAGTCCACAAATCTAAAGGTTCCATCTTTCTTCGGAACAAGAATAACCGGCGAAGACCAAGCGCTTTTAGAAGGTTCTACCACATCATCCGCCAACATCTTATCAAGTTCTTCATTTATCAATTTTTGCTTAATTGGTGAAACTGGGTAGTACCTCTGCTTAATGGGGACAGAATCAGTGACAATTTCATGTTCTACGAACGTAGTATAACCAAGAGAATTTCCCATCAAAGCACATTTTTCTTCAACGAAAGAATCCAACTGTTGTCGCTGAGAATCGGTAAGTACAGTTTCAGCTTGTAAAGAACAAACATCTGGAGGGGTTATACTAGTAAAATGCCACTCACGTTGTCGCAAGTCTGGGACCACACCCATTTGATACCAAAAGTCAGCACCTAAAATTAAATTATGAGGCAACTGAGGCACAACCAACACATCTAAAACACAAAGTTTACCCAAAAGTTCAAAAGGTACGGAAACCTTTCCAAATACTTCGCAAGTCTGTCCATTTGCGACAGTACAATACGTATCCAAATTTTTAGTAATTTCAAGACCTTGCTGTTGTAAAAACTTCCAACCTTCCCAACCAACAAGAGTACAAGAAGCTCCAGAATCTAAGAGTCCTATCATTTTACAATTGAAGATTTTGACTTCAAGATAGGGTCGTTAATCATTATCGACGTGAGTAAGAATATAATCCAACAATACCTTCTGTTGTTGCTTTACTAGATTAATAGAACAATTTTCAAGTGGACGATCTAAAACTTTTGAGGAACTCTGTCGTCCTATTGAGTCCTCGCAAATTCGTTTCCCGACTTATTCTTATTAAAATTTGGCCTACACTTAGGACAAGTTCTGACAGTTACGTTAGGATATTCGCAGCGATAACATCTTTTATTTAAAGAAGCTCGACAATTTTTTGCAATATGTCCCACTTCTTTACAATTGTAGCACACAATCTGGTTAGGAGTTTCAGATGAAAACCCAATAGCCTGACAAGAATAATCCCTACTTGTATTACGATTTGTACTTGAGCTAGCCGCACAAGCCAACTCAGGTTCTACATAATTTTGTTTATGTTGAGTCGGAGGATGATAGTTGTCCGCTCTATACTTTTTCACTTCCAACTTCAAACATTCTGCTTCAAGTTCTTCTAAAGTAGTGACAACAGGGAGTTGCATAACATAAAATGGAGCTAAATTACGACATAGTATGTCAAGACGCACTTCTGAAGGCATCGAACCGTGACGATCAAACATAGCATTCATTATTGTTAAATAGTCTACAATACTTTCATTCTGTGCTTGGGTTCTCGATAATATATCTAGAAATAATCTCTGACGATAATCAGGAGGCATGTAGTGCTTTAAGAGAAGATCTGAAAATTTTTTCCAATCACGACATCGTTTATGAGCTGCTCGAGCCCACATCAAAGCTTTCTCTTCAAAAAGATCTATGTAACCCAAATACAACTCTTGCTCGGAAACACCTCTAGCAATACGGAGTTCATCTAATCTTTGTAGAAAAGACACCACAGTCATACCCTTAGGATCACCTGAGAACTTTAGGTTCCACTTATAAATAGGAAGATAATTATTGGGAGACTTATGCGGAATATGAGGAGACATGAAGACATCATCTTCTGACTGAGAATTATCTGAAGAGAAATTTTCATCGGAATTGGCAGGTGGGGGTCCTGCACCAAGGAATGAACTAAGATGAGGATGCGTTTCACTCTTCTTGGCTGCTTCTTCCAATAACGTAAAAAGAGACGTTACTTGCGCTAGCCAGGTACTACGTAACTTAAGTTCCTCAGCACTACCAGTAATAGGGGCCAAATTAACTCTACCCAAAAGATGCAAAATTCTAGAAATCAGACGTTTAAAACTTTTTGATTTCTTACTATCATGAAAATCGTTTATAGCATTTTCTAATTCTTGGTATTTACCATCTATGAGAGGATATTCAACATTACCTTTAAATGCATAATTAGGATAATTAACCAACGTACTCAAACCTTTGACTTTAAATAAAGGACTCAAAATTGATCTCATTTCTTCAACAGATTTGCTTTCATATTCAAATCCCCGAATTTTAAGTTCAAATTGCAATTCATCTTTACGTAAATGTCGAATATCAATTTGGTGTTCAGTCATATTGAGAAAATTTATACAAAACTCCAAATGAAGAAAAGGTTCTTCTACTATTAATCAAAACGATAAATATTGGCGAATAAGGAACGATTACCTACTCGTTCTATTCCTACTCCTAAATCGTATTCTAAGTTCAGTTCACAAAAACTAAAGCCAAAATTTATAAGTTTTGGTAATCTAACTAGAAATAATAATAATCAGACTCAATAATATCTAGTCGAAATAGCAAAGCCTGTACAAGTATAAGCCCTAACAAGTTTTAGCAACTACAACAAACCTAATCAATAACAATTTAATCAATAAGCAAATTTACTTTAATAATAATTAAAGAGTAACATGCTAGGCAATCTGAAACCATTCAGAAGCTTTGCTGTTGGTAGCTTAATCAGTAATAGAATCAAGCCAAAAATCAAATCGAAACAGACACAGCAACAAGTAAAAAAAACAAATTCGAACCAAAAACAAAATTGAAACAGAAGCGAGCAAAAAAAACGAGCCAAATCGAGCCAAAACGAGCCCCACGATTCGGGCGGCAATTTCTTATGTCACGCACCCTTACCATAGGATAAAGCGACGATAATTACCAAAGTAAACGATGGCTTAAAGTTGTGTCCTCCCGGACCAGCTATCAGTGGAGAAGGGCTGGATTCAAGTTGTAAGGGAGCGCCACTTAATTTTCCAACTAAGGACACAGCAACCATCGAACCACCAAAATTAAGAAAAGGGCACCAGATACTTACCGTCTCGGGGCTAAGTAAGTACTTGCTTATCATACCATTAAAAGGCCCATTCATAAACATAAATTTCCGTTTAATTAATATAATAAATACTTGAACATAAATAATTATGATAATAAGTATTGAGAGTAATTAATTGTATATTGAAACAAATATTAACTGTACTGTAAAATCTATTGAGAGGATTAAAAAAGTAAAGATATTATTGTATATCAGTCAGTATCAAGTTCTTGGTAATTGTTCTATCCAGAGCTGAATATAGTAGGTATTCTAATATGTTATTATAAAGGAAGTAACCAAAAATAATAAAATAACCATCACCAATGTTAGAACATGTAATAGGGGAGAGGGGTTAGCCGTCGTAAGCTTACGATTTATACCTTCGCAATATAATGCAGAAATACTATGAGCAATTGAGCATTTGTTCAACTAACAGACTTGACAATGACTAGATTGCACACTTATACAATTGACAAGTTCTAATCCAATGAATAAACTAAATAATGTATCTAATTAGTATTAATTATATTCTAGTCCTAACGTTGACTAGTTAAATGCTATGTTCAGAAAGGACTCAATGTCCAAATGACTGATTCATCATCACTAAATTAATAAATGACCTCAACAAAAATTGATTGACGGCTTAGTTAATAAATTACAGGTTATCTCTTATGATAAACTTAGCTGATTCCGAAATAAACCCAAAAGATTCTTCAAATCCTGCTACTCGCTGGTTTATTTCCTTAACTACCAAACTTTGATGTGGTGGTAAACTCCAAGTTGAGATTCTGTTAATAATATTCTTCTTATTATACTTAATGGGGTTACACCTTTCCCAAGAAGCCTAAAAGAAAATTCCTGACTAGGAAAATGGTTCGATACATAAACATGTTAAGAATTCATACCTCTGATGGTGGGTGGCTAAAAGGTAAAAGGGCGGTATCTACCCGATAACAAAATGCATCCACATTCAAAGAATAATTTGGTAATCCTAAAATATAAAACTGTATGTAACTTCTTGGACGTAAATCCATTATCTAAAAATTTTACCTGTGAAGAACTTGAGGCATTGGGTGGGGGTTAATTCGTATCGATCGAAGGAATTGATCTGGTCTAATGAATCCGCTTGTGCGACAAAATGGCTTCCCTCCAAATATACCAATAGGGTAGTTACCAGTTTGATTATTATTGATGTGGTGCTAATAATCCGCTGAATCGTAATTGAAAACAAAATCTCACCATTACCATCATATATGGCTCCAGAGATTTGTTTCTTAAATAGCACCCACAATATTTCACCAAGATCAAATTCAATCGTAGTTGATTACTACTAAACCAAAAGAAGAATGTCGTTCAGACCTTTCTTTAAAAGCCTATCACCGGATATCCGTCGACGGCAAAAATGCGCAATCTCAATTATCAAAGTACGTCCGCGAGGGTCAGCGTTGCAAATATTATTCCAATCTAATTAAGAAATTCCATGTCAAATGGGTTAAATAATTAACACAACACGTTTCAAAACACGCGGCAGCTATTACGTAATGCGATAGCTTCTGCGCAAAGCAAATGTATGACCAGTAGTCTCAAGTAGCATGAAGAGATAACTGCGGCAACAATGTTTATTAAAGGGAATCATTCGAGACGGCGCAACAAGACAGTTGCAAGATAAAGTTTGTTTACATATCGTATGCAAAATGGAAATTTATAATTTCTATTAAAAATACTTTTGAATACGACAAAATTGTTTACAAGGCGCTGTCCGCAATATGCATGAAGAAGTTAGCACCAGCGTTAAGGCTAAATAGATGACTCGAAAGTTGGGTAAGTACAAAACAAGTTAATTACTGTTTATTTTGAACTAATAATCTCTATCTTTTAGGAATAACCACAAGACTACGAGAAGAATTCTTTTTCAAGTAAGTACGAAACTCTAGTGAAAGTTCCAATTCACTAATGCTAATACCTAATAATTTTTTAGCTAATAAAAGAGTTGAAAACAAAAAAATGCCAACTCATCACTAAGATTCTTACCTAAGCAAGAAGAGTTGCCTATACCATCAACATTTTATTTTATTTTATTGTGTATTTGAAATATTTCAATAAAGAAAATATAAGAATAATATTTTATTGCTTTCGTACTATAAATTATAAGCTCAAATCAATGCCAATTGGTAAATAATTCAAGATAAATCTACTGACAAAAACGAACCGTTACAGGTTCTTCTTTCGGAGTTAATAATTCCGTTTTAACTCCGGTTATAAACTCACGCAATGGTTGAGTGATAGGTTGATAGCGGCGTTGTAGTTCCACTTCTGACCGTGCAATTTCAGACTTGAGACTTTTGTATTTCTGTTTAACATGACGTGCTTTAACCAAGTCTTCTGCTACACGCTTGTCCATGTTTACTAAAACGTTTAGTTCGTGTCTTCGGTATTTATGGTGAAGTAACAGTCGAAACCTTTTCGATAACGTCCCCCATTAAGTGGATAATCTTTATCGATTACTAAAAAGCCATATTTCTCCTTCCAACAGTGTAAACACAAGTGTTTAAACGTTTCGAAAGTCATATCCCCGCTAACATGATCGTTAAATATGTGTTTTAAGTTAGTATTATCCTGCTTAAACACGACAATGAAATTTGAATTATCTCTTACTAGTTGTTTAGGTATCGCAGAATATGTCTGACATAAATAAAAACAATCGATGTGTTTATGTCTCCCGAAGCAGAAGTAATCACGTATGGTGCTTTGACTATCGCAAACTACATCATCGAAGATAATAACCGAGTTTTGGTTTGCATCCTTAGGCGGTAATATAGTTTCAGAAGAATCGTATTCAAAATAACCAATGGGTAATGATCGAAACAGGTCGCGCAGATATGCGTATTTCGGTTGATAAAGAGATTTACTATAAACATATACGTTTTCGAAGCGTAAACCGTTTGGATGTTCTAGTAAACTTATCATTAGGTTGGTTTTACCACATCCGGAACTGCCTACTATTATACCGCGTTTGCATCCTGCACCCAACAATACGCTATGTTTAAACACTTGTGGCGTCGGTGAACAATTATCCCGATTTACAACCGGTAATCTGTGTCTCTGATGCATCAACTTTAGCTGCTCCATGTAGGACACGTTGTGAGGGAAGAGCACACGTGTGTGATATATATAAATATATGTAGACGGGCCACTTACAGTCACTCTTCACCTGTGATAGGAGGAGTAATGTGTTATGAAACGTACTCTGCGAAAAGCGGATAATCGTCAATCAACTCGTAAGGGGAAGGGAGTGATCAACACTCTCATTAATAAGTTACCGTTAGAATTACATTTACCAGGGTATAACTACTGCGGACCTTGCACCCGTTTACATCAAAGGCTTGCTCGTGGAGACAAAGGAATAAACCCGTTGGATGAAGCTTGTAAAGAGCACGACATAGTCTATTCAAAAACTAACGATCTTGGTGACCGTCATAAAGCCGATAGTATATTAGGACGTAAGGCGTGGACTAGGTTTCGTTCTAAGGACGCTCGTTTTGGAGAGAGAGCGGCTGCACTTACTGTGGCCTGCATATGCCTGGAAAAAGAAAATTGGGTATGGGTGTTCGACGACGACGACGACGATCTAAGGTGAAAAGAAGGGGTACTTTAACGTTCAACAACGCCATCAAATTACCTAGAAAACGTATTGGTGGTAAAGTAAAAAAGTTATCTTTAAAACGGTCTGCTCGTCTTGCCCTAGCGGCCTTGAAACGTAAACGTATCATTGCTCCCAAAGGTCGGATTATACCTATTCCCAAGCAAGGTGGTTTCCTACCGCTGATTCCTTTATTTGCCGCTCTCGGAGCTATAGGCTCGTTAGGAACTGGAGCAGCTGCGGTTGCCAAAGCAGTGAATGAAGCAAAAGCAGCGAAATCAGCGCTCGAAGAAACGAAACGACACAATATAGCGATGGAGCAAGCGCCTGTAGGAAAAGGATTATATTTGAAACCGTACAAAAAAGGATTAGGATTGTATTTACGACCTCCAAAAAACTACCCTTAAAGCTACCACACCGACCACTGACCAATATCGATCTGTCAAAGTACGTAAACGAGTTAAAAATTCCATACTTCAGAGGTATTTTTATGCGAAACGGGTTACCGAAACGTATCCGTAAAAACGAATGTGGAATTGTGAATTTGGATGATACAGATAGGGAAGGTACGCATTGTACATCGTATGTTAAACGTGGTCGAAATATATTATACTTTGATAGTATTGGACAGTTAAAACCCCCACTAGAACTCGTTCATTACTTTAAAAGTGATGGTAGCTTAAACGTTATTAGTTACAACTACGATGCTTTTCAGAAGCTAAATTCGTACAATTGTGGACATTTAGCGCTGAACTTTTTATATGAAAACACTCCTTAACATTTCCTCAGTCTTACTGGGAATGTTGAGATGTCTCAAACATTCATCTTCTCCGCTACAACGTCTGTTTTAACTTCTCCTTTTAACCCTCCCATATATTTGGATCCTACAAAACAATGGGTTATGCGTTTGACAAATTTCGAAACGTTCAATACTATTCCGAACGTAACGGATAAAAACAACGTGTTTAAAATGGGAGAAAGAATAATAAAGATACCTACTGGATCATATGAGCTTACTGATATAGCTCAATACATTAATTCTCAAGTAAACGGTGAGTCTGTTAACATCGATCCGAATCATAATACCCTAAGATCGATTATAAAAGCCGATCACGACATTGACTTACAGTTGAACACTCTATCGGAACATTGTTAGGGTTTAAGAATAGAATCTTAAAAGCTAAGGAACGTCACATATCTGATTTTCCAGTTAAAATTATCAAGGTTAACTCGCTAATGATAGAATGTAATATAATAACAGGAAATTATATTAATGGTACACCTGCCCATGTGATACATCAATTCTTCCCCAGTGTTCCTCCTGGATTCAAAATAATAGAAGCACCTGAGACTGCACCCTATTTACCAATTAATGTCAATACTATTTCAAACATTACCCTTAAAATATTGGCTCAAGACGGGGATTTGGTTAATTTCCAAGGGGAAACCGTGACGATAGGACTTCATTTGAAGAGCGTGGATGATGGTGTTCTAATATAACACTCCTCGATGTTGCACTGATCGCTCTGGCTATAAAAGATCGTGTTGGAAGCGGAAAATGGTTAGTCAGGCATCGGTCGCTACTCAATTGACAAGGGGTAACCGCTTATTCTTTCAAACCTAAGGCTTTGTTATCCCAAAATGAATGTGCTAAATGTAAACGAAAAAGTGCTCGTCGATAACTCGATTGTTGGAGATGAATTTCACACTCACCAACCTTATACCACTCGTTTTGAGAATAATGACGAAATTCGAATACCTATTCAAGAGGATATGTCCACTTTGCCTTCGCGTAGTTATCTATATGTAGAAGGTACTGTACTGAAAGAAGATGGTAAACCATCAGCGAGTGGTAAATTTATAAACAATGGTATTGCATATCTTTTTAGTGAGATTCGGTACGAAATGAATGAAGTTGTGGTGGATTCGGTAACAAAAGTTGGTCTAACAACCACCATGAAAGCTTACCTTTCCCACAATTCGAATGAAAGCGTTAAGTTACAAAACGCTGGTTGGTTTCCGGATGGTACCAGCACCTTGCTAGATAGTAAAGGTAATTTTTGCGCCTGCATACCTTTATCAACACTGTTGGGGATTTTTGAAGACTATGGAAAGATTATTATGAATATTCGTCAAGAATTGGTATTAATTAGAAGCAATTCCGATGTCGATGCCCTAATATCCACCGATGCTAATGAAAAGCTTAAGGTTAACTTGCAAAAAATATATTGGAAAGTTCCACATATTCAACCGAGGTCGGCGGAAGAATTATCATTAACAAAATATATTAGGAAAAATATTGACACTCAAGTGGCATTTAGAAGCTGGGAAACACATATTTACCCCGCTGTACCGCAAACGGATAAGCACAGTTGGTCTATTAAAACATCGACCACTCTGGAAACTCCCCGTTACGTTATCATAGGGTTTCAAACCGATCGTGATGGTCAGTTGCAGAAAGATATGAGCACATTCGATGCCTGTGATATTCAAAACGTGACGGTATTTTTAAATACGGAAAGATATCCTTACGATCAATTAAATATTAATTATGGTGAAAATCGATATGCTACTTTATACGAAATGTATGCTAACTTTCAACGATCGTACTATGATAAACCCAACGAACCTCTACTGGCTCCTGATAGATTTAAGGCACTTACACCTCTAATCGTCATCGACTGTTCGCGACAGAAAGATTTCTTGCTAGGGAAAGCTGTCGTTCTTCGAGTTACTTTCGAAACTCTCAAAAGCATTCCAGCGAACACTACTGCTTACTGTCTCATTTTGCACGATCGTGTATTTACGTATAATGCATTGACGAAGCAAGTACGTCAACTGTAAAGGAAATCGTTATATACGTCCAAGGACCTGTTACCTTTATTAGTATAGTCGCACGCTTCGATCATGCTAGTTATCGATGTGCAAGGTTTCAAGACTTCAGAAAAAGACTTTGCACCCAAGGAATTAGCCGTGTTTGATGGACATCGTGTGTCTCACTACGTTTTCAAACCTCCCTTCGCCTTTCGCAACTTACCACCCACGTTTCGTCAACAAGCTACTTGGTTAATGCATAATCATCATTGTCTGGATTGGAATGAAGGATTCACTCCTCTCTTTATGCTTCCTGTAATTCTGTAACGCTTGACTCAGCAAGCGGATACCGTTTACGTGAAGGGATCTGAAAAGAGCAACTACATTCGACGTTTCGTATCACAACCGGTGGTGGAGTTACCAGAGGAACCAGCTCTACAGGCTATGCTTCCATCATGCATTTATCATCATCATTCACTGTGCTATTGTGCATTAAGTAATGTATACTACTTATATAAAACTCATGTAATGGATTTTTCAGAATAAAGTTTTTAAATATCCATAATGGTTTTATTAAAACAACATAATATGATTACAACTATTTATTCATTGTCTATTACAAACTTATATAACTATTCACGATTAAATATAACAATTACTAAACTTTAATACCCAATCCAGATAACATCATATGATTACAACTATTCATTGTCTATTACAAACTTATATAACTATTCACGATTAAATATAACAATTACTAAACTTTAATACCCAATCCAGATAACATCATATGATTACAACTATTCATTGTCTATTACAAACTTATATAACTATTCACGATTAAATATAACAATTACTAAACTTTAATACCCAATCCAGATAACATCATATGATTACAACTATTCATTGTCTATTACAAACTTATATAACTATTCACAATTGAATATATAACAATTACTACCCTTTAATTCCCAATCCAGATAACGCACCAAACCCGCAGGAAAACCAGCAGCAAGGTTGTCACGTGCACGTTCAGTTGCAGCAATCCATTCACTATACGGTGTAACACATTTACATTTGAATAGAATGAAATCACATTTATCAGACAACAAGTTAATAGTATGACGATGTTGGAACAACCCATGTTCTGTAAATGCGGCATTTTGTATATTTATAAGTTTACCATTTTTTAACAAATAATGGATTTCTACACCTGAACACGAAGTGTGTCGATAATCGTTTTCACTACGTATAACCACAGTGTTCGACAGTTTAGCTCTTTCGATAAACAACCCGGTATTGTGCGTTTTATAACGCGAAAATTTAATTTCACCCTTATCTGTTGTTTCAAGAACCCAGTAATGTTGCCAACTCACTTTAATTGAACCCATTTCTGTAACTGAGGGTAAGCGACTGACGTGACTATTTAAACTATACCCCCACCACTTTTAAAACGTGTATTATAGATACCCTCTCTATACTCTTCTTTCAAGACTGGAGCGATTACATTTTCCACGTAGCTTATTCGTCTCTGAAATCGTACCCTATCCCTTGCTATTATCTCCCATTGACTTCTGCGTGCTTGACGATCTGCATACTCCCATGTTAACATGTAATGCATTTTGTTTTTACTTTCATCAAATGTCACTAAACCACCCATTTAATCCGTCCTCTATTAAGTCATATGCAAAGTCCCTTAGATGTTACACAATAAGCTTTTTTACCAAACACTCATCACAAATCACACCTCTAATGAAGTCTTGACACAACTGCACGCCTTTTCTATATCGTTGTGCTAACTCTTGACAATATTCTGGACTGAATATCCCCGTACCATGAACAGCTTCGTGTGCCGCATCCTCCTCTAGCGCTTCTAATTCACACCGTAGTTTCACCACAGCATTCAGTTTATCAATAGCTTTGCTTGATACGTCTTCACTGTTACGCGTCTCCATTGTATTTCACTACGGTACACCGAGACCAAGTGTTCTTATATTCACCCGCTCCCCACCCTTTTCCCTCTTCATTCTTCCATTACGCAATACACCTTTTGACTTCCACATCCACTATTACCTTTTCTGGTAGATAATGCACAACTTCTAGCATTCCAAACACATTAGGGATTTGCATCTTCATTAACGGTTCCAATATGTTTGTGATGTTCACTATGCAGTCACCCGGCATGTCTACAACACCATCTATTATGCTATGGTAGAAATTGAAAAATTCCAAACCCTTCAGAAGGTTTAATCGATATGTTAGTAACGGTATTAACTGCCACAGCTCATATAAGGACTCCCACGCTAAATACAATTCATCATCTCCTGCATCAGTTATCTTTATAATTTTTGTTTTATCGTAATTTCTGTTAACACGCTCAAACGAGATAGTTTTTGTACCAATTTTCAAAGGAACCCCGACCTCTTCTCCTGCTTTAAAGTACTTATTAATGACTCCTTCATTGGTTATTAACGCGTTCCACTCCGTTTCATCAAACAGCATACACTGATTCTTTACTCCAGCTACTTTCATTACAGGAGCGAATCCCAAATGAGCACATAATCCAACAAATACAACTTTACTTTTTGATTTGTTTAAATAAAACACTGATTGATTCACTAGCGGTGCCCATTTAGCATCCTTAGGGAGCTCGTTTGGAGCCATCAACTGCTTTTCTAGAGCTTGCGCTTTCGCATTCTCAATTGATTTAGCGAGGCTTTCCATTATAACACTGCTATATATATATATATATATATATATATATATCTACAGCTTGACCTTGAATGGTGTTTGATGGCCTTGAGCATGGTCTTGAATGGTGTTTGCTAACCTTGAAGCGTGGCCTTGGGTTCACGGTCATAACATTGTTGCCATATTCTTGGCCTTCAGAATGCGGTGTTGCCATATTGTTGACCTTGAAAATGCAGTGGTGCCATATTGTTGACCTTGAGAATGCGGTGTTGCCACGTTTAGGTGACAGAGATAGTTTCAAGGTCACCATGTGTTAGAGAGAGATAGGTTCAAGGTCAAGGTCAGGAGTGGGGGGTGGTCCCAGAACTCTCCTATTTTCCCTACTGATTTCATAATGATCTAGGACAGCAAGGCTAATATGATGCTATCTATATATTTAAAACGGAAGGCTTATTTTTGTTCCAGTTCGTTTGAGTGTTCCATTTACGTCATTCTTTTTTATATTGAAGCTTTCGCTGTGTATATTAGTCAACACTACTTAATATCTGTATTTCATTAAGTTTGATATTTTTAAATAAATAAATCTAAAACATTTATTTGGATACGAGCAAGAGTGACCATCCACTTTTATTTAATTTTCAATGTTTTTAAAACCATTGTTTTTTACAGTTCGTCGAGTTTTAGTATTGTGATTTTTTAATTATTTATATTTTTAATTTAAAAGAATTATTTCTAATACATGCATTTCAATATGCCCAAGACCGACTGTCTACTTACTTACTTTTATAGTGCAGGTGTTGACAGATATAATTTTTTCTGCGGATAAATATTTAAATTTTCCTAATGTTTAACGTGTTAATTTATTTTTTTATCAGAAATTAACGAATGTAGGACAACATTAAATGCAGAACAACGAAGGTAAAGGTTTCCTTTTTACTGTATAATTTCTATGTCAATACCTTAGTTTAATTTGAAAATAATTAAGAATAAGAAGGTACGGCTGCCACAGTACTATAAAGAAAGAATTAAATTGCATCAATATTTAACTTAACTTCTTTCTAATCCCTCAGTTTTTTTACTATCAGGTCGCAAGTCAGAGCACCCTAGAAAGAAAATGGTTAGTAGTAGACGTTCCTCTGCTGGGTTACAAACAGTGGCGTAACTATCATGTGTCAGTTCGGGGCAAAGCCCCGGGGCCCGGCCACTTTAGGGGGCCCATTGTGATACCTGAAAAGGCTAGATAAAGAGACGTTTAAAATAAAAAACGAGTATAAATAATACCGAAGTATTTGTTGATATATTTATTATTTATCATTCGTGTATAAGAGTAGTTGTTTTAACGATTTATTTTGTAAACGATATTTTGTTAACGATAATCTTGTTTTTAATTTAATTTTTGTGTTACTGAATTATGTTTCTTATTCTTAGGATAAATTTCACAAAATGTAGTGAATAGAAAGCCATATAGTATAAGGTTTATTTACTGTCTCCAGCCCTACTTTGTGGAACTCCATCATCATGAAATATAATCAAATTAAAAGATTAATTCAAAGTTTCACAAGTTTTATTAGTATCTTAACCTTTTTTATTTAACCTTTTTTAAGGTTTATTTGTTAAATCGCAAGCTATGCTAGTTACTAACCAAGACCTTTTGGTTACCAGACACCTTGAAACTGATACTAGTTAATTTAAGCTAGCTAGTTAGTTAAACAATTAAACAAATATCTATTCGTTGGCTCTATCACAATTAACACACAGAAATATAAAAGGCGCTCGTTGCTAGGTACGAAAGTAGCACTTGCGTGACTAGAACAGAATAGTGAATTATATCTAATTTATGTGAGGAGAAATCCACTGTTTGAAAATGTTGACAGGTCGCTAGGTGGTTTCTAAGGTTCTCACAACCAGTCACCAATTTTCAGCCGCGATTTTAATTTCAATTAATTTTTTTTGTTATTATCAATTAAATATTGGGGGGAGAAGGAAAAGATTAATACATTCCAAGATGAGTAAGCTCTTTTCTACGCCTCTGAGACCTCTACGGGCTGTCCGCCTCGGTTCTTAAAGTGTCCCCTTGGCCGAAGAGTTTACTTATGCATCTCGCAATGTAAATATTTTTTGGTAGTTTTAACTAATGCTTAACTGCGTATTAAATCAAATTAATAATATTAATAATTCGATTCTAAATGTTATATTAGAAGCCTAAAAGAAGCCCCCACCGTATTTCTCGCTTTTGCACGAAAAGTTCCGATCTGCGTCGCACAATCTAAAGATGCACTGCTAGTATAAATGTCGTTGCGTTTAGCGTGTTACTTATAGTATGTATTGTAACAATGGGGAAAACCCCCTATTTCCCGCCGTCAAGCATTCGAGACTGCAAGACTCATCGACACGACTCATCGACGTGACTCATCGATAACTGCATGTATGATTCATCAACACCTGCATGTATGATTCATCGGTGCGAGTCGTCGACGGTTGCACAAAACAAAACACCAACTAGTCTAATCTAATACTTTCCAGAACGTTATATGGAAGATATAAGTTGAGTCGCGGTTAGAAGGAGCTCAGTTAGTGTGTAACCGGCGTATCGAAATGTGCTTTGAATAATTAGTTGATAGTCGAATATTAGTGAATAAATAAATGTTAATAATTGTTGTAATAATACATCAATAATTCT
Source organism: Agrypnus murinus (assembly GCA_929113105.1). Lineage (NCBI taxonomy): Eukaryota > Metazoa > Arthropoda > Insecta > Coleoptera > Elateridae > Agrypnus > Agrypnus murinus. The sequence goes on from OV816024.1 coordinate 115,213,589, forward strand.
TATATAAATAGCCTACTTTAAGTTTGTAAATATCTAGCATTTAAATATTTCATTAAATAGTTTATAATTTTACAGCCGTACTTATAGAAAGATTTACACGCGGGTAACATATTAATAAACATTGTGTTACACGTGTGTAATTTCTCTATAAGTACGGCAGATAGTGTTTTTAATTACGTGTAAATAATATCTCTCTTGTGAATAGACGATTTAAACAGCATTTTTGTTATTATTTTAAAAAGAACGTTACAGTATTTACCTATTTTTGAGTGTGACATTTTATTTTTGTATTAACATAATGTATCTTTTCTTATTTTGATTTCAATAAGTTTTTCGAATATTTTGTCTTTTTTTCGTGTCTTTGCACTCCCCTTTTGTTATTTTGCGCTTCCTTAAGGAGGCGCCACCCACAGGTTGAGAATCACTGAGTGCTTTGACTCTCCCGTTGCACCTAATGTCAAATATCTATCAATCTGTCGTCGCTGGTTCTTGGTTAAAATTATGAAATGCTTAAATAAACATAAAAACAATAATAAAAGGCGGTAAACTATTACTATACTCCGGACACTGAACAGATATAGTTAAAAAAAAATCAAGGCAGCACAGATTGTTCTGATTGGTTTTATGTGAAAGTTAAATTTACAATAGAACATTTTTGTATATAAATTGTTAATTCGTTATAAATGATGTCACTTAGAGAAATTTATACTAGTATAAATAATAACCATACATTTTAAAAAATTGCATTTTATTAATTTAATAAAAAAGTCTTACACATATTATAATATATAATAAATATTTTTTACAATAAAACAAAGAAATTACATACAAACATACTATATATACGTCGCATGGTAAGGTGGCAATCTCAGAACAGTTATGTTGCTTTCCTGTGTTAATTCGTCGATTACGTTAGCACTGTGTTTAGGTGCATGCTGTTTTACTTAAGATAACAATTCAGCTCTCACCATACTGTCTTCGTAGGGGATAGTTTTTTCTGCAGCCAGTTATGTATGTCAGCTTTCTTTGTGTTGCTAGACGGAATTTTTTCAATTTTTCTTGTGTGATAAGTTGCGTTATCCAAGACGATAACGCAACCTTCTTCAAGACTGGGCAAAATATTTTTAAACCATTGTTCAAATGTATCTGCGATCATTTCTTCATGGTAGTCATTTGTTTTCTTGGATTTCAATAACAGTAATCCATTATCTACAAAACCGTCATCAGATCCTATATGAAGGATGATGAGCCGCTTTCCTTTCCCCGATGGATTTCTCAAGCCAGTCGATAACCCTCTTAAAAATGCATCTCGTGGATTTGTTATGGACATGTCAGCCCACACTTTTTTTGCCATTTTTGTCTTCTTCGGAAACATTGTCCAAAATAGCTCTTGGTCTATGACACGCCTTAGGAGCAGCAAAATAATCAGGATGTTGCTTGTGCTCACGAAGTATGTTGTAAACACTGGCCACACCAATTCATAAAATTATAGTAAATAAGCAGTAGGATTGGAAGGTAAATTAAAACATTACCTATCAATCTAGCAACATTTTCCACTTTTTCGTGTTTTTTCCATTGAGGATGCTGCTCTTCACACACTTTAAAAGCGCTCATAATTATTTGTTTCACCTCTACAGAAAAGTGGTTTTTTGGCGTTTTTTTGGTGGTGACAACTGAATATTGTTGACGTTTTCATCATCCATTTTTAATAATTTTGCAGTAAGGAAAATTCTACAAATTAACCAACTCATTATTATTATTAACTTTTCATATAATTCTAACTTACTTATTGACAACTGTTCGTGTATTGAATGGTGCGAGTCTTAATAAAGACTTGTAATGTACCTAATATGTAACACAGTTGGAAAAACTGACGGAAATTTCAAAACAATGACGTAAACGCATGCGTAACAAGCTGGCGTTTGCCGTTTGTGTTTGTATGTGTAAATGAGACTTCTATCGAGTACCGCCCCATTTATTTCAACCAATGGATATTCAAGTTTCAAGTTGCATCTGAATGTCTCTGGTTTTTCATTACTATATCTGTTGAGTAAACGCAGTATAGTATTAAAAATACATACTAATTTCTTATTATTAAGATTTTATTTAAATTATTCCTCTATTTACCGACCGTGTGGGGGCCCTAATGATTAGCTTGCCTCGGGGCCCAATGCCGTCTTGTTGCGCTACTGGTTACGAAAGCTTGTGTTAATTCTATTAAGTCCTAATTTTATTAACTTCAGTCAACTTGATAGAAAATTATTATTATTATTAGTTATTACTGCAACGAGAAAATTATATAAGTGTCGTTTTATTGTCATTCACTTCCTGAATTACTTTATACCTCTTATTAACAAATCAAATAATAACTTGCAAATCATTTAAACTTGACATGAAAAGCTGTTTAGAACTACGAGTGGCTTATCAGTCAGCTAACCTTCACAAGTTGTATGTATATTATCCATGAGCGATTTATTATTGACAGTTTTACTATTGAATTGATGCAGTGAACATCCCAGTCTTTATGGTAAGTAAGCATTATATTAGGGTTAAGCATAAGAAATATTTTATGTTTATCTTATTCCTTTTACTTTTATTAATAATTCTTGTATAGTTACCATTACCATTTCGAATTTAATTAGTAGAATTTTCAATAAAAACTTTCTGCCCATATTATTATGGGCATACACTATATCTCCATGGTTATATCCATTTAGCACTTTTTCATTAATAAGTAAAGAATTATTATGATAATACATCACCAAGTAGCCAGTCTCGGTGGATTAGTGGTTTGCATGTTTGCTTCATAATCCAAAGATCGCAGGTTCGATCCCCGGCCGAGCTGGTAATTTTTCATATCGGAGAAAAATTTAAAACAAGCCTTCTTCTCGGATAGGAAGTAAAACTGTAGGTAAAAATCCCTACTGGGGGTGGAATTCCCCCAGATTCGGCTAAATTCTAGTAGGGTCGGCCAAATGATCATAGCAATCGGTGCCATGAGGTACGAAGGATGCTCCGCCATCCTGATTCCTCGCCCAAAAACAAACAAAACAAACAAACAAACATCACCAAGTAGAGGCATTTAGATAGGACAATTTTTGTTAATAGGCATAAATTGGTGCCATTTTTAGAATGGAAAAATATAAACCAGCAAGTATATTGTTACACAGTACATCTCCTACACTGATCACATATACATACTGCTATTAAAAATAAGTATGATAATTCATTAAAATACAGGCAAATAGACATAAACCCACTTTAAAAAGAAGCATGTAGAATTTGCAAACGATATTCCAGGACATCACTATTTCGACTTTTATGTTGGTCTCGTCAGCTAGGGTTAACCGTCTCTAAATATCATATACACCACCCACGTAGTTAAGGCCGTATTCAAGGGGGGTTTAGGGGGTCTGACCCCCCCGAAACTAAACTTAATACTGATAAATTACAACAATATAAAATTATTAATATTTGTTAAAATAACAAAAGCAAAACAATAAAATGGGCTTGAATGCATGGTCTGGATTTTGGATTTTTCTTTAATCCTCCAGAACCCCCCCCTCAGAAATAGATTTCTAGCTACTGCCCTGCACGTAATAATATGCTTTAAATAACCTTTTAACTTGTAAGTTTATTACATATTTTTTGTTTTATTTTGTAACAAACATTTTACAAAATACGTATTATGTTAAAAATTTTGAACTAATTGTATTATTATTCTAGTTATGGGAGGGAGCGGAGACTTTAAACGCCCATGAGCTCGCTCTAGCTCTTAACATCCCTGATTACAGGATTTAATTACTTTAAATGTTTTTATACTTTTTTCTTTAGGGTTTATTTAGGAAATTTCTTTAATTTACCACTAGCCAAACTTATTTATTTATAAATTTGTTTATAATGTGTATTATAACACCAGAAAATTATAACAACTGTCACTGTCAAAGGACTGATTATTATTTCTGGTGTTATAATACATATGAATTCAAGAGAAGAAAGAGAAGAAAAAGAAGAAAGAGAAGAAAGAAAAGAAAGAAAAGAAAGAAAAGAAAGAAGAAGCCCAACTGGTCCGAGACGCGACGGAGCAGAAAGTCTAGCAGCAGTCTAGGGTAGAATTAACTTTGACTATTTTAGAAAATGTTGCGAATTCTTCTTTTATGGAACCAAGAAGAAACAGAGTCTTAGAAGAAGAAACTAGAAGACCGAAACGTAAATGAAATGAAACAAATAAGATAATAAATAGGGCCAGGGAGAATTACTACACTCTAAAAAATTACCGGTGAATTATACCCTAAAAAATGGAGGCAACTATGTTACCTCCATTTTTTGGGGTAAATTTACTTCAAAGTGTAATTTTCATAGGAAGTGAAAAATTTCAACATTAGGTTAAGTTTGCATTGTAATGTTTCCTTTTTAAGTAAATTTACAGATTAAAATTACAATCTCAATGTAATTTTACATTTTAACATTAAAACACCTGTGTAAAGTTACATGACAAAGTTAATATTTCATGGCAATAGTACTTTTCAGGGTTAAAATACAAATGTGAAAATACTTCTTGAATTTAACGATGACTTGCGAAAGTACTTGCAAATTCAATCGTTCCTCTGAATATTACTTACATAGGTAAAGGAATTGTATGAAACAAAATAAAATCAAAGTAATTTTTATTGAACGTATGTACTTATATAAAATATAAGACATTAACAGAACTTCTTTTCAGGGGCTTTCGGAAATATTTGGTCTCTCAAAGACATTCAGATAAAGTTTCGATTCCACCTAGAAAATTAAAAAATTATAAATTATATAAACAATTATACACGAGTACCTTTCTCAATTACAGTTATGCTAGTTTATTTCGAATTCTTCAATTTTTGATTCATCCTAGAAAAACATTAAATTAAATATTTTTATTTTATTGGTTTAAATTTGTAATTTTAACATATAGGTACTTACCGATTATTATTTTTTAACTTCTACTATAAAATAAAATTCTTCCCATCTTCGGTCATACGTGTAAATATTTGCCTTTAATAAATGCGCACTACACTACAACGAAAAACAAAATATTAATGAGCAACAGAATGAACACTTCGTTCGATATCGATAGAGTACGCCTCGCCGAAATCATAAAAGAATGGTACACACCATTCCGACCATTCCCCAAAAAGCCTATTTGGACTGTTCATAATGGATTCCTGAATTCTTTCACGAAACGAAGGTCACAAACAAGTGCGATCAGCGAAATAGCATCTCAACGGTTAAAAACATATTAAGGGTAAAATTACACTATTCTTGTTCAAGTTCATCTTATCTTTAATATTACACTAAAAATGAATTAAGTTATTGAGCAATTATACGTTTGTAAGGAAAAAATTGTCTGAGTTATGTAAATTTATATTATGGATAGTGATTTTAACCAGTTCAATGTAGTAGAACTACTTATATTTGTATAATTTTACATAATTACAGGGCATTTTACCACAAATAGTAAAACTACTAAATGTATAGGTAAAATTAATTTTAGGGTAAAAATACCGCAAATAATAGCGAAAAGTTACCTCTTTCCCAAGGTAATTTTACCTCATTTTTTACAGTGTATGCTGATTTAGTAAAAAAGTTTAAAACAAATATGAACATTAAAGAGACGGGAGTAAAAGTAAAAAAACATAAAGAAGAACATCGAAGGGAGATTGGATGATGGAGACACGACGCGACACGAATTGTTACAACGCAAACAGGAGCGACACATGTATTAAATGCGGCCAAAGTGGGCACAAGATAAAATAATGTGAAAATAATTCATATTGTATCACTTGTTAAAAATAAATGCTGTGTGTGAGATTTACAGGTGGTTAGCCCTAGCTGATGAAATAAAACCAATACGACCACAGTAGTGTTGGTTTGGGGTATCGTTTGTAAATTTCACACACTTCAATCATGTTTGTGGGTTGATTATTTTTAATTAATTAATTTTGAAATCGCATTAGCTTATTATAAAATGTATTTTGAAGAACTTCGTAGGTTCATTATCTAATTTAATAAAAATATCTACGATGAATATTTATGCAGCTTAGAAAATTGTTTACAAACTAACTTGAACTTATCTTAAAAACCAGATATTAAACATTTTTGCATTCGATGCAATTATTAAAGATAATTTCTGAGAGTTTATCAATACTGTATAAAAACAAAATTACTAGTTTATTCTTAAATTACTGGAGAATGACTCTTAACTTTTTGAGTTTATTTATAAATGAACAATAATTATACTGTAGTTCAAGTACCTATCATTTTTAATAACTGTCGTATCTAATCGAATAATTCCAAGTAAACAAATAACTATTCAGTCATTTGACTAGTCATTGTTAACATATTGTTACTGTTTATTTATCATTAATTCATTATTATAGTTATGCTTATACATACGCATTAAAATACTCAAAAATATCGATTAAATTAATTTACTGATCAATGATTAATGTAATCAACGTTGGATTTAAAATGAAACTAAATTAATTCTTCGGATAATGAGATGAAAAATGAGATTTTGAGTTAATTCTGCCATCATTTAGACCTAACTTTCAAGATTCTAACGGTGAAAACCAAATGTTTATACCATAATTCTTTCAAAAACTGCAATTTTTATAATAAAGGTTTATTATAATAAAAGTTTTCGCTCCTATACTATTTACATGCATTCCCTTAAAAGTGATATTTAATACCATACTTTAATAAATGCAATTAGCCACTAATGTGATTTGCACCGTGACAATGCCTTTTCATAGCCGGTGTCACTTGTCACATATCTTTATAAGCATAGGCACCCGGAAGGAGGGACAAAGAGGGAGACTTGCCCCACCCCCTGGAAGTTGCAGAATTTGAAGTTTATTGAAATATTTTGTATAACATGTTGTTTATTCTAGATTTGCCCACCTAGCATACAGGTTGTTCTAGGCTTGCCGCCCCCCCCCCCCAGACACTTTTCTGCGGGCGCCTATGTTTATAAGAATCGTTAAAAAATATTAATAAAGTAAAAGATTATAAATCAGCAGACGTCTAAAAACAACCAAACAAAAATATCATTTTAACAAAGAGCATAAATTATTAGATACCAAAGAAAAAGAACATTTCAAAACAAATATTAATGGCCTATCCTATAGCTGTACTATACATTATTCGGAAACAGTACTCTTATGTCAACTTGTTTTCTTTCATTTTATGCAATAGGCTTTTTTGTAATATTTTTAAAATTTCAGAAATTGTCTTTAAATAAATTATTTACTTATTATCATGTTTGTTAATCTATTATATTTTTTTAAATAAAATCTATTATCTGTAAAGAAAATATTTAAAATGTTAAGTAAACAGAAACCGTTTACGTCGCATTTTTTGCAAAATATCGGTTTCTCGATAAAAGTTTTTCACATTTCGTTATTAAAAAGAAATAATAGACATCCTATGTTGCTTTATGTTAAGATTAAAATGTAAATGTGATTTTCCCAAAACTCTATCGCAACATTGAATAAATTGGAATTTCAGGTTCGTGCTGCCATCTCTTTTGCTGTTTCGAAACGTATTCGTAGAAATAAGAAAACCAGAGATCTATACTACACAACTGCAGAAATACGTTCTATTTGGATTTAGACTATAATATTTATTTACAGGAAATAATAGGTACTACAGCAATCTTTATGTTTTCACTAAATAGAACTTGAAAACTTTAGTGAAACTACATGGATGTCCGTCTAAGTACGTTTTCTCGGTCCTTACATGCTTTTCATACTTTTAGAAATGGGTTATACCCTACAAAAGTATAATAGCATCAAAAATTAAAAAAAAATATTTTAAGAATAAAAAATAGGGGGAAAATCGATTACTTTATTATTCCTCAATGATGTATAAGTATGTACCAGCAAAGATTGTTGAGAACAATTTTTAAAAAACATATTTTACATTTTTTTGCTTCGTAAGTTGATTAGAGATATAGGCTAACCTTGAAATGAAAGTTTGATACCCAACGAAAATAGATAAAATACAATTTTGAATAACTCCTGTTTATTATTTTTTAACTATTAGATTTGAGCGAGATTAAAAGTAGCATGTGAACAAAAGTGAAACAATGAGATTAGTTAAAGTCTTTGAAGAATTAACTTTTATTTTTAAAAGAATATACACCTTTTTTAGTTTTAAGCTTATTTAAAATTAGTTTCAACGATAGATGCCGACTATGTGGTGGCTCGAAGGTTGTGGCCTTCATTAAAATAATGTAGTGGGGGCTGAACCCTCATTAAAATGGTTAATATACACACTATATGGAAATTCGAACATCATGAAGGAGTTGAAATAAAAGCTCAAAAATGAGTCTAAAGTATCATGTCATTATTGAAAAAATATAAAAGAATGGACTCAATTGAATTACATTGAATGCACTTGATCAATACGGAATGTCACCACCACATCTTCTAATAACGAATGCTACTCTGTTCTGCATGGAGTAAAACAGATGTTTAATACTGTCTTGAAGTACAACATTGCAAGCCTCATTCACCCATCCCTAAAGTTCTTTGATATTGCGAGGAAGTGGATTATACCGTATCCAACGGATCTTTGATAAAACTCCGGTGATCTAGCGGACCTAGAAAATACTGCGACATTATTCTGGGTTAGGTAGGATCTTACTTCACCAGCAGTATGTAGTCGCATGTTGTCGTGTTGAAATATGTTCTCCATTCCATGTAAGAATAGTAAGACTTCCGGCTCCAGCATTTCCTGTATGTGCCCTTGAGAATTGATAGTGCCCCGAATGAGTATAAGGCGAGTGCGCTAAATATACCCCATACCAAAATGCCAGCAGTTGCTGTGCTGTGTGGCAGGTAACAATCCAGCCAGGATTTTGTCTCTCGCTACTGTACTACTTTATAGCATCTTTACTTATGCATTCTGAGAAAGGTTCCATACCACCTCGCCCACGGACAATATTGCCCATTTGACATTGAGTATCATATTGCCCAATGAAAAGTCTACTTCTCCCAATTTTTCACATCGTCCAACACAACCACTTAGCCCACCTTTTCGCTAGGGACACAACGCCCACCCGGAGCACTTTGCCCAACTGTGGTATACACACAACGCCCAAGATAGAACCACAACGCCGACAATCCATTTGTTAGAAATCGGTTAATGCACACATAAAGTGTTAAATAATAGAAATATATGAAGTGGTCCAGGACTAGTTGTTTGACCATTTTTAAAATATATCATATTTAGCGTATGTGATTCTATATATTATGACAATCCAGAAATAGCCTTACTTAGTTTTTAAAAAATTCTCTAGCTATGGCAATCATTTTTGTTTCACGCGTACAGGTGTTTTTTACAATTTCAGGGGTTTACGTAAGCTTGATTATTTCAGATTCTATTATTATTAAAAGTCAATTTAAAAAAAAGGCTTTTTATAAGAAGATAAGCTGATGGCAATTTTTTCTTTAAAATATCTCTAAAAACTAAGCATTAGCCAAGTTTCGGACTTGAGACTTAAATTGTTCACTTTGTAAAATTGCATAAATTTGTCAATTTTTACATTTTTTCAGATATTTGAAATTCATTATCTCCAATGGGTAAGCATGTAAAATTCTGAGATTGTGCTCAATTGAAGTCCTATGTAATGGCAGTTGAAAGTAAAAATTTGGAGTTGTTGACTTGAATAATAGTGCAAATACAACACATCGAAAATTAACCGTATTAGCTATTTTCTGCAATAACCAAGGTTTACATAAACCAATCTTTTGAGCAAGGTACAAGCTTTACTGTCAACTCCCATTATATAGAACTTCAATTGAGCACAATTTCAGAATTTCGCATACTTGCCCACTGGAGCTAATGGACTTCGAATATGTGAAAAAATGTAAAAATTGACATATACAAGCAATTTTACAGCAATTCAAGGAGAAGGATTTAAGTCTCAAGTCTGAAACTTGGCCAGTGTTTACTTTTTATAGAGCTCTTAAAGAAAGAACACTCCCCATCTTTCAGAATGTTCAGAAAGCTTACGCCTTCTTAAATATACCCGAAATTTTACTGTGAGTATCATACTACGAAAAGTAGCTCCGACTGCGTTTCGGGCTAGATTACTATTTTTGGGCCATTTTGGTGGCACTTTGATTTCCTGCTGCAAGCATATTTTTAAAGAAAGAACACTCCCCATCTTCCAGAATGTGCAGAAAGCTTACACCTTCTTAAATATATCCGAAATTTTACTGTGAGTGTCATACTACTAAAATTAGCTCCGACTGCGTTTCAGGCTAGATTACGATTTTTGGGCCATTTTTGGGGCATTTTTGTGGCATTTTGATTTCCTGCTGCAAGTACATTTTTAAAAAGAAAAAATTGCCAGCAGCTTATCTTTCTGCCTTCCTGTAGAAACTATTTTTAGAAAATTGATTTTAAATACATTTTAATCTTCTAGTATGAAGCTAGATTTCGACCATTAGGATTAATTTTAGGTAAAAATGTGCTGTGACTAAAATCTTAAGCTTGTTCCTTGCTAAAAATATTGGTTTTTGTTTGAATATCCTGGGAAAAATAGAATCTGAGATAATGGACTTTAAGTAAATCTCCGAAATTGCAAAAAACGGCTATAGTGTGAAACAAAAATGGCTATCATGGCTGGAGAAAATTAAAAAAAATAAATAAAGCTATTGCTGCATTGTCACAATATAGAGAATCATGTCTACGAGTATATGATATATTTAAAAAATGGTCACGCAACCATTGAATTTTTTTGAACCACTTCTTATGGATTGACCCTGAAAACAAAAACCACGCACTGAGCTGAAATTTTACAGTTCGGTGAGAATGATCCAAACAAGTTTTCATGTAAAACCACAAAAAAATAATGAGAAGATACGTGTAAAACGAAATAAAACCAGATTTAATATACTTTAAGGCAGGGGTTCCCAAAGTTTTGCCTAGGTGGGCCAAATTGTGAATTCCAAAATATTTGGCGGGCCAAAAAGAGTTTTATGGAAAAATACTTTGAAATCAATAAAATGTTAGACACAAAAGAAAAATTTATACTAATTTTATAGCATAATCGTTCTTTACTTATAACAATAATTACTTTTTATTTCAAACAGTTTATTAACACATTTAACAAATAATTAAACAAAAATAACTAAATAATTTAAAATAAGAAACGATAAAATAATAAACTCATCAATCTGAAGTGTTTTGTTTTCTTTTAATAATATCATTGACCCTTGGTTCTAAGTTAGTTTGAATGTATTCTTAATACTGTTTGTTCATCAGTTAATTTTGATCTCAATTTGGATTTATTAACACCCATGAATGAGAAAGTTTTTTCGCATATAACTATAAGTGATTCCAAATAATGAAGGCATTTTTAAAGTATGTTTGCTCAATTTTGGAAAATCCTGTAAAAATAATCCTTTATTTATTTATTTATTTTATTTTCGAGCGAGGAATCAGGATAGCGGAGCATCCTTCGTACCGCATGGCACCGATTGCTATGATCATTTGGTAGTGTAATGTCTGGCGTGCTGGACTTTCACCCAAGCAGCCCGCGATCGACTCCCGGCGCCGGCAGATCTGGTTAAGGTTTTCTGCAGTTTTCCTTAGCTGTGACACAAATGTGGGATTTGCGCTGTTCCATCTGTAAGTCGGCTGCAGCCGCACATTGGGCCTACATAATAATAATAATCGCCCCCTCCCTCCCGCACAAGCTTATAGCTTCTGGGGCCTTGGTTTAGGCTATGGGTTGTAGTAGTTATTATTATTTGGGGCCGACCCTACTAGAATTTAGCCGATCTGGGAGAATTCCACCTCCAGTAGTGATTTGTAACGTGCTAAACATCGCATTGACACGGGACCTACAGTTTTACTTCCTATCCTAGAAAAAGGCATGTTTTTAATTTTTCTCCGCTATGAAAGATTTCCAGCTCCGCCAGGAATCGAACCTGCGACCCTTGGATTATGAAGCAAACATGCAAACCACTAATCCACCGAGGCTGGCAAGATAATCCTTTATAAAAACCAATTAAGGAATTGTTGTGATAAGAATTCTTGGCTTCGGCATTTTCCTGTAATTCGATTAGTTCAATGAGACAAAATACAGTGAGAATCAAATTGAGTGAGGTCGGTTTGAATTTCGCGCCTTAGGTTTTAGTATATTTTACATTGTTAGTGTAGCACTATTGAAATGTGTTGCGTCAAACTACAGCGTCGACTCGTCAGTTTCTGATTTACATTGTTGTGCTTTGCCACGTTGTTCTGGGAATTCATTGAATTTTTGCTTTATTTCGCTTGTTTTCTAATTTTACAAAACAGTTCTTTTCAGAACTACGGTTTGTTAGACGATTTTATTATCAGGTAAGTTTATGGTTTAAAATTAATGAAGTTTATAAGCTATATTATTTTTGAGACGCCACTGTAAAATAAAAGCAAGATAAAAATGTCTAAAAAGTATTCATGTTGCTCGCGCGACAATAATTTAACGTGGCGGTAAATTCAAAGTGTCTTCAGTCATTTTGGATCACCCTGTATATACAAGTCATATAATAACAACATACTTATTATTACATATAAAATTTAGTATTTTTTAAGTGAACAATTTTTAATTATAATACGATAAAATTTATTTAATTTTTTTTGGAAAAATTGTAAATTATTTCTATAAATTCAAGATCGCGTATGATCTGACATCGCGGCCGCATTTCTAGGGTTTGATGGCCGCATTTGGCCCGCAAACCGCACTTTGGGAACCCCTGCTTTAAGGTATTTAAGATAATAACATCTTTTATTACTTATTCAAATAAGAACAGGATAATTTAAATAAATTATAGTATTAATATAGTTAGTATTAAACTTTACTTTATTAAGTATATACTGTATAAAATTTTAGTATGAATTTACCCACAAATAAATCTCATTTGTTATCTAATAATTCGTTTGAACTTCAGTACCACATACAACCATTAAAATAGAAGCATTATGTTATAAACAAAGTCACAAGGCTTTGAACGTTTATCGCCGATTAAGTTTTATCACCAACATACGTAGTACATACTTAGATTAAATTTTGTCTATTTTAGGTTTTGCAGTTCCTCGACTGTTATTAGTATAATGTCTCCAAACAATACGTATATCAAACAATCCACTTCAAATTATTTATTCACGCTTGTTAAAATCGCTAGGGCGTTATCAGTCAACCTATAGGTGAACCTTAATAACAAGTACTATGCTACAATTTCCAACAGCAATATGTTATCTACTTTCAGTTTCATTGTGTAATTCTTTAAGTGAGTAACACTGACACTATTGGTTGATCTTTATAGCAAGAATTAGTTATAGGGTATGTTATTTCATGTTTGTCTTGTATAGGTACCTAGTATTATTATTCTCTATTTAGCATTAACAATGATTTACTAAAATTCCTTTAAACTAGACCATTTTGAACTTAACTGTTGTATCTCTCACGTGCGTTGTCGAACTTCTTTTATTTAATCAATCTTACAATAATCCAGTAGGTACAATCATTAGGCAACCAAACATACATCAATGATTAACATATAATTAACTTAATATTATTTCATACGACATCCCCCTTCTTCAAATCACTTTTTTATACTAAGCACTACACCCACAACAGGTACACTCTTTTGATTTCACTACTCTTCCAAAACGCGTTACTATATTACTTTTATTACTATTTACATCATTATTTTGTTGAGAGATGTTGGTAGTGGTATTACCTGACATGCTTTTGTCTTCAACTGGTGAATGATTTAATTGCAAAGTCTGGTCACGCACTTCAGTTCTGTCTTGATGAATAAATTCATCGAACAGTCCACGTTCTGGCCTTCGTTTTAAATATATCTTATTTCGTCGTAGGTTTGATCCATCTTCAGTTTTCACCTTGAATGTTCTGTTTTTCTCTTTTTCTACAATTTCTCCCTTTTTCCAAATAGAACCTCTTTTTTCTTGATACCATATTTTTTCTTTTCCAAAGTCTTGTCTTAATTTACTTCGTTTATCATAGTATTCTTTAGCTGAATGTCTTCGTTGATTCATTTTATTATGATAATATTGTGTGTTAATTGTTTGAGATGTTAATTCTTTTTCTGTTCTTGGAATATCGTCTCTTAAAAGGCGTGACATTAATATTTGTGACGGAGTAAATGAGTTGTAAACTGGTGTATTTCGAAATGCTAGTAGAGCTAGATAAATGTCTTCTTTTTCTTCAATTGTTTTCTTCAGTAGCTTTTTAACTGTCTGGATTGTTCTTTCTGCCATACCATTGGCTTGCTGATGATGTGGAGAACTCAAAGTATGTTTGAATTTCCATGTGGCAGCAAATGTTTTAAATTCTTGACTTGTAAACTGACTGCCACTATCTGAGACAACAATCACAGGAATTCCATGTCTTGAGAATACTGATTTTATTTTATTTATTATATTAATTGTAGTTAAATTTTTGTTTAAAGACATTACTTCGACATATTTTGAATAGTAGTCGACTAATAAAAGATAACACTCTCCATATAATTCAAATATGTCTATGCCCACCTTATACCAGGGTATTTTATAAATTTCATGTGGAATGAGAGGTTCCTTGATGTTAGCATTTCCATATTTTTGACACATGTTACATTTGCTTACTAAGTTTTCAATGTCCATGTTTATATTTGGCCAATAAACTGCCGTGCTGGCTCTCTGGATACATTTATTAACTCCAAAGTGACCAGAATGTATATTATTTAAAATTTTGTTTCTCATAGCTTTTGGAATTATTATTTTATTTCCTTTTAGTATCAATCCCATTCCAAAAGTGATTTCATTTTTGAATTTATAATAACACTTCAACCCATCAGGTATGTATTGTTTTTTCTCTGGCCAGCCGTTAACCACATAATTTTTTAATATAGTTAGATCATTATCATTTTCTGTTGTTTCAATTAATTCTTGCAATCTTTCATCAGTAATTTGTGCATTTTTAGTTATTACACAAATTTGTGCTTCTAAATTCATTTTGTCTTTGTAAATTTCTTTAAGTTGGGCTCTAGATAGACTATCTGCTATTATTAGTTCCTTTCCTGGTTTAAATTTAACTTCTAGATCATATCTTTGTAAGAATAAAAGCATTCGCTGAAAGCGTGCTGGACAATCATTTAGTTTTTTCTTAAAAATGGAAATTAAAGGTTTATGATCAGTTTCTACATTAATTTTTTGTGCATATATGTACTGATGAAACTTTTCTACACCAAAACAGATGGCAAGTAGTTCCTTTTCTATTTGAGCATATTTAATTTGTGTTTCACTCATTGATTTGGAAGCATATGCACATGGAAGTCCATTTTGAATCAAACATGCCCCCAAACCTGAATTCGACGCATCTACTGATAGTGTGATTTCTTTATTTGGGTCGAAATATTGAAGACATGGAGCTGTTGATATTACATGTTTCAATCCTTCAAATGCATCTTGCTGACGTTTTTCCCAGACAAATGCATTGTTTTCTTTAATAATTTCTCTTAACGGGGCTGTTTTCTCAGATAGATTGGGTACAAATCTTCCCACATAAGTTACTAGAACAAGAAATCTTTGAGTGTCTTTTTTATTTGAAGGAATAGGCATATTTTTAATTGCTTTTATTCTTTCTTCATTTAATGCCATGCCTTTGTCAGAAAACTTGTGTCCTAAATATGACACCTGTTGTACACCAAAACTGCATTTTTCTAAATTAAACTTTATATTATTTTCTGCTGCAATTCTCAGCACTTCATTTAGACGTAAGTAATGCTCTTCTTTAGTTTTTCCATATATTAAAAGGTCATCAATGTAGCTTTCAACGCCTTCTAAATTAAATATTTCCTTAATTCTTTCTTGAAAAACTTCACTTGCGCTAACAATACCATATGGCATTCTCTTAAATCTAAATCTTCCCACTGGTGTACCAAAAGTACATAATTTGCTACTCTTTGCATCTAATTTAATATTCCAAAATCCACTAGTTGCATCTAGGACGGAAAATATCTTGGCACCATTTAATTTATGGGAAATTTCATCTATGGTTGGAAGTTTGAATATTTGTCTTTTTATTGCTCTATTTAGATCACGTGGATCTAAACAAATCCTTAAGGATCCATTTGGTTTTCTAACAATAACAAAGGAACTGAGCCACTCCGTGCTCCCTTCAACTCTTTCTATTATATCTGAGTTTTCCATTTCTTCAAGACATTTTTTGAACTGATCTTGAAGTGCGAAAGGGACTTTTCTAATTGGGTGAACCACTGGTTCAGCATCTGGTTTAATTTCAATTCTATAAGGCTTACCTAACATACCAACACCTTCAAATACATTCTTGTATTTATTTACTAAACTATTATCATTTAAATTAACATTTATTTCAATTTCATTTATTCTATTTATTAATCCAAACAGTTCACAAGTATGTAAACCTATTATTAAACTATGATTTCCTTGAACAATATGATATTCTACATTATAAACATTATTATTATGATTTCCTTGAACAATATGATATTCTACATTATAAACATTATTATTGAACTTTGTTAATAAATAACATTTACCAATGATAGAGGTTTCTTTACCATTATAATCGTATAATTTTTCTAAAGTCGATTTTATTACGTTTACATCTAAATTTAATTTTTTAAATGTGTTCAAATTAATAATGTTTGTTTCAGCACCTGTATCTACTTTAAAGCTAAATTTTTTATTTTGTAAGTACAGATTTACATACCAGCAAGAATTGTTATTCTTAATTAATTCATCTATTTTTAATAATTCTACACAATCCTTATTGGTATTATTTACACTAATTTCATGCAAACGATTATTTTTAAATCTGCATTTGGATGCAAAATGGTTTTTTATATGACATATGGCACATGTTTTTCCATATGCTGGACATTTATTTATGTAATGGTTCAGACCACATCTACTACAGTTATTAGTTTTATTATTGTTACCTGTACGAACATTTCCACGTAAATTTGTTGGTTTTGTTGTACTTAGCTGGGTACGATTTACTTGATTTTTTGTTGTGGTGTTTCGGTACATCGGTTTTCTACTAATTCCATATATTTCTTGACCAACACTGTTGCTTTTATTTGGATTCATTTCCAGATTTTGATGTTTAGAATTTTCCCATATTACACATGATTCAAATACTTTGTCGAGATCTTTATCTTGATACTGCAATAATTTCTCGCGTAGGGCATCGTCCTTGAGACCTGATATCAACATTGTTTTCACAAGATCATCATTTAAATTTCCAAATTCGCATTGCTTAGCCTGATTTTTTAGATCCGTTACGAATTGCTCGATAGTGTTATTATTTTGATTTATTTTGAAGAATTTATACCTTTCATACGTCAAATTTTTTTTCGGTACGAAATAATCCTCAAATTTTTGTAATAACAGTTTAATTTTATTCTCTTCTTCCTTCTTGAAAGTAAATGAGTTATAAATTTGCAATGCTTCATCCCCCATAAAATGAAGGAGCTGTGCACATTGGATTTCGTCGTTTTCTTGATTAGTTTTACTGGCTACAAGATAATTTTCGAACTTTTGTCTCCACCTTTTCCAATTCTCGGCTAAATTTCCATCGAATATCATTTTTGCAATTTGCATACCACGATCCATTTTACTTATAATCACGAATCTTTATTATTTCGTTATTAATTAAATGAATTACTTATTTATTAATTAAATTGTAAGAGCTTTTCGCAGCGCCATGTTGTATCTCTCACATGCGTTGTCGAACTTCTTTTATTTAATCAATCTTACAATAATCCAATAGGTACAATCATTAGGCAACCAAACATACATCAATGATTAACATATAATTAACTTAATATTATTTCATACGACATTAACATAATATTAGATTTTGAATAAATGGGTTTCAGCTCTGTCGCAAGATATTTGTATAATAAACAAACGATCTCAATAAACATAAACAAAATAAAATAAACATTACAAATCTCGTGCACAAATAAAATAAATTCAAATCCAAATTCTATTCGTGCACCGAGAATTGCTATGTCTAGTAATAAATGGTATTAATAAATTCAGATTTTTATTAAATTAACTTCTACAATAAATTTTTTATAGTTTCCGTTTGGAAAATCTTAATCAAAGCGTTTGGCATTACGTTTTTTGCAACTACAAACTAAAAAATGTAAATTTTATAATATAAAATTTATGGAATAAATAAATTAGATTAATAAAAAGTGTCGCCAGATTTTAATCTACTAGACAATTATTTCGACAGCTAAACTTTCATTATTGAAGGTAATATAAATATAAAGAAACACGACGCTAAGATAAATACAATAAATAGACAACTAGATAAAAATAATAGAAATTAAATATATCTAACACTTCCAGTAACGGAGAATTTCTGAGATCAATCTGTTCGTTCATTATATGTATCCTGGATTTATGTTTGTATATCTCGAAAGCTTTTAAAATGTCTAATTTGCAAGGTAACGCAGTATAAGGGTGAATATCTGGAAAGTGACCCCCGGTTTGTCTGAGCTCACTATTCAAAGACCAAATAAATATTTGTGTTTATAAAAATGATTTCGAGGAAGATAATCTACTGTACTAATAGGTCGTTAAAATTCATTAATCTCAATATTTTTGTTTTAGGATTTTATGCCATTTGAATGTATATTTTTTCATTCTCGTGTCATGTCTTTTGCCTAGTTAATCATAAAGAACCGTTTATATTTTTTAAAGTTGTGCATTTTAAATTCATTTTGTGTATCAGTTATATTCACAAATGTCGGGTTTTTCCATAGTGTAAAGTAAATTCAGTTTATATATTTTCCAGTGATTAAGATTTAAGTTCAAAACTTGTCTTTGGTAGGTTGCTTCATTCCCGTGCGCATTGTTTGAAAGCCTATTAACGTCGCAGGTGTTTTATCATTTTTGCTGTGCACGTGTCGAAAATGTTGTTAATATTTTTTTAAATCAGTGAGACTATCAGTTCTGATTGTAAATTTGAAAGGAGAACTTCGAACAGCTATCAAGTTACATCGAACACGTGTGTAATGGAACCGACTTTCATTCCCGTGGTAAGTTTTTTTCCAAGAAAAACATATTTTTCATTAAAAATATTAATTAATTACCACTTCAAATAAATTGTTCTCTTATTCGATGTTTAGAAAATACTGAATTTGATTATAAGTTGCATGTTTTTGCGAAATTGTATATAATTTTTCATTCCCGTGTAATGATGATACAGGGGAATGATCGTATGTAACCTATAGTCAATTAAATAGTATTATTTTTGCAGAAAAAGTTTAATGCATCAAGAGAGGAACGACTTAAGAAAAAAAGAGAAAGGGAAAAAGAAAGGCGAAAAAAGATTCGCGAGGACCCAGCAAGATGGGCTCAACAGCAAGAAAAAGAAAGAAGGAAATATTTGAGACAAAGGAAAGATAAAGTTAAACAATCTATTGCAGAACTGACATCAAGGGAACAAAGACTGAAAAGAATACAGTGGAGAATAAACTCAAGAAATTACCTCACAGTAAAAAATGGAGTGTTAACTTTTACACTCAAATAACACCCAGAGTGGTTCCTATTTATCCACACTGATGAGTGTAAATAACATTGGTCTTAAAAGTGGTAAAATATATAACAACTTTAACCTTCAATGCAGGTTAAAGTCATGGACACTGAGTGTAAAAATGACAACCATATTGTTGTGTGAGAAAACATTTGTTGAGTGTAAAGTATGCACGAACTGAGTGTTAATTTCCCATTCTTTTAGTGTAAAAATTATTGCTTATAATGGTAAGGAACATTTTTTTAATGGAAAAGGAACCAATTATAGTGGTTACAATCAATTATTGGAGTGTACAAAAAGAAAAAAGTAAAAAAGAATGCACACAAATATTAGTTTTATTTTAAAACAAAATGCAAAATATAAATACATTCTAAATCTAAATAATCCAATGTAAATACATACTGTGATGATTTTCCTTCATTATTTGAAAATCATGAATTCTTAATTTTGTTACCCAATGTAAAAATGTTCAAAGTTGACTGTTTGTGTTTATCATTTGTAATTATGAGTTTCTGTAATTAAAGTTTTATTAAAATTATTTACACATTCTAATTTACATTACAAACCTTACCTGTAATTATAGAAACGACATTTAATGCCACTAATCACAATGTCAGTAATCACATGTTAATAATCACACGTTTTATAAACACATGTGCGCCATCTTTTTAAGCTGAGTTCGGCCGTCCAAATACCGACCTACTATACCGACATATATACTTCATCACATATATACTTATGTAGGTACTACATAGCAGGAACCTGAAGCGGTTTTACACTTAAATGGTTCTTTGTAAACCAAAAATCTGAAAATAATTTTATCTATTATTTATCCATAATTCACGTAAACATTATTATTTATATTTATGCATAATGATGATTGAAATTACAAAGGATCAACATGGCTGCTAAAACTCTTACATAAGAAAAAGCTGAATAGACACAACCAGGACTGGAAATTATAGTTTTAAAATCTTACCTAATTGCACAATATCGTAGAAAGATGCATCCTCTTCTATTTTAGCATATTTACTTTTATTGGCTAGTTGAATCTTAAAAATCATTGTGACTTTCAAAGACAACTAACTACATTCAAACACAAACAGTAAATAAAAGCGCTCACGTCCAATCGTGATTATTCGCGTTGGAGGTGAATGTTCGGTGGATGACACTCGCGAGGGTTAAATCGGTTTTGTTGGCAATCTCATTAACACTCTTTACTGCTGTTAACATGCTAGAATAGTGAAATACATTTTCTGAAAGATGACTCTTACTATAACGAGAATATCTTTACCAAATTCAAATGATTTGCACACCAAAAACATTATTTTTAACCATTTTTTAAATTAAGATAACACTCATAAGAAAATTGTTGCTGCGTGTTAATTTTGGTTGTTAATTTCATTCACATGAGTGTAGAAATTCACACTCAGATATTTCACCACACCAAATATGTTTTTCACCACCACTGCATTTTTTACTGTGCTACAACGAAAAAAAATGCAAAAGGAAATCAAATCTCAACTGCAGGGGAATACACTTCAAAAGTTTTCTGATAAAGAAAAATATCCAGTAGACAATAGAGTTTCGGTAGGAATGAGGCGAACAAATAGAAATAGAGTAAAAAGATATAGACAAAAAAAGAAAATTTAACTTGGAAAAGAAATCAAACGCACCTCTATCGCCACTATCAAAAACAAATGTATTGATGAAAGAAGCTCGATGTTGAGGCAAAAAAAACGTAGTAGAAGAAATTAAAAAGAAAATTTTCTTCTGAAGTAGTAGAGAATCAGTTGAAGGATACTTACACAAAATGTAAAAAGTCCAGACAAATAATCAAAACGATTATGTCTGGAAATGTAATAAGAAAATATGGACTGAAAAAATACTTCGCAAACCGCTTGAAATTTTAAATGTTACGTCCCAATGAAACTCAGCACAGTGATTTACTACTCAGCAAAAGAAAGTACAAAGGTATTACAAAAACCAGAATAACGATACAAAATTTCCTCAAAGAAGACACAAATTCTAGAATGGCCCCTGGTAAGAAAGACTATATTACAAGAAACAAGGTCGCAAAACAAAAACGCTACTTAACTGACACAATGAAGAATCTTCACAAAAAATTCATCGCTACTTATCCCGAAGAAAAGATAAGTTACGTATTTTTTGCCGATGCCGACCGTTCTGGATAATGAACATGAAGGTTAATAGCAGAGATAATTGCATGTGCACTAAACATGCAAATTTTGAACAGCTAGTTGACAGTTTATTTACCGCTAGCGTGCTTGAAACAAGAAATGTGATTGATGTCATCAAAAATTTTTGTTGCAACTCGGGAAACGAAGAATGCTTACTGAGGTCATGCAAAGAATGTCAACGGAGAAAGTACAATTACAAACAATTTAGTACAAAGAAAATTGCGAAGTACAAGAAATGGGTAACTAAAAAAGACAACTATCTGGACAACAAAACCAATAAACAGAAAACTATCACAAAAACAGTGAAAGGAAATTTTCAGACAACTCTAGGAAAATTGGTCATGGAGTTTGAGACCAATGTAATCGACTTCATGGCACATCAAGCCAGAATCTACCATCAGTACAATTCATTGTCTGCTGTAAAAACAAATATGTCCGAAAAATGTATTCTTATTCATTGCGATTTAAGTGAAAATTGAAATTTAAAATACTCACAAGAAACACAGGCATTCCATTTTGGTGGTTCTAGAAAACAGATCACTTTGCATACTGTGGTAGTTTACAAAAATACTGAACAATCCTGTCAACCACGCAGTTATTGCACAATATCGGAAAGCTTGCAGCATGATGCCGCAGCTATCTGGGCTCATTTATTACCAGTGTTAAAACATTGTTTGGGGGATGCTACGACAATACATTTTTTAAGTGACAGTCCAGCAACGCAATATAGAAATAGGTTCATGTTCAGTTTTCTAGCTATTACCATTCATAAATACTTTCCCCAATTAGAAAGTCTTACTTGGAATAGTCTGGGCACGGAAAGGGCGCCCCGGATGGGTTATGAGGCATATGCAAGAGAACAGCTGATCGAACGGTAGCACAAGGCTTAGATATAGATTCGATAGGTACACTATTAGAAGTTCTTAAAACAAATTGTCCCAAAGTAACATTTTTCTTAATCTCAAAACAGGAAATTGACGAAATGCGCAGTATAATTGAATTAAATCTTACGAAAACATTTAAAGGAACTATGAAAGTTCACCAAGTAGTGAATCAGAAATCTATATCGAAACTCTGGTTTAGCAGCCTTTCTTGTTTCTCTTGTGAAACGAGTTGCTCTCATTATGATTTAGGTTGTATTGATTACGGTAGAATAATTGAGAATAGCGATTTGTCGAATAAAGAAGAGGACAAGACGTTCCATATAAAATACGAAGATGTATATAGCGATTCCGAATTTGAAAAATAGTGATAATATGTATTTTTGCCAAAGAATATTTTTTAGTTGTATTTTAATAGTTTATTTGGATATTTTTTATTTTTATACTTTACATTTCTTTAATAAATAAATTTGAGAAGTTGTCTCTTTTTCATTCCCGTAGTTCACAGTTCATTCCTGCGTGCACTTATTTTGAAAAATGGTAAATAATTCAGTATTCCAGTTTGCTTTTTTACGTTTTTTGGTGTTATGTCGAAAAAGACCTCAAAAGGTATCAAATACCATAATTTTAATTTTCGAAATAAAACAAAAACTTTTGTCCAAAAGTTGCCTCTGATAGAGTCACTTTGTAGATATTCACCCATAAGAAAGTTCGATTTGTTTTCTTTAGGTCTTTATAGTTTCATTACATGTGAAGCATTCATAAATACTTACTAATGGGGATTTCAAATAAGACTACCCGGTCGACTAGGTCATGTTTTTGAATATTCTTAATTTTTTTTTTGATTAAAGTTTAATTGCCCAGTTTTCATTACCAACTACAGGATAATGATGATATTACACATTAAATCATAATGTAATACAATATATAATGATTCAAATCTCAACTTTATACTAGCGGCGGCTCGTCACATGACGCAGGTGACGCGCTGATTCACCAACGTTTTCTTGTAAAATATTTCTTATTTTCCAATTTAGTGCAATGAATGAATAAGCAACATACGAAAACCATACTGCAAATCATTGAATTTTCTTTATAAAATGAATTATATAGGTACCAAAAACGGTAAGCACATAGAATACAGTTAACTTGGTAAAATATAATAATTTTTATTTTTCAATATAATCTCCCCTAATGTCAATACACTTATTACAACGTGGAATTAATAATTCAATGCCCATGTAAAAATAATCTGAAGTTCTTCCTTCAAAATGTTCAATTACAGCTGCTTACAACATGTTGTCATCCTTAAAACGCCGCGACGTCCCCTAATGTCTTTCTTTAAATTGGAAAATAAATAATAGGCACTAGGAGCCATATCCGGACTGTACGGTGGATGATCCAATGCTTCAAAGCCACATTTGCGAATGGCAGCTTGTGAAATTGCGGCAGAATGAACGGGTGCATTGTCGTGTAATAATCGAACACCTCTTGTCGTTTCCTCGGCGTTTTTCACCATTATTGTTTCTGAATTTATGCAATAAAGACGCATAATATGTACTGTTAACAGTTGTATTGCGTTCGTTAAAATCAATCAGTAAAATGCCGTCACAATCCCAGAATATTGTTGCCATAATTTTCTTTGTCGATTGAACGACTTTCGCCTTTTTGGGACGAGGTTCATCGGGTCGCCGCCATTCCATCGATTCCCTTTTGAATAAAGGATCATAATACAGAACCATTGTTGCATCTACAGTGACAATGCACTCCATAATCGGCTTTGGGTCGTCTCCACACAAGTTAAAACGAACGCGCACATTCGACGCGACGTTGACGTTGAACAGCAGAAAGAAGACGCGGTTATCTTGCACTAATTTTATTCATACCCAAATGGTCATGAAGAATTCGGCGAACACTTGTTTTCTAAATGTTAGATGTCACTGCTAACTCCTTTACTTTCAAACGACGATCTTCTAATACCATTTCTTCAATGATTGCAACTTTTTGAGGCGTTACTGCTTCAATTGACCGACAGATGCGCTCACCATAAACGCCGTCTAAACGTTGTTTACGAAAACTTAAATTTTCCTTACCTGCGACATTCTTATGCACTCGTCACGATGTTGAGTGGCTAGTAAACGCTTCTAGCCGTAATATATATAGTGTAGGCCTCTTACATGTTCAACTATGACGCAACCGAGTTTGAACATGTTGGCACATGTAGAAGCCTGCCAGGCCGAGAATTTATGGCGCTTACCTCGTATATAATTGTTACGGCAATTTGATTTCGTCGAACAGATATTCTCAAATTAAAAATTTTTGTAAAATTAATGTTACCAAACTTTACTAATAGTGTTCCTACGTTAAAGAGCGTTTTCTGACAAGTTAGAGAAAAGCCCCCCCCCCTATTATATTTGGATATTTTAAAATGTGAGGACTGTAATGATAACATAAATTTTATTTAAAAATAAAACTCCATCTATTTTGGTCAATATCTTGTTAAGCAATTATTAAATGGACAAACTATTTAATGGACATGAACAATTAAATTATAATAAACGAAAATTAAGATAAATCAATTCAGTATTAATTATAAATGTATTAAATAAATTTAGTAATCGGTACACTTTGTACGAACGATGATTTTCAGAGAAGAGCAAACTGACTCCTAGTACTTGTTCATGGCCTGTGTTACAGTGGGCAGTGTATAAGGGGCTTACATACCTACCGACATCTAGAATCCCCCACAATCCTGGTACGTAAAACTGTAAAAACGGTTTTTCTTAATAATAATATTATTCAGTTCATTAATAATAAAACTTTAAAAATACTAATATTAAGTCTTGGGGGTGCTGTTGGCCCAAAAGCATCCCCCTAAATACGCCATTAATTATAATTCATACATTATGATTTCTGCTTCAGCTGTTCGCAAACTCACGAGCCGCCACTGTTTTATACGCATTAAAGCTAACATTCACAATATCATATTTATCACAATTCATAAATGGTGCTATTATATATATACTGAATTTAATTTACAAATAAAGAAGTCAATGACTATGACTAATTAAATAACGTTATTTATTAGGGAAAATAACATTACAAGTATTTATTATACGGCACACCTGAAATACTAACTATAAGTAGATATAGTATGTATCAATTAGAAGCATGGGAAACTAATTAAATATATGTGAGTGAAACATATTTCTCAATTCACAACTGACCTCCAATATATCAAAGGTCAAGAGAATATTCCGGCGGACGCTCTGACAAGAGTTAATCTTATTAACGTCCCTGGAGCAGATCTTAATTACGACGAAGTCGCTCTATCTCAAGAACAAGATCCCGAGCTAAACCAGCTCCGATCTCGTAGTAATTTTCAATTCATTTCCCTTCAAACTGCCAACAAATCAAACCTCTGGGTGGATGTTAGTATAGGCCAACCACGACCCTATATCCCGCTCAAATTCAGGTATCCCTTATTCCAACAACTACACAACATCGCACATCCTGGCATCCGTGCTACTAAAAGATTGATTATTCAGCGATATCTGTGGCCATCTAGGCACCACGATATTCAGAAGTGGGTCATATCTTGTGCTGAATGTCAGAAACATAAAGTTCGGCGTCATACGAAAACCCCTCTACAATCTGTTGTAGAACCAGATGAACGTTTTACTAAGGTCCATCTCGACCTAGTACACCTTCCTTCTTCGGGAGGTTATAAATTCCTCCTTACCATTATTGACCGCTACAGTCGGTAGCCGGAAGCAATTCCTCTGAAGGATTCTTCCGTGGAGTCAGTAATCACTGCATTTGTCGACACGTGGGTGTCCCGCTTTGGTATTCCCAAGTATCTCACCACGGACAATGCAAGAATATTCCTTTCTCATGCATGGATCAACTTCATGGCCATGTTAGGAATTAAACACGTCAAATGCACGGCCTTCCATCCGATTAGTCAAGGCGTTATCGAACGTTTTAATCGGACACTCAAGCAATCCATTCAAACCACAGGAACTTCCTCCTGGTTAACGAATCTCCCTTGGATTCTCTTGAGCTTACGTGCAACACCGCAAGTTAATGTTTCTCCTGCAGAAATCCTGTATGCTACCCCGTTACGACTACCTGGAGATTTCTTTGAAGAAGAACAACTGGCTAACGACATGAACCTCCCTAATTTCATAGCCAATCTCAAACGTCGTATGAGGAAGCAGAAGCATTTTTTTACAAAAACGTATTCCGGTCAGTCCTTCG
Organism: Agrypnus murinus; assembly: GCA_929113105.1. Lineage (NCBI taxonomy): Eukaryota > Metazoa > Arthropoda > Insecta > Coleoptera > Elateridae > Agrypnus > Agrypnus murinus. The sequence goes on from OV816024.1 coordinate 115,240,558, forward strand.
TCCCCAGCGACTTGACCAACTGCACACACACGCACACTCTGGGCATGAAAGACAGTTACTTAGGCCCCTATAAAGTGTTAGAACGGACAGTTAAATACGCCACTTTAGAAAATCACACTGGCCCTATCTCTTTAGATAGGCTAAAGCCTGCATATTTTTTAGATTAGTTACTTTATAATGTTAAGCCAACAATGAACTGATTTCAAATGCTACGCGAAGGGTTGGTTCCAAGAGTTTACAGGTTCCAAGAGCTGCCGTCGCAAGTTCCATATTGTTAGTTAACTTAAGTTTTTTATTGTATACTACCTAGTGGAGTTTTTGTAGCTGGAGCATTTTACAACTTTATTCAATTTTCTTTAAAATACTCCATTTTTTCTCCAAAATACCATTCCGTATTTTTTCCTTTTCATGTATTACCCTCGTTTCAGACCGGGCGAGGTAAATGTTGTGAATGGCTCACAACTTGCATTCATTGCGTAGATACGGAATGGTACTAGGCAACGAGAATAATAACCAAGTCGAATAAATATCTCATAAAAGTTATTACTTGTGTTTTACTACCTCCTACAAGAGACATATAAGTAGCCCTAACACTACATTGGTGTTAAAACCATCGCTACAGCACTGACTGAATTTGAACTACCTTTGTGTAAAACTGATACTCTAGGAGTGCTTGACATTTTCGTTTGTGTACGCGCTTGTTGATTGCGACATGATGGAAGGCAAAATCGTTATTAGTGGAACGCGTGCCACTGTCAGTGACATGGAAGTCAACGAGACTACTGTGTCAAACCATCAGACCTCACCAACAGAAGAGTCAATGACATTGGGCTCGACCTGGAGAGGGCGCAGAAGCAAGGGACTTCCTCCAAAGCGACTAACATACAACCAACTGGGTCATCCAGGCGAGGTATCGATAATAAAAGAGTCTGCAGGAATGCAGGCATGCCGGACGACACTACTTCCAGAGCCGAGGTCAAAACCAACAGGGAGTCATGCCAGTGTACAGTCCGCCAACTCTGAGCATCGAAAAAAGCGTGCCATGCTAGATGCAAAGAGGAAAATCGTTGAAATCTCTCAACCAGTGTACCAGATGAAACGTGAACTGATTACCCTGGAAGAGCGCTACACGATCGACAACGATCGTTTTATACATCTCCAGAATGTGGAAGGAAATTCGAAACTGTCTGATAACCAGCGAGAGGAGTTGGAATGCCTCACCAGAACAGTGGTGGAAAAAAACGCCAGGATGAAGAGCCTTAAGAAAAAGCTTGTACTCTTGGAGGGCGACTTAGAAGCTCAAAGGGAGATTATCCTAGAAGAGTGCGAGCTCGCTAAAGAGCTTGCCGATTTCGAAGATGATGTAGAATTCTCTTCCGACGAGGAAGGCAAGAATGAAGACTTATCTGTTTTGGTTGCCGATGTCGCACGACATCAACCAGATCCGATAGTGGAGCTTGGAAGAACGATGAATGAACTCGAGAAGTGCGTCAACAATGGCAAGAAGTCATTAGCGAACTCAGCGCAGACCAGTTGGAGCAGAAAGTGGAGCTCGAAGACAAAGTTCTTCCGCAACTGTTCCAGTTGATAGCCGAGCTAGAAGGAAGAGTTGCTTCGCTTCGCCTGGAGAAGCCATTTTTCAAACTACCTAAGACACAGCCACAAAACACACTCCAGCGACATGTCCAAAGACTGGATCCTCTTCATGGTAATGAATTAACAACTGGATTTCCAGTTGCCGAAAAAGAAAAACAGAAGACATCAGTTCCAGCACCGCTGACCGAAGACCGACATGTCAATGCATTATCGAAAGTCATGCTAGCCGGCGGTGCCAGTCGATCAGTACCTAGAGTAATCGTTAGCTCCAATGCAGACCGTGATTTACCGAATTTCTCTGGAGACCCATCGCGGTGGGGTGAGTTTAAAAGCACCTTTGATCGCACAACGGAAAAGTACCATTACGACGACGAGGAGAATCTCGCGCGGTTGAGAAAGTCGTTACATGGAACAGCAAGGGCAGCGGTGGTCAGCTTATTTTCTGATCCTTCAAATGTGCCGAAGATAATGCAGGTGCTGGAGAAGGAGTTTGGTCGCCCTGGTCAAATTCTAAGGGCCTTGGTGAAGAAGGCTGAGGAAGCTCCTCGTCCAGACCCTAACAAATTCGACACCGTTTTGAAGTTTGGCCGTGCTGTTGATCATTTGGTGACTACCGCCCGCTCCCTGAAACAAGACAATTATCTCCGTAATCCATATCTGCTTGACAAGCTCATGGAAAAGATGCCTTCACGAATGCAAGAAAATTGGATCGATTGGGTGCAAGGAGACAGTACTCGCTCCGAGGAGCTCGACAGCTTTGCCAAGTGGCTAGAAACCAAGATGGACATTGCTCGCAAACTAGTCAAACTGGATATCGAACAGGACCACGTGGAGGAGAAACGCAGCAAACGGGGCCGGGCTCATTCCACGCCGCTTCAGAATCTGAAGAATTGCTATCCAAGCGAAAAACCTGTCGAGCTTGTGAAAAGAAACATGCATTAGTGAACTGCTGGAAGTTCCAGAAAAGTAAATATAACGATCGCTGGAAAGTCGTCAAAAACAGCAGGCATGTGTTGGATAGGGCACGTTACTAAGGACTGCAGCGATAGTGGAGGCTGTCCTGTGAGAGGATGCTCAAATCCCCACCATAAGCTCCTGAAATGAAAGGCGATTACGAGAAAAGATCGCAAAATCATAATGTCTGCACTGAAGCAAATCTTTTGAAGAAGGATGGACAGCATCAGTGCCAGTCAAGCACAGAAGAGGATTTTTCTGCGAGGTCAATCGGAGCAACGATGAGAGGAGATCAGAAAGGCAGATCCGTTGTGCCAGTGACTGTGCGTTGACCTAGCGGAGTTATCAAGATCTATGCTCTTCTCGATACTGGAGCGGACGACTCAATGATCGACAGTGACCTTGCCAATGATCTCGGTCTGCAAGGAAGTCCATGTCAGTACGCCTTCCGTGGACCAGAAGGAAGAGTCGTGAAAGAAGATGGAGCCAAAAGTGTGAACTTTTTTGTAAAATGAACTCAACGGGGAGCTCGATTTCATTTGGTTAGTAAGGCCATCACAGTATCTCGTGCCCAGCTTTCGCCATTTAGCTTGGATCTGAATGCCTTACGAAGGGAGTGGCCACGCTTACGGAAAATCAGAGGTAAACCTATTGGTTTACATTATTATAAACGCGGTTCCGAAGGTCGTGATTGGACTTGATCAGCAGCAACTGATCGCGACGAAGAAATTTCTCCGTGGACCAAAGAACTCACCAACTGCAACACGCTGTGACCTTGGGTGGGTCATAGGTGGAACGTTGAATGAACAAGAAAGTGGTGGAGCATTCGTTTACGTAACCAGTGAAAGCTCCACCGACGAAGAACTTCACAACCTGGTTAAAAGCTATTTCACACTAGAAAGCATGGGAGTTGCTGTGTCAGAAAATTCAGATATGTCACGCCGTGATAAACGAGCCCTCAAGATTCTGGAAGAGACTACACGTTACGACCCCATTGCCGAACGCTGGGAGACCGGTCTTCTATATGCGGAAGACAACCTGAAGTTCCCCGAAAGTCGAAGTGGAGCTCTCTAGCGCCTTCGATAAATCGAAAGGAAAATGAAACGCGATCCCGAATTTGGTGATATGTACAAGGCCAGATTCATGGAGTATTTTCAAAAGGGGTACCTGGTACCTGTAGTACCGCCAACGGAGAAAGGTATGCTTTCTAGTAAGACGTGGTATGTACCTCACTTCGCCGTTACCAACCCCAACAAACCTGGTAAGCTAAGGTTTGTCATGGATGCCGCTGCCAAGTTCCATGGAGTGAGCCTAAATGACAAACTACTAAAAGGACCTGACCTCATCCGTTCTTTGCTCGGAGTGCTTATAAATTTTCGGATTCATCGCCATGTCATAATGGGAGACATCGAAGAGATGTTCCATCGGGTTCTCGTACGCCCAGAAGACAGATGCAGCCAGCGTGTCTCATGGAGAGACGGAGACAGCAGTCGCGAGCCGTTGGAGTTCGAAATGGATGTGCTCATTTTTGGAGCTGCCTCATCTCCTGCCACAGCAATCTACGTTAAAAATCAAAACGCCCTTCGATTTGAAGAAGAGCACCCTCTTGCATCTTGGATCTTGTATCTTGGACGATATTCCTACCGGTGCAGAAACGATCAGCGAAACTATAATCCTACGCGAACAGATTTCATGGATCTGCAAAGAAGGCGGCTTCAAAGTGAGAAAATGGCTAAGTAGCAGCACTGAAGTTTTGGCCACTATTCCGGAGGATCTGCGTGCTGACGGTATGAAAGATTTTTGCGAAAAGACTGTTATCCCGAGTGAACGTGTTCTTGGTGTTTGGTGGGATCCAAAGGAAGATGCCTTTTTCGGAAAGTGCAACTTCCACCGTGTCGATCCAGAAATCTTAAACGGGAAGCGACCAACCAAACGTGAAATGTGTCGAGTTATAATGAGTCTTTATGATCCGTTTGATTTCATCGGCCATTTCAAGGTGAAGGGGATTATTTTGCTTCAGATGACTTGGTAAAGTCGAATAGCTTGGGATCAGGTAATTCCAGTTAATATTTACGATAAATGGAAAATCTGGCTTGCACAAATTAACAAAATCGAGTTTGTAAGGGTACCTCGGAGGTACCACCCCGACCTATTAGGAACCACTGGGAAGGAGCTTCACGTCTTCGTTGACGCTAGTCATGAAGCCTTTGCTGCTGTCGCCTTTCTACGCTGGAACTGCAACGAGGAGAAAAGTCAAGTGGCCTTTCTATGTTTGAAAACCAGAGTAGCACCGACGCGACGAGTAAGTGTCGCAAAGCTGGAATTGCAAGCTGCCCTCCTCGGAGCCCGTCTTGCGAAGACTGTCGGTGAGCATCTGAAGCTGAAAATCGACAGACGATTTTTCTGGAGTGACAACTCAGCAGTTTTGAAGTGGATAACATCGGAATCCTGCCGTGCTCCTAACATCTTTGTAGCTAACCGTGTAGGAGAAATCAGTGAGATTACCGACGTGACGGAACGGCGGTGGACGCGCATCGATCAAAATGTTGCTGACGATGGAACAAGAAACAACCTCCCGTTGGCTGAAAGGACCGCAATTGCTCATGAAACTGGAACAAGAGTGGCCGGAAGACAAGATTAGCAGAGGTTTACCTGCCGATGAAGAAGACGAACTGTCTGTGATCTCAGTCATGGCGCATGAACGGAATAATTTCTTACCCGATCCCATGCAACAGCCGCCGTTTTCTCCGAAGCACGGCATCTATCGATGTGGTCTACTAAGAAAGGTGCCCGAATTCCTTCATAGACTCGTACCAAAGATAGTGGTATATGTTTCAAGAAACGGTGGCATTACACAAGCCAACTACCGCAAGAGTTAATAGATAAGGCAAAAGAAGAAATACTGAGAGAAGTACAGCGGCAACACTTCCATGAAGAAATTATGATTATGAAGTGGAATAAGGAGAAGCCCATTGACGAAAAGAAACCACTGCCACGAAGGTCGAAGCTCTCCGAAACTGGATGATAACGGATTTGTGCGGCTTGATAGTCGAATTCACGCCGCAGCTGTTCCGATGAGTATGAAGGAGCCTGTCATCTTGCCAGGGAAAGGTCATGTTGCGGAACTCATCGTCCAGGATGCACATGAGAGAAATGGACACCATGGACAAGGCACAGTGCTGGCCAACCTCTGCTAGGAGTTCTGGATAATAGATGGCCGGGCAGTTGTAAAGCGCATTAAGCTCCACTGTCCTCAGTTCAAGATAGCTTCTACGAAACCAGTCATACCGGTCATGGGAGAGTTGGCTAGCTAACGGTTGGCCTTCCGGCAGCCACCATTTACCTTCACGGGAGTCGACTTCTTTGGGCCAGTAGAAGTCACAGTGGATCGCCACCGCGAAAAGCGGTGGGGTGTCGTATTTTGCTGCATGGTCACACGAGCTGTACATCTGGAAGTCGCACATACTCTTAGCAGCGATGAAATGATCCTCACCCTGTCCCGCTTTATGGATAACCGTGGCCATCCGAGATTTGTCTTCTCTGACAATGCCGCTAATTTTATACGGGCCAATAATGAACTCCGTGAGGCGATGAAGGAGATGGCTCCAGCCACGGTGATGCAAAAACGGAAGTTTCTGGGAACTGAGTGGAAATATATTCCACCAGGCGCACCGCACATGGGTGGAGTTTGGGAGCGGATGGTCCAATCCGTGAAGAAAGCCATCGCCAGTACTTTGAAGGCTAGCTACCCTTCCGACCAGGTTTTGCTCACCGTAATGAAGGCTGCTGAGAACATTGTTAACTCGAGGCCGATTACTTACACATCGAGCGACCCTGAGGATCCGGAACCGCTTATGCCAAACCATTTTATCTTAGGAAGGAATAACAGTGGCCCAACGTTACCCGGAAATCTCGAGAACACCGATGAATTCCGAAGGCGACAATGGAGGATTGCTCAGCTGTATATCAATCTCTTCTGGGGTCGCTGGGTAAAGGAATATTTGCCAACTCTTCTGCGCCGAAGCAAATGGAACGAAGACAGTGAACCCATCGACATTGGAGACGTATTGCTTGTCGACGATCATCAATCACGCAATACCTGGCAGCGTGGCGTGATAACGTAGGTCTTTCCTGGGACAAAGAAATGGAAGAAAGATCACTTATAAACGGCCCGTTATCAAGGTTTGTCCTCTAGGATTACGAGTTATGGATTTGGGAATATGCATGGATCCCAAATCCAGGGGCCGGAATGTGAATGAGAGAAGGCGAAGCAGTGGAGTAGCAATGGAAAAATATATCTAAGTAGTCAGAAAAATAAAATAAAGTTGTTGTATTGTATGTCAAGTAAATTGTTGCATTGTTTTTACATTTCAATAGATGAAAATTATAACTGAAGACTTGTTTGATTGTCTGAATACTAAAGAAAAGTTAGTCCAAGGAGTAAAATGAAGATCATATGTAATATCCTTCAATATGCAACATTAGCTGTACCTTTTTTACAGACTGATTTACTTGTATTGAGCTTCTTGCATTTTACTATTGGCTAATTAAAATTACAAAGTTATCGAAGGAGTGCCATGCAATCCATCGCTCGACCACAACCGTCATATTTCGACTGGGTTTCCCTAGTTTTTGTTTATTTACACAGTGTTCTTAAATATGAATTTAACAAATAGTTAATTTTTACAGATGGCACCAGTTATAGAACGTATTTCGTCAGGTTGGGTGTTAAGTGAAGGACCACATTGGGATGCTGATACGCAAACCTTATATTACATTGACATTTTTGGTCAAACTATCCATAAGTACGTTCCCGCCACCAATACACATGCGAAAGCTTCAATAGGTAAATTGCATGTTTCATATTTAAGTTAACATCATTGCATTCAACTTTTAACTTTATTTTTTTATTTTCTACTTTTTTATCAAATTCATTTCTCAGTTCGTTTCAACCTTAAAACTTTTATTTACTGTAACAAACATTTTGTTTTATTTAGGTACACACGTATCGTTTATTATACCAGTCGAAGGAAAACCTAATCAATTCGTAATTGGTTCAAAGCGCGATGTACGTTTGATTACCTGGGATGGAATTAGCGATACAATCTCTTCTTCTGAGATACTTGTCGAAGTCGAAACTCAAGCAGAATTAAAAAGCAACAGTTTTAATGATGGAAAATGTGATTCGATGGGTAGACTTTGGGCAGGTAAGGAACCTCAATTACAATTTCCGTTAAACTTGCAGTTAAGAATTTTTTCTTATGATTTAGGAACTTTGGATTTCGAAGGTTTAAGTGGTAAATCTAATCCCAATACAGGTTCACTATACAGCATTGATAAATTTAAAAATGTTAAGAGTCATGTTTCGGGAGTAGTCATCTCTAACGGTCTAGCTTGGAGCCCAGATTCAACAAAATTCTATTACGTAGACTCTGGAGAGAAAATAATATACCAGTTTGATTACGACTTACACAAGAGAGAAATAAGTATGTACAATATATGTACCGAAATTATCAATATGAGAAAATATAACTCATTTATAATAATGCAAACGTTTTAGAGAATCGGCAACCACTATTCACTCTGGGAAAACATAACATTGAAGGGCTTCTTCCTGACGGTCAAGCAATTGACGCCGATGGAAATCTTTGGGTAGCTATATTCAATGGCTCAAGCGTTATCAAAATAGATACACGCAAACCTGAAACTATACTTGAGACAGTAAAGCTTCCTGTTAAACAGGTAAGTTTACTAGTTATCGGTAAACCGTAATATTCATATAAGTGTAATGTTCCCAAGGTCACGGTTCTTTCAGTTTTTAAAGCAAATATAGCCTATTATAGTCTTTTTTACCAGATATGGCTTGTCGTACACCCAGTTTTAGTAGGCAAATCAATTTTGAGGTCTTATTTAACTTCTGATTTTTGATAATCACTTTGCCACATAGTTTTATTTCATTCAAAGAATATTCTATAAATAAAATAACATGATACACTAAACTTGCTTTAAAAATACAGATAACGGTTATAATACATAGGTAGCAAGTATAATACTAGAATTTCTTAAAAAAACTTCACGTGGTCCCCCTTAATGCAAATTAACTTTACTTAATGTTGAAAATTGTTTTTTATATAATTCTTTATTCAAAAACACAAACGACGGAGTCCACGTTACAGAATGAACAGTTTACTGTTAAGTACAATAAGTATTTATTCGTTGTTAATTATACAATATGCACTTGCATAATAACTTAAATACTATACAGTTTCAACATTAAACTGGTAATAATGCTCAGAAAACCTAGGTAAACAACATCCCTGAATGCGTTTCTAAAGCTTCTGACTGACGAAGTTAAGTTTGGAAAGCTAGGTAAACAACATCGCTGGATGCCAGTGAAAAGCTTCCGAACTCGTCTCAACTCGAGCTGATCTGTACCACAAAGTTCCAGATCCTTTGTTCGGTTTCACATACGTGTCGATAACGTTTTGCTTCCGTTAGCATTTTGTAGAATGCATGTAGATAAGGCTTCTGAATATTGCATGTGTTGGCGGTATTTATCTCGAAGCTGCGAAGCGTTACCTTGCTCATAATTCTCTTATATGTGTATACATTTCAGAATTTTAACCTGCAGGAGGAGGTTTTTAAATCGCTATTCAGTAAATATACATTTTTTGTTTGATTGTTAAAATTTATTTTTTAAAATTCAATTTTTTAGTGCGTAAATTAATTTAAAAAAACGGTGATTAATTACACAGAAATACAGTGCTTTCACCATTAAACTAAACAGGTTTCGTCGTTATAATCAATCTTACTTGCCTCTTCTTGTGATTACATCTTGTGCTTTTTGGTTTTTAATATTAATAAATAAAATTAGGATCTTATTTAATTAAAAACATGTTTTGTTATACAATCTTACCTTTAAGACTAACCCATAGAGTCACAAACTAAAAAAAGAAAAATTAGATTTTCCGCCTTTTTAGTCGTTTAATTTGAAAATAAATCATCTAAAAGTATAATATCTATTAAAGATTATTTCTACGTATTAGCATCATTATAGTTAATATTGTTTTATAATTTTAATATTTATGTGACAAATTGATTTTGTTCCTAATTCAAATAAAACCGGCGTAGTTGAAGAAATCGCATCAAAAATATTTCCAGGTTTAGCCTTGATATGTTAAACAACCAATCACCTCTTAGTGCAGCTGATTTTCCAACTACCTACATTTTTTTATTATTAATGTCACCAATTTAATTTTACATCTACTCTGAGTATAGAGTATATAGTTTACAGGTTAATGTACTATAATCTGTATATTTTGATTGTGAAAAGAATGTTTTATTGTAGCACTAAATCAGTTGGCCAGATTCTCCGTAGCCTCCTTGGAATTTCTTGGTTTGAGAGGTGGCCCACTAGCTCATTCTGATGTCCGTGAGTTTTTGCGTGATAATAGGCAGCAAGTCGGTGGATCACGGCTTGCACATAGGATATTCCCAGATCTTCGTGTATGGTCTGGTTAGAAAAATACCAGGGTGCATTAATTATTGGGCTTGGGGTCTTGGACTGAAACCTCTGGATAATGCTGAGATTTGATTTCTTGGCACATCCCCATAGCTGAATGCGATAAGTCCATATTGGCTTTACTTTCAAACGGATTGGATATAAACACACGCCGTTACTATCGATTCAAGTAAACAATTTGTGCATTTTCTTATTCATGAATAAAAATGAGTTTCGTGCAGTGATAAAATATTTCTTTTTTAAAGGCTTAAATGCTAAACAAATCAAACGGAGTTAGATGAAGTTCATGGTGACCCTTCGCCTTCGTATGCAACAGTTGCAAACTGGGTTGCAGAATTTAAACGCGGTAAAACAAGCATACAGGATGGACCACGTTCTGCCAGACCAAAAACAACTACTGATGAAGAAACAATTGAAAAAGTTCATGAAATCGTGATGAAGAATCGCCGAATAAAGTTGAGAGAGATAGCAGAGAAAGTAAGCATTTCATAGGACCGTGTACATTGCAGCTTACATCAACATTTGGACATGAGAAAGCTTAGTGCTAGATGGGTGCCGCGTCTGCTGACAATAGAGCAAAAAGGAATTCGAATGACCATTTCTCAGCAATATCTAGACATATCCAAACGTAATGAAAAAGATTTCTTGCGACGTTTTGTAACTGTTGACGAAACATGAATTCACCACTACACTCCGGAGACCAAAGAGCAGTCAAAGCAATGGACAAAACGTAGTGAACCAACTCTAAAGAAGGTAAATACGATTCCGTCTGCTGGAAAAATCATGGGTACCGTATTTTGGGATTCCCGAGAAATAATTTTTATTGATTACTTGCAACACGGGAGGACAATAACGGGCGAGTATGATACGTCTTTATTAGACAGACAGAACAAAGAAAGCTAAAAGGCCTCATTTGACAAATAAAAAAGTCTTGCACAAGTCGGCAATTGCGATGGCGAAACTGCACGAACTACGATTCCAGTTAATTGAACATGCCCCCTATTCGCCAGACTTGGCTCAATCCGTCGGATTTCTTCTTGTTCCCAAATCTCAAGAAATGGTTGACTGGAAAGAAATTTTCATCGAATACTGAAATCATCGAAGCTGTAAATGGATATTTTGAAGGTTTGGATAGTTCTTATTTTTGTGAAGGGTTGAAGGGTCTTGAAAAGCGTTGGACTAAATGTGTAGAGCAGAAATACGAAGAATAAATACGAGTTTCCCCAAAAAGTTGTGTTTTCGTCTTGTTCTAGAAATTTTTCGATCTATCCTCGCAGCTTACTCCAATGCAAAATAAACATACAACACTCCAAAATAAAGTTGAACACGTACAATAATGTTATTTTTGTTTTTTTTTACAGAATTCTTAGTTAAATTTATTTTTCTTATATTTTTATTAGAAGGTACACTATTTACTTATTTCAGTTTTTATTTTGCCATTTCTAAAATATTCAAAGATTATTCTAATTTTTCAACAGTAAGGGCATAATGTAAAATTAGTTGTTTCTTATTTCTAAAGATGAACAATATTAATGTACAATTTATTACAGATAACTTCCGTGGCCTTTGGAGGATTGAATCTAGATGAACTTTATGTCACCACTGCAAGAATTCCTTCTTCAGGAGATTTAGATCCATCTGAAAGTGGCGCTCTTTATCGAGTTAGTGGACTTGGTGTAAAAGGTTTTCCAGGTGTTTCATTTAAATTGTAAAGAGTAGTGCAATACAAACTTTTACAATTTTATCAGATGTAATTAGCATAAATTACATTATTTTGATGTGTATAAAATTGCAGATACTGACAATAACATAAATAAAAACTGCATAAGTACACATACTTAATAGTTATTTACGTGGCAAGCTTTGTAAATGAATCTTTACGAGCGAGCTGGAAAGTTTGTGGGATGAGCGACGAAGGAGCGAGCCTCCATAATCCAGTGAGCCTAGTAAAGATTAATTCCAAAACGCACAGCGCATAAAATTTTATTTCCATCGTCACCAGCGTTGTTTATTGTATATTTTTTATAAAAAGACATTTTATAATCAAAGACGGTAGGTCAATTTATAGCTAGACGTTGTTGTGATTAAGCAACAAAAGGGTTTTCATTAGCTTTTTGTTGATGAGCATTGTAGAACTTTACATGTCTCTTGTAACAGCCGGTGAGATTTACAGTGCTATAGCTGTAATTGTTCATTTACTTAGTTACCCTAAATGCCTATAAAGGGTAAGTTCGGCATTGTAACTCTTTTTGCTCCAAAAGCTCTATTGTCATAGTTACAATTATTTGCAATAATGGATACTATGGAAACCGAGCTCTTCGAGTTAAATAGATCTGAATACCGAACTTACCCAAAGTGTCATTTACATACAAAACTAAAAGTATTTGTCATACTGCCAATATGACTGTTACTACGGAAAGGTCACGTTCAAGGTTTCTTATAACAAAGTATATAGGTTATTCAATGTAGTTTTTCTGATAAAAACATCAAGGTCAGTTAGAAATCAGAAGTCAGCACCCAGCACAGGTTAATTCAAACGTAATCACTAATCAGCACACAGAGTCAGAGTCCTACAGAGTTTGTTCAAATCTTCTCAAAAAGAGAATGTATTGAATGGTATGAGAGTTTCCGACGAAAGTGTACGTTTGTTTTATACTAGGGTGGACACAATTTAAGAAAAACACAGTGTCAAATAATTATGCATTTTAAACACTTTCAAAGGGAGTTTTAATAATTATGTTCAAGTTTCCGTAAGAATTAATCAAATTTATTATTATTATCATTTCTACCTTAAATGGAAGGAATCCTATTAAGCCACTAGCACCAAATACGTACGAAGGTCAAATGACGTCTATGTAGTTCTTAGAGTGTGCGCGATATAGTTATTTTATTGGTTTAAATTTATTTATTTTTTAATCTACTTTTAAATCTGCTTATGATAACAATAGTTCATACAAATAATTACTAACATAAGGTGAATATTACGATTGTCTTTTATTCAATCTGCCTTAAGCCTATGTGTGTTTATGGACTGCTTAGTTTTAGGGGTTCAAAAACCAGCTGCTGAAGCAACACTTAATGTTAGGTCGCACCCTTTTATTTTCACCATAATTATCCTCTTACCACACTATAACAACAACCAGTAAGCCGACTGTCGCAAATATTGAAATCCGCCGCTCAGAACATAGAAGTAGTTATGCTTGATTCGCGCAAGCAAACACATCAAGTTAGCCAGAACACCGTATAACTTTACCATGTGTTGTGTAGTGGTCCCGTATCGTATAGATAGAATGAAGGTTGCAAAAAGACTCTATTCCTATAATTTTCCATTCGTTAGAAGGATCTTCTAGTTATGTTGAACCAGAATTAAATTATGGTAAATATTAAATGTTATTATTAGATACATAATATTAATAAGCTAATAAAGCTGTGAGTATATGTGAAATGTAAGGTAGGTATATTGTCTGCTTTTTGTTATATAAACTAATTTTTTTAGATGTACGCATGAAATAATAATTCGATTCAAAAAGTAACTTGATCACTTTAAAAATGTCTTTACATTGCATTCTATAAAATAATTTAATTTTTAAACGTCCCCGTTCATTTTGGTTATTTTAAAATCGCTCGAACTGAGTCGGTACGTTTTGATGTTTTCGTTGAGTATTATATAAAAAAAAAATCTAACGAATGAACTTTTAAATTTTCAACAAATAAAATAAAAAATCTCTAAATGATAAAATTTAAAAAAAATTGTACACGTTTACAAATCTAAATGTACTACGTTTTATTTTCAATCAATAACGTTTAACTAATACTCAATAACTTAACTAATAAAAAAAATTACTTAAAAAAAAGCTACATTGATAAGCGAAACGTAGTAATACTTTATCTACTTCAACCATAAATATAATAATAATAATAACTACTACAACCCATAGCCTAAACCAAGGCCCTATAAGCTTGTGCGGGAGGGGGGGCGATTATTATTATTATGTAGGCCCAATGTGGGGCTGCAGCCGACTTACAGATGGAACAGCGCAAATCCCACATTTGTGTCACAGCTAAGGAAAACTGCAGAAAACCTTAACCACATCTGAATACATGAAATGAGTCATTTTCGTAATCACACCGGAATAAACAAATACGACACGAGGTGAGATAAGATAAGAGTGCAAATTTCACGTTGCTAAGAATTCAGTGACGTACGCTAAAACCAACAGATTTTCATTGCTTCATTCACATTTATTTTTAATTGAAAACGGGTTTGTTCCGCTAATGAATCTTTCTAGTTCATTTATTGTTTATTTTATCATTTAGATTACAGAGAGGCCTTCGCGTAATTCTGGATGCATTTTACATTTTCGCCCACGTGTTTGTGATGACTCATTTTTGTAATTTTGGTTGAACTATAGTATATAGTATGTTTTATTGGCAGCCAGTCCTCAAACTACAAAATTATTATAATATAGAATTTTCTAATAAACAAGAACAAGCTTTAGTTTTGTACATGATGAATTAATTATGTATGTACCTTATTGTACCTATTTAAGTTAATAAACTGATTGTTCAAAGGCGTCAATTAATTTTGTTCTTACATGCAATTCTATTTCCTCTTATACTGCCATTATAACAAGAGTTTTCAGTTTTTACAAGATTTACTTGCCGCAATAATACAATTTATGTAATACGTCCCTATACTTGTTGTTTAATACTGCAATCGCAGACTAAGACGATCGACAAGCCTCGTATGTGCTCATGATAGTGCCGACACGCGAGTGGGCCTACTGGTTATTATTATACTGTGCTCTTACTATAATAAAGTGCCTCAATTCATATTTTTCATTTAATTGTTATTTATGTGGACTAATAAAATAATTCAACTCTCAATCTTCTCCATAAAAATTTTATTTAATACAACTTTAATTAAACGTTGAATTATTTTATCAGTCAATATGATTACTCCATTTTGTGATGCATTCAAACATAAAGAAGAATTTGTTTATTGTTTTCAGCCTTACTTTGTGGAACTCCATAATTATTATATTTTAATAAATACTGTGAAACTTTTTACTTATCTTTATTTATTTCATAAAGAAGATTATTCATGTGCTTTATATATATTGTAACGTTCTTTTTAAAATAATAACAAAAGTGCTGGTTAAATCGTCTATTAATAAGAAATATTTATTTACAAACACTAATGAATACACTATAAATTAACGCTATGATTATAAACCATTAAAACTATTATTTACAGACTATGAATTTCTAATACAACATATATCTTTACATTCACTATTTATTTTGTGATACACAGTTAATGACTTGCTGTTGACTGCCTCTTTTTATCGGCGAAGTCGGTTATATACCCTCCTACAAACGTACTAGAAGCCGCTAGAAACTACTATATATTTCTAGAATAAACGCGTCTCGTTCACATGCTTGGTGCGATGAGTCATTCTCTCGAATGCCGTAAAATATTCCATTTGTTGTTCGAGAAGAGGTTCTTTCTTTTTCTCTCTTGTTACACTGCCCCCCTCTTCAAGTCTGTTCTGTCTCAGAACAGGTTTTATGCTCTGGTTCCTGTAGAACGGGTCATGACGATATCGACAGTCTTCACCTCGACTATACGTTCCATTACGGTAGAAGTAACAGTCTACACTCTTTGTTGGCCTTAATGCGGGCTGTGGATCAAAACTGCAGACGAAGATCTTGACGTCCGTACCTCTAAAGACAACTTCCAACATGTTTCTAACGATTCTCAAATCCAGCTGGTCCTGCCCACAGCCGAGTTTGGGAACTGCCAATTTGTTAATACTCCTGGTAAGCAACTCGATCCTCAAGTTCCATAATGCCCTCCACAAGTCGGCGTAACTCGGTTTCTGGTAGTAAAACTGCTTGGTTACCAAGTAGTAAATGGATCGGTCATGATCAGGCAAGCGTAAGGATTTCCCAACAGAGGGATTTTGTTCTGCAAGTTCATTCAGCCGTCCAATTTTATTTCTAAACACTACTGCGATCCCCCTGGGCATACGGATTTCCTCGGAGACACAGTGGTCAATGGAATAATCACCAGGGACCCGGAAGAGATCTTGTTGCATCTCAGTCGTGACTCCGAATCGCGCTTTTCTAGTTCCAGAAAACGCAGCCATAAATTCTCTGAAAGTTGGCTGATCGTCTCCAGGCCTTACGGTATTGATAGCCACCTCAGCCTCATCTTCCCGATCCGGGACTGCGTCATTATTTCCCTCATAGTGCACCAGACCATTGGAGTGTATCACCTTTGGTTTCCCTCTTGGCAATTTCTGGATGCGATAAATCAAGTCATTTATTCGTTTCTTCACCTGGTATGGGCCCTCCCAATTCCGCTGTAACTTTGGAGAATAGCCACTACGTCTTTGCGGGTTGTATAACCAGACAAGCTCTCCAGGTTGAAACCCTCCTTCTTGGGCTCTCACATCGTACGTAGCCTTCATCCGGTCACTCGCGATTCGACTATTGTTTCGGGTTCGATCGTGAATATCCTCCAACTTCTTCTTTAAGTTGATGACATAATTATTGCCGGCTACCTCCTGCTCTATAGGTGGAGACCCAAATTCCAAATCACACGGTAACCGTAACTCACGTCCAAATATCACAGACGCTGGTGACTGACCGGTTGTTTCGTGGACCGATGCACGATAAGCCATTAGGAATAAATGCAGGTATTGGTCCCAGTCTCGTTGATGATCGGAGACAACCTTGGCCAAATATTTGCCCATTGTCCGATTCATGCGTTCTACCATTCCATCGGACTGCGGATGTAACGGCGTGGTCCGAGTCTTGCGAATGCCCAACAATCGACAGACTTCTCCAAAGAGTACAGACTCAAAATTGCAGCCTTGATCCGAATGCAGCTCCATTGGCACTCCGAAGCGACTGAAGAACTCTTTGACTAGTACGTCAGCAACAGTCGCAGCTTCCTGGTTTGGTAGGGCATATGCTTCTGGCCATTTGGTAAAATAGTCCATTGCCACTAAGATGTATTTATTCCCATCGTCGGTTTCGGGAAATGGTCCGGCAATATCTATAGCTATTCTTTCCAGAGGACTACCCACATTGTACTGCCTCATAGGTGCTCTTCGCTTCCCCAAGGGTCCGTTACCCGTGGCACATAGTTCGCATTTACGGCACCACTCTTTCACGTCTTCTTTACAATTGACCCAGTAAAAACGCTCTCTAACTTTCTCCAAAGTCTTCTTCACACCGAAGTGTCCTCCTGAGGCACCGTCATGGAGATGTCGCAATACTGTAGCCACTCGGCTTCTTGGAACCACGAACTGAGACCTAATGGTGGTGCCATCTTCACTCTCCAGTACTCGCTTCAGGAGATCGTCTTCCACCTTCAAGGACTCCCATTGGGCCCAATATGCTTTAAGCGTTCTGTTGAAAGGGCTGACGGCCTCCCAGGCAGGCCTTTCTCCCACGCGCTTCCATTCCAGTACTATTTTTAGTTCGAGATCAGCCTTCTGCTGTCGTTGCAATTCTTCCGGCAACCAATTGTCGTTGACGATGGTAGTTCTTAATACTTGGCAAACCCTCTTTTCCAAGCGAGAGCAATGACGGCAATCCGTTGGACAGGGTCTTCTTGAAAGAGCATCGGCATTTCGATGACTAGTGCCAGCTCGATGTTCTGTGTCAAAGTCGTATCCTTGTAGTCGCTCGATCCACCTTGCGACCTGGCCTTCAGGATTACGGAATTGTAGAAGCCATTTCAATGCTGCATGGTCCGTCCTCAATAAAAACTTCCGTCCGTACAAGTATTTGTAGAAATGCTCAACGGACTTCACGACGGCCAATAGTTCTTTTCTGGTCACACAATAATTCCTTTCGGCTTTCGACAAAACCTTACTAAAATAGCCGATGACCTTTTCTTGTCCATCCTGTACCTGAGAAAGTACACCCCCAATGGCCAGATTACTTGCATCTGTGTCAAGTACGAATTTCCCTTCTGTACGTGGATAGCTCAATATTGGTGCTGTTGTCAAGGCACGCTTCAACTGTTGGAAAGCCGTTTCGCACTCTCCGCTCCAAACATACTCGCGCCCATCTTCAGTTAACCTTGTTAGAGGCTTCGCTATATTGGCAAACCCAGGAACGAAACGCCTGTAGTAGGTACACAATCCAAGAAAACTACGAACTTGATGTTTATCTTTTGGGGTTGGCCACTCTTGGACTGCACGGATTTTATCGGGGTCGGCTGCCACTCCATTTTGTGATACGACATGCCCGAGATATTTCACCTCCCTCCGGAATATGTGGCACTTTTTCGGACTCAATTTCAGATTAGCTGTACGCAGTCTCCGGAACACTTCCTCCAGATTTTTCAGATGTTCACTGAATGATCTTCCAACTACGATCACGTCATCCAGATAGACCAGGCAAGTCTTCCACGACAGCCCCCTCAGGATGGTCTCCATTAGACGCTCAAAGGTGGCCGGAGCGTTACATAGACCGAGTGGCATAACTGTAAACTGCCATAGTCCGGAACCAATAGTGAACGCAGTCTTCTCTCGGTCTTCAGGTTCCATTTCAACTTGCCAATAACCACTCTTTAAGTCCAAAGTCGAAAACCATCGTGAACCAGACAGGGTATCTAACGTGTCGTCGATGCGTGGTAAGGGATAGCTGTCTTTCTTGGTCACGTTATTGAGCTGCCGATAGTCCACACAAAATCTCGTTGACCGTCCTTCTTACTGACCAGGACCACCGGTGATGTCCATGGACTGCTGGATGGCTCGATGACCCCTTGTTCTTCCATATCGGTAATAATCTTCTCGGCTTCTGCTCGCCTTGCTAGAGGTAGACGCCTCAGCTGCTGACGGACAGGCATAGAGTTGCCTGTATTGATTTTATGTTTTACTATATCTGTTCGTCCCTTCTGGCTATCGTCAAGAGCGAAGATATCTATGTATCGGTGAACCAAACCCTGTACCTCTTTCACTTCCGTTCTGTTAAGGTCTTCGCACGAACTAGTAACCATACCCACTAATTTACCACCATGGTCTTTGGGCGCTGGTTTTGGAACATCAGCCATACACCTGGCTACTCGGAATACTGGCACACACTGTCCCACAAGGGTACTCTTCTTCAATGTCACCGGATCCACATTAACGTTCATAATTCTCACCGGTACTATCTTTCCAACCTTGATCAGCGCTTTTCCCACCAGTATGCCACTATGGATCTTCTTATCACAGACAGGCTCCATCATTCGCACACATCCTACCCGAAGATCTCCATCCAAACCTGCCTCGACAACCATCTCGCTTTGACCCGGCAATATCACATCTTCAGTCAGCAAAACCCTTACAACCGGATCTTCTCGTGGGTGCAACGGAAGTTCTTCGTTACCGACCTTCAAAACACCCTCTTTCAAATCCAACGTAAAACCAAATTTTCTCAGGAGGTCCATTCCCAAGATGAAGTCATCAGTGATATCGGCTACCAGCACCTCATGTTCACGTTCTTCACTTCCAATGCCAATCTTCATCTTCACCACTCCGCGTGTTGGTATCACTTCACCTGTTGCTGTACGGAGTTGAGTAGTTGTCGGTAACAATTTAATACTTGATTGTAGAACATCAGGGCGTACGATGGATTTTGTCGCCCCCGTATCAATAAGTAGTGGAACAGTTCGGTTAGCAATCTTTCCATCTACAAACAAACTGCCGTTACTATTCTTTGATGTTACGGCATGGATCGTGATCTCCGGGGCATCTTCACTCGCAGTCAACGTTCGCCCCCTCTTGCCAACCCCTTTTAACTTTTCCGACGGTTGTACTTTTCTTATTTTGGGACAACGGCGTTCTACATGTCCTTGTTCGCCGCAGTTCCAACAACGAGGCCCTCGAACTTCTTGATGATTCTTCTTACGGCTTTCTTCCTTCCGAAGAACTCTCAGTACTAACTCCTCTAGGTGATCCTTAGAACCTTCTTCTTCTTCCACAACGGCTCGAACACGCCCGTGACCTCGGGACGCTTGTTTTGCAGCTTCAAATTCTAAGGCGTGAGCAAGCGCATCATCAGTTGTTCTTGGTCGTGCCAGCCTCAATGATTGTTGTGTTTCCCCGTCTCTTAACCCATCAATGACGGTCTGCACAGCCAGTTGTCCCAGAAATGAATCGGGTGCCGTAGGGTACGCCAATCGGACAAGCCGCGCAACATCGGCTTCAAACTCCTGCAGGCTTTCTCCATTCTTCTGGATACGATTCTTCACTTGCGTGTGATACACTTGTTGAAGATGCGCGTCTCCATATCTCATATCCAATCTAGACACTAACAATTGGTAATCATTTTCCTGTCCTGCTGGGATTGTTTGCAGGACGTTCAACGCGTCTGCACGCAAAGCCACAGTTAAAGAAACGGCCTTTTCCTTGCCTGTCCATCCGTTGGCCCCAGCAGCCGCCTCAAACTGTTTGTAGTAAGTGGACCAAGGTATCTTTCCATCGAACGTGGGTGGTTTTACTTTTATCCCTACGACAGGATCCTTTTCTTCTTTAAACTGTTTCTTTACTTCATTAAACGGCCTCTCAGAAGTTGAGGGAAACCGTAGTTGCCTCATTCTATCTTCCAGCATTTCGGTCATATCGTCTTTCTTAGTTGTTGGTGGTAATTGCATTTGGGCTATTTTCTCTTCTACCATCTTTATTACCCTATCTTGTTCCGCCAATCTACCTTCCAACAGTCCTAACGAGCTGGCATTCTCAAAGAATTCTTCGAAAACTTTATCTTCCAATGCTTTGACGTTTTCCAGCAATTCACCTTTAAGCCTTCTAGAACTTTCTTCAGATTTTTCTAGTAATTCTGCAAACCTTCTAGAATTCTCTTCGTGCTTTTCCAGTAATTCTTCTTTAAGCATTTTAGTATTTTCAAAAACTTTTTCTTCCAGTGCTTTAGTATTTTTAAGTAATTCATCTTTAAAAATTCTAGAATTCTCTTCGGACTTTCTAGAACTCTCTTCGTGCTTTTCCAATAATTCTTCTTTAAGCATTCTAGTATTTTCTTCGGACTGTCTAGAATTTTCCAAAACTTTTTCTTCCAATGCTTTAGTATTTTCCATTAGTTTTCTAGCATTCTCTTCGGACTTTTCCAGTAATTCCTCTTTTAACATTCTAGAATTCTCTTCCATTTTACTTAATAACAAATTAGTATCAATTGCTGGTCCAGATATCTCGAAGCGGTAATTTTCAGGATCTTCCTTCTGTTCTAAAAGCCATTCTCTTAGCCGTTTTATTAAAACTTCTTTCTTTCCATTACTATCCAAGTCCCTCTCGTCCAATTCCCGTTTTAAATCTATCACTAAGAGATCTTTTAATAGTCTCATCACCATTTTAATTGTTTGTTGAAATTAATTTTAACACTAAAAATTTATTCTCACAGCACTTTATTTAATTATTACGCGATTTTATTTATTTTAAAACACCACACCTGACAACACTGTAACGTTCTTTTTAAAATAATAACAAAAGTGCTGGTTAAATCGTCTATTAATAAGAAATATTTATTTACAAACACTAATGAATACACTATAAATTAACGCTATGATTATAAACCAATAAAACTATTATTTACAGACTATGAATTTCTAATACAACATTTATCTTTACATTCACTATTTATTTTGTGATACACAGTTAATGGCTTGCTGTTGACTGCCTCTTTTTATCGGCGAAGTCGGTTATATACCCTCCTACAAACGTACTAGAAGCCGCTAGAAACTACTATATCTTTCTAGAATAAACGCGTCTCGTTCACATGCTTGGTGCGATGAGTCATTCTCTCAAATGCCGTAGAATATTCCATTTGTTGTTCGAGAAGAGGTTCTTTCTTTTTCTCTCTTGTTACAATATAATAAATTACATTTGACTTCCAGAGTATTCAAGCAAGTATTCGTAAATATTGGCGAGCTAAATGGTACCAACAACTACTTTTACATATAATAGAAATTCTTTCAAAATTAACTTCCTGAAATTTAGAAAGAGCCATTAATTTATGCATTCCGTGGAAAGTTTTGAACGACTTCCTAATCTTTCAAATTCTTTGCAATAACATCGTATTTAAGACAATCGCGGATTCCACTCGCTTGTAGCTTTTGTATGTGTTGTGTTTTTCATTTATTTATATATTTTATTGTATAGTGTATTGATCTGTTACATTTTAAATGAAAGATCACTCTGCAATCTTCCCCACCCCAAAATGTTTTTGGTCCACCAGGTGGCTCTTTCTCGCTGTTAGAGTGAAGTAATAACTCTGTACCTACTCCATACCAAGTTAAAAGCTCCGAAATATCCTTCAACAAAAATGGAAATCTACAAACGTTCATTTTTACCATGTGTCCAGGGTCGGATTTTGCATAAACTATAGCTTAGAGGTCTCGCACTTTAGGCACCTCAGTAGCTCAATGTGTTTTTTAGAAGTTAATGAAATACACTATTTTTACTAAAAAAGATTATCAACTTATATAAAGTAGGTGAATGTAATTTCGACACGACCCAAAATCCGACACATTTGTTTAAACTCCTTTAGATTAAGGAAAATGTAATGTATAATTGTACATGTAGGTAAATGTAATACTACACTTTACACTTTAGAATTTTTTAAAATAAAAACTACAACACATTTTCATGTCTTTTTTTTAAGTTGTTTAGCTACAAATACCATGACTCTTTTTCATTTTTAATTTTGGTTTCCATAAGTTACATACTACAAAAGTAATTTAATTTTAAATCTCAGCCTGGAAATCTCTAGAAATTGTTAGTTCAACTTTAAGCAACAAAATTTTTATCAATACCAAAGATGTTTAAATTTTACCACCCATTCCAGATGCCCTGAACATTTTATAATCAAACATCAATATGTTTTTTATTCTCTACACGAGTTGCATTTTTACCTCAATAAGCGGTTTTTGTTAAGACTCGCCCCATAGTGCGTCAGTTTCTAAGGTTCTTGAACAAATCTTGTATACATAAGTATGCAATCACATATGTCCATACATTAGTGAATGTCAACATGGCTCTGTTGCCAGAAAATCTATAGAAACCAATTGAGCGACTTTGCACACGATGTTCTGATTAACTTAAACAACAAAAACAAACGGATGTAATATACACAGATTTAAAAAACGCCTTTGACCAAGTAGATCGTGACATTCTATCGCAGAAGCTGTATCAAAACGGATTGGCATCAAAAACCTTCAATCTCATTAAATCATGTCTGCAAAATAGACATTTTGTTGTCAAACATGATGGTACACATCTGGCAAATTTAAAGCAAATTTCGGTGTCCCTCAAGGGTCGAATCTAAACTTCGAAAACATTATACTTTAGCTAGGTTAGGCCAAAGTTAGAATTTGCATCAATTATTATGGTGTCATTTATATAATAATCAAAAACAACAACTATAAAAACTACAAAACAAATTTTTAAGACATCTGTATTACAAAAAATACTGTAAGGGAATGCTCATTACCTTTTCCCTAACTTTATAAACCAATCGAAGACAAAACAATTTCGTAGCTCAATTTAATTAATTATTTATTGCACTACTAACAAAACAAATTATGTACATAGAAAAATTGGATATCCACTATTACATATTGTCATGTTATTTGGCATACAATATAAAGAATGCACCCACTGATAGGAATTTTCAAACGAGACGTTAGATGGATTGCCTAACCTCACATTCAAAATTATTATTTTGATAGAAGTACCTTCCAAAAATCTATAAAAGGGTTTACTTTAGTTAACATGCACACTAGCACACACTAGGCAGTAAAATAATATTTGTAAAGCTAATTTTCCTTAGAATTTAGCTATTTTTTTAGTTAAGATAACGATATGCGACGTTGACCTGATAAAGCATTTAAATTAAGTTCAGGACATATTTAGGGCAAGATTTAACCTAAAACAGACAATGCGTGCTGTAATAGGGGTTATATACAAGTCTATACTGCCTTACCTGAGTTTATTTTCAAGAAGAAATTATGTTTCAAGTAAACAAGATTTTCATATCATTTTTCTTCTATTAAAATTTTTACAGTTATCGTGTAAATGTTTTGATGCAGGATTGTGATGTAGTTTCTTTAGCACAGAATTGAAACTGTCTTGAATGTTAGGGCTGCCTTTTGCAGATGATATCAGTGGAATAAAATACAAGTATGTGCAATTATGCCTCGTAAACAGAAATAATGTATTTAGCTTGAAATTTCATTTTGTTGATATCTGGAAGTATGTAAATAATGTTTGTTAATATATAAGGTTTAATTTTGTCGAGATAGGAAGATGTAAAAAGATAATTTTAAGTAATTAAGTTAGTTTTAGTTATGTAATAGTTGTGTAAAAATGAGATGTCATTGACATTCAATGGTGGCTTTATTTTGCAATGGGAACATAAATGCAATATACCAATCGATAGAGAATTTTTAAGCTACTATTTTATCTAATTAGTTTAAAGCATAGTTAAAATTTATAAACAATAATTTCGTTGTTGTAAATCCGTTGTTGGCAGATCTGGTTGTTTTCTGCAGATTTCCTTAGCTGTGACACAAATGTGGGATTTGCGCTGTTCCATCTGTAAGTCGGCTACAGTAGCACGTAGGGCCTACGTAATAATAATAATCGCCCCCTCCCTCACAAGCTTATAGGTTCTGAGGCCTGGTTTCAGGTTATGGGCTGTAGCAATTATTATTATCATTTATCAAAATTCAATTGATTTTACCAAAATTTATTGTAGTTTTCAATTGTTTGCAAAAAGGGTATAAAAGAGCGGCCATTTCTGTAACAAATTCTGTTTCATTTTACAACTTCGAAATAATGCACACCTGTTGAGAGCAAAAAACTAAATCTTAAGGTTATGTTGTGAGTTAAGAATAAATGTAAACGAACATGATGTCATATTTTTTAGGTTATAATTTTTGTTAAAACGTCAAAGTGTTTATTATTCATCAAAGTTCAGTGAATACAAGTGTTTTGAATAATGAACATCATATAATTACAATAATAACAAGTGCATTAATTTTTTTTATGTGACATTTTAAATAAGAAATGGAATTTTTTTATTGATAATTAAATTACCAATCTTCGTTACGTTGGGATGTTGGAATAGAATTTGAAACATAATCTTTAAATTTATGGACTTGGGCCACAATTTAAACAAGCAGCTGGATTTTTATTTCGAGCTATTAAAGCCATTTATTTGGATATAATCACAAGTAGTGTTTGACCTTCTTCCTTCATTATACTGTACAGGCATATAGAAGCAGAGGATTGGTGTTTTATATCAATACAGTTGGCGCCAAATATTGGAATACTTTAAAAGTAGATATTAAATTTAGTTTATTTACTTTTAGTATTTAAGAATTCATGTTCATAAAATTTTAGTTAAGTGAATTCGAGATGTCAAATTATACATTTGTGGCAGTATGATGTGTGAAGTTATTTTGAGATACTAACTATTTATTGGACTCGGATAAAAATCATTATACTATTTTGGGATTGATATTTCAAAGTTTATGGTATGCAAAGTTTATTTTTCTTATTTTAAATTTGTGTTTGTGTTCTTCATTAATAAATTTCTGTCACTTTAAATTAGAAAAATTGTTTTGTATTTGTTGCATTTTACTATTGTTCCTAGATCTATATAACTATTGAGTACCCTATTGAAGCGACTGCCCGAGAGTATCAGTTTTGTGAGTTAGATTTTTCACAACAAATCTTAATTAGCCGAAGCCATATATTTTAAAATTAAAGATTGGTGAGTCTATGCGTATCATTATTATTGACACCGCCGTCGGTTTATTTCTTATCGTCCCCTATACGAGGGCCACGCTGTATATTGTGAGATGCCACGAAACTAGAAATGGCAACACGGCATTGTTACATACCACCATCCTTCATTAGTAAGATCTGACAACAGTTGAGTCGCTGCTGTCACAGAGTAAACGTGGTACATACGATTTGTCGTGTCGAAACATGGATTTGTCAAGAGAACATGTGCGCGCTATGATTTACTACGATTTCAAGGTCGGTTTAAGTGAACAACACGTCTTGAACGGTTGCAACGCGCATTTGGCGATGAAAGTCCTTCACGCGCAACTGTGTTTCGCTGGGATGGCGAATTTAAAAGAGGACGGATATCGCTTGGTGATGAGCCACATGCTGGTAGGTCCTGTTCGTCAGTTACTGTTGGAAACATTGAGAGAGTGAGTCGTATGATCGAAGAAGATCCAAGATGCACCTATCAAGCGATTGAGGCAACTATTGGTGTTGGATCCACAACAGTAAATTCCATTTTACATGATCATCTTCATATGAAAAAAAGTGTTACTCGTTGGGTGCCACATACGCTTAACGATTCCCAAAACGCAGAGCGAGTAAGAATCGCGCGGGAAACGTTAGAAATGTTAAATAATGGTGGGCATCGTATTTTTTCTAAAATAGTAAAAGGTGATGAAACAAACATGCCATTTTATGATAATCCTACCCGCCAGGAGAGCCGTGTGTGAATTCACGAAGATGCACCAACACCAACAATGGCGAAAAAGCAAAGGTCTGTCAAGAAAGTTATGTACGCAGTTTTATTTCGTAGTACAGGATTAGTGAAAGCAATTAAGCTTGAAGATCAACGTACAATTACAGCAAACTGGTATACCACAAAATGTTTACCTGCAGGTCGACGTTTCACGACGGAGGATGAGATAGATGAAGCAATTCATCAATTGTTTGAGAGCATTCCAAAAGATAACTGGCTTCAAGCGTTTAAGTTGTGGAAGCTTCGGTTACAAAAGTGTATTGATGTGGGTGGTGATTACTTTGAACATAAATAAAATCATTTTCCTAAAAAGACTTGTAGTTTTCTTGTATCTCAAAATATATAGCGTGACACTCGTATCATAGCAGTTATGTATTTGTGCAATGGGCACTACAAATATTGTTAACTTCTGGTTACTAGTAACTCGGCTTTAACTGTTGAAAGTGAGTTGTTCAGTAAGAAGTTAACTTTAACTATAATTTATTTTTGTCGTTAACTAAAGCACCGAGGTTGAGGGTTTAAGATGTGGTTAGATTATGAATAACCTAAAAATATTGGAGAGTGAGAAATAAAACTTATAGACAGGTGTCAAGAAGTTATAAACAGAAAGATTGTTTTAATAATTAATAGTAGAGTATTATTAGGCTGAAATCGTTCATTCCGTTGGGCATACCTTGTAAAAGCTATCACCCTAGCTCATGTTGTAGTCTATCCCTAAGTTAAGCAGAATTTACTTGTAGTCAGAAAAAATAACTGTGCGGGGTTGCGGGATAGGGGGTTTTAATAAAAAAGGGGTGAAATTGAATTTTTATGTTATTTGTTGCGGAACATCATTCGCTATGTTGTGACAAAACTGTAAATGGTTACATCGATATTTAAGTTGTTAAAAAAACATTTAAAATATGTATTTACATTGTTTCTTACGGGAACTCCTACTTTTAAAGTCAATTTTCTCGAAACAGCACTTTTAAGGTTTAACAAAATTACATTTAACACTTAATATCTTCAAATCTAGTACATATTAAGAAAAAACGACTGGAATAAACGTTTTGCGTTGATTTTCTGTGAACACAATGGTGCTTTTATTTTTGTCATAGGTATAAAAAAAGCGAAGATATCTGCAAAACAACGTAAAGAGTACCGCGTCTCGTTTTTGCTGTTGGTTAATGAAAAAGTACTTTAGCAAGGTAATAATGCATAGATGAAGTTATGTCTTACCCACGGTAAACAAAATATATGTTCTTACTAGCAAATACCCTGCGCGCTTCGCTTCGCTTTTTATTTTCCAAATTTCAAAAATTACCAAATTTGACAATTGACAACATATCTATATATATTTTCTTGTCACATCAATCTCAGTACCCATTTTTAACTTCCATATATGGGTTTTTCGCTGTTATTTCGGACCACGATGGCCGATCAGAGTCCAATTTGGTCTTATTTTCTATTCTGGGCCAAGACCTTTCCAATGATACCAATTTCGTCCATTGGTTGCGGAGAAAATCGCATACATATATACAGACAATCTTTCCCTTTTATATATATAGATGCGTTTTACACATTGCATATCATACACAGTGGCGTAGTTATTTATTATTTCTTTCCTAAATTCATACAAGCAAAGATATTCATCAATAACTAAAAGCCGTCCTAGGATATCATCTGTGGTTTTACATACTTACAATTAGTAAGCTACAACTATATTATATCAGTACTTTGTATATAACCACAGAATATTTGTATGTAATAAGTTAAATATGTTGACTAAGATGAGGCAAAATAAAAAAAATCACATCTTGGATTTAAAATTATTTCTTAATAAAATCATGGAAATATTTAGGTACTTACACCTCTTTTCATGGACTTTTTATAAAATTACAAAGATAACTCAATTCAAATTTAAAATACATATTGTGTAATTATTTATTAACTATTTGAAATGAAAAAATTAAGAAAGAAAAACTGAGTAAACGCATTCACTCTGAATACGTGGAATTCCAAATCTGCTTTTGGTAAACCATTTTTCATGTTTTTGCATCCTCCAGGACATTTGCACGTTGGTATGCAATAAAATAAATAGAAGATAGCAATGCAGCATTGCTTACGAGTATATTACCAAACTAAAGAGTGGTTGAATCGTTTATTAGCCAAACCCAATTTAGAAAACTTTTTAAATTACGGATGTCAAAAAGTGGAAACTGGATTAGTTCAAGTTCTCGCAACCCAGGAATCAGTAACTAAAAATGTTATATCTCTGAATACTTGCATTGTGTAGTAATTGGTTGTAATTTAAAATTTTTGCGATTGATCGACGATAATTTGTTGCGGCATGAAAAATAAATTTTCCTATACCAGTAAATTGACTGGTAGTTCAAGTAGACAATTTAGTTTTCATGCAAGAACAAATTTTCGTCGAGCAATTGCAAAGAATTAAATTGCAACTAATTACATAACACATGAAGTCATTTGAGTACCATTTGATCAAAAATCTCTTTGCTAAAATATCCAATCCTATTAGAGAACTTGAAAAGCTTTCTACGTTAAAGTAGATGTAGGAGACAAGAACGGAAAAGGTATATCGCAATTCATGAAATATGTTTAAAGATCTGGCTTAAAAAATACTTAGTTTCCATTCTATGACGGGTTGCGATACTACCAGTCAATTTACTGGTATAGGAAAATAAACAGAATATAGCAATACAGCATTGCTTACGAGTACATTACCAAACCCAAGAGTCGTTGATAGGTGGAAACTGGAATAGTTCAAGTTCTCGCAACCCAGGAATCAGTAACTAAAAATGTTATATCTCTGAATACTTGCATTGTGTAGTAATTGGTTGTAATTTAAAATTTTTGCGATTGATCGACGATAGTTTGTTGCTGCATGAAAATAGTATATTATACACCAAGGTGGTGAAGACTGTTATTATTGACCGAGCACCAAGATTATTTCGCGAGGGGCTTTGCCCCGAGCGGAATAAGGTGCGAGGCCTATTAATGTCTTCACCACCGTGGTGTATATACTATTTTTTCCACTACTAGCCAAATTTAAGGCAAAAATTAAAATTTTTCTTGTAAAAATCAAGTAGCACAGGAATGAAAATTCGCCTTTCCACTAATAAAACAAAAATCAAGTAGTCTGATGCAGATTGACATTTCCACTAATAATAGTATATTATATTAGAAGGAGCTCATTATCTGTTGAGCTCAGAAGTTTGCTGCCGAGGCGTTAGCCGAGGCGTGCAATTTGAGCGAAACAGATAATGAGCCTTCTACTCCGAGTAATATATACTATTTTTTCTTCAAGCATACAAAATATGTTCTCCGAAACTATTACCTCACAACTTTAATATTAAATGTACAATTTTGTAAAGTACAATTTTGAAATAAACCTACACTAGCATTAGTAGGCATTCCCTCAATGTTTACAATAGCTTGTTTTACATTAGAACTTACATTAGTACCTACAACAGTTTCTTCTACATTAGTGGTAACATTTTCTTGATTTTCATTATCTACAGTGTTAATGGCTGAAGTACCAGGATCCAGTATTTTCATTGCTGTTTGTTTTTTGTGTGTAATAGATTCTTCAATGTATCCCTCCGCAACGGTGGTAGATTTCCAGCCTCCATGCCTTTTTAACGAAGTTATATCTGCGCCATTATCCACCAAAAGTGTTGCTGAAGTTCGTCTTAGACAGTGTCCAGTATACTCAGCTGGATTTGGAAGTTTCAAATAAGTGGCCACTTCTTTAGGTACATTTGAAATCTTGTGAATACCCATAACAACTCGATGGCATTTACCATTTTGATATTTGATAAAAAATCGGGTTATATTCATATCTGTAGGACGCAGTGAGATATATTGTCTGTATAAATTGAAGTAAAAGTCTCCGAGTATAGTGAATGAGCGTGGCTTTTTTGTCTTATTATCAGGAATTTTCACTAATATCAAATTTCCTAAATCTTCAATGTCATTCACATTCATATGTAGCAACTCATCACAACGGCAAGCTCCTGTGACCCCAAATAACAAAATGACCTACAAATTCCACATAATTAATTATTTCAATGTTATACTGTATGCAAAATTCACCTTTGTAGCCAAATATGTATTATTGGGTGCATTTTTCATGAAGTTGTCAAAGTGTTCTTTACTCAAAACTTTTGATTTCTTTGGCTTGTAGCCATCACTTTGGCGTTTTAAAAATGCTATTAGTTTCGTATATCGGTCAATATTTACATTATGTTTGATGTTAAGTTCTGACTTGATCATTGAATACTGGGCCCACAATGATGAACTCTTCATTTTTTCTGCCAAATGAGAAAAAAAACGCCAAAAGAACGTTTTCGGAAAAAGTGTGCGCATTTTGTTCCCTGGTCCATTTTATGAACCTGTCATATGCAAAGTCGTATAATTTTCGAGATTTTGGTGGTATTAACGTTTCAATAGCGGCGTTTGCTACTTCCGCTAGTTCAGGTGGGGTACACTGCATTATTTCTTCAGACATTGTTTTATGTTTACATAAAAACACAATAATTATTCACAACCACGGTCGTATCACAAGCACGCGTAAATTGTTTGTTTACTGTCAGCTGTCAAAATATATCTAGTGAAATTTGTGCTGCCAAAGTAGCCATCCCTAAAGTCACTTTTATTATTATATTAGTATAATAATGAAATTGCATTATTATACTGCCAAAAATATTAAAATAATGCCACTGTTCTATGCAGTTGGCGGTGTAAAATAATAGTAATATTATTATACGCTTGAAGAAAAAACTTATTTTTTCCACTACTAGCTATGAAGTTGACAATTATTGCGTCTCCTAGCCAACTGAGAAGTTGAATTTCTCTAGTAGTGGTTAATAATTTTTTCTATTATTAACCTAGGTTAATAATGGATAAATTCAAATGTTTTGAGAATCCAGGGATAGTTGTTTAACAAAAACTTGTGCAACATAATTTTGTATACCCCAGGAGATTGTCTTTAACGTATTTGCTGCTTGAAATTACCTAACACGATAATTACAAACGTTGCTTGAAAATAAGTTTTATTAGTGGAAATGTCAATCTGCATCAGACTACTTGATTTTTGTTTTATTAGTGGAAAGGCGAATTTGCATTCCTGTGCTACTTGATTTTTACAAGAAAAATTTTAATTTTTAATTTTTGCCTTAAATTTGGCTAGTAGTGGAAAAAATAGTATATACACCACGGTGGTGAAGACATTAATAGGCCTCGCACCTTATTCCGCTCGGGGCAAAGCCCCTCGCGAAATAATCTTGGTGCTCGGTTAATAACCAAAACGAGACGCGGTACACTTTACGTTGTTTTGCAGATATCTTCGCTTTTATTATACCTATGACAAAAATAAAATTACCATTGTGTTCACATAAAATCAACGCAAAACGTTTATTCCAGTCGTTTTTTCTTAATATGTACCATATTTGAAGATATTAAGTGCTAAATGTAATTTTGTTAAAACTTAAAAGTGAGGTTTCGAGAAAATCGACTTTAAAAGTAGAAGTTTCCGTAAGAAACAACATAAATAAATATTTTAATGGTTTTTTTTAACAACTTAAATATCGATGTAACCATTTACAGTTTTGTCACAACATAGCGAATATTGTTCCGCAACAAATAACATAAAAATTCAATTTCACCCCTTTTTTATTAAAACCCCCTCTCCCGCAACCCCGCACAGTTATTTTTTTTGACGACAAGTAAATTCTGCTTAACTTAGGGATAGACTACAACATGACCTAGGGTGGTACTTTTTACAAGGTATGCCCAACGAAAATAAAAACTAGTGTTGGGTTCGCGATACCACCCGCGTATCACGACACTTGTGAGTCGAAACCATTAGCCGTGTGAAGTGTCGACTCCTTCACGACTCTTTAACGATACTTCGCATTTACACATCATGCATGCGCTAGTTCATAATTATAATATAATTGAAACGAGCAGTCAAGATTCATAGCTAATACGTAAATCATAAACTAGGGATTAAAAAACAATTAGGTTTATGAGTAAATTCTGTTATGGTTATATATTTATGCATTAAGTACATTAAAAGACATTAAATTATTTATACACCGCATTCGTTCTAACATTTGCTATAGAAAATTAGTATGGGAAATCTGAAATATGCCAAATAGTTCGTTCTCGAATAAAAGTCGGTGAGATTAATAGTTGCAAAACAATTTAAATAATTTGTTATTATTCTTTTATTCGAAAAACGTACCAGAAATAATACATTACAAATAAAAAATAAAGATACCCAATTAATAAGACAATGCCTTATTAATTGGGTATCTTTATTTTTTATTTGTAATGTATTATTTCTTGTACGTTTTTCGAATAAAAGAATAATAACAAATAAAATTTAAAAAAAAGTTATGCTTGTAACGGGGTTCGATCTGCATTCCACCAGCCCGTGCAGTTTAGCAAGCCACGGTTTGCCATCGAACCACGGAGGCGTTGCGTCATCTTTTCAGGTTTCGGCTTTTAAATTAATGTTTTACAAATAATTCATGAATTTATAATTTTAACTAAAAAATCTACAACAAAATAGTTTTATATGTACGTCTTATTCAATGATTGTTAGCCAGTTCAACAAAACTGCCTTTAATTTCTTTGTAAGAATGATCAAGCAACTTCGAATTACACTCTAATAAGAGCGATACTGTTCGACACGAAGTGTCGCGACACTTCAAGTGTCACGACCACGAACAGTATCACGACACTCGATACCCAAGTTCCCATCACTAATAAAAACTAAAGCACTTTCTGGCTAAATAAAACTCTATACTATAATACAACAATTAAAAATAATTATTATTATGAAGGTACATTTTCAATTATTTTTGAATACTTTTTTAGCAACGATATTAATAAGGCTTTCCCCTTTTGCCGCGTAATTAACATCTCGATCTCTGACAACTTTTGTTATTTATTACTTGCACATGTAATTTATTATTGGATTGCATTAATAAAACGATAGAATTCAGAAAAATAATTGCGTTAGATAGCTTACGCAGCAATTTACGTATAAATTATTGTATAATTTATATTAGCTAATAAGTATTATTCAAGAGAGTTCCCTAACGGAGAAATTGAAAAATATATATCTAACACTTGAATTAACTACGAAACAATTTAAGGTTAAAACAACCAATTAAGTGCATGAAAAACGGTGTAAAAAAACATAAACCATAGAAAAACCTAGAAAGAGCCACTGTAAAACTACAAAAACATTCTACCAACATAACGATTTCGAGGTTTAACTAATCTTAAAATATCTTGGTACTGAACAACGCAAAACTTATTTACACCAAATTTATTTATAACCAGAGTTTAGTAATGCCATAGGATATATGACCAACTGAAAAACCGGCCCTAACTAATATTAATATATGTACACTAATTCTCTAACAAATACAATACATATCCTAAGATAATAGAATTACGAGTATAAGAAAACATCAAGTTCGTGAGAAGTTCGAGATAACAAGTCTTGAAAGTCGTAGAAATTTTAATATGTGAATGTTTGGATGCAAAGTATTGAATAACCTTATTATGGATTCCTTGCTTTGGTCGTTAATAAAATTTAAAGTTCCTTGTAGAGATTTGAGAACATCAACGTTGTTTGCCATACCTCAAATTGAAATAAACACGACGAGTGGCCATTAGCCGCCAAAGTCTTGAAAATAGTTTTAATAAATAAATTATATAAACTACGTGCTGGTTTTTATTTTTATTTGGAAAACTTAACAACCGCGGCAGTTAATTAATTAATAAAAAATCTTCATATTTCCTTTCTTTCATATTATTTAGTTGTAACTGATTTTAACGTTAGTTTACTTACAATTAAAAAAATGAACGGCTGTTTTAAATGTTCTATACATAAAAATTGTTTAGAATCGCTGGTATTTTATCAGTTAATGATCAATTATAATGATTCTTAATGCATACCACGGATGTGTACCACGAGCCACAACCTTCTAGATATGTAATACTGTAGTATATTGCCTGTAGTTTGATTGTGTTGCTCTAGCAGTGCATATCACTTAAATCTTCTTGGCGGCGATTTTTTACAATTAATGTAAGTAAAGAAAACTGTTTAAACAATAAATTAAATAGAATTCAACAGCAAACGAATAAACAAGAACGTAGCAATAGGACGATAACCTATGTACCTGTGCTATTAGTAATAGTAGATCCATAAAACCGGTGTCAAACCAACTTAAAAAACTATTCGTTGATTCGTTGACATAGCAAGCAGTACTACATGGATTTTTAAATTTTGTTAACAATTGAAAACTTACGTAATAAGAAAAATAGGTTTTAGTTCTAATTTTATTTATGAAAGAATGATAAACATAATTTATGTTCTGTTGCTGTTGGAAATGTTATTTGATTAATGTGTTTTAGTTACTAAGCAGATAATTGACTAATATTAACAATTAAAGTTTGTAAACAACTACACAGCAATTATCGTTGCTATTTTCTTTATCATAGTACGTAAATAACACAGATACTTAGAAGTTGAATTACTAAATTCATTATTACTTTATCCGAATTGTAAATGATGAACGTTCAAGGCAAACATAAATACAGAGTGGCTATTTGCCATATACAATGTGATCGTTTAAAAACATGCCACCTTAAATATCTAATAAACGGATAAAAATCGCCAAGACTGTAAACTTCTGTTCTGAGGTAGGCATCTGATGTATACATATTTATATTAGGCGTTTATAAAGTCAACCACCTAACCATCAAACAAAAATTATGATATCTGATTTTAAAGAAAATTTAATGGGAGTCTTAACGGAGAATTTTAGAGCAATGCCAATGAGGGCAATCAAAAAGGTCTACTGCTCACTAAGGTTCGATTTCCCGCCATTCGCCGAAACTTGTTAAAATTGCATGAATTTTGTCATGCGCCATCTGCTGACTCACCGCTGATACCGCTTACTACCCTGCAAGACTGATGCAAAAAAGATCTTTGCTAATTAACTTATCGCTAAAATATCATACAAGAAAGGGTTTTTACTGATACAATAATATGAGTTTTTTATTTTAGTTATACTATTTTTAATAATTTTCCTAAAATTATGTACTTTACGCCAATTTTTAATCTGCTGTAGTAGATAATTATAAAAGATATTCTAGGTTCTTTATATAAAATAATACATTTTTAATTTTTTTTTAAATAATTTCTAGTTGTTTTAAAACATTATTAACATCACTTCCTCGTCCAACAATCCCACAATAAGATAATTAAACTTCTACTACTGCATAATAGGCCTTTCTTAAATCTGAAAATTGCACACCTTTTAGTTCTCAAAAGTATATCAATCATAATAATGTGTTCATCCCAACATAAATGCCTGTCTAAGATAACACCCAGATAGCTTACTGTTTCAGATTTCAACATTAGTTTGGCCGTCAATTAATAATTTCAAATAGTATGGTAAGTTATGTTTATAATAAGTAACGGGTAAATCTTAAAAAAAATCTTAAAACAGTAGACAAAAATCAATTCAAAATAGGAAATAGGAGTAGATATGTAGTTATTTCTGTATTCGAAGGCACTAAAGTTTGAGTTTTTATCGTTTTTATGTTTTTAAAATATATGTATGTGTTCACGAATTTTTTAAACAATATCGATTCTAGAGTTTATTCTCATTATTTCTTAATTTATACGCGTGCAGTATGTAAAAGTACTACAATAAATTAATTCCAAATGCTAGAAATAGCGCATGTCGCGTCTGCGGCTGCAGCCCCTACAGGCTGGCCTGCATAGACAACTGATGTATAGACAAACCTTGCAAGTTTTGACATTATATTTTTTAGCCTTTAGATGTTTAAAACCGTAAATTTAAAATAATTTACCTATTTAAAACTCGAGACTTATCTACTACTAGGCCTATCGGCAATTCAAAGTTAAAGGTCTTACGCTGTAGATTTGTCAGCTCTCCTTAGTTTTGAGATTTCTTAATTATGTATTTATATTGTTAAAGGCGTTATTTGTAATCGATCCATTTCTATACGCTAGAGACCGTTTGTTTACTTACAGCACTCACTTCGCAACGTTTCGGAAAT
The DNA here is from genome assembly GCA_929113105.1 of Agrypnus murinus. Lineage (NCBI taxonomy): Eukaryota > Metazoa > Arthropoda > Insecta > Coleoptera > Elateridae > Agrypnus > Agrypnus murinus. The sequence goes on from OV816024.1 coordinate 115,277,315, forward strand.
AAACATCCTCCCTCTACTTGTCCTTTCCCCCCTTACTACGTCACCGATCGCTTGCTTACAAATCATATCACAAACAATTCTGAGCCGAGTGTCATAGTATTTAATGTGGACATTTCACTCGCTACGAGTGTCTGTCTCTGTCTATCCGTTTTTTTGGAATTTTGTAAGTGTCATTTCAGATTCGGCTATTTGATGTAAAATTAGAATAGGAATGTCAGAAGAATTAACTAGAAAGTTAGTATATTAAGCGGGAGGGGAGGGGTAAGCCAGAGAGGGAGATATGTCGGGAGAAAAGAAAGTGAGCTGAGAGAGGAGAGTGCTAGGCAATGCTAGGCTTAGAATTTTCAATTGGTTATGTTAAAATTATACGGATTGTAATCATACAGCGAACGTTGTATATAAGGAAATCAATCAATTAGTCTTTTAACCGTTGTAAATGAGAGAAGGCGAAGCAGTGGAGTAGCAATGGAAAAATATATCTAAGTAGTCAGAAAAATAAAATAAAGTTGTTGTATTGTATGTCAAATAAATTGTTGCATTGTTTTTACATTTCAATAGATGAAAATTATAACTGAAGACTTGTTTGATTGTCTGAATACTAAAGAAAAGTTAGTCCAAGGAGTAAAATGAAGATCATAAGTAATATCCTTCAATATGCAACATTAGCTGTACCTTTTTTACAGACTGATTTACTTGTATTGAGCTTCTTGCATTTTACTATTGGCTAATTAAAATTACAAAGTCTATTCATGTATATATATATATATATATATATATATATATATATATATATATATATAT